>CM060935.1:328515859-333515859 GCA_030765085.1 Allium cepa | reverse complement strand
AAGCCAACATGTTAGTTAGCCAAAACGACATAACCAACCACTCATAAAATTCCAATGAAGTACATAGTGCAGTAATCGATTATCCTTGGCTACTCTCAGTAAATGAAAACTCATCGAAAGGTCCAACTGAGAGAACAACTTTGCATCATATAGTTTATCGAACAAGTCGTCAATCACGAGAGTGGATACTTTTTCTTCTTCATCACCTTATTCAGCTCACGGTAATTAAAACACAACCTCAAAGAGCCATCCGCCTTCATTGCGAATACTACAGGCACACCTCACTTAGAAATACTCTTTGAATGAATCCTCATCGTAAAGAGTAATTAACTTTAACATCTAGTTCCTTTTTCTCTTTGGGCCCCATATGTCATAAAGGCATCACAATTGGTCTAGTATCCTTCACTAAATTGATATGGAATTAGATCTCTCTATGTGGCGGTAACCCGATCACCTCCTCAAATATCTTTAGATACTTGTTCGTTATCGCTATTGATGACAACATGTCGTGTAGGATCTCGAGAGAATACAGAAAGCTAATCATCACCTCATCACCAACTGGGAAACCAAACTCTACCTTCCGCTCTGCATTTATCCCAGTCATCGTGAGTAACCTCCCACAGCCTACCATAATCTCGTATCTTTAAGCTAGTCCATCAATAGGATAATATGGAACACCGAAAAATTCAAAACAAAGTAGTCACAAACAAACATGCATTCATGAATTGATAAGAACAAACCACAACAAATCATATACATGTTAGTTGAACCTCCAGCAGCGTTTGTAACAATCAAAGGTCGATTAACTATCTCGGGCTTCAATCTTAACCCATATAGAAAGTCACAAGATATAAAGGGATGTAAAGCCTAGTATTAAACAAAACATATATAGGAACATTGTAAATAAAAAGCATACCTTAAATCACAGCGCTCTTCCTCTTCTCCTTCACCGATGGAGCACTCGACGAAGTAGGAGTAGCGTCCAGAGCATACGCTTTCATGACCTTCTTCTCCTTTGTTGCTTCCATATTGTACTCCTTAATTTTCCCATATTTGAAGCATTTCATTCCACCAGCTTTGCATTTCTTACTCAAATGGCCTTTCTCGCCATAATTATAGCAACGGGCTCCCATTTGCCTTTCTTTTGTCCATCCTTCCCTTAGGTCGGCCTTTTACTCTTGTTATTGTTCCACTTTTGCTTCCCACCACCACCATCTTACGACTTAGCATAATGATCTATACTCTATGTATCAGAGGAACGCAGAATACTATTTTTATTTAGGGTAGTATGATTCTATGATTTTGGGAAATGACTACTAAGGTCATTTTTCATCCTTAGAATTTTGATCAGACAATTCTGACCTTAAAAATCTTGTATGGCCTATAACTTTTGATAGGAGCTGAACTGGGGACTGAAACCACTTCTTTTAAATCGGGATGACGGTTTCTCTTTCCGCAAAAGTGGTCATAATAGGAAAACGGATTACTGTTAGGGAGAAATGGCTGTTTGAAATTTCACTTGATTTTGGACATTTAATAAGTAATCGGTGAGTTGATGATTAGGCCTGAAGTCCATTTTTGATTAGCATGATGGTGGGGCTGATGGGACTTCTCTCCATCACTTCATACCTGCCAAAAATAGAGAGAAACCCCATTAATCACTTCTTAGCCAAAAAGCCACTCTAAACCTTACTTTAATTAGTCAAAACGTGTCATAAGGATGAGATTAGTGAGATTAGCATTTGGATTGAAGATTTGCTGTTGGAGATCATTTGAAGCTGCTGTAGATTCTTGGATTTCATGCACTTTTAAAATTGCTTTGGATTTAGGTAAGTGGTTAGGATCTCTCACTTACTAATTAGGTATTATACATTTAAAAAAATGTTTTAAAATGGTTTTTAGATCCTAAAACATGTTTAAACTTTAAACAACCATATATGTTAATTTCAAATGATTTGGAAAGGATTTGTAAAAATCGTGTTCTTATGGATCTCCCTTATTCTTATAGTTATACCCTTAGATTTAGGCTTTATATTTATGTGTATGGATGTATGATTGTTAGGATATATTGTATATAATGATTGTTTGAATGTATGGTGTTTAAATGGTTGAAAAGACTGATCAAATGGCAATATAGTTATAGGGCTAAGTTATGGATCAATATTGATGGATCGATGATGATCCATAGAGCCGGCTTGACCCAAATTTGGTGCGATCAACAGGGGCAATAATAAAGGCCATGTAAGGCTACTTTTCAAATTTCAAGTCGTTGGAGTTTGTTTGCTCGAGTTATAGCCATTTAAAGATGGATCAATAGTGATATAGATGAATCGATGGGAAGTTGCCTCGAGTCTTGACATGTTTGCTTTGAGTTCCTGGAGAGTTTCTTCGAGTCACGAATGCTTGTTGGGAGCATAATCAATGGAGAAAAAGAAATAGAAATTTGGCTAAGGCATGCTATGGTAGCCATGAATCAATACCGACCCATGGCATATTGATCGGTGAAGGAGAGTCTCACGTGGACAAGCATAGTTGGTTGTGTTGAAATGTTGGATCGATGATGGCTATAGATCGGTAATGCCTATCGATAAACGAAGGAGAGTCTCACATGGAGAAGCATATATTAGTTGCGTTGAAGTATGGATCGGTGATAGAACTATGGATCGGTGGTGATGGATCAATGGTGATGGATCAGTATAGGGGAAGTGGGTGTTTCGAGTCATGGAGATGGTTTATGCTTTCACTTCCTTTGAGCCATACCTTCCATTATCGAGCCAAGGCTTGGGTCGATACCGAACCATAAGGTTCGACAACTATTTTCGATGAAGATGATGAATGATTCGATGATTATGATTCCGTGATAGGAAGTGATGACTTCGAAGATGGATAGCTGTATTTCATGATGCAGAGTAGGTGATTGCAAGTTGGATTGAAGAAACTGCTAGAGGAAGGTTAAGGGATGAAAGATGATATTCTACGACCAATGATGGCTGTCTCGAATAGTTTCCAACCATGACGACTTCAGATGGTAGTTGTAAGGATAGTTCCAGTATGAATTTTGTTACAAATGATGTATGCAAAGAGATCGTAGATATTCATAAGTTTTAAAGTGTACAAGTAAAGCAGGGGCATGTGAGAACGCTCACTTGGGAGTACGATGTGCCCTAGATCACATGATGTGTCAATCTGTTTTACCCTAGACTGAGTGTGGTGACAGTCCGATTGCTTGTCTACTGAGTGGCATGGATTCGAGTGCTCCGAAACTAGGACGTTGAGTAATCCTTGACTATGAAATGGTTTCATACGATTATGAAAGTGTGTAGGGTCGTGTAATATGGAATATACTTAAATCTAAATGTGGAAACAGATGATAATAGTAAAGTAAATGGAAATAAGTAAAATAGAACAAGCACACCAGGAATTTCTATACTGGTTCGAACTTCCCGTTCTACGTCCAGTCCCAGACTCCTTTCTGGAATTTCAACTACAATAACCCTTACTTAACCCAAAGGAACAGGTATATACAATTTGAGCAGCAGAACAGACACCTGAGCAACTGAACTGGATTTTCACCTTAGCAGCAGAAGAGGACTTCACTAATAAAAAATAATATCTGACACTCTGTGTTCTTGATAACACTGATTTGTCACTGATAGTACAAACCTTCTATAATCAAATCCTCAAGTATATGAAGTGTATGTATAGATATGAGGAGAAGGTAATGCTAAGAATCAAATATTATGAAAGTTATTTGTAGATTCAAAGCAGTAAAAGTGTATGTTCGCTGTTTGAATGCAAATATTAAAGCACAAGAAGAATATTAGAGAGTTAGAATGAAAATCAATGATGGTGAAGTGTTTGGGAGTATCTATATATAATAGTTGAAGAGTTACTGCCACTGGTGAAGGGTTCTGACGAAGAGGAGCACCTATTTCCATTCAGAGAAGAGTTGCATCCTTTCGGAGAAGAAGATGTCTTTTCGAAAATATGGTAGTTGGTCTTTGGTCTGTCGACTGGTCGTTTATGGTCAGTCGACTGACTGTGTAGAATATTTAAAAAATAAACAGTGCATATGTATATATACACAGTCAGTCGACTGGATGGTTATGGTCAGTCGACTGGCTTTGACATTTTACATAGTGTGATTTCTATTTTGAATGTTTTTGTGAAATATGAAGTGCGGACTACTTGAGGATAGATTTTAACATATTTCTAAGACTCAATTATACATACTTGATAGTGAAAGAATAGATTAAAAGTCTTTGATGATATAGCCATAGTCCGTTTTCTTTTTGTTGTGAATTCTCTTTTTCTTCTAACTTGCTTTGTCATGAATCAAAACTAGTGATTTAACATTCTCCCCTTTTTTGATTGATGACAAACCTGTATATATATAAAAATCCTAGAGAACAGATATAAAAACTCCCCTTGAATATATGATACTACTTGTACCTTCATAAAGATGATTAGGACAATTTTTCTCCCCCTTTGTCATCGACAAAAAGGAGATATAGCAAAAATAATTTCAATATAAAGTGCAGAAATAAATATCAAAGTGAGACTATTTAGTACAAGTCTCAAAAGATAAATAATTAGCAAGTTACAATATGTTTAAATAGACAAGAAAGTTATAGATAAGCAAATAGTTCATACCCAACTCACTCACCAAAAGACTTACTCATCAAGATCCCAATTGTATTCTCCCTCTGGTGCTGGCTCTTTTCCTGGTCTAGAAGCGCCTTGAGAACCACTGCCTGCTCCACTAGTGTCGCTACTAGTATGCTCCTCGGATGTTGACCATGTAAATTGAGGTGCGGGGTGTTTTCCTTGGGCGACAGATGTGGCAGCGGTTGAAAAATAAGATGATAATGCATCCCATAATTTAGAAAAGAAACCTTTGATTTTATCGTGCTTCTTATCCATTTTCTTGAGTCTAGAATCCAAAATAAGTTGATTGCGAGAGAGAATTTCTATGGATTCACGGGTGCTAGAGGAAGTAGCTAAGCGAATATCGCCTTCTTCTTGTTGCGCAATCGGTTCTCGAATTATAGGACCTCCATATTGTTGTTGTTGAGCCTGTTGATGCTTCCAATCTTCAAATGAAGTAAAAGGTGGCGGTCGTGTTTGTAGCTTCATAAGACTTATGGTCCTTATATTTATCATTCCGACAGTTGAGAATTCGAAATCCGGTTGACGAACACCCGCATCTAGAAGAAGTCGCATAATATATTCTCCAAAGTAGATAACATGCATATTCCCATGTGTGAAGGTGAGAAATTCATCCATAATACAATGCAACCAATTAGCGCGTATATTTCCCCATATGGCATAAAGAGCTTTAAAATTTTCCGGATATATTAATTCATATGATCCGGTTCGGGGAAGAATAGATCGCGTAAGCGTCTTGTGTAAAATTCTTGCTTTAGGACAAAGAAGCTTAGAATGCAATTCAATCATGTCATCACCCATGAACATATGACTTATTCTATCTCTTTTTCTTGGATTGCATTCGACATCATTTAAATATATTCCTTCATTCGGAGATTGAAGTATATGTGCCATTCTATCAAGGGAAAAGAAAACTTGTTGTCCACATACTAAACTCCACACACAATTATTTGGATTCGATGGTTGTTGGTGACCAAGATTTAAATTGGCGAAGAGAAGTTTTACCATAAGATGATTAATATTGTGGCGGTTTGCATTGTAGTCAAGGAGTGACTCTAAGCCACATCTTCACATCAACTCTTGAACGGAGTAAGCACCAAAATCAGAATAAACCATGAAGGAGCCTTCAAAGATCCTAGAGTTGTTCATCTTCTCCCATCGTTCAATTGCAGTAGGATCATATAGCCAATGAGCAACGTGAGTATCAATAAAGGATGAAGAGCTTTGTTTTAAGCGTTTAGATCTAGGAGGGCCCATTAATTTTGGTGTATTTTGAGGAATTTGTGAAAAAAAATTAGGGGCTAGGGTTTTGGAGGCAGTAAAAACAAAGAAGGTAAAGTGAATAAATGGTGAAATAAAAGTTTAAAAAGACACAAGAGAAGTTTTTTTGTACAGCCAGTCAACTGGTCAGGGTAGGTCAGTCGATTAGTTGATAACCCGAGAGTTTTTTACTCTGTAATCAGTCGACTGACCCATATGACTCAATCGACTAGTTGACATCCCGAGAGTTTTTTTTACCTGTAAACAGTCGACTGGTTTGAAATATCAATCGACTGACTGTAGATAAGAAATGCAGTGAAGCTTTAAAACAAAAATTTTATTAAAAAGTCATATACATAATTAAAATCCAAGGAAGCAAGAACAATAATATACTAGAAAAGAAGATTATTTAGGAGTTTTTAGAGTGCATTCATGTGGCTCAACCTTGGTGTTCTCAACATAAGGTTGCAAAGGAGACCAATAATTTTGGCGTTCCCATGAGTTTGGAGATGTCGGAGGATAAGGTGGAGTTTGCTCCCAATGTTTCCAGCCGGATGAGTTTGGATGACGAGATGTTGAAGATTCAACAACGTCATGCTTAGATGATTTTCCACAGAATTTAAGAGCAATTGATTCTATAAGGCTAAGGTGACTGGAGTTCATCCTTTGTTCATAATACGTTTCTCTTTGTAGATTGATTTGTTCCTTTTGATAATGATGGATTTCATCAATTTTTTCTTTCATTTTTTGGAGAAACAAACAATGATCTTCGAGACTTCTTAGGTTTTGGAGAAAAACCAGTGTGAAATAGACCTGGTTCATGTATAAGGGTAGGAGTTGGCAAGGATGGAGTAGAGCTACTGGAAGAATTATAGCTTTGTAAAAATATCTGCCAATTGTTTATCAGAGGAAACAAATTCTAGTTTTATCAAATCCTTGTCAATATTATCACGAAGAAAATGATGACGAATTTCAATGTGTTTTGTTCGTGAGTGATTAACAGGATTTTTAGACAAACTAATAGCACTAGAATTATCACAGTAAATAGTTGACTTGGATAAATGAAAACCAAAATCTTGTAGTGTTTGTTGCATATAGATAACTTGAGCACATGCCAGAGCTGCACAAATATATTCTGCTTCACATGTCGATAATGAAATACAGTTTTGTTTCTTACTAAACCAATATACAAGAAACCGTCTAATGAAATGACAAGTCCCACTTGTACTTTTTCTATCTGTTCGGCTTCCTCCAAAATCAGCAACACTATATGATACTAATTCAAAAGGACACTCCTTTGGATAGAATAGTCCAAAGTCCTTGGTTTTATTAAGATACCATAGTATGTGTTTCACTGCTTGTAAATGTGGTTCCTTGGGATCTGCTTGAAATCGTGCACACAAACAAACACTCATCATTATTTGTGGTCTACTTGATGTTAAATATAGTAACGATCCAATCATACTTCGATATAATTTTTGGTCAATACTTTTGCCATTTTCATCATTATCAAGATGTATGGTGGTACACATAGGAGTTGGTTTGATAGAAGTATTTTCCACACCAAAGCGTTTAATTTGATTGTTACAATATTTTTCTTGATTAATAAAAATACCATTTTCTAGTTTTTTTATTTGTAAGCCAAGAAAATAATTTAACTCACCTATATGTGACATTTCAAATTCATTGATCATTATTTTAGAAAATTCTTGACAAAGTCTTTCATTTGTAGATTCAAAAATTATATCATCAACATATATTTGAATAATTAAAATATCCTGTTTATTTCTTTTAATAAAAAGAGTTTGATCAATCTTTCTAATTTCAAAACCAGAATCTATTAAATATCTTTTAAGACGATCGTACCAAGCATGGGGAACTTGTTTCAAACCGTATAAAGCTTTTTTAAGCTTATAAACATGGTCAGGACATTGTTCGTGTATAAATAATGGAGGTTGTTCAACAAAAACATTTTCATTTATAAAACCATTTAAAAAAGCACTTTTGACATCCATTTGATATAATTTAAAGTTATGAAAACATGCAAATGCTAGTAAGATTCGTATTGCTTCTAGTCTAGCAACTGGAGCAAATGTTTCTTCATAGTCAATTCCTTCATTTTGATCATATCCTTGAGCAACTAATCTGGCTCTATTTCTAGTAATATTTCCTTGTTCATCTGCTTTATTTTTGAAAACCTATTTTGTACCAATAACTGAGTGATTACTAGGACGTGGAACTAATTCCCAGACATCATTTCTTTCGAATTGGTTTAGCTCTTCTTGCATAGCGATTAACCAATTTCCATCAGTAGATGCTTCTTTAATATTTTTAGGTTCAATATGAGAAAGGAAAGCTACATGACCCATTTGATTTAATTGACTTCTTGTTCTAGCAGATGAATTTAGTTCTCCAATAACATTAATAGGAGGATGATCTCTTAATAATCTAGGTGGAGATCTTAATTCATTATTATTGTGAACAATGTTTTCATTAATTTCAAAATTTGAAGTTTCTGTATTTGTGGTATTATCAGGGAAATCTTCATCATCTCTTATACTTGGAATTGATTTAAAATTCTCATCGAAAGAAACATGAAGAGTTTCTTCGACGATATTTGTTGTTTTATTATAAATTCTATAAGCTTTGCTTCGATCCGAATATCCTAAAAAGATTCCTTTATCGGATTTTGGATCAAATTTACCAAGCTGATCCTTTGTGTTTAAAACAAAACATTTTGAACCGAAAACTTTAAAATAAGAAATATTTGGTTTTCATCCATTAAGAAGTTCATAAGGAATACTCTTAGTTAGTGGTCGAATAGAAACATGATTCAAAACATAACAAGCTGTTGTAACTGCTTCAACACATAAATGTTTTGGTAACGTACTTCCATTTAACAAAGTCCTTGCACATTCTTGTAAGGTTCTATTTTTACGTTCTACAACTCCATTTTGTTGTGGAGTTCTAAGAAACAAAAAATTATGGAATATTCCCTTTTTCTTACAAAAATGTTCAAAGGCTTCGTTTTCAAATTCTCCTCCAAGATCACTTCTTATATTTTTGATTTTCAAACCTTTAAAATTTTGAATTCTTTTGACAAACGTTTTAAAATTATCAAAGGTATCACTTTTATTTTTCAAAAAGATAGTCCAAGTATACCTGGAAAAATCATCAACAATAACAAACACATATCTACTATGATTAATGGATTGTACTTGTGTTGGTCCAAATAAATCCATATGTAGTAATTCAAGTGGTTGTAAAGTTGAAATGACCTTTTTAGATTTAAAAGATGACTTAGTTAATTTTCCTAACTGACATGCATCACAAATACGATCAATTTTATAATTCATTTTTGGTTGACCTTTTACTAAATCGTTTTTAGAGAGCTTGTTTATAGTTTTGAAGTTAATACGACAGAATCGTTTGTGCCATAATCAAGGATCATTTTCTTTGGCTATTAAACACATATCTGAATTATGATTTATTTTCATATTCAGAACATAGATATTTTTGTCTCTATTTCCTTCAAAGATAAGATTTTGATTTTGATCGAAAATACCACATTTGTTTTCAGAAAAAGTGATTTTGAATCCTTTGTCACACAATTGGCTGATACTAAATAAATTATGTTTTAAATTTTTGACAAGTAAAACATTTGAAATAAGAGGTAAATTTGAAATACCATTATTGCTTACATCGCCTTTGCCGATGATATAGCCTTTGGAGTTGTCTCCAAATGTGACAGAGCCTCCATCTGAGTAAATAATGTTTGATAGCATATCTTTGTCTCCTGTCATATGTTTTGAGCAACCACTGTCGAGTATCCATTTTCCTCTTTTCTTGAGTGGGACCTACAAAAAATATAAGATAACATTGGTACCCACCTATTTTATAGGGTCCTAAGAGTTAAGCCTTAGGAAACCAAACCCAAGAAGGTTCAGTATCCCATTTAAAAATGTAATCTTTATTTTTATGAACAGTTTCTAAAAAGATGTTTATATATCTCTTCCTAATCAAACTGTTGTTTGTTTTAGGAACCCAAACTTTTATGCTTTTTGGATAAGAATTCCTTTTTGTCTGTACTGTAGTAGGATTAACATTTCTCCTAATTTTCTTTTTAGGTGGAGCTGTTGTTTTCTTAACATATCCTAATCCTTTCCTACTTGAAACAGATTGAGAACTATCAATAATTTTTGATAGAGTTTCTCTTTGTTTATTAAAATTCGAAACATTTTTGGTGGTGCTTTCTAACTTAGTTTTGAGACTAGCATTATCCAATTCTATCAATTTTACCTTTGTTTTTAGTTCATGATTTTCAGAAACAAGAGCGTCATTCTTCTCTTTTTGAGTTTCAATTTCTTGACTCAAAAGAGTGATTTGAGAATTGATATTAGAGAATGATTCTTGTAATTTTTCAAGTTCTTTCTCTAGTATTTTCTTCTCATCTTTAAGCATATCTCTTTCGAATTATGCTTTATTCTGATGTTCATGAGTCTGCTTATATTTTCTTTTGAGATTTTTTAGAGTGTCAACTAGTTCTGAATTTATCTCAATCATATCATCAAAAGTAAAATCACTAACCTCGTTTTCAGTAGCCATGAAGCAGACATTTGCTTGCTCGTTTTCACTTTCACTACTGTTATCTGATAAAGAAGTATCTGAATCATCCCATGTTATGGAGAATGCTTTCTTTTTCTTATCTTTTCTGCTCTTGTTGAGGTAAATTTTCTTTAATTCTGGACATTCATTTTGGATATGACCTTTCTTATGGAAATTAAAGCATTCTAGAATTCAAGATGATGGTTTGTTTGGAAAGTTTCTTTTTCCATTATTTCTATTGTTTTTCCTAAATTTCAAGAACTTTTTGAAATTTTTGGCAATAAATGCTAGATCTTCTTGATCCAAATCTTTATCTTTTTCTTCTTCTGCATGGAAAGCTATGTTCCTTTTGTCTTGTGCTTGTACTCGTTTTTCCTGCAAATTCACTTCATAGGACATTAGATTTCCTATTAACTCTTCAGGTTTTATGGTAGAGAGGTCATTAGCTTCTTCAATAGCCAAGACTTTTCTTTCCCATTCATCCATTAAAGAGTTTAGGATTTTTGATACAATATCAAAATCAGTGTACTTTTCTCCTAATCTTAATAGTGAATGATAGATATCTTGAAATATAGAGTACATATCATTGATGGATTCATCTTGTTTCATTCTAAAGTTTTGAAACTGATTTTTGAGCATGGAGATTTTGCTTTGCTTGACCTTCTTAATTCCTTCATGAGTGATTTTAAGCATTCTCCATATTTCATAAGCAGTTTGAACATGCTAACACGATTAAATTCATTTCTATCTAGTGCACAGAATAACATGTTCATAGCTTTAGCATTGGCAGTAGCATCTAATTTTTGTGTGTTTGACCAAGTGGAGTATCTCCAGTAGGAAGAATGTATTCATTCTGTGTGATATTCCATGATTCAAAACTATTTGATTGCATGTAGATTCTCATACAAGTAGACCAATAATTATAGTTTAAACCGTTAAAAAATGGAGGTTGTGCAATGGATTGACCTTCAATAAAACTAGTGTTAGTGATAATGTTAGTGGTAGTGCTGGTGTTATTTTCCATATTAGCAAGTTATCAGATAACTTTGTAATAATTATAAGATGCCTTGCTCTGATACCAAATGAAAGTGTGTAGGATCGTTTAATATGGAATATACTTAAATCTAAATGTGGAAACAAATGATAATAGCAAAGTAAATGGAAATAAGTAAAATAGAACAAGCACACCAGGAATTTTTATACTGGTTCGAACTTCCCGTTCTACGTCCAGTCCCATACTCCTTTCTGGAATTTCAACTATAATAACCCTCACTTAACCCGTAAGAACGGGTATATACAGTCTGAGCAGTAGATCAGACACCTGAGCAACTGAACAGGATTTTCGCCTCAGCAGCAGAAGAGGACTTCACTAATACAAAATAATATCTGACACTGTGTGTTCTTGATAACACTGATTTGTCACTGATAGTACAAACCTCCTATAATCAAATCCTCAAGTATATGAAGTATATGTGAAGATATGAAGAGAAGGTAATGCTAAGAATCAAAGATTATGAAAGTTATTTGTAGATTCAAAGCAGTAAAAGCATATGCTTGCTGTTTGAATGCAAATATTAAAGAACAAGAAGAATATTAGAGAGTTAGAATGAAAATCAATGATGGTGAAGTGTTTGAGAGTATCTATATATAATAGTTGAAGAGTTACTGCCATTGGTGAAGGGTTCTGACGAAGAGGAGCACATATTTCCGTTCAGAGAAGAGTTGAATCCTTTCGGTGAAGAAGATGTCTTTTCGAAAATATAGCAGTTGGTCACAGGTCAATCGACTGGTTGTTTATGGTTAGTCGACTGACTATGCAGAATATTTAAAAAATAAGCAGTGCATATGTATATGTACAGAGTCAGTCGTTTGGATGGTTACGGTCAGTCGACTGGCTGTGACATTTTACATAGTGTGCTTTCTGTTTTGAATGTTTTTGTGAAATATGAAGTGCAGACTACTTGAGGATAGATTTTAACATATTTCTAAGACTCAATTATACATACTAGACAGTGAAAGCATAGATCAAAAGTCTTTGATGATATAGCCATAGTCTGTTTTCTTTTTGTCGTGAATTCTCTTTTTCTTCTAACTTGCTTTGTCATGAATAAAAACTAGTGATTCAACATATTATTATATATCCAATGCATTGAGTAAGTGAATGTGAGGATGAATTATGGATGCTATGTTTGCTTTTGTTATTTATGACTCTAAGGATGTCACATGATGTAGATATTATCAATGTAGATATCTAGACACCCCTTAGCACTTTGATGTATAGTACACCCATGATGACTATGATATAGAGTATCGTAAATCTGGTGTAAATGCTAACTTGGTGGATGCAGGGATGGGTCAGGTATGATTTTCCATACCATTTGTCCTAGTACATTTACTTTATAGTATTTGATATTTTCTACCCCTCGCACAAGACTGTTGTTCGACTCGGGATTTTATGCTTTGCTTCCTGTTATTCTGTGTACTCTTAAACAGGTGGATTAAGAATATCAGGTCGAGTGAACACATGGAGCTGTATAGAGGACAGGCAAGAGATTACACTCTTGTTCTACTACAATATTATGATTTGCTATTCCACCGCATAAAACTATGGAGCTTGCTAGTGTCTTTATTATCTAGAAACGGTTTATTTATGAGTTATTATTTGACGTATAACTCTATCACTTATGCTATATACTATACGGATCTATGCATTCCGATTTTTGTGATTCATTAAGTTATTTATGCATCGCCTGTTTTATATCTGAGATGTTTACTATTATATTTTATTTGATGCACTGTGAGATATACAATAGGCTTTGTGATGTTTTATTTACCTTACAACCTTGATGGTTGTTCTACATCGGTCAAGCACCATTGAAGCACACTATACATGTATTATTATATTTCGGTGGTGTAAGGTGGTCATAACATTTGGTATGAGAGCCTAGGTTGCTCGGTTTATCTAAGAGATACCGTGATCCAATAGAGATAGGGTAGAACTTCTCGCCTGAGATTTGATCGAGTGTGTGTGTGTACACGAGAGCACGCACTTGTTATATATTTTGGTTTTCAAAACTACATACTAATATATAGTATATAAGTCGCACAACACACACGAGCACTGCTTAAGCGTAATTCCATATAGGGCGACTGGCTGTCCATATTACAATTTGAAGGATGAATCGTCAAATAAGGAATTCTGCTAGGAACTTCATCCCTGAATTCGTAAGAGGATCTGGCACAAGAGTTGCTAATCCCAACCTGCAAACTATGTTCAATATTATAATGAGGAATATGTTGCAAAATGCTCAAGTAGCCGCTCTGAATGTTGCTATTGAGGGTGATGCTCCAGTGCAGGCGTCCAAAGCCAATTTCACTAAGTTGAACAAAGACTTTACTAATCTAGATGGCAAACCGTTCCAAGGATCAGAGTCAATAATGGAGATGCGGGATTTGTTTAATGCCAATGAAAGGATTTTTGATGACTTAGAGTTGAACGATGCCATGAAAAGGCGACTGGCTTCCCGATAGTTTCAAGGGTGAGCCATGTACCGATGGGCTACTCCCAGGGATCGGTTTACTTAGGAATAGTTCAAAGCTAGATTCGAGGAAAAGTTTGCACTGGCAGCCCAAAAGTTGGTCATATTCCATAAGTTCATGAACCTGAAGTAAGGAGATATGATTGTCTTCGAGTGCGTTGTTGAATTCGATGCCCTATCGAAATATGGGATGTCCTTCATCGACACTCCATTAAACTAGAACGAGAAGTTCACCATCGGCTAAGATGGCTACTTGGGGGAGAAAATCATGAGTCATAATGATGAGACTTTTGAAATGATAGTCGAGAAGGCTCTGAGACATAAGATTCTTTATTCGAAGTCAAAAGCCATTATTACCAAAGAAGAGCCAATGTCGCAATCAGGCGGGGAAGGCAAGAAGAAGTAGAACAATAAGCGAAATTGGTTTTATAACAAAGAAGACGAAAATAAGAAGACAAAAGGCAAGCCAATTTGCTATAGTTGCTTGAAAAAGGGTCACTTTAGTAGAGACAGCAAAGCTGAGGGGAAGAAATATTTCATCCGCAATACGTTTGGGCATCTCAAGAAAGAATATCCTAAGCTACCTAAATAGAAGCAAGTGGCGAAAACATTTGTTATCAACCCGTGTAATTAAAGCGCTTAGCGATTCTATAGTGGTGGAGGTGCAAAAGTTATGGCGGGAATATAGTGGAAAATAACGGAGATGCAAAAAGCTTCATCGGATATAAAACTAAATATTTGAAGTTAATTTATTCTCATTCTCACATCATCTGTATAAGAAAAAGAATACTGTTTAATCTTATATAAAAACCAAATAATATCATGATTTATGCAGACTGGATTTGGTGACTATGGTTGATTTCTATATTGTATTGAGCACTTAACCCTTAAAATTAGGTCCTAACCCTAACTTTGTTGATTTAGTTAAATAAGAACTAGTCAAACCAACCTTTATATATTAACGTTGCTAAAGCAAATGCTAAAAGCCTTGATTTAGCAATTGCAGCAGATCTCTTCATTGTCTCTTACGAAAGCAGAAATTTTAAACAGGATATTTAGCAAGTGGAGTGGGAACAAAAATAATACTCGCAAGGAGGTGGAGATCAAAATATGTCATTTTACAAAAGGAAATGAATCTGATAAGTCAAATAGTCTAAAAGATGATTTAAGATGATTTTTTGAATAAAATGGCACAACTCGAAAGGGCCATTCAGAAGGAGATGATTCATACTAAACAAAAAGGGAATTGCGAACGGCACCTTTTAGGAGTCAATGCCACTACTTTTTTCTATGCTAAGATGTCCAATTGGAGATGTGCTAACAACCGAAATAGTAGCATGTCTATCAATGGGAGGAGATGGAATGATTCATAAAAGTTTTTAGGGAAAGCTATGGAATACTACACAAGGTTATTTAATAAGAGACTTTCAAAGTGAGTGCCTAAGATGGTTTGCAAAAATGTAATCAAAAACTATGGAAAGGACTTTTTGAATGAGGAAATACATCTTTATGAATTAAAAGAGGCGGTTTTCGATTTTAGAGAGTCATCAGCCTTAGGGCCCTAAGGTTTAAACTATAAATTCTATAAAATTCAGTGGGATAACATAAAGGTTTTGGTTAATGATTCTTTTAGTGATATTTTCCAAGATGGAATTTTTAAAAGAAAGCGGTTATAATTTTATTCATCTTATCCCAAGTCCAAAAATGCAACATAAATTAATCATTTTAGGCCAATTACATGTTGAATATAATCTATAAGATATTAATGAAGGTGCTCTATAACAGATTAAAATAGTTTCTGAATGACTTAATTTCTAAAAAACAATGTGCCTTTATCAATGAGAGAGGTATTAGGGAAGACATATTTTATGCTTCTGAAATGGTTTGAGGCTTCAACGGGAAAGACAACACTAAAATGTATATCAGAATCGATCTTCGAAAAGCATACGATTCAATCAACAGAAAATTTGTTATATATACGATGAGACATACATCCTCTGTGAAATGGATTAATTTAATGTCAGAACTCATAAATACTCCTAGATTTTCAATCATCAGCCAAGGTAATCCTGTAGGGTTTTCTGATAGTTCAAATGATCTTAGGCAAGGCGACCCTTTATAGTCGTTTCTCTTCAATATTGTCATGGAATATTTTTCCCTTTTGATGGAGAAGAATGTTATAATTGGGCAAATCAAACTTGCATATGCAAAAAGTAACAAATTATCCATCTCATTTTCACGGATAATATTTTGATATTTTTCTAACCGGATACAACTAGTGCAACTGTAGTTAAAGAGTTGTCCGTGTCTATGTATGAAAGCACGGGGCTTCAATTGAATTGTGCCAGATTGGATGTTTTCTTTGGAAGAAGGGTGATTGATATAGTGGAAATATTAGCAATTCTTAATGTCAAACAAGGTGAGCTCCCAATCAGATACTTGGGAATACCTCTATCTTATGTCAATTAAAGGAACAAGGATTATTCAAATTTGATAGACAAAGTTAAACAATGAACCAAAGGATGAGAAAAGAAAATGCTTAGTATAGCAAGAAGGGTTGAACCGATAAGTTGAGTTAAATGTATATTCTTTAACTCAACATTGGATGTATGCTTTAAATTACCTTCGACGACTATTAACTGCATTAAGCATGTTGGTCTAAACTTCCAAGGGAAATGAAAATGCAACAAAATTCTTTGGGAAACAATTTGCAAAGCAAATGCTGAAGGTAGGGCTGTTATGATAACTGTAAATTTACCATTACCATATCATTACTAGTCAATCGGTTGCCATTTTAAAGTAAAGTCGGTATACCAGTATAATCGGTATGGTAACGGTAAATTTACCATTTTCTATGATAAAACATCGATAATATTTTTTTTAAACCAATAGTAACGGTAATTTACCAGTCTGTTCATAATACATTAATATTCATGTAAGATGTATTGTGGGCATTTAAAAGCAAGAAAATAGTTCAATTTATTTCAGTAATTCAACTCAAATGATGATAAATACACTTCTTTTTTATGTCTTTTATTAAGCGACCCATTGAGATATATAATGAAGTATCGTTCAGTGTAAAAATATATTCAACTTCTTATTTTCTAAACAAACGGTAATTTACCATTACCAGTGTAACGATTACTAGTTTATCGGTATACCAGTCATCGGTATACCAGTCAATTGGTAATGGTTACTATAACAGTAACGGTAAACAATTTTAACTTACTAGTAAAAACAGTACAGTAATGGTATTTACAAAATGGTAACGGTAACCATTACCATAACAGCCCTAGGTGAAGGTGGGATTGACTTAAGGAGTTTGAAGATATTGATAAGGCCATAGGTATCAAATTTATTTTGGAAAATCAATTTAAAAAACAAGGAATTTGAGCAAGGTGGACGAATAACAGATTTATAAAACATAGCTTCTGTTGGAAATCGAAGTAGAACTTATAAGTTCTTATTGAAATTAAGACCATGCGCAATACAATGTATAAAGAAAAGAGTAACATATGTCATCTCAACATCTCTATGGTCTGACTTTGCCCCAAGGAAGCCGAATTATTAGTATTTTAAGCGCAGGTATGATGCCCCGAACTAGAAGTGAAATGTTGTTGGTTCGGGACATTATAGAAGATGGAGTATGGTACCGTGATAGTTTTCTAGGTTCTTTACATATGGAAGTTGAAAATACAACTATTTTCAATGAACAAAAGAGTGGGTCACTGGAGTTGATTTTACTCATAGAATGTTTAATACAAGTTTATATCAGATATATTGGCAAAAATAAAGAAAGGGCAGATTTGGTTTTGACTAAGATACATGTTCTAAAAAGGGCAATTCGTCTCTATAGTACCATCAATGATTTACTCCTAACTAAAAAGAAGTTGATTCGAAGACACATGGACATCAGTCCATTATGTGTTCTCTACAACAAAGAGGAAGAGGACATATGCCATTTATATTTCAAATGCAAGTACATGACATACATTTGGAAATGATGCCATGCAAAACTCTTATAGTCTATTGGACATACAAAAATGCTTGAACGCCATATTGAAGTTGAGAATTTTATCAACAAATTCAACCATAACAACACAACCAAAGATATTGCCAAACTTGTCCTGTCAATTAGATGGTGCATATGGCATGAGCATAATTATATATTGTTCAATTGCCAATTTAATTATGAATGGTCTATTTGTAGAAATATTAAACATATTTTTGCTATCGGAAGTTGTATAAATCCAAATATTCATGTATCATAGATCATAGCATAATCAGAGAGTGGGAATTAATCTCTTACCATCCACCTATTTTGGTGGCTTCAGATTGCGGTGTGAATATATGAACTGCAGCCAAATCTGACCCCTTTTCAAGCTGCCTAGTTTGCTCCTTCTTTACCCTCTTTATTTTTCAACTTATTTTCGCAAATTATAATTACGGACTACAACTGACATGTTTTGATCATTTTTGTGAGTTACTAGATGCAATCCTGATCTCAATCCTGATCTTAAAGTGCATGCCGAGTATGAGCATGAGATCTGAAATCAAACCATTAGTAATCTTCTCGCTAATGAAGTAACATAGAGAAGTGGGTGTTTCTAAGCTTGAGAATGTACTTGTTTTGTGTTCAAAGTTTGGGAATATCTTATTTTAAGGATTTGGAAGTTAATATCTTAAAAAAATATAAAAAAATAAATAAATAATCAGATTAGTGAGTTTATAAGTCAAATCGTAAGCTGAAAAATTATGCTGAGGCCAAACTTATCTGAAAATAAAACGTAGCAAACCCACAGCAGCGGTTCCACTTTAGATCTGACTTATAATGCGAAGATTAAAGTAGATACAAATCTGGACGGCGAAGGAATCTTCGAAGGAAGAGAACTGCAATGGAGATGGGCTGAGGGAACCTTTGGAAATTAAGGGGAGATGTGAATCGCCATTAATTTCCTTAGTTATGAAAATGGCAGTATTGAGTAAGAATAATATGAAATAAGGTTTCCACATTTGGTTGGTGACTATGTAGATTGCAGAGTTGAGATGATTCATCGTCTTTTTTTTTTTGAAGTAGGAGTGAACCCAAATGTATGATATAGGTGGTATGTGGGTTGTTGGGTTGGGCTCTTTTTATTTAGTTTGTTTTATTTTGTTGTACTGTTTTGTAAAGTGATGTACATTGGCAGAGGGTTTTGGTTTGTAAATACTTTGTGCCTAATAAAAGGGAATTGGATCTATTAAAAAAATAACTTTTATATTTATGTAAATTTTAAAATAATTTTAAATTTGCATTTTAAGACTGTTAACGCTTAAATTTGAACGCTAACACCCCGGTGTGTGAAGTGTAGTTGTGAAAGCACCACCCGATAGATCGGGAAAGAATTATAAGCAAGTAATAGCAGAAAAGCAGTAAACAACAGCAATTTTATAGTGGTTCGGCTTATGGGAATAGCCTACGTCCACTTTAAGTACTTTTATTGATGATCACGTTACAAGTTGATACAAATCTTCTCAAGTATAACACACTTTGAATTACAAAAGACTTAGAACAAGTGGCTCAAACTTCGATGTTGATAAAAATCTTCAAATCCATGGTGGATGTAGATGATTTCTTCATGAAGTTCTTTTAGACGTTCTTTGAATCTCAAAAGCTTTAAGTGTTGAAGTAGTCTGGAATTCGGCAGAGTAATGGTGCTTGAAATTGATTGACCCAAAAAGTCCCCTTCATGTTGGAAATGGTCGTGTATTTATAGGGGTTTTCGGTCTTAAGTCGTGAGTCGTACCCGACTCATGGGTTACTCGTGGCCGAGTCAGGTTGGGTCGTGGACGACTCACCATGTTGAGCTCAAACTCGCCTTCGGTCTTCTGAATATAGCACAAGTTCTAACCCGTTCACGAGTCATCCTTTTTTAGTATGGACATCATAGCAGTGGACTACGACTTAGTGACCTTAGGTCGTGGACGAGTCATGGTGAATTGTCTCATATGATAAGTCGCGGGCTTGTTAGCGGTTCATGGTAGGTCGCGGCCGACCTACTGGATTTGACTCTCGGCTTGGTCCAATGTTATGCTCCTGTTCGAATGAACGATACAAGTGATAAGTCGTTCCCGAGTTAACCAAACATGACTTCCTTCGTGCTAGCATGAGTCGTACACGACTCATCATAAGTCGTAAGTCGTCAACGACTTATGTGTTGTTGACCCTTCCTTCCAATGTTTTGAGTCGTTACTCCTTTAGGTCGCATAGCTTTCCTTAGGCCGTTCAACCGTAGCCATTGTTAGGTCGCAACATGTTTTAGGTCGTAGGTCGTTCATCTCCTTAAGTCGTGCCATCCTTAACTCGTAAGGTTCCTTAACTCGTAAAAGCCTTAAACCGTGGAGGCCTTAAGTCGGAGACTGCTTAACTCGTAAGTCCTTCTAGAACTGTTTGCTGCCTTAAGTCGTAGGTCGTAAGCTTCCTGAGTCGTAGTTCTTAGGTCGCAGGCTCCTCAACTCATAGATCTTACCTTGTGGGCTCTTATCTCGTGGACTCTTTAACTCGTTGGTGAAACGGGATTAACACTTGCCCCTCGAAGCACACATCTTAAGCCGTAAGTCGTGCGCTTCGACTCATCATAACCCGTGCCGATTCAAGTTCCAATGTCTCCAGATATAAAAACGCTTGAGTCGTTTCTCCTCTCCCACTTCTTATCTCACAGACGCATCCGCCATTAGAGACTCTCCAACCTCTCAAAAGCAAATCTGAGCTTACTGATCATTAATCCATCCTTTCCTCCACATCGCGTAAGTCATTCTGAACTTCAATCCAACCACGACCATCGCTAAGGCATAAATTTTCGCTTCTTGTTCCCAAATCACCGTCGTACGTCGTACTCGGGCTTTGGATTGAGTTGTGAACGATTCTGACCATTGTTGGCTACGTTGTTGTTGTGATCCTTTAGATTACAACATCGCGTTTGATTCGCCGTACACTTGAAGCAATTCGAATTGGTTTTTTGGGTGCTTTCTGATGATGTGAGGAGAAGATGATGAATTACAATGTCTTGATTTGACTGGCCCGTGGGTTCGGAGGAGATGAGGAAGTTCTTAACAGGTTAACGGGTTTGAAAGGAGTTGACTGGTTGAGGAAATGACTTAGGATCTCACGACTTAGTTGGTTTTGCTTTTTGGCCACTGATTCTGAAATACCTTGCAATCTCAACCGTACACGACTCAATGCTTTTAGCCATAAACCACAGACGACTCAAGCTATAAGTCGTGAACGACTTAAGCCATAGGCCGTGAATGATTCAAACCATAAACTGTGAACGACTCAGCACTTGCTACTTTCCCGTGACTCATCCTTTAAACGGTACACGACTTAAACCATAAGCCGTGTACGACTCAGCAGCTTCCATGCGACCCAGTAGCCTTTACTATTGACTTTTAATCCGACCTAGCAAGTTTTACGACTCAAGCCATGAGTCGTAACCGAGTTAGAACTTAGAAGGTTTCTTGTTGCTTCGATCTGGAGCCTTCCCCCTGTTCTTTGACTTACGACTCATAGTACTGCCGACTTATAACATCAGCGATTTAGAGTTGGAACAACCTAACTTAACTTGCCTCACTTTCCTTAGGTCGTAGCCGAGTCATCCAAATAACCAATGACTTAGCTTAACCCGTACAAAGAATTCTTGAGTCGTTGACAACTTAACACTTGTAAATTTTGCTTGAACTTTGAACTGTTGATCTTTGCTGCATTCTTTTACAGATTACTTCAACTTGTAAGCTAATAATCTGTTAATACAACATTCACAGAAAACTGGGACGAATATACTGTCATTGATTGCCCACATCGAACGACAGATTAGTTAATGATAGATGATTAACTTAAATAAATCGTGTGAACGAAGTGCTACCGATTTCAAGTGGAATATTAAAGCAGCACTGGATTAGTCAATTGAAACTGACCAGCACGCATTAATATTATGCTTGAGCTTTAAATAACAAGTTCCGAAATTACCATAGTCAATCAATCGTCAACCAGTTTAATTCCAGTTATCTTTACTTGTTATTATTATTTTTTATTAGCTTTGCACGACACTTCACACTTTTTAGGAAACGTGCACCTTCGCATTTGAACATCCAGTTGCTTGTGTAGAATGACCTCTCATCAAGAAGAGCCGATGGGCCAGGCTGAAGATGTCTTTCCAGTAGCCATCCCTATAGACAACCCTCCGGAGAGAACATCCACAACTTTGAATCAGCGGGTATTTAACCAACTGCGCGTCCAGTTTGGCATTGATGATGCTGACATCTTATTTCCGGGGCCAAATGACACTGCTGACAATCCTCCCTACGGCTTTGTTGCAGTCAATCGCCAAATGTGCTTAAGTGGGGCGATTCCTCCTTTTAATGACTTTCTCCAACAGTTCCTGCTTCGGTTGTCTATCTCTCCATTCCAATTACACCCCAATGGCTACGCCATTCTGATGGGGTTATGTGTTCTATTCAGGAGAGTTTTGGATCGGTTACCAAGCTTCGAGGAGATCTGCTATTTTTGCTCATTCACGAAAACTAAAGACCATCCCTCCATCGTGGTTGTAAGAAGCGCTCGAAATCGCAAACTTATTACTGATCTCTCCGAAAGCGCTCACGGATTTTTGAATTAGTTTTTCTTCGTTCGCTGCCCTCCAGGGTTTTATGCCATCTGGAGAGTGGGAAGTAAGATTTCATGTCTCTACTTTTTCCGTTTTGAAACTTTCTCGAGATCTGAACTCTCAGCTGCTAATTTCATTCTTTTCCTGTTTTTAGCACTTCCACCCCCTGCTAGGGACCCAAGTCTTAAGCAAATTTTTGAAAGATTAAATGCCGTGCCGGTAGAAGAGAGGAGCATAAAGTTTCTGCTAAACGATGAACTTTTACATCAATACGGACTCCTCCATCTCTCTCGCTTTACTCGGCCTCGTGAAGCTCCAACGGAGGTTCCTGACTCTCCGGTGAAAACTCCTGATCTTCCGATCTCCACTAAAGAGCACATACGAGGAGAAATTTCTGCAGAAACCTTATTAGTAAAGTGCTCTACTCCCAGAGACGATACGGGACCCTCCGAAAAGCCCGCACTTGCTCCCATTATTGAAGAAGAAGAGGAGCCCCTTTCCCAAACCAGGGAGAGTGCTGACAAAGGAGATGATGGAGGGAATCAGGTTGGGCATGCCGGTGATGACGTCTTTGGGGATTTAAGTGACATAATTATTACTTCCCAAGAGCTCTTTAAAGAAGACCCTGCTCATGGTAAAGCTATACCTCCGACGATTGAAGCAACATCTGCCCTCCAACAGACTCTAACTCCTTCATCTCAAGAATTGTCATCAACAGTGAAATCTATCACTTCCCCCCAACAGAGGAGTGGTTCGTTAGTCCAACGCGAGTAGCTTGCACTTCACACACAACTAAGGATTTTCCAGCACATTTATGCACTTATCTTCTTATACTTTAGAGATTTCTAAAGCTTATCTTTTCTTATTTCAGATTCTTCAATGACACGCGGCGGATCGTATTATCAGGATTTCCAACGCTACGGGGGGCGTGGTCAATATGATTATCGGCGTTACTTTCCCTCCTATAGAGAGTCTGACGAAGAGAGGGCTGCTCGAAAGGCTCGTGAAAGGAGGGATGCAGAAGAGCGTTATGACAGAAGGGATAGGGATGAGCACCATGATTCTCTGCAAAGGAGTGACGACTCTCACAAAAGGAAATCTTACGACGACCGAGGAAAAGGTCATGTAACTGAAGATTCAGGCAAACGAGCCCGACATGGTGAGAGACATACTTCCACTATTCCCGAAAAGCCTACTGCCCCTGCCCCTCTTGACATTACTTCCGACTCTCCCGCTCTTGGGAAGGAGGACATCCAGACAATAATAAGCAGGCCTAAATTTCAAGTGGGACCTGGCCCAGCCACTTTACAAAGCCGTTTTCCACAATGGTGCTTAAAGGGCGTGAGATTCGACCTAGACTTGGTCCCCATTGACAAGTCTGCTATGTTGCGCAATCTTGATGCAGTCAAGCTCGATATCGAGAGGATGTCAAACTGGCAGAAGCTTGTTGATGAGCTTCAAAGAGTTAACCGTGCCAACTTAGAGGCCATGCTCACCATGGAAAATGATAAGGCTGAGTGGCAAAAGGTCCTTGAGCAGCACGACACTGAAATGAGGAGCATTACTTCCTACAACGAGGAGCTCGAAGCAAAGGTTGAGAAGTTGAAAAATGAGCTTGCTGCTTCCTCTACTTCATACTCTCAAAAAGAAGAAGTGCTTCTCAGACAAGTTAGAGATGCTCATGCCAGCCAGAGGGATGCCGAAGATAGGCTCGAGGCACAAAAAAGAATCAGTGAAGGCTATGTCTCTGATATTGCTGAGATTCGAAAGAAAAACAACTCCCAGGAGGCGGAGATACAAATGCTTAAGCTTCAGCTTGCCAGAACTGAAAGGGAGCGCGATGAGGCTGTCGCCGGCAAAATCGCAGCCGAAGAATCTCATGAGGCGACCAAAAACAGCTTCGGCTCAACATTATTCGACTTCTACTTGCATAGCGTCTTGGGGCGTGGAAGCCTCGCCTTTCTTGGTCCCAAGTATGAGATCACTTTAGCTGAAGTGTGGGAGGCCGCCCTCGATATGCTTGGTGCTGAAGGTGCTGGTTATGACGAGCCAGCCCTGGAAAGGCATTATTTTGATGAAGACGCTCGCGCTGCTCTCGCCAGGGGAAAGGAACAACTTGCCAAACTAAGAACCGAAGTGACGGAAGGGGACCAGCTGGGGAAAACCACTTCAACTACTCTAGTCCAGCCACCTTCTTCGTCTGAAGTCGACATTATTGGTTCCAGTTCCCATCTCGCTTCTCCCACCAAAGTTACCGCTGATATTACAAGCACACAAGGTGGAGACGAGGGTGAAGAGAGCGCTGATGCGCAAGCTTATGAAGTCGATATCAGGAAACCAGCTTCTCCAGGTAACTTCACTGTTAATCTCGCTACTGTCAATTCTGCTCAAGCTGGTTACTCGTTTATTTCACATGAGTTTCACGAGCTCCTTGGCTATTTTCTCAACCTTGACGAGCCTTCATCTCCTCTCTTTACTGACTTCATTGGTGAACCCTCATCTCCTCTTTTTACTGACTTTAACCTTTTTTCTTCTGTAGAGAAAGTACCAAGCACTGCTCAAACTTCTACTCCTCCGATCATCCTTCCTTCATCTCTTCAGGCGGTGCCTCCTTCTGCCTCGCAACCTGGATCACAGGAGGAACAAATAGAGGCTCTTCACGGCTTGGATGATCCCATCGCTTCGCAAGAGCAGAAAGATGAGAGACCTGAGGGAGGTGACATTTCCCCGGAACGGACTCCTTCTGACGACATTGTTCTATCAAAACTTGTCACTCCGGGGAGTGAGTCTTCCTCACAAAGGAGAGAGAAGCGTGGGACATCAAAGAGGAGGGGGAAGAAAATCACCGCCACTGAAGAGGAGCCGGAAGTTGAACCGGTTACACCTGCCTCTCCCACTTCCCTTATACCCACTGGCCGACCTGAAAAGCTGGTTATTCGACCGAGTAAAGGGTCCAAAGGAGGGAAGAAGAAGTGAAGATTTTAGCTTTTTGCCTTTTGTATGAACTGGCCGAGAGTTGTGCGGGTACCGGCCCCCGCTTTTATTTTGAAACCTGTATCTGCATTATAGTTGAATAAAATGATTCTTCGTTTGTACAAACTTCTGTTTGAATTTGAGAATGCATTTACTATTTATTTTTGCACAAGTTTGTTTATATAGTATTGCAGCGGGCTTATGGTATGTTGCTTGAGTATTACTTTACTGAGGCAGCTATACTACTATACCATGTTGCCCCCATACCTTAAGCTTGTTGCAATATTTTATACTTCGAGGGGACTTGCACTCTTATTTGTTAAAGAATAATTATTTTATTTTTTAAAGAAAATTTTTATTGAGTACAACTCCCTTCGTATAAGTTTTTACGCTTTGTCGTTCGAAGAAATCACTTTTCTCTTTTGCTTATGTGCATATTTTACCAAGTGAATTCCTCTATGTGGTAAAGCGGACCTCTGAAGGGTACTTTAACTTCTTTTCTTTTTACAATCATTTTCCATTTGAAAGTTAAAGTACGCTTTTGATGAGGATTTTTTTTTTATACAAAATTGTACCTCTGAGGAGGGATTTTTCACGTTTCAACACTTGGAAGTTTTATTTCAATCTCGGTGAAACGTGTACCCCCAAAGAGTTGTGCCTTCGAAGAAAGCCTTTTCACGTTTCAACACTTGGAAGTTTTATTTCAATCTCGGTGAAACGTGTGCTTCCAAAGAGGTCTTCTTTTTTTTTTCTTGATTGTGTCCCCGGGAGGGGGTCGTACCTCTAAGGAGGGATTTTTTTACGTTTCAACACTTGGAAGTTTTATTTCAATCTCGGTGAAACGTGTACCCCCAAAGAGTTGTGCCTTCGAAGAAAGCCTTTTCACATTTCAACACTTGGAAGTTTTATTTCAATCTCGGTGAAACGTGTGCTTTCAAGAAGGTCTTTGTTTTTGCATTTCAACTTTGGTGAAGTGAAATTCCGAAGAGCGGTTGTTACACTTCAACTCCTGGCGAAATGTGCCTCCGAAGAGGGCTTTTATTTTGTTTACATTTCAACTCTGGTGAAGTGAAATTCCGAAGAGCGGTCACAACACTTCAACTCCTGGTGAAATGGGCCTCCGAAGAGGGCTTTTATTTTGTTTGCATTTCAACTCTGGTGAAGTGAAATTCCGAAGAGCGGTCATAACACTTCAACTCCTGGTGAAATGTGCCTCAGAGAGGGTTTTCATCGCCTGGAAGTTACTCTCTCATGGTTGGAGGGTCATGACTTCTCCAATCTTTTTTGTTGAGTAGAGAACTTTCTTTTTTGTGGCGTATGACCCATTAGAGGTCTTTTTTCCTCCGAAGAGTTGCGCCTCCGAAGAGGACTTGTGCCGCTGATGGTAGCTTTGGTTGTTCCTCTGTTCACTTGCTTATGCCTTTTCAGCGATCCTCTTTTCTTTTTCTTTTTTTTCTTTTTTTTTTTCTTTTCAAGTTTTCATTCCCCTTTTCTCACAAGTGGCTTGTTTAATCCAAGGAAGTGTACTTTATTGCCAGGCAAGTTCGTGAGAACGGGCACTAGCTTCCTAATTGGATGTTTGTTTGTTCAAACAATCTCAATTTATCAGCAAGGGCTCGCTTCTATCGAAATCATTAGCCGTTCAATTGAAGTATTTCCTATCTAGGATTTGAATTCGGGGTCTTTGTGACTTGAAATTTGTTTGTTGAATGATGGTGAGAATCGCTCGGTCTTATTATGCGCAAGTTTTATTTCCATTGTCTGCAAAAATTTAAATCGACATTTCAGCAATACATTTTATGTATTTTTATATCGAAAACAAAGCAAACATATAATGATAATAAGGAACACAAGATTTATAGTGGTTCGGCCATGAAATTGGGCCTACATCCACTTTATATTCTTTCATTATTTACTTGCATCAGTTTCACAATTGCTTTCAATTACAAGAATCATACATTCATAATTCTTTTTACAATGTTTCAACAAAATTTTCAAGTAAAGTATGGACGCAAGTGGTTGCTGTTCCATGCCCTTGGAATTTGATCTCCATCAACAGTGGTGAGCTTGAATGTGCCGTCGAGAAGCTTCTGACCTATTACATATGGTCCTTCCCAATTTGGCCCAAACACACCTGTCGCGGTCATAATTCTTTTTAGGACTAGATCTCCAATTTCAAAGCTGCGTTGACGAACTTTGGAATTGAAATGTCTGGCTATCCTTTGCTGATGAGCTGCAACTCTGAGGTTAGCTTCATCTCTTTTTTCATCAAGGAGATCCAGCGCTTCAAGTTGCAACTTTTCATTTTCTGCTTGATTGAAATGGATTCTTCTATGTGAAGGGACCTCCGTTTCAACCGGGATCATTGCTTCCGATCCGTATGCTAACGAAAAAGGAGTATTCCCAGTTGCAGTTTTGTGAGTAGTTCTGTATGCCCATAGTGCAAGTGGTAGTTTATCGACCCAACCACCTTTTACTCTTTCGAGTTGCTTTTTGATGGTTGATTTGATGATCTTGTTCACTGCTTCCACTTGCCCGTTTGCCTGCGGATGAGCTACTGCCGAAAAGCTTTTCTGGATTTTGAATCGTTTGCAAAAATCCTGGAATTCCTCGCTTTCAAACTGAGTACCATTGTCTGTGATTATTTTCTGAGGCACACCGTATCTGCAAATGATATTCTTGGTCACAAAGCTTATCATTTTCTTAGAAGTGATAGTAGCCAATGGTTCAGCTTCAGCCCACTTAGTAAAATAATCAACTGCAACAATAGCGTATTTAATCCCTGATTTAGCAGTTGGTAGCGGCCCAATGAGATCCATTCCCCAAATTGCAAATGGCCATGGACTGACCATCTGTGTGAGTTCGGTAGAAGGTGCTCTAGGAATTTTGGCATATCTTTGGCATTTGTCACATTTTCGGGAGTAATCTGCAGCATCCCGATTAATTTCTGGCCAAAAATATCCGTATCGAAGAATTTTCTTTGCTAGTGTTTGACCACCTGAATGATCACCGCATTCTCCTCCATGCACTTCAGCTAGGATTGTTTTGGACTCTTCCCGGGATACACATCGAAGCAATGGCATTGAGAATCCCCGTCTGTACAATCGGCCATCCTGAATCACATAGCGGGAGGCCTTCCTTAGTAGCTTTCGTCTTTCTATCGAGTTTTCTGGCAGAGAACCTTTGAGTAGGTAATCCAGTATTGGAGTCATCCATGACTCTTGTTCTTGAGATACATTCATAATCCAGTCTATATCCATCTCGTCTATACTTGGCGCTGAAAGGACTTCTACAGGGACCAATCCCAATAGTTGAGCTTCACCAGAACTTGAATATTTTGCGAGGGAATCTGCCTTCATATTCTCTTCCCGAGGAATGTGGCTTATTGAATAGTGATCGAGTTCACATAGGAGTTCCCAAGCCTTTGACAAGTAGGAAGGCAGGTTTCCACCTTTTGCTTGAAATTCCTTCTTGACTTGGCATACAATAAGCTGGGAATCACTGAAAATTTGTAGTGCTCGAATGTTTAGCTCTTTAGCGATTTTCAGACCTGCAATAAGAGCTTCGTATTCTGCTTCATTGTTTGTTGAAGGAAATTCCAGTCTTAGTGCATAACATAATGATCGACCTTCAGGAGTTTCAAGTACCACTCCGGCTCCAGAACAGTAGTCATTTCTTGCGCCATCAACATACATCTTCCACTGGATTGGAGAATCATTGATCGCTTTTTCCTCACCATTATCTTTCTCTGTGAATTCTGCAATGAAATCAGCTAAAGCTTGTCCGTTGATTGCTTTTCGGGGGTGATAGGTGATGTCATATTGACTAAGTTCAATGTTCCATTTTAGAAGGCGACCCGAAGTTTCAGGGCGAAACAGGACTTGCTTCAGAGGTTGATCAGTGAGTACTTTGATAGGATGAGCTTGGAAATATTGCCTCAGTTTCCTCGATGCAACTAGTAGGCAATAGGCGAGTTTTTCCAACTTGGAGTAATTCAGCTCTGCCCCAGTGAGTCTTTTGCTGATATAGTAAACTGGATGTTGAATCCTTTTGTCTTCCCGTATCAGCGCTGCACTTAGAGCATGAGATGATACTGCCAAGTATATAAGAAGATCCTCACCATTGCCTGGCCTAGAAAGTATCGGAGGCGTTTCCATATGACGGATCAACTCTTCAAAGGCTTTTTGGCATTCGGGAGTCCATTCAAAGTTCTTCTTTCCTTTTTTCAGGGCATCGAAGAATGGGATGCATTTATCAGTAGCTTTGGAAATGAACCGACTCAGGGCGGCGATCTTTCCGTTGAGACTCTGCAATTCCTTCTTTGTTCTAGGAGCTTTGACTTCTTTCAAGGCAGTAATTTGAGCTGGACTAGCCTCTATGCCCCTAGCGCTGACAATAAAACCTAAGAACTTTCCGGATTCGACCCCAAATGTACATTTCAGGGGGTTAAGCTTCATTTTGTACTTACGGAGGACTGCGAACATTTCTGCTAAGTGTTCAATGTGATCCGCTGCTTTCCTGGACTTTACTAACATGTCGTCGACATAGACTTCCATAGTTTTGCCCAATTGCGGTTTGAACATAGCATTAACAAGTCTTTGGTAGGTTGCCCCTGCGTTTTTTAATCCGAAGGGCATAACTCTGTAGCAATAAAGCCCAACATCTGTAATAAAGCTTGTATCCTCCTGATCCGGCTCATGCATCATGATTTGGTTATAACCGGAGTAGGCATCCATGAAGGATAACAATTCATGTCCCGCAGTTCCGTCTACCAGTTGATCGATCCTGGGTAATGGGAAGCAATCTTTGGGGCAAGCCTTGTTTAGATCAGAAAAATCGATGCACACTCTCCATTTCCCATTAGCTTTCTTGACCAACACAGGATTTGAAACCCAATTCGGATATGTAGATTCTTTGATGAAGTTATTTTCCATGAGTCGATCAACTTCTTCTTTTAATGCTGCTGACCTTTCTGGACCCTGGGTTCTTCTTTTCTGTTTAACTGGCGTAAACTTTGGGTCAATATTCAGAGCGTGTACCGCAACTTCCGGGGATATTCCACACATATCGGCATGACTCCAAGCAAAGACATCCAAATTCGCCTTCAGGAAAGCTATCAAGATATTCTGAATCGAAACATTAAGCTGCGAACCCACATTCAACACCTTATTTGGGTCCTTTGGGTCAACAGGTACCGGAACTGTTGTTTCCACCGGTACTACTCTATTCTCCCCTGTACTGGCTTTTCTGGGATCCATTTCTTTCCGTGCCCCGCTGTGCTCGCCAGTGCAGGGTCCGCTCTGTAATTGCTACAAAGCTGGTTCCTTGATGCGGACTGGAGTTGCCGCATCCTTTCCCATTTCCCTTTTTCTTGACTCTCGCAGCTCTGTCCAATAGCATTCTCGCGCAGCATTTTGATCCCCTTTTATAACTCCTACTCCATTGTCAGTAGGAAATTTAATAGTGAGGCACCACGGGGCTAGGATAGCTTTGAATGCTGCGAGTGTTGGACGGCCAAGAAAAGCATTATAAGCAGAATATTCGTCGACGATCACAAAGGTTTGCTTTCGGACCACTTTCCTTTCTCCTTCCCCAAGTTCTACAAACAGATCGATGGTTCCTACTGGTTGCTTTGGCTCCCCAGTGAAGCCAACGATTTTCTGTGATGAGGCTTGCACATCGATCATAGGGATTTTCATCTGGTCAAATGTCTTCTTGAAGAGAATATTACATGATGCTCCGCAGTCAATGAGGACTCTTCTGACAATGGCTGGTCCAATACCAGCCGAGATGACCAAGGGATCTAAAGTAGGAGCTTCAATACCTGTGGAATCTCTGGCTCTGAAAATAATGTCGTCACTGAAAGTTTTCTGTTGTTTAAGGGGCGTAGTGTCTTCTAGAACAAAGACGTTTTCTTCGGCTGGAGCATATTTCAAAGCCCTGGAATATCTCTCCATCTCACCCCAACTTTTGCCAGCTGGGTGAGGTCCTCCTGAAATGACATTGATAACGGGCCTTCCAGATTCATGCCCCGTAGCTTTCTCTCCTGCCCCAGGCTGATGAACAGGAGCCCGCTGCCCCTGACTCGACGATGCAGGATTGTTGCTATTCTTTTTCACGAATTGCTGCAACTTGTTTTCTCTTAGCAACTCTTCAATCAGATTTTTCAGCTGGCGGCATTCATCAGTTTCATGACCTGGTTGATTGTGGAAGCGGCAGAATTTCCCACTTTGTATGGCTTTTCTCCCAGTTCTCAAAGGGATAGGTTTAGGGAAATCGACGGAATCTTTAGTGGCCAGGTAGATGTGCTCCGGTGTATGTGATAATGGAGTATATTCTGATGGCTTGAAGGATCGGGGCTTCTTCAGATTACCCTGTTTCTTCCCATTACTATTCTCCCTTTTTTGCCCCACCGATTCATTCTTGCGTGGAGCGACAGTGTTGTCTTCTGCTTTTTCCAACACTGTCTTTACTGGTAAAGGACGGCTTTCCAAGCGAATGAATTCGTCTGCTTTTTTGTAGAACTTTTCGAGAGAGGTTGGCTCCTTCATATTTAACCATTTCCCAAATTCGCTTGACTTATCGATAGCCCTCATCAGATAAGTCAATATCATTCGTGGTTCAGCATTGTCCACCTCAGCCAGTGCTATATTGAAGCGGTTCAAGAAGGATCTGATAGACTCACCAGGATTCTGCTCTAAACTCGATAGTGACATAATATCCTTGGCCTTCGAAGCATATAGTCTAAACTGCTCCTTGAATTTTCTGGTCAAGTCTGAAAACTGATCGATAGATCGGACTGGTAACTTGGTGAACCACAGTAAAGCCACGCCTTCCAGGTATACGGGGAAATATCGGCACTTTATTTCATCGGAGGCCCTGGCACCCGTCATGTGCCAATCATACTTATACAAGAACTCATTCGGATCACTTGTCCCTTTGTAAGCTGGAATAGTCGGAGGGACAAACTTCCTTGGAAATTCCGCCTTCAAGATTTTTTCAGTAAACGGAGTTTTACTTGGGGCGAAACCCCATTCCTTCTCATCTTCAACTCTTTGCATACTTTCTTTCATGATCTGCCGGACCATTCCAGAAAGATATTCCTCATCATGCCGAGTTCTAGATCCGCCGGCGTCAGGTACTGCCTGCTCAAAGGGACTAGTAGGCCTTTCAGGAGCATTCCTTTCATTAACATCATGAATGTTGCCAGCATAGTTCCTTTCATTACCAGCCGGTTGATTGTTTGCCCCAAGTAAGTCGTTCAACTTATTCAGAATCAGAGCATTCTGGGCACTTTGAGCCTCTAGTTGTGCATTTTGGGCGTTTATCTGCTGGTTTAGCCCTAGAATCACAGCATCCAATTCCGCTTTTGTAACTCCAACAGACGGAGTGGGTAGATTAGGCACAGGGGAAGCGGAGGTTCCCTCTTGAATGTTCCCAGATCTGATAGATCTACTTTTCCTTCCAGGAGCCATAATCTCAGATATACTTCTGGTTTTTAAGGAAATTCTTTCTTCAAATCTCTGCGAAGCAATGATAACAGCTGTCCTGAGTTCAGTTCTCGGTGAAAGCACCAAAAATGTTAACGCTTAAATTTGAACGCTAACACCCCGGTGTGTGAAGTGTAGTTGTGAAAGCACCACCCGATAGATCGGGAAAGAATTATAAGCAAGTAATAGCAGAAAAGCAGTAAACAACAACAATTTTATAGTGGTTCGGCTTATGGGAATAGCCTACGTCCACTTTAAGTACTTTTATTGATGATCACGTTACAAGTTGATACAAATCTTCTCAAGTATAACACACTTTGAATTACAAAAGACTTAGAACAAGTGGCTCAAACTTCGATGTTGACAAAAATCTTCAAATCCATGGTGGATGTAGATGATTTCTTCATGAAGTTCTTTTAGACGTTCTTTGAATCTCAAAAGCTTTAAGTGTTGAAGTAGTCTGGAATTCGGCAGAGTAATGGTGCTTGAAATTGATTGACCCAAAAAGTCCCCTTCATGTTGGAAATGGTCGTGTATTTATAGGGGTTTTCGGTCTTAAGTCGTGAGTCGTACCCGACTCATGGGTTACTCGTGGCCGAGTCAGGTTGGGTCGTGGACGACTCACCATGTTGAGCTCAAACTCGCCTTCGGTCTTCTGAATATAGCACAAGTTCTAACCCGTTCACGAGTCATCCTTTTTTAGTATGGACATCATAGCAGTGGACTACGACTTAGTGACCTTAGGTCGTGGACGAGTCATGGTGAATTGTCTCATATGATAAGTCGCGGGCTTGTTAGCGGTTCATGGTAGGTCGCGGCCGACCTACTGGATTTGACTCTCGGCTTGGTCCAATGTTATGCTCCTGTTCGAATGAACGATACAAGTGATAAGTCGTTCCCGAGTTAACCAAACATGACTTCCTTCGTGCTAGCATGAGTCGTACACGACTCATCATAAGTCGTAAGTCGTCAACGACTTATGTGTTGTTGACCCTTCCTTCCAATGTTTTGAGTCGTTACTCCTTTATGTCGCATAGCTTTCCTTAGGCCGTTCAACCGTAGCCATTGTTAGGTCGCAACATGTTTTAGGTCGTAGGTCGTTCATCTCCTTAAGTCGTGCCATCCTTAACTCGTAAGGTTCCTTAACTCGTAAAAGCCTTAAACCGTGGAGGCCTTAAGTCGGAGACTGCTTAACTCGTAAGTCCTTCTAGAACTGTTTGCTGCCTTAAGTCGTAGGTCGTAAGCTTCCTGAGTCGTAGTTCTTAGGTCGCAGGCTCCTCAACTCATAGATCTTACCTTGTGGGCTCTTATCTCGTGGACTCTTTAACTCGTTGGTGAAACGGGATTAACAAAGACTTTTATAAAAATTTATTTTATTTAAATTTAAAATAAATTTGAATTTTTCATATTCAAGGTAGAATCGACGTAAGAAACAAAACAATTTTGGGCCTTCCCCAAAGGGTTTTTCTTTGAAATGGACTATAGCGATGAGTCTTAAGGACTAGAAGATCAGAGATTTTCCATTCATAAGAACGTTCCTTAATTAAAATAAAAGTATCATTGTTAAAACACTCATTTAATTGATTTTTCGAGTGATTTTACTACGTATTGGTTAAATATCCATGTTAACACAATGCAAACTTCGATACCATCATTGGATCGAGTGCATTGGCAACTGGGTGAAAGAGAGAAATTTCAAAAATAAAGTTCCTCTCATTAATTTTGTACTAGATCTTTATTTGTGTTTTTGTGATTAATTTATTTGCTCTAAATCGTACACGGTGTACCTGCTAAAAGAGGGTTTGTTATTTGAAATTAATTTTGTTTTATTTTATTTTTAATATTTTGTTTATTAAAATAGATTATAAATTAGTTTTAGTTTAATTTAACTTTAGTTTATTTTATTTTGTTTTGTTTATTGGGGGTTCATGTTCATAGTATGAATATTAACATATGATGTAAAAAAACTAACCTAAGAGATACATAAGATGAACAATATATGCTATTTGTGATCATTGGGATTTATGATCACATTGTATAAAATGAGCATAAAATGTTTATATTAAATATAGCGTTTCTTAATATGTTTGTGCATAAATGTGTGTATGTGTGTGCATGAAAAAAATGAGTGATCCTCTATTAGTAGAGAAGATTGCTTATGTAATTTATTCTATACTTAAATAATGAGTTATCAACATGCCTAACAGATAGAGATACACCTCTCAAGATGCCCAATCCTATGTAACTAAGGTCCATAATAGAAAAAACAACAAAAAAACCACAAAATGCAATAAATGCACATTTTCTCAAAATCAACCGAATCATTAAATCCGGTAATTATACCTGTAGCTGCTAAGAAAACTATACCAAACAATGTAAGATCAAATCATATATATGTATATAAATATATATAAATACGTATTTATATACATATATATGTGAAATAAAAGCAAACTAAACTAATAATAAAAGACATAAAGTAAACAACATTTAATTAACATTAAGTAAGAAAACAATAAGAGTCGTATGCTTTTTGATACATGTGTATGTGTCGATTAATGCACGATTACTACTTGGTTGGGCAAACTTTTTGTAATACAACAATAAAAAGGTGTCATGCGCTTTTTGCTTTCCATTTGTTTTTTGATTCAACCATGAATTCATTTTAGTAAACACTAGAGAAAGTCATGCATATGCAACAATAAAATTAGAATTTAAATATATTCATATTTATCAATGCAATACAAATAAACAAAATATATTATAACTGCTATGTTGTAACAATATAATGGTTGACAAGCACCATTGTCCAAGTGGTTAGTTGATTCAGCTTGGTGCAGGATGTCACAAGTTCGAAACTTGCTTTCGAACGTTTATTTGACATGGGATATGTTGTCACATTGATTTGTTGTATATAAAGTACCAGTTCAAAAAAAAAACAATATAATGGTTGAGTTAATAAGTATAAAATCAAGGAATATACAATTATACACAAAGGAACTACAACACATAATATATAATTCGAAAACAAGTACACAAATGAAGCAACGCGTAGAATATTTAAATACGCAAAAGATACTTGAGGCGGCAACTAAAGAAATACATAGAAAGAATGCAACCAACATTAGTTCAATAAAGAGTAAACACAATGCAAAACTAAACAAATAGGTGAATACATGACTCAACACACATACATGAGCACACGCATGCAAGCACAGCCTCGCTCATTACAACCACGCTCATCACAACCACGCCTTATAAACTCACGCACATCCTCTCAGAAAATTGAATACAAAGTTATTCCATTCATTTAAATACACCGGTGCACGAGAAACATAAAACAAGAGCTCTAATTTTTTTAACACCTTTAGTTTCAAAATTTAAACACATCTATAAATATATGTAATGTTGCATCTTTTCACACCTGAACACACATACAAAACTCAACACAAACACATACAAACACAACACAAATGCTCATACAATTGTACATACACATACAACCTCACACTCATAACTGCATATATAAACACATACTCACCACATGTACCCACACAAAATACATATTCACATAACTTGGAATAAATGAAAAACTCAAGCAATCAAAACAAATAATGGTTCGAGCTCACAAGGTGTACAGAAGCAAAATAAAAATATCAAAACACACTTAAACACCATTCTAACCAAATATTTTTGGGTCTACACTTGTGATTGCTGGACTATATTTTTCTTTTGTGGGGAAAGAGAAGAGATGGTAAAAGTAATTGTGTAGTTAAACCGAGTGAATACAATGAAGAGATTTATGGTCCACTCACTTTTGTGTGAAACAGCCAGATAGTTTGATCTTTTAATTTGTATTTATGCAATTTTATGTTTTAAATTCTGATAAAAATAAGAAAATATCCTCTTCTTTTTAGGAATTTTGTTAAAATGACGGATTTTCTATCGGTTAGAAAATCACCGCTAAAAATATTATTGTTATGAACCGCAAGCGCACAGCGTACAATTGCCGAGTATGGGTCGATCCGTAGGGAAATGAATTAATTTTACGTTCCACTCATCAAATTAACCCAAGTTTTCAAGTTTGTTTTAAACTAAGAAAAATAGAAAAAATTAAACTAGAGAAAAGGTGAATAAACTCTGATAATAAGAATAATTTAGCGGCAAATCCACTTTCAATCATTAACATAAATCAACACAAAATTCACTTTTAACCTCCTTTTCATAATATTAAGTATAAATGATTAATGTGCTTATAATAAGTATGGTTTACTTGAGCTATTAATTAGCACAACTTAAACGATCAAACTATAACATATCATTCAAACCAATTATCATTCTCATGATCATGACATGAAACTAAAAATAAAATCTATTTTAAGTATGATCTATTTACTATTAATTAGTAACATGTACATCAAATTTTAATTCTAGCTTAACTTTCATTATCAAAACCACTTAGGCAAAAGAACAAATAACTTATGTTTACAATGGAATAAGCAAAGCCTATTTGAGATGTCAACATTGGCTATTAAAATTCAATAAAATAGAAACATAAAGCACCATCATTCATATTTCCATTAAGCAAAATAAAAGAGATCATAAATGAAATCATTATGTTAATTTAATATGTTTCACGAGAGTTTCATCACCCCTAAATTGAAGGGGTACAGCTACACATAATTGAATTCATGTTAACACCAAATGATTTCAACATAAAATAAAAGGAAGAGAGGTGCTAATTAAAAAAAGAAGGAAGTAACTACTTGCATAAAATAAATTGACACTAATTGCATGAATTAAAAGAGAGCATAAAAGAATAAAAGAGCATAAAAGAAAGGGTAAAAAAATTATATAAAAATAAGGCTAAGAAGCCATGAAAGAAATTTTTATATATCTTTGATTTTATGGTTACAACTTGCTTGAAAGGTAAGAAGATAATTACATGAGACATAAGGAATAATTATGCATGCTGAAAACCCTAATTCATATTTTAGGGGACTACGTAAAATGCTCTTTGTGAAGTGTAACCTCCAAGTAATCATTAGGGAATTAATTAATCCCCACTAATATGCCTTTAAACCTCCATTAACATGTGCATCTGCTTTTAATTATGGATCATATGGTAGTGAGCTAGTGGGCTCATCCATGTTGCATGAATTCATTTATTTCCCTTCTTCATTTGTCTTCAACATACGTGCATGCATTCATCTATGAATCTTCTTCATCTTTGCTCTTTATTTCCTACAAATAAAAATAAAATATGCAAATAAAATTTCTCAAATTAAATCATACATTAAATTACCATTTTGCCCCCTAAATGAAGATGAATAAATGATGATTTGAAAATAATCTAAATTTTGGTTTACATATATAAAATACCCCAATTTGTTCATTTATTTAAATAAAAGTAGATTAAATATGGAAGTAAAAATATATACTTTTACATGCACATCAAATATCCTCACACTTATCTTTTTATTCGTCCTCGAATAAACTAAAAGTAAGATAAATCCGTTTTTGTAGGAAACACAATAGCATTGAGCATATGCAACAAGCCGTTAAACCTCTAGGTATCCCTAATAGGATGAGTGTTGTCTCGTAAGGGATTTCAGCAGATACTACCCACAAAATCCAAATGCATATGCAGATTCTACATGATGCAAGTTTTCAAAAATATTTACAAATGAAGAATTTACTTTTAAATTGACATGAGTAAGTTAAATATAAGTTCTTGTCATTATCAAGAAATTTAAGTCCTTTTACTCGTCAAAACTTTCAACAAAAATTAAGTTAGCACCATAATTAGACTCTAGTTTTGCTAGTTATTTCGGTTGATAACATAGTGCAACTATGAAATGGATCCTTTAGTTAATTATCAAAGTTTTGCAATGTGGTATTTTTATTTCTTTTAAATAACAAGTCGAATCAAATAAGTGAAAGTAGTGCTTGGATTTCAATTGCTTGCCCTCTCTATTTTTGAAAAGTATTAACATTATTATTATTTACACACCTAACTCGGATAAATTGAGGCTAGATATACTGATCATGCATTGCCTTTTGAGCTAGTGAGTGTACACACTTACGTATGAACACATGACCAAGGTGGTTATTTTTATTAAATCTATTTACATACACCTAACTTAGATAAACTGAGGCCGGATATACCGATCATGCACTACCTTTCGGGTTTGCATGAGAAAGGTACAGAGCATGGCGAGTGTACACACTTACGTATGGACACATGACTCTAGTGTTTCTTATTTTCATAAAAGTTTTTTTTTCTTTTTTGTTTGTTTTTTATGAAGAGAGAGTTTTGCAAAATTATCTTAGCACCATTTAACTTAGAAAAACAAAACATTATCGCCTTTACTTTAAACTAAGCACTCTTTTAAATAAAGATTTCAATTCGCATATACTTCATAATTATCACCCATGAACCTTTATATATACTAGTTAAACTATATTTACTTGTAATCAAACTTTATCTTTATTTCTGTCGAGACAAATAAATTTTCAGAAATTTCAATTTAATAACCAAAAACATATACTTATCCTATAGTGTTTCCTCAAAAGTAAATTAATATGATAAAAAGAAAATATGTTTCAGAATTTTTTTTAGTTTTGAGTTCTAGAAAGAAAATGCGAAAAAATAAACCATGAAAAATCTAAAATGAACATGAGACTCCCCCCTTCCACACACTTAATTTTGACTATGTACCAACAGTCAATGCATAATATAATGAGTGTAATGGGGAAAAAATATGTATATATTTACAAGAGATGGTTAAAATTTCTTACTAGACATAGTATGGCTCATGAAGAATCATGAGCTCCTCCTTTCGATCACTCGGCAATTCCAAGTAAGATTTTAAATGATGACCATTGACTTTAAAAATTGAACCACCCCTAGAGTTTTCTATTTCTATGACACCATGTAGAAAAATAGTATGTACGATGTATGGTCCTTTCCACCTTCATTTTTAACTTCCGAAGGAACAAATGAAGTCGAGAGTCATACAACGGAACTTTTTGTTTTGGCAAAAATGTTTTTCTTAAAATTTACTTATTATGAAAAACTTTTATTCTTTCTTTGTAAATTTTCTCGTTTTCATACATGTCGTTCCTAATATCCTCTAATTCATTGAGTTGCAATTTCCTATTTTCGTCAGCTTTTTTAAGATCAAAATTTATGTTCTTAATTGCCCACAAAGCTTTATGTTCAAGTTCGATGGGCAAATGACATGCTTTACCATATACTATCCTAAAAGGGAAAATCCCAAGATTGGTTTTATACGCAGTTTAATAAGCCCAAAGTGCATATGTCAATTTTTGTGATTAATCTTTTTGATTTTTATTCAAAGTTTTTTCCAAGATTTGTTTAATTTTACAATTTGAAACTTCAACTTGACCACAAGTTTGAGGGTGATAAGGAGTGGATAACTCATGGGTTATCGAGTATTTCTTCATTAGAGTTTCAAATGAATGTTACAGAAATGGGTCCATTATCACATATTATTGTGTGAGATGTTCCAAACCTCAAAAAGATGTTTTCTTTTATGAATTTCACGATAACTTTATGGTCATTTGTTTTACAAGGAATGACTTCAACCCATTTAGAGACATAATCAACAGCAAGAAGAACGTACACATTTTCGAAAGAGTTGGGAAATTCTCCAATAAAATCAATACCCCAAACGTCAAAGATCTCGATCGTAAGGATGGAGTTCAAAGACATCATGTTTCGTCGAGAGATTCTTACTAACATTTGGCAGCGATCGCAAGTTTTACAAAACTCAAATGCATCTTTAAAAAGCGTAGGCCAATAAAAGCCATATTGAAGCACTTTTTCCGCGGTTTTCTTCGGACTGAAATGACACCACAAGCTTGGTCATGACAAAACGAAGAACACTTTTGATTTCACAATCTGGAATACAACGTTGAATGATTTGGTCAGAATGATATTTAAATAATTATGGATCATCTGAGTAGAAGTACTTGACTTGGGAAAGAAATTTATATTTATCTTGTTTCGACCAAAATGAAGGAGTTTCCTTAGTAACTAAATAGTTCACTATGTCGGCATACCATCGATCGACGAAAACGGAAAGGGGTTATTCATCAGGAAAGTTCTCATTGATCGGTAAAGAATATAGTGGGTTTGGAATACGTGACAAATGATCAGCAATGACATTGTCGGATTCTTTTTTGTCTTTGATCGTAAGGTCATATTCTTGGAGTAAAAGGATCTAATGGATCAAATGAGACTTAGCATCCTTTTTAGCAAAAAGGTACCTTAAAGTGGATTGGTCAGTGTAAACAGTAATGTGTGAACCAATCAAATAAGGTTGGAACTTTTCGAGTGCGAAGACTACCGCTAGAAGCTCTTTTTCAGTGGTTGTGTAATTGAGTTGAGCATCGTTTAGAGTCATACTAGCGTAGTAGATGACATGAATAATTTTTTTGATGCGTTGTCCTAAGACAGCACCAACTACAAAGTTAGAAGCCTTACACATTATTTCGAAGGGAAGATCCTAATTGGGTGAACAAATGATCGGAGCAGAAGTGAGTTTGTTTTTGAGATGTTCGGAAGTAGAAACATGGTCAAAATAAAAGTTGATTGGAACGTCTTTTCCAAGAAGAGTCGTCAAAGGTCGAGCATTTTTACTAAATTCTTCACAAAGCGTCGATAGAAACTAGTGTGCGCAAGTAATGAATGAATGTGCTTGACAGATTTGGGGATGGTTAGTTTCGCAATTACATCAACTTTAGCTTTATCTACCTCAATTCCTTTGTTTGAAATGACATGCCCAAGGACAATCCCATGTTTGACCATGAAATGGCATTTTTTCCAATTTAATGGTAAGTGTTTGTCCTTGCATCGATTAAGAATCTACTCAAGATGGTGTAAGCATTCGGAAAAAGAGTTTTCAAAGATGGAAAAATCGTCCATAAACACTTTCAGGAAGCATTCGATCATATCGGAAAAGATGTTGACCATGCATATTTGGAAAGTAGCTGGAGCGTTGTAAAGGCCAAATGGTATATGTCAATGTGCAAAAGTGCTAAAGGGACACATGCAAGCCGTTATCTCTTGATCTTTATGAGCGATTGGAATTTGGTTATAACCGGAGTAACCATCAAGAAAGCAATAGAATTCATGGTCGGCTAAACATTCAAGCATTTGGTCGATGAAAGGAATATGGAAGTGATCCTTACGCGTTGTAGCATTTAATTTTCGATAATCAATTCAAACATTCCAAACCCGGTTGAGTACGAGTTGGAATGAGTTTGTTAGAATCGTTCTTGATAACGACAAGTCCAGATTTTTTAGGCACGACGTGAATTGAGCTAACCTATAAACTATCAGAGATTGGGTATATGATTCCGTTATCGAGAAGTTTAAGAATTTCATCACCAACTGCATCCTTCATTTTTGGGTTAAGCCTTTGTTGCGCGTCATGAACAAGCTTGGCAACGTCAACTCAATATATACGATGTTGAAGAAGAGCGAGACTAATTCCCTCTATATAAGTGATCGACCATCTAATTGCTTCTTTGTTTTTTAACAGAATTGAAAAAGGGAAACTTCTTGACAGAGAGAGAGAGTTGAAGAGATTATGATGGGGAACATTTCATTTTCACCTAAGTATGCATACTTAAGGTGATCGGAAAGGGGTTTGAGGTCCAACCTCAAGGGTTGCTCAATCAAAGAATTAGATAGAAGTTCTGATTCAATGGTAAAGGGTTCAAATGAAAGCGCATTTTCAATTTCGTTATGCTTATCTTGAAACAGTTGTTCGTATTCGGTCTCGTGTTCGTGGTTTAAGTCAACTATTTCGTTATTAAAATTTTCCAGAATGAAGCTAACTTCCAGCGTTTGGTCATATAATTCATTCGATTGATTTTCAAGATTTTAAATGTTAAGATCCAAAGTCATGTTTTCAAAATAAATTTTCATCGAATTGTTTCGATAATTGATTAGAGCATTTGAAGTAGCTAAGAAATGTCTGCCTAAAATCAATGAAATTTAACTCATTGATTTGTCATGGGTTGAATCTCTAAAATGATAAAATGATGGGGAATATGACTAGACCGATTTTGATGAGTACATCCTCGATTTCACCAATGGGTTTCATTATTGAACGATTGGCGAATTGAAGAGTTGCTTTCGTTGGTTTTAGTTCACCCAAGCAAGTTGTTGGTAAATTGAATAAGAAATCAAATTGACACTCGCATCCAAATCTAGTAAACACTTATTAATCATTTTGTCTCCTCTCGTGCATGAGATCGTCGGACATCCATGACCTTTGTATTTAAGAGGAATTGATTGGGATAAGATCTTGCTAAGTCCGACAACTAAGAAAACTTTCTTAGATACATGAGTGTGTCATTTTTGGGTATACAAGTCCTTGAGAAACTTAGAGGAAGTTGGGACTTGTTGATAGATATCAAGAAGCAGGATGTTAACTTTGACTTGTTTAAAAATTTCCAACATCTTTTCCATCTGGTCAGAATGCTTCTTGGATTGAAGGCGATGTGAAAATGGAACACGATACTCAGTAGGTTGATTTATTTGAGTAGAAGAAGAATTTGGATTGGAGTTTGATTCGATGTTTGGCTCAACGTTTTGTTCAGAATTGCTTGTCGTTTTTGAATGGATTAACAACTTGATTATCAATTTGTTTATCAGAACGCAAATTCGAGATAGCATTCATTTCGGTTACGTTTCTATCTTGAACGACATGGGCTTGATTCGAATTCATGTTCATGTTCACTCACAGATGTGGCTAATTGACTCATTTGCATTTCAAGTTTAACAATCGATTGACTCGTATTCTGCATGTATGAGGTTAATAAATTTTGCAAATTACTATTTGATTGGAGGCTTTGAGTGGTTGCTTTAGCCAAAGTTTCAAGATTTTTCTCAAGTGAAGTCAAATGTTTATCATCTTAGGGAGCAAAAGATTGTTGCGGTTGATTTTGAGATGGACTCGCAAAATTTTGTTGAAAATGATAGGGTTGAAAGGGAGGATTCAAAGCATTATTCGAGAATGCTTGAAAATTGGGGCAAACCAAATTCGTGTTAGAATTATTTGATTCCAAGCAAACTTCGAATGATTTCTCCAACCAGGATTGTATGTTGGAGAAAACGGGTCATTCTTAACCTTATTGAAAGCATTGAGTTGTTCTATCGAATTAGGACACTGATCGGCTATGTGATTCAGATCGTTGCATTTATAACACATTGGTTGGAAAGCTTTTGTAACGACCCAAAATTTAACCACCTCAAAATATGACATTTAAAGTGCTTGTGGTAGATTAAAGCCATTGGACTAGCTTATTATATAAGACATATCTGTAGAGACTTATAATAAAGGATTTAATCTAAGGCTTTTGCCTATCCCGCGTATCCACTTTTCTTTTACGCAACCTTGTCTAGAGCCGTCTAGCTTCCTCAAATGAGCCGGTTGCATGTTCCTATATTGCTGGGGTGCCTGCCTTGATTCAACAAGACGTGACCCATCCAGTTCTAGCAAGTATAAAATATATAAGGTTTTAGGATTTAAACAATATTAGATAGGATTTGGAAATAGAAATATTCATAGGGATAGTAACATTTGCTTATATTAACAAAAATGACAAAATCCTGGTTTCAAAAAAGTAAGCTTCAATGGTTAAACAAATTATTTTAATTTATTTATGAGTTTTTATATTTTTAAATAGAATTATACAAATTTCTTTTTAAATTTCTTTTACATAAATAAATAGCTTAACTAAAACGTCAAAATATGATCGTAAAACATCTTATCCAAAATCAACATTTTGTCGATTAAAAGTTGTCGCAACGTCATCACACATTTATTTACACATTCTTATAAACATTTTAACATACAAAAGAGTAATTTACAATTAACTAAACATAATTACTTTTTGAAAACACACTTAGAAAATTCTAGAAAATAATTAGTAAAAGTAAACTAAAAAGACAAAACATGTCATCTCAAAAAAGTAAACAAATCATTATATTCTTTAATTATCTCTTAGGTGAAAGTGACATAAAGTGGTGATTTGAAATATGATGTTAAGTACTGAAAAAGTTATTTGCTTAAAATTTAAGCAAAGGGTATTTTAGTCTTTTTACAAAATATTATTTTAGTTTCAAATATTTTCTATAAATACACACACACTTTCTCACTTTTTTTGACATCTTCTTCTTCATTTTCTAAGCTATTTCATACTTCCTTTAATGGCTTCTTTTTATAATTAAATAATGCCAAAATATTCTTCAAAATAAAACAAAGAAAAATATCAATAAAACTCCACCCATACCACCTCAAAACCCCTCCATTTCTCTTCCACCACCCACGGCCAAGCCCTCCTCCCCCTTCACTCAAGGACGTGAGCAACACCCTCTGCCTTAGTCCAAGTTGAGCCACTTCGAGTCCAAGCGCTGAAAGATTCATGCGCGAAAATATCGAGTAGCGGAGCTATAACTAATTTTCCGTTCGAATAACCAAACAAAGTGAGAACTCCTAAATTATTATACTCCATGTTGGATGATGAAATAATGTTGTATATGAATGTTTAATATGCTTTGATCATCAAGTTTGATTATTTTCACATGAATGTTGAAATTATATGCAAGTCACGAATATACACGTCGATTAACACAAAAGGAAATCACTTTCCTTAAATTAATGAAATGGTGTATATGGGAGTATTAAACCACTTATAAATGGTTTAAAATGAATTTGAAATGTTTTACAAATATTCGAAAAATGTTTTGGTGAAGTTTGAAAAGAAATAGAAAATTTAGTCAAAAATAAGCACGTCGTGTAATGGCAATTCACGATTTTGCGCTATAAAAGTCAAACTACTATAAAAGTTTGAATATAGCTTGGAATTCTTTGAGATAAGAATTTGTCAAACTATTATATCCTTAGTTTTCCAACAAAAAAAGACGATAAGTAGATTTTGAAATACGATTAAAACAAGTTTTTGGAAACATCGCGGTTTTACAGTTTGAAATCCAAAACTGGATTTCTTTGAAAATAATGTTTTAAAAATGTGAAATAAATCTTATAAATATGTTAAAATTGATTTGAGTAATAAAAAAGAATTTTTAAATAATAAAAGTCGTTTTGATTAATATAGCTAAAAAGGCATTTTTCGCAGCACTTATTTATAACTTGTGAAATATAGTTTTAAACTAAACAATTTTTTGCCAAATATTTTGTAAATGTTTTCAAATGATTAATAAAGTATTTTAAAGGGGATTTAAAGGATTTATGAAATGATAAAATGTTAAATAATTTAGAGTCGATCAAATTACTTGACCGCCTTATGGGTGTTAGAGAGATAGTGTATAGGCTTGGATTTGAAAACCCAATTTCTGCTCTTCTTGGCTATCCGGACTGGCTCGACAGAGGGGATAGTAAATTTGATTTACTTGGATAGAAATTTTCGAAAGGATAAAGAAAGATATTTTCAGAATTTAAACAATTTGGATTTTATAGAGATGAACTTCTTGTGCTCGGTGTTAAAGCTCGAAGAGGGAACTCATACTATTCATGGAATTTAAAAGATGATTTCACCGTTATTCTGCCTATATTTTTTGTTGAATATGGGAATTGGTATTGAGTAGAATTAAAAGAATTCTATATATTCTACTCACTTAATAATTACTGCTTTTGGATTAATATCCTAGATAACATGGTTTTAACTCAATCAAAAAGTATGAATTTTGAATTAAGAAATTTTCTTTAAGATTTAAATAAATGATTTGGAAATATTTCCCTAAGAAAAGATGTAATGATTTGGGATTTAAAATGGTTTTAAAGTAAACAAAGGATTTGATAAGGGAGGTTTAATGATTCTATATATCAGTAAGAATATTTAAGAAATGTATATCTCCAAAAGAGATTTTGATAAAAAGAACTTAATCAATTAAATAATGATTCCCTGTTCAGTTAATATCTTTTTATCGATGGTTGCTTCGAAGGAACCGCTATCGGATTTGGGTAATTTCTATTCAAAGACCACTTCAAACCAATTTACGAATTCAAAGTGAAGATATGGATATGATTTGAAAGATGGAATGTAGGACTGCTTGTCACTGACCCTTGGGGAAATTTCCCATATCATATTATATGACAATAGTTCTTCATTTTAGATCTTAGATGCAAGGAATTCTCGCTACTAATCCTAGGAGTAACTCCCGACAGTGTAACGACCCGATATTCACTCGCATTCATTATAAGTGTATAGGTAGGCACTCATGCCGGAATTGAATTGCTCAAAATACGGCGTTGTAAATAATTTTTTTGGCAAATCTCAGAATATACAGTAAATAATAGTCACAGATACAGACACGGAGTATTTAATAATGCAGCGGAAGTAAAAGAGATAGAAGTTCATGAAGCTACTATATAAATATATCAGAGTTACATAAAATACAATAGGAGAAATAAAGTATAAAAGAAGTCTCACTACAAAGAAATCTACTAATACAAGAGCTGAAAGGATCAACAGACTGAAAAGACAAAACTAGACAAGCAGATAATCTCCAGCGATTCCAATCTCCAGAAAGTGGAAATCCAAATCTGTGAATACTTAGGCTGACCTGAGCGTAAATAAAAAAATACAAACACTCGAGTCAGGACATACATACTTATACAATGTAAACCAACTCAAGTGAACTGTAGTAAAGGTACAAGTAACTTAGAAGATGCTTGGGACCGCCCATCCTCTAAGGATCCGTTAAACTATTTACTATGTAGTAATATATGCTATATACAGTAGTGTCTAATCAGTAAAGTATAATCATATAGAAAATAGCGTTAAAGGGATGGTGAACCTTAACGCGGTCGGATCTTTAAAACCAAAATCGTAGTGGGCTCGATATAAGGATATGACACGGCACGCGAGGCAATGCCAGGGTGGATACACCGTTTGCACTCCTGGACCGGTGGTGACGACAAGCCAGCAGCTTCCGCTCACCTCGAACAGTACCCCCGAATCAAAGTGGCGCCTCGTATCGAATCACAAAAGTAATAGAATGGTTTCCGATGGAGCATGCTCGATGAAAGGGTGCGACCCTTTGTGTAGCCCGGTATAGCTCCAGTTTTAGTCATATATGCCAACTCACGGGATTGGGTCCACGTAATATACCTCGAGAACGTCGCCACCATCCTACTTCATTCTGGAATCTCCACCGCGTACACAGTTGTTAAAGTGGTTTTTGGTATTGGCCGGCTATAAGACAATATCTGATCCCGGTCCCTTTAACAACCAATCGTTATTATAACCCGTAGTTATAACTTCAAAACAATATTTTGTTCTTCAAAATAAAATGAAATTTCAACCCAAATCTTTATCAAAATAAAGATTAAATCATTTCCAAACCATTTCAATATATCATCATACCATATATTTCAATTCAAATAATTATCAAAATAAATCTCAAGTCATTTCTAACCATTTCAATATATTAAATTATCATATCCTTTCAAAACTTCCTTTCAAATCATTTTAATATATCAAAATATCATAACCTTTTAGAGCTTCATTTTCAAAATATCATATCTTTCAGAACTTCTTTTCAAATCATTTTAATATCAAAATATTATATCTTTCAAAACTCCCTTTTTCAAATCATTTAATATCAAAATATCATATCTTTCAAAACTCCATTTTTCAAATCATTTAATATCAAAATATCATATCTTTCAAAACTCCATTTTTCAAATCATTTAATATATCAAAATATCATATCTTTCAAAACTTCGTTTCAAATCATTTTAATATATCAAAATATCATAACCTTTCAAAGCTTCATTTCCAAAATATCATATCTTTCAGAACTTCTTTTCAAATCATTTTAATATATCAAAATATCATAACCTTTCGAAGCTTTATTTCCAAAATATCATATCTTTCAGAACTTCTTTTCAAATCATTTTAATATCAAAATATCATATCTTTTAAAACTCCATTTTTCAAATCATTTAATATCAAAATATCATATCTTTCAAAACTTCGTTTCAAATCATTTTAATATATCAAAATATCATATCTTTTCGAAACCACATTTCAATCATTTTATTATATCAAAATATCATATCTTTCAAAACCACATTTCAATCATTTTAATATATCAAATAGTTATATTTCAAAACAAATTACTTCATTATTAAATCATAAAAATGAAGTTATTATATTTAATAATTAAATTATTAAATGCCAAAAATTTAAACTTTTCAATGTTCATTTATGCACTTAAATTTATTAAAACAATGAAAATTCAAGTTTCGCAGCATTTAGAAAATGCTATAGAAAGTTACATTCAAAAAAAACAATTAAATTTAACAAAAGACGGTATCAAAAATACTGTTAATTAACTTCAAATATTCAATGGAATTTCACAAAAACTTATATTTTTATTTTAAATCATTTTTAACTTATAAAATCATACATTTTCACATTTATAAGCATCATTTAATTTTCCTTAAATTCATGATATTATAAAGTTAAGTTTCCTTCCAAAAATCAATATTTATTAATAATTCACTTATTAAATTTCAACATTCAAAATTAAATTCATTACATTAAATTTCAACTTAACACTTAAGTTTAAAATTTCAAATATAACTTAATTCCATTTCATTTTTAAACCAAATTCATAAATTCCAATTTAAGTTATATTTCTAAATTCAATTCAATATTCACTCATTAACATTTTAGCTTTATTCACAAATCATTAATATGTTATACAAATCATTTTAAATTAATTTAAAATTCAAAATATCACAAATTTATCGTATTTTCAAAGTTAATTTAAATTCCATTAAAAATTAATCAAAATTTCCAAAATAACTTACATTCGGATTTTCTAACTTTTCCATAATTTATTTGACTTATAGATTTCCAAAAATAATAATACTTTACAAAAATTATATTTTTATTTAATTTTAAATCAAAATATTATAATAATTAAATTTCTAATATATTTTAAATTTTTTAGAAAAACATATTTTAACTACGGGCATGTATATGATTTTCTACGCTAGGTAAAGTGATACCGGTAATGTATCATTTCAACCCGTAATTTACAAAGAAAAATCCGGGTTTTATCATTTCAAACCCGTAGTCCCAAGTAAATAAAATAAGTTGAAAATCGTTCAGGCCTATCATTTCAGCCCATAACGATTTTCCCCTATTCTAAAGTCCGTTCGGGTATGTATCATTTCAACTCATAGTGATTCTAATCTAAAGGGAACTTGCAGTGTGATAAATTGATAAAAATAGCAGAACAACATAATATAACAGTAACAGATGTTATAACAGGTGTTTAAGCATGGGTGAACATCATAAAATCATAATATAGCAGGTGTAACATGATAATGCATTTTACAGATTCAAAAGGGGTCATTTACTAGTTATATATGTACATATTGTCTGGTGAGAATAACTCACATGTTCAAAGCTGGAGATCGCTGCCAAAGCACACATACCGACACTACGAAGGCATGACAACACGGATACGATAAGAGAGTGGAGAGCCAAAGCAATTAGACTTGTTCAAATATTTACACCAAACAATGCAAATATATGTAAGTTTCAACGCAAGTTATCACCAAATAGCATTAGAAACAAAACCCCAAAACAACATTAAACGAATTGCACTTGTTCTCAACCTCATATGCTTCAGTTAGACATGGAATAAGCTCAGCTAAGGCAGAGGATTGGGTCAGGTTTGGGGTCCAAAGTAGTCGTCCATCATGGTGTAAAAGCGATGAGATGGTATAGGTGCAAAACTACACAATTTCAAGGCAATTACAGGGCAACAACTTCATCTCTATGCTCCTATTGTGCTCGGCCAGAGGCTAGGTGGGCCCAACCAGTGGTTCAGGTGGTGGTGGTTGATGTGGCAGAGGGTGGAGGTCAGGTCAGAGGTGGTGATGGTGGTGGTGGTGGTAGTGGCGGAAAATGGTGGTAGAAGGAGGAGATGGCAATTCTAGACAATAAGCGATAGTTTGTGATGGTTTTTGGTGGATTTTATGGTGGTCTTCACCTTGGATTGGCTCAGCCTGAAATGGAGAGGTAGTAGGATGGGAGATGGTCAGAGGAAGGGGGTGGTGGAGGTCAGGTCAGATCTGGTTGAGGAGGACCCAAGCTATGAAGGTGAGAACAAGTACAAAATTCAAATAGAAAAGTAGAAAAACAAAGGAAGAAGAAGATGAAATGGAAGCCATTACCTTCAATACTTCTAGCCGCGAGTTTGATGATGGAAAGTGAGAAGTTTCTCACATGAATAGGAAGTAAAATACATGGCTATTCAATAGAAAAAGAAAAAAAGCGGTCAAAGAGTAAATGAGGAAACGGTAAAAGAAACGACTTAGGAGGTGAAACGACTTTGCGTTTCAAAGCTTTTAAAACTTTTCAAATTTCCTTAATTTTGTTTATGTAACTTGATATTTCTGGAAATAATAATAATCCCAGATAAAATTTCGAAAATTTATCAAAATATAAAAGTATATATAATATTTATTAATTATATAAAGTTAAATTAAGGAAAATAGCTAAAAATAATAAAGTAGTCTAGAAAATTTGAAATTACATGAAATAAATTTTAGAAAATTCATATGAGCTTGTAATATATTTTTAAACATAAATAATAATATAAAATAAAAGTAAATTCACAAAATTAAAAAAAAATTAAATATAATTTTAATGAAGAAAATAGCATAAAATAAGAAACAGCCTTTAAAAAAAAATCAACACAGTAAACTTTGGAAAAATTACAACATCACTTTAAAAAAATATTAAAAGACAAAACATACTTAAAATAACCCATTAACACATAAGAATTTTTTTTAAAGAAAATAGAAAAAAGATTTAAAGAAATTTCTTAAAAATCCAAAACAGTTTCCAGAAATTACAAATAAATCACCATTGACTTTGAAAAATTGTTTACTTCATTTTAAAATTATTATAATACAAAAATAAACATACAATAACATATTAAAATAAAATATGACAAAGAAAATAAGATTTATATAATTTAAAATAGACAAAATTGTTAAATAAATCGAATTACACTCAAAATTGAAATGTACGTAACTTTTACAGTTTAACTCCATTTTCAACAAATCGAAAAGCAGTGTTCAAGTTATTACATCTATTTTCATAATAAAATATAAAATTTAAGATTTAAAATAATTTAAATTTGAAGTTTAAAAGTCACAGTTTGAACGGCTTGACCAGAAATCCACTTTACAGTAAAATATTCAAATTATACTGGTTTGAACTATAAATCATTTAATAATCATCAGTTATATTTAAAAATGAAATGTTTGAAATAAAACAAATTTAAAATAATTTAAAAATAAAAGAAAGTCGAATTTAAATAATATACAAAAATCTAGGGTTGTTACACTCTCCCCCACTCAAAACTTTTCGTCCTCGAAAAGGGATGAGGTACGGAAAAGCACAGAAAAAGATAGAGTGAAATAGGATTAAGATAAGATGACAAGAAGATTGAAATTATACCTCATAACTATTGTTATAGGTAAGTTAACAAGGTGGAGATGATCTTTCCAAGATTCTCCAAAATTAAGAACACAAGCACGAAAAAGGTGGATCCAAAATGAATACCAAAGATTATCAAGGATTATAGAAAGATTTCTAAACGGAAACATTATAAAAAGATGTCTATACCAGTCTGTAGGAAGATAAGGATAATAAGGACAACAAAAAGATAGTTTGAAAAACAAGATAAGGAAATAAATTTGAAAGCATGGAAATTTCATCTTAAATAGAGAATAAATCTTTACACAAGTTAAATAAATCTTAACTATCCCAAATTTCATTATCTTATTATCCAATCATCTTAAATTAATAATTTTTAAAACCATGGGTTTGAAAAATAATCATTTATTACACTCACAATGTACTTAATAAATTTAATTCTTCTTTATTCCTAATTAAACTTAAATTTATTCCGCTCAATATATTTATCACTTATGTTAAATATACTTACACTTATTATAACTGCTTTCTTTTATTCTTAGTTCTTTTAACATTATTTTATATTGTAAATTATTCAATTACCCATTTATTCTATTTACCTCTGTTAATCATTTTATAATTAAGATTTTAAGTGTATAACATTTATTATAACCACTCAAATTTTATTTATAAAATCTTTTTATATTGTATATTATCCAGTTACATTGTTAACATTTGAAAAATTAAGGTAAGTTGTATTGAATGCAATTGTATTATACAATTAAATCATTTCATGCTTGAATATTCATCCAAAAATTTTATTTTCTTTTTATAATTGAAATTATTCTTTAAAATAAAATTTAAGAATTAAATTTTCGATTTCTTCAACCCATTTAGAGATAAATAAATGTATATACATAATTTATCGAATCAAATTTAAACCATATGTCTATATATATTGTAGATCAAGTCATATTTTAGAAATTCAAATCAAATTGATTTACCAAAACAAAGCTGTAGTAAGTCTACAGAGCGGTCTCTTCACTTTGAAACTCGAAAATGAATGTCGACGATGCTGCAGTCATCGCTGAAATTATTTTCCAGCGACAAAGAGAAGAGCACTAATTTTTAAACTTTCAAGTTCTTTGAAAACAAATTTCTGTTTGAAAATACTTTAAATAATATAACCCTTAAAACTATAAACACAAGATTTGAAACAATCGGGAATTAAATTCTCAGATTTCTCATTCGAAATTCATTTTAGTTCCCAAATCAATTTATAACTATCTATAAATTCATTTATAAAACAATAAATGATAAATCAAGTATTATTACTTCAAATAATCAATTTAAATCAGTTTATTAAGTTCCATAAATTTACTTATATATTAAAATTTTATTTCACTAACCAAATTTTAAAATAATATTGTGTCAGTTTGTTCTGTCAGTGTGTTTTAGAAATCCTATCGATAGCGTCGATCAAACGAATCGATCGAAAACCCAAATCAACATCAACAACTCAAACAACACAATATATAAAACAAAACATAGATATATAAGTACATTTCAAAATGTTTGGAAGAATAGATTGGAAACAAAAGACAAGATGATTAGATAACAAATTAGTGAGGTGGATAAGCTTAAATAAATCACGGGCAACATTTACCGGGTCAACCGTGGCTTAAAGAATAAGATCAATGTGGATTTTCTAGGGTAAATCTACATTCAATCTCAATAGATAAAGTTTGGAATAACAAAAGATATTAGCATCTAAACCAAGGATAGATATAAATCTCTGGTGAATCGATGCTAATTGTAAAGGCGTTTCACCCCTTTACAATTCAATTTGAAATTGGCGTGACCACCGACTCACTAGAAAGATCATTCGAAACGGAGTTATGGAATACTCCAGAGTCAAAAGAAGATGAATAGTGAGGGATACGAATGGATTTTGAAACCGTAGTGAACGTTCCAAAATTTAAAGGAATCGAGTCAAAAGGGAGAGATTCAAACTTGAATGAAAGTGATTCTGTAAATACATTCACTCCATATGATGAGTTTTGCCTAGATCTACCAAAGCTCTGATACCAACTGTAACAACCCGATATTTTCAACCATTCACATCCATTATAAGTGTATAGGTAGTCACTCATGCCGGAATTGAATTGCTTAAAATACCGCGTTGTAAATAAAAAATTTGGCAAATCTCAGAATATACAGTAAATAATAATCACAGATACAGACACAGAGTATTTAATAATGCAGCGGAAGTAAAAGAGATAGTAGTTCATGAAGCAACTATATAAATATATCAGAGTTACATAAAATACAATAGGAGAAATAAAGTACAAAAGAAGTCTCACTACAAAGAAATCTACGAATACAAGAGCTGAAAGGATCAACAGACTGAAAAGATCAAACTAGACAAGCAGATAATCTCCAGCGATTCCAATCTCCAGAAAGTGGAAATCCAAATCTGTGAATACTCAGGCTGACCCGAGCGTAAATAAAAAAATACAAACACTCGAGTCAGGAAATACATACTTATACAATGTAAACCAACTCAAGTGAACTGTAGTAAAGGTACAAGTAACTTAGAATATGCTTGGGACCGCCCATCCTCTAAGGATCCATTATACTATTTACTATGTAGTAATATACGCTATATACAGTAGTGTCTAATCAGTAAAGTATAATCATATAGAAAATAGCGTTAAGGGGATGGTGAAGTTTAACGCGGTCGGATCTTTAAAACCAAAATCATAGTGGGCTCGATATAAGGATATGACACGGCACGCGAGGCATTGCCAGGGTGGATACACCGTTTGCACTCCCGGACCGGTGGTAATGGCAAGCCAGCAGCTTCCGCCCACCTCGAACAATACCCCCGAATCAAAGTGGCGCCTCGTATCGAATCACAAAAGTAATAGAATGGTTTCCGATAGAGCATGCTCGATGAAAGGGCGCGACCCTTTGTGTAGCCCGGTATAGCTCCTGTTTTAGTTATATATGCCAACTCACGGGAGTTGGGTCCATGTAATATACCTCGAGAACGTCGCCACCATCCTACTTCATTCTGGAATCTCCACCGCGTACACAGTTGTTAAAGTGGTTTTCGGTATTGGCCGGCTATAAGACAATATCCGATCCCGGTCCCTTTAACAACCAATAGTTATTATAACCCGTAGTTATAACTTTAAAACAATATTTTGTTCTTCAAAATAAAATGTCATTTCAACCCAAATCTTTATCAAAATAAAGATTAAATCATTTCCAAACCATTTCAATATATCATCATACCATATATTTCAATTCAAATATTTATCAAAATAAATATCAAGTCATTTCTAACCATTTCAATATATTAAATTATCATATCCTTTCAAAACTTCCTTTCAAATCATTTTAATATATCAAAATATCATAACCTTTCAGAGCTTCATTTTCAAAATATCATATCTTTCAGAACTTCTTTTCAAATCATTTTAATATCGAAATATCATATCTTTCAAAACTCCCTTTTTCAAATCATTTAATATCAAAATATCATATCTTTCAAAACTCCATTTTTCAAATCATTTAATATCAAAATATCATATCTTTCAAAACTCCATTTTTCAAATCATTTAATATATCAAAATATCATATCTTTGAAAACTTCGTTTCAAATCATTTTAATATATCAAAATATCATAACCTTTCAAAGCTTCATTTCCAAAATATCATATCTTTCAGAACTTCTTTTCAAATCATTTTAATATATCAAAATATCATAACCTTTCGAAGCTTTATTTCCAAAATATCATATCTTTCAGAACTTCTTTTCAAATCATTTTAATATCAAAATATCATATCTTTCAAAACTCCATTTTTCAAATCATTTTAATATCAAAATATCATATCTTTTAAAACTCCATTTTTCAAATCATTTAATATCAAAATATCATATCTTTCAAAACTTTGTTTTAAATCATTTTAATATATCAAAATATCATATCTTTTCGAAACCACATTTCAATCATTTTAATATATCAAAATATCATATCTTTCAAAACCACATTTCAATCATTTTAATATGTCAAATAGTTATATTTCAAAACAAATTACTTCATTATTAAATCATAAAAATGAAGTTATTACATTTAATAATTAAATTATTAAATGCCAAAAATTTAAACTTTTCAATGTTCATTTATGCACTTAAATTTATTAAAACAATGAAAATTCAAGTTTCGTAGCATTTAGAAAATGCTACAGAAAGTTACATTCAAAAAAACAATTAAATTTAACAAAAGACGGTATTAAAAATGCTGTTAATTAACTTCAAATATTCAATGGAATTTCACAAACACTTATATTTTTATTTTAAATCATTTTCAACTTATAAAATCATACATTTTCACATTTATAAGCATCATTTAATTTTCCTTAAATTCATGATTTTATAAAGTTAAGTTTCCGTCCGAAAATCAATATTTATTAATAATTCACTTATTAAATTTCAACGTTCAAAATTAAATTCGTTACATTAAATTTCAACTTAACACTTAAGTTTAAAATTTCAAATATAACTTAATTCCATTTCATTTTTAAACCAAATTCATAAATTCCAATTTAAGTTATATTTCCAAATTCAACTCAATATTCACTCATTAACATTTTAACTTTATTCACAAATCATTAATATGTTATACAAATCATTTTAAATTAATTTAAAATTCAAAATATCATAAATTTATCGTATTTTCAAAGTTAATTTAAATTCCATTAAAAATTAAATCAAAATTTCCAAAATAACTTACATTCGGATTTTCTAACTTTTCCATAATTTATTTAACTTATAGATTTTCAAAAAATCAATAATACTTTACAAAAATTACATTTTTATTTAATTTTAAATCAAAATATTATAATAATTAAATTTCTAAAATATTTTAAATTTTTTAGAAAAACATATTTTAACTACGGGCCTGTATATAATTTTCTACGCTAGGTAAAGTGATACGGGTAATGTATCATTTCAACCCGTAATTTACAAAGAAAAATCCGGGTTTTATTATTTCAAACCCATAGTGCCAAGTAAATAAAATAAGTTGAAAACCGTTCAGGCCTATCATTTCAGCCCATAACGATTTTTCCCTATTCTAAAGTCCATTCGGGTATGTATCATTTCAACCCATAGTGATTCTAATCTGAGGGGAACTTGCAGTGTGATAAACTGATAAAAATAGCAGAACAGCATAATATAGCAGTAACAGATGTTATAACAGGTGTTTAAACATGGGTAAACATCATAAAATCATGATATAGCAGGTGTAACATGATAATGCATTTTACAGATTCAAAAGGGGTCAATTTACTAGTTATATATGTACATATTGTCTGGTGAGAATAACTCACATGTTCAAAGCTGGAGATCGCTGCCAAAGCACACATACCGACACTACGAAGGCATGACAACACGGATACGACAAGAGAGTGGAGAGCCAAAGAAATTAGACTTGTTCAAATATTTACACCAAACAATGCAAATATATGTAAGTTTCAACGCAAGTTATCACCAAATAGCATTAGAAACAAAACCCCAAAACAACAATAAACGAATTGCACTTGTTCTCAACCTCATATGCTTCAGTTAGACATGGAATAAGCTCAGTTAAGGCAGAGGATTGGGTCAGGTTTGGGGTCCAAAGTAGTCGGCCATCATGGTGTAAAAGTGATGAGATGGTATAGGTGCAAAACTATACAATTTCAAGGCAACTACAAGGCAACAACTTCATCTTTATGCTCCTATTGTGCTCGGCCAGAGGCTAGGTGGGCCCAACCAGTGGTGCAGGTGGTGGTGGTTGATGTGGCAGAGGGTGGAGGTCAGGTCAGAGGTGGTGGTGGTAGTGGCGGCAAATAGTGTTAGAAGGAGGAGATGACAATTCTAGGCCATAAGCGATAGTTTGTGATGGTTTTTGGTGGATTTTGTGGTGGTCTTCACCTTGGATTGGCTCGGCCTGAAATAGAGAGGTAGTAGGATGGGAGATGGTCAGAGGAAGGGGGTGGTGGAGGTCAGGTCAGATCTGGTTGAGGAGGAGCCAAGCTATGAAGGTGAGAACAAGTATAAAATTCAAATAGAAAAGTAGAAAAACAAAGAAAGAAGAAGATGAAATGGGAGCCATTACCTTCAATACTTCTAGCTGTGAGTTTGATGATGGAAAGTGAGAAGTTTCTCACGTGAATAGGAAGGAAAATACATGGCTATTCTATAGAAAAAGAAAAAAACGGTCAAAGAGTAAATGAGGAAACGGTAAAAGAAACGACTTAGGATGTGAAACGACTTTACGTTTCAAAGCTTTTAAAACCTTTCAAATTTCCTTAATTTTGTTTATATAACTTGATATTTATAGAAATAATAATAATCACAGATAAAATTTCGAAAATTTATCAAAATATATATAATTTATTAATTATATAAAGTTAAATTAAGGAAAATAGCTAAAAATAGTAAACTAGTCTAGAAAATTTGAAATTACATGAAATAAATTTTAGAAAATTCGTATGAGCTTGTAATATATTTTTAAAAATAAATAATAATATAAAATAATAGAACATTCACAAAATAAAAATAAATAAATTTAAATATAATTTTAATGAAGAAAATAGTAGAAAATAAGAAAACAGCCTTTAAAAAAAAATCAACACAGTAAACTTTGGAAATATTATAACATCACTTTAAAAAGATATTAAAAGAAAAAACATACTTAAAATAACCAACTAACACATAAGAAATTTTTTTTAAAGAAAGTAGAAAAAAGATTTAAAGAAATTTCTTAAAAATCCAAAGTAGTGTCCATAAATTACAAATAAATCACCATTGACTTTGTAAAATTGTTTGCTTCATTTTAAAATTATTATAATACAAAATATACATACAATAATATATTAAAATAAAATATGACAAAGAAAATAAAATTTATATAATTTAAAATAGACAAAATTGTTAAATAAATCGAATTACACTCAAAATTGAAATGTACATCACTTTTACAGTTTAACCCCGTTTTCAACGAAACGAAAAGCAGTGTTCAAGTTACTACATCTATTTTCATAATAAAAGATAAAATTTAAGATTTAAAATAATTTAAATTTGAAGTTTAAAAGTCACAGTTTGAACAGCTTGACCAGAAATCCACTTTACAGTAAAATATTCAAATTATACTGGTTTGAACTATAAATCATTTAATAATCATCATTTATATTTAAAAATGAAATGTTTGAAATAAAACAAATTTAAAATAATTTAAAAATAAAAGAAAGTCCAATTTAAATAATATACAAAAATCTAGGGTTGTTACAGACAGGATGTGGTAGGAGAGTGCCTTCGATTTGTCCTGTTCCTAGACAACTTGTATGAACGAATGTCTGATATTGCATTTCTAATCACATTGATTGATCTTTATGAACGTATCATCTATTTGATGGCGGAGAAGGCAACTTCTCTTAGCTTAACACCCTTTCCTGAGACGTACGAGTTCAGAAGTTATACGTTTGTAGAAATCGGTTGTGTGATCATGGAATGGTAGTGTGGCATTCAACGTGGAATGTGCTATGTAAAAGGTAAAAAGTTACCTTAGGCCTCACCAACCGAAAATGGCTAAAGCATGGTAGATGCGGCAGAGCTATGTGGGTCGCACCCATTAGCAGATGGTTATCACCTTTCTAGATTACTCTCTATATGTCGAGTATGTGGTGTATGCTTCAGGATCCCACTAAAGGTCGATAACGACCGGGTTGATGTCATAATCGGTACTATCCAACAAAGGGGTAGGTTGGTTCTGTATTGGTATAGAAGTTCAGTATCTAGACCCTAGGTACATCCCTCTAGAGGTATTCTGTGGGAAAGGCAGTTCCTGACCTTGCCATTATACGAAAATCCATTCTCCAATAAGTGCCTTCGGACTTGACTGTAAACTTATTATGCCGTAAAATTTAACCAATGTAACAATTTTGGCTATTTGAATAATTTACTTGAAAATGTGTTTTCAAAGAATGTCATTAAAAATAATATCAAATGATTTTATGTAGCAAATATTTTGGTTATCACAAGTGAGAATCGAGTTTAAGAGAATGATGCAAGGTTTAGAAAATGAAGCGAAAAATTATTTTGTTTTTATAAAAACTTTTTTTGAAAGGAAATGTATTTACCAAAGAGAATTTATTTTTCAAAAGGGAGATTTGATTTTTGTTTTATTTTTTTTTCAAAAAAAAATCTTTCTTTTTCTACTTTTTTTCAGTTTTTGTTTTTGAAAAGATTTTTTGGATTTTTGTTTTTCTAACTTAAAAAAACTTGTTTTTGGATTTTTGTTTTTTCTAACTTAAAAAACTTGTTTTTGGATTTTTGATTTTGTTTGAAATATATTTTTTTCTCTTTTTTTATAAAGGAAAAGATTTAAAAAGATTTTTTTTAGATTAAAAAAACTAAGTTAAGTAAAATGTACAATTTTTTTTTAGTTTCGGATTTTTTTGTTTTTTGTTTAGTTTTTTATATATGCATGAACTAATGCAACTAAATGAATGCAAGGACTTCATTACAAATTTTCTAAACTTATTAGCTCATAACACAAAATTGTATAGTCACACTTTGTCTTAATCCAACAAAATAATTCTTAGCTAGGTAATGGACGAGAGTTATCGGTGCACCACGAATCACCATAGTAATGCAGCCGAAGGTTTAAGTATCTTTAGAGAAATAATCACTATAATATTTATAAATCACCATAATATTTATATATGATTATTGCTCTGCTGTAGCTTAGACACCAAGAAATTGAATTGTTGAAAAAAAACAACTTGACAAGATATAATTAAGTCCTAGGTGTACTCGTGGCACCCTTAAGTCTAAAGTCTAACCATCATTATTAGCAAATTATACGATGAAATGTAGTTTTTGGGCCAAGGAATGGGTGATGAAATCTCCGACCTTATGTGAAGTTGGACGTTGCCCTTAGAAAAAACATAAGGTGAGATGAATGCAAAACTAAAAATAAACATGAATTAACAATGCAACCACGAATGAAAAAAAATTCATTTTTGAAAATTTAAAATGTAAGCAACCAACAATACAAAGAAAATAAAAATAAAAGATAATGACACGATACCAGACCGTACCGAATTATTAGCAATTTTATTTTAAAGCAGTGATTTTCTTTTTTACAAAGCAAGCTTGCAGAGCAATTTTAGCAAGCAATTCTTTCCTTCTGAATTTCTGCTTTTGCAACCTGAAGAAATAAAAATTAACAAACTAAACACTTAACAAACAAAACAAACGATTAAGTATATAAATTCAAAATAAAACAAGTGAATCAAAACACTAAAATAAATTCAAACTCAAACAAATAAACAAGATATACTAAACAAAACAAAACAAATATCAACTCAGGCCCCGCAGACAAGCTAAAACCCAATTATTTTACCAAACCGCTTCACACTGATTTTAAAAAACATGAAAACTTACCCCTTTTCTCTGTTAAAAAAAGCAAAACAAAAAACTAAAAAACAAAAAAACAAAAAAACAAAAAAAAACAAAATTGCGACTTGAATCAATTTCGTAAATAGTGTGTTTTGGTCGTGGATAGTTGCGAATTTGGTGGTTCGAGTTTCCTGAAGTCGAATTCAATTGGAATTGGAATGGTGGCAGTTGATGTTGGGTTATTGGATTTGGGAATTTGGGTGGATGGTCATGGGATTGGGAGGAGGTGCAGTGGACGGTTGAATTGGTGGTCATAATTTCGATGCATGTTGTGGATTGCAATGGGTGGAAAAAGGTTGAAGGTAGGTCGGAATTAGGGAAGTTGCGATAAGTCGTGGTCTGCGTGGGTCGCAATGGACGAGGAGTTTGGATGCGTGGGTTGTATGTATGTATGACAGTAGTTTATTGCAGTAGAGTGAAGCAGAGGCAAGTTGTATGTCACTGTTGGAAGTTAATGGTAGCAATATGCAGTCTGGTTCTTCATGATTGATGAAGTCTGTGGAGGCGCAGAGGTTTAAGTGGTGAAGTAGGGGTGTTGTAGTGCTGGGGTGGCGCTGTTTGGTTTGTGAAAGGTGATGCAGGTTGTGTTGCTACAGTAGGCTGTTATGGATGTTGGAGTACAAGGCAGGGGAAGTGGTGCACAGAGGTGAGTGTATTGGTCGCTGTGTTGATGAGGATTGGTGAAGGGGTTGCTGGAAGGAATGAAATGCTGTTTGTATGGTTGAAGTTTGGGATGGTGGGTTGGTTTTGGGAGATGTTTATGGAAGCTATTTGAGTTGGTTTGCAGATGGAGTATTGTGCAGTGGTTTCAGTGGGTTATTTAAGGTGGTGGAGCAGTTCTAATTAAAAGCCAGGTTGTTTGAAGTTTGGGTCAGGTAAATGGTGCAGTGAATGGTTGTTGTATAAGCAGGTTGATGTTGGCAGTGACTATGCATTTGGAGTGAGTGTGGAAGGCCGAATTGTGTTTGTTTGTTTGTTTGGTTGTATGCAAGTTGATGTTGAAGTGCAGAAGCAGCTTGTATGCATGCAAAGTTGTATGGAGATGAATGCAAAGTTGTAGGTGGCAGTTTTGGTTGTTTGTAGGCAGTGATGATTGAAAATGCACTATGATCTTCTTGCTACTGAGATGGAGTTGGATGTATGTCAGTAGAAGTTGTGGAAAGGAGTGGCAGTGAGGTTATATGTTGATTGTGAAGCTGAAGTGATGGTTTGTGGGGAACTTATGAAGGAGTGGCAGTTTGATGCAAGTTGAATGGTTGATGTGTATTGATGCTGCTGTTGGAGGTGAATGTTTTGGTAATGGTGGTGAAGGAAATGAGTGATTTTGGTTATGCTGTTGTAGCAGTGATGGTGATTACTGTTGCGGAGGAGGCAGAGAAGTAGTTTGATGGTGAAGTATTGTTGATAAATGCAGATAGATGGTTTCAATTTGTAGTTAGAAGTATGCATAAAAATGAAGTGTGCACGGACATGAAGTGCTCGGAAAGGAAATGAGGTTATGTGCACAGTGGGAGATGATGGCAGATGGCTGGAATGAAGTGTGCAATGCAACCGAGAAATGAAGAAGAATATATAACAAAGAAAATGAGAAAATGTAATGCAAAAGTGAAATGGAATATATTTTTTTGTTTAGATATGAAATTGTGTATATTTTTTTGGAAATGCAAATAAACAAAATGCATACAAATCAAATGAAAGCAAAAAGCACACAACACAAAATATTCCTTTTTAAAATGCAACTCAACGCACAAAATAAACACATAATAATATCAGGCAAAAATATTTGGAAAAGTAGAATTAAAGCAAATTGCTATTCCCCGGTTACGGCGCAAAAAATTTGTTAAAAGGATGGATTTTCTATCGGTTAGAAAATCACCGTTAAAAATATTATCGTTAAAAACCGTAAGCGCACGACGTACAGTTGCAGTGTGTATGTGAGTACGGATCAATTCACAAGAAAATGAATTAGTTTTAAATTCCACTCAATCAAATTAACCCAAGTTTTCAAGTTTGTTTTAAACTAAGAAAAAATAGAAAAAATTAAACTAAAGCAAAGGTGAATAAACTTTGATAATAAAAACAATTTAGTGGCAAATCCACTTCCAATCATTCATATAAATCAACCCAAAATTCACTTTGACCTCTCTTTAAACATATTAAGTAGAAATCATTAATGCGCTTATTATAAGTGTGGTTTATCTGAGCTATTAGTTAGCACAACTTAAATCATCAAACTCTAACACATCATTCAAATCACTTATCAACTCTCATGATCATGACATGAAGTTAAAAATAAAATCTATATTAAGTATGATCTATTTACTATTAATCAGTAATATAGACCATCAAATTTTGATTCTAGCTTAGCTCTCATTATCAAAACCACTTAGGCAAATGAACAAATAGCTTATGTTTATAATGGAATAAACATAGCCTATTCAAGATGTCAACATTGGCTATCAAAATTCAATAAAATAGAAACATAAACAACCATCATTCATATTTTTCATTAAGAAAAATAAAAGTGACCACAAATGAAATCATTATGTTAATTTAACATGTTTTATGAGAGCTTTATCACCCCTAAATTAAAAGGGTTTAGCTACACATATTGAATTCATGTTAACGCCAAATGATTTCAACATAAAATAAAAGGAAGAGAAGTGCTAATTAAAAGAAGAAAGAACTAACTATTTGCATAAAATAAATCTGCACTAATTGCATGAATTAAAAGAGCATAAGGGAATAAAAGAGCATAAAAGAAAGCATTAAAAAAATTGCATAAAATCAAGGCTAAGAAGCCATAAAAGAAATTTTAATTTATCTTTGATGTTGTGGCTACAACTTGCATGAAAGATAAGAAGATAATTACACGGGACAAAAGGCGTATTTATACATGCTTAAAACCTTAATTCATATTTTAGGGTCTACCTAAAATGTCCTTTAGGAAGTGTAACCTTTAAGTAATTATTAGGAAATTAATTAATCCCCATTAATATGTCTTTAAACCTCCATTAAAATGTGTATGTGCTTTTAAATGTGGACTATATGGTAGTGGATTAACGGGATCCTCCATGTTGCATGAATTCATTTATTTCCCTTCTTCATTTGCGTTCAACATATGTGCATGCATTCATCCATGAACCCTCTTCATCTTTGCTCTTCATTTCCTACAAATGAAAATAAAAATGTCCAAATAAATTTTCTCAAATTAAATCATGCACAAAAATACTATATTACCCCCCAAATGAAGACGAATAAATGATGATTTGAAAACAATTTAAATTTTGGTTTAAACATATAAAATACCCTGATATGATCATTTATTTAAATAAAAGTTGATTAAATATGGAAGAAAAAATATGCTCTTTTACATGTACATCAGTTTTTGATGGTGGTAATAGTTCAAATTGATACAGGGACTATATTCCTTCTAACAAACAAACCGAGATTTAGGCTTAAAGTAAAACACTCCGTATATATTCATAAGAAATGGTAATGGTAGATACAAATCAACATAGAAAAAGAGGAGGAGGAATCATTAAACAAGAATGCCAAAGAAAATTTGTTGCCAAAATAACTAATATGACTCGAGTTAATTAATAATATCAATTAATATGCTTAGATTAGTATATTCATTCTATATAATTTTGTTATATGTTAAACCTCATATATGCTAACAGTAAATTCGTCTAAAGCAAACTACAACAAACTATATGAATAAACAAGATATTATTCTATCAGGTTTAAGGCAAGTTAGTGAAAATTTATGGACAGAAAACACAAGTGATCTGTAAGTAAACAAACATAAATCTTAAAATGAACCAAAAGGCTGAGCTAAGTTTTGGCCATTAAAAATTTGATTTGAATATGTTTTTAGTTATAATACAAAGTATGTAATTATCTGACCAATGAAATCCAATAATTCAACGATACAGTGATTAAGTCGATTGTTAATTTCTTGCAAAGAATGATAGACACCGATCTAAATATATTGTATGTCTATTGCATGTATGCAACACACACAACAACGTTTCGTATGCATATATGCGAATTAGAAATAAACTATTCTAATAAAAAAAGACATAGAATAAGCAGTATTTTTAATTAACACTAAGTATGGAAACAATAAAGAGTATATAAAGCTAATATCCTTATAAAAAACGAAGAATCATAAGTGACCATATTAAAATTGTTCAAAGAAACTACATTTAGCTTTTCACTATTTTCTCTTTTATTTAGAATGATATTGTTCTTTAAAAGCTCAATATGAGCTTTTATTTTTTTAAGAAACTCTTTAAAACTCAAATTTTTATTTACTTTATAACTAGGAATTGAAATCTAATCAAAAATAAATAGAGAAATTACATATATTAAATTTTCCAAATCAATACTAATGTTGTTAAAACATGTTGGTTTCTCTCATACCAACATGTTATTGCATAACTAGTGTCAAGTAAGAAAACTTGTTGTAACCCTTATAATATGATCTAAGATTATTCCGATATAATTCACATTTAGTTTGTCTACAATTTATATTAAAATAAAAAATATTGTTAATATTTACAAGAACAAATCTAGTTATATTACATTCAAAATACAAATGTACAATATTTTCCATTTTATTATTATAAAAATAACACATTTGTTATTAAATATATTTTTCTTTTTTAAAAGTTCTATGGTATTTAATTTCCCGTATAAAATTAACCACATATGCACTTTAGCTTTAGGTGGAACTTTAACTTTCCAAAGATATTTAAATATTTTCAGTTTATCTCCCAAAAAAATTATAAAATTATAAAATGAATGAGGTGTATGTTTTTTACTCTTATCCGAACACCATATTTTAACGTATTTCTCGTTATCAATATTATAAAGATCCGAACCGTATTTTAATGTCTTTTCCATTATCGATATTATAAAGATCCAATATGGCACACAATAATGCAAATTGTGCTAAAGTAATTCCCTCTAACGTATGATTAAAACTAAATTCCAATGGAAACTTTAAATTTGGTCCATAAATATATGAAATTAAAACATTTTTGAAATTGCATATTTCATATTACTCTCGATGGTCCACTATAAGTGGAATAGCTAATATCCAGCATTCATGCCAAAATGAAGTGTTGTTACCATAATGAACAACATTATTAATTCCTAGATTATGAATATCAAAATTTAATATTATCGATTTCCAAAACTGAGATATATTATGACATTATTATTTACAATGTGACGCAAATTAAAAGCACCGCCATACCATTGGTTTGATACTAATTCTGTCCATAGCTGATTTTCATTATTATTTTTAAATTTCCATAACCATTTTCCTAATAAAGATATATTTAAGTTATGTAAGTTTATAATTCCCATTTCGCCTTCATTTTAGACTTATAAACCATTTTCTAATTAACAACACATTTAGAACTACAAGTTGGATTATCTCGACTCCATAAAAAGTGTCTCCTAATTTTATCAATTACCCATTTTGAAAAAAGATAAAACTACATCCAATAAAAAGCTAGTGCAGATAAAACTGAACTAATGAGAACTATTCTACTTCTCTTGATAAGTATTTACCATTCCACCTGGACAATCTTTTATTACTCTAATCTATTATAGTAATCCAATCTATTATAGTAATCCAATCATCATGTTTAAGTTTTTGTGATCCAACTAAAAAACCTAATTATTATATATGGAACTCATCGTTTTACAATTCAATGTGTATGCAATTTAGTTTTCTATATTATATATGTCATTTAAAACTAGTAATAAGCTCTTGTCAAAATAAATCTTAAACAAGATAGGAGTTTAAATCTATATAAAATGATTTTGAGCGCAATAATATGTTTAGGCAAATGGGATATAAAAATCATAGTGTCATCTACAATTTGGAGGACGGAAAGACCATCACTCATGATCTCATTTCCTATAATATCTAATATCATATTACTAGTAGCTAATTTGATAATTTAAAAAAAACATCAGTTGCTAAATTAAACAGTAAAGGCGACAATGGATTACCTTGTCTAAGGCCACGTTTCAATTGAATTTTATTTTCTAGTATACCATTAACCATAATACTAGAATTATCGGTTTTAAATAAAGACATAATCCGTCCTACCCATCTAATATTAAAACTCCTGAACTTTAGTATATCTTTAAGAAACATCCAATCAATTGAATCAAAAGCCTTAGCAAAATCAAGTTTCAAAAGTGTGTAAGTAATATATTTTTACAACAATAATTAATATAGTCTTGAACTAGTTCTACATCGTCTATGATACTCTTTATAAATGTTGTTTTGGTATTATCTATTAACTTATTCATTTTAATATTTAATCTGTTGACTAAAACCTTGGATATAATTTAAAAGAATAGCTTAATAACGAGATATGTTTGAAATCTTTTAATTGGTTAGCACCTACTTTCTTATGTAATAAGATTACATTTGTGATATTAAACCTACTTAACTGTAACAAAACATCGTAAAATTCATTGAATACTCTAGTTATATTATCTTTCAAAACACACCAAAAAGTTTTATTGAGTAATATAGAAAATCCATCTGGACCCAGAGCTTTATCATTAGGCATATCCTTTGTGGTCTTTCTAATTTCCTCTTCCATAACTGGAACATCTAATCCTACTAGATAAATTTTAGTATCTTCAGTGTAAAGCATATTCCATTTAGCTCTAATTCTATGTCCTTTAGTAGTTCTAAAAATTTCTCTATAATAATTGGTAAACTCATTATTTAATTCTGTTTGGTCAAAAATCTTAGTATTGTTAACTAAAATGGAATTAATAGTATCACTACGTTTCTTGCCATTAGTTACTTTATGAAAAAAATTGGTATTCGCAACTCTATCATCCATCCATTGGATCCTAGATCGTTGTTTCCACGTTACTTCTTCTTGTAAAATAATTTTACCTAATTCTTCTTTTAGATTTGAAAGCACATTTTTTTACAAAGTACTCAAATTCCTAGATTCATCCGTTTTATTTGAACTTAAGACCTCATTCATTAATTTTTCTTTTTTAAATATAATGTTACCAAAACATCTTTACTCCATTTCTTTAGAAATAACCTTAAGTCTCTAAATATACTAAGAAGACTTTGGCTATGTTTTCTAGAAATTTGTAATTATAAATATTCATAGAAAGCCATTTCTTTGCAACTAAATAATTAAAATTATTATCTAACAACCAGATATTTTCAAATCAAAAAATTATATTCCCAATATTCAAGTCAGTACATGAAAGGACAATTAGACAATGATTTGAATAAATATTTGAAAGGCTCATAACCTTACAAGTAGGAATTTGTCTTCTATTTCATTGCTAATAAAAAAATCCGTCTAATTGTGCCATCGAGGGATCTTCTCTACCATTTGACCGAGTAAATTGCATGTTACTTCATTTTATCGCAATTAAGTTAAAATCAATAATAAACTGGTCAAACTCATCCATAGCATCGAAATCCCCTTCCTTAGAGAATCTTTCTCTTAAAAATCTAGTGACATTAAATTCTCCTCCATTACCCATGGTCCTAGCGGGAGAGATCTAAATTCTAGACACTCATTCTATAAAACCCTACGATCTATCTTTGAGTTTTGCCCATAAACATTTATAATATATAATATTAAATCATCACTAATGTCAGTAAAAATAAAATGCATCAAAGGATCTTTAATTATAGATTGTAAAAGTCTAACACGATTATCTTTCCAACCCATCATAAGTCCTCCTAAACTATCCTCTTTAAAAACGATCTAATTTTACTACATTTTCCTAAACCATGGAAACCTCAACATTCCAACTAATGTATCTCATGGTCCAAATGATCTGACCTACTCTAATTTATTACTTCTAATATACTCGGCGTCTATCTAAATATTATCAAAAATAAAACCACAATTTCCTGTTAAATATTACAAATCGCTTGTGAATAAAGTACCCAAAGCACAAAGACTGTATGTACTACCTAATAGAAAATCCACACATGAACTAGAGCTATCACAAGCACTAATGGCCGCTCTACTGAGGCGAGCACTCCTCACTAATCTAAAACCACCCGAGCTAGATCCTATCCCCATATGCACTGCTAAATTGGCCGCTCTGCTTCTAGAAATCAAATATTCAGACCCACTATAGGGTGCTGTATCGAGACATTCTCTCTTCCTCATCAAACTAGTCGAATCAGAATCCCAAACACCATTTCTTTAATAACTTTTTTTGACCTCTACACCTAAGTAGGCCCCACGTTCCTATACAATAAATGATTAGCCGGATTTTCATTTATACATACAACTGAACATTGTTTATCCTAATTTGAATCCATACCATAACAATCAGATTCCCATCCACAATCATAATCGAGACTGCTCATAGTATTATAATTGAAACCAATCATGCTTTAACATACATGTTAGAACCTCATAATTTTATGTTTTGATAGTGACAACTACATAAGAATGTATTGCATATATTATCGACTTTTAGGAAATGAAATCAACTATTTAAAATAATCTACATGATGAAAACAAAATGATAATGACACAAAATTGTAATATCATTCATAAGTCATTAGCCTAGAGCATATACATGTTAAAATCTCGTTAAAGCGGTATATATGTACATACACACAATCAAAAGTTTTTCAGAGTTTAAAAAATCAAAATAGCATAGATCGATCGACTGATAGGTTAGAGCCAATTGATTGATATACCGTTGTACATTATTTTCCTAAAACAATTTTAGTAGACTAAACTAGTTTTTCAGTCGATTGTCCATGTTATTTCAGTCAAGTGACTGATTTTTTAATTTAATTTTCTGAAAGGATCTTCTTCTTTACAAAAAGTCACTTCCCTTCAACAATGGTTGCAACTCTTCAATAAGTCATCACACTTCTCAAATAGTTGCATCTGTTGATTCTCTATATAAAGCAATCATAATTCTTGAATTAAGAAAAATTCCATTCTCTCTAATTTCTGTATCTTATCTTAAATTCTCTAAGAGTTCAAAAGATTTACATTGCTTTTAATTTGATCACTTACAGTGTAACGATCCTGGATTTTAACTAAGTTTAAATTTATAATTAATTTAACTTTTGAATAAAAATGGTGGAATTAATTGGTAATTAATATAAATTTCAAGTTAAATTATGAATTAATTGAGAATTTATTTGGATATTTGAACACACACACACACACACACACATATGAATTAACTTGCAAAACAAGACAAAGCATTTATGTAGGAAATCTTTAACCACAAAAAAAATATCATCTCAGCTGAGTTAAAGCTTGCAAAGGCAAGTAAATATGTATGTGTAGTAGTAGGATAGAACAAGTAAAAGAAGTATCTTGGTACATATATAAAATAGGCAAAGTAAAGTACAGAGAAAGTATAAAAAAAAAAATCATAAGGAAACACAAAGTACTCATGCATTTAATGTTAGCACAAACAAGTCATTCGAAAGGTTGAAAACTTTTTTCAGCCTCCACAAGGGAAAAAAAAATCTTTGCTCTGGATTGTACAAACTAAATTATATCACCTTGTACAAACTAATAATATATATCCTGTTGTCCAAAGCAAAATAATCACACTGTTTTACAAACACATACCACCCTATAAACTTCTTTTTATATGCATCACCTCCTACCTCAATTCGTTCATTCAAAGCTATGCAAAACTGAAGTGATTATCATCTTTAATTTAAACAAAAGCTTCAACTTAAACAACAATTCAATTCAACCAGAGATCAAAAGGGAAGTTTCAGCTTCATTTTCAAATCTGTGTCAAATAGAAGTCCTCTGTTCTTTCTTTTGAATCAAAGTGAGTAACTCTTGTTTTGATTAAACTCAAAAGTATAATCTGATGCATATATCTGTGAATGAAGATATTTACACATATATAATTATATCTGAATGCTTTGTGAATATCTACATGATTGAAGTATGGGTAGCAGGCTGTTGTTTTCATGTGTTCTCTATCTCAGCTTATAAACAAAGATTTCAATTCAAAAAAAAAAAATCTTTTCTGCACAATCCACTTATTGTTTGGATTTAAGATCAAACTGTTTGTTTTAACAAAAACTATATTTTAAAAATCAATTTAAATTAAAACAGTTTGTAAATATCTTTGGGAACCAAGAAATCTGAGCTAATCTCCACATTTGTCAAAATACAAGCATTTTTATTTGTGAATTCAGGTATACAATCTAAATCCTTATACCTTAACATGATTTTTAAAACAAAAATTATAATTTTTAGAATGAGTAATTAAGAGTAGTTTTGTGTTGATCGAAAATTGGATTTCGATCGATTTCAGGAGGCCAGAGGAATTTTGGGAGGCGAGCTTTCGCATGGAGGTAGAGGAGCCTATGCTGGTGGTAGGAAAAATGGTCGGGGCAGCCTCGACCACTGTGGTGACGGCGGCACAACGTTTAAGTTTGTAAACCTAGTTTTAGGAAGGTCAGTGTTTTGGGATCGCCATGGCTATGTTCGTGCGCCGAGTGGCACAGGGCTTTGGGAGATGATTGCTCGGTGGTTGACGTAGCTATGGCTGAAAGTTCGAATCGACGGTAGTCGAAGTCGTGACGACGAGGCTTTTCTTTGGTCGCTGTTTTAGTCGTGATGGCTCGAGCTATGCTCGATTTTGAATGCCGACTCGTTCGAGTTGCTAGTTGATCTGAGGTCGAGTTCAAGGTCGATCGCGACTTGCTGGAGGCCTCGCCGTTCGTCAGAGTGCCGTCGCAGCCTTGTGCACATGCACGACATTGTTCGTGTATCAGGGTTGCATTTTCGTGTGAGATTCGGAGGAGTACTCGTGCAAGTGGGTTCGTGCCTCGGGTTTGAGCTCGAGAGCGTGGAGAGGTATGCGAGTGTAACAGTTTTTATACTTAAATTTTTATAATTTTTTTTAAAAGATGAAGGAAAGAAGCGGGGGAAGACTCGGGGAAAATGAGAGAGAGCTCGCGCCAGAACTCGAAGCAGATGTAGTGTTGGCTCGGGTCGAAATATTTGTACAGGTTTTAAAACAAACTGTTTTGTTGTTTTGTAAATTTAGTTTTAAATTATAAATCAGAGTTAAATTGAGTTAAGATCAAAGGTTTAAATATAAAAATTCAAGTTAGTTTAAACTTAGTTTGGGCATAAATAAAGTTTTAAAAAAAAATTGTTTAATAACAAAAAAGGTGTTTTAAGCATTTATGTGTATTTAAAATGGAAATTTGAATTGTAAAGAAAGAATATAAACAAGTTTAGATCAAATTTTAAACCTGGACTTAAATTACCTCTGAATTCCAGATTTTGAAATTTAACAAAGTTTATAAATTTAAATATTTAAATAAGTTTAAATGTAAAGAATTCATTTAATATGTGAATTCAAGGGAAATTGTGGTTGAACTCTTTTAAATTTCTTTTATAACAAAAGTACTACTTTAGCATGTAAATTTATAGATTTTAAAAATTAGTTTAAACTTTATTAAAGATAAATTGGTATTATTTTTAAACCTTGGAATTTAAACTGAAATTTTAAAAGTAAATTTGTAAATCAATGTTTCCAAACATATTTGTGAATGGTAATTTAATCATCACTAAGAATGAGTTTTAACTTAAGTTAATTAGAATAGATAATTAATGTTTTGTATTAATTAAATTCGTGATTACAAGTTTAAATTTATTTAATTAGAGCTAGTTAATTTAATTAAGGAATGATTAAATTGTAATTACGAATTCATTAAGTTACAATTAACACTTAATTAATTAAATAAGTAGGATTAATCAATGAGTTAGTTAATGAGTTATTAATGTCTAATCAATTTTAACTAATAATGATTAATATAAGTAATTTCTTTAACAAAGTAATTAAAGGAAATTTAATTGTCAATGAAGGTCATTAACTAAGATCATTTAAATAATTAATTAATGTGGTTAATTTTAACAATTAATTTGATTAATTTAATGTTAATCATTTATGAGATTATGTAAGTATAATTACTTTATGGTAAGTAATGAAATTGTCAATTTCTTGAAATAATTAATTAAAGGGTTAATTAACCATGAAATAAGTTCAAAGGTTAATTTAATTAATATGATTAATTAAGAATAATTTAATTAATTAAGGTGATTGATTAATTAATTTATATCAAATGATTTGTAATTAATAAATCAAGATTGGATAAATAAATCATAAGTAATTAAACTAATTAGAAATTAATTTGAATTAATTAGGATTAACAATTAATCAATCCTGATTATTATGTTTATTGAATGCTTGACCTTACTTATGAATGATTATATTCTATGAGATGCCTTGAAATTGATTGACCTATCTGATCTGTGATAGTTTATTTTGTAGATTGAGCTGTGTATAAATTTATTCATTTATTTGTGATACATTTGTATATTATCTGTAATCTGTGAATGAACGATAAGCTTTATAGTTTATACCGCTTATCAAACTATATTTCTATGTTTTGATCCGTGATGATGATGTTGTGGCATTATTATGTTAAACCCCTAGACCACACCATACACACACAAATATGGATTTCACGAGGAAATCGATTAAGTCACATATTTTTTTGAAATGATTTAAAAATATACAAGTTGAATTCAATGGTTTGCAAATGAAATCGGGTTAATTGTGAAAAGCTTTTGAAAAGGAATTTCAAAGATATATTTTTGAATAAATTGATAACGCTTTGAAATTTGAATTCAAAATTTGAAATTGAATTCTGTGATTTGAAATTAGGGATTAAAGAGTTTATACAAGTTATCTATGGGTTAAGCCATTTTAAAGGCATTAATTTGGGAATTTGAATTTAAAATCAAAGGCTTTAACTCGTATAAATATAATTGGATTCTTCTGAAACGAAAACTGTTTGTTTTCAAATAATAAAAGCTTTCATATAAGAAATGAACGTCCAATTTGTGTTAAAAGGATTTCTAGTCTGAAATGGAAATGATTTCCAAGTTAAGGAAACAGTTTGAAAGCTATAAATTTAATCTTTAATTTAAAGGTTGAATAAGTTAATCCAATTGAAATGGAAATTGTTTTGAAATCCGTAAAGGGATCTTTGTGAAACTGTGTGAACTAAGTGAAATAAATCTTTTTGTTTAAAAGATTTGAAATGGTAATTTGTTTAACCATTCAAAAGAAAGTCTTGGATTTTAGAAGTTGTGACTTAATTGAAATCCTATATCCATATGTTTCTTCAAAAATATTGCGCTCATTATTCGGTTTAGCCGGGTGAGGACCTTGTGTCATATAACCCATTCCGAATAATGATACATCGATATGGATAGCATTTGAAGACCGGTGGTGAAGAGCGGGTATTTGTGAGAACGATAGGATAACCTATCGATTGTCTCTGCACCGAGTAGCTATGGTATAGAGATTCCCTAAGTGATGGGAAGTCCGATCGGGATTGTGAATACCCGGATTTGCAAGGGCTTCTTACGAAGTGCCTTCGGTTCTGTTCGAACCCAGGACAGACTTGTATGGTTGTATGTCCGACACTACACTTTGAGATATAAAGCAGATTTCTTTCAAATACATATCTGTTGGTGGTGGAGAATTTATTCTCTTAGCTTAACACCCTTCTCTGAGACGTATGAGCTCAGAGGTTATGTAGTTGAAGTTTATCAGCGATATACTCCCAATTTGGTAGTGTGGCATGCTGAGTGCTGCTGTGTGTTGATGATCATTTGTTGATCATTTATGATCAGAGCATGGCTTCTGTATGAAGCGTAGCTTTGTGGACGAGACTGCATCAGGACCTCACAACCCAAAAATGGTCGAAACAGGAAAGATGCGGCAAGGTTATGAGGGTCGCGGCCTTTAGGGTGTGTCATTCCCTTCTGGTAAAGGGTGGTATCATGGTACGGAGCCCAGATATTTACCTATGTGGTGGGCTTCAATCTCATTTTCTGTGTGGTTGTTGCTTTGTGGTTTAGAGGCGCCTCAGATAAAGGTCCCAAATGACCGGGGAGTTGCATGCTCGAGAAGTAGTTACCTAGTTACAGAGGTAACCCGGCCTTGTGTTGGCAGAGATCCGGTTAGGTTCTCGGGATGTCCCGCCAGAGGCGTACCCATGGACAGTGGGAAGTTCCTTAGCCTGACCATTTGTTGGAAATCCATTCATCCAATACGTGCCTTGTATGGTTTTAGTTGTAGAACTTTCCATTTACTTATCGTGGTCACCATTGTTTAGATGGTAGCTATAGTAGGCATAGTTTGGAATGTCTATGCTGGCTAGAATTTATATTCTACTTTCGAAATGTTTTCTGCACTTTGCACTTATAATAATAATATCAAACGAATTTTCTCATATCAAGCATGTTTGACTATCATAAGGAGAAATCTCCTCCAATTCTGCGTTTGCATTGTGTGTGCGGTAGGAGGCCTTTGGTAGTTTCATTTTCTAAAAAGCATTGCAAATTTATTTTTAAATTCTGTTGTTTGTTTTAAATACCAAGTTGTTTTTGTTACTCACACCAGTCCCATGACTGACTCGGAGTTTATTGTTCCTATCCTAAACTCTGGGTGCCCACTATTTTTCCACACGGGCAGTCTAGAGTTGGGTTTTTCAGATAGTCAGGTTTAGTAGATTATCTGGAGTTAGTCCAGTCTTTAGATATGAACGAGACTTGCTTATCTAGGTGGCACGTGATGTTGTTTCAAGCTAGCTTTGGATTGGAGCATTGGATTTGGGGATGCATTCTATTGAAGATATTGTTCCGCTGTTGATGTTATCATTATCTTTCCGCTGCAATTTCTTGTATCCTTAATAGTATTGATATCTATTGTATCATTCTGTTGTATCATATTATATCAGATGTTGTATCTGTCATTGTATCAATGTTATATATATTGATATTCTTTTCTTCAGCTGTGTTGTACTTAATGGTGTTATAAGCTCCGGCGTACCAAATTCGATGTTTGGATCTACGACATTGAAATATGAGTGTTGTATTCGGTGTCGATTTTCGAAGGTCGAGTCAGGATCGTTACATTTGGTATCAGAGTTGAGGGTTAAAAACTTTAGCTCAGGAGTATAACACATTAAGTAGCTCATTATAGATAGGGTGAAGTATGCCCTAGAATTAGTATATCCCTAAGATATCCGTTCGAATGCCTTAGTAAATCCTCTTATTATCCACTGATAGTAAGTATGAGTGCAAGAAGAGAGTGAGATAGGGGAGGGGAAGTACCACTATAAATGGTCAATATCTTGCAGTAGCGGAAACAATTTTCTTATCAATTTCCTTTGATCTGTCTTCCCAATTCTTTTGAATTGCTTCATGGCAGCTGTAAGGAGAAGCTTCAGTATGAAAGTGACCCTATGAATCGTTGTAGGAAATTCTTACTTCGTATATTTATCGGTTTCTTACAAGTTTTTTGATTTAAACTTTAATGAATTGGAAATTTGAAACTGAAAATTTTAAATAAATTGGAAATTTTAAATTGAGTTAGATTGGTTAATAAAATATAAGGATAAATTTGAATTGAATCGATAAAATGATTTCGTTTAAAACCAAATTTGAAATTCTATTGTAATTTCTTATGCATACCGAAGTCCGAAAAGGGACAAATTGGTATATATTTTGGGGTATCCCGACTTAAGTTTGGAATCCATATCTTGTGTTTAATAAATTGTTAAAATTGAATCCATCTATTAATCTCTTTTGTTCAACATATCTTTTCAATTCTTCGATGGTTCCTGGTAGATCCAGGAAGAAGATTTGATATATTTGCATGGGAAATAAACTCCAAATAGGTCAGAATTGTTTGGATGAATTGGTTGCTTTGGTTGTTGTGGTTGATAGGTATACTTCAGTTCTAAACTACAAGTTTTGAAATTGTATCCATATATCTGTCTATTTTTGGGTCCAGATATATTCTACGAATGGTTAGTTATTCCTTCGGACTAACCAGTGCCCTGCATATTCATAGATTTGATGACCCGAGTATCCTGTGTAATAATTATATGAGTTTGTTCTCATATTGATGTTATTCTGATTTGGTAAGCCAAGTACAGAATATATATCCAGTTTGACCTGGAAAACTGTTTCTCTATCTTTGTGTATCTATCTTCGTTGTTTTTGTGCCTGGAAAATTTCGGGGATGAAATTTCTTAAGGGGGAATCTGTGACGATCCCGGATTTTAACTACGCTTAAATTTATAATTAATTTAATTTTTGAATAAAAATGGTGGAATTAATTGGTAATTAATATAAATTTCTAGTTAAATTATGAATTAGTTGAGAATTTATCTGGATATTTGAACATACATATATGAATTAACTTGCAAAACAAGACAAAGCATTTATGCAGGAAATCTTTAACCACAAAAAAATAATATCATCTCAGCTGAGTTAAAGCTTGCAAAGGCAAGTAAATATGTATGTGTAGTAGTAGGATAGAACAAGTAAAAGAAGTATCTTGGTACATATATAAAATAGGCAAAGTAAAGTACAGAGAAAATATAAAAAAAATCATAAGGAAACACAAAGTACTCATGCATTTAATGTTAGCACAAACAAGTCATTCGAAATGTTGAAAACTGTTTTCAGCCTCCACAAGGGAAAAAAATCTTTGCTCTGGATTGTACAAACTAAATTATATCACCTTGTACAAACTAATAATATATATCCCGTTGTCCAAAGCAAAATAATCACGCTGTTTTACAAACACATACCAGCCTATAAACTTCTTTTTATATGCATCACCTCCTACCTCAATTCGTTCATTCAAAGCTATGCAAAACTGAAGTGATTGTCATCTTTAATTTAAACAAAAGCTTCAACTTAAACAACAATTCAATTCAACCAGAGATCAAAAGGGAAGTTTCAGCTTCATTTTCAAATCTGTGTCAAATGGAAGTTCTCTGTTCTTTCTTTTGAATCAAAGTGAGTAACTCTTGTTTTGATTAAACTCAAAAGTATAATCTGTTGCATATATCTGTGAATGAAGATATTTACACATATATAATTATATTCGAATGCTTTGTGAATATCTACATGATTGAAGTATGGGTAGCAGGCTGTTGTTTTCATGTGTTCTCTATCTCAGCTTATAAACAAAGATTTCAATTCAAAAAAAAAATCTTTTCAGCACAATCCACTTATTTTTTGGATTTAAGATCAAAACAACAACTATTTTTTTGACCATAAACTAAATTTTAAAAATCAATTTAAATTAAAACAGTTTGTAAATATCTCTGGGAAGCAAGAAATATGAGCCAGTCTCCACATTTATCAAAATACAAGCATTTTTATTTGCGAATTCAGGTATATAATCTAAATCCTTATACCTTAAAATGATTTTTAAAACAAAAATTATAATTTTTAGAATGAGTAATTAAGAGTAGTTTCGTGTGGATCGAAAATTGGATTTCAATCGATTTCAGGCGGCCGGAGGAGTTTTGGGAGGCGAGCTTTCACGTGGAGGCGGAGGAGCCTACGATTGTGGTAGGAAATATGGTCAGGGGTGGCCTCGACCACTGTGGTGACGGCGGTAAAAGGTTTAAGTTTGTAAACCTAGTTTTAGGAAGGTCAGTGTTTTGGGATCGCCATGGCCACGTTCGTGCGTCGAGTGGCACAGGGGTTTGGGAGATGATTGCTCGGTGGTTGACGAGGCTATGGCTGAAAGTTCGAGTCGACTGGTGGTCGGAGTCGCGACGACAAGGCTTTTCTTTGGTCGCTGTTTTGGTCGTGATGGCTCGAGCTATGCTCGATTTTGAATGCCGACTCGTTCGAGTTGCTAGTTGATCTGAGGTCGAGGTGATGGTCGATCGCGACTTGCTGGAGGTCTCACCGTTCGTCAGAGTGCCATCACAGCCTTGTGCACATGCACGACATTGTTCGTGTATCAGGGTTGCGTTTTCGTGTGAGACTCGGAGGAGTACTCGTGCAAGCGGGTTCGTGCCTCGGGTTTGAGCACGAGAGCATGGAGAGGTATGCGAGTGTAATAGTTTTTATACTTAAATTTTTATAAATAAAAATTTTAAAAAAGATGAAGGAAAGAAGCGGGGGGAAGACTCGGGGAAAATAGGAGAAAGCTCGGGTCAGAACTCGAAGCAGATGGAGTGTTGGCTCGGGTCGAAATATTTGTACAGGTTTAAAAACAAACTATTTTCTTGTTTTGAAAATTTAGTTTTAAATTATAAATCAGAGTTAAATTGAGTTAAGATCAAAGGTTTAAATATAAAAATTCAAGTTAGTTTAAACTTAGTTTGGGCATGAATAAAGTTTAAAAAAAAATTTGTTTAATAACAAAAAAGGTGTTTTAAGCATTTATGTGTATTTAAATTGGAAATTTGAATTGTAAAGAAAGAATTTAAACAAGTTTAGATCAAATTTTAAACCTGGACTTAAATTACCTCTGAATTCCAGATTTTGAAATTTAACAAAGTTTATAAATTTAAGTATTTAAATAAGTTTAAATGTAAAGAATTCATTTAATATGTGAATTCAAGGGAAATTGAGGTTGAACCCTTTTAAGTTTCTTTTATGACAAAAGTACTACTTTAACATGTGTTAACATCGAGATTGAACGCTAACACCCCGGTGTAAGTAGAGATAAAGTGAAAGCACCACCCGTTAATACGGGAATTAGAAGTAAGTAAAAAGGTCATAGAAAAAACAGTAAAGAGACAACAGTTTTATAGTGGTTCGGCTTCAAGTTAAGCCTACGTCCACTTTAATCTCCTTTATTGCTGATTCAATTACAACTTATACAACAATCTCCAATTACAACACCACTTAGACAAATAACTAGAACTCCGATGTAGGAGAGTTCTTCAAATTCATGTTGGATGTATTAGATCTCTTCTTGAAGTTCGTTGAAGTGTCTTTCATGTTTAAGGTATTGGATGAGTCGAGAAATCAGCAGAGTATAGGCATTCCAGAAATGAGACAAAAAGTCCTCTTTCAGTTGGAGTAGGTGGAGTATTTATAGGGAAAATCCAGGCTAAGTCGTAGGTCGCGAACGACCTAAGGGTAGGTCGCAGATCGCTAGCGACCTAAGGGATACGAGCTACGGCTCATCCTTGTTGCAACTTGGTCAATCTGAGAAGGTTAGCAGGTCGCAGCGACTTATGGAAGAGAGGTAGGCGACTTAGTCATGCTGAGGTACCTAGTAGAGCAACCTAGGCTAGTTGTAGGAGTAGTAGCGACTTAGTACCTGCTCGACCTATAACTGGGTGATATAACAACGGGAAGTTTGTAGCTCGTTAAGTCACTAACTCGTTAGCTCGCGTTAGCTCGTTAGCTCGCCAACTCGTTAGCTCGCCAACTCGTTAGCTCGTTAGCTCGCTAACTCGTTTGGTCGCTTAGGTCGTCTTAGTTACTAAGTCGCTAGGTCGCTATTCCTTTAGCCTGGTAGGTCGCAACCTTCATGGAATCACTAGGTCGTTAACTCATAGGATCTCTTGCCAATCTTTAGCTCGCCTAGTCATAGGTCGTTGATCTGTTGAATCTTTGGAGTCTTTTAGGTCGTTAAGCCGTTGAGTCTTTCTCTTGCAATGTACCGTTAGGTCGTCGTATACTTAGGTCGCTTACCATATTAGGTCGTTAGGTCGCTTACTTCTTCAAGTCGTAGGGTCGTGAAATAGAACGATATTAACAATTGCCCCTCGAAGTACACGCCTATGTCATAGGTCGTGTGCTTCGGTGTACTTGCTCTAGGTCGCGGGCGACCTAACGAGCTAATTAACTCACATGCCGATACGTCTTCTTCTTTCCCACCTATATAATCCATTAACTCGCTTCTCCTTCCTTACTTAATCGTTTACTTCTGCCGCCCTTACCATACTCGAGCTTGCAAAATTTGCTCTTTTCCATCCAATTGTTAAATCCGATTAGTGAATTTAGGTAATTTCAAGCACCTATTTGCAGTATTTACCATTGATTCCTATAATCTTGTTCGTACCATTCTTATTATCCCGTTGTAAAAGCACATGCGGATTTGTCTTCGATTTTCGTCGAATCGCCGGCGATTGCTTTGAAGTTAGTAAGTGCTTTGAATTCGAGAAGTTTAGTGATGGTTCTTGGAGACCCAAAGGAGGAGATGAGGCTTTCGGCGGTACGAGGAGAGAAGGGGATTCATGGTTAATCGGGTTAATGGGTTTAATCATAATGCTTCAGGCGATGTGATGGTCAATGGATGCGTGGCAAAGTATAATTGGAGAGTATGGCTCAGCGGTTTTGACGGGAGATAGCTTGAGATTGCTGATTTGCTTCAGATGCGACCTAATAAATCTGATCGACCTAACAACCTTTATAACCCAACAAATTTGGCCGACCTATCCATGTTTACGACCTAACTTCTTGCGACTTAAACCACTTACGACTTAAGCTACTTGCGACTTAAGCTACTTGCAACTTAAGCTCTCTATGACTTAAGAGAGGCCGTACGACCTATTAATTTGCAACCTAAGCAACCGAACGGCCTAAAAACCCTTGCGACCTAAGAGAAGCCAAGCGACCTAACAAATCAGCGACTTAACTCCTTGCGACATAAGTTTTAGGTCGTGGCCGAGCTAATACTTAGATAAAATACACTGCCTTGTCTTGAAGCACAACTTTAACTTGTAGGAGCATGAATAATGAACTTTTTTGACTTGAACAGAATGACTTAATGGAACTTCGACCAATGCTAAGTCGCTTGAGCTTGATTGCTTGCAAAAATCGGACAGCACTTAACTGAATTTTCAACTTGAATTGTTGAGATAAACTGCCTGAACTTGTTGCACTTCTTTACATATTATATTTACTTTTAATGCTAATAACCTGTTAAATTCAACATTTGCAGAAAACTAGGGCGAATATACTGTCACTGACTGCCCACATCGAATGACAGATTAGTCGATAAAGAATAATCAACTTAAAGAAATTATACGAATGAAGTGCTATGAATCAATAAATTCTAGTGAAGTATTAATGCAAAGAAAAATTAATCAACTAAAGCTGATCTGTTTGCATCAACACTGCACTTGTACTTGGATCTAAAATAACAAGCCATGAAACTTTATAATCGAAAAATGTCTATCAGCTTAATTTCAGTCACATCTGCTTGTTATTTTATTAGTTTTGCACAACACTTCACACATTTAGGAAACGTGCACCTTCATATTTGAATATCCAGTTCCTTTTGTAGAATGACTTCTCAAGAAGAGATAGTAGAACAAGCCAAAGAAATCTTCCCAATAGCTAACCCCTTGGATGATCCCCGGGAAAGAACTCCGACTACTCTGAATCAACGGGTGTTCAATCAACTATGCATCCAGTTTGGTATTGCTGAGGCTGACGCTTTGCTTTCTGGGGTAAACGATACTTCTGACAGGCCACCTCTTGGTTTCATCGAAGTTAATCGTCAGATTTGCTTGAGTGGAGCCATTCCTCCATTTAATGAGTTTCTTCGATAGCTCCTTCTCTGGTTGACTATCTCTCCCTTCCAGTTGCACCCCAATGGCTACGCCATCTTGATGGGAATATGTGTACTATTCAGGAGGACACTCGACCGTCTTCCAAGCTTTGAAGAAGTTTGTTACTTATGCACATTTGCGAAGAATAAAGATCATCCTTCTATAATACTCGTGAGAAGCGCAAGGAACCGTAAATTGATCATCGATCTTCCCGAAAGCGCCTACGGGTTTCTGAACCAATTTTTCTTCGTCCGTGGCCCCCCAGGATTTTACAGCATTTGGAGAGTAGGAAGTAAGCTTTCCTATCTATGTTCTTTCCGTTTCTGAACTTTCCAAAATTCGAGTTGTTAAGTGCTAACTTCATTCTTTACTTTTACAGCACTTCGTCCTCTTTCTAAAGATTCCAGCCATAAGCCGACTTTTGAAAGACTAAGTGCTGTGGCGGTGGAGGAGAGAAGCATCAAATTTTTGCTGAAGGACGAATTTTTGCATCAATTCGGACTTTTGCATTCTTTCCAATCTACTCAACTTCATGATGCTCCTGGTTCTCAAGCAGAAACTCCAAATGCCCCAGTTTCTGCCGAAGAACTACACCGAAGGAATCTACTGTCGAGGCTTCATTGGTGAAATGTTGTGCTTCCGTTGACGTTGCGGGGTCATCCGGAAAATTTGCACTTCCCCCGGTTATCGAAGAAGAGGAACCTTCTCAACATTCCGGGAAGGCTGCTGATGCAGGAGCTGAGAGGAAGAGTCCCGCTAGGCATGACGGTGACGACACTTTTGAGGGACTGAACGATTTGATGGTTACTTCACATGAACTCTTTAAGGATGATTCTACCGCTTCTAAACTTGCTTCTCCAGCAGTTGAAGTGACATCAGTTTTGCAAACAACTCCATCAACCCAAGAGATAACTCTTAAGCCGAAGAGTGGTATGTAGTTTGAAGCACGTAGTTCACACGCCACACACACTTAGGATTTTAGCAGCTTTGTGCACTTAACTTCCTTGCTTTGAAGATTTCTGAACTTGTCTCTTCTTCATTTTCAGGTTCTCCAATGGGATGTAGCGGCTCTTACTATGATGATTTTCGGCGCTATGGAAGGCGCGACTCTTATGATCCCAAGCGGTATCTTCCTGCCTCAAGGGAAACTGATGAAGAAAGAGCCGCAAGAAAAGCTCGCGAGAGGCGGGCTTATGAGGAGCGCTATGGGAGAAGGGATGAACGACATGATTCTTCCCAGAGAGGTGATGATTCTCACAAAAGAAAATCTCATGATAACAAAGGGAAAAGTCACATCGCTGATGATCCAAGTAAACGGGCCAAGCTTAGTGAAAGGCCGGAATCTGCAATTTCTGAAAAGCCAGCTGCTCCCATCTCTTTGGAAATCCCTTCCAGCTCTCCTGCCCTTCAAAGAGCTGATATTCAAACGATCATCAGTAGGCCTTCATATCAAGTTGGAAAGGGTCCGGCTACTCTTCAAAGCCGGTTTCCGCACTGGTGCTTAAAAGGAGTGCGTTTTAATCTTGATTTGGTCCCAATCGACAAGCAAGCTATATTGCAAAATCTTGATGCCGTCAAACTCGATATTGAGAGAATGTCTGGTTGGAAAAATCTTGTTGACGAGATTCAAAGAGTAAACCGTGCAAATCTCGAAGCCATGCTGACTATGGAAAACGATAAATTCGAGTGGCAGAAAACTTCGACCAGCATGACGCAGAGATGAAAAGCATCGCCGCTTACAATGAGAAGCTTGACGCGGAAATTGAGAAACTCAAAGAAGAGCTTGCCACTTCTTTCACTTCTTATTCTCAAAAAGAAGAAGTGCTTCAAAAACAAGTGAGAGATGCCCATGCTGGCCAAAGAGACGCTGTGGCTAAATTTGAAGCGCAGCAAAAAATTATAGAAAGCTACCGAACTGATGTTGCTCAGTTGCAAGAAAAATCCAGCTCTCAGGACATGGAAATTGCAATGTTAAAAGCTCGACTTTCTGAAGTTGAAAAAGAGCGTGATGAAGCTATCGCCGACAAAACAGGAGCCGAAGAATCTCATAAGGCAACTAAAGCCAACATCAGCTCTACTTTATTCGAGTTTTATCTACATAGTGTCTTGGGGCGCGGTAGCCTTTCATTTTTGGGCCCGAAATACGAGATTACGTTGGCCGAAGTGTGGGAAGCCGCACTTGATATGCTTGGAGGCGCTGGCTATGCTGAAGAAGATCTTAAGGCACACTATCTGGATGATGATGCACGTGCCGCCCTTGCCGGGGGAAGGAGCAACTTGCTAAAGAGCGAGCCGGAATGGTAGAAGGAGAACATTTAGGGAAGGCACCCTTGACCGACCCAACTCTTCCTTCGGTTTCGGCCGACATTGATATCGTTGGCTCCAGTTCCTATTCTCCGCCTCCTGCCAAAGCTGACATTGAAATTGTAACTGCTCGTATTGGAGATGAGGCTCAAGAAAGCGCTAAAGCACAAGGCTTTGAAGTTGACGTTATAAAGCCAACTTCTCCAGGTAACTTCAGCGTTGATTTAGCTCAAGTGGATTACTTGTTCGCTTAACATGAACTTGAAGAACTTTTTGATTATTACTTAAGTCTTGACGCGCCATTGTCTCCTCTCTTTGCAGGGAATACTGACTTTAACTTCTCTTCTTCTATAGTGAAAACGCCAAGTGCCACACAGACTTCTCCTCTTCCAGTTGTTCCACCTCCTTCTCTTCAAATTACTCCTCCTTCTGCTTCTCAACCGAGGTCGCAAGAAGAATTGATAGAAGCTCTTCAAGGCTTGAATGACCCGGCTGCTTCGCAAGAGCAGAAGGCTGAGGAACTTGAAGAAGGTGAAAAGACTCCGGAGTAATTTCATGATGACACAAAGCTGTCTGCACTTATCACTCCGGGCAGCGAGTCTTCTTCAAAGAAGAAGGGGAAGCGTGTGGCTTCGAAGAAGAGAAGGAAAAGCACTTCTGCTAGCGAAGAGAAGGCAGAAGTAGACCCAGCTGCATCTCTATCTCCTTCTTCCCCGACTCAGCCAGGCCGGCTCCCAAAATTAACCATTAGGCCAGGCGAGGGCTCTAAAGGTGGCGGGAAGAAGAAATAAGGAGTCTCGCTCTACCCTTCTTGTTTTGCTTTTCATTTGTACATATAGGCTTGTATTGACCGGAATCTGTGCGGGCACCGGTCCCCGCACTTTTGAAACCTGCACATGTATAAATTTTTTATAGTATGGAATAAAATGATTCTTTTTATTTGTACAATCTTTTGACGGTATTTGTGAATGCATTTATTCCTTATTTTCGTACAAGTTTCTTCACTGTGATATTGCAATTAGTTTGTGGTATGTTGTTTGAGCGTTGCTTTTATTAATGTAGCTATATTGTATTGTACTGCCCCCATACCACGGCTTATTGCAATTTCTTTTATTTAGTAAAACTTTGGAGAACAGTTCTTCGGCTTCGAGAAGACTTGTACTCTTAAGTTGGAGAACAATTCTTCTGTTTCGAGAAGACTTGTACTCTTAAGTTGGAGAACAATTCTTCCATTTTGAGAAGGCCTGCACTCTTTCTTTAGAGTATAATTTTTCCATTTTGAGGAGATGTTACTCTGCTTTAGTAGAGTGTGCCTTGTATTGGAGAATTCTTCTCTCTCTTTTGTTTGGAAAAAGTTTTTACACTTCACTTTCAGAGATAGTCACTTTTATTTTTTGACAAGTGGATTCTCCTACGCGGTGAAATGATTTTCCAAAGAAGGCTTTGAATTGGCACTACAACTTCTAGGGAAGAATATTTCCAAGATGGGAAAATTGATCTTCCCTTGAGAGCTGCAGTGTGCCTTCGAAGAGGGCTTTCTCTTGGGACGTGCCTCCGAAGAGGTCTTGTGCCTCCGAAGAGGTCTTGTGCCTCCGAAGAGGTCTTGTGGTGCCTCGGTAGAGGGCTTCTGCCTCCGAAGAGGCCAGGTGTGCCTTTGGTGAAGGCGAGTACCTCTGAAGAGGGCTTGTGGTGCCTCGGGAGAGGGCTTCTGCTTTCGAAGAGGGCAGGTGTGCCTTTGGTGAAGGCTTGTGCCTCCGAAGAGTGCTTATGGCTCTGAAGTGGTCTTTATTTGATTGTCTGGAATTTACTTTCTCATGGTTGAATGGATTCACGGGGCAGACGCAAGTTACTTAATTGGATGTTCGTTTGCACAAACGATCGCTACTAGTTAACAAGGGTCCTCGGTGATTTCACCAATCTTTTTTGGTTGAGAAGAGAACTTTCTTTTTTCGGCGTGCCTCGTTAGATGGCTTTATCCTCCGAAGAGTTGTGCCTCCGAAGAGGGATTGTGCCTCCGAAGAGGTCTTTTGCCTCCGAAGAGGTCTTTGGGGTGGTTGGCTTGCCATGAAGGTTGCATCTCACGGTTAAGTGGATCCACGGGGCGGAGCAAGCTATCCAACCGGATGTTCGTTTGCACAAACGATCGCAATCAGCTAGCAAGGGCCTGATGTCGTTGCTTTGGGAAGGTGCCCCTCCGGTGGTTCCTGTTGAATATGCGCTTTGCGCTTATATGATTTTTGTTTGATGATAATAAACATATATACATTCGTTTAAATGTATTTGTTAATGTACTATTTTATTTTTCATAGAATAAATAAATATTTGCTGAATAAAATTAAATGACACAGAATTTGAATTCAAACAGATATTTTATTCAAACTAATATTTATTACAATTTTAAATAGTACAATTTCATGCTCTCACTATACATATACATTTTTGATTACAATCACATCACATTTCACATTTACAGTTAACCTCACTACATATCACTCACACTCGTGTTTTTGTCTTCAACTGCATTCCGGTTTGAATCCAGCATCTGAGTAATCTGCAAAAATATTCTCAAACGCAGTAAAATTGAAAGAGAAATATTTTTGAAATTTGAAAGAAACGATGATTTTGAAAACATTGTTTGCCTCAGTTATTTGGGTTGTTCGTCATCATTTTTGACTGTGCAATATCTGTGCATATCAGTATTTTTATCAGGGACAGGCAATTATAAGTGGCTGCAGTACACACGTGTACATTCATACACGTGTGCACTGCCTCGCCAACTCGTGTGCGCAGCCAACAATAGCAAGTGTGCAAGCACAACTTCACAACAAACAAGGCAATGCACTATGCAATGTACAACAAGTCCAACATCCTCAAATGAAGTACAAAGCATGCACATGAACAACATAACTAATCAATGCAACTGATCAAACCAAAGTAGTACAGCATGCACAAAGTGCCACAAGTGTACATGAATACAACTCGACTGCAACAGTACAGTCATGAAGACTGCAAGAACATGAACATAGGATCAACACAGCCAAATGAAACACATCAAAGAAACTAGTCTCAACCAAATTCAGTAAGGCAATGCACCAATACAAACTCCAATGACCCAAGCAACATGTCCAGTGAAAAACACAAGTCAGTGGTGAAGCAACAACAATGAAGCAGAGCCAAGATTACATGTACTCGAGGCAAATGCAACTGTGAAAACTGAAGTAAAAAAAAATGTGCATGAACACAGTGAAGACCACAGAGGCAGTGTAACAGTGGTGATGCAGTGGCACATGACCATCAAGCAAGACCAGTGACAAACCACAAGATCACCAGGCAATTAACCAGAGGCAACCACAAGTGCAAGAATAAACCAGCATGAATGCAACATGGCTAAGATGTCTCAAATAAACAAAACACCAAATAGACCATGGAACAGCAAAGTGATTGCAACAAACATCAACAGATACAAAATGACCAAGTGCATCTGAACTACAGCACGACCAAATGGTCAAGATGAAAAACCAGAGTTTAATGCATATGAGATCATGCAGTACTACAAAGACCATGTCAAACACAGAGGCAACATGAATGGAAACTGCATCAATGCAAATCAAAACAGAGAGTATGGTGATGCAGTCAACAAGGCAACAATGCAGATGAACAACAAAGGGTCAAAGCTCAATACAACATGAACCAACTCCAAAATGTATCACTAGCATATACTACAGGGATGAACACACGAGAATGGACAAGGCACAAATCAAGACAGCTACAACACAAAAGTTTTCAAACCAACTACAAATGCACAGCATACATACGAAACAGAGTACCCAAAGACAATGCCGTGAAAATCAATACTACAGAGATGAACAAATTGTAACAGTGCAGAGATGACCAAGTCGAATAATCAAATATGTGCCAATTTTTGACAAAGTCAAAACAAATAAAAGAAGAAAGATCTCTGCCGTATAAACCAAAGTTGATCAAGTCAATCAAGAGTTCACCGTGATAGCCAAGCAAATTGATCACGAAATCAAATCAATACTGTGTGAATCAAGCTACCAAAAATACGAAATTGACAAAGTCAGATCAATCCCAAGCATCAATACAAGATCGAACGACTATTGACAAATTCAAATATATTTCGACGAACGTAATTCAAGGAATTCGAACGCATATATAACCCAATCATCACTGGCAAATTAATCATCGAGTTCAAGCATCAACTAGCAAAGGAAAAGGAGATAAATACATACCGAAAAAGCAAAACGAATTCGATCCAAAATTGAAGAGCCGTAAGCAAATCAAAAGCATCGAAGCCTACTATCGAACGAGATCGAGCGGCGCTTCAATTTTTGAACAACCCTAGTTTGAATCGCAAGGAGCAAAAGAAATTTGCAGAAACCCTAATTTGCAAAGAAGAACAAGCCGCCATCTCAAAAAGGAACGAACGAAGAATAAAGCAGCCATTTTTTTCTCGAGATAAAAGGATTGGGCTGGATTGAAGTTAAAAGGGGGCCGGCCTTGTTATAGAATAATAAAAGAGGGTTTAAGTTTTTAAATTAGGCTTTATTATTTTGTTAACTAGGGTTAAGGGTTATTTTCTATTGTCTTTTAATTATCGTTTTTATTTTCCGAATCAAAACTTTGTAAATCACCACCTAGGGTTTAGGTAGTGTCAGATTGTCTAGTTAGAATTAGTTCAGTGAGCAGGGTGTGCGAGTTTGCAAAATTCTATTGTAGGCGGGAGAAGAGTTTGCGAGTAAACGAAGCTCTATAGGCGGGAAGCAAAGTTTGCGAGTAAGCGAAACTCTATAGGCGGAGCAGGGTGTGCGAGTCTAGTAGAGTGTTTGTGAGCGGGAGCAAATGTTTGCGAGCAGGGTGTGCGAGTCTAGTAGAGTGTTTGTGAGCGGGAGCAAATGTCTGCGAGTCTAGTAGAGTGTTTGTAAGCGTGATACTGTTTAATTCTAATAGAAATCTGTGAATGCAGCAGTAGGCAGGGGTTGCCGAAGCTGGGTAAATTTTGTGTGTGATTTACTTTACTGCATATTTATTTCTGTAGTTTATTTCTGTGTTTAAATCGAGAAAATTTGCTATAACCCTATTCACCCCCCCCTCTAGGGTTAATCTAGATCTTACAAGTGGTATCAGAGCCCGGTATATTTTTATTTAACTCTAGAGTCATGAGTCTACAAAATAATGCTTTTTTTGAGGGGCAATCTATTGCTAGGCCACCCATGTTTAACGGGAACGATTATGCTTATTGGAAAGTTAGGATGGGTATCTATCTTAGTTCTGTTGATTATGATGTTTGGGATATTATTGAAACTGGCTATAAACCTCCCACTATAATCGTTGGTGGTACTGAGATTCCTAAACCTAAGGATAGGTGGGATGCCAACGATAAGAAATTGAAAACGACTAATGCTAAAGCCATGAATGCTTTGATATGTGATATTGATAAAAACGAATTTAATAGAATTTCTCATTGTACAACAGCACAGGAAATTTGGCATACTTTGTAGGTGACACACGAAGGAACTTCTCAAGTCAAGGAGTCTCGTCTAGCCCTATTCAGCAACGAATACGAAAACTTTGTGATGGACAAAGGCGAGAGCATAAAAGACATGTTTAGACGTTTTTCAACCTTGGTATACAACGCTAGAGTGCTTGGGAAGGTCTTCACTGAGGTAGAGCTTGTAAGGAAGGTGCTACAAGTTTTACCAATGAACTTTGAGGCAAAAGTCACGGCAATTCAAGAATCGAAAGATTTGAGCAAACTAAGCATGGAGGAGTTGATTGGCAACTTGATGACATATGAGCTTGAGCTTAAAGCAAAGGAAGAACGCAACAACTCCGAACCAAAGAAGAAGATGATTGCCTTAAAGAGCAAAGAAGAAAGCGATAAAGATGAAGAAGATCCAATTGAAGAGCTTGCAATGGCTGTCAATAATCTTAGAAAATGGTCGAGATTCAAGCCACGCAAGAAGAAAACAAGTTGTAATAGGCCAAAAGATTCTGAAAATTCCGATGATGAACTGACGTGTTATAACTGCAACAAGCCTGGCCACATCAAACCAAAATGCCCACTTCTCAAAAACAACAAAGGAAAGAAAAAGGCGAAGAAGGTATTTGCAGCGAATTGGGATGATGAAGAAGGAGAGGAAGCTTCGGATAGCAGCTCAGAGGAGGCTAACTTGTGTTGCATGGCAAAATCAGAATCAGAAGCACCCTCCGATGAATCTAGTGAGGCAGGTGAGTTTTCTTATAAAGAACTTGTTTTTATGTGTTCTGATCTTACTAAAGTAGTTGATGCTCTTGAATCTAAAATTGAAAAACTGAAAACTGATAGGAGAGAACTTGCTCGTAAAAATTTTAGGTTAGAAACTGAACTTGAAAATATTCAAAACCTAGAATGTAAAAGATGTAAAGTTTAGATTCAGAATTGACAAGACTTAAGAATAACTCTGAGAATCTTGAAAAAGAAAACTTGAATCTTAAGGAAACCATCGACACTAGGAAAAAGGATTTTATAAATCGATGCACCTCACTTGTCACTGAAAATACAACACTAAAAACCAAAGTCCAAAATCTTGAGAAATCTTTGAATAACTTTTCAAGAGGCGAAAAATCTTTCAACATGTTATTGAGAAATCAAATTTTTGCTAACAATAGAAAAGGACTAGGTTTTGGAAAATCACAAGATGATGATAAAGGTAAAAGTGTTGCTCGATCGGAAATAATTGGACATCATAGTCATAGGAACACAAAATTTAATCAAGTCAATTTAATGTGCTCGATTTGTAGAAAATTTGGACATAATCAAAATAATTGTTGGTATAGACCCAAACATGTAAAAACTATATCGATTTGGGTTCCAAAAGGCACAAATATAAAATCTTTGAAAGTCAAACAAATTTGGGTGCCAAAAGGAACATATATAAATAGTTTTGGGTCTCCAAAAACATATTTTTCATATTCTGCCACTAACAACAATGGACCTATAAAAACAAATAGGTCACATAAATCTTTTATCGTGTAGGTGTGGTGGCAGGCTAAGGAACAACAACAGTGTTCTCTGGATTTCGGCTGTTCCAGAAACACAACTGGCGACAAAGCAAAGTTCCTTAGCCTAGTATAAAGGTGACAGAATCACAATGGACAACAACGAAAAATTATCGTAAAGGTAAAACAGGTAAAATTGTTTTTAACGATATATTAAATGTGATTATCTGCACCATACTCTAAATTAAAATCAGCCAATATTGAGATAAACAAAAGATGATGATTTTGATGCTATGATTTTTTTTCAAAATATTGAACAATCACCTTTAAATAGAATCACTTGGAGTAATTATGATGGTTGACTGATTCGGACTTAATTGATATGATTTTTTGATTTGTTCTTATTTATGACATTGATTTGTGCTTAATTGATGACCAATCAGATTTTCAACTTTGAACTAATCCATATAAATTTGTTCGGTCAAATGATGGTATTTGATTACTCATGCTACATGTAGATATATTTTGGTCACTACTTGTAAATTTGCACGATTTCAAATTTCATGTGAAAGCTGTTAAAAAGGATTTTTTGAAATTGTTGAAACTTTATGAAATTGTTGAAACTTCAAGAAATTGTTTTTGAAATAATTATGATGATGATTGACTGTTGTTTACTCATGAATATAATTGTTTATCCTATGGTTTCTGAAATTAACATCATGATATTTGTTTGAGTGTTAACACGGATTAAATTCAAATTCAAAAGAATAATGTTAAGTTTGAAATTTTTGGTGCACATTTCATGGTTTGATTCAACAAGTGAATATTGAGTGAAATTTAAATTCAGATGCAGATTACACTGGTAATATAGTTGATAGAAAAATTATTAGTGTAACGTGATTAATTTTTGAAACATTCATTTGCTGCATCGTTTTTTTTTTCAAAGAAAATATCTGCATATTTTTCATTTGAAATAATTTTCAAATAGCAGAAAATTTTCTTATAAAACCCCCCTCGAGAAAATCATGTTTGACCATATTTACAGCTTAATCATTTTTGAAAAATTGATTTTATAATTTTTAATTTGATTTTAAATGACAAATTTTGACTAATCTGACTCCCTTTGATTATCGAAAAGATGAATAGTGATTGAAAAAGAGATGAGTGTTGATATTTATCATATATTATAACTCGAGAAAGTATAATTAGAAAATTTCTTTACAATTTCATAACAAGAGTTATAAAAACTTTTTGTTGGGTAAAAATTCCATGACCATTTCTATTTCTATCAACTTTCTATCGACCATCACTCATCAAGATCATATTTAGTATGTAAATTTGTGGTAGTTTACAAAGGAAATCATTTGTTCTTCAATATCTTTAAATCTGTGAAGGAAATTATTTGTGCTTCAACTTATTATATTTAGCAATAAAAATAAATATCCAAAGTATTCACTCTCATTTAAAAGTCCTCATGGTTATGCATGGGTGAATTACTTGGATTTTTGATTATGTGCTTCCATGCTCATTTAAAAGTCCTCACGGTTATGCATGTATGGAACGCATATCAAAATTAATTGATTCAAATAGACAAGTTGATTCTAATCCCATTTAAAAGTCCTCACGGTCATGCGTGGTTAGAAGATACTTGATTTCATTTTTTTTTAAATAAAAATTGTGAATACTACTAATCTCATTTAAAAGTCCTAACGGTTATGCATGGTTAGTAGATATTCAAATTTCCTGAAATAAATATACCACAAATAGACAGAATTGTATGATTTTTGATGATTTTATCCCCATCACTTCTGAAAGTGGAATATGCGCTTGACAAGGGTAATTATGATTTTTGTTTGAGTTTTATTGAAATTTAATATTTATATTAAATTGAGTTAAATGTTTGATTCATGTCTATCACTTCATCCCTATTTTTTATAACACTATTATTCTTTTGCTGATAACAAAAGGGGGAGAGAAAAGTTAAGATTTTGTCGAATAGAATAAAGCAAAGGTCAAATAATTTTCACTGTGCATAGAGGCTCATTTATATATTTCTATTTGTATGCATACATGTAGGGGGAGTATTGTGTAGAGAGGAGCATTCAAATAGGGGGAGAAAATTGAACGATCAAATACATTTAATACATTCAAAATCTTAAATATATGTTTGTTATCATCAAAAGGGGGAGATTGTTGAATATGCGCTTTGCGCTTATATGATTTTTGTTTGATGATAATAAACATATATACATTCGTTTAAATGTATTTGTTAATGTACTATTTTATTTTTCATAGAATAAATAAATATTTGCTGAATAAAATTAAATGACACAGAATTTGAATTCAAACAGATATTTTATTCAAACTAATATTTATTACAATTTTAAATAGTACAATTTCATGCTCTCACTATACATATACATTTTTGATTACAATCACATCACATTTCACATTTACAGTTAACCTCACTACATATCACTCACACTCGTGTTTTTGTCTTCAACTGCATTCCGGTTTGAATCCAGCATCTGAGTAATCTGCAAAAATATTCTCAAACGCAGTAAAATTGAAAGAGAAATATTTTTGAAATTTGAAAGAAACGATGATTTTGAAAACATTGTTTGCCTCAGTTATTTGGGTTGTTCGTCATCATTTTTGACTGTGCAATATCTGTGCATATCAGTATTTTTATCAGGGACAGGCAATTATAAGTGGCTGCAGTACACACGTGTACATTCATACACGTGTGCACTGCCTCGCCAACTCGTGTGCTCAGCCAACAATAGCAAGTGTGCAAGTACAACTTCACAACAAACAAGGCAATGCACTATGCAATGTACAACAAGTCCAACATCCTCAAATGAAGTACAAAGCATGCACATGAACAACATAACTGATCAATGCAACTGATCAAACCAAAGTAGTACAGCATGCACAAAGTGCCACAAGTGTACATGAATACAACTCGACTGCAACAGTACAGTCATGAAGACTGCAAGAACATGAACATAGGATCAACACAGCCAAATGAAACACATCAAAGAAACTAGTCTCAACCAAATTCAGTAAGGCAATGCACCAATACAAACTCCAATGACTCAAGCAATATGTCCAGTGAAAAACACAAGTCAGTGGTGAAGCAACAACAATGAAGCAGAGCCAAGATTACATGTACTCGAGGCAAATGAAACTGTGAAAACTGAAGTAAAAAAAAATGTGCATGAGCACAGTGAAGACCACAGAGGCAGTGTAACAGTGGTGATGCAGTGGCACATGACCATCAAGCAAGACCAGTGACAAACCACAAGATCACCAGGCAATTAACCAGAGGCAACCACAAGTGCAAGAATAAACCAGCAACATGGCTAAGATGTCTCAAATAAACAAAACACCAAATAGACCATGGAACAGCAAAGTGATTGCAACAAACATCAGCAGATACAAAATGACCAAGTGCATCTGAACTACAACACGACCAAATGGTCAAGATGAAAAACCAGAGTTTAATGCATATGAGATCATGTAGTACTACAAAGACCATGTCAAACACAGAGGCAACATGAATGGAAACTGCATCAATGCAAATCAAAACAGAGAGTATGGTGATGCAGTCAACAAGGCAACAATGCAGATGAACAACAAAGGGTCAAAGCTCAATACAACATGAACCAACTCCAAAATGTATCACTAGCATATACTTCAGGGATGAACACACGAGAATGGACAAGGCACAAATCAAGACAGCTACAACACAAAAGTTTTCAAACCAACTACAAATGCACAGCATACATACGAAACAGAGTACCCAAAGACAATGCCGTGAAAATCAATACTACAGAGATGAACAAATTGTAACAGTGCAGAGATGATCAAGTCGAATAATCAAATATGTGCCAATTTTTGACAAAGTCAAAACAAATAAAAGAAGAAAGATCTCTGCCGTATAAACCAAAGTTGATCAAGTCAATCAAGAGTTCACCGTGATAGCCAAGCAAATTGATCACGAAATCAAATCAATACCGTGTGAATCAAGCTACCAAAAATACGAAATTGACAAAGTCAAATCAATCCCAAGCATCAATACAAGATCGAACGATTATTGACAAATTCAAATATATTTAGACGAACGTAATTCAAGGAATTCGAACGCATATATAACCCAATCATCACTGGCAAATTAATCATCGAGTTCAAGCATCAACCAGCAAAGGAAAAGGAGAAAAATACATACCGAAAAAGCAAAACGAATTCGATCCAAAATTGAAGAGCCATAAGCAAATCAAAAGCATCGAAGCCTACTATCGAACGAGATCGAGCGGCGCTTCAATTTTTGCACAACCCTAGTTTGAATCGCAAGGAGCAAAAGCAATTTGCAGAAACCCTAATTTGCAAAGAAGAACAAGCCGCCATCTCAAAAAGGAACGAACGAAGAATAAAGCAGCCATTTTTTTCTCGAGATAAAAGGATTGGGCTGGACTGAAGTTAAAAGGGGGCCGACCTTGTTATAGAATAATAAAAGAGGGTTTAAGTTTTTAAATTAGGCTTTATTATTTTGTTAACTAGGGTTAAGGGTTATTTTCTATTGTCTTTTAATTATCGTTTTTATTTTCCGAATCAAAACTTTGTAAATCACCACCTAGGGTTTAGGTAGTGTCAGATTGTCTAGTTAGAATTAGTTCAGTGAGCAGGGTGTGCGAGTTTGCAAAATTCTATTGTAGGCGGGAGCAGAGTTTGCGAGTAAACTAAGCTCTATAGGCGGGAAGCAAAGTTTGCGAGTAAGCGAAACTCTATAGGCGGAGCAGGGTGTGCGAGTCTAGTAGAGTGTTTGTGAGCGGGAGCAAATGTTTGCGAGCAGGGTGTGCGAGTCTAGTAGAGTGTTTATGAGCGGGAGCAAATGTCTGCGAGTCTAGTAGAGTGTTTGTAAGCGTGATACTGTTTAATTCTAATAGAAATCTGTGAATGCAGCAGTAGGCAGGGGTTGCCGAAGCTGGGTAAATTTTGTGTGTGATTTACTTTACTGCATATTTATTTCAGTAGTTTATTTCTGTATTTAAATCGAGAAAATTTGCTATAACCCTATTCACCCCCCCTCTATGGTTAATCTAGATCCTACAGTTCCACCAACCTTTTTGCTGAGAGGCAGGACTCAATTTTTGGCTGTTTTCTATCCGCTCGCCCTTGTCTGTTCGTCATTTGCTCAACAGCGATTCTCTGTTATCATTTCCAAGCACATGTTCCTTTCTTTTGCAAGTAGTTTGTCTTGTCCAAAGAAGTGTACTTCGTTGTTAAGCAAGTCCGACGGAATCACTAACTATTCGAATGAAGCACTCCTTATATAGGATTTGGAATCTGGAACTTTTGTGGCTTGACATTTGTTTATTGAGTGATTTCAGGGATCGCTTGGCCTTGTGATGGGTAAGCTATGTTTTAAGGGCCTGCAATGTTAAATCAACATTTTAGCAATACATTTAAAGTATCTACACATCGAGACAAAACATGCATTTTGTAATAGTAGAGAACACAAGATTTATAGTGGTTCAGCCAAGAAATGGGCCTACATCCACTTTATAGTTCTTATTATTCATTTGCACTAGTTTTACAATAGCTGGCAATACAAGAATCATACATCCATAATCATTTTACAAGTTTAAAAAAAGCTTTTAAGTAAAATATGGACGCAAGTGATTGCTGTTCCAAGCTCTTGAAATTGGATCCCCTTCGACAGTTGTCAGTTTGAAAGTGCCATCAAGAAGTTTTTTGCCTATGACATACGGCCCTTCCCAGTTTGGCGCAAACACTCTTGTTGCTGTCATGATCCTTTTCAAGACTAGATCCCCTATCGCAAAGCTGCGTTTGCGAACTTTGGAATTGAAGTGCCTGAAAATCTTTTGCTGATGAGCTGCGATTCTGAGCTGTGCCTCTTCCCTTCTTTCATCAAGGAAGTCAAGTGCTTCAAGTTGCAACTTTTCGTTTTCAGCTTGGTTGAAATGAATTCTTTTGTGCGAAGGGACTTCTATTTCCACTAGAATCATTGCTTCTGATCCATATGCTAATGAAAATGGAGTGTGCCCAGTTGCAGTTTTGTGGGTAGTTCTGTATGCCCATAGTGCTAGTGGCAGCTTATCGACCCAGCCACCTTTTGCTTTTTCCAGCTGTTTTTTGATGGTCGACTTGATAATTTTGTTTACTGCTTCCACTTGCCCGTTTGCCTGCGGATGAGCCACTGCTGAGAACCTTTTTTGGATCTTGAATTGCTTGCAAAAATCCTGGAACTCTTCGCTTTAGAATTGGGTACCATTGTCTGTGATTATCTTTTGAGGCACACCATACCTGCAAATGATATTCTTAGTCACAAAGTTTATCATATTTTTAGAGGTAATAGTAGCTAATGGTTCAGATTCAGTCCATTTAGTGAAATAATCAAAAGCAATAATAGCATATCTGATTTCGGACTTGGCAGTTGGTAAAGGCCCGATGAGATCTATTCCCCAAATGGCAAATGGCCATGGACTGACCATCTGCGTTAGCTCGGTGGAAGGCGCTCTCCTCCATACACTCTCCTCCGTGCACTTCAGCTAAAATTGTCTTAGCCTCTTCCTTGGTTACACATCGGACTAATGGCATTGAGAATCCCCGTCTGTACAACCGACCGTCTTGAATTACATATCTTGAGGCTTTCCTTAATAGCTTCTGACGCTCCTTTGAATTTTCTGGAAGGGAGCCGTTAAGTAGGTATTCCTTGGTTGGAGTCATCCACGACTCCTGCTCTTGAGAAACAGTCATGATCCAGTTAATTTCCATTTCATCAATACTTGGGGCCGACAAGACTTCTACAGGAACCAATCCCAGTAATTGAGCTTGGCCAGTGCTTGAATACTTTGCGAGAGAATCTGCCTTCATGTTCTTTTCCCGGGGTATATGGCTTATCGTATAATGATCGAAATCATCGAGAAGTTCCCAGGCCCTTGACAAGTAAGCAGGCAGATTTCCTCCTTTAGTTTGAAACTCTTTCTTGACTTGGCATAAAATAAGCTGAGAATCACTAAAGATCTGCAACACTCTGATATTCAGTTCTTTAGCAATCTTCAAGCCGGCAATAAGAGCTTCATACTCTGCTTCTTTATTTGTCGAAGGAAATTCCAATCTCAATGCGTAGCACAATGATCGCCCTTCAGGGGTTTCAAGCACAACCCCGGCTCCAGAACAATAGTCGTTTCTTGCGCCATCAACATATAATTTCCATCGGGTCGGGATGTCCTCAGTAACTTCTTCCTCGTTGTCACCTTTATCTGTGTATTCTTCAATGAAATCTGCTAAAGCTTGTCCATTGATTGCTCTTCGGGGATGGTAAGTGATATCATATTGGATGAGTTCAATATTCCATTTCAGTAGACGACCCGAAGTCTCAGGGCGGAATAGGACTTGCTTTAGAGGCTGGTCAGTGAGGACTTTGATAGGATGAGCTTGCAAATATGGCCTTAACTTTCTGGAAGCTATCAGCAGGCAATAGGCGAGTTTTTCTAGCTTTGAATAATTCATCTCTGCCCCAGTGAATCTCTTGCTGATGTAGTAGACTGGACGCTGAACTTTTGCATCCTTTCGTACTAATGCTGCACTGAGAGCATGAGACGAAACTGCTAAATATATGAAAAGATCTTCACCGCTGCTAGGGTTAGAAAGTATTGGAGGCACTTCCATATGACGAATTAGTTCATCGAAAGCTTTCTGACATTCCGGAGTCCATTCAAAGTTTTTCCTTCCTTTCTTTAGAGCGTCAAAGAATGGAATGCATTTATCCATGGCCTTGGAAATAAACCGACTCAAAGAATCAACTTTCCCATTGAGGCTCTGCAATTCCTTCTTTGTCCTAGGGGCTTTGACTTCTCTTAGAGCAGTGATTTGAGCAGGATTAGCTTCAATGCCCCTAGCACTCACAATGAAACCCAAGAATTTCCCGAACTCTACCACGAATGAACATTTCAAAGGATTAAGTTTCATTCCATACTTTCGGAGGACTGCGAACATTTCTGCCAAGTGATCCATATGGTCCACTGCCTTCTTTGATTTCACCAACATATCATCAACGTAAACTTCCATAGTTTTGCCAATCTGTGGCTTGAACATAGCATTAACAAGTCTTTGGTAAGTTGCCCCCGCATTCTTCAGTCCAAAGGGCATGACACTATAGCAGTAAGACCGACATCGGTGATGAAGCTCGTGTCCTTCTGATTTGGCTCATGCATCATGATCTGGTTATATCTGGAGTAAGCATCCATGAAAGACAATAATTCATGCCCGGCTGTTCCATCCACCAACTGATCAATTCTGGGTAACGAGAAGTAGTCTTTAGGGAAGGCTTCGTTTAGATCTTAAAAATCGACACAAACTCTCCACTTTCCATTTGCTTTTTTAACCAGCACCGGATTAGAAACCCAATTCGGATAAGTGGACTCTCTGATGAAGCCATTCTCCATGAGCCGATCTACTTCTTCTTTCAATGCTGCTGACCTTTCTGGACCTTGGGTTCTTCTTTTCTGCTTCACAGGTGAAATTTCGGATCAATATTCAGAGTGTGTACCGCGATTTCTGGAGATATTCCACACATATCGGCATGACTCCAAGCGAATACATCTAGATTTGCTTTCAGATATGATATCAAAATATTCTGAAACTTCATACTAAGTTGCGAACCCACATTTAGCACCTTGTTTGGGTCTTTCGGATCAATAGGTACTGGAACCGTTACTTCCACTGGCACAACTCTATTCTCCCCTGTACTGGCTTTTCTGGGATCCATTTCTTTTCGTGCTCCACTATGCTCGCTAGTGCAGGGTCCACCCTGCAATTGCTACAAGGTTGGTTCTTTGATGCGGAGTGGAGCTGCTGCATCCTTTCCTATCTCTCTCTTCCTTGCTTCCCGCAACTCTATCAGATAATATTCTCGCCCAGCATTCTGATCCCCTTTAATAACACCAACGCCATTATCCGTGGGGAACGTCATAGTGAGGCACCACGGGGCGAGAATTGCCTTGAATGCTGCAAGAGTTAGCCTTCCTAGGAAGGCATTGTAAGCAGAAAATCCGTCAACAATCACAAAAGTCTGCTTTCGAACCACCTTTTTCTACCCCTCTCCAAGTTCAACAAATAAGTCAGTAGTTCCAATTGGCTGCTTTGGTTCCCCAGTGAATCCAGCAATCTTCTGCGATGAAGCCTGAACATCAGCCATAGGAATCTTCATTTGATTGAATGTCTTTTTGAAGAGGATATTGCAAGAGACGCCGCAATCAACAAGCTCCCTTCTTACAATAGCAGGCCCGATGCCTGCAGAGATGACCAAGGGATCCATGGTAGGAGCTTCAACGCCCATAGAGTCCCTGGCCCTGAATGCAATATCATCATTAAAAGTTCTTTGCTGCTTCAAAGGTGCAGCGTCTTCCAACACAAAAAACATTCTCTTCTGCTGGGGTATATTTCAAAGCACGAGCATATCTTTCCATCTCGCCCCAGCTTCTTCCTGCCGGGTGAGGACCTCCCGTGATTACATTAATAACAGGCCTCTCTGATTCATGCGCGGTAGTCCTCTCACCCGAGCCAGATGGATGAGCAGGAAGTTGCTGGCCCTCAGTAGATGAAGTTGGGTTGTTCCTATTTCTCTTAACATATTGCTGCAGCTTGTTCTCTCTCAGCAATTCTTCAGTCAAACTTTTCAAAAGGCGACATTCGTTAGTATCATGACCGGATTGATTATGAAACCGACAAAATCTCCCACTTTGAACAACCTTTTTCCCAAGCTTTATCATAGGTGGTTTAGGATATTCCACGGTATCTTTGGTAGCAAAAAAGATATTCTTCGGAGTATCATTTAAAGGAGTGAAATCTGAAGGCTTTGAGAAGCGAGGTTTCTTCACATCCTTCTGCTTCCTCCCACTATCATTCTCCCTCTTCTGACTTTCGGATTCCTTTTTGGTAGGAGCAGCAGTGTTATTCTTAACCTCTGTCCATGCCACTTTCGCCGGCGTAGGAAGGCTTTCCAAGCGCATGAACTCGTCAACTTTCTTGTAGAATTTCTCAAGCGAGTTTGGTTCCTTCATCTTCAACCATTTCTCAAACTCACTCGATTTGTCGATAGCCCTATTAAGTAGGTCAAAACTATTCGTGGCTCTACATTGTCGACTTCAGCCAAGGCTATGTTGAAGCGGTTTAAGAAAGATTTAATAGATTCTCCGAGATTCTGTTCCAGACTGGACAATGACATTATGTCCTTCGCCTTTGAAGCATACAACCTAAATTGTTCTTTAAACTTCCGAGTTAAATCGGAGAACTGGTCTACAGACCGAACTGGTAGCTTTGTGAACCAGAGTAGAGCCACTCCTTCCAAGTATACCGGAAAGTACCGACATTTGATCTCATCCGATGCTCTAGCACCAGTCATGTGCCAGTCATACTTATATAGGAATTGGTTAGGGTCGCTTGTTCCCTTATAAGCCGGGATGGTAGGAGAACAAACTTCCTTGGGAATTCCACCTTTAGAATCCTTTCGGTGAACGGAGTTTTGCTTGGAGAGAACCCCAATTCCTTTTCATCTTCTTCCATTTGCATACTTTCTTTCATAATCTATCAAACCATTCCCGAAAGGTATTCCTCATCGTTTAAAGGCTTTGCGGGACAGACTTCGGCCATTTTCTCGGAAGTTTGACTGGACAAACGTTCGCGGAGAGTCGGCTGCGGTCTTGATCCTCCAACTTGGGGAGGTGATTCTTTGGCGGGGCTAGCTGCCTTTTGAGGAATATTCCTCTCTTCAGGATTATGCGCATCATCAGGAAGGTTTTCTTCATTATTCACTGGTTGACGGTTAGCTCCAAGCAAAGCATTCAACCTATCAAGCATTAAAGTATTTTGGGCTTCCATTTTCTGATATAATCCAGACACTGCAACATCTAACTCTGCCCGTGTAATTCCAACATTTGGAGCTGCTTGACTTGACGAAGGGGAAGTAGCAGTATTTTCATGGGAATCACCGGGTCTAGTAGATCTGCGCTTTCTTCCAGGAGCCATGATCTCTGATAGAGTTCTGGTTTTGAGAGTGATTCTTTCAACAAACTTTTGCGAAGCAATGATGAAAACACCCTGAGTTCGATGTTCTCAGTGAAAGCACCAAAAATGTTAACGCTGAAATTGAACGCTAACACCCCGGTGTAAGTAGAGATAAAGTGAAAGCACCACCCGTTAATACGGGATTTAGAAGTAAGTAAAAAGGTCACAGAAAAAACAGTAAAGAGACAATAGTTTTATAGTGGTTCGGCTTCAATTTAAGCCTACGTCCACTTTAATCTCCTTTGTTGTTGATTCAATTACAACTTATACAACAATCTCCAATTACAACACCACTTAGACAAATAACTAGAACTTCGATGTAGGAGAGTTCTTCAAATTCATGTTGGATGTATTAGATCTCTTCTTGAAGTTCGTTGAAGTGTCTTTTGTGTTGAAGTGTCGGATGAGTCGAGAAATCAGCAGAGTATAGGCGTTCCAGAAATGAGCCAAAAAGTCCTCTTTCAGTTGGAGTAGGTGGAGTATTTATAGGGAAAATCCGGGCTAAGTCGTAGGTCGTGAATGACCTAAGGGTAGGTCGTAGGTCACTAGAGACCTAAGGGATACGAGCTACGACTCATCCTTGTTGCACTTGGTCAATCTGAACAGGTTAGTAGGTCACAGCGACTTATGGAAGAGAGATAGGCGACTTAGTCATGCTGAGGTACCAAGAAGAGCGACCTAGGATAGTTGTAGGAGTAGTAGCGGCTTAGTACCTGCTCGACCTATAACTGGGTGATATAACAACGGGAAGATTATAGATCATTAAGTCGCTAACTCGTTAGCTCGCTAACTCGTTAGCTCGTTAGCTCGCCAACTCGTTAGCTTACCAACTCGTTAGCTCGTTAGCTCGCTAACTCGTTAGGTCGCTTAGGTCGTCTTAGTTACTAGGTCGCTAGGTCACTGTTCCTTTAGACTGGTAGGTCGCAACCTTCATGGAATCACTAGGTCGTTAACTCGTAGGATCTCTTGAGTCAATCTTTAGCTCGCCTAGTCGTAGGTCGTTGATCTGTCGAATCTTTGGAGTCTTTTAGGTCGTTAAGCCGTTGAGTCTTTCTCTTGCAATGTACTGTTAGGTCGTCGTATACTTAGGTCGCTTACCATATTAGGTCGTTAGGTCGCTTACTTCTTCAAGTCGCAGGGTCGTGAAACAGAACGATATTAACAACATGTAAATTAAAAGATTTTAAAAATTAGTTTAAACTTTATTAAAGATAAATTGGTATTCTTTTTTAAACCTTGGAATTTAAACTGAAATTTTAAAAGTAAATTTGTAAATCAATGTTTCCAAACATATTTGTGAATGGTAATTTAATCAACACTAAGAATGAGTTTTAACTTAAGTTAATTAGATAATTAATGTTTTATATCAATTAAATTCATGATTACAAGTTAAATTTATTTAATTAAAGCTATTTAATTTTAAGGAATGATTAAATTGTAATTACGAATTCATTAAGTTACAATTAACACTTAATTAATTGAATAAGTAGGATTAATCAATGAGTTAATTAATGAGTTATTAATGTCTAATCAATTTTAACTAATAATGATTAATGTAAGTAATTTCTTTATCAAAGTAATTAAAGGAAATTTAATTGTTAATGAAGGTCGTTAGCTAAGATCATTTAAATAATTAATGTGGTTAATTTTAATAATTAATTTGATTAATTTAATGTTAATCATTTATGAGATTGTGTAAGTATAATTACTTTATGGTAAGTAATGAAAGAGTTAATTTCTTGAAATAATTAATTAAAGGGTTAATTAATTATGAAATTGGTTCAAAGGTTAATTTAATTAATATGATTAATTAAGAATAATTTAATTAATTAAGGTGATTGATTAATTAATTTGTATCAAATGATTTGTAATTAATAAATAATGATTGGATAAATAATTCATAAGTAATTAAACTAATTGGAAATTAATTTGAATTAATTAGGATTAAATAATTAATTAATCCTGTTTATAAATGTTTATTGAATGCTTGACCTTACTTATGAATGATTGTATTGTATGAGATGCCTTGAAATTTATTGACCTATCTGATCCGTGATAGTTTGTTTTGTAGATTGAGCTGTGTATAAATTTATTCATTTATTTGTGATACATTTGTATATTATTTGTAATCTGTGAATGAACGATAAGCGTTATAGTTTATACCGCTTATCAACTATATTTCTGTGTTTTGATCTGTGATGATGATATTGTGGCACTATTGTATTAAACCCCTGGACCACACCATACACACACAAATATGGAGTTCATGAAGAAATCGATTAAGTCACAGATTTTTTTTGAAATGATTTCAAAATAGACAATTTGAATTCAATGGTTTGGAAATGGAATCGGGTTAAATGTGAAAAGCTTTTGAAAAGGAATTTCAAAGATAAAATTTATTTTTGAATAACTTGGTAACGCTTTAAAATTTGAATTCGGAATTTGAAATTGAATCTATGATTTAAAACTAGGGATTAAAGATGTTATACAAGTTATCTATGGGTTAAGCCATTTTAATGATTGGGAATTTGAATTTAAAATCAAAGGCTTTAACTCGTATAAATATAATTGGATTCTTCTGAAATGAAAACTGTTTGTTTTCAAATAATAAAAGCTTTCATATAAGAAATGAACGTCCAATTTGTGTTAAGAGGATTTCTAGTCTGAAATGGAAATGATTTCCAAGTTATGGAAACGGTTTGAAAGCTATAAATTTAATCTTTAGTTTAAAGGTTGAATAAGTTAATCCAATTGAAATGGAAATTGTTTTGAAATCCGTAAAGGGATCTTTGTGAAACCGTGTGAACTTAGTGAAATAAATCTTTTTATTTAAAAGATTTGAAATGGTAATTTGTTTAACCATTCAAAAGAAAGTTTTGGATTTTAGAAGTTGTGACTTAATTGAAATCCCATATCCATATGTTTCTTTAAAAATATTGCGCTCATTATTCGGTTTAGCCGGGTGAGGACCTTGTGTCATATAACCCATTTCGATTAATGATACATCGATATTGATAGCATTTGAAGACCGGTGGTGAAGACCGGTGGTGAAGACCGGGTATTTGTGAGAACGATAGGATAACCTATCGATTGTCTCTGCACCGAGTAGCTACGGTATAGAGATTCCCTAAGTGATGGGAAGTCCGATGGGGATTGTGAATACCCGGATTTGCAAGGGCTTCTTTCGAAGTGCCTTCGGTTCTGTTCGAACCCAGGACAGACTTATATGGTTGTATATCTAACACTACACTTTGAGATACTAAGAAGATTTCTTTCAAATACATATCTGTTGGTGGCGGAGAATTTATTCTCTTAGCTTAACACCCTTCTCTGAGACGTACGAGCTCAGAGGTTATGTAGTTGAAGGTTATCAGCGATATACTCCCAATTTGGTAGTGTGGCATGCTGAGTGCTGCTGTGTGTTGATGATCATTTGTTGATCATTTGTGATCAGAGCATGGCTTCTGTAAGAAGTGTAGCTTTGTGGACGAGACTGCATCAGGACCTCACAACCCGAAAATGGTCGAAATAGGAAAGATGCGGCAAGGTTATGAGGGTCGCGCCCTTTAGGGTGCGTCATTCCCTTCTGGTAAAGGGTGGTATCATGGTATGGAGCCCAGATATTTACCTATGTGGTGGGCTTCAATCTCATTTTCTATGTGGTTGTTGCTTTGTGGTTTAGAGACGCCTCGGATAAAGGTCCCAAAGGACCGGGGAGTGGCATGCTCGAGAAGTAGTTACCTAGTTACAGAGGTAACCCGGCCTTGTGTTGGCAGAGATTCGGTTAGGTTCTCGGGGCATCCCGCTAGAGGCGTACCCATGGACAGTGGGAAGTTCCTTAGCCCGAACATTTGTTGGAAATCCATTCATCCAATACGTGCCTTGTACGGTTTTAGTTGTAGAACCTGCCATTTACTTACGGTGATCACCACTGTTTAGATGGTAGCTATAGTAGGCAAAGTTTGGAATGTCTATGCTGGTTAGGATTTATATTCTACTTTCGAAATGTATTCTGCACTTCGCACTCATAATAATAATATCAAATGAATATTCTCATATCAAGCATGTTTGACTATCGTAAGGAGAAATCTCCTCCAATTCTGCGTTTGCATTGTGTGTGCGGTGAGAGGCCTTATGGTAGTTTCATTTTCTAAAATGCATTGCGAATTTATTTTTAAATTATGTTGTTTGTTTTAAAGACCAAGCTGTTTTTGTTACTCACACCAGTCCCATGACTGACTCGGAGTTTATTGTTCCAATCCTAAACTCTGGGTGCCCACTATTTTTCCACACGGGCAGTCTAGAGTTGGGTTTTTCAGATAGTCAGGTTTAGTAGATTATCTAGAGTTAGTCCAGTCTTTGGATATGGATGAGACATGCTTGTCTAGGTGGCACATGATGTTGGTTCGAGCTAGCTTTGGATTGGAGCATTGGATTTAGGGATGCATTCTATTGAAGATATTATTCCGCTGTTGATGTTATCATTATCTTTCCGCTGCTATTTCTTGTATCTCTGATAGTATTGATATCTATTGTATCATTGTGTTGTATCATATTATATCAGATGTTTTATATGTCATTGTATCAATGTTATATATATATTGATATCCTTTTCTTTCGCTGTGTTGTACTTAATGGTGTTATAAGCTCCGACGCACCACATTCGACGTTTGGATCTGTGGCATTGGAATATGAGTGTCGTATTCGGTGCCGATTTTCGAAGGTCGAGTCAGGATCGTTACATGCAGATTCAAGTATACTTCTTTTATAATCAAATCACTTCCATTTCGTCACGAATACACCTCATATGACTATGAAGAAGATTATAGGAAGGTTGTATTATCGACTCATTCATGTTATACTAGAGCATACGAAGTCACAAACTTATCTACTCTTTTTTAGTCGAAGTGCTATCGAAATCTTCAGGCATGAAGTTCCGTTCAATAGCTCAGGCGGTTATCATACCTATTCCTCTAGGTTAAGTAAGGATGTTGTTTTAAATCTGGAAGGATTTTGGAACTGGATGTAGAACGAGAAGTTTGAATCAGTATAAAAATATCTGATGCACTTTATTATTCAGTATATTTCGCATAAGCTATAACTTAGATAAATATTCATATTACTCGATCCCTAATTCCTTCAATACAGACTACAGCCACTCCTTTACATCAATATACATAATTAATTGTTTATCTACAATATTATCAATCCCTGCCTTATCAACAACTTGCAAATCCTTTTTAACAGCTTGAATTAACCCCTTATTATCACCCGAACAATACACAACCTTACCCAGCTGTAACTCTCCTCTTTCGTCATTTAATCTGAAACTCTCTTAATAAACTAAGTCATCCACTGCCTTTGAAATACTACTGTGCATAGAAATCGATTCGGGTGCTAGAATAAGATTTCTATCTTTGTGTGCATTTTCGACTCTGTGTACATAAACACACCATGCACATTAACCTCCCCATCATAGGAAAAGCATCAACCCATTGCATGTTAACAACATCAACAACCTCCTCTTCCACCATATCAACATTTCCATGCACATTAACAACATCGACATAAGGAATGGTTATGCTCATTATTCATCATGTCAACAACCTCTTCTTTCCCCAGATTGTGCAATTGAATACTTGATCTAAAATCCAACCCAAATCATCCAAACCATTAAGACCTTCAAAACTATTTGAGCTGGTGATCACAAAATTTGATTTGCCACAAATTTTTGCTAAGTATTTTCTATTCTTGATACAATTGTAACCATCAGAATTTTGATCAATCTTTTTTTTATAGCATTGGAAGTTTGACATATAATTCATTACCATTAGGTCATATAGTAATGAATCGACATGAATCAACATATTTCATCCCATTCTTCAAAAATAATATCACCAAACTCATTCAAAAACTCACTATTCAATCTAGATTTTGAAGTCTTTATATCTAAAGAATTGCCAACATCAAATTACTTTCATAATCCCTAAAAAAATTTGTAAGAATCATACCAATATTCGTGGAATTAATAGCATCAAAATTCTTAAAAAGATCCTCCAATAGTTTAATACACTAGTTTCTTTGAACCTGCAAATGATCAAGCAAGATACTCTTACATTTCAAAAAAATGAAAATCGTGAACAGTAATACTTAACTGCTTTTTACTGCTCGAACACGAAGCATTCATTTCCCTCAAGCAACTGTTCTTCTTATGACCCAAAAAACCATAATTAATACACCTAATCATATTTCTAGAATCCCTAGCAATGTGCAAATCATCCTCACGCCTAAAACAAAAAATTTGATTTCTTTTTCGAGTCGATTCAATTTTTGAAAGAGGGCTTTTGATTTACAAATTGGGGAAACGATCCTTCTTTCAAAACTTGAGCTTACGAATGAGATTGCGATCCAAAGTACTTGGGAACAAAGAATCTTGAAGAAGGATGAGGAACAGCAGTAAAAGGAACGGTATTGAAATTTCTTGGATCGAATATGGACGCATATAATCATGATATGCATATATATATATATATGCATATATATATATATGCATATCAGGATGCTTGAATCAAATATGGTTGAGCATATAACCATGATATGCACGTAGGCACGCACGTGCGTGCATAGACATATATATATATATATATATCTGAATGCTTGGATCGGATATGACGGATGTATATAATCATGATATATAACAATAAATGCAATATAATAATAAAGTAGATCACGCAATTGATTTATACTGCTTTGGAATAGCATCCTGACTTTTACACACACTAGTACGGGCCCATGCTTCGCCCACGTGCTGTTTGTATTGTTGTAAACAGAAAGCAAACGCATTTTTGGAATTTTAGAAAGACACCGAGTAAATTAGTTCAATTAATTTTCTTTGTTAGTAGAGTGTGTGTGTGTGTGTGTATTATCAGAATGCTTGGATCAAATATGGCCAATGCATATAATCATGATATAAAACAGTAAATGCAATAGAATAATAAAGTATATCATGTAATCGATTTATACTGCTTTGGACCTCTTATCTTACGTACAGTCCTAGAATTCCCTCTTGAATTTCCACTAAAAACCATATTTCACATGGAGGAACTGATTCCTACAAGTGCTAGAACAACAGAACTAGACTTTAACACTGCCTGAGATGTCATATGGGATTTCACTAAGTTTTATTAATATACTCACTTTGAATGACTTGTCTCTAAGTGGACTGAGTTGTCGACATTAAAGTATAATTCTCCAAATGAATGAATCTGAGTGGAGATGTAGAGGCTAGGAGATTCAACTTGACCAAAATCTAAAGGTAGTGAACTGAATTAGCATTGATCTTATTCTTTATTTGAAATTGATTAGAAATTAATAGCAAAAGAGATCAGCGAAAGAATATAAAATTGAATGTGTGGGCTTTGAAATCCTTAGTGGATTGGTTCTCTATTTTGAAATGCGTTTATATAAGTCTGTAGGAACGTATGTATAAGAAGTGTAAAACTATTTAAAAAGTCCTTGTAACGAATTGGAAGAGAACTAAGATAAACGGACGTAATTAGAGATGAAACAAACAAACAACAATGCATAATACAGATAATAACATTCTAGATTTGGTTGACTAGTCAGTATATCTGTTGACATATTAAGATGAATCAGTTAGTCCAGTTTTGGGAAATCCAGCCATATTTCGTTTTTTTGTATATTTTCCCACTGTTTGAGCTTTGAAAAATCCAATGAAAAATATGTAAAATATTAGAACATATTCCAGAGAGTGTCGAAAATTTCGAAATGATTTGGATATTATTGTTTCATTTTGAAAATTTCTAATTCTAATGATTTGATAAATGAACACAACGTATGCTTGTATATTTTTGTCTTCTGATTCTTCTTTGAATGTTGTGGTGAGTTGCATATGAATTATTTTCACTACACCGAGTCTTTTGAGGTGCATATTTTTACCGTAATAGTTGTAAATTAACTTTCCTTAGATAAATAACATACCAACATATGAGAGGTCGTAAGCTTGATTCCCCCAATTCACATTAGTGGCGGTCCTATCAATATGGATGCCTTAGACAGACTGTAGAAAACAGGTACATGAAAAGATGCGAGGAATTTTTTTTGTAATGGCAGCACTTGAACCTTGGTTGTAAGGTTGAAAGTTACAAGTTAAACCAATACACCACTAGTCATTTTCATAAAATGTTGCTCCGCTATTTTATCATATCAATATTTTTAAAAGCACGTCGGAGATTTTGTTGCCCCTTTGGCCATGTTCGGCGGTGTTGCCCTAGGCAAAGGCCTTGCTTGCCTTGCCTCTGGGCCAACCCTAATTCACATAACTCTTTCATAATAAAACAAGGCCCCTTTCACTAGCCTAATATATGTATGTGAGTTTGAGTGAGGCACCCATATGTTTACTCAACTGGTTCCCGAGTTTAAAAAGGTCTTATTTGAGCTTCCATCGATTGCCATTGTATTTCATAAGTGCTACTGTACTTGAAATAACTCGCCAAAATCGTTAGTAACATTGATATTTGGTTTTTAGCATCAGAACACTATATCATGTTCCTAGCATATACATATAAACAAAGATATACATACTTTATTTTCATCCAAACATATAAGATAAAGAAATTCTTTTTATTTTTCAACTGAGAGAAAATTAGTTTTTTTGTAAACTTTCGGCATAAAATTTGTTTAAACATATCTAAATTTATAAATAATATCATGAGAATACATACATATTTAAAATTTTAATATTTATACACTTCAATTTTGATTTCAATTAGCTTTTAGCGTAGATCATTTTCGAATAATATATACATATCTATATAATTTATATTTTATATTCTAAAATTTAAATTTTATCTAATTAATATTAATATCTAGTTACATTTATATAAAAATTATTATTTTTCAATACAAAGGCCAAAACATTTTTTCATTGAAAATCATAAGAATATATGAATGTATATTATTTTAAAATTATTTTATTTTAAAATATTTATATGTTTATGCATGGCGTATAAATAGTTTTTTTAAAACTTTTTTACATATTTATTTATTTATTTATTAATATATATATAGTTTTATTTTGATATTTTTTGTAATTTATGGAAGAAAATAAATTAGGGATGTAGTAATATTACAAATGATATTTAATTGAATATTACCTCTAGATCTGGCCGACCATTGATACGTTGGGTTGCTAACATTTTCTTTTGAAGTTTGATTCCTTCTTCCTCCTAGCTTGGTGTGCAAATTTCAACTATAAGCTCTAATTAGTTTAATATGGGTTAGGGTTTTATTTTTCTGTGTATTGAGTGAGAGAAGGTGGTGTTGTTTATAGCCAATAGATATCACAAATATCTGCACCTTTTCTACCTCTTCTTTCTCTAGATCCAACCTTGGTCAAAGAGAAGCATTCAAACCCCTTGTACCTCCTCAGATATGGCCAGCTCCCCTCGAGATGTAATCCAATGACGTTGGGCCTATTAGACATCATACATTAATTAGTTAAATACTTATTTCAGGCTGTGTATTTAATTAAATTAAATATAACAATCATATATTATTTTAATTAATTTTAAGGTCTTAAATAAATCATTAAAAGCCATAAAAATTCAATACAATATTTGTACTAATTTTTACTATTAATTTACAAAACTTATTAATTAATTAAACAAGGTTGAATTTAGAAAATTGCTAACATTGTTCGTTGGCCCCTTGGTATGAACTTGGTCCATGGTAATATTTAAATAATTAAATATTAAAGCATGTACTGACATTTGCTGAAATACAATATCGGGCATGCGTTCATTTGTTTATAAATCATTTAGATGAAATCCAATTTGTATTATTTATTGGCCTACACCATAAGTAACAATATCTAGTGCATTTTTTATATTTGTTGTCACTATATCACTAAATATTTGGAGTTTGGTCAAGATATGCATAGTTAAATGCACAATGCCACTTTAAAGCCATTGATTCAATCTGATAATAATTATTAATCAATCGATTTACCTTAAAATTATTAATGTTAAGTTGATTGCCAATTACAGCGATACTACCTTTTACAACAAAGGAGATGAATCCTCTCTTAACTAGTGTTTCCCTTTAAGTAGTTTAACATGCACTCACTATGGTTGTAACATGATTACTATATCATGTGGTTGACTACCATCAAAGTATAGTTTGGATAGTTAAGACAATGGTATTCTCAAATCTAAAGACTATAGCACACTATTACTAAGATCTTCTATTTTGAGTTAGCTGTTTTAAATTATAGAAGACTCACGTTGAGTCAATCTATATTTGTTTTGAACAACCAGAAGTATATAATCCTTTGTTATCACCAGTATTCATGAATAATTCACCATCCATCGTATGAAGAACACTACATATACTAGTCTTGACGAATGTATCAATATCGTTTAAATGTTCGATTCATGTTTTCCCAACACATCTTGACTGCTAGCAACATAAGGATTCATGTTTTAAATGTTCGATTCAAAATTCATGGTTATGAACACAATGGCAAATGTAATCAATCAAATAATTGTCCTATTGATTTCTTATTTATAAATATTTAATGTGTTTATATGAATAGTTATATCGTAATATAACAACATATATAGTAAAAAAACAAAACAAAAACATACTTTGACTCAAACAAGATTCTTATACAAAAGTTAAGTTATATAGTGGATTACATAATTGCCTCTAGGGCACACCCTTAATTCTATCATCATGAAGGCGTAAGTGTTTTTATATGGCTTTCTATCACCTTTCTTGTGTTATGCCCATTGATGGCATACCGACGCCTTCTCTATGCTCTTTCTAAAGTCATCGGAACGATACAAAAAATTTAGATTGGAGATTCATCTTTTTTATAATAGTGTCAGTGAAGATTTTACACTTGTACTTTTAAAAATACAATGAAATCATAATTTTTAACGCAAATATTTATAACCAAATGGAGTATAGTTACGATTAAATCAACCAAACATCAAAGCAATGATATGAATAACCAATAAGAAACTTATTGTTTATTATTTTTTTAGCCAAATTTAGAATTGGACTAATGCATTGTGAGGAGTAAAGGTTACTTGGTTATCACTAGGTATAAAAGTTGGAATAAGAAATAAATAAAGTAGTTAAAGGTAAGTGACACCACATTAGAGTGGTTTAACGAGTTTGCCTAAGTCCATTATGAAGTTTTCTTATGATATATCTTTCTTACAATTGTTGCAAATTACAAGAGAATATCAAGAAAAAAGGAAATACTTATGACCAATAAAGTTGCTAATCTTAAGAACTTGTAGTGTAAAGAGCTTTGAATTGTATATAGTACCCAAAGTTCTTATATATTCCAACCCCATTGAAGTGGCAATGCATGGGGTATATATAGTAGCTAAAATGGATGGCTAAGATTGTGTTGGAAAATAGGCAGAAAAAAGCACTTGGTCATTGACCTAATTGCATGGGCTAATTGAAGACATCTGTAAAGGTGCAAAGGGCGTGGCTGAGAAAATATACTCATCACCCCACTGTACCGTGCACAAAATTTGCATTTAATGTTAATCATTTGCTACCTTAGATCGGCCACCTAGCTATAGTGTTTTATACAAATGGATGGATGGCTTATCGTTTACTCATGTGTGCTTATGTGGCAAGTCCTACAGAGCCGGCTGGCCGCCTGTTGAAGATATGAAGGACAATAAGAATTGTTAAGGATCATGTTGTAGAGATGGTGCCAGGCCAGATGCAAGATGAGGAAGGCTGCTTGGGACCTATCGGAGGTAGTTATACTGAAGCCGAGCCAAGAATAGGTCACGCATGAGCCGATCTTGTCAAATGTGTTATCTACTGTAGCCTGAAGTATTGCCGATCAACAGCTAAAGTAAATGGGTTGGCCCGGAGTCATACTTGAAGGAGCCGATATAGGAAGGTCGATCGCTAATGGGCTAGGCCTGATTGGACTGGGTAGGATCGGGCTCAGATCTTCCCTCATAAATAGGTTGTGAAAGCTGCCTAGGGATACGATAGTCGGGCTTCGCCTTGATTTTTTTGTTGAGTAGAAGAGCTAGTTTGAGACCAACTTGATTCTGGGCTAGTCAATGCGTGACGGTCGTAGAATAGATGGGCCGACTTTGATTGGGCCAAACTACCTTAATCAGACTGCTAATTACTTATGAGAAAATTGAGCAATGGCTTGCGAATCATGACACTTATTGATTGACGGCTCCGTTAAGCATTTAATGAGCTTGCCATGCGAAATAATGCCATCGGTTGTTACGGTTTTCTTTTCTAGACGTGGTAGGGATGTACCACATCTCCTATATGCATGAAGTGACATAATGCTGATCTAATTTGAATGACAAAAATTTCTTTTGCTTCCTTACTCCAAAGCATGCGATTGAAGGAAATGGTATGTAAATACCCCCATTTCTTCACTCTCGACCACAAAATCTTTACCACGAAATTTCTTAAGAGCTCATAAAATTTCCATGATTTTCTCTTCTTCTTTCCAAAAGCATTTGAGTGCTTTTTATTTGTCTCACTTGTTTGGTGTGTTGAATATGCGCTTATATGATTTTTGTTTGATGATAATAAACATATATACATTCGTTTAAATGTATTTGTTAATGTACTATTTTATTTTTCATAGATTAAATAAATATTTGCTAAATAAAATAAATAACACTGAATTTGAATTCAAACGAATATTTTATTCAAATAAATATTTATTACAATTTTTTGATAGTACAACTTCAAGCTCTCACTATAAATATACATTTTCTATTATAATACATTTCTGATTACATCACAATTCATTTTTACATTTTCACCTCACTACATATCACTCACACTCGTATTAATCTTAAACTTCATTCCAGTTTGAATCCAGCATCTGATCAATCTGCAAAAATATTCACTAACGCAGTAAAATTGAAAATAAAATATTTTTGCGATATAAAATAAAATGTGATTTTTGAAAATATGATTTGCCTCAGTTACTTGGGTTGTTCGTCATCATTCATATTTGAATTCGTCATGCACGAACAACTTGTGACATACACAGTGTATCACTGTATATGCCACAAGGCCGTGCACACCGATATACACTTGATAATGCTACAGGGATAGGTGAGCACAAGGTCAAACCCAAATATACAGACAGGTTCAACTCAGGTGCAATATATTCAAAATCTCGTCAGCAACACAAGGTCAAACCCGAGTTTTTGAAACTGGATTCAACTCAAGTAAAATTTCAAAAATCAACAAGAAATGGCCAAGAACTCAACAATGTCTGGACAACATAAATGAACAGTGCAAGCATGAAGTATGCACAGCAAATAATGTACACCAGTGAACAAGTATGGCAGCAGGCAAGTGCACAACTTCAACAGTCTCAAGGCTACAACTATGTATACATGGACCAAGCTCGTAGGCATCTCAAAGAAATACAACTGAAGTCAATATGATCGAGTGCAACAGTGAACAGTGCAGCATCAAGAAAGGAGTATCAATGAAAAGGTCAGAACTAAGCCATATGAAGTAGACATGGATATGCAGGCATGTTAACAAGACTCGACTAACAGTAAACAAATGAATCGGCAAGGCAATGCACAAATGCAACAGAATGCTCAAGTGAGGATAACAAATACAACTGATATGCGAACGGTCTCGAACAATAAATGAACATCACATGAAACAAGACACGGGACAGTGAACAATGAAGTACAAAGCATGCATTGATGAACATGTGTACATATGGTGATAGAGCAAGTTTATGTGGATATGCAAGTAGTGCAAGATCAAATGCCACTAGACAAACGAACCAGTGAATATCAGGTGCACATGCATGTCAAAGTACAAACTGCACATGAGATAGCAAACTACATGAAGGTCAGGCCAGGCTACACAACCACAAGATGCAGACGTAAACAACATCAATGAAACAAAATTGCAACCTGAATTCTACCCAGACCAAATACCAATGAAACCAACATAAATGTTCACTGACTCGAAAAATGAGTCAGAGTACAATACAAACTCAACAAGCATACGAACAGCATGAACAAGACATGTACTCATGGGAAGTTACTCAAAACAGAGAGCACAAATGAAGACTACATGTCTCAATATAAATACAATGCAAATAACAATGATGCAACTAAGCACAAATCACTTACAACATGTATGCAGCCCAATGAACCAGTGACAACAAAGTGACTCAAGTAACAACAGAGGCATCAATATGGCAGTATCAGTGATTGGAGCCGAAGCAGTAGCAATCAAAGAGTCAACCAAGTCAAAGCCGTATTTTAATCAAACAAGTAAACAGAAAATGTCACAAATTAAAGTCAGATTCAAGCCGTGGTCATCATAGAATGAGTCAATGCCGTGAATGACAAGCAATAAAAAGTATACGTTTTTGAAGAAGTCAGAATCAATCCCAAACATCCAAGTAAATACGAATGGCCGATCAAACAGGATTGAATAAATCAAATATATTTTGTGCGAACGGAAGAATAGGATTTCGAAACCTATATAAACCCACTCATCATCGGCTTTCAATATCCTCGAGTTAAAGTACGAAAAATCAGAAGAAGCAAAAGCAAAAATTACATACCGAAGCAAGATCAAACTCGATCATCGAAGGAACCGTGAGCAAAGTAAAAAGACAATCGTTTGCCGACGCAAATCAGAAGATCAATTGCAAACGATCAACAAATCAATCGGGTTCCTCAATAAACGAAGCCCTAATTTGCGCAAAGCCGAAGCACTAGCAAATCAACAGGAGCAAACACGAGGCCAAAGCCATAACCAATCTCACAGGAGCGAACGCAAGAACAAAACCCTAATTTGGATAAAGAGGAACAAACAAAAAACAAGGCCGCCATTTATTTTTCACAAGCTAAGAGAAAAGAAGATCGGGCTAAAATAAAAGGGAGAATAGGGTCGGCTGAAAAATAATAGGATCAAAGGGTTTTGTTTATTTTTTAATTAGGGCTTTTATCTTTTTATTGCTTTTAAATTTTGTTTTTAAATTTTAAACTGTTATTTTTTTCTAGTCGTGTACTAGGGGACAAGCTACGTGGCATAGCTTGAGAATTAGCAACTCAGTGGCCGAGTTGTGGCAGGGTTTTGAGCGTAGAGTTAGATTTAGTCGATAATGGGTGTCGTGAGTTTACGTGTGTAAGCGAGGGACTATCTAATTTCTAGTAAAAACCTTGGGGGCAGCACGTTGGCAGGGTTTTACCGAAGCTGGGTAAATTCTGTGTCGTTCTATTTCTGCATTAATTATTCTGCTATTATCTGTGCTGCTATTGTTCTGTGATCTGTGTTGAAATTATTTTATAAGCTTCCGCAATTAATTCTATAATTTATACCATCACCCTATTCACCCCCCCCTCTAGGGTGAAATCGATCCTACAAGTGGTATCAGAGCTAGGATCAAAAGCCGTTTTTTGTTTTAAAAATTTGATTTTTTTTTACAAAAACCAATTCTTGTTTTAAAAATTTGAATTTTTAAAATGGTTTCTTTTAATACTGCTTTTGCTGAGGGTCAATCCATAGTTAGACCACCAATGTTCAATGGTGAATATGCTTATTGGAAAAATAGGATGGAAATTTTTCTGAAAACCATTGACGCATGGAATATTGTTGAGACAGGTTATAGAATACCAACTATAACTGTAGATAATCAGGAAATAGAGAAACCAAAGGAACAATGGACAGAACTAGAAAATAAATTACAAAATACTAATGCTAAAGCTATGAATTCTATTATCTGTTCATTGGATCAATTTGAATTTAATCATGTCTCACATTGTCTAACTACACAGGAAATATGGCACACACTAGAAGTGACTCACGAAGGAACATCTCAAGTCAAAGAATCTCGCCTTGCCATGCTAAGCAGTGAATACGAGAACTTCACAATGGCGAAGGAAGAAAATGTCAAAGAGATGCATGGACGACTTTCCAATATCGTATACAAATCAAAAGCTCTTGGAAAATCATATACAGAATTGGAGATTGTCCGAAAAATCCTTAGAGTCCTTCCACGAAGTTTTGAAGCCAAAGTGACTGCCATTCAAGAATCAAAAGATTTGAAACAAATGAAAGTTGAAGAACTCATCGAAAATCTCACCACTTGTGAGCTAGAAATGAAATTCAAGGAAGAGCGTGAAGGAGGAGATACTCGAAAGAAATCAATAGCTCTCAAAGGAACAACTGAAAGTGATGACGATGACGATGATGATGCAGCAGCGGAATTGGAGCTATTAATAAAGAAATTCAAAAGATGGAATTACAAATATGGAAATTCAACTCGAATTAAAAAAGCAAAAAGCAGAATAACCGAAGCACTAGACTACTCTGAAGAACAGAAGATCATCTGTCACAAGTGCAACCAACCCAGACACATCAAGCCCAATTGTCCTCAAAATCAACGCGGCTTTAAAAAGAAATCAAAAAGGAAAAGTTTTGCAGCCATGTGGAATACGAGTGATGAAGATAATCAAAGTTCTAGCAGTGAGAGTGAGAAAGCAGATATGTGCCTTCAAGGAAATATAACTGATAGCGACGGTGACGAGCTAAGCGAGGTATTAAAACTTACTCACTCTGAATTACTAATTTATTTCCACGAAGTAAATGGCTGTTTTGAACTACTTAGGGAAAAATATGCTAAACTTGAATCACAAAAAGTTACTTTGATAGAATTAAATGAACAACTTGACCAATTAGTTAAAACCTATCAAAGTAGGATCCCTAAGTGTGATAAGTGTCCAACATTCGAAGAAGAAATTAAAAAATTAGAAATCAATATAAAATCACTTGAAAATGAAATTCTGATTTTAAAAGAGAATGAAAATACTAGGAGAGAGAATTCTATTAAAAAGTGCACACGGTTGTTAAATGAAAATGAATCTCTCAAAACACAAGTCCAACAATTGTCAACGACTTTAGATAAATTTTCAAAAAGTGGAAAATCGTTGAATATGCTATTAGGAAAGCAAACTGTTAATACGGTTAGACAAGGACTTGGATATAATTGTTCGAAAATTGTTGAAAGTAATATTAGTCAAGTTAATTCCATGTGCACAATTTGTAGAAAATATGGACACAATCACAATAATTGATGGTATAGACCCAAACATGTGAAAACTATATCAATTTGGGTTCCTAAAGGCACAAATATAAAATCTCTCAAAGTTAAACAAATTTGGGTGCCGAAGGGAACAATTATAAATAGTTTTGGGTCTTCACAAAATTATTTTTCTAAATATTCTGCCACTAACAATCATGGACCTATAAAAACAAATAGGTCACATAAATCCTTTTCCGTGTAGGTGTAGTGGCAGGCTAAGGAACAACAACAGTGTTCTCTGGATTTTTGGCTGTTCCAGAAACACAACGGGCGACAAAGCTAAGTTCCTTAGCCTAGTATAAAGGTGGCAGAATCACAACGGACAACAACGAAAAATATCGTAAAGGTAAAACAGGTAATGGTATGTTTTAAACGATATATTAAATGTGATAATCTGCACCATATTCTGAATTAAAATCAGCCAATATTGCGATGATGAAAAGATGATGATTTTGACTCTGACTTATTCAACATAGTTGGCCAATTTTATTCTTATGCAAAAACACTATAATAATCTCTAGATTCTTTGAATTACATCATATATATCATTTTGGATTAAAAATAGTGTTTTGTTGGATAATAATGCATTTGGTTATAATTCGGCTAGCTCTATATTTACGGTTTTTGATTATTTACACGGCTTCATTTAAAATTCAAGAAAATGTCATTTAAATTGCTGTTAAAATTGAGTTTGAAATTTTTTAAAGCTCACTTCATGGTTTGGTCAATCAAATTCAATTAATGATGATTTTGAGTGAAAGAGAAATTCAGATGCAGATTACACTGGTAATCTAGTTGATAGAAAAAATACTAGTTGAACGTGATTTTTAAGACATTCAGTAACTGCATCGTTTTTCAAAGAAAATATCTGCATATTCTTCATTTCAAATAATTTTCAAATAGCAGAAAATTTTCTTTTAAAACCCCCTGGAGAAAATCATTTTTTACCATATTTTCAGATTAGTCATTTTTGAAAAATTAATTTCATAATTATTTTTGAATTTGATTTTAAATGACTATTTTGACTAATCTGACTCCCTAATGATTATCGAAAAGAAAAATAGCGATTGAAAAAGTGATGAGTGTTGATATTTATCATATATTATGACTCGAGAAAGTATAATTAGAAAATTTCTTTAGAAAATTAAACAAGAGTTATAAAACTTTTTGTTGGTAAAAAATTCCATAACCATCTCTATATCTATCATATTTCTAACGACCATCACTCATTAAAATTCTATATAGTTTGTCGATATGTGGTACTTTAAACAGGAATCGTTCGTTTTTCATTTTCACATTTAAAAAAAAAAAAGGTAATAATAATAATAAATACCAAAGTATTCACTTTCATTTAAAAGTCCTCACGGTTATGCGTGGGTGAATTACTTGGAATTTGTTATGTGCTTCCATGCTCATTTAAAAGTCCTCACGGTTATGCATGTATGGAACGCATATCAAAAGTTGATTTTTAAAATAAACAAGTTGATTCTAATCCCATTTAAAAGTCCTCACGGTTATGCGTGGTTAGAAGATACTTGAATTCATTTTTTTTAAATAAAATTGGAATACTACTAATCTCATTTAAAAGTCCTAACGGTTATGCATGGTTAGTAGATATTCAAATTCCTGATATAAATATACCACAAGTAGACACAACTGTATGGTTTTATATGATGACATCATTCCCATCATTCTAAAAGTGGAATATGCGCCTAACAAAATATTTATGGTTTTTGTTTGATTTTTTTATTGAAATTTAATATTTATATTCAATTGAGTTTTAATGTTGAATTAATATCGATCATCTTATCTCTATTTTCTCTAACACTAGTATTTTTTGCTGATAACAAAAGAGAGAGAGAAAAGTTAAGATTTTGTCAAATAAAATCAAGCAAAGGTCAAATAAATTTCTATTTGCATCTAGGCTCATTTGCATATTTTTTTATTTGTATGCATATATGTAGGGGGAGTATTGTGTAGAGAGGAAGCATTTAAATAGGGGGAGAAAATTAGAGCATATCAATGATCAAATACATTTAACATATTCAAAATCTTAAATATATGTTTGTTATCATCAACAGGGGGAGATTGTTGAATATGCGCTTATATGATTTTTGTTTGATGATAATAAACATATATACATTCGTTTAAATGTATTTGTTAATGTACTATTTTATTTTTCATAGTTTAAATAAATATTTGTTAAATAAAATAAATAACACTGAATTTGAATTCAGATGAATATTTTATTCAAATAAATATTTATTACAATTTTTTGATAGTACAACTTCAAGCTCTCACTATAAATATACATTTTCTATTACAATACATTTCTGATTACATCACAATTCATTTTTACATTTTCACCTCACTACATATCACTCACACTCGTATTAATCTTCAACTTCGTTCCAGTTTAAATCCAGCATTTGAACAATCTGCAAAAATATTCACTAACACAGTAAAATTAAAAATAAAATATTTATGCGATATAAAATAAAATGTGATTTTTGAAAATATGATTTGCCTCAGTTATTTGGGTTGTTCTTCATCATTCATATTTGAATTCGTCATACACGAACAACTTGTGACATACACAGTGTATCACTGTATATGCCACAAGGCCGTGCACACCGATATACACTTGATAATGCTACAGGGACAGGTGAGCACAAGGTCAAACCCAAATATACAGACAGGTTCAACTCAGGTGCAATATATTCAAAATCTCGTCAGCAGCACAAGGTCAAACCCGAGTTTTTGAAACTGGATTCAACTCAAGTAAAATTTCAAAAATCAACAAGAAATGGCCAAGAACTCAACAATGTCCGGACAACATAAATGAACAGTGCAAGCATGAAGTATGCACAGCAAATAATGTACACCAGTGAACAAGTATGGCAGCAGGCAAGTGCACAACTTCAACAGTCTCAAGGCTACAACTATGTACACATGGACCAAGCTCGTAAGCATCTCAAAGAAATACAACTGAAGTCAGTATGTGACGGCTCGGAAATTTTAGCAATTTAAAATGGAATAACAAATTTGATGTTAACATTTGAAAGGTTAATTTTAGCTTGAATTCCGAGTATTAATATTTATTTGATAAGTAAAGTATTGAATTATATAATTAAAATTGGGTAAATTGTTGAATTTGAGATTCTAAGCCTGTTTAAAATAATTTGAAGGCTTGTAGAATATATAATGAGGATACTGAAGGTAATATAATGATTGAAATTTCATTTAAAGGTAATTTGTTCAGTTTTAATAATATGTCATTTAAATCGATATTTAAAAATAGCCTTCCGAGAGACAGCCTCGGAAGTCGACGAAACCAGTTCCATTGGATCCGTAATAGTTAGTTATTATCGGATTTCAACTTTCGTAGCAATCGGAGTTGTCGTTTGACCCTAGCCGCTCGAAACGCTTAGATTTATTTTAATCGATTTAAATTAAACTTGATCGTTTACTTCCGTAACTCGCGCATATGATCAAATTAGCCTCCGAAACACGTTCCGTTGTGTTCGGAATATGGGTAAAACCTTATAAACGCCTATCGGCCTGTTTGATTCAGAGTTAGAAATTTTGCGTTATATTAAACGAGATATTTTGAAATATAATATTAAAATATAAGGGTCAATTCAGCCACCCTATAGCTTATACTCGAAGCCTTTTTTTTAAAAAAAAAAATATCTCTTCGTTGTTTCCAGAGAAATCAACCGATATTTATTCTTCTTCCTCGCTCTAATCTACAGAAGAGAATCGAACGTATAAAAAAAAAGGATAAGCTTTGAAATCTACGGCCACACCTCCTCTCCCAATTCAAAACCCAAGCTCACCGCTCTCTCTCCCTCTCTCTCTCTTCAAAATCGAGCCAGTTCATTAGTCATTTCGACCAAGCTTCTATTAGCTTTTGAATCGATGGCACGGCATCTAGAAGAGGTGAGCTCGACCCGTGGTTTTCGCGCAGCTCCATCTAGGTTAGGGATTTTTAGGGCTTCGATCGTTGTTTGAGGGAAGCGCGATTTCTGGAAGTCGTGATTTTCGCTAGGTATAGGCATGCGATAGGGGCGGTGCTAGGTTGAGTGACGAGGGGGGGGGTCGTGAACTTCTTGCGTGCGGCTGAACTGGGAACATCGTCTTGGTCTCGTGCGTTGCTAGAGATAGATAGGAAGTGTGATGTCTCGATTGATTGTCAAGTCGAATTCATGTGCAATGGTGGCAGTGTCGGCACTACTGGTGCTGGGTTTTAGGATCCTTCGATAACTGTAAGTATCCTCTATTTTGATTAAATCTTATATGTGAATATATTTATAGATTTCAGAATACTGGCATACGAGTATGGTTATTTTGAAGGATACGTTTTTTCAAAAATGGAAATAAATAGATATACATGTTCACATTTCAAGGCTATTAGTTATTTAAGTAAAAAAAAGATTTATATTATGGTGACTAGTCTATTTAATAAACGTATTTAATCCACTAAAATATTTTATTAAAAGAAAACTTTGTTTAAAAATTTAATTATTAGTTTAAACCAAATTTATAAGTTCAGATTTAAATAAATAAAAAAATGAAAAATGAAAATGACAAATGACTGTTCGATTTATTTCGAATATTAATACAATCATATACTTTTTACATAAGGTCAAATTTTGGAAGAAACAAGCTGGATTTGGGAATGGATGCTAATAAAAAGCAAAGGTGAGTAAATCTCACTCTGTTGGATTTTTATTTAAATTTAAATGGTTAAATTTAAATATTTGATTGAATGATTGAATTGATTTGATATGTATTGTGAATTGTTGATCTGGTGAGTGTGATTTTGGATGTTTCTCGAGATAATTGTTGCTTAACTCGTAGTATTGGGAATTTTAAGTTGTTTTAAACTTAAGTCATAAATAAGAAAAATTTTCATTTTAATGATGAGAAGGACTTAATGATTTGTGATTCATCAAATTAGCAGGGTAATTAAAATGGATAATTAATTAATTCAATTAATTAAGGATTTGGTAATTAATTAATTTAGTAATTGAGAGTTCGAATTAATTAATTAAGGATTAAGTTAATTAATGAAGTTTAATTAAATTAGAATAATTATTGGGCGGTTTAATGAGATTAATTAAGATAATTAATTAAGGAGGATTAATTCATTAATAAAGTAAATAAAAAGATAGTTAATTAGAGGTTGAGATAAATCGAGAATGATTAATGTTGTGATTGAATTATAGTAACTAATTTATATTAAAATAAATTAAAATATAATTGGAAATCATTAATTTTTATAATAATTAGTGACTTATGAGAAGTTAATTAATAAGTAATCTGGTATTAACACAATTAATATAGTAAATTAATTTATGAAGTAATTAAGATTACTTATTGACTTTGGTTAAGAATAATTGAAGATAATTGTTTGAATGTAAATAAAGGATAATTAATCCAGGGTGATTAATTAAGATGAATATGAAGGGTTGATTTGTTAATTGACTTGGAATTAATTAACGATAAATGAAGAAATCTAAGTGATTGATATTATAAATTCAATTGCAATTAGAATCAATTGAAATAAATTGGAAGTGATCAAGTTTGCCTATGGATGATTGAATGGTATGGGATGTTTTGAATGTGGCCCGTAGAGTACGAGGTCGGGTACTAGGAAATACCCGAAACCACTTCGCATTTTTATATATTGATATGAGGAAATCAATAGGCTGAAATGAAATGATTTAAGTGAACTGGAATATTTTATCTAAGTTTGGTACTTAGAAATTGATATATGAGGAATAAGTGTTGTCTATAACAAATTGTGAATTTGTTAAATTGATATAAGTTACCCCGGGTTTATATAAGTTGTTCGCTTTGGTATTCCATGTTAGTTGGGTTTTCTCACGCTGGTTTCCAGCCTGACCCGGGTGTTACTTTGGTGTAATGCTCGGGTCAGACCGAGTATTACAGATTTTCAGGTGGGTACGTTCTGGAGCTCAGGAGGCAAGCATGATGGCAATAATGTATAGAATATTTCCGTTGTATGTATATATATTATTGATAAGCTGAGACATGATACTTGTATATATATTCAGTGACTGTATATATGTGACACTCTGATGTATATTAACGTAATCGACAGATATAGTATTCTTTTGTAAACTATTATTATTTATTATTATATTTTATCCGCTGCGATTGTGAGATATTTGGTGTTTCTGTTCTTCTTCTTCTATCTCTTTCTTCCTTTTCATAACTATCTGGAATTCTTTGGTTAGAAAATTTCGGGTCGTTACATTTGGTATCAGAGCAAAAAGGTTAAGCGAGAACCTTGGCTCTGGTGGGGATTTACTCATTAAATAGAGTCTGTAAGTACTCTAGAATGAGTTGAGTGTGTATATATATATATATATATATATATATATATATATGAGAGCGTACTTGTTATTTGCTTATAAAGGTATTAAATGATTTTTACATAAAAATATATTTTGATATATAAAGCAATTTTTCTTTCTAATAAATATTAAGGTGATTGGTTGTTAAATTATTGGAATTAAAATTGAGAAGTAATATAATACAACCAAATTGAAGTCTTGAATTAGAATTAAATGCAGTAAAAATGAAAATACAACCAAATCGAAATTTAATTAATTGAAAATGAAATTCTAGAATTAGAACTCAGGAATTAGGATTGTTTGAAACTTTAAATAAACAAAGTTAATTCGGTTTAAAAAGGTTAAACCAATCCTTGAGAATTTAACTCGAATTTATATAATTCGAGATTATTTAAATTTGAAGTTGGAATTGAATTCATTCAAATTGAACCGGATTTGAATTAATTGGATTTGGGATTGAAGATGTATAAGTTCAAAAATTTAAATGGAAAATTTGGATAGAATTGTAATGATTGAAATTGAAGTGGATTCACTTGAATGAATATTAGTCCAAAGTAATTAGAATAACTTTGGAATTGTAATTAAAGCGGAATTGGTTTAAAATCAAAAAGGAATTTGAAATATGGATTGTAAATGTAATTTATAAATTGAAATAAACTTCATAAATAAATGAGATTATAATTTGGGATAGAATTCCAGAGAAAATTTGAAAATAAAGTAGGATGAAAATTCCAGAGTAATGTTTAATTATGAATTGGATGGATTGGGAATTTGAAAATTTTGGGAGAATTTAAAATTCCTTTGGGTTTGAAAGTGGTTTCCAAGGGTTTTGAAGAAAGAATGGTATTATTTCAAAAATATTTTTGTGTTTGAAATTTGGGAGATTTGAAATCAAAAATATTTGGAAGTGTTTTAGAGAGATAAAAGCATTGAACTCTTTTGGTCACTGGAAAATAAAGTCGGTGATGACTGCAGCATCATCGATGTTCATTTTCGAGTTTCTAGAAGAGAAATTGCTACCAAATTGTTTTAAATTGGGATTGTTTGTGAATTGGGTTTGGTTTGAAATTCAAAGGGATAATTGAATTCGCCAAAGAATTTTGGATATAGCTAAATTCTAAGGTGATCTTGAAATTTGGAAATTTGTTTAAACTCTGAAATCTTGATTAAATGTTTATGGAATAATAAAAATATATTGGCTAAATAAAATGTATAATTCTAAGTTAAAAGTAAATGTGAATGTAATTGATTATAAATAGAAGGTGTAAAATTAAAATTATACTTAAGGTAGTAAGTTTAAAGATCAAATGGAATTTGATCTGAAATTGGAAGGAAATTGAGAATCAATTCAATTTGAATTGGGAAGGAATCAAGTCCAATGGAAATTGGAGTTAATTAAATTGGGATTAGGTCAATTTAAATGGAGTGGAAATTTAAATTGGATTGTTGGGGAAGTAAACAGTTTTGACTCTAGACCATTTTCAATGTAAATTGTTTTAATATAAATAGTTTTAAATCTATTTTCTTATCTATTTACTATACAACTTTCTTTTTAAAACCTAAACTATTTTATACTGGTTTTGCCACTACTTTTGGAACTCTTTACCTATTTTACAACTGTTTTATACACTAATTGCTAATTTTCAACTAAGTTACGAATTAATTTCTATTTTACAACTATTTCGCAATTATTTAAGATTTCTATAACTATTTAACTATTTTCCAACTCTTTTACGATTAGCCAATTATTCTACAACTATTTTGCAAACTATTGATTATTTTTCAACTACTTACCTATTTTTAAATTTTTCTAGCTATTTTTCTAAACTGGTCGGAGTTCAAAACTGTTATTGATTACAATACCCAACTGAGATAAGGATTGAAGTAATAATCCAAATGAGGATTAATGTAAAAGTGAATAAGGAATGTGAAATGGTTCTTTTGAACTGAAAGAATATGTTGAGAAATATGAAACGAATAAAGATGGAAATTAGATATTTCTATGGTTTTTGAGAGTGTTTGGAGTATAAAAGGGTTTTATACAAGAAAGTAAGGATCCAAAGTTTTAAAAATTTATATATATATCTGAATATATATAAAGGATCTTATGAGGATTTTGGGAAAGGCTTTTGATTTTTGGGTAAAATCAATATTGAATTTGGAAAGCCTAGTTGGAAGAATTATCGATTTTGGGATAATTGATTTTGTGTAAAGGAGCTTTGATAAAATTCATACTAGGTGTATGATTTGAAAGATACTATATGTGTATAGTATAAAGTGTTTTGATGATAGCTCTGGGGAAAAAGGCGCTCCCTTGGAATGGACTTCTCAGGAGTGCCACCGGGTGGTGCTGCCTTGAGCCCCAAGGGGGGGGGGGTTCTAAAGTTGATCCTGTGAGGAGTCCGGACAAAACTAGTTCCTGAGGATTATGAGTTGAGTTTACCATAGCGTAAGTCGTGTGTGCCGCGGAGAGCCAACAGTTACATGGACTTTTGTTGTGACTGCAACGTAACCCAGGATGTAACTGCGATCTATGGTAACATTGCGAAAGTCGTGTGTGCCGCTGAGAGCCAACAGCCTGCGTTTGAGTTTATCTCGGTAGACTGCGACCTATGTAGGAGTGGTGAAGTTTCATTTCGACAGCGAAAATCAGAGTGTCGCGGAGAGCCTGCAGTTACATGGACTTTTGCTGCGACGGCAACGTAACCCTGGATGTAACTGTGATCTGTTGTGTGGGTTCCATGGCGTAATCGAGAGGCCGCGGAGAACCTGCAGTTACATGGACTTTTGTTGTGATTGCAACGTAACTCTGGTATGTAATTGTGACCATGGAATGGGGGCGATGATTTTCAGAGCATCCTCACTAAAGATATTTCCTCTATTTTCAAAAAAAACAAAAAAACAAAAAAAAACTGTTTTCGATAATTTCAATAAAATTGTTTTCCAAGTATTCCCACTGGGTGTTGAAAACGGGTGTACCAAGTACTTATAGATTTTCAGTCCTACGCCTGGCCAACGTATGATTGAATTTCTGTGAGAACAAGGATGGACTGGTTGAGACATCGAGTTATGAGAAATATTTTATAAAAAGCTATTTTAATTGTATTATCCGGATTTAAGGCATTTCTAAATTTTCAAGTAAAAAGGGAATCCAAACTGGAATTATAAAACAAAACTGAACTCAAGAAAAATTTAATGAAGTGATTTTTGTAAATTATGTTGGAGGGAAGCTAATCAGCTAAATAAATTATTTAATGGAGTATGTTGATAAAAATTTAACTCGGTTAACTAAAATGGATTGTAAGTTGATAAGGGAGTTTGGAAATGAACTCGAATTATAAATAGAATTCGACTTGGATTTGGTAATGAATTAAATTAGAGGTGTTGTAAAAAAATAAAATAAAGTTGGCTTGAAAGGGTGATGGTTTGACTTGCAAATAAAATTAAAGTGATTTGAATAATATATAGTGTAATTTGCAAGTAAATTTTGATAAAATGGAAGTGTTGTTGAATGAAATAAAAGCGAATTATAATAGAAATGGTTTGGGTTGCACACAAAACCCAAGTGAATAAAAATAAATTGAGAATGACCATGTATTAATAAAATAAATTCGAAATTGAATTAAATAAGTAAATTTAAAATGGGTTACTGGGATTATAAAATAAATGGATGAAGTCTGATTGGAAGAAAGAAAAAAAAAACTAAATCAAAGTTGTGATTGGAATTGGATTATCACACCAAACTTGAGTTCGGTAGCATATCAATTTGAAGTAAATGAGTTAAGTATGTGCTTGGATATTATTTGATGAATTATGATGGAGGGTTAAAATGTAATAGATGGGCTAACTTAATTAAATGGAATTTGATTTGATGAGAATCAAATTGAATGGAAGTGAACTTAAGTTGATGTTGGAATAAATTAAAGTAATTAACTTAAGTTTAAATTTATTGAAGCTTAGTTTCGAATAAGGATAAAAGCCCATTAAATAAAAGCTTGGATTAAATTAATTTGGAAATGGTTATTAATTTAGAAGTGTTGAATGTGTCAAGCTTAATAAATGGTTTGAATGAAGTCATTGCGGAGATGAAATGAAATGCGTATGTATGGTTGATGAATAAATTAAAAATGAATGGGATTAGATATAAAATGAGTTGAAAATTAATTTTTAAGAAGTTGTAAACTAAAATAAATACTCTATTAGGCGAATATTGTCAAATTTGCATAAAATGAATTGTCGTTTGACGTGAATAAAAGAAATTAAAATTCTTTGAGTTGAGAAAGGTTAGATAACTTGAATTTGTAATCAATTGAAGGGAATATGATCTTGTTTGGATTTAAAATAGATTGAATGTATGAGGTTGGGTTGAATGCAAGTAATTGTGGGTAAACCATTAAAATTGAATGAAAAGGCATATAAATTTGGTTGGAAACAATTAGATGTGCTTTAAAACATATAAATTGCTTATTGGAAGTGTTTGGTGCTTGTTATTTATGTAATGCTTGTGTATAGCTATTAAAAGTAAGTGAAATGTTAATAGATTTTCTATGTATGACACTTACGTATTTAAATTGAGTAAGTACAGGTATAGGGAAGCCGTTTGGCTAGATTTGGGGTATGCTAATTGCTAAAATTTATAAGCTGCTTGCTTAAATTGCTAAATAAGGTACGCCTACGCAATAAAAATAGGAAATATAAACTGTTTTTGCCTTTTCCGACCATGTGGGTCAATGTATACATATTTATATCTCTCGTCAAATTGCAAAAGCTCCTCCGTATAAAGGAGACTCTGTCAAAATTTTTTGAAAATTTTGGGAGTTAGAAAATTTTTGAAAATTTTTAGGAAAAAGTTTTTGGTAACGACAAAACAATTTCAAATGGGAAATTAAAGTAAATTAGTTGAGTCAGTTATAAATGCAGTTAAAATTCAATGCTCAAATTAAAGACGAATTGAATTCATATGAAATGGGAAAGACTAATTTAAAATAGGTATGAAACCAATATAAGAGAATGTACAAATTGATTTGTAAAGTTTCGATTGGATATTGTTGCTAAGTAAGATATGCAGGTATTAAAGAGAAAAGAGAAAATTGGATTTGATTCCAAAAGATAAATTTGAATTGCACGACAAAAAGGTATGTATTTAAAATTCTGTATGAAATTGGATTGGGCTTTGATGTAGCCACTTGGCTTTCTGTTTTTTTTTTGTGGTATTTGGGAGCCCGTAGAGGCCTTTTGTAGTAGTACCGAGCTAGCCGCGCAAAGGAGACGCTGACAAAATTTTTCGGGAATTTAGGGAGTTAGAAAAATTTTGAGAAAATTTTGATAATTCAATTTTGGATTTAAATTGAAATTTAGACGATTGAGTGAGGGGTGTTGGTTGACACCATAGAAGGTTTTAGGAAGTTGGTTAAGGTGATAGTGGGTCTTTAATTAAGGATAGTTGGTAAGACTGTTAAAGTGTGGGTTTTGGAAAAAAAAAATATAAACGGGTATTGGTCTATTCTTCCTAACTAGTAATTTCGGAGACGAAATTCTTTTAAGGGGGGAGGAATGTGACGACCCGTAAATTTTAGCAATTTAAAATGGAATAACAAATTTGATGTTAACATTTGAAAGGTTAATTTTAGCTTGAATTCCGAGTATTAATATTTATTTGATAAGTAAAGTATTGAATTATATAATTAAAATTGGGTAAATTGTTGAATTTGAGATTCTAAGCCTGTTTAAAATAATTTGAAGGCTTGTAGAATTTATAATGAGGATACTGAAGGTAATATAATGATTGAAATTTCATTTAAAGGTAATTTGTTCAGTTTTAATAATATGTCATTTAAATCGATATTTAAAAATAGCCTTCCGAGAGACAGTCTCGGAAGTCGACGAAACTAGTTCCATTGGATCCGTAATAGTTAGTTATTATCGGATTTCAATTTTTGTAGCAATTGGAGTTGTCGTTTGACCCTGGCCGCTCGAAACGCTTAGATTTATTTTAATCGATTTAAATTAAACTTGATCGTTTACTTCCGTAACTCGCGCATATGATCAAATTAGCCTCCGAAACACGTTCCGTTGTGTTCGGAATATGGGTAAAATCTTATAAACGCCTATCGGCCTGTTTGATTCAGAGTTAGAAATTTTGCGTTATATTAAACGAGATATTTTGAAATATAATATTAAAATATAAGGGTCAACTCAGCCACCCTATAGCTTATACTCGAAGCCTTTTTTTAAAAAAAAAATATCTCTTCGTTGTTTCCAGAGAAATCAAACCCATATTTATTCTTCTTCCTTGCTCTAATCTACAGAAGAGAATCGAACGTATAAAAAAAAGGGATAAGCTTTGAAATCTACGTCCACACCTCCTCTCCCAATTCAAAACCCAAGCTCACCGCTCTCTCTCCCTCTCTCTCTCTTCAAAATCGAGCCAGTTCATTAATCATTTCGACCAAGCTTCTATTAGCTTTTGAATCGATGGCACGACATCTAGAAGAGGTGAGCTCGACCCGTGGTTTTCGCGCAGCTCCATCTAGGGTTAGGGATTTTTAGGGCTTCGATCGTTGTTTGAGGAAAGCGCGATTTCTGGAAGTCGTGATTTTCGCTAGGCATAGGCACGCGATAGGGGCGGTGCTAGGTTGAGTGACGAGGGGGGGGGTCGTGAACTTCTTGCGTGCGGCTGAACTGGGAACATCGTCTTGGTCTCGTGCCTTGCTAGAGATAGATAGGAAGTGGGATGTCTCGATTGATTGTCAAGTCGAATTCATGTGCAATTTTGGCAGTGTTGGCACTACTGGTGCTGGGTTTTAGGATCCTTCGTTAACTGTAAGTATCCTCTATTTTGATTAAATCTTATATGTAAATATATTTATAAATTTCAGAATACTGGCATACGAGTATGGTTATTTTGAAGGATACGTGTTTTCAAAAAAGGAAATAAATAGATATACATGTTCACATTTCAAGGCTATTAGTTATTTAAATAAAAAAAAGATTTATATTATGGTGACTAGTCTATTTAATAAACGTATTTAATCCACTAAAATATTTTATTAAAAGAAAACTTTGTTTAAAAATTTAATTATTAGTTTAAACCAAATTTATTAGTTCAGATTTAAATAAAAAAAATGAAAAATGAAAATGACAAATGACTGTTCGATTTATTTCGAATATTAATACAATCATATACTTTTTACATAAGGTCAAATTTTGAAAGAAACAAGCTGGATTTTGGAATGGATGCTAATAAAAAGCAAAGGTGAGTAAATCTCACTCTGTTAGATTTTTATTTAAATTTAAATGGTTAAATTTAAATATTTGATTGAATGATTGAATTGATTTGATATGTATTGTGAATTGTTGATCTGGTGAGTGTGATTTTGGATGTTTCTCGAGTTAATTGTTGCTTAACTCGTAGTATTGGGAATTTTAAGTTGTTTTAAACTTAAGTCATAAATAAGAAAAATTTTCATTTTAATGATGATAAGGACTTAATGATTTGTGATTCATCAAATTAGCAGGGTAATTAAAATGGATAATTAATTAATTCAATTAATTAAGGATTTGGTAATTAATTAATTTAGTAATTGAGAGTTCGAATTAATTAATTAAGGATTAAGTTAATTAATGAAGTTTAATTAAATTAGAATAATTATTGGGCAGTTTAATGAGATTAATTAAGATAATTAATTAAGGAGAATTAATTCATTAATAAAGTAAATAAAAAGATAGTTAATTTGAGGTTGAGATAAATCGAGAATGATTAATGTTGTGATTGAATTATAGTAACTAACTTATATTAAAATAAATTAAAATATAATTGGAAATCATTAATATTTATAATAATTAGTGACTTATGAGAAGTTAATTAATAAGTAATATGGTATTAACACAATTAATATAGTAAATTAATTTATGAAGTAATTAAGATTACTTATTGACTTTGGTTAAGAATAATTAAAGATAATTGTTTGAATGTAAATAAAGGATAATTAATCCAGGGTGATTAATTAAGATGAATATGAAGGGTTGATTTGTTAATTGACTTGGAATTAATTAACGATAAATGAAGAAATTTAAGTGATTGAGATTAGAAATTCAATTGCAATTAGAATCAATTGAAATAAATTGGAAGTGATCAAGTTTGCTTATGGATGATTGAATGGTATGGGATGTTTTGAATGTGGCCCGTAGAGTACGAGGTCGGGTACTAGGAAATACCCGAAACCACTTCGCATTTTTATATATTGATATGAGGAAATCAATAGGCTGAAATGAAATGATTTAAGTGAACTGGAATATTTTATCTAAGTTTGGTACTTAGAAATTGATATATGAGGAATAGGTGTTGTCTATAACAAATTGTGAATTTGTTAAATTGATATAAGTTACCCTGGGTTTATATAAGTTGTTCGCTTTGGTATTCCATGTTAGTTGGGTTTTCTCAGGCTGGTTTCCAGCCTGACCCGGTTGTTACTTTGGTGTAATGCTCGGGTCAGGCCGAGTATTACAGATTTTCAGGTGGGTACGTTCTGGAGCTCAGGAGGCAAGCATGATGGCAATAATGTATAGAATATTCCTGCTGTATGTATATATATTATTGATAAGCTGAGACATGATACTTGTATATATATTCAGTGACTGTATATATGTGACACTCTGATGTATATTAACGTAATCGACAGATATAGTATTCTTTTGTAAACTATTATTATTTATTATTATATTTTATCCGCTGTGATTGTGAGATATTTGGTGTTTCTGTTCTTCTTCTTCTATCTCTTTCTTCTTTTTCATAACTATCTGGAATTTTCTGGTTAGAAAATTTCGGGTCGTTACACAATATGATCGAGTGCAACAGTGAACAGTGCAGCATCAAGAAAGGAGTATCAATGAACTGGTCAGAACTAAGCCATATGAAGTAGACATGGATATGCAGGCATGTTAACAAGACTCAACTAACAGTAAACAAATGAATCAGCAAGGCAATGCACAAATGCAACAGAATGCTCAAGTGAGGATAACAAATACAACTGATATGCGAACGATCTCGAACAATAAATGAACATCACATGAAACAAGACACAGGACAGTGAACAATGAAGTACAAAGCATGCATTGATGAACATGTGTACATATGGTGATAGAGCAAGTTTATGGGGATATGCAAGTAGTGCAAGATCAAATGCCACTAGACAAACGAACCAGTGAATTTCAGGTGCACATGCATGTCAAAGTACAAACTGCACATGAGATAGCAAACTACATGAAGATCAGGCCAGGCTACACAACCACAAGATGTAGACGTAAACAACATCAATGAAACAAAATTGCAACCTGAATTCTACCCCATACCAAATACCAATGAAACCAACATAAATGTTCACTGACTCGAAAAATGAGTCAGAGTACAATACAAACTCAACAAGCATATGAACAGCATCAATAAGACATGTACTCATGGGAAGTTACTCAAAACAGAGAGCACAAATGAAGACTACATGTCTCAGTATCAATACAATGCAAATACCAGTGATGCAACTAAGCACAAATCACTTACAAAATGTATGCAGCCCAATGAACCAGTGACAACAAAGAGACTCAAGCAACAACAGAGGCATCAATATGGCAGTATCAGTGATTGGAGCCGAAGCAGTAACAATCAAAGAGTCAACCAAGTCAAAGCCGTATTTTAATCAAACAAGTCAACAGAAAATGTCACAAATTAAAGTTAGATTCAAGCCGTGGTCATCATAGAATGAGTCAATGCCGTGAATGACAAGCAACAAAAAATATACGTTTTTGAAGAAGTCAGAATCAATCCCAAACATCCAAGTAAATACGAATGGCCGATCAAACAGGATTGAATAAATCAAATATATTTTGTGCGAACGAAAGAATAGGATTTCGAAACCTATATAAACCCACTCATCATCGGCTTTCAATATCATCGAGTTAAAGTACGAAAAATCAGAAGAAGAAAAAGCAAAAATTACATACCGAAGCAAGATCAAACTCGATCATCGAAGGAACCGTGAGCAAAGTAAAAAGACAATCGTTTGCCGAAGCAAATCAGAAGATCAATTGCAAACGATCAACAAATCAATCGGGTTCCTCAATAAACGAAGCCCTAATTTGCGCAAAGCCGAAGCACTAGCAAATCAACAGGAGCGAACGCGAGGCCAAAGCCATAGCCAATCTCACAGGAGCGAACGCAAGGACAAAACCCTAATTTGGATAAAGAGTAACAAACGAAAAACAAGGCCGCCATTTATTTTTCACAAGCTAAGAGAAAAGAAGATCGGGCTAAAATAAAAGGGAGAATAGGGCCGGCTGAAAAATAATAGGATCAAAGGGTTTTGTTTATTTTTTAATTAGGGCTTTTATCTTTTTATTGCTTTTTATTTTTTTTTTAAATTTTAAACTGTTATTTTTTTCTAGTCGTGTGACTAGGGGACAAGCTACGTGGCCTAGCTTGAGAATTCGCAACTCGGTGGTTGAGTTGTGGCAGGGTTTTGAGCGTAGAGTTAGATTTAGTCGATAGCGGGTGTCGCGAGTTTACGTGTGTAAGCGAGGGACTATCTAATTTCTAGTAGAAACCTTGGGGGCAGCACGTAGGCAGGGTTTTGCCGAAGCTGGGTAAATTCCGTGTCGTTCTATTTCTGCATTTATTATTCTGCTATTATCTGTGCTGCTATTGTTCTGTGATCTGTGTGGAAATTATTTTATAAGCTTCCGCAATTAATTCTATAATTTATACCATCACCCTATTCACCCCCCCCCCCTCTACGGTGAAATCGATCCTACATGGTGTTGTAAGAAAGGTGAAAGCTTTCTTGGTGTTGAACTGTTGTTTGTCGATCGTGGTTCAGACCATAATTTCAAACTTTGCTTTTGAGATCGATCTTGCTTTGTTGCTTTGCCTCGCTTTTTGGCTAGATTTTTAATAGTGATTAACCATCACTATCATGTTAAAGGCCCAGCCGATGTGGATTTTCTAATCAAGGCCAGCTTGGATGTTTAACTCTTTGTCGGGAAGAATTAGTGGTCGTTGCCTCTGCATCTGACATCATAGCTAAAGTACTGGTAGGCCTCTTGGCATCATCGGCCGGTAGCGTATCAAGACATCTTGTGAGATTTAATATGGAATCTTCGAATATGGTCGGGCACCCCTACTTCTACAAAAAAAATACACATCAAGGCCCTCAAGAGTGCTCATCTGTACATTTAAAGCTGTCTTTTCATGGCATGCGTCTATTCTTGTTCTTTTTCTTCTTTTCAACTAGTTAGCAATAGAATATCTTTGTAAACCTAGTGAGGTAGGAGTGGTGCCTCTGCCTTCTTTGAAATAAATAAAATAGATCCTTTGTTGTGAACTTTGACTAAGACATTTATTGTCGTCTTTGCTTGTTTATATATGCATGACTTATAGAGCAGGGTGCTTTTAATAGGCAATAATTCCTGTATTATTTGCAGAAGTGCATTTTCTCTTCAGGATTAGTTAAATATTTATGTCATAATAAGGAAGATTAAGTACGGCCATTTATATAAGCCATGTACATATCGAATGCAGAGTGGCAGCTTGCACTATCGTAAGGTGGAGTGCATGTCGGTTCACTGGTTCTCTTGGATGGAAATGGTCAAACGTATAGGACCTATTTCACCCTAGAGGGGGGTGAATAGGGTGATGCTATTAATTATAAAAATTATTGCGAAAGCTTATAAAATTATTTCAACACAGATGTATTAAAATAATAGCAGCACAGATAATAGCAGAATAATAAATGCAGAAATAGAACGACACAGAATTTACCTAGCTTCGGCAAAACCCTGCCTACGTAATGCCCCCAAGGTGTCTACTAGAAATTAAACAGTCATACGTTTACACATGTAAACTCACGACATCTGCTATCGACTAACCTTAACTCTACGCTCAAAACCCTACCACAACTCAGCCACTGAGTTGCGAATTCTCAAACTACGCCACGTACTTTGTCCCCTAGTCACACGACTAGAATTTACGACGGTTTAACAGAAGAATTTAAATTTAAAAACAAATTTAAATTATAAAGCCCTAATTTTAAATTATAATTCCTAATTTGTCCCAAATTAATAAGTGTAAAAATATCTCCTTTTTGTTTTATGTCGATCCGCTTTTCTTCTATCTCTAATCGGCCTGTCCTTATTTGGTGAAAATGGCGGCTCTTGTTTCGTTCGTTCATTCGTTCCTCAATCTGGAATTAGGGCTTGTGAAATTTTTTGAAGCCGCCGACTTTGTCGATCGATTAAGTGGATATTCGCATATAGCTTTGATCGATCGTTTCCTCATTGCTTACTTCGGCTGCTTCGATGAGTTCAATTCATAAATCTGGTATGTGATCATTGCTTTTGCTTCTTCTAATTTGCTTGCTTGAACTCGATCGATGGTTCGAGTTGAATGATTACTGTTCTCTGTTTTTCTCAAACTCGAATGATGAAATTTTCCGATGATTTTAATGTTTATATAGGGTTCGAACCCCTATGTTTTCGTTCGTACATAATCATTTGAATTCGTCAATTTATCTTGCTCAGCCGGTCGATGTTGCTTGGATGCTTGAGATTGATTCTGACTTTATCAATCTCGTATATTTATGATTTCTTGATTGACACGGTGTTGATTTCGATTTCTTGGCTACCACGGTGTTGATTTTGGTTTGAACTTCGGCTTTGATAAAACTGTTAAATATACTGTAGCATTTTCAATGGCCATTTTGGAATTTTTGATAATCTGGTTCTTCTCTGTGTCTTCGTCGCTGATTTGGTTTGAAACTGTTGATCCATGATTTCGAGCACTTTGAAACTATAATTAATAGTTGCTTATTGACTTCAACCAGCTGATACTTCTGTAAAAGCATCGTCTTTGTTCGAAACTGCTATGTAAAAATGTTCTACTTTGAACTGTTTGCATATGAGCTCTGGTTTCATTTTCATGTGCAGTTTAGCATGATCTTTGTTTCACTTGAGTTGTTGTAGTTTAGTTGCTTTACCATGCTTCTTTTGCTGTTTAATTTACTCCTTTGGTCATCTGCATTGTTGCTTGTTTCATTGACGATGCTATGTGCTTGCTATACTGTGTATATACATGTGTGATCATACATAAATTATGTATGTTGTTGCACCATTGTTGTTTCACTATTTCACTCGAGTCTGTGCATTTATATCCATATGTGTGTGTGTTCATATATAAATGTATGTGTGTTTGAGCTTTGCCTCTATTCGCTTGATGTCTACATGCTGTCTTGTTAGCTTGTCTTTGGTCGAGACTGTGTTCGTCCCTGTAGCATACTCACTGATTTATCCTGATGCATTGATTTGGAACTGCTGCATGACTTCATTGTTCAATTTTAGCCTTGACCACTTTGGCTCTGACTTGATGCTAAACTTTGGTATGATTGTTTTGTAGCATACTCGTCTTTGGCAATGCTTCGAACTGTGCTTTTTTCAAACATGTATATGGCTGCTTTCATTTGTATGTGTTTATTGTTGAATTCTCACTATATTGTCACTGCGTACTCTGTTCTTCTTCACTTGATGGTTACTGTGCACTGGGTAGCTGCTGTGCTCATTGTAACTATACATATAGATGTTGTTGAGCCACCGAGTCCGTTTTCATTTGTGGCTGCACTTCAGTTGCTTGTATATGTGTATACAAGTGTGATAGTCTCTGGTTGTTGTTCATTGTGTAGCATGGTTTGGTGGTGAACTTTTTCCTGTTCCTTTATGGTCCTAGTCTAGTGTTCTGATGTATGTTTGCGTTGACTTCTGTCCACTATACTTCGGTTTGGTTGCCATCTATATGATGCATGTTTTATTGACTTTGTTTGCTGCCTGGTCGACATATATATATATATATATTTGTGTGTGTATGTATGTATGCATACTTTGATCATAGCATTCATGTGTACTTTTGAGTTGCACCTATGTTGAATCCAGCTAATAGCTCGGGTTTGACCTTGTGCTGATATCGTAACTTTAACTTGAGTTGAACCCGGCTTTTGATTTGGGTTTTACCTTGTGCTCACTTATCCCTGTAGATTTATCAAGTGTATATCGGTGTGCACGGCCTTGTGGCATATCCAGTGATGCACTGTGTATGTCACAAGCTGTTCGTGTATGATGAATTCAAAATTAAATGATGACGAATAACCCAAATAACCGAGGCAAATATTATTTTCAAAATCAAATTTTATTTTATACAGAAAAAATATTTTATTTTCAATTTTACTGCGTCAATGTATATTTTTTTCAGATTGTTCAGATGTTGGATTCACATTGGAATGAAGTTGAAGATAAATACGAGTGCGAGTGATATGTAGTGAGGTGCAGATGTAAATGTGAATTGTGATGTAAATTCATATTGTAATTGAAATTGTATATATAGAGTGAGAGCTTGAAATTTGTACTATTCAAAAATTGTAATAAATATTTGTTTGAATAAAATATCCGTTTGAATTCAAATTCTGTGTTATTTATTTTATTCATCAAGTATTTATTTAATCTGTGAAAATAAAATAGTATATTAACAAATACATTTAAATGAATATATATATATGTTTATTATCATCAAATAAAAATCATATACTCACATATTCAACAATCTCCCCCTTTTGATGATAACAAAGATATATTTAAGATTTTGAATATAATAAATGTGTTTGATTATTGAATTTGCTCCCCCTATTTGAATGCTTCCTTTCTACGCAAAGCTCCCCTTTCATATATGCATGTAAATAAAAATATGCAAATAAGCCTAGATGCAAATAGAAAATATTTGACATTTCTTGATTTTATTTGACAAAATCTTAACTTTTCTCTCCCCCTTTTGTTATCAGCAAAAGAGTAATAGTGTTAGAAAAATAGAGATAAAGTGATAAATATTAATATAACATTAAAACTCAATCGAAAATAAATATTAAATGTCAATAAAAAATCAAACAAAAATCATAAATACTCTGGTAGGCGCATATTCCACTTTTAGAATGATGTGAATGATGTCATCATATAAAACCATACAGTTTTGTCTATTTGTGGTATATTTATATCAGGAATTTGAATATCTACCAACCATGCATAACCGTTAGGACGTTTAAATGAGATTAGTAGTATTCAAGTTTTATTTTTAAAAAATGAATTCAAGTATCTTCTAACCACGCATAACCGTGAGGACTTTTAAATGGGATTAGAATCAACTTGTTTTTTTTAAAATCAATTTTGATATGTGTTCCATACATGCATAACCGTGAGGACTTTTAAATGAGCATGGAAGCACATGATCAAAAATTCTAAGTAATTCACCCACGCATAACCGTGAGGACTTTTAAATGAGAGCGAATACTTTAGATTTTATTTTATTTTATTATTATATTTTTTTATTAAAAATATAAAATGAAAAACAAATGATTCCTGTTTAAAGTACCACATATCGACAAACTATATAGAATTTTGATGAGTGATGGTCGTTAAAAATATGATAGAAATAGAAATCGTCGTGGAATTTTTACCAATAAAAAGTTTTTATAATTCTTGTTCAAATTTCTAAAGAAATTTACTAAATATACCGTCTCAAGTTATAATACATGATTAATATTAACACTCATCACTATTTATCTTTTCGACAATTAGTAGGGAGCCAGATTAGTCAATGTAATAATTTAAAATCAAATCCAAAATTAATTATAAAACTAAATTTTCCAAAATGACTAATCTAAAACAATGTCAAAAATGATTTTCTAGAAGGGGTTTTAAAAAAAATGTTTGCAATTTGAAAATTATTTGAAGTGAAAAATATGCAGATATTTTCTTTGAAAAATGGTGCAGTTACTAAATGTCTCATCATAAATCACGTTCCACTAGTAATTTTTCTATCAACTAGATTATCAGTGTAATCTGCATCTGATTTTCTTTTCACTCAAACTTATTATTAGTTGAATGTTTCAAACCAGATCATGAATTATGCAACAAAATATATCAAATCATTTTTAACAACTTTTTGAATGAAATTCTCTTGAATTTTAATTGAAGCCATGTAAATAATCAAAAACCGTAAATATAGAGTCGGCCGTAAAATAACCAAATGTATTATCATCCAATAAAACACTATTATTAATCCAAACTAATATATATGAATTAATTCAAAGACTCTAGAGATTTTTATAGTGTTCTTGGCATAAGAATATAATTGGCTAACAATTTGAATAAGTCAAAATCAAAATCATCATTTATTTCATCATCACATTATTGGCTGATTTAATTCAGAATACGGTGCAGATTATCACCTTTAATATATCGTTCAAATATACCATTACCTGTTTTACCTTTACAATAATTTTTCGTGGTTGCTCATTGTGATCCTGTCACCTTTGTACTAGGCTAAGGAACTTTGCTTTGTTGTCCGTTGTGTTTCTGGAACAGCCAGAATCCAGATAACACTGCTGTTGTTCCTTAGCCTGCCACCACTACTACACGATAAAAGATTTTTGTGACCTATTTGTTTTTATAGGTCCATGATTGTTAGTGGCAGAATATTTTGAAAAATAATTTTGTGGAGACCCAAAACTATTTATATATGTTCCTTTTGGCACCTAGATTTGTTTAACTTTGAGAGATTTTATATTTGTGCCTTTTGGAACCCAAATTGGTATAGTTTATGTGTTTGGGTCTATACCAGCAATTATTTTGATTGTGTCAATTTTTCTACAAATTGTGCACATTGAATTGACTTGATTAATTTAATTTCTAACACTTTCAGATTGATTATATCCAAGTCCTTGTCTAATTGTATTAACAGTTTATTTTCCTATTAGCATATTCAATGATTTTTCACTTTTTGAAAATTTATCTAAATTCGTTGACAATTGTTGGACTTGTGTTTTGATAGATTCATTTTCGTTTAATAATTGCGTGCACTTTTTAATAGAATTTTCTCTTCTTGTATTTTCACTCTCTTTCAAAATCAGAATTTCATTTTCAAGCGATTTAATTTTGATTTCTGGTTTTTTAATCTCTTCTTCGAATGTTGGACACTTATCACACATAGGGCAGTTGTTTTGATAGTTTTTAACTAATTGTTCAAGTTGTTCATTTACTTCTATCAAACTATCTCTTTGTGATTCAATTGTAGCATACTTCTCCCTAAGTCGTTCAAAACAGCCATTTACTTCGTAGAAATATATAAGTAGTTGTGAGTGAGTGAGTTTTGTTACCTCGCTTGGCTCGTCATCGTCGCTATCAGTTATATTACCTCGAAGGCTCATATCTGCTTTCTCACTCTCACTGCTAGTACTTTGATTATCTACATCCTTTGTATTCCACGTGGCTGCAAAATTTCTCCATTTTGATTTCTTTTCAAAGTCGTGTCGGTTTTGAGGACAATTGGGCTTGATGTGTTCGGGTTGGTTGCACTTATGACAGATGATTTTTCGCTATTCTGTGTTATCTAAAACTTTCATTATTCTGCTTTTTAATTTTAATTTAGAGCTAGATTTCCGTGTTTGCGATTCCACTTTTTTAATCTCTTTATTACCATTTCCAACTCTGCTGCTCCATCATCATCGTCATCGTCATCACTTTTAGTTGTTCCTTTGAGAGCTATTGATTTCTTTCGAGTATCTCCTCCTTCACGCTCTTCCTTGAATTTTATTTCTAGCTCATAAGTGGTGAGATTTCCTATGAGTTCATCAACTTTGATTTGTTTTAAATCTTTCAATTCTTGAATGGCAGTCACTTTTGCTTCAAATCTTCGTGAAAGGACTCTGAGGATTTTTCAGACTATTTCCAATTCCATGTATGATTTTCCGAGAGCTTTTGATTTGTATACGATATTGGAAAGCCGTCTGTATATCTCTTTGACATTTTCTTCCTTGGCCATTGTAAAATTTCGTATTCGCTAATCAGTATGGCAAGGCGAGATTCCTTGACTTGAGATGTTCCTTCGTGAGTCACTTCTAGTGTGTGTCATATTTTCTACGCAGTTAGACAATGTGAGACACGATTAAATTCAAACCGATCTAATAAACAAATAATCGAATTCATAGCTTTGGCATTAGTACTCCATAAATTATTTTCTAGGTCTGTCCATTGATCCTTCGGTTTATTTATTTCCTGATTATTTACAATTATAGTTGGTGCTCTATACCCTGTCTCAACAATATCCCAAGCGTCAATGGATTTCAGAAAAATTTCCATCCTATTTTTCCAATAAGCATATTCACCATGAACATTGGTGGTCTAACTATGGATTGACCCTCAGCAAAAGCAGTATTAAAAGAAACCAGTTTAAAAATTCAATTTTTTTTTAAAAATTAGATTTTGAGAAAAATCAAATTTCCTAAAAAAAATAGCTTGTAACGATTGCAATTTTTCGTTGCTGAAAAACCGAAATGTTATGGGTTTAAGAAAAAGAAAAAGGGCAGAAGAAGAGAGACAAAGATAGAAAATAGAGGGAAAAGAAAATAGAAGATAGAACAGAAAGAAAATAAAAAATAGAACGGAACTGAAAACAATAGAACAACATCAGAATCTCACAATTCGCAGCGGAACAACATATAATAGATAAATGAATAATCTTTAAACAAAGAACTACATCAGTTATTACATTTTATACATTACATTTCATTACATCATATCATCAGAGTGTACAACAACAAACAACATCAATAGTGCAGCGGAAAAAGAAATACTATATACAAGTAATTACGTCATGCCATCCAGCTTGCCTCCAGCAACTCCTGAATATCCAGAATATCCTGATAAACCTGACTCTTAACTGCCCGTGTGGAAATTGGTGGGCACCCAGAGTTTAGGAAGGAAAACAATAAACTCCGAGTCAGTCATGTGACTGGTGTGAGAACTCAAAACAGTTTATTTATCTTTAAAATCAAAAATAGAGGAATATTTTTAAAGTCAATTCGCAATGCTTTTAAAAATGAGACTACCATAAGGCTTCCCGCACACACACACAATGCAAACGCAGAATCGGAGGAGATTTCTCCTTATGATAGTCAAAGATGCTTGATACGCATTTAAAAGAACATTTGATATTATTACTAGTGCATAGTGTAGGAAAAATTCATTTCGAAAATAGAATATAAATCTTAGCCAACATAGACATTTCGAACTATGCCTACTATAGCTAACTATGTTCAATAGCAGGTTACCGCCACATTCCATAGCAGGTTATACAACTAAAACCGTACAAGTCTCTTATTGTTTCTTTGGATTTCCAACGAATGATCAGGCCAAGGAACTTCCCATTGCCACATGAGAATGCCTCTGGATGGACATCCCCGAGAACCAAACCGGATCTCTACCAACACAAGGCCGGGTTACCCCTAACTGAGTAACAACTGACCGAATATGCCATTCCCCGGTCCTTTGGGACCTTTCAACCGAGCGCTCGTAATTAATTCACACAATCATAAAGTGTTTTCAACATGAGTAAGTATCTGGGCTCCATACCATGATACCACCCTTTTCCAGAAGGAAATGCACATATCCTAAAGGGCGCTACCCCTCATAACCTTGCCGCATCTTTCCTATTTTGACCATTCCCGAGGTGTGAGGCTCGACGAAGTCACGTCCACATACAAAAGCCATGCTTTGGGTCAACAAATGATCATAGAAATGATCACCAAGATAGACGATCAAATAAATGATCATATCACAAATAATCAACACAATGATCATTTACAGCAACACTCAGCATGTCACATTACCAAATTGGGAATATATCGCTGATAACCTTCAACTACATAACCTCTGAGCTCGTACGTCTCAGAGAAGGGTGTTAAGCTAAAAGAATAAATTCTCCGCCACCAACAGAAATATATTTGAAAGAAATCGGCTTTATATCTCAATTTGTAATGTCAGACATACAATCCATACAAGTCTGTTCCGGGCTCGAACAGAACCGAAGGCACTTCTTACGAAGCCCTTGCAATCCGGGTATTCACAATCCCGATCGAATTTCCCATCACTTAGGGAATCTCTATACCAGGAGCTACCCAGTGCAGAGACAATCGATAGGTCGTCCTATCGCTCTCGCAAATACCCGGTCTTCAACACCGGTCATCAATGCTATCCATTACGTCGTATCACTATTCGGAATGGGTAATCCGAATAACGAGCGCAATAATTTAAAAATAAGCGTGCATTCAAATTCAAGCAAATCACAACAAATACCTTTCAAAGGTAAATATTGATAGTCGGTTATTGAACTATCAATGGATATGCACAACATCACCAGATTCCAAATAATTTTCCAAATTATTTATTTTCCAAAAATATCTTTACAAGATATAAAATTTTCACACTTCAAAAATAAATCAATATTTATTTTTAAACAAGTTCCCCTTTCTTTTATAAATTCCATAGTGAATTTACATTCCAAAATATCCATGCATATACGATTTCAATTATTCATTTCAATTTATCTTCAAAAAGATAAATTCTCAAAATATTCACTTTATATTGGAAAACATTTCCATACTTATTTATTCATAAGTAATTCACAAATTTTATTTATTTTCAACACTTGGAAAATATTCAATATACTTCAATCGAAATTAAGTATATATTTCATTCTTCATTCTTTTTAACATATTTATTTGGGTCAAAACGAATGTTGCGTAAAACATCGTTACGACAACCCAAAATCACTAGTATAGGGATTCAAAGTTTAAATAGATATATAAATCCCAATACTATACAAAACATTTCCTTTCAGAAATCATTTACTATAACAACAGTGTTATAGTCCACCATTTCCTTTTATTTCTCGAAAACGTCTATTTCAACAATAAATGTTGAAATCTGTGGTTTCGAATCTCAACACAATTTAAAACATCGTTAGATCGTTTTAATTCTATTTAAAACATCACATTCAAAACAATTTCTTTAACATATTATTCACTATTCAAAAACGTGAATATACTACGTTAACAAATTTCATCCTTTTATTCATTTTATTTCAAAGGATTATTCACTGTCAAAAACGTGAATATAACTCCATTAATAAGTTTCAACAATTTACTTATCAAAATAAGTCATTTGTGAATTTATAAAACAACGTTTATAAATTCCTTTTCTATTTATTTTATAACAACTTCCTTTTATAAATTCCTTTATTAACCTATTCCAGTTTATGACTCAATTATAAACTAAAAGTTCATATTATAAGTTAAATACTTATAATTTATTCGTTTACAAAAACCGTTCCTTGGAACTTCATAATTATAAATCCTATAACTTATAAGATTCAATGATTTATTCAAACTATTCTTTTAATAACTTTATAAAATTTATAAATCTTACTATTTATAAATTTCATTTATAACTTCACCATTTTTAATTTTATAAATTCCATTCATTTACAAAATTCATTTTCACTTCATTCAAACACTTATAAAAACTCGTTTTATAATGTCAATATTTCAATTTATAAATATCCATTTATAAATCTCTTAATATAAATCAATTTATATTATTCTTTAAAACGTCTTTAAATTCCTTTATAATTTCACCATTTTTATTCATAAAATAATTAAATTTTATAAATCCTATATTTTCAACTTTTTATAATAAATTCAAATCCCCAATTTTAAACTATTTTATAAAACCATTAACCTTATATTTTCAAAAATAAATCTTTAATCGTATTTCTCAAAATCATAATTTTATAACTTCAAAAATTATACGTTTATTTATTTAAAATGGATAAATTCCCAAAAATATTTTATAAACGTATAATTTCAAAAATCACTTTTAAATCCTTTTAAAATTCCAAATTTGGTCCAATGATGCTACACAACAAATAGTCAATCACGACTACAACGATATCAAATATCGATATGATAATCCATCAAATATCAAAATATCTGAAATCAAATAAATACTGTTGAGGAATCCAGTTGGATCCCTCCAACCTGTTTTCCTGCATCCACAAACATTAGCACAATACCAATTCCGCTCCAGTACGGAATTATCGCGGTATATGGGATTTAAAATATTATCCGCTTAATAGACGGCGCAATAGGGTCTCATCCGCTATACAAATGCGGGAAATCAATAACTCCAATATATACATATGCCAATATATATATATTGCTATTATATATAATACCAATTTCGCTGTTTATGAAATATTCGCGGTATATGTTTTTAATAAATAACATCCGCTTACTAACGGCGCATAATGTCTATTTTAACAATCAATAGATAACAATCATAATTTAAACATGCATTCAAATATTTTAAATCTAACTATTTAAAATAAAATCGAAACTGATTCGATTGAGTGAGAAGTTCTCACCTCGATTTCAATTTTGTTTTAGCGATTTATTTCGAATAAAATTAAACGGACGTTTAATTTTACCCGAAATTCTCACTAACTCCAAACGACTCCAATCAAATTCCATAGCGTAGTGCTCGTCCATACGATTCTAACGCAACTGGTTTCGCGCGTTTTCGACCTCGTATGAAAAAGATATGATTTTTTGAAGTTACACGAGTTTATAAAACATATAAATTATAATTTTATAACCTAAAACACTACAGGCCGTAGATCTTGGCAACCCCCTCATCATAGCCGCACACCCCTCTTCTCCCTCATCTCACGTTACTCACCCCAGTAAACACATACGCACGCACAACCCATACCTCATAAACTAGGGTTTCGATTTGCTCCGCCAATACTCGACTAAACTTCATCAAACCTCCTCCATGCGAACGCCCTTCGCAAGAGCTACCCACGGCCAGAGCAAAGTGGAGCTCGGTCACCATATGCGTGCGTAGTTCGAGGCCGAATGGCCTGCCTTTGAGCTTGATTTGTCGTCAATTCGAAACTCCAAACACGATCATAGCCGTATAGATTCGAAGCTCGTTGCGTGCTCTTCCTCTTTCATGTTGGAAGTTTCTCGAATCGTTGCACGGATTTGAAGAGATTGAGGAGAGAAAATGAAACAATTTCGGCCCTTCATTGATTGAACTGGCGGCTACGTATACTAGGGTTTTGTTTTTTTTTCTTTTGTTTTTTTGTGAATTATGAGCCTATTTATAGAGAATCGAACGACACTATTCATCCGGGTTTTCCGAACTCGGATTTACGCGCCGTAACCAGCATTTCTAGGGTTTACCCCGCGTTCCAGACACAATGGAACAGGTTTCGGAAGCTAATTCAGACATCTGTGCGAGTTATGGAAAAAACGTTCAATTTAAATTAAACCGATTTAAACGATTTTCTAGGCGTTTTAATTTGTACCGGACAAACGGCAAATCCAATTGACACGAAATTTGAAACCTTACAATAACATCACATTACGGATCCGATGAAACTGGTTTCGTCAAAATCCGAGACTGTTTGAAAAATGGCTATTTTAACTCGCCAAATTAATATTAAAAATAATTCGATGCGTTTCGAGCTGCCACGATCAAACGATAACTCCGATTGACACGAAATTTGAAATCCGGTAATAACTAACTATTACGGATCTAATGGAACTAGTCTCGTCCAATTCTGAGACTGTTCAAAAATTAGCTATTTTCACTAGTCGATTTTAATATTAAAATATTCAATTTTCACAAATAAACTTTTAATTCGATTTTAAAAGTTCTAAAATATCATTCTAACTCCAATATGATAAAATAAAATTTTACAAATCATTTTCAATCATATTTAACTCAATTTTCAATTATTTCCGTAATTCCACATATTAAATTATTGATTTAATTATCCAATTAAATCCAATTATTCAAATAAAAATTTATTTGACTTATAAATTCACTTATTAATATTTAAAATTAATTAAATATTCAAATTTTAATTACTAAAAATCCTGGGTCGTTACAATCTTCCCCCCTCAAAAGAATTTCGTCCTCGAAATTAACAAGTAAGAAAATTACAGAATCTATTAACTTTTCCAAAATTCATAGTTAAACTTCTTACAAAACTTTACTAAGTTTTCAAATCATACTTAGTTATCTTATCAAAAACAATTACTATTTTTTTTAACTTTCAATTCCAAATCAAAGTTAAAGTTTTCAAAATTTTCCAATTTTCTCAAATTTTTTTCTAACGCCTTAAATTTTCGGAAAAATTCGCCATAGTCTCCTTTGCGCGGCTCGATCCGAAAAAAAAATGACAGTATATATATCAAAAATATACATCTCATCAAGTAATGAGGCATCCCGCAGGGAAAAAAGTATAAAAGTACGGTATGTAATCCGAGATATGTACCTTATATTTTATTAGCAAGCATATACGGCTAATATAGCGCGAAAGCGAGCTCCAAATGCGAAGCAAACGCGATCCGCACCTACTAAACACTCAACAAACAACATGAGAATCATGTATATAGACCATATTGATACTATTGTCTATATACAACATATAGCAACATAATAACTATATATGTCAACATAGCCAATGCAGTAAAAGCAATATACTCAACTATCAACCAACTAACATCCATAACCAATTAATATTCATTCATATTCTCATTAATATTCAATGAATTGGGTTTTCAATTTAATCACATTTGATTCATTAACAGTGGATGATTTTACTAACATTCATTTTCAATTAGTTTATATTCACTATATTCATATTCAAGTTGGTTCACTTCCAAATCAAATTCAATTCTATTTAAGATTCACTTAACTTCCAATTGGATTTCAATTACTTTAGCTTCCAATTTCGTTAACACTTAATGAATTATATACAATCAATCAACTAACAACCATATAACAATCAATGTATATTAATTGCAACCAAATTCCTTTGCTTATATTTATTTCATTCAATTATTCAATTTCCAATAACATTATATTTTAATGAATTACACTTACATTTATTATTTCATATCAATTATTCACATTTAATTGATTAACATTTAATCCATTAATTTAATTCAATTACAAAAGTTGAATTTCATTTACATAACTCAAGTTCACATCTATCACTTGGTTTTACATAACTTAAATTCCCACTTATAAATCAATTCAGCTTCCAATTCTAAAGTAAATTTCCATTTAACTTTAAATTCATTTTTATTTACAATTCATATTCATAAATATATTCATATAGTTTCACTTCTTATATATATAAGTTTATTTCACAATTGTAAATCACTTTAATTATACTTCCATTCTTATAATTCATTTTGCTTATATAATTATTCTTCAATTTAGATTATTCAAACAACTAAACAATCAACTTATATACACTTTAATAATTATGAAAAATTATTCCTTTATATATATAAATATACTCAAGTAAAATTTATTTCATTTACCCAATTTAAAACAATACTGTGTCGAATTGTTCTATTCAAGTGTTTATAAAACCCCTTCGGCATAGTTTTGCGGACCACGCTGACGAAAGTTCATATGCCACTCAATAAACCAATCATCACAATATAAAACAATTTTATATTCACTAACAAATACGCTCTCATAGCTATTATTACACTCAATTCATTCTAGAGTACTACTGACTCTATCTCTAATGAGTAATACCCAACAGAACCATGGTTGTCGCTTAACCATATGCTCTGATACCAAATGTAACGATTGCGATTTTTCGTTGTCGAAAAACCGAAATGTTATGGGTTTAAGAAAAAGAAAAATGGCAGAAGAAGAGAGACAAAGATAGAAAATAGAGGGAAAAGAAAATAGAAGATAAAACAGAAAGAAAATAAAAAATAGAACGGAACTGAAAACAAAAGAACAACATCAGAATCTCACAATTCGCAGCGGAACAACATATAATAGATAAATGAATAATCTTTAAACAAAGAACTACATCAGTTATTACATTTTATACATTACATTTCATTACATCATATCATCAGAGTGTACAACAACAGACAACATCAATAGTGCAGCGGAAAAAGAAATACTATATACAAGTAATTACGCCATGCCATCCAGCTTGCCTCAAGCAACTCCTGAATATCCAGAATATCCTGATAAACCTGACTCTTAACTGCCCGTGTGGAAATTGGTGGGCACCCAGAGTTTAGGAAGGAAAACAATAAACTCCGCGTCAGTCATGTGACTGGTGTGAGAACTCAAAACAGTTTATTTATCTTTAAAATCAAAAATAGAGGAATATTTTTAAAGTCAATTCGCAATGCTTTTAAAAATGAGACTACCATAAGGCCTCCCGCACACACACACAATGCAAACGCAGAATCAGAGGAGATTTCTCCTTATGATAGTCAAAGATGCTTGATACGCATTTAAAAGAACATTTGATATTATTACTAGTGCATAGTGTAGGAAAAATTCATTTCGAAAATAGAATATAAATCTTAGCCAACATAGACATTTCGAACTATGCCTACTATAGCTAACTATGTTCAATAGCAGGTTACGGCCACATTCCATAGCAGGTTATACAACAAAAACCGTACAAGTCTTGTATTGTTTCTTTGGATTTCCAACGAATGATCAGGCCAAGGAACTTCCCATTGCCACATGAGAATGCCTCTGGATGGACATCCCCGAGAACCAAACCGGATCTCTACCAACACAAGGCCGGGTTACCCCTAACTGAGTAACAACTGACCGAATATGCCATCCCCCGGTCCTTTGCGACCTTTCAACCGAGCGCTCGCAATCAATTCACACAATCATAAAGTGTTTTCAACATGAGTAAGTATTTGGGCTCCATACCATGATACCACCCTTTTCCAGAAGGAAATGCACATATCCTAAAGGGCGCTACCCCTCATAACCTTGCCGCATCTTTCCTATTTTGACCATTCCCGAGGTGTGAGGCTCGACGAAGTCACGTTCACAAAAACATACTTTATACAAAAGCCATGCTTTGGGTCAACAAATGATCATAGAAATGATCACCAAGATAGACGATCAAATAAATGATCATATCACAAATAATCAACACAATGATCATTTACAGCAACACTCAGCATGTCACATTACCAAATTGGGAATATATCGCTGATAACCTTCAACTACATAACCTCTGAGCTCGTACGTCTCAGAGAAGGGTGTTAAGCTAAAAGAATAAATTCTCCGCCACCAACAGAAATATATTTGAAAGAAATCGGCTTTATATCTCAATTTGTAATGTCAGACATACAATCCATACAAGTCTGTTCCGGGCTCGAACAGAACCGAAGGCACTTCTTACGAAGCCCTTGCAATCCGGGTATTCACAATCCCGATCGAATTTCCCATCACTTAGGGAATCTCTATACCAGGAGCTACCCAGTGCAGAGACAATCGATAGGTCGTCCTATCGCTCTCGCAAATACCCGGTCTTCAACACCGGTCATCAATGCTATCCATTACGTCGTATCACTATTCGGAATGGGTAATCCGAATAACGAGCGCAATAATTTAAAAATAAGCGTGCATTCAAATTCAAGCAAATCACAACAAATACCTTTCAAAGGTAAATATTGATAGTCGGTTATTGAACTATCAATGGATATGCACAACATCACCAGATTCCAAATAATTTTCCAAATTATTTATTTTCCAAAAATATCTTTACAAGATATAAAATTTTCACACTTCAAAAATAAATCAATATTTATTTTTAAACAAGTTCCCCTTTCTTTTATAAATTCCATAGTGAATTTACATTCCAAAATATCCATGCATATACGATTTCAATTATTCATTTCAATTTATCTTCAAAAAGATAAATTCTCAAAATATTCACTTTATATTGGAAAACATTTCCATACTTATTTATTCATAAGTAATTCACAAATTTTATTTATTTTCAACACTTGGAAAATATTCAATATACTTCAATCGAAATTAAGTATATATTTCATTCTTCATTCTCTTTAACATATTTATTTGGGTCAAAACGAATGTTGCGTAAAACATCGTTACAACAACCCAAAATCACTAGTATAGGGATTCAAAGTTTAAATAGATATATAAATCCCAATACTATACAAAACATTTCCTTTCGGAAATCATTTACTATAACAACAGTGTTATAGTCCACCATTTCCTTTTATTTCTCGAAAACGTCAATTTCAACAATAAATGTTGAAATCTATGGTTTCGAATCTCAACACAATTTAAAACATCGTTAGATCGTTTTAATTCTATTTAAAACATCACATTCAAAACAATTTCTTTAACATATTATTCACTATTCAAAAACGTGAATATACTACGTTAACAAATTTCATCCTTTTATTCATTTTATTTCAAAGGATTATTCACTGTCAAAAACGTGAATATAACTCCATTAATAAGTTTCAACAATTTACTTATCAAAATAAGTCGTTTGCGAATTTATAAAACAACGTTTATAAATTCCTTTTCTATTTATTTTATAACAACTTCCTTTTATAAATTCCTTTATTAACCTATTCCAGTTTATGACTCAATTATAAACTAAAAGTTCATATTATAAGTTAAATACTTATAATTTATTCGTTTACAAAAACCGTTCCTTGGAACTTCATAATTATAAATCCTATAACTTATAAGATTCAATGATTTATTCAAACTATTCTTTTAATAACTTTATAAAATTTATAAATCTTACTATTTATAAATTTCATTTATAACTTCACCATTTTTAATTTTATAAATTCCATTCATTTACAAAATTCATTTTCACTTCATTCAAACACTTATAAAAACTCGTTTTATAATGTCAATATTTCAATTTATAAATATCCATTTATAAATCTCTTAATATAAATCAATTTATATTATTCTTTAAAACGTCTTTAAATTCCTTTATAATTTCACCATTTTTATTCATAAAATAATTAAATTTTATAAATCCTATATTTTCAACTTTTTATAATAAATTCAAATCCCCAATTTTAAACTATTTTATAAAACCATTAACCTTATATTTTCAAAAATAAATCTTTAATCGTATTTCTCAAAATCATAATTTTATAACTTTAAAAATTATACGTTTATTTATTTAAAATGGATAAATTCCCAAAAATATTTTATAAACGTATACTTTCAAAAATCACTTTTAGATCCTTTTAAAATTCCAAATTTGGTCCAATGATGCTACACAACAAATAGTCAATCACGACTACAACGATACCATATATCGATATGATAATCCATCAAATATAAAAATATCTGAAATCAAATAAATACTGTTGAGGAATCCAGTTGGATCCCTCCAACCTGTTTTCCTGCATCCACAAACATTAGCACAATACCAATTCCGCTCCAGTACGGAATTATCGCGGTATATGGGATTTAAAATATTATCCGCTTAATAGACGGCGCAATAGGGTCTCATCCGCTATACAAATGCGGGAAATCAATAACTCCAATATATATAGATATGCCAATATATATATATTGCTATTATATATAATACCAATTTCACTGTTTATGAAATATTCGCGGTATATGTTTTTAATAAATAACATCCGCTTACTAACGGCGCATAATGTCTATTTTAACAATCAATAGATAACAATCATCATTTAAACATGCATTCAAATATTTTAAATCTAACTATTTAAAATAAAATCGAAACTGATTCGATTGAGTGAGAAGTTCTCACCTCGATTTCAATTTTGTTTTAGCGATTTATTTCGAATAAAATTAAACGGACGTTTAATTTTACCCGAAATTCTCACTAACTCCAAATGACTCCAATCCAATTCCATAGCGTAGTGCTCGTCCATACGATTCCAACGCAACTGGTTTCGCGCGTTTTCGACCTCGTATGAAAAAGATATGATTTTTTGAAGTTACACGAGTTTATAAAACATATAAATTATAATTTTATAACCTAAAACACTACAGGCCGTAGATCTTGGCAACCCCCTCATCATAGCCGCACACCCCTCTTCTCCCTCATCTCACGTTACTCACCCCAGTAAACACATACGCACGCACAACCCATACCTCATAAACTAGGGTTTCGATTTGCTCCGCCAATACTCGACTAAACTTCATCAAACCTCCTCCATGTGAACGCCCTTCGCAAGAGCTACCCACGGCCAGAGCAAAGTGGAGCTCGGTCACCATATGCGCACGCAGTTCGAGGCCGAACGGCCTGCCTTTGAGCTTGATTTGTCGTCGATTCGAAACTCCAAACACGATCATAGCCGTATAGATTCGAAGCTCATTGCGTGCTCTTCATCTTTCATGTTGGAAGTTTCTCGAATCGTTGCACGGATTTGAAGAGATTGAGGAGAGAAAATGGAACAATTTCGGCCCTTCATTGATTGAACTAGCGGCTACGTATACCAGGGTTTTGTTTTTTTTTTCTTTTGTTTTTTTGTGAATTATGAGCCTATTTATAGAGAATCGAACGACACTATTCATCCGGGTTTTCCGAACTCGGATTTATGCGCCGTAACCAGCGTTTCTAGGGTTTACCCCGCGTTCCGGACACAATGGAATAGGTTTCGGAAGCTAATTCGGACATCTGTGCGAGTTATGGCAATAAACGTTCAATTTAAATTAAACCGATTTAAACGATTTTCTAGGCGTTTTAATTTGTACCGGACAAACGGTAAATCCAATTGACACGAAATTTGAAAACTTACAATAACATCACGTTACGGATCCGATGAAACTAGTTTCGTCGAAATCCGAGACTGTTTGAAAAATGGCTATTTTAACTCGCCAAATTAATATTAAAAATAATTCGATGCGCTTCGAGCTGCCACGATCAAACGATAACTCCGATTGACACGAAATTTGAAATCCGGTAATAACTAACTATTACGGATCCAATGGAACTAGTCTCGTCCAATTCTGAGACTGTTCAAAAATTAGCTATTTTCACTAGTCGATTTTAATATTAAAATATTCAATTTTCACAAATAAACTTTTAATTCGATTTTAAAAGTTCTAAAATATCATTCTAACTCCAATATGATAAAATAAAATTTTACAAATCATTTTCAATCATATTTAACTCAATTTTCAATTATTTTCGTAATTCCACATATTAAATTATTGATTTAATTATCCAATTAAATCCAATTATTCAAATAAAAATTTATTTGACTTATAAATTCACTTATTAATATTTAAAATTAATTAAATATTCAAATTTTAATTACTAAAAATCCTGGGTCCTTACATAGCTTTTGTACCTCGCTCTGATACCACATATAGGATCGATTTCACCCTAGAGGAGTGGTGAATAGGGTGATGCTATTAATTATAAAAATTATTGCGAAAGCTTATAAAATTATTTCAACACAGATATATCAAAATAATAGCAGCACAGATAATAGCAGAATAATAAATGCAGAAATAGAACGACACAGAACATCATCACACTACAGTCAAGCAAACATACTCAATCCTATCAGAACTCATGTACAGATAAATTTTAAAGCAACCTTAAATTGTGAGGTTACTCACTAAAAAGAAAAGAACAGAGCAGTTTTTTTTATTTACACAATTTTGATTTTCTTATTTGACAAACACTTGGAATTAAAACTTGAGAACTAGAAACCTTGTTTAGCTTTATTTTTAAAGGAAGAAACTATTTTTAAAACAGAAATTTACTCACCTTAATTGAAGGTGCAGAGAACAATCTAGATGCAAAGTTCATTTTTCCAGTAACTTGATTTGAAATGCATGCAGAAATCTGGGCTTTGAAATGCTGTTGAAGTTGCTTTTCTTGATTTTGAAGTTGAATATTAAACTGCATTTGATGATTTTAAACTGCATTTGCTAGATGATGATGCTTTTACTTGTTGAATTAAAACTGCAGCTGCTTCCGGTTTGATTACAGAAGTTGAAGTTGATTCATAAAGATTACAAATTTTGTATTGTATATGGGTTTTGATTATGAAAAAGAATTGGTTTTATCAGATTTCCTTTTATCTGATTTTAGTTTCTTATTTGAAAAAAAATGGTTTGAACAAAAATGCATTGCTAATTTTACTTATCTATATTAATTATTTTCAAAAATAAACTACATTGCCACTTGTTACTTAAGTAAAACAAATGATTTACAAGTGTCTTTCTTTGTGTTAAGTGTTTGACACATATTCATTTTAATGATAAAAAGAAATTTCTAAATTTTATAAAGGTTTTTAAGTTCATTTCTTACTTCGTTAATCATGTTTCAAATGTTTAATTACATTTAATTTTTACATGCTGACATAAAAACCTTCTTTATAAAACTATACACAATTTAAATGTTTATTTGAATGTTTTCAAAATAATATTTTTAAAGCTAGACTTTTCAAAAGAGAAAATTTTAAAAAGAAAAGAAATGTTAAATTCAATTTTATTCAAAAGTTTTCAAATCAAAATATTATACTTTAATATAAATAAACTAAATCTTATTTCAAAAGAAAAAAACAATTCTTAAAATAAAACAAAATAAACTTTTATTATAAAATACAATTTTAAACTATTTTATTTTTAAACAAACTATTATATATTTATAAACAAAATAAATATTTACTTATATTTCTATGAAAATATAAGATAATCTTTTAAAACAAACTTTTAAAAAGTTTTCAATACTGATTTTAAACCAATTTAATCAATTCATAAATTATACATCTTATATATAAAATAAGTTAGAAAATATTCTTTATTACATTTAAATTAAAAATCAAAATTCCTATCTACAATGTATACACATATATACATTATAAATAAATATCTTTAAATCAGCTTAGAAAGATAATTTTATTACTTAAATATTTTTAACATTTGAAAACAATAAGATTCTCAAATTAAATTATTATTATTATAAATTTTGAAAAGAATATCATTTGACAAATTAAATAATTATTAATCTTCAAAAGAAAATTCCTGTTTGAATTAAATTATTAAATCAATATTTCACATTTTAAAATAATTATTAATGAAATTATTAAATAAATATTGCTTAAATTTTCGGGACATCACATTCCTCCCTCCTTAAAAGAATTTCATCCCCGAAATTTAAAAGCAAAGGTAATTTAATAATCCCATATAGATTTTAAATAAAAATAGCAAACATATGCTATCAATCAAATAATAACAACCCTAGCAACCAATTCAAACAAACAATTCTAATTATCCAAAAAAATAAATCTAGATAGGATTCCCTAGAGTTTCCCTGGTACAAACACCGGGACACTCGCTCTGCAGAATCTAAACTGGCTACACCACTCAGATCTAGAGCTCCTATGTATCTAGATCTACAAATCTAAACAGGATACAGGACCACAGAGAAGTCCTGATCAACTTGCAAATCTCCCAGAACTACTGATTCTAAAATCAGTGATAGATCATACACGTACTTCCTCGGAGATACGTGAAAAACATAACAAATTCCAGACATCCAAACTGGAAATTCAACCCTGTAGATCCAACACTTAACCCTTGAGAGAAAACAGAAAGATCCAAAACTCATATCCACAAATCTCTCCTGACGATCCTGGGCTGCCTCCAACCTTCTAGATCAATCCAATCTTCGCAGATGTTATACAGAACAAATCTAGACAAAGAAATAAATGATCTCCGGATCCTACTCAACAAAATGGTTCTCTCAAGATCCATCAAAATCCACCACACAGACTCTACTACACAACATCAGAAGACTCCAAAATATATTTTTCTGTAGAAATCTTCTGATCCAAAACAAAACACAAATTCCCAAAGAATCAGGTGTTGTTCCTATTCTGGAATAGCTGCCACCATGCTTCCGCTGCACAACTCTGATTCGAGAATGCTGTTGATGAACACAAGTACAACCTTGATCAACTTATCCCGGAAACACTGTTCATCAAATTCCATAAAATCTCAGTGGCCTATCCGATTCGGTCACAAACACCACAGCAGAAATTCAACCCGAAACTAGATCCGATCAATCCTGCCAGCTTAAATAGATCTCTCTCTCAAAGAACCCTCCTACTATGCTAAACCACCGGCAAAACTCCAAGAACCAAGTCGAAACAGAACACAATCTCTCGGTGCAGATGCAAACATTAACTCCTTCGTAGATATCCAGAGAAATATCAAACCACGTCGATAACTCAAACATCCTCTAGAGATGCTTCAATCCAAACAAATATTGCTCAGTGAACTTCCGAACCATTGCAAGTCACTTTTGCGATCCTACTTAGTAAAAAATTATTCCCTCTTCCACAATCAGAACAGCTAAAGCCTTCTATCCAGAAGATGAACTAGTGGTCAACCTCCAACCATAAACATCACAACCCACTGAGCTTCCAGAAGAAATGAACAAGCTTCACCATCTGCCAAGCCTACTGACAGAAGAATCACAGAGATTTCTGAACCATCGAAGAAACATGCCACTCACTACTGCTACTGCTGCCAAAAACTTCCTTATCCAAAAGCTCATCGAATCACAAAGCTACACCAGCCTCTTCACTAATAGAGCCTCCAGTAGACAGATATCTCTCAGGAAACCCGACTTCAAACCAAGCACAAAAACTCTGTCAAACTGAGTCTCAACTCAATTACAGACAGAATTTCCTTCCCAAAATTGCGAAGATACCATCTCTGGATTCAGTACTCCCAACTGAACCAAACTCAAGAAAATCTACTCACACGAATGCTACCAAGCTTACAATCCAAAGATAAACTCCGAATCTTGAAAAGATTTCCTTCAGAGATCAGTGAAATCTTTCACAACAAACTGTAAAACTACTCAAGATGCCCAATACTGCCCTAGCAGATTCACTTTAAACCTCAAACACTCAGACTCCAACTATCGGTAGTTGTGTTACACACACCACTACCCTATCTACCTTTATTACTTATATTGGAAAACCTGAACAGGTAACCCAAATCAAATAGGTAGAAATAAATATATATACAAAATTACAAATACACTCTCTCAAGAAGGACACCACTCCAGAGCATAGGTATTCGCTCAACCTAGTGCTCTGATACCACAATGTAATGACCCGCCTTTCATTCCATAGAAAAACGCATCATTAAGAAGAAAGAAAGGGATAGAAAAGTGAAAAGAAAGAAAAGAAAGAAACAGACAACATCAGAATCTCACAGCGGAACGAATAAATTGTATTATATCACAAAAAACTTTACATAGTATCATATACATCAGAGTTTCACAGCTAATACAACACAAACTAGACAGTTATAAACTCCCGTCTAACAATTACTATTCAAGTACATCAGAGAAAACATATACAACTCAAACACAACGGAATCACAATATATATCTACTCGTGGAAGCCTCCTGCTCTATATCTCCTCCAGAAATCGTCAAGGCAATCCTGAACACTTGACTACTCATACGAAATATGAGTACCCAAGAATTTAATAAAACAGAAAATAAACATTCGGGTCAGACAGGGGTCTGGTGTGAGTAAACGGGGTTAAAATTGCTTAACTTTAGAAAATCCTTTAAAGACAAAAGGTATCACGTAAGACTTCCCACACATAAACATGGAAAAGTTTTTACCTTACGCTAACCAAAACATTTGATAGGAAATCTAGTGATATTATAATAGTGTCTAGGTTTTCAAAATAAAATACAGAAATAGCTGGAAGGCTTACATCTCACGTTCCAACATAGTTGGGCACAATCAAAACCGTACAGACACTTATTGGATTTTGGATTCCATTAATGGCAGGGCTACTGGGGTACCACCCATCACGGTACGTGGCCTAGATCACCGTGCCGAGGAGTAAGCCCGCTCCCCTACAACATAAGGCCGGAACCATTCCTTACTGAACAGTTACGAACAAGACCACCCCGGCGATTCTAGGTATCAATCGCCCCACACAGCCGAAATAAAAAGGGACATCTAGACAGGGGTAAATCTTGCTCTCAAGTGGGGGCTACCCACGAAGCCTTGCTGCACCTCCCCTGTTTTAGCCATTCCCGGTTGATGAGGCTTGAGGCTACGATTACCTTTATAGGACACATCAATCTTAGAATGCTCATCGTCCTCCTGACGATGTTCTGAAAGCATTCAATCCATACAAGTTCGTTCCGGGTTCGAACGAAACCGAAGGCACTATCTCGTTGCATTCATTTTGAAATCACCCTCAGAGTCCACGACCATACCCTTGCACTCTAAATCACCATCTCGAACCTATAAGTACTATTCCGTCAAACTCATTACGGAATCACCCACAGAGTCTTACTAACGTATAGTTCTTACACCTCGAGTCTTCACTTGCTCCACTTGGATTAACGACCTAACGTTTAATTGGAATTGATGTGGTTTTCGGATATCCAAATATGGAAATCCTATCCCGGTCTCACCGAAACCAAATGCCATCTTAATGTCCAAGTTGTACTTAAGGGTTTTAAAACAATTAACTCATTTCATTATTATCCATTTAACATAGATAGATAAACTAAATATCACAATAGATAATCACATTTTCATCATAAATAGATAACTTGTATCATAATCATAACAGATAACCATCATAACCAGACAATCATCACAATCCATCATACTTAACCATGCATCCATATCATATAGATACTACTCATCTCATTGCTGAGATCACATCCATCCAATCAATATCATCCATAAGCAAAGATTTATTAACCACTATTTCTAATTAATTTAAAATGAATTAAATTAATTACTTCTATTTCTAATTAATTTAAAGTAAATTAAATTAATTATCACATCTATAAATCCTGCTTAATATCCAATTATTAATCAACCTAGTTAATTAATCATTTTTTGAATTTTCAACTTGATTAAACATCTATGATTAATCATTCACTAATTACAATAAGTAATTAGTCTTAATAAATTTTAGAAAATTAATTAACCTTAATCATAAGTAATTAACATTTAAATACTTCATTAATTAACTATAATTAATTACATCTATCCTTAATTAATTACATTAATTAATCACTTAATAATTAATTATTACTTAATTAAACAATCCTTAATTACATCATTAATTATATTAATTAATGACCTCTAATTTAAATTAATAACTTTATTTAAAATTAATTACATTTAGTAATTAATCTAAAATTAAAATACTATTATTAATCACCTTTGATTAATATAATCCAGTAATTAACTACCCTTAATTACTCATTAACAAATTAATTATCTTCATAATTAATTATCTCCATTAATTAATCCCTTGATTAACTACAAAAGTAATTACCAAAATTACTTAATTAAAAATCATTTCCCACTAATTACATTCCAGTAATTATCACGTATTACTTCTCTAAGTAATCTTGCTCCATTAATTATATTAAGTAATTACACTTATTAAACCATCAAATGATTTACTTAAATTAATTAAACTAAATTAATTAACTTAACAAATCACATTATCAAAATTAATTACAATAAGTAATTAATCCTTTAATTTTTTTTATCAAGTAATTATACTTAATAATTAAAAACTAATTACCTTAAATTAATTAATCTAATTAATTATCAAAATTAATCATATTAATTAATTACTTAATTATCCTTAGATAATTATCATTTTTAATTAATAATATTTCCCTAAATTACTTCCTTAAGAAAATTATCTTGGATTAATCATCATTAATCATTTCTAATTAAATTAATTCTAATTCATTATTTAAAATCAAATAAGTAAATTCTTAAGTAAGTTCTTTTATTATCATAATTATCCTAAGATAATTTACTTAATTATTAATGATTTCATTAATATTCAAAATGTATTTTAAATAATACATCTCTAAATTAAATTCAAATTCCATTTTAAACTTTAAGATTTCAAAATGTTTAACTATTTAAACATTATCCTAATTTAAATAAATTATAACCTTAAAATAAAAGTGAAAATATTCATTACTTATGTAAGCAAATTTTAAATCCAAATTTACTTAAGTTTATTAAAGAAATCAAGTTTTTAAAATAAAATAATTATTTAAAACTTCTCAAATTTCAAGTTAAACATTTCATAACTTTTTTCAAATATTAAAGAAATCTTTCAAGTTTAAACATTTATTTAAAATCAAATTCATCTTTAAAATCTACTTTAAAACATTTGAATTTAATCAACATTTTAAAATTTACAAAACTGTTTAAATTTAAACTGGATTCAAAGTAACCTGAAAATTATAATTAAACTTGATTTTAAACTTAATGTAAATCTTACTTAATTTTAAATATTTTCAATTTAAACTTTGAATTTAAAAGTTCATCTGAATTCATATTTTAAACTTTGCATTTTGAAAATCCAAATTGAAATTCTACTCAAAAATTTGAATTCCATCTTAAAATTTCAAAACTGCATATTTCAGGTTTTACAACCTGAAACCAATCACCTACCTGAGAACTCAAAATTTTACTTCGAGTTCTCAAACCCCTTGCTCCGAGTTAACAACCTATTTCACCCGAGTAATACTCGAGTCATCTGCTTGCACCAACCAAGCAAAAAGTTCACCGGAAACAAATGTGCACGGTGCATATGCACCGGCACTTCGGCAACCTTCAGCCACCCTGACCAACTCCACCACGTCACTGACAAACCCCCAAGCATGATCACGATCACCAAACTCCCCACAGCAGCTCGAATCAAAACCGAGTTAACCCAGCAAACCTGGAACCCGACACAGCAATAAAAACCCCAATCCTGTCAACGGCCAGAAATTCCAACTCCGACCATCATTATCGCCGCGACTATGGCCATAGATCTATCTTCGACCCCTCTCCCGATTCCCAAAGCCTCGTATCACTTGAATCACCACAGAGTTCAAGATTTTACAAAAACTTCGATCACTTAAAAATTAGGGTTCAAACCTAAAAATTCCTACGGCCATCGCCACCGCCTTCTGGCCATCCACCTCTTAATTTTTCTTCACTCTCCAGTCAACACTCCACTTCCAAGAAGAATTACGGCTTCCAAAATCTACTAAATGATCAGATAATCCCAAAAACCCAAATTCTGTTCAATTCCTAAATGCTAACTCCACAAATGATTTAAAAATGTGATGCTTGTTTTAAAATTCAGGTTTTCTAACATGCATTCAAGTTTTAGACTTGATTTAATAATTAAAGATATTTGATATTCTTACTTTTGAAAAAAAAATTATCTGTTATTATTGTTTTTCAGAAGTAACAGATGTAATTTAATTAAATTAAAATTTTACAAACCTAAATCTATGCTAAACAAACATAATTTGTTTACATAATAATCTCTAACTAAGATTCAATCATATAAAAATTGATTTGTATTTAAAATCCTAGTTAAGAACAGAAACAAGTCTGTAGAAAATTGGCATCACACTCATATGCATATTTATGCATATACACAGAACATCATCACACTACAGTTACTCAATCCTATCAGAACTCATGCACAGATAAATTTTAAAGCAACCTTAAATTGTGAGGTTACTCACTAAAAAGAAAAGAACAGACCAGTTTTTTTATTTACACAGTTTTGATTTTCTAATTTGACAAACACTTGGAATTAAAACTTGAGATCTAGAAACCTTGTTTAGCTTGATTTTTAAAGGAAGAAACTATTTTTAAAACAGAAATTTACTCACCTTAATTGAAGGTGCAGAGAACAATCTAGATGCAAAGTTCATTTTTTTAGTAACTTGATTTGAAATGCATGCAGAAATCTGGGCTTTGAAATGCTGTTGAAGTTACTTTTCGTGATTTTGAAGTTGAATATTTAACTGCATTTTGATAATTTTAAACTGCATTTGCTAGATGACGATGCTTTTACTTGTTGAATTAAAACTGCAGCTGCCTCCAGTTTGATTACAGAAGTTGAAGTTGATTCATAAAGATTGCAGATTTTGTATTGTATTTGGGTTTTGATTATGAACAAGAATTGGTTTTATCAGATTTCCTTTAATCTAATTTTAGTGTCTTATTTGAAAAAAATGGTTTGAACAAAAATGCATTGCTAATTTTACTTATCTATATTAATTATTTTCAAAAATAAACTACATTGCCACTTGTTACTTAAGTAAAACAAATGATTTACAAGTGTCTTTCTTTGTGTTAAGTGTTTGACACATATTCATTTTAATAATAAAAAGAAATTTCTAAATTTTATAAAGGTTTTTAAGTTCATTTCTTACTTAGTTAATCATGTTTCAAATGTTTAATTACATTTAGTTTTTACATGCTTACATACAAACCTTCTTTATAAAATTATACACAATTTAAATGTTTATTTGAATGTTTTCAAAATAATATTTTTAAAGTTAAACTTTTCAAAAGAGAAAATTTTAAAAAGAAAAGAAATGTTAAATTCAATTTTATTCAAAAATTTTCAAATCAAAATATTATACTTTAATATAAATAAACTAAATCTTATTTCAAAAGGAAAAAAACAATTCTTAAAATAAAACAAAATAAACTTTTATTATAAAATACAATTTTAAACTATTTTAATTTTAAACAAACTATTATATATTTATAAAAAAAAATTACTTAATTTCTAAGAAAATATAAGATAAACTATTAAAACAAACTTTTGAAAAGTTTTCAATACTGATTTTAAATCAATTTAATCAATTCATAAATTATACATCTTATATATAAAATAAATTGGAAAATATTCTTTATTACATTTAAATTAAAAATCAAAATTCCTATTTACAATGTATACACATATATACATTATAAATATATATCTTTAAATCAACTTAGAAAGATAATTTTATTACTTAAATATTTTTAACATTTGAAAACAATAAGATTCTCAAATTAAATTATTATTATTATAAATTTTGAAAAGAATATCATTTGACAAATTAAATGATTATTAATCTTCAAAAGAAAAATCCTGTTTGAATTAAATTATTAAATCAATATTTCACATTTTAAAATAATTATTAATGAAATTATTAAATAAATATTGCTTAAATTTCTGGGACATCACAGATGCTTCATAGTTGGGGGTGGTCTCGACAAGGACTAGGGCGCTGATGGCCTAATCGATCCCTTGAGAAAACCACCGTTGATTATTGAAAGCTCTTGTTGAAGCATGGAAACACCTTTTTGCCTGCCTGAGGGAAGTCCCATAACACTTATTGCCTTTTGCTTATTTCCTCTAATCTCGTTGACCCTATCTTGAATGGGGAATTTCATGATGAGATGATTGTACTAGACGATGACATCCAACCCAATGAGTGGCGGTCTTCCTATTAATAGGTTATAAGCAGACTGGAAACTAATCACCACAAAGTTACCTGGATCTTTACAGTGAGAGGCTTTTGACCAAATGTTGTTTCAAGTGAAGTAGTGCCTATTGGAACAATGCCTACAACCCAAAAGTTATATATGGACAAGGTGTAGGGGGTAAGGCTGGAGGCAGGAAGCTTGAGAATTTCAAAGACATTCTTAAACATGACGTTAACTGAGATGCCTCAATCAATGAAGGCCTAACACATATTTGAGTTAGTTAAGGTAAAAGTGATGACCATGGGGTCGTGATGGGGGTAAGAGACTACTTCCTTATCTTCATTAGTGTAGCTGATAAATTGTTCTAATTCTAGTCAGGGTGCCTTGGACGTCCAAGATTCTAATGAATAGATCAGATCGGCTATGCCCACTTTCCTTTGATGCCCGGACTAAGCCCTTAGCTACTGCCAGTCACATGCGGGCCTTCGCATATGGTCAGGACCTCGGTAATAGCTTGGACATTTGTGTTATTAGGTTGAGGGGGTGGATTTGACCATTCGTTGTGGTTTGCCTTTTTCTCGACCTAATGTCAAATAAATTCCAAAAGTGTTCTTTACTAAATGAACCTCTCAATCTCATCCTTAAGCACCCAAAACTCTATAATATAGTGGTTTTTCCTTTGATGGAACTTGTAGCATTTCTTGTTGTCGCGAGTTTCCTTCTGCCATCCCTTCCTTGCAGTGGCGGGCCTTTGGAATTAGTCTTGGGTGACGGGATAATCTAAGGCGATGCCTTTGCTTAAATTAGAGTAGCTATTATACCTGAGCTTTTATTGAGAGTAGGCCTCTAGTTGCCTTCTAGTGTCAGCCTGACGACCACTGTTTCGATGATCATTGTTGTTGTGAGGACCGGCTTGGCAGGGGCGCCTCATCTCATTGTCACTATCTGCAAATCCGTGTTTTCCATCCTCATTATACCATTTTCCTACCAACAAAATTCAATCAAGGATGTAGCTGGCTACTATTTGAGCTCGAGAGGGAAGCCCGATGGGATCTAGAGGCTGGGGGTACTGAGGCCAATAAGTAGAAGAAGGCAGCCGAGGTTGCCAAAAAGACAGTGGGGGAGGCGACCGAGGCGTAGGGTTGGGAAGAGAGGATAGAGAAATTTGAGGCAGACCTGTGAGCGAGGGCCAAAAAAAGAAAAAAGGAGAGGGGGCTTTAAGGAAAGGTTAGCTAAGGCGAGAAGGAGTTTGAATAGCTACAGGCTAACATCGTAGCTCGTGGGGCCGAAGATCGGATGGATGCAGACGTTGCCGCATAAGGAAAGAATAGGCAGCTATTTGGCATAACCAGCTGAAGATCATGGTAAGAACCCTTATTAGGAGGAATTACCAATTACCGTCAGTATGTTCGATGCAGAAGCTTTTGCATGGACCTGGTAGGAGGTGGCAGAATAGATGCAGGTTGAGGGTGTTTCGGTGCCAACCACAGTTACTCTATCGCAGCTAGACTTCTTGATCGAGCGAGCTTTGTGGTTGGACTTAGATGAATGTTAGTTTTCCCTGGATTTTATACCTTGCGGGCCAGGCCATGTGCCCCCGCACGTTTGGATTTTAATATATTTCCTTATTGTCAAATATTGTCTATGTCTTGACGGTCAAATATGTTCTTGTTTGCTTATGCTTAGCTTGTAGGGTAGCATACTTTGAGTAGCTGGTAGCTCATTTGTGTTTGCACTTAGCATTTTTGACAAGGCAGATTAGTCTAGCTAGGAGACGATCGTCGATCGAGGCTTCTTGCACATTTTATATTGAATTGATCAACTTTTGTTTGCTAATAGGCTAGGTCAGTTAAAGGACTCAAATACGAGTCTTACCTACATGACCTGATCATCTTTTGGAAGGCAATCTAATGTAAGAGTTCATGCTTACCTATGCCATCCTTTTGTCAGGCGGTCCTGGTATGAACCTAAACAACAAATGACTAGAAGGTTTTCATGGGCTATGCATGGCAAGTGGGGAAGGTAGGTGGTCCCGGCTTAAACTTGAGCAACATATGGTTGGAATGTTTTCCCAAAAGACACGACGCTAGTTGTGAATGGTAGTCAAGCCTAATGTGTACTTGAATGCTAGGTGGTAGTCCCCGATAAGAATTGCATGCATGATAATTCACACTCGTGGATAGCTAACCAGCAAGTAGGGAGACTAGCTCGCTATGTACTTGGCAGCAAAGGTCGGCAGTCCCCAATAAGGAAAATGAGCACATAAAAATTCATCCCTTACTGGATAGCCTAGTGAATGTTGAATAATGTTGACCTATGGAATCTCTAATGTATTCGTAAAAAAGTGGTGCTACATAGCCTCATAATTGTGATCGATTCTCATATGTAATTAGCTTGGAGATGAATGGGGATCTAAGAGCGTGAGATGATGGATCCATCTGAGGGAGGGAGGTAGTAAGTATTGGTTTTTAGGACTTCGTGAATGACATACGACCCTTACTAGTTTGGGCAAAGTACTCGCTTGGCCAGGACTTTTGTATTTGCAAACACCTAGCATAGGACAAGGTCACCAACAATGAATTACTGGAGCTTAACCTTTGAGTTTTGGTGCTTGGCGATTTTCCTTTTTTAAGCTTAAGCGCGGAGCTTGGCTTTGGCTCTTTGCTCTTCTATAACGTCGAGTATGAGCTTGAGTAGCTGGTTATTCTGCTTGGCCATGAAGGTTAGACATCAAAGTGTGGAGATGTCTACTTCGATAGGTAGCATGGCTTCATACCCATAACATAGTGAGAAAGGAGTAAGGCCGCTTGACTTGCGATTGGAGGTGCGATAGGACCAATGATCTAGTGGCGGCACTTTAGCACGGTTTCCTTTAGATTTTGTAAGGCGCTTCTTGAGAGTGGACTTGATGATTAATTGATGACCTACACTTGTCCATTGGCTTAAGAATAAGCAATGGAAGAGAAGCATTTCTCAATTCGGTTTCTTATAATGAAGTCGTAAAAGAGGCCACTCCCAAATTGAGTGTCATTATCGATGATGATCTTCTTTGGTGGGCCAAAATGATAAACAATATTCTATATTAGAAGCTCGGTACTATGGGGAAGATTTCCTCAGTAAGTGGTTCAACTTGGACCCACTTGGTGAAGTAGTCAACCACGACTATAGCATGATTGTACCCTCCTTTGGCATTTGGCAGCTTGCTTATCAAATCGATTCCCCATGCATCGAACGATTATGTGGAAGTCATTGGAGTGAGGAGGGTGGGCGACGCTCAGGAGACCTTGGAAAACCTATAACATTGACCATAGTTTTTCACATATTCCACAGAGTCTTTGATCATGGTAGCCCCTATTGGAAGTCCTTTTTAGCTATGCTTTTCCACCCTCCCTCCCCAACATGATCTCTGTAGAATCCTTTATTTGGTTTTTCTAAAATCAGGACGACTTTGTCTGTAGACATGCACCAGTGAAGTGGTGTGGAATACCCTTATTTATGGAGCCTCCTATTCGAAATTGTATAATTATGTCTAGTAGAGAATCTTCCTTACTTACCTTTTGGTCAGTAAAAGTAGGGATGTAAATTTTGTACAATTATCCAGCGTCTGACTTGGTCCGAAGCTGTAAAATGTCTAATCTATGTCTGTACGATTCTCACTTAGGACATAATTTAGGACAAGAAATAAATGATGAAAATATGTTCATTTGAAAATTTTTGATGTTTTTCTATTTTTCGAACATTGTTTTTCTATTTCCATACTCGTACGAACAATGTTCGAACTTAAACCTTATCTGGTCCATGTCCATCGAATCTCTTATAAGATAGGACACAGGCAGACCTCCATCCAGTTTGGTCTAACCCATTTGCACTCCTAACAGGTAGCTTCTCGTTTGTTAAATATCTAGCCATGGGCAACGTCCAGTTATTAGTGGACGGAGCGTCTATTTCCGTTGTTACTGCTCCCAGTTCGTAACTAGTTTTATCTTAGATTTCTAAGGGGACCAGGGTGTGATTTCTTCTTTAGATTACTAGCTACTTTAGCCAATTGGTCGGCCTTGACGGTTTGTTCCCTGGGTATCTATTCTAACTTGAATTCACGAAGGTGCAGACGATCATGTTTGCCTCGACAACATACAAAGCTAGTGTCATGTTCGTTACTTGAAATTTTCCAATCTTGTTTATGACCAAAGACCAGTCACTGAAAACATGTACAAACTCCAAGCATAGCTCTATGGCGATCCAAAGATCGGACAAGATAGCTTCTTACTCAGCTTCATTGTTAGCCGCCTTGAAAGTAAGGCAGACCGCAAAACATGGATCTTTTCCTTCATCGTAACAAGGACCATGCTGGCCCATTCCCACCTCTTGTTTGATGTCCCATCAACATACATGTGCTAAGCAGGCCTATTAGTGATAATTTCTTCTTCCATCGTCTGAGCTTAAGCATTTGGCAATGAAATCAGCAATAGCCTAACCCTTGACAAAAGTGTGAGGCTGGAATGAGATGTGGTGCTGCCCATGTTCGACAAAACACTTTAATAGTCAGCTCATTGTATTGGGTCTATTGATGATTTACTTTAAAGGTCGATTATTTAGGAATTTGATTGGGTGAGCTAGAAGATACAGATATATTTCTTAGGCTCTAACGAGCAGGTAGAGTATGAGCTTCTCTAGCCTAGATTATCTTGTCTCTGGGCCAGTCAACCTCTTTTTTACACGATACACCAACCATTGGACCTTCTCATCTTTTTGATTAGGGTGGCGTTGATCGCATGGTCGGACATGGCTAAGTATAAATGTAGATCCTCCCCGTCGGTAGGCTTGGATAGTATCAAAGGAGTGGCTTGGTGCTGCTTTATTCTTTGAATACCTTAGTGCATTCTTCGCTCTAAGTGAAGCTCTAAGTGAATGACTTTCACCTTTTGATAATGTTGAAAAAGTGGAGACATTGATCGATTGACTTTGATACAAACCAGATTAATGTTGCAACCATATCATTCAAGCTTTGCACTTGCTTCACCATTCTGGGGGCTTTCATGTCTTAGATGACTTGGATTTTATCGGCATTAGCTTCAATTCCTTTGGCACTCATAGCCTAGCCAAGGAACTTTCTGAACTGGATGGTGAAAGAGCATTTCTTAGGATTTAGCTTCATGTTTTATCGACAAAAGATGCCGAAAGTTTTGGCCAGGTTTTACACTGTACCCCTCCCTCCCCCTAGCGTCCTCAGATTAGACTAGCATATCGTCCACATAAAATTTCGTAGACCTGCAATTCGATTTAGAAAACAAATGATTAATTAGATATTAGTATGTTACACTGACATTTCTCAAAACAAAAGGCATGGCATTATAACCGTATAACCGGTGTTTGTTATGAAGGGGGTATGTTCTTGGTCTGTGTCGTGTATAGTACTTTGATTGTACTTAAAATAAGCATCCATGGAGGTGAGGAGCTCATGTCCACTAGTTGCATCCACCAGTTGATCAATGCGAGTCAAAGAAAAACAATCTTTGGGGGAATGCTTTGTTAATATTGGATAAGTCACAGCGAGTTCTCCAGGTCCCAATTGACTTTCTGACTAATGTCGGGTTTTCCACCCTTCCTAGATATTCTGCCTTCAAATAAAGCCATTGGTTAATAGCTTGTCTACTTCTTCCTTGAGATCATGATGCCTTTTTGGGTTGAGTGGTTAGCGCTTTTGATGGATGGGTAGCCTTTGGATCAATATTGAGCGCGTGACAAATGATCCTAGGATCAATGCCAGTCATGTCGGTGTGCTATCATGTGAAAATGTCTTTACTGTCTTTTAGGAACCGATTAGATCCCTTCTTACTTCTGGGTTGATCTTGGTATCAATTTGAATGACCTTGTTGGGGTTGCTGCTATCAGTGGAGATGGATTCTAAGGAAGTAGCCAGCATGCCTTCAAAGCATGAGTCATCCATACGAGGATCCGATAGGTCATTCATTGGGTCTGAGCTTATTTCCAAGTCGCATGTAACACCACGAAAGTTTAATGAAAATTTAATAAGAGAATTTTATTTAAAAAAAGCAAGGACCAAAATGAAATTTTCACAGAAGTTCGATTTTTGCTATGGAAATTGCACCACTGCATTTATAGCCATTTTCTGGACGATTTTCATATATAACACTTCAAAATTGAGAGTTTTCTGATGCGATGAATGACCTTTGCTTCGTTGCAAGTTATGATGTGTGTATATGGTAGCCATAAATATTTTCCAGGCTAGATCCAACATGCTAAACTAGTTACTAACCTCTATAAATTCAACCCTAATCATAAAATCTACAAAAACGTATATGGCACTGAAACTTTGCCAAAATCTAACTCCCCCTCTAATCCTAATTTTTTTTCAAAATCAAACAAATATCTAAGTATGAGAAATATAACCAATTGAATCAAGGAGAGGCAAGCAAATGGAGACCAATTATCAAGCAGAGCAAGTTTGAAGAGCTTAGGATAAGGTGAATGGGAACAAATTTAATTAGATGAACATTACAGTTAAGTTTATTCTATTCTATATGATCTAGGATAGTGGAGATCGAATTGTAAACTGTAGAACCCGAATTTAAAATCTATAGTAGGATTGCAATCACTAAATTTTGATAAACCTGATATTAATTGCTAATACACCCCTTTAATTATTTAACTATAAACCCTAGATTAAACAATTGAAATTGAAATTGTGCAAACCTATGAAATTGAGAAATATAAACTGGTTAATTGAATTGCTTAAGGTTCATTGTAAACTATAAATGCTAAAATCAATGAACATTAACCCTAATTAAAAATCATAGTAAAAGCCTGGATAAAACCCGATTTTTAAACGGCGATCGTTCGACCCTCGTCCCGAGTGATCGACTGCAAGCAGTCAACGGGTTAAGGCTAGCGGTCGATCTGTTGTCCCTTGAAATGAAAATTTAAGCATCGGCATAAAGCCCAAGTTAGTAATAAAAATTTATATGATTTCTAGTTATTGTATGGGCTTATTTTGGGTTAAGTGATTAGAGATAAAGGGGCAGCTATTTCCCTATAAGAGGACGCTAGGTCATTGCGGGGGTGGGTAAATGTAGTTTATCAAATTGGGGGTCGAGTAATTGACTAGGAGCGATTTTATTTTTGCAAACGGCACTCACAGGGAGGTTCTATAGTGGACGTGCAACACTGACATATGATAGATGAGTGAGCCCGGCACAATGGGAATCCTAGTATGCACGATTTCTAAGGCGATATAATACGGTTTTGATGGAGAATCTTGACGCGTGCAATAAGAGGCATACACTATGATCGGGAGGTGAATGTAGATACAGATGATGAGACACCCCAACAAGTCGGCATTTGGGGTCTTCCTCTCCAACTATTGTTAGGTTGTGGGTATTCGCAGTTAGGGGAAATTTGGTTGACTAGTAGCCTTGTGGTGGTGATATTATGAGGAGTAATTCGCATGGTAGCATTATGCAATGATATTAGTGGGGAGTAACAGTAGCATTATCCGGTGAAAGTAGTAGGGAGCAATTCCCATAATAGCCTAGTGGTGGTGATATATATGATAAGTAGTTCCTACGGTAGCATTATGCGGTGATAGTAGTAGGGAGTAGTTCCCACAGTAGCTTAGTGGAGGTGATATTAGTGGAAATATATTTCCATAGTATCCTAATGGCGATGCTTTCTTATTGAGTAGCTGTAGAAATGGTTGTCGGTTGTTAGATGTGAGGTTCGATATCTAGTTCAATCATTGTTGTAGCCTACACAAACTGTAACGTAGGTATGTATTATACAAGAACCCTTGGGTAATGGACCTTAGTAATTCATGGACACTTGTAGTGCACCTATGTCATCTAGGGTAGAATCAAAGTTAAATGCACATGATCATCACACAATAAATTAGTACTCATTCACCAGACTTTTGTCTAACCCACCTCCTTTTTTCCATTTTCCCTACAATAGGATGACAGGTTATCAGTTGGTTTAGCATAGTATATGGAGAAAGGAGCTACATATTGGAGTTCTCATATTATTTATTGTTCATCATAAAGTTATTTACCGTATTAACAATATATAAAACTTATATTGTAATTTGGAAATAGTGTATATGACAATTAAGTATTTTAGAGACTATTTCTTAAACGACTATTTTTCAACAGTTATATTTTAATTTCTTCCACTGTGAGACCTGGAAGTGTCGAATGTCTTAAAATTTACTTTTATAATTATGCTTTAAATTGTTATAAAAACCCAACAGCTCATATTTCTCGGCATACCATGAGTTCGAAAGTCACACTCGGCTTTGGATCGGGGTGTCGAGAAGTGCGGGATTACATTTGGTATTAGAGCTTAGGTTTAAGATCCATTAGGATTTAGGACCTTATTAAGAGAACATACCTTAAAATTATAGAAAAATGGTTTTTAAAACAATTTTCCAAAAAAATTTCAAAAGTGGGTTTTGAAAAAAAACATAGATAAAAGTTTCCAAAAATCTTTCCAAAGATCTTATCTATAAATCAAAATTTCTATTATTCGTGCATATATTATCTTTGGGAAAGTTGAAAATAATTCACAATCGTAGAATGAGAATGAATACAAGCTTTAGAGGAATGGCTTTGGAAAGGCAGCTAAGATTCCAAGCGTGAACATCCATATATGGTTTCGTCGGTATCTAAAGCGAGGAGACAAGATGAGCTTAACCCGACCAAGGGAGCCTAATTATAATTTTCTAATATATGTATTAATACACAACACCTGATATATTTTGACTCATAAGGTAGTTGTTGAATTATTCCTTACATAGGTAGACAAATGTGGATCAAAGTAAAGAAGATTAGTACCATGAGACCCATATTATGGAATATGATGTTGACATCATAAAATGGACTTTACAAATTTAATACAGAATCCCTAGTTAAAGTAGAAGCCATATTCTTACATTAGTAGTAGTTGCAAGGACTCCTATTCACTTAGTGGTATGACTAGAGTATTCCCATAGTGAAATTGGATATCATATTGGAAAATAAACTTGTGTTAACCAACTTTGAAAAGAAGGACAGAAACCTTATGCACAAAGCATTGTTGGGTATAAGTGGGCTTGGGTAATTAGGTTGCTACGGTCAACTCCGACTTAAGTGATAAACCAATGAAAATGTTTTTAAAAGGTTAAAAACTATAGATGTCTGAAATTTTAAGTAGAAAGAGAACATTGGCTTATAATTTTATATAAAGTAATCAAACAAATTTTATGAAAATTGTTTAAAAAGTAAAAGTAGATAATTTGACAAAAAGCGATTTTTCAATAACTGTTTTAAAGCTTTTGTTTTGTCCTTTAGGCACATTATTACGCTCAACCTAGTGTACATTTTGCTTTTGACAATAGTACTTTTGAAAAAAAAATTGAGAAGTAAGACCCAACTTTTGGAACTCTTTTTATAAATAAGAAATGGTTAGTACTTGAAATATCTTTTATCGATGTTTCTATCAAACTTTGAAATAATAAGATAAAGTATTACATTTTCCTTAAAAATACTTCTTTGTGAGAATTTCTTATTTATGAAAGAAAATTTTAAAATGGTGTGTTCTATGTACATTTTGCTAGACTAAGCTCAACTATTTTTGATGATTTGATTAAAGAAGAATAATGTGATCTTAGTAAATAACGAAACGTTTGTTAAAATGGATAGAGAGTTTTTACAGATTTTAAACTTACTAGTTTTGTAGAAATAAAGTTAAAATCAAATGTTCTGATTTAAAAGGGTAAAGTGAAAATATTATGACTATCACTTAAACTTAAAAGAAAAGAATAGGTTGGAGTTAGATAAATAGAATTAAACAGCTTACTAGGACAAGATTTACTATGGAATTTAGAAGCATTGAAAGGGTTAGGACAGAGATAAATGGTAACATGAAAATTTAGTGATCTTTCTCGTCAACAGTTAAATTGGAAGGATAGGGTACTAGGTCGAACTTCCTGTAGTAGTGAAGGGTGAGTACCACCTTGTGTCTCTTTACCCGAATATGGTTTAAATAGTAAGGAAGGTTGAAAAGTATGGTTTGGGTAAAACATATTCCAAAATAAGGAAAGAGTAAACCAAGATAGTTATTATCAAGAGATGCTATATATATAAGGAGTTTTATTCGGTTTAAAGTGTAAAAAGGACCGAGCAGGGTCTATTTCAATTCTTATATAGTGCATTAAGTGACAAAGGGACAATTCCTTGATTACATTAGGCAATCTAAATGGAACGGTAAGTGAAGTTTTGGCACTATAGCAACAAGGTCGATACCATATAGGTAAGCATAGGATACCTGTAGGCTATGGACGGTCTAGGTATTGGTGGGTACCATATAGGTGAGGATATGGTACATGTAGGACACCGGTGGTCCATTGTGTTGTTCCCCTAAAGGCTATAGGCGGAGCGTGTGGATATTAATGGGAAAGTATATATTTTATACATGTTATTGGATTTATATAGTAGAAGTTATGTTCCATGTGTGCCTATGTAAATCTGGGAATTGTAGGGTTAAGTATAGCACATGCTTGAATATGGAAAACAAGGGGGAAGTAGTCCTTAAATAAATGAGAAACTTCATCAAAGAAATTGTATGGTAATTCCTGGTTTTGTTGGGTAATTGATATAGCTTAGTAAACGTAATTGTAAGTTGTTTAAATTTGGAATGGGATTTAAGTAGTATTTTAACTCATTGGAACGTAGAGGGTTGCAATGAAATTCCTATGGACTATCATGTTCAGATTTATAAATGAAAGTGTATCACTTGAAATGACAAGGAATACACCAAAAAGAAAGAGAAGTATAAAATAGGGATATTTACTGTATTTTGTATTGTCTATTTCAATAACTACAAAAAAGATAATTTCTTGAAATTCTTAAACGTAATACAAATTCTCCTTTTGGAATAAGACATAGAAATTTACACTATCAACCTTTCCTTTAGGAAAGATGTAGTCCCAATGCTCTAAAATACAAAAACCCCTAAGTATAAACGAAAGTATTGGCCATCATATTTATTAAATTAAAATGATAGTGCATCATTCCATTTTGAGTTGTCCTAATCGTAAAATAATTGGAATAAAGTGGTAAGAGGTTATTTTTGTAAGAAGGTCTCATTTATGGAAAGACATTAAGAAATGGTAAAGTCTTGGAAAATTTTAGTTAAGGTTGTGCAAAGGATGGTTAATTCATGGATTTGGATCTCCGTCAAGAAAAGGATATTTTTAATTGCACGTAATGAGAACGCGAAGGTGATTTTCATATAAAATAAGATCAAGAAATTTTTGGTAAGATTTGGACGAAAAGATTTAAAAAAAATTCAATCATCCTTGGGATTGGAAGAAGACTATTTACATAAGAAAATTCATGGAAGACTAACTTGTAATACATAGTTGTGTGCATAGTAGTCGCATGCGAACAAAGTACCACTTTGGTGATTATTACAAATGGTAGAATGATTTTAGGTTATAACTTCAATTAATTCTAGGAATTTTATTGTTAGGGTTGTATGGAAAAATAGACCAAACTTCCACTTGTGAAATTTAGGATGGATCCCTATAAACTTAAACATTATACCTAGGTACCATGATTTTTGTAAGACTGAAGGAACCATTCAGAAGTAAAATGAGATGACTTAAGTTAAGTCGAACTAGAAAAGAAGTTTTTCTATTTTCAATAAGTTAAAAAATCACAAGTTTGGGAGTCCTTGGGTGAAGATGGAGAAGTATCAAAATGGCCTAATTAAAAATTACTAAGGAGAGGACGCCATCCATTTTTGCTGTGTCTTATCTTACCATATAAAAGATGAAGTGATTAGGTGTGCCACTGGACGGTTTAAGGCATTACAAATGGGCATTGAGGATTGCATAGGGCTATAGTTTCGTGGAAGCGTACTTATACTCAAGCTATTAGCATGGTGTAATTCGACACTATTTGAGTGGGTAGCAAGGGTTTTTTGGGGGTACCGATGCACGTATATTTAGACTGAAAATTTATGCCAGTGGTGAAAGTGATAAGGGAAGTCGGAGTTTGATTCATAGAAGGGCAAGGACTGCATGAGATAGGCAAAAAATCACATAGCAATAGAAGAAACATAGGATAGTCCTAGAAGCTGAGTCATATACAGTCCATGGAGCTGAGTCCACAATAAAAGCCAGACCAGTAGAAACCCCCCAAGGCAAGATAGAATACAACTAAATTATCGGGAAGCCATCATTAGTTATTTAGGGATGTGTTTATAAGATGCAGTTACCATGGTCAATCTATGACAATTAGTGAAAGTTAAAAATGAAAGGTGAGTCCTTTGTTCACCATACACTTACCCATATTTTTAGGCATGGTACAGGTCGACTCTGCAATGAATAATTAAATTGGCTAGAGTCCAGTAGGGAGACAATCAAGTTGAGAGTATATGGGACTTAAGGAGAAAGTACAAGCTACCTATCTCAAACTCTCTTCTGGAACATTTAAATTTTAGCTAGAAAATTATAGATGACTTTTATAGTTAGGTTCTAGCTTAGGTAGAGTCCATTGGATGTTAGGAATGGTTGCAAACGTATCATAAGGATATGTTATGGATGATGGATGATAGTGGATGTATTGTCTAGATTGTTTCTTTTACGCACTTAGGACAACATATTGTTGGTGAGATTTTCGTCTCTAACACCTCGATTGATTAGGAAAGGAATTATTAACATTTTTCACAAATTAAACTTAACTTGTATTAAGCTTGCCTTGAGTAGTAATTATCTTGCTGGGTGCTTAGATAATTATGTAGCTACACTCCAACTGTTTGTTAGAATGTCAAATCCAATTCACTTTTTCGTAATGAGTTATAATCCAGTGCAAATATAAACAGATAATGATACTTGAAAGTAAGAAGACCCAAAAAATTATGTGGTTTGGATTCCTTTGAATCCTATGTCAGCAGGTCAAGTTCTTTTATCTCTTTCCCCTGATACAAGTGTCTGATGAAAAATGGAAAGATGCAATTTTTCTTATTCAAAAAGCAGAAAAATTTCCCCTTCAACATTCTTAATCCTCTTTTATTTGTTGTGTTGAGGCATCTTCCTCTGCTATTTCATTTTCCACCTTTGGATCATGCCATGTGTTCCCCATCTACATTATTTGTAGGATGTATCTGGATTTCTAACATATCTTTGGAGGGAAGTCCTAATTTTGGTGGTCGAATTATGGTCTTTGGCGGGAGTTCGAGATAAAGGCGGAAATATCTAATCGGACCAGGAGACCTTAGTGGGTTATATCTTTTCGTTTTGATGCAGTGAAGGGTTTGCATACTACCTTAGGAGGACATTAAAAGTTACTTGTTGGTTTCGAGGGTATTGTCGGTTTATTTGGAATGAGGTTGTACTGGTTGATATGCGATGCTTGCATGTGTTGTTGTGCTTTCCTGATACTTAGATGTGACTATTCTGAGCTGCTCTGGACTTCGAGGTGCGTAATCTGCTATTATTTAGGAGTTGTTCAATACATGTACGAATGTGATCTAACCTGACTATGGTCTGAGATGACCATATTTGAGTTTTCCTTGAGTTGAGTTGCTCTTGTTGTTAATATGCATGAGTTATTGATAAGAGAAACTTATATCTTTGCTATATACCTATAAGTGTGGATCTGCGTTGGAGAGTTTTTTGAGTGGCGCAATGTGTAGCCCTTTAGTATGATTCTGACCCCCTGCGGTACTGCTTAGGTAGACCTCAGTCTGCGTAGTACAGATCCATCTTTGAAGGTGTTGACAAAGTATAAGTTCTAGGGACGTCGACGGTGCGGTTCAATCGTTCACTTATTATGGCTTATAACCATAGCACTTCATTGCCCGATATCTTTGTGGCTCATATTATTGTTGGATCATAGGTTTTGATTGCTGACAATACACAACAATTCACGATTCTACGACTACGATAACATCCAGACTCATCGGCTCAATATGTGGTTTGTATAGTTATATTTTTTAACAAGAGTCATCAAATATGTATATAGAGTCTAGTTTAGTGCTTTGTTAAAATCTTTCCTCAAGAATCATCATTCACGTTCAAATAAACTTGCTTGCATATTTTAATCAAAATCAAGTTTACAAAAAATACATGGACCGAGGATCGAACCCGGGTCACTAGTTTGGAAGGCAAGTACTCTAACCAAATGAGCTACTATTGTTTTTGTTTAACAACAGGTCGGCTGACCGACCAGAAACTTCGGTCGACCGACCCTCTGTCAAGTGCACAGATACTCTCTGTTTTGTGTACGATTTTAAACTCAGCTGACCGACCAGTTTTTTCGATCGACCGACCTGAACATAACGACTAGTTTTCTGAAGAGTTGCTATTGTTTCATGAAGAGGAATGCCCCTCAATCCAAGAGGTACGGACACAATTTTTGATTGAAACTCTTCATGAAAGATTGTAACCATTCTACAACTATATAAACATGTTCAAATCACTTCTACAGTCACCAATTCTTGTTTATATTTCTGAAATCTATTCTCTATTTACTTCTGCAAATAAAAGCATTCATTCTTATTTATTATCACTAGAATCCTTGATTTAATTCATAAACTTAGATTCTATGTGATTATCTTCCTTCTAAATCTTCACACACATATATACTCTTGAGGATTTGATTATAGGAAAATTGTACTATCAAAAGACAATACGTGTTATTCAGAACACACTCGTCAACAAATTATTTGTATTAAGTTAAAGTCCTCTTCGGCTGTTGAGGCGGAAAAATTCCTGTTCGGCTGCTTAGGTGTGGTATACCTATTCCTCCGGGTTAAGTGAGGGTTTAGTCTAAATCCAGAGGATATTCTGGGACTGGACGTAGAACGGGAAGTTCGAACCAGTATAAAAATTCCTGGTGTACTTACTTTAATTTTTATTTTACTGCTATTATCAGTTTCCGCATTTATATACCATATTACACGATCCTTAGTACTGCACATACACTTTCAATTATAAGCGTAGAATTTTGTTATGTTGCAACTTCCCGCTTTTTGGTTGCAGTTCTTTTGTTTGGATTGAGTATTGCGACCGCGGGCTTGTTTTTTGTGCAGTACCAATTGGATCGCTTCCTCCTTTTCTCGTTTCATCCTAACTTTGTTGTAAGGTCAGTTTTCTTGGCTTTGTGGATTATTTAATTCCTTTTTAATATAGTTTGAGGAATACAGGTGTAACACTTTCCCCGCAAGTCCATGTCAATTGCAGATCGATGTAGATTTGTCGTTATTTATACTTAGTCTGTACATCCCATCGCTTCTTTCTAATCCTTCCTTTCTTTTCGTTAGTGGAAAAATTCTTATTGGTTACTTTTGCGTTTAATGCTCTTATCCACATGTTATTCCCTCGTTGGGCCACTATTCGAATCATTGTTAAATCAAACCTTTTGGTTTTCCAGGTAATTTGTAGCAATCTTTGTATTCATTATTTTGGCAGCTTAATTGATCAATGTATCACAAATTCCTTCATCATTTTGATCGCATGGCTATTATTCAAATAAGGTACATATATTTTTCTTTTGTCCTTTCTTTTTTCATATTTACACTTTTACTCAAGTATGGGAAACAAGGAAAGAAAGTTTCAAAATCAATTCTATCTCAGCCTTTGGATTTTCTTTTAAATCGAAGTAAGAAAATTGTTTTAGTTTTAATTTATGGTATATCTCTTTAGTTTATAATCTTTGCTTCTAGTTAATCCTGAGATTCCAAAACAGCTACCTCTTCATTTTACCCCTTACTTCCATCTTCGGTAAATTCTCGGTTGGAAGAAACCAACAGTAGCTTGAATCAATTTAGGTTTTTGGGTTGTGAAGCTAGGGTTCCTGAACCCCATGAACACATCAACACTCCCTCGGTAAGGTGTACTCCTATTACTCTGGAACACATACGTTGTGGTCTTTACCTTTTCCTACATCCAGTCCTTTGCTAATGGTTGCCCGCCATTGATCTCGCGCCTATCCAACTCGCCCCTCTTTCTTATACTATTACACTAACCACTTTCATCCTCTATGATGAGAATGGACTCGACCTTACTTGTTAGGACCTTCAGTTTCTATTTGATATCAACAAGAATCCTTCAAGGTCGGCTTTTTCTATGTCCAAGCCAAAACGTCGGTTCTTTTAGATGTTTCTTGGATGTTTAAAAATGGACTGAGTTGTATTTCTTAGTCTCTACTAAAATAAGTTCCCTTCTTCTTTTCGCCAACGTCCTATTCAATTCGTGTTTTCTGAGGAAGACATCAAATTGTATAAATCGTGTAGGATCACATTCAGGGATTGGACGAAAAGGAGAGGAAAATAAAATGTTTTTTTAACAAACAATGCTGAAGAAATATAATTTTCTATGCCTACATTATGTATTTTCTCATGATATTTTTATGCCTTCCCATGACTCTGACTCTGATCCCAAAAGGGTGGCTACTCCTTCCTCTTTTAATTCAACGGTGCTACTTGTTCCTTCTTTGTAGAGTAGTCTTACCATCGATGCTAGCTATTCGCTGCCCAATGGGTTCATATCCAATCTAGTGGAGATAGTGGGAAAAATCATGCAGAATTCACTATCTCGCATTGCCTCATCTTTTCCATCCCCTCTCCTTCCTCTTCCACTCCTTAAGTTGTCTTGTTCCAACTAATAATCCGAGCTAGAGAGGTCATGCTCATACATAAGAAATCTTTCATCTGTTTTATTTTATTCTATTCAATTTTATCCAATCATATTCTTTTTATTATTTAGATATATTATTGTATTTAGCATGTTGACATAATGATAGAAGCATGAGAGCGGGTAAGCAAAAGCCGCCACGCTTAATCGGTGGCTAAACTTAAAGCTAAACATACCTTATCTAATGATGAGAAAATCGATCTTAATTCCGTGAAGGCCAGGGTCAAAGAAGTATCTAGGTTGTAATAAGAGTGAGTTGAGAGGGAGGCCATGTTTGTAATGGAAGCCCTCACCTCAATAGAATGCAATCTACAGGACAAAGAGGAGACCAAAGTAGGAAAAGAGCTAGCCAATTTGAAGGAAGAGCTTTGGATGAGCACTTCCAATGTGGTCTATAATCTATATGTCTCGGCCAAGCTTCAATTTAAAGAAGATATTGACCTCATCTTTCTAAGGGAACAGTTTGTGGTCGACTCGATATATCAATATTACTAGGGAAAATGGGTTAAAGAGTCTGCTAGGAAAGATGCTGCTTCTTCCAGCCCTTCAGAAGTGAATGAGGAGGAGGAAGGAGAGATTAAGGAAGATGAAGGGCCCAAAGATTGTAGAGGAATATAAAAAGGTCAAGGTTACTTCAAACGCTTATATAAATATTTAAAATATTTTTTATCAACACTTAGACATGTGACTGCATGGGACTTGCTTCTTGTCTTTCTTAATGACTTGTTGTGGTTATTTTACTTTATAACTACTTAACAAATGATTAGGTCGATTTTTGTTTGCTTTAGTCTTATGAAGAAGTTTTGTTTGCTAAGCTTCGGACGGAAAGCGAGGACGGGCTAAAAACCCAAATGTTAGATCATTCATCATTCCTGGGTCGAATGAGAGAGGCATGCCTGGACTCTGGGTTAAGGTAAAGGACCCTTTTGCTGCCATTGAGGCAGAGGTTATCTACCTCAAAGTTGAGAATGAAAGGCTTGAAAAGGAGTTAGGATACGTCCATCAGGAGCTTAAAGAAGCCGAAGATGCGCTTACCCCTCGGTATGAATATAACACTAAGTTGTGTATTAGGCTTAACACTGCTGAGTTTGAGTTAAGTGAGATGCACAATTAATGAAAGGTGGGGAGCACTTTTATGGATTGTTCTTCAAAATGAGATTGAATAGCCGAAGAAAACCATTGAGGACATGTCTACGGAGATTTCTCATCTAATCGAAGAGAAAGAGGCTATTGAAAGTAAGAGGGTGGTTGCGATACCTCGTTCGGACATGGTTCCTGCTCTTCCTTTGGTTTCTAGGTCTTCTCTAGTGGCTGATCAGATGAGGGTGGAAGAGTCAATGAGACCTTTCCTATTCATGGACTAAGGGATGGAGAACTAATTCCAATAGGTTTCTTGGTGCTTTTTGGAGATGAACTAAGAATACTAAGGCTAAGCTAATCGATATGTTAGAAAACAAGGGAAACAATTGTACTGAAGATTCATTGAGGATTCCCTGTGTGATGCTCAAAGCAGGACTATTTCCTATGCGGAGAAAATTAAACGAGAGAAGATTAAAAGCAAGAGGGGAGACTTTCTTGTAGCGCGCAAAGAATGTCTTAGAGTTCTTTTATCCTACACTCTTCTATACTGCAATGGATCAGAAATTTTTACGCAACATAGCGGGTTTCGAGATGATTGTAGAAGGGCCAATAGACCATTGGGCTAGAGCATGTTATGACCCTCGAAGGACCTTCTATATTATTTCATCCCCTCCTTTAGCTACTATGCCTTATGTGTTTTAGGATAGTATTGTTGGAGTCCGCGTTAGAGAATGACTTTGTAACTTACCATTATTTGAGGCTATATACACATTATGTGAATTGATGTATCTTTGTAAAGTTTGTAATTTTTTTCTACTTACTTTATTTGTACTCTCTTTTAGTTTCATCTTATGTTGGCTCATTTGATTTTAGACCCCCTTCTTTTGATCAAAATTCGAAGGTTTTCTATTCTTACCGAGAAGCCGGATTCTGCCCTGGCCAGAGTTGTATAATTGGAAAATTTATTGAAGAATGCTAAGAATGCATGTAGCATTGTACTCTAGGATGAAACCAAGGCCTTGCGATAAAGAATTGAAGAATTAGAAGGGCAGCTTGCTAGGAGAATTAGTGCATAAGACGCCCCTTCCAAAACCTTAGCCAACGGTTCTTCTTTTAGATTAGCTGCTACTCTCATGCCTTTCTCCAGGGCTGGCCCAGACGAAGTTTGAAAGTGGAGGAATGATTTGTAAAACTATTGTGAATACAAGTTTAACGAGCTAGAAGATATTATAAGATAGAATTGGATGCACTGGGCACTCATGTTTCGCCCTTCATGTCTACTATGGAGGAGCTCTTTGGTCCCTTCTTAAGGAGTACTGAGAAGACAAGGGAGCACCTTTTAGGTGAGATTGAAAGAATTAGAAGGGTAGTCAGGGAGCATGTGAATGCTCTTAAGAATAACATATTCAACTTAGAATGCGAAGCTCGTCTGGACTCCATTGCTGTTTCCCGAGGTGGTATGGATAAGGCTTCCTTATTAGAGAAACTTCATAAAGAGATGGTGAAGAAGGTAATGTTAGAAATTGGCTGAAGGCATGCAATCGATGTTTTCAAATGTTCCTTACCTAGACTTGACTTATCTTTTTTATACAATCGTGCCGATTGTGAGTACGACTCGTAAGATTATGAAGATACTCGGGCAGGCACAAATTATGACTCACGTACAGTTTATGGCCGTACTATTTACGATCATATTATTCCTATTCATTCATTAGCTGTTACTACTGAATTGAATAATCCGCCTCCTGATCTCCAATTATTGGTCAGTTCTCATCCACATCCGTCATCCTAGTCCCACGAATCATCCCACCACAGAACGATCGTATCTAACCCTTCTCCTGAGCCTGAGTTAGATTCTTAACATTGTTTTTGTTTTGTTATAAGGTGTACCATTGCAAATTTTAATGTAACTCCTGTTGCAATTTTTTTAATCTATTTGTACTTATGAAGTACGCGTAGATGTACTGAATCACACATAAAGTTTTTGGTAAGTAAAAAATAGAATTAAGTAAACTTGATAAAAAAAAATTAGTTTTTGATGTTTACCTGGCAATTTTAATTTTTGGAATTGAACCTGATCTGTGAGCTGTAGTACATTCCATGCATCGCTTTTCCTTGCCATTTTTGAATTAGTTTCATGTGCATTTCATGAATGCTGCATTGAGCTTATGTCATGCATATTCTGCTTCATGTAGGGCATGACTTACCCTCCATTTTCAGAGAAAGATTCACGTTCGTGTGCTTGGCATGATCTGCCCACTAGAGGGGAGCAGATTGATATTTGACTGTGAAATCAGGTCGTGTGTTGACAACCTTATCGTGCGCATGGTTTCTTGTATTGGTTATGGTTTTTTAGTATCCGTACGTTCAGTGTGATATGTTAGCAGAACCAACATAAAGGGATTTTTATACTGGTTCAGGCCATCCAATATTCTTATGACCAGTTTGGCTGAGAAGCTGAACTGCGCTGTAAGCAGCTTGTTTTGTTAACTGGTTCAGGCAATCTAATTTCCCTATGTCTAGTTTTTTGAGTAACTAATTTGCGTTGTAGTCTTTGATAGCCAGTTCAGACCGTCTAATATCCCAACACCCAACATGAGTTTTGTCTATGTCAAAATAATTAACACAAAGGTATTTTTATACTGGTTCGGGCCATCTAATATCCCTACAACCAGTTCCTTGTATTACTATTTTTCATAATAATTACAATGCTTATGTAACACCACATAGTAACATTATTAGGATATTTAATTAGTTAAATAAAATAAAATAATATAAGATTATTAATGGATTGAGATTTGATTATAATTGAGGGTAGTCATGCCATTTTAATATGTAAATCAAAATGAGATAGCATGAATAAGATGAGTTATGAAATAAGTAAGGCGTAAAATAGGAAAATAGCTATTCCAATACCCTAAACCCTTAGCCGTGAGTTATCACTTCATTTCATTTACAAAAATTAAAAACTAAAGAGAGGTCGGCCACCATTTTGCTAGAGCAAGAAAAAGAAAGATAAAGGGGAAGCTTAATCAACAAAAAAAATCATTCAAATCTCACATATTTAATCACAAAGCTAAGGTGAATAATTACTACATCTCACTTTTCTTATGGTTTTCGTTTTTAAGGATAATCCGAAGTGTTTTTGCATGTTTTATGCCATGTTTTGAATGATTAAATGCTTATATATACTTGTTGATGGTTTATGCATGTTCACATTAGTTTTATGATATGTTTTGATGTGAAAACCCTATTTAATGACATCCAAAAGCCTTCTGAATTTAGATTTAGATCAAAAACGATATTTTAGAGATGGGTTTCAATTTTCATAATTTTCTGAATTAATGTGGATTTTATATTAATTTTCTAGTGAAGAAAATGATTTAGGTTATATTGATTATTTGGGCCTAAAATTTATATGTGTTAGAAAACATATTGAAAATGAATTTTTGGAATTTTTGTAGAATTTTCAGAAGTGATTTGGTGTATATATCAAATTATTTAAGACATGAGATTTAAATGTTTTATATATTTATAAAAGGAGAAGGGGTATTTTATAAAATAAAATTATTGTTTATTTCTATGATTATGGTAGTACTTTTAGAAAAGAAATTTTAGCAACCAATAAGATTTTAACAAACATAGCAGGTTAGTCAAATAGTATTTCTCTTTTTAGTTAAAAACAAATTTTACTTGTTTTTAGCCTGTTTTGCCACTTTCGGCACCTTGCTTCCGACACAGATAACTTTCGACTTAGTTCCTCCACCTTCATCATTAATGAAACCAATGCGCATGGCATCAAAGATTTGGTGCACAGTGAATTAGAAAGAAGGTGGAAGGTATGAGGTCGAAATTCAGGGGTTCCGAAGGGGTTGAAGCATGCCTTTGTTTTAAAATGAAAAATGCGTCTGCTTTGGTTTTGACTTTGTTGGCTTCTGACTGGGTTAAATGGTTTAAACAAATGGTTTTAATTGGGTAGCAACTTTGTTTTTAAATACAGGCTTTCCACTAGGTCAAAGCCCTTTTAGCTATCGCTTTTCCTACCTTTCGAAATCGATGGATTCGAAAGGTATACTTTGTTTTTAAACTTGGCCACTTCTCCAAAGCTTTCGGAAGGGTGGTTTCGACACCATCACTTCATTACTTAAGAATGGCTTTTGAAAAGAAATGCTTTTGACTGTAATGGGTTTCATATTCTTTTGCTCCACTTGAAGGCATAATCCAAATGGTTTCTACCGAAACGGTTTTCAAAGGTTTCGAAGGGGTAAATTTGGAATGGTTTCCAAAGGTATTTTCCACATGTTATAAATTGATCCCAAATTCTTTCGAATGGTTTGCTATTTAAAAAATTTTGATTCTTTCGAAAGGTTTTAATTGATGGTTTCGAAGGGCTGCTTTCCCAATATTTTCGAAAGGTATAAAGAAAGGCTTCGAAGGGGTGGTTCCTCAATGATTTCGAAAGGTTTTCCAGTTGTCTCCAAAGGTCTCAAAGAAAAGGTCTTTTTTAATATTTTCAAAAGGCAATTTTAAAGTATTTTAAAAGAAAGACATCTAAGGTTTGAAAGCTTTCGAAAGGAAGGTTTTTAATGGTTTCGAAAGGTTTCTATGAATGGTTTCGAAAGGAAGGTTTGGGCCTTTCGACCTTGGTTGAACAACGGGTTTTACTCGGTTTCGAAAGAGGTGCTTTCTACGGATTCGAAAGAGGTACTTTCAAAAGTAAAATGTTTTCTTCAACAAATGGTTTGAGTAAGGCGTGTGTATGTGTGTGTATGTATATATAACATGACAAGGTGATTTGGAGTAAAGCATAAAGTATAAATATTTTCCTTGTTTAAGTTTGGTTTAAAAGGTTTTAAATCAATTTCACATGAAAAGGTTTTCAAGGAAAATTTTAGGAAAGTATCCCGAGGTAAAATGACTCGGATGTTAGAATACTAGATGAGACTGGTATAGGGTTGCGGCCTATGCATTAGCTATTGGCCCCAGCTAATTTAGTCCAAAATTCCAGTGTATAGGGTTTTGTCATAGGTAAGACTAAAATTATAATTACGCATAGAACGGAATATATGTTCGTATACGGATTGTTTATTGGTGAGCCCGCAAAACCATTAGGATCAGATGATCCTGAGAGATGTAAAGTTTGGGACAGATTGTCCAGAAGAGAATAATTTAACAGATAGTTAAGGACAGACCATCCTGAAGATGAGTTTCTAACAAACGTTAGATTATTATGTTATGTTTTTTGGTAGGCCCAAGTCAGCCAAAGGTTAATAGTAAGACAAACAAAACTATAGTGTTTGGACAGATAGTCCATTTATTACCTGATATGTAAGTTTACATATAATGCTTTATAGTTTTAACCAGTTTTGGTTGCATGAATTATGATTTGTAAAAAATATGTTTTAAAAGGATATTAGTGAGGGGAAACTAGTTCCTCTAAGAGGCGTGTTCTCATTTAATATCGTATATCTGAGATGTACAATATTATTCACACTAAGCTTTATTACTGACTCGAAGTTTATGTTTTCCCATTAAACTCTTAGGTGCTCAAACTTGATTTTGAGTAGGGTGAGGGTTGAGGTTTTACAGGTTTAGTAGGTTGACAAATAAAGCTCTGGAGGCGAGCAGGTGGCTGACAAATAGTTATTTAGGAGTTGTTATTTTGTTCTGTTTTATTCTGCTGTGTTGTATTTAAGGCAGTTATGTCTATATAGTACTATGGTTTGCCAAGGGGGCATCGTCATATGTCTCTCTTGGCGTACTTATGTAATAATTATTTTTACTTGAACCTGGAAAATGATTATAGGATTATATAATTCGAATATGAAATATGTGTTTTGAATATGTAATGAGAAAATATGTTTTTTTTAAATCTATGCTTTTGTTTCATATTTAAGTGATTCTGACATTACAGATACCATTAACATAACAGTATTTAGTCATCGGAAGTTAATATAATGGATGACTGCAGCATCTGTAGCGCTTAGCCTTAGGTCTTTAGATAGGGGATGTTACAACTTGTTATCAGAGAATAGATTAAATACTTCAACTAAAATGATTTTGGAAAACATAATCCTTAAGAATTAGAGTAAGATCAGGGTATGGGATAACGCTATGGTAACATACTTGTATTTGGTATATATAAGTATATGTTATATCTTTAATCTTCTATCTCTACTTCGGCTATTCTTTTGTATCTCACGAGGTTTGAATAGGATATGGATGCTAGAAGAGGCAGAGTTAACGTAGGAGGGGACCGTACCACCACCAATGGAAATACCCAACCTAATACAAGGAGGACGCAAGGTCAGGCTCAAGCTGAGAATGTTGGTGCTGGAGTCCCACAAGTAGATATGGGGGCTACGTATCAGTTTTTCGTGAATATGATGCAAGCTGGGATTGCCGCTGGGGTTATTGGAGCAAATGCTATGGGAGGAGTCCAGGAAGCTATGGTGGTCAATCATTATGCTAACTTGAGTAGAGACCATGCTACGCTTGGAGGGAAGCCGTTTATTAGAACTGAGTATGTTATAGAACTAGAGACTTGGTTGTTGCACTGCAACAGGATAGTTGCCAGTTTAGAGCTCAACGACGAGCAGAAGAGGAGGCTTGCTTCGAGACAGCTTCAGGGAGCAGCCTTGTTTTGGTGGAATAGTGTGACGGCCGAAGTAAACGAAGAGGAGATGACATAGACTAAGTTTAGGAGAAGGTTCCAAAAGAGGTTCATGTCAGTAATGGCACGGTCTGTTTTGATCGGAAAGTTTGTTGAATTAGAACAAGGAGAAATGTCTGTTTTGGAATATTCTAGCAGGTTTGAAGAATTGGCTAGATATGAGTATGCCACTTTTTGTATGATGATGAAAAGGAATGAGAAGTTCATCGTCGGATTGAAGCCTGAGTTCGCTAGGTCTACCTTATCACATATCAAAGATCCATGTGATGTGGTAGTGGGGATGACATTAAGACACGAAGAGATGCTTGCCTGTTTGGTGAAGAAGAAGGGGAAGGAGGTCCAGATTGGGCAAGGTCAAAAAAGAGAGTTCTTTCATAAGAAGGGTGCTTATAAAGGTAGAGCAGCAAAGAAGGGAAGTCTAAAGTGGTATGTAACAAGTTTGATAAGAAAGGTCATTATGCTCATGAGTGTTGGACAAGCAAAGGAAAGAAGACTTCTAAGAAGAAAGGAATTTGATGCTTCAACCATGATTAAGTTAGGCACTACAAGAACCAGTGCAAAAAGTCAGCTAAAGAAGAAAAGGGCCAAGTATTTGCATTGGAGCCTGCTACTTCGAAGCCGATAGTGCGGGAGAAAGAAAAATTAGTATAGGGAGGTACGCTTCAGATAGCGTTTTGTTTGATACTGATGCATCACATTCTTTTATATCTCAATGTTAGGTAGATAAGCTTAACCTAGAACCCACATATTTAGTTACTTCCTTAAGAGTTTCTAATCTGATAGGAGGTAATTCGATACTTAGGATGAAATGTGACCACTTAGAGTTTGACTTGCTAGGTTACACCTTTGTTTTCAATTTGCATGTATTTGACTTTGTAGGGTTCAGAATTATATTGGGCATGGATTGGTCAAGTGAATATGATGCTAGGATATTTTGTTAGGATAGGAAAATATCACTTAAACACTGAGACTGTACTAATCAGATAGTTTATACCGTAGAAAACCCTAGTTGTGGGGAGAATGCGTTGTTGAGTGTTATAGAGTTAGAAGATAAGTTGAATCGTGTTTTCATGGTTAGAGAACTCATGGATGTTCTCGAGCCGGTAGTTGGATTACCATCGAAATGAGCCATTGAGTTTCTGATAGATTTGGTGCTTGAAGCAGAACCAGTAGTAGACCGCCAGGCCGGATGACACCTATAGAGATGAGAGAGTTGAAAGCTCAATTGGTGGATTTAGAAGACAACAGTTTTATCAGGCCGAGTAGTTCACCTTGGGAAGCAGCACAATATTTGCTAAGAAGCTGGATGAATCATTAAGGCTATATATCGATCCTCGTAAGTTGAATGAGATAACGATTAAAAATCGATATCCATTTCCTAGGATGATGTTTTGTTCAATCAGTTGAGCAGAGCCCAGATATTCTCTCAGTTGGATTTAGCTACAAGTTTTCATCAGCTTCGAGTGGCAGAAGATAGTATACCTTTGACGGCGTTTAGAACAAGGTATGGGTCACACGAATGGTTAGTTATGCCATTCGAACTCACCAATACACCGACATTCTTTGTGGATTTGATGAACCGGATTTTTCAAGAGCACTTGGACAAGTTCGTGTTGATTTTCATAGATGATATTCTGATATACTTTAAGGATGACAAGGAGGTTGAAGTTCATCTTAGAGTTGTGCTTAAGACCCTAAGGTAGCATCACCTAAAGGTTAAATTTTCCAAATACTATTTATCGAAAAAGAAAGTGAAGTTTCTTGGTCATGTAGTCTCAGATAAAGGGTTGTTAGTCGATCCAGATAAGATCGAAGCTATTAATAATTGGAAGAGACCAGAAATGATAACTGAGATAAGAAGCTTCCTTTGATTGGAAGGATATTATCACAGGTTCATTTAGGATTTTTCACGGATAGCAGCACCGATGACCAAGCTAACGTGAAAGGATGTGATGTTTGTGTGGATCGATAAGCGTGAGGAACCATTCTAGAGCTTGAAACATTTGTTGACACATGCACCTATTTTAGTAGTTCCGGAGGGAAATCAGGACTTGGTAGTTTATACAAATGCGTATGGTACTATATTAGGAGATGTACTAATGCAGAGAGGTAAAGTGATTGTTTACGCTTCTAAACAGCTTAGAGCTCATGAGATTAGATATCCAACGCGTGACTTGGAATTAGCAGTAGTTGTTTTAGTTTTGAAGTTGTGGAGGCATTACCTTTTGGGAGAGAGGTTTGAGCCTTATACGTATCATAAGTCGTTAAAGTACTTGTTCACTTAGAAGGAGTTAAACATGAAACAGCAAAGGTGGTTGGAATTTTTAGCTGCTTATGACTTTGGAATTGAATACACACTAGGGAAAGGCAACAAGGTTTCAGATGCGCTTAGTAGGAAGCATCAGAATGCAATGTTAGCTATGATAGTAGAATGGAAAGACTTGGAAGCATTGTCGACTTGGAGGGTCCAGTGGAGATTTGTAACAACCCGCATATTTTACGATTGAATATTTAAGTATTTTATTTTTATATTCTATCGTTAGTCGGATTTTAGTCCGAAAAGTTACTTTTTTGCATACGGTCGAATTACGACTCCGGACCACTTCCATTAGGTCCAAAACGCCGTTTGCGATCTTTTTGAGTATAAACTTTGATATGTTTGGAGTTAGTGGAATTTTGCCACCTTTTCACTTTGGGCTTTGGATTAGCCCATTAGCCTAAGATATTTACTCTAGCTCAACCCCCTTCCCTTCATAACTTTACTTTCATTTCCTAACACTCAAGTTTCATCAAAAATGGAGGAAGGAATGGGAAATTAAAACTCCAAGCCCTAGTTCATTTGCAAATTCAACATCCAACTCCAAATTCAAAGAGAAGCCATTGATTCTTCCTTTGCTCTCAAGCTTCTTCATCATTGATTTTGTGTAAAGGTGAGATTTTTATCTCACATCTTTGTCTATAACTATCTTTGATTGTTGGGTATGAATTCTTAACACTTATTCATATGCATTTGCTTTTGGTTTGGATTGAATTGGTGAAAATCCTAATTTTTAGTGTTTTGGATTCAAATCTTTAAAAATCCTAACTTTGATGTTTGAACACGTTTTTGGTGATGCATCGAGGAGCCAATAAGACCGGGTAGCCAATGGGCATAATCCCCTAGCGTCCGTGCTCGATCGGTTGCAAATTGGGAGAGTATTTGCACTTCAAACCCCTAGATCGCTCGGCCTGCACAAGAATCATTCTCGGCCTGCACAAGAATCATTCTCGGCCTGCAGTTAGGTCAGCCTGCACATTATGTCGCTCCCCCATAGATCGCGCCGTGCTAGGTCGTTGCTCGGCCTTGTATTCATTAGGTCGTTAGGTCGCTCAGCCATCTTCGCAACTTAGGTCGCTTGGCCTTCTCATTCGCCTTAGGTCGTTAGGTCGCAACCCCCTTAGGTCGCACGGCCTTGTTTACTCCTTAGGACGTTAGGTCGCTCGGCTTGTAAGTCGCTGGGTCGCTCGGCCGACTCTCCTTCTACCCCTTAGGTCGTTTCGTGTTAGGCCGCCCACCTCCTTAAGCCGCGAGCTCTTAGGTCGCTCGGCTATATAATAAGTCGCTCGTCTAGGTCGCGTCACTTGGGTCGAAACCCTTTAGGTAGCTCGGCCACGTTAGGCCGTTAGATCATTAGGTCGTTCTCCCCTTAGGTCGCTCAGCCACGTTAGGCTGTTAGCTCATTAGGTCATTCTCCCCCTAGGTCGCTCGGCCTTCTTCTCAACATAAGTCACGCCATGTTAGGTCGCACCATGCCTTAGGTCGCGCCATGTGAGTTGCTCTGTTAAGCCGTGTGCTATTTCTTGAGCCGCTGATTTCTTGTGTTGACTTATATTAAGTCGTAAGTCGTGGTTGTTAAGTCGCAAGGGTATTTCCACTTTGATGAATTTGGAATTGAATTCTTTGGATTGTATTCACGTCTTCGAATGTGAATTTTTGTGATAATGTTTCTACAATCATTTTTGTGATTTGTCACTTCATTTCACTTGTACGAGAAATCTAATTAAACGACTTAGTAAAAAAAATGGTATGAAACACTTGTGTTTACTTCACCGGTTAATTCTTGGACTTGTTCGATTGAATCTCTTGTGACAATTTTCGAGTGGGGATCTACAATTTGTTCGTAAATATTTAAGTTAAGTTAGTGGTTATGGGACATGAAGCTAAGCTTATATATTTACTAGCTTACTGTAATTGACACTTATTGATGATCGTTGATGATCATTTTTGTGATTTATACTAGCAAATATGCGATGTCTCTTTGTCTACGAGGGAGACTAGACCCCGTTTCTGTAGAGCTTCGCCTCAATTTGGTGGGGTAGCGACCCATGGTCTTCGGGCCATTTTGTGGAGCTTCGGCTCAAAAATTAATGGTTAGCAACCATGGAATAGCGCTCCATTTTGTGATACACATGTTGGTGAGTTTTCATGCTTCTGTTTTGTGATAGGCCTCCCCCTTTTTTGGTTTCTGAATTTCCATTGATGATTTCTGGAATTTGTGTTTTCACCAATTTTCGTGATTTACATTGATAAGTTTTATCAATATTTGTGCATAGGTGAATTTGTGTGTCATTAACTTTTGCGATTGGCATTGGTATTATTGTCAATATTTATAGTTGGTGATTTGGGAAATATAGAGTATGACATTCTTTTTTATCTTTGAGAAGATTCTCGTGATATTGATTAATCCTCTTGTTGATTTTCAAGTACACATTTATTACAGTATGGCTTTATGGTTATCATATGTCTATGTCATATCCCTTATTCTATATCATTTTATCTTATATTTATAGCTAGACTGATCCGTTTATTATTTTCATATTAAATAATACTCGGGTCAGACTGAGATGTTACAGGTGCTTCTGCTTGACTTCACATCTGGGATTATCACCCCGAATTTTGGCTAACTACTTAGATTAGTAGTTTTTGTTGCATACATTTGAGATATAGACTCATTGATGTATCCAAATTCTTTTGTCTAGCACTTGTAGCTAATCTTTTGTGACATTGTGGATCTTGTTTGACCACTACTCTGATGTACACTTTCATGTGTTATATATTCATATCTATTTCCGCCTTTGTGATATGGATGTCTGTGACTGATTTGTGTTATGTTTATTTCTGTATTTGTTTCCAAAGAATATATATAGCCACCGGGTAGTAGCTTTGAGTTTTTATCGGTATGTCGGATTTCCTCCTGAAACTAGATGCTTGTTGTACTATCTGACATATCGGTGCTCGCACAAAGCAATTACACGGATGCTCGCTCCTCAATAGCCTTATCCTCCGTGCTAGTTGACGGCATTACCCCGTAGTGTCCTTGGCTAGCATAGGTATAGAGGTGGGGCGTCACAGATCGGTATCAAAGCCAATCTTCGAAACAATGTAGAATAATCTAGCAAGGATCATCGTCCTAAGTCCATCTTCGGAGTCGTGCTTTAGGATTTAATTCGAGTCTTCATATCGATTCATCCTATTTTCTTTATGATTCCTTGTTTATCTATCAAGATTGCTTGATATTCATTTGGTGAATAACCTTATCCTTCTTCTTTCTTTCTTTCAAAAAAGGAAGAGAAATGGTTAGACCTGGTCGTCCCAGCGCCGGTCAATCTCGTGCTACTCCCCAAGATGGAGTATTTATGTCTGCCCAGTAGTTTCCTGATCTAGTAAGGAATGCTCAAGCAGTCGGATCTAATCCGGAGCCCACTCACCCTAGGTCTGGATTTGCACGTTTGTGCAGCAATTATACCAATTTGGATGGGAAGCCATTCAAAGGTTCTGAAACTATTATTGAAGTCCAGGCTTGGCTGAGAACGTGCGATCGAATCTTTTCTCTCATGAATCTTGTTGATCTTCACCATGTTCAGGTGGCCTCTAGTATGTTCCAAGAAAGAGCATTAGACTGGTATGAGCTTCTGATTTCTGAAATAAATGAAGCGGATCTTACTTGGGAGAAATTCCGGAAACGCTTCGAATTAAAATTTATGCCAGAAGCTGAGAAGGTGACTTTGGCTCGCCGTTTCATTGACCTTGTTCAAGGTGAATCCTCTGTGACAGATTATGTCGCATCCTTCGAGTCACTTTCTAAGTGCGTCGAATATATAAACACCCCATTGAAGAAGAACCAAAGATTTTTATATGGATTGAATAAAAATCTCAAGAAGCCATTACTTCTAAAGTTAGAAGTTTCTTTTGATCAACTTGTTGATATCGCTCTTCGACTTGAAGAGGCAGATAAAGAAAGTGATGTTGAAGTTATGGGTGCCAAACCGAACAACAACAAGAAAAGGCCTAATAAATTTAGGGGTCCTTATCCCAACAATAGAAAGGGAAGCAAGCCTCTCCGGCAATTAAGACTCCTACCTCTAGTAGTGGGCAATGCTACAACTGTGGTTCTAAGGACCATTATGCGAACAAGTGTTCAAAGCCTCGTACTTGTCGCTATTGCAAAAGCCCGGATCATTATTTATCTTCTTGTCCCAAACTTCAAAATAGGAAGGAGGGAAAGCTTAATGTTGCTCATGCCCCTGGCAACACATCTCGTGGTAAAGGTATTTTCATTCTATCCTTGATGGCATTATTTTATTTCGTGATCATCCTATTCGATTTCTTTTTGATACGGGTGCGTCCCATTCTTTTATTTCAAAAGAACTTGTTGATACTTTTTCTTTGGATATTTTGTGTTTAATGACTTCTTTGAGAATTGCGAATCCGAGTGGTGGATCCGCAACAATCAGTTTATTGTGTAAAGATGTCGAGATTATTTTGCGTGATTTTTCTTTCCGAGCCGATTTGCATGTTATGCACTACTTAGGCTTTGGAATGATTTTGAGAATGGATTGACTTAACCGCTATGAAGCCCAAATATTATGTCCTGAGTGGACTATTCGTCTTCGACATGCTCAATCTGTTAAGCAGATTTCTATTGATCTTAAAGATTCGGATTCCAGCTTGGTTGCATCTCTATATTCTTTAAATCCTCATGATGACGATAATGATGATGAGGAGGATATTATTTCTCTTATTCACGTTGTTCGTGAATTTTCCGACATATTTGAGCCCGTTTTAGGATTACCACCTAAGCAAGCAATTGAGTTCAAAATTAATCTCATCCTGGAGCTCAACCTATCACTCGTCCTCCTTATCGTATGTCCAATAAAGAAAATGAGGAGATGCGCAAACAATTATCCGAATTAGAGACGAAGCAATTTATTCGCTCTAGTTCCTCTCCTAGGGGAGCTTTGGCTATTTTTGTGAAGAAAGCCGACGATACACTTAGGATTTGCGTTGACTACCGCAAGCTTAATGATCTTACTATCAAGCATAGATATCCTTTACCTCAGATTGATGATCTATTCGATCAACTTAATGGTGCTAGAGTCTTTTTAGAATCAGACTTAGCTACCGGTTTTCATCAGCTTCATATTTCAGAGGATACCATTCCTTTGACATCTTTCCGTACTCGTTATGGATCGTATGAATGGCTTGTTATGCCATTTGGTTTAACGAAGGCTCTGGCTTATTTCGTTGACCTTATGAATAGATTTTTCAAAGACTTTCTCGATCGGTTTGTTCTCATCTTTATTGATGATATTCTTGTGTATTCTAAAACCGAGGAGGAGCATGAAAAACATCTTCGGATTGTGTTGGAAACTTTTAGGAGCAATCAATTAAAAGCAAAATTTTCTAAATTCCACTTTTGGCAATCTCATGTGAAGTTTCTCCGTCATATTATTTCCGAATCCGGAATTTTCGTGGATCCTTCAAAGATTGAAGTGATTCAAAATTGGAAGAGACCGGAGAGTGTGATGGAAATTCGTAGTTTCCTTGGATTGGCAGGTTATTACCGCTGTTTCATAAAGGACTTTTCCAAAATTTATGTGCCTCTTACTAGCTTGACAAAGAAGGGAGTTAAATACATTTGGTCGGACAAATCTGAAGCTTCTTTTCAGAAATTAAAAGAACTCCTTTCTGAAGCTCCTATTCTTGTGATTCCCGAGGGAAACCAAGATTTTATTGTGTATACCGATGCTAGTCGCGTTGGTTTGGGTGCCGTTCTTATGCAAAGAGAATGTGTTATTGCTTATGCTTCTAGGCAATTGAAGCCAGCCGAGACTAGATGTGCCACTCATGATTTAGAACTCGCGGCTATTGTTTTCGCCCTTCGTATTTGGCGTCATTATCTTTTGGGAGAAAAATTTATTCTTTATACTGATCATAAATCCTTGAAGTACCTATTTCTCAAAAGGAACTTAATTTGCGTCAACAACGTTGGCTCGAATTTCTTGCAGCTTATGATCTTGATATTCTTTATACTCCCGGAAAGGGAAATCGTGTTGCGGACGCACTTAGTCATAAGCAACAAGCGGTTGTTTCCATGATGATATCCAAATGGAATGATCTCGGAATTCTATCCACTTGTGAGATTCGAGATCATGTTTCTGATTTGTGTTCATCTCTTGTTTTATGTAGTCTTGAGGCTCATCCTTCTCTTTTAGACCGCATTCTTGAAGCTCAAAAGCTAGATCCTGAATTGGCTCTTCTTGGCCAAAATTTTAGGGATAAAATTGATATTGAGAGTTTGAAAGACTTTGATATTGATTCTCGTGGCGGTATTCGAAAATTTGGTAGACTTATCATGCCAAATATTAGTAATCTTCGTAAAGACATTTTAGAAGATTCTCATCGTTCTAAATTTACCATTCATCCCGGTAGTAGTAAGATGTACGTAGACATGAAGCAACTTTATTATTGGGAGGGAATGAAATCTGATATTGCTAACTTGGTCAAGTGTTGCATGACTTGCCAACTTGCCAAGGCCGAACATCAAAGGCCCGGTGGATTATTGCAACCTTTAGAAATTCCAATTTGGAAGTGGGACCAAATCTCTATGGATTTTATAGACGTCCTTCCCCGTTCTCGTTTGGGTCATGATAGCTTATGGGTGATAGTCGATAGACTTACTAAATCCGTCCATTTTATTCCCGTTCGGTCCAATCGAACCGTTCCTCTCTTGGCCAAACTCTTTATAAAAGAAATTGTTAAATTGCATGGATTTCCTTCTTTTATTGTTAGTGATCGTGATCCATTGTTTACTATTGGATTTTGGAAGAGTCTTCAAAAAGATTTAGGAACGAAGCTTAATTTTAGCACCGCTTATCATCCCCAGTCCGATGGACAAACTGAGCATGTGAATAAAACTCTTGAAGATCTTCTTCGTGCATGTGTTCTTGATTTTGGTGGAACTTGGGAAGATCATATTTCTCTTGTTGAGTTTTCCTATAATAATAGCTTACAATCTAGTATTGGTATGGCACCTTTTGAGGCACTCTATGGAAGGCCATGCCGATCTCCTTCTTGTTGGCTTGAGGCTGGTGAGAAGCTGGTTTTGGGTCCAGATTTTATTCATGATTCCAAAGAAAAGATTGACCTTATTGGTCATAGGATGAAAGAAGCCTAGAGTATCCTATGCCGATAACCGGAGAAGGAAATTAGAATTTTCTATGGGAGATCTTGTGTTTATTCGTGTTTCACCTATGAAGGGTGTTATACGTTTCAGTCGATCGGAAAAATTAGCGCCTCGATATATTGGACCATTTCCCATCACCGAACGTATTGGTTCCGTGGCTTATCGCCTTTTACTACCGGCTCAGTTTTCTGCTATTCATTACGTGTTTCACGTTTCTCAATTACAGAAATGCCTTCGAGATTCCGATTCTATTCTTGAGCCCGGTGTTGTGGAAGAAATTGAAGTTTCACCTAATTTAACTTATGAGCAACATCCTATTCATATCATTGCTTCCGAGGTCAAGTGCCTTCGAAATAAAGATGTTCCTCTTGTTAAAGTCCAATGATCCTCAAATCCTAAGGATTTCTCTTGGGAATTTAGAGAGTTCATCGAGCGAATACATCTGGACTTACTTTCCCGTGCTCTTTGAGGTGAATTTCTTATTTCAAATTTCTTCTGCGTTGATATGCTTTCATGGTTGTTACCTTATATTTCTTCTTAAATATTGCAAGGACGCAATTTCTTTAAGGAGGGGAGTCTGTAACAACCCGCATATTTTACGATTGAATATTTAAATATTTTATTTTTATATTTTATCGTTAGTCGGATTTTAGTTCGAAAAGTACTTTTTTGCATACGGTCGAATTAGGACTCCGGACCACTTCCATTAGGTCCAAAACGCCATTTGCGATCATTTTGAGTATAAACTTTGATATGTTTGGAGTTAGTGGAATTTTGCCACTTTTTCACTTTGGGCTTTGGGTTTGGATTAGCCCATTAGCCTAAGCTATTTACTCTAGCTCAACCCCCTTCCCTTCATAACTTTACTTTCATTTCCTAACACTCAAGCTTCATCAAAAATGGAGGAAGGAATGGGAAATTAAAAATCCAAGCCCTAGTTCATTTGCAAATTCAACAACCAACTCCAAATTCAAAGAGAAGCCATTGATTTTTCCTTTGCTCTCAAGCTTCTTCTTCATTGATTTTGTGTAAAGGTGAGATTTTTATCTCACATCTTTGTCTATAACTATCTTTGATTTTTGGGTATGAATTCCTAACACTTATTCATGTGCATTTATTTTTGGTTTGGATTGAATTGGTGAAAATCCCAATTTTAGTTTTTTGGGTTCAAATCTTTAAAAATCCTAACTTTGATGTTTGAACACGTTTTTGGTGATGCATCGAGGAGCCATTAATAGGACCGGGTAGCCTATGGACATAATCCCCTAGCGTCCGTGCTCGATCGGTTGCAAATTGGGAGAGTTTTTGCACTTCAAACCCCTAGGTCGCTCGGCCTGCACAAGAATCATTCTCGGCCTGTAGTTAGGTCGGCCTGCACATTAGGTCGCTCTCCCATAGGTCGCGCCGTGCTAGGTCGTTGCTCGGCCTTGTATTCATTAGGTCGTTAGGTCGCTTGGCCATCTTCACAACTTAGGTCGCTTGGCCTTCTCATTAGCCTTAGATCGTTAGGTCGCAACCCCCTTAGGTCGCACGGCCTTGTTTACTCCTTAGGACGTTGGTCGCTCGGCTTGTAAGTCGCTAGGTCGCTCGGCCTACTCTCCTTCTACCCCTTAGGTCGTTTCGTGTTAGGCCGCCAACCTCCTCAAGCCGCGAGCTCTTAGGTCGCTCGGCTGTATAATAAGTCGCTCGTCTAGGTCGCGCCACTTGGGTCGAAACCCCTTAGGTCGCTCGACCACGTTAGGCCTTAGCTCATTAGGTCGTTCTCCCCTTAGGTCGCTCGGCCACGTTAGGCCATTAGCTCATTAGGTCGTTCTCCCCCTAGGTCGCTCGGCCTTCGTCTCAACATAAGTCATGCCATGTTAGGCCGTGCCATGCTTTAGGTCACGCCATGCCTTAGGTCGCGCCATGTGAGTTGCTCTATTAAGCCGTGTGCTATTTCTTGAGCCGCTGATTTCTTGTGTTGCCTTATGTCAAGTCGTAAGTCGTAGCTGCTAAGTCGCAAGGGTATTTCCGCTTTGATGAATTTGGAATTGAATTCTTAAGATTGTATTCACGTCTTCGAATGTGAATTTTTGTGATTTATTGTTTCTACAATCATTTTTGTGATTTGTCACTTCATCTCACTCGTACGAGAAATCTAATTAAACGACTTAGTAAAATAAATGGTATGAAACTCTTGTGTTTACTTCGCCGGTTAATTCTTGGATTTGTTCGATTGAATCTCTTGTGACAATTTTCGAGTGGGGATCTATAATTTATTCGTAAATATTTAAGTTAAGCTAGTGGTTACGGGACATGAAGCTAAGCTTATATATTTACTAGTTTACTGTAATTGACACTTATTGATGATCGTCGATGATCATTTTTGTGATTTAGACTAACAAATGTACGATGTCTTTTTGTCTACGAGGGAGACTAAACCTAGTTTCTGTGGAGCTTCGACTCAATTTGATGGGGTAGCGACCCATGGTCTTCGGACTGTTTTATGGAGCTTCGGCTCAAAAATTAATGGTTAGCAACCATGGAATAGCGTTCCATTTTGTGATACACGTGTTGGTGAGTTTTCATGCTCCCGTTTTGTGATAGGCCTCCCCCTTTTTGTGGTTTCTGGATTTTCATTGATGATTTCTGGAATTTGTGTTTTCACCAATTTTCGTGATTTACATTGATAAGTTTTATCAATATCTGTGCATTGGTGAATGTAACGATCCAGAATTTTAATTTAGTAAAATTTGAATATTTAATTAATTTTAAATAGTAATAGGTGAATATATAAGTCGAATAAATTTTATTTCGAATAATTGGATTTAATTGAATAATTAAATCGATAATTTAATATGTTAAATTATGGAAATAATTAAAAATTGGGAGAAATATGATTGGAAATGATTTGTAAAATTTTATTATATCATATTGAAGTTAGAATGATATTTTAGAACTTTTAAAATCGAATTAAAAGTTTATTTGTGAAAATTGAAATTTTAATATTAAATCGACTAGTGAAATTAGCCAATTTTCGAACAGTCTCAGAATTGGACGAAACTAGTTCCATTAGATCGGTAATAGTTTGTTATTACCGGATTTCAATTTTTGTAGCAATCGGAGTTATCGTTTGATCGTGGCAGCTCAAAACGCATCGAATTTGTTTTTAATATTAATTTAGCGAGTTAAAATAGCCATTTTTCAAAAAGTCTCGGATTTCGACGAAACCAGTTTCATCGGATCCGTAATGTGATATTATTGTATGGTTTCAAATTTCGTGTCAATCGGATTTATCGTTTGTCCGGTGCAAGCTAAAACGCATAGAAAATCGTTTAAATCGGTTTAATTTAAATTGAACGTTTATTGTCATAACTCGCACAGATGACCGAATTAGCTTCCGAAACCTGGTCCATTGTGTCCAGAACGCGGGGTAAACCCTAGAAACGTTGGTCACCGCGCGTAAATCGGAGTTTAGAAAATCCAAAATGAATAGTGTTTCGTTCGATTTTCTATAAATAGCCCTTGTCTCTTCACAAATAAAAAAAAAATTAAAACCCTAATTCTCTATAGCCGCCAGTGACTAAATCAATGGCCGAAAATTTGCAGTTTTCTCTCCTCAATATCTTCAAATCCGTCATTCAATTTGATAAACTTTCAACATGAAAGTTGTAGATCACGTTGCGAACTACCTATCCAACGGTCATGATCTGAAAAGACTTCACGAATCAACGGCAAATCGAGCTGTAAGTACAGTCGTTCGCACGCAATTCTAGGATGGAGGAGGCGGCCGAGCTCATGGTGGTTGCTGGCGTGGGTAGAGCAGGTTAGGGGCTTCAATATGGAAGTTGTTGATCGACTTGGAAGTTGGCGTGGTGGTTGCAAATTTAAACCCTAGAAGGGTAGTGATGGGTTCGGCCTTTCGTGGTTGCCTGGACGCAAACGCGTGAAGAGGAAGATGATCAAACACGGCTAGGATCTGAAGTTTTGAAAATCAAGGGCTGTGATGAAGTTAGGTTTAAAATTAAATGAAATTATGTTGTAAATTAAAATATAAATTCGTGTAAACTTTGAAATTGCATATCTTTTTCATACGAGGTCGAAAACGCACGAAACAGGAAGCGTTGGAATCGTATGGACGAGTACTACGCTATGCAATTAGATTGGAGTCGTTTGGAGTTAGTGAGAATTTTGGGAAAAATTAAACGTCCGTTTAATTTTATTCGAAATAAATCGCTAAAACGAAATTGAAATCAAGGTGAGAACTTCTCACTCAATCGAATCGGTTTCGATTTTATTTTAAATAGTTATATTCAAAAAATTTGAATGCATGTTTGAATGATGATTGTTATCTATTGATTGTTAAAAATAGACATTATGCGCCGTTAGTAAGCGGATGTTATTTATTAAAAACATATACCGCGAATATTTCATAAACAGTGAAATTGGTATTATATATAATAGCAATATACATATTGGCATATGTATATATCGCAGTTATTGATTTCCCGCATTGTATAGCGGATGAGACCCTATTGCGCCGTCTATTAAGCGGATAATATTTTAAATCCCATATACCGCGATAATTCCGTACTGGAGCGGAATTGGTATTGTGCTAATGTTTGTGGATGCAGGGAAACAGGTTGGAGGGATCCAACTGGATTCCTCAACAGTATTTATTAGATTTCAGATATTGTGATATTTGATGGACTATCATATCGATATATGATGTCGTTGTTGTCGTGATTGACTATTTGGTGTGTAGCATCATTGGACCAAGTTTTGGAATTTTAAGGGATTTCTAAAGTGATTTTTGAAAGTATACGTTTATAAAATATTTTTTGGAATTGATTCATTTTAAATAAATAAACGATATAATTTTAATGTTATAAAAATTATGACTTTTGAGAAATATAGTGAAAGGTTGATTTTTGAAAATATGAGGCTAATGAGTTTATAAAATAGTTTAATCGGGATTTTTGAATTTATTATAAAAAAGTTGAAATATAGGATTTATAAAATTTGATTATTTTATAAATCAGAAATGATGGAATTTCGAAGAAATTTAAAGATGTTTTAAAATAATAGTATAAATTGATTTATATAAAAGAATTATAAGATGGATATTTATAAATTAAAATATTTGAATTATAAAACGAGTTTTTATAAGTGCTAGAATGAATTGTGAATGAATTTCATAAATGAATGAAATTTATAGAATTATAAACAGTGAAGTTATAAATGGAATTTTATAAGCAGTAGTTTATAAAATTTGTAAAGTTATTTGAAGAATAGATTTGGTTAAATAAATGAATCTTATATGTTATAAGATTTATAATTTGAAAAGTCTTAAAAAGAACGATTTTGTAAAATAATCGTTTTATAAGCATTTAACTTATAATGTGAACTTTTGGTTTATAATTGAGTTATAAATCGAATAGGTTAATAAAGGAGATTTATAAAGGATGTAGTTATAAAATAAATAGAAATGGAATTTATAAACGATGTTTTATAAATCCGCAAAACGACTTATTTTGATAAGTAAATTGCTATAGCATATTAAAGGAGTTATATTCACGTTTTAGACAGTGAATAATCCTTTAAGATAAAATGTATAGAAAGGATGAAATTTGTTAACAAAGTATATTCACGTTTTTGAATAGTGAATAATATGTTAAAGAAAATGTTTAGGATGTGATATTTTAAACAGAATTAAAACGATCTAACGATGTTTTAAATGTGTTGAGATTCGAAACCATAGATTTCAACATTCATTGTTGAAATAGACTTTTCGAGAAATAGAAGGAAATGGTGGACTATAACACTGTTGTTATAGTAAATGATTTCCGAAAGGAAATGTTTTGTATAGTATTGGGATTTATATATCTATCTTAAATTCGAATCCCTATACTAGTGATTTTGGGACGTTGTAACGATGTTTTACGTAACATTCGTTTTGGCCCAAATAAATATGGTTAAGAGAATGATTTCCTTAAAGAATGAAATATATACTTAATCTCGATTTAAGTATATTGAATATTTTCCAAGTGTTGAAAATAAATGGATTTGTGAATTACTTAATAAATAAGTATGGAAATGTTTTTCCAATATGAAGAGAATATTTTGAGAATTTATCTTTTTGAAGATAAATTGAAAATGAATAATTGAAATCGTATATCAGTAGATATTTTGGAATATAAATTCACTATGGAATTTATAAAAGGAAGTGGAATTTGTTAAACAAATAAATATTGATTTATTTTGAAGTTTGAAAATTATATATCTGGTGAAGATATTTTTGGGAAATAAATAATTTGTAAAATTATTTGGAATCTGGTGATGTTGTGCATATCTATTGATAGTTCAATAACCGACTATCAATATTTACCTTTGAAAGGTATTTGTTGTGATTTGCTGAATTTGAATGCTACACTTATTTTTAAATTATTGCGCCCGTTATTCGGATTACCCATTCCGAATAGTGATACGACGTAATGGATAGCATTGATGACCGGTGTTGAAGACCGGATATTTTTGAAAGCGAAAAGACAACTCGTTGATTTTCTTTGCACCGAGTAGCTACGGTATAGAGACTCCCTATGTGATGGGAAGTCCGGACGTGATTAGAGATTATCCGGATTGCAAGGACTTCTTTGTAAGTGCCTTCGGTTCTGTTCGAGCCCGGAACAGACTTGTATGGATTGTATGTCTGACGTTACAGATTGAGATATAAAGCAGATTTCTTTCAAATATATTTCTGTTGGTGGCGGAGAATTTATTCTCTTAGCTTAACACCCTTCTCTGAGACGTACGAGCTCAGAGGTTATGTAGTTGAAGGTTATCAGCGCTATATTCCCAATTTGGTAATGTGACATGCTGAGTGTTGCTGTGAAATGATCATTGTGTTGATCATTTGTGATAAGATCATTTGTTTGATCGTTTATCTTTGTGATCATTTCTATGATCATTTGTTGACCCAAAGCACGGCTTTTGTATAAAGTGTGTTTTTGTGGACGTGACTTCGTCGAGCCTCACACCCCGGAATGGTCAAAACAGGAAAGATGCAGCAAGGTTATGAGGGGTAGCTCCCTTTAGGGTATGTGCATTTCCTTCTGGAAAAGGGTGGTATCATGGTATGGAGCCCAGATACTTACTCATGTTGAAACACTTTATTTATGATTGTGTGATGTTGATGACGAGCGCTCGGTTAAAGGTCCCAAAGGACTGGGGGTTGGCATACTCGTGTCAGTTGTTACCCAGTTAGGGGTAACCCGGCCTTGTGTTGGCAGAGATCCGGTTTGGTTCTCGGGGACGTCAGAGGCGTTCTCATGTGGCAATGGGAAGTTCCTTGGCCTGACCATTCGTTGGAAATCCAAAGAAACAATACGAGACTTGTACGGTTTTAGTTGTAGAACCTGCCATCTAATATGGTAGCTATAGTAGGCATAATATAATGGTACCTATGCTGGCTAAGATTTATATTCTACTTTCGAAATGATTTTCCCTACACTATGCACTAGTAATAATATCAAATGTTCTTTTTAAATGCGTATCAAGCATCTTTGACTATCATAAGGAGAAATCTCCTCCAAGTCTGCGTTTGCATTGTGTGTGTGGTGGGAGGTCTTATGGTAGTCTCATTTTTAAAAACATTGCGAATTGATTTTAAAAATATTCCTCTATTTTGATTTTAAAGATAAATAAACTGTTTTGAGTTCTCACACCAGTCACATGACTGACTCGGAGTTTATTGTTTTCCTTCCTAAACTCTGGGTGCCCACCAATTTCTACACGGGCAGTCAAGAGTTAGGTTTATCAGGATATTCTGGAGTTGCTGGAGGCAAGCTGGATGGCATGGCGTATTATTAGTATATAGTATTTCTTTTCCGTTGTTTGTTGTTGTTTGTTGTTGTACACTCTGATGTAATGAAATGAAATGTAATGTAATGTAATGTAATAACTGATATAGTTCTTTGTTTAAAGATTATTCATTTATCTATTATATGTTGTTCCGCTGCGAATTGTGAGATTCTATTGTTTTCTGTTCCGTTCTATTTTCTTTTCTCTCTGTTTTCTATCTTTTTCTCTCTTCTTCTGTCTTTTTCTTTTTCTTAAACATTGTGCATTCATATTTCTATTCATCTTGAGTTAATCTATGGAGATTAGTGTATATTCAAGGAGTACGGATTTGCGGGTCCTCACAGGTGGTATCAGAGCATATGGTTAAGAGACAACCATGGTTCTGTTGGGTATTACTCATTAGAGATAGAGTCAGTAGTACTCTAGAATGGGTTTGAGTGTAATAATAGCTATGAGAGCGTATTTGTTGGTGAATATAAAAATTGTTTTATACTGTGATGATTGGTTTATTGAGTGGCATATGAACCTTCGTCAGCACGGTATGCACAACTATGCCGAAGGGGTTTATAAACACTTGAATAGAACAATTCGACACAGTATTGTTTTAAAATTTGGGTAAATGAAATAATTTTACCTTGATTATATTTTTATATATAAAGGAATAATTTTTCAGAATTATTAAAGTAAAAACAAGTGATGTTTATAAAATAGAAGTATAACTTATGTGATGTTGAATGAAGTTGATATTGGTATCAAAGTAAATTAATAAAGTTAAGTGATAGATATGAACTTGAGTTATATAAATGAAATTCAATTGAAAGTTGAATAGTTGAATGAAAATCAATTTAATTACAATTGAAAGTGATGGTGTTAAACCAAATTGAATGAATATAAGCAAAGGAATTTGGTTGTAATTAATATACATTGGTTGTTATATGGATGTTAGTTGATTGTATATAATTCATTAAGTATTAATGAAATTGAGTTAATGAAATTGGAAGCTAAAGTAATTGAAATCCAATTGGAAGTTAAGTGAATCTTAAATAGAATTGAATTTGATTTCGAAGTGAACCAACTTGAATATGAATTAGTGAATATAAACTAATTGAAAATGAATGTTAGTAAAAACATCCACTGTTAATGAATCAAATGTGATTAAATTGAAAACCATTTCATTGAATATTAATGAGAATACGAATGAATATTTGTTGGTTATGGATGTTAGTTGAATGCTAGTTGGATGATAGTTGGTTGATGGTTGAATATATTGCTTTTGTTGCATTTGCTATGCTGCTATATGTTGTATATCGATACTATTTTCATATATACATGTTCTCATGTTGTTTGTTGAGTGTTTAGTAGGTGCGGATCGCGTTTGCTTCGCATTTGGAGCTCGCTTTCGCGCTATATTAGCCGTATATGCTTGCTAATAAAATATAAGGTACATATCTCGGATTAAATATCGTACTTTTACACTTTTTCCCTGCGGGATGCCTCATTACTTGATGAGATGTATATTTGTGATATATATACTGTCATTTTTTTTTTCTGATCGAGCCGCGCAAAGGAGACTATGGCGAATTTTTCCGGAAATTTAAGGCGTTAGAAAAATTTGAGAAAATTGGAAATTTTTGAAAACTTTAACTTTGATTTAGAATTGAAAGTTAAACAATAGTAGTTGTTTTTGAAAAAAATAACTAAGTATGATTTGAAAAACTTAGTAAAGTTTTGTAAGAAGTTTGACTATGGATTTTGGGAAAGTTAATAGATTCTATAACTTTCTTACTTGTTAATTTCGAGGACGAAATTCTTTTAAGGGGGGAAGTATGTAACGACCCAGAATTTTAATTTATTAAAGTTTGAATATTTAATTAATTTTAAATATTAATAAGTGAATATATCAGTCGAATAAATTTTATTTCGAATAATTGGATTTAATTGAATAATTAAATCGATAATTTAATATGTTAAATTATGGAAATAATTAAAAATTGGGTGAAATATGATTGGAAATGATTTGTAAAATTTTATTATATCATATTGAAGTTAGAATGATATTTTAGAACTTTTAAAATCGAATTAAAAGTTTATTTGTGAAAATTGAATATTTTAATATTAAATCGACTAGTGAAATTAGCCAATTTTCGAACAGTCTCAGAATTGGACGAAACTAGTTCCATTGGATCTGTAATAGTTTGTTATTACCGAATTTTAATTTTCGTAGCAATCGGAGTTATCGTTTGATCGTGGCAGCTCGAAACGCATCGAATTTGTTTTTAATATTAATTTGGCGAGTTAAAATAGCCATTTTTCAAAAAGTCTCGAATTTCGACAAAACCAGTTTCATCGGATCCGTAATGTGATATTATTGTATGGTTTCAAATTTCGTGTCAATCGGATTTATCGTTTGTCCGGTGCAAGCTAAAACGCATAGAAAATCGTTTAAATCCGTTTAATTTAAATTGAACGTTTATTGTCATAACTCGCACAGATGATCGAATTAGCTTCCGAAACATATTCCATTGTGTACGGAACGCGGGGTAAACCCCTAGAAACGCTGGTCACCGCGCGTAAATCGGAGTTTAGAAAATCCAAAATGAATAGTGTTTCGTTCGATTTTCTATAAATAGCCCTTGTCTCTTCACAAATTAAAAAAAAAATTGAAACCCTAATTCTCTATAGCCGCCAGTGACTAAATCAATGGCCGAAAATTTGCAGTTTTCTCTCCTCAATATCTTCAAATCCGTCACTCAATTCGATAAACTTTCAACATGAAAGTTGTAGATCACGTTGCGAACTACCTATCCAACGGTCATGATCTGAAAAGACTTCACGAATCAACGGCAAATCGAACTGGAAGTACAGTAGTTCGCACGCAATTCTAGGATGGAGGAGGCGGCCGAGCTCATGGTGGTTGCTGGCGTGGGTAGAGCAGGTTAGGGGCTTCAATATGGAGTTGTTGATCGACTTGGAAGTTGGCGTGGTGGTTGCAAATTTAAACCCTAGAAGGGTAGTGATGGGTTCGGCCTTTCGTGGTTGCCTGGACGCAAACGCGTGACGAGGAAGTTGATCAAACACGGCTAGGATCTGAAGTTTTGAAAATCAAGGGCTGTGATGAAGTTAGGTTTAAAATTAAATGAAATTATGTTGTAAATTAAAATATAAATTCGTGTAAACTTTGAAATTGCATATCTTTTTCATACGAGGTCGAAAACGCACGAAACAGGAAGCGTTGGAATCGTATGGACGAGTACTACGCTATGCAATTAGATTGGAGTCGTTTGGAGTTAGTGAGAATTTCAGGTAAAATTAAACGTCCGTTTAATTTTATTCGAAATAAATCGCTAAAACGAAATTGAAATCAAGGTGAGAACTTCTCACTCAATCGAATCGGTTTCGATTTTATTTTAAATAGTTATATTTAAAAATTTTGAATGCATGTTTGAATGATGATTGTTATCTATTGATTGTTAAAAATAGACATTATGCGCCGTTAGTAAGCGGATGTTATTTATTAAAAACATATACCGCGAATATTTCATAAACAGTGAAATTGGTATTATATATAATAGCAATATATATATATTGGCATATGTATATATCGCAGTTATTGATTTCCCGCATTGTATAGCGGATGAGACCCTATTGCGCCGTCTATTAAGCGGATAATATTTTAAATCCCATATACCGCGATAATTCCGTACTGGAGCGGAATTGGTATTGTGCTAATGTTTGTGGATGCAGGGAAACAGGTTGGAGGGATCCAACTGGATTCCTCAACAGTATTTATTAGATTTCAGATATTTTGATATTTGATGGACTATCATATCGATATATGATGTCGTTGTTGTCGTGATTGACTATTTGGTGTGTAGCATCATTGGACCAAGTTTTGGAATTTTAAGGGATTTCTAAAGTGATTTTTGAAAGTATACGTTTATAAAATATTTTTTGGAATTGATTCATTTTAAATAAATAAACGATATAATTTTAATGTTATAAAAATTATGATTTTTGAGAAATATAGTCAAAGGTTGATTTTTGAAAATATGAGGCTAATGATTTTATAAATAGTTTAATAGGGATTTTTGAATTTATTATAAAAAAGTTGAAATATAGGATTTATAAAATTTGATTATTTTATAAATCAGAAATGATGGAATTTCGAAGAAATTTAAAGATGTTTTAAAATAATAGTATAAATTCATTTATATAAAAGAATTATAAGATGGATATTTATAAATTAAAATATTTGAATTATAAAACGAGTTTTTATAAGTGCTAGAATGAATTGTGAATGAATTTCATAAATGAATGAAATTTATAGAATTATAAACGGTGAAGTTATAAATGGAATTTTATAAGCAGTAGTTTATAAAATTTGTAAAGTTATTTGAAGAATAGATTTGGTTAAATAAATGAATCTTATAAGTTATAAGATTTATAATTTGGAAAGTCTTAAAAAGAACGATTTGGTAAAATAATCGTTTTATAAGCATTTAACTTATAATGTGAACTTTTGGTTTATAATTGAGTTATAAATCGAATAGGTTAATAAAGGAGATTTATAAAGGATGTAGTTATAAAATAAATAGAAATGGAATTTATAAACGTTGTTTTATAAATCCGCAAAACGACTTATTTTGATAAGTAAATTGCTATAGCATATTAAAGGAGTTATATTCACGTTTTAGACAGTGAATAATCCTTTAAGATAAAATGTATAGAAAGGATGAAATTTGTTAACAAAGTATATTCACGTTTTTGAATAGTGAATAATATGTTAAATAAAATGTTTAGGATGTGATATTTTAAACAGAATTAAAACGATCTAACGATGTTTTAAATGTGTTGAGATTCGAAACCATAGATTTCAACATTCATTGTTGAAATAGACGTTTTCGAGAAATAGAAGGAAATGGTGGACTATAACACTGTTGTTATAGTAAATGATTTCCGAAAGGAAATGTTTTGTATAGTATTGGGATTTATATATCTATCTTAAATTCGAATCCCTATACTAGTGATTTTGGGACGTTGTAACGATGTTTTACGTAACATTCGTTTTGGCCCAAATAAATATGGTTAAGAGAATGATTTCCTTAAAGAATGAAATATATACTTAATCTCGATTTAAGTATATTGAATATTTTCCAAGTGTTGAAAATAAATGGATTTGTGAATTACTTAATAAATAAGTATGGAAATGTTTTTCCAATATGAAGAGAATATTTTGAGAATTTATCTTTTTGAAGATAAATTGAAAATGAATAATTGAAATCGTATATCAGTAGATATTTTGGAATATAAATTCACTATGGAATTTATAAAAGGAAGTGGAATTTGTTAAACAAATAAATATTGATTTATTTTGAAGTTTGAAAATTATATATCTGGTGAAGATATTTTTGGGAAATAAATAATTTGTAAAATTATTTGGAATCTGGTGATGTTGTGCATATCTATTGATAGTTCAATAACCGACTATCAATATTTACCTTTGAAAGGTATTTGTTGTGATTTGCTGAATTTGAATGCTACACTTATTTTTAAATTATTGCGCCCGTTATTCGGATTACCCATTCCGAATAGTGATACGACGTAATGGATAGCATTGATGACCGGTGTTGAAGACCGGATATTTTTGAAAGCGAAAGGACAACTCGTTGATTTTCTTTGCACCAGTAGCTACGGTATAGAGACTCCCTATGTGATGGGAAGTCCGGACGTGATTAGAGATTATCCGGATTGCAAGGACTTCTTTGTAAGTGCCTTCGGTTCTGTTCGAGCCCGGAACAGACTTGTATGGATTGTATGTCTGACGTTACAGATTGAGATATAAAGCAGATTTCTTTCAAATATATTTCTGTTGGTGGCGGAGAATTTATTCTCTTAGCTTAACACCCTTCTCTGAGACGTACGAGCTCAGAGGTTATGTAGTTGAAGGTTATCAGCGCTATATTCCCAATTTGGTAATGTGACATGCTGAGTGTTGCTGTGAAATGATCATTGTGTTGATCATTTGTGATAAGATCATTTGTTTGATCGTTTATCTTTGTGATCATTTCTATGATCATTTGTTGACCCAAAGCACGGCTTTTGTATAAAGTGTGTTTTTGTGGACGTGACTTCGTCGAGCCTCACACCCCGGAATGGTCAAAACAGGAAAGATGCAGCAAGGTTATGAGGGGTAGCTCCCTTTAGGGTATGTGCATTTCCTTCTGGAAAAGGGTGGTATCATGGTATGGAGCCCAGATACTTACTCATGTTGAAACACTTTATTTATGATTGTGTGATGTTGATGACGAGCGCTCGGTTAAAGGTCCCAAAGGACCGGGGGTTGGCATACTCGTGTCAGTTGTTACCCAGTTAGGGGTAACCCGGCCTTGTGTTGGCAGAGATCCGGTTTGGTTCTCGGGGACGTCAGAGGCGTTCTCATGTGGCAATGGGAAGTTCCTTGGCCTGACCATTCGTTGGAAATCCAAAGAAACAATACGAGACTTGTACGGTTTTAGTTGTAGAACCTGCCATCTAATATGGTAGCTATAGTAGGCATAATATAATGGTACCTATGCTGGCTAAGATTTATATTCTACTTTCGAAATGATTTTCCCTACACTATGCACTAGTAATAATATCAAATGTTCTTTTTAAATGCGTATCAAGCATCTTTGACTATCATAAGGAGAAATCTCCTCCAAGTCTGCGTTTGCATTGTGTGTGTGGTGGGAGGTCTTATGGTAGTCTCATTTTTAAAAACATTGCGAATTGATTTTAAAAATATTCCTCTATTTTGATTTTAAAGATAAATAAACTGTTTTGAGTTCTCACACCAGTCACATGACTGACTCGGAGTTTATTGTTTTCCTTCCTAAACTCTGGGTGCCCACCAATTTCTACACGGGCAGTCAAGAGTTAGGTTTATCAGGATATTCTGGAGTTGCTGGAGGCAAGCTGGATGGCATGGCGTATTATTAGTATATAGTATTTCTTTTCCGTTGTTTGTTGTTGTTTGTTGTTGTACACTCTGATGTAATGAAATGAAATGTAATGTAATGTAATGTAATAACTGATATAGTTCTTTGTTTAAAGATTATTCATTTATCTATTATATGTTGTTCCGCTGCGAATTGTGAGATTCTATTGTTTTCTGTTCCGTTCTATTTTCTTTTCTCTCTGTTTTCTATCTTTTTCTCTCTTCTTCTGTCTTTTTCTTTTTCTTAAACATTGTGCATTCATATTTCTATTCATCTTGAGTTAATCTATGGAGATTAGTGTATATTCAAGGAGTACGGATTTGCGGGTCCTCACAGGTGGTATCAGAGCATATGGTTAAGAGACAACCATGGTTCTGTTGGGTATTACTCATTAGAGATAGAGTCAGTAGTACTCTAGAATGGGTTTGAGTGTAATAATAGCTATGAGAGCGTATTTGTTGGTGAATATAAAAATTGTTTTATACTGTGATGATTGGTTTATTGAGTGGCATATGAACCTTCGTCAGCACGGTATGCACAACTATGCCGAAGGGGTTTATAAACACTTGAATAGAACAATTCGACACAGTATTGTTTTAAAATTTAGGTAAATGAAATAATTTTACCTTGATTATATTTTTATATATAAAGGAATAATTTTTCAGAATTATTAAAGTAAAAACAAGTGATGTTTATAAAATGGAAGTATAACTTATGTGATGTTGAATGAAGTTGATATTGGTATCAAAGTAAATTAATAAAGTTAAGTGATAGATATGAACTTGAGTTATATAAATGAAATTCAATTGAAAGTTGAATAGTTGAATGAAAATCAATTTAATTACAATTGAAAGTGATGGTGTTAAACCAAATTGAATGAATATAAGCAAAGGAATTTGGTTGTAATTAATATACATTGGTTGTTATATGGATGTTAGTTGATTGTATATAATTCATTAAGTATTAATGAAATTGAGTTAATGAAATTGGAAGCTAAAGTAATTGAAATCCAATTGGAAGTTAAGTGAATCTTAAATAGAATTGAATTTGATTTCGAAGTGAACCAACTTGAATATGAATTAGTGAATATAAACTAATTGAAAATGAATGTTAGTAAAAACATCCACTGTTAATGAATCAAATGTGATTAAATTGAAAACCATTTCATTGAATATTAATGAGAATACGAATGAATATTTGTTGGTTATGGATGTTAGTTGAATGCTAGTTGGATGATAGTTGGTTGATGGTTGAATATATTGCTTTTGTTGCATTTGCTATGCTGCTATATGTTGTATATCGATACTATTTTCATATATACATGTTCTCATGTTGTTTGTTGAGTGTTTAGTAGGTGCGGATCGCGTTTGCTTCGCATTTGGAGCTCGCTTTCGCGCTATATTAGCCGTATATGCTTGCTAATAAAATATAAGGTACATATCTCGGATTAAATATCGTACTTTTACACTTTTTCCCTGCGGGATGCCTCATTACTTGATGAGATGTATATTTGTGATATATATACTGTCATTTTTTTTTTCTGATCGAGCCGCGCAAAGGAGACTATGGCGAATTTTTCCGGAAATTTAAGGCGTTAGAAAAATTTGAGAAAATTGGAAATTTTTGAAAACTTTAACTTTGATTTAGAATTGAAAGTTAAACAATAGTAGTTGTTTTTGAAAAAAATAACTAAGTATGATTTGAAAAACTTAGTAAAGTTTTGTAAGAAGTTTGACTATGGATTTTGGGAAAGTTAATAGATTCTATAACTTTCTTACTTGTTAATTTCGAGGACGAAATTCTTTTAAGGGGGGAAGTATGTAACGACCCAGAATTTTAATTTATTAAAATTTGAATATTTAATTAATTTTAAATATTAATAAGTGAATATATCAGTCGAATAAATTTTATTTCGAATAATTGGATTTAATTGAATAATTAAATCGATAATTTAATATGTTAAATTATGGAAATAATTAAAAATTGGGTGAAATATGATTGGAAATGATTTGTAAAATTTTATTATATCATATTGAAGTTAGAATGATATTTTAGAACTTTTAAAATCGAATTAAAAGTTTATTTGTGAAAATTGAATATTTTAATATTAAATCGACTAGTGAAATTAGCCAATTTTCGAACAGTCTCAGAATTGGACGAAACTAGTTCCATTGGATCTGTAATAGTTTGTTATTACCGAATTTTAATTTTCGTAGCAATCGGAGTTATCGTTTGATCGTGGCAGCTCGAAACGCATCGAATTTGTTTTTAATATTAATTTGGCGAGTTAAAATAGCCATTTTTCAAAAAGTCTCGAATTTCGACAAAACCAGTTTCATCGGATCCGTAATGTGATATTATTGTATGGTTTCAAATTTCGTGTCAATCGGATTTATCGTTTGTCCGGTGCAAGCTAAAACGCATAGAAAATCGTTTAAATCCGTTTAATTTAAATTGAACGTTTATTGTCATAACTCGCACAGATGATCGAATTAGCTTCCGAAACATATTCCATTGTGTACGGAACGCGGGGTAAACCCCTAGAAACGCTGGTCACCGCGCGTAAATCGGAGTTTAGAAAATCCAAAATGAATAGTGTTTCGTTCGATTTTCTATAAATAGCCCTTGTCTCTTCACAAATTAAAAAAAAAATTGAAACCCTAATTCTCTATAGCCGCCAGTGACTAAATCAATGGCCGAAAATTTGCAGTTTTCTCTCCTCAATATCTTCAAATCCGTCACTCAATTCGATAAACTTTCAACATGAAAGTTGTAGATCACGTTGCGAACTACCTATCCAACGGTCATGATCTGAAAAGACTTCACGAATCAACGGCAAATCGAACTGGAAGTACAGTAGTTCGCACGCAATTCTAGGATGGAGGAGGCGGCCGAGCTCATGGTGGTTGCTGGCGTGGGTAGAGCAGGTTAGGGGCTTCAATATGGAGTTGTTGATCGACTTGGAAGTTGGCGTGGTGGTTGCAAATTTAAACCCTAGAAGGGTAGTGATGGGTTCGGCCTTTCGTGGTTGCCTGGACGCAAACGCGTGACGAGGAAGTTGATCAAACACGGCTAGGATCTGAAGTTTTGAAAATCAAGGGCTGTGATGAAGTTAGGTTTAAAATTAAATGAAATTATGTTGTAAATTAAAATATAAATTCGTGTAAACTTTGAAATTGCATATCTTTTTCATACGAGGTCGAAAACGCACGAAACAGGAAGCGTTGGAATCGTATGGACGAGTACTACGCTATGCAATTAGAATGGAGTCGTTTGGAGTTAGTGAGAATTTCAGGTAAAATTAAACGTCCGTTTAATTTTATTCGAAATAAATCGCTAAAACGAAATTGAAATCAAGGTGAGAACTTCTCACTCAATCGAATCGGTTTCGATTTTATTTTAAATAGTTATATTTAAAAATTTTGAATGCATGTTTGAATGATGATTGTTATCTATTGATTGTTAAAAATAGACATTATGCGCCGTTAGTAAGCGGATGTTATTTATTAAAAACATATACCGCGAATATTTCATAAACAGTGAAATTGGTATTATATATAATAGCAATATATATATATTGGCATATGTATATATCGCAGTTATTGATTTCCCGCATTGTATAGCGGATGAGACCCTATTGCGCCGTCTATTAAGCGGATAATATTTTAAATCCCATATACCGCGATAATTCCGTACTGGAGCGGAATTGGTATTGTGCTAATGTTTGTGGATGCAGGGAAACAGGTTGGAGGGATCCAACTGGATTCCTCAACAGTATTTATTAGATTTCAGATATTTTGATATTTGATGGACTATCATATCGATATATGATGTCGTTGTTGTCGTGATTGACTATTTGGTGTGTAGCATCATTGGACCAAGTTTTGGAATTTTAAGGGATTTCTAAAGTGATTTTTGAAAGTATACGTTTATAAAATATTTTTTGGAATTGATTCATTTTAAATAAATAAACGATATAATTTTAATGTTATAAAAATTATGATTTTTGAGAAATATAGTCAAAGGTTGATTTTTGAAAATATGAGGCTAATGATTTTATAAATAGTTTAATAGGGATTTTTGAATTTATTATAAAAAAGTTGAAATATAGGATTTATAAAATTTGATTATTTTATAAATCAGAAATGATGGAATTTCGAAGAAATTTAAAGATGTTTTAAAATAATAGTATAAATTCATTTATATAAAAGAATTATAAGATGGATATTTATAAATTAAAATATTTGAATTATAAAACGAGTTTTTATAAGTGCTAGAATGAATTGTGAATGAATTTCATAAATGAATGAAATTTATAGAATTATAAACGGTGAAGTTATAAATGGAATTTTATAAGCAGTAGGTTTATAAAATTTGTAAAGTTATTTGAAGAATAGATTTGGTTAAATAAATGAATCTTATAAGTTATAAGATTTATAATTTGGAAAGTCTTAAAAAGAACGATTTGGTAAAATAATCGTTTTATAAGCATTTAACTTATAATGTGAACTTTTGGTTTATAATTGAGTTATAAATCGAATAGGTTAATAAAGGAGATTTATAAAGGATGTAGTTATAAAATAAATAGAAATGGAATTTATAAACGTTGTTTTATAAATCCGCAAAACGACTTATTTTGATAAGTAAATTGCTATAGCATATTAAAGGAGTTATATTCACGTTTTAGACAGTGAATAATCCTTTAAGATAAAATGTATAGAAAGGATGAAATTTGTTAACAAAGTATATTCACGTTTTTGAATAGTGAATAATATGTTAAATAAAATGTTTAGGATGTGATATTTTAAACAGAATTAAAACGATCTAACGATGTTTTAAATGTGTTGAGATTCGAAACCATAGATTTCAACATTCATTGTTGAAATAGACGTTTTCGAGAAATAGAAGGAAATGGTGGACTATAACACTGTTGTTATAGTAAATGATTTCCGAAAGGAAATGTTTTGTATAGTATTGGGATTTATATATCTATCTTAAATTCGAATCCCTATACTAGTGATTTTGGGACGTTGTAACGATGTTTTACGTAACATTCGTTTTGGCCCAAATAAATATGGTTAAGGGAATGATTTCCTTAAAGAATGAAATATATACTTAATCTCGATTTAAGTATATTGAATATTTTCCAAGTGTTGAAAATAAATGGATTTGTGAATTACTTAATAAATAAGTATGGAAATGTTTTTCCAATATGAAGAGAATATTTTGAGAATTTATCTTTTTGAAGATAAATTGAAAATGAATAATTGAAATCGTATATCAGTAGATATTTTGGAATATAAATTCACTATGGAATTTATAAAAGGAAGTAGAATTTGTTAAACAAATAAATATTGATTTATTTTGAAGTTTGAAAATTATATATCTGGTGAAGATATTTTTGGGAAATAAATAATTTGTAAAATTATTTGGAATCTGGTGATGTTGTGCATATCTATTGATAGTTCAATAACCGACTATCAATATTTACCTTTGAAAGGTATTTGTTGTGATTTGCTGAATTTGAATGCTACACTTATTTTTAAATTATTGCGCTCGTTATTCGGATTACCCATTCCGAATAGTGATACGACGTAATGGATAGCATTGATGACCGGTGTTGAAGACCGGATATTTTTTAAAGCGAAAGGACAACTCGTTGATTTTCTTTGCACCGAGTAGCTACGGTATAGAGACTCCCTATGTGATGGGAAGTCCGGACGTGATTAGAGATTATCCGGATTGCAAGGACTTCTTTATAAGTGCCTTCGGTTCTGTTCGAGCCCGAAACAGACTTGTATGGATTGTATGTCTGACGTTACAGATTGAGATATAAAGCAGATTTCTTTCAAATATATTTATGTTGGTGGCGGAGAATTTATTCTCTTAGCTTAACACCCTTCTCTGAGACGTACGAGCTCAGAGGTTATGTAGTTGAAGGTTATCAGCGATATATTCCCAATTTGGTAATGTGACATGCTGAGTGTTGCTGTGAAATGATCATTGTGTTGATCATTTGTGATAAGATCATTTGTTTGATCGTTTATCTTTGTGATCATTTCTATGATCATTTGTTGACCCAAAGCACGGCTTTTGTATAAAGTGTGTTTTTGTGGACGTGACTTCGTCGAGTCTCACACCCCGGAATGGTCAAAACAGGAAAGATGCAGCAAGGTTATGAGGGGTAGCTCCCTTTAGGGTATGTGCATTTCCTTCTGGAAAAGGGTGGTATCATGGTATGGAGTCCAGATACTTACTCATGTTGAAACATTTTATTTATGATTGTGTGATGTTGATGACGAGCGCTCGGCTAAAGGTCCCAAAGGACCGGGGGATGGCATACTCGTGTCAGTTGTTACCCAGTTAGGGGTAACCCGGCCTTGTGTTGACAGAGATCCGGTTTGGTTCTCGGGGACGTCCTTCCAGAGGCGTTCTCATGTGGTAATGAGAAGTTCCTTGGCCTGACCATTCGTTGGAAATCCAAAGAAACAATACGAGACTTGTACGGTTTTAGTTGTAGAACCTGCCATCTAATATGGTAGCTATAGTAGGCATAATATAATGGTACCTATGTTGGCTAAGATTTATATTCTACTTTCGAAATGATTTTCCCTACACTATGCACTAGTAATAATATCAAATGTTCTTTTTAAATGCGTATCAAGCTTCTTTGACTATCATAAGAAGAAATCTCCTCCAAGTCGGCGTTTGCATTGTGTGTGTGGTGGGAGGTCTTATGGTAGTCTCATTTTTAAAAACATTGCGAATTGATTTTAAAAATATTCCTCTATTTTGATTTTAAAGATAAATAAACTGTTTTGACTTCTCACACCAGTCACATGACTGACTCGGAGTTTATTGTTTTCCTTCCTAAACTCTGGGTGCCCACCAATTTCTACACGGGCAGTCAAGAGTTAGGTTTATCAGGATATTCTGGAGTTGCTGGAGGCAAGCTGGATGGCATGGCGTATTATTAGTATATAGTATTTCTTTTCCGCTGTTTGTTGTTGTTTGTTGTTGTACACTCTGATGTAATGAAATGTAATGTAATGTAATGTAATAACTGATATAGTTCTTTGTTTAAAGATTATTCATTTATCTATTATATGTTGTTCCGCTGCAAATTGTGAGATTCTGTTGTTTTCTGTTCCGTTCTATTTTCTTTTCTCTCTGTTTTCTATCCTTTTCTCTCTTCTTCTGTCTTTTTCTTTTTCTTAAACATTGAGCATTCGTATTTTTGTTCATCTTGAGTTAATCTATGGAGATTAGTGTATATTCAATGAGTACGGATTTGCGGGTCCTCACAGTGAATTTGTGTGTCATTAACTTTTGCAATTGGCATTGGTATTATTGTCAATATTTATAGTTGGTGATTTGGGAAATATAGAGTATGACATTCTTTTTTATCTTTGAGAAGATTCTCGTGATATTGATTAATCTCTTGTTGATTTTCAATTACATACTTATTACAGTATGGCTTTATGGTTATCATATGTTTATGTGATATCTCTTATTCTATATCATTTTATCTGATATTTATAGCTAGACTGATCCGTTTATTATTTTCTTATTAAATAATACTTAGGTCAGACCGAAATGTTACAGGTGCTTCTGCTTGACTTCACATCTGGGATTATCACCCCGACTTTTGGCTAACTACTTAGATTAGTAGTTTTTGTTGTATACATTTGAGATATAGACTCATTGATGTATCCAAATTCTTTTGTCTAGCACTTATAGCTATTCTTTTGTGACATTATGGATCTTGTTTGACCACTACTCTGATGTACACTTTCATGTGTTATATATTCTTATCTATTTCCGCCTTTGTGATATGGATGTCTGTGACTGATTTGTGTTATGTTTATTTCTATATTTGTTTCCAAAGAATATATATAGCCACCGGGTAGTAGCTTTGAGTTTGTATCGGTATGTCGGATTTCCTCATGAAACCTTATGCTTGTTGTACTATCTGACATATCGGTGATCGCACAAAGCAATTACACGGATGGTCGCTCCTCAACAGCCTTATCCTCCGTGCTAGTTGATGACATTACCCCATAGTGTCCTTGGCTAGCGTGTGTATAGAGGTGGGGCGTCACAAGATTCAAGGCTGGATGTAGTGGAGGATCCGCTATATTGTCTTGTTTAAAAGTCCAACCGGTATTGTTTGAGAAGATTGCTTCCAAACAGGAAGAGGATCCAGTGTTAGCTGAAAGGATCGGGAAATTAAAGGATGGAATGGAGAGCGATGATGTGATGCTCCATCCTAAGACCTACACAAACAAAGATCATTATAGGTAATACTGTCTGCTAGTGCAAAGAATATATATAGCCACCGGGTACTAGCTTTGAGTTTGTATCGGTATGTCGGATTTCCTCATGAAACCTTATGCTTGTTGTACTATCTGACATATCGGTGATCGCACAAAGCAATTACACGGATGGTCGCTCCTCAACAGCCTTATCCTCCGTGCTAGTTGATGACATTACCCCATAGTGTCCTTGGCTAGCGTGTGTATAGAGGTGGGGCGTCACAAGATTCAAGGCTGGATGTAGTGGAGGATCTGCTATATTGTCTTGTTTAAAAGTCCAACCGGTATTGTTTGAGAAGATTGCTTCCAAACAGGAAGAGGATCCAGTGTTAGCTGAAAGGATCGGGAAATTAAAGGATGGAATGGAGAGCGATGATGTGATGCTCCATCCTAAGACCTACACAAACAAAGATCATTACTAGGTAATACTGTCTGCTAGTGCAGAGAATAGGCTGGTGAGGAACGACCATCCGTGAGCTTTGTCTTAAACGAGTATCGAATACGTCGATTGAGTGTCCATTTTGTTTCCTTTCTTACTTTCTTAAGTGGATCGACATACTCAATTCAGGTTTAACACAAAACTACGGTGGCTAAGGATAGAATTCAGAACAAAAATAATAACATCAAATACCTCATATCATAAAATAGGAACACACACATATATATACGTATACGGAGTCAGCAGAAGTACAACATAACATGCTTCATGAGTTTGGTTCTTATAAACCAAATATACATCAGAGTCATGAAAGAAAATATATATATATATATATATATATCATAGTACTACAACAAAAAGGATCTACATTAAAATATACACTAAGCAATAAAGAGGAAAGATCACAGCAGAGCAAAGCAAGGCGGAGGTCAAACTGCAATCTACTGACCTGTAATGACTCGGTCTAACCCAACCATCTTATAAAAATATAAACACATGGGTTAGTCTAGCATAAACAAGAGGGTTAGTACATGATAGGTGAAGATAAGATACAAAAGGAGGATAATAACTCTCCATGGAGATGAACTCCATATTCTCAAATCAACATATGGTATATAAGCCAAATCATGCAACAACATAAGGCATATGAGCCAAATCAACATATAACATAAGGCTTGTGAGCCATATCACCAAACAACATAAGGCACAAATGCCAAAACATCAAACAACATAAGGCATATAAGCCATGTCACCAAAACATCATAAATCTCAATATATCGAACTCACTAAGGAGTTCAAAACAACAAAAATATAATCATCATGTCATCATCATCAAATAGCACAAAGGCTATGTATAACTCCAACATCCAACAAAATGGTGAAAACATTTGAAAATCAACAAATTCTAGAAATAAAAAATAACGAAATCCAGAAAAAAACAACAAAAGGTGGATCCCAACAAAAGGAAACTCTAAGCTATGCCACACTTGTATCAACAACATATGGCCGAAGACGGCCAAGCGCTATCAACAACAAATTTGGCGCCCAACAAATGACCCGAAGGTCCAACAAATGGCCCAAAAGCCCAACAAATGAACCAAAGGTCCAACGAATGGTCCGAAAGCCCAAAAAATGACCTGAAGGTCTAGTACAGGCAATCAACATACTAGAAGGTCCAACATAAAGTGTCACCAACTTCCAGATGGTAACCAAATCAGTGACATCAGTGCGCCTCATACCACACATTCTCACTTAACCATTTACTATAAGGTAGTTAACTTCACTCTCGTGCATGGCCTCAATTGAACAAGTCCGGAATTAACCAAAAAAGTAAATGCATGTGTCCCATACCACATGTTTTACTAAATCATTTAAGTCACTTCCTCATTCTCTCAAAGAGTGCAGAAACATGTAATTTTAAAGAAAATAATTTACTTCGAGAAAACGAGTTATAAACGATTTTCTGGAAACATTTGGAAACTATTTCCTCTTAAAATCCTTAAAAAAAAGTTAATTATATTATTTATTATTTAAAATAGGCTCAGAATTAAATACGTACTTATAAAATCGACTTGGAAAAATATTTACTTCAAATATGGATTTTAAATCGAAAATTCACTTTGAAATCGATTGTAAAATCCATGCACGAAATCACAGCAAATTTAACATATTTTCTCAATTCAAAACTCAAGTAAATCAACAACATTGCAATGTGGAAACATCGCTAAATATAGGATTTCTCATTCACATGATGAAGCCCTCAGAAATCAGTACAAAAATCAGCAGGAAAATGCAGCAAAAATCAACGAAATAGGCCAGAAAAGGACACAGAACAAAGCATGATGGATCGAACAGCAGGTCGACCCAACACATGGCTAGCTCAACCTTGACGGTCGACCATCAAGTGCTCTAGGTCGATCTGAGGTTGATCTTCCTCCAGGCCTTCTCTGCATGCTAAGATTCGATTTTCTGAGTGGATTTCGACATAGTTTCTAGATGAACTGAAACGTAAAATTTTGGCATGCAAATACAACTATACACAAACAACAATCTAGAGGAATTCCGACATGGATTTGGCGCAAGATTCAATAGCAAATTGGATTGCAAAGTGACAGTCAGAAATTATATACTTGTTGTAAAAACTATTTTCACTAGTTTATACTGTAAACTCAAAATTCAACAATTCAACAACAGAAACACCCAAAACTTGTTTAGATTAGAAGAGTGAGTTTAATACTCACCTTAGCACCAAAATTAAGAAAACTCAAGGAAGGTGGAAGCTTTGACCGTGATTTGAAGATAGAAATCTGAAATGGGAGAAAATACAGACATGCAGGCAAAGAACAGAAAACTTACGGACAATATAGACTTCTCAAAAATTGAAATAGATGAAATAGGTTTTGGTTTTGGATTAATTGCCCGTTACTCCCTTTAACTCACTAGTTTTCCTTTATTTCTATTAATTTTAGGGAGGGATTCAACCGAGACAGCAAGCAGCCATTTATTTTCTTTTCCCCGTACAAAAGAAAAGGAGGAGGAAGATACTGAATTGGTACATACAGAACATACCTCTTCAGCCTCTTTTAATTTTTGGGTATTGGGTTTGGATTTAGACCCAAACCTACCTATTAAGCTTATGCAACAAAGATATGTTTTAACTAACATATTACTTAAGTTATTAACCACTATGTTCGTTATGCAATTTTCACAAATATTTCAAATTGTTTAACCAAATAATTCACATAACTTAAAAGTTTTACCCTTTATAAAATGTTAATCGACAAATTAAATTTATTATAGTTATTAAAAATCAATTTCCATCATTAAAATTCCATTTTTAACTTAAATACTTTAATTTACACTACTTATTTAAATAGATTAACATTTCAAAAACAAAATTCCACAAAATTCATTTTCTTGTTTGAATAATCATAACAAACCATGTCAAAAATATTTTTACATCCAATATTGATTTTAACCAATATTCCGCATTTTTATTTTCAACATTAACCATATTTAATTTTTAATATGTTATTAAGTTAACAAAACACTATTTGACCATTATTTCCACAATTATTGCATTTCAACAAATTGAAACCATTTAGTGCTCATTTTTACCCCCAAACTAACAAAATAAAGTTTCTAAAATTTGTTACCTACATTTTATATTTATTTACAACAAACTAATGTTGAATTGAATTCTTTTATCTTTTATTTAAATTAATTCACCACCTAATCAACATAATTCTTTTATTCTCGTTTAATTCACAACCAAAACAACTTAACTCCATTTTATTTATTCAAAACCCATTGTTTATTTAAATTAAACAATATTCAAAAAAATTCCCATCTCCAAATTTATTGTATTTCTCCATTTCTAATTATAACCATCGTTATAATATATTTTCGTAGGTAATCACAAAACCATGGTTGTTACAGACTCCCCCACTTTATAAAAATTACGTCCTCACGATTTCTATAAAAGAGTTGCCTGTAATACATTTATTTCACCATGAATTAGGAATAAGAATAGCTTGAGTCAATAATACTCACCCTCAAATAGCAGAAGAAAGAAAACCATTTTCTGTTCGCTCGATAAATTCTTTGGTTTCCCAAGTATAATCTTTGGGGTTAGCAGACCATTGAATTTTCACAAGAGAAACATCCTTATTTCGAAGGCGCTTAACCTCCGAAGCAAGCACATGAATAGGATTTTGGCGTAATAGATCATTCGGATGAGATCTCAAGCTTTTGTAAAACATGAGGATCACCAACTGAATCAGAATCACGAAGACATTCCCGGAGTTGAGATACATGGAATACATCATGAACAACTGGGCCAACGCGTTCAGTAATAGGAAATGGTTCTATATATCGAGGAGCCAATTTCCCAGTCCGAATGAAACGCATTACCCTCTTCAAAGGAGAAACTCGAATGAATACAAGATCACCAACAGAGAACTCAAATGGTTTCCTATGGTTGACCGTGTAGGATTTCTGCCTGCTCTGAGTCTCTTTCATTTTTGTCGGATGAGTTGTAACAACCTTGGTTTTGGTGATTATCAATGATATTAAATTATGACGATGGTTATAATTTAATAATGGTGAAATAAAATAATTTGGAGATGTAAAATTTGTTAAAATTGTTTATCTTGAATAAACAATGGATTTTGAACAAATAAAATAGAATTGAGATGGGTTAATTGGTAATAATTTGTGAATAAAGATATTTTATTGATTTAGTGATTAATAAATTAATTAAGTGAGACCAAATGTTTTGCTCCAACTATTTAAAGTAAAATATAGCTGCGAGTCCAACTTTGTGACATTATATCTCTTCGTTTCTTGTCTGATTGTATCCATTCTTTTTTTATTGAAAGCAGAGTTGTTGAACTCTATGCCTGTAAAATTTCTAGGCATTAAGACATCTGTAACCAGTTGAAAACCGGCCTGGAACTTTGAATCGGAACATGTTTTGCTCCAGTTGAAAATTTCTAAATTGTTTTACATGATTTATGAAGCAAATTTCAATGTTATTTTTTATCAGCTTGATCCTAAGATGAAAGAGCCAATATTACCATTTATCCGTATTTCAGATTGGTGAGTTTTCAGATGATTTTCGTAGATGATTTCATGAATGATTTTGTGAATTTGTTGACACTGCGCATGTTTTTATAAATCGATTTTTAAAAGATTTTCTGCATATAAATTATTGCTTTGAGATAATTATAATTTTAAAGCAACTTAGAAAACATTTATCTCAAAGCAATAATTTGCAAAATTATTGCATTTTATCAAATTAAAACCATACAATGTTCATTTTTCCTCCAAACTAACATAATAAAATTTCTAAACTTTATTTTCAACAATTTACATTTATTTTAACAAATTAATGTTGAATTAAATTCTTTTATCTCACTTAATTAATTTATTAACCACCAAATCAATAAAATATCTTTATCACAATTTATTACTAACCAACCCATCTCAATTCTATTTCGTTTATTCAAAATCCATTGTTTATTTAAGATAAACAATTTTAACAAATTTTACATCTCTAAATTATTTTATTTCACCATTATTAAATTATAACAATCATTATAATTTAATATCATAGGTAATCAAGAAAATAAGGGTTGTTACAGACTCCTCCCTTATAAAAATTGCGTCCTTGCAATTTCTAGAGAAGAGCCGTATTCAACCAGATTTATTTTATCAAGCAAAGGAAAATAGATAGCTTGAGTTTAAAATTCTCACCTTAAACATGCGAAGATAGAAAATCAGGATAAGACTGCTCGATAAATTCTATGGTTTCCTAAGTGCAGTCATTGGGATTATCGAACAATTGAACCTTCATGAGCGGCACATTCTTGTTTCGAAGGTGCTTAACCTCCGATGCAAGAACATGCACAAGGTGCTGCACGAATGATAAATCAGGAGAGAACTCAAGCTTCTCTAATGCATGATTAGCCATCACAGAATTAGAATCTCATAGACACTTCCTCAACTAAGAGATGTGAAATACGTCATGAACTCCAGAAAACCGATTAGGAAGTGCTACTCTATAAGCAATAGGACCGATACGCTCAATCTTCTTAGAAGCTTCACTAACAGAGTCAAGGCCTAAAACCAACTTCACCTTGGACTCCAACCAACAAGATGGTGATCGACATGGCCTTCCATATAAGGCTTCGAAAGAAGCCATACCGATACTAGACTAAAAAATGTTGTTGTAGGTGAACACAACAAGAGGTAGATTGTCTTCCCAACTACCACCAAAATCAAGAGTACAAGCATGAAGGAGATCTTTTAGAATACGATTCACTTGTTCAGTCTGTCTGTCGGACTATGGATGATAAGTTGTGCTGAAATTAAGCTTTGTACCCAAAGCTTTCTAGAGACTCTATTGGAATCCACTAGTGAAAAGCGGATCTCTGTCACAAAAAATAGAATAGGAACACTGTGAAGTCTCACGATTTCCTTAATATAATGCTTAGATAATAGATGAGCAGTCCGATTGGACTTAATAGAAATAAAGTGGGTTGATATAGTCAAACGATCAACAATCACCCATACATTGTTATGGCCAGACCTCGAACGAGGTAAACCATCAATAAAATCCATCGAGACTGGATCCCACTTTCCACAACGGGACTTCAAGAGGCTACAAAAGGCCACTGATGCTTGGCTTTGATAAGTTGACAAGTCATGCAATTGCTCACATGACTTGCCACATCTCGCTTCATACCTTCTCAATGGTATAGACGTTTGATATCGGCATACATTTTTCTACTACCTGGATGAATAATGTACTTAGAACGGTGACACTCATCAAGAATGTCTTTTCTAAGATCAGCAACATTAGACACAATTAACCTATCCTTCCTACGAATACAACCACGAGCATCAATATTGAAATCCTTCAACTCATCACCATAGGATTCCGATTTACAAAGCTGAACAAGATGGACAAGATCAGGATCTTGTCTCTGAGCATCGGTAATACGATCCAATAAACTGGGACGAGCTTCCATGCTGAATAATAGAAGAGGAGAATCAGATATAGATGAACAATCACGAATATCACAAAAGAATAAGGCTTCCAACATATTACACTCAGCTCACATTATAGAAACGACGGCTTGCTGTTGTAACTCAACACATTAGCGCCTCGGTTCCCCTTACTAGGAGTATACTAGATAGCAAAATAATAAGAAGCAAGGAACTCGAGCCAAGACTATTGCTGCATATTAAGACTTTCTGAATGAATAGATATTTCAAAGGTCAGTGAAAAGAAAAAATCGCTCCACCAAAAGATAATGTCTCAAAATCTTTAAGGAAAAGATTATGACGGCTAATTCCAAATCGTAGGTAGCGTACCGAATCTCGTTCGTCCTCAATTGCCTAGAAGCATAGGAAATAACCCGATCCTTCTATCTAAGAGCAGCATCGAGACCACAATAGCATCGGTATAAACAACAAGATCTTGATTCCCTTCGGGAACCACAAAGATAGGAGCATGAGTAAGAAGTTCTTCCAATTTCTGAAAAGAAGACTCACACTTATCGGACCAAAAGAAACGAACTCCTTTCCTCGTTAGGATATTAAGAGGTAGGACGATGCGAGAGAAATCTTTAATGAAACGATGATAATAACTTGCCAATACAAGAAAACTATGAATCTCAGAAACATTCTCGGGCCTCTTTCAATTTTGTATAGCTTTGATCTTTGAAGGATCGATGGAGATGCCACTAGAAGAGACAACGTAGCGAAGAAACTTCACCTTCTACTCCCAGAAAAGACACTTGGAGAATTTTTCCTTAAGTTGATTTCGATGGAGGGTACTTAAGACAATCCTCAAGTGTTAGGCATTATCAGCTTCAGATTTGAATAAACAAGGATATCATCAATGAAAACCAAGATGAATTTATCGAGGTATTCCTAGAATATTCGATTCATAAGATCAACAAAATAAGCAGGAGCTTTTGTTAAATCGAATGGCATCACGTGCCACTCGTAAGATCCATAACCAGTGCAGAATGCGATAAGAGGAAAGCTATCCTCCACAACTCATAAGTGATGAAATCTAGTAGCGAGATCAAGCTGAGAGAAAACTTTGGCACCAACTAATTGATCGAACATATCATCGATCCTAGGCAAAGATACTTATTTGTGATAGTCAACTCGTTAAGCTTGCGGTAGTCAACGCAAAGCCTAAGGGTATTATCAGACTTCTTAACGAACACAACCACAGTGCCCCAAGGAGATGAACTAGACTGGACAAATTGTTTAACTTCTAGTTCCAATAACCGCTTCTTGATTTCCTCATTTTCGTTGGCAGACATCCTCGTGGGAGGATGACTGACAGGCTGAACACTAGGAATAAGATCAATGTGCAACTCAATTGCCCGCCTAGGTAGTAAACTAAAAACAGGCACAAGAACATCGAAGAACTCAAAAACAACAGGAATTAGAGATATATCATCTTTATCTTGAAATTCGAGAGAAAACAATGAAGCTTTGGAACTATTGTCAACATCTCGAAGAGTAACAGATAACTGATCAATAGAACCGAGATGCGTGAGATATAGAATCCTTTTGGGGCACAGGATTTGGCTTCATATCAGACAAGCCAATCCATCTCCAAAATCATGTCGAAACCAAGATACTGAATAACGTATAGATTCGCATGGAAAGAATAACCACAAAGAACAATCTCAACATCTTCACAAAACAGACTAAGTGTTACGGATTCCCCAATAGGATTCGCAATCCTCAAAGAAGTCATAAGACAAGATACACCCAAAGGAATAACATTAACAAGTTCCTTTGATACAAATGAGTGTGGCACCCATATCGAAAAGAACTCGAATAGAATGGCCATGGAATAACGTAGAACCTTCCAAAAAAGCAAAAAAAGTACCTCTGGGCTGAGAAGAACCACCATAAGCATCAACATCATTCAGCTTCCTAGAATTAGGACCCTTCGAAGCTCTAAGGCAAGATGACGGCCAATGCCTCTCTTGCTTGCAATAGCGGCAAATGCGAGGCTTGGGACATTCTCTAACCAAACGATCATGAGAACCACAATTGTAGCATCCCTTCAGAAGATGTGCTACCTTGGAATGAGAACTAGAACCAACCTACTTCTTCTTATTATTATGTTGAAAAGACTTGGACTAATGGAAAGAAAGTCGCTTCTTCTTGTTGGGCTTCGAATGAACCCCAATTTCATCACTACTATCCTTATCCTTCTCGACAGCTTCAAGGCAAAGTGCCGAGTCAACTAGCACCTTAAAACTGACCCTAAGCTGAAGCAATAAGGCCTTCTTCAAACACTTCTTTAAACCGTTCACAAACTTCTGATTCTTCTTATATGGAGCATCAACACACCGTACATAAACAATGTTTCAAAAGAGGAGATATACATAGAAACGGAAGATTTTCCTTGCTTCACACAAGGATATGATGGGCTAGGAAAGTAGGCTAAGATAAAGATTATTCATAGGGGTATACCATTGATAATAGAATTCAATATATGGAATACTATGGAATCTAAAATGCATTCCTAGACGTTTTCCAAAACCTAGCTCTGATACCAAGCTATGATGCCCCACCTTGAGACCCACACTAACAAAAAGCATACTAGGTAATACTGTCTGCTAGTGCATAGAATAGGGCAAGCTAGGAGTGACCATCCATGAGCTTTGTCTTAAACGAGTATCGAATACATCGATTGAGTGTCTGTTTTTTCCTTTCTTTCTTAAGTGGATCGACATACTCAATTTAGGTTTACCAAAAAACTAGGGTGGATAAGGATCGTATTCAGAACAAATATAATAACATCAAATACCTCATATCATAGAACAGGGACATACACATATATATACATATACAGAGTCAGCAGAAGTACAACATAGCATGCTACATGAGTTTGGTTCTTATGAACCAAATAAACATCAACGTCACGAAAGAATATATACATCAGAGTACTACAACAAAAGGAGGTTACATCAAAACATACACTAAGCAATATAAAGGAAAGATCACAGCGGAGCAAAGCAAGATGGAGGTGAAACTGCAATCTACTGACCTATAATGACATGACCTGACCCGAGCATCATATAAAAATATAAATACAAGGGTCGGTCTAGACTAAACAAGAGGGTTAGTACATGATAGGTGAAGATAAGAATCTTAAGGAGGATAATAACTCGCCATGGAGATGAACTTTACATTCTTAAATCAACATATATGACCTCAATCGAACCAGTCTAGAATTAACCAAAAAAGTAAACGTATGTGTCTCATACCACATGTTTTACTAAATCGTTTTAGTCACTTCCTCGTTCTCTCGAAGAGTGCAAAAGCATGTAATTTTATAGAAAATAATTTACTTCGAATAAACTAGTTAAAACGATTTTCTGAAAATATTTGGAAATTATTTCCTTTTAAAATCCCTTTCAACATAGTTAATTATATTATTTAATATTTAAATAAGCATGGAGATAATTCACACTTATAAAATTGATTTGGAAAAAACTTACTTCAAATCCGGTTTTAAAATCGAAAATTCACTTTGAAATCGATTGTAAAATCCATGCACGAAATCACAGCAAATTCAACATAGTTTCTCAATTCGAAACTCAAGTAAATAAACAACATTGCAATTTGAAAACATCACTAAATGTAGGCTTTCTCATTCACATGATGAAGCCTTAGAAATCAGTACAAAAATCAGTAGGAAAATGCAGCAAAAATCAGCGAAATAGGCCAAAAAAGGACATAGAACAAGGCATAGATGGATCGACCGGTAGGTCAACCCAACACATGGCTAGGTGACCTTGAAGGTGAACCATTAAGTGCTCTAAGTCGACCTAGGTGTGTGGAAGGTCGATCTAAGGCTGATCTTCCTCCAAGCATTCTCTGCGTGCTCCAATTTGATTTTCTGAGTGGATTTCGACATAGTTTCTGGACGAACTAAGATGTAAAATTTGGCATGAAAATACAACTAACACAAACAACAATCTAGAGAAATTCCGTAATGGATTTGGTGCAAGATTCAATCACAAATTGGATTGCAAAGTGACGGTCGAAAATTATATACTTGCTGAAAAACTATTTTCACCAGTTTATACAGTAAACTCAAAATTCAATAACAAAAACACCTGGAACTTGTTTAGATTAGAAAAGTGAGTTTAAAACTCACCTTAGCACCAAAATTAAGCAAACTCAAGGAATATGGAAGCTTTGGTCTTGATTTGGAGTTAGAAACCGAAAAGAGGAGAAAATACAAACATGCAGACAAAGAATAGAAAAGTTACAGACAATACAGACTTCTCAAAAAAAGAAATAGATAAAATAGGTTTTAGTTTTGAATTGATTATCTGTTATAATCTTTATTCACTAATTTTCCTTTGATTTATATTTAATTTGGGAGCGATTCAACAGAGACAGTAAGCAGCAGGAAGATACTGAATAGGTACGTACAGAACATACCTATTCAGCGTTTTCTAATTTTGGGTATTGGATTTGGATTTGGACCCAAACCTACCTACTTAGCTTATGCAACAAAGATATGTTTAACTAACATACTACTTAAGTTATTAACCATATGCGCTAGTTTGTTATGCAATTTTCACATTTTCAACTTGTTTAACCAAATAATTCACATAACTTAAAAGTTTTACCCTTTATAAAATGTTAATCATGTATTAAATTTATTTAGCTATTAAAAATCAATTTCCATCATTAATATTCCATTTTTCACTTAAATGCTTTAATTTACACTATTTATTTAAATCGATTAACATTTTAACAACAAAATTCCACAAAATTGATTTTCTTGTCTAAATAATCGTAACAAACCATGTCAAAAATATTTTGACACCCAATATTGATTTTAACTAATATTCCACATTTTTATTTACAATATTAACCATATTTAATTTTTACCATGTTATTAAATTAACAAAAACGCTATTTGACCATTATTTCCATAATTATTGCATTTCAACAAATTAAAACCATTTAATGCTCATTTTTACTCCAAACTAACATAATAAAATTTCTAAAATTTTGTTTCCTACATTTTACGTTTATTTACAACAAAGTAATGTTGAATTAAATCCTTTTATCTTTTAAAATTAATTCACCACTTAATCAACATAATTCTTTTATTATCATTTAATTCACAACCAAAAAGGACTTAACTCCATTTTATTTATTCAAAACCCATTTTTTATTTAAAATAAACAATTTTCAACAAATTTCCCATCTACAAATATATTGTATTTCTCTATTTCAAATTATAACCATTGTTATAATTTAATTTCATAGGTAATCACAAAACCAGGATTGTTACAGACTCCTTTATAAAAATTGCATCCTTGTAATTTCTATAAAAGAGTTTTCTATAATACATTTATTTCACCATGAATTAGGAATGAGATAAGCTTAAGTCAAGAATACTCACTGTAATGACCCAGATTTTTCGTTGTACAATTTTGAATATTTAAGTGGTTTTAAATATTGATTTGGAATTATAGATTGATTTTGAATATGAAAATTTGGATTTATTTATAAAATAAATTTATAATTAAAATATGGCGATTTATTGGTTAATTTAATTATTGAATTTAATAATTGAAAATTGGTTAAATTATGGTGTCTTGAGTTTTATGCTCGATAAATATAATTTAAAGGCTTATAAAATTTATATTAATAATAATGAAGATTATAACAAATTTAAAATTGAATTTAAAAAGTGATCTGTTCAATTTTAAAAATAGCTTGTTTAAATTAACATTTAAAAATAGCCTTTCGAGGAACAGTTTTGGAATTTGACGAAACCAGTTCCAATTAATCATAATGATGTATTTTTATCGGATTTCAAATTTCGTACTGTTTGGGGTTATCGTTGGCTCGTACGGGATATAAACGCATTGAAATTAATATCGAAATTTAATATAATAATAGGGTCCAAAATTTATCTTCTCCATACGATCGAATGAGGACTCGAAACCATTTCCATTGTGTTCCGAATAGGGGTATAACATTATAAACGTCGGGCGGCATGCCTCAATAGGAGTTTGGAATTTCTCAATAAGGAATTCGAGATATATTGAAAAGAATATTAAATAAATTAATTATAATTAAGTCAAAATGAATAGTGGAGTCGCGTCCCCTTTTTTTCTTCTGAAGCACACCTTTCCCTCACCTATAACTCACGTACCCTCTTTTCCCTTCAAAGAACATCAAAATCACGTCCTCTTCTCTGTTCATTTTCTCTAATCGATAATAATAATAAAAAAATTATACGCAATCAAATGAAAATTGCGAGTGGAGGCGACACGCGTACATACACGCATGGGTTGGGTGGAGTGTGGTGGAGATGCATTGAGGCGATGCTACGAGAATAGGTCGGGTCGCAGTTACCTAGGAGCTTTGCTTTGGAATCGATGTTGAAGTTCTCGATTGATGTTAGGGTTCGACAAAGAAAATGGGACTGGGTTGCGATTTTAGGAATGCATGACTACGTGAGAGCTCACGAGTGATAGTGGAGGCTCGAGGGGGAAGGCACTCAATGTCGTGACCATGGTTGAGGAGGCTGGCGGCCGTAGTTTATTTTAGAAGAGGAGCGAAGAGTTTTCGAGCTCGAGGTGTCTAGCCGCGATGGGAGGATGGGCTCGAGTGAATAAGGTAGTGATGGGGGCAGCAGGTCGAGAGTTAGGGTCTTGATGATTCGCGCATGTGTTGAGGTACAAAAAAAGTTTACATATTACAATCTGGAATTTGTTTGGAGATTTTTGGAGGCAAGTGAATTTTAATTTAAATTTAACGATGTTCAATTTGAATTAAAATTGTAAGGGACTGCAAATAAAAATCAATGTGAGAAAAGTCTCACTATTTTGGGTTACTAGTATTTATTTTAAACAGTTAAAATAAAATATTTAGTGTAGGTTATATCTATAAATTTTTTAATCTGTTGGATGTTATATATATAGTAATATATATATATATATATTAGTATTTGGAGTGATATTCATGCACATTATAGCGGATGAGACCCTCTGCGCCCGCATAATAGCGAATGACTCCATATACCGCGATATCCCCCTCGAAGTAGGATTGATATTTTTATTGCTGTCTAACATCTGTGGATGCAGGGAAAACAAGTTGGAGGGTTCCAACTGGATTCCTCAAATATATTTGGTGTTTTCATGTATATATGAAATATATAATGTGATTTAAAAATCTGCTAGATTATTTTGCGTTTTTTAAAAGTAATAACAAAGTCGGAACTAATTTTGGTATATTAAATACCATAAATATTATTTGAACTTGTAAGGAATAAAAGGAGATTTTTTAAATGTATGTATCGAAATTTGGATTATTTAAAATAGATTGATTTGAATAAGCAATAATGGATTTTTGATCGGGTTAAATAATGCGGGAAAAATATTTTAAATAGAGACTTTAAAACAAATTATATGTAGGGATTTATAAGATTAGATTTTAAAATGATACTCGAAAAATATAGAAAGGGGTTGAAATCGATTGGCAAAAATTGATGAAATTTATAAATTGGAATTTTATAAATGAGATTATTTCAGTTAAACTCAAAGGGGTTATAAAAATATTATAAACGATGTTTAAAATAAAAGAAATCGATATTAGATTATAAATTGGAAATATAAATTTACAGGGAGAATATATATTTGAATACGAATATAGAGTAAGAGAAAAATAGTGGGAACTATTTTTGAAGCGAAAATGGTTAAGGAGACCGAAATGGAAGTGATGAGATAGAAATCGAGAGGGTTTATAGATGGAAAATTTTGTCATTGAGATTTAAAGGTATATTTTTATTAACAAGTTAAGTTCTTATTTTTAAAAGGGAATTTTTATTTATTTATTAAACTTTGTAGTTTAAAGTTACTTAGTATTGAAATACTTCAGAAGTGAATATTCAAATACTTAACATTTATTTGAATAAAATACTAAATTTTTAAATCTGCTTTAAAAAGTGATATTACAAAAGTGTTTTAATATTTTAAATTATTTGAATATGTCTTAAAAATAAATTATTATTAATTTTATTTTAAATACTTATTTTTATTTATATATGGATATATAGAGTTTTTGAAATGTTTTAAATTTATTTATAAATCTTCTTGAGAGTTGGAAAGGGTTATTTAATAGATGGGACTTATAAGAGAATTCTTCAAAAATGGAACTGGGAAAAGAAGTAGGAAAATTCCCGATGTGGTTAAATAAAGTGAACTTAGATGGGATGAATAAATTTGGATTGTGAGTTAAAAAAGGAATTTGAAAATGAAACTTGAGTTATAAATAGAATTCAACTTAGATGGTAAGCAAATTAAATAAAAATTGGAAATGTGTCGAGTAAAATGGAAATAGTTTGAAACGGTGATAACACAAGTTATAAATAAATTCAATTGAAGCTTAAATAAATTGATATGTCTTGGGATATTAAATAAATGGATCCGAGTATGAAATTAAAATTGAAGTGGATTAAATGAATGAACTAATTGATTAATTAATGATTAAACTGGAATTCAATTGAATAGAAATCAATTTAAATAAAATGGATTTAAAATGGAATAGAATTAAATTTAAATTTATTTGGAATCAATTTAAAATAACTATAGACTGGATTGCTTATGTTATTGAAAGAATAACATCGGAATTATATAGAAAAGTTATTATTCGACATAAACTAAAGCAAATAAAATTTTATGAATAAATAGAATGGGAATATGTTGATTTTGAATCAATTTGGAATGGATATGATTTTATCCGGTATGAATATGAGTTGAGTGCTAATAAAATGGGGTGTAAATCATTTAAATTGAATAAAATGATATATGGATCGATTGAAAGTGATTAAATTGGTGTTGGAACCTTATGGTTGCTTATAAATAATTGTTTAGCATGCATTGCTTATGAAACTTATGTGTTTTAACCATTTAAATAAGTGGAATGTTATTTAAATTCATGTTTTGGTACTTACGAGTTTAAGTTGAGTAAGTATAGGTACTTGGAGCTGTTTTGCTTGACTTTGATTGCATGAATTGCAAAATAAATAAGCCGCTTGCTTAAAAATGCTAAAATAAGGCACGTTTTCGGATTAAATACAACAAATATATTAATATTGATATATATTTTTGTTTTCCGACCGTGTGGGTTGATGTATATATATTTATCTCTCTCATCATATTGCAAAAGGCTCTCCATACAAGGGAGACTCTGCCAAAAAAATTGAAAACTTAGGGTGTTAGAAAAATTTTGAAAAATTTTTGTTAACGAAAATTTAATTTCGAGTTCGTAATCAAAATAAAGGATTTTGGTTTAGGATGGAAAACTAATTGTTTAATTGAAAACTAAGAGATTAGAAAAGTGAAATGTCAAGTTAGCTAGGTTTTGGATAAGTAATGGGTTTGGAGCAGTTTTCCTGCCTTAGTAATTTCGGGGACGAAATTATAAAGGGGAAGGAATGTAACTACCTGGATTTTTCGTTGTTCGATTTTGAATATTTAAATCATTTTAAATATTAAATTTTAATTATAGATTTATTTTGAATATAAAAATTTGGGTTTATTTATAAAATAAATTCAGAATTTAAATGTAGCGACTTATTGGATAATTTAATTATTGAATTTAATAATTGAATATCAGTTAAATTATGGTGTCTTGAGTTTTAAGCTCGGTAAAAATAATTTAAAGGCTTATAAAACTTATAATAATAATAATAAAGACAATAAAAGTTTTAAAATTGAATTTAAAAAGTGATATGTTCAATTTTAAAAATAGCTTGTTTAAATTGGCATTTAAAAATAGCCTTCTGGGGCACAGTCTTGAAATACGATGAAACCAGTTCCATTGGATCTGTAATAATGTATTATTATAGGATTTCAAATTTCATAATGTTTGGGGTTATCATTCGGTTGTACGGGATATAACCGCGTTGAAATTAATATCGAAATTTAATATAATAATTGGGCCCAAAAAACCTATCATCTCCATACAATCGAATTAGGACTCGAAACCTTTTCCATTGTGTTCGGAATAGGAGTATAACATTATGAACGCCAGTCGGCATGCCTCAATAGGAGTTTGGAATTTCTCAATAAGAAATTCGAGATATATTGAAAAGAATATTAAAGAAATTAATAATAGTTAAATCAAAATGAACAGTAGAGTCACGTCCCTTTTTTTTTCTTCTGAAGCACGCCATCCCCTCAGTAATAACTCGCATACCCACACTCCCCTAAAAGAATATCAAAATCATGTCCTCTTCTCTGTTCATTTTCTCTAATCGATAATAAAAAAAATATACGCGATCAAATGAAAATTGCGAGTGGAGGCGACACGTGTACACACACTCGTAGGTTGGGTGGAGTACAGTGGAGATGCACCAAGGCGATGTGGCAGGAATAGGTGAGGCCGCGGTTACATGAGGGCTTTGCTTTAGAGTCTATGTTGAAGTTATCGACTGATGTTAGGGTTTGACGAAGAAAAAGGGACTAGGCCGCGATTTTAGGAATGTGCGACTGCATGAGAGCTCACGAGTAATGGTGGAGGCTCGAGGGGGAGGCGCTCGAAGTCAAGACCATGGATTGCTCGTCATCGAGGAGGCTGGAGGACACAGTTACTTTTGGCAGAGGTGTGGGGGGTTTGAGCTCGAGGTGTCTAGCCATAATGGGAGGATGGGCTCGAGTGAACAGGGCAGTGATGAGGGCAGCAGGTCGAGGGCTGGGTCTCGATGATTTGCGCGTGCATTGAGGTACCCAAAAAATTGCATATTACAATCTGGAATTTGTTTGGGGATTTTTGGAGACTAGTGGAATTTTAATTTAAACTGAACGTTGTTCAGTTTAATTTAAAATTGTAACGGACTGCAAATAAAAATCAAGATAAGGAAATTCTCACTCGTTTGATGTTAACCCGCCTTTTATCAAGGCTATGAACAGGCAGATTCAACCTAAACAACTTCACATATCGAGGCTGAAATATGATGAATTCGGTTTAGAGGGATGAAGTTCACTAGATGTGTTGCTCGGCATTGAGGTGAGGTTATTCCGCTCGGCATTGAGGTAAGGTTATGCGACTCGGCATTGTGGTGAGGATGTGCCAATCGGCATTGAGGTGAGGTTATGCCACTCGACATTGTGGTGAGGATGTGCCACTCGGCATTGAGGCGAGGTTATGCCGCTCGACATTGTGGTGAGGATGTGCCGCTCGGCATTGAGGTGAGGTTATGCCGCTCGGCATTGTGGTGAGGATGTGCCGCTAGGCAATGTGGCAAGGTTGGGGTCGCTCGGCATTGGTGAGACGACTCGGCATTGGTGAGGTCAGGGTCGCTCGGCATTGGTGAGACGGCTCGGCATTGTGGTGAGGCCGGTGTGGCTCGGCATTGTGGTGAGGCTGGGGTGGCTCAGCATTGTGGTGAGGACGGTGTGGCTCGGCATTGTGGAGAGGCTGGTGTGGCTTGGCTTTGTGGTGAGGCCAGTGTGGCTCGGCATTGTGGAGGTATGTGGCTTGGTGGACGGCCTTGTTGGGCCTATACCATTCAGAAAGCCCAACAACTCAGGATTTGTTTATATATACAACGTGTGGGGGTTCAGAAAAGGGATCTTCTTCGGCCTCCACAATAAAAAGGAAATTTCTAGATTGGACGTAGGCCGGAGTTAGCCGAACCACTATAAATTCTATGTCTTTACTGCTTTCATTCTTATTTGCACCGTTCTTCATATTTATACTTCGTACATGCACTATATCAATGAGCTGTGACTGTGATTTGGTGCTTTCATCTGGATTTGGGTGTTAGTGACCAATTTTGGCCCTAACATTTGGTGTTTTCGTTGAGAAAGCTAGCACTCGGGAATTTTGGAGCTTGGATTTTGAATTGAAAAGCTTAGGAACTCAGATTTTGGAAAGCAATGGCTAGACCACCAACAAGGAAGCAAACGGCGGAGAGGAGCAATCAGGAAGGAAGTCAAGCGGCCTTTTCTGGAGATGGAGAGGATCATACATCCGTCTACATAACTCGGGATGAGAAGCAGGTTATGATGAATTCTATGCAGAAGCAGATGATGAAACGGCAAGAGTAGATGATGCGGACTCTTCTAAGGCAATTTAGACAACGAGGAACTACAAATGCTCAAGTTCTAGGAACTGGACCAGAGGAACTCAACCAGTAGGTGGATGGAGTGATTCAGCAGAGGCCAGCTCTCAATCAACAAACAACTAATAATCTGGATGGACCAAGACACGGGGGCACACCACCAGGTAATGCTGGACCAGTTCATGGAGGGATACTGGATGACGCTACGTAGCCCAATGCCAATAGGAATACAAGAGTAGGTGATGAGGAATATGTGCCAGATTTTCCTCGGGGACTTGGAGGGAAGTTTGGAAACATGAATAAGGGGCAACCCTTGGTTGGAAACGCAGGATTAGCTGACATTATCAGGCGGACTATTCCCCGAGGTCTGACAAACAGGGATTCGGAGGAAGTCAACAAAATTCTGTTTACCCGGAACATTAGGACAGCTAGGAATTCGCCCAATTTTAAACTACCCACTCTGGAAGTGTACAATGGGAAGACGGATCCAACTGACCACTCGATGAGGTACACTAGGCACATGGAAGTGCTGGGGAAACAAAGGAGGTTATGGCCCGATGTTTCCTATGTACTTGACTGATATAGCTGTCATGTGGTTCAGGCAGCTGGAGGATGGATCCATTGGAACATGGACGGAACTGGTGGACAGGTTCTTAAGTCAGTTTCGAGTTCACATAAAAAGGCCAAAGAACATGATGACATTGACGTCAGTTAAGCAGGGGGTAGATGAGTCGCTCAGGACAATCTTAACTCGATTTAATACAGCAGTTGCTTCGATGGATCGGTCGGATCCATCAATGGTTCTAACGGCTACGGTATCAGGAGTCTGAGATAATTCGGATTTCACGGTTTCGTTGATATGGGACCCACCGTTGGATCTTGGGGAATTATTTCATGAAGCTGAGAGATTGCTCCAACAAGAGGATGCATGTTTGGACATGAGGTCAAAGGAAGTAAACATGGTTAAGGATGGAGGACTATCCGACGAAAGCTCGGGTAAGGACAAGGAAGGGGAAAAGGAAGTGCTGGGGAGAACCAAAGTTCTCCACTTACACAGGGTTGAATGCAACATTGGAGCGGATATTCTTGGATACTTGAGATCGCCTTCTGTGTCGAAGGTCAGTGAGGAGGGAACCCTTAGAACGCGAAAGGGCGTCAGGAAGGCACTGTCTTTTTCATGACCTAGACAAACATGATACTAACAGCTGTCGGAATTTGAAGGATATTATCGGGGAGCATGTTAGGAATGGTCAGTTGCGACAATATGTCGAAACTCGGAATGCGGCGGTGGAACAGAAGCAACCACCTTCTACCTTGAACGATGAGGGCATGAGGCCCAGGAATGGTGGCCGGTTGGTCATCAACTAATCTTGATGTTTTGAAATAAGTAACAAACTCTACGCAATCGGCTAAATCACTAACTCATGTATAGGGTCGGAAATAACCCTCAGGCATGCTCTGAGATGATGGTTTGCCAAGACGCCCCGGTTTGTGAAATCTATTTTTTCCTTTGACTTGGAAATTTGTTTTTTCTGCTTTGGTTTTGGAGTTTGGTTTGAACGCCCTGTTTTGCTCGTTTTTCAAGCTTGGATTCGGGTTTGGATGTTTGTTTTTTGGTTGGATTCAGATTGGATTTTGATTAGACTTTCCTTTGGATTTTGATTTAAAGGTCGTCTAGCATGGACTATGCTCAGCAAGGGTCCGAAGAGACCAGGATTCGGCCTAGGACTTAGGCCATATATTATCGGTTATTATTTCAGGTCGTCAAGTATGGACTATCTCAAAAGGGTTCGGAGAGGCCACAATTCGGCCTAGAATTTAGGCCCTATGTCATCGGTTATTATTACAGGTCGTCGAGTATGGACTATGCTCGACAAGGGTCCGGAGCGACCAGGATTCGGCTTAGGACTTAAGCCACGACATTATTTGGCGTTCAGGGATACTGAACCAGGTACACCATGGAATTACTTAACATACGTCATCAAGTATGGATTGCACTTGGCAAGAACCCGGAGAGGTTACGTATTTGGATACTGGCTATGAACAACTAAGATTCGGGCATGGACCTGAAACGGTCCAGAGTTTGGGCATCGACCCGGAGAGATCATGGACATGGTTATTGGTTGTTGGATATAGGTGGATTAGAACTCTACTGTCGAGTTCAGGTGGATATGGATTTGGCCAAGGACTTGGTTACTGGATTCGGAATCGGATGTCGACTCAAAGTAGTCGTAGACTCAGACAAGGATACGGTGATGGCACTTGGATAAAATGGATTGGATTATGAATCGAAAAGTATGGATAATGTATGGACTTCGTATATTGGAATTGATTCTATTCAAAATACACCTTCCAATAGCAAGGCATGTTTTGAAGGGAAAATATTAACCCGCCTTTTATCAAGGCCATGAACAGGCGGATTCAACCTAAACAACTTCACGACTATCGAGGCTGAAATATGATGAATTCGGTTTAGAGGGATGAAGTTCACCTGGATGTCCACTCGGCATTGAGGCGAGGTTATGCCGCTCGGCATTGTGGTGAGGATGTGCCCCTCGGCATCGTGGTGGGGATGTGCCACTCGGCATTGAGGTAAGGTTATGTCGCTCGACATTGTGGTAAGGATGTGCCGCTCGGCATTGAGGTGAGGTTATGCCGCTGACATTGTAGTGAGGATGTGCCGCTTGGCATTACGAAAGGTTGGGGTCGCTCGGCATTGGTGAGACAGCACGACATTGGCGAGGCCAGGGTCGCTCAGCATTGGTGAGGTCAGGGTCGCTCGGCATTGGTGAGACGGCTCGGCATTGGTGAGGTCAGGGTCGCTCGGCATTGGTTAGACGACTCGGCATTGTGGTGAGGCTGATGTGGCTCGGCATTCTGGTGAGGCCGGTGTGGCTCGGCATTACGGTGAGGCTAGTGTGGCTCGGCATTATGGTAAGGACGGTGTGGCTCGGCATTGTGTTGAGGCCGGTGTGGCTCGGCATTGTGGAGGTATGTGGCTCGGTGGAAGGCCTTGATGGGTCTATACCGTTCAAAAAGACCAACAACTCAGGATTTGTTATAAATACAGCATGTGGGGGTTCAGAAAAGGGATCTTCTTCGGCCTTAGGCTTTCTCGCCTTCTATTTTCGAAGGCTAAGGCTACTCTACCACTTTGTAACTGTAATTGATTCTAACATCAATAAAAAGGAAATTTCTGAAGTGGACGTAGGACGAAGTCAGCCGAACCACTATAAATTCTATGTCTTTACTGCTTTCATTCTTATTTTCACTGTTCTTTATATTTATACTCCCTACATACATTATATCTGTGAGCTGTAACTGTGATTTGGTGCTTTCATCTGAATTTGGAATTTAGTGACCAATTTTGGCCCTAACATTTGGATTACTAGTATTTATTTTAAACAGTTAAAATAAAATGTTGAGTGTTTTTTGTATCTATAAATTTTTTGTCTATTGGATGTTATATATATAGTAATATATATATTAGTATTTGCAATGATATTCCCGCACATTATAGCGGATGACCTCATATACCGCAACATCCTCCTTGAAGTGGGATTGGTATTTTTATTTTTGTCTAACATATATGGATGCAGGAAAAACAGGTTGGAGGGATCCAACTGGATTCCTCAAACATATTTGGTGTTTACATATATATATGAAATATATGATGTGATTTAAAAATCTGCTGGATTATTGTGTGTTTTTTGTAAAGTTTTAATAGTATGGGAATTAATTTTGGTATATTATATACCATAAATATTATTTGAATTTGTAAGGAATAAAAGGATATTTTTAAATGTGTATATCAAAATTTAGATTAATTAAAAGAGATTGATTTGAATAAGCAAATATGGATTTTTAATAGTATTAAACAATGCGGGAAAAATATTTTAAATAGAGACTTTAAAATAAATTATATTTAGGGGTTTTTTAGATTAGATTTTAAAATGACATTCGAAAAATATAGAAAGGAGTTGAAATCGATATTAAAAATAGATTGGCAAAAATGGATGAAATTTATAAATTGAACTTTTATAAATGAGATTATCTTAGTGAAACTCAAAGGGTTATAGAAAAATTATAAACGATGTTTATAGAAAAAAGAAATCGATATCAGATGATAAATTGGAAATATAAATTTACAGGGAGAATTAATATTAGAATACGAAGATAGAGTGAGAGAAAAATAGTGTGTACTAATTTTGAAGCGAAAATGGTTAAGGAGACCAAAATGAAGTGATGTGATAGAAATCGAGAGGGATTTATAAATGGAAATTTTTGTCATTCAAATTTAAAGGTATATTTTGTTAACAAGTTAAGTTTTTATTTTTAAAAGTGAATTTGTTTCTATTTATTAAACTATGTAGTTTAAAGTTACTTAGTATTGAAATACTTTAGAAGTGAATTTTCAAATACCTAATATTTATTTTTTTAAATCCTAAATTTTTAAATTTTCTTTGAAAAGTGATATTATAAAAAGTGTTTCAATATTTTAAATAATTATTTGAATATGTCTTAAAGATAAATTATTATTATTTTTCTTTTAAATGCTTATTTTTATTTACATATGTATATATATAGTTTCTGAAATGTTTTAAATTTATTTATAAATCTTCTCAAGAGTTGGAAACGGTTATTTAATAGATGGGACTTATAAGAGAATTCTCCAAAAATGGAATTGGGAAGAGAAGTAGGAAAATTCTCGAAGTGGTTAAATAAAGTGAACTTCAAAAATGAAAATAGAATACATAAAGAAGTACAAAGGGAATTGAGTTTATAAGCAAGTATAATTGGTTTTGAAAATATTAAGTAGATTAATTAAGGAATTCTGGAATTTATAGAATTCGTTATAAACTAGCCAAGCAATTTATAAATAAAATTGTAAATGATTTTGAGAAAAAGAAATAGGAAATAAAAGGAATATTTTCTAAGTGTTGATTATAAAATGAAGTGGAGAAAGTATTCTGAGTATTGGGAAGGCTTGGAAATGTTCCGTTGAAAATATAAGGATCTGAAAACTGTTTTCATAAGTTGAAGAACTGAAATTAATATCTTGTAAAGATATTTTGAAACAAATTTTGGAAAATTTATAATAAGGCCTAATGATTGCTCTTAGATGTTTATGGATAGTTAAGTAATTGACCATCAATTATGGCCAACTTCGTTAATCATTTCGAAGAGATCGGGATCGGTTTTAATTATCTGAAAACCACTTCGATCCATTTTGAACGTTACAAATGAATAACGTGAAGATGATGAAGATAGTGATTCGTTTTGTCCAGACCAAGGTTTTAAATATCGGATTTCGGTCACGTTTCATCTCGGAATTTTTACACAAGTTATCTCGTATCGGGAGAGATCTCGGACGAGATAAGTATGTATCAGGTGTACGTCTTAGATTGACATCTCGGGTCTTATAATGCACCTCGGGAATATCTCGGATGTACTTATGTGTTTAAAATTGATGTGTCAAAAATTTATTTAACGATTATAACTTTCTTAGTAAAAATAAAAATGGTAACATAGTTGATTCACACGGGAAAAGAAATATTTTTAGAAGAGTAGTAGCTTGATTGGCTTAATTGATTTGGTAATGATTGAATAATATCCATTTATTTGAATGTAATAAAGAAGTGAAACCTTTCGCTATGACTCATTAGGATAAAAAGTAAAGAATATGTTCAAGAAGTTGGTAAATTATAATTGGATTGAGTATACGAAAATAAAAATTATTATGGAAAATAAGAAAAATGTATAACTTCGGATGAGATCTTGGATTGAGATTTTGATCCATATATCGGGTGAGATTTGAATATCTCGGACGAGATGACTGTCGAGGGAGATATGGAGGAGATTTGATTTTTCGTCTCGTTCAAGTGTGAAAATGAGATCTTGGGCGAGATACAGGAGATTTTAAACCATGGTCCAGACCCAAGGCAACTTGCATGCACGAATGCTATCAGAATATCGTCATTGGTGGATGTTAACTCCACCTCAGCTTTGACTCAGCGACTTGAAACGATACCGAACTAAGACTCAAAGAGATGCCGACCTAAGGCTTAACAGGGGTGCCGACCTAAGGCCTAAGGGGTATGCCGACCTAACACTTCAACAAGTATGTCGACCTAATACTTTAAAAAGGCTACCGACTCAACATAGATACCGACCTAACAGTTTAGGGAGATTGCCGACTTAACTGGTTGCCGACCTAACTGCCTTAACAGGGAGACCGACCTAAGACCTAAGAGAAGTGCCGATCTAACACTTTAACAGGGTCGCCGACTTAACCACCTTAATAAGGTTACCGACCTAAAATGCAGCCGACCTATGACCAATGTTAGGCCGGACATGAATTGAGCAAAGGAAGTCAATGCCGCTGTAGGGCACAGTGATCTCTTAGCTCGTACACGACCTTGGACTCATCAGTTGGGTCGCGACTTACGACTTACCAGACTAACTCGACCGCGACCTAAAAGCCACTGAATGAAGAACCCGATGCCGTGTTACTAGGAAGGGGAGGAGTTAGCTCGGAGGCGACTTGGGACTTGAACGAAAATGCCTCTATGAAGCCCGGGCTCGCTTTAAACCGGTTGCAACTAGTTAAGTCGTCCACGACCCAACTTAAGTCGGTGGCGACTCAGGACTTGGGAAAAATTCTTAAACAGATTTGCCTATAAATAGAAAGCCATCTCCAACATTCAGAGGACTTTTGGCCAATCACTTCACGCGCCAATACTCTGCTGAATTCTCAACTCACCCGACACGTCAAGTTCGAAAGGCATCTCAACTAACTTCAAGGGAAAATCTAACGCAATCTACATGGATTCGAAGAATTCTTCTCTACCAAAGTTCTAGTTGTTTGTCTCGTCATAATTGTAATTGAAGATTGTTGTAAAGTTATAATCGATTTAGCAATAAAGAGAATTAAAGTGGATGTAGTCTTGCCTTGAGCCGAACCACTATAAAATCGTTGTTATTCACTGTTTTTTCTGTGATCTTCTGTTTATACTCTGTTCCCGAATTATCGGGTGGTGCTTTCACAACTACACTTTATACACCGGGGTGTTAGCGTTCAAATTTTAGCGTTAACATTTTTGGTGCTTTCACTGAGAATTGAACTCAGGCAAATCGTCATCATTGCTCCACGGGAGTTTGTTGAAGTAACCTCTCTGAAGACTAGAAGTTTATCTGAAATCATGGCTCCGGGGAGAAAGAGTAGATCTGTTAGATCTGGAAATGTTCAAGAGGGAACCTTCGCTTCCCCAGTACCTAATCAAGCCACTCCACCTGTTGGAGTTACAAAAGCGGAGTTGGATGCTGTAATCTTAGGGCTGAACCAGCAGATAAATGCCCAAAGTGCACAATTGGAAACTCAGAACGCCCAAAATGCCCTAATTTTGAATAAGTTGAATGACTTGCTTGGGGTAAACCGTTAACCAACGGGTAATGAAAGGAACTTTGCTGGCAACATTCATGAGGATGAAGAAAGAAACATTCCTGAGAGGGCTGCTAGCCCCTTTGAGATGACATTTCCTGAAATTGGTGGATCTAAAGCTCGAAATGATGAGGGATATCTTTCTGAAATGGTTCGACAAATCATGAAGGAAAGCATGCAAAGGAATGAAGATGAGAAGGAATGGGGTTTCGCTCCAAGTAAAACCCCGTTTACCGAAAGAATCTTAAAGGCTGAGTTCCCAAGGAAATTCGTCCCTCCAACTATCCCAGCTTACAAAGGAACAAGTGATCCGAACGAATTCTTGTATAAGTATGATTGGCACATGACAGGTGCCAGAGCTTCTGATGAAATAAAGTGCCGATATTTTCCTGTATATCTGGAAGGTGTAGCTCTGCTTTGGTTCACCAAGTTGCCAATCCGGTCTATAGATCAGTTTTATGACTTAACCCGGAAATTCAAGGAGCAGTTCAGACTATACGCTTCAAAAGCCAAAGATATTATGTCGTTGTCAAGTTTAGAGCAGAATCCAGGTGAGACTATCAGATCTTTCTTGAATCGCTTTAATATAGCGTTGGTCGAGGTAGACAATGCAGAACCACGGATGATCTTGACCTATCTGATGAGGGCCATCGACAAGTCGAGCGAATTTGGAAAATGGCTTAACATGAAGGAACCAAATTCCCTTGAAAAATTCTACAAGAAAGCAGATGAGTTCATACGTTTGGAAAGCCGTCCTGTACCGGTAAAGGCAGCATTGGAAAAAGATGAAGATAATGTTGTTGCCCCACGCAAGAATGAATCTGTAGGACAGAAAAGGGAAAATAATGATGGGAAGAGACAGAAAAATCTGAAGAAGCCTCGTTCCTTCAAGCCATCGGAATATACCCCTTTATCAGATACGCCGGAGCGTATTTACCTTGCCACTAAAGATTCTGTTGATTATCCTAAACCTCCCGTTCTGAGAACCGGGAAAAAAGCTGTACAAAGCGGAAAGTTTTGTCGCTTCCATAATCAACCCGGTCATGATACCGATGAATGCCGCTAATTGAAAATTTTGATTGAAGAATTGATAAGGGAAAACAAGCTGCAACAATTTGTGGAAAAGAATAGCAACAATCCCGCTTCGACTAGTCAGGGGCAACGAGCTCCTGCTCATCAACCCAGGACAAGTGAGAAGACTGCAGGGCATGAATCCGGAAGGCCTATCATTAATGTCATTACGGGAGGACCTCACCCAGCAGGCAGGAGCTGGGGTGAGATGGAAAGGTATACCCGAGCTTTGAAGTATGTATCGACTGAGGAAGATGTATTTGTTTTGGAAGGTGCTATGCCCCTGAAACAACAAAAAACTTTCAATGATGATATTGTGTTCAGAGCCAGGGATTCCACAGGTATTGAAGCTCCTACCTTGGATCCCTTAGTCATCTCAGCTGGTATCGGGCCAGCTATTGTCAGAAGAGTTCTCATTGATTGTGGCGCATCCTGCAATATCCTCTTCAAGAAAACATTCGACCAAATGAAGATCCCTATGGCTGATGTGCAAGCATCATCGCAAAAAATCACTGGCTTCACTGGGGAGCCAAAACAGCCGATAGGAACCGTTGATTTGCTTGTAGAACTTGGAGAGGGAGAAAGGAAAGTGGTCCGCAAGCAAACTTTTGTGATTGTTGACGAGTTTTCTGCTTATAATGCTTTCCTTGGCCGTCCAACTCTCGCAGCATTCAAAGCTGTTCTGGCCCCATGGTGCCTCACCATTAAATTTCCCACAGATAATGGAGTGGGAGTTATAAAAGGGGATCAAAATGCTGGGCGGGAGTGTTATCTGACAGAGCTACGAGAAACAAGGAAAAGAGAGATGGGAAAGGATGTGGCAACCCCAGTACGCATCAAAGAACCAGCCTTGTAGCAATTACAGGGCGGACCCTGCACTGGCGAGCACAGCGGAGCACGGAAAGAGATGGATCCTAGGAAAGCCAGTGTAGGGGAGAATAGAGTGGTAACAGTGGAAACGACAATACCAATACCTGTTGACCCAAAGGACCCAAACAAGGTGTTGAATGTGGGTTCACAACTTAATGTGTCAATTCAGAATATCCTAATATCTTTTTTAAAGGCAAATTTGGATATTTTTGCTTGGACTCATGCCGATATGTGCGGAATATCCCCAGAAGTTGCAGTACACGCTCTAAATATTGATCCAAAATTTACACCTGTGAAGCAGAAAAGGAGAACTCAAGGTCCAGAAAGGTCAGCAGCGTTAAAAGAAGAAGTTGATCGGCTCATGGAGAATAATTTTATCAAAGAATCTACCTATCCGGATTGGGTTTCAAATCCAGTGCTGGTAAAGAAAGCCAACGGAAAATGGAGAGTGTGCATCGATTTTTCAGATCTAAACAAGGCATGCCCCAAAGACTGCTTCCCATTACCCAGGATCGATCAACTGGTAGACGGAACAGCGGGACACGAATTGTTATCTTTTATGGATGCCTACTCTGGATATAACTAGATCATGATGCATGAGCCAGATCAGGAGGACACGAGCTTTATCACCGACGTTGGTCTTTACTGCTACAGAGTTATGCCCTTCGGGCTGAAGAATGCAGGGGCAACATACCAAAGACTTGTTAATGCTATGTTCAAACCGCAATTGGGCAAGACTATGGAAGTCTACGTCGATGACATGTTAGTAAAGTCTAAGAAAGCAGTGGATCACATAGAACACTTAGCAGACATGTTCGCAGTCCTCCGAAAATACGGAATGAAGCTCAACCCTTTAAAATGTTCATTTGGAGTGGAATCCGGAAAGTTTTTAGGTTTCATCGTGAGCGCTAGGGGCATTGAGGCTAGTCCAGCTCAAATTACCGCCTTAAAGGAAGTCAAAGCTCCTAGAACGAAGAAGGAATTGCAAAGTCTCAATGGAAAAGTCGCCGCCTTGAGTCGATTCATTTCCAAAGCCATAGATAAATGCATCCCATTCTTTGACGCCTTAAAGAAAGGAAAGAAAAACTTCGATTGGACTCCCGAATTCCAAAAAGCCTTTGATGAATTGATTCGCCATATGGAAACGCCTCCAATACTTTCTAGGCCTGGCGATGGCGAGGATCTTCTTATATACTTGGCAGTATCATCTCATGCTTTAAGTGCAGCGCTGATACGAGAAGACAAGAGGATTCAACATCCAGTTTACTATATCAGCAAAAGACTCACTGGGGCAGAGATGAATTACTCTAAGTTGGAAAAACTCGCCTATTGCCTACTGATTGCATCCAGGAAGTTGAGGCAATACTTCCAAGCTCATCCTATCAGAGTCCTCACTGATCAACCTTTAAAGCAAGTCCTGTTTCGCCCTGAGACTTTGGGTCGTCTTATAAAGTGGAATATTGAACTCAGTCAATATGACATCACTTATCATCCCCGAAAAGCAATCAACGGACAAGCTTTAGCAGATTTCATCGCAGAATTCACAGATAAAGGTAACAGTGAGGAGGAAGCGATCGACGATTCCCCAATCCAATGGAAGTTATATGTCGATGGCGCGAGAAACGACTACTGTTCTGGAGCCGGAGTTGTACTTGAGACCCCTGAAGGTCGATCATTATGCTATGCACTAAGATTGGAATTTCCTTCAACAAACAATGAAGCAGAATACGAAGCCCTTATCGCTGGCTTAAGGATTGCTAAAGAACTAAACATCCGAGCGTTACAGATCTTCAGTGATTCTCAGCTTATTGTGTGCCAAGTCAAAAAAGAATTCCAAGCGAAAGGGGGGAATCTGCCCGCCTACTTGTCAAAAGCTTGGGAACTCCTGGGTGATTTCGATCATTACATGATAAGTCACATTCCTCGAGAAGAAAATATGAAAGCAGATTCTCTCGCAAAGTACTCTAGCACAAGCGAAGCTCAATTTCTGGGGTTAACTCCAGTGGAGGTCCTGTCGACTCCGAGCATTAATGAGATGGATATTGATTGGATCATGAGCGTGTCTCAAGAGCAAGAATCATGGATGACTCCAATAACAGAATATCTGCTCAATGGCTCTTTACCGGAAAATTCAAAAGAACGAAAGAAGCTACTGAGGAAAGCCTCTCGCTATATAGTCCAGGATGGCCAGTTATACAGACGGGGATTCTCAATGCCGTTACTTCGATGTGTATCCAGGGAAGAGTCCAAAACAATCCTAGCTGAAGTGCATGGGGGAGAATGTGGTGATCATTTAGGTGGTCAAACTTTAGCGAAAAAGATTCTCCGATACGGATATTTTTGGCCAGAAATTAATCGAGATGCAGCAGACTATGCCCGAAAATGTGACAGATGCCAAAGATTCGCCAAAATTCCTAGAGCTCCTTCCACTGAACTCACACAGATGGTCAGTCCATGGCCGTTTGCAATATGGGGGATAGACCTTGTAGGACCGTTACCAACTGCCAAATCTGGAATTAAATATGCCATTGTTGCTGTAGATTATTTTACTAAGTGGGCAGAAGCTGAACCACTGGCTACTATCACCTCAAAAAAGATGATAAGTTTTGTGACTAAAAGTATCATTTGCAGATATGGTGTGCCTCAAAAAATAATTACAGACAATGGTACTTAGTTCGAAAGTGAAGAATTCCAAGATTTTTGCAAACGATTCAAAATCCAAAAAAGCTTCTCAGCAGTAGCACATCCGCAGGCAAACGGGCAGGTGGAAGCAGTAAATAAAATTATCAAGTCAACCATCAAGAAGCAGCTTGAAAGAGCGAAAGGTGGTTGGGTCGATAAGCTACCACTAGCACTATGGGCGTACAGAACTACCCACAAAACTGCGACTGGGCATACTCCGTTTTCATTGGCATACGGATCAGAGGCAATGATTCCGGTAGAAACAGAGGTCCCTTCACATAGAAGAATCCATTTCAATCAAGCGGAGAATGAAAAACTACAGCTTGAGGCACTAGATCTCCTTGATGAAAAAAGAGAAGAGGCTGAGCTCAGAATCGCATCTCATCAGCAAAGGATAGCCAGACATTTCAATTCCAAAGTTCGCCAACGCAGCTTTGAAATTGGAGATCTAGTCCTAAAGAGAATTATGACAGCGACAGGTGTGTTTGGGCCAAATTGGGAAGGACCATATGTCATAGGTCAGAAGCTTCTTGACGGCACATTCAAACTCACTACTGTCGAAGGAGATCAAATTCCAAGAGCTTGGAACAGCAATCACTTGCGTCCATACTTTACTTGATAGCTTTGTTGAAACATTGTAAAAAGAATTATGAATGTATGATTCCTGTAATTGAAAGCGATTGTAAAACCGATGCAAGTGAATAATGAAAGACTATAAAATGGATGTAGGCCCAAATTCTTGGCCGAACCACTATAAATCTTGTGTTCCTTATTATTATTACATGTTTGCTTTATTTTTGATATAAAAAGTACATTAAATGTATTACTGAAATGTCGATTTTAATTTTTGCAGGCAACGAAAACAAAACTTGCACATTACAAGACCAAGTGATTCTTGTTATCATTCAACAAACAAATTCCAAGTCACAAAATTCCCGAGCTTAAATCCTAGATAAGAAGAGCTTCAATTGAACTGTCAATGATTTCGCCGAAAACGGGCTTTAGCTAATAAATTGAGAAGTTTGAACAAACAAACATCCGATTAAGAAGCTTACGTCCGTTCTCGTGAACTGGCCTAGCAATGAAGTACACTTCTTTGGATTAAACAAATTACTTGTAAGAGAAGGGAGTGCAGGCTTAAAAAAAATATAGAGGATCACTGAAAAGGCAATAAGCAAGTGGACAAGGAACAACTAAAGCCCTCTTCGGAGGCACAAGTCCTCTTCGGAGGCACAACTCTTCGGAGGATAAAGACCTCTAACGAAGCATATGCCGCAAAAAAGAAAGTTCTCTACTCAACCAAAAAAGATTGGAGGAGTCATGACCCTCCAACCATGAGAGAGTAACTTCCAGGCAATCTTCGGAGGCCCATTTCACCAGGAGTTGAAGTGTTACAACCGCTCTTCGGAATTCCACTTCACCAGAGTTGAAATGTAAAACAAAATAAAAGCCCTCTTCGGAGGCCCATTTCACCAGGAGTTGAAGTGTTACAACCGCTCTTCGGAATTTCACTTCGCCAGAGTTGAAATGTAAAACAAAATAAAAGCCCTCTTCGGAGGCCCATTTCACCAGGAGCTGAAGTGTTACAACCGCTCTTCGGAATTTCACTTCACCAGAGTTGAAATGTAAAACAAAATAAAAGCCCTCTTCGGAGGCCCATTTCGCCAGGAGTTGAAGTGTAACAACCGCTCTTCGGAGTTTCACTTCACCAGAGATGAAATGCTAAAAAAAAAAGAAAGACCTCTTCCCAGAGGCACAATAAGACAGAAAGACCTCTTCCCAGAGGCAGAAATGAAAAGACCTCCTCCCGGAGGCACAATCAAGCAGAAAAGACCTCTTCGGAGGCACACGTTTCACCAAGATTGAAGTAAAACTTCCAAGTGTTGAAACGTGAAAAAGTTTTCCTCAGAGGTGCAACTTTTCAAAGAAACAAAAATCAAGAAGCCCTTTACTGTGGCAAGTAAAAAAAAAAATCTTCATTAAGAGCACACTTTAACTTTCAAAGGAAGAGTGAATTACTTATTCTAGAAAATTCTCTTCCTCAAAAAGAAGTTGAAGTACTTTACAAATACCCGCTCTACCACATAGAAGATTTCATTCAATAAAATGTGTATATGCACAAAATAAAGAGTGATATCTTCGAAAGTTGAAGCGAAGAAACCTATTTGTGCTCTATTTTTTAATGAAATCATATTCCTCCAAATGTGGAATAATTATTCTCTAAAAAATAAAAGCACAAGTTCCTCATAAAATAAAATATTACAATGGGCTTATGGTAAAGGGGCAGCATGGCGTAACTACATCGGTAAAATTGCGCTCGAACAATATATACCACAAGCTCACTGCAATATCGTACAAAGAAACTTGTACAAATATAAATAGTAAATGCATTCTCAGATATAAACAGAAGTTTATACAAAGAAAAAGAATCATTTTATTCAACACTATTTTATATACAGTTACAGGTTCCAACAAAAGAAAAGCGGGGGGCCGGTACCCGCACAATTTCCGGTCATTGCATGCAAAAAAGAGAGGCAAAAAAGCGATATGAAAGCCACAGAACCAGAGCCATCATTTCTTCTTCCGCCCACCTTTTGAGCCCGCACCTGGCCGAATGACCAACTTTTTAGGTCGGCTTGTAAGGGTAGGGGATGAAGGAGAAAGGGGCTCGATCGGACTTTCTTCCGTCTCTTCTCCGCCAGTTAAAGATTCCTTCTTATTCTTCTTCTTGGAAACTGCCTGCTTCCCTCTCTTCTTGGAGGAAGGCCCACTCCCTGGAGAAAGAAGTTTGGATAACGGTTCAGCGTCGGAGCCAGTGGGTTCTGGCGTCCTCTCGCTTCCTTCAGTTTCTTCTCCTTTCGGATCTTGAGAAGCAACGGGATCATCTAAGCCGTGAAGGGCTTCTATTTGCTCTTCCTGTGACCCGGGTTGCGAGGCAGAAGGAGGAGTGACCTTAGGAGGCGGAGAAGGAATAATTGGAGGAGGAGAAGCCTGAACAATGCCCGACGTTTTCTCTGCAGAAGGAAAAAAGTTTAAGTCAGCAAAAAGCGGAGATAAAGGTTCGCTGAGATTCAAGAAGTAGTCAAAAAGCCCATTAAGTTCATAAGAAACAGATGAGCAGTCTACTTGGGCAAGATTGTCAGTAGGGTTACCTGTAGAAGTCGGTTCCCTGATGTCAACTTCGTAAGCCTGTGCCTCGGCACTCTCGCCGCCCTCATCTCCACCTTGTATGCTTGTAATATCGGTGGTGACTTTAGTAGGAGATGGGGAATGAGAACTAGAACCGATAATGTCAATTTCGGCTGAAGGAGAAGGTTGAATAGGAGTAGTTGAGGTGATTTTTCCTGAATATTCTCCTGCCACTGTTTCGGCCCTTAATCTTGCAAGTTGTTCTCTCCCCTTGGCAAGAGCGGCGCGAGCATCATCATCAAGATAATGCTCTTCAAGAACTGACTCAGCGTAGCCAGCGCCTTTACCACCGGGCATATCGAGTGCTGCCTCCCAAACTTCAGCTAGTGTAATTTCATATTTAGGGCCTAGAAAGGCAAGGCTACCGCGCCCCAAGATGCTATGCAGATAGAAATCAAATAATGTTGAGCTGATGTTGGCCCTCGTTGCCTCGTGAGATTCTTCAGCTGCAATTTTGCCGGCAACGGCCTCATCACGCTCCATTTCAACTTTAGAAAGTTGAAGCTTAAGCATTTGGATCTCTGCCTCTTGGGAGTTATTCTTCTTCCGAAGCTCTTCAATGTCAGCGACATAGCCCTCGCTAATTCTTTTCTGCACTTCGAGCCTGTCTTCGGCATCCCTTTGGCCAGCATGGGCATCTCTCACTTGTTTGAGGAGCACTTCTTCTTTTTGAGAATAAGAAGTAGAGGAAGCAGCAAGCTCTTGTTTCAGTTCTTCAACTTTTGCTTCAAGCTCCTCATTGTAAGAAGCAATGCTTCTCATCTCGGTGTCATGTTGCTCGAGCGCCTTTTGCCATTTGGCTTTATCATTTTCCATGGTGAGCATGGCCTCTATGTTTGCACGATTAACCCTCTGAAGCTCGTCAACAAGTTTCTGCCAGTTCGACATCCTCTCAATATCAAGCTTAACGGTGTCAAGGTTTCGTAACATGGCAGACTTGTCAATGGGGACCAAGTCAAGGTCAAACCTTACTCCCTTCAGACACCACTGAGGAAATCGACTTTGCAAAGTGGCAGGACCCGGTCCAACTTGGAATTTGGGTCTGCTAATTATAGTTTGGATGTCTGACTTCCCGAGAGCGGGAGAGCCGGAAGGAATATCAAGCGAGGCAGGGGCGGTAACCTTTTCAGGAGATGTAGTGGTGTGCTTCTCACCATGTCGGGCTCGCTTGCTCGAATCTTCAACCACATGACCTTTTCCTCTATCATCATGGGTTTTTCTTTTATGGGAATCGTCACCTCTCTGTGAAGAATCGTGACGCTCTTCCCTCTCTCTTCTTTCGTAGCGCTCCTCTTGAGCCCTCTTCTCTTGAGCCTTTCGGGCGGCTCTTTCTTCATCAGATTCTCTGTAAGAGGGGAGGTAACGCCTATAATCATATTGGCTACGCCTCCCGTAGCGCTGGAAATCATCAAGTATGAGCTGCTGCGCACCATCAGAGAATCTGAAATAAAAAAAGATAAGTTTTAAGGTCTTCAAAGTACAAAAAGTGAGAAACATAAAAGTGCCGAAAAAAATTCTAAGTGTGTGTGGCGTGCAAACTACGCGCATCAAACTACGAACCACTCTTTAATTGAGGAGTGGTTATGGGTGTAATAGTCAATGTCAACTCCTGAGTTGACGGGGTCTGCTGCAGGACAGAAGTTGCTTCAACTACTGAAGAAGAAACCCCAGTAGTGATAGGATCATCTTTAAAGATTTCTTGCGAGGTGGCAAAAAGGTCGCTCAGCCCTTCGAAAGTATCATCCCTGCTCTACTTGGCAAGGCTAGTTTTCTCGGCTTCTTCGCCCGATTTCTGTGAACGTCGGGGAGATCCTTGAGGCTCCTCTTCCTCAATAACCGGGGCAAGTTCGTCAGATGGCCCCGCAACATCAACAGAAGTGGAACATTTCACTAGTAAAGCCTCGGGAGCAGGTCCTTTTGGTTTGGATGTATCTGTAGAAGCTGGGGCATCCAATGCTCTAGCCGGGGAGTCTGGGATTTCATGAGGATGTGTACAACGAGAAATATGCAAAAGCCCGTATTGGTGCAATAATTCATCCCCCAACAAAAACTTGATGCTTCTCTCTACTACAGCCACGGCACTCAATGTATCGAAAGTCTGCTTATGGACCGGATCTCTAGAGGGAAGAGGAAGTGCTGAAAAGAGCAAAGAATGAAATTAGCAATTGGTAATTCGGATCTCGAGAAAGTTTAAAAATGGAGACAAGTAATCTTACTTCCTACTCTCCAATCGGCATAAAACCCTGGGGGGCAGCGAGCAAAGAAAAATTGGTTCAGAAATCCATGAACGCTTTCGGTAAGGTCGGAAATAAGTTTGCGGTTTCTAGCACTCCTCACAATTATAAGGGAAGGATGATCTCTACTCTTTGCAAACGAGCATAAATAACAGATTTCTTCAAAACTCGGTAAGCGATCAAAAGTTCTTCTGAACAAAACGCACAACCCCATCAAGATGGCATAACCATTAGGATGAAGTTGGGACGGAGAGATTGACAACCGAAGGAGAAGAATTCGGAGAAAGTCATTAAAAGGAGGAATCGCTCCGCTTAAACACATTTGACGATTGATTGCAATAAAGCCATGGGGAGGATTGTCGGCAGTATCACTTGGCCCAGGGAGCAGGACATCACTCTCAGTAAAACCAAATTAAGTGCGCAGCTGAGTAAATGCTCTCGGGGTTAGAATGGTTGGAGTTCTCTCTGGAGGGTTCTCTATAGGTAGAGCTACCGGAAATGTCTCTTCAGCTTGAGCTACCTCTTCTTCTTCTTGGTGGGAAGTCATTCTACACAAACAACTGGATATTCACACATGAAGGTGCACGTTTCCTAAAGTGTGTGGAGTGTTGTGTAAAATCAATCAAGCAGTAAACAAATGTAACTGGAATAAAAACTAGCAAGCATTTGTCAGTTATAAAGTCCAAGGTTCATTGTTTTAATATGCAAGTGTAATGTTGATGCAAGCAAATCAGTTCAAGTTAGCGATGCTTTGCATTAATACTTCACTTTAGTTGATTGGTTCACAGCATTTCATACAGTGTATTTAAGTTGATTGCTTTATGTCGACTAATCTGTCATTTGATGTGGGCAGTCAATGGCAATATATTCGCCTTGGTTTTTGTGATTGTTGTTTTCAGCAGGTTGTTAGCCTATGAGACAATGTGGTCTATGAAATAAAGCAACAAAGTTAAAACGATCCATAATTTAAGCAGGTTAGTACAATAGATCAAGTTAAGAATTCAAATTGGAACTATGCTTTTAAGTGAGAATTCGAGTTGGGCATCCAAGTGTTAACTCGGCTGCGACCCAAGGAATTTCTCGCGAGTTAAGGTTAGGTTTCTGGTTCCTTAAAGCGGCAGTTCTTTAGGTCGTGGAGGATAGTAAGGAGGAAGGCTCTGGTTCAAAAAGTGGTGTGAAATTCTCTAAGGGATAACTCGACCACGGTTTAAGTGTTAACTCGGCCACGGTTTAAGTGTTAACTTGGCCACGATTTAGGGGTTAACACGGCCACGGTTCAAGGTTAAATCAGTAGAAGATTAGATCGGCAGATTTCCCCAAGGGTTAATTCGGCTACGATCTAAGGGTAAAGTCGGCCAAAGGTTAGGTCACCCAAAATTACTGGGTCGCGTCCAGGTCAGTATCCCATTCCCCTCAACCTATTAACCCGCTAACCGCTCCATCTACAAAAAAACCATCAATCCATTCACGCTGCCTCATTCGTGATATCGGATCATCCACTAGGACAGTTCAAAATCACCCAAATTCAATGCTTAGCCATCCTAACGCAAATCAAAATCAACTAGCCAGAAGCAGTACACCATCTCCATCATCTCGTCGATCATTTAGAGCCAAAACCAAGCAAACTCGAGCTCACAAACTGCTGGCGCAATGAGGTTCGTAGTAAAGCAGCGCGCAAGAAGTGGGTTTGGTTTGAATAGAATTCGTGAATCGATAAGGGATCAAGGGAAGAAAAGGTTTTACTTACGTGATAAACAACAAAGATTATCGGTGATTGTTTGGAATGGAATCGCCTTTTGGAGCTTGAGAAAGTCTTTAATGGCAGAAGCAAGAGAGCAAGTAATGAGAAGAAAGGAGAGAATATGCGACTTATAGTAGAGAGACCTAAAGCGGCGCGTGTGACCAAACTGTTAGGTCGTACACGACCTACCGACCTAAAGAGTGGACGAGTTAGAGGGTATCGAAGCACACGACCTATCCAGTAGGCGTATACTTCGAGGGGCAATTGTTAACTCCGCCTCAGCTTTGACTCAGCGACTTGAAACGATACCGACCTAAGACTCAAAGAGATGCTGACCTAAGGCTTAACAGGGGTGCCGACCTAAGGCCTAAGGGGTATGCCGACCTAACACTTCAACAAGTATGTCGACCTAATACTTTAAAAAGGCTACCGACTCAACATAGATACCGACCTAACAGTTTAGGGAGATTGCCGACTTAACTGGTTGCCGACCTAACTGCCTTAACAGGGAGACCGACCTAAGACCTAAGAGAAGTGCCGATCTAACACTTTAACAGGGTCGCCGACTTAACCACCTTAATAAGGTTACCGACCTAAAATGCAGCCGACCTATGACCAATGTTAGGCCGGACATGAATTGAGCAAAGGAAGTCAATGCCGCTGCAGGGCACAGTGATCTCTTAGCTCGTACACGACCTTGGACTCATCAGTTGGGTCGCGACTTACGACTTACCAGACTAACTCGACCGCGACCTAAAAGCCACTGAATGAAGAACCCGATGCCGTGTTACTAGGAAGGGGAGGAGTTAGCTCGGAGGCAACTTGGGACTTGAACGAAAATGCCTCTATGAAGCCCGGGCTCGCTTTAAACCGGTTGCAACTAGTTAAGTCGTCCACGACCCAACTTAAGTCGGTGGCGACTCAGGACTTGGGAAAAATTCTTAAACAGATTTGCCTATAAATAGAAAGCCATCTCCAACATTCAGAGGACTTTTGGCCAATCACTTCACGCGCCAATACTCTGCTGAATTCTCAACTCACCCGACACTTCAAGTTCGAAAGTCATCTCAACTAACTTCAAGGGAAAATCTAACGCAATCTACATGGATTCGAAGAATTCTTCTCTACCAAAGTTCTAGTTGTTTGTCTCGTCATAATTGTAATTGAAGATTGTTGTAAAGTTGTAATCGATTTAGCAATAAAGAGAATTAAAGTGGACGTAGGCTTGCCTTGAGCCGAACCACTATAAAATCGTTGTTATTCACTGTTTTTTCTGTGATCTTCTATTTATACTCTGTTCCCGAATTATCGGGTGGTGCTTTCACAACTACACTTTATACACCGGGGTGTTAGCGTTCAAATTTTAGCGTTAACAGTGGACGATGAGCATTCTAAGAGAAATCGTTCCTTAAAAGGTAACACTTAGCCTCGAGCCTCATCAACCGAGAATGACTATAACAGGGGAGATGCAGCAAGGCTAAGTGGGTCGCACCCAAGTAGTGTATGTTATCACCTTTCTAAATGTCTTATGAAACCTTTATATTATGGGTATGTTTGTGCATGGAAGGAGCGCTCGCTGGTAAGTGTGGGAACATCTAGGGTGATAACATATTCGGTCTATCCAGGTCAGGGGTAGGCCAGTCTTGTGTAGTAGGGGATCCCGACGTGGTCCTTGCTACATTGTTCTAGGGGTGTACTATGGTGGGCGGTACCCTAGTGACCTAGTCATTCGATGGAATCCATTCTTCAATAAGCGCCGTACGGTTTTGATTGTGCCCAAATATACTGGAATGTGAGATGCAAGCATTTCAACTATTTTCTATTTACTTTCTATAGACACTATTGTAAGATCATATGACTTTGATAAAAATTGTTTTGATTATTGTAAGGTAAAAACTCGTCGTGTTTATCTATGACGTGGTCTTACGAGAAACCTTTGTTTACAAAGGATTTTTAAAAGTTAATAATTCCAATTTAGTCTGTTTTTTGCATGTTGGTTTTCCAGACCGACTCGACGTTATTTTATTATAATGCTCGGGTCAGACCGAGTATTACTGATTTAGGTTAAAATGCTATGAAGCTCAGAAGACGATCTGGAGAAGTTCAGATGTATATCACGTACTTGGTTATTTCTGCGGTGAGAGTTATGTATATCAGGACAAGTTATTAAACTGTCCAGGTTGATGTATTAAATTGTTGTACTCTGACAGTGGTATGTATATCAACAGTACAGTTCTTATATTTAAAATCTGTTATTATATATTATATTTTATTCTACTTGCATTGTGAGATTCTATGTTGTTCAATTTCTTCTTCTACCTTTTCTTCTTTACCCCTAAAGATCCGTATTTCTGTTCAATTTGAGTTGAACTGATGTGAATTATGGTCGGCTCGAAGGGGTACGAGTTTACAACTCACCCTCAAATAGAAAAAGAAAGAAAACCAGGATATGTTCGCACGATAAATTTGCTATTTCTCAAATACAATCCTTTGGGTTAGCGGACCATTGAATTTTCAAAGAGGAATATCCTTATTTCGAAGGCGCATAACCTCAGAAGCAAGCACACGAATAAGATTTTTCACAATAGATAAGTTGGGTGAGATCGCAAGCTCTTGCAAAACATGAGCATCAACAACTGAATCAGAATCATGAAGATATTTGTGGAGTTAAGATACACGGAATACATCATGAATACCAGAAAACTGAGCTGGAAGCGATACACGATATTCAACTAGGCCAATGCGTTCAGTAATAGGAAATGGTCCTATATATCGAGGAGCCAATTTCCCAATCCGATTGAAATGCATTACTCCCTTCAAAGGAGAAACTCGAATGAACACAAGATCATCAACGAAGAACTCTAATGGTTTCCTATGGTTATCCACATAGGATTTCTTCGTACTCTGAGCCTCTTTCATTTTCTGTCCGTTGAGATTAATCTTCTCAGAAGCTTCACGAATAGAGTCGGGGCCTAAAATCAACTTCTCCTCGGACTCCAACCAACAAGATGGTGATCAACATGGCCTTCTATATAAGGCTTCGAAAGGAGCCATACCAATAGTAGATTGAAAATTGTGGTTGTAGTTGAACTCAACAAGAGGTAGGTGGTCTTCCCAACTACTACTAAAATCAAGAATACAAGAACGAAGATGTTATTCCAGAATATGATTCAGCTGTTCAGCCTGTCGATCAGAATATGGATGATAAGTTGTGCTGATATTAAGCTTTGTACCCTCTGGAGACTCTGCCAGAATCCACTAGTGAAAAGCGGATCTCTATCATAAATAAAAGAACTAAAAACACCGTGAAGTCTCATGATTTCCTTAATATAAAGCTTAGATAATAGATAAGCACTCCGATTGGACTTAATAGTAATAAAGTGGGCTGGTTTAGTCAAACGATCAACAATCACCCACACATTGTTATGGCCAGACCTCGATCGAGGTAAACCATCAATAAAATCCATCGAGATTTAATCCCATTTCCACAAGGTACTTCAAGAGACTGTAAAACACCAATAGGATGCCGATGCTCGACTTTGATAAGTTGACAAGTCATGCAATTGCTCACATAACTTGCCATATCTCGCTTCATACCTTCCCAATAGTATAGACGTTTAATATCGGCGTACATCTTACTACTACCAGGATGGATAGTGTACTTAGAACGGTGACACTCATTAAGAATGTCTTTTCTAAGATCAGCAACATTAGGCAGGACTAACCTACCCTTCCTACGAATACAACCAGGGTTGTTACAATCAATATCAAAATCCTTCAACTCATCACCATGGGATTCCGATTTACAAAGCCAAACAAGATGGACAAGGTCAGGATCTTGCCTCTAAGCATCGGCAATACGATCCAATAAACTGGGATGAGCTTCCATGTTGAATAATAGAATAAGAGAATGACATATAGATGCACGATCATGAATATCACAAAAGGATAAGGCTTCCAACATATTCCACTCAGCTAACATCGTAGAAACGACAGCTTGCTGTTTTTGACTCAATGCATCAGCAACTTGGTTCCCCTTTCCAAGAGTATACTGGATATCAAAATCATAAGAAGCAAGAACTCGAGCCAATGCTATTGCCACGTATTAAGCTCTTTCTGAGTGAAAAGATATTTCAAAGGTTTGTGATCAGTGAAAAGAACAAATCACTCGTCTAAAAGATAATTTTGCCAAATCTTTAAGGCAAAGACTATAGCGGCTAATTACAAATCGTGGGTAGCGTACCGAATATCGTTCGGCCTCAATTGTCTAGAAGCATGCAACCACATGATCCTTTTACATAAGAACAGCACCGAGACCATACTGACTTGCGTCAGTATAAACAACAAAATCTTGATTCCCTTCAGGAACCACTAAGATAAGAGCATGTGTAAGAAGTCCTTTCAATTTCTGAAAAGAAGATTCGCGCTTATCGGACCAAACGAAATGAACTCCTTTCCTCGTGAGGCTAGTGAGAGGTAGGATGATGTGAGGGAAATCTTTAATGAACGACGGTAATAACCCGCCAATCCAAGAAAATTACGAATCTCAGAAATACTCTCGAGCCTCTTCCAATTTTGAATAGCTTCGATCTTTGAAGGATCGACAGAGATGCCATCAGAAGAAACAACGTGGCCGAGAAACTTCACCTCTGCTACCAAAAATGACGCTTTGAGAATTTTTCCTTAAGTTGATTTTGACGGAGGGTACTTAAGTCAATCCCCAAGTATTGGGCATGATCATCTTCAGATTTGGAATAAACAAAGATACCATCAATGAAAACCAAGACGAACTTATCGAGATATTCTCGGAATATACGATTCATAAGATCATCAAAATAAGCGGGAGTGTTCGTCAAACAGAACGGCATCACGAGCCACTCATAAGATCCATAACGAGTGCGGAATATGGTAAAAGGAATGCTAGCCTCCGTAACTCGTAACTTATGAAATCCGGTAGCGAGATCAAGCTAAGAGAAAACTTTGGCAACAGATAAGTGACCGAACATATCATCGGTCCTAGGCAAGGGATACTTATTCTTGGTAGTCAACTCGTTAAGCTTGCGGTAGTCAATGCAAAGCTTAAGGGGACCATAAGACTTCTTAATGAACACAACCGCGATGCCCCAAGGAGATGAACTAGACTGGATAAACTGCTTAGCTTCTATTTCCAACAACTGCTTCTTGAGTTCCTCATTTTCCGTGGCAAACATCCTCGTGGGATTACGACAGACAGACTGAATAAGATCAATGCGGAACTCAATTGTCCGCTTGGGTGGCAAACTCGTGACAGGCTCAAAAACATCAGAGAACTCACAAACAACGGGAATTTGAGATATGTCATCATCATCTCAAGATTCGAGAGAAAACAATAAAGCTTTGGAACTATTATCGACATCTCGAAAAATAACAGATAACTGGTCAACAGAATCAGGATGCTTGAGATATAGAATCATTTTGGGGCACAAGATTCGGGCTTCATAACGGACAAGCCAATCCATCCCCAAAATCATGTCAAAATCAAGATACTGAATAACATGTAGATTCGCACAGAAAGAATAACCACAAAGAACGATCGCAACATCTTCACAAAACAAACTAAGTGTTGCGGATTCTTCAATAGGATTCGCAATCCCCAAAGAAGTCATAAGACAAGACACATCTAAAGGAATACCATCAATAAGTTCCTTCGATACAAATGAGTGTGATGCACGCATATCGAAAAGAACTCGAATAGAACGACCATGGGATAAAATAGAACCTTCCAAAATAGAAGAAAAGGTACCTCTGGGCTGAGAAGAACCACCAGAAGCATCAACAACATTCAGCTTCCCAGAATTAAGACCCTTGGGATCTAGGGCACGATGAAGACTAATGTCCCTCTTACTTGCAATAACGGCAAATGTGAGGCTTGGTACATTCTCTAACCAAATGTTCATGAGAACCACAATTGTAGCATCCTTCTGAAGGTGTGCTACCTCAGAATGAGAAGTAGAACCAATCTACTTGTTCTCCTTATTATGTTGAAAAGACTTGGACTAGTGGAAAGGAAACCGCTCTTCTTATTGGGCTTCGAATGAACCACAATCTCATCACTGCTATCCTTATCCTTCTTGATAGCTTCAAGGTGAAGTGCTGAGTCAACTAGCTCCTCAAAAGTGACCCTAAGCTAAAGCATTAAGGCCTTCTTTAAATAATTCTTCAAACCAGTCACAAACTTTTGATTCTTCTTATACAGAGCATCAACACACCGTACATGAACAATTTTTCAAAAGAGGGGATATACACAAAAACAAAAGATTTTCCTTGCTTCACACAAGGATACGATGGGCCAGGAAAGTAGGCTAAGATAAAGATTATTCACAGGGGTATACCATTGATAATAGAATTCAATACATGGAATACTATGGAAATAAAAATGCATTCCTTGACGTATTCCCAAACCTATATCTACCCCCAAATACATAGATCGAAGGACAATGGTAAAGGGAGATTGGGTTGGCACGAATATTGTCCTCGGATGCTCCATAACATATGTATTATTCTAGTTCTATGCTGTATTTATCATGTTTGTTCTGAACCTAGCTTTGATACTAAGTTGTGACTCCCCACCCCAAGACCCACACTAATAAAGAGCATTGCTAAGTAATATTGTCTGCTAGGGTAGAGAATAGGGCCGGCTAGGAGTGACCATCGTGAGCTTTGTCTTAAACAAGTATCGAATACGTCGATTGAGTGTCCATATTTTTCCCTTTCTTTCTTAAGTGGATCGACATACTCTATTTAGGTTTAACACAAAACTACAGTGGCTAAGGATCGTATTCAGAACAAACATAATAACATCAAATACCTCATATTAAAGAACAGGAACATACACATATATATACATATACAGAGTTAGCAGAAGTTCAACATAACATGCTACATGAGTTTGGTTCTTATGAAACAAATATACATCAGAGTCATGAAAGAATATACACACACACTTCAGAGTACTACAGCAAAAAAGGGCAACATCAAAACATACACTAAGCAATAAAGAGGAAAGATCACGGCAGAGCAAAGTAAGATGGAGGTCAGACTGCAATCTACTGACCTGTAATGACTTAGTCTGAGCCGACCATCATATAAAAATATAAACACACGAGTCAGTCTAGCCTAAACAAGAGGGTTAGTACATGATAGGTGAAGATAAGATACACAAGGAGGATAATAACTTGCCATGGAGATGAACTCTATGTTCTCAAATCAATATATGATATAAGCCAAATCATGCAACAACATAAGGCATATGAGCACAATCAGCATACAACATAAGGCTTGTGAGCCAAATCACCAAACAACATAATGCTTAAATGCCAAAACATCAAACAACATAAAGCGCATAAGCCACTTCACCAAAACAGCATAAATCTCAACATATCGAGCTCACCAACGAGTTCAAAACAACAAAAATGTAATCACCATGTCTTCATCATCAAATAGCATAAAGTCTATGTATAACTCCAACATCCAACAAAATGGTGAAAACGTTTGAAAATCAAAAAAATATAGAAATAAAGAATAATGAAATCTAAAAAAATGACAAAAGGTGGATTCCAACAAATGACAAGTATAAGCTACGCCGCACATGCATCAACAACATATGACTAAAGCCTGCCAAGTACTATCAACAACAAATTTGGCGCCCAATAAATGACCTGAAGGTCCAACAAATGGCCCGAAAGCCCAACAAACGACCCGAAGGTCCAACAAATGGTCCAAACCCCAACAAATGACCTGAAGGTCTAGTACTGGCAATCAACATAACCGAAGGTCCATCGTAAAGTGTCACCAACTTCTAGATAGTAACCAAATCAGTGACAACAGGGCGTCCCATACCACACGTTCTTACTTAACCGTTTACTGTGAGGTAGTTGATTTATCGTGTATGACCTCAATCGAACAAGTCCAGAATTAACCAAAAAGTAAACGCATGTGTTCCATACCACATATTTTACCAAATCGTTTAAGTCACTTCCTCGTTCTCTCGAAGAGTGCAAAAACGTGTAATTTTATGGAAAATAATTTACTTCGAGAAAACGAGTTAAAAACGATTTTCTGAAAATATTTGGAAAGTATTCCTTTTAAAATCCCTTTAAAATAGTTAATTATATCATTTGATATTTAAAATAGGCTCGAAAATAAATTCATACTTATAAAATCGATTTGGAAAAATATTTACTTCAAATTCGGTTTTTAAATCGAAAATTCACTTTGAAATCGATTGTATAATCTGTGCACGAAATCATCGAAATCACAGCAAATTCAACATAGTTTCCCAATTCAAAACTCAAGTAAATCAACAACGTTGCAATGTGAAAACATCACTAAGTATAGGCTTTCTCATTCACATGATGAAGCCCTCAAAAATCAGTACAAAAATCTGCAGGAAAATGCAGCAAAAATCAGTGAAATCGGCAAGAAAAGGACACAAAACAAGGCACAGATGGATCGACAAGAAGGTCGACCCAACACATGGCTAGGTCAACCTTGAAGGTCGACCATCAAGTGTTCTAGGTCGACCTAGGTGTGTGGAAGGCCGATTTGAGGTTGATCTTCCTCCAGGCAGTGTGCTTTGATACGATTTTCTAAGTGGATTTCAATATAGTTTCTGGAGGAACGGAGACGTAAAATTTGGCATGCAAATACAAATATACACAAACAACAAGCTGGAGCAATTCTGGCATGGATTTGGTGCAAGACTCAACAGAAAATTGGATTGCAAAGTGACAGTCAGAAATTATATACTTGTTGTAAAAAGTGTTATCACTAATTTATATGGTAAACTCAAAATTCAACATTTCAACAACAGAAACACCCAGAACTTGTTTAGATTAGAAGAGTGAGTTTAAAACTCACCTTTGCACCAAAATTAAGCAAACTTAAGGAAGGAATCTCTAGCCTAGATTTGCAGTTACAAACCTAAAAGAGGAGAAAATACAGACATATAGACAAAGAACAGAAAAGTTATAAACAATACAGACATCTCAAAAATTGAAATAGATGAAACAGGTTTTGGATTGATTACCTGTTACTCTCTTTAATTCACTAATTTTAATTTGATTTCTGTTTAGTTTGGGGAGGGATTCGTTAGAGACAATAAGCAGCCATTTATTTTCTTTTCCTCGGACAAAAGAAATGAAGGAAGAAGATACTGAATAGGTACGTACAGAACATACCGCTTCAGCCTCTTCTGACTTTTGGGTATTGGGTTTGGATTTAGACCCAAACCCGCCCGTTAAGCATATGCAACAAAGATATGTTTTAACTAACATATTACTTTAGTTATTAACCATATACACTATGTTAATTATGCAATTTTCATAATTTCAACTTGTTTATCCAAATAATTCACGTAACTTCAAAGTTTTACCCTTTATAAAATGTTAGTCAACATATTAAATTTATTTTAGCTATTAAAAATCAATTTACATCATTAAATTCCATTTTTTAATTAAATGCTTTTATTTACACTATTTATTTAAATAAATTAACATTTTAACAACAAAATTCTACAAAATTCATTTTCTTGTTTAAATAATCATAACAAACTATATCGAAAATAATTTTACATCCAATATTGATTTTAACCAATATTATAACCATATTATTGAATTAACAAAAACACTATTTAACCATATTTCCACAATTATTGCATTTCAACAAATTAAAACCATTTAATGCTCATTTTTACCCCCAAATTAACATAATAAAGTTTCTAAAACCTTATTTCCTACATTTTATATTTATTTACAACAAACTAATATTGAATTAAATTCTTTTATCTTTAATTTAAATTAATTCACCACCAAATCAACATAATTCTTTTATACTCTTTTAATTCACAACCAAAACAACTTAACTCCAATTCGTTTATTCAAACCCCGTTGTTTATTTAAAATAAACAATTTTCAATAAATTTCCTATCTCAAATTTATTTTATTTCTCCATTTCAAAATTTAACCATCATTGTAATTTATTTTCATATGTAATCATAAAACTGGGTTTGTTACAGATGACTTGAAAGATTTCAGTCTTGACCAAAGTGGATGGTTGAGAAATAAAGGCAATTATGTGTCCCAAACGTGGGAGACATAAGGAAGGAAGTTTTGGAGGAATTCCATCGTTCGAAGTTCACTATTCATTCAGGAGGAACGAAGATGTATTAAGATATGAAGAGAAGTTTCTTCTAGGATGGCATGAAGAGGGATGTTGGCTTATAGGTGCAACATTGTTTGAACTATCAATGAGTAAAAGTATAGCATTAGAAGCCAAGTAGGTTGCTTCAACAATTGGATATTCTGGTTTGGAAGTGGGACTCTACTTCTATGGATTTATAGACGGGTTATTGAGATCTAACAGACGAAATGAAAGTATATGGGTCATAGTGGATAGGTTGACCAAGAATGCCCATTTCATTCTAGTTAAGTCAGACAGGATGGCACCTATATTGGCTAAGTTATTTATGAAGAATGTGATTAGGCTGCATAGAATTCCTAGTAGTGTTGTTAGTGATAGAGACCCCTTATTCACTAGCGAGTTCTGGAAGTGTCTGCAGGAGAGTTTAGGAACCAAGCTCAAGATGAGTACCGCTTACCATCTGCAGGCAGATGGACAAACGGAAAGGGTTAACAAGATCATGGAAGACTTGTTAAGACCTTATGTATTAGACTTCGGGGGATCATAGGAAGACTATCTGCATCTAGTCGAGTTCTCGTATAACAATAGTTATCAGACTAGTATAAGGACATAACCGTTCAAGGATTTGTATGAAAGACCATGCAAATCCCTTGTACGTTTGTTAGTGATCTGAGATAGATTAGTCCTCGGTCCTGATTTGATAAGAGAAGTAGCAGAGAAGATTGAGTTAGTAAGGGCAAGAATGAAGGAAGCTCGGTCTAGGCAGAATAGCTATGCAGATAGAAGATGGAAAGATTTAGAGTTCTTCATTGGGGATCGTATCTTCATCAAAGTATCATCGATGAAAGGTGTTATCAGGTTCTGGAAGATAGGAAAGTTAGCACCGAGGTTCGTAGGACCATTTTCTATTTTAAAAAGCATCGGAAAAATCGCATATAGAGTAAAGTTACCAAGTAATTTGGCAGGAGTCCACTATGTTTTCTATGTATCTCATCTGAAGAAGTATGTCAGGGATCCAGACACTACTATAGAAACGACTATGTTAGAGGATTTAGTAGTGAAACCAGACTTGACTATAGTTAGGAAGTATATCCGGATAATCACAAGAGATGAAAACAAGTTGAGGAACAAGACAGTCAGATTAGTAAAGGTCTAGTGGAGTGACGATACTAAAGGCTGTACTTGGAAGACTGAGAGCAGGATTAGAGACATTTATCCTTTTTTTTATGGTATGTTTTACCTTTGATTGTTGTGTTATGTGGTTTATCGTAATTTCAAGGACGAAATTCTTTGAGGGGGGAATTGTAACACCCAATATTTTTAGTAAAATTATTAGGATATTTAATTAGTTAAATAAAATAAAATAATGTAAGATGATTAATGGATTAAGATTAGATTATAACTAAGGGTGGTCGTGCCATGTTAGTAAGTAAATCAAAACGAGATAGCACGAATAAGTTGAGTTATTAAAAAGTAAGGATTAAATAGTAAAATAGGTATTCTAATATCCTAAACCCTTAACTATGAGTTATCACTTCATTTACAATAATTAAAAATTAAAGAATGGCCGACCACCATTTTCTAATGCAAGAAGAAGAAAGATAAAGGGGAAGCTTAATCAACAACAAAATTCATTCAAATCTCACATCTTTAATCACAATGCTAAGGTGAATAATTACTACATCTCACTTTTCTTGTGATTTTCGGTTTTAAGGAGAATCCGAAGTGTTTTTTCATGTTTATACCATGATTTGAATGACTAAGTACTTATATGCTTGTTGATGATTTATGCATGTTCATATTAGTTTTATGATATGATTTGATGTGAAAACCCTATTTAATGACATTCAAATGCCTTATGAATTTAGATTTAGATTAGAAATGATATTTTAGAGATGGATTTCAATTTTTATAATTTTCTAAGTTAATATTGATTTTATATTAATTTTCTAGTGAAGAAAATGATTTCTTGGTTGTAAATTATTTACAGCTAAATAATTGATTATTTGAGTCTGAAATTTATATATGTTAGAAAACATTTTGAAAATGATTTTATGGAATTTTTGTAGAATTTTCCAATGTGTATTGATGTATATATAAAATTATTTAAGGTATGAGACTTAAATGTTTTATATATTTATAATAGGAGAAAAGTTATTTTATAAAATATAATTATTGTTTATTTTTGAAATAATGGAAATACTTTTAGAAAAGAAATTTTAGCAACCAATAAGATTTTAACTAACATAGCAGGTTGGTTAAAAAGTATTTCCCTTTTTAGTTAAAGACAAAATTTACTTGTTTTTAGCCCGTTTCACCACTTTCGGCACCTTTCTTCCGACACAGATGGTTTTCGACTTAGTTCCTGTTCCTCCATCATTAACAAAACCAATGTGAATGGCATCAAAGATTTGGTGCATAGTGAATTGGAAAGAATGCGGAAGGTACGAGGTCGAAACCCAGGGGTTCCGAAGGGTTTGAAGCATGGCTTTGTTTTAAAATGAAAAATGCACCTGCTTTACTTTCTATTATGTTGCTTTCGACTTGGTTGGCTTCCAACTGGATAAATGGTTTAAAGAAATGGTTTTAAAGGGGTTGTGCCTTTGTTTTTAAATACAGGCTTTCGAGTAGGTCGAAGCCTTTTAGATGCCGCTTTTCCTACCTTTCGAAGTCAATGGATTCCAAAGGTATACTTTGTTTTTGAACTTGGCCACTTCTCCAAAGCTTTCAGAAGGGTGGTTTTGACACCATCACTTATTTACTTAAGAATGACTGACAAAAGAAATGCTTTCGACTCTAATGGGTTTTAGATCCTTTTGCTCTACTTAAAGGCAAAATCCAAAAGATTTTGGCCGAAACGGTTTTCAAAGGTTTTAAAGGAGTAAATTTGTAATGGTTTCATAAGGTTTTTTCCACATGCTTCAAACTAAACCCAATTACTTTCAAAAGATTTGATGTTTAAAAAGATTTGATGCTTTCAAAAGGTTTTAAATGATGGTTTCTAAGGGATGCTTGCCTAATATTTTCGAAAGGTTTAAAGAAAGTCTTCAAAGGGAGATTCCCCAATGATTTCGAAAGGTTTTGAACGAAGGTTTTCCAGTGGTTTCGAAAGGTTTGAAAGGAAAGGTTTTTTTCAATATTTTCGAAAGGAAATTTTGAAGTGTTTTAAAAGAAAGATGTCTAAGGTTTGAAAGCTTTTGAAAGGAAAGTTTTTCGATTATTTCAAAAGGTTTATATGAATGGTTTCGTAAGGATGATTTTGGCCTTTCGGCCTAGGTTGAACAAAGGGTTTTATTTGGTTTCAAAAGAGGTGCTTTCTATGGATTCAAAAGAGGTACTTTCAAAAGTTAATGTTTTCATCAAAGAAAAGGTTTGAGTAAAGTGTGTTTGTATGTAAATTGGCATGGTGATTTTGAGTAAATCATAGAATATAAATATTTTTCTTGTTTAAGTTTGGTTTAAAAGGTTTTAAATCAGTTTCAGATGAAAAGGTTTCCAAGGAAAATTTTAGGAAGATGTCTTGAAGTAAAATGACTCGGGTATTAGAATACCATATGGGATTGGTATAGGGTCATGCCCTATAGATTAGCTATTGGCCTCAGCTAATTTAGTCCAAAAGCCAGGGTGTTGGGCTTTATCATAGGTAAGACTAGAATTTTGATTACACACGGTAGAGAATATTTATTTATATACGGATAGGTTATTGGTGAGCCCGCAAAACCATTAGGATCAGGTGACCCTAGGAGATATTAAGTTAGGGATAGATCATCCACAAGAGAATAATTTAATCTATAGTTAAGGACAGACCGTCCAGAAGAGGGGTGTCTAACAGATGTTGGATTATTTTGCTATGTTGTTTGGTAGGCCTGAGTCAGCTAAAGGTTAATAGTAAGCCAAACAAAACTATAGTGTTCAAACAGATAGTCCATTTATTACCTGATATGTGAGTTTACATACAATGCTTTATAGTTTTAACCAGTTTTGGTTGCAGGAATTATGATTTGCAAAAGATATGTCTTAAAAGGATATTATTGAAGGGAAACCCATTCCGCTAAGCAGCATGGTCTCACTTAATATTGTATATCCGAGATGTACAGTATTATTCACACCAGGCTTTATGTCTAACTCAAAGTTTATGTTTTCCCCTTAAACTCTCGGGTGCTCAAAATTGATTTGAATGGGATGACGATTGAAGTTTTATAGGTTTTAGTAGATTGACAAATAAAGATCCCGGAGATGAGTAGGTGGCTGACAGATAGCAATTTAGGAGTTGTTTTGTTCTGTTTTATTCCGCTGTGTTGTACTTAAGACAGTTATGTCTATATAGTGTTCTGGTCAACCAAGGGGCATCATCATATGTCACTATTGGCGTATTTATGTATTTAACTGAACCTGGAAAATGACTATGGGATTATGTAATTTGAATGTGAAACATGTGTTTTGAAAATATTAATGAGAAAGATGTTTTTTAAAAATCTGTGCTTTTGTTTCATATTCAAGTGCTTTTGATATTATGGATACCATTAATATAACTATATTTAGTCGCCATAAGTTAATACTATGGATGACTACAGCATCTGTAGCGATTAGGTTTGGGTCTCTAGATAGGGGATGTTACAATTTATTACATAAGTAGTGCTGATTGCTTAGAATGAGGTTTAAGATTTCAAATATAGTATTGAACACTTGTATTCTGTTTTCGAAGTTGTAGTAGTTGTTTTGCCTTTAATTCCTCCAAAAGACTTTGAATGTATAAGACTTCCAACCACGGTTTCACTTTTGACTTTGGTACTAGTTTTGCTTAAGACCTTTCAAATCAATGTGCATCTCTCCGCCTTTCGCTTTTTCGAGACGATGGTTTATAATAAAAACACAATAACTGATCTCCTCGTATCCAGGAAAAAAATGTGCAAACACCCTTTACGGCTTAACTGCAGTAATGTTTTCCTTGATCCTTCCAAACTGTCACCGGATTTGCAGTCCAAATTGATGAATGCTTATGCATTCTGATTCGACTGGCAGTCATTGGTTAATAAAGGAGGATAATTGGGGTGGAAGAGGCGGAGATTAAGGAAGATGGGATGTTTAAGGGTGCCGAGGGGTCTACAGAAACCATGGTTATTCCTTCCTCGTCGCGATGTTATCTTAAGAACATATGGGATTACTTGGGCTACCAAGCCTTTGCTGTTTGTCTGCTTTTCTCGTCTTGCTAGAAGGAAACTTCATAGCCAAAGATACACTGGGAATTTCTCTACTATGATGAGCAGTAACATCGTCATTCTTAAGGTGAAATTAAGTTCGTCTATAAAGTGGTGGTGAGTTAATGGTGGGTAACTTGACAATAACTCGTGTGCCAACTTCACAATTTCCATTTCTGAGAATGCCATTATCACATGCCCGCTGTATAGCCAGCATAATTGGTGAGTGGTGGCTGTGGGCAGTGGATGTTGGAGGTTTGGTTGGCGGATAGCTCTATATTGGGTTGTGTTCTATTTAACCTCTTCGGTATTGGTCTGCCTGGTTAAAGGTGGTATCTACAAGAGTTTCGAGAACCATGGGTGGTAGTTTTTAAGTGAAGGAAATGGATGGATCAAAGGGATATAAAAGTTATATGGAGCCTTGGTAGACTCATCAAAAATAAAAAACTGAGAATAGAGATTAGGTAGATTTGGTAGAGATTAGAACAGGAAAATGGAGGTTCAAGTCCTCCTTCTAGTACCAAAAATGTTAGTGAGATTTTTTTGTTTCATAACATCTCGATTGATTGAGCAAGGAATTTTTAACATTTATTCACAAATTTGAATCACCAAAACTTAACTTCTATCAGGCTTGCCTTTGAGTAGTAACTATGTTGTTGGATGGTTACGTAATTTTGAAGTTGCACTTTAACTGTTTATTAGAATATCAAATCCAGTTTGACGTTTTTGTAGTGAGTTATAATCTAATGCAAATATAAATAGATAATGATGCATGAAAGTATGAAGATGTAGAAACTTTTACGTGCTCGTTGGAGTTATTACCTTCGATTGACAGAAGATTGTCCATGGTAATAAGTCAGATCATATTTTTGCAGAATAGCGAAATGTGGAAGGGTAAGAGCTTTACAAGGAGGCCCTCCATCAAGCGCCAAAATATTGACTTGTTTTTTTAGCCAACCATGGAATTAATTAAGGCATCGTGATAAGCAGAGGTTACCTGCTAAGTGCTGGGCTTAAAAGAGGGAATGAGAAATAAAGTAAGCAGTCAAAGGTAAGTGACACCAAATATAGAGTGGTTCGACGAGTTTGCCTACGTTCACCATGAAATTTTTTATTATATACAATTACAAATAATTACAAGAGAATAACAAGAAAAATAATACTTAAGACTAATAAAGTTGTTAATCTTAATGAACTTATGGTGCAAAGAGCTCTAAATTATGTATAGTACTCGAAATTCTTATATATTCTAACCCCTTTGAAGTGGCAATGCATGTGATAGTCATAGTAGTGGAAATGAATGAGGGATGGTTGAGATTATTTAGGAAAACAAGTTCGAAGAGTGCCTAGCCATTGATATAATTGCTTGGGCTGACAGAAGACAGATATAAAGGTGTAAAGTGATATGTGGCTGAGAAAATATACTTATTGCCACTCTGTACCATGCATAGACTTGGCATTTAATGCACGTTTAACATTAATGGTTTTCCACATCAGTTTAGTTGCCTAGCTACAGTGCTTCATACAGATGGATGGATAGCTTGTCGTTTATTCTTATGTGCTTATGTGGAAAGGCTGCTAAGCTGGCTGGCAGCCTGTTGAAGATATAAAGGATACTAAGAATTGTTAAGGACCATGCTAGGGAGATGGTGCTAGGCCAGTTGCGAGATGACAAGGAGGGCTGATCAGGACCGCTTGGAAGTGCATGTACTGAAGCCGGGACAAGGATGGGTCATACTTGAGCCGATCTTGTCAGATATGCTATCTATCGAGACAGCCTGGAGTATTATCGATCAATAGCTAAAGTGAATGGGCTAGCTTGGAGTCGTGTCGGAAAAAGGCCGATATAGGAATGCCGGTCGCCAATAAGCTAGGTCTGATTGGACTAGGCAGGACCGGGGTCAGATCTGTCCTCATAAGAAGGTTATGTAGGCTGCCTAAGGATAGGATAGTCAGGCCTTTCCTTGGTGCTTTATTGAGTAGAAGGGTTAATTTGAGACCAACTAGATTCTAGGCCGGCCTACAGGGTGGTCATAGAATAAGAGGGTCGACTTTGATTAGGCTAGACTACCTTAATCGACCTGCTAGTTACTTGCGAAAAAATTAAGCAACGGTTATAATTATTTATTTTATAATTGATAAGAAACTATAATGAGGATTGGCTATAAAAATAGAAATATTGGGAAAATAAGAGAACTTTTTCCATATTTTGAAACAATACGTTGTCTATATGAAGTATATGTTTTTGTCAGCAAATGTTTTTTATTGGTTTTACAATAAAGTGCATATTTTTTTATCCTTACTTAGGGTACAATATTTTCACATGTATATAATCTTTTGTTATATAAAATAAAGGTTCAAAAAATTATGTTAAATGTCCACTACTATTACAAAGTGCAAATATTTTCCCTAAACAATTGATTTTACACAATCTGTTCCAAGTGCATTAAATGAAAATACTTACATTTCAAAGTAAAGGTAACTATAGTAACTAGTTTTTGATACTTATACCAAAATTTTATTTTTCAACTTTAGAGCATAGGTACATGCCAATGTTTACACTATCTATTCAATGCACATGTAATTGTAAATATTTTCAATTTTGGTATTTACTTACAAATGTTTACATCATTTTTAGTATGTGCATTTATGAGATATAAATTTTATGCGAAGATCATAAAATTTATTATTTAATAGCAAAAATGCAATTCTGTCTTCAATTCACCTATCAATGGTTTCGATAATGGAACTCCTCTCTCATTGGTTATCTCTTATCGGTTACTAAATCTGATAATAGTTCATTATTACCAACAGTCATTGTTGGGACGATCTTATGTGTGGTAGCTCAAGCATTATACATATGAAAAGCTACGGTTTTGCCTTTTTTAAGAAGATTTTTTTTCAAATGAACATTCACTACACTAGAAAAGCTATTTCGCAATGGCTTTGGGCCATTGCTAAAGGATGTTGCAATGGCCCAAAGTCGTTATGAAATTGAAAGCGGTTAAAATTTTGCAACGGCCCGAAACCATTATGAATTTACATTTAGCAATGGTTTATGTCCATTGCTAGTTTATAATTTTGCAACCATCCTTAACCGTTGTCAAAAAAATTAGCAATGAACCCAAACCATGCTAAATTATAAGGACAATAGAAACCGTAATAATGGCTAACAATTAGGTGACAATGCTCAAAATAATGTTGCAAGTATAAACAAAGTAACCGATTTATCGTTAGATAAAATGGAACATGTGAAATTCATTCTAACTTGTTGAATCATGACAATAATACATCGTCTCGATAATATCCTTAAACAATGTCCAAATTACAGGTCTTGGAAACAAGAATAATATAACAAATCAAAGCCTTATACAATTTAAGATGATATGGCTCTTGATCAATGACATTCTACTATTGCAAAATTATAGTTTTTTGAATCAATGAATATTACAGTATCAGAATTAAACACTCATGCTTCTAATCTCGACTCTATTGTCGGTGTCGGTGTCACTAATAATCAATTATCTGGTTTAATGTCTTCCTCTAATATTGAACTCCATGAAAGCATAATGACTCAAATTCCACTTATGTTTTCTGTCCTCCCTGTTATCTCTAGCCTTAATCTTTAGTCTGACTTTCCACTTCTGCTGCTCATGTTACTTTGGTTCACATTTCTAATTTATGCACTATTGATAATTCTCTATCTAATAGTAGCAAATCCAAATCCACTCTTACTATAACAACCATGTTTTCTACGCCATAATAATAATTAATTTTAATTAAATTAAGTCTCTGAATTTGATTTTAATTACTATTATTTATGAAAACAAAATTTTACTTAAATAAATTCTATTTAATAAGATTTTTGTTTTAATAAAATAAATAAATTCTTTTCAAATGATATATTAAACTTGAATTAAATGATTTAACAAATATAAATATACTTTTAAAGTATAATGACTTTTATATGATTGAAATGGTTGGAAAATGAATTCACTTAATGTTCCTATCATGAATAATTAAACAAAAATAAACAAGTATTAAATTGAATAAAATTTTCAATTATCGAAATATATCTTGTAAAATGAAGTTTAAATTAATTCAAATTAGACTGAAATAAATTTGCAAATAAATTATAGGAGTTGTATAAATAAAAAAGAAAAGGAAAAATAGTATTAGCCTATATTAAGCAAGCCTAAACTCATTCAAACCCATTCACCTTTTCTAATTCTAATTAGAAAACTCTCCTACTTCACTGATTCAAGCCCAAACTGCAACCCCCATTTCATATTCTGCCATAATTACCTAAACTAAATCCAAAAATCATGACACTTAGAAGAAGAAAAATATACGTGCAAGGCACGGGATCATGTTGGCGAACGACATCTAAGGGGAAAAGACCGTGATTCGATGATGACGTGGGAGGAAGCATGGTCGACGTAGGCTCACATTCTAGTAACTTGCACAACCAAAATTGATGGTTGCGATTTAGGTGATTGGCGGATTTGAAGTTGGAGGCAGTTGGATTTAGCATGGAGGCAAGGTAACTAGGTAGTATGCATGCGGTTATGATGGCATGAGCAATCTAGTGCACAACAATGTGAGTTTTGGCTTTGGTTGTACACACGAGCATCATTTTGGAGCAAGAGGAGAGTTGAGGTAATGGCTATCGAGGGATAGAGCATGATGATGTTGGTCAAGCGTTGAAACTATTTAGGAACTGCATTCATCAAATCCGATGAGTTATTTTCTTAACTCACGATTATGGTATGAATGTTCATTTATTTCATATTTTCGTTGTTTGTTTGGATGATAATTTGGTAATGAAATATTTGGTATATTAGTTTGAAATTTGGTTGATTGCTTAAATTGGTTGGAAGTGTCAGTTTACAAATAGATCTTTATCCGTTTGTGAATTGAATAATATATACTTATTGAAATGTTGATGTGAGTGTTTCCATGGATATTTTATTTATTTCACTTGTTTTAAGAAGATTTTAAAATGGCTTTAGTAAATTAATTTAAGAATCAAAAAATCATATTAAAGGTATTTTATAAATAATCTAGTAAGCTTTATTTGGTTCTAATATTAAAAAAAAGATACCTATTTATTAAGAAAAAACTAAAATATTTTGTTATTATTTTATAAAATATATTAACAAAGCAAATTTTTCTTTTGAGTGTTATAATTATAAATGTTATTTGAATATATTTGAATGAGATTTCAATTTTTTGAGAATAAAGTGTAACTTTTCAGAACTAACTAAGGTTTTGAATTATATTCTATGGTTAAAATAAATATAAATTCTTTTCAAGTTCATAAATTTATTCAAAAATAGTAAATGATTATGGAAAATATGGAAAGACTTTTGTAACGATCAGCGATTTTTCGTTGCCGAAAAACCGAATAGTTATGGGTTTAAGAAAAAGAAAAGAAGAAGAAAGAAAAGAAGATAGTAGAGAGAAAAGAAAGCAGAAAACAGGACGGAACAGAAACAGAACAATATCAGAATCTCACAAATCGCAGCGGAACAACATATAATAGATAAATGAATAATCTTTAAACAAAGAACTATATCAGTTATTACATTACATTACATTACATCATATCATCAGAGTGTACAACATCAAACAATGCAGCGGAAAAGGAACTACTATATTAGTATTACGTCATGCCATCCATTTTGCCTCCAGCAACTCCTGAATTCCAGAATATCCTGATAAACCTTAACTCTTGACTTCCCGTGTGGAAATTGGTGGGCACCCAGAGTTTAGGAAGGAAAACAATAAACTCCGAGTCAGTCATGTGACTGGTGCGAGAACTAAAACAGTTTATTTTTTCTTTAAAAATCAAAGTAGAGGAATATTTTTAAAGTCAATTCGCAATGCTTTTAAAAATGAGACTACCATAAGACCTCCCGCCACACACACAATGCAAACGCAGACTTGGAGGAGATTTCTTCTTATGTTAGTCAAAGATGCTTGATACGCATTAAAAGAAAACATTTGATATTATTATTAGTGCATAGTGTATAAAACGATTTCGAAAGTAGAATATAAATCTTAGCCAGCATAGGTACCATTATATTATGCCTACTATAGCTACTTCCTGAGGAAGCAGGTTCTACAACTAAAACCGTACAAGTCTCGTATTGTTTCTTTGAATTTCCAACGAATGATCAGGCCAAGGAACTTCCCATTGCCACATGAGAACGCCTCTGGATGGACGTCCCCGAGAACCAAACCGGATCTCTACCAACACAAGGCCGGGTTACCCCTAGCTGAGTAACAACTGACCGAATATGCCATCCCCCGGTCCTTTGGGACCTTTCACCGAGCGCTCGCAATCAATTCACACAATCATAAAGTGTTTTCAACATGAGTAAGTATCTGGGCTCCATACCATGATACCACCCTTTTCCAGAAGGAAATGCACACATCCTAAAGGGCGCTACCCCTCATAACCTTGCCGCATCTTTCCTGTTTTGACCATTCCGGGGTGTGAGGCTCGACGAAGTCTCGTCCACAAAAACACACTTTATACAAAAGCCGTGCTTTGGGTCAACAAATGATCATAGAAATGATCACCAAGATAGACGATCAAATAAATGATCCTATCACAAATAATCAACACAATGATCATTTCACAGCAACACTCAGCATGTCACATTACCAAATTGGGAATATATCGCTGATAACTTCAACTATATAACCTCTGAGCTCGTACGTCTCAGAGAAGGGTGTTAAGCTAAGAGAGTAAATTCTCCGCCACCAACAGAAATATATTTGAAAGAAATCGGCTTTATATCTCAATTTGTAATGTCAGACACACAATCCATACAAGTCTGTTCCGGGCACGAACAGAACCGAAGGCACTTACAAAGAAGTCCTTGCAATCTGAATAATCTCTAATCACGTTCGGATTTCCCATCACATATGGAGATCTCAATACCGGGGATCAGCCAGTGCAGAGACAATCAACAAGAAACCCTTTCGCTTTTGAAAATATCCGGTCTTCAACACCGATCTTCAAATGCAATTCATAACGACGTATCACATATTCGGAATGGGTTATACGACCCCAAGGTCCTTTCCCGGTTAACCCGAATAGTGAGCGCTTATTTTAAAAAAAAATAAGTGTGGCATTCAAATTCAAGCAAATCACAACAAATACCTATTTAAAGGTAAATATTGATAGTCGGTTATTGAACTATCAATAGATATGCCAACATCACCAGATTCCAAATAATTTTCCAAATTATTTATTTTCCAAAAATATCTTTACAAGATATACACATTTCCATACTTCAAAAATAAATCAATATTTATTTTTTAACCTATTTTCCAAATTTCATTTATAAATTCCATATTGAATTCATATGCTAAAATATCTATGAATATACGTTTCCAATTATTCATTTTCAATTTATCTTCAAAAAGATAAATTCTCAACATATTCACTTTATATTGGAAAACATTTCCATACTTATTAAATAAGTAATTCACAATCTTTTATTTTCAAAACTTGGAAAATATTCAATATACTCTAATCGAAATTAAGTATATATTTCATTCTTTAAGAAAATTATTCTCTTCAACATATTTATTTGGGCCAAAACGAATGTTGCGTAAAACATCGTTACGACAACCCAAAATCACTAGTATAGGGATTCGAAATTAAAATAGATATATAAATCCCAATACTACACAAAACATTCCCTTTCGGAAATCATCTATTATAACAACAGTGTTAGAATCTACCATTTCCTTCTATTTCTCGAAAACGTCTATTTCAACAATGAATGTTGAAATCTATGGTTTCGAATCTCAATACATTTTAAAACACCTTTAGATCGTTTTAATTCTATTTCAAACATCACATCCTAAATAATTTCTTTAACATAATATTCACTATTCAAAAACGTGAATATACTTGTTAACAAATTTTATCATTTCTATTCACTTTATTTTAAAGGATTATTCACTTCCTAAAACATGAATATAATTCCATTAACAAATTACAACAATTCCTTATCAAAATAAGTCGTAAATTCTATTTCTATTTATTTTATATCCACTCCTTTTTATAAATTCCTTTATTAACCTATCTCAATTCATATCACAATGATATACTAAAAATTCATATTATAAGTCAAACACTTATAATCTATTTGTTTACAAAATTGTTTCTTTAAACTTCCCAAATTTATAAATCTTATAACTTATAAGATTCTTTTATTTATCCAAAATCTATTCTTTTAAATAACTTTACAAATTTTATAAACCTACTGTTTATAAAATTCCATTTATAACTTCACCGTTATAATTCTATAATTCCAATTTATGAAATTCATTTACAATTCATTCTAATACTTGTAAAAGCTCGTTTTATAATTCCAATATTTTTAATTTATAAATATCAATTTATAAATCTTTTAATATAAAACAATTTATATTACTATTTTTAAAACGTCTTTAAACTCTTTTATAATTTCATCATTTGATTTATAAAATAATCCAATTTTATAAATCCTATTTTTAAACTTTTTATAATAAATTCAGAAATCCCAGTTTAAACTATTTTATAAAATCATTAATCTCATATTTTCAAAAATCAATTTTTAACTGTATTTCTCAAAAATCATAATTTTTATAACATTAAAATTATAACGTTTATTTATTTAAGATGAATCAATTTCAAAAATATTTTATAAACGTATATTTCCAAAAATCACTTTAGAAATCCCTTAAAAATCAAAATCGTTATTTTTAAACTTCAAAATTGGATCCGATGATGCAACACATCAAATAGTCAATCACGACTTTCCAATATCATATATCGATATGGTAAACAATCAAATATCACAATATTTAAAATCAATAAATATTTGTGAGGAATCCAGTTGGATCCCTCCAACCTGTTTCCCTGCATCCACAGACATTAGCACAATACCCATTCCACTTCGAGGTGGAATATCGCGGTATATGGGATTTTATAAATATTATCCGCTTACTAACGGCACAATAGGGTCTCATCCGCTATAAAAATGCAGGAAATCAATCAACTGCAATATATACATATGCCAATATATATATATATATTGCTATACATATAATATAATACCAATTCCACTTCAAGGTGGAATATCGCGGTATATGTGTGTAATAAATAACCTCCGCTTACTAACGGCGTATAGGGTCTATTCACATCCAATATATATATATATATATAACAATCATCATTCAAGCATTCAATCATTCAATCAACAAATTTTAAATCTAACTATTTAAAATTTAAATAAATCCTTTTGAGTGAGAAGTTCTCACCTTTATTCCCGTTTGCAATCCACTTCCATCTTGACTCGATTTTCTTGATTTATACCTTGAATAAATATTTATACAATTTATTAATATTCGAAACGGTCGAATAATAAATTTTCATTTGATAATTTTAATTCATCGGTTTTCTCCTTTAATAGTTAAATTAACTGATAGTTTTATTTAAACTAATTTCTTCTTTAATAAATTTATTTAAACTAATTTTCGTTCTTGATTGTTTAATTAATCAATAGTTTTATTTAAACCAATTTATCTCCTTTAATAAATTTATTTTAACTAAAAATTAAATTTAATTAACCAAACTCTCTTTTAATAACTTAATCAATTATAAATTCAATTTTAACTAAAAATTTCTTTTTAGTAACTACAATAGATAAAACAAATTTATTATCGTAAACTATTTATTTTACAACAACATAACTAATCATTTTACTTTAAATTAATATCCTTATATCAATTTCTTTTAATAAATTTATTTAACTAAGAATTTAAATTTTAAACTAAATTCCTTTATTAGCAACTATTAAATCTTAGAAATAAATTCCTATTTAATAAATTTAATTAACCAAAAATTATATTTTAGACTAATATCCTTTTACCATTTCTAAAATAATTAATTTAAACAAGTTTTGCATATATCTAAATTTAAATTAAAACAACTGTTAATCAATATATTTTTTTCACTGTTTACTGTATAATTTTTTTTTACTTATATATATATCTACAGATTCCTAAATAAATTCAAAATTTTAAATTGTTTTAAACTTGCAGTGTATATATTTTTCAATATATATGTATATATCAATGTTTATTAAATTAAATCAATAATAAATATCAAAAATCATATACCTCACTGCCTCGTTCGAGTCCTAACTCCCACGCGACATCGTCGCCACTCGCCGCCGCTCTGAATCGCACCCTCTCCTGCGCGCGCCCCAATTTCGAAATCGCGACCTCTGCCTCGAGCCTCCCATCGCCGTTGCCCCTCGTAACCTTGCCGCGAGCGCGCGCGCGTGCGCCTGCGCCCCTTGAATCGTACGCCCAAAATCATCGCCGAGCCCTCAACGCCGCCGCCGCCTCTCGTGCCGCGCGCTTGCCACAGCCATCAACATCCTCGCGCGCACCCCCAATCGATTGCCGACATCGCGAAATCCCTACGCGCGCGGCCATTGATGTTTTTGAAGCTTTTGTTTTTTTTTTATGCAGTGTTTCGTTTTTGAATTGAAGAAGGAAAGGGGGAGAGACGAACGACATTGAAGCGGCCATGATTATTCTTATACGAATTGATTTTGAACTGAGGAATGAGGGACATTTAAACATGAAGGAGGCATGATTATTTCACGATTTCAGGCGTGATTTTAGGCAAAAATTTAGGCGTGGTTAAAGGAAGAACGTGCTGTGTTTGACTAAATATTTAAATTAAAATTTAAATTGAATTTGATTAAATTCCAATGCGTTTACGCGTCGTGTGATCACATATCAACTCCGAAAAATACGAAATTTGAAATCCGAGAATAATTCATTATTACGGACCCAATGGAACTGGTTTCGTCAAATTCCGAGACTGTGCCTCGGAAGGCTATTTTTAAATATCGATTCAAACGATTTAATTTCAAAACTGAACAATTCACTTTCAATTTCAATTCTAAAGCTTCTATAATCTTCAATATTATCAATATGAATTTTACAAGCTTTTGAAATATTTTTAATCAGCTTAAAATTGAAGATTCAAAATTTTATTCAACTTTCAATAGATTAAATTCTATAATTTAATCGCTAAATTCATTCTGATAATTTGAAATTCACGTCAAACCATCATTCAAATATTTAAAATTAATTAAATATTTTCAAATTAAATTGTGAAAAATTCTGGGTCGTTACAATCTTCCCCCCTTAAAAGAATTTCGTCCCGAAATTACAAGTTAAGAATAATGCCCTTATCCCGTCTATCATTTTTCACAATCCAAATAGTTTTATCAACTTTCTAAAACAAATCTTTTTATTAGAAATTCATTATCATTTCAACTAGCTTTCCAACTTCAATTATAAGTTCCAAACAACATTGTTTACCTAACAATTCAAATTTAAATTCAAATTTCAACTTTCAAAATTTCTCAAAATTTTCTAACACCCTAAATTTTCGAAAAATTTCGCCAGCGTCTCCTTTGCGCGGCTAGCTCGGTACGACTACAAAATGGCACCACGGCCCCACAGAATCAAAAAAGAAAAGAGAAAGCCAAGTGGCTGGAGAAGAAAGTCATCAAATTTCATACTGAAATTGAAATACGTACCTTTTTGTCGAGCCATTTAATTATCTTCAAAATCAAAATCCAAATTCCTTTATACACCTGTATATCCTGTTATCCATAATATCCAATTCCAACATACAAACCATTTTGCCAATTCTATTACAAAATTTTCAATATATGCTTCTTATACATTTTTACTTCACTATTGAAGTTACATATTCACTTTCATTCAATTTAACATTTCAATTCCATTTGAATTCAATTTTACAATTAAATTCAATTCACAATTTCAATTCTAAGTATTGAATTCTATTCACAATTCTAAATATTGAATTCTAACGATTAACTTTCATTTGCTAATTCATATTACTACTTTAAATTAGTTTCATTTACTAATTCATTTTAATTAGTACATTCACTTATTCATTTCAATTTTCCATATTCAATTCATCTCGAATTTACTTAATTACTAACAAAGGGAATTTCAATTTATTTCTTTTACTTACTAGAATTTATATACAAATTCAAATCTATCTTCAAATTTAGCTCGCGACTAAACTTTAATTAAACCAATTCAAATTCCAATTCATTAGTCCAAGAATTAATAATTTATCAAGTTAGTTTACTTGAATTCAATCCATCTTATTTTATTACCAATTTCATTCAATTTTATTTAATTCCATGTACTAATGATAATAATTTAATATTATTAACAACCATGCAACCATATACTATAATAATTCATAGAAAATCATTTCTTTTCTCTATCAAAAATAGTTTTGGGCAAAATTATCTTATTCACCCGATTCAAAAACAATTTTATATTCACTAACAAATACGCGCTCATATCTATTATTACACTCAAACTCATTCTAGAGTACTGCTGACTCTATCTCTAATGAGTAACACCCAACAGAACCATGGTTGTCGCTTAACCATATGCTCTGATACCAAATGTAATGATCAGCGATTTTTCGTTGCCGAAAAACCGAATAGTTATGGGTTTAAGAAAAAGAAAAGAAGAAGAAAGAAAAGAAGATAGTAGAGAGAAAAGAAAGCAGAAAACAGGACGGAACAGAAACAGAACAATATCAGAATCTCACAATTCGCAGCGGAACAACATATAATAGATAAATGAATAATCTTTAAACAAAGAACTATATCAGTTATTGCATTACATTTCATTACATCATATCATCAGAGTGTACAACATCAAACAATGCAGCGGAAAAGGAACTACTATATTAGTATTACGTCATGCCATCCATTTTGCCTCCAGCCTGAATTCCAGAATATCCTGATAAACCTTAACTCTTGACTGCCCGTGTGGAAATTGGTGGGCACCCAGAGTTTAGGAAGGAAAACAATAAACTCCGAGTCAGTCATGTGACTGGTGCGAGAACTAAAACAGTTTATTTTTTCTTTAAAAATCAAAGTAGAGGAATATTTTTAAAGTCAATTCGCAATGCTTTTAAAAATGAGACTACCATAAGACCTCCCGCCACACACACAATGCAAACGCAGACTTGGAGGAGATTTCTTCTTATGTTAGTCAAAGATGCTTGATACGCATTAAAAGAAAACATTTGAAATTATTATTAGTGCATAGTGCATAAAACGATTTCGAAAGTAGAATATAAATCTTAGCCAGCATAGGTACCATTATATTATGCCTACTATAGCTACTTCCTGAGGAAGCAGGTTCTACAACTAAAACCGTACAAGTCTCGTATTGTTTCTTTGAATTTCCAACGAATGATCAGGCCAAGGAACTTCCCATTGCCACATGAGAACGCCTCTGGATGGACGTCCCCGAGAACCAAACCGGATCTCTACCAACACAAGGCCGGGTTACCCCTAACTGAGTAACAACTGACCGAATATGCCATCCCCCGGTCCTTTGGGACCTTTCACCGAGCGCTCGCAATCAATTCACACAATCATAAAGTGTTTTCAACATGAGTAAGTATCTGGGCTCCATACCATGATACCACCCTTTTCCAGAAGGAAATGCACACATCCTAAAGGGCGCTACCCCTCATAACCTTGCCGCATCTTCCCTGTTTTGACCATTCCGGGGTGTGAGGCTCGACGAAGTCTCGTCCACAAAAACACACTTTATACAAAAGCCGTGCTTTGGGTCAACAAATGATCATAGAAATGATCACCAAGATAGACGATCAAATAAATGATCCTATCACAAATAATCAACACAATGATCATTTTACAGCAACACTCAGCATGTCACATTACCAAATTAGGAATATATCGCTGATAAATTCAACTATATAACCTCTGAGCTCGTACGTCTCAGAGAAGGGTGTTAAGCTAAGAGAGTAAATTCTCCGCCACCAACAGAAATATATTTGAAAGAAATCGGCTTTATATCTCAATTTGTAATGTCAGACACACAATCCATATAAGTCTGTTCCGGGCTTGAACAGAACCGAAGGCACTTACAAAGAAGTCCTTGCAATCCGAATAATCTCTAATCACGTTCGGATTTCCCATCACATATGGAGATCTCAATACCGGGGATCAGCCAGTGCAGAGACAATCAACAAGAAACCCTTTCGCTTTTGAAAATATCCGGTCTTCAACACCGATCTTCAAATGCAATTCATAACGACGTATCACATATTCGGAATGGGTTATACGATCCCAAGGTCCTTTCCCGGTTAACCCGAATAGTGAGCGCTTATTTTAAAAAAAAAAATAAGTGTGGCATTCAAATTCAAGCAAATCACAACAAATACCTATTTAAAGGTAAATATTGATAGTCGGTTATTGAACTATCAATAGATATGCCAACATCACCAGATTCCAAATAATTTTCCAAAATATTTATTTTCCAAAAATATCTTTACAAGATATACACATTTCCATACTTCAAAAATAAATCAATATTTATTTTTTAACCTATTTTCCAAATTTCATTTATAAATTCCATATTGAATTCATATGCTAAAATATCTATGAATATACGTTTCCAATTATTCATTTTCAATTTATCTTCAAAAAGATAAATTCTCAACATATTCACTTTATATTGGAAAACATTTCCATACTTATTAAATAAGTAATTCACAATCTTTTATTTTCAACACTTGGAAAATATTCAATATACTAATCGAAATTAAGTATATATTTCATTCTTTAAGAAAATTATTCTCTTCAACATATTTATTTGGGCCAAAACGAATGTTGCGTAAAACATCGTTACGACAACCCAAAATCACTAGTATAGGGATTCGAAATTAAAATAGATATATAAATCCCAATACTACACAAAACATTCCCTTTCGGAAATCATCTATTATAACAACAGTGTTAGAATCTACCATTTCCTTCTATTTCTCGAAAACATCTATTTCAACAATGAATGTTGAAATCTATGGTTTCGAATCTCAATACATTTTAAAACACCTTTAGATCGTTTTAATTCTATTTCAAACATCACATCCTAAATAATTTCTTTAACATAATATTCACTATTCAAAAACGTGAATATACTTGTTAATAAATTTTATCATTTCTATTCACTTTATTTTAAAGGATTATTCACTTCCTAAAACATGAATATAATTCCATTAACAAATTACAACAATTCCTTATCAAAATAAGTCGTAAATTCTATTTCTATTTATTTTATATCCACTCCTTTTTTATAAATTCCTTTATTAACCTATCTCAATTCATATCACAATGATATACTAAAAATTCATATTATAAGTCAAACACTTTTATAATCTATTTGTTTACAAAATTGTTTCTTTAAACTTCCCAAATTTATAAATCTTATAACTTATAAGATTCTTTTATTTATCCAAAATCTATTCTTTTAAATAACTTTACAAATTTTATAAACCTACTGTTTATAAAATTCCATTTATAACTTCACCGTTATAATTCTATAATTCCAATTTATGAAATTCATTTACAATTCATTCTAATACTTGTAAAAGCTCGTTTTATAATTCCAATATTTTTAATTTATAAATATCAATTTATAAATCTTTTAATATAAAACAATTTATATTACTATTTTTAAAACGTCTTTAAACTCTTTTATAATTTCATCATTTGATTTATAAAATAATCCAATTTTATAAATCCTATTTTTAAACTTTTTATAATAAATTCAGAAATCCCAGTTTAAACTATTTTATAAAATCATTAATCTCATATTTTCAAAAATCAATTTTTAACTGTATTTCTCAAAAATCATAATTTTTATAACATTAAAATTATAACGTTTATTTATTTAAGATGAATCAATTTCAAAAATATTTTATAAACGTATATTTCCAAAAATCACTTTAGAAATCCCTTAAAAATCAAAATCGTTATTTTTAAACTTCAAAATTGGATCCGATGATGCAACACATCAAATAGTCAATCACGACTTTCCAATATCATATATCGATATGGTAAACAATCAAATATCACAATATTTAAAATCAATAAATATTTGTGAGGAATCCAGTTGGATCCCTCCAACCTGTTTCCCTGCATCCACAGACATTAGCACAATACCCATTCCACTTCGAGGTGGAATATCGCGGTATATGGGATTTTATAAATATTATCTGCTTACTAACGGTGCAATAGGGTCTCATCCGCTATAAAAATGCGGGAAATCAATCAACTGCAATATATACATATGCCAATATATATATATATATATTGCTATATATATAATATAATACCAATTGCATTTCAAGGTGGAATATCGCGGTATATGTGTGTAATAAATAATCTCCGCTTACTAACGGCGTATAGGGTCTATTCACATCCAATATATATATATATATATATATATATATATATATATATAACAATCATCATTCAAGCATTCAATCATTCAATCAACAAATTTTAAATCTAACTATTTAAAATTTAAATAAATCCTTTTGAGTGAGAAGTTCTCACCTTTATTCCCGTTTGCAATCCACTTCCATCTTGACTCGATTTTCTTGATTTATACCTTGTATAAATATTTATACAATTTATTAATATTCGAAACGGTCGAATAATAAATTTTCATTTGATAATTTTATTCATCGGTTTTCTCCTTTAATAGTTAAATTAACTGATAGTTTTATTTAAACTAATTTCTTCTTTAATAAATTTATTTAAACTAATTTTCGTTCTTGATTGTTTAATTAATCAATAGTTTTATTTAAACCAATTTATCTCCTTTAATAAATTTATTTTAACTAAAAATTAAATTTAATTAACCAAACTCTCTTTTAATAACTTAATCAATTATAAATTCAATTTTAACTAAAAATTTCTTTTTAGTAACTACAATAGATAAAACAAATTTATTATCGTAAACTATTTATTTTATAACAACTTAACTAATCATTTTACTTTAAATTAATATCCTTATATCAATTTCTTTTAATAAATTTATTTAACTAAGAATTTAAATTTTAAACTAAATTCGTTTATTAGCAACTATTAAATCTTAGAAATAAATTCCTATTTAATAAATTTAATTAACCAAAAATTATATTTTAGACTAATATCCTTTTACCATTTCTAAAATAATTAATTTAAACAAGTTTTGCATATATCTAAATTTAAATTAAAACAACTGTTAATCAATTTTTTTTTCACTGTTTACTGTATAATTTTTTTTTACTTATATATATATCTACAGATTCCTAAATAAATTCAAAATTTTAAATTGTTTTAAACTTGCAGTGTATATATTTTTCAATATATATGTATATATCAATGTTTATTAAATTAAATCAATAATAAATATCAAAAATCACATACCTCACTGCCTCGTTCGAGTCCTAACTCCCACGCGACATCGTCGCCACTCGCCGCCGCTCTGAATCGCACCCTCTCCTGCGCGCGCCCCAATTTCGAAATCGCGACCTCTGCCTCGAGCCTCCCATCGCCGTTGCCCCTCATAACCTTGCCGCGAGCGCGCGCGCGTGCGCCTGCGCCCCTTGAATCGTACTCCCCAAATCATCGCCGAGCCCTCAACGCCGCCGCCGCCTCTCGTGTCGCGCGCTTGCCACAGCCATCAACATCCTCGCGCGCACCCCCAATCGATTGCCGACATCGCGAAATCCCTACGCGCGCGGCCATTGATGTTTTTGAAGCTTTTGTTTTTTTTTTTATGCAGCGTTTCGTTTTTGAATTGAAGAAGGAAAGGGGGAGAGACGAACGACATTGAAGCGGCCATGATTATTCTTATACGAATTGATTTTGAACTGAGGAATGAGGGACATTTAAACGTGAAGGAGGCATGATTATTTCACGATTTCAGGCGTGATTTTAGGCAAAAATTTAGGCGTGGTTAAAGGAAGAACGTGCTGTGTTTGACTAAATATTTAAATTAAAATTTAAATTGAATTTGATTAAATTCCAATGCGTTTACGCGTCGTGTGATCACATATCAACTCCGAAAAATACGAAATTTGAAATCCGAGAATAATTCAATATTACGGACCCAATGGAACTGGTTTCGACGAATTCCGAGACTGTGCCTCGGAAGGCTATTTTTAAATATCGATTCAAACGATTTAATTTCAAAACTGAACAATTCACTTTCAATTTCAATTCTGAAGCTTCTATAATCTTCAATATTATCAATATGAATTTTACAAGCTTTTAAAATATTTTTAATCAGCTTAAAATTGAAGATTCAAAATTTTATTCAACTTTCAATAGATTAAATTCTATAATTTAATCGCTAAATTCATTCTGATAATTTGAAATTCACGTCAAACCATCATTCAAATATTTAAAATTAATTAAATATTTTCAAATTAAATTGTGAAAAATTCTGGGTCGTTACAACTTTTATAAAGAATATTTGGCTTGTACAGTGATCTTGGATCTTCTAAAATATATAAGTAAAGATTTGGAATGAATTTTTGTATTTAAATCTTTATTTTGGATTTATATATATAGTGAATGTATCATTCAATATGATATGTGCATATATTAAAGGTTTATATTATTGATTTTAGATTATATAATGTTAAGAAGAATTTTTTTATTTAAAACTTAGTATTTTGATATATTTAAAGTCATTGATTTATTGAAGAAAATTTTATAATTGGAATTAAATTATTAGTTTTAAGTTCATATAAATTCTGAAAAGTAAGAAAAGATTTTCTAATTAATATTTTAAGTATTTTAAAGTACATTTTGTAATTAATAAGTTTGAATAAGAGTAATAAATACATGTTCTGTATATTTGAGTTATATGTTTCTTTTGCTTTACCAATTTCTTTCTCTTCTATACTGATTTTGAATGTATGAATGATTCAAAGTTAGATTCTGATTAGATTAGTTGCTTTTAGTGAGTTTTAATACAGTGATAACATTCTTTTGCTTGGTTTTACGATATTTTAAATTCTGACGAGGAATTTAAATAAACGGAGTTATCATACCGTTTGGGATGAGACATTTGGTAATATTTCTCCTGTTATTCTTTTGACTCGTTATATTGTATATTGTGGGGATTGAGTGTAGTTTATGAGCATCGAATAAACGATTGAGCATCGCGCGGTGGTATGGGTGTCGATTTGATGCTTATCCAGTTATTCATTGTAAGTCAATATCACTCTAGTGACAGGAATTGGCATTATACTTGCGTGAGTTGACGCTCCGAGTAAAGAAATATCATATGCTTGGGGTATAGCATTATGGATGATTGAATACCTCTTGCATGTCTTCGGAAGCTTTATTCGTCTAATGAGATACTTGAACACCTCAACTCTCAAACTACTTAAAATCGATTGAGTACCCGAGAGTTTAAAGGGAAAATATAAACTTGGAGTTAGACATAAAGTCCGTTATGAATAATAATCTACCATCTCAAATCATTTAGATATCTAGTGAGACCACGCCGCTTAACGGGATGGGTTTTCCCTCATTAGTATCTAAAAAACTTTATAAAACCATATACTATGCTCCTGCATCCACAATGGTTAAAAACATAGTCCTCTCAAAATATTATGATGATATGCAAACATTTTAAAATATACCAGATTTCACATCCTCTATTTAAATTGAATACTTGTCATATTTTATAGTTTCTAGGGTCAATATTAACCTATTAGTTTTCATGGACTTACTAATAACCTTTACATAATATATGGACTCCCTGTCATATTTCATAGACTGCACCAAAATAGAGGATTCCTAACGAGTATAAGCGTTGCCAAGAATTTCAGTAACACTTATATGTGTCGCTATAGGGGCATGAGTATTTATTTGTAACACTTATAAGCATTGGAAGATATTTTTTCCCCCGCTTATTGTAACACCCCAATATTTTATGGGAAATATAATTAAAAAGAGATTAAAGCGCATTTGGTACAGTGTTAAAGGCGCATGTTGACTTCCTTAGTGACCAGGGATCAAGTACCTTTGTCGCCCAAAATCTGGAGTGATGTTTTTTTAGCTGGTTCGTTTCCAGCGATTTTCCTACGTATTTCAGCATTGTTTCTAACATGTGGCAGTTTCTCATTCGCTCCAATGAAGTAATAGGATGAGATGCCTAAATTTTAATGGTTGAGTGATGTGTATGGGCTAGAATTGATAGCTATTAAGTGTATGAAAGAACCAGATTTAATCTAAAATAATCTAATGGATTATATTCACTCAAACAATATATAAAGAAACCATTTAACCCAAACCTAATCTCTTATTCAACCATCGCCATAATTCTACCGTAAAATTAATGTGTATTATTCTTCCTCCTTTTCTCCACTAAATAAATAAATCTCTGCTAAATTAAATTATCTATATATATTCAAGAAATTTAGGGAATATAGAAGAATCAAAGGGAGAAAGATTAAAGCAAAGATTTTTTTTCAAATGTATGCTAGCATAAGTGCCAGGTGAGTGGGAATTAATATGAAATAGAAAAATAAAGTAGTTCAATTTCAGTTCTTTTTAGGCACGTTAATATGAATTAATTTCTGTTATTAATTGGGAATAGATGTAAACTATTGCAACTTCTTCTTCCACTTCTCAAATCTAATTCATGTTTGGTTTAAAATATGGAACATATGAATTGTCTACTTACGTTTTATGGCATAAATAAGATTGAAATTTATGTAAATTATTGTACCTTCTTCTTCTTCCACTTCTCACTTCTAATTCATGTTTGGGTTGAAATTGGGAACAAATAAAATGTTATTCACGTTTCATGACGTAAATAAGATTGGTTTAATTAAATTGAATTAGAAATGTTATTCAATTTCTAATGGTAGAATATATATTGAATAAATTTAGAATATGTTACTTGAATAAAATTATGGTTTTGATTTATGTAATTATATAATTTTGAATATGATTTTGGAAAAAAATTGGAAGTCTAATTGGCATAATTGTTTATTTCATATGTGGCCTAAAAATGTAAAAGTGAAATTTTGTGTAATTAAATGGTTTGTTGCTATTGGATAAAAAATTTATATAGATAAAATCTCTTAAAGGAGAATGTATATTAGGATGAAAAAAGTGTAAATTAATTGGACCCTAAAGGCTAGTGTAAATCTGTAACAAAATAGCATAAAAATTATAGACAAACCATACGGACTGAACGGACGTGAAATTGAAATATTCTTTATGTAAGAAAAAGGGAAATTGTGAAATAACCAAATCGAATGTAAAATGGTCTAAAGCAGATTAATGGAAATAAACAGTAAGTAAACTATAACGGTAAAATACTTTAATATGGAAGCGATTTGGTAGGCAAACCTAGTAAGGTCTGGATAGGTGTTTCATGCAGTTAAGACCAAAATATAGTCCTGGTTGTATGTACTAGGAGCAGGCAAGTAGATTCACAAGGATATTTGTTACCTTTCATAGGTTTCTAGTACGTAGCATAGATAGCATCCACAATCGTTGGCTTCTTCAGGTCGATCGACGCGGACGGAACATGACAAGTGTGCTCCGACGTAGGCTTCTTTAGGAAGATCGTTGGAAGATTTTTCACAGCCGACCCAGCTGTGGGTCTCCGGAACAACACTAAGGAGAAGAAGACGAAGAAGAAGAAGAAAAATACACGTGCGAGGCACATGAGGACATTGGCGAATGACATCCAAGAGGAAAAGACCGTGATTCAATGACGACGTAGGAGGAAGCATGGTCGATGTAGGCTCATATATAGTGACTTGCACAACTAAAATTGATGGTCGCGATATAAGGTGACACGATTTAGGTGATTGGCGGATTCGAAGTTGGAGGCGGTTGGAGCTAGCATGGAGGCGAGGTAACTAGGTTGTATGCATGCGGTTATGATGGAATGAGCAATCTAATGCACAGCAACGTGAGTTTTGGCTTTGGCTGTACACACAAGCATCATTTTGGAGCAATGGGAGATGTTGAGGTGATGGCTATCGAGGGATAGAGCATGATGATGTTGGTCAAGGGTCGAAACTATTTAGGAACTGCATTCATCAAATCCGATAAGTTATTTTCTTAACTCACAATTATGGTATGAAAGTTCATTTATTTCATATTTCCATTATTTGTTTGGATGATATTCAGTAATGAATTATTTGGTATATTAGTTTGAAATTTGGTTAATTGCTTAAATTGGTTGTCAGTTTATACACGGAACTTTGTCCGTTTGTGAATTGAACAATATATACTTATTAAAATGTTGATGTGAGTGTTTCCATGGATATTTTATTTATTTCACTTATTTTAAGAAGATTTTAAAACGGCTTTAGTAAATTAATTCAAGAATCGAAAAATCATATTAAAGGTATTTTATAAATAATCTAGTAAGCTTTATTTGGTTCTAATATTAAAAAAAAGATACCTATTTATTAAGACAAAACTAAAATATTTTGTTATTATTTTATAAAATATATTAACAAAGTAAATATTGTATTTTGAGTGTTATAATTATAAATATTATTTGAATATATTTGAATGAGATTTTAAGTTTTTGAGAATAAAGTGTACTTTTTCAGAACTAATTAAGGTTTCGAATTATATTCTATGGTTAAAATAAATATAAATCCTTTTAAAGTTTATAAATTTATTCAAAAATAGTAAATGATTATAGAAAATTACGGAAAGACTTTTATAAAGAATATTTGGTTTGTATAATGACCTTGGATCTTCTAAAATATATAAGTAAAGATTTGGAATGAATTTTTGTATTTAAATCTTTATTTTGGAATTATATATATAGTGAATGTATTATTCAATATAATATGTACATATATTAAAGGTTTTTATTATTGATTTTAGATTATATAATGTTAAGAAGAATTTTTTTATTTAAAACTTAGTATTTGGATATATTTAAAGTTATTGATTTATTGAAGAAAATTTTATAATTGGAATTAAATAATTATTTTAAAGTTTATATAAATTCTGAAAAGTAAGAAACGATTTTCTAATTAATAGTATAAGCATTTTAAATTATATTTGTAACTAATAAGTTTGAATAAGAATAATAAATACATGTTCTATATATTTGAGTTATATATTTCTTTTGCTTTACCAATTTCTTTCTCTTCTATACTGATTTTGAATGTATGAATGATTCAAAGTTAGATTCCGATAAGATTAGTTTCTTTTAAAGAGTTTTAATACAGTGATAACATTCTTTTGCTTGGTTTTATGATGTTTTAAATTCTGACGAGGAATTTGAATAAACGGAGTTATAATACTGTTTGGGATGAGACATTTGGTAATATTGCTCTTGTTATTCTTTTGAGTCATTATATAGAATATTATGGGGATTGAGTGTAGTTTATGAGCATCATATAAACGATTGAGCATCACGTGGTGGTATAGGTGTCGATTTGATACTTATCTGATTATTCATTATAAGTCAATATCACTCAAGTGACAGGAATTGGGATTATACTTGCGTGAGTTGACGCTCCAAGTAAAGAAAGATCATATGCTTGGGGTATAACATTATGGATGATTGAATTATGGAGGTGTACCCATATGTATGTTGTCTATCATGAAGTGCTCCAAAATACGATTAGGGGTTAGCAGTAAGCTGATGGCCGATGTCCACCAAGGCGATCTGATTATGGGGTCGTGCCCCAAATCTATGACACTTTTATTACATGAGATTCACATCATGGGATTGAATAAATGGAGGTGTGGCCCTTAGGGTGATGTAGCCCTAGTCCCTCAGTCACGAAGGCCGGTAGTTAGTTACAATAGGGCAATCAGTTACCATAAGGGCGGTCTGTTACCATAGAAGTAGTGATCTGGGTCGTAGCTAACAGTCCTCGCATCGACGACTACATTGCTGGATATAGTTACAATACCGGGGAGGTAACTAAAGATTGTTGGAGTGGATCTGGGTGATGTACCCCATGACTCCTAGAGCAGGTGGGGTAGCTGTCAGTCTCCCTTCTAACTCTACATGGATTGGTAGCTAAGTACAAATTATTTATACACCTCACCTAAGTATTAGAGTGAATCTGGATAAATAACCCAAGTGCTCTTGGATATGGCGGATAGCCATGTTGTGGTTTGGTTGGGTGGCTTAATCCAGACATTAATAGATTATTGGGTGGTGCAACACATACATTATGATTTGATTCTCATCACCATTTATTTCTATATGAGGAGATGATATTATGAATGTAATGTGTTAAAATTCCAAAGTATAGTGGATTCTCGTATCCTTTATTATATATGATTCTTTGATAGGAGGCTAATTTTTCTATATTGTATATTGATGTTGATATATTATTAAGATTAAGAGATATACATATGGGCAATGTCGTGTGCTAGCCTTATTATTCCTTGTGATATCTCATATATTGATTATTACTGAACGTTTATGGTGATTTTTGAATATTGATGATTCACACGTTTGATATTATTTCCTTGATTTATTATTTGACTTGATTTATATAGGTGATGAAAATTTTCCTCTGCACGGTGTCTAATTGAATTTATGACTATTGTTTTGAATCAGTTGGATGGTGTTATCTTATTATTATATCCAGTATGTATTGAGTTCCATACGTATGTTAACCCTTTTATTTAGATGTAGTCTGACCCATGTGTTATTTATGTAGTACTTGGATCAGTTCGAGAGGTTCCAAGTTCATGAACAGTGAGAACAGCTTGTGCTTTGGGCATAGAGGAGGCTATTATGTTGCATTATTGTATATCATTTTGATTTTACATAGTCTCATGTTTGTAGATCCTTGTATTGTGTATTGGAACAAACCATGTATATTTATGTATTGTATATTGCGATTGACTCGGTGATTTTCATTATTTATTATATACTATGTGTTGTTCTATCCTGGAGGCATTGCTTTCTGTTAATATTGTGTACGTTTTGTGGTAAGTTATATTCGATGTTTAAATATGTATCAGTGTTAGCTCAAAGAAATGTTCATGTATGTACCACATATAGCCTTATTCCGTATTATCTGATAGTACCAATAATACTTTTGAATAGTATGAGTATAGATGTAGGGTGTTTACATTTCGGTATCAAAGCGGTTCAGAACAATATATCATGTATGATAGACAAGAGTCAAGACCTTAGAGAGACTTAGAGTCCCTGTCCTCTTAGGATGTGTTGGTTAGTTATCCTATATTAAAGGGGTGGTAGGAGTATACGATGATTACTGGGGCAATCATCTGGGGAAACCTGTTATTTTTCCTACTATATATATTATTTTATACTTATCACATTTGGTTGTTGATCTCGATGGGAATTTAAGTTGTCAATGGTGGTAGTGAAATAAAAATGTTGTTAGACAGACCAGTAATGTCGACGTTGGTGTTGTGAATAAACCGATGTGTGGCAAGTTAAGTAGAATGATCTAGTAGTGATTATAGTGTGTAGTGCATGTTGACAAATAGCTTTCCGTCGAAGGTGTTTGTTTGATGTGTGTTTGGTTATTATTTGGCTTAGTTCTAGAATGTGGAAATTGAGTAAGAGTGTCTCTTAAATATTTATCGATCCACTTGAATCTGGACGGAACCAAATATTAATAGAAGCCAGCGATTTATTCGTATATGAACCGCTATGGGATTATAAATCTATTTAAGAAATGATGATGATGATGATATAAAACTAAAATGCGAAATGAAATAAATAAATTGAATTGAATGCTTGATTTTGGATGTATATGGTTTGTTTTTGGACATATGATTATTTGATTGTGTGTCGGTAATGATATATTATTTGGATATTAATGTAATACCTTAATATGTGAATCTATTAAAAGCAAACATATGAATTTGACAAAGTAGGAAATTAATTATACATATTAAATACCTAGAAAAAGACTTTGGAAATTAAATTTTTGTTAATTTGTCCGTTGAGTGCTTTAAGAATTCGTATTGATGTGTCTGGCCAACATCGTCGATAGGAATTCCTAGACACTAGGACAAGACATTTTGACACAGCAATTTCTTTGGAAAGAATATAATGACTTGAATAAAGAATACTATGTTTGAACAAATATATATGTGCATACAATGTTTGGAAAGAGAACAATGCTTTGTAGAATATTTATAAACGATATTTTGAAGAGAGGAATATTTTGAGAATATACAATGGTATTTTGATAGGCCGACAAAAGTAAATTATTTGAGAAGTGGAAATAATAAAAATAGCAGTGGTGATTAATATATAGAGCTTAACGACTTGCAATATTTAATGTTGAATAAATGACATAAGCATATATTATAATGAAAAAATATATCAAGATATTGAATGTAAATATATGATTTCCTAAATCATAAGTAATTTTAAAATAAGCATGTTACTCAAATATTTTGGATAAAGAATTGTTCTTTAAAGAAAAAAATGGTGTGTGTTAAAATTTTCATTTTTGAATTAAAGTTATTTATAGTACAGTAGTTTTGAAAATTTCTTTAAACGAAGTTGAGTATGTGAAGAAATTTTCAAATTTTTAATATAAGAATAACAATATGAAACCACTTTTAGTTTTAAAATCACCTTTTATTATTAAAAGATTGGATTTTCAAGATATTTAATTTTTTTGAAAAGAAGATTGAAATGAAAATAACTTTCATGTAGCATGTTTAATCAAGTTTTGTAGTTTAAAAAAAGAGAAAATATGTTCAATTGAAAGAAAAAAATTGGAATAAAATCATGACATTTTAGAAGTGTCATAGTAAAATAGTCATAACTTTTGATTTTCTAATCAGATTCTATTAGTTTTTATTCCATTAGAGAGTTATTTTCACAAATATAAATTTTCATGTTGAAAACTTTTGGAAAATATGAAGTTTTCTAACATTAAAATGCTTTTGAACTGGATTAGAAACTCAGCCATGGTCTTATAATTTCTGAGCTTAAACACTTAAGTATTTTGATCATAATGTTTAGCTCTTTTATTCTCTTTAGACGATCTTATGCTTGTTTAAAAGAAAAGATAAAAAGGAACGAGTTTTATTTTTGAAGTTTTGTAAAATTTTATCATTTGGTAGGTAAAAATTGGATTTGAAAACGGTGAACCTACATTTTGATAATCATTTATGAAATTGCATTGTTTACAAAAAAACGACCATAACTATTGATGCATTCAATGTTTTTGTGATCTAAAAGAAATTTTGAAAACTTAATTGATATATTGCAACTTTGCTTTTGGAAACATTAAATAATTTTGTGTTTATGACACTCAAATCATAGATGCGTGGTCGCCAAAATGAAAATGTAACTTTATTATTTTATTATATGAATGTCATACTGCTTTATAATATAAAACATAATCTAATACGATTTCTATGAGTCAAGTACAGGTACATGAAAAATATTTGGATTAAATTTGGCACAAATCTACATATAAATTAAGCAAACTTGCTTAATAATGCAAAACGAGGTATGTTTTACGCATATAGTGGTATATTGTGTTTTGATTTTTTTTTAGAATGCTCTTTGTACAAAGGAGACTCTACCGAAATTTTTGAAAAATTCGAGACTTAGAAAATTTCCACAAAATTTTTATCGTATGCGAAAGTGGATAGTTGTCGAATTGATTCTATTTAAATTGTAGCAAATGATAAGAGAAATTAGAGAAAGAGCCACATAGAGGATTGAGTAGTCTAAATTTGATATAAGGTCATAGATACAAAGAAAGTAGGGGTATAAGTTATATGATGTCTCCCTATAAGAAATTGAGACGATGCAATTTTCATAAGGGCAGACTCTATAACAACCTGATTTCTACGCCGTAATAATAATTAAATTAAATTAAAATAAAATGATTGAATTTAAATTTAATAGCTATTATTTATGAAAATAAAATTTTACATAAATAAATTTTATTCAATAAGAGATTTTATTTTAATAAATTGATTTAAATTAGTAGACTATTTTCGGATAATATATTAAAATCGAGTAAAACGTTTTAGTGAATACAAATATACTTTTAAAGTGTTAATAAATTTTATTTGATTAAAATGGTTGGAAAATAAATTTATTTAACATTAATATAATGAGTAATTAAATAAAAACAAACAAGTATTGAATTGAATAAAATTATCTAATTATTGAAATATATCTTGTAAAACGAAGTTTATATTAATTCGAATTAGACTAAAATTGATGTAGCACGACCTATAGAAGTCCAGAAGTTAAACCATTCACGAGTTAATGAAGTAACTTTAAGTCGTTTGAGAAGCATAAGTCACTCACGACTTAACAAAGGTTGTTCACAAGCTAATAAAGAGGCCTTAAGTCGTTTCCGAGTTAACAGGGTCAAGGATGACGAGTTACGAGCTATGGAAGACAGGCCACGAGTTAACAAGCCAAGGGGAAAGGGAAGCCGACTTAACAAAGCATTGAGTCGTCACCGACCTAACAGAGGTATATTGGGTCGTCTCCGACCTAAGGAAGCAGGAGTGGGAAAGGTGCGAGCTAAGGGAGATCAGCGAGACAGTTGCGCCGGGCTAACAAGCTACGACTTAAGATGAGTCGGTACTGATAAGTGGCAGCATCTATAAGTCGTCATACAGTTGAGTCGTGTTGTATTGTAGGTCGTTACCGACCTATGGGTGTTGTGAGATGTATGATACTAAGTTGTGTGCGACTTAAATGTTGAGTCGGTCCTGTATGTAATTACGTTGAGTCGTATGTTGTAAGTAGGTCGTACTTGGTTAAGTCGGCCAGGTTTTGAGTCGTTACATTGTGCTGTGTTGTAAAAGCTTGAGTCGCCATTGTATAAGTCGGTACCGACTTAGTTAAGTCGTAAGTCGCCTGCCGACCTAAGAGTTAGGTGTTAATGTGTTGTGTTGGGTTGTAACACCTATAAATACGCGTGCGTTGTACATTTTTTGGGGTGGTTGAATATTGAATAAAATTTCCTTTTGTTAGCTTTGTGCTTTCATACAATTGGTAGTTGAGTGTGATCTCCTATCTCCTCTTTCGGTTAATCGAGTGCGCTCGATTCAACGATCGAAGAAGCCGATTCACGGAATCTAGTGCGCTAGATCAACGTGCGAAGAATCGTAGATCTTTGAACACGGTATAGTGCGCTATCAACGTGTTTGAGATAGCTAGAGTTCGGTATCTTTGGATCAACGAACTTGGGCATTTTGGTATCTTCAACTCACCGATTGCTACATTTCATCGATTGAAGTTTTGTTTGATTAATCCGCTGCGTCAGTTTTGGTATCAGAGCCATACTTAGCCAATCATAGCTAAGTTGATTCTTGGAGCCAAGTTTTTGAAGTTTTTGAAGTTTGAAGTTGTTCATCGTGTTCATATTGAAGTTGCATCAAGTTTGGAGTGTTTGATCCATTTCATTTTGGATCGAGGAGTTGGACTTTGTTTGGATTTTGAATTGGTGTTTGCGCGCCAATTTTTTGGAGGGTTTTGGAGTAAGTGTGAAGCCAAGCCGTGAAGTGTCAAGGCCGAGACAAGTTGGAGCCGACCTTACTTGAATCGTTAACTCGTTGCCGAGTTAGTGTGAGCCGAGACAAGCATAGCCGTGTATTGTTGAGCCTAGATTGCTTTGTTGAGTGGAAAGTTTGAAGTCTTGTGTTGAATTTTTGAAGTCTTGAGAAGTTTACAACCATGCCACCAAGGAGAGCTAATCGTCATCAAAACGTTGAAGCTTTGTATCGTAGAGAAGAAGCCGAGCTTATGGAACAACGTATTAATGAGAAATTTGATGAAGGCATTGGTAAATTGGAGAGATTGATGAATGATTTGAATCAAAGGAGGAGATCACCAAACTCGAACCATGGAGGAAACCGAGTTTCGCCATCGGTTACGGAAGCGAGGAGGGTATCGCCACATTCTTGTAGAGATCGAAGAGAAACATCAATTTCATCACGAAGAGATCATCATGACTATGTACATGAAGAAAGAAGAAGTCAACGAGAATTTGACCACGAAGCATATAGAGAAGAAGAGAGACATAGTCAAAGAAGCATGCATGAACGAAGGGATGATAATGGTCGAGATCGATGTAGACGTACCTTTGATTTTGCTGAAGAGGGTGATAGAGCTAGTATACATTATCGAGATCGAGACCAAATTCGGAATTCTTACCGTGATATGGAAGATGATCGACGATGGGAATCGGGTATGAAGATGGAAATTCCGGAGTTTAAAGGCGGGATGGTTGCTGAGGAGTTTTTAGATTGGTTATCTAATGTGGAGGAAATCTTTGATTTCAAGGAGGTGCCGGAGAATCGAAGGGTGAAGTTAGTTGCTACAAGGCTGAGGGGGAGAGCTTTGGCATGGTGGCAGCAAACTAAACTTACAAGGGAAAGAATGGGGAAGTCAAAGATAGAATCATGGGATAAGATGAAGAAGCTAATGAGATCTACTTTCTTACCTTACAACTACCAATCACTTATGTACCAAAGGTTGCAGAATCTGAGGCAAGGGACAAAGTCTGTTAGTGATTATGCTGATGAATTTTACCAACTCATTGCCAGGAATGATATTATGGAGACAGAAGAACAGCTAACTGCTAGATTCATTGGGGGATTGAGAATGCAGATCCAGGATATGGTTAATATGTTTGATCCTAGAACAGTTGCAGAAGCACATCAGAAAGCGTTAGCTTGGGAGAAACAAGGAAGGCGTGGAGGTGGTGTGTTTACTAATTCCAATAATCAAGCAAGGGGTGTTGGTGGAAGTTCTAATGTTCCTAAACCTGTTTCAAAGCCAATGGTGAAGGAGGCTGAGAAGGCGAAGGTTAGCAGTGGGTTCAAGTGTTATAATTGTCAGGAGTTGGGTCACAAAAGTAATGAATGTCCGAAGCCGAAGAAGAGAACCATGGTTGCAGAAGTTGAGGAGGATAATGGTGAGGAGGCAGAATGTTCAAATACACCTTATGTTGAGGAGGAAGAAGAATTGTTTGGAGATGAAGGTTGTAATCTTATGATGAGGAGGTCATGTCTTACACCAAAGCAAGAGGAGGATTGTAGTTGGTTGAGAAGCAATATTTTTCAGTCGACATGCACTATTCTGGGGAAAGTTTGCAAGTTCGTTATTGATGCGGGAAGTTGTGATAATATTATTTCTACAGAGGCTGTGAGGAAATTGAACTTGAAGACTGAGAAGCATCCTAAACCGTACAAGCTAGCATGGTTAAGGAAGGGAGGTGAAGTGAAAGTGTGTCGGAGAGCTTGTGTGAATTTTTCGATTGGGAAGAAGTACAAGGATGAAATTTGGTGTGATGTCGTAGATATGGATGTTTGTCACTTATTGTTGGGCAGACCATGGCAGTTTGATAGAGCAGTTCAGCATGACGGTCGTGCCAACAGTTACAGTTTCATGTTCGAGGGTACTAAAATCACTTTGGTTCCTAAGAAGCAACAGCAGAAGGAGAGCAAGCTAGAAGAGATTGAAGAATTAAAAACTTTGTTGACTTTGAAGGAGTTTGTTAAAGAAGTTGAAGAAGAACCGGAAGTATTTTTGTTGATTGGGAGAGAGAGTAGTGAAGAAGTTGAAATTCCAGAAGAAGCAAAGCCAATTTTGAAAGAATTTGAAGATGTCTTTCCAGAGGAGTTACCTAAGGAGTTACCACCACTTAGAGACATTCAACATCAAATTGATCTTGTTCCAGGAGCAGTGTTACCACATCGACCACATTACCGTATGAGTCCGAAGGAACATGAGGAATTACGAAGGCAGGTGGAAGAGTTGTTGGAACAGGGACGTGTTTAGGAAAGTTTAAGTCCTTGTGCCGTGCCAGCATTGTTAGTACCAAAGAAGGACGGAACTTGGAGGATGTGTACTGACAGTCGAGCTTTGAACAAGATTACTGTTCGTTATAGATTTCCTATGCCAAGGTTGGATGACTTACTGGATCAGTTGAGTGGGGCAACTATATTTTCGAAGATTGATTTGAAGAGTGGTTATCATCAAATTCGAATCAGACCTGGAGACGAATGGAAGACAGCTTTCAAGACAAGAGAGGGGTTATACGAATGGTTGGTTATGCCATTTGGTTTGTCAAATGCACCTAGTACATTCATGCGGGTGATGAATCAAATCTTTCGACCATTCATTGGGAAGTTCGTTGTGGTTTATTTCGATGATATTCTGATTTATAGCAGGAGTACGGAGGAGCATGTTCTTCATCTAAGGGAAGTGTTGCTTATTCTTCGTGAAGAACAATTTTATGCTGCTACAAAGAAATGTGTGTTTATGACACCTAGTGTTTTATTCCTGGGTTATGTTGTTTCAGGAAAAGGTATTCAAGTTGACCAGAGTAAAGTTGAAGCAGTCAGGAATTGGCCACAGCCAAAGACAATTACAGAAGTGCGAAGTTTTCATGGGCTAGCATCATTCTACCGAAGATTCATTCCACACTTCAGTAGCGTGATGGCTCCAGTGACTGATTGCATGAAGGGTAAACAGTTTGTGTGGTCAGAAGAAGCAGGGGTTGCCTTTGAGAAGATCAAGGAATTGTTAACGTCTGCACCAATTCTTGTTCTACCTAATTTTCAGTTATTGTTTGAATTGCATACTGATGCTTCGAAGGTTGGTATTGGAGGAGTTCTGAGTCAGAATGGGAAGCCAGTTGCTTATTTCAGCGAAAAGTTGTCAGGGGCAAAGATGAGATACAGTACATATGACGTTGAATTCTATGCTGTTGTACAAGCTGTTAAGCATTGGAGACACTATCTATTTCAGAAGGAATTTGTTCTTTTCACAGATCATGAAGCACTGAAGCATTTACAGGGGCAGGATAAAATTTCAGCGAGACATGCATCATGGATTGCATATTTACAGCAGTTTACTTTTGTCGTTAAACACAAATCAGGGGTGACAAATCGAGTAGCTGATGCTTTGAGTAGAAGGAGTCATTTACTAACGACAATGAAGGTTGAAGTAACGGGATTTGAAATGTTGCCAGAAATGATTGAAGGAGATCCTTACTTTGTGAAATATGTTGAGAAAGTGAAGGATGGAAGTACCGATGACTTTATGATGGTTGATGGTTTTCTGTTTAAAGGAAATCGTTTATGTATACCGGACTGTAGCTTGAGATTGAAAATTATCAAGGAGTTACATGAGGAAGGACATGTGGGCCGTGATCGTACTTTACAGTTGATTTCACAATCTTACTTTTGGCCATCGATGAGAAAAGAGGTTGAAAGATTTGTGGAGCGATGCCATATTTGCCAAGTTTCAAAGGGGACAGCAACGAATGCAGGGTTGTATATGCCATTACCAGTACCATCTAAGCCATGGGTTGATATTAGCATGGATTTCGTTTTGGGTTTGCCGCGAACTCAAAGGGGAAATGATTCGATATTTGTTGTGGTGGACAGGTTTTCGAAGATGGCGCATTTTGTTGCTTGCAAAAGGACAGCAGATGCAGTTCGAGTGGCACAGTTATTTTTCAAGGAGATTTATCGACTTCATGGTTTACCAGAATCTATTGTTTCTGACCGAGATACTCGTTTTCTGAGTCACTTTTGGTTAAGTTTGTAGAAGATGGTGGGAACGAAACTGAAATTTAGTAGTGCTTATCATCCGCAAACTGATGGGCAGACAGAAGTTGTTAACAGGTCATTGGGAAATTTGTTGCGTTGTCTTGTACAAGATAATTTGAGAAGTTGGGACATGAAGCTATGCCAGGCAGAATTTGCTCATAATCATGCAGTAAATCGAAGCACAGGATTCAGTCCATTTCAGATTGTTTATTCAAATTTGCCCAGGGGACCGTTGAATTTAGCAGTAGTACCACGGTCGAGGGGAACAGTTAAACGAGCTGCTGATTTTGTTGATGAGCTGACTGAATGTCATAAAGTCATTCAGGAACGATTGGAGAAATCGAATGAGAAGTATAAGAAGTCTGCAGATTTGAAGCGTCGAAATGTTGAATTTAAGGAAGGTGATTTGGTTTATGCCGTATTGACAAAGGATCGTTTTCCGGTGGGTGCTTATAACAAGTTGAAGGCGCGAAAAATTGGTCCAGTTGAAGTTTTGAAGAAAATTAATGAGAATGCTTATCGATTAAAGTTACCAGATGATGTTTATACTTCTGATGTTTTTAACGTTAAACATTTAATTCCATATCATGGGGGTGAGATGGTTGAGGAAGAATTTACAAATTCGAGGTCGAATTTTTCTCAACCAGGGGAGGATGATGTAGCACGACCTATAGAAGTCCAGAAGTTAAACCATTCACGAGTTAATGAAGTAACTTTAAGTCGTTTGAGAAGCATAAGTCACTCACGACTTAACAAAGGTTGTTCACAAGCTAATAAAGAGGCCTTAAGTCGTTTCCGAGTTAACAGGGTCAAGGATGACGAGTTACGAGCTATGGAAGACAGGCCACGAGTTAACAAGCCAAGGGGAAAGGGAAGCCGACTTAACAAAGCATTGAGTCGTCACCGACCTAACAGAGGTATATTGGGTCGTCTCCGACCTAAGGAAGCAGGAGTGGGAAAGGTGCGAGCTAAGGGAGATCAGCGAGACAGTTGCGCCGGGCTAACAAGCTACGACTTAAGATGAGTCGGTACTGATAAGTGGCAGCATCTATAAGTCGTCATACAGTTGAGTCGTGTTGTATTGTAGGTCGTTACCGACCTATGGGTGTTGTGAGATGTATGATACTAAGTTGTGTGCGACTTAAATGTTGAGTCGGTCCTGTATGTAATTACGTTGAGTCGTATGTTGTAAGTAGGTCGTACTTGGTTAAGTCGGCCAGGTTTTGAGTCGTTACATTGTGCTGTGTTGTAAAAGCTTGAGTCGCCATTGTATAAGTCGGTACCGACTTAGTTAAGTCGTAAGTCGCCTGCCGACCTAAGAGTTAGGTGTTAATGTGTTGTGTTGGGTTGTAACACCTATAAATACGCGTGTGTTGTACATTTTTTGGGGTGGTTGAATATTGAATAAAATTTCCTTTTGTTAGCTTTGTGCTTTCATACAATTGGTAGTTGAGTGTGATCTCCTATCTCCTCTTTCGGTTAATCGAGTGCGCTCGATTCAACGATCGAAGAAGCCGATTCACGGAATCTAGTGCGCTAGATCAACGTGCGAAGAATCGTAGATCTTTGAACACGGTATAGTGCGCTATCAACGTGTTTGAGATAGCTAGAGTTCGGTATCTTTGGATCAACGAACTTGGGCATTTTGGTATCTTCAACTCATCGATTGCTACATTTCATCGATTGAAGTTTTGTTTGATTAATCCGCTGCGTCAAAAATAAATTGACAAATAAATTAAAAGAGCTGTATAAACTAAAAAGGAAAGCAAAAATTAGTTGATTAATACTAGCCTAATTAAGCCGGCCCAAACTCATTCAAGCCCATTCACATTTTCTACTTCTATCTGGAAAACTCTCATACTTTACTAACTCAAGCCCAACCATAACCCCCATTTCATCCTCTACCCTAATAACCAAATCTAAAAATCATGACACCAGGAAAAAAAAATACACACGAAGCATATGATGCGACTGGTAAACGACATGCAAGGGGAGAAAACTATGATTCGACGACGATGTGGAAGGATGCATGGTCAAGGTAGGCTCATGTACTAGTGATGTGCATGACTGAAATTGATGGTCGCGACATAAGGTGACGCAATTTAGGTGATTGGAGAATTCAAAGATGGAGGCGGCTGGATCTAGCATTGAGGCGGGTAGCTGGGTTGCGTGTGCATGGTTGTGATGGTATGACAATCTAGAGTAGAGCGACATGATTTTTGGCGTTGGCAGTACATGCGAGCATCATTTTGGAGCAAGGGGAGACGTTGACGTAAAGGCTATCGAGGGCCTGAGCATGATGATTTTTGTCGAGGGCTGAAACTATTTAGGAATTGCATTCATCGGGTCCAATGAGTTATTTTCTTAACTCACAACTATGGTCTAAGTGTTTGTTTATTTCATTTTATTTCCATTATTTGTTGGGATGATTGTTTGGTAATGAATTACTGGATGAAATGATTTATTTGGTATATTGGTTTAAAACTTGGTTAACTACTTGAATTGGTTGAAAGTGTCAGTTCACAAACTGAACTCTGTCCGTTTGTGAATTGAACAATATTTATGTATTTATTTTGGCAAAGCCAGTGGGGTTGAATGGACCCCTACCACTTATTAAACAGAACAAATATTACAAAAAGGAAAAATATTAAAGATAAACAACATTGCTAAGAAATTAAAAACCCTATTTAATATGCTTCACTTATTAAATAGGTTTTATAACTGTGACTAAGACTCCTGACCAAAACCATGTAAAGATTAGCAGCCATCTTCTTCAGCTGTCTTCTTCTTACCAGTCGTCTTCTTCTTACTGTTAACAATATATATTTATTAGAATGTTGATGTGGGTATTTCCATGGATATTTTATTTAATCCACTTGTTTTAAGAAGATTTTTGAAAGATTTTGGTAAATTAATTTAAGAGTTTAAAAATCATATTAAAAGTATTTTTATAAATAATTTAGTAAAGTCTTATTTAATTCTAGTATTAGACAAAATAAAATTATTTATTAAGATAAAATTAAAATATATCATTATTATTTTATAAAATATATTAGCAAAGCAAATATCGTATTTCAAGTGTTATGATTGTAAATGTTATTTAAATGTATTCAAATGAGATTTCAAGTTTTGGAGAATAAAGTATTTATTTTTCAAAATTGGTTTAGCTCGTGAAATATATTCTATGGTTAAAATAAATTTAAATTATTTTAAAATTCATAAATTTGTTCAAATATAGTAACTAATTATAGCTTTAAAAATAAATGGAAAAAAGTTGTGTCTAATAGGATTTGAACCTATACCAAAGGTTTAGAAGACCTATGTCCTGTCCATTAGACAATCAACTTTTTTTATTCCTATTTCATTCTTTCACATTATCCCTTTATCCTTTCTTTGAGAAAAAAAAATTAAATGAAAAAAAATAGGTAAAAAGAAAAGAATATGGGAAACTTTTATAAATAATATTTGGTTTGCAAAGTGATCTTGAATGTTTAAAATATATAAGTAAAGATTTGAAAACGAATTTTTGTATTTAAATCTTTATTTTGGGATTTTTTATATATATATATATATATAAAGTGAATGTATTATTCAATATAATATATATATATATATGTTAAAGGTTTTTATTATTGGTTTTAGAATATATAATGTTAAGAAGAAAAGTTTTATTTAAAATTTAGTATTTAGATATATTTAAAAAAATTGATTTATTAAAGAATATTTTGTAATTGGAATTAAATAATTGGTTTATAGTTTATATAAATTCTGAAAAGTAAGATACGATTTTCTAATTAGTATTTTATAGTATATTTTGGAATTAATAAGTCTGAATAAGAATAATAAATATATGTTCTACATATTTAACCAATCTATTTCTTTTGCTTTACCGATTTCTTTCTCTTCTATGATGATTTTGAATATACGAATGATTCTCCTTTAGATTCTGATGAGACCAATTGCTTTTAGTGAGTTTTATATGGTGATGATATTCTTCTGCTTGGTTTTTTGATATTCTAAATTTTGCATGACAAGGAATTTGAATAAAGAGAGTTATAATACAGTCTGGGCTGGGACATTCAGCAATATTTCTCTAGTTATTCTTTGGACTCATTATACAGAATATTATGGGGATAGAGTGTAGTTTATGAGCATTGAATAAACGATTGAGCATCATACGGTGGTATGGGACGTTAATGCTATACTTATTTGGTTTTACACATTGTAAGTAGATGTCACTCAACTGGCGAAAGCTGGTTTAATATTTACGTAAGGAGATGCTCAAGGTAGAGCAAGTAATATGCTCTGGGTAGAGTAAGTACATGTGCTTAGGGACGAGCATTATAGATGATTGAACAGGGGGTGTGCCCATATGTATGTTGCATATCATAAAGTGCTTCGAGATATGGTTAGGAGTTAGCAGGAACTAGATGGCCAGTGTCCACCCTGGCAACCTAATCATGGGGTTGTTCCCTAGATTTGTGACACTTTTATTAAATTAGATGTGTATCGTGGGATTTGAGTAAAGCGTCGTGTAAACTTAGCCCCTTTAGTCACGATAGCCAATAGTTTATTACCATAGGGGCAGTGATCCAGGTCATAGCTAATAGTCCTCGCGTTAATGAGTACATTGGTGGATATAGTTACATTACCAAGGAGATAACTAAGGACTCTAGGAGTGGATCCAGGACCCCTGGAGTAGGCGAGGTAGCTGTTAGTCTCCCTTCTGGTTCTACACTGATTGGTAGATAAGTACATTTTATTTATACACCTCACCTAAGATTAGAGCAGATCCGGTAACCCAGGTGCAATTGGAGATGTCGGATAGCCATGTTAAGGTTTGGATGGGTGGCGTTATCGAGACATTAAGAGATTATTGGGTGGTGTAATCCATACATTATGATTCGATTGCCATCACCGTTTTTTTTCTATATGAAGATATGAGATTATGCATGTGATATGTTAAAATCTAGAGTATAGTGGATTCCCGTATCTTTTATTATATATGATTTATTGATGGGCGACCTATACTTCTATATTGTATATTGACATTGATATTTCATTAGTGAGATTGAGAGATATACATAAGGGAAATGCCGTGTGTTAGCCTGATTATTCTTGATGACATCTCATATATTGATTATTACTGAACTTTTATGGTGATTTCTTGTAACGACCCAGAATTTCTATTAATTAAAATTTGAATATTTAATTAATTTTAAATATTAATAAGTGAAATTTGTAAGTCGAATAAATTTTATTTCGAAGAATTGGATTTAATTGGACAATTAAATCGATAATTTAATATTTAAATTCCAGAAATAATTGGAAATTGGGTTTAAAATGATTAAAAATGATTTGTAAAATTTTATTTAATCATATTATAATTAAAATGATGTTATAGAACTTTTAAAATCGAATTAAAAGTTAATTTGTGAAAACTGAATATTTTAATATTTAATTGACGAGTTAAAATAGCCATTTTTCACACAGTCTCGGATTTCGACGAAACCAGTTTCATCGGATCCATAATGTGATATTATTGTAATATTTCAAATTTCGTGTCAATCGGATTTACCGTTTGTCCGGGGCAAGCCAAAACGCATAGAAAATCATTTAAATCGATTTAATTTAAAATCGAACGTTTATTGTCGTAACTCTCACAGATGATCGAATTAGCCTCTGAAACATGTTCCATTGTGTTCGGAACGGGGGTTAAACCCTAGAAACGCCGGTCACCGCGCGAGAATTGGAGTTCGGAAATTCCGGATGAATAGTAACTCGAGAAATTTTCTATAAAAGCACCATACTGTTCACAAAAATTGCAAACCCTAATTGCAACAGCCTAGCTGCCACTTCAATATTCAATGGTCAGAAATAGTTGATTCTTTCTCCCCTAATATTTTCAAATCCGTTCATCAATTCAAAGAATGTTCAACACGAAAGTTGTAGAGCGGAGCAAGATCTTTGCATCCAACGGGGATGATGGGATATGGAGCGTCGTGGAGGAAGAAATTGGCCTGCGTTCGTGGTGGGTTGCGCACGAGTTTCAAGGTCGTATAGGCAACCGAGCTTCAATCCCTTAGGGCCGAAGGTGGAGTTCACTGAAGGATTCCAAATGACATAGGCTGATCGTTGTAGAACGTCGTGTGGTGGTCGCGATAATTGAAGAGGTAGTGGCGGCTTTGGGTTAGGGCTCGCGTTCGAATACTGGGGGAGAAGAAGCTTCAGGGGACGGCCGTGATTTACAAGCTAGAGTTGAACGGTCCAGATATGGTTAGGGTTAGAAATGAAATATAAATTGTAAAATTATTATATTATAATTCGTTCAAAGTTTAAATTGATGTATCTTTGTCATACGAGGTCGAAAAATTACGAAACGAATTGCGTTGGCTTCATTTTGTCGAGCACTACGCGATGGAGCTAGATTGGAATCGTTTGAAGCTAGTTTGAATTTCGGGTAAAATTAAACGCACGTTTAATTTTATTCGAAATAAAACGCTGGAACTGAATTGAAATCAAGGTAAGAACTTCTCACTCAATCAAATTAATTTCGATTTAAATTTTAAATAGTTAGATTTAAAATTGCTTGATTGTGTTGATTATATGCTTGGATGATAAATTGATATTTATTGTTTTGAAATAGACATTATGCGCCGTTAGTAAGCGGAGGTTATTTATTAAAAACATATACCGCGATATTTCACCTTGAAGTGGAATTGGTATTATATATGAACTTGGAGTTGATTTTCCCGCATTATATAGCGGATGAGACCCTATTGCGCCGCATAATAGCGGATAGTATTTTATAAATCCCATATACCACGATATTACGTCTTGAAGCGGAATTGGTATTGTGCTAACATCTGTGGATGCAGGGAAATAGGTTGGAGGGATCCAACTGGATTCCTCAAATGATTGAATCGGTTTCAATGTTGTGTGTTGATCTATTTATAATTTTTGTGATTATCTTTGTGATTGAGATCGTTAAAGGCTAAAATTTAGCCGAATATATTTTTGGTATCGTTAGATGCCGAAAATAAATAAAATTGGATTTTTGAAAATTTAATTTGAGAATTCATAAAAAAATTTAATTTCGGAATTGATTCATTTTAAATAAATAAACATTATAATTTTAATGTTATAAAGATTATGATTTTTGTGAAATATAACCGAAATGTGATTTTTGAAATAAATAGTTGATAAATTTGTAAAATGGTTTAAATTGGGATTTTTGAATTATTATAAACGGTTTATATAAAAGGTTTATGAAATTGATATTTATAAACTAAAAATATCGGAATTATAAAACGAGTTTTTATAAGTGCTAAAATGAAGTATAAATTTCATAAGCGAATGAAATTTATAGATTTATAAATTGCGAAGTTATAAATTGAATAGATTTTGTAAAATAAAGGATTTATAAGTAATTAACTTATTAATTGGATTTTGGCATTTAAATGAGATATAAATAGAATTTGTCTATCAAGGGATTTTATAAGTGGAAGTTTTTATAAAATAAATATAAGTGGAATATATAAACGTTGTTTTATAAATCCGAAATCAACTTATTTTGATAAGTTAATTATTATAGCTTATTAAAGAAAGTATATCCACGATTTTGGATAGTGGAAAATCCTTTAGATAAAATGTAGAAAATGTTGAATTTGGTTAATGAAGTATATTCGCGATTTTGGACAGTGAATATATCTTAAAGAAATGTTTTGGGGAAGTGACGTTTTAAATAGTATTTAAAACGATTTAAAGATGTTTTAAAATGCATTAAATATCGAACACATAGATTTCAACATTCATTGTTGAAATAGACGTTTTAGAGAAATAAGGAAATGGTGGACTATAACACTGTTGTTATAGTAAATGATTTCCGAAAGGAAATATTTTATATAATATTGGGATTTATATATCTATCTTAATTTTGAATCCCTATACTAGTGATTTTGGGTTGTCGTAACGATGTTTTACGCAACATTCGTTTTGACCCAAATAAAAGTGCTTAAGGGAAGTTTTCCTTAAAGAATAAAATATATACTTAATTTGAATTTAAGTATATTGAATATTTTCAAAATGTTGAAAATAAAATTTTTTGTGAATTACTTATTATTTAATAAGTATGGAAATGTATTTTCAATATGAAGTGAATGTTTTGAGATTTTATCTTTTAAAGACAAATTGAAAATGAATATTATAAATCGATTTGGAAATCGTATATTCGTAGATATTTTGGTAAGGTAAATTCACTATGGAATTTATAAAAGAAAGAGAAATTTGTTTAAAAATAAACATTGATTTATTTTTAAAGTGTGGAAATGAATTTACGAATTTGGGACGTAAATTTAGTAAATCGGCAAGGATTTATTTAATTGGTTTAAATGAACATTTTGAAATGAAAGTTGTAAAGTTGAAAATTGATTTGAAATTGGCTTTCAAATGGTTAAAGTGTGGAATATTTATCTTGTAAAGATAATTTGAAAAATAAATAATTTGGGAAGATTATTTATAATCGGGTGATGTTGTGAATATTGATTGATAGTTAAATAACCGACTATCAATATTGACCTTTAAATAGGTATTTGTTGTAAATTGGTTGAAATTGAATGCTACCTTATTTTTAAATTATTGCACTCATTATTCGGATTACCCATTCCGAATAGTGATACGACGTAATGGATAGCATTGAAGACCGGTGTTGAAGACCGGATATTTTTGAAAACGGAAGGATTACCGTCGAATGTCTCTACATCGACTGACTCCGATATAGAGATTTATTACCCTTTGTGATGGGAATCCGGACGTGATTAGTGAATATCCGGATTGCAAGGGCTTCGTTGGAAGTGCCTTCGGTTCCGTTCGATCCTGGAACAGACTTGTATGGATGTGTGTCTGACGTTACAGTTTGATATGTAAAGCTGATTTCTATCAAATATATTTCCGTTGGTGGCGGAGAATTTACTCTCTTAGCTTAACACCCTTAGAGGTTATGTAGTTGATGGTGACTAGTGATACATTCCCAAATTGGTAATGTGGCATACAAAGTGTTGTTGAGCATTTGTTGAATTAAAGCACAGCTTTTGTATAAAGCGTAGCTTTGTGGACGAGACTTCATCGAGCCTCACGACTTGGAAATGGTCGAAACAGGAATGTTGCGGCAAGGTTTTTTTTAGGGGTCGCGCCCCTAAGGTATGTCCATTTTCTTCTGGATAGAGGTTGTAACATGGTATGGAGCCCAGATATTTAACCTATGTGGTTGCTGCAAATTTATTACTTTGTGGTTGTTGGTATTGAGGATCCTCGGATAAAGGTCGGTAAGAACTAAGGGATTGCATACTTTTTGTGTGGAGTTATCAAGTTATAGCTTCATTGCACCCAGAAGCGTGTGGTAACTCGGCCTTGTGTCAGCAGAGATTCGGTTAGGTTCTCGGGGCGTCTTTCCAGAGGCGTACCCATTTCGGTGTAGGAAGTTCCTTTGCCTGACCGTTTGTTGGAAATCCAAAGAAACAATACGAACCATGTACGGTTTTAGTTGTATAACCTGCCATGGAATGTGTCGGTAACCTGCTATTGAACATGGTAGCCATAGTTGGCATACGATAATGGTCGTGTGTTGGCTAAGATTTATATTATACTTTCAAAATGTTTTCTACACTATGCACTAAAAATAATAAAAATCAAAGGATTCTACGTAGTAAGCATATTTGACTATCATAAGGAGAAATCTCCTCCAATTCTGCGTTTGCATTGTGTGTGTGGCGGGAGTCCTTATGGTAGTTTCATTTTTCAAAAGCATAGCAAAATTCTTTTGATTTTCTTTGGGAAAATAACTGTTTTAGTTCTCACACCGGTCCCATGACTGACCTGGAGTTTATTGTTTCCCTTCCTAAACTCTGGGTGCCCACTAATTTCCACACGGGCAGTCTAGAGTTAGGTTATCAGGATATTCTGGAATTTAGGAGTTGCTGGAGGCAAGCTGGATGACATGGCGTATTCACTAGTATATAGTATTTCTTTTCCACTGTTTGTTGTTGTTTGTTGTTGTACACTCTGATGATGTAATGTAATAACTGATATAATTCTTTTGTTTAAAGATTATTCATTTATCTATTATATGTTGTTCCGCTGCGATTGTGAGATTCTGATATTGTTCTGTTGTTTCTTTCTGTTCTGGTCTATCTTTTTCTCTCTTCTTCTATTTTTTTCTTCTTCTTAAACCCTAACGGTACGGTTTTCCGGCATTCGACTGCTCGGCAATTGGTACAGTGGGCGTATTAATGTCGGTTTTCGAGCGTCGAAAAGTCGCGTCATCACATTTGGTATTAGAGCATTTGGTTAAGTGACAACCTTGGCTCTGTTGGCTATTACTCCTTAGAGATAGAGTCAGTAGTACTCTAGAATGAGTTTGAGTGTAATAATAGATATGAGTGTGTATTTGTTAGTGAATATAAATTGTTTTATATTGTGATGATTGGTTTGTTGAGTGGTATATGGATTCTGGTCGGTATCGTCGGAACACTTTATCGATGGGGATCTCTAAATACTTGTTCAGAACAATTTGGCACGATATTGTTTTAAAATTTGGGTAAATGAAATAATTTTACCTTGATTATATTTTATATGTAAAGGAATAATTTTTCAGAATTATTAGTGTATATAAATTGATTGTTGATTGTTGAAAATGTAAGAATGTATGCAAGTAAATAAAAGTTGTTTGAATAAGTTAAATTAAAACAACAATTGTAAAAGGATGAATTGTATAAGCGAAGAATTATAAACTATGGAATTATAATTAATATGATTTACAATTGTGAAATAATCTTACATATAAGAAGTGAAACTGTATGAATATATTTATAAATATGGGTTGTAATTAAAACTGAATTTGAAAATTTTGGAGATTTGGAAAGTTAAATTCCTTTTGATTTTGAAAATGAATTTCAAAGGATATGGAAAAGTACCTTCCATTGAAAATTTGTGAAGGTGTTGGAACTCGGTATGATTGTCCATTTGAATTGGAATCCCGCATGATGGGATCATGTTGATTGACCATGATTTATACTAGCGTAATTCGAGGGGTGTGATGCCTACAGTTACAAGCGATTCCACTGGGATAGTGGCGCAACCGCCGTGTAAACTGCGATCTAGATGCCATAGCGAAATTCGAGGGGCGAGATGCCTACGGTTACAAGCGATTCCACTGGAATAGTGGCGTAATCGCCGTGTGAACTACGATCTATGGCAACAACCATGGCGAAATTCAAGAGATGTGAAATCTACAGATTACAAGCGATTCTACTGGGATAGTAGCGCAACCGCCGAGTAACTGTAATCCATGGGGGAACGTGCTTTCCATATCCATTTTTAAAATGGAATATAACTTAACTGATGTTGAATAAAGTTGATTTTGGTGTCAAAGTAAATTAATAAGTGAACTAATGAAATGAAGTCATTAAGAATTTGAACTTGAAGTTATAGTCTAATGTAAATAATTGATATGAAATAATGAATGTAAGTATTAATTCACTAAAAGCTAATGTTATTGCAAGTTGAATAATTGAATGAGAATCAATTTAATATCAACCAATTGGAGTTAAAAAAGTGTTGGACCAAATTGAATGTAAATTAAATAATTTGGTTATGTTATTTGATTGTTGATTGATTGTATATAAAATTCATTAAGTGTTAATGAAAGTAAATTAGCGAAATTGGAAGCTAAGTAATTGAATTCAAATTGAAAGTGAACTAATGTGAATTTAATTAGTGAATGTTAACTAATTGAAATTGAATATGAATGAATGTTAGTAAAGACATCCAATGTTAATGAATCAAATGTGATTAAATTGGAAAACCAATTCAGTGAATAATAATGAGAATATAAATGAATATTTATTTGGTTATGGATGATAGTTGGATGCTAGTTGGTTAATGGTTGCATTTGTTGATTGGTTGCATTTACTATGTTGGCACATGTACTTGTTGTGTTGCTATATGTTGTATATTGATATTACTTTCATATATACATGTTTCTCATGGTTTGTTGAGTGTTTAGTAGGTGCGGGTTGCGCTAGCTTCGCGTTTGGAGCTCGCTTTCGCGCTATATTAGCCCTATACGCTCGCTAATAAAATATAAGGTACATATCTCGGATTACATACCGTACTTTTACACTTTTTTCCCTGCGGGATGCCTCATCACTTGATGAGATGTATATTTGTGATATATATACTGTCGTTTTTTTCAGATCGAGTCGCGCAAAGGAGACTCTGGCGAATTTTTTCGAAAATTTAAGGCGTTCGAAATTTTTTGAGAAAATTGGAATTTTTTTTTTTTGAAAACTAAGTTCGGATTTGGAAAAATAGTAAAGATCTTGTAAGAAGTTTAACTATGAATTTTAGGAAAGTTAAACACATAAGAGATTTGAAAAATCTTAATTGAATGGTTTGTTTTGGAAAGTTAATGGTTCTGTAACTTTTTCTTACTTGGTAATTTCGAGGACGAAATTCTTTTAAGGGAGGAAGTTTGTAACGGCCCAGAATTTCTATTAATTAAAATTCGAATATTTAATTAATTTTAAATATTAATAAGTGAAATTTTTAAGTCGAATAAATTTTATTTCGAATAATTGGATTTAATTGGACAATTAAATCGATAATTTAATATTTAAATTCCAGAAATAATTGGAAATTGGGTTTAAAATGATTAAAAATAATTTGTAAAATTTTATTTAATCATATTGGAATTAAAATGATGTTATAGAACTTTTAAAATCGAATTAAAAGTTAATTTTTGAAAATTGAATATTTTAATATTTAATTGACGAGTTAAAATGGTCATTTTCCAAACAGTCTCGGATTTCGACGAAACTAGTTTCATCGGATCTGTAATGTGATATTATTGTAAGATTTCAAATTTCGTGTAATCGGATTTACAATTTGTCCAGAGCAAGCCAAAACGCATAGAAAATCATTTAAATCGATATAATTTAAAATCGAACGTTTATTGCCGTAACTCGCACAGATGATCGAATTAGCCTCTGAAACACGTTCTATTGTGTTCAGAACGGGGGTTAAACCCTAGAAATGCCGGTCACCGCATGAGAATTGGAGTTCGGAAATTCCGGATGAATAGTAACTCGGGAAATTTTCTATAAAAGCACCATACTCTTCACAAAAATTGCAAACCCTAATTGCAACAGCCTAGCTGCCACTTCAATATTCAATGGTCAGAAATAGTTGATTCTTTCTCCCCTAATATTTTCAAATCCGTTCATCAATTCAAAGAATGTTCAACACGAAAGTTGTAGAGCGGAGCAAGATCTTTGCATCCAACGGGGATGATGGGATATGGAGCGTCGTGGAGGAAGAAATTGGCCTGCGTTCGTGGTGGGTTGCGCACGAGTTCCAAGGTCGTATAGGCAACCGAGCTTCAATCCCTTAGGGCCGAAGGTGGAGTTCACTGAAGGCTTCCAAATGACATAGGCTGATCGTTGTAGAACGTCGTGTGGTGGTCGCGATAATTGAAGAGGTAGTGGCGGCTTTGGGTTAGGGCTCGCGTTCGAATACTGGAGGAGAAGTAGCTTCAGGGGACGGCCTTGATTTACAAGCTAGAGTTGAACGGTCCAGATATGGTTAGGGTTAGAAATGAAATATAAATTGTAAAATTATTATATTGTAATTCGTTCAAAGTTTAAATTGATGTATCTTTGTCGTACGAGGTCGAAAAATTACGAAACGAATTGCGTTGGCTTCATTTTGTCGAGCACTACGCGACGGAGCTGGATTGTAATCGTTTGGAGCTAGTTTGAATTTCGGGTAAAATTAAACGCATGTTCAATTTTATTCGAAATAAAATGCTGGAACTAAATTGGAATCAAGGTGAGAACTTCTCACTCAATTGAATTAGTTTCGATTTAAATTTTAAATAGTTAGATTCAAAATTGCTTGATTGTGTTGATTATATGCTTGGATGATAAATTGCTATTTATTGTTTTGAAACAGACATTATGCGTCGTTAGTAAGCGGAGGTTATTTATTAAAAACATATACCGCGATATTTCACCTTGAAGTGGAATTGGTATTATATATGTACTTGGAGTTAATTTTCCCGCATTATATAGCGGATGAGACCCTATTGCGCCGCATAATAGCGGATAGTATTTTATAAATTCCATATACCGCGATATTCCGTCTTGAAGCGGAATTGGTATTGTGCTAACATCTGTGGATGCAGGGAAACAGGTTGGAGGGATCCAACTGGATTCCTCAAATGGTTGAATTGGTTTCAATGTTGTGTGTTGATCTATTTATAATTTTTGTGATTATCTTTGTGATTGAGATCGTTAAAGGTTAATATTTAGCCGAATATATTTTTGGTATCGTTAGATGCCGAAAATAAATAAAATTGGATTTTTGAAATTTAATTTGTGAATTCATAAAAAAAATTAATTTCGGAATTGATTCATTTTAAATAAATAAACGTTATAATTTTAATGTTATAAAGATTATGATTTTTGTGAAATATAACCGAAATGTGATTTTTGGAATAAATAGTTGATAAATTTGTAAAATGGTTTAAATTGGGATTTTTGATTATTATAAACGGTTTATATAAAAGGTTTATGAAATTGATATTTATAAATGAAAAATATTGGAATTATAAAACGAGTTTTTATAAGTGTTAAAATGAAGTATAAACGGATTTCATAAGTGAATGAAATTTATAGATTTATAAATTGTGAAGTTATAAACTGAATAGATTTTGTAAAATAAAGGATTTATAAGTAATTCACTTATTAATTGGATTTTGGCATTTAAATGAGATATAAATAGAATTTGTCCATTAAGGGATTTTATAAGTGGAAGTTTTTATAAAATAAATATAAGTGGAATATATAAACGTTGTTTTATAAATCCGAAATCAACTTATTTTGATAAGTTAATTACTATAGCTTATTAAAGTAAGTATATCCACGATTTTGGATAGTGGAAAAACCTTTAGATAAAATGTGGAAAATGTTGAATTTGGTTAATGAAGTATATTCACGATTTTGGACACTAAATATATATTAAAGAAATGTTTTGGGGAAGTGACATTTTAAATAGAATTTAAAACGATTTAAAGATGTTTTAAAATGCATTAAATATCGAACACATAGATTTCAACATTCATTGTTGAAATAGACGTTTTCGAGAAATAAGAAAATGGTGGACTATAACATTGTTGTTATAGTAAATGATTTTCGAAAAGAAATATTTTGTATAATATTGGGATTTATATATCTATCTTAATTTTGAATCCCTATACTAGTGATTTTGGGTTGTCGTAACGATGTTTTACGCAACATTCGTTTTGACCCAAATAAAAGTGCTTAAGGGAAGTTTTCCTTAAAGAATAAAATATATACTTAATTTGAATTTAAGTATATTGAATATTTTCAAAATGTTGAAAATGAAAAGTTTTGTGAATTACTTATTATTTAATAAGTATGGAAATGTATTTCCAATACGAAGTGAATGTTTTGCGATTTTATCGTTTAAAGATAAATTGAAAATGAATATTAGAAATCGATTTGGAAATCGTATATTCATAGATATTTTGGAAAGGTAAATTCACTATGGAATTTATAAAAGAAAGAGAAATTTGTTTAAAAATAAACATTGATTTATTTTTAAAGTGTGGAAATGAATTTATGAATTTGGGACGTAAATTTAATAAATCGGTAAGGATTTATTTAATTGGTTTAAATGAACCATTTTGAAATGAAAGTTGTAAAGTTGAAAATTGATTTGAAATTGGTTTTCAAATGGTTAAAGTGTGGAATATATATCTTGTAAAGATAATTTGAAAAATAAATAATTTGGAAAGATTATTTATAATCGGGTGATGTTGTGAATATTGATTGATAGTTAAATAACCGACTATCAATATTAACCTTTAAATAGGTATTTGTTGTAAATTGGTTGAAATTGAATGTTACACTTATTTTTAAATTATTGTGCTCGTTATTCGGATTACCCATTCTGAATAATGATACGACGTAATGGATAGCATTGAAGACCGGTGTTGAAGACCGGATATTTTTGAAAACGGAAGGATTACCGTCGAATGTCTCTGCATCGGCTGATCTTCGATATAGAGATTTATTACCCTTTGTGATGGGAATCCGGACGTGAATAGAGAATATCCGGATTGCAAGGGCTTCGTTGGAAGTGCCTTCGGTTCTGTTCGATCCTGGAACGGACTTGTATGGATGTGTGTCTGACGTTACAATTTGAGATGTAAAGCTGGTTTCTATCAAATATATTTCCGTTGGTGGCGGAGAATTTATTCTCTTAGCTTAACACCCTTAGAGGTTATGTAGTTGATGGTTACTAGTGATACATTCCCAAATTGGTAATGTGGCATACAAAGTGTTGTTGAGCATTTGTTGAATTAAAGCACAGCTTTTGTATAAAGCGTAGCTTTGTGGACGAGACTTCGTCGAGCCTCACAACCCAGAAATGGTCGAAACAAGAATGTTGCGGCAAGGTTTTTTTTCGGGGTCGCGCCCCTAAGGTATGTCCATTTTCTTCTGGATAGAGGTTGTATCATGGTATGGAGAGCAGATATTTAACCTATGTGGTTGCTGCAAATTTATTACTTTGTGGTTGTTGGTATTGAGGATCCTCGGATAAAGGTCGGTAACGACCTGGGGATGGCATACTTTTGTTGTGGAGTTATCAAGTCACAGCTTCATTGCACCCAGAAGCGTGTGGTAACTCAGCCTTGTGTCAGTAGAGATTCGGTTAGGTTTTCGGGGCGTCTTTCCAGAGGCGTACCCATTTCGGTGTAGGAAGTTCCTTTGCCTGACCATTTGTTGGAAATCCAAATAAATAATACGAACCATGTACGGTTTTAGTTGTATAACCTGCCATGGAATGTGGCGGTAACCTGCTATTGAACATGGTAGCTATAGTAGGCATACGATAATGGTCGTATGTTGGCTAAGATTTATATTATACTTTCGAAATGTTTTCTACACTATGCACTAAAAATAATAAAAATCTAAGGATTCTACGTAGTAAGCATATTTGACTATCATAAGGAGAAATCTCCTCCAATTCTGCGTTTGCATTGTGTGTGTGGCGGGAGACCTTATGGTAGTTTCATTTTTCAAAAGCATAGCGAAATTCTTTTGATTTTCTTTGTGAAAATAACTGTTTTAGTTCTCACACCAGTCCCATGACTGACCTGGAGTTTATTGTTTCCCTTCCTAAACTCTGGGTGCCCACTAATTTCCACACGGGCAGTCTAGAGTTAGGTTATCAGGATATTCTGGAATTTAGGAGTTGCTGGAGGCAAGCTGGATGACATGGCGTATTCACTAGTATATAGTATTTCTTTTCGCTGTTTGTTGTTGTTTGTTGTTGTACACTCTGGTGATGTAATGTAATGAAATATGATGTAATTTAATAACTGATATAATTCTTTTGTTTAAAGATTATTTATTTATCTATTATATGTTATTCCGCTGCGATTGTGAGATTCTGATATTGTTCTGTTGTTTTTTTCTGTTCTGTTCTATCTTTTTCTCTCTTCTTCTATTTTTTTTTCTTCTTCTTAAACCCTAACGGTACGGTTTTTCGGCATTCGATTGCTCAGAAGTTGATACAGTGGACGTATTAATGTCGGTTTTCGAGCGTCGAAAAGTCGCCTCGTCACATTTTGTATCAGAGCATTTGGTTAAGTGACAACCTTGGCTCTGTTGGGTATTACTCATTAGAGATAGAGTCAGTAGTACTATAGAATGAGTTTGAGTGTAATAATAGATATGAGAGCGTATTTGTTAGAGAATATAAATTGTTTTATATTGTGATGATTGGTTTGTTGAGTGGTATATGGATTCTGGTCGGTATTGTCGGAACAACTTTATCGATGGGGATCTCTAAATACTTGTTCAGAACAATTTGGCACGATATTGTTTTAAAATTTGGGTAAATGAAATAATTTTACCTTGATTATATTTTATATGTAAAGGAATAATTTTTCAGAATTATTAGTGTATATAAATTGATTGTTGATTGTTGAAAATGTAAGAATGTATGCAAGTAAATAAAAGTTGTTTGAATAAGTTAAATTAAAACAACAATTGTAAAAGGATGAATTGTATAAGCGAAGAATTATAAACTATGGAATTATAATTAATATGATTTACAATTGTGAAATAATCTTACATATAAGAAGTGAAACTGTATGAATATATTTATAAATATGGGTTGTAATTAAAACTGAATTTGAAAATTTGGAGATTTGGAAAGTTAAATTCCTTTTGATTTTGAAAATGAATTTCAAAGGATATGGAAAAGTACCTTCCATTGAAAATTTGTGAAGGTATTGGAACTCGGTATGAGTGTCCATTTGAATTGGAATCCCGCGTGATGGGATCATGTTGATTGATCATGATGTATACTAGCGTAATTCGAGGGGTGTGATGCCTACAGTTACAAGCGATTCCATTGGGATAGTGGCGCAACCGCCGTGTAAACTGTGATCTAGATGCCATAGCGAAATTCAAGGGGCGAGATGCCTACGGTTACAAGCGATTCCACTGGGATAGTGGCGTAACCGCCGTGTGAACTACGATCTATGGCAACAACCATGGCAAAATTCAAGAGATGTGAAATCTACAGATTACAAGCGATTCTACTGAGATAGTAGCGTAACCGCCGAGTAACTGTGATCCATGGGGGAACGTGCTTTCCATATCCATTTTTAAAATGGAATATAACTTAAGTGATGTTGAATAAAGTTGATTTTGGTGTCAAAGTAAACTAATAAGTGAATTAATGAAATGAAGTCATCAAGAATTTGAACTTGAAGTTATATAAATGAAATTCAACCTTATATTGTTAAAGGAATTAGCAATTGAATTGATAAATGGATGGAATATTAATCAATCTAATGTAAATAATTGATATGAAATAATGAACGTAAGTGTTAATTCATTAAAAGCTAATGTTATTGGAAGTTGAATAATTGAATGAAAATCAATTTAATATCAACCAATTGGAGTTAAAAAAGTGTTGGACCAAATTGAATGTAAATTAAATAATTTGGTTATGTTATTTGATTGTTGATTGATTGTATATAAAATTCATTAAGTGTTAATGAAAGTAATTTAGCGAAATTGGAAGCTAAGTAATTGAATTCAAATTGAAAGTGAACTAATGTGAATTATTAGTGAATGTTAACTAATTGAATTTGAATATGAATGAATGTTAGTAAATACATCCAATGTTAATGAATCAAATGTGATTAAATTGGAAAACCAATTCAGCGAATAATAATGAGAATATAAATGAATATTTATTTGGTTATGGATGATAGTTGGATGCTAGTTGGTTAATGGTTGCATTTGTTGATTGGTTGCATTTACTATGTTGGAACATGTACTTGTGTTGCTATATGTTGTATATTGATATTACTTTCATATATACATGTTTCTCATGGTTTATTGAGTGTTTAGTAGGTGCGGGTTGCGCTTGCTTCGCGTTTGGAGCTCGCTTTCGCGCTATATTAGCCGTATACGCTCGCTAATAAAATATAAGGTACATATCTCGGGTTACATACCGTACTTTTACACTTTTTTCCCTGCGGGCACTTGATGAGATGTATATTTGTGATATATATACTGTCTTTTTTTTTTGGATCGAGCAGCGCAAAGGAGACTCTGGCGAGTTTTTCCGAAAATTTAAGGCGTTCGAAAATTTTTGAGAAAATTGGAATTTTTTTTTTGAAAACTAAGTTTGGATTTGGAAACAAAGTAAAGATGTTGTAAGAAGTTTAACTATTAATTTTGGGAAAGTTAAACACTTAAGAGATTTGAAAAAACTAAATTGAATGGTTTGTTTTGGAAAGTTAATGGATTCTGTAACTTTTTCTTACTTGGTAATTTCGAGGACGAAATTCTTTTAAGGGGGGAAGTTTGTAACAACCCAGAATTTCTATTAATTAAAATTTGAATATTTAATTAATTTTAAATATTAATAAGTGAAATTTGTAAGTCGAATAAATTTTATTTCGAATAATTGAATTTAATTGGACAATTAAATCGATAATTTAATATTTAAATTCCAGAAATAATTGTAAATTGGGTTTAAAATGATTAAAAATAATTTGTAAAATTTTATTTAATCATATTGGAATTGAAATGATGTTATAGAACTTTTAAAATCGAATTAAAAGTTAATTTGCGAAAATTGAATATTTTAATATTTAATTGACGAGTTAAAATAGCCATTTTTCAAACAGTCTCGGATTTCGACGAAACCAGTTTCATTGGATCCGTAATGTGATATTATTGTAAGATTTCAAAATTCGTGTCAATCGGATTTATAGTTTGTCCGGAGCAAGCCAAAACGCATAGAAAATCGTTTAAATCAATTTAATTTAAAATCGAACGTTTATTGCAGTAACTCGCACAGATGATTGAATTAGCCTCTGAAACATGTTCCATTGTGTTCGGAACGCGGGTTAAACCCTAGAAACGCCGGTCACCGCGCGAGAATTGGAGTTCGGAAATTCCGGATGAATAGTAAATCAAGAAATTTTCTATAAAAGCACCATACTCTTCACAAAAATTGCAAACCCTAATTGCAACAGCCTAGCTGCCACTTCAATATTCAATGGCCAGAAATAGTCGATTCTTTCTCCTCCAATATTTTCAAATCCGTTCATCAATTCAAAGAATGTTCAACACGAAAGTTGTAGAGCAGAGCAAGATCTTTGCATCCAACGGGGATGATGGGATATGGAGCGTCGTGGAGGAAGAAATTAGCCTCCATTCGTGGTGGGTTGCGCACGAGTTTCAAGGTCGTATAGGCGACTGAGCTTCAAGCCCTTAGGGACGAATGTGGAGTTCATTGAAGGCTTCCAAATGGCAGTTGTTAATTGTTGTAGAACGTCGTGTGGTGGTCGCGATAATTGAAGAGGTAGTGGCGGCTTTGGGTTAGGGCTCGCGTTCGAATACTGGGGGAGAAGAAGCTTCAGGGGACGGCCGTGATTAAAAGCTAGAGTTGAACGGTCCAGATATGGTTAGGGTTAGAAATGAAATATAAATTGTAAAATTATTATATTATAATTCGTTCAAAGTTTAAATTGATGTATCTTTGTCATACGAGGTCGAAAAATTACGAAACGAATTGTGTTGGCTTCGTTTTGTCGAGCACTACGCGATGGAGCTGGATTGGAATCATTTGGACCTATTTTGAATTTCAGGCAAAATTAAACGCACGTTTAATTTTATTCAAAATTAAACGCTGGAACTGAATTGAAATCAAGGTGAGAACTTCTCACTCAATCGAATTAGTTTCGATTTAAATTTTAAATAGTTAGATTTAAAATTGCTTGATTGTGTTGATTATATGCTTGGATGATAAATTGCTATTTATTGTTTTGAAATAGACATTATGCGTCGTTAGTAAGTTATTTATTAAAAACATATACCGTGATATTTCACCTTGAAGTGGAATTGGTATTATATATGTATTTGGAGTTGATTTTCCCACATTATATAGTGGATGAGACCCTATTGCGCCGCGTAATAACGGATAGTATTTTATAAATCCCATATACCGCGATATTCCATCTTGAAGCGGAATTGGTATTGTGCTAACATCTGTGGATGTAGGAAAACAGGTTGGAGGGATCCAACTGTATTCCTCAAATGATTGAATTGGTTTCAGTGTTATGTGTTGATCTATTAATAATCTTTATGATTATCTTTGTGATTGAGATCGTTAAAGGCTAAAATTTAGCTGAATATATTTTTGGTATCGCTAGATGCCGAAAATAAATAAAATTGGATTTTTGAAAATTTAATTTGAGAATTCATAAAAAAATTAATTTCGGAATTGATTCATTTTAAATAAATAAACGTTATAATTTTAATGTTATAAAGATTATGATTTTTGTGAATATAACCGAAATGTGATTTTTGAAATAAATAGTTGATAAATTTGTAAAATGGTTTAAATTGGGATTTTTGAATTATTATAAACGGTTTATATAAAAGGTTTATGAAATTGATATTTATAAATTAAAAATATTGGAATTATAAAACGAGTTTTTATAAGTGTTAAAATGAAGTATAAACAGATTTCATAAGTGAATGAAATTTATAGATTTATAAATTGTGAAGTTATAAACTGAATAGATTTTGTAAAATAAAGGATTTATAAGTAATTCACTTATTAATTGGATTTCGGCATTTAAATGAGATATAAATAGAATTTGTCCATTAAGGGATTTTATAAGTGGAAGTTTTTATAAAATAAATATAAGTGGAATATATAAACGTTGTTTTATAAATCCGAAATCAACTTATTTTGATAAGTTAATTATTATAGCTTATTAAAGGAAGTATATCCACGATTTTGGATAGTGGAAAATCCTTTAGATAAAATGTGTAGAAAATGTTGAATTTGGTTAATGAAGTATATTCACGATTTTGGACAGTGAATATATATTAAAGAAATGTTTTGGGGAAGTGATGTTTTAAATAGAATTTAAAATGATTTAAAGATGTTTTAAAATGCATTAAATATCGAACACATAGATTTCAACATTCATTGTTGAAATAGACGTTTTCGAGAAACAAGGAAATGGTGGACTATAACACTGTTGTTATAGTAAATGATTTCTGAAAGGAAATATTTTATATAATATTGGGATTTATATATCTATCTTAATTTTGAATCCCTATACTAGTGATTTTGGGTTGTCGTAACGATGTTTTACGCAACATTCGTTTTGACTCAAATAAAAGTGCTTAAGGGAAGTTTTCCTTAAAGAATAAAATATATACTTAATTTGAATTTAAGTATATTGAATATTTTCAAAATGTTGAAAATAAATTTTTTTGTGAATTACTTATTATTTAATAAGTATGGAAATGTGTTTCCAATATGAAGTGAATGTTTTGAAATTTTATCTTTTAAAGATAAATTGAAAATGAATATTAGAAATCGATTTGGAAATCGTATATTCATAGATATTTTGGAAAGGTAAATTCACTATGGAATTTATAAAAGAAAGAGAAATTTGTTTAAAAATAAACATTGATTTATTTTTGAAGTGTGGAAATGAATTTAGGAATTTGGGACGTAAATTTAATAAATCGGTAAGGATTTATTTAATTAGTTTAAATGAACCATTTTGAAATGAAAATTGTAAAGTTGAAAATTGATTTGAAATTGGTTTTCAAATGGTTAAAGTGTGGAATATATATCTTGTAAAGATAATTTGAAAAATAAATAATTTGGGAAGATTATTTATAATCGGATGTTGTTGTGAATATTGATTGATAGTTAAATAACTGACTATCAATATTGACCTTTAAATAGGTATTTGTTGTAAATTGGTTGAAATTGAATGCTACACTTATTTTTAAATTATTGCGCTCGTTATTCGGATTACCCATTTTGAATAGTGATACGACGTAATGGATAGCATTGAAGACCGGTGTTGAAGACCGAATATTTTTGAAAACGGAAGGATTGTCGTCGAATGTCTCTGCATCGGCTGATCTCCGATATAGAGATTTATTACCCTTTGTGATGGGAATCCGGACGTGATCAGTGAATATCCGGATTGCAAGGGATTCGTTGGAAGTGCCTTCGGTTCCGTTCGGTCCCGGAACGGACTTATATGGATGTGTGTCTGACGTTACAGTTTGAGATGTAAAGCTGGTTTCTATCAAATATATTTCCGTTGGTGGCGGAGAATTTATTCTCTTAGCTTAACACCCTTAGAGGTTATGTAGTTGATGGTTACTAGTGATACATTCCCAAATTGGTAATGTGGCATACAAAGTGCTATTGAGCATTTGTTGAATTAAAGCACAGCTTTTGTATAAAGCGTAGCTTTGTGGACGAGACTTCGTCGAGCCTCACAACCCGGAAATGGTCGAAACAGGAATGTTGCGGCAAGCTTTTTTTGGGGGTCGCGCCCCTAAGGTATGTCCATTTTCTTCTGGATAGAGGTTGTATCATGGTATGGAGCCCAGATATTTAACCTATGTGGTTGCTGCAAATTTATTACTTTGTGGTTGTTGGTATTGAGGATCCTCGGATAAAGGTCGGTAACGACCGAGGTATGGCATACTTTTTGTTTGGAGTTATCAACTTACAGCTTCATTGCATCCCGAAGCGTGTGGTAACTCGGCTTTGTGTCAGCAGAGATCCGGTTAGGTTCTCGGGGCGTCTTTCCAGAGGCGTACCCATTTCGGTGTAGGAAGTTCCTTTGCCTGACCATTTGTTGGAAATCCAAAGAAACAATATGAACCCTGTACGGTTTTAGTTGTATAACCTGCCATGGAATGTGGTGGTAACCTGCTATTGAACATGGTAGCTATAGTAGGCATACGATAATGGTCGTATGTTGGCTAAGATTTATATTATACTTTCGAAATATTTTCTACGCTATGCACTAAAAATAATAAAAATCAAAGGATTCTGCGTAGTAAGCATATTTGACTATCATAAGGAGAAATCTCCTCCAATTCTGCGTTTGCATTGTGTGTGTGGCGGGAGTCCTTATGGTAGTTTTATTTTTCAAAAGCATAGCGAAATTCTTTTGATTTTCTTTGTGAAAATAACTATTCTAGTTCTCACACCAGTCCCATGACTGACCTGGAGTTTATTGTTTTCCTTCCTAAACACTGGGTGCCCACTAATTTCCACACGGGCAGTCTAGAGTTAGGTTATCAGGATATTCTGGAATTTATGAGTTGCTGGAGGCAAGCTGGATGACATGGCGTATTCACTAGTATATAGTATATTTTTTTCCGCTGTTTGTTGTTGTACACTCTGATGATGTAATGTAATGAAATGTGATGTAATGTAATAACTGATATAATTCTTTTGTTTAAAGATTATTCATTTATCTATTACATGTTGTTCCGCTGCGATTTTGAGATTCTGATATTGTTCTGTTGTTTCTTTCTGTTCTGTTCTATCTTTTTCTCTCTTCTTCTATTTTTTTCTTCTTCTTAAACCCTAACGGTACGGTTTTCCGGCATTCGATTGTTCGGCAGTTGATACAGTGGACGTATTAATGTCGGTTTTCGAGCATCGAAAAGTCGCGTCGTCACATTTCTAGATATAGATGATTCATCCATTTGATATTATTTCCTTTGATTATTATTTGACTTGATTTATATAGGTGATGACATTTTCCTCGGCTTAGTTTGTGATTAATGTTATGATTATCGTTTTGAATTTTTTTGATGATGTTATCATATTAATATTATATCCAGTATATATTGAGTTCCATAGGTATATTAACCATTTGATTTAGATATAGTCTGGCCTGTGTGTTATCTATATAATGCTTGGGTCAGTCGAAGACATTTCACGTTCAAGGACAGTGAGACTAGCTTGTATTTTGGGCATAGAGGAGACTAGTATATTGTATTGTTGTATGTCATTTTTATTTATACAATCTAATGTACGTAGACTCTTGTTTTGTATATTGGACATACCACATATATTTTTGTATTATATACTATCGCTGCGATCGACTATGTGATCTATGTTATTTATTATATATTGTGTATTATTCTAACCTAGAGGCACTCGTGTTTATTGCTTTGGGCTGATATTGTATATGTTTTTTGGTAAGTTATATTTGATGTTTAAATACGTATCAGTATTAGCTTAAGGGAATATTCACATGTGTACCCTATATAGTCTCATTCTTTGTATTATTCGATAGTGTTACCTAGTAATACTCTTGGATAGTATGGTTATAGAGAAGAGGTTTTTACACTTATCAATTCAATTTTTATCTGTTAAACCTACTCTATGCTCGACCCAATGAATCTACAAATAATATTAGGATTACTACAAGGCAAAAAATTCTATAAAATGCTAAAATAATGACTCACCTTTTGAATCTAAGGCAATTTCAATTGGTGATATAGTGAACAACTCAATTGTTAAACAAGTTCTGACATAAGAGTAGAAGCACCATGCCACCACCATTGCATACACTTGCAATGCCATGCCTTTTATTTTTCTACCTAAGAACCTACTGATGTGTCAAGTAATTAAATTTTTGCATAAAAAGAAAGTGAGCTAAATGAAAATGATGAAAGCTGCACGACAATACATATAACTATGAATAACAACTATATATCATAATAATCAAGGTTATATACCCCTAGCAAGGCGACAATTCTAGCTTATTATATCATATTTCTACATAAGCATGATATAATATATAGAAAACAAAGACCATAATTAGGCCTGTAAACAGATGCAGTCGGATACGGATAGCGCTGTATCCGTATCCGTATCCGAAAATGTAAATTTGTATCTGAATCCGTATTCGATATCCGCGAATACCCGTAGAATATTATCCGTATCCGTATCCGCTAATATTTTCGGATATCCGAAAATATCCGTATCCGGCTTAGCGAATACATATATTTTTGGATATCCGAAAATATTCGTATCCGAACCTCAAAATCTATCCCAAAATTAATCAATATAATGCATATTTCATTTTTTTGACTGAAAAAAAGATGAAAAAACCTTGTAATACATAAATTACATCAAATTAACAATAGGTAATCCAATCACACAAAATCCGTATAATAAATTAGTGTATTTGTATTAAATTTATGGATATAAAATAACATATTAATATATAAATATTTAATTTCAAACCGGACGGATATTTATCGGATACGGATACAGCCATATCCATATCCGTATCCGAAATATGTTTTAGATATCGGATATCCGCATTCTCTTTTCGGATATCAGATATTTTTCATGTTTTCGGATACAGATGCGGACAGATTTCGTATATTTCGGGTATTCATTGACAGGCCTAACCATAATACAACAAAATTGTCTTGTATCTCTCTAATGTGTTAGTATTAAAAAAATGAATTTTGCATAATGCTTGTGGAAAATGTGAAGGATCCTTGATAGATTTTAACAATTGACACCAAAAACCTGATCTATTAACCTACATTACTCAAACATAAAATCTACAATGATGAGAAGGTATAATAAAATAAATGGTAATGTACATGTAGATAAGCATAACCAGATACATGAGCCCATTTCCATTTCACAGAGCGTGCACACAAAGGTTTAAATATTAAGTGGTTTTTATATTGAAGTTATAATATGACTTAGATGTTTTTAGTACAGATCACTCAAACTATTTACAAAGAAATAACCATTTAATATTTAAAACAATTAACATACCTTACTTGCATGGGAACAAATGAAGAATTCCAAAATCCCTGTCCTACCTCAAAAGATTTGTCATCATAATGTCTAAAATAGGGTTGCAACGAGCATTACTATGATACTTCAAAATAAGAATAAATTCGCAAGTTCATAGAATTTTTATTCACTATAGGGATAAAATGGTGCACCTAGAGAGTCCTTACGATCAGCAAGCCCTAAAAGAATTTTGGAGAGCAACTTGTAATTGAATTAATGGCATTTAATAATTCATGGTGATTTTTTTCATTTGTAGATAAATAATTAGATAAATAACGTGATATGGAAAAAACTCACAAATTAAATAAACACAAAATGTTAGGACATTACAGTCTCTTTCAAAGTTCACTCAAACAATATTAAGGATGTAAAAGAAACAATCAAATAACATAGGTACAACCTACAAAAAGTGCAACCATGATATGGGTAAGCTCATTCTTAAAGTAATACTAAACTTTGGAAACTGATATATTGAAGTTACAAAAGAAATGACAGTAAAGAAAATAAAATGAAAATGAAATTTTCTTTTAGCATAACATGGATGGAAAAAAAAATAAACTGATATTTAGTATAATATGGATGAAATATCAAGCTACAAGGAGCCCTCACGCATATGCATAACTTGCCACTCTAGTTTCCATATTTGTGATAAATTAAGAGAAGGGAAAATTATACCGAGTATGTGATAATGTAAGCCGGTATGAAGCACTTCAAGTTAGATAAACTTATATGCACTTGCAAAAAATATGCTTATGGTACTAATAATAGTCTTGGGTGCTTTTTCCATCAACTTTACCCTTATCTCAAAATAAAATGGATGAAATGCGGGCTAGAGGATATCTTAGTGGCAAATTGGGTATGCACCCACATGTTTGGACTTAGGAATGAAGTACAACAATTTGAAACAAATGATAGTACCATGCTATGTGATAAAAAATTTATCTGGTTTATCCCATTAAAGTTCAATTTTGCAATGTCATTATTTACAGCAATTCAAGGAGCCTTTAGTACGATCAAATGAGATAAAACTATATACGCTTTCATAAAAATTCTCGTAGAATCGAGAATGAAGTTTTCATTCTGTACATGCCAGATCATAAATTAGTAACTGCATCCAATCTGCGAAAAAGTCCCAATTGTTTCAAACTTTTGATAATATTCGCTAAACAGGGCAGATTGTTTAAAACGGAGATAAAATTGTATTAAACAAGCTTTTGTAAGATCGATGTAGTTGTTTAGATTTACAATTTGAATTTTTATGTTTCTTAAAAATGTAAGATGAGAAGAGAGGAAATTGGGTTCAAAATGTAGACGTAGAAACTCAAGCATCACAATCGATTTCAGAGTTAAATATTTTTGGTGAAGAAAGAAGATTTAATGTTTTACATGTTAAAATTTCATTTATTACCCTAGGAGGCATAAACTTTCGAAAAAACAAAATCGTGCAATAGCATAGCTACCACAGTTAAAATAAACAGTTACTTATAGCATAGGCAATGGCATAGCCATCAAATACGTTTGTTCCTCTGCCAATGTTTTGTTCATCCAGCTATTTTTATTTGTGTTTTGTGCACTTATTTAATTAATTTACCACCAAAACATCATATTTTCATAGTCATCTAAAAATAAAATTAAATAAGTGCATAGAATATAAAAGAAAACAACTGGACAAACAAAACAACATGGTCCTATCAAGCAACACAATAGACTCTTGAGTAGCATTTTGAAGAATAGATGTTTTTTGAAAGCAGTCAACCAAAAATATGGATATGTTATTAATCATGAAGTTGTTATGGAAACTAGAAACTAAGTACACCACCAAAACAACTAAACATATTCAAAAAAATATTTTTGTTTGATCCGAAAATAAAATCTATACGCAATAAATAAAAATATAAAAATTAACTTACTTTAATTTAATTAAGGAGAATACATATATAACATGATTACTAAGAAATTGAGCGCCTGGGTCCAAACAAAAATAAAGAAATATGCACAAGAAAAACCACTCACTTTCTCCGGCCATGATGCGATCTATTGCACCAAGACATGTAAAGATGACATTGGTATGTGTCATCACACATTCATTACATGAAACGTAGCAACCCAACTATGCAGCCGACAAAGACATGAGATCATAGGTCTCTTTTATACTAGCATATAGAAGGATTATTTATTTTTTCAAAGTTTTCAAAATGAGGTTAAGCTAATCCAAGGCAAAACATAAGAAAAGAATGTAACCCAAACAAATTTTCATGAAAATGTACAGTCAAGAAGATGAAAGGGTGAATACCATGCATTGGGTTCCATATGAAGTTCGGTTAGCACACTTGGATAAGAGAAGCAACTTATGCCTATCTCTATTCTGGAAAGTTATCCAATCACAACCTCAACTATGGAAGGAAAAAGGACAAACAGATAATGGCACATATATGCTAAAATATAATGATGGATAATCACACAAACCGCTACTTCATTTGTAGTTACCTCTCTTAAAATGTTGAATCCCTTCAGTTTACAGGGGTCTTGTTTTGATCCCATAGAAATGAGAAGTTAAAGAAAATTTAGAGCAAAAAAATTAGTAGGTAATGAAAAAATATGATATGTTTGTGTCAATTTTCAAAAGAATTTGCATTTCCAAAATAAAATTCGGTAAAGCATAGTTTTTCGCAACCGGTAGTCTCTCATATGCTATTTATAGAAGCATTCCCTATTTATTTTTGTAGAATAATCATATTATATGTTAAAACTGATTATTGTGATGACTCAAGCTTTACATAAACTTTATTCGTTGTCATCAATGTTAGTCTGTTGAGAAAATGAAGAAAGTTTACACCACTTATGTTGTTGATAACCACATTAGGTGTTTCGCTAGTTTGTTAATGTTTTAGATATTAAGCAATTAAAATCTAGAGAGCTAAAGTATAAGGTTATAAAACTTCTACTGCCAAAATAAGCATTAGCAAGAGATATAGTTGGTAAGTACTACGGTAAGGTCTAAAGGAACTTCTTTACTGTAAAAAGATATCAATAGAAATATGTATAACATCAAATTTATTATCTACAGTTCACCCTTATTTCCTTCTCCAGGTATGTACCATAAGGAAAGAGTAAGAGTTTGCCTGAACTTGCATTTAGAAACTGTTGTAGAGCATAAAAGCACTTGGTTGTGTTATAAAATGTATATTTAAGAGATAATGATATAAGAAGCGCACAGAATTAGAAAAGGTTAATAATTATTATTATAATGGAGGAACCACGGGTATCAGGCCATACCTGCTAAGATGCTAATTTTTCCAAGAGTCAATTAGAATTTCATGGAAACAAGTCTAAAACTGTCAATGTAGCTCCAAATCAAATGGCTTGATCATATGGTGAATCTATATTTATTCATTCGTATGGTGTTATAATTGTTTCATTAATATTTTTTATTAATCGAAAAAAATAAATTTTAAAACACGAAATTTGATTTGTTAATCCCAATTCGTAATGCCACATCTTCTGTTCTTTACATCAGTTTCACTCATTTGTGTAATTATCTATTTTGTACACCATGCTACTTAAAACTTCATTAAGAAGCTATCAAAAGCAAGCTTTTTTTGAATAAATAAGAGCATATTTTTTGTGAAAAGTGGTATATTATCCTTTTGTTATCACAAAAGATTAGATAAAAAGATGTGAATAAAAATATTTTGGCTATTAGTCACTGTTTTCAATTGGCAAGTAAAAATAGTAAGTCGGGTTAAGTAATTTTTCTTCTTCGCACGTCCAATTATTAGCTTAAGATTTTTATTTTCCATATATTTTTTACTAAAAGAAATGTATATAAGAAATTTACTCCATCTAAAAGAAGAAACAAGTTGAAACTATAAAAAATAATTAGGGTGAATTAATTACCAAATAGAAGTATCATAGACACTAGCAGCTTTAATCAGCAAAAGGCCTCCTTCTTTAGCTCTCTGAGAGTACTAAAAAATAGCATGAAGCTATGGAACATATCTACATGATCCCGACCTTGTTAATGGTGCCAACACTACTCTGCACTTTCATTAATTTGTTAATTCATAATGGTGGAAAATACAATATGTAAATAGATGAGAAAATTAAAACCTAGAGTGGAATAGGGGAGGAGGGAGGTAGTATGAAAAGGAGCGGAAAGAGCATGAACGAGGGCTTAGGATTGGGGGAGTCGCCATTTCTAAAGAAATCAGAAATGGGGCGAGAGCGTAAAAAATTTAGAGGGTACATGTGTGCTTTTTTGACATATGCTCTTTTGGGTGTAGAAAAACAAACGTTTTGCAAAGGTCCTAAGACCATTGTAATATTGCAAGGACTCAAAATGGTTGCTAAAGAGTTAGCAGATGTTCTAAACCATTATAATATTGCAACGGTCCAAAGACGTTGCAAAATGTCCGCAAATGCATAGCAAAATTGTTTATACGATGTAGTGAAGTAAAAAATAATTTTATGAGAGATATCACTTCTTTTATCTTTTAAGCTTATAAAATTTTGTCTTTAAGTCAATATAGATGCAAGTAGAACTAAAGACCAATTATGTTGAAATGATTACCAAAATTTTATTCACTGGTTAGTAAGAAGTTTTATGGTTAAACAAAATACCATGTTTGATTTAAAAGGACTGTAATTACCTCCACTCGCTCCCATTCTCCATAAACTTACTACTTGCTTCACCCACTCTGAAAATCAAATCATCTTCTTAACCAACTTACATGCACTCATTAATAGAGCATCTTCAAAAAAGGCATATCCCACTTTTATATTCAATAGGACAACAATCTTCAACTCCAAGGGTATGAATTAAGTTAAATATTACATGCAATCTTCGAGGACCAATTCTGTATCATGAATATGTCCTGGACACCTATTTAGTAAGCGTCTGATGTTGGACACGTATTTAATATTATGTATTCGAAGATGATAATGAGGAAAATGGTACTCCTCTTAGTCGCATTCATCCAATTCAAGGTGAAGCGATGAAGATTATGACTTGCGTAACATTTACTGTCATTATTCTAAAGATTCGTTTAGGGACAATGACCAGTGTAACGACCCGTATTTTACGTATCAAAAGATCATAAAATATTTTATTTTATTTCTATGAGGTTGTATGATTCTATAATTTTGGAATATGGCTCCTAGGGACATTTTGCACACCTATGATTTTTTTTGATTTTCTATGTGACCATTTTAATCCTTGTTTGGGCTATAACTTTTGATAGAAGTCGAATTAGGGTCTTAGACCAGTTACATAGCTTCCGGATGATGGTTTCTTATTTCGTAGAGTGGTCATAATAGAAAACAGACTTACGGTTATGAAGATATGGCCATTTTAAGTTTTAATAGCGGTTGGCCAGAATTAGTACAGAATTAAATAAGCCCATTAGTTTGTCCATTAGTCTAACTAGATATTACTATTAACAGGGGCTGTAGGAGTTGAATTAGAACTTTTCACTCTCATTCCAAATCGGGTCTTAACCTTAATTCGCCCTATCTTCATCCTAATTCATCCAAATTACTCTCTAAATCAAAATAGATTATGGATTAGAGATTTGATCCTCAATTAGAAGATCGAGATTACCTATCTGCTTGTCGCTGGTCGGATTAGATCTACATATAAATTAGTTGAATTTGGTAATTGGTAAGTGGTTTATGGCTTCTCATTATCATATGCATGTTTATATGGTAGAATTATAGATTTTAATATGGTTTTGATCCTAAAGTCCTTTTTCTAAGTTTAGTAACATATTGACATATGTTTATGACCTAAATTGATAAATTCTAATATGATCTTTAGGAATTATTTAGTAGTTTTACAACATTCATGTTAATATGTTCATTATTGCTTAGATTTGGATTAGAAATTGATTGATTGTTATAATTATGTGTGTTGTTTATTTGATTGAATGTATGGCATGTATGAATGGATGTAATTATTGTGATTCTATGTTTGTATGTTGTACTTTGATGTTGTTTGTTAGTGTTTTTGATGCATAGGAAGATAGATTAGTGAATTGAGTAAATCAGAGGCAAAGTTGGTCGGAATTGGACGAAATTGGAGGAGAGGCTCTGGAGCAAATCGGGAGCCCACATGGTAATTTGCACCTCATTTAGAGTTGAAGATAAGACTCTGTTAGTTCCTGAGATGATGATTTTGATGACAAAAACCTTAGGACTTGTTATAAAATATAAATACTAATATCTTTGTCTAGATATATATGTATATGTAGGATATATATATATATAGGTACTGAGAATGAAGATTGTATAGCATAAAGATTGAAGACTTAGTATAGAGATTTAAGACCAACGAATTCAAGATTGAAGAATCCAAGACTGAAGACTCATGAGTATCAAGAGTTCAAGATATCATGAGTTTAAGATATCAAGATAAGTAATAGAATCTAGATTTATGTTAAAACTTCATAATAGCACTAAAATCTTTATTCGGATTTTAATTATGCAATGGAATCCACCTTCTTGGTTTAATAGTGGGATGGTACCCATGACCTCTTCAGTGGGATGGAACCTACGACCTTCTCTAGTAGAATGGAATCCACGAAATTTTCAAAATGATTTATTATAACTATTTTTCTAAAAACTATTTTTTAAAAGTCATCTCTTTCGGTTTAAATATGTTAGCCTTAAAATATCCTTACCATCTTTTATATTTTGATTTCAAAATCATCTCTTGTTTTAAAACTATCTCAGGTTTTAATATTATAGCTTTAAATTTCAAAAATATTATAGATTATATTATAATTGGTTTTTATACTTATTTTATAATATTGCTTTTATATTATAGGTTATATATTTTAAAGATTACTTTTTAAATCTCTTTTATAAGTTTAAACTACATTGAAAATGGTTTACAAAGTTTAGAAATTGTTTTGATAAGTTTTAGAATAGAAATCATTTTAAAGAAAAAATAATTTTCAAATATACATACGCATGCCGACATACCCCATCCCCCCATGTCGACATGGTACCTACAAAATTTAAATTTCAAATTTTCAAAAGAAGTGTCTATTCGGCATAACCTTTCACGAATTGACATGACCGCTATTCTCCTATAAATATTAGTTGTTTTCAACGAATTTTAAGTTAGTTTTTCTTCATTTCTTCACTCCTTATTCTCCACTCAAATATTCTCTTATATTTCAAATGTTTTAACAAAACACTATCGAAATCCTAAGTGAATCAATCTCGAACATCTCTAAATTGATTCTCTATCACTCTCTCTCAAAGATCTCGGTGCTATTCAAAGTTATAGGATCATTTGTAATCAAAGAAGTATATCGAGTCTTTCTATCTATCAAAGTGATATTGGAAATGGTGTGATTGTGGCCTGTAAATCAAGTGGGTATGATTATAACTCATAAATCAATTAGGTGAACTTGTAGCCTGGTTAAACCAATAGAGTTTTCCCTGGATTTGAAGACAGGAAGGTGTATCTCGTGGTTTTGAAATCGAGGTCGTAATATCGACATTATATTGGAAAGAAATCTGCACAAGAAATTGTATGGGACTGGATGTAGGGTAACTCCGAACCAGCATAAAATTTTGTTATGTTCATTCCCTTACTTCTTTTATTTACTATTTGCATCTGTGTCTGATTTTGTGATTTTTTTTGTGTTTTTGAATTGCATCTGTTTAGATTTAATTTGAAAAGATTTCAAAAAGGTTCATAAAATTAATTGAACACTATTTGACCCCCCCCCCCAAACACTAGTGTTGATTTTTCCTTAATATTCGTAATCTGCATTTCCTACATTTAGTATTAGAGCATTGGTTTTCGAAGTTATCATAATCTAAATTTTGAAAAAGTTTAAAATGGCAATTTTTGGAGATTCTGCTAGCACTAGTTCAAAACTATCCAAATCATCATTGTCTCATAAATCTACATATTTTTATTATAGAAAATCAATTTATCTACCAAATTAGTGTGTTGTGCAGGAACATATATGTTATATGGCTTTTGAAGAATCAACACTCCATAGAAAAATGGTGCAAATCAAGAAAAACAAATGGATACATGATTGTGGATGTTCAAGACACATGACTGGCAATCCGAAGATAGTGAATGACATAATTTATGAAGATGGAGGACTGGTCAACTTAGAAGGCAACTCAAAAGAATATGTGATTGGCATCGGCAATGTCGGTAACTCTAAAACTCCTACTATTTTTGATGTTCTATTAGTTAGAAATCTAAAACACAATTTACTTAACATAAGTCAACTATATGACAAGGGCTATAAAATTAAATTTGAAAAGGATAAGTGTCACATCGAAAATAATAAATCAAATATTATCTTTGAAGAAATATGAAAGAAAAAATATATATTCTCGGTATGAAAATCTCAAATGATATCCTATGTCTTTTGGCTAATACAAGTAACCCTTGGATTTGGCATAAAAGATTTGGGCATTTGAATTTCAAACTCTTATCTAGACTTTCAAAACTTGATCTAGTAAGAGGTCTCCCTAAAATTGATTTTTAAAGTAGGTAGAATATGTGATGCTTGTAAATTATGAAAACTTAGGAACGGTTCACTCAAATTTAAAGAAATGATTTCAACTTCAAAACCTATTAAGTTACTTCATTTAGATCTATTTGGCCCACCTCGAATTCAGTCAATAAGTCACAGTAAATATGTTTTTGTAATTGTAGATGATTATTCTAGATTTACATGGATAATTTTTCTGAAACTTAAAAGTGATGCTTTTGATTTTTTTAACTCTTGCAAAAAGAATCCGAAATCATCTTTCTTTAAAAATCAAAATTATTCGTAGTGATCACGATGGAGAATTTGAATTGAAAATTTTGAGAATTTTTGTAATAAAAAAGGAATATCTTATAATTTTTCCTTTCCAAGAACTCCACAACAAAATGGAGTGGTGGAGTATAAAAATAGGACGATTCAAGAGTGTGCAAGAACTATGCTTTTAGATAGTAAATTACCATGAAATTTTTAGGATGAAGCAGTCGCTCAGCTTGTTACATTTTGAATTGGATTTTAATTAGACCTCTAACCAATAAAACACCATATGAACTTCTTTTCAATAAGAAGCTAAAGGTATCTTATTTTAAAAAAATTGGAAGTAAATGCTTTATTCTAAATACAAAGGGAAATTTGGACAAATTTGATCCTAAATCCGACAAAGGAATTTTTATGTGATATTCTAATAGAAGTAAAGCATATAGAGTTTTCAATTTAAAAACTAACACCATTGAAGAAACAAGCTTGTATCTTTTGATGAAAATTTCAAAGATTTTTTTCAAATAAATGATGAAGATGATTTTGTTACTCTAAATAATGAATCAAATGAAACAAATTCTGAAACTGTTCGTTCTAATAAAAAATCAGGCTTTTAAAAGATCATCCTATGGAAAATATACTAGAAAATATAGAATCTGTTGTTAGAACTAGAAATCAACTAAAAAAGATGAGTAATGTAGCTTTTATATCAACTACTGAACCCAAAAATCCAAAGGAAACATCATCTGATGATTCATGGATTCTTGCTATGTAAGAAGAACTGAATCAATTCACCAGAAATGATGTATGGAAACTTGTTCCTAGACCTGAGAACAAAACTATAATAGGAACTAAATAGTCTTATAAAAATAAAATGAATGAACAAGGAGAGGTCGTTCGAAATAAAGCTCGGTTAGTCGCGCAAGGTTATTGTCAAGAAGAAGAAATAGACTACGATAATACCTTTGCACTCGTAGCAAGATTAGGAGCCATAGAATTCTACTTGCTTTCACAAACGATAACAATTTTAAATTATTTTAAATGGATGTCAAAAGTGCATTTTAAATTGTTTTGTTAAAGAAGATGTTTATGTTGAACAAACCCTACTTTTTGAAGATGAAAAGTTTCCAAATCATGTTTACAAATTAAAGAAAGCTTTATATGGTCTGAAACAAGATCCTAGAGCCTGGTATGATAAACTAAGATCTTACCTATTACAATCAAAATTTGAAATTTGTAAAGTAGATAATACTCTTTTTATTATAAGAAAAAAAATGATATCCAATTAGTACATATTTATATAGATAATATAATTTTTGGATCAACAAATAATGAAATAAATAAACAGTTTTTTGAAATAATGACAAAAGAGTTTGAGATGAGTCATATGGGTGAACTTATTTTCTTTTAGGATTGCAAATAAAATGATTAGATAGTGGTATTTTCATTAGTCAAGAAAAGTATGCAAGGGATCTAGTTAGTAAGTTCGATATGACCACTGCGAGTGGAAAACCCATTCCTATGGCAACCAATGAAGCCTTGAATAAAGAAGACATGTCAAAAGATGTTGATCAAAAACCATATAGGGGAATGATTGGATCTCTACTCTACATAACTGCCAGTAGGTCTGATACCATGCATGGTGTCTGTCTTCGTGCAAAGTACAAATCTCAACCCAAAGAGACCCATTTAAAAGCTATTAAACATATCCTAAGATATGTTAAACACACTTCAGGCTATGGCCTGTTTTACCCTAAAAATCTTTCTTTTGATTCAATCTTATGTTGTGATGCTGACTATGCTGGTTGTAAATCAGACTAAAAAAGAATAAGAGGAACTTGTCATTGTTTAGGACGTTCTTTGGTTTCCTGGTTTAGCAAAAAGCAAAATACTATCTCACTATCAACAATTGAAGCAGATGTTAGGAACTGAGTTGATGATGTTTTGATGACAACAACCTTATATAGTTATTATACTTTACTTTATAAAATATATACTAACATTTCCATATAGATATATATATATATAGGAAGTATATGCAGGTATCATCGAAGACTGATCGGTATAAAGACTCAAGCATCAAGATGAAGATTAGAGATTCAAGATTCAAGACTCTAGAGAATCAAAATTTCAAGATCTCAAAATAAGTGTCTAGTATTTTGTTAAAACTTCATAATAGCACTCTCATCTTTCTTCCAATTTTCTTTTGGGATGGAACTCAATTTCTATCGAAACCAGTGGCTTACAAACCCACGAAAAGTAGCTTACAAACCTACGACAAGTGGCTTACAAACCCACGAAAATCAAAATCATTTAAACTACTTTGTACAAGTTCTCGAGTCCTATGGAGGAGCTCTGTAGGAAGGTTCTTGCAATTTCAGTTTGAATAGATTTTTCAAAATGTTTTTAAATCTGTTTTCAAAATGTTTTAGCTTTAAAAATCATGTTTTCAAAAATATTTTCAAACTTTGTTTTAGCCTTGAAATATTCTTCTATTCTGATTTTAAAAACTTCTATTTTTAAAAACATCAAAACTTATTCTGATTTTAAATATTACTTATATAATTGACGGTCTATATCAATTATATATATATATTTAAAATAATGTTTTATATTCATTCTCTATCTCAAAATATTGTTTAAACACTTTACTTTGCTTCAGAGAAGTTTCAACTTGTTTTAAATTCAATTGTCTTTACAAATCAACATCTCTATAATTTTGAACTTAGGGATGTCGACATAAGGGGATACCCCATGTCGATATGGTGACAGTTGGATTCAAAATTCAATTTTCAAAAGAAGTGTCCATTCGTTCGAAAACCTTTCGCCAATGGTTATGACTGTTGTGCATCTATATAAAGGCTTCCAAAACGAATTTGTTTTAACAACTAATTTCTTATTTTCTTCACTCTTTCTTCTCCACCATTCTATATCCATAAAACTTCATATTTTCAAGATCGTGCCATCATTATGCCAAATTCTCAATAGGAAATCATTTGGATACTCTCTCTATTTGATTCTCCAACATTTACTAAAGATCAAAGTGCTATTCAGAGTTATAGGATTAATTTGTATTCAAAAAGTCCATAGAGTCTATCCATTCAAAAGGATTGTTATTAAGAAGTATTAGGGTGATCTTGTGTCCCGTAAATCAAGAGAGTTTACCCCAGACTCGGAGATAGGAGGTTTCCTCAAGGCCTTAGAAATTGAGGGTTGTAATTTGGATATTGACTTATAAAAATCTGTACAAGGATATTGCCTTGGTGCAGGACTAGATGTAGGAGGATTCCGAACCAGTATAAAGTTCGGTATGTTCTTTCCTTTTACTTGCTTTACTTTACTGTTTGCATTTGTTATATGTTCTGTGATCATTCTATGTTAGAATTCTGTTTAGATTTGTGTTGAAAGTTTTAATTTAGTCATATAGTTCATATATTCTTTAAAACACTATTCACCCCCCCTCTAGTGTTATTTCTGCCTTAAGATCCTTAATCCGCATCCCTAACAATTGGTATCAGAGCACTGGTTTTCATTATTTTCATAATCTGAAACTTGAAAAATATAAAAATGGCATTTTTGGAAAATTGTGTTAAAACTGTTTTGAATCTATGCATTTCATCAAAGTATCATAAGTCTGCATATAGTTATTTTGAAAAATCAAGTTATCTACCGAATTGGTGTGTTATGCAGGGACAGAAATGTTATATGGCTTTTGACGAATCAACACCCAATGGACAAACTGTGCAAATTAAGAAAGATAAATGGATACTTGATAGTGGCTGTTCAAGGCACATGACTGGAAATCCCGAGATACTCAAGGACATTACTTATCAAGATGGTGGATTAGTCAATTTTGGTGACAACTCTAAAGGATATGTGGTTGGCGTCGGCAATGTCGGTAACTCTAAAACTTTACTTATTTCTGATGTTTTATAGGTTAGGAACTTAAAACATAATCTGCTTAGTATAAGTCAACTTTGCGATAAAGGTTTTAAAATTAAATTTGGAAAAGATAAATGTCACACTGAAGATGATAAGTCTAATATAATTTTTGAAGGTATTAGGAAGAAAAATATTTATATCCTTAGTATGAAAATTCCAAATGATAATCTATGTCTTTTGGCTAATACAAGTGACCCTTGGATTTGGCATAAAAGATTTGGCCATTTGAATTTCAAATTATTATCTAGGATATAAAAAGTTGACTTAGTTAGAGGTCTACCCAAGTTAAACTTTGAAGTAGATAGTATTTGTGATGCTTGTCAATTAGGAAAACTTAAGAAAACTTCATTTAAATTAAAAGATGCTATTTCTACCTCTAGTCCTCTAGAATTACTTCATTTAGATTTATTTGGTCCATCTCAAGTTCAATCAATTAACCATAGTAAATATATTTTTGTTATAGTAGATGATTATTCAAGATATACTTGGAAGATCTTTTTAAAACATAAAAGTGATGCTTTTGAAATATTTAAAAACTTTTCTAAAAGAATTCAAAAACAACATTCTTTCAAAATTAAAACTATTCGAAGTGATCACGGTGGTGAATTTGAAAATGAAAATTTTGAGAATTTCTATACTCAAAAGGGAATTACTCACAACTTTTCATTTTCAAGAACTCCACAACAAAACGGAGTAGTAGAACGTAAGAATAGAACGATTCAAGAGTGTGCTCGTACAATGCTTTCTGATAGTAATTTACCTAAACATTTTTGGGCTGAAGCAGTTGCTACAGCTTGTTATATATTAAATAGAATTTTAATTAGACCATTAACAAATAAAACTCCATATGAATTACTTTATAATAAGAAACCTATAGTTGCTTATTTTAAAGTCTTTGGGAGTAAATGTTTTATACTTAATACAAAAGATAATTTAGATAAATTTGAACCAAAAGCTGATAAAGGATTCTTTATTGGTTATTCTAATAGAAGCAAAGCATTTAGAGTTTTTAATTTAAAAACTAATACTATTGAAGAAACTATGCATGTATCTTTTGATGAAAATCTTAAAGATATTATACAAATAGATGATGAAGAAGATTTTATAAATTTAAATCAATCTAATGAAACTATTAGTGAAATAAATCAACCTAATAAGAGATTTAAAATATCAAAAGATCATCCTATAGAAAATGTTTTAGGAAATATTGAATCTGTAGTAAGAACTAGAAATCAATTAAGTAGTATGGGTAATGTAGCCTTTATATCAAATTGAACCTAAAAATCCAAAGGAAGCATCGTCTGATGATTCATGGATTCTTGCTATTCAAGAAGAATTGAATCAATTTACCAGAAATGATGTATCGGAACTTGTTCCTAAAACTGAGGATAAAAGTATAATTGGAACTAAATGGGTTTGTAAAAATAAAATGAATGAACTCGGTGAGGTCATAAGAAATAAAGCTCGTTTAGTCGCGCAAGGTTATTGTCAAGAAGAAGGAATTGACTATGATGAAACCTTTGCCCCCGTAGCAAGATTAGAAGCTATAAGAATTCTACTTGCTTTCGCTAATTATAATAATTTCAAATTATATCAAATGGATATCAAAAGTGCTTTTCTAAATGGTTTTGTAAAAGAAGATGTTTATGTTGAACAACCTCCACTTTTTGAAGATAATAAATTTCCAAACCATGTAGACAAGTTAAAGAAAGCTCTATATGGTCTAAAGCAAGCTCCTAGAGCCTGTTATGAAAGACTAAGATCTTATTTACTTCAATCTGGTTTTGAAATTGGTAAAGTAGATACAACACTTTTTATTAAAAGAAATAATCAAGATATTCAACTGGTTCAAATATATGTAGATGATATAATCTTTGGATCAACTAATAACATAATGAATAAATAATTTTCAGATATAATGACTAAAGAATTTGAAATGAGTCACATGGGAGAATTAAGTTTCTTCTTAGAGCTTCAAATTAAACAACTAGGAAATGGAATCTTCATAAGTCAAGAAAAATATGCTAAAGACTTAATCAATAAATTTGGTTTAAGCACCTCTAGTGGGAAACCAACTCCAATGTCAACAAATGTAGGTTTAAGTAAAGAAGATAAATCAAAAGATATTTATCAAACTTTATATAGGGGAATGATTGGTTCGCTACTCTATATAACAACGAGTCGTCCTGATATTATGCATAGTGTTTGTCTCTTTGCAAGATACCAATCACAACCTAAAGAAACTCACTTAAAAGCTGTTAAAAGAATTTTAAGATATGTAAAATACACTTTAGATTATGGTTTATTTTATTCTAAAAGTAATACTTTTGATTTAATATCATATTGTGATGCTGATTATGCTGGTTGTAAATCAGACCGAAAGATTTCAAGTGGAACTTGTCACTTTCTAGGACATTCACTGGTTTCCTGGTTCAGCAAGAAACAAAATATTGTTTCCTTGTCAAAAACTGAAGCAGAGTATATATCTGCTGCTCTGGCCTGTTCACAAGTCATATATATGCAACAAACTTTAAAAGATTTTGGAATTAACATAAGTAAATCATCGATATATTGTGATAATACTAGTGCAATAAATCCATCTAAAAATCCAACTCATCATGCTAGAACTAAACATATTGATATAAGATATCATTTTCTTAGAGATAATATAACTAAAGAAATAATAACTCTAGATTATATAAATACTGAAAAACAAATTGTTGATATATTAACTAAACCATTGGCCGAACAGAATTTTACTAAATTTAGAAGAAAATTAGGTATTTATTCAAAATTTGAAATATAAAATAATATAATAATCAATAAAAATTCAAAATAAAAATTACACTTTTTTTGAAGAACATGTCGACATGCCCCATCTCATGATGTCGACATACCCAACAAAAATTTGAAAATTGAATTTCCCTCCAAAGTTAGTTATTTGGTTATTTATCTATTTATTTCGTTTTCTCTCCTCTTTCTTCACTATATTCTCTGTAAATAACTTCTGAAACAATAAAATAATGGCCTCCTCTTCTATTAATGAACCCACTTCACCCACATCTCCTCATTCTGGTCCATTTCAATGAACTACGCACGCTCGAGTGATCAAATTGCAAGAGAAGATGAAAGATATCCTTCAATTGATGACTGAAATTCAAGTAAGTCAACATAGGATGGATAGAGAATAACAAAGGCAAGAGAATATTATTAGGAATGTACAAAAATTCCTTATGGATAACCGTACAAATCCTATTAATATTGAAGACTCTTCACAAGCCATGGAATCCGAGGAAGAAGAACCTATGGAATAACCACAAGAAGACCAAGAGGAAGATCAACCTTTACCTCAACCCGAAGTCCCAATGAATACGGACTAGAGCGTTATTTGCGTTGGTGAGATCCTTGTGATACTAATAGAAACATAATTAAACAACGTGGAAACTTTTGTCTCAACTACCCCAATTGTTCGATTCATAAGTCTCCTATAGTTAAGGATCGCCATTAAAGCGTACTTTCATTTTATTCTTTGTTTTAAATTGTTTTGTTTGTTCGTGTTTATGTGTGTTCATATATATGTTGTAATAACTAAAATGTGTTCACTTATACTCATTGTTTCATGCTTGTTCTATACATATTATTTGTTCATACTAATCATTCTTGAATTCTTAAGTAGTTAATAGTTTTTGTTGATGACAAAGGGGAGAAAGTTATAAAAATATATGTGCTTGGTGTAAGAGGGAGTCATGGAGTAAGGGGGAGTTGTAGTTTTAAGAAGAAATCACGGAATAAGGGGGAGTTATGGTATGGTAAGAATATTTTATAAATAAAGGTTGTCATCATCAAAAAGGGGGAGATTGTTAGGAACCGAGTTGATGATGTTTTGATGACAACAACCTTATATAGTTATTATACTTTACTTTATAAAATATATACTAACATTTCCATATAGATAGATATATATATATATGTATATAGGAAGTATATGCAGGTATCATCGAAGACTGATCAGTATAAAGACTCAAGCATCAAGATGAAGATTAGAGATTCAAGATTCAAGACTCTAGAGAATCAAGATTTCAAGATCTCAAGATAAGTGTCTAATATTTTGTTAAAACTTCATAATAGCACTCTCATCTTTCTTCCAATTTTCTTTTGGGATGGAACCCAATTTCTATCGAAACCAGTGGCTTACAAACCCACGACAAGTAGCTTACAAACCTACGACAAGTGGCTTACAAACCCACGAAAATCAAAATCATTTAAACTACTTTGTACAAGTTCTTGAGTCCTATGGAGGAGCTCTGTAGGAAGGTTCTTGCAATTTCAGTTTGAATAGATTTTTCAAAATGTTTTAGCTTTCAAAATCATGTTTTCAAAAATATTTTGAAACTTTGTTTTAGCCTTGAAATATTCCTCTATTCTGATTTTAAAAACTTCTATTTTTAAAAACATCAAAACTTATTCTGATTTTAAATATCACTTATATAATTGACGGTCTATATCAATTATATATATATATATATATATATATTTAAAATAATGTTTTATATTCATTCTCTATCTCAAAATATTGTTTAAACACTTTACTTTTCTTCAGAGAAGTTTCAACTTGTTTTAAATTCAATTGTCTTTACAAAACAACATCTCTATAATTTTGAACTAAGGGATGTCGACATAAGGGGATACCCCATGTTGACATAGTGACAGTTGGATTCAAAATTCAATTTTCAAAAGAAGTGTCCATTCGTTCGAAAACCTTTCGCCAATGGTTATGACTGTTGTGCATCTATATAAAGGCTTCCAAAACGAATTTTTTTTTAACAACTAATTTCTTATTTTCTTCACTCTTTCTTCTCCACCATTCCATATCCATAAAACTTCATATTTTCAAGATCGTGCCATCATTCTGCCAAATTCTCAATAGGAAATCATTTAGATACTCTCTCTATTTGATTCTCCATCATTCTACTAAAGATCTAAGTACTATTCAGAGTTATAGGATTAATTTGTATTCAAAAAGTCCATAGAGTCTATCCATTCAAAAGGATTGTTATTAAGAAGTATTAGGGTGATCTTGTGTCCCGTAAATCAAGAGAGTTTACCCCAGACTCGGAGATAGGAGGGTTCCTCAAGGCCTTAGAAATTGAGGGTTGTAATTTGGATATTGGCTTATAAAAATCTGTACAAGGATATTGCCTTGGTGCAGGACTGGATGTAGGAGGATTCCGAACCAGTATAAAATCCGGTGTGTTCTTTCCTTTACTTGCTTTACTTTACTATTTGCATTTGTTATATGTTCTGTGATCATTCTGTGTTAGAATTCTGTTTAGATTTGTGTTGAAAGTTTTAATTTAGTCATATAGTTCATATATTCTTTAAAACACTATTCATCCCCCCTCTAGTGTTATTTCTGCCTTAAGATCCTTAATCCGCATCCCTAATAGCAGAATATATCTCTACTTCTTTGGCTTGTTCTCAAAGTTATCTATATGTAACAGACCCTAAATGATTTTGGATTAAATATTTCAAAATCATCAATTTATTATGATAATACAAGTGCAATAAATTTGTCCAAAAATCCTACTCATCATGCCAGAACCAAACATATTGATATCAGACATCATTTTCTCAAAGATAATATAAGAGATTGTATCTCTTGAATTTATCAACACTGAGAATCAAATAGCTAATATTCTGACCAAACCCTTGAACCAATCAACATTTATTAAATTAAGAAGAGAATTAGGTATTTATTCTATAACTAAGACATATGATATAGACAGAGTAACATATATATTTAAATAAATATATAAAAACAAAATAGTCAAAATTTTCATAAGGATGTCGACATGCCCCTACCCCCCATGTCGACATACAACGGTAAAATTTTAATTTTGATTTTCCCTTTAAAATCAGTTAGTGGTTATATAAACCATAATATTTCGAATTCTTCTGTCGTCTCTCTCTATTTTCCCAGTAATAAACTTTTGAAAATATAAAATAATGGCCTCCTCTTCTAAATCAAACCGAAACGCAACCTTTTCCTTCCCTTCTCATAATTCTGGTCCATTTCGATGAACTACAATAGCTCGAGTGATGAAGATTAAGGAAACTTTGAAGGATTCCCTACAAATGCTGACTAAATTACAAGCCATGCAAATAAAGATGGCAAAGGAATAGAAGAAACAAGGAAAGATCCTTAGAAATTTGCAAAAATTTCTAATGGATATTCATGCAGATCCTATCTGATCGAAGATGATTCCTCTAACATACATATTCATAATCCATTAGAGGACGATGAAGAAGAAGAGGATGAAGTGCATATGGAAGAGAATGATAAAGTTATTTGCATTGGAGAAGTCTATTTTGAAAAAGATGGTAATTGGTCGAGCAATATGGAAACTTTTGACTCTCATTAGATTGTTTTTATGATAATTATTTTATATATTGTGTATTTGTATATATTCGTTTATATGTTTGTGCAATATAACAACATATATAATAAAATTAGATTTATGTTTTCGCTTATTATACTTCGTTATTATCATCTAGTTTTATAGTATTAGTTTAAGTGGGAGTTATGTAGTTTAGGCTTAGTTTTTGTTGATGACAAAGGGGAGAATTATAAAATAGGATAGTCGGGCTGTTAGATAGGCTTAGATTAAGGGGGAGTTGTTGGAATAAGGGGGAGTCGGAGTAGAATCGAAGTTTGTGGAGAAGATTTTATAAACAAAGGTTGTCATCTTCAAAAGGGGGAGATTGTTAGTTCCTAAGATGATGGTTTTGATGACAAAAACCTTAGGACTTGTTATAAAATATAAATACTAATATCTTTGTCTACATATATATGTATATGCGGGTATATATATATATATATATAGATACTAAGAATGAAGATCGTACAGTATAAAGATTCAAGACTGAGTATAGAGATTCAAGACTGACGAATTCAAGATTGAAGAAACTAAGACTGAAGACTCATAAGTATCAAGAGTTCAAGATATCAAGATAAGTAATAGAGTCTAGATTTATGTTAAAACTTCATAATAGCACTAAAATCTTTATTCGGGTTTTAATTGTGGAATGGAATCCACCTTCCCGCTTTAATAGTGGGATGAAACCCGCAACCTATTTAGTGGGATGGAACCCACAACCTTCTCTAGTAGAATTGAATCCATGAAATTTTCAAGATGATTTATTTTGACTATTTTTCCAAAAAATATCTTTTTAAAAGTCATTTCTCTCGGTTTAAATATATTAGCCTTAAACTATTCTTATCATCTTTTATATTTTGATTTCAAAACCATCTCTCTTTTTTAAACTATCTCCTGGTATTAATATTATAGCTTTAAATTTCAAAAATATATTCCATACTTAAATTTTAATATTACTTCTATATTATAGGTTATATATTTTTGAGATTAGTTTTTAAATCTCTTTTATAAGTTTAAACTATAATGAAAATGGTTTACAATGTTTAGAAATTGTTTTGACAAGTTTTAGAATAGAAATCATTTAAAAGCAAAATTAATTTTCAAAATATACATAGGCATGCCGACATACCCCATCCCCCCATGTCGACATGGTACCCGTAGAATTTAAATTTCAAATTTTCAAAAGAAGTGTCTATTCGGCATAACCTTGGACATGACCGATATTCTCCTATAAATACCAATTGTTTTCAACGAATTTGAAGTTAGTTTTTCATCATTTCTTCACTCCTTATTCTCCACTCAAATATTCTCTTATATTTCAAATGTTTTAACAAAACTCTACCGAAATCTTAAGTGAATCAAACTCGATCATCTCTAGTTTGATTCTCTTTCACTCTCTCTCAAATATCATAGTGCTATTTACGGTTATAGGGTCATTTGTAATCAAAAAAGTATATAAAGTCTCTTTATCTATCAAAATCATATTGGAAATGGTGTGATTCTGGCCTATAAATTAATTGGGTGTGATTGTAGCTCATAAATCAATTAGGTGATCTTGTAACTTGGTTAAATCAAGAGAATTTGCCCTGGACTCGAAGACAGAAGGGTGTATCTCATGGCCTTGAAATCTAGGTTGTAATATCGACATAATATTTGAAAAGAAATCTGCACAAGAAATTATGTGGGACTGGATGTAGGGTAACTTCGAACCAGTATAAAAAATTTATGCGTTCTTTCCTTTACTTCTTTTATTTACTATTTGCATCTGCGTCTGATTCTATGATTGCTTTTGTGTTTGTGGATTGCATCTGTTTCGATTTAATTTGAAAAGATTTCAAAATGATTCATAAAATTAATTATACACTATTCACACCTCACCCTCTAGTGTTAGTTCTACCTTAGGATCTGTAATCTGCATTTCCTATAGACTCGATTCCAAGTTATCGAGATGAGTCGGAACCAAGTTATGAGGGATGGAGCTATGAGTTGGTCTCTTGCACGGTTGGATAGAGCTTTGGTCCAATGAGTTGTTCTATAGCGACATGTTGGAAAATTTAGCTACCTGTTGGATTAAGGGTCAAGTTATCTCTAGAACTAGAAATGGGGCTTTAGTTTGAGGGCCGAGTTATCAAGGAGTGATGAGTCGGGATCTAAAGCACCTGGAGAGGAATACTAGAGGCATGGAAAGGAAGGGTTCCAATAATTTTCTAAGTGTATAACTCGTTAACAAGTTATACCTATAACTCGATACCGAGTTATCGCAGTGCATGGGATGGATGTGAAATTTTTAGGACAGCTGTAGGTCGTATTGGAGGTGTTGGCTCATTCATATCAGGTTTGGATGGCAATGTAACGGCATGATGAAAAGCTAGAATCATGGGATGTTGGCCCGTCTTGGGAGCAGGTTCCAAAGATGACGGCTCGTAAAGTAGTGAGCCATAAGACCGACTAATATGGATGGGTTCCTCATGAATAATAGAAACTGGATTGAGAAATAAGGGCTCGGTATCCATATGGAGTAAAGGTGGGCTTAGAAGTATGTGCTAAGGAATTGTTGATGCTCAGAGTGTTTTCTATTGTACTCGAAGCATGGATATTGTAAGTGGGGACGCCCATGGATTGGTAGCGAGGATCTGTATACCTTGGACCCGTGGCTTTGGGTTTGGTGTCTAACTTTGGGTTGCGAGACGCATATCTAGCTGTTGAAAGAGAAATGAAAAGTTACAATAGAGAATAGATATTTCCGTTATTCCACGGCAGTAAGGAGGCCATACAAGTTATCATATATTCAAAGTATATAGATGAAGGTATTGAGTCTTGTTTGATGAATGTTATGGTTTCTTTGGTGCTTCCTTTAGTGGACTATTGCTTGAGAATATCATTGGGAGTAGGTACAGAAGATAAGGATATTTGGACATCCACTATGGTATTATGTATCGTACCTTTATGATGTTGTAGAGTAGCATGTTATACTGTTATGTGCTAACTCTCTATTTGCAGGGACAGGTCAGGTATGGTTTATGTACTCTTGTTCACTATTACCATATTTACCTGTATAGTATTTTGAGATGTATTTACCGCTCACACCAGACTATTGCCTGACACAAGGTTTTATGCTTTTCTTCTTATTATCTTATGTACTCTTAAATGGGCAGAGTAGATAATAGGTCTAAGTGATGTAATAGCTGTTCGAAAGATGAGCTAGATGGAGTTATCTCGTATTATATACTTATATGGATTCTATGCTTATTCTGTTGTGCAGTTCTAGGGAGCCTTAGCAATGACTGCTTAGACTTGTATTTGAGACGGTTATTGAGCTTTTTTCCATTGTGTAAACTCTGTGACATTTGAAATATAACTATATGGATTTGTACTCTTATGATTTGTTCACATAGTTATTATTGTCTCTTCTATTATATTTGTGATATTATATTTTATCCATGCACTATGAGATATGCCAGGTTATATGCTAGGTTTGTTATTATTCATCTTGATGATCATCTCATATTGACCAGGAACGACTGCAACACACTATATAGTTATTATCTGTGCTAGTGGTATTGGGCGATTATCACATTTGGTATTATAGCTTTGGTTACATGATTAACCTGTGTTGATACCATGATCCAGTAGAGATAAAGAAAGAGTTATCGCTTTGGAATGGATCTTGAGAGAGAGTGTGTGTGTATGTGTACGAGATAGTGCGTGCTTGTTATATGTTTGGTTTTCAAAACTATAAAGTAATATATTATATAGTAAAAGTCGCATGAACACGAGCACCGTAGACACAGTGTTCTTCATGAGAGACTGGTCATTCTTGTTATAGATGAGAATGAGCTGACATATAAGGATTACTATAAAGCCTGCTTCAGGAGCTGAAGAGGGAGCAGGATCAGGAGGTGCTACGCTGATTTCTAAACTATGTTCAATGTTGTAATGGCAACGATGATAAGGAATGCTCCTGGTATGGCTTTTGGTGGAGGTGCTCCAATGAAAGCATCTAGGGTTCATTTCACTAAATTAAACTGTTCCAGGAATGGATCAGCTATAGAAGTGCAAGATTGGATTGATACTTATGAGCGCATCTTCAGTGATATGAATTTGGACGATTCTATGAAGAGGAAGTTGGCTTCAGGCAACTTCAAGAGCGAGCTATGAGCTGGTGGAAAGTTGTTACTATTGCTACTCTAGAGGATCGGTTCAACTAGGACCAGTTCAAGGCAAGGTTCGAAGAAAAGTTCATTTTGGCTACCTAAAAGTAGACGTTGTTCAGAAAATTTGCCGAACTGAAGCAGGGAGAGATGTCAGTCTCAAAATATTTATGGAGTTTGACACATTGTCAAAATATGGGATGTTATTCATTGACACTCTCTTGATAAAGAATGAGAAATTCATCATTTGCTTGGATGACTACTTGGGGGAGAAGTTAGTGGACCTTGTTAAGGAGCCTTTTGAAAAGCTAGTAGAGAAGGCACTTCGCCATGAGAGTTCGTACCTTAGGCTAAGACTGCTATTGTTGTTTCTGTTGAAAAAGAGAAGCCAAAGCCGTAGCAAGACGGCGAGGGCAAGAAAAGTGGAATGGAAAGGGTGGTAAAAAGAAGGGTAAATGGGAGCCTACTTTCTATGGATGCAGCGAGAATGGTCATCTAATTAGAGACTACAAGATGAATGAGAAGAAGAAATACTATAATTGTGATAAGCCTAGGAATTGAAGAAGAATTTTCCAAAACGGGTAAAGGATAAGCAGATGGTGAAGGTATTTGCTTTGGATGCAGTCCCAACTTCGTCGAGTGCTCCCTCAGCAAAAGAGAAGGAAAATGGAGTCACCATTCAAGGTATGCTTTCTATTGTTGATGTTCCTGTTCGAGTTTTTTTGATATCGGTGCTTCCCATTCATTCATTGTAGTGAATTAATTGATAGACTAAAATTAGAACCCAAGATAATAGACCGAACCTTAATCATGAAAAACCCTGTTGGAGGCTCTACTAGTCTGTACATGGTTTGTAGTGGTATAGTTTTATCGAGTCATGGATGTTCTTTTGTTTGTAATTAATTTTTCTGAATTTTGTTGGGTTCGGGATTATCTTGGGAATGGTCCGGCTAAAAAGGTATGCGACTATAGTAGATTGCGAGAAGCTATTGGTGACAATTGGAAATGTGGATGGGCGAACAGTAGTGATTAGCTGCCTACCAAAGGATGGGGTGATGGTTAGCTTTCTTTATTCGTTTGAGGTTCCATAAGAGGGGTTGTCATTTGTGTCTATCTCTAGAGAGTATCCAGATGTTTTTGAGGAGGTGACCGGATTGCCATCTCATAGTGAGATCGAGTTTCGAATTGACTTATTAACGGAAATTAGGCCTATAGTTATGCCTTTGAGGCGTATGACACCCTGAGAGCAAAATAAATTGGAGGTGCAAGTGAATGACCTATTGAGAAAAGGGTTCATCAGAATAAATATATCTGAGGGGGCGCACCTATTGCATTTGCGAATAAGGCGGATGGCTCTTCGAGGTTGTGTGCGGATTATCATGAGCTGAATAAAGTGATGAAGAAGAAAAAATATCCACCCTCATGCATTGATGACTTATTCGATCGGCTGCACGGCGCAAAGGTATTTTCCCAAATGGAATTGGCGATGGGATTTCACCGTCTTAGAGTAGCGAAGGAGAGTGTGTCTTTTACTGATTTCGTACACCGTCGGAATTTTATAAGTGTTTGATGATGCCATTCGGGCCAACCAACGCTCCGACATACGTTTTGGATCTCATGAATTGGGTTTTTAGAGAATAGCTGAATAAGTTCATGATTATGTTCATGGATGATATTCTAATCTACTCCAGGACTGAACAGAAGCACAAGATGCCCATTGAGGATTGTTCTAGAGATATTGTGGAAGCATAAGTTGAGTGCAAAGTTATATAAGTGTCACTTTTAGAGGAAAGTAGTGAGATTTTTTGGTCATGTCATTTCGGGATAGGGTATAGCGGTGGGTCTTACAAAGGTGGCAGTGGTGCAAGAATGGAATCAGACAAGAATGCTACAAATGTGAGGAGTTTCCTAGGATTGGAGGGATACTATAGACGCTTTATCAAGGACTTCTCAAAATAGTAAAACCATTGACCAATTTGACAAAGAAGAATTGGAATTTTGTTTGGGATGCAAGGTGTGAGCATTCGTTTGTAAGTCTGAAGGAGAGATTGACGAATATACTAGTGTTGACCATTCCGAGTAGAAACGAAGAGTTAACAGTATACACTGATGCTTGTGATACTGGATTGGGTGTGGTACTGATGTGGAAGAGAAAAGTTGTTGCCTATGTAAGTTGACGGCTAAAGTTGCACAAATGGAATTACCCAACTCATGATTTGGAATTGGAGGCAATTATTTTTTCTTTGGAGATGTGAAGGCACTATTTCTTGGGAGAAAGATTTGAGCTGTTTACGGATCATAAATCCTTGAAGTACCTTTTCTCTCAGAATGATCTCAACCTTCATCGATAATGGTGGTTAGAGTTCTTGGCCTCTGATGATTTCATTATTTCCTATAATCTAGGAAAAGGGAATGCAGATGCAAATGCATTAAGTAGAAGACATGTAAGGTTGAGAGAAATGTTATTGGAATGAAGTAGATAGAGTATATTATTGTATTTGATTTTAGGCCTACTATGAGCTAGAACCTGAAACGTTGGCAACTTTATCGATTAGACCTACTTTGATTGAAAGGATCGGTACCAATCAGAAGCGAGATGCCAGGTTAGCGGAGATTATAACGAAGATAGAGGACGGAGTAAAACTTGAAGATGTGAAGCAATATAAACTTAACCAAGAAGGTTGACTTCGTAAGGATGAGAGGTTGTTTGTTCCCGATGTTGATGAATTATGAGATTAAGTGCTCAAAGAGCATCACCATGCTAGGTTGACCATTCATCTCGATGGTAACAAGATGTACTGAGATACAAAGCGAACCTATTATTGAGAAGGTATGAAGAGGGAGGTAGGGACATTCAACTTGAAATGTATAAAATGTCAGTTGGTAAAGGCAGAGCATAGGAAACCTAGTGATTGTTGCAACCATTAGAGATTCCTGAGTGGAAATAGGAGAAAGTATCGACGTATTTTGTAGATGGACTGTTGAGGACTCGAGTAGAGTATGATGGCATTTGGGTCGTAGTAGATCGGTTCACCAAGAGTGTGAGATTTATACCTGTCAAGTCAATCAGAACGACATCCAAGTTGGCAGAGTTGTATGTAAAGTGGATAGTATTATTTTATGGTGTACCAAAGAGCGTTGTAAGCGACCAAGATCCTATATTCACTAGTGGGTTTTGGAAGACCTTACAAGAGGCATTAGGAACCGAGCTGCATCTTAATACAGCTTATCACCTACAAATTGATAGGCAGACTGAGAGAGTAATCATATATTGGAAGATCTCTTGTAAGCGTGTATTATAGACTTTGATGGATCATGGGATGATCATTTACATTTGGTGGAGTTTGCATACAACAACAGTTATCAATCGAGTATTGGAATGGCTCCATATGAAAACCTCGTATGGAAAACTATGTAACACTCCTTCATGTTGGTGGGATGGGGATGAGAAATCGTTGCTTGGACCAGATATGATTAGAGAGACATCAAAGAAGATTGAGATAATTAGACAAAAAGTGAAAGCTGCTCAGGATCGATGGAAAAACTATGCAGATAAAAAACGAAGAGATTTGGAATATTGTAATATCCCGGAATTTTTAACAATATCAATTTAATAATCTGTAGTTAAAAAATTAAATTGATATTGATAATCTATTAATAATTATTCAGATAAATTTAATAATCTTCTTCAATAAATATTTAAATTGTTCATTTTATCTTTTAAATAATAAATTGATTTCTATTTATAAATAAATATATGGTTTATATTTTAAATAGATTGGTTTGGTTTTAATTTTAATAAGTAAAGCATATTTTCTAGTTTTATTATTTATAGTAATTTGGAAAATTTGTTTTATTTAATATTTAAAGTTTTTCAAAGTTAAATAAATGATTTTGGTTTAAATTTAATAATTGACTAATGTTTTAGAATTCTAATATATACATTTTTAAATTGGAAATTTTGATTTCAAATTAGTATTGAGTTTTAGAATTTATTTCATAAATAAATATATAATTTTAAAATTGATTAGAAAATATTTTAAATTGGATTTAGTTTTAAATTTAGAATAAATTCAATAAAATGATTTTTAATTTAATAATAAGAGAGTTGTGAAGCAAAATTGATATTGTATTGACTTTATAAATAAGCTTTGAAAAAAGATTTGTAATTTTTATTTCAAATTGAATTTTTATTTATAACTTAATTTGAAATTGTTTGGTTTTGAATTTAGTTTGAATTTAAATTCAAAAGTATAAATCTTAATTGTTTAATTGTTTTAATCTTTAAAATGTATAAGTTCATTTATAAACATAATTTGTTTTATTTATTTTGTAAATTCATACACATGTTTAAATATAAACTAACATATTAACTTAGGCTAATATACACATTAAATTGTAATTAGTACTAATTATCTTAATGAAACAAGTGTTCAATGTCTTTACAATTTGACAAGTGTTGTAATAAATGGACATGTGTTAAATTTTTAGTTTTTAATTTTCTTTGCTTTCCTTAAAATCTGAAAATGCATTTAGTTAAGTTTACATCTTCATTCATATTGAATCTTCATTTTTCTTTAATCAAAGAAATCTTCAAAACTTCTAAGATCAAATACATTTCATATTAAAAATTCAGAAACCCTGCAATCCACAGTTTCAATTCTGCATACACAAACTCATCTTTAAAATTACAACACTCTTCACAAAATTTGTATACATATATCCATAATCAAATCTGCATATACAAATTACCCAAAACCCTGTCCAAAATCTGCACTGATTCACCAACAATTTGTATACTCAAAACCATATTCAAGTCTGTAAATAACTCAAGTGAAGAACCTGCATTGTTTCTTCTACACTCTGTTTCAAACCTGCGTGTCATAAAAAATAAAAAAAATAAGAGAGAGAGCCTGCATTTTTCTGCACTTTGTTTTGAACCTGGGGATGAAAGACCATCTGCATGTTTGTGAAAAGTTAGCAACTGCATCATCTTCATCTGCATGCCAACATTTAATCAGGATTTCAACAAAGGAAGTCAAGCCTGCATATGTTTGTTTTCTGCAAATTCAAATGATCAGTGGTCTGCATCGTTAAAAAGGTGAGTAACAATTTATTTTAAAACTAATTTAAAGTTATATGGTTGCTTGAATTGTTGCCTGATGAGTATGATGTATATGTCTGTGTATATATATGAGACTGAAATGCTTGCTTGCTAGTGATAAATTCTTTCCTGATCTTGATTTCTGACTTAAAGATGTAATTTAAAAAAATTATGAACTCAAAATTTAATCCCTGTTAGATGCAAATTTTTAACAGAACTTGTAGTATATCCTAATTAAAGTATTAGATTTTATTTAGGATAATAAACTTGTTTCTGGACTCTGGAAACTGTAAGAACATCATGCATGTTCAATTTTATTCAAACCCAATCTAAATAATATGGTAATTCAGTAATACAAATCAAACATATAAACTGAAACTTGAGTTTAAAATTAAGTATCAGGATTTTTAAGTGCATGTGTCAGTATCAGTTTGTTATTGAACAATAATATGAAATTGTGCAAATGCATGTAATTTGTAGTATAAGAAAACCCAAATTTCTTTCTGAGTTAATAAGTAAGGATCATAGATCCTTGTAAAAATCATAGAAGTGGATATAAACTGTTAGATTGGTAGCAGTTTGAAAATTTTTATTTAAACCCTAGTTTTGAATAAGGGATAAAGCTTGGGTCAGTTTGAGGTAGAGGAGTGATCGAGTGTTCTGGTTTTTGGTGGAGGTGTAGTAGATGTGTGGGTTGTTTCATGTCCGGAGAGGTGGACTTCCTGGTGGTCGGAGCGACTTGCAATCGCCGTTGACAGGTTTTGTGTAGAAACCTGTAAGAAAATTTCCAGGTTTTTGAATTTTGGGTTTTCTGAACTTATTTTTGAAATCTTGTTTATTTGTTCGATCTGATGGTTGCTGTGAGTATTCTTAGGTTTATGTTAGTTGTTGGATCATCACTGATGATCGCCAGAGGTGGTGCGACATGTTTTCTAGCAATTGAGTGGAGGTGTTAAATGTTGCAGGGTAGTTCTTTGTATTTGCTCGAAGCGAGTTGTTTGAAAACCCGAAGTAAGCAGGTTTTAGACTCGAAGCAAAATGGTGTTTTCTCGGGTCAACCTGTAGATTTCAGGGTACACAGTAAACTGTGTATGTTTTTAAAATTTGGTTTTAAAATGTTAAAATCTGGGTGAAAATTTAAAATCTGAAGTTATGTTTAAAGGAAAGTTAAGTTTAAAATCAAACTCAAGTTTGTATTTTTGAATTGAATTCAAATTCCAGGTTTGAAACCTGTTTTTCTGTTTTTTTTAAAATCTGAGTTTAAAAACTTTTTAAACCTGTAGTTTTTATTTTAAGTAAGGATTAAGTGTAAGTTCAAATGCAAGTTTGAATTTCAGATTCGAATTTAAATCCCAGATTTTAAAATAAAATCAAAGTTTCAAATTTTATCTTAATTAACTATTTCATTTTGGTAAATAGTTTAAAATTTTAAGAATGAAGTTTTTAAAATGTGAAGCAAGATTTAAAGATAAATTATAAAACTGGAAATCTGAGTTTAAAATGAACTTCAGTTTCAAATTTAAAAAGAAGATTTAAATTTGAAAGTTAAAAATAAGAATGAATTGAATTTCTAAAATTTCGAAATGAATTTGACTTCAAATTCTTATGATTTGATTTCTAAGACAAACTTATGTTTTGTCTTTAAATTTAAATAAGTTTTAAAATTTTCAAACTTTGATAAGTTTGAATTACTTTTAATTTAAACTTGTATTTAAAAATGAAGATTTAAAAGTAGTTCAAAAAGCTCTTGTTTAAATTAAATTGTTTTAACATAATTAAGTTATGTTTTTTTTAAAATTTGATTAAGATTTATGTTTAGAATTAATTAACAAGGTAGTTAAGATTAATTAATTAATTTAATTCATTAATTAAATTTGGAATTAATAATTGATTAATGATTAATCAATTTGGAATTAAGATCATTAATTAAATTTTTAGTTAATGATGAATGAATAATAATTATGTAATTAAGTTTTAAATTAAGGTTAATTAATTTAATAATTAACTTTAATTAATAAATGATTAAAGATGATTTAAATGGTAATTAATTTAGGTTAATTACTTTATAAAATGATTAGAGGATGGTTAATGAGGTTATTAACCAGGATTATTTAACAATTAATTAATATGGTTTATTTTTATAATAAATTAGATTAATTAATTTAATAATAATCAATTATGAATGGTTTGAGTATAATTACTTGATAAAGTAATTAAGGTATTAATTACTTGATGTAATTAATTTAAATTAATATGATTGTTTATTTTTAATTAATTAAGTTTAATTAATTATAAACACTTGAGTTTTAAAAATAATTACTTTATGTAATTAATGATTTGGGTAATTACTTAGTTAAGTAATTGTTAAATAATTACATGGTTGTAATTATATGGAGATGTTTAATTATGAGATAGTTTGAATTAATTATTTAATAATTAATCAAACAATTAATTGAGAAATTAATTAAGAAATTAATTTAAGGAATAATTAAGGATCATTAATTATTTTAATTAATAATGTAATTAAGTTGATTAATTATGATTAATTAATCAATAAGAGAAAATTAAAGATAATTAATTAAATAATTAATTAAGGATTAAGGTGATTAATTATGATTAATTATTAATTGAAGTAATTAAAGGTTAATTACTGTTTTGTTTAAGGTTAATTACTGTTTTGTTTGAGGTTAATTAATTTGTGAAATTAATTAAGGATAATTACATGAATATAATTAAGTATAATTAATCAAGAATGATTCATTAAGGTAATTCATTCTGAATGATTAATTAATTGATTGTAATCAACTAAATGATTGAGTAAGCAAGATATAATTTGATGAAGTAATTAATTTAATTTATTTTAAATTAATTATAGATGAAGGAATTAATTTAATTCATTTTAAATTAATTATATGGTATGAGTGAATCTTTGCTTATGTATGAATGGATGTCATGAATTGTCTTGGATGCTTTGTGATCTCAGTAATGAGATAAATGATATTGTGTGGTATGAATGTTTGGTTTGTATTGTGATGATAACAAAGGTTATCTATTGTGATGGTGATATATGGAATATCTATTTGATATTGATAATGTGGGTTACCTGTTATGAGATAATGTTGATTGTCAGATTATGATTTAAGTTATCTATCTGTGTGTATATAGATACTGTATTAAATTGTTTTAAAAACTTTTGTAACGACCCGAAATTTTCGATCCCGAAAATTCCAGATAGTTAGTGAAAGAAGAAAGAGAAAGAAGAAGAAAACAGCAACAAGTCACAGAAACCTCACATTCGCAGCGGATTAAATCAAATAAAATAGCAGTTATACAAAGAAAACTATATCTGTTAATTTACATTTAAATACATCAGAGTTACACATATACATAAACACTGGACAAAACAATCATGTCCAGATACTACCATATCACAGCAGATAAACACTCTATACGTTCCTGTCCTTCAGCTCTCCTCCTGAGCTCCAGAACGTCCTTACCTGCAAATCTGTAATACTCGGTCTGACCCGAGCATTACATCAAAGTAACACCCGGGTCAGGCTGGAAACCAGCGTGAGTAAACCCATCTAACAAGAATACAAAAGCAAGCCACTTATATAAACCCGGGGTAACTTATCAATTTACAACTCCACAAGCTGTTATAGACATTACTTATTTCATATGTCAATTTCTAAGTGCCAAACTAAGATTAAATGGACCAACTTACATAAATCATTTCATATCAGCCTATTGATTCCATATATCAATCTATAAGGGATCGAAGTGGTTTCGGGTATTCACTAATACCCGACTCCGGTCTCTTCGAATTTTATACCATCATAAGACAAAGCTGTTAAAGCTTTAATCATTTCCATGAATACCCATAGTAACAGATTCACATAGCAATTCTATTTCAGATAGATAATCCATATCTAACACCCTAGCACCACAATCATCTGTCAAGAATAACTACAATCCAAACATCCAATAACATTCAGCCATTCATAAGCAAAGACTTTAATCACACAATCTTTATAAATCCTGCGTGTTTAATCCTTAATTAATTACAGCAAATTAATTAATTATTCTCCAATTACCCATCTTAATTAATCATCCTTGATTAATTACCCTTAATTACGTAAAGTAATTATCTTTTACTTATTAACACAACTTAATTATCTTCAAACAACTTCAGTAATTAACCTTTAATTACTTCATTAATTAATCATATTAATTAATTACATTAATTAACGACCCGTTATTGATTATTTCCATCAATCAACCTTAAATAATCATAACAGTAATCAACCATCCTATAATTACCTACCTTAATTAATTATATAAATCCTTTTATTAATTACACCAAGTAATTAATGCTTAATTACTTCCATTAAGTAATTAATTTCTAATTACTTCAATAAGTGGTTTTCTTTACTTAATTACATTTGGTAATTTTCCGATAATTACCTCACTAAGTAATTATACTTAATCAGTTACATTAAGTGACCATCTTAAATTAATTAATTAACTAATTAACTTAAATTAATCGTCTTAATTAACCATTTCATAATCCCTAGTTAATGACCATCATTAACTATTAACAATTTCTAATTACCTCTCTAAGTAATTAAAGTTTAAAATTAACCATTATTAATTACAATGTAATTAATTCTTAATTACCAATCAATTTATCTCTAATTACTTCATTTATTGATTCTTATCTTTAAATTACTTCATTAAGTAATAACTTTTTTTTTCTTAGGCCTTGATTTCGTTTATTTGAAAACTTGTTTTTTTAATTGAAACCTGATTCCTTTTTCCCAATATTTGCTTTACTTTACTCGATCAGATTAACATTTACATTTAATACCCTAGTAAACCACCACTAAAAACCCAAGTCAAACCTTGACTAAACTCGAGCTTATCCCAAGACAAACCCTCCCCCTTCAATCTGCTTCGAGACATCGTAGGAAACCCTGAGTCGTTCCTTACGCAAACCCGTGCTAGCTTCAAGACAATACCCAGTCTCGACTACTTCGAGTCAAACACAAGGGAAACGCGAGCTCCATACCGAGACAACTCATCTTCCCCAAACTCATGTGCTTCCAGTACACAAAGCGTACACGCGTGCACAATGCACGTCGAACCAAACGTCGCTGATCCTCCCTCCGGCCATCCTCAAGTCGGCGGCAACCACGTCGTGCCTTACGACCAACCCAATCCAAAAATCCTATCACGAATCGAAAACGACCCCTTTTACTCGAAAATCTGCATAAATCTCGAACCCCTAAACCCAATCGTCACTGATGATCTCGTCACCGGAATCTCCATTGCCTTCTCCAGAGCAACTTCGCACCACCATGATTCTATCGCGACCCACGCGATCGAGACCGCAACTCCAATTTTGCAGAGATCACGTCAACTTCATCTCAACAAAACGACAGTCAAAAAAAAAACCCTACTCCAACCAAATCCAAACACCATGGCCCCTAAAAAAATCACCAGTATTTTTCCCATGCTCACCATCAATCGAACCACCTCCATACCAAAAATTGGCCAACTTCGCCACGTCGTTCATCGGCAATCACCAAAAACGCCCATTTCGAACAAACCCAAAATTCACATGAATTTCTCAACTAAAAATTATGATATGTATATTAAAAATCATAACTTTTAACACTTAACACATTTATGAAATCCAAATCAGAAAACATGATTGCTGATTTCTGACATGCCACAGTATTTTACTGTATTTTCCATTTTAAAAATTATTTGTGAAATAAAAATTTCAGAAACCATTTTTAAAATTTCCATCATACATAAATTCACAACTTTCATTCATATGCTAGGATCTAATATTGTTTAAATTGGAAGATTTTGAATTTTCTAAAAAAAAACAACTTCAGTAACTAACAAAGAAGATGAATTATACAAACACTTGTATTCTCAGATAACTATCTTACTTCTAACTTACATACATATAAATGTTCATATCAACAAATATTCACTATCAAAGCAAAATACATTGCATGCATCCTCATTCAACCATAGGTTATTTAAAAATGCTTTTAAAATGATTTACTCACCATTAATATGCAGAGCAGATTTTCAATTATTCCAGGCTTGAATCTGTTACAGGCTTGTGAATTTTGCAGAGATCTTCAGTTGCATGCAAGCTTTTAGAGTTGTAGTTTGATTTTCTCAGGTTAATGAATTGCAGAATTGCTTCAGGTTTATGAATTGCAGAATTGAATTATAATTTGATTTTTTTTTTTAATGCAGAAATGGAGGAGATTGTAGAATTTGCTAATCAGGTTGATTTCCAGGTTTTAGTAGCTAAAAATTTCTCAAGTTTTTGAAGAAGAAGAATAGAAAAAGAATAAGGATGAAAGTAATAGGTTTATATAAAAATAATAAAAAAAATTATTTCATTAAATTAAAGAAAAATAAAAATAAAATAGGACACTTGTTTTTTTCTTAGTTTAACATTTGTCACTTATTTGATTTATGCCTTACACATGTCTATTAGGGGGTTAAGAGATTAACACATGTAAATTTTAAGTATTTTAATTTAACTTAAATTGTTTTTTTTTAAAAAAAAAACTTTAACTTATTTTATTCCTTATGTATATATAAATTTCTTTCCTCTTTAATTAAAAAGAAATGAAACCAAAACAAATATAAATATAAGCTTATTCAAATATTTTTGTGTATTTATTCTATTGAATTTAACAACATTAACTTCAAATTTAAATTAAATTATAAACCTGATTTAAAAATCTAGTTATATATAGATAAGCATATATAACCCTTATTAAATTCAAAAACAACAAATCCTATTTCTAAAAATCTATTTATGTTTTATAAAAACAAAGTATTATAATTATTATTTGAAAATAACAAATTAAACAATTTTAAATAATTTATAAAAGAGATTATAAATTGCTTCTATTACTTAATAAATTAAGACCATACGTAATTTGGATTTTAAACTCTTATATATATATATATTCAAGCAATAATCTAAAAAGAAAATAAAACTAAGCTTTTATGTTAATCTAATTTTAATTAATACTAAAGCTAATTAAATATAATTTTAACAAATAAGATTTACCTTAAGTATAAAGTTATTTATTAAATTGCTTTATTTATTAAATTCCAAATCAAAATTTATCTATTTACAATATATACAATTATATATATTATAAACAGAAAACAATTTGTTAGCCTTAAGAGATACAATCTACCGATTTAAATATTTATTAGAAGAAGATTTTTAAATGAATTCAAAATTTATTATCAAAAATTATCAAGTCAATTTAATTTTCAACACAGATTAAATTTATTTATATATCCAGATATCTATATATATCAGAATTTCATTTGTTCAATTCATAAATCGATATTCTATTAATTAACCCAGTTTGTTAATCAATTATAGATGTTAAAAAAAATCGGGTTATCACATTCCTCTCCCCTTAGAATCTTTTCGTCCTCGAAAAGGAACGAAACCAGAATTTATTAAAATGCTTAAAATCATATAATATTGCCAAAATAGTTTTATAAAAATACTTTTATAACTCGATGTTTCAATAATTCCGTCCTCATTCTCATAGAAATTTGGTCATACGTTGATCAAGCGTAAGACTGAAAATCTACAAGTGCTCGGCAGACCCATTTTTAACATCCAGTGAAAATACTTTGAAAATAATTTTATTATAAATATAGAAAATAGTTTTTGAAAATAGAGGATATATCTTTGGTGAGAATGCTCTGGAAATCATCACCCCCATCCATGGTTACAGTTACATTCCAGGGTTACGTTGTCGTCGCAGCAAAAGTCCATGTAACTGCAGGCTCTCCACGGCCTCTCGATTACGCCATGGATCCCACACAACAGATCACAGTTACACCCAGGGTTACGTTGCTGTCGCAGCAAAAGTCCATGTAACTGTAGGCTCTCAGCGGCCTCTGATTTTCGCTGTCGAAATGAAACATCTCCACTCCTACATAGGTCGCAGTCTGCCGATATAAAATCAAACGCAGACTGTTGGCTCTCAGCGGCACACACGACTTTCGCTATGTTATACCATAGATCGCAGTTACATCCTGGGTTACGTTGCCATCGCAGCAAAAGTCCATGTAACTGTTGGCTCTCAGCGGCACACACGACTTACGCTATGGTATACTCTACTCATAATCCTCAGAAACTAGTTTTGTCCGGACTCCTCACAGGATCAACTTTAGAACCCCCCCTTAGGGCTCAAGGCAGCACCACCCAGTGGTACTCCTGAGAAGTTCATTTCAAGGGAGCGCCTTTTTCCCCAGAGCCATCATCAAAACATTTTTATACTATACACATAGTATCTTCAAATCATACACCTAGTATGATCTCATATAAAGCTCCTTTACTCAAAATCGATTATTCCAAAACCGATAATTCTGAAATTAGGCTTTCCAAATCCATTATTGATTTTACCCAAAAATCAAAAGCCTTTCCAAATCCATAGGTTCCCAAAACCTTTACCAAAATCCTCATAAGATCCTTTATATATATACACACAAATATATATAACTTTTAAAACTTCGGATCATTTCAAACTTGTATAAAACTCCTTCTATACTTCAAACATTTTCAAAAAGCCCTTTTCTTTTAGCAAAAGATTCATCAAGGGGATTTTCATTTTATAAAACAAAGATATTTAACTTTGTTTACTCAAAATCAAATATTCAAATTTGATTACTCCTTTCAATATCATTTTCATTTAAATCCATACGATGTACGCATATCATTCGTACGCTATACCAATCTGATCGTTCACTCGATCACACAATTTCACTTTCGAACTAGTATCGTCCACCCGACTTCCTAGTGCAGACACAGATCTGGTTTCTTGATCAGAAACCGATATTCTCCTTGCATAGTCATAACAATGATAGAGAATATACAGAATCAATCAACAATCCATATCCAGGTTCGCCGTCGAAAATCTAGTGAAAAATCCCACTAGGATCAATATATCTATCTCGAAATTCTGTGCTCGAATCTGGATCAAACCACAATGCAAATAGAATAACATACGTACACCTTACGTATTTATCTCTATTGGTTATTAGCCGAATTAATTTCATTTCTATTCACATTCACATTGATTTTCATTCACTTACTCACATTTGCTTCAATCCATTTGGATTATCATCTCTATTCTTATCTCGATTGGGTAGTTGAACAATAACAGTTTGAACTCCGTCCAGTTTAAATTTAGAAAATAACTTGAAAAATTAAAGAAATAGATAAGTAGTTGAAAAATGATTACTAGTTTGTAAAATAGCTGTAAAATAGTTCAGTAATTGTAAAATAATTGGAAAATAGTTAAATAGTCATAGAAATTTTAAATAATTACAAAATAACTATAAAATAGTAATTAGTAGTTGAAAATAGAAATTAGTTTATAAAATAGTTAGAAAATTGTTAAACAGTTTCAAAAATGATTGTAAAACAAGTATAAGATAGTTTGGTTTTTAAAAGAAAATTGTATATATATATATAATAAATAGTTTTGAAAATAGGTTTATATTAAAAACATTTATATTAAAAATAGTCCAGAGTCATAACTGTTCAATTCCCAATCAATTCAGTTTAAATTCCACTTCCATTTAAATTGACTTAACTCCAATTTAAATAACTTCAATTTCTATTGAAATTGATTCAACCCCAATTCAAGTTGAATTAATTCTCAATCCCTTTTCAAATTCAAATCAAATTCCATTTGATTTTAAACATATTCAACTTTAATTACAATCCCAAGTTATTCTAATCATTTTGGACTAATATCCATTCAATTGAACCTACTTCAATTCCAATCCATTTCAACTCCAGTACGAATTAATCCCAATTTCAAACTCTATTTCCAAATCAAGTTGAATTATTCTTAACTTCTTCCCAAATTCAATTCAAATTCCATTTGAATTTAAAACTATTCAACTTTAATTACAATTCCAAATTATTCAAATCAATCCAATTCAAATTTCCATTTGAATCTTATACTCATACATCTTCAATCACAATTTCAATTAATTCAAATCAAATTCAATTTGAACTAAATTTCAAATTTTAAACCACCTCGAATTACATAAATTCGAGTTAATACTTCAAATGTTGATTTAATTCTTTTAAATCAATTTACCTTTTTATCCTAACAATGGATTACCATACTCCATTCCTTATTCATTTAAACAAACCTAATTCACAACTTGAATATTTTTAACAACAATAGGATGATATCATTCAATTCATCTTAAAACATCCATCAATTTACAGTTTCCAGATCTCAAACCCATTTTGAGATCTCACAAACTCCCAATTCAGATTAACCTTTTAACTTTCCAAATTAAATCTCAATTTCATTTTGAAATTTCCATATCAGGTGGAACATTCCAACATATTTAACTTTTTCCCAGGTTAAGCTCAATTCACTTAATCCAGTCAATCCTACCCAATTTGAATCTTCCATTTCAAATTTTGAACTTCTCATAAATAATCTTCCCACTTATTAAGTTCAAAAACTTAACACTTCGGGTATCACATCTTATTCCACATTCAAAACTCAACATTTAGAGTTTATTTCAAACCATATTTGATATTATGTATATCCACATATATACATATTAGCTTCTTTTACATACCAAGTTATACTTTAAAATTTTAAATCACCTTTGGTTTTTAATTCAAACAAATTCTTTTAAAATTTCAAACAACCCTTGTTTGAAATAGGACCCTTTCATTTGAATTAAATAACATCTCTCATTTTAAAAAAAGATCATATTCAAAATAGTTTGAATAATATTATCTCCTTTAATATTTTGAAATCAATTCAAATGTTTAAATTTAGAATTCAAAACGTCACAATTTTAAATCCACTTCAATTTCCATCCTTTCTAATTTACAAGTTATTCTCATCAAATGGTTATTTCCTTAAAACATTTTATTGTTTAAAATAAACATCCCATTATTAAACACAATAACCATTAAATTTTCTGGTTTGAAACCAATTCCGATTCATCATATTTTGAAATTCTTTCTTAACTTTAAGATTTTAATTTAAGTTTGAATCCATTTCAAACTTATGCTTATTTAATTTCAATTTGGTTGTATTATATTAATTCTTAATTCTTACTATTACTTTTAATTTAATTAATACTACAACCAATTTCCTTAATATAATAGATAGTCTATTTCTTATATAAGATTCATTTACCTTTGAAATCATTTAAAAATCTTTATATAAGAAAATAACAAGTACGCTCTCCCATATATATCTATACTCAACTCATTCTAGGGTACCACTTACCCTATTCTTAATGAGTAATCCCAACAGAGCCAAGGTTCTCGCTTAACCTTCTGCTCTGATACCAAATGTAACGACCTGAAATTTTCGATCCCGAAAATTCCAGATAGTTAGTGAAAGAAGAAAGAGAAAGAAGAAGAAAACAACAACAAGTCACAGAAACCTCACATTCGCAGCGGATTAAATCAAATAAAATAGCAGTTATACAAAGAAAACTATATCTGTTAATTTACATTTAAATACATCAGAGTTACACATATACATAAACACTGGACAAAACAATCATGTCCAGATACTACCATATCACAGCGGATAAACACTCTATACGTTCCTGTCCTTCAGCTCTCCTCCTGAGCTCCAGAACGTCCTTACCTGCAAATCTGTAATACTCGGTTTGACCCGAGCATTACATCAAAGTAACACCCGGGTCAGGATGGAAACCAGCGTGAGTAAACCCATCTAACAAGAATACAAAAGCAAGCCACTTATATAAACCCGGGGTAACTTATCAATTTACAACTCCACAAGCTGTTATAGACATTACTTATTTCATATGTCAATTTCTAAGTGCCAAACTAAGATTAAATGGACCAACTTACATAAATCATTTCATATCAGCCTATTGATTCCATATATCAATCTATAAGGGATCGAAGTGGTTTCGGGTATTCACTAATACCCGACTCCGGTCTCTTCGAATTTTATACCATCATAAGACAAAGCTGTTAAAGCTTTAATCATTTCCATGAATACCCATAGTAACAGATTCACATAGCAATTCTATTTCAGATAGATAATCCATATCTAACACCCTAGCATCACAATCATCTGTCAAGAATAACTACAATCCAAACATCCAATAACATTCAGCCATTCATAAGCAAAGACTTTAATCACACAATCTTTATAAACCCTGCGTGTTTAATCCTTAATTAATTACAGCAAATTAATTAATTATTCTCCAATTACCCATCTTAATTAATCATCCTTGATTAATTACCCTTAATTACGTAAAGTAATTATCTTTTACTTAATAACACAACTTAATTATCTTCAAACAACTTCAGTAATTAACCTTTAATTACTTCATTAATTAATCATATTAATTAATTACATTAATTAACGGCCCGTTATTGATTATTTCCATCAATCAACCTTAAATAATCATAACAGTAATCAACCATCGTATAATTACCTACCTTAATTAATTATATAAATCCTTTTATTAATTACACCAAGTAATTAATGCTTAATTACTTCCATTAAGTAATTAATTTCTAATTACTTCAATAAGTGGTTTTCTTTACTTAATTACATTTGGTAATTTTCCAATAATTACCTCACTAAGTAATTATACTTAATCAGTTACATTAAGCGACCATCTTAAATTAATTAATTAACTAATTAACTTAAATTAATCGTCTTAATTAACCATTTCATAATCCCTAGTTAATGACCATCATTAACTATTAACAATTTCTAATTACTTCTCTAAGTAATTAAAGCTTAAAATTAACCATTATTAATTACAATGTAATTAATTCTTAATTACTAATCAATTTATCTATAATTACTTCATTTATTGATTCTTATCTTTAAATTACTTCATTAAGTAATAACTTTTTTTTTACTTAGGCCTTGATTTCGTTTATTTGAAAACTTGTTTTTTTAATTGAAACCTGATTCCTTTTTCCCAATATTTGCTTTACTTTACTCGATCAGATTAACATTTACATTTAATACCCTAGTAAACCACCACTAAAAACCCGAGTCAAACCTTGACTAAACTCGAGCTTATCCCAAGACAAACCCTCCCCCTTCAATCTGCTTCGAGACATCGTAGGAAACCCTGAGTCGTTCCTTACGCAAACCCGTGCTAGCTTCAAGACAATACCCAGTCTCGACTACTTCGAGTCAAACACAAGGGAAACGCGAGCTCCATACCGAGACAACTCATCTTCCCCAAACTCATGTGCTTCCAGTACACAAAGCGTACACGCGTGCACAATGCACGTCGAACCAAACGTCGCTGATCCTCCCTCCGGCCATCCTCAAGTCGGCGGCAACCACGTCGTGCCTTACGACCAACCCAATCCAAAAATCCTATCACGAATCGAAAACGACCCCTTTTACTCGAAAATCTGCATAAATCTCGAACCCCTAAACCCAATCGTCACTGATGATCTCGTCACCGGAATCTCCATTGCCTTCTCCAGAGCAACTTCGCACCACCATGATTCTATCGCGACCCACGCGATCGAGACCGCAACTCCAATTTTGCAGAGATCACGTCAACTTCATCTCAACCAAACGACAGTCAAAAAAAAAACCCTACTCCAACCAAATCCAAACACCATGGCCCCTAAAAAAATCACCAGTATTTTTCCCATGCTCACCATCAATCGAACCACCTCCATACCAAAAATTGGCCAACTTCGCCACGTCGTTCATCGGCAATCACCAAAAACGCCCATTTCGAACAAACCCAAAATTCACATGAATTTCTCAACTAAAAATTATGATATGTATATTAAAAATCATAACTTTTAACACTTAACACATTTATGAAATCCAAATCAGAAAACATGATTGCTGATTTCTGACATGCCACAGTATTTTACTGTATTTTCCATTTTAAAAATTATTTGTGAAATAAAAATTTCAGAAACCATTTTTAAAATTTCCATCATACATAAATTCACAACTTTCATTCATATGCTAGGATCTAATATTGTTTAAATTGGAAGATTTTGAATTTTCTAAAAAAAACAACTTCGGTAACTAACAAAGTAGATGAATTATACAGACACTTGTATTCTTAGATAACTATCTTACTTCTAACTTACATACATATAAATGTTCATATCAACAAATATTCACTATCAAAGCAAAATACATTGCATGCATCCTCATTCAACCATAGGTTATTTAAAAATTCTTTTAAAATGATTTACTCACCATTAATATGCAGAGCAGATTTTCAATTATTCCAGGCTTGAATCTGTTACAGGCTTGTGAATTTTGCAGAGATCTTCAGTTGCATGCAAGCTTTTAGAGTTGTAGTTTGATTTTCTAAGGTTAATGAATTGCAGAATTGCTTCAGGTTTATGAATTGCAGAATTGAATTATAATTTGATTTTTTTTTTAATGCAGAAATGGAGGAGATTGTAGAATTTGCTAATCAGGTTGATTTCCAGGTTTTAGTAGCTAAAAATTTCTCAAGTTTTTGAAGAAGAAGAATAGAAAAAGAATAAGGATGAGAAGTAATAGGTTTATATAAAAATAATAAAAATTTTTATTTCATTAAATTAAAGAAAAATAAAAATAAAATAGGACACTTGTTTTTTTCTTAGTTTAACATTTGTTACTTATTTGATTTATGCCTTACACATGTCTATTAGGGGGTTAAGAGATTAACACATGTAAATTTTAAGTATTTTAATTTAATTTAAATTGTTTTTTTTAAAAAAAAAACTTTAACTTATTTTATTCCTTATGTATATATAAATTTGTTTCCTCTTTAATTAAAAAGAAATGAAACCAAAACAAATATAAATATAAGCTTATTCAAATATTTTTGTGTATTTATTCTATTGAATTTAACAACATTAACTTCAAATTTAAATTAAATTATAAACCTAATTTAAAAATCTAGTTATATATAGATAAGCATATATAACCCATATTAAATTCAAAAACAACAAATCCTATTTCTAAAAATCTATTTATGTTTTATAAAAACTAAGTATTATAATTATTATTTGAAAATAACAAATTAAACAATTTTAAATAATTTATAAAAGAGATTATAAATTGCTTCTATTACTTAATAAATTAAGACCATATGTAATTTGTATTTTAAACTCTTATATATATATATATATATATATATACACACACACTCAAGCAATAATCTAAAAAGAAAATAAAACTAAGCTTTTATGTTAATCTAATTTTAATTAATACTAAAGCTAATTAAATATAATTTTAACAAATAAGATTTACCTTAAGTATAAAGTTATTTATTAAATTGCTTTATTTATTAAATTCCAAATCAAAATTTATCTATTTACAATATATACAATTATATATATATTATAAACAGAAAACAATTTGTTAGCCTTAAGAGATACAATCTACCGATTTAAATATTTATTAGAAGAAGATTTTTAAATGAATTCAAAATTTATTATCAAAAATTATCAAGTCAATTTAATTTTCAACACAGATTAAATTTATTTATATATCCAGATATCTATATATATCAGAATTTCATTTGTTCAATTCATAAATCAATATTCTATTAATTAACCCAGTTTGTTAATCAATTATAGATGTTAAAAAAAAATCGGGTTATCACAACTTTAAAACAACTTGGACCTAAAAGACACGCTTTGGATTTCGATGAGACCGGGATCGGGTTTCAATATTTGGATATCCGAAAACCACATCGTTTCCAAATAACGTTAGGTCGTGAATCAAAATGGAGCTTTGTGAAGACTCGAGGTGTAAGGGCTATATGTCAGTATAACTCTGTGGGTGATTCCGTAATGAGTTTGACGGAATAGCACTTATAGATTCGAGATGGTGATTTAGAATGCAAGGGTTATTGTCGTTAACTCTAAGGGTGATTTCAAAATGAGTGTAACGAGATAATGCCTTCGGTTTCGTTCGAACCCGGAACGAACTTGTATGGATTGAATGCTTTCAGAACATCGTCAGGTGGACGATGAGCATTCTAAGTGATATGACCTATAAAGGTAATCGTAACCTCAAGCCTCATCAAACAAGAGAGGTGCAGCAAAGCTTCGTGGGTAGCCCCCACTTGAGAGTAAGATTTACCCCTGTCTAGAGGTCCCTTTTATTTCGGCTGTGTGTGGACGGTTAAGTAGCTACAACCGTTGGGGTTGTCTTATTTGGAACTGTTCGGTAAGGAACGGGTCCGGCTTTGTGTTGCAGGGGATTGGGAGTAATCCTCGGTACGGTGATCTAGGCCACGTACTGTGACGGGCGGTACCCCAGTAGCCCTGCCATTGTATGGAATCCAAAATCCAATAAGTGCCAACGGTTTTGATTGTATTACCCACTTTTGTGGCTAGTAGCTGGAATTTAATCATGTAACAATATCGGCTATTTCTTATTTATTTGAAAACCCTAGACACTATTATAATATCATCGGATCTCCTATCAAATGTTTTGGTTAGCGTAAGGTAAAAACTTTTACATGTTTATGTGTGGGAAGTCTTACGTGATACCTTTCTTTTCAAAAGGTTTTTGAAAGTTAAGCAACTTTAACCTGTTACTCACACCAGACCCATGTCTGACCCAGAGTTTATTTTTGTTTTTCATAAACTCTTGGGTGCTCAAATTTTTACGAGTAGCCAAGGGAATTCAGGTTAGGATTCAGGTTAGCTTTGACGAACTCTGAAGGAAATGGAGCAGGAGGCTTCTGCGTATAGCTATAGAGTATCCTGCTGTGTGTTTCTCTGAGTTGTGTTTGATTGAGTTGTATAACTAGACAGGTATTTATAACTGTCTAATATGAGTTGTTATGTTGTGTATCTCTGATGTATATGATACTATGTAAAGTATTATGTTATTAATATAATTTATTCGTTCCGCTGTGTTAGATTCTGATGTTGTTTCTTTCTTCTCTTCTTTCTTTTCTCTTTTCTATCCCTTTCTTTCTTCTTAACGATGCGACTTCTTGGTATTTGGAAGTTGGGTCGTTACATTGTGGTATCAGAGCATTAGGTTGAGTGAATACCTAGGCTCTGTAGTGGTGTCTTTCTTGAGAGAGCGTATTTGTAATTTTTATAATATATATATATATATATATATATATATATATATATATATTTCTACCTATCTGTTGGGTTACCTGTTCAGGTTATCCAATATAAGTTATAAAGGTAGATGGGGTAGTATTGTGTGTAACACGATTACTACCATTAGTTGGAGTTTGAATGTTTGAGGTTGAAGGTGTTTTGTCGAGACTGTAGACCTAATACCGTCTCGAGTGGGTTTTGTAGTGATGAAGAACTTCATTGAGCTCTGAAGGAAACCTGTTAAGGTTCGGAGTTCATTTCTAAAGTAGATGAGTAGAATTTGGATCTGTTGATTAAGCAGAAGCAAGTGATGGAATATTGGAGACATCAGGAAGTAGTAGCTGCATGATGAGATACCGTGACTATGGATGTTCCCGAAGATGTTTTCTTTGGAACAAGTTTAGGGAGATGAGTCTGCTTTGGGGTTGTGGCTGTGTTCAGTAGGAGTTTCTATTTGCTTTGAAGTCCGAGTTTCTCGGAGAGCTTTGTTTTGGGAATTCTTTGGCATCTGTGGCAGCAGTGTAGTTTGGGGTGTTCTCAGTGTTGGAGAGAGATCTTTTGGCTTAGCAGTTTTTCTGAAATGGAGTTCAGAAGCGGTTAAGTGGACCTGTTTCTTTGATGGGTTGGCTATTTAAGTATGAGCTGTTCTATTTGGTTAAGGAAGGATAGTTTTCCTTGGATTTGTTTTGATGGATCGCAAAAGTGACTTGTGATTGTTTGAGTGTTCTCTTGGGTTATCTGAATTTTTTTGAATATCTTCAGGAAGTCAGAGTTTGGTTCACATATGGAGATTGAGTTGGTGTAGCAGCTCGGAGTTTTGGAGGAACTCCTGAATGATTCTTATGGATTTGTTGAACCATATCTCTGGGGTGTGTTGTCCAGTTTGTGCCTGTGTTCTTCTTCAGCCTTCTCTTCTACTTCGGATCAGAGTTGAGCAGTGGAAGCAGTTTGGAAGTGTATCTGCTTTTCTTTTCCCGCTCAGGAGAAGAAGTTGTTGTCTTCTGATGTGAGGAGTAGAGGTTGAGTTCTGGGTTTTGGTTGATCTTGAGAAGATCATTTTGTTGTGTTGATTGGTCTAGTTTGTTTCTAGAGGTATCAGCGAAGGTTGAGCTGATTGGCTGTAGGTAGCCCAGGATCGTCCGAAGAGTTTTATGGATTAGAGTCGGAGAGATTTGGACTCTGAAGTCGGAGATTTAATTTTTGGATAAGTTTTCTCCGATCATAAGTGAGCTATAAGTTTGGGTAAGTCTGAGAAGCTAGCTCTGAAGTGTTTTGGATCTTTTCTGTGATCTTGGAGAATAAGTGATTGGTCTACAGGGTTGGATTGCTAGTTTGGATAACTGGGATTCGATGAGTTTCACGTATCTCTGAGGGAGTACGTGTATGGTCTATCTCTGGTTGTGGAACCAGCAGTTTTGGAGTTTGGTTGTTGAGTCAGACTCGTTTGTAGTCTGATATCTTGACTAGTGTTATAGAGATAGTTGTATAGGAGCTTTGTAGCTTCATAGTATTGATTGCTTGATTTTTCTAGAGCGAGTATCCCGGTGGATATATATACACCTGGGGAAATTCGATGAGATTTTATCCATAATTTGTCTGGATAATTAGATTTGTTTGAATTGGTTGTTTTGGCTGTTGGCATATGTTTGACATATGCTTGTGTTTAAGATTAAAATTTAATGAGATTATTAAATTACCATTGTTTTAAATTTCGAGGACGAAATTCTTTTAAGGGGGAAGGATTGTAATATCCTGGAATTTTTAACAATATCAATTTAATAATCTGTAGTTAAAAAATTAAATTGATATTGATAATCTGTTAATAATTATTTAGATAAATTTAATAATCTTCTTCAATAAATATTTAAATTGGTCATTTTATCTTTTAAATAATAAATTGATTTCTATTTATAAATAAATATATGGTTTATATTTTAAATAGATTGGTTTTGTTTTAATTTTAATAGGTAAAGCATATTTTCTAGTTTTATTATTTATAGTAATTTGGAAAATTTGTTTTATTTAATATTTAAAGTTTTTTAAAGTTAAATAAATGATTTTGGTTTAAATTTAATAATTGAATAATGTTTTAAAATTCAAATATATACATTTTAAAATTGGAAATTTTGATTTTAAATTAGTATTGAGTTTTAAAATTTATTTCATAAATAAATATATAATTTTAAAATTGATTAGAAAATATTTTAAATTGGATTTAGTTTTAAATTTAGAATAAATTCAATAAAATGATTTTTAATTTAATAATAAGAGAGTTATAAAGCAATATTGATATTGTATTGACTTTATAAATAAGCTTTGAAAAAAGATTTGTAATTTTTATTTCAAATTGAATTATTAATTATAACTTAATTTGAAATTGTTTGGTTTTGAATTTAGTTTGAATTTAAATTCAAAAGTATAAATCTTAATTGTTTAATTGTTTTAATCTTTAATATGTATAAGTTCATTTATAAACATAATTTGTTTTATTTCTTTTGTAAATTCATACACATGTTTAAATATAAACTAACATATTAACTTAGGCTAACATACACATTAAATTGTAATTAGTACTAATTATCTTAATGAAACAAGTGTTCAAAATTTGTCTTTACAATTTGACAAGTGTTGTAACAAATGGACATGTGTTAAATTTTTAGTTTTTAATTTTCTTTGCTTTCCTTAAAATCTGAAAATGCATTTAGTTAAGTTTACATCTTCATTCATATTGAATCTTCATTTTTCTTTAATCAAAGAAATCTTCAAAACTTCTAAGATCAAATACATTTCATATTAAAAATTCAGAAACCCTGCAATCCACAGTTTCAATTCTGCATACACAAACTCATCTTCAAAACTACAACACTCTTCATAAATTTGTATACATATATCCATAATCAAATCTGCATATACAAATTACCCAAAACCCTGTCCAAAATCTGCACTGATTCACCAACAATTTGTATACTCAAAACCATATTAAGTCTGCAAATAACTCAAGTGAAGAACCTGCATTGTTTCTTCTGCACTCTGTTTCAAACCTGCGTGTCATAAAAAATTAAAAAAAAATAAGAGAGAGAGCCTGCATTTTTCTGCACTTTGTTTTGAACCTGGGGATGAAAGACCATCTGCATGTTTGTGAAAAGTTAGCAACTGCATCATCTTCATCTGCATGCCAACATTTAATCAGGATTTCAACAAAGGAAGTCAAGCCTGCATATGTTTGTTTTCTGCAAATTCAAATGATCAGTGGTCTGCATCGTTAAAAAGGTGAGTAACAATTTATTTTAAAACTAATTTAAAGTTATATGGTTGCTTGAATTGTTGCCTGATGAGTATGATGTATATGTCTGTGTATATATATGAGATTGAATGCTTGCTTGCTAGTGATAAATTCTTTCCTGATCTTGATTTCTGACTTAAAGATGTAATTTAAAAAAATTATGAACTCAAAATTTAATCCCTGTTAGATGCAAATTTTTAACAGAACTTGTATTATATCCTAATTAAAGTATTAGATTTTATTTAGGATAATAAACTTGTTTCTGGACTCTGGAAACTGTAAGAACATCATGCATGTTCAATTTTATTCAAACCCAATCTAAATAATATGGTAATTCAGTAATACAAATCAAACATATAAACCGAAACTTGAGTTTTAAATTAAGTATCAGGATTTTTAAGTGCATGTGTCAGTATCAGTTTGTTATTGAACAATAATATGAAATTATGCAAATGCATGTAATCTGTAGTATAAGAAAACCCAAATTTCTTTCTGAGTTAATAAGTAAGGATCATAGATCCTTGTAAAAATCATAGAAGTGGATATAAACTGTTAGATTGGTAGCGGTTTGAATTTTTTTATTTAAACCCTAGTTTTGAATAAGGGATAAAGCTTGGGTCAGTTTGAGGTAGAGGAATGATCGAGTGTTCTAGTTTTTGGTGGAGGTGTAGTAGATGTGTGGGTTGTTTCATGCCCGGAGAGGTGGACTTCCTGGTGGTCGGAGCGACTTGCAATCGCCGTTGACAGGTTTTGTGTAGAAACCTGTAAGCAAATTTCCAGGTTTTTGAATTTTGGGTTTTCTGAACTTATTTTTGAAATCTTGTTTATTTGTTCGATCTGATGGTTTCTGTGAGTATTCTTGGGTTTATGTTAGTTGTTGGATCATCACTGATGATCGCCAGAAGTTGTGCGACATGTTTTCTGGCAATTAAGTGGAGGCGTTGAATGTTGCAGGGTAGTTCTTTGTATTTGCTCGAAGCGAGTTGTTTGAAAACCCGAAGTAAGCAGATTTTAGACTCGAAGCAAAATGGTGTTTTCTCGGGTGAACCTGTAGATTTCAGGGTACACAGTAAACTGTGTATGTTTTTAAAGTTTGGTTTAAAATTTTAAAATCTGGGTGAAAATTTAAAATCTGAAGTTATGTTTAAAGGAAAGTTAAGTTTAAAATCAAACTCAAGTTTGTATTTTTGAATTGACTTCAAATTCCAGGTTTGAAACCTGTTTTTCTATTTTTTTTAAAATCTGGGTTTAAAAACTTTTTAAACCTGTAGTTTTTATTTTAAGTAAGGATTAAGTGTAAATTCAAATGCAAGTTTGAATTTCAGATTCGAATTTAAATCCCAGATTTTAAAATAAAATCAAAGTTTCAAATTTTATCTTAATTAACTATTTCGTTTTGGTAAATAGTTTAAAATTTTAACAATGAAGTTTTTATAATGTGAAGCAAGATTTAGAGATAAATTATAAAACTGGAAATCTGAGTTTAAAATGAACTTCAGTTTCAAATTTAAAAAGAAGATTTAAATTTGAAAGTTAAAAATAAGAATGAATTGAATTTCTAAAATTTTGAAATGAATTTGACTTCAAATTCTTATGATTTGATTTCTAAGACAAACTTATGTTTTGTCTTGAAATTTAAATAAGTTTTAAAATTTTCAAACTTTAATAAGTTTGAATTACTTTTAATTTAAACTTGTATTTAAAAATAAAGATTTAAAAGTAGTTCAAAAAGCTCTTGTTTAAATTAAATTGTTTTAACATAATTAAGTTATGTTTTTTTTTTAAATTTGATTAAGATTTATGTTTAGAATTAATTAACAAGGTAGTTAAGATTAATTAATTAATTTAATTCATTAATTAAATTTGGAATTAATAACTGATTAATGATTAATCAATTTGGAATTAAGATCATTAATTAAATTTTTAATTAATGACGAATGAATAATAATTATGTAATTAAGTTTTAAATTAAGGTTAATTAATTTAATAATTAACTTTAATTAATAAATGATTAAAGATAATTTAAATGGTAATTAATTTAGGTTAATTACTTTATAAAATGATTAGAGGATGGTTAATGAGGTTATTAACCAGGATTATTTAACAATTAATTAATATGGTTTATTTTTATAATAAATTAGATTAATTAATTTAATAATAATCAATTATGAATAGTTTGAGTATGATTACTTGATAAAGTAATTAAGGAATTAATTACTTAATGTAATTAATTTAAATTAATATGATTGTTTATTTTTAATTAATTAAGTTTAATTAATTATAAACAGTTGAGTTTTAAAAATAATTACTTTATGTAATTAATGATTTGGGTAATTACTTAGTTAAGTAATTGTTAATTAATTACATGGTTGTAATTATATGGAGATGTTTAATTATGAGATAGTTTGAATTAATTATTTAATAATTAATCAAACAATTAATTGAGAAATTAATTAAGAAATTAATTTAAGGAATAATTAAGGATCATTAATTATTTTAATTAACGATGTAATTAAGTTGATTAATTATGATTAATTAATCAATAAGAGGAAATTAAAGATAATTAATTAAATAATTAATTAAGGATTAAGGTGATTAATTATGATTAATTATTAATTGAAGAAATTAAAGGTTAATTACTGTTTTGTTTGAGGTTAATTAATTTGTGAAATTAATTAAGGATAATTACATGAATATAATTAAGTATAATTAATCAAGAATGATTAATTAAGGTAATTCATTTTAAATGATTAATTAATTGATTGTAATCAATTAAATGATTGAGTAAGCAAGATATAATTTGATGAAGTAATTAATTTAATTTATTTTAAATTAATTATAGATAAAGGAATTAATTTAATTCATTTTAAATTAATTAGAGATGGTTAATTTAATTCATTTTAAATTAATTATATGGTATGAGTGAATCTTTGCTTATGTATGAATGGATGTCATGAATTGTCTTGGATGCTTTGTGATCTCAGTAATGAGATAAATGATATTGTGTGGTATGAATGTTTGGTTTGTATTGTGATGATAACATAGGTTATCTATTGTGATGGTGATATATGGAATATCTATTTGATATTGATAATGTGGGTTACCTGTTATGAGATAATGTTGATTGTTAGATTATGATTTAAGTTATCTATCTGTGTGTATATAGATACTGTATTAAATTGTTTTAAAAACTTTAAAACAACTTGGACCTAAAAGACACGCTTTGGATTTCGATGAGACCGGGATCGGGTTTCCATATTTGGATATCTGAAAACCACATCGTTTCCAAATAACGTTAGGTCGTGAATCAAAATGGAGCTTTGTGAAGACTCGTGGTGTAAGGGCTATACGTCAGTATAACTCTGTGGGTAATTCCGTAATGAGTTTGACGGAATAGCACTTATAGATTTGAGATGGTGATTTAGAGTGCAAGGGTTATTGTCGTTAACTCTGAGGGTGATTCCAAAATGAGCGTAACGAGATAATGCCTTCGGTTTCGTTCGAACCCGGAACAAACTTGTATGGATTGAATGCTTTCAGAACATCGTCAGGTGGACGATGAGCATTCTAAGTGATATGACCTATAAAGGTAATCGTAACCTCAAGCCTCATCAATCGGGAATGGCTAAAACAGGGGAGGTGCAGCAAAGCTTCATGGGTAGCCCCCACTTGAGAGTAAGATTTACCCCTGTCTAGAGGTCCCTTTTATTTCGGCTGTGTGTGGACGGTTAAGTAGTTACAACCGTCGGGGTTGTCTTATTTGAAACTGTTCAGTAAGGAACGGGTCCGGATTTGTGTTGTAGGAGATTGGGAGTAATCCTCGGTACGGTGATCTGGGCCACGTACTGTGACGGGCGGTACCCCAGTAGCCCTGCCATTGTATGGAATCCAAAATCCAATAAGTGCCAACGGTTTTGATTGTATTACCCACTTTTGTGGCTAGTAGCTGGAATTTAATCATGTAACAATTTCGACTATATCTTATTTATTTGAAAACCCTAGACACTATTATAATATCATCGGATTTCCTATCAAATGTTTTGGTTAGCGTAAGGTAAAAACTTTTCCATGTTTATGTGTGGAAAGTCTTACGTGATACCTTTCTTTTCAAAAGGTTTTTGAAAGTTAAGCAACTTTAACCTGTTACTCACACCAGACCCATGTCTGACCCAAAGTTTATTTTTGTTTTTCATAAACTCTTGGGTACTCAAATTTTTACGAGTGGCCAAGGGAATTCAGGTTAGGATTCAGGTTAGCTTTGACGAACTCTGAAGGAAATGGAGCAGGAGGCTTCTGCGTATAGCTATAGAGTATCCCGCTGTGTGTTTCTCCGAGTTGTGTGTGATTGAATTGTATAACTAGACAGGTATTTATAACTGTCTAATATGAGTTGTTATGCTGTGTATCTCTGATGTATATGATACTATGTAAAGTATTATGTTATTAATATAATTTATTCCTTCCGCGGTGTTAGATTCTGATGTTGTTTCTTTCTTCTCTTCTTTCTTTTCTCTTTTCTATCCCTTTCTTTCTTCTTAACGATGAGACTTCCTGGTATTTGGAAGTTGGGTCGTGACAAATATTCTATCTAAGATATGGTATCTGTGAAGGTTTTTCCTCTAAAGAATGTAGTTCGATTCGGTAGAAAGTGGAAGTTGGCACCAAGATTCGTAGGTCCTTTTTCGATAGTTGAGAGGATTTGAAAGCTAGCATGTAGGGTCGACTTACCCCAAAAGATGGCAGACGTGCATAATATTTTTCATGTCTCTTATTTATAGAAGTTTGTGCAAGACTCGTATATAGTGCTTACACCAGATTAGCTAGAGGATGTAGAGGTGGAATCAGACGTTTCTATATCTCGTGGGTCGCTTCATATTGTTGGATACGATACGAAATAGCTTAGGAGAAAGACAATGAAACTAGTTAAGGTACAATGGATAGTTAAGGTACAATGGAGCGAAGGTTATGACGATTGTACATGAAAGAAGGAGGAGAACATGAGAACAAGATGTTCGTAGCTCTTTGAATGGTAAGACCCAATGTTTATCATACCTACTTTCACCATTGTACATTATATTTGATAAGCTAGTATTCTGTTTGCTATGATAAGTTCACTATACAATTGGTTGCATGACTTCTTGTTTGAGATGTTTGATGGTTTCTTATGATTGGTAGGCATGTGGGATGACCATAGTTGCTTATACTTTGTTTTGTTTGGGGATTTCAAGGGTGAAATTCCTAAGAGGGGAGAATGCAACGACCTAAGTTTATGTATCGAACGATCGTAAAATATTTTTATTTTATTTGTATGAGGTTGTATGATTTTATAACTTTAGGATATGATTCTTACGTACATTTCACTCATCTATACCTTTTCTCGAATTTCTATGTGAGCATTTAGACCCTTAATAGCTTGTTTGAGCTATAACTTTTGATAGGAGTCGAATTAGAGTCTCAAACCACTTCCATTGCTTCAGGATGATGGTTTCCTATTTCGTAGAGTGATCATAATAGAAAAACGGACTTACAGTTATGAAGTGGTTGTTTAAGTTTTAACACCTGTAGACTAGAATTAGTGTATAATTGATTAAGCTCACTAGTTCGCCCATTAATCTAATTAGAGATTACTACAAATAAGGGTTGTAGGAGTCAAATTAGAACTTTTCTCTCTCGTTCCAAATCAGGTCTAAACCTATTAGCCTTAGCTTCATCCTAATTCATCTAAATTGATCTCTAAATTAAACTAGATTGTGGATTACAGATTAGATCCTCGATTAGAAAATAGAAATCATTTATTTGCTTGAATTGGAGTGCTTTTCTTCACTGTCTAGATTAGATCTATACATAAGTTGGTTGAATTTGATAATTAGTGAGTGATTTATGACTTCTCACTATCCTATGCATGTTTATATGGCAGAATTAAAATTTTAACTTGATTTTGATCCTAGAATCCTTTTTCTAACTTTACTAACATGTTAACATATGTTTATGCCCTAAATTGATACGTTCTAATATGATCTTTAGTAATTGTTTAGTAATTCACCACATTCATGTTAATATGTTTGTTATTTCTTAGATTTGGATTGGAAATTGTTTGATTGATGTAATTCTATGTGTTATCCATTTGATTAATTGTATGGCATGTATGAATGGATATAACTGTTGTGATTCTATGTTTTTATGTTGTGCTTTGATGTTATTTGTTAGTGTTTTGGATGCATAGGAAGATAGGTTGGTAAACTGGGAAAATTGGAGGCAGAGTTGGTCGAATTGGATGACACTTGGAGGAGAGGCTCTGGAGCAAATCAGGAGCCTACATGATAATTCGCACCTCATTTGGAGTTGAAGGAAAAACTTGGTACCAAATTATCGAGATGAGTCAAAACTGAGTTTGGAGGGAAGAAGCCATGAGTCGGTCTCTTGCATGGTTGGATAGAGCTTGGTCCAAGGAGTTTTTTATAATGAGATTTTGGAAAATCAGGCTAAGTGTTAGATTGGGGACCGAGTTATCAAGGGGCAATGATTCAGAGTCTAAAGCACCTGGAGAAGAGTAATAGAGGCATGGAAAGGAAGGTAGCCAATTATTTGCCAAGTGTATAACTCAACACCGAGTTATCGCACTGTATAGGATGATGTGAAATTTTCAAGACAGGTAGAGGATGTTCTGTAGTTCATGTTGGAGGTGTTGGCTCATTCGTATCAGGTTGGATGACGATGTAACAACATGATGAAAAGTCAGAATCTTTAGATGTTGGCTTGTGTTGGGAGTAAGTTTCGAAGATGGCGGCTCATAAAGGAGTGAGCCACAGGGTCGGGGTATGTAGATGGGTTCCTTGTGAATAATGGAAACTGGATGGAGCAAGACGGCTCGATATCAAATGGAGCAAAGGTAAGCTTAGAAGCATGTGCTAAGGAATCGTTGATGCTCTGAGTATTTTCTATTGTACTCAAAACGTGGGTATTATAAGTGGGGATGCCCATGGATTAGTAGAGGGGATCTGTATATCGTGGGCATGTGGCTTTGGGCTTACCATCCACCTTCGGGTTACAAGGATTTTGGTTACGAGATACGAGAGTACAATGGAGAACTCGAATTTCCATTAGTCCCTTGTACTGAGGAGGCCATACGAGTTATCATATATTCAGAGCACAAGGATGAGCGATAGTAAGTTGATGCTTTGGTTGCTTTCCTTTAGTGGGCTATCATTTTGGAATATCATTGGGAGTAGGTACTAAACATAAAGATATTTGGACATCCATTATGGTATTTTATATTGTACCTTTATGATCTTATGGAGTAGCATATTATACTATTATGTGCCAATTCGTTGGTTGCAGGAACAAGTCGGGTATGGTTCGTGTACTCTTCTTCCTTACCATATTTACTTATACAGTATTTTGAGATGTATTTACTGCTCACACCAGACTTTTATCTGATCCAAGGTTTTATGTTCTACCTCTTATTATCTTTGGTACTCATAAATGATTAGACTAGATAATAGGTCTAGGTGATGCAGTAGTTGTGTGAAGGATAAGATGGACGGAGCTATCTCGTATTATATATTTATATGTATTCTACGCTTATGCCGTTGTGCAGCACTAGAGAGCCTTAGCAGTGACTGTACTTATATTTTTATTTGGGATAGTTATTTAGTTTGTTTCCAATATATAACCTCTATGATGTGGATCTTTACTCTGATGATTTATTCACATAATTATTATTGTCTCTTCTATTATATCTGTATGATATGCTAGTATATGATTTTTTATGATAATAAACATATATATATATATATATATATTTGTTTAAATATATTTGTTATTGTACTATTTTATTTTTTCACATAATTAAACAAATATTTGTTGAATAAAATAAATAACTTAGAATTCATATGTAAACAAATATTTTATTCAAGCAAATATTTTATTAAAAACTCAAATAGTACAAATTTGAGCTCTCCCTACATTTACACATTTTCAATTACGATACAATTTGAAATTTTCACCTTACTACATATTCACTCTCTCGTATTTGATCTTCATCTTTGTTCCAACTTGTATCCAGCATCTAAACAATCTTCAAAATAAACACCAACGCGGTAAAATTGGGGAAAAAAATGTAGTGACAATAAAGTGTGTGTTTTGAAAATATTATTTGCCTCGGTTATTTGGGTTGTTCGTCATCATTTATTTTTAATCCATCTTACACGAACAACTTGTGACATGCATAGTGTATCACTATACATACCACAAGGTCGTGCACACCGACATACGCTTGCTTGTTAAAATTGTAGGGACATGTGAGCACAAGGTCAAACCCTAGCAAAAGCTAGATTCAGCTCAGATGAAATACAAACTGAAAACATTCAACGCAGCAATGTCATAGGAAGCAGACCCCAACCTTATAACAAGATTACCAGACATGCACAAACAAAGACTAGAATTCAAGAGGAACAAAACCAGACTAGATCACACATATATCAGTCCAAGTAGAAGACTTCAAGACCACATGACAACATGAATGCAATGCAACATATACCAGGTCAATTCAATTCGAAGCTATGCAAGGGAACCTCACAAGCAATCTGGACTGAACTGAATAGGCATCAAAGCAAACCAAGTTCGAATGTCAGTTCACATGGAGGTGCAAACAAGCAACATGAAACAGAGAATGCAAAGTTGAAATGCAACAAGACTTTAAATGGCAAAAGAACTAGACCAGATTCAACTTCAAAATGCACAAGAACCAGGCTCACAACAACCAGGCACTAGACAAAGACATGAGACCAAAACTCTAAATGTACAAAGGCAAAATGAAGCACACACATATATATACATACATGTATGTATATATGTATATACTCATGGAGACCACAATCATTGGACAACCAACAAAACATCCTTACCACCAAAATGACCAAGCATAAGAGAATAACAAGTGCACATGAAACAGAGGAAACAACAAGCTTCAACATGTACAAATGGAAAGCAACAGACATGTATAGTTCAACATGCTCACATGTACAAAGTGCATACAATAACAACCAGACAAGAAAATTGCACCAATCTCCAAAATCAAAACAAAATGTTCAAGAAACACAACATGACATGGTCAGGAGATATCAATTCAAACATGCTCAGTTCAAATGGGTCAGCATGATTACATGACCATGAAAGCAGTATCAAAGCAAGGTGCAAACATAACAAGGGCTGAAACCAAACCATCATTGCACAAGTACATGAAGTATACAAGCATTCAAATGAAATCGGTCACAATGCGGACCTCAATGAGACCAGATCACACGAACCAGGCTTCAAAAACCAGCATACATATATACATGTATGCACACATGTATACATATGTAGAATGCAGTGCACGTGCTAATATAGTACAAACGGATCGTGTAATATGGAATATAATATAAATGCGGAAATAGATGATAATAACAAAGTAAATAGAAAAATCACACCAGAGATTTTTATACTGGTTCGGAGCACCGTCCTACGTCCAGTCCCAGACTTCTATCTGGATTTTTCACTACTAACTACCTCGCTTCACCCGAAGGAACAGGTTTACAACACCCGAGCTGACGAACGGGATTTCACGCCTCTAATATACTGAGGACTTCAATACTTGCCTCTTACAACACCGAGGACTTCAACACTTGCCTCTTACAATACGGAGGACTTCAACAAAGATGAATATAATTGTTTGTTGACGGTATGTGTTCTTGCTAACACTATTTTGTCACTTGTAGTACAGACTTCCTATAATCTTATCCTCAAATAGATTATTTGTATATATGAAGATTTGGAAGTGGATATCGTATTGAATCAAAAGGATGTTAAATAAATTTAAGGATTCAAACGATATATGATAGAATATGAGTAATTTGAACGCTTGAGAGTACAAGATAGTGATCAATAGAATAGAGATTAGAAGAATAGAAAAATTAGATAATTGGAATAATGATTTCATGATGTTTATATAAGAAATAAACAGTTGTAACCCTTTGTGAAAAGGTACAAGCAAAGGTCATGATCATTGGTGAAGAGAAAGAGAAGCAACCGTTGAAGAAAAGGAAGTGTCTATACGAAAGGTTGCTTTCTGTTTGAAAACGGTCGACAGGTCAAAAAGGACCAGTAGACAGGTATTTGAATATATATACGTTATGGTCACTTGTGCACGTTATCTGTGCATTCTGGGCATAAACGGTCGACCGCCATATTTTAACCGGTCGACCGGTTTAGCCCAGTTTGCACAGTTAATGTGCATTCATTCAAATATATACATATATAAGAAAATTGAAGTTATACGATTATTTGAGGATAGATTTTAACATAAATAATATTACTAACATACCAAATAATCAACCTCTAATATATGGAGCTCTTTGTGTCCGAAATAACTTCTTTTTGTCGATCACGACTTATCCCTTTGTCAGAAATCAAAACTCTATAAAAATCTTGACTCAACATTCTCCCCCTTTTTGATTGATGACAGCATAGTTATGAATCGCCCCCTGTATATGATATCCCCCTGAGATTGTGTCCTGCATATATACTGTTAGCACAATTTTCTCCCCCTTTGTCATCGACAAAAAGGAGTTGTTTAAATGGAGGATGCAAAAGAGATTATAAGCAACATAAAACTACTACCATAGATCAAGAGTAACAGTCACACAAAATTATAATACATATAAGTCTAGTACGAATTAAAACATGACACTATTTAGTACAAGTGCCAGATAATGTCTTTAAAGCAAAAGCTAAAGTCTAAGTACGCATAAAAGATAAAAAGAGATAGACTAAAGAAGACTTATTCTGACTCTGTCTCACCCTCTTCTTCTTCTTCTTCTTCAACAAGCTGAGATTTCCCGTGTCGACGTTCATGACTAGTTCATGAGCTTGTACCCTCCTCTGAAGATGTCCAAGCAAAAGTAGGAGGAGCTGGGCGCTTGCCAGGGTCTGAAGCTTGCATTGATGAAGATGATGCACCACAAGATATTGCTTCCTATATAGAAACGAAGAACGACTTAAATTTGTTAAAGCATTTATCCATGTTTGTATCCATGCGCTTAAGTCGTGCTTCGAGAAGGAATTGATTTCGAGCAATAGTGTCAAGTGATTCTTTCGTTGAGGAAGATGATCGTAAGAGTTTAACTTCCTCAGGTTTAGAGCGAGATGGACGTGATGAAGCTTCTTTATGTCCTTGTTCTTTCCATTGTTCAAAAGGCATAATATTAAAGTATGGAGCGGGAAGCTTCATTCTTGTAATCGTAGCTTTGTTGATGATTTTTGGTTTGGAAATAGAAGACTTGGGAGGTTCGATGCCACAATCAAGCAAGAGACGCATAACATACTCGTTATAGAACAAGTGTGGTCTAGTGCTATCATTTACTTTCAAGATCTCATCAAAGATCATACCAATCCAATTTATACGAATACCCCCATAGATTGAGTATAATGCCTTGAAATTTTCTTTATAGACGGCATCAAAATTTCCTATTCTTAGTAAAAGAGAGTGCATAAGAGTATAGTGAAGAATTCTTGCAGATGGCCGTAAACCCATAGACTTAGTGCTATCCTTGTCATCTTCAATAAATTGATGACTAATTTGATTACGGATATGAACATTGCAAAAATTACTAGAGAATTTTTCACCAATAAATGAAGAACCAAGAACGGTTGCCATCCTATCACATGAGATGAATACTTCTTTGCCACAAACAACGGACCAAAGACAATAATTGGGATTCTCGGGCTTGTTTTTCTCTAAATTTAGGTTAGCATAGAATAATTTGATCATTAATGGTTAATTTCAACATTGTTTTGATCAAAATCAATTAGATTTTCAATGTCGACTTCCTTTGCTAAACTAAGAATACGATAACTAGAGAAATCTGAAAATTTAATAAAAAAACCCGGATGGATTTTAAAATCCTTCATCTTATTCCACCTTTTGACTGCTATTGGATCTACAAGCCACTTCCTGATAGAGAGATCAACTGGTTGTGTTTCGGAGGTAGAAGCTTGTTTTAATTTCTTTTGTGGAGGAGCCATTTTAGTGAGATTGGTGGAAGAATATATTTTTAGGGTTATGAGAGTTTTGTTGGAAAAGGAAGAAATGAAGAGATGGGGGGAAGAAAGGACCGTACTGTGCCCTTTAAAAAAAAAAATAACAGTACGAAACCAGTCGATCACCACTTATTCAACGGTCGACCGTTTTCATGCAGAGACCAAAACGGTCGACTGGTTCATTTTGGCCGGTCGACTTGTTTGCCTGTAAGTTGTTTTCCTTCCTTCTTGCATGAATTTCTGAAGTTAACGGTCCACATAATATTGAATTTATTCAAGAACATGATATATATGTGTGTGTGTGTATATATATATATATCGATTTATAAAAAATACGAGAATACAATCATAATATTAAACAAATTTTTAATGAGAGTTAGAGGAATTATGATCGGAAGTCTCTTCTTTCACATCGGTAATGCGTGGTTTCCATGGCGACCATTTTTCTTTCGCTCCTTCATTCTGAGCATAGTTTTTATTCCATGAATTTGGGCTTCTAGAGGATGAAGGTGCATGAGGCATTGGCTCGTATACGCCATGTTTGTTTGAACCACAAAAGAATGATGTCGTTCTTTCTAGAAGAGATAGACGTTCCGAAGTCAGTTGTTGCTCATAATGAGCTGTCTTTGAAGATCAATTTGATGTTTTTGATAATGATGAATTTCATTGATCTTCTCTCTGGTACGGGGTGAACAAAACAACACTTTCTTTGCTCGTTTCGAAGTAGGCATATTTCCAGAAGAATGAATGCAATGATGATGACACTTTGAATTGTGTTTTGGAGTTTCAGGAGAGTAATATTCTTCTGGCTCAGAACTTGTGACCGAAATATGGGATTTTTGAGCACATTCATCACAAATATGTGCCATAATGAACTATATATAAACTTTTAGGTTCAGATAAGAGGTGATAAAAACATTATTTTTGTCAAGATTATATATATATATATATAATCTTATAAGCTTGTGGATGAGAATTGACATGCAAACTTGGCCGTAGAAAAATTAAAAGCTCATATTCAATTTCCAAATATAGCAATAAAAAATAATCCGAAAAGAACTTAAGAATATAACATTATTACTTATCAAGTTCTTTTTTAGAAATTAAACCAAGTTCTCTACGAATTTTAATGAAACTAGACTCATGTAGTGGCTCAGTGAAAATGTCCGCTAGTTTATTATCAGTTTGGACATATTCGAGACATATATTTCCTTTTTCGATATTGTCTCTAAGGAAATGATGACGGATATCAATGTGTTTGGTTCTGGAGTGATCCACTGGATTCTTAGAAAGATTTATAGTACTTGTGTTATCACAGTATATAATGGAATTTGATAAATGAATATCAAAATCTTGAAGCGTTTGTTGCATGTATATTACTTGAGTACAAGCGAGGGATGCTGATATATATTCAGCTTCACATGTTGATAGTGAAACACAATTTTGTTTCTTACTAAACTAAGAGACAAGTGATTTTCCAATAAAATGGCACGTACCACTTGTACTCTTTCTATCCGTTCGAGAGCCTCCAAAATCAGCATCACTATATGACACTAATTCAAATGGACATTCTTTTGGATAAAAAAGACCGAAATCTTTGGTATTATTAAGATAACGAATTATACGTTTCATTGCTCGTAGATGTGATTCCTTTGGATCTGCTTGAAAGCGTGCACATAGACAAACACTCATCATTATATCTGGACGACTTGCTGTAAGATAAAGAAGAGAACCAATCATGCTTGGATAAAGTTTCTGGTCAACATTCTTACCTTTTTCATCTTTTTCAAGATGTGTAGTTGTACTCATAGGAGTAGGTTTACCAGATGTGTTATTTAACCCGAAGTGATTGATAAGATTTCCTCAGTATTTTTCTTGATTAATAAAGATACCATTCGGAAGTTGTTTGATTTGAAGTCCAAGAAAATATGACAGTTCTCCCATGTGAGACATTTCGAACTCTTTGGTCATAATAATTGCAAATTCCTTGCAGAGTTTATCGTTTGTTGAACCAAAGATGATGTCGTCTACATATATCTGGATAACTAGAATATCCTTTTGAGAATGTTTGATAAACAAAGTTTGATCGACTTTGCCTATTTGAAATCCTGAGTTAATAAGATAGCTACGTAGTCGTTCATACCAATCACGAGGTGCTTGTTTTAAACCATGCAGAGCTTTCTTAAGTTTGAACACATGGTCAGGATATTTTTCATGTACGAACAAAGGAGGTTGTTCGACATAGACATTCTCGTTGATAAATCCATTGAGAAAAGCACTTTTGACATCCATCTGATAAAGTTTGAAATTATGGTGACAAGCAAAAGATAATAGGATTCTAATAGCTTCTAGTCGAGCAACTGGTGCAAAAGTTTCTTCATAATCGATACCTTCTTTCTGATTATACCCTTGTGCTACTAATCTTGCTTTATTTTTGGTGATATTTCCTTGTTCGTCAGCCTTATTTTTATAGATCCATTTAGTACCAATAACTGACTGATCAGTTGGTCTTGGAACAAGTTCCCAAACGTCATTGCGCTCGAACTGATTTAGTTCTTCCTGCATGGCAATGATCCAGTAATCGTCTGTAGCAGCTTCTTTTGGATTCTTAGGTTCAATATTTGAGAGAAAAGCGACATGACCCATTTGGTTGAGTTGACTCCTTGTTCTGACATGTGATGTTACTTCACCGATTATATTTTGGGCCGGATGGTCTCTTAATATTCTTGGTGGTGATTGTAACTCACATATTTGAGGAATATTCTCAATAATTATTTCCGAGTCAGAATCAACATTTGTGATGATTGGATTGTCAGTGACTATTGTTTCGTCATCATCTGAAAAAGTTTGAGGATGCTGATAGAATTCATCAAAAGAGACATGAAGTGATTCTTCAATAGTTTTGGTTCGTTTATTAAATATACGATAGGCCTTGCTTCGTTCCGAATAACCGACAAATATTCCTTCATCGGCTTTTGGATCGAATTTGCCAAGCTGGTCTTTCGTATTTAAAATAAAGCACTTGGAACCAAAACTTTGAAGTATGAGATTCTAGGCTTTCTTTTGTTAAATAATTCATAGGGAGTATTCTTGGTAAGAGGTCTTATGGATACACGATTTAAAACATAACAGGCAGTTGCGACGGCTTCTGCCTAGAAATGTTTTGGTAAGGTGGTTCCATTCAATAATGTTCTTACATGTTCTTGTAAAGTTCGGTTCTTCCGTTCTACAACTCCGTTCTGTTGTGGAGTTCTGGGAAACGAAAAATTATGATATATACCTTTCTTTGTACAAAAATGTTCAAATTCATTATTTTCAAACTCTCCGCCATGATCACTTCTTATATTTTTAACTTTAATCCCTTTTGATTTTTGAATTCTTTTGACGAAAGATTTAAAATGATTGAAAGTGTCACTTTTGTTTTTTAAGAAAATTGTCCATGTGTAACGGGAGAAATCATCAACAATTACAAGCACATATTGACTGTGATTTATTGACTGAACCCTAGTAGGTCCAAATAAATCCATATGTAGTAACTCAAGTGGTTGTAATGTTGATATGACTTTCTTAGATTTAAAAGATGATTTGGTCAATTTTCCTAGTTGACATGCATCACAAATGTTGTTAACCTTAAAATTCATTTTGGGTAGTCCTCTAACTAGATTGTTTTTGGCTAGCTTGTCAATAGTTCTGAAGTTTATATGACAGAAGCGTTTGTGCCATAGCCAAGGATCATTATCATTAGCCACAAGACACATATCTGAATTATGATTAATATTCATATTCAGAATATATATATTTCTGTCTCTATATCCTTCGATAACTAAATTATGGTTTTTATCTAAAATACTACACTTATTATTCGAAAAAGAAATTGTAAAACCCTTGTCACATAACTGACTAATACTAAGTAAATTGTGTTTTAAATTTCTAACTAGCATGACATTAGTAATAAGAGGTAAGTTAGATGTACCGCAATTGCTCACATCGCCTTTGCCGATGATATAGCCTTTTGAATTATCTCCAAAAGTGACGGAGCCACCATCTGAGTATGTAATATTTGCCAATAAGCTCTTGTCTCCAGTCATGTGCTTCGAGCAAACACTGTCCAATATCCACTTTCCTCTTTTCTTAAGTGGGACCTGCAAAAAATAAAATTATGTCCATGGTACCCACTTTTTATGGGGTCCTAAGAGTTAGGTCTTAGGAGTCCAAACCCATACGGGTCTGGTGTCCCCTTTATATACATAATTAATATTAAGATGCACAGTATTCATGAAATTCTGAATATATTTTTTCCTAATAAAATTGTTATTTGTTTTAAGAACCCATATTTTGATAGTCTTGACATTTTTCTTTTGAAATTTCACAACTGGTTTTGGTTTGGAATATAATAAACTAAGATTTTTCTTAGCTTCGGTTTTTTGTACTTTCTTCTTCCTTTTATTACCAAGATGTTTCTTGGTTTCTTTTTTCTTATATCCCAAACCTTGTTTATTTGAAACAGATTGTGAATTTTCAATGATTTTTGTCAAATTTTCTCGACCTTTGTTAAAGTTAGAAACATTTTGAGTAATGTTATCTAACTTAGTTTGTAAACTAGCCTTTTCTAGGTCCAGAATTTTGACTTTTGCCTCAAGCTCATGATTTTTAGTAGTGAGAGCATCATTTTTCTCTTTTTGAGTTTCAATTTCTTGACTCAAAAGAACTAATTGAGAGTCAACATTAGATGATGATTCTTGAAAATTTTCAAGTTCTTCTTCTAATATTTTCTTCTCGTCTTTTAACATATCTCGTTCAAATTCTGCTCTACTCAAATCTGCTTTGGCTTCTTTTAGCTGTCGTTTTATGTCTTTATATTTGACTATCAATTCAGCATTAATATCAAGTATTTCATCAAATGTAGGAATTTGTACCTCATCTTCTGTTGCCATGAAACATACATTTGCTTGTTCATCTTCCGTATCACTATCACTTTCTGATGAGTCTGTATCATCCCATGTTACCGAGAATGCTCGTTTCTTTGATTTGTCCTTATATCTTAATTTGTCATTTTTTGACTTCTTCTTTTGCTCCAGGCAATCCCTGTGCATGTTCCCCTTTTTGTGACAGTTGAAGCATTCTATAGAGGAAGATGTTGGTTTATTTGATCCAGATTTCTTTCTGTTATAACGACTGGCTTTTTGCTGTTTTAGGAATTTTTTGAAACCTTTTGCTATGAATGCCAGATCTTCGTCTTCGGACTCTGATTCATTTTCTTCATTTTCATCATGGAATGCCACGTTTTTCTTTTCTTCTTTTTGTTCCTTTCTAGTCTACAAGTTAGCTTCGTAGGACATTAGATTTCCTATCAATTCATCTGGCTTCATGACGGAAAGGTCATTAGCTTCTTCAATTGCTAATACTTTTCCTTCCCATTCACTAGTCAGAGAATGTAGTACTGTTGAGACAACATCAAAATCAGAATACTTTTGTCCTTAAGAGCATGGTGGATAGTTTGAAACCGTGAATACATATCATTGATTGTCTCATTTGGTTTCATTTTGAAATTTTGAAATTGACTTTTCAACATGGCTATTTTGGCTTGTTTAACCTTGTTAGCACCTTCATGAGTGGTTTTAAGCGTTTGCCAAATTTGATATGCAGTAGTGCAGATACTAACACGGTTATATTCATTTTGGTCTAATGCACAAAACAACATATTTATTGCCCTTGCATTTACGGCTACTGCCGTTTTTTCAGCCGCAGTCCATTCTGAATAATCAGTTGTTGGATTCACTATTTCTTTTTGAGTAGCATTCCAGGCATCATAACTATTTGATTGCATAAAGAATGACATACGTGTTGCCCAATAACTATAGTTAAGACCATTGAAAGATGGAGGTCTTTGTGTCGATTGACCTTCCATGTAAGCGGTGTTTTGAGTGCTAGTACTTGCGTTATTTGCCATATTACAAGAATATATCAAATAACTGTGTTACGGTTATATGATGACCGTGCTCTGATACAAAGTGTAGAATGCATTGTACGTGCTAATATAGTACAAACGGATCGTGTAATATGGAATATAATATAAATGCGAAAAAAGATGATAATAGCAAAGTAAATAGAAAAATAGAAAAATCACACCAGAGATTTTTATACTGGTTCGGAGCACCGTCCTACGTCCAGTCCCAGACTTCTATCTGGATTTTTCACTACTAACTACCTCGCTTCACCCGGAGGAACAGGTTTATAACACCCGAGCATACGAATGGGATTTCACGCCTCTAATATACTGAGGACTTCAATACTTGCCTCTTACAACACCGAGGACTTCAACACTTGCCTCTTACAACACGGAGGACTTCAACAAAGATGAATATAATTGTTTGTTGACGGTATGTGTTCTTGCTAACACTATTTTGTCACTTGTAGTACAGACTTCCTATAATCTTATCCTCAAATAGATTATTTGTATATATGAAGATTTGGAAGTGAATATCGTATTGAATCAAAAGGATGTTAAATAAATTTAAGGATTCAAACGATATATGATAGAATATGAGTAATTTGAACGCTTGAGAGTACAAGATAGTGATCAATAGAATAGAGATTAGAAGAATAGAAAAATTAGATAATTGGAATAATGATTTCATGATGTTTATATAAGAAATAAACAGTTGTAACCCTTTGTGAAAAGGTACAAGCAAAGGTCATGATCATTGGTGAAGAGAAAGAGAAGCAACCGTTGAAGAAAAGGAAGTGTCTATATGAAAGGTTGCTTTCTGTTTGAAAACGGTCGACGGGTCAAAAAGGACCAGTAGACAGGTATTTGAATATATATATGTTATGCTCACTTGTGCACGTTATTTGTGCATTCTGGGCATAAACGGTCGACCGCCATATTTTAACCGGTCGACCGGTTTAGCCCAGTTTGCACAGTTAATGTGCATTCATTCAAATATATACATATATAAGAAAATTGAAGTTATACGATTATTTGAGGATAGATTTTAACATCAATAATATTACTAACATACCAAATAATCAACCTCTAATATATGGAGCTCTTTGTGTCCGAAATAACTTCTTTTTGTCGATCACGACTTATCCCTTTGTCAGAAATCAAAACTCTATAAAAATCTTGACTCAACAACATACACATATACATATACACACATACATATATATGTATATATATGAAAAATTCAAATTCATCTTTTTAGAGTTTGATATTAATGTGATCAGTCAAGTGAAAAATAGTCCAAGCATCAACATAGAAAAGTTGGAAAAAAAATCAAATTATACAGTAGTTTACAAAAGAAATGATCATACAGTAGCAATTCGAACTAGTCAAAGAATAGAAAAATATTACAGTGAAGTCAATTAGAGAAAACATGATGAACAAGTCAAAATATTATCACAAATTCAAAACACCGTAGTTATAGAAGCAAAAAGAATAGAGCCGAATCAAGCAATTCGAGCAAATTCAAATTCATCAACTATTGAACAAGTCAGTATCATCATCATCGTTAAAGCGTAAATCCATGCAGATGATAAAATCATAATGAATTCAAACCAAAATTATACGAAAGAGATTATAGGGTTTCAAACCCTATAAATTCAACCCATTATCATCATCAGCAATAAAATTGAGTTCAAGCCCAAATAAATAAATAGAGCATAAAATCGAGCATAATCAAAATCAAAAGGAGCAAAAATCACATACCGATTCTATACCAATTCGAACTCAACTTTGAAGCAGTCATAAGCAAATTGAAGAAGTAACCGAATCGAATTGAAGAACAAAAGACAATTAATTTGAACTCCAAGCGACGGCTTTAAGGGAATCATAAAAACCCTAAATTTGAGAAGAGCAACAAAAGGAAAAGTAACGGCCATAGTTACAGACTGAAAAGTAAAGGGAGACAATTCTCTTTTGTTATATTTGGGCCGGCCTTCATTTTTATTGGGCTTTATTTATATAATAATAGGGTTTTGTTTTAAGTTTTAATTTAGTTTCTTTTTAAAATTTGGTGAATTTCTAGTTGTGTAACTAGGTACGAACTACGGTTTTGTAGTTCGAGACTTCACAACTCAGTGGTTGTGTTATAGCATGGTTTTGAGCGTAGAGTTAGGTTAGTCAAGTTAGCGGGTGTCGCAAGTTTACGTGTGTTTGTAAGCATTTTACTACTTAATTCATAGTAGAAACCTTGGAGCAACACGTAGGTAGGTTTTTTTCAAAGTTGGGTAAATCACAACCGCATTACTTTCCACTATTAATTTTATTTCCGCATTAATTTTAGTATCATCCTATTCAACCCTCCCTCCCCCCGCAAGGGTGGAAATGATCCTACAATATCTTTGATATTATATTTTATTCATGCGCTGTGAGATATGATAGATTATATGTTATGTTTATTATTATTCATCTTGATGATTGTTATATATCGACCGCGCATGACTATAGCATAGTATTTAGTTATTATCTATGTTGGTGATATATGGCGGTTGTCACAACCAAATGGTGAAAACTTTTGGAGAAAAATAATGAATACCTACAATGTAAAATATTCGGACAAAACACGTTCATTATTTATGATTCAAGGTCAATTTGAAAAAATCAATCGATAAACTCAATTTTACAAACCGTAGATCTGTGAAATAAAGAAAGTAAATCCTAATGGAATTGGAGGAGAAGGTTATTTGGTCTGTTTCTTGATTTTCATTTGTTCGTTAATGAATAATATTAATATTTATTCTATTTGGCTTTGTTATCAGAAAAGAAAGGTGAATGAGGAATTCATAAAAAAATTGCATGGGAAAACAGTGTTCAAAAACCAAACTATTACTAATTCAAAAATTGTTATAAGTCATTGATAAGTCAATCAAAGTGGAATTCTAACAATGCAAAGAGCTTGCACGACATTCAAAAAAGAGAGAAAGGGAATAAAAAAAACATCAAAATCATCGTACTAGGTATAGGAGTCTTCGGGTAAAGAAGCATCATTTGAGGGAGAAAATGAGGTAGATATGCTCACTCAAAGACCTAATGAAGACTTTAGACCAATGGGTCCAAAGCGGTAAAGAAAAAGAATAATGTTGAAGCAGATCTGAATTATCAAGTGCATGTCACTCATAAATTCACGAAAGAAGGCACTAAGATATGACCAAGCAAGCACATGACAAGATTGATGTATTACGAAAGTTTGCTAAAATGAGCAACAGAAGATGGATCTTGAACATTTCAGAGCGAAAACCGAACATCAAAAATATGAAAAATTGGCTATGGAAAAATATTTGATGGGAATAAATGAAATTCAAGTCCAACATTGGATGGAGTGCAAAAGGTGAATAATGATGCCCAACTTACCTCCAATGTAGTTTGTTTTAAAACTAGCAATGTGTATTATTAGTCCTATACTTTGTATTCTTATAAATGTGTTGTATGGTTATTAATTAATGATCCGCTACTTTAGATTTCATATAAACAAAGTACCACGTACGATGACTGGTTTAGTAAGGAAAAACAATACTAGAATTAATAAAAAAAGATACAAATGAAAATAAATATACATAAATAGATGGTCCATTAGATTTATAAGTGAACTAACAAACTCCAAAGTGATTTCAAATATGATTGATAAGATCATATTGTGCAGTTTTGCATCTCGGAATGAAATTTATTGTTCGACAAAGACGTTGAAAGTTTCTTTAGTTCCAAGAATGTCATCTTGAAATATTTCTGACATATGATTTGCACCATCATATTTGTAGTGATGATAAGTCTCCTTCACATCTCTCTTGTTTTCAATAGTCATGGTATGTAGAGTTATACATGAGCATAATTGTGGACATCTTGGTTTGAGACCATAATATGCAAGGATTACAATCATTGCAAATATGGATAGATGGATGACAAATTCTCTTTCTACATCTTTCTTTATCCTCCTGCATCTCAGCAAATTTTGCCTGCTTTGGTATTATTAGATTTGGACATGTCTTCACGATGATGCTCCATTTTAGATAAATCTCATCTCCAAGGTAATATAGGTGTTCATAATTATTTTTGCCAAGTGTAAATGACATGGGTGTTACTTTTCCAAGTGTCATTCATTAAACAAGTGTGTCTTCTCATTAACATATAAGTCATTACTAGAATCGGACATTTCGAAGAAAGCATGCCAAATCCATATATCGTACGAAGTAACCGCTTCCAAAATAATAGTCGGTTTTTTTTCTTTACCAGTATAAGCACCATGATATGCTTTAGGGAAGTTCTTCCTTTCCAAATGCATATAATCGAGACTTCCCAGCATTCCACGACATCCTATACTTTTGTGCAAATTTCTAATTCTCACAACAGTATCATCATTTGAAGATCTGAGATGCTCAGTATTGTAAATGAATACAACACATTGGCAGAATTTTTCAAGGTTTTTAGTGCAGTACTCTCTACAATTCAGTATGCATCCGTTTAGTGCATTCGTAGGGGTGCCATAAGCTAGCATCCTCAATGTATAATCATTTTTTAATGTCCACCAAATCCCTACATTTTTGAAGTGTTTGGCTTATGAATAAAATATTTATTGTTGTTTTAAATACTTGTCAAAATCCTCCAAAATAAATCTCTTTGCATTTTGATTGTTCTCTGAAACGTATCTGGCCCGTATGTTGAATTTGAGTTGAAGTAGTCTTACATAAGAGATTTATGGAATATAAAATGATTACGAATTATATATTCCTAACTAAAGACTTATCCACCATGCTTTCGAGACGTTGAGCCATAAGCTTCTTGGTATAGGTTTACTATTTCCTATATTTCCTCGGATTCTTCTCACATAATCTCTTCATCTTTGTAATCACCATCGAACGCTATAACACATTTGAGAAAAAAATAAAGTATCCATTTTACTATATAATTGTCTGGTGTGTGAGAACAGATGGAGTCTATAATGTGTTATTTGGGAAGAATATCAGTGTTCTTATATAAGAGAAGTTTAACATTATGGAATATGCTTTAGTAAAGTTTATGGACATGTTAGAGCATTGCCAACTCAACTTTAACGTATTGTACGGTATAATATATCGATTTAACAACACATTACGGAATCTGTTTTAGTAAAGTTTGTGAACATGTTTGGATAATTATTTCAGAGCATTGTCAACTCAAAATTAACACATAGCGTGGTATACTCTAACGATTTGACATCGTGGTGTGGATTTTGCTTTAATAAAGTTTGTGGACGTGTTTGAATAATTAATTTAGAGTGTTGTCAACTCAACTTGGATACATTATGTGGTATACTATACTGATTTGATAGCACATTATTGAATCTGCTTTAGTAAAGTTTATGGACATGTTTGGATAATTATTTCAATGTGTTTTCAACTCAACTTTAACACATTATGCAGTTATTGTACCGATTTGATGACATATTATGGAATCTGCTTTAGTTAAGTTTATGGATGTGTTTGGGCAATTATTTTAGAGTGTTATCAACTCAACTTTAATGCATTGTGTGGCATATTGTACTATTTAAAAGTACATTGAGAAATCTGTTTTAGTAAAGTTCGGTGGACATGTTTGGATAATTATTTCAAAGTGTTACTATATTAATTTTAACACATCGTGCGGTATACTGTAATGATTTGACATGATGGTGTGGAATCCACTTCAATAAAGTTCGTGGACATATTTGATTATTTTGTAGTGTTGTAAATAAGAAATAAAAAACGAAAGGGCACATAATATATTACATTGTAGAGATAGAACACATTACATAGCAAACATAGGAATACAAACAAACAAAAGGGCATATGATACTTTGCAAAATTATAAATCATTAATACTCTCATAAAATAATTTATTATGCCAACTAAAAGATGATGCAAGTAGGTTTTCAAGTAGCGTAATCTCATGCCTTAAGTTTGGGGAAAATTCCAACTCTTTGAGGGAGTGGCTATCGATCCAAAAGTGGATCCTGCATATACGTTGGGGACATCTGAAGAAACGACGTCCGATATGATTTGCTATTGTCATAATGCCAGTATGAGCCATAAGGCCACAATTGTAGTAAAACATGTCATGGTTCATCTCTTTGGTACTAGTTAACTTTTTTGCTTGAACCAATGCTAGACTTACTTGGTTTTGTAGTAAGGCTAATTTCTTTTGTGTTTCAACCATGTAGTCAACTGCATGTTGAAGTAGAAGGTCATCGATCCACTCATGAAATTCACACATGTGGAAGTGACATCATAGATAACGACGTCAAACATCAAGGCCTCACATTAGAGACTAGAGATTCATAAGCATAGAACAACAGATTGTTGCCAAGTCATCTGTTGCCAAGTCTTCACCGTAACCCCTTCTCGTTATTGTTCTAAATTAGTTCTTCTGTTTTAGTAGTTCATAATAGATAAAGGGGTTCATGTACATTAGTTGACATTATATGGAAAATGGAAATATTTTATCCTTATAAAAACTCGAGAAATGATTTCAAAATAAAGATAAATATCGTTGTTATTTATAGGGTTTAGAAAGCAGGAACGAGTATATAACAATATTCGTTTACTTATAAACTTTATCACTATACATCATGTCAACAACGAAACTACAGTAGAATCAATAACATAATAAATTTCCATATAAATACTATCACTATACATCATGCAATTAAAGATGTCTCATAATCAATAACAAAGCTAATGTAACGACCCGGAATTTTCACTCCTTTGATTTGCGAATATTAAATTAATTTTAATATTCAATATATAGGTTCTATTGAACATAAAACTCTATTAAATGATAAATGATGATGGTAAAATAGTTTTCAAAATTTGTTTACATAAAATATAGTTTGAAGAAAAATAAAAAATGTGACCGGAAATCGTTTTTCGAATTTTCGATGTTTGAAATTTAACAGAAAATGTTGTGCACGTTTGAGTCAATGTATATACATATCTACAAATAAATTTGGGTATAGTTTGATATATAAATACATACTAAAGTTTATTAAAAATTTTGATATGGCATTTAATTAAAATTTAATATGTTTTAAAAGGTAAAATGGAAAATTTCATAACATGTCATGTCATTAGCAACAAAAAGTACACTAGCCATAAATGAATGTTGGAACTAAAGAAAAGAAGGGAGAGACAAGGTAATTTTCGAAACTTGGAGAGGGGGACAAGGGTAGTAATGTGGCATTCATGTAATGGAGGTTATGTAAGGTAAGGGTATTTTGGTAATTAGATTTTTGCAATTTATATAAAAGCAATTTCTAAATATCATTTCATGTGTATTCTCATTTCCAACTCTTTCAAAAATCTTATCTCCATCTTGCTTAATTTTCTCAAGAAGCTTTCATGGCTTCCTATTTTAAAATTATAAAATTTAAATTCAAAAATTTAGCTTGTTGTAAATGTTTTCAAATCTTGCTTTAAAACTCTTTCTTCTCCATTTTTACTTGCATTTCATTCGGCCATAACTTTCTCCATGCCACTCCAAATGCAGATTTTCTTCTTTTTTTTACAAACCATATGATATTCCAATAGCTACAACTTTTATTTGTATCGCATTTTCAAATTTTGAGTGTACCTATGTCAAAAATGCATTTCTTTCAGACATGTCTTTGGACTCAGAGATCCAAGTCCGAAAATGGTCATTCTTATTTGGGCCATATCTTCCTCAGAAATAATTGAAATTGAATGTTACTTTTTTCTGAATTATCGAGAAAAGAATTTTATAAAACATTCCTTTTGATCACTTTTCCTCAATCCGAGCATTAAATGTCCAAAAATCGAAGGGAAGTTGACACATTTTCGAGCAGATTTTATGATTTTCTAAGCTTTTCGAGTCCAAAATGTTTCAAGTTTTCTAAAGATTTTGGTGAATAAGTTTCTTACTTTTTGGAAAAGTTTTTACCTTTATGTGTATTGATTAATTGGTGGTAAAATAAGTTGATTATTTTGTTGGATTATTTTGTGGTTTGAATATATGTATGGGTTGCTGGTTGTGGTTTAGATTTTGACTTGTAAATCGAAGGCTTAAGTGATGTCGTTGGTTATAAAGATATGATATTTTGTTGTGCTATGATGCTGATGTATTTATAGATGTTTAGACATGTGTTTGTGATGTATGCTAAAAAATTAACACTTGAACTTGTTAAGTGACATGGAGGTTCCATGGGTTCATACTTGTTTTAGTCATCTTGTTTTAACAAAAAGTTTTATAATGTTCCCTAAATTTAGTTTTGCTCCAAAAAAATTATGCTAAGTTAGTAAAGTAATTCAAAGTAAGATTTTTAAAGGATACATGGGATGCTAAACAAGCTTGAAAGTTATGGTATTCAAAGTGATAGTCACTATGGATGCAATTTTGCTTAAAAATCCGATTTTTGCAAAATTTGGTTTTATTAACTTAAAGTGTTTTGAAATTGTTTTATAAACTTAATAATGATATTTTATAAAGTTAATTAATTTTTTAAATGATTAATTTTTTTATTAATTAAGTATAAATAATTAATAATTAATTAAGATTAAAAAGGTTTTATTAATTATAACTAAGTAAAGATTAGTTGTTAATTAATTAATTTTTAAGGAGAAGATCAATTTTAATTAATTATTAATTAAGTAAGATTAATTATTAATATAATTTGAGTATATGGTTTGTTTTTAATTAATTATAAGGTTAATTGTTTAAATAAATTAATTATTTAAATTATTTTTAATTAATTAAGATTTTAATTTAAAATAAATTATTCATTTAAGGTTTAATTTATTATTTAAGTTTTAATTAAAATATTATTTAATTAATTGAGATTAATCAATAGTTAATTATTAATAAAGGTTTTAAATTATTATTTAATATTAATAAAGGATTAATTAAGGGTTTAATTTATAAATTAATTATTTATTGAAGGTTTAATTTTTATTAATTTATAATTAAATTAAGTTTAAAATTAATAAATATCAATTATGATTTAATAAGTGTTTATCTTGTAGTTAATCATTTTATAAGGATGCTTTGAGTTTAATCCTTGTTTTCCTAGAAACAAATTGTTTCTAAGGTACTTCTTTTCAAAGATGGTTTGAACACAAGGAATTCAAATGTCATATAAAAACAACGTGAATGAACTACAATGTGAGTGGTTGTGTTTGTGTGTACATCCATTAGCAGAATAAATCTCCTTTCTGCTATAATATGATTGATTTAATTGTTGTGGACAACTATTAGCAGAATAAAATCATGTTCTGTCATAAATTTATTGTTTGATTGTGTGGACATTTGATAGCGGAATAAATCCCCGTTCTGCTATAAATTGATTGAATAGTTTGGACATCTATGTAGCAGGACAAATCACAACCAACTATTATGTTATATGGACATGTTTGTACTGGTTAGTTTATATTGACATGTTATTTTTTGATTTGGATATGAAGTATATTTACATATATGTTGACTTATGCAAATAAAATTGTTGAATGATTTAAAAGAGAAATTGAAACTAAATGGTAACTTAAATAGGTACCATTGGAATCGCTAAGCCTCCTTTTGAAATTATAAAGTATGATTTTAAATTAACTCTAGTTCTTTAATCAGTTTTGGATTTTAAGTTTATAAATAATTTTCAAGTTATACAGATTATTTTATAAAAGTATTTATAAATAATAACTTGTTTAATAAAAGGGTTTATTTAAAATGATTTGAAAATGAGATTTTTTAAATGAGATTTTGTAATTTCAAAGGAATTTTATAAAGGAAACTTTATAATGAGTTTTATACATGGAAAGATATTTTATAAATCATTTTAGAGATTTTAAAAAGAAGTTTAAATCTATTTTGAAGACTTATAAGAAGGGTTAAAATATAAAGTGAACTTAAAAAAAAAATTTATAAGGGATAAGTGAACGAGTTTTATAAATTGAATGTGTTTTATAATAAGTGATTTTTTTGGAAAGGGAATTTTTTGGCCATTTAATATGGAATTTGAAAAAAGGAAATTTTTCAAACGCTTTTGATAAATGCTTATATTATTTTCCAAGTATAAAAGGAATGTAAAGTGTTTTGGGAATAATGTTTAAAAAGATCTTTCGATCAAGTTTTGCAGAGTGTTTTAATTAATTAAAGATTAATTAATAAAAGCTTAGTGGACCCTATATGAATCAAATCAATGTTTGAATGTTTGCATACTTGATAGTTAATAATCGACTATCAAATCTGGACCTAAAACATAAATTTGGGAATATCTAGGAGAATATATGAGTTATATAACATAGTTATCCCCAATGATGTTATACTTTGCGTATAAACCTTGTTTCATTCTTCTAGGATAAATGATAAGGAAATCCGTCCACTCACGGTTAGGAGGTGAACTCCATTCTTATTTTTGTTTGTTTATTTCCTAAAAAACTGGGGTTGAGTTTACCGAAAATTATCGGAAGTTATTTTGAAGATACCGGGATCAAATATATTATCCGAAAACCACTTCGATCTAACTCAAGCGTTTCGAACTGAAGATATCTTAAAGAATATCTAATCGAAGACGGAGCATTGAAGTGCAAGGGCTGCTTGCTACTAGTCCTGAGGGTGTTTCCAAAATGGATGTAGTAGAAGTAGTGCCTTCGATTTGTCCTTATCCTGGACAACTTATATGGATGAATGCTGGCACTGCATTACTGCCTTGAAGGCTGTGTTAGTATTCCAAGTAGGATTGTGATTCAAAAGATAAGCGTTGTCTCAAGCCTCATTAACCGGGAATGATTAAAATCAGGGGAGATGTAGTAAGGCTAAGTGGGTCGCTCTCATTAGAGTGTGTCATCACCTTTCTAGATACATCTACATACTTATGGATTAGTTGTGCATGAGATCTCAAATAAAAAGGGTTGCAAAGCAACCTAGGTGATGACATATTCGGTACTATTCAATTAAGGGTAGGCCAGTCTTGTGTTGGAAGGGGATCCCAGCAAGGTCCTCGGTACATTTGTTAGACGTGTACCGTGATAGGTGGCACCCCGGTGCCTTGTCATAGTATGGAGTCCATTCTCCAATAAGCGCCTTACGGTTTTGATTTTGCCCAACTATGTTGAAATGTGAGATGAAAGCATTTTATCTATTTTCATATTTTACTTTGACCTCTAGACATTATTATAATATTTTTAGATATTCTATAAAACGTGTTTCGGTTATTGAAATGTAAAAACCTGTCCGTGTTTATATGCAGCATGACCTTACGAGATACCTTTGATTTTAAAAGGATTATAAACATAATAATTCAAGTTGTTTGAGTTTACTCACACTTGACCCATGTTTGACCCGAAATTTTATTTTCTTTCCCTAAACTCTTGGGTATTTATTTTTATGGGCATCCAAGTAGTTCAGGTTTCCCATGAATGCATCTTGGAGGAGCTTGAAGCAGGAGCCTTTAACGATAGCTCGTTATTATCTTGTTTCCGCTGTATTATATGTATCTGATATCAATTAGGTAGGGATAGACTGTTATAACTGTCCAAGGGTAGAATTTTATTAGTATGACTTTGATGTATCATTTTTGAAATGGTTTTGTAAAGAATTATGTTGATTAATATATGTTTTTTCGTTGCGTTGTGAGATTATGTGATTGTTTAGTTTCTTCTTATCTTCTACCTCATTTCATTCCCCTGATAATCTATCTTTTCGGCACTTAGTTGTTCGGCACGTGAATACCGTGGATGTATTAGTGTCGACTTCTGGGATTCGAAAATGCGGGTCATTACATCTAATATCCATATAATCAACATCATGCAAATACAACATCAATAATGAAATAGTATACACGTCTATACACACTCATCAGATAAATAACATTCATCGTAGGTGTACCACACCATCATCGTTATCCTATACTTCATCAAAATGAGCAGGACTGCCACCACCCACCTAACTACCACCAACTACGCTTGCAACTCATCAATCCATGCTTGCCATAGCTACCCCTCGGTTGCATGCTACTGATTGAGCATCTGAGGATTAGAGTGACATATGTTGAAGCGCTATAATATATTGTCCATGCTCATCCAATCTAGGTGCGTACTATAATTACAAATAATATTTGAATAAACGATAATTAACTAAGACTGTACAATGAATTACTAACTTATTAAATTACCTCAAAAGGAATGTGTAATATAGCTGAAGGAATATCGGCGGTCTCATGATCTAGAAGATAGACTATGGGTTGCTCGATTAGAGTACCACTGATGTCGTATACTCTAAAATTCGAGTCGAGGTCAAAATCCATCGGTTATTGCTGTAATGACATGAGATCAAAAGAAAAACGAAGGGGTTTGAATTCTACCAAAGGCTAAACGAGGATCTACACAATCAGAATTCACTCCTTGAGAATAGTCTGGTATCATGAAGCATCGCGTGGGAACTTTGGCCCAATAGACATTGAAATCGCCATCAATTAAGCAGAATGTCAAAGCATCTACCCATCCCTTCTGTCATAATGCCAATGGATACTGTGATCCACTAGTCTGACGTCTCCTAAACATGTCATCGCATGATAGAGGATCTCTTGATATACATATATCACTAGTCGTCTAACACCGACATCTCTCTCCTAAATACAAATGGAAGAAATGCTACTGTATGCAAAGCAATTCTTCGTTTGGAAGCACGATATGTAATAGCAAGAGGATGGACATCAAACATCTGCCCAGTTTGTATCGAGTGGATCCAATATTCAACCCATGGCGCCTGCAAAATGTTACTCCTACTCTTCAAGTCAATTTGAGGTCGAGGCCCCATCAAATTATGCCTAACCCCCATAGATGCATGATGAACATACTATAGACACCCCCATCGTCTCATGCGGGGAAAACACATCTTTGTCGCTTGGTTAACTATTTTAATAATGTGGGGATGCATGTTTTTATGTACTCCTAATACCAGCATGACATAATATATCAAAACCCAAACATCTGCTTTACCTCCCCCAGAGCATAAGATTCGAGTCGTGCACAAACATCCAAGTATTGACGTCTTCTAGTCTATAGTATGGAGCTAATCGAGATCAGTTATCGCTGCAAGATAGCATAATCTAATATAATTCGAAAAGAATATCGAATCAAATGAATATAGCAGAAAGAACATAATGACTACATCACCGCGTTGTGTAATATAATGTTGAAGATATGTCTAAGGAATGACACTGAAAGGAATAGCTCTATCCACAAAATAGGGTTGATATATGGTGCATAAAGCATAATCCCGTACTCATCATCAAAAGGAGAAGGAATCTCATCTAGGCCTCCTATCTTAATGTCAGTCATCATATAAAAATTAGCATGAGTAATACCTAGCTCAAATTCAGAAAAATGGAACGTCTGTATGGTGGACCATCACCTCTCAATCAGGATGAAAATAAGAGGACATTCAAAAGATTAGGGAGGTCTAATCTGTAGGAAACAAGCAAACGGGCTGGTATGCAGTCTATCTACCAAAGCTAGAGGTAGTGTATCGTAAAACCGTCCAACACACTTGGATCAATTGTCTTGACAACTGATATATTAGGTCCATATAATAAACAATAGCTTATAATTAATATACAATTAACATAACATTAATATACTTGAACTATATAATAAATAATACTAATATTTGGACTATATTATTAACACTGATAAATACTACTAGTTAACTAATATAAATCAACTTAACGTTGATGTACTAAAAGTTATTTTACATTTATAGTATACCTTGGCTATATCCAAAGCGGTCTACACATGATGTGTGTATCCATATGGAAGCCCTTGCAAGATCCGTAAGTAGAAAATCATTGTATTAGGACTAGGGGCTGTAGTGGACTAGCTTACTCCTCTTTCTGTCTCCGAATTGTACGTCTTGCAATTTTGGCAGCGCATGGCATTTTGATTCTTTTTTCAGTTTAAAATAATAATAGAAGAGAGTAAAACGAGGGGGGAAGAGGATGGATGTCCATCTTATAGGTGCCCAATCTTATGCGTCCATTTAATAAGCGCTTTAGGCTTAGATGCCTATTAAATAGACGTTCGATTATTGGCTATTTTCTTAATATTATGGGTTGAATATTTAGCCCTTAAATGGTTAGAGATGCTCTCATATTCAATAAAAAAAGATATAATTTTTCAACTTTCGTATATGCTAGGTTGAAAATAATCAAAGTTCAAATGAAATAGTGAAACTTCACTTAAATCACTTTCACATATCAATAATTTTGGATTTTATTCTCAAATTTTGAATTCAATTAGTTTTAAATGAATACGGTAGCAAAACTTAATAATAATAATAATAGTAATAATAATAATGACGATGGTGATAATAATATGCAATCATTGTGCTTGAATCAAAAACCTTTTATGTTATTTTGATTAGTTTCAAGGCGTTATGAATTGCATCACTACTTTATGTGTATTTTCCCTTTTTTTAATTAGGAGTAGAAAAATTGTTTGTACACTGAGTTAGCATGAATGAAAAAAGGATGTTGTTGAAGATAAGCTCAGGAGGAATTTCTTTTTAACTCAACTTGTAAGTTGCGTTATCCAAAATTTTGTTATGTGTATTATGGCATGCACTTTGCACGTGAAACGTTTATTTACAGATTATATATGTTTAACACATTCAATAGGAAAATGATTTGTACAAATATTTAGCTATATTTTTGGGTTGAAATCTTGTATAATTAGTTTCAATTTTTATTTCTAAGCGGCAACATCTAATTTTCTATTAGTTTGATGTTTTTGTGCTATTAATTAATAAAGAATGGATTTGTAAAAAAGTTTTATTTGTAAGATGATATTTTTAAATGATATTAAGATGGGCAATATTTGTACAATGACATTTTAATTTGTAGATGAAGTTTAATTGTTAAATCCTATTTTTAAGTGATACTAAGATTTGATAATATCTATAGAGAAGCATTTTCGATAATTCACGCTGACACAAAAAAGTGTGACATGAAAGATATTATAATAAAAATTAAAGATTAATTAATAAATGATGAGTTTGTAAAAGAGCTTATTTGTTAAATAACATTTTTAAATGATATCAAGATTTGCTAATATTTGTACAGTGGGGTTTCAAATTTGTAAAGGAAGTTTAACTGTTAGATCCTATTTTTAAATGATATTAAGATTTAGTAATATATATATATATATATATATATATATAGGAGCATTTTTAGTAGTTCACGCTGATACCAAAAAAAATATGACACAAAGGTATTACAATTATTATTAAAGATAAAGATTAAGTAAAAAAACATGAATTTGTAAAAAAAAATTATTTGTTAGATAACTTTTTAAGTGATATCAAGATTTGCTAATATTTGTGCAATGACGTTTCAAATTCGTAAATTAAGTTTAACTGTTAGATCCTATTTTTAAGTGATATTAACATTTGATAATATATGCATATGATCGTTTTTGATAGTTCACGCTAATACAAAAAAGTATAGCATCAAAAGTTTAACAACTACTATTGCAACGTTATGGCACGACACGCCTTCGCGCATGATTTTTTTTTTGCAAACTGTTTAGCATATTCAACATAAAATGATCAAAACACATATTTAGTCATAATTTTACGTTGAAATCATGTTTAATAGTTTCAATTTTTGTTTCTAAGTTGCAACATCTTTTTTTAGTTTGTATTTTTATTTCCATTATTAATTAATAAAGAACGAATTTGTAAAGCGAGTTTAGTTATTAAATCATATTTTAAGTGATATTACGACTTGGCAATACTTGTAGATGGACGTTTTAAATTGATAAATCAAGTTAATTTGTTACACTCTATTTTTTAGTGATATTAAGGTTTGATAACTTCTGTAGATGACATTTCGTATTTGTAAAAGAAGTTTATTTGTTAGACATATTTCTAAATGATATTAAAAGTTGGTAATATATATAAAGAGACATTTTGATATCATAAAGAAAGTTTATCTGTTTGATCTTTTAAGTGAAATTAAGATTTGAATATATACGCAGAGAGGCAAGTTGACGTATAAAAAATGCTAAACAATGCAACTGTTATTAAAACGAAATATAAAAAAGATTTTAATAAATTCAAAGAAAGATATAAAAGATATGAAATCATCAACTTGTTAAATTGTTTTTTTAACCGACTATAAATAATCAAATAAGGGCAGAAATGAAAAAGCCTATATTACATTATTAGAACCCCAGTATATCATCGATTAATGCTACATTTCTGGGTTTATCTTCAACCTTCGGACTCCTCTTCTCATCTCAATTCCACTACCCAAAATCCCTAGATTTTATTTATTGATTTTCAATTACATAACATTCGTTATTCGTTTTACATTAAAGTTGAATTAAAACAAAGCGGAAGGAGATGTCGTCTTCAACATCAGCGAACATAATAGTTCTGCTAGGTTTAGGACTAGCAGGAATAGTTATGATGACACGCAAACTCAGGCAGCGGGTAATTAAGAAAGACTTTGGAGCTTTTTTGAAAAGATTCGAGATTCTTCCGCCTCCGCAGCCTGCTCCTCCTAAAGCCCCTCATCCGTTAACTGGCCTCACTTTTGCCGTTGCTGATGTGTATGCTTATTACTGGTTTTATATTATTTTGACTGTTACTCTTATTGTTGGTTTAGTAATAATGGAATAATTTTGTTTTTTCATGCGTTATAAATTAGTATGCTGCTATTGGCACCCATAAACTAACACGTTTGCTACTGGTTTAGTTACAGCTAAAGTTTGTCATGTTCAATATGATGTTGTTAGCACTAACACAGGGTTCGCATATTTTATGATTTTCACGCATTTCATGATATTAGCTGGAAAAATATAGCTGTATATATAAGCACACACATATGTTATTGTAGCTTTACAAAAGATTCTAATTAATAGTAGATCTTCATCAGATTTGATATTGAAGGATATGTAACTGGATTTGGAAATCCAGACTGGGAAAAAACACATGAACCCGCTTCACAGAATGCTCGTGCAATTTCTTCTCTGATAGAAGGCGGTGCAACATGTGTTGGGAAAACTGTGATCGATGAAATGGGAGTCAGGTAAAAATGATTTATTCATATCTTCTCTAGTTTGTTATTTTTATAAGCTTTGCATGAAGCAGTTTTAGCCCAATTATGGCTTATTGTGTAAATTTGGTATGAGTGAAGCTTAGAGCTTGTATGTGAACAACTTTTGACGTAACTACTCAAAAGTAGTTTTGAGCTATAATTTGCAAAAGTAAAAGTGTCTGGATGAAATTGTTGAAATTTTGGTAAAAATTAGTTGATAAAGGCAAACAAGTCATAAGCAAGTATCAACATCTAAATAACTTATTTTTTTTCCTTCTTGTAAGTTGTTGACAGTCATTCAAATATAAGCAACTTGCGAGTTATTTTGACGACCCATAAATAGTTCTCAAACATGCTTTAGTTCTTCTATGCTCCCTTTTACTGACATTAGAATTTGTCCAAATCAGTTTTTAGTGACAATTTATATGTTATTATCAGCATTACTGGTGAAAACAAGCATTTTGGAACGCCAACTAATCCTTATGCTCTTGATCAAATACCCGGAGGGTGTTCGAGTGGATCAGCTGTAGCTGTTGCTAGTGATTTAGTAGATTTCACTTTGGGTGAGCTAATATCTATCAGTCAGATACTATGACTTGTGATTTGTTAACTAACTATATGAATTGCACTTAGAAAAGCTATTCATTCTTATATATATGATAAATGTAAGTATGTTGATAGCATGTGTATTGGATCTGCTATCTTCAATATAAATTAGATGCATTCATCGTTTCCATTGATTATCCATGATGAAAATTAAACCGATGTGTTACAACTGTTCCGAGGACTGCAACAGTATAACTATAATCTCAATCTATCCAATTGATAACAGCCGACCTTCAAGAGTATTTATAGAGGGATATATTCAGTTCTCTTCAATTTGCATTAGGAATGGTAAAGCAATGATTTGGTAAAACTTTCAACTTAGAGGCGCATCGTTCAATATTGCCAAAATCTCTGTGCTATTGTTCATTATTGGACTATTTTCAATATTTTATATATGAATTCGTAAAACCGTTGATATGATTGATATGTTGTTTCTACATGATTTTTATGGACCTTAGGATGTTCGTTTGAGAGTATTACCAGCAGATGGTGAAAGTTTCTTAAAAAAAATAAATTAAATCACAATTTGTCTTTGTTTAGAATAATATTATAATAAATTTTATATATATCTGTAAAAACAGCTATTTAAGTCTTTATTTATAATAAACACTAAATTATGTACATATATGTACATATATGCATGCACACACGCGCATACATATACGTATATATACATACATATACGTATATATACATACATATACGTATATATACATATATACATATATACATATATACACACACATACATACACATAAACGCGCACATGCACGTGTGTGTGGTTATTGCGTACATAGAGGACGTCAATTTTGAAGTCTACTTAAATGTAACCATCTTATTTAAACATGGTCACTTGTAGTAGATCCAAAAACAAGATTGGTTGGGAGCTACAACCAAATTACATTAACTCCCCATGTCTAGAAACTAACAATAGGTTTTGCTCTCTCTCTCTCTCAATTCACAGTTTAATGGTGCCTGGTTTTACTCAGGCCCGTGGTAGAGTGTTTGTTCATAGACATTATGGATTCTGGATAGTGCAACACAGGATAATATAAGTCTAGCACACTAGAATGTTTAGTCACATGGGTTCAAATATTGAATAATATATAGCATAGCAGAGTTTTTCCTTAGCAACGAGGCCTTTCGTGCTTTGTGGTATCCCTGGCTTAGCCCAGTATAACAAAAATAGCTAAGTTGGGTATGATATCTATATTATTTGCAAGTGTATGTCATTACGAAGTGTTTATTAGCAACTGATTTCAATCTGGCATCTGTGCAAACATTCTTGAGTTTTTACTATATGTGCGCCTCCCACATTTTTATATATAGATCATCTGTGCAAACACTCTTGATTACTGCTGCTATTAATTATGGAAACTCAATTCATATTGTTCATCAGTGTAATGACAAATTTACCCCTTATATATTTTACTAGATCTCTATCTATGCTTACAGCTTTAAAATTTCCAACCTTCCGACAAACTATTTGCGTTTCACTCATTACTATCTAATTTTTACAGTGATGTTTCATTTACTTGAGTTCTCTCACATATATACAATAATTATTTTCGCACATATGTACAATAATTATTTTCCAATTCACAACATTTATTATCTTTTCTTAAGCCTATGATTGTAAATAAAAATCATATATGTTAATCAAAAATAATGTTTCAAATAGTAACCAAAATTACACAAATTTTAATATATTTTTGTTAATGTTTTTTGAAATGTATTTTCTGTTATGGTATAATGTTGAGTAAACTTAATTTGATTATATTTGCGCGCGCGCGTTTGCACTCGTGTGTATCATTAAATCATAATCATTTTGTTTTTACTTGGCCAACATTAGTGCTTTTAGAAGATGTTTGATCCAGCGTGATTTGTTTATAGGTTTGGATACAACTGGTGGTGTTAGAATACCTGGGGCATATTGTGGTACATTTGCTTTTCGACCTTCACATTCAGCTATATCAAATAGTGGCATTCTTCCCGTGTCTCCAAGTCTAGACACAACAGGTACATTGTTAAATGCTAGTTGTCAATTGTTAGTGCCATGCAAAGTTTTGCTTAAACATTATTATCACAATTTCTTTTTTCATTTGGATTTGTAGGATGGTTCGCAAAGGATCCTAGTATATTGCGTCGTGTGGGCCACATTTTACTCAAACTATCCCTTGGTGACTTACGGCAGCCTAGGCATGTTATTATAGCCGATGATTGTTTTCAGCTGTTGAAAACTAATGCCACTAGGTTGACTCAAGTAGTGGTTAGAGCGACCGAAAATAAATTCGGAAGTGTGTCTTTTCTTTAGTTTTGTTGACATGCATATTGACTTTGTTGTTTTTTACATCCTTTTTGATATATCATTTCATGGTTCAGGACAAGTTTTAAACCATGTGAATCTTGGAGATTATTTGTGGGCGAAGATTACTAGCTTGAAAGAACATCAAAATGAGGCATCAAGCAGTGATCAAAAACTTTCTTCCTTAGCTCAACTTGCGATGGCTATGCAATCTCTTATGAAGTAAGTTCTTCACTAGCTTAACTTGCAACTGCCATGCGAGGAACTTGATTTTAGGTCATTGTATCATAATTGTGTTCTTTATGTAACTGCCATGCGAGGAACCTGATTTTAGGTCATTGTATCATAATTGTGTTCTTAATGTAACTGCTATGCAAGTATGTTCTTCCTTAACTGCATTAATGTTTTTAATGTAGCCTTATGTAATGTGACATGTAAGCCTGTTGTTGTCATAGTCAATTATCCTTGATCACAATGAATTTTGGTTGGCCTATGGGATTGCGATTGACAATTAAAGTGGTTGTGTTTTTGATTTATGGCTTTCAAATAGCACACCTCGTTAATTTTCTAACTAATAAATTTCATTACCAACATAGATATATTAGAAGAATACAGTTACAAATTAACTGCATTTACAGCAAATCATCCAACTGAAGGACCTATCTCACATATTTACAAAAATGGTTTGATTTTGCCAGCTGCGCAATATTTGGGAGTATCTACCAAAGTAAATTAGGAGATACTATGAATGACCAAATCCTGGAATTACTTGGATAATATTCAACTTTTTGTTTGGGGAAATAAAGGATTTTTAGAAATTGAGGCTTTTCATGCAGTCTTCGATAGCCTAATATATATTATTGTGCAACAGCAGTAAATTATTTTGATTTATTGCAAAAATGTTTTGCCATTTCAAAGTACTTCAAGAACAAAAATAAAATACCGGAGAGAATTCAAAAACACAAGCTATTGAACCGGTTATAGTCATATCCACTGGATATGGCAGGCATATCTCACCATGCTTTCCACTCTTCAGGAAATCATGAATCTATGTCTAAGAAAATGTATGCTAAGTTCATATTGACATCTTGTATTGGTTCTTTTGTCCAATCCGTATAAGTTGGTGTAGAATCAACACTTCATTGAAAACTTCATTGTCATGTTTTCTATTAGTTGTTAGCGACCACTATTTTAATTCATATGCAGGCACGAGTTTAAGATAATTCATGAAGAGTGGATCAAATCTGGTGATGTATCAGTTGATCCTCATATATTGACACTTGTGAGTGACCCATCTGAAACTAAATCTCCACATATTGATGTATGTCAGAAGACCAGAAATGAAACACAATTGGCTCTGAATTCTCTTCTAAAGGTACTTGCTCCGTTATATTCTTATTTCTTTATTAAAAACTTAGGAGAGTTGGTAATTTCTGCACTGTGATGTGTCACATGCTCATTACTTGCTAGGTACGTGTCACCATTGCACTTTGCCTATTAACAACAATTGCTTTATCTTTTGACCCTAAATTTTATTTGTCAACGGTCTGATGTAAACTTGGATAATAGTATGTGGCCAGGTTACTCTAAATTTATGAACACGATCGTTATATACAGTGCATCTTATCTAGTAACCTATCTATCAGCAATAGAAAAATATAGTAACTTGAACTGATGCAAAAAAATTATGTAGCACGTTTTTCATATCAAGACTTTGTTGCGATTGATTGCTTCTTCTAGACTTAGATTTTGTGACCCTTTACGATGTATTGCTTCTTTTCTCTGGATAACTATTTAACAAGTCATATTTGTCAAATCTGTGCAGACAATCATCATCTGCTATTATTAACCTTCCGTTGCTCACCTTCCCATATTCCTTAGCACTATTTGAACTTTGCTAAGATGCTTCAATTATGCAATTGTACCTCAAATTCATATATAAGGGAACCTATTGATTTTAAAGCTCTAGCTAATGATCAATCAACAACCAACCACTTGACAAATAAAATAGTAGGATTGAAAGTGTTTTGAACATGTAATTGATGATTTACAATTTTATTCATTTCATAGACATGATGCAAGTTAGATTGGCCAAGATAAAACACCTAACAATCAACATAATTGTTTTCTATTAAGTATCAAGGTAAACCGGTAAATTGTTCCAATTGGTTCTGATGCAGCGCGGCAAAGCATGAGAGAGAAGGAGTCAACGAGACGTACCTCAAATCGCGAATGCCCATCACCGCGACCTAACTCCAGCGACCTAACCCATCACTGCGACCTAACTCCAGCGACCTAACCCCGTCACCGCGATCTAACTCCAGCACCGACCAACCTATGTCGCTACGCGACCTAACCCCCATCACCAACCTATCGTCATCGCTCCGCGACTTAATTTCCTCACCAAACAGCCCTCCGTCGCTATGCGACTTAAAGCCATCCGATGATTCGTGCGTGAATTCCTAAATCGTTCCAAATTTCCAGCTTAAATTGCGAGGGCGCAGATTCCTACATCGCGAAGTTGCTTATGTCGCTGCCAAAGTTGCCTAAGTCGCTGACATCCTTGTTTAGGTCGTTACTTACTTAGGTCGAACTGTATGTTAAGTCGCTTGCATTCTCTTTATTAAATCGTTTGTATTGTACTATGTAGCGGTCGAGTTGTGTGTGTTGTAAGCCTATAAATAAGCGGGTTTGTGTCACTTGTAAAAGGTGGTTGGTTTTGAATAAACTTTTGTTTGAGCGCTTTGTGCCTCTTTGAAATTGGAAGTTGAGTGTTATCTCCTTTCTTCATTTTCGGTTATTCGAGTGCGCTCGAATCAACGGATTTGAAGCCGATTCACGGAAACTCGTGCGCGAGATCTACGTCGAAGAATCGTAGATCTTCTAACACGGTATCGTGCGCGATCAACGTGTTAAAGATAGCTAGAATTCGGTATCTCGCGAGATCAACGGATTTGTGCATTTATCCTTGGTATCATTAATCTATCAATCCATATTTGTATCGTTCCATCATCGTTTATCGATTTATTTGACACGAAGCATCATCTCGTGATCAAAGTTGTTAATCCGCTATGTCAGTTTGGTATCAGAGCTAGACTTAGCCAATCATAGCTAAGCCGAGCCTATTGGGAGCCGAGTTGAAGTGTTGGAGTTGGGGATCCGAGCTAGTTTGATCAAGACCGAGAGTTAAAGTTTGATTCAGAGTCGAGAGCAGGTTCAGTGAAGGAGCCGTGCATTACTTTGTATCAAAGTACGTCATTCCAGAGTTAAAGCCGAGAGTTAGATCAGTTGTTGTTTGATAAACATGCCTCCGAGACGTGCTAATCAATTTCAAAATATTGAAGATGTGTATAGAAGATAAGAAGCTGAGCAAATGGAACAACGTATTAATGAAAAGTTTGATGAAGGCATTGGAAAGTTGGAGAAATTGATGATCGATATGAATCAAAGTCAAAGGAGAAGGTCACCAATCTCGAACCATGGAGGAAACAGACTTTCGCCATCGGTTACGAAAGCGAGGAGGGTGTCACCACAATCTTATCGAGATAGAAGAGAATCATCAGTTTCACTGAGGCGAGAACACCATGAGTACAAAAATGAAGAGAGAAGAACTCCATGAGAGTTTGGAGATGAGCCATATCGTGATGCTGAAAGACATAGTAGAAGAGATATGCGTGATCATAGAGATGTTGATGGTCGAGATCGATATCGAAGTACATTTGACTATGATGAAGATGGTGATAGAGGTAGTGTTCATTATCGAGATTGAGACCAAGTGCGAAATCAATATCGGGATGTAGAAGATGATCGTCGATGGGAGTCGGGGATGAAAATAGAGATTTCAGAATTCAAAGGAGGAATGATAGCGGAAGAGTTTCTGGATTGGTTATCGAATGTTGAAGAAATTTTTGACTTCAAGGAAGTACCTGAGCATCGTAGAGTTAAGTTGGTTGCTACTCGATTGAGGGGAAGAGCTATGGCATGGTGGCAACAAACTAAACTTACACGGAAAAGAATGGAAAAGTCGAAGACAGTTTCATGGGAGAAGATGAAGAAGTTGATGAAGACTAATTTCTTGCCTTATAATTATCAGTCTTTTATGTATCAGCGCTTATAGAATTTGAGACAAGGGACAAAGTCGGTAAATGATTATGCAGATGAGTTTTATCAATTGATTGCTAGAAATGATATCATGGAGACGGAGGAACAGTTGACAGCTAGATTTGTTGGAGGATTGAGAATGCAAATTCAGGATATGGTGAATATGTTTGATCCAAGATCCGTTGCTGAAGCACACCAGAAGGCTCTAGCTTGGGAGAGGCAAGGTAGAAGAGGATGTGGTGTGTTTACAAATTCCAACAATCAAGCGAAAGGGGTTAGTAGCAATACGAATGTTTCCAGGGCTGTTAGTAAACCGGTTGTCAATGAAGTTGCTAAGACCAAGGTCAACAACAATTTCAAATGTTATAACTGTCAGGAGTTTGGTCATAAGAGCAATGAATGCCCGAAGCCTAAGAAGCGAGCGATGGTTGCTGAGGTTGAGGATGCAGGAATATAACGTTCCTATTCACCATAAGTTGAGGAGGAAGAAGAATTATTGTCAGGAGATTATGGTTGTAATTTGATGATGAGGAGGTTGTGTTTGACACCAAAGCAAGAGGATGATTCAAGTTGGCTAATGAGTAATATTTTTTAGTCAACGTGCACTATTTTGGGAAAGGTTTGTAAGTTTGTTATCGATGTAGGAAGTTGTGATAACATCATCTCTACAGAAGCTGTAAAGAAGTTAGCGTTAAAGACAGAGAAGCATCTCAAACCCTACAAATTAGCTTGGTTGAGGAAAGGTGGGGAGGTGAAAGTTAGTCGAAGAGCTTGTGTAACTTTTTCCATCGGAAAGAAGTATAAAGATGAAATTTGGTGTGACGTGGTAGGTATGGACGTATGTCATTTGTTGTTGGGGAGATCGTGACAATTCGATAGAGCCGTGCAACAGGATGGAAGGACCAACTGTTATAGTTTCATGTTCGAGGGCACTAAAATCACTTAGTTCCTAAAAAGCGACAACAAAGCGAAAGCAAGTTGGAGGAAATCGAAAAACTAAAGACTCTGTTATCTTTGAAGGAGTTTGTTAAGGAAGTAGATGATGGGCCTGAAGTATTTCTGTTAATTGGACGTGAAAGTAGTGAAGCGGTTGAAATTCCTGAAGAAGTTAAGCCAGTGTTGAACGAATTCGAAGATGTATTTCCTGATGAATTACCGAAAGAGTTACCACCGTTGAGAGACATACAACACCAGATAGATCTTGTTCCGGGAGCTGTGTTACTACATAGGCCACATTATAGAATGAGTCCAAAGAAGCACAAAGAGTTGAGAAGGCAAGTGGAGGAGTTACTTGAGCAAGGGTGCGTACAAGAAAGTTTAAGTCCTTGTGCAGTACCAGCTTTGTTAGTACCAAAGAAGGATGGAACTTGGAGAATGTGTACAGATAGTCGAGCACTAAGCAAGATTACAGTGAGGTACATATTTCCAATGCCGAGGTTGGATGATTTGTTAGATCAGTTGAATGGAGCTGCTATCTTTTCAAAGATTGATCTGAAGAGTGAGTATCATCAGATTCGAATTCGACCAGGTGATGAATGGAAGACAACATTCAAGACGCGGGATGGGTTGTATGAATGGTTGGTCATGCCATTTGGTCTTTCGAATGTACCAAGTACTTTTATGCGAGTGATGAATCAGATCTTTCGACCATTTATTGGAAAGTTCGTAGTGGTATATTTTGATGATATATTGATATACAGTGGAAGCACAGAAGAACACCTACAACACTTGCGGGAAGTGTTGATGATACTTCGTCAGGAACAATTTTATGTTGCAACGAAGAAATGCATGTTCATGACCTCCAGTGTTTTGTTTTTGACATGTGTTATCCAAAGAAGGTATCCAGGTGGATCAGGGTAAAGTTGAAGCGATCAAAGATTGGCCACAACCCAGGACGGTAACTGAAGTAAGAAGTTTTCATGGGTTGACCTCATTCTACCGAAGGTTTATTCCACATTACAGTAGCGTGATGGCACCAATGACAGAATGAATGAAAGGGAAGCAGTTTGTGTGGACGGAAGAGGCTGATTCTGCTTTCCAACAGATCAAGACACTATTGACTACAACGTCGATGCTTAAATACCCGGACTTTCAATTGTTTGAGCTGGATACTGATGCATCTAAAGTAGGGATTGGTGCAGTGTTAAGCCAAATGGGTCGTCCAATTGCTTATTTTAGCGAGAAACTTTCTGGAGCCAAACAAGATATAGCACCTATGACTTGAAGTTCTATGCTATTGTCCAAGCCATAAAGCATTGGAAACACTATTTGTGTTACAAATAATTTGTGTTATATACGGACCACGAAGCATTGAAGCATTTGCAGGGACATGATAAGATTGCATCCAGACACGCTTCATGGATCGCATATTTGCAACAGTTCACCTTTGTTGTAAAGCATAAGTCGGGAGTTACAAATCGTGTGGCAGATGCATTGAGTAGAAGAAACAATTTGTTGACCACGATGAGAGTTGAAGTGATGGGTTTTGAAGTATTTCCAGAATTGTTTGTTGAAGATCCTTACTTTGCTAAGATTATAGATGAAGTCGAGAAAGGGAAGACGGATGAGTATCTGTTGGTGGATGGTTTTCTTTTCAAGGGAAATCAGTTGTGTATACCAGAGTGCAGTTTGCGAATGAAGATTGAAAGAATTGCATGAAGAATGTCATGTGGGAAGAGATCGTACTTTGCAGTTGATTTCTCAATCATATTTTTGGCATTCCATGAGGAAATAAGTTGAAAGATTTGTGGAGAGATGTCACATATGTCAAGTTTCCAAAGGGACAGCTACGAATGCAGGATTGTATATGCCATTGCCTGTGCCTATTAGACCATGGGTTGACGTTAGCATGGATTTTGTTTTGGGTTTGCCAATAACTCGACGAGGGAATGATTCTATATATGTTGTGGTGGATAGATTTTCGAAGATGGCACATTTCATAGCTTGTAAAAAGACCGCCGATGCAGTCCGTGTTGCTCAATTGTTCTTTAAAGAAGTTTATCGACTACATGGGCTATCTGAGACCATTGTTTCTGACCGGGATACTCGATTTCTAAGTCATTTTTGGTTGAGTCCGTGGAAGATGGTGGGACAAAACTGAATTTTAGTAGTGCATATCATCCACAAACGGATGGACAAACGAAAGTGGTGAACAGATCTTTATGAAACTTGTTGAGATGTCCTGTGAAGGATAATTTGAAGAGCTGAGATGTGAAGTTGTGTCAGGCAGAATTTGCACATAATCATGCTGTTAATCGAAGTACTGGATTCAGTCCATTTCAAGTAGTATATTCAGCAATTCCGAAGGGACCGTTGGATTTGTCGATAGTTCCATTTCAGAAAGGGATTGTTAAACGAGCTTGTGATTTCGTGAATGAGCTGCAGGAATGTCAAAGGATTGTTCATGAACGATTGCTTAAGTCAAATGAGAAGTATAAGCAACTTGCAGATAAGAAGCGAAGGACTGTGGACTTCAAAGAAGGTGATTTTGTTTACGCAGTATTGACGAAAGATCGTTTTTCAGTTGGAACTTACAACAAGTTGAAAGCACGAAAGATTGGTCCAGTAGAAATTTTGAAGAAAATCAATGATAATGCGTACCGGTTAAGGTTGTCGGAAGAGGTTCATATTTCTGATGTTTTCAATGTCAAACACTTAATTTCGTATTATGGGGAGAAGCTTGTCGAAGAAGAGGAAAGTGTGAATTCAGGGTCAAATTCTTTTCAACCAGGAGAGGATAATGCAGCGCGGCAAAGCATGAGAGAGAAGGAGTCAACGAGACGTATCTCAAATCGCGAACGCCCATCACCGCGACCTAACTCCAGCGACCTAACCCCATCACCGCGATCTAACTCCAGGACCGACCAACCTATGTCGCTACGCGACCTAACCCCCATCACCAATCTATCCCTGTCGCTCCGCGACTTAATTTCCTCACCAAACAGCCCTCCGTCGCCATGCGACTTAAAGCCACCTGATGGTTCGTTCGCGAATTTCTAAATCGTTCTAAATTTCCAGCTTAAATCGCGAAGGCGCGATTCCTACATCGCTGCCAAGGTTGCCTAAGTCGCTGCCAAGGTTGCCTAAGTCGCTGACATCCTTGTTTAGGTCGTTACTTACTTAGGTCGAACTGTATGTTAAGTTGCTTGCATTCTCTTTCTTAAATCGTTTGTATTGTACTATGTAGTGGTCGAGTTGTGTGTGTTGTAAGTCTATAAATAAACGGGTTTGTGTCACTTGTAAAAGGTGGTTGGTTTTGAATAAACTTTTGTTTGAGTGCTTTGTGCCTCTTTGAAATTGGAAGTTGAGTGTTATCTCCTTTCTCTATTTTCGGTTATTCGAGTGCGCTCGAATCAACGGATTTGAAGCCGATTCACGGAATCTCGTGCGCGAGATCAATGTCGAAGAATCGTAGATCTTCTAACACGGTGTCGTGCGCGATCAACGTGCTAAAGATAGCTAGAATCCGGTATCTCGTGAGATCAACGGATTTGTGCATTTATCCTTGGTATCATTAATCCATCAATCCATATTTGTATCGTTCCATCATCGTTTATCGATTTATTTGACGCGAAGCATCATCTCGTGATCAAAGTTGTTAATCCGCTACGTCAGGTTCTTTCTCCCTTGACAAATAAAATAGTACGATTGAAAGTGCCTCCTTGTTCATGGGTGTCTACTAGAGATTTAAATCTGCATCAGTAAAACACTTTGAAACTGTGTCTCTGAGAATAACAGATAATACCTTCTGATGCATTATAAAGTATTTTAATAGTTACAACACTCGAATCTTTTTCATTTCTCTCGCCCTCCCTCCCTCCCTCCCTTATATTGAACCACTCCTTAGATCTCAAATCCTTATCATTTTTCATTTCTTTACAGGATGATGGTATTCTTGTTTTGCCTACGGTTTTTGGCCCTCCTCCAAAACTCAATGGAAAGGAGACGCAATCAGCAGATTTCCGGTCTGACCTTCTATGTCTAACAGCTATTGCAAGCATGTCAGGTTGCTGCCAGGTAGTTTCTTCTTCTTCTTCTTCTTCTTCTTTGGCTTGATAACCTACAGTATATGTTTAATTAATTTCGCTTTGATGTTTGTGCTATGTTATTTTTTGTGAAGGTAACCATACCCTTGGACATTCATGAAAAATTTCCTGCCTCCATATCCTTTATTGCAAGACAAGGAGGTGACAGATTCTTGTTAGACATTGTAAATACCATGTATCCCTCACTCAAAGAACAAATAAATACTGCCACCAAGTCCAAGATTTCTGATAGTAGTATCGGCAATGTAGAGGCAGCAGAAATTGAGAAAGAGAAGGTCAGTGTGTTCTTTAAATTCGGCGTATTCTTTCAAACTGTTTTTTACACGTTTTTATTCACTAATTTTCACTCATATAACTCATAATTAATAAAACATGCTATAATGATTTCGGTACTTCTACCCTTTTATAGGGAAATGCAGCTTTCAAAGAAAAACAATGGCAGAAGGCTATCAGTTTATACACCAAGGCTATCAAACAAAATGAAAAAAATGCCACCTACTATAGCAATAGAGCTGCTGCTTTTTTGGAGGTTGGAAGGTGCTAATTTTATTCTAGCTATCAACATCTTAAACTTTATTTACGCATATGTATATAAACTTGACATATTACTTGCTACAGTTATCTTCAAGCTGAAGCTGACTGCACCAAGGCTATCAGCATCGATAAAAAGGTCAGCAACGGTTACAAACAGTTACATTTTGATAATATATTACATGTATAAAATTTATGGATTATCATATAGTAATTGTCTTAGCAATTTTAGTTTCTTGTATATCTTTTTACGGCTTAGCATGGTAATGGCTATGTAATTGATTAAAATTAGATATTAAGTTCTTATTATATCCGCATTGTGTTTATCTTACTTTCTGCAACAAGTGTGAGCAAAACTTGAGAAAATTTGTGAGGATTTTATCTACTCTCTATGTGTTTCTTGCAGCTGTGTCAGTGTCTAAAACAATTTAACTTTAGTCTGCAAGTCAACAATTATGTTAAAAAATGGTTGTGATGTTTGTCTAATACATATCCAATATACCTGCAAATTATTTTTCCGTGAAATACAAATTAACCAATCACATAATTTCATCCATAGAAATAGTTGCATTGTTTTCATCATGACCTTATCAGGTGACCATAAGAACACATTTTTTGAGTATATTGAATGATGAAAACTTTGACATCAATTTCTTTTCTTACATTATCATAATATATATATATCATTTCATATACATTTGATTTACCATTTCTTCTGTCTTTTTCCTAGAGTGTCAAATCATATTTAAGAAGAGGAACTGCAAGAGAGATGTTGGGCTATTATAAAGAAGCCATTGAAGGTTTTTGCTCACTTTCTCCCTTCGAGTTTGTTTCTTTTTTTGTTTTTTTTTGTTTTTTTTTTGTTTTTTACATAGTTCATTAATGCCGACAAATGTCAATCTCGAGGATCAAACTCTTGATTGTAGTCTGAACTATCTACTAACTGAGCCAAAATTGTTGGCGTCTCAAGTTTTTGTTCCCAATTTTTACAAATGCAACTAATTTGAATTTATCAATGTTGAAATAACATCATTTTTTTTTTGGGCTTAATTGCACTAAAATTTTGCCTTTACTATTGCAGATTTTAAGTATGCCCTTGTCCTAGAGCCGACAAACAAGACTGCAAATAAGGCAGTCGATAGAATCAAGAAATTCATTCCGTTATGAGCATGAAGATATCTACCCAATTTGTCTTGGAAACAAATGCATTGAACCGTGCAGGCGGCATATTGAAGATGTCAAAGAAATCATGCCACCTTGTATGCTAGCTTTGGACTGCTTTCTTCAACTCCACAACTATTATATATATATATATATATATATATATATATATATATATATATATATATATATATATATATATATAGTGTAGTTACTATACTATGGTAGTTGTATCCCAATTTTGCTTGAGACCTTTTTTAATTTACTTCCATTTTGTAATAATAAATGACTATTGGTTTAGTTTCAGTTAATATATGCAAGGGCTTGAGGGTTGTGATTGGTGGAACGTATTTATTTTTTAAGTTCATTCTTTCTAATGCTATCATTATGTTGAGATTGTAAAAATTCTATTTGTCTTATGGAGTAGCTTGAAAAAGCAATGTCTTTTGGAAACTTTGTAGTGCATTTTTGGCAATTAAACAGAAAATACTTTCAAGTGGAATGCATAGTACTTGACATTTTGCTTGGCAATATATATGCATGCATGCATGCACATACGTTTCAAGTGATTTTGCAAAAATGCTTTGAAATGCGTGTTTAGAGATTTATTTTTTATTTTTTATTTATTTTTTATTTTTTATATTTATACGTTGGCATGTCAAGGAAGGTAATTGTCACATTGGACCTGATTCATAACTTGTTTATGTTTGATTTTTTTGAGATTAGCTATGATTTTGTTTGCCTGAATCTATTTAATTTTATCGTACCTTGTGTTTGGTAACAATTTGTATATTGCATCTGTATGAATTTAAAAAAGCATCTGTATATTATTATTATTTTAAAAGGAAAATCACAAACACTTGTATATTGCATATATCCATGAATTCAAATGAAAACAACTGTAAAAGTTGTACATGGAAATTCCATTAACGTAAACAACATATGGGCATTTAGAATATACCATTTTGTTTTTTTCTTTTCTAAGTTTCAAAGTGAGATTTACTTCACGTTTAGAATGAAGGCTACAACAAAAAGGCTGTAACCTTTTTTTCTCCTGAAGATTGGAAATCTTGATTCTACTGTAATAGAACTTTATTTTTAAATTATTTGTTGAAAACCAATCGTTTATTCTAATCCCACAGCCTAAACACCATTTCAGATATTTTCATCGCATAAATAAAGCTAAATACCAGTTAATAGTATAAAAAAATCATTGAAATTACAACTTCTCTTTTCAAGAAACAAGTTTTTTTTTTCCCTTTTTTTTTTCTTTTCTTAGAAAAAAGAAACAATATACAACCTGAACTAAATTAGAACACAAATCAAAGTATAGTTAGCAACCATCCACCACCATTTTCACTCATCTTCATCATCAGAAACACCGAGCATTGCTAGCGCCAAGTGACCCTTCATGACCTCATCCTTTTCCGGGCTTCGCCCGTGCAACTGAGAACCAAACTGCATGGGCAAAAGACACCTACCACTATTCGCAAAAACTGACCAGTCGGTGCTGCAACTGAACTCTTCTTCTGCTTGCAACATATCTATCACTTGATCTATGCTCGGCCTTAATGAATCTTCGTTATGTAAACATGCTGAAGCTGTACGTAATACTCTGCTCACTTCATCGAATCTATATGATTTTGGTCTTACTCTTGGATCGATTAGTTTTTCCATGGCTGTTTCTCCCTGTTCCATGTAGGGTTTCGCCTGTAATTTATGAATGAACAATCACGTTACATCATGGTGTTTCAACGGCGACAACAATATACAAATTTCAAAAAAATTTAAACATGATATTATTAGACCAAATGTTTATTATTTGAGTTTTGATAATAAAGTATTTTAAAACTTTGTAGTACCTTAATGTTCTTATGTTCTTTAGTCAATTTAATAGCTATATTGAAATAATAGTAATGAAGAATAATAAAAAGAAAAAATAGAAAAAAAATATTCCTCTACACCGTTTCCGTTCCCCCCACATCGGACGCGGCGACGGAGCATTTCCCACAACTGGCCCGTTGTGGGAAACGAGAGGAAATGGTGAGTTGGGGATTGCATCCGACGCATTCAGCCTTTTTATACTCCACTCAAATATCCTTTTACATCATCAAACACATTCCCCCTTTCAACCAGCTTCCCCGCTCAAATGCCCCGCTCGCTTCGTAAAGAACAGACCCATAATGATACTGTTTATGTAGCCCTTTTTGCAACATTTAGAGTGTTGCTCAAAGATCTAGCTTGAATTGATGATAAACTATTTAAGCTAATTCAGAATAAAGTGAAAGAACAATCAGGTTACAGTCAGTAAACGTAGGATGTTTACATCATGCACTTAAGGCTGTCAATGGATACCCAAAAAATTCGAAATCCATCCGCATTTGTATCAAAAAATAAATAAATATTCGATATCCGAAAAATGGATACGGATGTGGATACGAAGTGTGGTTTTTGTCAAGATACCGTTTATTTTATGCGTAGTTCAGCATAACGAAAGATAGGTATTTTTTTTTAATTAAGTTAATAGTTTATACCATATGCATTTCATGCATGTTAACTAATCAAAACTATTTATTATCATCATATATGTTGATTTTACATACTTTTATAATCAATAAGATTAAAAAGATATTTGTGTTAAACCAAAATTTTCTATTCGTGTTTCTTGGTTTATCGATCGTTGACGAATATGATAATTATTCAATATTCATCCATAGCCACGAATGTGGATACCCGAAAATGATTTTGGATATGTATATATAGCATTTCCACGTCCGAATGTATCCATGTACAGCTCTACATGCACTAAAGCATGGAAATTTTACTCTTCCAAAATATGTTCTCACGTTCCCGGGTCAAATTTAATACTATCTTGAATTGTAAGTAATGTAGAAGTTTAAAAAGAAAAAACTAGATTAGAATAAACGCTTATGAACATGATGGTGCTACTTATGTAGCCCACTGGGAAACATTTGAGTGCAGCTCAAAGATCTCGCTTGAATTGAAGACAAACATTTTGAACAGGCATTTTGAACTATTTAAGCCAATATGGAAGTTAGGCGAATGACTTCACCACCGAAATTAAAAAAAAACCTTGGAATTGGATATGATGATGCTACTACATGCATACTGCAGAAATAAACTACATACCACCAAAAAAAGGAGAAAATTTTAATGCTGAATTTAATTTTAGTATGAATACTTGAGTTTAGCAATGGCTAATTTATAGTACTTCAAATGAAGAATCTTAAATTCTTATGCCTAATAAATATAGTATATGAAACCAAGAAATAATAATATCATACGACTATTTAGCTTAGGGCTGTCCCGCATGCATTGGAAATGGAGCGATGGTTGAAAATGGAGTGGTCCTACGTCACAAAATATGTTGTACAAATATCTATATCCCAACTTTTTTTGCATCTTTGATTCGTATGTGATTTTTTCTTCTTCTCTGTACTTATGATCAATGGAATTTGAGTTTTTTTCATCTATGATTTACTTATCTTCAACGTCATCCTTGCAAAAAATTTATATTATTCCGATGCCATTATAACTTTAAAATTAGTTATGCAATACGTTATTTACATAAAATACTTATTATAACCATTGATTTTTTTTATTTTTTTTTTTAAATTTGGCATTTATGGGATATAGGATAAAGGTAATTTTTTGCAAAGACGATGCCCACCACAATCAACCCACATATGCAAAAAATATCAAATTCCAATGATTTTTTACATCAAAAATGAATTGGCCAAAAAATGTGACATAACGATCATTGTTGGATTTTATTATTCCATATGAGATTGAAATCAAGGAGAGATCTAATGTTTGAAATCTAATGTTACCAATTATGACATCGATTTGTGTTCAAATTTTATACACACATATTTATAAATATAGGCTACTTTTGGACATGTCACTGGTCGCGTTGGCAAAAATGTAACGGCATCATTTGAAATGTCGTCAGTTCATTTTATTTTTTTAAATCATACTAGCAATATTTGAAAAGGAGCCACTGTTGTTTTAGAAAATAACATTGATTGTTTTTCAAAAGTCGCCAATTTTGGTTAATATTTTATAAAGACAGAAAGCGGACGACATTTGAAAAAGCATCAGTATATAAATTTTTAACATATTGGCGCATTTTGAAATGTCATATGTGTGTGTGTGTGTGTTGGCGACATTTCAAATGTCGCATGTGCATTTTCGCCAGCGTGGCGCTGACATGGTAAAAAATGATCTATACTTATAAATAATTTTGAAACTTGCATATTTGCGTAATAAGTTTTTAAAAGTGACTTAAATTGAAAAAATCTTTAAGATATAAGGTACTTGTGTAGCATCCATAAAATGATGAAATTTAACTATTTTCATGGAAATTTGCATCAAATATTGGTCTAATCTCTCACCAATATATGGATAAAAAAATCATGAATCCATATTTTCTCTGATTTCTTACAAAAATTATGTTCGTACTAATATTGTCGATATTAACTACGTACATAGCAACAAATAAAACACACTGTACAGTAAATTGAAAATGATAATGGTATTACCGACAATGCATATACATCCATCTAATCCGACAACTTGGTTGTGTAACAAAAAGTCTTTGTTTGATTCACCTAAGCATATTACTGATAATGTCTAATGATAAATCGAAAATAATAATGGTATTACTGATAATAGCAGTAAGAGACATATTTAAGTAACTAAAAGGTCTTGGTTTGATTCACCTAACCATAAATAATAGACATCATCAGCACAGAGAGCTATCATATTAGAGAGTTTATTGCTTACCCACAACACCAAGTTTTCTTCTCCTAAAGGCTTACAGCGGTCAATTGCCTTTCTTCCTGTAACCAATTCAAGCAGTACCACACCAAATGCATATACATCGGTCTTATCCGACAACTTCCCATGTTGAAAATATTCAGGTGCCAAATAACTGCACGTTCAAAACCAAAAATAAGTCCCACAAAAGGCATAGCCATAGAGCTTTTAAGTTGACAATTGTAATTTCCTATCATTACCCAAAAGTCCCTTTAACAGATTTGCAAAGGAATGGTAATGATGGTCCATGAGTCCATGTAGCCAACCCAAAGTCGCATAACTGGTGGCAATATGAACTAAAAGTCATTTTATTTACCATGAGTGAGTAAACTTCAATCTGAAAAATAAGCTGAAGGAAAAATTATCTTTTACTTTGGAAATTTTGTTGGAGGAGAGAAGAATGTTGGATGGCTTGATATCCCTGTGCACTACACACTTGCTCGTACCGTTATGCAAATATCCAATTGCCTCTGCTACTCCTATTGCAACCTTATATCTGACATCCCAAGATAACACCTTCTTAGTTTTTGCTGCATAAGTAGTTGTACTTCAAGTTTAGTTTTAAAATTTTGATTGGAGTTAAAAAAATGTTTTGGTCAAGTTAAGCGAAGATATGAACGTTTGAGAGCTGAGTTTAAAGGCTATGATAATATTTGATGTACATGAAAATGGGAAGTAAGGTTCTTTTCCATAGAACATACCTAATAAGTAGCTAATCTGACCAAAAATATTGAAATTCCAAATCAGAAGTACAGAAATATTTAAATACAGAGTCAGAGGTACAACGGTTGATACTAATCTGAATGATCATGTACATATATACTTTTAGAAGTTTACAAATAATGTCCTATCGATACTAAAATAGAAAACAGCATATGAAATCCTAAATGAAGGGAACGGCTGTTGGGACACAAAATAAAACACAAAACTAGACACAATAAGTATTATCCATTGAATCCTTTTGTCTTTACATGGAAGGTGAAATTCAGAAGAAGATCTAATGATCAAGATCTCGTGTCCCATTTTGTGTTCAAATCTGTGCAGTTAATGCTCCGCTATTATCCCGCTATAACCCTGCTATATCTCAATAGCGGATTTCTACCGCTGCGATTTTTTTGTATAGCGTCTAATATAGCATTTCCGCTTTAATCCCCGCCATTTCCGCTATATCCTGTTATTCCCGCTATATTCCACTATTTTCGTTATATATTCTTTAAAAGAAATGAATTGAAAAATAACATTTATACCATGGTGTGAGGTTCCGGCCGGAACCTCGAGATTCCGACCATCTCGGATCGGTTCCGACCGAAGATGGGACGGAATTAGGTCAAAATCTCGTCCCGTTTAAAAAAAAAATCGGAGTTGTTGTAGCAAGAGGAAGAGAAGATAAGCGACAAAAACCTCACATGTAAGAAATTCGAGCAGAGGAGCTTCAAAAAATTCTCAAACAGAGGAAATTCAAGCATCACCGATCGAGCTTCGACAAAATTGGAGGAGAGGGACATCTATCAAATTCATTGTAGAGGAGATCCGATAAAATTTGAACATCGCATGTAAGAAATTTTTGTTCGGTTTGATCTGATGTCGTTTTTTGTTTCTTTTGCTTCGTATGAATGAGCAGCAGCTAAACTAGGGTTAAGAGAAACTGAAATTGAAATGAGCCGAAGATTATTATATGGGCTGGAAGTTAACTAAAATAGAAATGTTATGTGGGCTACTTCCTTTTCAATTTGAGCTGAAATTATAGGAAACATGCCTTGAGTGGACTTGTATTGTTGGACTTAGCCTTTATAGAAAACACGTCTTGAACTTGTGTTATATATTGCATCATTGTTTTTTTATAGACTACATTTGTATATAAGTTTGCAATAGTTATTATTATCTTTTCATTAAAAATACAAAAATCCGATATCATGACCGAAACCGAAACATAAACATAAACTTCCGAATTGACCGGAACCAGTAAAATTTCAACTTACCGAAACCGAGACCGAAACCAAGTTCTCGAACCTTGATTTATACATTATAAATTTTTTGAAATTAGTTTATTTTAAACGAATTTTTAATATATTTTTAGAAATGAAAATACTCTAATATTCTACTAAATTCAATTATGTTATATAACAGTTTTACGTTTACAGTATATTTGCACATGTTTTTATTTAAAATTATTTATGTATTAATTATAATTCAATTGAATGTTAATTTTCCATTTAATTACCATTTATATATTTGTAAAAACATTAAGTACGTGTTTATATGCTATTTTAGAGTCATTCGCTATATCCCCTATATCTCCGCTGTATCCCCGCTATGACTTTTTGCAACTCCGCCGCATTGAATATGCCGAGCGCTTTAACTGCACAGGTTCAAATAGAATTTCCCTAAAGGATGATAGCCCATTTAGCAAAAAAAAAAAAAAAGAGCAAGTGTCTACAATCACAATGATGACACTGGCTACATTATTCATGTGACATACCCAGGTGTGTATGATGCATACTTCCTACAGTTTACAAGAAATACCTTGGTGGGTCACACAAAAAAAAAGAAGAAGAAGAAGAAGACAGTAAATTCCATTGCAAGCTATCCGGGTTGTGTCGTGGTAGAATGGTCGAAGCTTGACAATGACGTAAAAACTATATAATAACCGAAAGTATGTATTGTGAGATCATTGTATATATCTTCAGGGTTTGAACAATGTTCTACTTACTTGGATATAAAAAGCATATAAACAATACCAATAATAGAAAGCACATATAGCCAAAGCATTATAAGGGTCAAAGCACATTGATCACAACAAATCCGTTTACCAATCATCTATGCATGTGTTGTGAAACCAATTCATATTTTTAACTAGTTTGCTAACAATCCTAGATTTATCTAGGTATCGAAGACCAAAAATAAAATAAAAAATAAAATAAATAAATAAAAGGGAAGGAGAGACTAATAATATACCACTAGGATGGAGGTGTTGGTCCAAACTACCCCCGGAAACATACTTGTAGACGAGGAAGATGCCTTGAGTGTCAACACAGTATCCAAGAAGAGGAACAACGTTCGAATGACAAAGAGAGCATGCAATCATGAGTTCTCTACAAAATGCTTTGGCGCTCTCTCTATCATTTCCAATCACTTTCTTTATTGCTACAGAACTGTTTCGACCCACCCCTATTCTCCCTTTGTATACTCGACTAAGCGCTCCTCTGCCAAGCTCCCTACCTAATTGCATTTAATATTTATATTTTGAATTTGATCCATGAAAACTTCAAAAAATAATAAAAATAAAAATAAAAATAGTATAATAATAATAATAATAATAACATGCACAATCACTTAAAACACAATTTGTTCAAATCTGATGCTAGTCACATAAATTGATCATCCTCCATCAATGTGCTCCTCTAACAACACTGATGTGATTTAAATTCTCAATCAGCTTTTGCCGTTCAAAGTATAAATGAAGCAAAAGAGGAAAGCACAATGAAACCAACTGCATTTATTGTTCAACCATATATGTAAAAGCAACTTAAACATAAGATTTCCATATAAACAGTTCATTCCTACCACCAAAATAGTTCATCTGACCAAAACATCAAATCTCAACAAAACGTGGGAAGACCATATTTCAAGCAGTAAATTTCTTTGCTAAAACTCTGTATACATCATTGTGTGTTAATACATATTTTGCTGAAAGTATACAGACATGCCTGTTCTTGCCTGTTCTTGCCATAGATGAATGCACAACGAAGCCAACAGCCTTTCTTATTCAACTATATATGTAGAGCATTTATGGGAACAACTAATCTTATAAATACTCAAACCAAATGTAGTTGTGAATAATTTAAATGGTGAAAGCATTCGGATAAATGAGTTGAAATCGTAACAAAATTTAGCTGTAAAGTCAAATATGCCAGGAAGTATTTTTTGCTTCTATGGCTTGTCAACTTTTAAGCACCTTATTTCACCTGTTTAAGCGATTTGTAATAACACAATCAACAACAAATATGCTGCAGATTGTTTTAACTGCTCAGAAGTAGTGGACAAACATGCACCCAAAAGCAACTCAAATATAACATTTTGATACAAATATTTCATCTTTTTACCAAAAAGCACCAAAACCGCAGTTAAATGTACTAAAGTTCCTTGCTAATTACTCAACATATATTATGCGTTAATGCATATATTTTTCAAGAGTTTAAGAACAGTTTGAAGCTAAATCTGATTATCCAGAAAACAAATAACATTTCACCTTTAGAAAAATCTCGAGTAGCCGCCTTGATCTGAGAAAATGTGAATCTGAGAAGCAAGCCCGAAACAGGCGAAATGCCTCTCTCCAAAGATTCCAGTCTCCTCCACCTTCGCCTCTCCATATCATCTTCTTCCTCCTCCAAATTCACCAAAAGCAACACTGTAGGCCCCACATCGACAGATGTGGGACCCGCATTTTCGTTAGATTCGACCTGAGAACCAAAACTGAACCTGAAAGAAGAATGCACTGACTGCAGCTCATCTTCACCTTCTTCTTCTTCGTCGTTTTCGAGGATCAAGATGCTATCTTTTTTACTCTCAGCAAGAAGCCATGAACTGTTATTATCTCCTTTTCCTCTTCGTTTCATTTTCCAGCTCTTGCTTTTGATTGCGGCCATGATTAGGCTGAAACCCAACACCATTTTCCTGTATTTTGCTTTCTCGGTTTCTTCTAGCTCATTTTTTGGTATTTTCTCAATTTGATGATTTGGGTTTATGCTGATTATGCTGTGATAGCAACCCATTTGGCTGAAAAGAGCAGGAATCAAAAAAGTTGAGATTTTGGTAGATAGTTATTTTTTTAAACTATAATAATCTAGAAGAAAAGGAAAAGCTTGTGCTTTTTGCAGTCTTTTCCTGTTAACTTTGCTTGAGCGTAGAGATAAGTTTGGAAGAGGAATAAACGGGTTTCAAGTTTTAATGGTATTTTCATGCCATTTTTTAGCAGCAGTGGTTAAAAACATATTTTAGTTTTGTTATAATAAAGTATGATACTTTGCATATTTTATAACTTCTTAATGTAACTCTATTCCATTATTAGTAAAAGCAAAACACATGACACAAGAAATTCGGCAAAGAATACAAGAAGAAGAAGCATAAAATGACATGATATTTGGTGAACTTCTCATACCTGACGAAACCAACTGCTACTATTTGCATACGCTTGTGCACGTGCTTTTTGACTTCTGATTAAGGTTATTGAGAAACCATAATTAACATGCTATTATATGCTTAGATTACTTTAGAAGAAACTCAACATTTTCATTGATTTATTAATCAATAATTACGGGAAATCGATGGTACAGCAAGGGAGCAAGATGCATATATTATGGAAAATTTCTTTCTGTCATATGCACGTTATATATTTCGGTGTATTATGATCATGGCCTTATAGGTTACGTGCATGAATTATAACAAAAATGGGATCGTCATTGTTGCTATTCTTATCAAAATTTAACTTAGTAGAAATAATTTATGGTAGCGTGAGATTGTACATGTTAATCATTTGTGGAATAAGAAAATGTTTGAGTTGGATTAACACTGACTCTATAGGACCTTTACATCATGTTGATTGTAAGCAAATTCCTACCGCATTTAATTATTATTTTTCACCATGTTAATGTTTAGAAAATTGGTAGTGATGATCTGCACATGCATTGCTAACTCAAGGAGGACAAACAAATTCGTTTGCAAGTTAGTTTAAACAGGCCGTACCAGTTGTGAGGGTTGCCTAAGCAAGCTAAAATTATTATGCGAAGCAGTGAGTAGAAAAACATTTTGAGACCAGGAAAGGAGGAATTGAACCCAAAGCTGTCACAATACTGGTTATAACTAGGCCGGTCAACTATTAGGGTTCAGTTCGAGTCCGGGTAGATAATCAAAACCCTAGCCCGATCTGAATCCGTTGGGTATTTTAAATTAAATACCCGAGTCTGACACGTCGGACATTTCAAACCAGCCGAGTAACACCCGTGTGGCCTACTTATAATATTTATGATAAAATCACACTTTAAATTCACAACTTTTGAAGAAAAAAATATATACGAACAATGTTCACATACTAATTAGATAGTAATGAAGTCAGGTTCACAATTAATGTATGCAAAAACACATACATGCAAACAAACCAAATGATAAACAAATAGCATACACACTCAATGTTTTGTTACCGTGGAAACTAATAACAGGTCTGGACCAAACCAAGTTGGGTTGTGATCAAATCATACTCGACCCTAATAGAAATCAGGTCGTGTTAGAATATTCAGAGGTTCAAATCGGATAGCAAAGCGAACGCTGTAGCAACTTTAAGAATTTATGTAGTGGATTCTTTCAGACAATAATTTAACCCACTATGTACAAATAAGTTATCAAACTATTGATTATAGAAAACCTTCTAATAGTGTAACCAAATTCAAGGTTTGCATGTCCTTAATTCGACCAAGAACACTCATTATTTAAGAGGTGGACGATGCAATGTGTGGAGATTAGAAACGAAGAAAAAGAAAACTGATTATTAAAAGTAAATTTGGATTTTCCTATTACGTATGCAGTGAAGAGGAATCTTCAACAGTGGACTCCGTTAGCAGTAACGGCCAGGTCCATTCGATTCCCTACGTACAAAAATTCGTGTCTCCCACTGTTTGCAATTGTTTAACATTAACAAAGATATAATATAGGGTCAATCAAACGGCGCCGGCACATGCACGTGTTCAAAATTACCAAAAATATAATATACGGTCTCCCTCTTCAATCCAAGAGGAAAAAAATTGGGTGCCCAAAGGGCTTAACCTTCTCTTGAGAATCATTATATAAGTAAAATTATCTTGTTTCTTTCAAGATGTGGGACTAAAGTCTCATCCCACTTCATCTTCCTTCTTCTTAAACAATACCAAAATCAAACCCATTTTGAGAATTTACAATATTTGCCCTATTTTAAAAATAAAATTAAATAAAAGGAATGATTGCATCTCTTAGGTAACTACTTAGTGAGATCAAGCTGACATTGTTCAAAGATCAAGAATTTGTATCATCATGGAAACCAATACCTAAAGAGAGGTATCTTTTGGATTTTAACCTTTGAGTGTAAACCCTTCAAAGTCCTAACGTGGTTATTGATGAATTAGTCTTGAACCAAATACCTTATGACAAAATTGCAACGGTCACATATATTGATTTTCACAAGTAGAGTGTTATGTATGTTCGATACATTAATTGCCATATGCTTTTAATCCTGAGTTCATGAGTCTACTTTAGTAAGTGATCTTACTTTGGTAGAAAACAAGCTTGATTTCCATACTTATATAGGTAAGTCTGTAATGACTGCCATATACCTACAGTGTAGAATGGTTGTCAAAGAAAAGAATAAAGAAGAGGAAAGAGAATAGAAGAGAATGGAAAATAAGAAAAAGAAAACATCAAATAACCACATAACCTATCGAATATCTCACATCGCATAAGATAAAATATAATAGCAAACATAGACATAAAGCAGTAGAGATAGTAATAACATTGTGAACTAATCGTCGGAGTATAAGATCCATAGAGTTATACAATACAGTGAAAAAGTTTGTATAAGTGGGAAATAAACTCAACTGATACATTGTCTCATACAATAATAAGCCAAACAATGTCAAGGCTCCACAGTATCATACAATGGAATATATAATAATAAACTCAAATACAAGTATAAGTAAACATCACCTCCTGCTAGTCTATCTGCAGAACTCCATATGTTATCCACGCCTACTCACAAATCCACTCATTTAAGAGTATCCGAGATAATAAGAAACAAAGCATAAAACCTCAGATCAGACAACATCTAGTGTGAGTGACAAACAATCTCAAAATACTATAAAAGTCGATATAGTATACGGAACAGAGGATATACGAATCATACCCGATCTGTTCCTATAACCAAAGAGTCATCACATAACATTTATAATTGCTACTCTACAACATCATAAAAATGATACATCATACTCAGTATGTGTCTGGATGCCTAGGTATCTCCATCCATAATACCTACTCCATAATAAGTAAACTATCCAGTGGCTAGGTATCTCCATCCATAATACCTATTCCACATTAAGTCAAGTTGAGGTGCCTAGGTATCCCTACATAATACCTACCTCGTGTAACATCTCTAGCATGACAAGTGGCCAATGAAGCAAGCATAATAAACATAGCATCCATTAGACAATACTAACCATCACCCAATGTGCTCTAGATATATGATAACTCGTATAACCACCAAGCCGTGGACCAGTGAAAATCTTGGTTCTCCGTCATACTTCTGTATCTCATAGCCCAAAACTGGATACGTATCTCGTAGCCTAAAGCTGAACACTAGACCCAATACCACGGGTCAAGGTATACAAATCCTCGCTATCAATCCATGGGTGTCCTCACTTTACAATATCCCTGCTTTGAGTACAACCAAAAACTCTTCGAGTCATCAATGATCCCTTAGTACATTGTAACAGCCCAATTTTTTTTACAAGTATTTTTTTTTTAAAAAAAAAAAAAAAAAAAAACTTTGGGGTTTATTTAAAGTGATTAAAACAAAATATGAAAAAAAAATTAGGACTAACTAATAAGATCTCTGAAAAAATCAAGTTTTAATTAAGAAAACATTTATAGCTTAGGTGGTTAAGACATCTGGGCTATTCACGACAGGTCACGAGTTCGAATCTCAGCACGGTCAGAATTTCGAATTTTTTTTATGTATAAATGAACTGGGTAATCACGCGTTAAAAAGGGCGCGTAAATCTAGAGAATAAGTACCGTGTATATATATATATATAAAATATGAAGAATGTAAACCAATTTAAATTTTAGTTAAGTATTATTTTTGAAGGATTTAGTGTATTTATAAACTGTTAAATATCGCGTTTAAAAGGACGCGTAAAATTTATGGTAAGTAATGTAATAAAACGTGTAAAATTTAAAACGTTATTTTATATATATATTTTTGATGTTTTGTATTACGTCAGTTTGACGTACTTTTAAAATCATATATAAACACCTTTATGGATTAAAACATCAGTTAGTGATTTTTAAGACGAACGTTACTTTTGATTGTAACTGACAGTTTGGTTTTAAATAAAATGTGTATATACGTTTCCATTTCCAAAAGCTTTGAAAAATTCTTGCCGTCATTTAATTAAATCAAACTAAAAAATAATAATATATCAATTCTCATATAATTGGAACGGTTCATATTTTGCCATTCCTCTGATCACGAAACCTTATCTGCCTAAATCTACAATCACGCATATATCATTTGAAAGAAAATCAATTTTGCCTTCCTTTGCGCGTGACACAAAATTTTATTCTTTTAACATTTTTGGCATTTGCCTCTTACCTTTTTGTTTCTTGAGCATGTCACTGTATTCATTTATTCACGCAACCTAAATGGACTAATATATTTGATTGCCTAAAAATCAACTCATGCATTCAAATTTAACCTTGCCTATCTTTTCAAATTCTCACATTCCTATTTATATCTCTCTGTTTCCACTGCCTTTATTTTGCAAGATAAAATTTTTTTTCGTTCCTATAATCACGCATATAAAGTAAAAAATCGTATTTAAATATCTTTATGGAGAAAAATATCAGTCAGTGATTTTAAGACGGACGTTATTTTGTTTTAAAGGACCGTTTGATTTCTTTTAATAAATGGTATACGTTCTTTGCCTAAAGCTTACATAAATATTCACCTTTTCATTTATGGGTATCAAACTAAAATCAAGATTTTAGCTAAAATAAAATGGATCACACGTGAGCAACATTAGTGCATTTGTATATATGTAACGTTCGCATTTTTGCTTATTCCTCTTACCCTCTGTTGTCATCAGCTTTACCAAACATCACGCTTGCCCTTCCTTTGATCAATATTCCCCTTAAGTAACGTACAAACTTTATAAATCAAACCATGTATCACGCAAGTCATTTATTTCCCATAATCCAAGCTGCCATTTTCTCTGTCTTTTTGTTTACAAATTTTCGAATACTGATCAAACTTTATACGTTGGAAAAAAAAATTATCCTTTTGCAAAACTGAAATGAGTTAATCACGCCACATCCCTTGATCACTGCCTTGCCGTTTCACAAATTCGTGTATAAATATGCCAGAGATCCACATCTCAAAAAAAAAAGAAAAAAAAAACTCACCACTCTTCAAAGCATTGCAAATTTTCCTCTGGCAATTTCATTCGAAGCATCAGGTAATTGTCTTATTGTTTTCTCTTTCTTTTCCTTCCAGTTTTTCCTTTCCTCAGTTTTTTTTTGTTCTCATTTGATATGCTCGGCCACTCCAACCCATCTACTTCACCCGATCTAGTTGACAAACTTTGGAAATTTATGAGTCATCACATCTGTAGAAATCTAATATGTGTGTGCAAAGAGATGGTGTAGTTGACCCAGATTCAATTTAATGCTAGCTTAAAGTTTACGCGTACTATCACTACGGAAAAATGGGTTATTCATTGTATATATCATACTTAGTTTTGGGTCAAACAAAATAGAAAGTCAATAATGTTCATTGAAAAAAAAAAAAGAAAAAAAAAAGAAAAAAAAAAGAAGAAAGAAATATATATGTAAAACAGAGGAAGGAGAGGAAGGGAAGAGGGAGAGGAGAGATTTGAGGGTACCTGTACATGCGTGTATCAGTGAGAAGCTTTGCCTTTTTGCATATATTAGATAATTTACCTGTACTAAATGCATATCATATAGGAAGCAGTGCCTGCATATTTTTAACATAAATATAGTTCAGACCATATAGTGTGTGTGCAAGCATCTATTAAAAAAGATCCATGCATTTAGTCGAAAGATTGGGCGAATTGTGCATGTGATATATATATTTATAAAAAAAAAAAAACACACACTGATTTCATTTGTAAATTAAATGCTTACAATTTATAAGCTTTCATTCCAAACAATATTTCAATTTGTACCGGACATTGATTTAATTCAATTTACTATTTAATATTATTAATTCATTAACTAAATTCACTACTTACCTTTGTTCTCTTATATGCAACTCTTAGCCTAATATAACAATTTACATTACTTCAATTTATTCGTCATTTTGTTTCAACTGTAAATACTTAGCCTTATATTCCCATGGTTTCATTTCCTTCTCAACATTTGCTTCATTATTAATTTTAAAATCTTTATTTCTTCTAAAGTAAATTTGCGTAAATCTTATTAAAATGACAAATTTAATTAACGAAAATGACAGGTCGTTACACATATAAAAAAGAAAAAAGAAAATATTTATAATTTAGAAATGATATAATAAAATTTTATAAAGAAAGTAACGTGCAGATCAAATAATGTACTATCCATGCATTAGTTTGTAGTATAGGCTGGGTGAAAACTTTTGCATGTGTACACGCAAATCTAGTAGGAAATAGGCAGTGTATTTTTGCGTGAAGGGAAAAAATTAAGGGAGTGAAGTATTTGCATTTCTTTGGGTTACAGTGAGCGTACATTCTTAGTTGATATAGGCTTGGGCCGTGACCTTATGCATACTTCCAGTTGAAGTTTAGTAATGTGGTGGTTGTGCGTTTTGTTTAATTAAATAATAGAGTATATATATAAAAGGTAGAAAAAAAAAAGATTTTATTTTGGGCCGAGTTGTTCGTCAAGTAGGGTGGTGTAGTGGTCGAGCGTATCGTGCCAAATTTCTTTGACTCTATTCGTTCCAATTGTTTCAAATATTTGCGTTGACCATAAATTTTAAAAGTCACGTATTCGGTATTTGGATCTTGTTATAGATTTGAATCTAGGCGTGACATCCAGGGAAATTTGATCGCTACCCTCTGTGCGTTTCTTTTTTTTGGTGGATTTTTCATTTTCGCTTGAATCAAATTTTCTGCAGCTTTCAGGTGAGTATTTCTCACCAGACATACGTATTTATATTTTGGTAAATTATTGCAAGTGTATGTGTAAAATTGTATTTCACTATTATCTGTCTGTAATGTAATATAGAATGATGGACCCCATTTAAATTGACACCTCATCAGTATTATCTGTTATATTATTTCTGCAGTTATATTATTAATTGTTATTTACTGCTTAAATCACCACTGCAAGTTCCCTGTTAAAGTTGGATTGTTATGGGCTGAAATAATGATTATTGTTAAACTAGTCTGTTAACTGCTTAACTGATAACTTGGGATTGCGGGTTTGAAATGATAGAACCCGGGGTTTTGTAAATTACGGGTTGAAATGATATAAATCCGTATCACTTGACCTAGGCTAGAGAACTATATACAGGCCCGTGGTTCTTATAATATTTTCTGAAATATTTAAAATTATTTTGGAAGTTAAATATTTGATTTAATATCTTTAAAGGATTTTTTTTATTTTTATTTTTGAATGAGTTATAAATGTTAATAAATAAATAAATATTTGAATAGAATTTTGGAATATAACTTATTTTGGAAATTCTGGATTTTGAAAAATAAGCCTTCAGTTAATAAATAAATAGATAAATAAGTTATATTTGGAAATATTTATTTAGTTAAACAAATCTGCTACAGCATTTTAAATGCTGTCTTTTTGAAATTGGACTAGTTTTACCCGTAACTTTAGGTAGCATTTCCTAAGTGCTACAGAATCTAGAATTGATTGTTTTAAAACTCATGGAATTTGATAAATTTTATTTTATGTTAAGTTTTGGAAAATCTTAAGATATGATATTTATAACTGGATTTTCCTTAATAAATTTAAGATGAATATTCTAGTATTAAGTGAATTTTGAAGATATTAAATGACTAACATTTGGAGTTTATTTATGGAATTTATGGGAATATTCAAGACTAAATAATAAAACATTGATTTGTTGAAAGAATAAAATCCAAACTTAGTTTTGAATAGGAAATACTCCAATTGGATATATATATATATGAATTGTAATGGATTTGGGGACATAAAGTGATATTTAAATTATGGTTTAAACTTTAAATAAAGAAATATATTTGTAAAGCTATATAAATTATCTTCTTTACAAAGTAACCATAAAGTTAAACCATTATTCTATATACCGTTGAATATCCAAACCATTTGTGTGTTGGGAGTTATGGTTTTAAAGTAAAAATTCCAAATATTATGTTTTGAAGATATATTCAAATATTTGGCTTCCAGATATTATAAATTTTAAGCAGTATGGTTTTTGGAAAGAATTATATTTGAATATAACGATATCATATTGTTTTTGGGTTTTAAAATGATATCGTATTTATATTTTGAAATGGAAATGTTTATTCTGGTTTTAAAGTATAAAATGTTTTAAATGACCACGGGTTATAATAACGATGGGTTGGCAAAGAGACCGGGATCGGATATGGACATACTCTCTGTCGATACCGAAAACCACTTTGACCAACCGTGTACGCGGTGGAGATTCCAGAATGAAGTAGGTCGGTGGTGGCGTTTCCTGTAAGGTAAATACGTGGACCCGACTCCCGTGAGTTGGCATAAGGTGGCTAAAACAGGAGCAATTCCAGGCCAATGAGGTCATTCCTCTGATCGGACGCTCCTCTTCGATATTATACTATGTTTTTGGATTGATTCGGTGGCCACCTCTATATTTTGATTTTGGGGAGTTAGTCCGAGGTGGGCGGTAACTGCGGCTACGCGTTTCCATCAGCCTGGATAGCAATTGGTATATCTACCCTGGCATTGCCTAGTTGTGCCGTGTCATCTACCATACCGAGCCTTTACTACGAGTTTCTATTTGTGTCGTACCTATGGAGTATCCTCTGGTAGCTTCCCGATCAGGAGGTATTACGGTACTGTATAGACTATTGGCATTATTTGTGTTAAGGGGAATATTGGGTCACTCCTTAACGCTATTAAAAAGTAAGTTTATTTTATAAATAGACACTATTATAATAGCGCAATATACTACATAGTAAATAGTTTAACGGATCCTTAGAGGATGGGCGGTCCCAAGCATCCTTTAAGTTACTTGTTCTATATTACAGTACACTTGAATTAGCTTACATTATATAAGTATGTATGTCCTGACTCGAGTGTTATGTTTTATTTTACGCTCGGGTCAGCCTGAGTTGCAGTTTCAGTTTTTCTCTCCGGAGCTAGGTCATCCCGTAGATCATTCGTGCTGCCGGAAGCTTTTCAGTCCCTATCTTATCTGCAATCAAGACTTTGGAGGAATCTGTTTCTATTTATGTCTACAGCTGTATTGCAGATTCTAAACTATGTAAATTCTTTTTGGTTAAAAGTTTTATGGTGGCTTCATGAACCACTAAATATTTTATTTCCGCTGTGAGTTCTGATATCTGTGTATGTGATTCTGTGATTTTATTTACTGCATATTCTGAGTTCTGCCAAAATTATTCTACAACGCAGTACTTTGAACACTTCAAGTCCGACATGAGCGGATGCGAAGGGTTGAAAATATTGGGTCGTTACATTTGGTATCAGAGCTTTGGCTCTAGGCAAAACTTAGAATGTATGGTAAAATTGATTTACAGAATCACTTTCATTTGAGCTTGAATCTCTTCCTTTTCGAATTTTGGAACGTTCCCTGCGGTTCCGAAGTTCATTCGTGTCCCTCACTATTCATTTTTCCGATTCTGGAGTATCCCATAACTCCACTTCGGATGATCTTTATAGTAAATTGGCGGTTACGCCAATATTCTAATATAGGGGTGAAACTCCTTTACAACTAGCATTGGTTCACCGGAGATTTATATTTATCCTCAGTTTAGATGCTAGTATCTTTGGTTATTCTAAACTCTATCTCTTCAGATCGAATGTAGATTTACCCTAGAAAATCCACATCGATCTTATTCTTTAAGTCACGGTTGACCCGGTTAAGGTTGCCCGCGATTTATATAAACTTATCTGGTTCCTTATTCTGTTATTTAACCATCGGATCTTCTGATTCCAACTTATCTTTAAATCAAAATTCTCTTTAATTTGAGTCCTTCAAAATTTGAATCTCTATCCTTGTTTTGAAATTTTTTTTTTCCTATATTTGGGAAAAATCTAATATTATATATATAAGTATAATTTTCAAAATTTAACTAGTTGTTTAGAGATAATAGTGTTTGATTTTATTTATGGTTTTGTAAACCATTGGTTTTGTCTTATATAAATAATTGAACTATAAAACATGGTTATAAATTTATTTAGAAACAAAAAATGAATTTAAAACAAGAATTTAAGAATTTAATTTCTGATAGTTTCAAACCTTGTGTTTAAAGTCTTAAAAGGATATATTATTTAAATTATTTTCGAATATAAATTTGTTTCCAAAGAATTTTAAAAGTTTTAAAAATTAGTGCTCTTCTCTTTGTCGCTGGAAAATAATTTCGGTGATGACTACAACATCATCGACATTCATTTTCGAGTATCAAAGTAAAGAGACCACGTTGTAGTTTTGTTTCAAAAATTTAATTGATTTGAATTTCTAAATATGACTTAATTTATAATATATATAGATATATGATTTAAATTGATTTGACATATCCTATATGTATGTATTTATTTATCTCTAAAGGGTTTGAAGTTAATTGGAAATTTAATTCATAAATTTATGTTAAAAGGTGATTCTAATGATAAAATAAAGTCAAATTTGGAATGAATATTTAAACTTGAATAATATAGTTGGAATTTTTACTTGTATAAATTGCATGCCAATATAACTTACCTAAATCATTCATAAATTAACTATGTAATTGGATAATGTATAATATAAAAGGATTTTATAAATAAAATTTGAGTGGTTATAATAAATGTTATACACTTAAAGTTTCAGTTACAACAAGACAAATAGAGGTAAATAGAAATAAAATAATAATTGAATAATATACAATATCAAATGGTGTTAAAGGAAATTTAGAAATATATTGGAATAGTTATATTAAATATAATCTACTTTATATGTGCGATAGATATATTAAGCAGAATATATTTAATAATAATCTGGAATAAAGAAAATTAAATTTGTTGAATAAAAGATGATTATTATAAATGACTATACAAATTTTTGATTTTAGAAAATAATTGGATAATAAGATAATTAATTTGGAAATAGTTAAGATTGATTTAACTTCTGTAAAAATCAAATGAATTAAATCAATTATTGAATATTAATTAATTTAAATTGAAATTATATGGTTTAGAAATTGAGAAAATATTTGACATAGATGAGAAAAATATTGAGAAAAATAAATTTAATTTGGAATAAAGAAGAAACTAAATGGGGAATTTTGTTTATTTTGGGAAATGGTAAATTTACTTTAAAAAATTAAGTTAAATTACCATTTCAAATTTGGATTAAAATTAAACATTTTAAATTAGAATGTTATAATACCTTGTGAAAAATTTGGATAAAAAAAAAAAAAATATGAATGATTTTTTTTTTAAGTGTAGGGATATTATACAAGTAAATATGTAAATAAATAAATGTTAAAATTTTAAGTATAAATAGATGAAATCAAAGATTAATTTAAAATTGAATTTTATTGTTTAGATTAATGATTCTAATTTAAGTTTTAATTCAGTTTTCTTTCAGGTTGTTTCTATTCCCCTACCTTCTTCCTTTTCGAGGACGAAAAGTTCTGAGTGGGGGAGAGTGTAACAGCCCAATTTTTTTTACAAGTATTTTTCACTTGTATTTTTTTTTTTTAAAAAAAAAAAAAAAACTTTGGGGTTTATTTAAAGTGATTAAAACAAAATATGAAAAAAAAAATTAGGACTAACTAATAAGATCTCTGAAAAAATCAAGTTTTAATTAAGAAAACATTTATAGCTTAGGTGGTTAAGACATCTGGGCTATTCACGACAGGTCACGAGTTCGAGTCTCAGCACGGTCAGAATTTCGAATTTTTTTTATGTATAAATGAACTGGGTAATCACGCCTTAAAAAGGGCGCGTAAATCTAGGGAATAAGTACCGTGTATATATATATATATAAAATATGAAGAATGTAAACCAATTTAAATTTTAGTTAAGTATTATTTTTGAAGGATTTAGTGTATTTATAAACTGTTAAATATCGCGTTTAAAAGGACGCGTAAAATTTATGGTAAGTAATGTAATAAAACGTGTAAAATTTAAAACGTTATTTTATATATATATTTTTGATGTTTTGTATTACGTCAGTTTGACGTACTTTTAAAATCATATATAAACACCTTTATGGATTAAAACATCAGTTAGTGATTTTTAAGACGAACGTTACTTTTGGTTGTAACTGACAGTTTGGTTTTAAATAAAATGTGTATATACGTTTCCATTTCCAAAAGCTTTGAAAAATTCTTGCCGTCATTTAATTAAATCAAACTAAAAAAAATTAATATATCAATTCTCATATAATTGGAACGGTTCATATTTTGCCATTTCTCTGATCACGAAACCTTATCTGCCTAAATCTACAATCACGCATATATCATTTGAAAGAAAATCAATTTTGCCTTCCTTTGCGCGTGACACAAAATTTTATTCTTTTAACATTTTTGGCATTTGCCTCTTACCTTTTTGTTTCTTGAGCATGTCACTGTATTCATTTATTCACGCAACCTAAATGGACTAATATATTTGATTGCCTAAAAATCAACTCATGCATTCAAATTTAACCTTGCCTATCTTTTCAAATTCTCACATTCCTATTTATATCTCTCTGTTTCCACTGCCTTTATTTTGCAAGATAAAATTTTTTTTCGTTCCTATAATCACGCATATAAAGTAAAAAATCGTATTTAAATATCTTTATGGAGAAAAATATCAGTCAGTGATTTTAAGACGGACGTTATTTTGTTTTAAAGGACCGTTTGATTTCTTTTAATAAATGGTATACGTTCTTTGCCTAAAGCTTACATAAATATTCACCTTTTCATTTATGGGTATCAAACTAAAATCAAGATTTTAGCTAAAATAAAATGGATCACACGTGAGCAACATTAGTGCATTTGTATATATGTAACGTTCGCATTTTTGCTTATTCCTCTTACCCTCTGTTGTCATCAGCTTTACCAAACATCACGCTTGCCCTTCCTTTGATCAATATTCCCCTTAAGTAACGTACAAACTTTATAAATCAAACCATGTATCACGCAAGTCATTTATTTCCCATAATCCAAGCTGCCATTTTCTCTGCCTTTTTGTTTACAAATTTTCGAATACTGATCAAACTTTATACGTTGGAAAAAAAAAATTTATCCTTTTGCAAAACTGAAATGAGTTAATCACGCCACATCCCTTGATCACTGCCTTGCCGTTTCACAAATTCGTGTATAAATATGCCAGAGATCCACATCTCAAAAAAAAAAAGAAAAAAAAACTCACCACTCTTCAAAGCATTGCAAATTTTCCTCTGGCAATTTCGTTCGAAGCATCAGGTAATTGTCTTATTGTTTTCTCTTTCTTTTCCTTCCAGTTTTTCCTTTCCTCAGTTTTTTTTTGTTCTCATTTGATATGCTCGGCCACTCCAACCCATCTACTTCACCCGATCTAGTTGACAAACTTTGGAAATTTATGAGTCATCACATCTGTAGAAATCTAATATGTGTGTGCAAAGAGATGGTGTAGTTGACCCAGATTCAATTTAATGCTAGCTTAAAGTTTACGCGTACTATCACTACGGAAAAATGGGTTATTCATTGTATATATCATACTTAGTTTTGGGTCAAACAAAATAGAAAGTCAATAATGTTCATTGAAAAAAAAAAAAAAAAAAAAAAAAAAGAAAGAAATATATATGTAAAACAGAGGAAGGAGAGGAAGGGAAGAGGGAGAGGAGAGATTTGAGGGTACCTGTACATGCGTGTATCAGTGAGAAGCTTTGCCTTTTTGCATATATTAGATAATTTACCTGTACTAAATGCATATCATATAGGAAGCAGTGCCTGCATATTTTTAACATAAATATAGTTCAGACCATATAGTGTGTGTGCAAGCATCTATTAAAAAAGATCCATGCATTTAGTCGAAAGATTGGGCGAATTGTGCATGTGATATATATATTTATAAAAAAAAAAAAAACACACACTGATTTCATTTGTAAATTAAATGCTTACAATTTATAAGCTTTCATTCCAAACAATATTTCAATTTGTACCGGACATTGATTTAATTCAATTTACTATTTAATATTATTAATTCATTAACTAAATTCACTACTTACCTTTGTTCTCTTATATGCAACTCTTAGCCTAATATAACAATTTACATCACTTCAATTTATTCGTCATTTTGTTTCAACTGTAAATACTTAGCCTTATATTCCCATGGTTTCATTTCCTTCTCAACATTTGCTTCATTATTAATTTTAAAATCTTTATTTCTTCTAAAGTAAATTTGCGTAAATCTTATTAAAATGACAAATTTAATTAACGAAAATGACAGGTCGTTACACATATAAAAAAGAAAAAGAAAATATTTATAATTTAGAAATGATATAATAAAATTTTATAAAGGAAGTAACGTGCAGATCAAATAATGTACTATCCATGCATTAGTTTGTAGTATAGGCTGGGTGAAAACTTTTGCATGTGTACACGCAAATCTAGTAGGAAATAGGCAGTGTATTTTTGCGTGAAGGGAAAAAATTAAGGGAGTGAAGTATTTGCATTTCTTTGGGTTACAGTGAGCGTACATTCTTAGTTGATATAGGCTTGGGCCGTGACCTTATGCATACTTCCAGTTGAAGTTTAGTAATGTGGTGGTTGTGCGTTTTGTTTAATTAAATAATAGAGTATATATATAAAAGGTAGAAAAAAAAAAGATTTTATTTTAGGCCGAGTTGTTCGTCAAGTAGGGTGGTGTAGTGGTCGAGCGTATCGTGCCAAATTTCTTTGACTCTATTCGTTCCAATTGTTTCAAATATTTGCGTTGACCATAAATTTTAAAAGTCACGTATTCGGTATTTGGATCTTGTTATAGATTTGAATCTAGGCGTGACATCCAGGGAAATTTGATCGCTACCCTCTGTGCGTTTCTTTTTTTTGGTGGATTTTTCATTTTCGCTTGAATCAAATTTTCTGCAGCTTTCAGGTGAGTATTTCTCACCAGACATACGTATTTATATTTTGGTAAATTATTGCAAGTGTATGTGTAAAATTGTATTTCACTATTATCTGTCTGTAATGTAATATAGAATGATGGACCCCATTTAAATTGACACCTCATCAGTATTATCTGTTATATTATTTCTGCAGTTATATTATTAATTGTTATTTACTGCTTAAATCACCACTGCAAGTTCCCTGTTAAAGTTGGATTGTTATGGGCTGAAATAATGATTATTGTTAAACTAGTCTGTTAACTGCTTAACTGATAACTTGGGATTGCGGGTTTGAAATGATAGAACCCGGGGTTTTGTAAATTACGGGTTGAAATGATATAAATCCGTATCACTTGACCTAGGCTAGAGAACTATATACAGGCCCGTGGTTCTTATAATATTTTCTGAAATATTTAAAATTATTTTGGAAGTTAAATATTTGATTTAATATCTTTAAAGGATTTTTTTATTTTTATTTTTGAATGAGTTATAAATGTTAATAAATAAATAAATATTTGAATAGAATTTTGGAATATAACTTATTTTGGAAATTCTGGATTTTGAAAAATAAGCCTTCAGTTAATAAATAAATAGATAAATAAGTTATATTTGGAAATATTTATTTAGTTAAACAAATCTGCTACAGCATTTTAAATGCTGTCTTTTTGAAATTGGACTAGTTTTACCCGTAACTTTAGGTAGCATTTCCTAAGTGCTACAGAATCTAGAATTGATTGTTTTAAAACTCATGGAATTTGATAAATTTTATTTTATGTTAAGTTTTGGAAAATCTTAAGATATGATATTTATAACTGGATTTTCCTTAATAAATTTAAGATGAATATTCTAGTATTAAGTGAATTTTGAAGATATTAAATGACTAACATTTGGAGTTTATTTATGGAATTTATGGGAATATTCAAGACTAAATAATAAAACATTGATTTGTTGAAAGAATAAAATCCAAACTTAGTTTTGAATAGGAAATACTCCAATTGGATATATATATATATAGGAATTGTAATGGATTTGGGGACATAAAGTGGTATTTAAATTATGGTTTAAACTTTAAATAAAGAAATATATTTGTAAAGCTATATAAATTATCTTCTTTACAAAGTAACCATAAAGTTAAACCATTATTCTATATACCGTTGAATATCCAAACCATTTGTGTGTTGGGAGTTATGGTTTTAAAGTAAAAATTCCAAATATTATGTTTTGAAGATATATTCAAATATTTGGCTTCCAGATATTATAAATTTTAAGCAGTATGGTTTTTGGAAAGAATTATATTTGAATATAACGATATCATATTGTTTTTGGGTTTTAAAATGATATCGTATTTATATTTTGAAATGGAAATGTTTATTCTGGTTTTAAAGTATAAAATGTTTTAAATGACCACGGGTTATAATAACGATGGGTTGGCAAAGAGACCGGGATCGGATATGGACATACTCTCTGTCGATACCGAAAACCACTTTGACCAACCGTGTACGCGGTGGAGATTCCAGAATGAAGTAGGTCGGTGGTGGCGTTTCCTGTAAGGTAAATACGTGGACCCGACTCCCGTGAGTTGGCATAAGGTGGCTAAAACAGGAGCAATTCCAGGCCAATGAGGTCATTCCTCTGATCGGACGCTCCTCTTCGATATTATACTATGTTTTTGGATTGATTCGGTGGCCACCTCTATATTTTGATTTTGGGGAGTTAGTCCGAGGTGGGCGGTAACTGCGGCTACGCGTTTCCATCAGCCTGGATAGCAATTGGTATATCTACCCTGGCATTGCCTAGTTGTGCCGTGTCATCTACCATACCGAGCCTTTACTACGAGTTTCTATTTGTGTCGTACCTATGGAGTATCCTCTGGTAGCTTCCCGATCAGGAGGTATTACGGTACTGTATAGACTATTGGCATTATTTGTGTTAAGGGGAATATTGGGTCACTCCTTAACGCTATTAAAAAGTAAGTTTATTTTATAAATAGACACTATTATAATAGCGCAATATACTACATAGTAAATAGTTTAACGGATCCTTAGAGGATGGGCGGTCCCAAGCATCCTTTAAGTTACTTGTTCTATATTACAGTACACTTGAATTAGCTTACATTATATAAGTATGTATGTCCTGACTCGAGTGTTATGTTTTATTTTACGCTCGGGTCAGCCTGAGTTGCAGTTTCAGTTTTTCTCTCCGGAGCTAGGTCATCCCGTAGATCATTCGTGCTGCCGGAAGCTTTTCAGTCCCTATCTTATCTGCAATCAAGACTTTGGAGGAATCTGTTTCTATTTATGTCTACAGCTGTATTGCAGATTCTAAACTATGTAAATTCTTTTTGGTTAAAAGTTTTATGGTGGCTTCATGAACCACTAAATATTTTATTTCCGCTGTGAGTTCTGATATCTGTGTATGTGATTCTGTGATTTTATTTACTGCATATTCTGAGTTCTGCCAAAATTATTCTACAACGCAGTACTTTGAACACTTCAAGTCCGACATGAGCGGATGCGAAGGGTTGAAAATATTGGGTCGTTACATACATACACATCCATGTGAGCCCTACTCTCTCAATCCGGATCTGAGCCATACTTGCTTAATCCGATTTCCACTATATACGAGGAACAACCCCCATGTTCCTCCACTCCACGAATCCCACCATGACCTCTTGGGTACCTATTCCCTACACGAGTCATAAAGCGAAGATACATAGTTTCTAATCTTCGATACCTGCTACCCTTATGAGCCATAAACCAAAGACACTCCATCATGTTGTACATCGCCATCCCTTATGATTTGAAGAGCCAACATATCCAGCATGATCTATAGAGTCTTAAACTATCTACCTCAAAACCTATTCCCGGCATGAGCCACATCCGAGTACCAACTCTCATATCGAAGCATCACACCATCGCAACATCAAGACTCTAATTCGATCGCACGAGAAAACATCAAATCACGCACCATGAAATCTCAACAACGTCCAAGCCAAAGATTGGCCAAATTGCCAATCAACAATAGTGATGACATTGACCACTCTGCAGTAATCAATACCAATCACCTTGATCTTGTACTAAACCGAAGGATAAGTACAAACTAAATGGAAACATCCGACATCCATCCTGAAGTCTAAAGCCCCGTCTTCCACTTCAGATCTGTCAGCATATATCCTAACCCTCATCTACAACTTATCTCACCTTTTTAGGTTTTTGCATGTGCAAAATCCCAACATACAAGATATTCCCCTAAAACCCAATAACCGCTAATCGGTATTTTCAACCAAAACAACCAAATAAGCCAAAAAACCAAACATACATCAAATGACCATACATACGTCCAAAATAACATACATACAACATGTATAATCCATCCATATCAGCCAATGTGGGAAATCATATCAATAATAATTCAAATCTAATAATTCCCTAACTATGGCACGTCGATTGAAAATATGTGATATTCTTTATAAATCATTTTAAAATACTTTTATTTTCTTTTATAAAAATATATCAAGTATACAAGTGTAGGAAAATCATATTTTAAAACCACAAAATACTCCATAGTGTCAATATAATACTTTACAACCAATCATAGTATGGTGAGAGACAATACCATCCATCTTTACAAAATCAATCCAAACTAGTGCCAAAATATAGATTTGTCCATCATGACTGCAATACAAGAAACCGCATCCAAGCGGACCTCCTATGCAAAAGAGATGGTCGAAATAAGAATCGAGGTGATTTATGTAATTAATTAACCAAATTAAATCACTAATTACCATAATTAGTTGCTAATTCTTCTTCCTCCTCAATCAAGATATACAGGCCGCATGCACAACCCATTCCTCTTGTACATACATGACAGTTTCCCTTTAATTACTCAATGATATGACGAACTGGCAGTTGCAACGCACTCCATTACTCGATCGCTTTGATTTACACTCAACCATATTTTGACCACATGCCCTAAAAAATTCACGTTCTGATGGCTCAGTGTATTTCCCCTGAATTTTAATTATAATTAATTTTATTTAGGATATTTAATTGGATAGATTAAATAGAATAATATGAATAGTAGGGAGATGAGACTAATAAATCTAATGGCCGTGTCTAAAAGAACGAACTAAAATAAAAGGACTTAAATAAATTAAGAAGGAGGAATTTTTACTAAGGGGTAAAGTTGGAAATGGGGCTACATTTCTTAGTGTATATCTCTTCCTCCACTTGAATAAGTTTCCATTTTCTCATTCTTAACCCTTCGTCACTTCAGCCGGCCATTAAAAAGCACGAGGAAGAGTTTAAATTGAAGAATAAGCTAAGGAATTAAATCTAGGAAAGTATCTCATTCTTCAATCAAATAATCAAGGTGAATAATCATGTTTATCATCTCTTTTTCTATGTTTGAATTGGTTATGCGTTATACCCGATTTGTATTTGTGATTTTGGTTAGGATATAACCATTTAAACCTTTGTTTGGATAAGACATAGGTGTTTTAAAATGTTAATGGGATAATTAACACGTTTTGATTCAGTTTTGGTTAAATTCCAAGTTGTTTTGATCTTCATATGCTTTGAAATTTTAATATGATGAAGTATATGATTTATTAGATTTTTGGTGATTTTTGAAAAAAAATTCTTAGTGATTTACTAAGGTAATAAAATTATTTAAATCCAAGGACTAAATTGAAAAATGGCTATTTAAAACCAGAGGGAAATTCGCTTTTGGAAATATTCGGTGAAGAAGTATAGTGTTTTAAGAAAAAGGTTGACTTTTGTATAATTTTAACTATTCGAAAGTACAGGAGAAGGTTCCTTAGCCAAGATAAAACATCACTTCAGTGGGCCCAGTTCTGTCTTCGACTCCAACAATCCCGCTTTTACCCTTTCGATGAAGCCAAAAGATACCTTTCATCTAAAATGGAAGGTAAACAGTTACCTTCCGCCAAAAGTTGAAAGGTAGGCACGTGGCCGAAGGGAAGAAAAGGGCGAAGGGATAGGGAGGCTGCTTCTTTTGCTTTCGGATAGAAATAAAAATTGTTTTCGAATAAGTTGAAAGGGGATCCTTCGACTCTATCATTTTATAAAATACTAAAATTTTATATTCAAGAAGGGTTTCGAAGGGGAACTTCGAAAGCTTAAACCTTCAAGAGAATTGTTTTAAAAAATGCTTTCCAAAAAGGTGTTTTAAAACTTTTTGGCAAGCCGAAGGATTAACCTTCCAACATGGTCAGAAGTATGCTTTCGAAGGGTTAGTTCCAACACCAATACTTCATTTTTTCCGAATGATTTCGAAAGGTTTACTTTGAAGGGTTTTAAGGGGCTATCTTCAATGATTTCGAAAGGTTTTAACTTCAAAAGGTTTGATTTCGAAAGGTTTAATTTTGAAAGGTTTTGATTTCGAAAGGTTTTGAGTTCGTAAGGTTTGATTTCGAAAGGTTTTGAGTTCGTAAGGTTTGATTTCGAAAGGTTTAATTTCAAAAGTTTTTGATTTCAAAGGTTTATTTCTAAAGTTTTTGGTTTTGAAAGGTTTGGTTTCAAAAGGTTTTTGAAGGGGTTACCTTCTATGATTTTGAAAGGTTTATAATTGGTTTTATAAGAAGGGAGGAAACCCTAGGTTTTCGATAGGGTCGAAAGGTAGAACCTTTCGACTAGATTGAAAGGAAACCTTCCATCAAGGTCGAAATGTATGATTTTGTGATGCTTTCAAAAGAAAGATTTCCAAAAGGGCTAACTTTGGATGTTTATATGCTTTCGTATGGGGATTCATTGGAAGGGTTTTATAGCTCTGTTTTAGCCACTTTTCCTTCAGTAAAATTTTGCTAATTTGACGGGGACACTTCGAAGGGTTATAGCATAAAATACTTATTTTGTTTGAACATGTAGGGGGGAAAATTATATAAATTTGATGTTATAAAGCCTTGGGGACAGCGGGGTGGGAGTACTTATTTCGATACATAGTTCGGGGTTACAAACGGAAATACGCTTTCGGAATTATACATTGGGCTATCAATATTTTTTTATTTCATTTAACCTAATTGGGGTTACCAATGGGAATAAGTTAAACATGTGGTATACCTGGGAAAAATAATTAATCATAGGATCATGAAGTTTTATAAATAATCATAGGGATCATGATATTTCTGGCCAAGTGATGGGTTCTTGGTTAACCTAGGAAAACCATGGAATATGCGTGGATAGACCACATCAAATTTCTAAAGTAAAGAATGTTTTGCCAGAGGTGGTTAGCCTCGGGATTTGGCATCCAAGGGTTCATAGTCATCCTAGGAAAACTATAGAGCGTGCGTTCGATAACCCACACCATTTTTTATAAAACAATGTACGATGGATAATCTGCATTTATTTTGAATGGACTTGGGATGCATAGTTCTATTAAATTATGATGGATGGTCAGCTTAAAGATTTTAGAGGGGAACTCCAACAAATTGATTGTAGATGGAAAATCTAACAAATTGCTTTTAGATGGGATATCTAATAATGGGTGGATGAGATATCCAATAAATATGAATTATGGCTTTATTTCATATTATGTTATGACTAATCATTTTGGGTGCAGGGGCATAGTAAATGATTTGCATGTTTGTTTTGGATACTAGCGAGGGGAAAACTTGTTCCGCTAAGCGGCATGGTCTTGCTAGATATCTATTTATGATAAGAGATGATAGGGGATTTATTCATACCAGACTTATTGTCTAACTCGAAGTTTATGTTTGTCCACAAACTCTCGGGTACTTAAAATTAATTTGAGTAGTCCAAGAGTGGGAGACTTTCAGATTTTGGACGAATAAGCTTCCGAAGACGTACAAGAGGCAGTATTAGCTATATAAGACCTATTTTGTGTATTCCGCTGTGATGTACTAAAAATTGTAAAGTTCATATTTATTAGTTCTCTGATTATCATAAGGCGACATCTTTATATTTCGCTCTTATCGTATTTTGTACATGTATATATGATATGAACGTGGTTAACGTCTGAGATTATGTAATTAAATCTTAAATTGAAATTCATAAGAAATGAGAAATTCTGTTTTGTTGAAGTTTATAATTTTTCATATTCTTCTGTTCATGTGTTGCCAATAGTTTCAAGATTTCGATTTCGATCACTCAGAAATAACACCTATGGATGACTGCAGCATCTGTAGCAGTTAGTTTTGAGCCTCCAGAAGCGGGATGTTACACTTGGTCTTATTTTAGCCAAAAATCGCGAATTACGTCCAATAATCAGAGGTGCCCAAATTTTAAGGAGAAGTGCGCGTTGTCTAAGAGCTCCCAATAATAATCACCGATCCGCCTATCATCGCTCCAAGATCCAATAATCTCAAACCCTAGCTAGCCATGAATGGGTCGATCTTGGCCATGACGTGTCACTACTTAAGATCAAGCATATAGAATTGAAGCTCTCATCGATACGAGCTTATTGGATTTGGTTTCATGATTTTTTTTGGAGCGGATATTGGTATTTGGAAATATGAATATAAGGAACGATGGTGAATGTTTGAAAGATTAATGCAACAGTAAATGGCCAATGAAGATTTGGAGGGAGAGATTTTATTTTGGGCATTTATATATAATAATATTATAATATTCCATTTATTCAAATTCCCAAATAAATGGTCTTACATTTTGAACCCGTACGATCACACGACGTGTCCGACATCATAAAACTCATCTGTATACGTCATCTCATTTTTCTAGATCCAATGGTATCTCATTGCCATCTGTGACTGCATCATGTGATTTAATTTTGCGCATTTCGTGATTGTTTCGGTCATCGGATCGTCCGATCTCCAAATATAGCAATCTTTATACTATTTTAATTCGTAATACCAATCTGAACTCAACGGAAGTGGTCTTGAGTCCTGATTCGATCGTATGAAAAAAATTATATGTTTTGGCCTTCAGTTAATTAATGATTAAATATTTAAATCAATTATTTAAATATCCGACCGTTGAAAATATGGTTTTTTACAAAGTCCCTTAAGGTGTTTCTACGATACCTCTTGTTAGATATCTAGACTTATGAAGGATCTTACTCCATCCTGGTTCATGCAGAATCCAACATTAATTTATGGAAATGTTTTAGTGTTCCATACTCATTCTCTTAACTTGTTAATAACCATTGAACTTTATTTGTCCTTTTTAAAACATGGGTTGGGGTTTTGTTAAGGATGATCAACCTTAATTCATAGACCTTGGTCCCATCTATTTTTATTTTTTAGAAACCATTGCCTTTAGAAGCCTCTTAGTTAGCATGCCAACTAAGTTTTTCTTTGTTTCTATACAATCGATTGTGATTATTGCTCTTTCGAGTAACTACCTTATCATATGATGTTCTAAGACTTGCATATCCAAACTTTCATTATATGTTTCGTTTGAAACACTACAAATCATAGCTTGATTATTACAATTGATTATGACTGCATGAGATGAATTTTTCCATATAGGAATTTCTATTTGAATATTCCTAAGTCATTTAGCCTTTTTACATGCAATTAATTCTAACAATATTGTTGAATCAGAAATACAAGTCTTCGTCTTGGAACCCCAAGACACGAACGCACCTCATAATGTAAAGTTCTATCCAGTCATAGACTCAAATTTGGATTCTACATTGTTCCTAGTTGTTGTTGATATGGGCCAGCATATAGAAGAATAAATTGGTAAATTTCAAAAAAATATTCCGTTTGGATTTTATTGGGCCTATGAAGTCTAAATTTATTTAGATCTTATCCACGTTTGTTTTAAATATTTTTTTAATTAATAAATAAAGTTTATTTTATGTTAACTTAATATAATATATGTATCATATACACATATGTGTGTACACGCACATGTAACAACAAATGGTGTACATGATTTAACATGCCCGCATGTAGATGTTGGAATTTACATCGCAACAGACATACTAACCCCTCCTTATACATCTATGTCATCTAATATTTAAGTGTGTGTGTGTGTATGCAAATATATATATATATATAATATACAATTATTCTTTCAAAAAATATATTATAAAACTATATTTGTAAAACAAATACTAGTTAATATATATATATATATATATACACTAATAATATATTATGATGTAATTAATATCTAATAAGATTAAACTTAAAATAACATATCAATTGTAAATAAATGTATAATATATAACATATTGAAACGTAGAAAATATTATTTTTATACGTAATCATATATATAGATGCACATTAAATTAATTTTAAGAATTTTATGTGTGTATATATAATTTATATACATACACATACATAAATGTATCTTGATATAAACAAATAATTATATATATATATATATATTAATTTATGTACTTTTTGGCTAGCAAATATTTTATTTATTAGTTTTAACATTGTAAGTATATACATACATACATACGTACGTACATACATATTAATGTTGATTACTGTATATATAGAAATCATTATATATATATATATATATATATAAATATAAGTAACAAGATGTATGAATTGTACGTAACAATTTTCATATTTCATATTTATTTTATTAATAAATAAATATTATAAAATATGGGCATTGTATTTAGTTTATGCAGTTTTAAGTTGATTCTTTAAAATTCGAAAACATATAATAAGCATACATAAAAATTTATATGTATATTAATAAATAAGTACACATCCTACATCGCGTTTATGTATTTTAGACTAAAATAGTTTTAAATATTATTCAACTATCAATTTTGAAAATCAAAACAAATAAAATATTTTTATTTTTATTTTTGAATACTATATGTATGCATACATTTAGAAAATAATTTTCTACATACATATAAACAAACATATTCATTAAATATTGACGAAAATAACATATAGAGATTCGTGATATCAATTCACTGTCTATGCATGCATATAACATAATGAGCATTTATATACACATTACTAAAAAGAATAAGGATTTTACTTTATTCCAAGCCTTGTGACATGTAGTGATCAAGATTTTTGAACGGTTTATAATTAAATATTGTAATTGTTTAAATAATTGAATCTTGGATTTAATTCAAATAAAAATAATTTTAAAAGCTTATTTAAATTCTATTTAAATAATAATGAAGTTGGAAAGCTTTTAATTTAGAATTAAAAATGATTAAAATTGTTTTAAAAATAATTCATTTTAATTAACATGTGAAATTATCATTCGGGGCACTATCTTGGATTTCGACGAACTAATGCCATTGGATCTGGAATAATGAATTGCTGTATGCCGACGAGTTTCATAATGATCAGACATGCTGTGTACATGCGTACTCGAAATGCATAGCGTAAAATCTAAGAGAAAAAAGATACTATTATTGCCTATAAACAATCATCAACACTTAACCAAAATTTCATTCTCTCTTTCTCTCCCGTTTCAAATTTTGCCTGTTGCCACCATATTCTTCTCTTTCATCAATTAAACCAAAGGCAGTAAGCAACGAAATCATGTGATTTTGGATTCAATAGCTTTGTGTGGTCGAGAACATCATTTCCTTGTGCTTCAATTAGGGTGCAATGAAGTTTGGCAGTGTTCGATTTGTTCATGGCTGTACTAGGTAGAACCTCACTGGAGCTAGAAGTGGAACTAGGTCAAAAGCATTTATATATTTTAGCTTATCAGGTCAAGGCGTGGAAGCAAATTGGAGAGGAATGACTTTAGATAGCAAAACACGACACCTGGTTGTCATTTTCTGATACCCAGGTCGCAGTCAAGATTATAGACGCCGGAGATAAAGTTGAGATGGCAGATGAACATGTGGTAGCGTAGGGAGTATATTAGCATTGATCGTTCGATGTCTGAGGCTTCGATGTGGTTCACGACCTAGGCATAACTGAGATTAGGTTAAGCAATCGGATCTGGCTAGGGAGGTGCAGACCTGTCGTGGTAGAGGTCGATGCGTCACGCATGCATAGTGGAAATCAACAGAGAAGACGTCGAATTTAGCGGAGCGTAGCTCCATGTCACTAGTTGAGTGTGCATGAATTTGGGAGGAAGTGTATCTATTATGCACGCTGGGAAGAAGAAAGGAGATGAGTTGGTGGTTTACACGGTAATTAAGGTTTTAGTTTAAATTAAGGGAGCGTTTGGCATACATCCCTCATATAGTTTGTAAATACACAAAACATCACTTCATTTTTTTAGATAAGTTTATGGTCCCTGTTTTTAAAATCGGACCATCTAAAAGACAAAAGTACCATTCTGTTGTAATTTCTTTCTACACTTTATCGTTTCTATGGAAATGAAATCAGTAAACAAAATCGAATCATAACCTAGTTAATAAACTAAAATCAAAGTGACAAGAAAATTGATTTAGAAGGAAAAAACGAAACCAAATACTCGTTTTAATTAATCGAGAAGACTCTGAAATCAAATAATGAAAAGTATAATCAACTAGAACATCAAAATCAAACAGTAAAATTGAAATAGCAAAAGAAAACATTAATTTGTATGAATATTTGCAAATACATAGAAAATTTGTAGTAAAAAAATTTGATTACTTGACAAAACACTCTTACAACTCTAACATATATTATTACATGTTTTATTGCAAAAATTGTACATATTTGTAGTATTGTAAGCAAAATTCACAATATTTGCTGATTTTTCTATATTTATTTAGAATAACTGCAGCTATATCTGCAAGTATTCATAGTAATGGCATATGAAAGTAAAAACAATGAATACTTGCTAAAAGCCACTTGCAGCTTCAACATATATTATTATATTTTTTTTGCAAAAATACCGAACATATTTGCAATATTATAAACAAATATTCTCAAATTTTGCATATTTTTCTGCAATTACAAAGAATAATTGCAGCCATAACTGCAATTATTCATAATATTTGCATAAAAAGGTAAAAATATTCCTAATATTTGCATTAGACTTTTTAATGCAAAAATAGACATTATTTGAATTTTTTTATACAAGTATTCTCAATATTTGCATATTTTTCTGCAAATATTGAGAATACATGCAGAAATATTGCAAATATTGGAATATTTACAAATTTTTATGTATGTATTTTCACTAACTGCAGTTTTTGATGCACATATTTGCAAGTATTCTCAATAAATGCAGTTTTTATGCATGTATTCTTAATTATAAAGATAAAATTCATCTTCCTAATGCAATATATTGAAATTAACAATTGTAGAGAAAAATTCTTACAGAAATGCATATTTATATGCAATTCTTTTTTAATATTTGCCGACTTTTATGCAATTATTCCGAATATTTGCACTAATGTTTGCAATGTTCTTAAAAATTGCAGAATTTTCAGTAGTTATTTTCTACTGTTATTTACAATATTTGCACCAACTTCTGCAATTATTGAGAATAATTACCAATTTTCCAAACATATATGCAAATTATTCAAAAGAATTATTGACAGACATGCATTTATACATAATAATTGCATACATCTCTATAATTATTTTTAATAATTACATACAAAGATAAATACAAATGATTTTAAGGGATAATTGCTGATTTTTCAGTAAGTATATATTATGAATATTTTATAAATTTTAAATGAACAATTGAAGAGGAAAATTCCTAAATAAAAGCATATTTATACGCAAATATTTCCAATATTTGCCGACCTTTTTGCAATTCTTATGAAAATTTGCACTAATGTCTGCAAATAATCATAAAAATTGCTGATTTTCCAGCAACTATTAAAAATATTTACATGAAAGAACTGTATGAATGTTATTTTATGTAATATTTGTAGTATTTATGTATATAACTTGAAATATCAAATTGCAACCATTTCTCATATCATCAATGAATTTAAACATCAAAACAACACCAACAATCCATAAAAATAAAAAATAATTCATATTTTTGTAAACAAGATTGATTCGTCTTCAAATGGTTGTAGTGTTTTTTTATTGAAATCGAGAATCAAACACTTGTCTTAAGAAAACTCAGCTCGACTTTCAATTTGATCAGAAAAAACTAAAGAAGAAAAAGAACCATGGCTCGACTTTGAAGCACAATGGTAATTTAGGGAAAAATAGGCGTAAAACAAAAACATGGACGTAGAAAGTATGTTTTTTTTGACAAAGACCGGCTTTGAATTAAGTTTGGTTTCAGGGATGCGTGCCTAATATTCACTTAAATCAATTTGATTAGTTTAATTAATTATTTAATATAATCCAAATTCTTATATAAATCATATCTTGTTCATATGAGGTTCGATTGAAGTGCTTTTTTTGCTATTGCATTCTTATTGTGATTATCTATGCATTAGAGTTGGATATGTCAAGTTTGGAACTTGTAGGAATTTTAGTTGTACTTGATTTTTGACTATTCGGGAACACACAAGTGCTAGTTGGAACTTGGTGTGTTTATCTCACTAGTTGATTATATATTGTTGCAAAAATATAAATTATACAACGAACAATGCAAGTAATTACTTTGGACCCCATCTTGTTTTGTAAAACGAGTGACAACATTATTATGGAGTATGATCTCTGTTTGATCATCTATAACATGCATCATGGCCCATACTTGCCGTTTATACGTTTGATGTTGCTTTGTTAAAAGTGATAGTACATTATAAATGTTTGGAACGAGATTGTCATTATAAATGTGCTTTGAAATACCTGATATTTGACATATGTTAAATTGGATAAATTATGATATATTCTAGAAATATACATGTACATATATTTGAACTACACACGTTTTGGTGTGTTCAATATAATTGGATTGGTTTGGGCATTTGTGGAAATTGAAAATGGAAGTTACAAATATTAGAAGCGATAAGGTCACGATGGATGCACTATTAAAATCGCTATGATCGAAGATTTTAAAGTTAACTTTAGAAGACATTCTATGGGTTCTTCGTATTTTTAGTAAGTATCGTAATCATACTTATTATCGGAAAATATCAAGGTTTAAAAGTATTGTTGATAATCATTTATGGATTTTAAAGTGATGGTTTTAAATTATAAAAATGGTTTTTATCGTTTAAATAAAAGGTTTTGAAATATAGTATAAGTATCTTAAAAGTATATTTTTAGTATATATATATGGTTTTAGAAAGTATCAAAGATTTATTCAATAAATAAAAAGCTTTTACATTATAATATCTTACAAATGGTTTATGGTATTTTATTAAACAGGAAAATAGGCATATGGACAAATTTAGAAAAATTTAGGCTGAAGGAAAACGAGTTTGTTTTTTAGGCTGAAAGACAGTGCTAGTTATAACTAGCATTTAGTATAGTGTAAAATTAGATACAATGCTAGATATAACTAGCATTTTGTATAGTGTAAAAGTTGAATATAATTCTAATTATAACTAGCATTTGTCCTTCAGCCTAAAAATGAAACTTGCTGTCCTTCAGCCTAAATTTTATTCAATGTTTATCCTTTTCCACAATTCCCTCTTTATTAAATATCTTAGTTTTACAAACAAATTAGTATATGTATGTGTGTGTGTGTGTGTGTTTGTATAAATATCTTTTTAAAGGTACTTTAGTTTATTTAGAAGTTTTAAAATGGAGGTTTAGTATTTGTAAAAGAATATAAAGAAATTTTTGGATTATAACACTTACGTTATAATGCATTGTTTTATAAATTGATTGAAATGGTATATAAGCTTGTTTAATAAGTGGTGAAGTACTTAGAGCTTTAAATGAATGTTTCAAAATAAATGGCAAGTAAAAGTGATTTTAGGTTTATAGTAATGATGTTTATGCAACACTTGTTTTATCCCATTTAACTATACTTTTGAAAAGTGATTGGATCTTTAAAATAGAGTTTTGAAGATAACGGAACAATGAAGTGTTTTAGGTTTATAGTAAACGATGTATTAGTAATATTTATTTTTAAACATTTAAATAATATTTTAATGTGGTAAAATATTGTTAAATAATTTTGGGAAAATACATAGATCTTTAATAATGGAATTTTAAAAAGAATAACAAGTACAGATTGGTTTTAGGTTTGTTGTGGGAATGTGTTAGTAACATTCGCCTTTAACCCATTTTGATTATACTTATGAATGTAAATAGATATTTGAAATGAATGTTTTAAAGATAACCGTAAGTGATATAGTTTTGGGTTTGTAGTGATAGTGTTTGAGTAACATTTTCCTTAAGCCCTTTGAAATTGATTCGTGAATTTACTTATATGATTGACATAAGTATATGAATACTTTTGAGAATGACTAGTGATGTTTTAATTAAGTAGCGATGTTTAATTAGTAAAATGGCATTTCATTTATAAAAGAGTATATTGAGTAAAACGGTTTTACTAATAAAAGAGGATTTTAAATGATAAAGGAAGATTAATTAAAATAGGGATTGAAAGTCGTTTATATGACTTGATCGTACTTGTTTGTTTCAATCGTGCTTTATGTGTTACTTGCTTATGGGCAGTATACAGACTTAGTTTCCCACATGCGATTATTCTCATTGTTATTTGATTTGACCAAATATACTTTGAAAATATCTAAAAGAAACATGAGAGTTGTACGGTACAGTTACCTTCAGTGATGTTATACTGTACGTATAAACATGTTTTGGTCTTCTAGGGCAAATGATAAGGATATCCGTCCGCTTAAATAGCTAGGAGGTGATATCCAATCTAATGTATTGTCTGCTTATTTCCCACAGAATCAGAGTTGAGATTACTGAAAAATCGATCGGTTGGTTTTGAAGCACTCGATAAGCAGGAAGTGAACTTATATGAGATAATTTAAAACCGTAACCACTCCAAAACCATATACATGTTCTATGCTTTGGAAGAGGTTCGTGGATGGTTCATGATTGGTTTGAGATGCTGGAGTCTATATGGAGATTTGAGATCTATTAACAAGCTTAAACACATGTAATTGTTAACGATCTATTTAGGATGTAGGAATTCATGTGTGATTCTGAGACCTATTGAGATATGGAATCCATGTGCGATTCCGAGATCTGATAAGGGATCCACGCATGATTCCAAGATCCGTTCAAATATGGGAATATATAATTTCGAGATCTGTTTGAGTTGGAGTTTGTGATTCGAGTGGTGACTCGTGCGCTAGAATGCTGGACATAGCCTTACCAATAGATATGACAAAAAACGGAGATAGGATGCATAGTCATAGAGTTATCTGATAACACGAGGGTGCATGCGACTCCATCCCGTAATGTAACGACCCAGAATTCCTGTCATTTGAAATTCGTATATTTAATTGATTTTAAATATTAACAAGTAAAATTTGTAAGTTAAATAAATTATATTTCGAATATCTAGATTTAATTGGATAATTAAATCGATAATTTAATATTTGAAATTACAGAATAATTGGAAATTGGGTTTAATGTGATTAAATTTGATTTTTAAAGTTGTATTAAATCATATTGGAGTTAGAATGATGTTATAGAACTTTTAAAATCGAATTAAAAGTTAATTTGTGGAAATTGAATATTTTAATATTTAATCGACGAGTAAAAATAACCATTTTTCAAATAGTCTCGAATTTCGACGAAACCAGTTTCACCGGATCCGTAATGTTATATTATTATAAGATTTCAAATTTCGTGTCAATTGGATTTACGGTTTGTCCGGGGCAAGCTAAAACGCATAGAAAATCATTTAAGTGAATTTTAAATTTAAATTAGTCGATTTGAAAACCTATCTTTCAAATACGATCGAATTGGCTCCCGATATATATTCCATTATGTTCAGAATATGGGTAAAACAATATAAACACCAGGCGGCACGCTTCGTTTCGAGTTTGAAAATTTTTCGGATGAATAGTGTTTTGGCAATTTTCTATATAAGGACCTCAACATTCATTCTTTTCACTCAAACCCTAACCAGGCTAGGGCTAGCCGCCATCAACTGTATAATGGCCAGAAAATCGTCATTTTCTTCTTGTGATATCTTCCAATCCATATGTTTATTCAAAAAATATTCAACTACAAACGTGTAGAGGACGACGAGACCTTTCAATCCAACGGTCGAGATTGGATTTGGCGATGCAAATCAACGGCAATTTTCATTTGAACCACTGGCAGTCATTCACGTTTTTCGAGCGACATAGGCAACCGTGCTCGACCGCATTTGGCTTGGTGATGTGAGTCGTGGTGGCGCATCATTTGGTGGGTGGTAATCATAGTCAAATCAAGCGAATTGGCCGTGATAATTAGGGTTAGAGGCGGCCGATGTGGGTCACTTGCATGCGTTTGAATACCTGGGGGAAGAAAGGGCGCACGGCGAGGATTTCATCTTTCGAAAACAACGGCTAGGGATATGTGAGTTTAAAAATAAAATAAAATTGAAAATAAATTACATATTAAATTTGTATAAACTTTGAAAAATCATATCTTTTTCCTACTAGGTCTTTTTTTGACGAAACGAATTGCGTTGGGATCGTATTGACAAATACTACGCAATGGAGCTGGATTGGGATTTATTTGAGCTAGTGGAATTTTGGGTAAAATTAAACGCGTGTTTAATTTTATTCGGAACGAAACACTGCAACTGTTATTGGAAGCGAGGTGAGAACTTCTCACTCAATCGAATTGTGTTTCGATTTAAAATTTTAAATAGTTAAATTTAAAATTGCTTGATTGTGTGATTTGATGATGACTGGTATTGGTTGTATTGAAATAGACCCTATACGCCGCATATTAAGGAGCTTATTATATTAAACACATATACGGCGATATTCCACCTTGAAGTGGAATTGGTATTATATATGTACTTGGAGTTGATTTCCCGCATTATATAGCAAATGATACCCTATTGCGCCGCATAATAGCGGATAATATTTTATATAAACTCATGTACCGCGATATCCCGTCTTGAAACGGGATTGGTATTGTGCTAACATCTATGGATGCAGGGAAACAGGTTGGAGTGATCCAAATGGATTCCTCAAATAATTGAATTTGTTTCAATGTTGTGTGTTAATTATTTATAATCTCTATGTGATTATCTTTGTGATTGAAATCGTTGAAGGCTAAAATTTAGCCGAATATAATTTTGGTATCGTTGGATACCGGAAATAAATAAAAATTTGATTTTTGAAAATTTTGGTTGAAAGTTTATATTAAAAAAAATTATTTTTGAGAATTGGATAAATTTAAAAGAAGGAATTATAAAATAATAAAGTTTTATTTTTAATCTTATTGAATAAAATTTCAAAATATGGGAAAAGCTTTAATAAATGGATTTTAGGTAATATTATTCAAAGGTTGAAGAATTTGTTCAAAATACGGATTTTGAAGAGTTTGAAAAATAAAAGAATTTGTTTTCTTTAAAAGCAATTTATTTTTAAAAGGAAATAAAATTTGACATCCATTTGGAAATTGATTTTTGGCGATTGAATTTAAATCTTTTGAAAATCCATTCGGAAATTTATTAGGTGTTTTGAAAAGGATTTGGAATCAATTTGAAAATTGATTTGGGGTTTAGAAAAAAATGATTTCAATTTGAGATTTGAATGAAATTCACTTGGTGTTTAATTTCTTGGAAAATCAATATGGAATTTGATTCGGTTGTTTTTGAAATCAATTGAAAAATGAATTGGTGTTGAAAGTGAATAATTGAAATCGATTTGAAAATCGTATATCAGCGGATATTTGGAAATTTAACTTCACCATGGAATTTATAAAGGAAAGGGAAATTTGTTTAAAAATAAACATTGATTTATTTTTGAGGCGTGGAAATAAATTTACGGATTTGGAACGTAAATTTAAAGTAAATCGGTAAGGATTTATTTAGTTGGTTTAAATAAACCATTTTGAAATGAAAGTGTATTCTCTTTGGAAAGCCGAATAAAATTTATGAATAGCTTTGAAAGGTATATACATATATACATATAAAAATTCTAGAATTGGTTTTGAAGAGGATACTTTGGAGAAATTAACTTCTTAAATTGTTTTAAATCCTTTAAGTAAAGATTTATTAAGTTGATATAGAAATGATTATTTCTAAGATTTAATCAATAATTGTTTTAGAAAATAGTTATTTAAATAGTTATACTCTATCTACTAATTTTATTTTGAAAATTAGTTTGGACTTAAGTTATATGTAATATTGGTATAATATTTTTATAACTAATATTTTGAGTAATGTGTTTAAAGAAAAATAGTTTTATTTCAAAGTTTTTTCCCGATATATTTTGGATAAGTGTTATAAATTATTTTAAAGTATTTGAACTCGGCAGATTTCCAGTAAAAATGAATAAATATTTGAAAGTGTTTCCGCGTAAGGAAAATGATTTGAAATTTGTTTTCAAATGGTTGAAGTGTGGGAAAATATAACTTGTAAAGATATGTTTGGAAAATAAATAATTTGGAAAATTATTTGGAATCTGGTGATGTTGTACATATCTATTGATAGTTAAATAACAGACTATAAATATTTACCTTTTATTTGGTATTTTTTGTGATTTTCTTGAATTTGAATGCTGCACTTATTTTAAAATAAGCGCTCGTTATTCGGTTTATCTGGGAGAGGACCTTTGGGTCATAAATCCCATTCCGAATAGTGATACATCGTAATGCATAGCATTTGAAGACCGGATATTTTCGAAAAAGGAAGGATTACCGTCGAATGTCTCTGCATCGGCTGATCCCCGATATAGAGATTTTATCACCCTTTGTGATGGGAAGTCCGGACGTGATTAGTGAATATCCGGATTTGCAAGGGCTTCTTTGGAAGTGCCTTCGGTTCCGTTTGATCCCGGAACGGACTTGTATGGATGTGTGTCTGATGTTACAATTTGAGATGTAAAGCAGTTTCTATCAAATACATTTCTGCTGGTGGCGGAGAATTTATTCTCTTAGCTTAACACCCTTCTCTGAGACGTACGAGATCGGAGGCTATGTAGTTGATGGTTACTAGTGATATATTCCCAATTTGGTAATGTGGCATGCTGAGTGCTGCTGATCATTTGTGTAACGACCCAGAATTTCTGTCATTTGAAATTCATATATTTAATTGATTTTAAATATGCACAAGTAAATTTTATAAGATGAATAGATTTTATTTCGAATATAAGGATTTAATTGGATAATTAAATTGTTAATTTAATATTTGAAATTGCATAAATAATTAGAATTTGCATTTAAAATGAATAAAAATGATTTGTAAAGTGATATTAAATCATATTTGAATTGGAATGATGTTAGAGAACTTTTAAAATTGAATTAAAAGTCAAATTGTAAAAATTGAATATTTTAATATTTAAATTGAAGTGTAAAAATAGCCATTTTTCAAACAGTCTCGGATTTCGATGAAACCTGTTCCATCGGATTCGTAATGTTATATTATTGTATGGTTTCAAATTTCGTGTCAATTGGATTTACGGTTTGTCCGATGCACGCTAAAACGCGTAGAAATCGGTTAAGTGAATTTTAAATTTAAATAGTCGATTCGAAAACCTATCTTTCAAATATGATCGAATTGGCTCCCGATATATATTCCATTATGTTCGGAATGGGGATAAAATATTATAAACGCCAGGCGGCACACTTCGTTGGAAGTTCGAAAAATTTTCGGATGAATAGTGCGCGTAATTTTCTATAAAAGCCCCTCATTTTTTTCCTTTTTTCTCAAACCCTAAGGTTTCAAAGCCGTAGCCTCCATTAACATTTCAATGGCCAGAAAATCATCATCTTCCTCCTCGATTATCTCCCAATCCGTTAACTTTCATGAAAAACTTCCAACTGCATAGTCGTGGAGCACGACGAGATCTACAAGATCAACGGCTAAGACCGAATTTGGAGCTACGGATCGACGTCAAATGGGCCGCGTTCATCATCAGGTCATGCACGCTTTTCGAGGTGAGATCACCACCGAGCTGGCCATTACTCTGGCCGTGGGTAGCTCTCGTCGAGGGCGGTTGAGTGGAAGTCTCCGATCGTCGTCGAAGTGAACGTAGTGGCCGCGAAAATTCAATGTTTCGTGACGGCTATGGGTTCATTTTCACGTTCAAAACCTGGAGAGGAAGAAGAAGCTAAGCACGGTCCAGATTTGAAGTGGAGGAAACTCACGGCCATGATTGATTCTAGGTTTAAAGTTAAACAGAAAAATATAAATTAATTATCTTTTAATTCGCACAAACTTTAAAACGCTATAACTTTTTCATACGAGGTCCTTTTCGCACGAAACGAATTGAGTTGGGTTCGTATGGACGAGCATTACATTATGGAGCTAGATTGGGATTCATTTTAGCCAGTGAAAATTTTGGTTGAAATTAAACGTTCGTTTAATTTTAATCGGAATAAACCGTTAACGCAACGACTACAAGCAATGTGAGTACAACTCACTCTTTCTGACTCGCTGATATTTTAATATAAGTGAGAAGTAATTTTTTTATATGATGATTGATGATTGTTTGGATGATATATGATATATTGATTGGTATTTGGATATATACCTGCCTATTGGAGCAGATGAGACCCTATACATTCCCGTGTATGGGCGTATGACCCTTTGTACGCGCGTCTGCCTTGAAGTGGACATTGTACACATATTCTAATATATATATTTGTTGCAGATGACAGGTTGGAGGGATCCAACTGGATTCGTCAACGGTATTGATTTTATTTATAGATATTTGTGATATATGCTGTTATCATATGATATATGACGTTTGGATGCCGTGATTGATGTATTTGGCGTTGTTGCAGCATTGGGCCTATATTTTGGAATTTAAAAATGATTAAGTGATGATTTCCAAATTTAAAAGGATTTTAAAGTGATTTTGAAAATAAACGTTTTATTGAATTTTGAATTGTTAAGTGAATTGATTTATTTTAAATAAATGAAAGCTATAATTTTTATGTTATAAAAATTATGATGTTTTGAGAAATATAGTTGAAAGATGATATTTGAAAAAAAATGAAGTTGATTATTTTATAAAATAATTTAAACGGTGATTTTTGAATTTATTATAAAAGGTTTATATATAAGATTTATAAAACTGGATTTTTATAAATCGAAATAATGGAATTATAAAGGAGTTTTGTAAAAGTTTAAAATGAAGTTATAATTGGATTTTGGCATTTAAATGATATATATGGAGTTGGTTAATAAAGGAATTTTATAGATTGAAGTTTTTATAAAATAGAAATAAGGAATTTATAAACATTGTTTTATAAATTCGAAATTAATTGAATTTGATAGGTTAAATATAGAAATTTAATAAAGGAGAAATATTCTCGATTTTGGACAGTGAATTATCCTTTAAATTAAATGTTGTAATAATAAAGAGTTTGGTTAGGAATTGTATCTACGCTTTTGGACAGTGGATAATCCTTTAATTCAAGGTTTAGAAATATTGAATTTGGTAAAGATTTATACTCATGAGTTTGGACAGTGAATAATATATTAAAGAAATATTTTGGGAAGTGATATATTAAATAGAATTAAAACGATTTAAAGATGTTTTAAAATGTATCAAGGATCGAAACTATAGATTTCAACATTCATTATTGAAATAGACGTTTTCGAGAAGTAAGGAAATGATGGACTATAACACTGTTGTTATAGTAGATGATTTCCGAGAGGATATGTTTTTGTATAGTATTGGGATTTATATATCTATCTTATTTTCGAATCCCTATACTATTGATTTTGGGTTGTCGTAACGATGTTTTATGCAACATTCATTTTGACCCAAATAAATGTGTTTAAGAGAACGTTTTCCTTATATAATGAAATATATACTTAATCGTGTTTTAAGTATATGTAATATTTTCTAAGTATTGAAAATAAATTGAATTGCGAATTACTTATTGTTAAATAAGTATTTGGAAATGTTTTCCAATATAGAAGTTGAAATGTTTTGAGAATATATCTTTTTAAAGATAAGTTGAAGTGAATATTTGGCAAATGATTTAATTAATAAAAGATTAATTAAAAGGGCCTACTGATTGCATGTGGTGCTGAATATTTGTTTGTTTGCTTTGATAGTTAAATAACCGTCTATCAAATTGCCTAAAAATTTTAGTTCCTCAACTTGATGTGGGAACTATTTAGTCGTACACTTAGTACGTAGCCTTCTGTGTAGGCTTGATTATCGTTGGTGTTGAGGATATTGATTCGTATAGTGCGGAGTATTACTCCAATCTATCGAGCTTCCTTCTTGGCCCGAAGGATAGCATGTTGAAAGTTGGAAACGTGATAAGTCTATGAGACTTGGTTTCTGTGTGAGGTTGAGAAACGCTTTTGGTTGTTGATGCGAAGAGACCGGGATCTGATTTATCTGAAAACCACTTCAGACCAATGTATATGCGACGATTATGCAGGTTGCTTGTGATGATACTGATTTTCGGATTTTCATAGTGGAGGACTGCTTATTGATCTTTTGGGGTTAAAATCCCAATATATATCCAGTAGGAGTGGTCTCTTCATTATGAAATATCAAATGTGAGGACTATTCGCTACTAATCCTAGGGATTTCCCGACAGGATGTAGTAGGAAAGTACCTTCGGTTTGTCCTGTTCCTGGACAACTTGTATGGATGTTTATCTGACATTGCATTTCTAAAGATTACGTACATTGGTTTTTACAAACGTATATCAGTGGTGGCGGAGAAGGAAACTTCTCTTAGCTTAACACCCTCCTTGAGACATACGAGCTTAAGGGTTGTATTTTTGTGGAAGGCAATTAGTAGTCAACGGAAATGGCCGTGTGGCATTCTAAGTGATGTGATTGTGCTTTGTCTAGCCTCATCAACCGAAAATAACCAAAACATGGTTAGATGCAGCAGGGCTAAGTGGGTCGCTCCCATCAGGATATGATCATCCTCTTCTAGATATATCTTTGCACGCTATAACGTCGTGTATCTGATTATTGTGGTTTGTATGCTAGAGGGCCCTCGAAAAGGTCGGTAACGACCGGAGGATGACATATTCGGTACCATCTAGTAAGAGGTGGGCCGGTCTTGTGTTGGTAGAGGGCAGATGTTCTGTGCCTCGGGACATCCATCTAGAGGTGTACCCTTTCGGAAGGTAGTCCCTTCATCTGGTCATTTGTATGGAAATCCAAACTCCACTACGTACCCGCCATTTTGATTGTATTACCCAATTGGGCTATATGCTGGAATTTAATCAATGTAACAATTTCGGCTATGATTAATATTATTTGTATATAGTAGACACTACTATAATATAATATGACATTTGATATGAAATGTTTTAGTTATCGTAAGGTAAAAACATGTCCGTGTTTATGTGTGGACTTGTCTTACGAGATACTTTTGTTTTGAAAACTAAGGAAAAGTTTGGTAATTTAATAAATTCAGTTGAGTGTGTTTCTCACGCTGGTTTACCAGACTGATACGGGCGTTCTTCCCTTTCAATGCTCAGGTCAGACCGAGTATATCTACAGGTTATGCTTTGGTGCTTTTGGAGCTTCAACAGGAGAGCTGGAGATCTTCATTTTCGTACATCGTATTTGATTGATTATCCGCTTTTCTTTGTTTGTTGTTATTTATTATCGGCAATTGTGACGACAGGTTATTATAACTGTTCAAGCCGATAACTCTGATTGATTGTTGAACTCTGATTGATGTATGTATATACAGTTTCTGTTTTGTAAAGATCATTGATATAATATTATATATTTTCCGCTGCGATGTGAGATTCTGTATTGTTCTTTTTGGTTCTATCTTCTCTCTTTCTTCTCTTCTTCTCTCTTCTTTTCTTTCTCTTGACTTTCCATCAGTTTGTGCTTTTTGGGTCGGACATGTGTGGATTATTGTCGATTCAAAGGGTATGGATTTTCGGGTCGTCACAGCTGGTATCAGAGCTTAGATTTTGTATATTCCTAAGCTTTGATGTGTACTCAGTATAGATAGGGACAGTGGCACCCTAGATTGAGTTTAAGTGTATTATATATATAAGCGCATACTTATTAGTGAATATAAAATGTTTTATATTGTGTTTACTTATCCGTTGAGTTGTTTGTGAATTCTGGTCGTGATGTGGGACGCCATGTTATCGATAGGGATTTCCAAACGCTTAAACGAGGCAAGTCGACATAGTATCATTTTAAATTAGGTAAATGAAATAATTTTACCTCTATTATATTTTATATATAAAGGAAACTATTTTCAAAATTATTATAGTGTATATAAATAAATTATTTGGTTGTTTGAAAATATAAATATATATAGGTTAATGAAAGATGTTTGAATAATCTAAAATAGACAACAACTGTAAAAGAATAAATTATATAAGAAAATGAGTTATAAAAGATGGAATTATAACTAATATGATTTACAATTGTGAAATAATCTTATATATAAGAAATGAAACTATATGAACGTATTTATAAACATGAGTTATAAATAAAAATGGATTTGGACTAATTATTTGTGAAATTTGAATCCCGTTTATTTTGAAAATTGTTTTTCAAAAGTAAAGAGGTTATATTATTATAAATAGAAAATAAGTGAAACGATATAAGTATAGATTTATAAATGTGATTTATAAATAAAAGAATTTTTAAAAGAATAGAAAACACTGAATTCACTACTATGCTGGGAAATAATAGGGTGATGACTGCAGCATCATCAGTATCATTTTCGAGTTTCTGTGTGATGGATTTGCTACCAAAGTAAATTGAAATTGAATTTTTGTTTGGATAAACAAATTTGATTTAAAATCCAAGTTACAAATTGATAAAAATAAGTAAAATGAGTTTTATATTTATAATATGAAATAATAAAGATTTAGCTTTGGTAAAGTTAAATAAATTTGAGTTAGTATAATAGTATATGATTTGAAATTTAACTAAAGGAAAGTTAAATAAGTTGAATTGAATTTTAACTGGATTTGATAAATTATTGAAATGAAAGATAACTTAAGTGATGTTAAATGAAGTTGATTTTGGTATCGAAGTAAATTGATAAAGTGAATAAAATGAAGTGATGAATGTGAACTTGAGTTATATAAAGAAATTCAACTTTAATGGTAAAATGAATTAGCAACTGAATTAATAAATGGATTGAATGTTAATGAATCTAATGTAAATAAATTGATGTGGAATAGGGAATGCAAGTGTTAATTCATTAAGCTAATGAAATTTGAAATTACATAATTGAATGAAAGTCAATTGAATGTTAAACCAATTGAAATTAAAAGTGTTGAACCAAATTGAATGAATGTAAAGTAAGTAAATTTGGTTGTGTTGGATATGCATTGATTGTTAGATGAATGTTAGTTGATTGAATAGAGATTCATTAAGTGTTAATGAAATTAAATTAATGAAAATGAAAGCTATAAATAGTTGAATTCAAATTAAAAGTGAAGTAAATCTAAATAGAATTGAATTTGATTGAATTGGAAGCGAAATAAACTTGAATGTAAATTAGTGGATGTAAATTAATTGAAAATGAATAAATGAATGAATAGTGAAATTCGATGTTAATGAATCAAATGTGATTAAATTGAAAACCAATTCAATGAATATTAATGAGAAGTGAATTTATATTGATATGGTTATGGATAGATTGGATAGATATGGTTTGTTGGATGATAGTTGTTTGATGGTTAGATTTGTTGCTTTTGTTGCATTTGCTATATTGGCATATGTAGTTGTTGTAGTGATATATGTTGTATATTGATATTACTTTCATATATACATGTTTCTCATGGTTTGTTGAGTATTTAGTAGGTGCGGATGTCGCTTGCTTCGCATTTGGGGCTCGCTTTCGTGCTATATTAGCCGTATATGCTCGCTAATAATATATAAGGTACATATCTCGGATTACATATCGTACTTTTACACTTTTTTTCCTACGGGATGCCTTATTACTTGATGAGATGTATATTTGTGATATATATATATATATTGCCATTTTTTTGGGATCAAACCGCGCAAAGGAGACTATGGCGAATTTTTTGAAAATTTAAGGCATTAGAATTTTTTTGGGAAAATTGGAAAAATTTGTGAAAACTAAGTTTTGATTTTTGAGTTATAAAGGTTAAACGATTAGTTGGTTTTGAAAAAGATAACTACGAAAGGATTTGAAAACTTAGTAAAGTTTTTGTAAGAAGTTTAACTAACGGATTTTTAGAAAGGTTAAAAGGTTTAAACTTTTGGTAATCTAATTTGAACGATTTGTTATTGAAAAGTTAATGGACTTTGTGACTTTTTCTTACTTGGTAATTTCGAGGACGAAATTCTCTTAAGTGAGGGAGAATGTAACGACCCAGAATTTCTGTCATTTGAAATTCATATATTTAATTGATTTTAAATATGCACAAGTAAATTTTATAAGATGAATAGATTTTATTTCGAATATAAGGATTTAATGATAATTAAATTGTTAATTTGATATTTGAAATTGCATAAATAATTAGAATTTGCATTTAAAATGAATAAAAATGATTTGTAAAGTGATATTAAATCATATTTGAGTTGGAATGATGTTAGAGAACTTTTAAAATTGAACTAAAAGTCAAATTGTAAAAATTGAATATTTTAATATTTAAATTGACGTGTAAAAATAGGCATTTTTCAAACAGTCTCGGATTTCGACGAAACCAGTTTCATCGGATTCATAATGTTATATTATTGTATGGTTTCAAATTTCGTGTCAATCAGATTTACGGTTTGTCCGGGGCAAGCTAAAACGCGTAGAATCGGTTTAAGTGAATTTTAAATTTAAATAGTCGATTCGAAAACCTATCTTTCAAATATGATCGAATTAGCTCCCGATATATATTACATTGCGTTCGGAATGAAGGTAAAACATTATAAACGCCAGGCGGCACACTTCGTTTGGAGTTCAGAATATTTTCGGATGAATAGTGCGCGTAATTTTCTATAAAAGCCCCTCATTTTTTCCTTTTTCTCAAACCCTAGGGTTTCAAAACCCTAGCCGCCATTAACATTTCAATGGCCATAAAACATCATCTTCCTCCTCGATTATCTCCCAATCCGTTAACTTTCACGAAAAACTTCCAACTGCAAAGTCGTAAAGCACGACAAGATCAACGACTAAGATCGAATTTGGAGCTACGGATCGACGTCAAATGGGCCGCGTTCATCATCAGGTCATGCACACTTTTCGAGGCAAGATCACCACCGAGCTGGCCTATACTCTGGCCGTGGGTAGCTCTCGTCGAGGGCGGTTGAGTGGAAGTCTCCGATCATCGTCGAAGTGAACGTAGTGGCCGTGAAAATTCAATGTTTGGTGACGGCTATGGGTTCATTTTCACGTTCAAAACCTGGAGAGGGAGAAGAAGCTAAGCACGGCCCAGATTTGAAGTGGAGGAAACGCACGGCCACGATTGATTCTAGGTATAAAGTTAAATAGAAAAATATAAATTAATTATCTTTTAATTCGTACAAACTTTACAACGCTATAACTTTTTCATACGAGGTCCGTTTCGCACGAAACGAATTGCATTGGGTTCGTATGGACGAGCACTACATTATGGAGCTGGAATGGGATTCATTTGAGCTAGTGAAAATTTTGGTTGAAATTAAACGTTCGTTTAATTTTTATTGGAATAAACCGTTAACGCAACGACTATAAGCAGTGTGAGTACAACTCACTCTTTCTGACTCACTGATATTTTTATATAAGTGAGAAATAATTTATTATATGATGATTGATGATTGTTTGGATGATATATGACATATTGATTGGTATTTGGATATATACCTGCCTATTGGAGCAGATGAGACCCTATACGTTCCCGTGTATGAGCGGATGACCCTTTGTACGCGCGTCTGCCTAGAAGTGGACATTGTACACATATTCTAATATGTATATTTGTTGCAGATGACAGGTTGGAGGGATCCAACTGGATTCCTCAACAGTATTGATTTTATTTATAGATATTTGTGATATATGCTGTTATCATATGATATATGATGTTTGGATACCGTGATTGATGTATTTGGCGTTGTTGCAGCATTGGACCTATATTTTGGAATTTAAAAATGATTAAGTGATGATTTCCAAATTTAAAAGGATTTTTAAGTGATTTTGAAAATAAACGTTTTATTGAATTTTGAATTGTTAAGTGAATTGGTTTATTTTAAATAAATGAAAGTTATAATTTTTATGTTATAAAAATTATGATGTTTTGAGAAATATAGTTGAAAGGTGATTTTTGGAAAAAATGAAGTTGATTATTTTATAAAATAATTTAAATGGTGATTTTTGAATTTATTATAAAAGGTTTATATATAAGATTTATAAAATTGGATTTTATAAATCGAAATAATGGAATTATAAAGGAGTTTTGTAAAAGTTTAAAATGAAGTTATAATTGGATTTTGGCATTTAAATGATATATATGGAGTTGGTTAATAAAGGAATTTTATAGATTGAATTTTTATAAAATAGAAATAAGGAATTTATAAACATTGTTTTATAAATTCGAAATCAATTGAATTTGATAGGTTAAATGTAGAAATTTATTAAAGGAGAAATATTCGCGATTTTGAACAGCGAATTATCCTTTAAATTAAATGTTGTAATAAAAAAGAGTTTGGTTAGGAATTGTATCCATGATTTTGGACAGTGGATAATCCTTTAATTCAAGGTGTAGAAATATTGAATTTGGTAAACGATTTATATTCACGATTTTGGACAGTGAATAATATATTAAAGAAATGTTTTGGAAAGTGATATATTAAATAGAATTAAAACGATTTAAAGATGTTTTAAAATGTGTTAACGATCGAAACCATAGATTTCAACATTCATTATTGAAATAGACGTTTTCGAGAAGTAAGGAAATGATGGACTATAACACTGTTGTTATAGTAGATGATTTCCGAGAGGATATGTTTTTGTATAGTATTGGGATTTATATATCTATCTTATTTTCGAATCCCTATACTATTGATTTTGGGTTGTCGTAACGATGTTTTATACAGCATTTGTTTTGGCCCAAATAAATGTGTTTAAGTGAACGTTTTCCTTATATAATGAAATATATACTTAATCGTGTTTTATGTATATGTAATATTTTCTAAGTGTTGAAAATAAATTGAATTGTGAATTACTTATTGTTAAATAAGTATTTGGAAATGTTTTCCAATATAGAAGTTGAAATGTTTTGAGAATATATCTTTTTAAAGATAAGTTGAATGAATATTTGGCAAATGATTTAATTAATAAAAGATTAATTAAAAGGGCCTACTGATTGCATATAGTGCTGAATATTTGTTTGTTTGCTTTGATAGTTAAATAAACGACTATCAAATTGCCTAAAATTTTTAGTTCCTCAACTTTATGTGGGAACTATTTAGTCGTACACTTAGTACGTAGCCTTCTGTGTAGGCTTGATTATCGTTTGTGTTGAGGATATTGATTCGTATAGTGCGGAGTATTACTCCAATCTATCGAGCTGCCTTCTTGGCCCGAAGGATAGCAAGTTGAAAGTTGGAAACGTGATAAATCTACGAGACTTAGTTTCTGCGTGAGGTTGAGAAATGTTTTTGCGTTGTTGGTGCGAAGAGACCGGGATCAGATTTATCTGAAAACCACTTCGGACCAACGTATATGCGACGATTATGCAGGTTTCTTGTGATGATATTGATTTTCGGATTTTCATAGTGGAGGACTGCTTGTTGATCATTTGGTGTTAAAATCCCAATATACATACAGTAGGAGTGGTTTCTTCATTATGAAATATCCAATGCGAGGACTATTCGCTACTAATCCTAGGGATTTCCCGACAGGATGTGGTAGGAAAGTACCTTCGGTTTGTCCTGTTCCTGGACAACTTGTATGGATGTTTGTCTGACATTGCATTTCTAAAGATTACGTACATTGGTTTTTACAAACGTACATCAGTGGTGGCAGAGAAGGCTACTTCTCTTAGCTTAACACCCTCCTTGAAACATACGAGCTTAAGGGTTGTATTTTTGTGGAAGGCAATTAGTAGTCAACGGAAATGGCCGTGTGGCATTCTAAGTGATGTGATTGTGCTTTGTGAAAGGTAATCGTTACCTTTAGCCTCATCAACCGAAAATGACCAAAACAGGGTTAGATACAGCAGGGCTAAGTGGGTCGCTTCCATCAGGATATGATCATCCTCTTCTAGATATATCTTTGCATGCTATGACGTCGTGTATCTGATTATTGTGGTTTGTATGCTAGAGGGCCCTCGAAAAGGTCGGTAACTACTGGAGGATGACATATTTGGTACCATCTAGTAAGAGGTGGGCCGTTCTTGTGTTAGTAGAGGGCTGATGTTCTGTGCCTCTGGACATCCATCTAGAGGTGTACCCCTTCGGAAGGTAGTCCCTTCACCTGGTCATTTGTAAGGAAATCCAAACTCCACTACGTACCCGCCATTTTGATTGTATTACCCAATTGGGCTATATGCTGGAATTTAATCAATGTAACAATTTCGGCTATGATTAATATTTTTTGTATATAGTAGACACTACTATAATATAATATGACATTTGAAGTGAAATGTTTTAGTTATCGTAAGGTAAAAACATGTCCGTGTTTATGTGTGGACTTGTCTTACGAGATACTTTTGTTTTGAAAACTAAGGAAAAGTTTGGTAATTTAATAAATTATGTTGAGTGTGTTTCTCATGCTGGTTTACCAGACTGATCCGGGCTTTCTTCCCTTTCAATGCTCGGGTCAGACCGAGTATATCTACAGGTTACGCTTTGGTGCTTTTAGAGCTTCAGCTGGAAAGCTGGAGATCTTCATTTTCGTACATCCGTATTTGATTGATTATCCGCTTTGCTTTGTTTGTTGTTACGGCAATTGTGAGGACAAGTTATTATAACTGTTCAAGCCGATAACTCTGATTGATTGTTGAACTCCGATTGATGTATGTATATACAGTTTTTGTTTTGTAAAAGATCATTGATATGATATTATATATTTTCCACTGCGAAGTGAGATTCTGTATTGTTCTGTCTAGTTCTATCTTCTCTCTTTCTTCTCTTCTCTTCTTCTCTCTTCTTTTCTCTCTTGACTTTCCGTCAGTTTATGCTTTTTTGGGTCGGACATGTGTGGATTATTGTCGATTCAAAGGGTACGGATTTTCGAGTCGTCATAATTTGTTGATCAAAGCGTGGCTTTTGTGAAAAGCGTAGCTTTGTGGACAAGACTTCGTCGAACCTCACAACCCGGTAATGGTCAAAACAGGAAGAATGCAGCAAGGTTATTTGGGGATAGCGCACCCATAGGATATGTACATTTCCTTCTGGATAGAGGTAGTATTATGGTATGGAGCCCAGATACTTAACCTATGTGGTTGCTGCAAATTTATTTCTTTATGGTTGTTGGTGAATTCCGGGATAAAGGTCGGTTACGACCGGAGGATGGCATACTCGTGTCGGTAGTTACCTAGTTCAGAGGTAACCCGGCCTTGTGTTGGCAGAGACCCGGTTATGTTCTCGGGGCGTCCTTCCAAAGGTGTACCCATGTGGTAATGAGAAGTTCCTTGGCCTGACCATTTGTTGGAAATACAAACTCTAATACGCACCTTGTACGGTTTTAGTTGTACAACCTATGACGGAATGTGGCGGTAACCTGCTATTGAACATGGTAGCTATAGTAGGCATAGTTCGGAATGTCTATGCCGGCTAAGATTTATATTATACTTTCGAAATATTTTCCTGCACTTTGCACTTATAGTAATAATATCAAAGAAATTTGCGTATCAAGCATGTTTGACTATCATAAGGAGAAATCTCCTCCAAATCTGCGTTTGCATTGTGTGTGGCAGAAGGCCTTATGGTAGTTACATTTTCTAAAAGCATTGCGGATCTATTTTAAAAATATTTTCTTTGTTTTTTTAAACCTATAACTGTTTTAAGTTCTCACACCAGTCCCATGACTGATCTGGAGTTTATTGTTCCCTTCCTAAACTCTGGGTGCCCACCAATTTCTACACGGGTAGCCTAGAGTCAGGTTATCAGGTCATTCTGGAATTCAGGAGTTGCTGTAGAGATCTGGAGGCAAGCTGGATAGCGTGGCGTATCAACTAGTATATAATATTTCTTTTCCGCTGTTTGTTGTTGTAAACTATGATAATGTAATGTAATGTGATGTAATATAATAACTGATATAATTCTTTGTTTTAAAGATATTCATTTATCTATTATATGTTCCGCTGCGATTGTGAGATTCTGATATTGTTTCTGTTGCTTTTCTTTCTTTCTTACTTCTTCTATCTTTTTCTTCTTCTTAAACCCTAAGGGTTCGGTTTTCCGGCATTCGATTGCTCGGCAGTTGATAAAGTGGACGTATTAATGTCGATATTCGGGAGTCGAAGAATTAGGTCTTTACAAGTGGTATCAGAGCATTTGGTTAAGGGACAACCTTGGCTCTGTTGGGAATTACTCATTAGAGATAGAGTCGGTAGTACTCTAGAATAAGTGTGAGTATAATCATACATACGAGCGCGTATTTGTTAGTGAATATAAAAATATATTATATTGTGTTTGCTTATCCGTTGAGCTATTTGTGAATTCTGGTCGGTATGTGGGATGCCATATTATCGATAGGGATTTCTAAACACTTAAATGAGGCAAGTCGACATAGTATCATTTTAAATTGGGTAAATGAAATAATTTTACCTTGATTATATTTTACATATAAAGGAAATAATTTTTCATAAATTATTAAAGTGTATATAAATTGATTATTTGGTTGTTGAAAATGTAAGAATATATATAAGTTAATTAAAAGAATAATTGTATAAGCAGATGAATTATTAAGTATGGAATTATAATTAATGTGATTTACAATTGTGAAATAATCTTATATATAAGAAGTGAAACTATATGAATATATTTATAAATATGAGTTGTGAATAAAAATGAATTTGAACTATGAATTGAAAATGTTGAATCCTGTTTATTTTGGAAGTTATTTTCCAAAATCAAAAGTTAAATAGTGAAATTATATGAGAAAAAGATTTATAAATGTGATTTATGAATAAAAGGAAAATTTTGAAAGAATATTAAGCACTGAATTCACTATTGTCATTGGGAAATAATAAGGGTGATGACTGCAGCATCATCAGCCTCATTTTCGAGTTTCTGTGTGATGGATTTGTTACCATAGTAAATTGAAATTGAAGTTTTGTTGTGATAAACAAATTTGATTTAAAATCCAAGTGGTAAATGATAAACATAAGTAAAATATGAAGTAAGAATTTACTTTAGTAAAGTTGAAACGAATTTGAGTTAGTAAGTGAATTATATGATTTGAAATTTAACTAACGAAGGTTAAATAAATTGATTTGGATTAGGTAAGATATCGAAATGGAAATTAATCTGAAGTGATTATATAAAATAACTTTGAAGTTTAAATAAGCTGTATAACTTGTAAAGTGAGAAAATGTAAGTGAAACCAAATGATAAAATGGTTAAACAATTTTGTTAAGCAAAACGAGATATGAATTTGAATAAGTGACGGAATTTGACTTTGGTAAAAGTTAAATAGAATTTACTTTAGAATTGGAATCTGAATTGGATTTATAAGTGGAAATTTAAGTTAAGTTAAACAAATGATGTTTGAAATGGAATATAACTTAAGTAATGTTGAATGAGGTTGATTTTGGTATCGAAGTAAATTAATAAAGTGAAGTGATGAATATGAACTTGAGTTATGTAATGAACTTCAACTTTTGTGGTTAAATGAATTAGCAATTGAGTTGAACTAATGAATTGAATGTTAATCAATCTAATGTAAATGAATTGATATAGAATAATGAATGTAAGTGTTAATTCATTAGAAGCTAATGAAGTTGAGAAATTGAATAATTGAAAGAAAAGTCAATTAGATATTAAACCAATTGGAAATTAAAAGTGTTAAACCAAATTGAAGTTAGACAAAGTGAATATGAATTGTTGATTGTAAATTTAATAAATTTGGTAGTGTTGAATATACATTGATTGTTAGATTGTTGTAAGTTGATTGTATAGAAATTCATATGAAGTTGAATTGATAAAATTGAAAGCTATGTAATTTGATTTGAATGTGGAAGTGAACTAACTTGAATGTAAATTAGTGAATATAAACTAATTGAAAATGAATGTTAGTAAAGTCCAATGTTAATGAATCAAATGTGATAAAATGAAAAACCAATTCATTGAATATTAATGAGAAGTGAATGTATATTGATTTGATATGGATTTATTGGATGTTAGTTGGATGATAGTTAGTTGATGATTGTTCTTGTTGTTTTTGTTGCATTTGCTATAGTGGCATATGTAGCTGTTGTAGTGGTATTTGTTGTATATTGATATTACTTCCATATATGCATGTTTCTCATTATTGTTGAGTGTATAGTAGGTGCGGATGGCGCTTGCTTCGCATTTGGAGCTCGCTTTCACGCTTTATTAGCCGTATATGCTCGCTAATAATATATAAGGTACATATCTCGGATTATATATCGTACTTCTACACTTTTTTCCCTACGGGATGCCTCATTACTTTGATGAGATGTATATTTGTGATATATATATTGCCATTTTTTTTCGGATCGAGCCGCGCAAAGGAGGTTATGGCAAAATTTTCTGAAAATTTAAGGCGTTAGAATATTTTTGATAAAATTGGAAAATTTTGAAAACTATAACCTTGATTTTGAAGTTAAAAGTTAAACGATACAGTTAGTTATGAAAAGATAACTAAGTATGATTTGAAAACTTTGTAAAGTTATTGTAAGAAGTTTAACTATGGATTTTGGAAAAGTTAAAATGTTTAAATGAATTTGAAATTTAATTTGAACAAATGGTTTTGAAAAGTTAATGGATTTCAAGACTTTTTCCTACTTGAAAATTTCGAGGATGAAATTCTTTTGAGGGGGGAAGTTTGTAACGACCCAGAATTCCTTTCATTTAAAATTCGTATATTTAATTGATTTTAAATATTAACAAGTAAAATTTGTGAGTCAAATAAATTATATTTCGAATATCTAGATTTAATTGAAATTACAAAAATAATTGGAAATTGGGTTTAATGTGATTAAATTTGATTTGTAAAGTTGATTTAAATCATATTGGAGTTAGAATGATGTTATAGAACTTTTAAAATCGAATTAACAGTTAATTTGTGGAAATTGAATATTTTAATATTTAATTGACGAGTAGAAATAGCTGTAACAGCCCTGGTTTTCAGCTATTTATTTTATTTAATTATTTAATTTTGAAATATATTTTGTATAAATTGTGTTTAACAATATAGTTTAATTATTTAATTTAGAGATATATTTTACATATTTTATATGTCAATAAAATTAAATAATAACTGTGAAAATTTAAGCTATGTTTGAACTGTAAAGTTTCGCGTTTAAAGGACGCGTCAATTATAGGGTATAAGCAACGTAATAAAACGGGTGTTTTTAAAATGTTATTTTTATGAAAATTTCTGATGTTTTGGACTGCGTCTGTTTAGCGTAGTGTAAAAATAATATTTTCAAATATTTTCGAAGAAAAATATCAGTCAGTAAATTTCTACCCAACGTTACGTTGTTTTAACTAACGGTTTGATTTTTAATAAATTTGTATACGTTTTCTTTCCTAAGCTTTGCATAAATTTTGCCATCTCTTTTGGTGAAATCAAACTAAAAAAAAATCAAGATTTAGCTAAACTCAAATGGATCACGAGAGCAACCTTTTGCATTGGTAACGTTCAAACTTTTTTAAACAAGCCATATATCACGCACTTACCCATTTATATATGTAACTGATGCATTCATTCCTTCAGCTCTGTAACCACACTGACTTTTACATCCACATCTATATTCATACAAAGATGTAAACAAATATTTATCAAATCAGTGCTGCCGTTTCTTGCCTACAAACCAAAAATGGGAAAACTGAACATTGATCTGGCCTTAAATGCATCAAATACATTTGTTAGCATACTTAATACAGATCACAATTTATTTGAAAAAAATGAATCTTCACAGGTATTCACATTAGCATAAGAAACTGATGCTCTTTCCATTATCTCTCGGCCTCCTTGTTGATGTGCATTCATTATCCTTTTGCAAACTAATGAGTATGTCACGTTTATACTTTGTAAACTGATGCATTTACTCCCTTGATCAAGTTTTCAAGCCTGGAACATAACTCTCGGCCTTCTCTTTATATATTCCTCTGATCACGCATACATATTTCAAATTTTCAACTGTAATGGGTGTAACTCTCGGCCCCCTTCTTTATTTCATTTATTTTGTGTAACTGATACGTTTTTTTTTTTTCATTTTCATTTACTTCCTCTGAAATTCTTCAACCGCGTGCAAGCCTTTATCAAAGGTAACTGAAGCATGCATTTAATAGAATTAATATATTTGTGATTTCCGTTTCTTCAATCAGCCTTCAAAAATCAACGCAACCTGCCTATTATCTTTCTTCCTCTCAAGTTTATCTACTTATACTTCGATGCATTTACATAAGTTTTTTTCACATTCTCTTATCTGTTCCTCTCTGATTCAGGCTTCTTTCAGGTAAACTATTTCATAGCTATTTCTTTATTCTTCCAATTCTTCCTTTTGGTGGTTCTGAATTGACTTGCTCGGCCAAACCTTTAACCTGAGTTTCTTTTATCTGCAAAGCATGGGTAAGGATGGAAAGGGTAGGTTAGGCCTATAGTATGTGGGTCTTCAGTTGCATAGATATCACATCAGGGTTGTTTGCACATTTTTCCCAAAGTTTTGAGTTATAAGTGTAAATCTGTAGGTAGAAAGGTGAAGTAGTTGTAAGTTTTTAAGCTATGTATCATAGTGGGAAGTGTGCAGTTGCATTCATGTCATAGATTTGTCTGCCTATATTGTTCAGATTTGCATTTAGGTCATAGGTTGCATTTGTGTCATAAGTTTGGCCTCAGTGCATAGGAAGTTCTATTGCTTAGCCAGGAGAAATTTTGCAGAGCAGTGTAAGTAAGACCGGAGTTTAGTAGATGCTAGAGAAAAATAAGGTGTAGTGGATCATGGTGAAACACTCACACATTTCATACTGGGTCTGTTCAAAAAGGAAATGCATAGCTCAAGTTTACAGAGAAGATTTCATGAGAAGGGTTCTGCATATATATGGATTGGGAAATAGGCTGTTACCACTGTACACGTTTTGAATCTAACATGGGTTAAGATTGACGACTGGGGTTTGGATGATGCTTAATAGAAGTAGTGGGTTCTGAGTTAAATAATTTTGCAAAGAATTATTGCAAAACTTGAGATGAACTTGCAGTAGAAGATGAATACTAGTAGTGAGTTTTGTTTACATTTATGCATAGAAGAGTCTGCATACAATTGTACTGATCTATCTTGGGTTGCTTGATGCTTAATAGGGAAGATAATTGCATGTTAGTTTAAAGGACTGGAGAGTTCAAGGTAAGGAGCAATATACATCTTTAACTGAGATAGATCCAGGTGGAAAAGGATCAGATAATAGGAGAAAAGGGAAATGTTTGACAGTGTTGGCTAGGACTTTGTGCATGTGTACATCATGATTTAGAATGGGAAATGAAATCTGAGTGATAACATGAGTTGTAAGGATGCATACATATGGGTCTTAGAGTGTGACTGCATACAGTCTCATTTTTATCTTATGATATGCTCCCAGAGGCAGTTAGATATATATATAGTAATAAGGAAAAGCAGAGAAAGTGGAGAAGGGGAGAGGCAGAGAGGTGCACCTGTGCACGATTGTGCACGGCAGAAGTACATGTGGTGCATGATTTGGATTGAAGCTACATAGAGTTGGGGACTGGGCTGATAGTTGTAGATGTGGATGATAAACTGGATTGGGTAGATGTGGAGATGGTGAAGTTTCAGGGTTGAGATAGGTAAGAACTGATTTTCCAGAAGCAAGTTGGGTGGAAATGTTTACCCGAAGCATGAACATATTTGTCTCGAAGCAGAGACACATCTGACTCGAAGCAAATTGCATGTTGGCTCGAAGAAGTTGGGTGGGTGACTCAGGGTAGTTGATGATAGTTGTGTCTGCTCTGAACTGGTAACTTGATGTAAGCTGTAGATCTAGTGCAACGAATTAAGAGAGAGGCTTTGGAAACCAGGAAGAAGTTGAAGAGGAAACTGGGAAGGGTTTGAAAAGGGGGAGACTGCACATATATGTTGCAGTGTGCATAAGAAAATTTGGCAGTGGAGAGATGCACGTGCGTGCACGTATCCGTGTCATCGTACATGGGGGAAAAGAAAAATTTGTATGTGCGGGTGTTCGTAGTTAGCTTTTTGTCGTAATTGTTTTAGGGAATATTTTCGTCGTAAGTTTGGGGGGGGTTAGCACGGTTCACAGTTCGGGTATATTTTGGGCACTTTACACAGTGGAGTGGTCGAGCAAGTCAAATCAATTTCCGTTCTATTTTAATCTTTTCTTGACCATAAATTCTAAAGTCGCGTTTCAAAATATTGAATTTGTTCTAGATTTGAATCTAGGCGACATCCGAAGAAATTTGATCGTTATTTTCTGTCGGTCTTTACCAGTGAATCGTCATTTTGAATTCAAATTTTCTGCAACTTTCAGGTGAGTTTTTCTCACCAGACATATGTACATATATTGTGTAAATTTTCGCAAGTGTATGTGTAAACATTCTATTTAGACATTATCTGTCTGTAGTATGATGTAGAATGATGAACCCATTTAAATTGACATCTCATCAGTTATTTATCTGTTATATTATTTCTGCAGTTATATTATTAATTGTTATTTACTGCTTAAATCACCACTGCAAGTTCCCTGTTAAAGTTGGATTGTTATGGGCTGAAATAATGATTATTGTTAAACTAGTCTGTTAACTGCTTAACTGATAACTTGGGATTGCGGGTTTGAAATGATAGAACCCGGGGTTTTGTAAATTACGGATTGAAATGATATAAATCCGTATCACTTGACCTAGGCTAGAAAACTATATACAGGCCCGTGGTCCTTATAATATTTTCTGAAATATTTAAAATTATTTTGGAAGTTAAATATTTGATTTATATCTTTAAAGGATTTTATATTGATTTTTGAATAAGTTAAATATAAATAAATAAATATTTGAATGAAATTTGGAATATAACTTATTCGGTAATTCAGGATTTTGAAAGAATAATATTTCAGATAAGAAATATATATAAATAAAAAGTTATATTTGGAAATATTTATTAAAACGATCTACTACAGCATTTAAATGCTATCTTTTGAAATTGGACTAGTTTTACCCGTAACTTTAGGTAGCATTTCCTAAGTGCTACAGAGTCTAGAATTTGATCGTTTTAAATGTTAAGTAAATTTTGAAGATTTTTAATGGCTAAAATTTGGAGTTTTATTTATGGAATTTATGGGAATATTCAAGACTAAAAAAAAAAAAAAAAAAAAAAAAAAACATTAATTTGTTGAAAGAATAAAATCCAACCTTAGTTTTGAATGTTAATACTCCAATTTGATGATATATATATATAGGAATTGAAGTGGTTTGGGAACATGAAATGATATTTAAATTATGGTTTAAAAACTTTAAATAAAGAAATATATGTGTAAAGCTATGAAAATTATCTACTTTACAAAGTGACCATAAAGTTAACCCATTTATTCTATAGACCGTTGAATATCCAAACCATTTGTGTTTTGGGAGTTATGGTTTTAAAATAAAATTTCCAATATATTATGGTTTAAAGGTATAATTCAAATATTGGTTTCCAGATATTATAAATTTAAAGCAGTATGGTTTTTGGAAAAGAATTATATTTGAATATAACGATATCATATGGTTTTGGGTTTTAAAAAATGATATCGTATCTATAGTTTTGAAATAGAAATGTTATTCTGGTTTTAAAGTATAAATCGTTTAAATGACCACGGGTTATAATAACGATGGGTTGGCAAAGAGACCGGGATCGGATATGGACATTACTCTCTGTCGATACCGAAAACCACTTTGACCAACCGTGTACGCGGTGGAGATTCCAGAATGAAGTAGGTCGGTGGTGGCGTTTCCTGTAAGGTAAATACGTGGACCCGACTCCCGTGAGTTGGCATAAGGTGGCTAAAACAGGAGCAATTCCAGGCCAATGAGGTCATTCCTCTGATCGGACGCTCCTCTTCGATATTATACTATGATTTTGGATTGATTCGGTGGCCACCTCTATATTTTGATTTTGGGGAGTTAGTCCGAGGTGGGCGGTAACTGCGGCTACGCGTTTCCACCAGCCTGGATAGCAATTGGTATATCTACCCTGGCATTGCCTAGTTGTGCCGTGTCATCTACCATACCGAGCCTTGTACGAGTTTAGATTTCTCCCGTAGCCCGTGTGGTATCCTCTAGTTGCTTCCCGATCAGGAGGAGCTATGATATTGGATGGACTACTGGGACTATTACGTGTTAAGGGCTATATGGGTAACCCCTTAATGCTAAGAAAAAAGTATGTTTATTTTATAAATAGACACTATTATAATAGCGCAATATACTACATAGTAAATAGTTTAACGGATCCTTAGAGGATGGGCGGTCCCAAGCATCCTTTAAGTTACTTGTTCTATATTACAGTACACTTGAATTAGCTTACATTATATAAGTATGTATGTCCTGACTCGAGTGTTATGTTTTATTTTACGCTCGGGTCAGCCTGAGTTGCAGTTTCAGTTTTTCTCTCCGGAGCTAGGTCATCCCGTAGATCATTCGTGCTGCCGGAAGCTTTTCAGTCCCTATATTATCTGCAATCAAGACTTTGGAGGAATCTGTTTCTATTTATGTCTACAGCTGTATTGCAGATTCTAAACTATGTAAATTCTGTTTGGTTAAAAGTTTTATGGTGGCTTCATGAACCACTAAATATTTTATTTCCGCTGTGAGTTCTGATATCTGTGTATGTGATTCTGTGATTTTTATTTACTGCATATTCTGAGTTTTGCCAAATTTATTCTACAACGCAGTACTTTGAACACTTCAAGTCCGACATGAGCGGATGCGAAGGGTTGAAATACTGGGTCGTTACATTTGGTATCAGAGCCAGGTTCTTGGCAAAACTTAGAATATATGGTAAATTGGAATTACAGAATCACTTTCATACGAGATTGAACCACTTTCTTTTCGAATTTTGGAACGTTCCCTATGGTTTCAAAGTTCATTCGTGTCCCTCACTTTTTCATCTTCTTTAGATTCTAGGAGTATCCCATAACTCCACTTCGGATGATCTTTTTGTGAATTGGCAGTCTCGCCATTGTCTAATAAAGGGGTGAAACTCCTTTACCATTAGCATTGATTCACCGGAAATCTATATTTATCCTCGGTTTACATGCTAGTATTTTTGGTTATTCCGAACTCTATCTCTTTTGATCAATGTAGACTTATTCCAACCACATCGATCTGACTCTTTAAGTCACGGTTGACCCGGTCAAGGTTGCCCGCGATTTATATAACTTACCCAGTTCCTTATTCGGTTATTTAACCATCAGATCTTCTGATTCCAACTAACCTTGGATTCTATTTGATTTGAATTCATCGAAATTGAATTTCTATCCTTGGTTTGAAAAATGTATTTTGAAATAAAATCGAATATTATAGTATAATTTTCAGAATTTTATAATTAATTTAACTATTTGTCAAGAGATAATAGTTTTGATTTTATTTATGATTTTATAAGCCATGTGTTTTGTCTAATATAAATAATTGAATATAAACAATGGTTATAAATTAATTTAGAAACAGAAATGAATTTAAACAAGAACTTGAGAATTCAATTTCTGATGATTTCAAACCTTGTGTTTAAATTTTAAAAGGATGTAATAAGTATTTTGTATAGAAATTGTCCCCAAGAATTTTAAATTTAGTGCTTTTCCCTTTGTCGCTGGAAAATAATTTCGGTGATGACTGCAGCATCATCGACACTCATTTTCGAGTTTCGAAGTGAAAAGACCATTCTGTGGTCTGACTACAGCGTTACCTTGAGAATTTAATTGATTTGAAATTCTAGAAAATGACTTAGTTTATAATTATATATAGATATATAATTTAAAATTGATTTGACATATTATGTATATATATATTTATCTATCTATGGTTTGAAGGGAATCAGAAATTTAAATTCTAAAATTTTATCTTAAGAAAAATTCAATAAAATGAAAAGGAAAATAAAATTTGAATAAGAATTCCCAATTGGAGATAATTGAATTTGAAAGTTTTAGTTGTATAATACTCAATTTCATTTCAATATAACTTACCTTGATTTTCAGAAGTTAAAAATGAAATTGATACTATACAATATAAAAAGGAATTTAAGGAATTTCATATAAAAAAAAAAAAAAAAACCTAAAAATCAAATTTGATTTAATACGGAACCTTAAACATAACCAAGAAATTTTAATAAAGGTTATCTCCTGAAATGAATATGTTGTGTAATAAACAATGTATCTTTGAATAAGAGAAATATTTTTGAAAGGGATATTTTGTTGTAAGAATTATATATCTTAAAATCATAATTTAATTAATGCCTAAATGAATAACTATGATTTAAATAGTTAAGACGAATTCTAATATCACTAAATTTGATAATTGAGAATTTGGTTTTCAAATGGGAATTTCAAGTATAACTTATTGAAGGGATATCTTATTTATAAAATAGGTATTTCAAACAAAGTGTAGGTTATATAATAAACTGGTTAGGAATGCTACCATATCTACTATAGCATATTTTAAGTGCTGTTGTTCTAAAAATAAAATGCTTTGGAAAATTTATAATTGAATAAATAAACCCAGGAATATTTCAACTTTGAAATAAATATTATTTGGCTTTAAATGAAGTTTATTTTAAAGTGTTATGATTTTTGTAGTATGATTTCCAAATAATAATATCTATAATTTTTAATGACTTTCAAAGTATTATGATCTCAGAGGCATTATGACTTCAAATTTATTATCTTATTTTCAAAATACCTTTGAGTGTCCTTGGTTTCTCTATCTGCTACAGAATGGGAAGGCTATTGCTTATACCAGTCTATTTAAGAAATCTTTCTATAATCTTTGAAACTCTTTGTTACTCATCGTGACCCTGGGCACCGCTGAGCACCCATAGCCTGACAGTCAAACTGAAAAGGTAAAACCAACTCTAAAGGATTTTCTTCGTGCTTCAAAATCCGGAACTATCCAGTACGGTACTTGTTTATCTAGCTTATCTTCCTTTGTTTCCCTTCCTTCGTTCCTTTTCGAGGACGAAAAGTTCTTAAGTGGGGGAGAGTGTAACAGCCCTGGTTTTCAGCTATTTATTTTATTTAATTATTTAATTTTGAAATATATTTTGTATAAATTGTGTTTAACAATATAGTTTAATTATTTAATTTAGAGATATATTTTACATATTTTATATGTCAATAAAATTAAATAATAACTGTGAAAATTTAAGCTATGTTTGAACTGTAAAGTTTCGCGTTTAAAGGACGCGTCAATTATAGGGTATAAGCAACGTAATAAAACGGGTGTTTTTAAAATGTTATTTTTATGAAAATTTCTGATGTTTTGGACTGCGTCTGTTTAGCGTAGTGTAAAAATAATATTTTCAAATATTTTCGAAGAAAAATATCAGTCAGTAAATTTCTACCCAACGTTACGTTGTTTTAACTAACGGTTTGATTTTTAATAAATTTGTATACGTTTTCTTTCCTAAGCTTTGCATAAATTTTGCCATCTCTTTTGGTGAAATCAAACTAAAAAAAAATCAAGATTTAGCTAAACTCAAATGGATCACGAGAGCAACCTTTTGCATTGGTAACGTTCAAACTTTTTTAAACAAGCCATATATCACGCACTTACCCATTTATATATGTAACTGATGCATTCATTCCTTCAGCTCTGTAACCACACTGACTTTTACATCCACATCTATATTCATACAAAGATGTAAACAAATATTTATCAAATCAGTGCTGCCGTTTCTTGCCTACAAACCAAAAATGGGAAAACTGAACATTGATCTGGCCTTAAATGCATCAAATACATTTGTTAGCATACTTAATACAGATCACAATTTATTTGAAAAAAATGAATCTTCACAGGTATTCACATTAGCATAAGAAACTGATGCTCTTTCCATTATCTCTCGGCCTCCTTGTTGATGTGCATTCATTATCCTTTTGCAAACTAATGAGTATGTCACGTTTATACTTTGTAAACTGATGCATTTACTCCCTTGATCAAGTTTTCAAGCCTGGAACATAACTCTCGGCCTTCTCTTTATATATTCCTCTGATCACGCATACATATTTCAAATTTTCAACTGTAATGGGTGTAACTCTCGGCCCCCTTCTTTATTTCATTTATTTTGTGTAACTGATACGTTTTTTTTTTTCATTTTCATTTACTTCCTCTGAAATTCTTCAACCGCGTGCAAGCCTTTATCAAAGGTAACTGAAGCATGCATTTAATAGAATTAATATATTTGTGATTTCCGTTTCTTCAATCAGCCTTCAAAAATCAACGCAACCTGCCTATTATCTTTCTTCCTCTCAAGTTTATCTACTTATACTTCGATGCATTTACATAAGTTTTTTTCACATTCTCTTATCTGTTCCTCTCTGATTCAGGCTTCTTTCAGGTAAACTATTTCATAGCTATTTCTTTATTCTTCCAATTCTTCCTTTTGGTGGTTCTGAATTGACTTGCTCGGCCAAACCTTTAACCTGAGTTTCTTTTATCTGCAAAGCATGGGTAAGGATGGAAAGGGTAGGTTAGGCCTATAGTATGTGGGTCTTCAGTTGCATAGATATCACATCAGGGTTGTTTGCACATTTTTCCCAAAGTTTTGAGTTATAAGTGTAAATCTGTAGGTAGAAAGGTGAAGTAGTTGTAAGTTTTTAAGCTATGTATCATAGTGGGAAGTGTGCAGTTGCATTCATGTCATAGATTTGTCTGCCTATATTGTTCAGATTTGCATTTAGGTCATAGGTTGCATTTGTGTCATAAGTTTGGCCTCAGTGCATAGGAAGTTCTATTGCTTAGCCAGGAGAAATTTTGCAGAGCAGTGTAAGTAAGACCGGAGTTTAGTAGATGCTAGAGAAAAATAAGGTGTAGTGGATCATGGTGAAACACTCACACATTTCATACTGGGTCTGTTCAAAAAGGAAATGCATAGCTCAAGTTTACAGAGAAGATTTCATGAGAAGGGTTCTGCATATATATGGATTGGGAAATAGGCTGTTACCACTGTACACGTTTTGAATCTAACATGGGTTAAGATTGACGACTGGGGTTTGGATGATGCTTAATAGAAGTAGTGGGTTCTGAGTTAAATAATTTTGCAAAGAATTATTGCAAAACTTGAGATGAACTTGCAGTAGAAGATGAATACTAGTAGTGAGTTTTGTTTACATTTATGCATAGAAGAGTCTGCATACAATTGTACTGATCTATCTTGGGTTGCTTGATGCTTAATAGGGAAGATAATTGCATGTTAGTTTAAAGGACTGGAGAGTTCAAGGTAAGGAGCAATATACATCTTTAACTGAGATAGATCCAGGTGGAAAAGGATCAGATAATAGGAGAAAAGGGAAATGTTTGACAGTGTTGGCTAGGACTTTGTGCATGTGTACATCATGATTTAGAATGGGAAATGAAATCTGAGTGATAACATGAGTTGTAAGGATGCATACATATGGGTCTTAGAGTGTGACTGCATACAGTCTCATTTTTATCTTATGATATGCTCCCAGAGGCAGTTAGATATATATATAGTAATAAGGAAAAGCAGAGAAAGTGGAGAAGGGGAGAGGCAGAGAGGTGCACCTGTGCACGATTGTGCACGGCAGAAGTACATGTGGTGCATGATTTGGATTGAAGCTACATAGAGTTGGGGACTGGGCTGATAGTTGTAGATGTGGATGATAAACTGGATTGGGTAGATGTGGAGATGGTGAAGTTTCAGGGTTGAGATAGGTAAGAACTGATTTTCCAGAAGCAAGTTGGGTGGAAATGTTTACCCGAAGCATGAACATATTTGTCTCGAAGCAGAGACACATCTGACTCGAAGCAAATTGCATGTTGGCTCGAAGAAGTTGGGTGGGTGACTCAGGGTAGTTGATGATAGTTGTGTCTGCTCTGAACTGGTAACTTGATGTAAGCTGTAGATCTAGTGCAACGAATTAAGAGAGAGGCTTTGGAAACCAGGAAGAAGTTGAAGAGGAAACTGGGAAGGGTTTGAAAAGGGGGAGACTGCACATATATGTTGCAGTGTGCATAAGAAAATTTGGCAGTGGAGAGATGCACGTGCGTGCACGTATCCGTGTCATCGTACATGGGGGAAAAGAAAAATTTGTATGTGCGGGTGTTCGTAGTTAGCTTTTTGTCGTAATTGTTTTAGGGAATATTTTCGTCGTAAGTTTGGGGGGGGTTAGCACGGTTCACAGTTCGGGTATATTTTGGGCACTTTACACAGTGGAGTGGTCGAGCAAGTCAAATCAATTTCCGTTCTATTTTAATCTTTTCTTGACCATAAATTCTAAAGTCGCGTTTCAAAATATTGAATTTGTTCTAGATTTGAATCTAGGCGACATCCGAAGAAATTTGATCGTTATTTTCTGTCGGTCTTTACCAGTGAATCGTCATTTTGAATTCAAATTTTCTGCAACTTTCAGGTGAGTTTTTCTCACCAGACATATGTACATATATTGTGTAAATTTTCGCAAGTGTATGTGTAAACATTCTATTTAGACATTATCTGTCTGTAGTATGATGTAGAATGATGAACCCATTTAAATTGACATCTCATCAGTTATTTATCTGTTATATTATTTCTGCAGTTATATTATTAATTGTTATTTACTGCTTAAATCACCACTGCAAGTTCCCTGTTAAAGTTGGATTGTTATGGGCTGAAATAATGATTATTGTTAAACTAGTCTGTTAACTGCTTAACTGATAACTTGGGATTGCGGGTTTGAAATGATAGAACCCGGGGTTTTGTAAATTACGGATTGAAATGATATAAATCCGTATCACTTGACCTAGGCTAGAAAACTATATACAGGCCCGTGGTCCTTATAATATTTTCTGAAATATTTAAAATTATTTTGGAAGTTAAATATTTGATTTATATCTTTAAAGGATTTTATATTGATTTTTGAATAAGTTAAATATAAATAAATAAATATTTGAATGAAATTTGGAATATAACTTATTCGGTAATTCAGGATTTTGAAAGAATAATATTTCAGATAAGAAATATATATAAATAAAAAGTTATATTTGGAAATATTTATTAAAACGATCTACTACAGCATTTAAATGCTATCTTTTGAAATTGGACTAGTTTTACCCGTAACTTTAGGTAGCATTTCCTAAGTGCTACAGAGTCTAGAATTTGATCGTTTTAAATGTTAAGTAAATTTTGAAGATTTTTAATGGCTAAAATTTGGAGTTTTATTTATGGAATTTATGGGAATATTCAAGACTAAAAAAAAAAAAAAAAAAAAAAAAAAAACATTAATTTGTTGAAAGAATAAAATCCAACCTTAGTTTTGAATGTTAATACTCCAATTTGATGATATATATATATAGGAATTGAAGTGGTTTGGGAACATGAAATGATATTTAAATTATGGTTTAAAAACTTTAAATAAAGAAATATATGTGTAAAGCTATGAAAATTATCTACTTTACAAAGTGACCATAAAGTTAACCCATTTATTCTATAGACCGTTGAATATCCAAACCATTTGTGTTTTGGGAGTTATGGTTTTAAAATAAAATTTCCAATATATTATGGTTTAAAGGTATAATTCAAATATTGGTTTCCAGATATTATAAATTTAAAGCAGTATGGTTTTTGGAAAAGAATTATATTTGAATATAACGATATCATATGGTTTTGGGTTTTAAAAAATGATATCGTATCTATAGTTTTGAAATAGAAATGTTATTCTGGTTTTAAAGTATAAATCGTTTAAATGACCACGGGTTATAATAACGATGGGTTGGCAAAGAGACCGGGATCGGATATGGACATTACTCTCTGTCGATACCGAAAACCACTTTGACCAACCGTGTACGCGGTGGAGATTCCAGAATGAAGTAGGTCGGTGGTGGCGTTTCCTGTAAGGTAAATACGTGGACCCGACTCCCGTGAGTTGGCATAAGGTGGCTAAAACAGGAGCAATTCCAGGCCAATGAGGTCATTCCTCTGACCGGACGCTCCTCTTCGATATTATACTATGATTTTGGATTGATTCGGTGGCCACCTCTATATTTTGATTTTGGGGAGTTAGTCCGAGGTGGGCGGTAACTGCGGCTACGCGTTTCCACCAGCCTGGATAGCAATTGGTATATCTACCCTGGCATTGCCTAGTTGTGCCGTGTCATCTACCATACCGAGCCTTGTACGAGTTTAGATTTCTCCCGTAGCCCGTGTGGTATCCTCTAGTTGCTTCCCGATCAGGAGGAGCTATGATATTGGATGGACTACTGGGACTATTACGTGTTAAGGGCTATATGGGTAACCCCTTAATGCTAAGAAAAAAGTATGTTTATTTTATAAATAGACACTATTATAATAGCGCAATATACTACATAGTAAATAGTTTAACGGATCCTTAGAGGATGGGCGGTCCCAAGCATCCTTTAAGTTACTTGTTCTATATTACAGTACACTTGAATTAGCTTACATTATATAAGTATGTATGTCCTGACTCGAGTGTTATGTTTTATTTTACGCTCGGGTCAGCCTGAGTTGCAGTTTCAGTTTTTCTCTCCGGAGCTAGGTCATCCCGTAGATCATTCGTGCTGCCGGAAGCTTTTCAGTCCCTATATTATCTGCAATCAAGACTTTGGAGGAATCTGTTTCTATTTATGTCTACAGCTGTATTGCAGATTCTAAACTATGTAAATTCTGTTTGGTTAAAAGTTTTATGGTGGCTTCATGAACCACTAAATATTTTATTTCCGCTGTGAGTTCTGATATCTGTGTATGTGATTCTGTGATTTTTATTTACTGCATATTCTGAGTTTTGCCAAATTTATTCTACAACGCAGTACTTTGAACACTTCAAGTCCGACATGAGCGGATGCGAAGGGTTGAAATACTGGGTCGTTACAATAGCCATTTTTCAAATAGTCTCGGATTTCAACGAAACCAGTTTCACCCGATCCGTAATGTTATATTATTGTAAGATTTCAAATTTTGTGTCAATTGGATTATGGTTTGTCCGGGGCAAGCTAAAACGCGTAGAAAATCGTTTAAGTGAATTTTAAATTTAAATTAGTCGATTTGAAAACCTATCTTTCAAATACGATCGAATTGGCTCCCGATATATATTCCATTGCGTTCGAAATAGGGGTAAACCTTTAAAAACGCTAGGCGGCACGCTTCGTTTCGAGTTCGGGAAGGTTTCAGATGAATAGTGTTTTGGCAATTTTCTTTATAAGGACCTCAACATTCATTCTTTTCACTCAAACCCTAACCAGGCTAGGGCTAGCCGCCATCAACTGTATAATGGCCAAAAAATCATCGTTTTCTTCCTACGATATCTGCCAATCCACACATTTATTCGAAAAATCTTCAACTACAAACGTGTAGAGGGCGACGAGACCTTTCAATCCAACGGTCGAGATTGGATTTGGCGATGCGAATCAACGGCAATTTTCATTTTAACCACCGACAGTCATTCACGTTTTTCGAGCGACATAGGCAACCGTGCTCGACCGCATTTGGCTTGGTGATGTGAGTCGTGGTGGCACATCATTTGGTGGGTGGTGATCATCGTCAAATCAAGCGAATTGGCCGCGATAATTAAGGTTAGAGGCGGTCGATGTGGGTCACTTGCATGTGTTTGAATACCTGGGGAAGAAAAGGCGCACGGCCAGGATTTCATCTTTCGAAAACAACGGCTAGGGATATGTGAGTTTAAAAAGAAAATAAAATTGAAAATAAATTATATATTAAATTCGTATAAACTTTGAAAAATCATATCTTTTTCATACTAGGTCTTTTTTTGACGAAACGAATTGCGTTGGGATCATATTGACGAATACTACGCATTGGACTGGATTGGGATTTATCTGAGCTAGTGGAATTTTGGATAAAATTAAACGCGTGTTTAATTTTATTCGAAACGAAACACTGCAACTGTTATTGGAAGCAAGGTGAGAACTTCTCACTCAATCGAATTGTGTTTCGATTTAAAATTTTAAATAGTTAAATTTAAAATTGCTTGATTGTGTGATTGGATGATGATTGTTATTGGTTGTATTGAAATAGACCCTATACGCCGCATATTAAGCGGAGATTATTATATTAAACACATATACCGCGATATTCCACCTTGAAGTGGAATTGGTATTATATATGTACTTGGAGCTGATTTCCCGCATTATATAGCGGATGAGACCCTATTGCGCCGCATAATAGCAGATAATATTTTATATAAACCCATGTACCGTGATATCCCGTCTTGAAACGGGATTGGTATTGTGTTAACATATGTGGATGCAGGAAAACAGGTTGGAGGGATCCAACTGGATTCCTCAAATAATTGAATTTGTTTCAATGTTGTGTGTTGATTATTTATAATCTCTGTGTGATTATCTTTGTGATTGAAATCGTTGAAGGCTAAAATTTAGCCGAATATAATTTTGGTATCGTTGGATACCGAAATAAATAAAAATTTGATTTTTTGAAAATTTAGGTTGAAAGTTTATATTAAAAAAATTTATTTTTAAGATTTGGATAAATTTAAAAGAAGGGAATCTAAAATAATAAAGTTTTATTTTTAATCTTATTGAATAAACTTTCAAAATATGGGAAAAGCTTTAATAAATGGATTTCGGGTAATATTATTCAAAGGTTGAAGAATTTATTCAAAATACGGATTTTAAAGAGTTTGAAAAATAAAAGAATTTGTTTTCTTTAAAAGGAATAAAATTTGAAATCCATTTGGAAATTGATTTTTGGTGATTGAATTTAAATCTTTTAAAAATCCATTTGGAAATTTATTAGGTGTTTTGAAAAGGATTTCGAATCAATTTGAAAATTGATTTGGGGTTTAGTAGAAATTGATTTCAATTTGAGATTTGAATGAAATTCACTTGGTGTTTAATTTCTTGGAAAATCAATATGGAATTTGATTTGGTTGTTTTTGAAGTCAATTGAAAAATTGAATTGGTGTTGAAAGTGAATAATTGAAATCGATTTGAAAATCGTATATCAGCGGATATTTGGAAATTTAAATTCACCATAGAATTTATAAAGGAAAGGAAAATTTGTTTAAAAATAAACATTGATTTATTTTTGAAGCGTGGAAATAAATTTACGGATTTGGAATGTAAATTTAAAGTAAATCGGTAAGGATTTATTTAATTGGTTTAAATGAACCATTTTGAAATGAAAGTGTATTCTCCCTGGAAAGCCGAATAAAATTTCTGAATAGCTTTGAAAGATACATACATACATACATACATACATACACACACACACACACACACACACACACACATATATATATATATAAACTCTAGAATTGGTTTTGAAGAGGATACTTTGGAGAAATTAACTTCTTAAATTGTTTTAAATCCTTTAAGTAAAGATTTATTAAGTTGATATAGAAATGATTATTTCTAAGATTTGATCAATAATTGTTTTAGAAAATAGTTATTTAAATAATTATACTCTATCTGCTAATTTTATTTTGAAAATTAGTTTGGACTTAAGTTATATGTAATATTGGTATAATATTTTTATAACTAATATTTTGAGTAAAGTGTTTAAAGAAAAATAGTTTTATTTCAAAGTGTTTTCCCGATATATTTTGGATAAGTGTTATAAATTATTTTAAAGTATTTGAACTCGGCAGATTTCCAGCAAAAATGAATAAATATTTGGAAGTGTTTCCGCGTAAGGAAAATGATTTGAAATTTGTTTTCAAATGGTTGAAGTGTGGGAAAATATATCTTGTAAAGATATGTTTGGAAAATAAATAATTTGGGAAATTATTTGGAATCTGGTGATATTGTGCATATCTATTGATTGTTAAATAACCGACCATCAATATTTACCTTTTAATGGGTATTTGTTGCGATTTGCTTGAATTTGAATGCTACACTTATTTTAAAATAAGCGCTCGTTATTCGGTTTAGCCGAGAGAGGACCTATGGGTCATAAATCCCATTCCGAATAGTGATACGTCGTAATGGATAGCATTGAAGACCGGTGTTGAAGATCGGATATTTTCGAAAATGAAAGGATTACCGTCGAATGTCTCTGCATCGGCTGATCCCTGATATAGAGATTTTATCACCCTTTGTGATGGGAAGTCCGGACGTAATTAGTGAATATCCGGATTTGCAACGGCTTCTTTGGAAGTGCCTTCGGTTTCGTTCGATTCCAGAACGGACTTGTATGGATGTGTGTCTGACGTTACAATTTGAGATGTAAAGCTGGTTTCTATCAAATACATTTCTGTTGGTGGCGAAGAATTTATTCTCTTAGCTTAACACCCTTCTCTGGGACGTACGAGCTCAGAAGTTATGTTGTTGATGGTTACTAGTGATATATTCCCAATTTGGTGACGTGGCATGCTGAGTGCTGTTGATCATTTGTTGATCAAAGTGTGGCTTTTGTGAAAAGCGTAGCTTTGTGGACGAGACTTCGTCGAACCTCACAACCTGGTAATGGTCAAAACATGAAGAATACATCAAGGTTATTTGGGGATAGCGCCCCAATAGGGTATGTACATTTCCTTCTGGATATAGGTGATATTATGGTATGGAGCCCAGATACTTAACCTATGTGGTTGCTGCAAATTTATTTCTTTGTGGTTGTTGGTTAATCCCGGGATAAAGGTCGGTTACGACCGGGCGATGGCATACTCGTGTCAGTAGTTACCTAGTTCAGAGGTAACCCGGCCTTGTGTTGGCAGGGATCTGGTTAGGTTCTCGAGGCATCCTTCCAGAGGCATACCTATGTGGCAATGAGAAGTTCCTTGGCCTGACCATTTGTTGGAAATCCAAACTCCAATACACACCTTGTACGGTTTTAGTTGTATAACCTGCCATGGAATGTGGCGGTAACCTGCTATTGAACATGGTAGCTATTGTAGGCATAGTTCGGAATGTCTATGCTGGCTGAGATTTATATTATACTTTCGAAATGTTTTCCTGCACTTTGCACGTATAGTAATAATATCAAAGAAATTTGTGTATCAAGCATGTTTGACTATCATAAGGAGAAATCTCCTCCAATTCTGCATTTGCATTGTGTGTGTGGCGGGAGTCCTTATGGTCGTTACATTTTCTAAAAGCATTGCGGATCTATTTTAAAAATATTTTCTTTGTTTGTTTTAAAGATATGACTGTTTTAAGTTCTCACACCAGTCTCATGACGGACCTGGAGTTTATTGTTCCCTTCCTAAACTCTGGGTGCCTATCAATTTCTACACGGGTAGCATAGAGTCAGGTTATCAGGTCATTTTGGAATTCAGGAGTTGCTGTAGAGATCTGGAGGCAAGCTGGATGGCGTGGCGTATCAACTAGTATATAGTATTTCTTTTCCGCTGTTTGTTGTTGTAAACTCTAGTCATGTAATTTAATAACTGATATAGTTCTTTGTTCTAAAGATATTCATTTATCTATTATATGTTGTTCCGCTGCGATTGTGAGATTCTGATATTTTTCTGTTGCTTTTCATTCTTTCTTACTTCTTCTATCTTTTTCTTCTTCTTAAACCCTAAGGGTTCGGTTTTCTGGCATTCAATTGCTTGGCAGTTGATACAATGGACGTATTAATGTCGATATTCGAGAGTCGAAGAATCGGGTCTTTACAAGTAATTACTTACTGATATGCATGCGGAAGCGATGCACTCGGCTAATTTGTCCAGCTATGTATTTCCTATGGTACATTCACTAGGGTTGTATCTTGCTTCGAAAGGATATCTCTAATCCTTATGTAGTATATTGGAGTCAGCTTTGATTTGAGGAGATCTACATCAAAATCCTACACAATCAGAGAATGCGCCTTAGCAGTTGTGATTTTATACCTATTAATCTTGTGATGTACACTCACATGCATCATAGCTATATGATTATTTATATTTCACACCTTATACATTATTATATTATCAATTGATTTTATGATAGAAATGGTTTGGTTATCGTAAGGTAAAACCTATCCGTTTTAATTGACGATGTGGTCTTACGAAATACCCTTATTTTGAAGGGTTTTAAGATATAATAAACTTATATAATTTGATTTTCTCACAGTGGTTTACTAGAATTGTATGGGTGTTATTTTCTTAATGCTCGGGCTAACTTGAGTGTTACCCGGTCGTTTGACTGAGTAACAAGAGGCTTAGTGTAGAAGGCTCGTTTGACATTGAAGGCCGTTCGGCACAACATGGTCATTCGACATTCCATATCGTTCGACATGAACCCCATTCAACGGAGAAGCCTCGACCGGCATCCAGCACCGTTTGGCATCCAGGTCGTTCAGCATAGCATGGTCGCTTGGCATAGCAAGGTCGCTCGGCATAGCAAGGCCGTTCGACATAGCAAGGCCATTCGGCATGAGCCTCATTCGTCATGAGTCTCGTTCGGCATACCAGCCTCGTTCATCATTCCATCCTCGCTCGGCATTCATGCCTCATTCGGAATTCCAGCCTCGCTCGGCACATGGCCTTGCTCGGCATAAGTATGTCGTTCGGCATCTCCTCTCGACCAGCTCCGGATCTCATTCAGCCTACACCCTTCACTCAACACACTGCCTTGTTTTGCTTGAAGATATGGCTTGGCATTTCCCGATCGGCATTTGTGGCTCGGCAAACAGAAGTCACTCACCATGGGCCGAGATATCTTGCTCCTAGGCCCATTAGGGAAGTCCAACCCATCTTCATCTATAAATAGAGGGGCAGGGCACAGTGAAATGGATTTTTTTTCGAGAACTCTGGGGAGACTCTGCCGCTTTCAAGACTCACTCTATTTTACTTAGCATTTGTATTCAAGTCTTTATAGTACGGATTGTATCTGTATTTAGTCACTTGTGAAAGCAATAAAGATCGAAACTTAAAGTGGACGTAGGCAATTACGCTGAACCACTATAAATCCAGTGGTCTTGTTTTTCGCATTTAACTTAGTATACAGTTCTCTGTTTTAATTTACTTTCTTCATTAATATCTCTACACAATCTTTCTTAAAAATGTTAGTGACCAATTCCGGTGCTAACATTTTGATGCTTTCATCGAGAATCGAATTCTCAAGCCATTAGGATCTGCTTTGCTTCTACTGGATTGAATAAATCCCCCGAAGGAGATCCAAGTTATTCACATGACGTCCGTCGATTCTACTCGGAGTTCTTATCAATAACTCTATTATGAGAAGACCATGTACCAATCAGCCTCTCATAATGCGGACGTCAACGAGACCACTGGCATACAACAAATAGGACCTACAACCAACCAGCAAACCTAGGTGCAGGGACTACTACCCAAAATCAACCGGAAGTCGTTACAAAGACATAGTTCAACGACTTGATGAGGGAACTCATGGAAAGTAGAAGGCAACTTGCTGAGCAGATTCAAACCAATGCTAATCTCATGACTCAACTTACTCAGCAACAACATCAGAATGCTGGAGGTAGCCCTGCTCCTTATTCTTCATCTGATAGCTCAACTTCGTCTGATGAACCTCCCAGGCGTAGACGCCGTAAAACTGAAACTGCACAAGTAGGTGCTACGGATCGAACAACTAGGGACCACTCACATCTTGGAGATCACACCCAAGCCGGAACAGGAAACTTAGGAGCTGAAACACGTGTGGAGACCAGACGCTCGGCCTACCAAGATCCTAATGAAGCTGGCCTTCAAGATACACGTTTGGCGGATCACCAACAGAGGCCACATCAAATCGAGCGATCCCATAGAACAGAATCTAACCTCCCATCTTCCATACCTACCCCAGACTTATCAGCAATGGTTAGACAGTTGATGGGAGAGAACCAAGGCTTGACCAATGAAGATTGAGGAGTGTCCAGGAGTCATACTCCCTTCATAGATACTATTCTACAGGCTGAGTATCCAAGGAAGTTTAGCATGCCAACTATCCTGGCCTACGAAGGGAAGATTGATCCCAGACAGCACGTAATGAGGTATGAATGGATGATGGATTCTGCCAGAGTGAATGATGCAACCAAGTGTACGTGCTTCCTAATGACTTTATCTGGAATCTCCACTATGTGGTTTACTCGGCTTCCCTCGTGGTCTATATCCAGCTTTGATGAATTGGCAATGAAATTTGTAGAACAATTCAGGATACATGCTACTCGTCCAAAGGATGTGATGTCCTTATCAAGTGTAATCCAGGCTCCAGGAGAATCATTGAAAGAGTATTTGTAGATATTTCATGTTGCGGCTACTGAAGTTTGCAACCCCAACGATCATGCAATTCTGATGGCAGTAATGCGAGTGGACCCGGACTCAGAGTTTGGAGATTGGTTGGCGGGAAAGCCTCCAACGACGCTGGAGCGTTTCTATTCAAAGGCTCATCAATTCATAAGGAGAGAAGAAGCCAGGTGGACGAGGCGAGATAAGGCACTAGGGCCTGTTTAGGAGATTGTGAAAAGCAACATCGTCGTTCCGACGATAACTCGGGAAAGGTTCAAGTCAACGTCCAGAGCAAGCCTGGGCAATCTAAAGGGTTCGGAGCAGGAAATCCCAGAAAGAAAAGAGAAGCGGGGAAATGAAAGCCAAGGATTCCAACCTACAACGAATACACCCCATTGAATGCATCTCTCGAGAACATTTATCTGTCAACTTGTAACACTTTTTAATATAAAAAGCCGTGCCCAAAGGAGTCAACCGAGGAACATAAGCGAACTGGGAAGTATTGCCATTTCCATGAGACTTATGGGCACAATACAAAGGAGTGTAGACACCTCCATGACGCCATAGAAAAGTTGAGCAGACAGAAAAAGCTGCAGGTATTTGTGAAGAACCTACAGGAGGGTAGGCAAGGAACATTAGACCCTGGACGCGGGCCGGGTCCACGCCAACCAGAGGAACCTACCCGAACTGTGGGTAGATTGGTCATTAACACGATAGCAGGCGGACCTCATCCTGCAGATAAGAATTGGCAGGAGATGGAGCGATATGCTAACTCCTTAAGGAATGCGGACTATGAGTGTTGTTCGAATGTGGAGGACGGGACTCCTGTAAAGCAGCAGCACATGATGATAGATGATATAGTATTTAGGAGCCGAGATGCGGACAAGGTGGAGGCTCCTACCGTCGACCCGATGGTCATATCTGCGACGATCGAGCCAGCATTCATGAAGAGAATTTGATTGATTATGGAAGTTCCGTTAAAATCATCTTCAAAAAGGCATACGACCAAATAAAGATGGAGACGAAGGATTTGAAACCATCTAAAGCCTGAATTCATGGCTTTAATGGCGCAGCGACTGATGCAGTGAGGTATGTTGAGTTACCAGTTGAACTGGGACAAGGTGAACGTAGGAGGGTGCGAATCTTACCGTTCATAGTGTTGGATGTTGATTCTCCATATAATGTGTTGCTGGGTCGTCCGGCCCTGGCGGAGTTTGGGGCAGCTTTGGCCCCATGGTGTTTGACGTTAAAGTTTTCGACAGACAAAGGAGTTGGTATGGTGCATGGCGATCAGGCGACCGGTTGCGCATGTTATGTGGCTGGACTGAGAGAGGCTCAGTGGAGAGAAAAAGGAAAGGCTGCGGAAAACTCCGTTCGCATCTGAAATACTGACAATTGACAAGTAGTTCCCGATCCCTGGCTCGGGCGACATTCTCGGACCTATAGAGACATAGATCCATAAGATGATGATGGGGCCCAGGGAAGCGAATGCAGCACCGGCTGAGCTGATGATTGACATTCCAGTCAGCCGGGATGACCCATCATGATTTCTTAAGATTGGATCACAACTCGACCCCTCGATGGCCGAGGATCTTATTGGTTTCCTCCGAGCGAATCTGGATGTTTTCGCTTGGGCATATTCTGATATGTGACATAGACCTGAAGTACATTCCTGTAAAACAAAAAAGGAGAGGCATGGACCCGGAGAGGTCCGCTGCTCTCAAAGAGGAGGTGGACAAACTCAAAGCCAATGGGTTCGTCCCCGACGCCCTCTGCCCTGAATGGGTGTCTAACCCTGTGCTTGTAAGGAAAGCAAATGGGAAGTGGAGAACTTGCATTGATTACTCTGATATGAATAAAGCATGCCCAAAGGATAGTTTCCCTTTACCCAGAATCGACCAGCTCGTTGACTTTACGGCCGAACACGAGTTATTGTCATTTATGGATGCGTATTCGGGATACAATTAGATCCCGATGCACATTTCGGACCAAGAACACGCCAGTTTTGTCACAGATGTGGGGCTATATTGCTATGGTAATGCCTTTTGGATTGAAGAACGCGGGAGCGGCTTATTATCTCTGGTGAATCGAATATTTAAAGACCAGATTGGTAGAATGATGGAAGTCTATGTGGATGACATGCTCGTGAAGTCACGACATTCAAACGACCACATTCGAGACTTAGCAGAGATGTTTGATATACTCAGGCATTATGGAATGGAAAATCAATCCTTTGAAATGTTCATTTAGCGTTGCGTCAGGAAAGTTTTTGGGTTTCATTGTGAATGCGTGGGGAATCAAAGCTAACCCGGAGAAGATTCAAGCTATCTGAGACATACTAGTGCCCAGAACTGTAAAGCAGGTACAAAGCTTGAATAGAAAGGTGGCTGCACTGAGTCGATTCATATCCAGAGCTACAGAAAAGTGTATTCCTTTCTTCGATGTAATAAAGAAAGGAAAGAGAAATTTCGAGTGGACATCCGATTGTGAGGAAGCATTCCGAGCTCTGGTAAGGCATTTAGAAAGTCCTCCGGTGCTATATAAACCGATAGGCCACGAAGTGTTGTATGTGTACTTGGTTGTATACCAGCATGCTATCAGTACGACTTTGGTTCGCGAGGAGGACCGAGTTCAAAAGCCAGTTTACTATGTCAGTAAACGTCTGACGGGGGAAGAAAGAAATTACCTCAAGATCGAGAAACTAGCCTATTGCTTGGTGATTGCATCACGCAAGCTTCATCCATATTTTCGGGCACACTCAATCAGTGTTTACAATGATCAACCCTTGCGACAGGTACTCCAACGACCGAAAACTTCTGGAAGGATGTTAAAATGGAACATCGAGTTAAGTCAGTTCGATATAACCTATCTGCTGTGAAGGGCCATACAGGGGCAAGCACTAGCAGACTTCATTGCTGAATTCACTGTGTCAGACGAATCAAATGGTCACAATGTCATACCTCCCGTTCGATGGAAGATGTACACCAACGAGGCATCTAACGACCGTTGCTCGGGAGCTAGCATAGTTTTTGTGACTCCTCAAAACTGATCAGTTTGTTATGCTTTGAAGCTCGAATTTCTAATGACAAATAACGAAGCCTAGTATGAAGCATTGATTGCTGGCTTGAGACTTACCAAAGAACTGGGAGTAAAATCGGTTGAAATCTTTTGTGACTCACAACTGGTGGTATACCAGGTGCGGGGAGACTATCAAGCGAAGGGACAGAGACTTGCCTCATACCTTGCATGGGTTCAGAAGCTACTAGCAAATCTGGAATATTATGATATCCCCCATATCCCGCGTGAACAAAACAGGACAGCCGATTCATTGGCAAAATTTGCAAGCACTGGCGATGCACAGCAAATGAGGTTGGTTCCCGTTGAAACCTTACATGCTCTGAGTATAAATATGATAGAGGTAGATTTTGTGTTAGAAACAGAAATCGAGAAGGAATCATGGATGACCCCATTTAAACAATACTTGCTATACAGGGTCGTACCGGAAAGAAGGAGCGAAAGACTATAAGTCATTCGTAAGGCTTTGCGATACATAATGTAGGACGGGATAATGTATCATATGGGTTTCTTGACCCCCTTACTCCTGTGCATAGCCCACAATGAGATAAAACGAGTCCTGAAGGAAGTCCATGAAGGAGAGTGTGGTGACCATACTGGGGCCAAACGTTAGCAAAGAAAATCCTCCTCTATGGATACTACTGGCCGACTGTGAATCAGGATGCCGCAGACTATGTAAGAAGATGTGACGAATGTCAGATTTGCAATATGGGAGATCGACATAGTTGGTTCTTTTCCCATATCCAAAGGTGTTGCGAAATACGCAATAGTTGCGGTCGATTACTTTACCAAGTGGGCAGAAGCAGAGCCTTTGGCCACTATCACCACCAAAAAGGTCATCAATTTCGTTGTATGAAATATTATATGCCATTTTGGCCTTTCATGAATTATCGTTATAGACAATGGAACTCAATTCAAAAGCAAGGAGTTCAAAGAGTTTTCCAAAAATATGGTATTGAGAAAAAGTTTGCAGCAGTTGCTCATCCAAAAGCTAATGGACAAGTTGAAGCCGTGAACAAAATAATCAGGTCCATATTAAAAAAGCGTTTCGAAAAGGCTAGAGGCAAGTGGGTGGATGAACTTCTGATAGTGCTCTGGGCTTATAGAACCACCCATAAGTCCGCGACTGGCCACACTCCATTCGCGTTGGCATATGGCATGGAAGCTGTTATACTCGTAGAACTTGAAGTTCCATCACATCGAGTAACTTACTACGACATTGAGTCGAATCGGGATCTTTTGCTGGAATCACTTGACTTCATTGATGAAAAACGTGAAGAAGCTGATTTAAGAGCGGCTGCATAAGACACCGAGTCGCTCGATATTATAATGAAAAGGTCCGGCCTAGAATCTTTGATGTGGGTGACCTCGTTTTGAATAGAGTTTTCCCGATCCCATCGCATATGAATCCCGCATGAAAAGGTCCATACGTCATTGAACGGAAGCTTGGAAAGGGAACTTTCAAGCTAGCGACCGTTGATGGTACGACACTCTCCAAAGCATAGAATAGCGAGCATTTGCGGCATTATTATACTTAGTCATTTCTTTCATATGTTAGTTGCACTTATTTCCAACATGTTTTTATTCTTAGTTTTTAGCATGTAATAAGACAATTTAGCTTATTTTCAATAATAAAGGCTTGAATCCATCTTTTCCTTGATTATTGATGTTTTTGTGTATGATAATTCTGTGGAAAACCACTAGAGTTTCATTATTCTGTCTGACGTACAAACACGCATGAACACCCTAAAATCTCTAAGTCCCCAGAGTGCGGACTGGAGTCCCCTGAGTGCGGACCAGAGTATAAACGACTAAAAATCTCCAAGTCCCCAGAATGCGGACTGGAGTACCCTGAGTGCAGACCAGAGTATAAACGACTCAAAATCTCCAAGTCCGCAGAATGCAGACTGGAGTACGCTGAGTCCCCTAAGTGCAGACTGGAGTATAAACGACTAAAAATCTCCAAGTCCCCAGAGTGCGGGCTGGAGTACTCTGAGTCCCCTGAGTGCAGACTAGAGTATAAACGACTCAAAATTTCTAAGTCCCCAGAGTGTGGACTATGTTAGGAAATCAGTTCTATGGTTTCGATGACGACAACTATACAATGGAAATCGAATATGCATATATATATATATATATATATATATATTTCTATTCATAGGTAATTGTTAGAGTAACATCACCAAAGAGACAAGAACAAGACTCAAAGAAAGTATCAAGAGGCTACAAGTCGATAGAATCAGAAGAGCAATGACACAGACATAAGAAAAGCAACATGCACAAGTTCAGATGTCTGGGTGCACTGGCCAGACGTCTGTTTGAAACCTCTGGTTTGCAAATCAGACAGAATCAGATGTCTAGTTAATATACTCATACGTTTGAAAAACAACCATATACAAAAAATATATAAGAGCCAGACGTCTGAGACATATTCCAAACGTCTGATTTTGAACTCGGGTGTTGACATTCAAAGTACAACTGTCACAATTGAAAAGACACTTTCGCTCCTCTTCACTACAACTCTTCATCACCATCAGAAGCGACCATAGAACACAACCGCTCAAGGAATCTCTCTACCGATATAAATAGCATCAAGAATCCAAGAGAAGATCTCACCTTACTTACTTATGCTCTTTACTCTTTACTCTGATATATTCTTGATCTCTAGCAATCATATATTTGTATTTCCCTCTTTCATATATACATAATTCTTCGATCAATATCCTATAGATATATATTGGAAGCATTTGTACTTAATAATCAATATTCGTGTTATAGAACACACACTTGACCAGAATAAGCTTTTGTAACCAAGCCTATTCCTCCAGGCGAAGTGAGTGTGTTTGATAGTCGAACTGCGAAGAGGAGCTTCAGGACTGGACGTAGGAAGGGAGGTCCGAATCAGTATAAAATCCTGATGTGCTTATTTCCATTTACTTTGCTATTTTCATCTATTAAGTTTACATTAGATATATCACATAGTTAGTCACTTATACTTGCATATATATACACTACATGATCCATCATATAGGCTTTCAATTGGTATCAAAGCAAGGTTTGATCAAAGAACAGTAACACGTTTTTGAATCACTTTAATATGTCAAGTATTTTTCAAGAAGGACAATCCACAGCCCGATCCCCACCTTTTAATGGATCTAACTATGCATATTGGTCAACACGTATGAGAATTTTTATGAAAGCTAATGGTCTAGAAATTTGGTCAGCCACATAAGATAAATATGAAGCACCTACTACTGCTATGAACACATGGACCGATGCACAAAAGACCTTAGCATCAAACAATGCTAAAGCTATGAATGTTTTATTTGCTCTCTAGATAAAAATGAATTTTCACGTGTCATGTTATGCACAACTGCATTTGACATTTGGCGTACCTTATAAATTACACACAAAGGTACAACAAAGGTCAAACAAACTAAGATTTCAATTTTGCAAAACCAATTCTCGTCATTTAAAATGAAGCAAAATGAAACTATTGTTGACATATATTCTACATTTCAAACTATCCAACATGATCTTATGGAGTTAGGAGTTAAGTTTACTGATTTTGATTTAGTTTCTCGAATACTCAACTCTTTAACATCGGATTGGGAAAGAAAGATATTAGCTATTGAAGAAGCTAATGATCTTTCTACTCTCAAAGTTGAAGAGTTGATAGAAAATTTAATGTCATATGAAGCTAATTTGCAGGAACGAAAAGAATTAAATTCGGAGAAGAAGAACATAGCATTCCCAGCAACAAAAAATGATGACTCTGATTTAGATGAAGATGAGATAGTCTTCATTGCCAAGAATTATAATAGATTCAAGAAATTTAGAACGATGACCAAATTCCAAAAAGAAGGAAAGTCTAACACAAAAAATCTATCTCAAATCAAGTGCTATGAATGTGATCAATACGAACATATGAAGAAGGATTGCCCCAAACTCAATAAAGATAAAAAGAAAAACAAATTTGAAAAATTCAAAAAGAAGAAGGTTTTTAAAGTAACGTGGGATGACTCGGATTCTTCATCATCTGAAAATGATAGCGATAGTGACAGAGAACAAGCTAATGTGTGTTTTATGACACAAACTAATGAGGTATGTCTAGAACTTAGCTATGACGAATTATTAGAACTTAGCATGGAATTAGATGATAAATTTAGACAAATTAAAAAATTAAACAAAGAATATATAGTCAAAATAAATAGATTAGACCTTGAAGTAGGAACGTTAAAAGATGAAAAAATTATCTTAGAAGAAGAACTACAATTATCGCAAGGAAAAAATTTAAAATAACTTAATAGAAATTAAGGCTATTGCTATTGAGTTTGAAAACACTAAAATAGTGAAGGATAATTTGTTAAAAGAAAGTGTCAATTTAAAAAAGCAATATTGAATTATTGAAAATTGAAAATTTAGAATTAAAAGAAAAATTAGATAAAATTACAAATAATGTGTCAAAATTTAATAAAGGAAAACAAGATTTGAAAAATCTTATCAAAACTTCAAAACCATCTGGCAATAGAAATGGAATAGGATTTAAAAATATTTCTAAACAAAAAGGAAATGATGCTAAACATTTTAATTATAAAAAACTAAAAGTTTGCCAACATCTAATATAAATACCAAAACTATGAAAGTTTGGATTCCTAAGACAAATAATAATTTGATTAGACAAAAATATATTAATAATTTCTTAGAGAATGTAGTCATTATAAAAATTATATTTATAAAGGTACCAAACCATCTTGGGTATGGCTACCTTCACCTAACAATTAGGACCATAAAAAAATATATGGGTACCAATTAAAACATCTTTTATTTTGCAGGTACCCAAAATAAAAAATAAGGAGAAATGGATACTAGATAGCGGATGTTCCCAGCATGTGAACAGAAATTCAAAAATGTTATCAAATATAACATATATCGATGGTGGAATGGTAACCTTTGAAGATAACTCAAAAGGATATGTCGTGGGCATTGGAGAAGTCATCAACTCTTATATTTCTAACTCTCCTATTATTTCTAATGTTTTATTAGCAGAAAATCTAAAACACAACCTACTAAGTATTAGTCAATTATGCGATAAAGATTTTCAAATAAATTTCGAAAAAGAAAGATGTAATATTTTTGATAATAATAAACAACTTGTATTTGAAGGTTTTAGAAACAAAAATATTTATGTATTAAACATGAATATAAATAAAAATTCAAATTTATGTTTAACCGCCAAACATGATGATCCATGGTTATGGCATAAACGATTTTGTCATATCAATTTTAAAAATATTAATAAATTGGCAAAATATGAGCTAGTTAGAGGTCTACCTAAAATAAATTACAAAGTAGAAAATTTATGTGATGATTGTCAAATTGGAAAACTAAAGAAAAGTTCTTTTAAATCTAAAAATAATATTTCTACAAAACAACCATTAGAATTATTACATTTAGATTTATTTGGACCAACACAAATACGATCTATAAATCACAACAAATATGTTTTCGTAATAGTTGATGATTTTTCAAGATATACATGGACTTTGTTTTTAAAACATAAAAGCGATACTTTTGGTATGTTTAAGATATTTGTTAAAAGAATTAAAACATAAATTGACTTGAAAATTAAAAATATTCGAAGTGATCATGGAGGAGAATTCAAAAACGATCTATTTACTAATTTTTGTAAAGAAATAAGTCATAATTTTTCTTTTCCTCGCAAACCTCAACAAAATGGTGTTGTAGAAAAAAATCGAACGTTACAATAATGCGCACGAACATTATTAAATAGTAGTGGTTTACCAAAACACTTTTGGACAGAAGCTATTGCTATAGCTTATTATGTATTGAATCGATTAAGTATACGTCCTATGACTAAACAAACTTGTTTTGAAATATTTTTTGGAAGAAAACCTAAAGCATCATATTTTAAAACTTTTGGTTCAAAATGTTTTATATTAAATACAAAAGACAACTTAGGAAAATTTGAAAATTTTGAAAATTATCAACAAATCTCCAATATATTATGATAACACAAGTGCTATGAATTTATCAAAAAACCCTGTCGATCATTCACGAACTAAGCATGTAGATATATGACATCATTTTTTACAAGACAACGTTGAAAAAAGAACTATTTCATTGGAATGTGTAAATACTGAAAATCAAATAGCAGACATCTTTACGAAACCATTAAATGAACAAACTTTTATTAAACTCCGACGAAATTTAAGGATTTGCTCACTTCATGGTCTTCTTCCTTAAAAACAATTCCTTCGTTTAGGCTATGATTAGTCATTTATTTTACTATCCACAAATTATAATTAATAATTTCTGAACCTTTAAATTTTTAGATAGTTAGTTTTTCAATAAATAATTTTTCAACTTATATATAAACAGTTATACAAACAAGAAAAACTATATACACTAAATTTAAATTCTCTTCAAAAAACAAAAATATAGCCATGTCTTCTGAGAAATCTTATATATCCATCTCGACACATATGACGGATAGCTTGGCTGATACACCACAACGACTTCCTACACCTACACCAAAGCAGGAACCGACGTATAGGTGGTCCTCATATCACACGGGATTTACCCCCGATAGCAAGAAAACCAAAAGGTCTCTGTTTTCTTCTCCTAACACAAAGGATAGAATTGATGAAATTCATCACTATCAGAAACAACAGATAGATCTACAACAAGAACTATATTTTGAACAAAAAGTTACAACACGACGGCTAAGCTTTTTGGAGCAAGTAGCGATGAAGTTTTGTACGTCAAGGAAGAAAGATGTCCATGAACCACTTCCAAAACCTTGTAGTACTTTGGATCCCTCGTCTTCGTTTCGTACTCCTTCGGACCCTTTATCAAGATGATTTTCTGGCTCCTCGAGAACTCACGAACGTGGAAATATATGGTCTCCGCTTAAACCATGGAAGGATAACGAGTCAGGAGATCATAAAACTCCATCACCTTCTAAATAAATTATATTTGTTATTGTATGTATCTATGTTTTTTTCTCACATAAATAATAATATTTTTTATTCATCAAATAGAATCGAAAAATAAGCAAAACCATCAAATTTTAGGCTATTTTTAGAAAAACTACCTATTTCAGACGTCTGGATATGGACCTCAGACGTCTGACACTCTGATATACATCTAATTTTTAAGCAATGTTCATATGTCAGACGTCTGAAATACCCTCAGACGTCTGAAAATTTGCTATGTATCCTCGAAATAAAAATCAGAAAATTCCAGACGTCTGAATTAGTTCTCTACCGCAATTTTTTTTCCAACTTTATCCTATTTCAGACGTCGGTTTTTAAACCTAGATAACATCATTTTTTTTCTTTTATCTCAAAATTTTTAAAACCTCTGATCCTTCTAGTGACGATTTTTCTTCAAAAACTTCATCTTTACGCAAATCAAATCACAATGCCTCCTCGAACTAAGAATCCCAAGATTTCCAAAAGAAAACAAGACCAACCAACATCATCTTCCAATCCTCAAGTTTTCTCGAATGATCAAATTGAAAGATGGATGAATAGAGCACCACATCCAATCAAGAGGTATGAAGATATACAAAAGAAAAAGCTTCATAGAGGCCCATTCTATAATCTACTTAAATTTTCAATGTATGATTTGGATGAAATGTATGAGAATGCTGGGTTAGAAACCTTGATTTCATTCACTCCCAATGACATCCAAATTGATCAACTGGCGATATTTCTATTCTATGCGAATTTGGATAACACTTTAGTATGGAACACTGAAGATGAAGATAACTAGCTCTGATCTAGCATGTATGGCAACACGGTTAGATTAACCCCGGGTATAATAGGTAGAACCCTAGGATACTCTGACATAGGGGAAGATTTATACAACATTCCCGATATGCGCTTCAAGCCACGGAATAGTATAACACATCAAATTTAGGAGGATGAAATGCCAAAATTTGCCTCCAAATACATACGTCCAAAAGCTCGACTCCTAACTTGAATGATAATCAATACCATCGTTCCACGTATTGGAAGCCACGAGCAAATAACCGAGTTAGAGTACAAAGCCCTATATGCTCTATTTAGTGGAACAAGGGTGAATTGGGCCAAATTCATCTTCGACGGGCTCAAGCATTTTCGGACTCGATCACGACCATCAATTATCTACCAAACTTATATTATGAGACTTCTTTGTGCACATAACATTCCATCCTACCTATCGACCTTTGAAGAAATCTCACCTAAATATGCTTCCACCAAATTTTTCTCCCTTATGCACCTACCCGAAATTCCCCTAGAATTTATATCCTTTGAGGATTGGACGCACAATCGTCAATCTAGAAGAGTTGAGCCTCCTCCTCAACCACACATTGAACCATCTCAAGAGGAGGAGCAACATCAAGAAGCATCTCCACCTCCTCCCGCACCATTTGATTATCCAGGACAAGATGAGATTATGGAGACTCGAACGGATACAAATCCAAATGAAAGTGTTCAAGATCTCACCCTTCGAAATCAACATATATTATCAAAAACTATTGGCTAAGCGGATTGACAACTTTGAAACATCATTTGCTACACGCCTAGCCATAGTTGAAGAATCTCTTCGACTGCCTTGACGGTTCTTAAAGAAGTACTACAACCGGTTCGCGGTCCAACACCACCTTCTGAAGATTAGCCAACCACAGTACCTTCTCCTCCCGCAAAACATTCCAAACTTTCTAAGGATGAAACTCTCTAGCCAGCTTTGACATCTCCTACAAAGGCTAACACTTCTGAAAAAGAAGAAACAAAGGAAGATGATCAAGATAAAGCTTCTCCAAAAGAATCATAGATTTTGGGAATCATAGATTTTAGATTTTTGGGATATCAACTTTTGTAAATTTGACAAAATCTATGTATGCAATCACTTTCGAATTATTGATGAATTTTTCCTTTTTGTTTGATGATTGGTTATATTATTTATAATTCTTTTCGATAATGCCAAAGGGGGAGAAATATAAGTATAATTATAAAACATTAATAATGAGCATATATTCAGGGGAGATATATAATTTATATATAAATACACTGAATAGTTGTCATCATCAAAAATGGGGAGATTGTTAGGAAAGCAATTCTATGGTTTCGATGACGAAAACTATTCAATGGAAATCGAATATGCATATATATATATATATATATATTTCTATTCACATGTAATTGTTAGAGTAACATCACCAAAGAGACAAGAACAAGACTCAAAGAAAGTATCAAGTGGCTACAAGTCGATAGAATCAGAAGAGCAATGACACAGACATAAGAAAAGCAACATGCACAAGTTCAGACGTCTGGATGCACTAGCCAAACGTCTGATTGAAACCTCTGGTTCGCAAATTAGACAGAATCAGACGTTTGGTTAATGTACTCAGACGTCTGAAAAGCTACCATATATAAAAAATATATAAGATCCAGACGTCTGAGACATATTCCAGACGTCTGATTTTGAACTCGGGTGTTGACATTCAAAGTACAACTGTCACAATTGAAAAGACACTTTCGCTCCTCTTCACTACAACACTTCATCACCATCTAAAGCGACCAGAGAACACTTGTTAATGGATGCAACTACTCAAGGAATCTCTCTACCGATATAAATAGCATCAAGAATCCAAGAGAAGATCTCACCTTACTTACTTATGCTCTTTACTCTTTACTCTGATATATTCTTGATCTCTAGCAATCATATATTTGTATTTCACTCTTCCATATATATATAATTCTTCGATCAATATCCTATATATATATATATATATATATATATATATATATATATATTGGAAGCATCTGTACTTAATAATCAATATTCGTGTTATAGAACACACACTTGACAAGAACAAGCTTTTGTAACCAAGCCTATTCTTCCGGGCGAAGTGAGGGTGTTTGATAGTCAAATTCCAAGGAGGAGCTTCGGGACTGTACATAGGACGGGAGGTCTGAACCAGTATAAAATCTTGGTATGCTTATTTCCATTTACTTTGGTATTATCATCTATTAAGTTTATATTAGATATATCACATAGTTAGTCTCTTATACTTGCATATATATATATATATATATATATATATATACACACACACACACTACACGATCCATCATATAGACTTTCAGAATGGAGTACTCTGAGTCCCCTGAGTGCGGACCAGAGTATAAATGACTAAAAATCTCCAAGTCCCTAGAGTGCGGACTGGAGTACTCTGAGTCCCCTAAGTGCGGACCAGAGTATAAACGACTAAAAATTTCCAAGTCCCCAGAGTGTGGACTCGAGTCCTCTGAGTCTCCTGAGTGTGCACCAGGGTATAAACGACTAAAAATCTCTAAGTCCTCAGAGTGTGGATTGGAGTACTCTGAGTCCCCTGAGTGCGAACCAGAGTATAAACGACTTAAAAATCTCCATGTCCCCAGAGTGCGGACTGGAGTACTTTGTCTCCCCTGAGGGCGGACCAGAGTATAAACGACTAGAAATCTCCAAGTCCCCAGAGTGCAGACTGGAGTACTCTAAGTCCCCTGAGTGTGGACCAGAGTATAAATGACTTAAAATCTCCAAATCCCCTGAGTGTGGGCTGGAGTACTCTGAATCCCCAGAGTGCAGATTGGAGTATAAAACTTGTTAAAATTCTCTAAGTCCCCGAAGTGCGGACTCGAATACAAATGACTTGAAGTCATCAAGTCCCTGGCATACAGACTGAAAATTATTCTAAGTACCCGAAGCATGGAATAAAAGATGTACAATTCCAAAGAATTTTTGACTTATGTAACGATAAATTGAGAAGTTTATGTAGCTCACAATAGCTTGGGTTTCGACTAGAATCATTCAGAAAGCTAAACGATAAAAGTCTTTTGAAAGATAAAAGAACTAAGCTTTATTTATTCAAAAATAAGTTTCTACTACAACTCCTCCAAAACTCGAAGTCAAAAGTCTATTTACATGGAATACGAAAATAAATAGAAATATTACATAATCTAAACTAACTCTCGTTGAATGAGAGTAACAATTACTTCTTGGATTTCTTCGACTTCTTACCCTCCTTCGTCTTCTCAAATGACTCCTCTCCCGCGCGTTTTCCCTTAGAAATTTTCTTTGATGGGGAGGTAACAACTGAGGAAGTACGGGGGACCTCTAACGGCCTGGACCCACCAGGGAGGATGACCTTCAACTGCTTGTTCAGAGAATCATCTAGGTCCACGACTCGAGGCTCGACTTTGATTGCGGCCGTCATTTGCTTTTCCTCCTCGAGCTGCTCCTTCGTGCTCATTTTAGAAGTATGTTCAGAGGTGCTAGTGATCTTGATTTCATAATTTCCCTCGATGGGAGATGAAGTCTCGGACTTATCCTCATCAAGCGCCCCAATCACCTGAGCATCTGGACCGGGAACCTCTCCTGCGTGAGTAGCCTCACTTGTTTTCCCCTTCACCTCCTTGGCGTCATCGCTCCTCGGAGTGGGCTCGGGATCAGAATGGCCTGAGCAAAATCACGAAAAACAAACATTAGAATATAATGACCACTCGTCAAAAATGATGGCTCTTGGAATTTTAAAACGAAGGGTTATATACCAGCTTCTGGCTGAATCTCAGCCGTCCGAGGGGTCTCACTCTCTGGAATGGGAGATAGAATGTGAACGCCGAGGCTAGGGTCCTTCGGGTCATAACCAACATATTTCTCAAATGGATCAAGTATCAGCCGATCAGCCGACTGAGTAGGAGCATGAGCTGAAGACTCGGTCCCGGATGGACCGGCAATAACATCTTTCCCTTTCGATGAGGAGGAACCTTTTCAGTAAAGAGCCTTCGCCGCAGACAAGTCCGAAGGCTCATTCCCCTTAAGAAATTCTTTTATTAAAGCATCTTCATCGACCTCCTCAGTGCCAAGTTCAACCTTCCTAATTTTTATTAAAGTCTCCCATGCCTTAGCTAGGGATTCGAGGTAGCCCTTACCCAGAATTCTGCAATTAGTGGGTCGAACATGCATTTGACCTCCTCCCTACCAGCCTCTTTAGCCACCTCAAGGCGAGAGTCAATCTCCGCAGATGCTATTTTCTTACCCTCTTCACAGGCTTCATCCTTTAGCATCCTGACTATAGAAAGCTCGTCGTCAAGCTTCGCCTTCAGAAGTCATGTAGCAACGATCTCGTCGCAATATCGTTGCGACTCTTCTTGGGCAGCAGTCTTCTCCTCTCTTTCTTTGTGGAGTTCATCCTCCAGCTCTTTGACTCGGAGGGCAAATGCATCCCTTTCCTTTTGCACTAAATCCTTCTCTAAATCCAAGGCCCCACAACGTTGGATCGCCTCATCAATTTCTTTTTTATGAGTTGTCTCCAGGCGATTGACGGCTTCCGCTGTATCTTTAGCGCTTTGTTAGGCGGCTTCAAGCTGAGGCTTGTAAGAAGCAAGCTCTTTGTCCTGAGATTTAATAATATCTTTATCATGGATAGCCTCAAGCTTCAGGCGATCAATTTCATGCTGACGCTCAATGGAGACTTCTGAAACTTTTTCAGCTAAGTGCACGAATGCATCATGCTCAACATAGACTTCATTAGTGCAAGCAATATCGCTTTGCTTGACATGTACTGGAATCTGGTGAACCGTTAAAAGAAATTTTAAGCCATCGAAGCATATCTTTGGAAATGAGGCTTTAAGCTCAGGAAGTCGTTTTGCTATCGATGGATCAGATACTGAAGCAAGAGAAGTCTGCTTGGAGATTGCAGATGTTCTTTGGGGATCTCGAGATTGCCTGGTACTTGATGAACCGGAGTGTTGATCCTGATGGGCCTCAGGCTGGGACCCCTTATGTGCAGGTTTCTCTTTGCTGTGCTCCGGTTGAGAAGGAGGATCACGAGGGTAGGGGGCTGACTATAAGTTTTCTTCGGTAGGATGATTCTCGGCGGTGGTAGTCTCGACCGCCGGAGTCGTCTCTATGTCGACGCTTGCCGAAACCCGAATCCCGAATCCCGACTGGATTGGTAAAAATCGATGAACCGTGAAGGCGGCCAAGTCCATGTGTATGCCCCATGTCACCTACATAGAATTTAAATAACGATGAGTTAGCAAAGAGTAGGGTGATGACAGAAAATTTAAGTGCAAGGTGAAGTGCATGTGTTTGTGTGTGTCCTAGTGTTTCCCCCTGACGGACCAATTTCTTTACTAATAGGAGTTTTTTCTCCCTGGTTTTGGACTTGAGCACTTGTATCACCTCTCGCGGGAGAATGAAGCTTAAGGGCATCTGGATCCTCAAAACCATAGTTGAGAAGATCATCAGGTATGTTAAGGTTTGACAGACCTTTCAGAGAACTTTCCAAGTGCTGCGAGGAAGCTTCTTTCTCTACTGGAACAAGGATAACCTTAGAAGTTCCACCCACTGTTTTCTTCCTCAGCTTGTATGTCAGTTTCTTCTTCCCCTTCGAAGGGGAAGGCGTCGTTTCAATGTCATGAACTTCGATTATCGGGTCCTGAGATGGACTAACATTTTCACCCTGTACTTTAGACGTTTGAGCTTCTTTAATCTCCCCATCCTCTAGTGTGTCAGGGGCGTTTCGTGCTGAAGACTCGGCCTGCTTTTTTCCTTTGCCCGAATCATACCTGGTTATGGTAACACCTTGTGGGAGGCTTATTCGACGACTTTCCACCAGCAGCCCAAATTTCTTGAGCGATCATTCGAAATGAGAGATCTGATGTCCTGGCCTTCTGCGGGGAGAGCTTGGATGGCTTCGATAGCTTCAGAATATCCGGGGCCCTCAGGACATGGGTTAATACCTGTGAAAGTAAACGAAGAGTCAAAAAAGATGAAAATTTCGCCAAATTCAAGTATTGATTTAGAAAAGGAACTTACTTCCTTCTACCCATCACCAGGCGAAACCAGGACAACGCGTGTAGAACCACTCATGCTTGTACCGGGCAAATTTGCTCCATGCCCTAGTTAGGATTTGACATTTACTATGTGGCTCGAGGAATATAAAAGATGGGCTATCTGACCGTCTCTTGAAGCGACAGATATAGCGGATATCGCCCGAAGTCGGAAGCCTGAAGAGGACACTCATGAAGAGAATGCAAGTGCCGTATAAGAATGCATGGCTGTTCGGATGCAGTTGTGATGAGGCAATCTTGATATACTGCAACACGTCTCTAAGAAAGGAGTTGAATGGCGGCACGCTGCCAAACCAGCACATGAATCTATTACAGGCTGTATATCCGACTAGGGGCAAGGGAGGACGATCCTGCCCCGATGGAACTAAGACAATGTCGAAGGGGATTCCATGGACTGAGAATATCCGACAGAGCGTACTTTCGTTAATCTTCGAGGTGTGGGAATCGACGGAATCATCTAAGAAGATCGCTGCCCCCATGGCATCGAGAGCCAAGTCGACAGATGCGGTCGCAGGGCTCGGCAAGTCTTGTGCGGGAGTAGTTCACAGATTTGATGTTCCTACTACTTCTTGTCAAGAGGATGGCCCGGGTCTGTTCGAGATCGTAGCAGAGCTTGATTTCCTAGACATCTCTAATGAAGATTGAATCTGATAAAACACCTGTTTGAACTATACTTGAAAAACAATCGAATTTAGACTTAACAACATAAATATTCCTCCCCGTGTGGTGTGTGAACTAGTGCGATCATTCGAATGTAAGTGTCGAGAAATTAAAATTCATCGGATTAGTGAAATAAAGTTAAACTTCGAACTATCATCTTCGAAGATCGTCATCGATGACCATATACGAGAGCATATTATAAGATAGTTTATGTTTTGAACTCGGCATCGACACTACATATGAAAGGTTATTAACTATTAAGCAAGTTAAGTTCAAGTTTACAGTTGTCTAAACACGGGAGTTACCAGTCCGGGTTATCCGATATGCTTAGTTGCTGTCATTATTCATTATCATATATTCGGGCATTAGATGTGTTGAGTCAACTATGCATTAGGTTCAACTAGTGTTGCTGTTGTGTATAACTCTCCCACCTATCCTCTCCAATGTTCGGCATTCGGCTAGTCATGCCAAACCGCAACCATACCGAGCCGCCTCGCTCGGCACTTCACCCTCAACACCAACACTCTTCTACTTATCCACTTCGTCGTTCGGCATTCGTCTGTCATGCCGAACCGCAATCACACCGAGCCGCTTCGTTCGGCATTTTTCCTAGCTCTTACTTTTCTCCAACACTACTTCCTACCTCGTTTGGCATAATAGAATCGTGCCAAGCCAAGAGCATACCGAGCCGCATCGCTCGGCATCCAGGCTCAACCCTCGCTTCTTCTCCATTCTCCCTCTTTCCTTACCCGGCATAAGTCACTGTTCTCCTCCAATTTCTCTTTGCCGCTCGGCACGCAAGAGTAATGCCAAGCCATGGCCATCTCTTTTTCGAATCTCACGCCATGCTCAATTTACATCACCAAACTTTACTACTCCTTACTCCCTCGTATCCTAAACACCTCTGACACTTCCTTCCTTCCATCACTCCGCCTAGCCCTAAAACGTGTTTTGACGTCGAATTCGATGTCCTTATTCACGTGGTTCCAATTATCCTCAGTCTTACAAAGATTCACGAGTTCGAATCTCGTGTTATGTTTCCTCTTCGAGATGACGTGTTTAAAGTTAAGGCCATCACCTAAGAAGTCACTCGAAGCTTTGGGATATTATGGAGTAGGAAGCGCGATTCTGATCGGGATCTTTGATTTGGGAAAGGGGTGAGGCAATTTATTGATTTCGAGAAAGGAAGAGAAAGGTAAATAGTTTGCAGGAGTCTTAGACAAATTCGTAGGTTTTGAAGAGTAGAGGTAAAAGTAAAAGGGGGATGAAGAAGAAGTCTCGGCTTAAATAGAGAGAAGGGAAGTCGAATGGACAGTGACCGCTAGAACCGATCAATGCACCACCCTCGTTCGACATTATGTCGTTCGGCATTTGTATGTCGCTCGACATTAGCGTATCGTTTGGTACTAATATGCCGTTCGGCATTCAATGCCTCGTTCGGCATTCGAGAGGTCGAAGAAAAACATTATCTAAAGACAAAATGAGGACTCTAAAGAGAAACACAGTGTGCTTATGGTTCAAAGAGTATCACGATCATCCACATGACACACTTTGGGGGGAAAGTGTTACCCAATGGTTTGACCGAGTAACAAGAGGCTTAGTGTAGAAGGCTCGTTCGACATTGAACGCCGTTTGGCACAGCGTAGTCGTTCAGCATTCCATATCGTTTGGCACGAATCCCGTTCGGCGGAGAAGCCTCGACCGACATCCAACACCATTCAAAATCTAGGACGTTCGGTATAGCAAGGTCGCTCGGCATAGCAAGTTCGCTCGGCATAGCAAGGCCGTTCGGCATAGCAGAGTCATTCAGCATGAGCCTCGTTCGTCATGAGTCCCATTCGACATTCCATCCTCGTTCGGCATTCCGGCCTCACTTGGAATTCATGCCTAGTTCGGCATTCCAGCCTCGCTCGGCACAGTATGTCGTTCGACATAAGTATGTCGTTCGACATCTCCCCTCGACCGGCTTTGGATCTCGTTCGGCCTACACCCTTCACTCAACACACTGCCTCGTTCGGCTTGGAGATATGGCTCAGCATATCCCGATCGGCATTTGTGGCTCGGCAAACAGTAGTAACTCATCATGGGCCAAGGTATCTTGCTCCTAGGCCCATTAGGGAAGTCCAACCCAACTTCTTCTATAAATAGAGGGGCAGAGGCACAGTGAAATGGACATTTTTTTGAGAACACTGGGGAGACTCTGCCGCTTTCAAGACTCACTCTATTTTACTTAGCATTTTATTCAAGTCTTTATAGTACGGATTGTATCTTTATTTAGTCACTTGTGAAAGCAATAAAGATCGAAACTTAAAGTGGACGTAGGAAATTACGTTGAACCACTATAAATCCGGTGTTCTTGTTTTCTACATTAAACTTAGTATACAATTCTCTGTTTTAATTTACTTTTTTCATCAATCTCTCTACACAATCTTTCTTAAGGGTGTTAGTGACCAATTCTGGTGCTAACATTGAGTATATTTCCATAGTTAACTGTGGTTCGTTAGGCTCTTGGAGAGGAGCTAGATGATTTCCTACCCTATTTTATTTCCGCTGCATTAATTAACTTGTACCCATCAACATTTGTTAGGAAAGGATGTTATAACCATCCGGGCTGATGGTTGGTTCGTTTACCCTGATTAATGTATGTATATAAAGGTTTTCTTTTTGGTAAAGACCTTTTATGATATTATATATTATAATTTCGCATGTGAGATTCTAATATTGTGTTCTCTTCTTTCTTGTTCTATTTCCTTTTCGTTTTATTTTACCCCAATAATTCATCTTTTTGGTACTTGTGTGCTCCGCACATGAAAACCATGGACGTATTAATGTTGAAAACAGAGGGTTGAAAAGGCGAGTCGTTACATGTGGTATCGGAGCTGAAGGTTAAGCGAGAACCTTAGCTTTGGTGGGTATAACTCATTAAGAGATATGGTAATGTAATGCCTTATTATGAGTTGAATGTATGTGTACGAGAGCGCATACTTGTTATTTTCATAAAATGTTTTGTATCGTGTTGATTGGTTTGTAGAGTGGCTTATGGATTTTGATCAATTGCTAGCATTATTGACAAGGGTCTCTAAACACTTGGACATGGAAAACCAACATAGTATTGTTTTTGAAACTAGTAGATGAAATAATTTTACCTAGGATTATATTTTATATGTAAAAGAATAATTTTCATAAATTGATATAGCTTTTTATGACGTGTTTGTTTGTTAGGAAATGGTAATATACAATTATTATCATTTGTTGTTTTATTAGCTATCCTTGACCAGTTTATGAGCAGCTTTACCCTTTCATTGCATAGGTTGGATAGATAGTAACTTGTGGGAACATTGAAATGAATTCGTCATGAATTAAGTTTCGTAGTTTGACTATAAGGCATTCGACGATAATGTTAGGTTAAAATTTTAATTTTAACAAAGTTGTTTATTATAGTCTAAACAAGAATATACACTGGTGTAACAGTTCTATATAAGAAAGTAGCCTTGAATACATGTGACTTATAAGTATAGTTTATAAATATGAAAAGGATTTAAACCGCGAATTTGAGAACTTAAATCTTGATGTTTTAGAAATCTATTTTCTTAGATTTTGGAAAGTAAAACTAGTATTATTTGAAAGTAAATATTTGAGAAATTGGATTATGAAATTGATACCATAGCACCTAGTAATATTTTTGAAGTATTTGATATCATTTTGGAAATGATTTTGGTTAAGTCCAAAAGGCATGGTTTGGATGTACTGAATCTCACTTCTGTCGTTGGAAAATTATTTTGGTGATGACTGCAGCATCATCAATGTTTATTTTCTGGTTTCAAACTACAGTAGGTATTATAGAGTTGTTTTGGTAAAACAGATTTTGATTTAAATACCAAAAGTATGATTTGTTATATAAAAGTTATAAGTATATATATTTGAAAATGAAATAAGAACGTGCATTTAGTTCCTAATATTTCAGTTAAGTTATACTATGAACACATGTAGCTAATGCATTAGGATTGAATGGTATATGCATCATAATTGATGTGTTTGAGTAATATTTTTCATTTGTTGGAATAAAATGGGATTTTCGATGATTTTAAACAGTCAAAACTTAAGAATTTGTATAAGAAATTAAAGCTAAGTGTTTATAAAAGTTAAGTTTTACATAACGTTTGATTTGAAAGGATAGTAGAATTTAAACAAGTTTTAAATTGATTAAATATCCATATTAAGTAAAATGAATCGAATGTTTTTGCACATACTCTGAGGATGTAGAAGAGTATTATACGAATATGAATTTAAGCTATATAATGTTTAATAACTTGAAGTAAATTTTATGAAATGGTTCATAAATAATTTTAGTATTAAACGTGAAACACTAAGTAAAATTGAATATGGATTAAAAATGAAAAGAAATTGGTATAATTAAGAAACCAATTGGAATAAAGTACGCAATATACGTAGATCATTTATTTGCATACCCGTTCTTAGTCTAGGATTTGAGTACATGGATTTTGAGGTGATTCACACTGCTTCGAGTTAGGATTTTTCACTCGATCCTCAACAACGAACACTTGATATAAATTTTTGATATGATCCCGGCGATTTCTATCATAGTATATGGCTATGTAAAGGGAATGGAGGTTTCTAATCAAAGAACCGGAATGGAGTTTGCACTTGAGAGGTTAAGTGAGATATACTAGTTTTAAAAGTGAATTTTATATGATCAAGCTACCAGTCAAATTCGATATTGCATACAGATGGTACATATGCATCGTATGGGCTTTAAAAATATTTATATGTGTGTTGAATTATGGAGAGTTTGTTGAATGACTTCTCGAATTGTTCGGGGTAGCATGAGTAATCGACCGAGTAATACCCGAGGCTATTGAGCATAAGGTAACACTTAGTGTATTGTTTATTGTTCTTGTGCGGTAAGATGATTTCTGAACCTGGGAAAACTGTCAACTAGGAATGGCAATGGGGCGGGTTAGGGAGGGTTTTTAGTGCCCCATACTCGTCCTGGATTTTTTAGACCTCGCCCTAGACCCGCCTCGTAGACCTGGTGCGGGTCTGTAATTTTGCCCCGTACTCGGGACCCATACGGGTCAGGATGTACCCGGGACCCATACGGGTCAGGGTGTACCCAACAAGCCCCAAGACCCGATGAGTCTCATGTATTGATTCAAAATTGTGTTCCAACATACATATATTTATTTGTTTATACTCGTTGGCACCAAATAATACATGAAATACAAATAACAACGTGTCTAAGAGAAGTTAGTAAAAATAATGCGTACAATAACAATTCAGAAAATATATACATATGTTATTGTATAATTATCAACGACGCAACTTAATACTCTAATTTTTCTATAGATTATTTATTGGAACATTTTAATATCTATGCTAGAATCACTTATATCTAAGAAGATTGATAAATCATTATAGTATAAAGCAGTTTCATGAGATGTTAGTAGTGCGGGTCAGGTTTGGGCTGGTCAACCGAGCCCCGACCCTAGACCCGGAGCACTCAAGAACGGGTCACGGGTCTACCCGCCCCAATGACCCAATGGGGGGGTCTGGACGGGCCAAAAAAGGGGCGGGTCGACCAGGTTTGGACCCTAGACCCGTCTCATTGCCATCCTTATCGTCAACTTGTTTGCTAGTCCTTGCAACATTGTATGGTATAGTTGGGTAATTATTTCTTGGCTTACAATACCTTTAGGTATTGAAGTATGATTATTACTTTGTTTCTTATGTTGGAATTTTGAGGATGAAATTCAATTAAGGGGGAAGAATGTAATGACCCAGATTTTTGAAAGGTTTATATTTAATATTAGAATTATTTAAATAATTGAATCTTGGATATAATTGGAATAAAAATAATTTCGAAAGCTTATTTAAATTCTATTTAAATAATAGCGAACATGGAAAGCTTTTAATTTAGAAGTAAAAGTGATTAAAATTATTTGATTATAATTCGTTTTAATTAATATGTGAAATTATCATTCTGGAACACTGCCTTGGATTTTGACGAAACTAGTGCCATTGGATCTAAAATAATGAATTAATGTACGCCAACAAGCTTCATGACGATCAGACATGCTGGGTGGTTGTGCATGCTGGAAAGCACAGTGTAAAATCTAATAGAATAAAATACTATCATTATTTACCTATAAATAATCATCCACTTAACCTAACTTTCATTCCCTCTTTCTCTCCCTTTTCAAAATTTTCCTGCCGCCATCATGTTCTTCTCTTCCATCAATTAAACCAAAGGCAGCAGGGAATGAAATCATGTGATTTTGGATTCAATGGCTTCGTATGGTCGAGAACATCGTTTCCCTATGCTACTATTAGTGTGAAACGAAGTTTGGTAGTGTTCCATTTGTTCATGGCTGTGCTATGGCAGAACCTCGTCGAAGCTAGAAGTGGAAATGGGTCAAAGCATTTGTAGATTTGAACTTATCAGGTCAAGGCGAGCTTGTGGAAGCAAAATGGAGAGGCGTGCTTTAGATAGCAAAATGCGACACCTGGTTGTCGTTTTCTGAAACCTAGGTCGCGGTCAAGATTGGGGATGCTGGAGATAAAATCAAGATGGTGGATGGACTTGTGGAGGCGTAGGGAGTATTTTGGCGTTGGTCGTTGGATGTCCAATGCTCTGATATGGTTCGTGACCTGGAAAAAATCGAGATTAGGGCAAGTAGTTAGATTTGACTAGGGAGGTGCGGACTTATTGCGGTAGGGGTGAATGCGTCGAGCACGCGGAGAGGAGATAAACGGAAAAGACGGCGTAACACTTCGTGTCACTAATTAAGCATGCATAAATTTAATAGGAAGTGTATCTATGTGCACGCGGGGAAGAAAAAAGGGATAAGTCGGCGGTTTACGTGGTAATTAAGGTATTGGTTTAAATTAATTATTTAGTTAAATCCAAATTCTTATATAAACCGTATCTTGTTCGTACAAGGTCCGATTGAGGCGCCATTTTTGCTATTACGTTCATATCGGGATCATTCACGCATTAGAGTTGGACTCGTCGAGTTTGAGCATATAGTAATTTTAGTTAGTGTTCGATTTTAGACTATTCGAAAATGCATAAGCGATGCCTGGAACTTGGATGAGTTTTACTTACCAGTTGATTATATATTGTTATGTATATAATTGTTATTGTATTAAAATATACACTATACAACGAACAACACAAGCTATTACTTTTAGACCTGCCTTTTTTTGTAGAATAAGTGACAAAATTATTATAGAGTATGATCTCTATTTTGATCATCTATAACATGTATCATGTCCCAGACTTACTATTTACATGTTTGATAATGCTTTGTGAAAAGTAATAGTACATTATAAATGTTTGGAACGAGATAGTCATTATAACCGTGCTTTGAAATCCTTGTTATTTGACATATATTAAATTGGATATATTAGGTATATTGTGAAAGTATATTTTTTGTGTGTGTGTGTGTTTGGGTTACACATGTTTTGGTGTGTTTCACATAGACGTATTGGTTTGAACATTATTGGAAACTGGGAATGAAAGTTGTAAATATTAAAAGCAAAAAGGTCATGATGGATGCACTCTGAAATCAGCATTGATCGAAAGTTTTTAAGTTAACTTCTGAAGACATCTTAGGGTTTCTTCATATTTTAATAAGTACTACAAATGTACTTATTATCGAGAAATATCAAGGTTTAAAAATATCGTTGATAATCATTTATGGATTTTTAAAATGATGGTTTTTAATTTTAAAATGGGTTTTATGGTTTTAATAAAAGGTTTTAACAGTATAAGTATTTTAAAAGTATATTTTAAGTTATGGTTTTAAAAAGTGTAAAAGATTTTTTTAATAAATAAAAAACTTTTACATTATAATATATTACAAATGTTTTTGGTATTTTATTAAATTTCTCAGTTTTATAAATAAATTAGTATGTGTGTATGTGTATGCATATTTTAAAGGTATTTTAGTATATTTTGAAGTTATAAAAAGGAATTTTAGTATTTGTGAAAGAACGTAAAGGAATTTTTGGATTATAACACTTACATTATAATGGATTGTTTTATAAATTGATTAAAAAGGTATATAAAATTGTTTAATAAGTGGAGAAGTAATTAGATATTTAAATGAATGTTTCAAAGTAAATGGCAGGTATAAAAGTGATTTTGGATTTATAGTGACGCTTGTTTTAACCCATTAACTATACCTTTGAAAAGTGATTGTATCTTTAAAATGGAGTTTTAAAGATAACGAAATAGTGTAGTGTTTTGGATTTGTTCTAAACAATGTTTAAGCAATATTTGTTTTTATACCCTTGGATAATATTTTAACATGGTAAAACATTGTTAAATAATTTTGGGATTATACTTTGATCTTTAATAATGGAATTCTAAAGTGTATAAAAAGTATAGATTGGTTTTGGGTTTGTTTTGGCAATGTGTTAGTAACATTCGCCTTTACCCGTTTTGATTATACTTATGCATGTAAATAGTTCTTTGAAAAGAATGTTATGAAGATAATCACAAGTGAAATGGTTTTGGATTTGTAATGATAGTACTTGAGTAACATTTGTCTTAAGCCCTTTGAAATTGATTTGTGAATATACTTATACGATTGACATAAGTATATGAACATTTTTGAGAAGTGTTGAATTGAATAGTGATGTCTTAATTAAATAGTGAAGTTTAATTAATAAAATGGGGTTTATTTTGTAAAAGTTTATCGGGCAGAATGAGTTTGACTGATAAAAGAGGATTTTAATTAATAAAGGAAGATCAATTAAAAAGAGGATTAGAAGTCTTTTGTATGAATTGATCGTGCTTGTTTGTTTCGATCGTGATTTGTGTGTTACTTGCTTATGGACAATATACAGGACTTAGTTTACCATATGTAATTATTCTCATTGTTATTTAATTTAACCAAATATAATCTGGAAGTATTTAAAAGAAACACGGGAATTATATGGTACAATTATCTTCGGTGATGCTATATTATACATATAAACTCTTTTTGCTCTTCTAGGGCAAATGATAAGGAAATCTATCCACTTAAATGGTTAAGAGATGATCTTCGATCTTATGTATTGTCTGTTTATTTCCCATAGAATCGGAGTTGAGATTGCTAAAAAAGTCTATCGATTGGTTTTGAAGCACCATTAAATGGGGGTGTGTACTTATATGAGATGACTTGAAAATGTAACCACTAGTAAACCATATAAGTGTTCTATGCTTTAGAAGAAGTTCATGGTCGATTCATGATTGGTTCATGATTGTTTCGAGATGAGAGTCTATGTCGAGATTCAAGATCTATTTGAGATGCTTAAACATATGTAGTTGTTCATGATTTATTCAGGACATAGGAATCCATATGTAATTCCGAGACCTGTTGAGGTATGAGAATCCATATGTGATTCCGAGATCTGTTAAAGGATCCATATGTGATTCTGAGATGTGTTGAGATATGAGAATCCATGTTGGTTCTGAGATCTGTTTGAGTTGGAGCTCGTGTGGAAGACTTGCTTGAGTGGTACTCATATACTGGAATGCCAGACGTAGCCTTACAAGCGGATATGACTAAAATCAGAGATATCATACATAGCCATAGGATTAGCAACCCACAAGGGTGCATGCAACTCTATCTTAGAGCTACTTACAAATATGCATGCGGGGGCGATGCACTAAGTTTGTTTGGGTTGCTACTTATTTCCTATGGTACATTCACAAGGATGTATGTTGCTTCAGAAGGATATCTCTGATCCTTATGCAATAGATAAGAGTCGGCTTTGATCCAAGGAGATTTACGTGGAAATCCTACACAATCAACGAATGCACCTTAATAGTTATGATTGCACACCTATTATTGTTGTGACGTACACTCACATGCATCACAACTATGTGATTATTTATATTTCACACCTTAGACATTATTATATTATCATTACATTTTATAATAGAAATGGTTTGTTTACCCGTCCGTGTTTATTAGCGGTATGGTCTTATGAGATACCCTTATTTTAAAGGGTTTTAAGATATAACATATCTATATGATTTGAGTTTGTCACGCAGGTTTACTAGATTGATCTGAGTATTATTTTCTTAATGCTTGGGTCAACTCGAGTATATTTTCATATTTAGTTGTGGTTCATTGGAGCTCTTGGAGAGAAGCTGGATGATTTTCTACCATATTTTATTTCCACTGGATTACTTGACTTGTATCTTTCAGCATTTGTAAGGATAGTATGTTATAGCTATCTAGACTGGTGGTAGGTTAGTTTACCTTGATTGATATAGGTACATAAAGGTTTTCCTTATAGTAAATACCTTTTGAGATACTATATATTATCATTCCATATGTGAAATTATGATTCGTATTCTCTTCGTTCTTGTTTTATTTATTTTTATTATTATTTTACCCTAATAATTCGTCTTTCTGGAACTTAGGTGCTCGACACATGAATACCTCAGACGTATTAATGTCGACGTTCGAGGGTTAAAAAGGCGAGTCGTTACATGGCACACGTTGCAATGCTGAATCAAATCACTCCTTGAATCTTGTCCTGAATATAGAAAGCGCTACTTGTCTGAATACAGCGACCATCGACGTATGAATCTGATTTAATTTTGTGTTTAGGAGCATGAATTTTGAAGAAGAAAAGGGGACGAAAGGTCAATCTTGGCTGGTATAGAATGAAGCAAAAGGGAGGATCAAAAGAATGAGGGTTGGTGGCAAATAAATAGCAAGAGTCAAGGAGTGAAAAAAGGATCCAAATCCATATTTCCCTCTTACCAAATATCCTCTTTTAAATCAAAAATCCCCCCATCCTACCCGATATGGACGGTCCCCCTAGTCCTATTTGCGATTCAAACCTTCTTCGAGTCCGATCAATAAATATTGCATTTAAATCTAATTCAAAATGCACATCGATATCGTATAACGATATGTGAGTTTATATCTATTATATACATACTATTTAATATTGATCAATAAAATTAAATAAAAATTTATAATTAATTGAGTTGAATTCAGTTGACCGTGTACTAACCTCGTATAACTAAGAAGACGAATCCTCTTTTGAATAGTGTTTCACTTTCAACACTTCCACACGACCAAACTATATTTGATTGATGGATGTCGTGCCATAATTTTACTATAGTCAAAGCAAAGCTTTCACCTTGAAGATCATTAGTATTCTCAAGTCAAGAGAACTAAGATTGTCGCATCGATATTTTCGGTTTGACCTTAGTTATATTAACCAATAGAAAACTATTGAGCGAGTCATTCAATGTTTATCCAATAACTATCGGTATGTACTCCCTTGGTGCCCTAAGTAGTAAGGAATAATAAACTGCCCAACATTTGGAAAGCGTTATTCTATTCTCAATGGATATATAGATATCAAGTCTTGATACATCTTGACTATAAATATTTAAATGACGTGTTTACATTATGATAAAATACTCATGATTACAAATAATTTTTATTACTATTACAAACACATCGTTTATGGACTCTGTTAAATATAATTGAATTAAATAATTAATTTATCATAACACATCATAACAAGAATAACATGAAGAAAATACCTTTTATTACGAAAAGAGTTGATTACAGAGTTAAAATTTACAATAAACTATAGAATTATCCCTAGGGCATATCCCTATCTCGATCAATCTCCCACTTACACTTGAGGCCAATTTTGTAATACCAGTCCTATCCCTTCGATCAACTTCTCGAGAACCGATCAAGCTAGACCCTACATAAATGGATTTGCTATGTTGTTCTTGGTATTTCTTTAAAAATTCTTCGATGAGCTGGAATTTTTGAAGAATGTGTCATAGCTTCTTTTGTGCTTTGGGCTATTTTAGCAATCTGTATTACTGCATTGTTATCACATAACAATGTCATTGGTTTCTCTGTATCAGGAATCACTCCAAGCAGTAACATCCCCCATTTGGAGGCCTAAAACTAACTGTTAAGGATGATGTAGTCATCCATAGTTATAATTTTTGGGTGACCAAATGTGGTACTGTTAGATACATTGATATACCAGAAACACATTAATATGAAATTTTTGAACACAATTTGAAATAATCTCTCTTTTCATTACAAATAGTATTTTAGATTCATTACATAATCCCATACGTAAGCCACACGTTCAGAGAAATTACATTTATTACCAAACATGCTAAGAGAAATATATGAAGATGCCCCCTTGGATTATCATAGTTTGAATATAGATAATTAAACAAATTTGCCTTTACATCTAAATATCACAATAGACAATAAATAGAATCTCTAAATAGCCAGCTTGCCTCCTGCACGTCTCTAGAAGCTTATTCATCAACTAATATTCTGAAAAACCCTTACCCTCAGCCTATTCAAATTAATCGAGAACCCGAGAGTTTAAGGGGGAAAACATAAACTTCGAGTCAAATAAAAAGTCTGGCGTGAATAATGATACACCATCATGAACTAAATAGATATCTAGCGAGACTACACTGCTAAGCAGAACAGGTTTTCCTTTCGCTAGTGCCTTAACCAAAAACTATTAACCATATACTGTGCACTTGCATCCACAATGGTTAAAACATAATATAATTTGCTGAATGCAATTATACAATATATCCTGGATATCCTATCCTAATTCATTGGACTATTTGTCAAAAGTTATAGTTTCTAGGGTACTATTAACCTCTTAGTTTTCATGGGCAAACTAATAACATGTTCCAAACTTATAGACTATCTACCCGGTTTCATAGTTTTATGGGATTTCTAAGAACCTATTGGCATATACCAATAACATCATTCAATCATAGTTTTCACGAATTGACTATTAACCTTTTGTATTCTCCAATAACATCTCTAAAGTGATAGTTTTTATAGGCTGACTATGAACCTATTAATCTCTATCAATAATCTATTTCGGACATAGTTTTCATAGGATTACTAAAAACTTATTGGCCCCTGCCAATAACATTTCTTAGGGCATAGTTTTCATAGGCTTTAACTTTTTATAGGTATAGAATTAGCGTCTCTAACCTATTTCATTGATTTCGAATGATGGTTTCTCTTTCTATGGAGCAATTATAATAGAAAAATGGACTTACGATTAAAAGTTACACATATTTTAAATTTTTAAAACAAAGCTGGCATTATTGTAGCATGACTATAAAATCTGAAATTAACGTAGCATGGCTTCGAAAGCATTGATACTGTAACATAGCTTAGAAAGCTAACGTTACTGTAGCATGGCTAGAAAGCATTGGTATTGTAGCAAGATTCGAAAGCTAAAGTCACTATAGCATGTCAATGAAACCATTAGTGTTGTAGCATAGCTTTGATAGCTGTGGTCTGTAGCATGGCTTTGAAAGCTAAAGGTACTATAGCATGGCTACAAAGGCATTGGTACTATAGCATGGCTTCGAAAGCTAAAAGTACTGTAGCATTGCTATGAAAACATTGGTATTATAGCATAGCTTCGAAAGCTAAAAGGCACTATAGCAATATAAAAGAAAACGACTATTGCAGCAATACGAAAGCAATTGTGTACTATAGTAATACGAAAGCATTTGAGTGTTATAACATAGCTTCAAAAGCTAAAAGGTATTGTAACATGGCTATAAAAGCAATTGGGCAACGTATCATTGCTTCGAAAGCTAAATGGTACCATAACATGGCTACAAAAGCATTAATACCGTAGCATGGCTTCGGAAGCTAAAAGGTACTATAGCATGGCTACGAAAGCATTGGTATTGTAGCATGACTTCGAAAGCTAAAAGATACTGTAGCAATACGAAAGCAAATGACTACAGTGGCAATATGAAAACATTTGGGTACTATAGCAATACGAAATCCAATGGCTACTGTAGTAATACGAAAGTAATTAGGTACTGTAGAAATACGAAAGCAACTAGGTTCTATAGTAATACGAAAGCAAAAGTGACGAACAGTGGCAGTCTCGTAATTATTTAAAAACTACTATTTTGTTAAATAAAGTATATTCTTTTCACCAAATCTTATTGTTTGTCAAATTCCTATTGGATAGAGATATACTTTATCAATTTCTTTGCAGAAAAGCTACTGTAATCAGGATTCATAATTTCCAAAATTATTTTCAAACTATTAATTATTAATATTTTAATATAATTATTAAGCCTTTCTAGCTTAGAAAATTCATAATAAATCGAAACAAAGGAAAAAATCCCAAAAATTGTTTAAAAATCTAAAACAACATTTTCTTTACTACATAAAAATTATGGGGAAAAATTATTTAGTTTATTATTTTTAATAAATAAAACCAGGTATAAATTCTCTTTTCACCCTAGGAAATTCATAAAATATTGTTTTTAATTCTGAAAATCATGAAATTATATACCTATCTCCAAAATAAGGTATTACACAACATATCCAAAAATAAAGTTATTTGGAGGTCATTCACTAAGGTTTTTCCTTGAAATCTATAATAATACTTTCATAAAAATTCTAATATATCACCATTCATGCAAACAGTGGTAAAATCATCCATACCGTCATCAAATATTGTGGAATACATCAAAACATGAAATTTAACATATATGAATGAGATGGACACTATTATTCACATTGTTTTGAGAAAAAAGAGTTGAGATTTGAGTTGTTGATTTGATTCCCCTTAGCACAGCTTGATCATCTAACTTTTCTTCCTTTAAAAGCTTTACCAATGGTTTACTTTATTTTTGTATGTATATAAAAATGAATGAGGATATGAGAATGGAAGGGTTTATGTTTAGAAAATGAAGCTTATTCATATTTTTCTCTCTCATAAATCCTCCTACTTATGTTTATGTTAAAACGATCTTACATGTTGATTAATTAAGGCCTAACCCAATTAATTATCAAATCTCATCTCCTTCTCAAGACATACATTATTCTGTTTAATTAGTCTAATTAAATCTCGTGAACAATGTCAAAAAAATTATGGGTGTTACAAGCTTCCCTCCTTAAAGAATTTCATCCTCGAAATTCAGTAATGACCACAAACAAGCATATCAATCATGCCTCCAAAGCTAGTATATCCCACGAGCGAAAAGTCTATATAAAAAAATATAGAACATATCCTCATAACAACCAAGGATATGTATCCCTAATTCTGTCTTCTATTTCCCAAGTATAGTCCTTCTTGTTGTCCCTCCACTAAACTTTCACTAACTCGATCGTCTTGTCTCTTGACCTCTTCTCTCGCTACAACCCAAACTAGTTGCCTAACAAAAGTCAAATCTAATTCTACTATTAAGTCTTTCAATGCATTCGGAGGGATAATATTCACTGGATCATGTACATACTTACGAAGATGAGACACATGGAACACATTATGGACACCTTCCAAACTGCTCGGCACCTCTAATTTGTGTGTGAGCTTTCCGATTCTCTCTATCACTGGGAACGGTCCAACATATCTCGGTGTCGGTTTCCCTGACTCCAAATCGTACCACACCCTTCATCAGTGATACTTTAATGAAAACCCTACCTCCAACTGAGAACTCCGGATGCTTATGCCTCTTATTTGCGTAACTCTTTTGTCTAGACTGATCTTCCTTCATCCTACCTCAGATCAAGTCCATCTTCTCTATTGCTTCTCTCACCATCTCTGAACCAAGGACCAATCTGTCTCCAGTCTCTAACTAACACGATGGTGATTTGCATGACCTTCGATATAAAACTTCGAAAGGTGCCATCCCTATACTATCCTGGTAACTTCTATTATAGGGTAACTCAACCAAGTGCAATTTGTCTTCCCACGACCCACCAAAATCTAATACACAAGCTTTTAATAGATCCTTGAGTATCTTGTTAACTCTCTCTATCTGCCCATCCATCTAGCGGTGATAAGTGGTATTCATCTTAAGCTTGGTTCCCAACATTCCTTGTAGACTCTTCAAGAATTTACTAGTGAACAAGGCATCTCTGTCACTGACTATGCTACTAGGAATCCCATGTAGTCTAACTATGTTTGTTATAAATAATTTAGCCAGGACAGGTGCCATCCTAGTTGATTTGACTGGAATAAAATGGGCACTCTTGGTCAACCTATCCATTATGACCCATATACTTTTATTTTTCCAGTTCGACCTTGGCAACCCATATATAAAATCCATGGATATCGAATCCTATTTCCAAACCGGTATCTCCAAAGGTTGAAGAAACCCACTCAGCTTTTGATGTTCGGCCTTCATCTGTTGACAATTCACATACGGCTTTACCCATAAGCTTACATTCCTCTCACACCTCTCCAGTAGAAACTCCTCTTCATCTCCTGATACATCTTATTCCTCCAAGATGAATTGTAAAATTTGATCGATGACATTCTCTAAGGACCTCCTTCCTTAGGTTTTTTATATTCGGGACACACAATAGTCTCTTCTTTCTCAACCAGCCTCTTTGGTCAAGAATAAAATCCTTTAGATCTTTAATCTCAATTCTGGCCTCTAGCCTTTTAATCTTCTCAGTTAACACTAGGTCATCTTTCAGCTTAGATGCAATCCATTTGATCAATCTCGCTTGAAACTACAAGTAGGAAAACATGGTAGTACTCTGACTAGAACAAGCAGTAGATCTTAACTACACACTGCATGTGGTCAACGCCTGATAATCCTTTCATTCGGCCAACGTGGCTAACATCACATTATGATGTTTCCTGCTAAGTGCATCTGCAACCTTATTACCCTTCCCCGGTGTATACTCCATATCAAAGTCATAAGCTACTAAAAACTCCAGCCACCTCTGCTGTCTCATATTTAACTCCTTCTGAAAGACTAGGTATCTTAAGGACTTATGATCGGTATGTAACATAAATCTCTCTGCTAAGAGATAGCGTCTCTATATTTTCAGCATGAAGATTACCACTGCCAACTCTAAATCATGAATAGGGTATCTCATTTCATGGGGTCGAATCTGCCGAGAAGCGTAGGCAATGACCTTACCCTTTTGCATCAACACGGCTCCTAATCCGGTTCCACATGCATTGGTATACACTACTAATCCTTGATTCTCATCTGACACTACTAACACAGGTTCATTGGTCAATAAATGCTTTAACTTAAGGAATGCTTTCTAACATTTCATAGACCAAGTAAATTTTACATCCTTCATGGTTAGCCTAGTCAAAGGCGCTGCAATCCGCGAGAAATCCTTAATAAACCACCAGTAGTAACCAACAAGCTCAAGGAAACTTCTGATCTCAATCACCTTTTCTGGCCTCTTCTTGTTGACAGCTTCAATCTTATTAGGATCAACTGAAAAACCATTCTATGAAACCACGTTACTAAGAAACTTGACTTCTTTCTTTCAGAAATGACGCTTTATAAACTTCGCTTTTAGTTGATGCTTCCTCAGCGTCTCAAGCACCACTCTAAGATGAACTTCATGCTCTCTTTCATCCTCAGAATATATTAAGATGTCATCTATGAATACCAATACGAACCTATCCAAGTGCTCTTGGAAAAGTCGGTTCATCAAATCCACGAAGAAAGCTGGTGCATTCGTTAACTGAAATGGCATCACTGACCACTCATATGAACCATACCTATTCCTAAATGCTGTTAATGGAATGCTATCCTCCTCCACTCTTAGTTGATGGAACTCTAATTCCAAATCCAACTGGGAGAACATTCTAGCTTCATTCAACTGTTCAAACAAATCATCGATTCTCGACAAAGGATACTTATTATTGATCGTCTTTCGTCCAACTTGTGATAGTCAATACACAACCTTAGAAATCCCTTTGGCTTCTTCACGAATACTACAGCTGGTCCCCAAGGAGAACTACTTGATCTAATAAAGCTCTTCCCTTCTAAGTCCACTAGCTGCACCTTTAACACTCTTAACTCAGTAGGTGTCATTTGGCTAGGTGGTCTACTTACAGGTTCTACCCCTAGCACAAATATATCCGAAATTTGATAGCTCGCTTTAGCGGTATCCCTGAAAATGGTTCAAAAACATCTACAAACTCTTTTTCTACCAACATCCCATCTAGTTCTTCTTCTGCTTCCATTGCATTCAGCAAAGAAAAAGCACTTGAATCTGACTTCTCCACCAAGTATATAATTCGGTTATGGCTGTTAGTGTGTCTCAACGATATTTCCTCATCCAGGAAAAATATTTTGGCATCAATTCTATCTAACCAATCCATACCCAACATGATCCCGAAACCCTGGAAAGAAAAAACATACAGACTGCGTGCAAACTTATGACCTAATAAGTCAAGTTCTAACTGATCACATCTCATTTCCAAAGTTGCATACCCTCCTATTGGATTTGCAGTCCTTATTGAAGTAAGTAGGTATGATGGTTCTAAACATAATTTATCGACCAAATACTGAGGTATTAATAATGAGATGCACCGGTATCAAATAGTACCCTAACTGATATACTATGAATCAAAAGTAAACCCTCCATCACGATTTTCCCTTTCTCGGCTATTGGTCTGGAAGAAGATGGTTCCAAGTCCAAAAAATTCCCTTGTCTTCTCTAACCAGTTCTGGACATTGATTCTTGAAATGCCTAATCTAGTCACATTTGACGCACTTCACTCCTTTCTTATTTGCAACCTTCTTCCCTTTCCCAATTCAACGTTCATGAGAAAAATGTCCTTTCTTGTCGCACTAGTAGCAAACTACATTGGCCTTCCCTTTCTTGGCTGCTTCTCCTTTCTAAGCTCCTTTCCATTTAAAGAACTTTCTCCTCTTTCCCTATTAATCTTGAACATCAACCGATTTCCCTTTGCTAAACATAGAGAGTATCTCTTTGTTCCTGATGGCCATCTCCACTATGATATTGCTTAGGTCATGGAGGTGTGGCATGGTTGCCCTAGAAATCTCTAGGTTCAGTCCTTGAATAAAATTTCATTTCTCCTGATGATGGTGTCAATCTTGGCATATTCATATCTGGACAGCTCATCGAATTTCATGGAAAATTTAATTGCTGACATTTCCCCTGGCTCTATATCCATAAACTTCCTCATCGATGTCGACTTAGGCCACTACGGATATAAATCTATCTTAGAATCTCCTTCGAAACTTGGCCGAAGTTAATTCTTCTTCAGGTACTCCAATATTAATCTCATTCCACCATTATAAGATGCTCTCTACAACTGTTGGGAAGCAAATCTTCTCTTCTATTCATCATCTAATCCCAATCAGTGAAAATTCTTTCACAATGTAATAACCAGTTTTCTACTTCGACAACATCCTCTATTCCCAAAAACGGATTCCCACTAAGACTTATGTAGTCCCTGTTCAGCTTGGCATAGTTATTGCCAACTAGGGCCATAGGATTTTCTCTCTCAACATTCATAACATTTTCCCCAGATACTCTCGTAGTTGTTCCAGCTTGCATCGTATTGATGAAGAAATGATACATCATCTCCATATCTATGGGCGGGGTTCCAGTAACTACGTTGGCATTTGCATTTGGATTAGCATTTCCTGTTGACCCGGGTTCCTCCTGGTATTGTGTAACAACCCGAATGCCAGTGGGCCTGGATTTTTTGCAAAAAAGGCTAAAATCCAGGCCCACTGAAGCCCGAATTGGGTATCTGTAATCCTAAAATAGGCAAAGATAAATATATCATAGCTTAAATAAATATCTCGCAGTGGAACTGACTAAAATATAATAGTAAGTTAATACTCACCAAGGTAATAACACTTTCTAAACAAGTATCACAAAGCTGGAAAATCTCTGCCATCTATTTAACATGTGGAATGATATGAGGAGGAGGTTAGAACTAAAATTCTGGTGAATGGACAAATTATACACTTCTAAACATAACTTTACATATACCATTCTACTTCCATTTTTTGTTATATTTGGTTTATTGGGTTTATAATACTCTTGCTCTGTGTGTGAATCGTACCCGTCTACAACCTAGTAGATTAAGACCTAATGACCAATATATATGTAGCTACATGTCCAAAGACCGCATCGTTCCTTGGTACCACACATAGTACCTTTCGTATCCTCCTCGAAAAGGACTCCATCGTCTTGCTACTAGAGCGTACTGTAACTAATCTGTAAAGGAAAGCTTCGTAAGGCCTACAATACAGATGTTCTGTCATCTACTATGAAAATGTGAAACTATATCTGCACTAGCTTATACTAGTGCTCGGATATCCACAATGTACCACCCAATGAATACCTTGAGGACTACATGTAATCGTTCTATCAACTCCCTAAGCTCCGCCAACAAGGTCTACTTTGTATGAAACTCAGTCGAGGATTTTCTATATCTGTAAAGGTCCGCTTCGTTAGGCCTACAATACAGATATTCTACTTGGTCTGTCTCTTTTCTCATCGTGGTTATGGCCCCACGCAGCCCTCCCTCAACTAATCGAAAGACCTTTCAAGAGCTAAGTGGTTGTGCCCTACTGCAAATAATCTAAACATCCAATTGGCTGTGCCCCTCATCCAATGTCTTGATAGTGAAAGAATCGTTGGCCTGTTGGTTTAACTATAGTCTTTCAAAAACTCGCTCTGACTGATGATGGCTAATATCCGCATGCGACTATCCTTATGGGTCCTGCCCACTATAACCTACTTGCAAACTAGAGTACGGTGTCATACGAATATCTTACTCCATCATCTAACTTCGGACTGCCTACAAAGGTCAACTTCGTTAGGCCTGCAATGCAAAAGCAGTCAAGACATACTTTCTTAATGGAACACCTACAGACCTACCGCCAGAGGTGCATCTTCGTTAGGCCTACCCTAGAGGGCCATCCTAGAGTATCCTCACGTCCCGTTAAAGTCTGGTACCATCTTCTAGTCCAAAATAACTAAGTTGGACGTGCTCTTCCTGTACTAAAAATCTGTGATGAACTATTTCGTTAGGCTCTTTATTCAGATTCTCTTTTGGCTACTCACCTTATCATTTTATTAAACCCTACGTCTAATCATTTATTATGCGTTTAGCTTACTTTTCTTATTCTAATGGCTACTTATTTACTGTAACCAACATGTCCAGCCACACCCACATATAAGACCATCAGTCCTAGACCTGAAAGGGAATGCTACCGGTATATGCCACTGCTATTTTTTTTTATTAATTTAATCTAAGATATAAGTTTGATAAAATAAGCCTCTTTATTTCTTTCTTTTTAATTTAGTCCAGTTCTATTGTCCATAGCCTTCCCCTTTCCAACCCTATTTGGATCCACAAACCAACATTTGTATAGATTCACAAATCTGAATCTAATTGAAGAAAAATAAACAAATAAACTAGGAAACCATACCTGAAAACTCTCTTCATAGGGACGACTTAATTTGGACATCTCTTCTCTAGATCTACAGTTTCTACCTCCAAATTGCAAATCAGAAAACCTAAATCTAATATACTTGATTTTTGAAGAATTGGAAAAGAAAGAAAAGTGGCAGGGATTCCGCAACCATTCAGAAAAATATGGGTTTGAAGGCTAGCCCTACACGTTTATTTGTAGAGGGCCAAAGCAACGTCGTCCGTTCGTTTAAAGCGATTGAAATCTAACCGTTAAAAACAAGCAAAATGCGTTAGCTTTGACGGGTCTAGCTTTTTTGTTTTATACATAATAATTTATTTCCTCTGATTTTAGATGTTATAAATTATTAAACGTTAACTTTTAACCATTGCCTATTCATTCTAATTAATTTCCATCAATTGCAAATTTAATTACCTTTATAACACATGTTTATTTTGAAATTAAAACGTTGCTAATTAATGTAAATTAATTTCCTTTAATAGTTGATTTGATTAACGTTACCCACTAATGTTAATTAATTACCTCTAATTGCCGATGTTAATTAATTTCCTTTATGACGCGCGTCTATTTTGAAATTCAGATGCACGTATTTATGGAATTTATACGCGCATATATTTATAACAATATATTCACACACATTTACACGTACAATTATTTTTTGATATGGAACTTCAAACGTCAATAACTTTTCTTACGAAGTCCGTTCGAGGCATATTATATATGTAAATTAATCAGAAAATCGCTACGAACACAATGGTATAAGTTTCGAGGCCATATTACGACAATTTCAAAAATGCTCACTTTCACAATGTATAATTATTTGATTATTTAATTACCTAAAAATGCGGGTGGTTACATTCTCCCATCCTTTAGGAATTTTCATCCTCGAAATTCGACAGGGTAAAACTATGTAATTCCTCGCATTAATCACATCCCTTTTTTTGTACACCCAATTTTGCGACCATTCGTATCTTTGTGTAAAGTGTCATTTAACATAAAATATATGCATGTACGTGAATTTCTAAGCGGTACCTCCTATATGAATGATTTTCTTTTTCATAAACTCCTTTCTAAAATATGATGCACACATTCTAAATATACTTGCAATTTTTATATGAATGCAATCTTTTGAAAACTCAAAACATTTTTCATCCAATTTTCCCACATTCATACTAAATAGGGGCGTAGTTCAACAATTTATTTTCATCCAAACCCTATCACACAGCTTTTATTATTCGAATTTTAGAAAAATCTAATTTTCCAAACTCGATTTCTTATGTCAGAAAGAAGCTCGAAAATGGAAAACCTCACATTTTCCCGTTTTACTTTTGCGCATCTCTTCCTCCGTACTTAGAACTTGTGCCACTATTATATAAAAATCTCTATTTCCTTTCCCAAGCACAATAGACATAAGAAAAATTTTCTTTTCAAATTTTTCTGTCGACGTTTCTGTCGCTTTGTTTAAATTTTTTGTTTTCGTTTTAGTTGCTCTTTTTGGCTTTTACTCTTCTTTTATTACTTACGTCCTATGTTTTTATTCTTTTCTTGTGAACATCACAGAAAAAGAGCATCATACTAATCGGTACTGACTTGTAATAATAAAGACAAAATGCTTACATAGGAGTACGATCTCATAACCAAAAGAGAAAACAAGTCCTATTACAAAGCAATACTAGATAAATAAATATAGCAGCTAAACACATCTATCATCTAGGGCTAGGTGGCTTAGGACTATGCCCATCTTGGCATAGAAAAGTCATACTCTAGGAATCCAAGTAACTCATATGCTCCTCCTGTCACCTATTACTTGTTACTAACTTACGATGTATTACTCACGATGAATAAGATCTATTCATCTCTTCCATTCCATACTCAAAATGGAATAACCTAGTCTCATTTACTGCAACGAATAAGGATTTCAATCTATGCAGTCTCTATCTAAAAAGGCAAATAAGCTTGGGGAAATTTTCTCTTTATCTTTACTTTTTATTTTCCCCCAACTAAGGTCTACCTATCCCAACCACGTGTGTTTTTACTATCTTACTAATACCACTTCACTATTCTTCTATAGTCTACACGCATGAAGCAACATTCTTAGATTCTCACTAGTATCCTATACACTTTATAGAAACTTTTATTATTACTACAAAAAGTAAGTACTGCAATCTCCTACATAAACTTACACTTTTCCCTTCACACCTAGGATATAATTCCTATCTACTCCATATTTAAAAGTTTGGTTTGGTATTTATGATTTCATTTCAAAGATTAAAGCTTATAAATTTTTGAAACATCAAACCCTAAAATCCTTACCTTTAAAAGTGTTACTTTGAAATTTCTATTAAATTCAAAGGTACTTGGTTACTTAACATTTTATATTTCTAGACTTTCATCTTTACAACTCTTTTAATTTAAATTATTCCCCAAACCAGGGAAAATGTACAAATTCTAAGTTCAAAACTTATTCCTATTTTCCTTTTAAAGACCTTTACAGCTTTCCATAAAAAAATTGGATTTTCCAATTTAACTGTTTACTAAGTTTTTCTCTTCCATAAACTTATTTACTTTTTCACCAATTAAAACATGCCGTATTTGTCCTTAATTTTTTTTCTTGACTTCCAAAAATGTCCTCACATGTTTTCAAAACATCTTCTTTTCATAGATTTTCAAATTTACGAAAATTGGTGTAGAAAAGAATAATTATTTTATCAAAAATTCCATAACTTTCCTACTCTTCCAATTATCTAACCTTGGAGGAGTTTCTAACTTACAACAAAAGGGGTCTTTCTACAAAGGCAAGCAACCATTGTGCATAATCAGTGGAAAAATAATAAATTTTCACTGATTAGCTCTCCTACTAAGGCTCTATGTAATATTCCTCTTAACTAACACTGTTTCTAATTATTACACTTCTTATTGCACCTAATAGTTTAATACCTTAATGTACATGTACTACTTTCTCTTATGAGAAACCATTAACGCTAAAACCTTATATGAATCCTTTAAAAGAGGATTTCATGTTTATGTGAAATTACGAGAAACTTATTTTATATTTTATCAAAATAGGCTATACAAAATATGGCGCTTTCCATACCTTTTACACCTCTTTCACGTATTCCTTATAACTTGCACAAAACATCTTTATTTGTGATTTGGTTTCATAGAAAATTATATCTTTATTCATTTCATCCCAATAGATTAAAGTATGTTTAATCTATATTCACTTATGATAGGCATTTCGTATGAAACTTATCAATTTTCTAATATTTAACTTACATCTTTTTTTTAGAAGAACTCATTTTCAAAACTGTTTTAATGTTTTCATAACTAGAAAACATTTCTATATACTTATTTGAATAATATGTTTACTTACAAACCACTTTATTTCTATACTTTGAAATTATGTTCTAAACACATTTTTATTTGGGTCAAAATAGATGTTGCGCATAACATCGTTACTACAACCCAAAAATACTAGCATATGGATTAAATAAAAAAATATATTAACAAATCCTATATGCTATGTAAAAACATTTCCTTTGGGAGTCACCTACTATAACAATAGTGTCATAGTCTATGTTTCCATTATTTTTCTTGAAAACATATATTACAACAATAAATGTTGCAACCTACGTTCTTGATACTTAACACACTCTAGGTTTTTATATTTAAAATCTTTATTTACCTACAAAGAAACTAGCGAGCTATACATGCTCTATAATTCTTCAAAAAGAATTTCACTTTTAACATAATTTACATCATATAGAAACAAATTTAAATTTCATACCACTTTTTTTTCTTTCAAAAACCCAATATTTACCCCCTCAAACATATTAACAATTATATTTTTCAACTTTTCATTTCCAAAAGTTTCATTTTATTGGGCTAGACATACAGTCGATTTTATAATTCTTACTACCCTACGAATACCCTTCCTAAAACTTGGAAATCTTATTTCCTTACTAAAATCTCCTATTCCTTCCAAAATAAAATTACTCTTCCTATTATCCCTAGGGAACTTTTCTCAAATGTATGGATACCAATCTTCGCCCAAGACATAACTTATTGCACACTATAAATCGGCAATAACATAAGGCTCAACATCCTTGGGTCATTTCAAAACCAGCTAGCAAACTATGCATAAATGTACTTTTAAAAAATTTCCATATGTTAAAATCTATAATTGGGGAATATTTGGATTTACATTTTATTCAAAAATACAAATAAATTCGCTCATATTTCCTAATTTATTTAGGATCTACTAACCTAAGCTCTGATACCAAATGTAACAACCCGAATTAAGTGAGTCCGGATTTTTCACAAAAATGCTAAAATCCAAGCCCACTAAAGCTCGAGTTGGATATCTGGTATCCTGCAAATAGGAAAAGATAAATATATCATAGTTCAGATAAGTATCTCACAACAGAACTGACTAAAATATAATAGTAAGCAAATACTCACCAAGGTAATAGCACTTTCTAAACAAGTGTCACAAACCTGAAAAATTTCTATCACCTATCTAACCTATGGGATGATATAAGGAGGGGGTCAGAACAAAGTTTTGGTGAATTGAAAAATTATACACTTCTAAGCATAACTCTACATATACCGTTCTATTTCCATTTTCTATTATATTATGTTTATTGGGTTCATATACTTTCGCCTCTGTGTGTGAATCGTACCATCTACTCCCAAGTAGATCTAGCTCTAATGATCAATATATGTAGCTACATGCCCAAAGAATGCATCGGTCCTAGGTACTACCTATAGTAACCCCTATATCCTCCTCGAAAATGACACCATCATCTCACTACTAGATCATACTGCAACTACATACGTAAAGGACAACTTCATGAGGCCTACAATACAGATGTTCCGTCATCTACTATTAAAATGTGAAACTGTATCCGCACTAGCTTATACTAGTGCTCGTACATCCATAATGTACCACCCAATGCGTACCTTGAGGACAACTCATAATCGTTCTGTCTACTCCCTAAGCTCCGCCAACAAGGTCTACCTTATATGGAACTCGGTTGGGGATTTACTATATCTATAAAGGTCCACTTTGTTAGACGTACAATACAAATATTCTACTTAGTCTATTTCTTTTCTCATCGTGGCTATGGCCCCATGCAGCCTCCCTCAACTAATCGAAAGACCTTTCAAGAGCTAAGTGGTTATGCCCCACTGCAAATGATCTAAACATCCAATTGGCTGTGCCCCTCATCCAACGTCTCAATAGTGAAAGAATCATTGGCCTGTTGGTTTAACTCAAGCTCGAACTCACTCTGACTGATGATGGCTAACATCCGCATGTGACTATCCTTATGGGTCCTGCGCACTATAACCTACTCGCAAACTGGAGTACGGTGTCTTACAAATATCCTACTCCATCATCAACCTTTTGGCTACCTACAAAGGCTCTCTTCGTTAGGCCTGCAATGCAAAAGCGGGGAAGGCATACTCTCTTAGCGGAATACCTAAAGACCTTCCTCTAGGGATGAAGCTTCGTTAGGCCTACCCTAGAGGGCAATCCTAGAGTATCCTCATGTCCCGTTGAAATCTCGTACTTTCTTCTAGCCCAAAATAACTAAGTTGGACATGTTCTTTCTGTACTAAAAATCTACGATGAACTGCTTCGTTAGACTCTTTATCCTGATTCTCTTTAGGCTACTCCAAACGTAATTTACCATTTTATTAGACCTTACGTCTAATATTTTATTATGAGTTTAGTTTAATTTTCTTATTCTGTTGGCTACTTATTTACCTTAATCAACATGTCCAACCCCACCCATTGTAGGATCAATTTCACCCTAGAGGGGGGGGTGAATAGGGTGATGGTATAAATTATTAAAATTAATCGCGGAAGCTTATAAAATAATTTTAACACAGATCACAGAACAATAGCAGCATAGATAATAGTAGAATAATAAATGCAGAAATAGAACGATACAGAATTTACCCAGCTTCGGCAAAACCCTGCCTACGTGCTACCCCCAAGGTTTCTACTAGAAATTAGATAGTCCCTCGCTTACACACGTAAACTCGTGACACCCGCTATCGACTAAATCTAACTCTACGCTCAAAACCCTACCACAACTCAGCCACTGAGTTGCGAATTCTCAAGCTACGCCACGTAGCTTGTCCCCTAGTCACACGACTAGAAATAACAACGGTTTAAAGTTTAAAAACAAATTTAAACAGCAATTTAAAAATAAAAACAAAAACCCCGATTAAAAATTAAAACCCCTTAAAATAAAGGCCGTCCCCCTTTTATATTTTAACCCGTACCTTTTAGTTTCTTCGTTCCTTTATTTGGAGATGGCGGCCGTCCCTCTTTGAAGCTAAATTAGGGCTTCGTCCCTTCGATCCAATTTAGGGTTTTTGAAATTCGAAGCTTGCGACTGTGATTGAATTATTGACTCGGCGTTCTTTTGTCAATCGTTGGTTTCCTTTGTGCACTACGACTGCTTCGAATTGATCGAATTTGAAAAGCTTCGGTATGTACTCTTTTTTCTTTTCTGTTTGTATGCTTGAATTCGATCAATTTGTGATTGTCGATGATGATTGTTTATATAGGGTTTGTAACCCTAGATTTGCGTCGTATATTCTCTATTTGACTTTGTCAACTGATATTGCTTGATCGTTGATTTTCGTATGGATGTTTATGATGTCACTGACTTCTTTAATTCGTGTATACTCGTGTTACTTGGTTGACACGGTGTTGATTCAATTTCGTGGTCACCACGATGTTGTTTTGCTTTTGACTTCGGCCATTTCTGATTTCATGAATTACGTGAATTTTTGGTCATCTTCGTCTCTGGCCATATCTGTGTTCATCCCTATGCTATTTGCATTTACTTCATTCCACTGTGCTTTTAGTCATGTTGAACTGTGTACATGCTTTATGATATTCTGGTAGCTCTCGAGTCTGTTGGTACTCTATACATTTGTTTGCACTGCTGACTGTTGCTTTTAACACATCATTTGATATACTTGCATTTCAGTTGTACAAGATGCTGTCTTCATTTAATTGTTGTATCATGTAGTAACCTAGTTTCACTTGTATTGCTGAGTCATTCTGATGCATCCTTCTGGCTTTAGAGTCTGTTATGTACATTCGAGCCAGTGCATGTGAACTGGTGCATACTTTGTACTTTGTAGTATAGTTGCAATGTGTTGTTGTTTGGTGCCATGTTCGTTGTGTCACTTACAAAAATTGGTGCATTTGTTTGCACTGTACATTGAGTATTGTCACTTGAGTCATTCATACATGTTGTCCATGCCTTGTCAAGGCTGCTGCTCGTATTGTCTAACATTGTGTCATTTGAGTCTTTGCCCTTTTCCCTTTGCTGGTTCATCTGATTCAGTGTTGCAGAATTGATTTATTTGTTGCACTATATGTTCCAGTGCCCCCATGCTATACATATGCCTGTTGAGTTTGTGGTCATCCTGCTTCGTTACTGCCGTGTGTTTGATGTTATACACTGTCATGTACACTTGTGTTCATGCTTGTGACATTGGTGCATTGTCATGAGTAGTTTGTAGTTGCTTCTGTGCATTTATATTGGCCGCTTAATTAATGATGTAGTCTTCAACCATTGTTGATTCATTGGTCTTCGCTGTGTTCCCATGTTTCTGGTTTCATGGTTCTGTTGTTGCTGTAGTGTTTGTGGTATTGTGATTTAGCCTCTTGTGCATTGCCCCATACATATTGTCACTGTTTGATATAGTTTGGATTCGGGCTTTGACTTATGTCACAGATTTTTGGTCGAGACTTGTTCTAGTTGTCGAGACCGTTTTTCCATACTTGCACATTTTTAAGTGCACCTGTGTTGAATCCAGTTTTTAAAACTCGGGTTTGACCTTGTGCATGTGTCGAGATTTTATTTATATTGCACCTGAGTTGAACCTATCTTTTTATTTGGGTTTGACCTTGTGCTTACCTGTCCCTGTAGCATTATCAAGTGTATATTGGTGTGCACGGCCTTGTGGCATATACAGTGATACACTGTGTATGTCACAAGCTATTCGTGTGTGATGAATTCAAATATAAATGATGACGAACAATCCAAATAACTGAGGCAAATATTATTTTCAAAAATCATATTTTATTTTATATTGCAAAAATATTTCTTTTTCAATTTTACTGCGTTAGTGAATATTTTTGCAGATTGCTCAGATGCTGGATTCTAACTGGAATGAAGTTGAAGATAAATACTACGAGTGTGAGTGATATGTAATGAGGTCAACTGTAAATGTAAAATAGTGATGTAACTGAATTTGTATCAAAGTTGTATAGTGAATAGTGAGAGCTTGAATTTGTACTATTCAAAATTGTAATAAATATTTGTTTGAATAAAATATTCTGTTTGAATTCAAATTCTGTGTTATTTAATTTATTCAGCACATATTTATTTAATCTGTGAAAAATAAAATAGTACATTAACAAATACATTTAAACGTATGTATATATGTTTATTATCATCAAACAAAAATCATATAAGCGCATATTCAACACCCATGTGTGAGACCATCAGTCCTAAACATGAAAGGGAATGCTGCCGGTACGGGCCACTGCTATTATTTTTGCTTATTAACTTAATCCACGATCTAAGTTTGATAAAATAGGCCTCTTTATTTTTTTCTTTTTAATTATAACCTATGCGTTACAATTATACTTGCAATCGTCACTTTTATATTCTTTTCTTTCTTTTAAACCTACATCTTATAAATGTAATTGCAAGTGTTTCTTTTCTATTCTAGTCTGTCTTCTTTTATTATGATACAAAATTTTCTTTAGTTCTCTTATATTATATAATAGTCTTAACTTGGCATGACGTCCAACTGTCATAAGTTACTTATCATAATAACTGCTTTACTTTCTACTCTACTATCTGCGCAATAAATGCAGATCTAGTCACATTTCTATTTACTATTTCTAGTCTTGTCAAATAATTAACTTGATTGTTTCGTATTCTTCAATTTATTTAATTCTTCACGTTATTCTATTTTATTCCGAGAAGTAGTTCTATTCTATTTGGTTGGTTATAGAAACCGTGCTAAAAATCCATTTTTATATTTTAATGCTAAATAATTCTATAAACAATAACTCATAACTGCAAGATATTTCTTTTATTGTTTCTTTAATTGTTGGGTAATGCAAAATATAGTAATGTCTCTATTTTGCACTAATTCCATTTTTCTTGCTTTTATTCTTACAATTACGTTTATTATTTTTCTTACAATATTAAACTATGGAAACGTATTCCCTTTTCTAAACCAGCCGACTAATCTATCACTAACTTCGAAACCAAGTTATCAGATTTTCACCTTTTTAACTCATTTCTCCCGTGTTAACCTAATTTACTACAAATTTCTCGCTTTTTGGCTTATGTCTTTCTCTATAATTTTTAAGCCTAATATTACTTATATTTAATTGTATTCCTTTCTTTTTTCCACATAAATAACATTTAAATATAAGAACACTTATCTTATAAAATTTATAGTTCCAACATAACTAACTAGTAGAACTAATTACTGAAATAAATGCTGAATTAAATATTTAATGGGAATCTAAAGATATTATATATCATAAACATAAAAGAGATAAAATTTAAATCCACTCACCTGAAAAGAAACACACCAAATTCCATATCTGATTTTTAGTCTGATTCTATTTCCATAGCTTTCCCCTTTGCAACCCTTTTTGGATCCACAAATCGGAATTTGGATCTAATAGAAGAAAGATAAATAAATAAAACAGAAAACCAGATCTAAAAACTCACCTCATACGGACGGCTTAATCTGAACATCTCTTCTCTAGATCTACAGTTTCTACCTCAAAATTGCGAATCAAAAAACCAAAATATAATATATTTGATTTCTGAAGAATTGGAGGAGGAAGAAATGTGACAGGGCTTCCGTGCCCATGTAGAAAAATACGGGTTTGAAGGCCAGCCCTGTACGTTTATTTATAGAGAGCCAGAGAAACGTCGTCCATTCATTTTAAGCAATTGAAATCTAGCCATTAAAAACTAGTAAAACGCGTTAATTTTGACGTGTCTAGCCTTTTTGCTTTATACGTATTAATTTATTCCCCTTATTTTTAAATGTTATAAAATATTAAACGTAAACTTTTAACCTTTTCCTATTCATTCTAATTAATTTCCATCAATTGCAAATTTAATTCCCTTCGTAACACATGTTTATTTTGAAATTTGAATGTTACTAATTAATGTAAATTAATTTCCTTTAATTGCTGATTTGATTAACATTGCCTACTAATGTTAATTAATTACCTCTAATTGCTGATGTCAATTAATTTCCTTTATGACGCGCGTCTATTTTGAAATTCACACGCGCGTTATCTAGAATTTATGTGCATATATATTTATAAAGAAATATATTCACGCACATTTACATGTATATTTATTTTTCGATACGAAACTTCGAACGTCAATAACTTATTCATACAAACTTTGTTCTAGGCATATTATATATGTAGATTAATCAAAAAATCGTCATGAACACAATAGTATAAGTTTCGAGGCCATATTATGACAATTCCAAAAACACTCATTTTTACTGTTTATAATTATTTGATTATTTAGTTATCTAAAAATGCGGGGTATTACATACTGGGTCAAGCATTTCCATTAGTTGTGATGCTTCCTCCACCTAGATTTCCTCCTCCATTTCCTACTTCCATATCTTCATTTCTTATATATCTGCATACAAGGCTTAGTAAGATACCCAAGAATAGTCTAAGAGAAAGCGAATATGTGCTTATATATATAACAAATGCAAGTACGTTACTATAGCATTAACCCAAACCCTGGTCTCATTCTCCGATTCATTGGGTTATGTTTTGAAAATCTTTTAGGTATAAATTTATTTTAAATTTGCATTAACTTATGCACTAATACCAACTTATAACATCCCCCATTTAGAGGCTCAAAACTAACTGTTACGGATGCTGCAGTCATCCATAGTTATTAATTCTCAGTGACCAAATACGGCAATGTTAAATACATTGATATACCAGAAACACATGAATATGAAAAATTCTAAACTCAATTTGAAACAAATTTCTCATTTCATTACAAATAGTATTTTAGATTCATTACATAATCCCATACGTAAGCCACGTTCAGAGAAATTACAATATATTGCAAAATATGCCAAGAGCGACATATGAAGATGCTTCGTTGATTGAACAGAGTCTAAATATAAGCAATTAAAAAATTTCCCCTTATATCCAAATATCACAGCAGACAATAGATAGAATCTCCTAAATAGCTATCTTACCTCCTACATGCCTCTGGAAGTTCATTCTTCAACTAATAACCCAAAAAACTCTTACCTTCAGCATACTCAAATCAATTTTTGAGCACCCGAGAGTTTAAGGGGAAAATATAAACTTCAAGCCAAACAAAAATCTGGTGTGAATAATAATATACCATCTTGAACCAAATAGATATCTGGTGAGACTATGTGTTGAGCGGAATGGGCTTTCCCCTCACTAGTACGTTAACCAAAAGCTAATTAATTATGTACTGTGTACGTGCATCCACAATGGTTAAAACATAACATAATATGATGATTGTGAACCTAATGGATTGTTCAATAACATCTCTAAGGTCATAGTTTTCATAGGCTGACAATGAACCCACTGGATTCTCTAATAACATTTCTAAGGTCATAGTTTTCATGGGATGACTATGTACCTACTGATCTTTATCAATAATCTATTTCGAACATAGTTTTCATGGAATCACCAAGAACCTATAGTCCCTGCCAATAACATTTCTTAAGGCACGGTTTTCATGGGATCTGTGACGACCCGACTTTCTATCTCCAGGAAATCGCATCGTCTTGAAGAAAGAAAGGGATAGAAGAAGAAAAGAAAGAGAAAGAAGAACACAACAACATCAGAGAACTCACCGCGGAACGAATAAAATATAATATATCACATAAAATATTACATAGTACTTATTATATCAGAGTACACAACTTATACAACACATGTTAAACAGTTATAAACATCTGTCAATCCATACAACTCAAGTATACAAGAAACAGATACTAAACAAACACAGCGGAATCAATATATATCTACACGTCGAAGCCTCCTGCTCCGTATCTCCTCCACAATTCGTCAAGCTAACCCGAACAACTTGACTACCATATATAATATGAGTACCCAAGAGTTTAATAAAACAGAAAATAAACACTCGGGTCAGACAGGGGTCTGGTGTGAGTAAACGGGTTAAAGTTGCTTAAATTTAGAAAAACCTTTGAAAAAAAAAGGTATCACGTAAGACTTCCCACACATAAACATGGAAATTTTTTTACCTTACGCTAACCAAAACATTGATAGGAAATCCAGTGATATTATAATAGTGTCTAGGGTTTTCAAGTAAATATGAAATAGCCGAAATTGTTACATCTATTAAATTCCAGCTACTAGCCACAAAAGTGGGTAATACAATCAAAATCGTAGGGTCTCGTAGGAAGAATGAGTTTCCATCAATGGCAGGGCTACTAGGGTACCGCCCATCACAGTACGTGGCCTAGGTCAACGTACCGAGGAGTACGCCCGCTCCCCTGCAACACAAGGCCGGAACCATTCCTTACTGAACAGTCCCGAACAAGACCGCCCCGTAGTTGGCGCGACCAACCACACACTAAGCCGAAATAGAAAGGGACCTCTAGACAGGGGTAAATCTCACTCTCAAGTTGGGGCTACCCACGAAGCCTTGCTTCACCTCCCCTGTTTTAGCCATTCCCGGTTGATGAGGCTTGAGGTTACGATTACCTTTATAGAACACATCTATCTTAGAATGCTCATCGTCCACCTGACGATGTTCTGAAAGCATTCAATCCATACAAGTTCGTTCCGGGTTCGAACGAAACTGAAGGCACTATCTCGTTGCACTCATTATTGGAATCACCCTCAGAGTCAACGACCATAGCCCTTGCACTCTAAATCACCATCTCGAACCTATAAGCACTATTCCATCACCTCATTACGGAATCACCCACAGAGTTATACTGACGTATAGCCCTTACACCTCGAGTCTTCACTTGCTCCACTTGGATTCACGTCCTAACGTTTAAATGGAATTGATGTGGTTTTCGGATATCCAAATATGGAAATCCGATCCCGGTCTCACCGAAACCAAACGCCATTTTAATGTCCAAGTTGTACTTAAGAGATTAAACAATTAAACTTATAATCAGGATAATATATAAACAGATAGATGAATAACATTATCACAATAGATAATTCATATCAACATTCATCTCACAAAGCAGCATATCACATAACTCATAGATATCCAAATCATCTAGTATCAACCAATCACCCAATATCATTCAACATCCAATATCAACCATCCAAGATCAATCATCCATCCATAACGGAATTGATTAACTCTTAATCATTTGGATTACTTAAATCATTCTTCATTATTTATTATTTCAAATAAAATAAATTAATCATCTCTAATGATTTTCCTTAATTTATCTTCCTTGATTAATTATCTTTTAATTACATTCAAGTAATTATCCTTAACCAATTCAGTAATTATCCTTTAATTACTATCGTTAATTACAATAATTAATGATCCTTTATTAATTAATTAACTATAATTAATTACATTAATCCTCAATTAATTACAATTAATTAATCATACTTTAATTAATTACTTTTATTAATCAACCTTGATTAATTTCATTAATCACCTTCATTAATGATCCTTATTAATTAATAATACTTAGTTAATTAACTAATTAACTTATAATTAATCAACTCATTAATCATAATTAGTAACTAACAATTTGTAATTACTTATCTTAATTAATGAACTTCTTAATTAATTATTAATCTTTGATTAATTAATCTAATTAATTAATCTTTAATTACTTCATTAAGTAATTATTAAATAAATAAATAAATAAATAAATCCTTAATTAATTACTTTATTAATTAATTTCAATTTTAATTAATTACACTTAGTAATTAATTTTAAATTAATCATATTCATTAATTAATCTCATTAATTAATTAACTAAAATAATTAAATAATTATCTCTAATTACTTCCATTAATGAATCTTAATTACTTTCTTAAATAATTAATTCCATTATCAAACAGTCCTTCATTCTTTAAAGAAATTAATTACTTCATAATTAATTAACTTCAAAACAATTAAATTAATCAATTCCTTAATTGATAACAACAAGTGATTACCCATTAATCACCTCCAACTTAATTATTCCCATGAGTATTTTCCACTAATTACTTCCATGTTAATTACCTTCTTAATTTACATTCAATTAGTAATCATTAATTACTTCATAATTAATTATACTTAATTAATCATAATTAAGTGATTATTTAAAAATAAATAAATAATTAACTAATTATTTAAAATTAATTAAATAATTAATTAATTAACAACTTATATTTAAAAATCCTTAATTAATTAAGAAAACATTTATCTTAATTAAATCTTTACTTATATCTAATTAAGTATCCTTAAATTCCTATCAAATAATTATCTATCTTTATAAATAAATTATTTGGATTAAATCAAATTTTAATATCTTAAAACAAATTATCCAATTTGGTTTTCAAAATCATATCAATAACCTTATTTTAAAATAAGGTATTTAGAAATTAATTCCAAAATTTAAAATACTTTAAAGTGTCTAATTTTAAATTTATTCAATTTAAATAAAGTCATTACTTAAAAATTACTTTAAACTTTGATTCAATGCTTTGAATTCAAATCGTTCTTCTTTAAATTTAAAATTAAATTAAATTACATTCAAAGGAAATCACCTCACAGCATTTTAAATTTGAAATGTAAATTCGATTTACATTTTAAAGTTCAATTAACTTAATTTCAAAACAATAAGTATTAACTTTGTTCATCTGTCTCCTTTATAAACTTGTTTACAATTTAAAAACTTGATCTCATTATTCAATAACAAGTTAATTAATTCTGCACTTAATCTCTACCCAGTGCCTAACTAGAAACAACACCCTAATTACCCAAGTAAATCACTCCAATCCCACGCGACAGCCTCAAAGACAACTCCAAGACCCCACACTTCGAGTCAACCCTGGATCTAATGCGATAACTGCTTCGAGTTCTACAACTCGTCTTCCCCAAATTGTTTTTCCCCAGCCCCAAACTGTGCACGAAGGACACGGTGCATATGCACCCCCGCCGCCGACCATCCACGTCCAACGCGACGATCCTCCACAGTCCCAAACCCACTCGCGAGCACGTAGGTGAACCTAGATCCAACAGAACAAACGCGAATCGAAATGACCCAATTTGCTCGAAAATGCAGAAGCAACACGAACCCCAAACATCCAATCACCGCCGCAATTCCTGACGCCGCTACACCTCGCCGTCCTCACCCTAGAATCCCACATCCATGAACTTCGTCATCACCAAAAATGAACGAACTCGAAGCATCATTCATGTCGCAAATGACATTACAGTCAAGCCGAACACAAACTTACCTAAAACCCTAGTTTGTTCTAATTCACATAATTCACTTTATGGAAAAATTTAATTGTATTTTTCCTGTAATTTATGGCCTACAAGCTAGCTATGAATCAAAAATCAAATCAAATTAATGAACATATCATCAGAAATCTACAAAATTCCCAATATTGCTCATTACTGCAAAACCCAACAATCACTTCACCAAAAATCCTGATTTTACTTCCTAAAATCATCATCTTCAATTACTAATATGTTCCTGAATTCAAATTACTGAATTGTGATGATTTATTTTGACATATATATATATATTATATTTACTGTAAAAAAAAGAAATCCAAATCTGAAATAGTGTCTTAATATAATTCTTTGAAATTATTTTTAAGAATAAGTTTATAATCCTTCAATCATCTTTAATTTAAAGATCGAAGCATAAATTCGATCACAGGAAGAGATTTGGACATTTTTTTTTGTAGTATGTAAACAGACAGAGGAGTATATTTTATACAGACATTTCATAAATACAATCATGCATTCACATATTCAAATATTCATTATCAAAACAAGGATTCATTTGCATGCAATATTATTTAACCATCAATTGAACAAAATCTGTTTTTAAATTGATTACTCACCTGATATTAAAAGCAGAGCAGATTACGTAAATTTCCAGGCCTTTAAATCTTTAGATCTGAAAATGCTTTGATTGCTGCTTCAATTGATTGTTAAAAATGTTGAAACTTTAGAGTTGAACTCCATGCAGGTTGAATCTTTACTTTGAAATGCAGATTCATTTTACAGATTTGAGGTTGAAGATCTATTTGCATTTGCAGGTTGCAGATTTAATTTGAATACTTACATTACAGGTTTTTATTTCAGACTTTCAAAATGAAATTTCTGTTTTGAGTTAGAAAAAGAAAACACAAAAATGAAAATATTATGGTTAAATAGAATTAAAGAAACTAAAATTTTTAAACAAAAGAAGACACTTGTTATAAAACTTACATTTGTCACCCATAGCACTTAATTGTCTTACAAATGTTACATAAGTGTCTTAAGATAAGAACACATGTTTAAAGTATTTTTAATTAGATTTTTATTTAATTTAAATGTTAATAGAAAGCTAACTTACTTCATTCTCTTAATTAATAGGTGCTTATATATGTTTATATGGTTACACATGTTTTAAAGCCCTTTTTTAATTAATTTTACTTTGTTTAATTGAAAATAAAAACTCACATGTTAAATTTACTTTATAAATAAATATAAGTTTACCTTTTAAAAGAAAATATTCTAAACTAATTATTATACAAATAAATTCTTTATACATGTATTTTATAATCATTTTAAATTTAAGCATTTTTAAAAAGAGACAAACAAAACTTTATTTAAAACCTTTTTAAACTATCTTATTAACAATTATCTTATATTTTAAAAACAATTGAATTAGTCTTTAAATTAGATTTTGAAGAATATTAATTTTTAAACAAAGCTTTTAAATTACAATATTCATACATATATAAACTATCAATAGATTTAAATTAAATTTCAAAACAATATCAAACTATAACATATACATTACAATTTGAAACTTCAATCTTTAATTTAAAACAAAAGCTCTTCTATTCGCAATATATATCAAATGTATATATTATAAACAGAATAAAATTGCATTAGCTTTGAAAAATAAATCTTATTTATTTTAAATTGTCAGAAAGATATTTATCACAATTATCAGTTTAAATATTTATTATCCTTTAAAAAGAATAAACTTATCAGTTTAAATTAAAATTATAAAGAAAAATTATCAAATCAATTTAATTATTAATGCAGATTATTAAATTGTTATTGCCCAAAATTCCGGGTCGTTACAGGATCTAACTTTTTATAGATGTAGAATTAATGTCTTTAACCTATTTCATTACTTTCAAATAATGGTTTCTCTTTTCGTAGAGTGGTCATAATAGTGAAATGGACTTACGGTTAAAAAGTCACACATGTTTTGAACTCTAAAACAAAGTTGGTTTTACTGTAGCATGGCTACGAAAGCTGAAATTACCGTAGCATGGCTTTGAAAGCTTTGGAACTATTGCATGGCTTCGAAAGCACCGTTACTGTAGCATGGCTATGAAAGTTAGCATGGCTTTGAAAGCTAAAGGTACTGTAGCACGGCTACGAAAGTACTGATACTGTAGCATGGCTTCGAAAGTTTAAGTTACTGGAGCATGGCTACGAAAGCATTGGTACTATAGCATGGCTTCAAAAGCTAAAGTACTGTAGCATGGTTTTGAAAGCTAAAGGTATTTTAGCATGGCTATGAAAGCATTGCTACTGTAACGTGGCTTCGAAAGAAGTGGTACAAATGCATGGATTCGAAAGTAGTGGTAATGTAGTATGGCTTCGAAAGCTAAAGGTACTTTAGCATGGCTACGAAAGCATTGGTACTGTAGCATGGCTTTTAAAGCTAAAGATATTGTAGCATGGCTACATAGCACTAGTACCGCGGCATGGCTTCGAGAGCTAAAAGGTATTGTAGCATGGCTACGAAAGCAATAGTACTATAGCATGACTTCGAAAGTTAAAAGGTACTGTAGCAATACGAAAGCAAATGGCTACTATAGCAATACGAAAGCAATTGGGTACTGTAGCAATACGAAAGCAAAGGTGATGAAGTGAGTACAATGATAGACTCGTAATTAACGTGAAAACTGCTATTTTGCTAAATAAAGTATATACTTTTCACCAACTCTTATTAGTTATCAAATTGGATAGATATACACTTTATCAATTTCTTTGCAAAAAATTCTATAATCAGATTCCATAATTTCCATAATTACTTTCAAACCGTTAAATTATAGTAATATTTTAACATTATTATTGAGCCTTTCTAGCTTAGAAAATTCATAGCAAATCAAAAAATCTTTGGATAAATCCAAAAAATTCACCAAAATCTGAAATAACATTTTCTTTACTATATAAAAATTTCAGGGCAAAATTCATTGTTTTATTATTTTTAATAACAAAAACCGAAAATAAATGCGTTTTTCACCTTAGGAAATTCATAAAATATTCTTATCAATTTTGAAAACTATAAAATTAAAAACACATCTCTAAAATTAGGTATACACAACACATCAAAAAATCAAGTTGTTTGGAGGTCATTCACTAAGGTTTTCCCTTGAAACTTATCATAATAATTTCACAAAAATTCCCATGAATCACCACTCATGCAAATAATTGTAAAATCAACCATATCATTAAACAATGTGAAATATGTTAAAAATTTGAAATTTAACACATATTAATGAGATGGACACTATTATTCACGTTGTTTTGAGAAAAAGAGTTAAGATTTGAGTTATTGATTTGATTCCTCTTAGCTTTAATTGATTCTCTAACTTTTCTTCCTTAAAAGCTTTTGCAACGACCTCTACTTTGTTTATGTTTTGTACGGATGTAAAAATAAATGAGGATATGATGGTGGAAGGGTTTATGTTCAGGAAATGAAGCTTATTCCTATTTTTCCCCTCTCATAAATCCTCCTACTTATGTTTAAGTTAAAACGATCTTACATGTTCATTATTTAAGGCCTTACTCGATTATTATCAAATCTCATATCCTTCTCAACCACACATTATTCCATTTAATTAATCTAATTAAATCTTCTTAATAATATTAAAGAAAAATTAAGGGTGTTATACTAGCTTACTTAAAAACTTGTGCATCCAAATCAGCTGCTTCATTGAGAGAGATGCACCCGCCTCCATCGTGGAATCGACTATTATTTCTTAATTGAAAATTTTCCAACTATTGGCCCCACTGTTAAGCGTAAAAATATAACTTGACACAGACTTGCCATTATCTACATCACTTTGAAAGCTAGAGGCAGTATACCCCTTAGGAGGTCTCCATTCCCATATATCAAGAATAAGTCCCGAGTATTTCTTAGCTACTTCAGTATACATTTTATAGATGGCAGTGCTTCTCTCTAGGATTCATGATATCGGCTCGTGCCTCCTAATATGCATGCCATATCCGGTCTAGTACATAACATAGTGTACATTATGAAACCAATAGTCGAAGCATACGGTATCGTCTTCATACATCTCCTTATCATTTTATGGAACATCCTTCTTAGAAAGGATGATTCCAGATTGCATTGGAACATTTCCATGCTTTGGATTCTTCATACTGAACCTCTTCAGTGTAGTATTTATGTATAGGGATTGGGGCGATCCTAGCAGCCTTTTAGATCTACCATTATAAATCTTTATACTTGTATATAGGCTGTTTCTCCTGCATCCTTCATGGAGAAGTTTTTAGAAAGCCAAACTTTCCCTAATTGCAATAACAACACGTCATTTCCAACAATAGAAGATCATCAACATATACAAATAACAATACAATAGCATTTCCTATTCCTTTCGGTATACGAACGATTCCACTGTATTCTGATAAAAACCAAACTATTTGGTACTTTTTTTCAAAAAACTCATCCCAACTTCTTCAAGCTTGTTTAAGTCTATAAATGGAATTTATCAACTTGATAGCCTTGCCCCTAGACCTACTGACTTTGAAACCTTCGAGCTGCGACATATAGACGGTCTCTTCTAAGTCACCAGTTAGAAATGTCATCTTTACATTCATTTTTTCTTATTTTGTAGTCATAGAATGTAGCAATAACTAGCATACTCCGAATGGACTTAAGCTCAGGTATAGGAAAAAGGTCTCATCATAATCAATACCTTGAATCTGACAAAATCTTCTTGAAACTAGCTTAGTTTTATAAGTCTCTACTTATCCATCTGTATTTAATTTTTTCTTGAAAATCCATTTGTAGCCGATGGATTTTATCCCTTTGGGTACGTCAGACAAAGTTCACACTTTGTTTTTCATACATGGAATTCATCTTAGTTTTCATTGCTCCAAGACAGAGTGTAGAATCTTTACACTATAGTGCTTATTGGAATGATAGAGAAGTGTCATCATCTAAACAATCCTCCTTCTTGCCATCTATAATAAAATCTTAGTATCACTCTGGTGAACAAGATTCCCTACTAGACCTTCTAATAGGTCATGTGTTTTCATATGCGGGTGATGTAACAACCCTGTATTTTGTGATTATTTTAATTATTTTAATTGCATTTTCTGATTTAAAAACTTTATTTTATGTATTAAAGTGAATATTTTTGTTATTTTAAACATAAATTTCGATTTCTATGTGAATTAGAATTCCAAACATGAATAGATAGAATATTTTCCAGAAGTGTGAATTTTGGTTAATATGGTCAAACTTTGACTTTTAAATTTTAAAATTTGAAAATTTAAAATTATGAATTTGATCTTTTATTATGAAATTAAATAAAATTTTAAGAATAATGCTTTTCTCTTCATTGAAATCTGATTTATATTTTAGAAGTTATGCCTATTACATCATTGTGTGAAATTTGCTGTATTTAACAAAATTGTAATTTTAATTTTATATAAATAATATTTTGTTTGTCATGTTCTAATTTAGGTTTATGAGTGTAACATGATGTTATGTATATATTCTAGTTTTAAAACATTTTCAAAGTGCTATTGAAATTTTCTAATGTCAATTGTCTTTTGTTTATGATCTCTAATTTCTAGTTTCAATTAATTAAAGTAATTCTTTATTTATTTTTCTATTTTTTTTAAGATTTTATTTTATTCTCATTCCCATTTAATTTTGTTCAGCATTTTATTTTATTCATTTGACTTTTATATGTTTTAGAGTGAAATTGAAATTTTTCTAGAGCCAATGGTATTTTATTTGTAATTCTCATGTCCTGTTTCCAATTTTTAAACAATTTCTTTAATTATTTTTCTATTTTCTCTAAATTTAATTATTTATTTCACTTTGAATATGTTTAAAAAATTATTTTATTTCAAAATTTTTCTTTAGAATATTTTTAAAATGAAGTAGATATTTTTCCAAAGCCAATGATGATTTAATTGTAATTTTTGAACCCTGTTTTGAATTTTAAGCAATTTCTTTAATTCTTTTTCCATTTTTTTTAAAATTTATTATTTATTATTATTTTATTTTACTTAGTTTCGGTTTTTAAAGTCAAATTACTAATTTTTTTTATTTAATTAAAAGAAAGTGGAAATTTGAAAGGACTTAAGCTTTAAATTTTGTGACTTTTCATTTTCCCTTTGTCTTTTCACTTGCTTGCTTTGGCCGTACCTTTTTCTTTTGTAGCCATGAGTTTCTCATCTCATTTTTACGTGCGAAACATTTCGTCTCACTTCACTTTCACGGCTAGAAAAAAAGGGCAATGGTCTCTCTCTTTCTCTCCTTTCTCCTTCTCTTTTTCATTTGTTTTGCTTGTTCATCTCTACATGATTGCTCGGCCATAGCCTCCCCTCCTTCACCGACCACCACCTCCTCCTCCTTCCCATGATCCAAAGACACAACCCCTCCTTTCCCCTTGACTAGATCAGGCCGTGAACCCCTTGAATCAAAGCTCCACAAAAAATGGCAAAAACCACTTAAAAGTTATGTTAGCCTAGCCTATTCCCTCCACCCCATCTCTTTTGGCCACGACCACCACTTCTAGCCGCCACCACCACCTTGCTACCACCACCACACACCATCCTAGTCTTTTTCTAGACTTGAACTCCTCTGGCCGAGCCCATTCGTCCCGTGGCCGAGCCAACATATTGAACCAAACTCCACTTTAAAGCCTTACCTCCTTGCCTTCTTGTGTTATAACTCCTACCACCTCCTATTCTCCATGCTAGCCATGAGTTATGATTCAAACCTGGTCCATTTCAACTTGAAAGCATGTGTAGCCGAGCCTACATCATGTTGTGGCCAAGCATATGTGAGCTATGGTCAAGCATAATTGGTTTGAAAGCTAGGTGATGCCCTTTGTTGCTTTGATTCCCACATTGTTTCAATAACTTTGGTACTAAAAGGTTAGTAAATCTCACATGACATTACATACTTATACAAGTGTGAAGGGATAACAATTGAATGTGTAAAATTATATGTGATGTTATAACTGCCTGTGATTATTAATTATATTTACCTGTCATCTCATATATTATTGATATTTGTTGTTAAATTGTTCATTTATATCTGTTCATCACTGCCAGTTCCCTGTTAGTTTAGAAATCACTATGAGTTGAAATGATGCATACTCGAACAGACTTTAGAATAAGGAAAAATCATTATGGGCTGAAATGATAGGCCTGAACAGTTTTTATTTATTTTATTTTACTTGGGACTATGGGTTTGAAATGATAGAACCCGAATTTTCTTTGTATATTGCAAATTGAAATGATATATATATCCGTATCACTTGACCTAGATTAGAAAACTATATACAAGCCCGTGGTTATTTTATAAAGTATTTTGAACATTTTTAAGTATTCTTAAAAGTGTAAATTTGTGAAAATTTGATTTAAATTGGATTTTTAATGTTTAAATAAAGAAATTATGATTTTTTCTATAAGTTAAAAATGTTGAATAATTAAATGATTAAATTGAATTTTTGAAATATAACTTAAATCTGAAAATTTAGACTTTGGCTTTTAAAATGACATTTAAGTTATATAAATAAAACTTTAAGTGGTTTAAAATGCAAATTTATGATAATTTGATTTAAATAGATTTTAAAGTGTTTCTATAAGCGGAAATGTTAAATAAATAAATGGTTAAATTGAATTTTGGAAATATAACTTAAGTTTGGAAAATTGGAAAATTTTGGTTTTAAAATGGTATTTAAGTTATATAGATAATATGGAAATTTAATTTTATTTGGAAAATGGTAAATATGATAATTTGATTTGAATTTAATTGATTTAATGAAGTATTATTGATTTTTCTATGAATTAAATGGTTAAATAAATGAATGCTTAAAAGTGTAATTTAAAATATAACTTGACTTGGAAATATGAGTTTGGTTTTAATGAAAGGTTTAAGTTAATTAAATAAATTGGAAATTTAGTTTAATGTGTGAAGTGGTAATTCAAAAATATAGGTGTAAATAAATTGCCAAATGTAAAATTGGGAAAATTGTACACTTGAATTTGTTAAGTGAAATTATTGAAAAATTTGGATTTTTTAGTGAAATGTTACTTTATAAAAATCATAAATTTAAAGAGTATTTTTAAATGAACATATTGAATGTTAAAAATATGATTTTTATAATGTTTAAAGGGTTTAAATTAAAGTTTATTATTTGCCGGAAATACACTAAAATCTGGAAAATACTTTTTATAGCATTAAGAAATGCTATGGTTTCTGTAAATGAACTAAAAACCTAATAATAAGGCTATTACAGTAGTTCTGAAATGCTGTAGTTGCTGTAGTAAATTTAAAAGGCTAAAACTTAATAAAGGCATATTATAGCAGTTCTGTAAATGCTGTAGTGGTCTGCTGTCTTTGCTGAAATTAATAAAAACCTTAACTTGAAACCTGAGCTATTACAGCATTTCTGGAAATGCTGTCTTTGCCGTTTTAAACTAAATTTCAACTAAAAATGAGATTTAACAGCAGTTTTTAAATGTTGTCTTTGCTGAATTATAATGTTTTCAAGTATAACTTATAACAACTTTTCTAAATGACGTGAAAGGCTGAAATTTTCAATGTTTATAGTTTTTGACTAAGTAAATAAGCTCAGAATGGTTTGAAACTTTGAAAATTGAATGCTTGATTTGAAAGAATAATAACTTCACTTTTAAATGATTTAAATGAACAAATTTAATTGGAAAATAAATCATTTTAAAAGGTGATTTGAATTGAAATAAATGAATGTTTTCTTTGAATTTAAAAAGGCATTTTAAATTTGATATTTGGATTTGAATTCAAGTAATGATTTGATAATGAAGTTTTGAAAGGATATGATATTTTGATATTGAAATGTTTTGGAAATGATTTGATCTTTATTTTGATAAAGATTTGGATTTGAAATGATATTTTATTTTGAAGTATAAAATATTATTTTTAAAAATTATAATCACGGGTTATAATAACGATTGGTTAGTAAAGAGACCGGGATCGGATATGGGAATACTCTCTGTCGATACCGAAAACCACTTTGACAACCATGTACGCGGTGGAGATTCCAGAATGAAGTAGGATGGTGGCGACGTTCTTGAGGTATATTACATGGACCCTACTCCTGTGAGTTGGCATAAGGTGGCTAAAACATGAGCGATCTCGGGCCAAAAGGGGTAGCTCCGCTCGTCGGATGCATTTCTTTGATACCATTCTATTACTTTTTGTGATTGATTGGGTGCACCCCTCCGATTTGGGGATGTGTACCGAGGTGGGCGTATGTGGCTGCTGCGTTACCACCAGCCCGTGTGCATAATTGGTATATCTATCCTGGCATTGTCTCGTTGTGCCGTGTCACATACCATATCGAGCCTTTACTACGAGTTTGGTTTTCTCCCGTAGCCCATGCGTATCTTCTCGTAGTCTCCCGATCGGAAGATATGCAGATATTGGATGGACTATTGGGGCTATTACGTGTGCGGGGCTATATGGGTAACCCCGTGATGCTATTTTAAAGTAAGTTTATTTTACTGTTATATGCTATTATAATAGCGCAATATTACTACATAGTAAATAGTTTAACGGATCCTTAGAGGATGGGCGGTCCCAAGCATCCTTTAAGTTACTTGTACCTTTACTACAGTTCACTTGAGTTGGTTTACATTGTATAAGTATGTATGTCCTGACTCGAGTGTTTGTATTTTCATTTACGCTTGGGTCAGCCTGAGTATTCACAGATTTGGATTCCACTTTCTGAAGATTGGAATCGTTCGAGATTATCTGCTTGCCTAGTTTTATCTATTTCACTTCCAGTTATCCTGTTGATCTCAGTGTTGTATTCAACTTGTACTTGGTTATCATATTGAGGCTTCTGTTATATCTTATTTAACTCTGATATATTTATATAGTAGCTTCATGATCTACTATTTCTTTTACTTCCGCTGCATTATTATTATTCTGTGTCTGTGATCTGTGATTATTTATTTACTGTATATTCTGAGATTTGCCAAATTTTATTTACAGCGGTATTTTGAGCAATTCAAGTCCGATATGTGCGGATTTGAATGGTTGAAAATATCGGGTTGTTACATTTGGTATTAGAGCTTTGGCTTTGAGAGAAAACTTAGAATATAAGGTAAATTTATTTACAGAATCACTTTCGTTCGAGTTTGAATCTTTTCCTCTTTGATTCGAATTTCCTTTGAGTTTTGGCACGTTCCCTGCGGTTCAAAAATCCATTCGTGTCCCTCATTATTCATCTTCTTTTGATTCTGGAGTATCCCATAACTCCACTTCGAATGAACTTTATAATGAATCGGCAGTCTCGCCTATCTCAAATTTGCTTGTAAAGGGGTGAAACTCCTTTACGATTAGCATCGATTCACCAGAGATGTATATCTATCCTTGGTTTAGATGCTAATATCAGTTATTCCTAACTCTGTCTCTTGAGATCGAATGCAGATTTACCCCAGAAAATCCACATCAATCTTATTCTTTAAGTCACGGTTGGCCCGGTTAAGCTTACCCGCGCTTTATTTAAGCTTATCCATATCCCTATTTTGTTAATTAATCATCTTGTCTTTTGTTTCCAAACTATCTTCAAAACATTTTTGTATTGTACTTGTAAATCTATAATTAATGTTTTGTTTTATGTTGTGTTGTTTAAGTTGTTGATGTTGATTTGGGTTTCTGATCGATTCTTCTAACCAACGCTATCGATAGGATTTCCAAAACACTTGAACTGAGCAAACTGACAGAATATGTTTTTTCAAATTTAGTAATGAACAAATTTCGTAACTATATTATAAATTTTTCTGGATCTTTATTGAATTGGTTGTTAAGAAATAATATTTTATTTTTTTATATATCATTTCTCTTGTTTCATATATAAATAATTGAACTATAAAACATGTTTATAAGTTTATTTAGAAATTTAAAATGAATTCAAAATGAGAATTTGAGAATTTAATTTCCGATGGTTTCAAACCTTGTATTTAAAGTTTTAAAAGGATATATTATTTAAAGTATTTTCGAGTAGAAATTTGTTTCCAAAATTTTAAAGTTTAAAAATTTGTTCTCTTCTCTTTATCGCTAGAAAATAATTTCGCTGATTACCGCAGCATCATCTACATTTATTTTCGAGTTTTGAAGTAAAGAGACCATTCTGTAGTCTTGCTACAGTTTTGTTTGGGGAATTTAATAGATTTGAATTTCTAAAATAAGACTGGATTTATAACCTATGCTGATATATGATTTAAATTTGAATGGATATATATATATAGTATACGTGCATTTATTTATTTATAAATAGTTTGGAATTTATCAAAAATTTAAATTCCTAAATTTTATTTTGAAAGATAATTTCAATTATAATTTCAAGATTTGGATAAATTTCAAGCTTGAAATGATTGAATTTAGAAGTTTTATTTGTATAATACACCATTTCATTTCAAGATAACTTACCTTAATTTTTAGAAGTTGGATATGTAATTGGATAATATACATATAAAAGATTTTTTAAATAAAATTTGATTGCTTATAATAAATGTTATACACTTAAATTTTAGTTATAAAAAGATTAACAGAGGTAAATAGAATAAAAGGTAAATTAAATAATTTATAGTATAAAGGATGTTAAAGGAACTATGAAAGTTGTAATAAGTGTAAATATACTTTAAGTATGTGATAAAATATATTGAGAGGAATAAAATTTAATTTGAAGAACTAAATTTATTGAATACATTATGAGTATAATTAATGATTTTTTTCAAATCCATGATTTTAGAGATTGTTAAATTAAGAAAATTGGATGATAAGATAATGAAATTAGAGATAGTTAAGATTTATTTAACTTGTGTAAAATTAATTATCAATTTAAGTTGAAATTTCGATGGTATCAAACTTGTTATCTTATTTTGTTTTTCAAACTGTCTTTTGGTTGTCCTTATTTTCCTTATCTCGCTATAGACTGGTGTAAGCATTTTTTTATAATCTTTTTGTTTAGAAATCTTTCTAAAATATTTGATAATCTTTGGTACTCATTTTGAATCTGAGCACTGCGCACTGCTTGCCATCCATAGACCGTCGGTCAAGCGGAAAGGGTGAATCAGATTCTAGAGGATCTTTTCGTGCTTGTGTTCTTGATTCTGGAGGATCTTGGGAAGTCACCTCCATCCTGTTAAACTTACCTATAACAACAGTTATCAGGCATAATTTCAATATTTTGTCATCTTGTCTTAATCTTATTTCATTTTATCTTTTCTGTGCTTTCCCATATCCCATTTCTTTTCGGGGACGAAAAGTTTTGAGTGAGGGAATGTGTAACAACCCTGTATTTTGTGATTATTTTAATTTTATATTTTAATTATTTTAATTGGATTTATGGATTTAAAAACTTTATTTTATGTATTAAAGTGAATATTTTTGTTATTTTAAATATAAATTTTGATTTCTATGTGAATTAGAATTCCAAACATGAATAGATAGAATATTTTTCAAAAGTGTGAATTTTGGTCGATATAGTCAAACTTTGACTTTTAAATTTAAAAATTTGAAATTTGAAATTTTATCTTTTATTATGAAAGTAAATAAAATTTTAAGAATATCGCTTTTCGTTTCGTTGAAATCTGATTTATATTGTGGAAGTTATGCCTTTTACGTTATTGTGTGAAATTTGCTGTATTTAACAAAATTGTTATTTTAATTTTATATAAATAATATTTTTGTTTGTCATGTTCTAATTTATGTTTATGAGTGTAACATGATGTTATGTATATATTCTAGTTTTAAAACATTTTCAAAGTATTATTGAAATTTTCTAATGTCAGTTGTCTTTTGTTTACGATTTCTAATTTCTAGTTTCAATTAATTAAAGTATTTATTTATTTATTTTTCTATTTTTTTAAGATTTAATTTTATTCTCATTCCCATTTTATTTTTTCCGACATTTTATTTTATTTATTTGACTTTTATTTGTTTTAGAGTGAAATAGAAATTTTTCAAGAGCCAATGGTATTTTATTTGTAATTTTCATGTCCTGTTTCCAATTTTTAAATATTTTTTTAATTTTTTTTCTACTTTCTCTAAATTTAATTATTTATTTTACTTTGAATATGTTTAAAAAACTATTTTATTTCAAAAATTTTCTTTAGAATATTTTTAAAACGAGTAGATATTTTTCCAAAGCCAATGATGATTTACTTGTAATTTTTGAACCCTGTTTTGAGTTTTAAGCAATTTCTTTAATTCTTTTTCCATTTTTTTTAAAATTTATTATTTATTTTTATTTTATATTACTTTGTTTCGGTTTTTAAAGTCAAATTACTGAAATTTTATTTGTTTTATTTAACTAAAAGAAAGTGGAAATTTGAAAGGACTTAAGCTTTAAATTTTGCGACCTTTCATTTGCTAGTCTTTTCATTTTCCCTTTGTCTTTTCACTTGCTTGCTTTGGCCATATCGTTTTCTTTTGTAGCGTTGATTTTCTCAACTCATTTTCACGTGAGAAACATTTCGTCTCACTTCACTTTCATGCTAGAAAAAAATGGCAATGGTCTCTCTCTTTCTCCTTCTCTTTTTCATTTTTTTTGCTTGTTCATCTCTACATGATTGCTCGGCCATAGCCTCCCCTCCTTTACCGACCACCACCTCCTTCCCATGATCCATGGCCACATCCCCTCCTTTCCTTTGACCAGATTAGGCCGTGAACCCCTTGAACCAAAGCTCCACAAAATAAAGGCAAAAACCACTTAAAAGCTATGTTAGCCTAGCCTATTCCCTCCAATCCTTCACTTTTGGCCACGACCACCACCTCTAGCCACCACCACCATATTGCTACCACCACCACACACCATCCTAGCCTCTGTCCAGACCTAAACTCCTCTGGCCGAGCCCATTCCTCCCTTGGCCGAACCAATATATTGAACCAAACTCCACTTTAAAGCCTTGCCTCCTTGTGTTATAACTACTACCACCTCCTATTCTCCATGCTAGCCATGAGTTATGATTCAAACCTGATCCATTTCAACTCGAAAGCATGTGTGGCCGAGCCTACATCATGTTGTGGCCAAGCATATGTGAGCTATGGTCAAGCAGAATTAGTTTGAAAGCTAGGCGATGCTCTTTGTTGCTTTGATTCCCACTTTGTTTCAATAACTTTGGTATTAAATTTATATTAATATTTGACTTATTTGTGGGTTGTGACAAGATCTTTAGCCTGGTTCTCTTCCACATGAATCTATTGTCGTGTTATCGTTCTTTCTGGAATCTGTATGTGTCATTTGAATTGATAACTCCAGCACAAAAAGGTGAGTAAATCTCACATGACATTATATACTTATGCAAGTGTGAAGCGATAACAATTGAATGTGTAGAATTATATGTGATGTTATAACTTCCTATGATTATTAATTATATGATGTTAAACCTGTTATTTTATCTGTCATCTCATCTGTTATTGATATTTGTTGTTAAACTGTTCATTTATATCTGTTCACCACTGCCAATTCCCTGTTAGTTTAGAAATCATTATGGATTGAAATGATACATACCTGAACGGACTTTAGAATAGGGAAAAATCATTATGGGCAGAACGATAGGGCTGAACGGTTTTTATTTATCTTACTTGGGACTGCGGGTTTGAAATGATAGAACCCGGATTGTCTTTGTAAATTGCGGATTGAAATGATATATATCCGTATCACTTGACCTAGGTCAGAAAACCATATACAGGCCCATGCTTATTTTATAAAGTATTTTGAATATTTTTATGTATTCTTAAAAGTGTAAATTTATGAAAATTTGATTTAAATTTGATTTTTAATGTTTAAACAAAGAAATTTTGATTTTTTCTATAAGTTAAAAATGTTGAATAGTTAAATGATTAAATTGAATTTTTGAAATATAACTTAAATCTAGAAATTTTGACTTTGGCTTTTAAAATGACTTTTAAGTTATATAAATAAAATTTTAAGTGGTTTAAAATGTAAATTTATGATAATTTGATTTAAATAGATTTTAAAGTATTTCTATAAATGAAAATGTTAAATAAATAAATGGTTAAATTGAATTTTGAAAATATAACTTAAGTTTGGAAATTTGAAAAAATTTGGTTTTAAAATGGTATTTAAGTTATATAGATAATATGGAAATTTAATTTTATTTGGAAAATGCTAAATATGATAATTTGATTTGAATTTGAATCTAAATGATTTAATAAAGTATTTTTGATTTTTCTGTGAATTAAATGGTTAAATAAATGAATGCTTAAAAGTGTAATATAAAATATAACTTGACTTGGAAATGTGAGTTTGGTTTTAATTAAAGATTTAAGTTAATTAAATAAATTGAAAATTTAGTTTAATGTGTGAAATGGTTATTCAAAAATGTAAGTGTAAATAAATTTTCAAATGTAAAAATGGGAAAATTGTACACTTAAATTTGTTAAATGAAATTATTGAAAAATTTGGATTTTTCTATGAAATGTTACTTTATAAAAATCATAAGTTAAAAGAGTATTTTTAAATGAACATATTGAATGTTAAAAATATGATTTTTATAATGTTTAAAGGGTTTAAATTGAAGTTTATTATTTGCTGGAAATACACTAAAATCTGAAAAATACTTTTTGTAGCATTCAGAAATGCCATGGTTTCTGTAAATGAACTAAAAACCTAATAAAAAGGCTATTACAGCAGTTCTGAAATGCTGTATTTGCTGTAGTAAATTTAAAAGACTAAAACTTAATAAAGGCCTATTACAGCAGTTCTGTAAATGCTGTAGTGGTCTGCTGTCTTTGCTGAAATTAATAAAAACCTTAACTTGAAACCTGAGCTGTTACAGCATTTCTGGAAATGCTGTCTTTGCTGTTTTAAACTAAATTTCAACTAAAAATGAGATTTAACAGCCGTTTTTAAATGTTGTCTTTGCTGAATTATAATGTTTTCAAGGATAACTTGTAACAGCTTGTTCTAAGTGATGTGAAAAACTGAAATTTTCAATGTTTATGGTTTTTGACTAAGTAAGTGAGCTTAGAATGGTTTGAAACTTTGAAAATTGAATGCTTGATTTGAAAGAATAATAACTCACTTTTAAATGATTTAAATGAATAAATTTAATTGGAAAATAAATCATTTTAAAAGGTGATTTGAATTGAAATAAACGAATGTTATCTTTGAATTTAAAAAGGCATTTTAAATTTAATATTTGGATTTGAATTCAAGTAATGATTTGATAATGAAGTTTTGAAAGGATATGATATTTTGATATTGAATTTGTTTTGGAAATGATTTGATATTTATTTTGATAAAGATTTGGATTTGAAATGATATTTTAATTTGAAGTATAAGATATTATTTTTAAAATTATAACCATGTTTTATAATAACGATATGTTGGCAAAGAGACCGGGATCAGATATGAGCATACTCTCTGTCGATACCGAAAACCACTTTGACAACCGTGTATGCGGTGGAGATTCCAGAATGAAGTAGGATGGTGGCGACGTTCTTGAGGTATATTATGTGGACCCGACTCCCGTGATTTGGTTTAAGGTGGCTAAAACAGGAGCAATCTCTGGCCAAAAGGGGTAGCTCCTCTAGTCGGACACATTTCTTCAATACCATTCTATTACGTTTTGTGATTGATTGGGTGCACCCCTTTGATTTGGGAATGTGTTCCGAGGTGGGCGTATGTGGCTGCTGCGTTACCACCAGCCCATGTGCGTAATTGGTATATCTATCCTGGCATTGCCTCATTGTGCCGTATCACCTACCATATCGAGCCTACTACGAGTTTGGTTTTCTCTCATAGCCCATGCGTATCTTCTCATAGTCTCCCGATCAGGAGATATGCAGATATTGGATGGACTACTGGGACTTTACGTGTTTGGGGCTATATGGGTAACCCCGTGATGATATTTTAAAGTAAGTTTATTTTACTGCTAGACACTATTAAAATAGCGTAATATTGCTACATAGTAAATAGTTTAATGGATCCTTAAAGGATGGGCGGTCTCAAGCATCCTTTAAGTTACTTGTACCTTTACTACAGTTCGCTTGAGTTAGTTTACATTGTATAAGTATGTATGTCCTGACTCGAGTGTTTGTATTTTTATTTACGCTCGAGTCAGCCTGAGTATTCACAGTTGGATTCCACTTTCTGGAGATTGGAATCGCTGGAGATTATCTGTTTGCCTAGTTTTATCTATTTCACTTCCAGTCATCCTGTTGATCCCAGTGTTGCATTCAGCTTGTGCTTGGTTATCATATTGAGACTTCTGTTGTATCTTATTTAACTCTGATATATTTATATGGTAGCTTCATGAACTACTATTTCTTTTACTTCCACTGCATTATTATTACTCTGTGCCTATGAACTGTGATTATTTATTTACTATATATTCTGAGATTTGCCAAATTTTATTTACAACGTGGTATTTTGAGCAATTCAAGTCTGACATGTGCGGATGCGAATGGTTGAAAATATCGGGTTGTTACAGGTGAACTTGGTTCTTCTACTGGTTTAGCCTCAATGTTAATTTCTTTGATCTATTCCAAGTCTACAACATCGCCGTTAATTTCTTTTGGCAGAAATTCCTTTTCTAAAAAGAAAGCATGCCAAGAAACAAGAAATTTTGATCCTCTGTATTGTAGAAAATATATCCCATTGTGTTTTTGGGATATCCTATAAATTTGCACAAACCGATCTTGCCTCTGGTTTATTCATACTAACGTTCTTAACATAGGTCGGACAGTCCTACGACTTCAAATACATAAATTGGGGTTTCTTCCCATACCACATCTCTTATGGTTTTTTAGGCATAGATTTAGTAGGAAACAAGTTCAAAACATGAGCTACGGTTTCCAATGCTTATCCCCATTAGGACATCCGTAACTCAGCCTTACACATCATGGAATGAACCATATCAAATAGGGTTCGATTCCTTTGCTCTGAAACACTTTTGTATTGTGGAGTATAAGGTAGAGTAACTTGAGAAATAATTCCATTATCTTTAAATTACCATTGAGCTCTTGTCCAATGTACTCGACTCCTTGATCAGATCGAAAAATTTCAATCTTTAGGTTCATTCGAATTTCTTCTTCATTCTTATATTCAATAAATTTCTCATAGACATCAGATTTGTTTTTCATAAGATAAACATATTCTAATCGAAATTATTAGTGAACGTTACAAAGTAAGAACTACTATCTTTAGTGGGTATAGGCATCAAGCTACATATATCACTATATACAAGACCTAAGAGTTCATCAATTCTTTCATTGCTCCCACTGAAGGGATGCTTGGTCATTTACCTTCGAGACACGAATCACATGTGTCAAATGATTCAGAATCAATCGATGGAAGAAAATCTTCAGCTTTCAATTTATGTAGTCGTTTCTCACTATATGACCTAGCCTACAATGCCAAAGATAATTATTATTTATATTAGAATTACTCGTATAACAAATGTAATTCATATTGATAACATTAATTCCTTTTTCGAAAATACCATCACATACTTTATTACCATCTAAATCAATGTTCATAACATTATTAATGCAGTGAAAAATATAACCAGCCTTAGACAATCTTGGCATAGATACAATTCCATAAATAAAGTCTTTTACAAAATAGCAATTATTTAATATCAATAAAAAACCACTCGGAAAAATTCAAATGAAAATATCCAACAACCATTGTATCTAAATAGATCTATCAACAACCTAAAGTCCGATTTCTCCCTTTGCTATGTGATGCCATTTCCTAAGCCCCTGCAATGAATTACATAGATGAGTTCTAGACTTAGCATCCAAAACCCAATATGATTTACTAATTGCAAAACAATTTTGAATCATACATATACCTGATAGCGTGGTAGTACCATATTACTTATCTTTATCAATTTTCAAGTACTCTTGACAATTCCTTTTCCAATGATCTTTCTTGTGACAGTGATGACATTCACCATTTTCAACAGCAGTATTTTTCTTACTTTTCTTGGTAACCCTCTTCTACTTCTTCAAACTTTTCGAAAAATGATGCATTAACCTTAACAGAAAGTATAGCCCCTTGGTCCTTGGACGTTGACTCAGCTACCTCAACATATCGAAGACCTTTATGAGGTTAATGCATAACTTGTTCTTACTATAATTCAATATAAATGGGTCCTATTGGAGAATAAGATACCTAAGGTTCAAATCATCTTATAACTTGTTGATCGCTACGTTTAATTGTAAAAGTATGACAGCATAGCCTTTCATCACCAGAACATAATTGCCCACTTTCTGTTCTTTATTCATTTTAGTATTGAATAGCCTTTTTGTAAGCTCATGCCTTATAGAACAAGACTATTCACAAAAGGGCCTTGAGACTATCAAATATCTCATAGTCATACATGTATTCGTGCTTCCTTTGTAACAACTTGTCTAACATAGGCAACACGAAAAATTGGGTGATCTCCAAGTTCAAAACCCATTTTTCATAATCAAGTTTCCGTCCGGAGTCAGCATCGTCGGTGGATTGTTCTATAGGATCGTAGGTAATATATGATCAGAGAAGCTTAAAAGTTACCGCTATCTTAATTGCTCTTAGCAAATTGATATAATTAGGTCCAATAGGCTTGTCACTTTCAGAAAACAGTTTTGGTGCAGGCCTTTTTTGCAAGTTTCAAATCGATACATTTGGACAATAACATAATAAATGTTCTTATAATATCTGTAAGGTTAAATTTTGTATTTCATTTAGAAAATAAATTCCCACTGGTCTTTTATGTTTCTCCAAATCCTTAAATGAAACATAGAAGCCTTTCGACTTCATTAGTACGAGTTAGGACTCGCCAGCCTTGGGATTCTGACCTTGAGTTTGCTCCACAATTTGTATCCCCATAGATAATCAATAACTCTTTATCGGTTGTATCATATACAAATCCTAACTCATGGTTCCTTGTCCTAATCTCATTTCAACCTTGAGTTTGTTAAACAAATCAAAAGAGATTATTCATTCGTACCTACCATTCATGATGGCTTAAGTATATTGCATGTACTATAAGTTTGCTTAACAAATACATATAGCTATCTTATTTCGTCTATTTTATATATTACTACTACTACAAATAGTATCTCTAGTTGAGTTTACTCAAAACTAGAGAGTACACAATTATTGGTATATAAATGGTAGAGGACCATTTTATATTAAAGATTCATAAACTTTAATATACTCTAGTGATATCTATTTGTAGAATAACGTATTTCTTTTGAAACACCCTTGTGAGTCAAGTGTCAAACACATAAGAAATCATGGTATATGTACTTTACGTATGTATTTATTCATTAAGTCTAATTAGTGTTTGTTAATGTTCCACCTTTAATTTATACATTCATATTATATAAGCTTAATGTTATATACTTTTTATATTTTATTTAATCTTATATTATATTTTATGTATAACATTATATTAATTAAATTTTATGTATTAAATAACATTTTAAATAATTTTTTATTATTCAATTGTAACATTTTATATCGAATATTTATACTATAACTTTTACAGTTTTTCATACACACACATACAAACATATTTCTATGTATGTATTTTTAATTTCTTAATTAACTTTAATTTATTTATTTAATTAAATAATTTTGGTTAAACATTACATTTTTTGAAAATTCTGTTATATAACATATGTACTTACATTGTCTTAAACAATTCAAGATGAAGTAATATACGTCATTATATCATATGTGTATATATATATTAATTAATTAATTAAATTAATCTTATTAATGAATAAAATATTCAAAATTAATTTTATATTATTTTCAAACATTTTGAAAAATTATGTTATAACATTTTATAATATGTTGCTTATTTTAAATTTAAATATTTTATTTTAGTTTCAATTTTTTATAAAAAAACAGCATAAGGCCAAATTCAAATTGGGTCAATTCTATTTAGGGCAAACTTTGGGGTTACTTCACCTTTCAGGTCTGGCTAGTAGCCAGGTAGCGTAGAGTACTTAATTACATTAACCCAATCTTGAAACTACTTCTCTAGATACCCTACTAGCTGGGTAAGCTTAATTATTTAACCCTAACATGATTAATTTAGACCGTATAGGGTATTGGGTTGTACTATTATTGGATCTGAGGCAGCACGAAGTGGGGAAATGGATAAGTTCTAAAAAAATTCTTGAATTTGGATCTTACTGAGCCTATAAAGTCTTAATTTATTTTGATCTTAACCAAATTTGTTTCAATTAAAATTAATATTTTATTAATTGCTAAATTATATTATATGATATAATATGTGTATCATATACACATATGTATGTATGTGCAACAATAAATGGAGTATATGGTTTAACATGCCGATGTGTCAATGCTGAGATTTACATCGCAATGGACATATTAGCCCTTCCTTATACATATATGCCGTCTAATACGTAAGTATATATACGTATGTGTATGTATGTAAATATTTATGTATAAATATATTATTAAATGATACTTGTAAAACATATACAAGTTAATATATATATATATATATATATGTATGTATATGTTTATACATATGTATGTATGTATGTATGTACGGTAATGTAATTGAAGTCAAATAAATTCAAACTTCAATTAACATAATAATTTTAAATTAATGTATTATATATATATATATCGAAACTTATTTTTTTTATACACAATCATCTATTCCTATGCACATTAAATTAATATCAAGAATTCTATATTTGTGTATATATAAATTTATTTTGATATAAACAAATAATTATACATACATGTATATAATTATGATTTCCATACGAAAATCATTAAATAAATATATTTATATAATTTTTTTGCAAGCAACAATAAAGATGTATGAAAATTTTAATAAATAATTTCAGTTATGTGACTCTTAAGTGTAAATTCAATCAGTGATTAATATCAAACGATTTGAATATTAATGTTTAGACGTCAATTAGTAGGTGTTGGGCCAAATTATTGTTTAAATAGCTTCGATAAAATCCAAATTTTCTTATAAAAGCATTACCCGATAGTGACAATTATGTACACTAATTCTCTTCATCAAAACTATATCACATTAGAACTTATGGAATTTGGTAATAGTCAAAATTCCAAGATCATCCACATTTAACATTATAGTCCAAACACAAAGTGTCACGACCCGTCTTCCACTAACCAGAAAGACGCATCATGAATTAAGAAAGAAAGGGATAAAAAGAGAAAAGATAGAGAAGAAAGAAGAAACAACATCAGAATCTCAACAGCGGAACGAATAAATTATATTAATAACATAAGTATTACATAGTGTACAACCATTATCAGAGTTACAAATATTATACATCACATACTAGACAGTTATAAACACCTGTCTAGTTATTACAACTCAATACAATACAAGGAAACTACTCAGAGAAACCAACACAGCGGAACACTATAAATATCTACAATGCAGAAGCCTCCTGCTCCATTGCTCCTCCACAATTCGTCAAAGCAAACCTGAATTCCTTGGCTACTCGTAAAAATTTGAGTACCCAAGAGTTTAAGAAAACAGAAGATAAACTCCGGGTCAGACATGGGTCTGGTGTGAATAACAGGTTAAAGTTGCTTAACTTTTGAAAACCTTTGAAAAGAAAGGTATCACGTAAGACTTCCCACAAATAAACATGGAAAAGTTTTTACCTTACGCTAACCAAAACATTTGATAGAAAATCCAGTGATATTATTATAGTGTCTAGGGTTTTCAAGTAAAATACAGAAATAGCTGGAATGCTTACATCTCATGTTCCAACATAGTTGGGCACAATCAATACGTACGACACTTATTGGAGTTTGGATTCCATACAACGACAGGGCTACTTGGGTACCGCCAGTCACAGTACGGGGCCTAGATCACCGTACCGAGAATCACTTCTAATCCCCTACAACACAAAGCCGAAACCATCCCTTATTGGATAGTCTCGAACAAGACAATATCGTAGTTGGCCGCGACCTAGCTGCCCACACAGCCGAATAAAAAGGAACTTCTAGACAGGGGAAAATCTCGTCCTACTTGGACATGTCCCACTTAGCCTTGCTGCACCTCCCCTGTTTTAGCCATTCCCGGTTGATGAGGCTTGAGGCTATGATTACCTTTAGAGAACACATCTCTTAGAATGCTCATCGTCCGCCTGACAATGTTCTGAAAGCATTCAATCCATACAAATTCGTTCCGGGTTCGAACGAAACCGAAGGCATTATCTCGTTACATTCATTTTGGAATCACCCTCAGAGTTAACGACGATAACCCTTGCACTCTGAATCTTCATCTTCTCTTGAGATTCACGACCTATCGTTAATTTAGATCGATGTGGTTTTCGGATATCCAAATACGGAAAGCCGATCCCGGTCTCATCGAATCAAAAACTCCATCTTTTAGGTCCAAGTTGTTTTAAGTTTAAGACAATTCAATTTAATTATCTATATACACACAGATAATTCACATCATCACAATAGATAATTAATATTATCATCATAAACAGATAATCCATATTATCATCTTAATTAGATAATCTACATTATCATCATCAATAGATAATTCATATTATCATCACAATGCAACCAAGGCATCCATATCACACAACATTATTTATCTCATATCCGAGATTCAAACCATTCAAGGAAGTCTGTATCATCCATATATAAATAAGGATTAATAATCACACCATTTATAATTAATTTAAAATGAATTAAATTAATTATTCCAATACTAATTAATTTAAAGTAAATTAAATTAATTACTTCATTCTATAAATCCTGCTTATATAACCATTAATTAATTACAAAACAATCAATCAATTAATTAACCTCTAATTAATCCCCTTGATTAATCATCCTTGATTAATTATTCTTTAATTACATTCAAGTAATTATCCTTTAATTAATTTCACAAATTATTTATCCTTAACCAAAAACTATAATTAGCCTTTAATTACTTCATTAATTAATTAACTATAATTAATTACATTAATCCTTAATTAATTACATTAATTAATCACTTATTATCGATTAATTAATGTTAATTAATCAATTCTTACATCATTAATTATAATAATTAATGATCTTTAATTACATTTTTTATTTAAATTAATTACATTAAGTCATTAATCTTTATTTAAACCATAATTTTTAATCACCCTTGATTAATCCCACTCAGTAATTAACTACCCTTAATTACTTCACCAAATAAATTCATTATTCCTTAATTTATTATCATTAAATTAATTCCTTGATTAATTTCACAAAGTAATTTAAACTTAAATTACTTGCATTATTAAATCATTCTCAGTTAATTACATCCTGTAATTACCTAATAGTTACTTCACTAAGTAATTATACTTCATTAAATTACATTAAGTAATCATACTTCACAAATCACCAAGTAATTATTTCAAATTAATTAAACTGAATTAATTAACTTAAACTAATCAAATTAAACTCAATTAATTACAATGAGTAATTAATTCCTTAATTACTTCCGTAAGTAATTATACTTAAACAATTTACACAAATGATTATCTTTAATTAATTAATCTAATTAATTATTAAAATTAATTACATTAATTAATTAATAATCCCTGGTTAATGACCTTCATTAACTATTAAAATTCTTTGATTACTTTTCTAAAGTAATTAAACTTACATTAATCATTATTAATTATAAATTAATTAACCATAAATAACCCATTAATTAATCCTAATTATTTAATTAATCAAGTGTTAACTGTAACTTAATTAATCCTTAATTACTTGATTAATTAACTACTAATCATTAATTAAAATCTAATCTTATTTAATCAACGATTCTTAAATTACAAGTTAATTATTTCTTAATCAATTAACTTAAACCTTAATTAATAATTTAAAACCCTTAATTACCTTAGTTAACTATCCATTCCGTTAATTAATTAATTAAATAAATTATCCATTTAATTACCCTAATAATTAAATGAAATTACAAATCATTAAATTCTAAATTTACTTTAAGATAAAACCTTTTTTTATCTATGGTTAAATTATCATTCATAAATACAGTTGAAAACACTTATTTCAAATTTAATTTCAAAATTTCATTTTAAATTCAAGTTTTAAAAAGAAAACCAATTTATCTTTAACAAAGTTTACAACCAATTTAAAACTTTGAATTTCACATGTTAAAGAATACTTATATCTTATAAAAGAAATTTAAAGATTTTAAACTAAATTCCTTTTAAATTCAAATCATTAAAGTATACTTTAACCTTTAAACTTATTTACAACATTTAAATTTATAAACTTATTTTATTTCCAAAACCTAAGATTCAAATTCAATTTGAATTCAAATTTTAAAATTCTGATTTAAACTTTATTTAAATCCTTCCTTACATTTTCAAACTCCATTTAAATTCAAATCCTTAAAATACACTTTAACTTCTTAAACACTTACGTCATTAAGACAATTTGAATTTAAAAACTTATTTATTTCCAAACTAAGATTTAAATTAAACTTGAATCTATTTTTAGACTTAGATTTAAACTTAATTTAAATCCTTGCTTGTCATTTAAAATACATTTTTAAATTTTTTTAAAAACTAAACAGAACGGGTTTTTAAAAACCTGTAGCAAAACTCTTCACCAAGCCACCTCAATTTTTGCTTCGAGTAAAATCTTCATCACTTCGAGCAAATCATCGAACTACCCGAGGAAAACTCGAAACAACTCCTCTGCTCAACCAACTTCACCAGAAAATAAGCAGTGCACCGTGCACACGTACGGTGACGCCGCTCAACTCCGATCATCAGCAATGATCTCCTCAAGTCGCCAAATGACCTCGAACCTGATCACGCTCAACAGATCTTCACTTCAAACTCAAAATCGAATTCGAGTACTCAACTTCAAATCTGGAACCAAAAATGACAGAATCCAGGAACCATCTTGTCAAAACCTGAAATTGCCTCGTATTCGAATCTCTGATCACCATGTCGACTGCAACTCCGGCCACGACTACGGCAATGCTCCAGCTACTATCCCTTTAAATTCTATCGAACTCGATTACCCAGAGATATTGGGGTGATCACAATTCTTAAACCAGTAAAAACTAGGTTTACAGAACAAAACCCAACACCACAGCCTCCACAGTGATTTTCCACCTCTTCCGCCATTTTTTCCATCATTACTGATCACTCTACCATCACCAGAAGAAATCCCGACCTCCCAGACAATCAAGATCAACAGAGACACTCAATTTTTCATTTTCTGGTTAAACCTGAAATGCTATCAAATCTCTTTACTAAAAATCGCAATTTTTGTTTCAAAAATCAATTTTTAGCTTTAGCTTTTGATTCATATACCTGAATCTATGAAACAATTAAATTGAATTTTTACTTGTTTTGAGTTTACACTGTTGTTTCTTTATTTCCAGTAAAACTGCAAATTTTTGTTTTTACTTAAACGAAATTTTAAACTAAAATTTATGATAAATTAAACATACTTTGTTCAAGACTCAAGTACTAATAAAGATTGATTCAAGAGCAATTGAATTTTTTCTAAATTATGAACCTGGAACTAAAAAAAACTGAAGTAGCATAAAACAGCAATCTATACTCATAATCCATTCATACACAGAATACAAACATACACAACAAAATATTTATCACAGAAAACTAGCATGCAACCATAACCATACTTAAGTTCTAAATTTGTGAGGTTACTCACCTGAAACAAATGAGAACATACCCTTTTTCCTTGAAAACTGTTTTGAAAATTTGTGCTTTGGCTCAGATTAACTTCACATATACTTGCATGCATGCTTGACTCCATATGCATTTGAAACTTTAAATTTGAATGCTTTGCTTTAAAATGCCTCAATTTAAAAATTTGTTGAGACTGCTTTTGATTTTTGAAAATGCTTGCAGGTAGGCTTGATATTTGAGAGGGTTACAGGCTTCTGAAAAATATCTACAGGTTTGGCTTAGATTTTTGGAAGATGATTACAGGGTTTTAGTTAGAACCTGAAAAATGTTACAAGGTTGTGATTCTTGGAATTTTGGTTCTAGTTTTTGAAGATCTCAGGTTTGATTTTGAAAATAAATTATAGGATATTGATTTTGGTTAGAGAGGTGTTTGATTCACTGGTTTGTTGAGGAATTTGTACAGGTTTTAATTTTGTTTCAGGTTTGAGGAATGATGTATTAATTTCTGATTAACTTTGAGAAAATTTGCAGGCTTAAATTAAAATGGGGAGGATAGAAAAAGTATAGAAAGGAAGAAGCCTATGTTTATATGAATATGAAATGTGATTTATTAAAAATAAAAAGAAAAAACAAAAATTAAAATAACACTTGTTCCACATCTTAACACTTGTCATTATAATAGTTTATTTATTAACACTTGTCACTCAAACCATTTAATATATTAACATTTGTGTTATAAGTAATTTTACTTATTTTTATCTATTTTAAAAGAAAATAAAACCCTTTTTCTTTATTTGTTAAATGCTTATATATATAAATTATTTTCATATGTAAATGTGTATGTGCATTTTTTTTAAAGAAAATGTAATGAAACAAAATATATATAAAAAAATTAAAGCTTATCCAAATAATTTTAAAAAAATGTTTATTCTTTTTGAATTCAAATTTAATTAAAATTCAAATTCTATTTAAATTTAAAAATCCAATTTAAAGCTAATTTATATCATATACAATTTAAAATAGAAATTTTATTAACCTATCTATTTTTACAGTTATTACTACTTGAAAATAACATATTTATCCAATTTAAATAATTTATAAAAGAAATTATAAATTACTTATCTTATTTAACTTATTTAAATGCATTAATGTTTAATATATAAATGGTATTTTAATTTTTCATATATAATTTCAAATTATATATATTAAGCTATATTTAAAAAGAAGCTAAAATAAATCTTTTATTAATTTTATACTTAAGCTAAGACATAATCTAAACAAATTAATATTTACCCTAAGTATTTAAAACCATATAGTTTATTTATTAGTTAACTTTGAAAATTTATATATTCAATTAAATCATAATCTTCCGAATTATCAAATTGTATTTTGAAATTTAAAAACTGGATTTATTTATTAAATTCAAATCTTATCTATTCACAATATATATATAAATATAAATATAAATATATGCATTATAAATAGGAAAACATTTTATTAGTTTTTTTTAAAAGATAAAATTCACCAATTAAATATCTATTTAATTGGATTGTTAAATCAAGTCAAATTTTATTAACAAAATTTATCAAATCAATTTAATTTTAAATACAGATTATTAAATTGATATTGCCAAAATTTCCGGGATATCACATTCCTTCCTCCTTAAAATAATTTCGTCCCTGAAATTTAAAAGCAAAGGTAATTTAATAACCCATTATAGATTTTAAATTTTAAATCACAAGCATACATCAATCATATGCTAACAACCATAACAACCAATTTATCCAATTAAACAAATTTAATTATCTAGACGAAATTCTGGATAAAATTTCCTCGAGTTTCCCCAAGTATATATATATATATATACACACACACACATACCGGGATACTCGCTCTACAGAATCCAAACAATCAAAACTACGAAGCTACAGGGCTCCTACTCATCTAGATCTACAAAACTAAACAAGATATCAGACTACAGACGAGTCTGACTCAACAACCAAACCTCCTGAATTGCTGGTTCCACAACCAGAGATACACATACTCCCTCAGAGATACGTGAAAACACATTGAATCTCAGTTATCCAAACTGGCAATTCAACTCTTAAAAACCAAACACCAATCCAACCAAAACACAGAAGAGATCCAAAACACCTCAGAGCTAGCTTGCCAGACTTACCAAAACTTATAGCTCCATTAGATCGGAGAAAAATTATTCAAAACCAAATTTCCAATTCCGGAATCCAAATTCCTTCATCTCTTATCCATTAAATTCTTCGGACGATTCTGGGCTACCTACATCCTCCCTGATCAGTCACCTTACGCTAATGCCACTCAAAACATACAAAATCGGAAACAACCCATCAAAATGATCCTCTAAAGATCAAGCATCAACCAAGAACACAACTCTACTCCACAAACAACAGAAGACTGAACTTACTTCTCCCATCCGGAAAAGACAAAACATATGCACTCCCAAACTGCTTCCGCTGCAAACCTCTGATCTGGAATAGAAGAAAATGCTGATGATGAACGCGAGCATAATCTGGACAACATATCCCAGAAATATGATTCAACAGATCCATAAAAGATAACTCAAAAGTTCCACCAATCCTGAGCTGATTTACCAAACCCTATCTCAAGGAACCATCCTACAACTAGCTGAACTACCGACATTACTCCTGGAATCCGGTTGATAATAAAACTTAATCTCCAGATGTGGACAAACCTCTGTCTTCCCAGAAGACATCCAGAAAATCTTCAATAACTCAAAAGAACACTCAAACTATCGCAAGTCTCTTTTGCGATCAACCAAGCCTAATATCCAAAGAAAACCGTTCTCTCTTTACCAATCAGAACAACTTACGTTTATCTAGCCAATCCATCAAAGAAATGGATCCACTCTGCTGCTTCTGAACTCCACCTCTAGAAAAATTGCTCAGCCAGAAAACTTCCTTGCCGGCATACAGAACACTCCGAGCTGCACTGCTGACACCGATGCCAAAGACTTCCTAATCCAAAGCTCTTCGAGAAACTCGGACCTCACGGTCAAACACAAACAACCAGCTGAACTCAGCCACATCACCGAAGCAGACATACTTCCTAAAACTTGTTCCAAAGAAACATCTTCGGACACAATCCATAGCTACTGCATCTCATCACGCAGCTACTACTTCCTGAGGTATCAAGATACCATTACTCACTTTTGCCAACTAATAGATCCAAACTCTACTTATTCATCTTCAAAGATAGACTCCGAACCTTAACAGGTTTCCTTCAGAGATCGATGAAATCCTTTCACCACAGCGAAGCTTACTCGAGACGGTATTGGGTCTACAGTCTCGACAGTTACACTTCCAACCTCAAACATTTAAACTCCCACCAATGGTAGTAGTCGTGTTATATACACCACTACCTTATCTACCTTTATATCCTATATTGGAAAACCCAAATATGTATCCCAACAAATAGGTAGAAATAAATATATGTAAATATATATTAAAATTACAAATACGCTCTCTCAAGAAAGACAACACTCCAAAGCCTAGGTATTCACTTAACCTAGCGCTCTGATACCAACTGTCACGACCCGTCTTCCACTAACCAGAAAGACGCATCATGAATTAAGAAAGGGATATAAAGAGAAAAGATAGAAAAGAAAGAAGAAATAACATCAGAATCTCAATAGCGAAACGAATAAATTATATTAATAACACAAGTATCACATAGTGTACAACCATTATCAGAGTTACATGGATTATACACTACATACTAGATAGTTATAAACACCTGTCTAGTTATTACAACTCAATACAATACAATACAATACAAGGAAACTACTCAGAGAAACCAACACAGCGGAACACTATAAATATCTACAACGCATAAGCCTCCTGCTCCATTGCTCCTCCACAATTCGTCAAAGCAAACCTGAATCCCTTGGCTACTCGTAAAAATTTGAGTACCCAAGAGTTTAAGAAAACAGAAGATAAACTCTGGGTCAGACATGGGTCTGGTGTGAATAACAGGTTAAAGTTGCTTAACTTTTGAAAACCTTTGAAAAGAAAGGTATCACGTAAGACTTCGCACAAATAAACATGGAAAAGTTTTTACCTTACGCTAACCAAAACATTTGATAGAAAATCCAGTGATATTATTATAGTGTCTAGGGTTTTCAAGTAAAATACAGAAATAGCTGGAATGCTTACATCTCATGTTCCAACATAGTTGGGCACAATCAATACGTACGACACTTATTGGAGTTTGGATTCCATACAATGACAAGGCTACTTGGGTACCGCCCGTCACAGTACGGGGCCTAGATCACCGTACCGAGAATCACTTCTAATCCCCTGCAACACAAAGCCGGAACCATCCCTTATTGGATAGTCCCGAACAAGACAATATCGTAGTTGGCCGCGACCCAGCTGCCCACACAGCCGAATAAAAAGGAACTTCTAGACAGGGGAAAATCTCGTCCTACTTGGGCATGACCCACTTAGCCTTGCCGCACCTCCCCTGTTTTAGCCATTCTCGGTTGATGAGGCTTGAGGCTACGATTACCTTTAGAGAACACATCTCTTAGAATGCTCATCGTCCGCCTGACAATGTTCTGAAAGCATTCAATCCATACAAATTCATTCCGGGTTCGAACGAAACCGAAGGCATTATCTTGTTACATTCATTTTGGAATCACCCTCAGAGTTAACGACGATGACCCTTGCACTCTGAATCTTCATCTTCTCTTGAGATTCACGACCTATCATTAATTTTGATCGATGTGGTTTTCGGATATCCAAATACGGAAAGCCGATCCCCGTCTCATCGAATCCAAAACTCCATCTTTTAGGTCCAAGTTGTTTTATGTTTAAGACAATTCAATTTAATTATCTATATACACTCAGATAATTCACATCATCACAATAGATAATTAACATTATCATCATAAACAGATAATCCATATTATCATCTCAATTAGATAATCTATATTATCATCATCAATAGATAATTCATATTATCATCACAATGCAACCAAGGCATCCATATCACACAACATTATTTATCTCATATCCGAGATTCAAACCATTCAAGGAAGTCTGTATCATCCATATATAAATAAGGATTAATAATCACACCATTTATAATTAATTTAAAATGAATTAAATTAATTATTCCATTACTAATTAATTTAAAGTAAATTAAATTAATTACTTCATTCTATAAATCCTGCTTATATAACCATTAACTAATTACAAATCAATCAATTAATTAATTAACCTCTAATTAATCCCCTTGATTAATCATCCTTGATTAATTATCCTTTAATTACACTCAAGTAATTATCCTTTAATTAATTTCACAAATTAATTATCCTTAAGCAAAAACTGTAATTAACATTTAATTACTTCATTAATTAATTAACTATAATTAATTACATTAATCCTTAATTAATTACATTAATTAATTACTTATTATCGATTAATTAATCTTAATTAATCAATTGTTAATTACATCATTAATTATAATAATTAATGATCTCTAATTACATTTTCTATTTAAATTAATTACATTAAGTAATTAATCTTTATTTAAACCATAATTTTTAATCACCTTTGATTAATCCCATTCAATAATTAACTACCCTTAATTATTTCACTAAATAAATTCATTATTCCTTAATTATTATCTTTAAATTAATTCCTTGATTAATTTCACAAAGTAATTTAAACTTAAATTACTTCCATTATTAAATCATTCTCAGTTAATTACATCCTGTAATTACCTAATAATTACTTCACTAAGTAATTATACTTTATTAAATTACATTAAGTAATTATACTTCACAAATGATCAAGTGATTATTTCAAATTAATTAAACTGAATTAATTAACTTAAACTAATCAAATTAAACTCAACTAATTACAATGAGTAATAAATTCCTCAATTACTTCCGTAATTAATTATACTTAAATAATTTACACAAATGATTATCTTTAATTAATTAATATAATTAATTATTAAAAGTAATTACATTAATTAATAATCCCTGGTTAATGACCTTCATTAACTATTAAAATTTCTTTAATTACTTTCCTAAAGTAATTAAACTTACATTAATCATTATTAATTATAAATTAATTAACCATAAATAACCCATTAATTAATCTTAATTATTTAATTAATCAAGTGTTAACTGTAACTTAATTAATCCTTAATTACTTGATTTAATTACTAATCGTTAATTAAAATCTAATCTTATTTAATTAACGATTCTTAAATTACAAGTTAATTATTCCTTAATCAATTAACTTAAACCATAATGAATAATTTAAAACCCTTAATTACCTTAATTAACTATCCATTCCATTAAATAAATAAATAAATAAATTATCCATTTAATTACCCTAATAATTAAATGAAATTACAAATCACTAAATTCTAAATTTACTTTAAGATAAAACCTTTTTTATCTATGGTTAAATTATCATTCATAAATACAATTGAAAACATTTATTTCAAATTTAATTTCAAAATTTCATTTTAAATTCAAGTTTTAAAAAGAAAACCAATTTATCTTCAAAGTTTACAAACAATTTAAAATTTTGAATTTCACATGTTAAAGAATACATATATCTTATAAAAGAAATTTAAAGATTTTAAACTAAATTCCTTTTAAATTCAAATCATTAAAGTATACTTTAACCTTTAAATTTATTTACAACATTTAAATTTATAAACTTATTTTATTTCCAAAACCTAAGATTCAAATTCAATTTGAATTCAAATTTTAAAATTCTGATTTAAACTTTGTTTAAATCCTTCCTTACATTTTCAAACTCCATTTAAATTCAAATCCTTTAAATACACTTTAACTTCTTAAACACTTTTATGTCATTAAGACAATTTGAATTTAAAAACTTATTTATTTCTAAACTAAGATTTAAATTAAACTTGAATCTATTTTTAGACTTAGATTTAAACTTAATTTAAATCCTTGTTTATCATTTAAAATTCATTTTTTAAATTTTTTTAAAAACAGAACAGAACAGGTTTCTAAAAACCTGTAGCAAAACTCTTCCCCGAGCCACCTCAATTTTTGCTTCGAATAAAATCTTCATCACTTCGAGCAAATCATGGAACTACCCGAGGAAAACTCGAGACAACTCCTCTGCTCAACCAACTTCACCAGAAAACAAGCAGTGCACCATGCACACATACGGTGACGCCGCTCAACTCCGATCATCAACAATGATCTCCTAAAGTCGCCAAACGTCATCGAAACTGATCACCCTCAACAGATCTTCACTTCAAACTCGAAATCGAATTCGAGTACTCAAATTCAAACCTGGAACCAAAAATGACAGAATCCAGGAACCATCTTGTCAAAACCTGAAATTGCCTCGTATTCGAATCTCCGACCACCATGTCGACTGCAACTCCGACCATGACTACGACAGTGCTCCAGCTACTATCCCCTTAAATTCTATCGAACTCGATCATCCAGAGATATTAGGGTGATCACAATTCTTAAACCAGTAAAAACTAGGTTTACAGAACAAAACCCAACACCACAGCCTCCACAGTGATTTTCCACCTCTTCCGCCATTTTTTCCATCATCATTGATCACTCTACCATCACCAGAAGAAATCCCGACCTCCCAGACAATCGAGATCAACAGAGACACTCAATTTTTCATTTTCTGGTTAAACCAGAAATGCTATCAAATCTCTTTACTAAAAATCGCAATTTTTGTTTCAAAAATCAATTTTTAGCTTTAGCTTTTGATTCATATACCTAAATCTATGAACAATTATATTGAATTTTTACTTGTTTTGAGTTTACACCGTTGTTTCTTTATTTCCAGTAAAACTACAATTTTTTTTTACTTAAACAAAATTTTAAACTAAAATTTATGATAAATTAAACATACTTTGTTCAAGACTCAAGTACTAATAAAGATTGATTCAAGAGCAATTGAATTTTTTCTAAATTATGAACCTCGAACTAAAAAAAACTGAAGTAGCATAAAACAGCAATCTATACTCATAATCCATTCATACACAGAAGACAAACATACACAACACAATATTTATCACAGAAAACTAGCATGCAATCATAACCATACTTAAGTTTTAAATTTGTGTGGTTACTCACCTGAAACAAATGAGAACAGACCCTTTTTCTTTGAAAACTGTTTTGAAAATTTGTGCTTTGGCTCAGATTCACTTCACATATACTTGCATGCAGGCTTGACTCCAGATGCATTTGAAACTTTAAATTTGAATGCTTTGCTTTAAAATGCCTTAATTTAAAAACTTGTTGAGACTGCTTTTGATTTTTGAAAATGCTTGCAGGCAGACTTGATATTTGAGAGGGTTACAGGCTTCTGAAAAATATCTACAGGTTTGGCTTAGATTTTTGGAAGATAATTACAGGGTTTTAGTTAGAACCTGAAAAATGTTACAAGGTTGTGATTCTTGGAATTTTGGTTCTAGTTTTTGAAGATCTCAGGTTTGATTTTGAAAATAAATTATAGGATCTTGATTTTGGTTAGAGAGGTGTTTGATTCACTGGTTTGTTGAGGAATTTGTACAGGTTTTAATTTTGTTTCAGGTTTGAGGAATGATGTATTAATTTCTGATTAACTTTGAGAAAATTTGCAGGCTTAAATTAAAATAAGAAGGATAGAAAAAGTAAAGAAAGGAAGAAGCCTATGTTTATATGAATATGAAATGTGATTTATTAAAAATAAAAATTAAAAATCAAAATAACATTTGTTCCACATCTTAACACTTGTCATTATAATTGTTTATTTATTAACACTTGTCACTCAAACCACTTAATGTATTAACATTTGTCTTATAAGTAATTTTACTTATTTTTATTTATTTTAAAAGTAAATAAAACCCTTTTTCTTTATTTGTTAAATGCTTATATATATATATAAATTATTTTCATATGTAAATGTGTATGTGCATTTTTTTAAAGAAAATGTAATGAAACAAATTATATATAAAAAAATGAAAGCTTATCCAAATAATTTTAAAAAAATGTTTATTCTTTTTGAATTCAAAATTAATTCAAACTCAAGTTCTACTTAAATTTAAAAATCCAATTTAAAGCTAATTTATAACATATACAAATTTAAATTTTTTATTAACCTATCTATTTTTACATTTATTACTATTTGAAAATAACATATTTATCCAATTTAAATAATTTATAAAAGAAATTATAAATTACATATCTTATTTAACTTATTTAAATGCATTAATGTTTAATATATAAATGGTATTTTAAATTTTCATATATGATTTTAAATTATATATATTAAGCTATATTTAAAAAGAAGCTAAAATAAATATTTTATTAATTTTATATTAAGCTAAGACATAATCTAAACAAATTAATATTTACCCTAAGTATTTAAAACCATATAGTTTATTTATTAGTTAGCTTTGAAAAGTTATATATTCAATTAAATCATAACCTTCCAAATTATCAAATTGTGTTTTAAAATTTAAAAACTGGACTTATTTATTAAATTCAAATCTTATCTATTCACAATATATATACACACACACATTATAAATAGGAAAACATTTTATTAGTTTTTTTTAAAAGATAAAATTCACAAATTAAATATCTATTTAATTGGATTGTTAAATCAAGTCAAATTTTATTAACAAAATTTCTCAAATCAATTTAATTTTAAATGCAGATTATTAAATTGATATTCCTAAAATTTTCGGGATATCGCACAAAGTCGTTGATTTAAGAATAGTAATCATTATTAATTGAAATACTCTGGCTAGAGATTTTGGCTTTAAGTTGATTGCAGTTGACCATGATACTAACCCCGTATAATCGAGGAGATAAATCTTCTCTTGGATAGTGTTTCAATTTCAATAATTCCACTCAACCGAACCACAGTTGTTCAATGGATGTCATACCATGATTTAAGTATAATCAAAGCGAGGCTTTCATATTAAAGATCAATAGTATTCTCCAATCAAGAGAACCATGTAAGATTTTTCACACTGATATTTTTCATTTGACCTTAATCATATTAATCAATAGAAAATTATCAAGTGATTCATTCTATAGTTATCCAATAACTGTCAATACGTAATCCCTTGGTGCCCCCCAACAGTTATGAGTAATACACTGCCCAACATTTGGAGAGTGTTATGTATTCTATTTTTAATGGATGCATCGGTATTAGATCTGGCCACAACTTTACTTGGAATATTTAAAATGATGTGTTTATTACATTGTGATAAAATACTCATGATCGCAACTATTTGTAATTTCCTCTCACAAGCACACCATTTATGGATTCTCGTTTAAGTATACTTAAATTGAATAATTAACTTATTATAACATTTATAACAAGCATATTACAAGAAGAAAACATCTTTTATTACGAATGAGTATTGATTGCAGGTTAATAGTTTACAGTAAATTACATAATTTCCCCTAGGACATACCACTAACTCTATCAGTTGCATCACTAAATCCTTCTAATACAACATGATATCGTTTATAATATAAATCATAGCCTATAGTTCCTTTCAAATAAAATATAATTCTAGAAATAGCTTTTCAATGTTTATAACCTAGATCACTCGTAAATCGACACAACATGCTTATAATATGTGTTATGCTTAGTCTAGTGCAATGCATGATATACATAAAATTCCCAATAACATTGGAAAGTTCAAGTTGAGAAATAATTTTTCCAGCATTCTTCACTAATTTAATACTATAACTCAAAGAGTAGGAGCTCCTTTGTCATTGTGATGACTGTACTTCTAGGGGACCTTATTGATGTAGTGAGATCATGTTAGTACCTTCACTTCCTCTTTCCTTATGACTTTGATCCTTAAGATTACATCGGTCTCTTCCAAATGTTTCATATCAAAATTAGAGGACATAAACCTTTTTGTTTTTTCACACAAGATTTATCTGAGCCAAATATTAGCATGTCATCAACATATAAACACATTATAACATGACCTTTTTTATCCGATTTACTATAAATGCATTTATTGGCATCATTAACAGTGATGCAAGAGCTTTTTATTAAACCTCTCATGCATTGCATGGATGCATGTTTCAGTTCATATAAAGATTTCACCAATTTACAAACTTTCTTTTCTTGGTCTAGATTTATGAAACCTTCTAGTTTTACCATATATATTCCTCCCTCCAAATCACCATTTAAAAAAGTATTTTTCACATCCATCTAACGAATTACCAGTTTGTGAATGGATACAAGTGCTGTCAAACAACTAATCAAAGTGATACGACCAACATGAGCATATGTATAAAAATAATCTACTCCATGTATTTGCTTAAAACCCTTCGCAACTAATTTGGCTTAAATTTATCAATGGATCCATCTATATTCAGTTTTTTCTTACCGATCCTTTTACATCCTATTGGTTTAACACTAAGAGATAAATCTATCATAATCCAAGTTTGGTTTAACAAAATTGAATTCATTCCATCATTGTAGCTTCTTTTTAGAAAATAGTATAACTCACTACACTAGAATGATTTTTAAGGTCATCATCAACATTCATTACGTATCTAGTTATATTAAGGATTTCATCTTTACTTCCATATACTAAATATGCAACAAATTTAGGACTGTAGTCCTTTTCTATCTCACTCGTTTGCTTTTCCTATATTTGGTATTTTCTTTAGGTATTGATATTTCATTACTGTTTTGAAAAGATATATAATCTTCGTCATTGCTATCATTAGTTCCTACAGGTTTTGAAATAAATGATATCAATGGTTCCCCAATAGATTGATTTTCAAAAATATATAATTATTTTTGAAAAAATTCTACAACCATAGATTCTTTTACTTCAATTTCAAGTATTATGAATCTAAGTGTTATCCCACTCTTTGGTCAAGGCTGTAATATCAACTAATTAGTTGGAAAAAGATGGATATCAGGATTGGAAATCGATTGGAAACAAGCTTGTGATTAATGTCGTCAAAATTTATCCAAACTACGATCAAGGCGGAATCGATTGGGAGTGATGATCAAGGCTAGGAGAGACCGTGCTTCAAATTTTTAGACAATCGGAGTTCGTGTGCTCGATCGGGATAGGTCGTTCGGTCGGAATAAAGTGGTTCAAAGTATTTGGAGTTTGACCTTGTGGCTCGGTCGTTCGGCATGGCAATGTCCAGTCGAGGTATGGAAGTTCAGGAAGGTCGCTTGGTTGCGGCTCGACATTGCCACTCGGCATTGGACATCGCTTGGCATCATACCTCGCTCGGCATTGCCGTTCAGCATTGGACGTCGTTAGGCATCATACCTCGCTCGGCATTTACGCTCGGTATTGGAAGTCGCTCGGCATTGGATGTCGTTCGGCATCATACCTCGCTCGACATTGGAAGTCGCTCAGCATTGGATGTCGTTCGACATCATACCTCGCTCGACATTGCCTTTCGGTATTGGAAGACGCTTGGCATTGGATGTCGTTCAGCATCATACATCGCTCGGCATTAGAAGTCGCTCGGCATTGGATGTCGTTCGGCATCATACCTCGCTCGGCATTAGAAGTCGCTTGGCATTGGACATCGCTCGGCATCGAACCACGCTCGGCATTGATTGCCGCTCGGCATTGGATGTCGCTCGGCATTGATGAGATGGCTCGGCATTAGTGAGACAGCTTGGCATTGGTGAGGTCAGGGTCACTCGGCATTGGTGAGACGGCTCGGTATTATGGTGAAGCTGGTGTGGATCGACACTATGGAGAGGCCGGTCTGGCCTGGCACTATGGAGAGGCCGGTGTGGCTCGTTATTATGGAGATATGTGGCTCGGTGGAAGGTCTTGATGGGCCTACACCATTCAGAAAGCCCAACAACTCATGATTTGCCTATAAATACAACATGTGGGGTTTTAGAAAGTGGATCTTCTTCTGGCTCTCTCGCTTTCTATTTTCTAAGGCTGAGGTTACTCTTCCATTTTGTAACTGTGATTGATTATTACAGCAACGAAAAGGAAATTTCTGGAGTGGATGTAGGCCGGAGTTAGCCGAACCACTATAAAATCCGTTGTTCTTTACTGCTTTCATTTTAGTTTTCATTGTTCTTCATATTTATACTCTCTGCATAAACTCTGTTTGTGAGCTGTGACTGGTACTTGGTGCTTTCACCTGGGTTTGGGTATTAGTGACCAATTTTGGCGCTAAAATTTTGGTGCTTTCACTGAGAAGGCTAGCACTTAGGAATTTCGGAGCTTGGATTTTGGATTGAAAAGCTTAGGAACTCGGATTTTGGAAAGCAATGGCTAGACCACCAATAAGGAAGCAAGCAGCGGAAATGAGCAATCTGGAAGGAAGTCAAGCGACCTCTTTTAGAGCTGGAGAGGATCATGCATCCATCTACGTAACTCGAGACGAGATGCAGGTTATGATGAATTCTATGCAAGAGTAGATGATGAAACAGAAAGAGGAGATTATGCAGGCTCTTCTTAGGCAATTTGGACTACCAGGAACTACAGGTGCTCAAGTTCTTGGAACTGGACCAAAGGGACTCAACCAGCAGGCAGATGGAGTGGTTCAGCAGGGGCAACTCCCAATCAACAAATGACTAACAATCTGGATGGACCAAGACTCGAGAGCACACCACCAGGTAATGTTGGACTAGTTCATGGAGGGATACTGGATGATGCTACGCGGCCCGACGCCAAAAGAAATGCCGGAGTACATGATGAGGAATATGTGCCAGAATTTCCTTGGGGGCTTGGAGGGCAGTTTGGAAACATGGATAGGGGCAACCTTGGTTGGAAATGCCAGATTGGCTGACCTTATCAGGCGGACTATTCATGGAGCTCTGACAAACAGGGATTCAGAGGAAGTCGACGAAAGCCTGTTTACCCAAAACATCAGGACGGCTAGAAATCCGCCCTATTTCAAACTGCCCACTCTGGAAGTGTACAACGGGAAGACGGATCCAACTGACCACTTGATGAGGTACACTAGGCATATGAAAGTGATGGGGGCAACAGAGGAGGTTATGGCTTGATGCTTCCTCCTATACTTGGATGATATAGCTGCCATGTGGTTTAGGAAGATGGAGGATGGATCCATTGGAATAAGGTCGGAACTGGTGGGCAAGTTCTTAAGTCAGCTTCGTGTTCACATAAAAAGGCCAAACAACGTGACGACGTTGACGTCGGTTAAACAGGGGGAATGAATCGCTCAGGACATTCTTAACTCGGTTTAATGCAGCAGTTGCTTCGATGGATCGGCCGGATCCATCAATGGTTCTGATGGCTGCGGTATCAGGAGTAAGAGATAATTTGGATTTCAAAGTATCATTGATACGGGACCCACCGTTGGACCTTGGGGAATTCTTCCATGGAGCTGAGAGATTTCTCCGACAAGAGGATGCATGTTTGGACATGAGGTCAAAGGAAGTAAACCTGGTCAAGATGGAGGACTACCCGGCGAAAGCTCGGGTAAGGGCAAGGATAAAGGGAAAAGGAAGCGCTAGGGAGAACCAAAGTTCTCTACTTACACAGGACTGAACACAACATTGGAACAGATATTCTTAGATACTCGAGATCGCCTTCCATATTGAAGGCCAGTGAGGAGGGAGCCCTCAGAACATGAATAGGCGTCGGGAAAGCACTGTCTTTTTCATGACCTGAACAAGTATGATACTAACCACTGCTGGCATTTGAAGGACATAATCGAGGAGCATGTTAGGAATGGTCAATTGCGACAATATGTTGGAACTCGGAATACGGCTATGGAACAGGAGCAACCACCGTCTACCTAGAACGACGAGGGCGTGAAGCCCAGAAATGGTGGCCGGTTAATCATCAACTAATCTTGATTGTTTGAAATAAGTAAAAAACTCTAGGCAATCAGCTAAATCACTTACTCATGTACGGGGTTGGAGATAACCCTCAGGCATGCTCTAAGATGATGGTTTACCGAGACGCCTCGGTTTGTGAAATCTGCCTTTTCCCTTTGACTTGGACATTTGCTTTTACTAGTTTGGTTTTAGAATTTTATTTGAACTCCCTGTTTTGCTTGTTTTTTGGTTTGGATTTTTGATATGGATTTCTGGTTTTCTGGTTGGATTTGGATTTCGGATTGGATTTCGATCAGATTTTCCTTTGGATTTTGGCTAAAAGGTCGTCGAGCATGGGCTATGTTCGACAAGGGTCGGGAGAGACTAGGATTCGGCCTAGGACTTTGTCCATATATTACCGGCTATTATTTCAGGTTGTCGAGCATGGACAATGCTCAGAAAGGGTCCAGAGAGACCAAGATTCGACCTAGGGCTTAGGCCCCATATTATCGGTTACCATTTCAGGTAGTCGAGTATGGACTATACTCGACAAGGGTCCAGAGCGACCACGATTCAGTTTAGAACTTAAGCCATAGCAGTTACTCAATGTCCAGGGACACTGGACCACGGTCTTCAGGTGTGGACAACACTTGGCAAGAACCCGAAGAGGTTACGGATTTATATATCGACCCGGGGAGGTCTTGGATTCAGTTATTGACTATTGGATAAGGATGGATTAGGACTCGGTTATCGGGTTCGGATGGATATGGAATTGGCTAAGGCTTTGGATACCAGATTTGGAATCGGATATCGACTCGGAGCAGTCAAGAACGATGCACTCGGATGATATGGCTATGGACTTCGGATATCGAATTCGGAACTATTCAAAATACATCTTCTTATCACAAGGCATGTTTTGGGGGGCAAATGTTATACCACCCTTTGGGCAAGGCTGTAATATCAACTAATTAGTTAGAAGAGGATGGATATCAGGATCGGAAATCAATTGGAAACAAGCTTGTGATCAATGTCGTCAAAATTTAGCCAAGCTACGATCGAGGTTGAATCGATTGGGAGTGATGATCAAGGCTTGGAGAGGCAGCGTTTCGAATTTCAAGACAATCGGGGTTCGTGTGCTTGATCGGGATAGGTCGTTCGGTCAGAATGAAGTGGTTCGAAGTATTTGGAGTTCAACCTTATGGCTCGGTAGTTATCCTGCCTTTTGGCAAGGCCGTGACACCAAGAGTTTGACTATAAACCAAGAACGAATCATCTTGGAGATCGTTAATACATAGGTCTACTATGGATATCGGTAAATTTCTTCCTAGTACGGATCAAGTTACAACTGACAAGACATGATGAACTAAGCCATGAAAGCCAACATTCCAAATTTCAAGTCAATCCGAGTTCACACGATCAAGTTATGATCGATTCATTTTGAAGGAGGCAGCCATACTTTCGTATCCATCAATCCACGTCAATTTGTATCGATCGCGTTCGCATCGATCAGATTGCCTCACTTCACATCCATCGTTATGCCCTACTTCGAATCGATCGGTTTCGTGTCCATCAATGAGTAGTACGCTTCGTACTAGACGTTCAGTGTCTGATTCGTATCCATCAGCTTCGCAGCGATCGGGTTCGGATTCATCAAGAAGCCTAGGTTCGACTCGATCTCATTCAAATCCATCAAGACACCTTGGCTGAGCTCAATCTCGTACAAATCCATTGACAAGGCATGCGTTTCGTATCGATTGACTCTGGCCTACTTCGTATCCATCAAGTGTCCACTTGGCCCGTATCCATCAAGGGAAGTCCTATTCGTAACCATCAGTCTCCATTGATTCGTATCCATCAATGTTATTGCTGTCCGAATCCATCGAATTATAAATACTTCATATCCATAGTTGAGCTTCTGATCAGATCCATCGTCTTCGTATCGGTCAGAGGTCCAGTGCCATCGTATCCATCTGTCTCGAATCCATCAGGCAACTTCTCTTTATATCCAGCGGATGGCCTTGCTTCGCATCCATCCGACGGTGACTATTTCGTATCCATCAGGGGCTCTTGTTCTAATCCATATCCAATAGCTTATTTGTGTCCACCAAGTCAAAAGATCCCAGATTGACGCAACGGTCATCGATAGAAATGAGGCGAGATCCATGGATACGACGCGGTCAAACCGGAGCAAAAGGTGGATCGATGCGAGGAGTGCGCGCCACGTCGTGCAGAATCACGTGCTTCATCGAGTCGAAGTCGATCGATTCGAAATCATGGATTCGAACCAGACAACCATCCGAGAAACTTGAACTCGTATCAATCATAACTTAAGATCCAAATGCTATGAATTTTTCACAGGAGATTACGTACAAGCCAAAGATTGCTTCCACCAAGTTTCATCTCCATTGGACACGATCTTGATCGATACGAATTGATTTCTTATCGATCACAGATCGAGTCAAAACTCTCCAGGATCGGTCGCCTGGGCCCCTCACATGCTAGGATGAGTCTCCCGAAGTTTGAGCGCGATATCAGCCTCTTACGCCTATAAATAGAGCCCCGTAGCCTACAGAAGAAGGATCTTTTGATTCTCAAGCGCCCAGACTCTGCCGGATCGAGAATTGCACCATACTCTTGCTGTTGAATTTGAATTTCAAGTTGTATTTTGCTGTTGTTCGCTGTAGTCACTTGTAATTGTTCAAAGAGAATCAATAAAGTCACAAAAATTTCATAGTGGACGTAGGCAACACGCCGAACCACTCTAAATCTCTTGTCTGTGCATTTACATTCATGTTATTTGGAGTTTTTGTTAGATAATCTTCATTTTAAATTTATATTCTTCACTGTTATCTCTTCAAAAACTTCCAAAGAGTGTTGTGCCCAATTTTGGTACCAACACTTTGGTGCTTTCACCGAGAATTGAACTCAGGTTTTCTCCTGTTTGTTGGATCTGTCATCGATACCGGATTGCATAAATATAAGAGAGAGATCCTGATCACTTATTCGAGTTCTTTCCACTCTATTCAGATTTGCATAAAGTCTAAGAAAGGAATTCAACCTCCAAGATGGTTAGCACAAGGACCACCTCCAACGTTGGCGATCAGGAAGGCCGGGATAGGCAAAATCCCACGCAGTTGCCACCAACCAACCAGAACGCAACCGGACCTTCAGACTCACAAGGCCCGGTTGCTAGGCAAGAGTTCCAGTTGTTGCTACAGTAACTGACACAGAGTCGGCAACAGTTGACAGAACAACTGCGTGCAAACGCTGAGCTGACCAACCAACTAAACCATCAGAAGCGTAGAAGGCATAGAACAGATCAAGTCTCTCACTCCTCCATGGGAAGTTCTGCCTCGTCTGGCTACAATCAAAGATCCATTCGACCTCTACCAGACAAATGTCATGCATAGGCCGTAGGACATCAGCCCGTCTTGACTGTTGGACAGTTGAGAGTCGGTCCATCGGCCAGCTTTCATACTGGACTCGCTTCTCGAGAAGGGACTGTTCCTCATTACACCACAGACTACCGCACTACGACCGCCATGGTTGAACCAGGGGTCGATGCCCGAAATCAGTCGAACCTGGACCGTCGTCAGCACGGGCATAGTCCTGAACCATATGTCCCAGAGGATTATGAGCCAAGAAGACGAGACGTGGATCATCGACAACACTGGTCCAACCTCATAATATGGAGACTAATCACACTCTGGCCCGAACTGCACAGAACGTACAAATGCCGGATCTTCCGACCATGATACGTCAGATGATCCGTGAGAGCCAGGGTCTCACGAATGACGATTGGGGAATCTACCGAAGTCACACTCCTTTTACAGATGATATACTTACTGCTGAACCCCCTTGGCGATTCAGGATGCCAACTCTACCCATTTACGAGGGAAACTCAGACCCCAACCAACATATTCTGAAATATAAATGGTCGATGAGCGCTGCTAGAGCTGACGATGCAGTGAAGTGTCGTAGTTTTCCCATTTCCTTGGGGGCATCGCTACTATGTGGTTCACCCGACTGCCACCATGATTCATTTCCTCCTTTGACCAGTTGGCCACTAAGTTTGTTGAGCGATTCCGCATGCACATCGCAAGGCCAAAAGATGTCAACACTCTATCTAGTGTCACCCAAGCTCTTGGAGAAACACTCGGACGCTACTTAGAGAGATTCCATGCTGCGTGTGCGGAAATCAGCAATTCGAACGATAACTCCATCCTTATGGCGTTGACTAAGGGGATTGACCCCGACTTTGAATTTGGCAACTGGCTAGCCGGGAAACCAGCTGCATCATTGGACCGTTTCTATGCCAAGGCGGCTCAATTCCTAAGAAGGGAAGATGCGAAACAGTCTAGGAAGCAAGATAATGCAGGGCTAAGTGTGGAAGGGATCCAAAGAAATGTTGCGGTCAAACAGTCTGGTGAGAGCTCCAGAAAAGTTCAGTCGAACACTCAAAAAAAACAAACTCAGCGGAGTGAAAACGTGAATCAAAATAGAAAGCGAGATCAGAACCGTGGCCCACAGCGCAAGAATCCTATGTTTAACAACTACACTCCTTTGAATACATCATTGGAGAACTTGTATTTACAAACCCGTAATACAATTCAATACAAAAAACTTGCACCAAAACCGTCGTTAGAAAGCAAATCCACACGGGGAAATTTTGTAGGTTTCATGAAAGCTACGGACACAATACGAATGAATGTCGTCATTTGCAGGATCTCGTGGAAAAGTTGATTAGAGAAAAGAAGCTGGAACAGTTTGTGCGGGCGCTGTAGCTTGGAGGAGTGGGCCCATCAAATCAGAATAATGAGTCCGATCAGCCGAGACAGGACTCTACCCGTCCCGGTGGGAGATTAGTGATAAACGCCGTCAATGGCGGACCCACTTTGTCAAGAGCCTGGAACGACGAGGATCTTCGTCACTGTTACACATGACAGGCTTTGTTTATTTAGTCTATAAATACTTTGCAATTTATCTTTGCATTCTGAAGTTCGAATTTGTAGTAAGGCACTGACTTAGCCATGTTTTTCCATTCCAGCAATAAATTACCATCTCTTCAAGCTAGAGCTGTGATTCACCGAATGCGACATTCAACAATCACGATGCACGAAGAGCTAAGTTCTATCGTACGATGGAATTTATTCAAATAGCGAGTGACTGTGATACGACCGGCCACTCACTAAGTGAAACCTCAACTCGGGGGCAAGCCAACTCCAAATTCCCAGAGTGCGAATTGGAGTACAAACATCAACTCTAGGTTCCTAGAGTGCGAACCGGAGTATAAACGCCAACTCCAAATTCCCAGAGTGCGAATTGGAGTACAAACATCAACTCTAGGTTCACAGAGTGCGAACCGGAGTATAAACGCCAGCTCCAAATTCCCAGAGTGCGAATTGGAGTATAAACATCAACTCTAGGTTCCCAGAGTGCGAACCGAAGTATAAACGCCAACTCCAAATTCTCAGAGTGCGAATTGGAGTATAAACATCAACTCTAGGTTCCCAGAGTGCGAACCGGAGTATAAACACTAACTCCAAACTCCCAGAGTGCGAGTTGGAGTATAAACATATAAATGCGGTTACAGAGAGGGTGGACCCATCCGCTTAACGACTTCGGTCGTATCCTAACCAAGTTCGAGGAGGATGGACCAATCCGTCTAACGACCTCACTTGTCAATTTGGGGTGGACGTGATCCGACCATCCACGATCTCGATAAATCTATCGTTCCCAGAGTGTGAACGACCTCCTAAAAAGTCCAAACAAATGTGACTAACCATCTGTCGACCAACTTCAAATTCCCAGAGTGCGAACTGGAGTATAAACATCAACTCTAGGTTCCCGGAGTGCGAACCGGAGTGTAGACACTAACTCCAAATTCCCAGAGTGCGAATTGGGGTATAAACACAAATCTAGGTTCCCGGAGTGCGAACCGGAATGCAGACATTAACTCCAAATTCCCAGAGTGCGAATTGGAGTATAAATGCCGAATCAAAGTTCCCGGAGTGCGAGTTGCGCTACAAATATCGATAACTCTCGAATTCCCAGAGTTCGAAATAGATTATCGATCACAAATTATCCTAAGTCCCCAAAGTATGGATATGTGCTCAAGATTGGTGACAGGTGCGATTGACCACCGAAATATAAATACTGATCCCCGGAGTGTGGATGCGATTATTATCAGTAAACGCAAACAATTGAAACCGCTCACTCTTCACTTGCTTCAACACCGATTTGACGATGTTAAGCTTGGAAGGCAGAGACAGAATTGCGATCGTTAACCAATCATTACAATTGATTCCCCAAACTGGGGGCAACGCTTAAGTGTAAAGCATTGACTGAAACAATACGACATCGAGTATCCAGCTTAATCGTGTGTCGCGGCTTATGTCCATGATTTTAAAACTTGTCTATGAAATAGATTCAATTCCAGAACTGATACTCCACAAGCATACTAAGCAATGATTCGAATGTTACAAAACTTAAGCACAAAAGACAGAAAAAACAGTTAAAGCAAAGAAAATAAAGTTTTATTTCAACTAACTGGAAATAAGAATTTATGTACAAGTTCTTACAAAAAATTCCTTTTAGCGGGGGCCGAATCTGCGTCTATACACGACCTACTAAAGCAAAAGTAAACTCCTATCTACCAAAAAGTGTGCCTAAGGAATCTATTTATTCTTCTTCTTCCTCGGCTTTTTCTTCAGTGTGGAGCCGCCGGCATCGCTAACGATCTTTTGTTTCGAACTTTTTTCTTTGGGCGGGGAATCTCCAGACGAAGGCATGATATCGATCTCTTCCTCCGAACTCGAGTCTACAGGGATGCTCTCTTCAGTAGGAGTCGGAGGAACTGGATCTGCAACCAGGGACGGAGTAGACACTCTAGTATCAACCAGTGTCCCCCCGAGTGACATCATCCTAAGAGGAGTCGGACCCAACGCAATCACTCCACCTTCAGAATCACCACCATGAGCCGCTGCCTCCATCTCAGCATTAATTTCAGCCGATATCTCTGGTTCACGAATAGCACGAGCTTCACTGGGGGCAGAAGTGGACTATGACGAAGCATTAGAAGCAGGCGGGAACGCACCAAGAACGAACGACATGTCTGCAAAAGGATCGCTGTGTCGACCCAAGAGCTCATTCATCATCTGCTCGTTAAAGGAAATTGAGCCCTCCTGTGTCACCTCAATCGGTGCGACCACAGTTGTGGTGATCGCCTTAGTAATGATGGCCTCCTGCACTTGATGTGATTCTTGGATTGCAGGAGGCATTGTCAATGTAACTTCGCTCACTAGACAAGGAAGAAAAGAGGTTGTTAGATTACGCTTCAAGAAACAAGCCCTTCATTTCAGATACACATGAAATTTGTTCAGAGTACCTTCCTCAGTTCGGCTTGCGGTTGGCTGAACAGCTTCAGATGAATGCTCCTTAATAGGAGATAGGCGTGGCTGTTCAGTGTCATATTCCGGGGCAGGCTGGGGCTCGATCACTGGAGTGGGGTTAGATCGAGATTAAGTAACAATCTTGGAACTTATAGCAGAATGCTCAACTCCGGAACCTTCTCCAATTTCTAAGTGCTGGATGCCTAGTCTCTCTCTTGTATGAGAGATCATAGAATCATGGAGAACCTTCTTTTCATCTTCGTTTAATATGCGGTTCTCCAGCTCAAATTCATCAAGGGCACCACCCAATATCGCCGCCTTCTCTTCTTCGGCCAGCAAATTCGAGGCATTGTATAGATGTATAGAGTAATCGTCGAGCTATGCGAAGTTCCTGTGTCTCAGTACGTTGGCATTGTAAATGACGAGAAGCTCCTCTATGTCCGCCTCAAGCCTGGTCTCTGCCTGCCGAACCTTCTCATCAACTTCGGCCTCCACCTCGCGAACCTTTTCCATGGCCGCATCTCTCTCCCTCTGGAGCACCACCGCTTGATCGCACGCTTCCTGTGCGGCAAAGTTAGCAGCATCCTTTTCCTTTATGTTTCGGAAAATTTGGACTTAAGCTTGTTAAGCTCTTTAAGGGCTGCGTCCCGCTCAGCGGTAACGATGGTGTTCCTATGGCCAACGTCCTCTACTGTGGCATAGTGCACCTGCTTCATCCTATCCATCGTCGCTTGGGCCTCATCGGCTCTCTTAAGAGCCTCGATCTCAGACTGGCAAGAAGACTCGGCCTCGTTATTAAGCGCTTAAATAATACGATCTTTCTGGACAAGCTCTTTCTCTAACTTTTCAATAATAACAACTCAATCGAAGGCCACATTCGATGCTTTTTTCATGGTTTTCGACCATTCCTAAAACTGAAAGAATATATCCATGATGTAATCATGCACAGTATGTTTGGCCGACGCCGGAATCCTTTTCAAGCGTGGGGGAAAGACGAACCCAACAAAACATATATCAGGAAAATCCTTTTTCAGCTGAGCGAGCCTCTTTGCTCCTTCGCCAGTGGGTTCAGCGAGGGCCTGTGTAGTAGCGGAAGGGTCTGTAACCTCAGTTCTACGTTGAGATTCAGACCTAGAAGATTGGGCAGATGGTTTATGACGCGGAGCTTCCGAAGGTCGCGAAACATGAACTGGCGGCGGTGCAAGAGCTCTGGGAGGAGGTGTGCGAGATTGGGATCGGCGTACATATCCTCTATCCTTATTAGACCGCTCCTAGCTGGAATAGCCTTGATCGCGATCCCTATCTCCTTCCCTCCTATGTGACTCGTAGTAGGACGAAGATTTACGTTTGCTGCGTAGACTACCGAGCATTGAGTCTCGATCGGACATGGTATCTGCAACTCAAAGCAAAAACGAAGTTAATAATCTTCAGAAAAGGCAGCTTACTGTCAGAAATCGTGTAGTGCCGTGAAGTGTTTATGTATGTGCATCCCCCCGACCAACCGGATGTGTCAACCACGCTAGTGGGCAGAGATTCGCTTAAAACTAGGGCGTGTTGGAGTTCATCCAATTCGGCATCATGTTGCATGGACAAATCATCCAGAATTGGAAGATCAGCGAGCCCTTCGTTAAGATTTTCTGTTCTCAGGGGAGACATCTCCAAAATTCTAATTCCGGAGGCAGGCCGGGACATGATAACAGATTTCCATCTCCCCTTTTTGGAGGGCATGAAAATGGCTGCCTTGCCTTTTCTCTTCTCTTCAGCATCCTGGACTGCATCCGCAGGTTCGCCCAATGGTTCCTAGTCGGTGTGGGTTCTTTCAAAATCAGCCTATTCGACTATAACACCTCTAGGCTTTTTTCGCTAAACTCACTCCCTCGAGATAGTTCTTAATGCACCGTCGAGCCTTATACTCTGTCTTCACTTGATCAGCCCAAGAATTCTAAGATTCCTATCCGTCAGGACCAAGTCGATATTCCTATCCTCGCTTGGGACCTCTTGAAGAACCCGAACTATTTCTTGTAATACCCGCCTTCGGGTCGCTGAATTATCGCTATAAAGAAAAAGAGAATATGAGTTTGGTTTCGTTTACAACTATCTTGTCAATTGCCCGAGAAAATAGCAAACCTCACGTCTAAATAGCCATCGCCTGGCAAATCCTGGGGGGCATCTAACGTAGAACTACTCCGTCTTGAAGTAGCTCAGCCTGGTCCAAGACCCTGTGATTATTTGGCAATTTCTCACAGCCTCTAGAAATGTGAAGGATGGACTATCTGTCCGACTTTTGAAATTGAACAGGTATCTTATCTCGGTCAATCGAGGTGGTCGATAAAGGTGCTCCATAAATGCAATGAACAAGCTATTGAACAAAGCGTATCCATTTGGGTGTTGCTGAGATGGGGCGGTCCCTATAAAGGACATCACTTCTCTTATATACTGATTAAACGGGGGAGCGTCCCAGCTGTGCACGCATGTCGATTGAAAGCAGTATACCCCTCCGGTGGGTTGTGTGGTCTGTCATTTGGTCCCGGCAATAGCACGTCATCCATCGACAAACCATGCCTTAGGCATATTCTCCCTAGCATATCTTCCGAAATGTTGGATGGGACAGAGTCTGGCGGACTATTGATAAGAGGTGCGTCTGGTACCTCGACAGGGGCTGGATCGATAACTTCAACCTCAATCTCAGGTATTTCATGCATGGGAGGAGTTGAACTCTGAGTTTCCTATGGCTGTGAGCTTGGAGTTTCCATAATTAACTAACTCACGAGAAATTATCATTAGATGACAAAGAGCTCGTGTGTTCCCCTCGTGTAAAGTGTGTATTGTGCAGTGCAGTGCTGTGCGTTACTTAAGTAAACTTTGCAGAGTTAGAGAAAAATTGGCAAGCGACAAAGATAATCGGAATCCAGTTGGAATGACCATCATCACTGACCGTCATCACCAAATCATCCAGATGTTAGCAATCGATCCAAACAAAAATCTGTTATCATCATGTTAAGTTATGGTGCCTTCGACGAGCTTCGAAAGGTAGTCAAGTATGCAGTTTAACGGTCAAGTCCAGATATGCGAAAATGAAGCTTGTCGTGATTGTGCTAAAGAGTGTTCAAAATTTCGTATCCATCAGGGGATAGGTTCGAATCGACCACGGGAAGTTTATTCGTATCCATCAAGATCTGAACTTCGTATCGATCACCAGGGGCGAATTTCGAATCAATCATCAATGTTCGAGTTCATATCGATCAGTAAAGATGGTTCGAATCGATCCTTGATAGACAGATTCGTATCGATCAGGAAATTCACGGCTTCACATCGATCACGTTCGAATCGATGCTTGTTGTATCGATCATTAAAGTAAGATTCGTATCGATCTAAAGCCGAGGATTTCGAGACGGCTGCTTGCTTAATTCTCGCATCGATCATTACTAATCGACATGATCTACCACCATCTCAATGATACGAGCTAGAATATCTCCCTTAGGAAATCCCTGGAATCGATGCAAAATCCAAGAGAAAACATCATTGCCTGCATCGATTCGAACACAGGTCCCCAGATCGACACAAAACACAGATCGAGTTATTTTTTCCACTCCTTCTTCCCCAACCACCAGAGACATCGCCATGGCCATTTTCCACCAAGCTTTGACCCAGATCCGACCTTAAAAGTTGCCAGAATGGATAATTGGTAAAGATGGAGTGGATCTGAGATTCAAGCCTCGCCTTTTGGATTTAGTTGCAATCGGTTCATTACCTAAATTGAAGTTGAAATTAGAAGGATTGGAAGGGTGAATCTGATCGATTTGAAAGCACTATGCAGTTCCTCTTTTTTTCTGGAGCTCGTGGATCGATGTGAAAGTATAAAAAAGAAGGCCGCAATAAAAAGTAAAAAAGTGGAAAATAATGAAGTCCAGGGTATTTATATGAGGGAAGGTGTGAAGAATCAGGGCAATTCGCCTCCCGGTCCAAATGACCGGTCACTACAGGTCAACCTCTATACCGAGTCGAACGATGAATTCAAATCCATCAGTCCGAGCTCCTATCGATTCGAAATGGTAGATAGGTCCATCATACGAAGAGCATGGCGAAGATAACTTTGGAAACGTTAAATTCTATCGACCAGAATTCTCTACGGGCATCAGCGAGTTTGCAATTCCATCAATGCACGGTCCCCAGATGCTTGCAACGGTCGATACAAAAAATGATTTCGTGTCCATCAAGACCCATACATATCGTTGCAAGGGCAACCCTTCAAACTCCTATATTGATCCAGGAGAGGATCGATGCGAAGGAACGTCCAAAAACAACCATCAAGCGTTGTTACAACTCGAGTTTCACATCAGTTCAGGAGAGGATCGATGCGAAATTCGATACAAGAAAGCTGACAACGACTCATGAACGGGCAACGTTAACGAGAGTCAGATCAACATATGTACATATATGTCAAACTAATATCCCATTTTCAGCATAACAGGAATTGGATATTCATTTGATAACGATTACGGCGACGAACAGCTAAGCACTGATCATGCAACAATCGATTGCTGCGACACAAGGTTACGACTTTCAGAAAAAAGACAATGACTGTTCAGAATGAAGACTGCAGATTTTCAAAGCACGTCATGTTTCCAAAAGACGTACTTTGGGGGGAAAATGTTATCCTGCCTTTTGGCAAGGCCGTGACACCAAGAGCTTAACTAGAAACCAAGGATGAATCGTCCTGGAGATCGTTAATACATAGGTCTACTATGCATATTGGTAAATTTCTTCCTAGTCTGGATCAAGCTACAACTGACAAGACATGATGAACTAAGCCATGGAAGCCAGCATTCCAAATTTCAAGTCAATCCGAGTTCACTTGATCAAGTTATGATCGATTCATTTTAAAGGAGGCAGCCTTACTTTCGTATCCATCAATCCGCGTCAATAGGTATCAATCGCGTTCGCATCGATCAGATGCCTCACTTCGCATCCATCATTGTTCCCTACTTCGAATCGATCAGTTTCGTGTCCATCAATGAGTAGTACGCTTTGTACTGGACGTTCAGTGTCTAATTCGTATCCATGAGCTTCGCAGCGGTTGGGTTCGAATTCATCAAGAAGCCTAGGTTCGACTCGATCTCATTCGAATCCATCAAGACACCTCGGCTGAGCTCAATCTCGTACACATCCATTGACAGAGCATGCATTTCGTATCGATTGATTCTGGCCTACTTTGTATCCATCAAGTGTCTACTTGGCTCGTATCCATCAAGGGAAGTCCTATTCGTAACCATCAGTCTCCATTGATTCGTATCCATCAATGTTATTGCTGTTCGAATCTATCGAATCATCAATACCTCTTATCCATAGTTGAGCTTCTGATCGAATCCATCGTCTTCGCATCGGTCAGAGGTTCAGTGCCATCGCATCCATCTGTGTCGAATCCATCAGGCAACTACTCTTCGCATCCATCGGATGACCTTGCTTCGCATCCATCAGAAGGTGACTATTTCGTATCCATTAGGGGCACTTGTTCGAATCCATATCCAATAGCTTGTTCGTGTCCACCAAGTCAAAAGATCCTAGATTTATGCAACGGTCATCGATAGAAATGAGGCGAGATCCATGGATATGATGTGGTCAAACCGGAGCAAAAGGTGGATCGATGCAAGGAGTGCGCGCCACGTCGCCGCAGAATCACGTGCTTCATTGAGTCGAAGTCGATCGATTCGAAATCATGGATTCGAACTAGACAGCCATCCGAGAAACTTGAACTCATATCGATCATAACTCAAGGTCCACCGATCCAAATGCTATGAAATTTTCACAGGAGATTACGTACATGCCAAAGATTGCTTCCACCAAGTTTCAGCTCTATTGGACATGATCTTGATCGATTCGAATTGATTTCATATTGATCACACATCGAGTCAAAACTCTCCAGGATCGGTCGCGTGGGCCTCCTCACGTCCCAGGGCGAGTCTCTCGAAGTTTGAGCGCGATATCGGCCTCCTACGCCTATAAATAGAGCTCCAGAGCCTACAGAAGAAGTATCTTTTGATTCTCAAGCGCCCAGACTCTGCCGGATCGAGATTTGCACCATACTCTTGCTGTTGAATTCTAATTTCAAGTTGTACTTTGCTGTTGTTTGCGGTAGTCACTTGTAATTGTTCAAAGAGAATCAATAAACTCACAAAAATTTCATAGTGGACGTAGGCAACACGCCGAACCACTCTAAATCGCTTGTCTGTGCATTTACATTTCTGTTATTTGGAGTTTTTGTTAGATAATCTTCATTTTAAATTTATATTCTTTACTGTTATCTCTTCAAAAACTTCCGAAGAGTGTTGTGTCCAATTTTGGTACAAACATCGGCCGTTCGACATGACAATGTCCATTCGGGGTATGGAAGTTCAGGAAGGTCGTTTGGTTGCGGCTCGGCATTGACGCCTGGCATTGGACGTCGTTCAGCATCATACCTCGCTCGGCATTGGACATCGTTAGGCATCATACCTCGCTCGACATTGCCGCTCGGTATTGGATGTCGCTCGGGATTGGATGTCGTTTGGCATCATACCTCGCTCGATAATGCCGCTCGGTATTGGAAGTCGCTCGGCATTGGATGTCGTTCGGCATCATACCTCGCTCTGCATTGGAAGTCGCTCGGCAATGGAAGTCGCTGGACATTGTATGTCGTTCGACATCATACCTCGCTCGACATTGGTAGTCGCTCGGCATTAGACATCGTTTGGCATCAATCCTCATTCGGCATTGGACATCGCTCGGCATCGAACATCGCTCGGCATTGTCGCTTGGCATTGGACGTCGCTAGGCATTGGTGAGAAAGGCTCGGCATTAGTGAAGTCAGGGTCGCTCGACATTGGTGAGACGGCTCGGCATTATGGTGAAGATGGTGTGGCCCGACACTGTGGAGAGGCCGGTATGGCCCGACACTGTGGAGAGGCCGGTATGGCCCGACACTGTGGAGAGGCCAGCGTGGCTCGGCATTGTGGAGGTATGTTGCTCGGTGGAAGGTCTTGATGGGCATACACCATTCAGAATGCCCAACAACTCAGGATTTGCCTATAAATACCGCATGTAGGGGTTCATAAAGTGGATCTTCTTCTGGCTCTCTAGCTTTCTATTTTCTAAGGCTGAGGTTACTCTGCCATTTTGTAACTGTAATTGATTATTACAACAATAAAAGGAAACTTCTGGAGTGGACGTAGGCCGGAGTTAGCCGAACCACTATAAAATCTGTTGTTCTTTACTGCTTTCATTTTAATTTTTATTGTTCTTCATATTTATACTCTCTATATAAACTCTGTCTGTGAGCTGTGACTGGTACTTGGTGCTTTCAGGTGTCAGTGAATAATTTTGGCACTAACACTAAGCTTATACTATGACCAAGGTTTTAAATTTCTTTCATCTCACCCGAGTTAGCAACCCGAATTCTTCTCCGAAATCCAAGATTTGACAGCTATGTTAGTAGTCAAAGTTTTAAATCTTCTTCATTTCAGTTGAGATATTAGCCCGAGATTTTTTCTAAAATCCAAGATTTGAAACCTTTGTGAGGTGAGTAACAAATAAAGGAACACTGCTCTATTTCTTAATTTTGTTCTTTTTGGATTTAGTTTTCTAACATAAGCAAAATTATCTCAAAATTTGAGTTTTGATAAATTAGGTTTTCTTTTAAACCATAATTCATAAAGCGACACATGCTTCTTTTTCAAAGGAATCTAGTTTAAAATTAACAGGTAGATAATATAACATCACCCTACAAAGTGTTTGGTAAGTTAGAATTAGTTAGCGTAGCATTTACAATTTCAAGCAATGTCCTATTTTTTCTTTTAGCAACTCCTGTTTTTTAAGCCGTACAGGGAGCAATGTATTAAACCTTGTTGTTTGTAATAAAATGTGAAATCATTTGAAAAATATTCACTATCACGATCAAATGCAACACTTTAATTTTATTTCCTAACTGCATATCCACTTTAGCACTATAAATTTTAAACTTTTATAAAACTTCGTCTTGGTTTTCATTAGATAAACTAATGCATATCTAGAATGGTGATCAATAAATGTGAAATGATACTTATTACCACTACAAGTTGTATGACTCTTAAATCATCGACATCATTATATACTAATTCAAGAAAATTAATTTTCCTTTTTGTAGATTTAAAAGATTTCCTACTTATTTTCGTTTGAACACAAACTTCACATTTAGAGATAAAATCAAAATTGCAATCAGAAATTGATCTCATATTTTTAAGACAACCATAATTAAGATGTCTGAATCAAGAATGTCATAAATCAACAGAATCAATAATATAAATGCAATTATTCATTGCTAAATTCAACTTTATCATGCTATTACAAGAGTATCCCTGGCCAATGAACCTATGTTCTTGGAACTGATTAACTTGTATGATTCATACACTATATTGAGTCCTCGCTTATTCATGAGGTAAATTTTTGCAAACAACATGTACATGACATTGACCAATGTAAGAATTTTTTCCGGAGTGAATGGTAGTCCTATAATGCCTTTTCTAATTACTTTGATTTTGATATTAATGCTCCAGTAATTTCATGTTCTTCTCCACCGACTTCTTCATAGGTCTTGTAAAGACTATGGTCTTTGCATTTATGAATGGTTTCTCCAATATCCAGCCACCAATCATTATCCATGCCATCTATGGAGTTTATGTGATGCCTCACCCCGAGACCCATATTAACAAAGAGCATTATGGAGTAACACCATCTGTTAATGCAAAGAATATGGCTGGTTATGAGCGACCATTTGTAAGGTTTGTCTTAAACAAGTATTGAATATGTCAATTGGGTGCTCTATTTTTTTTTCTTTTACCTTTCTCAAGTGGATCGACATACTCAATAAATGTTTAACACAAAACTACGATGGCTAATGGATCTATCAGAATAAAATATAACAACAACAAATGCAACAGATCATAGAACAACAGTCACACATATATACACTTCTACAGATACATCATAGTACACTACATAGTGATGCACAAGTGTATACACAAGCGGTGGTACATAGACCATAATACATACATCGAGTCAAAAAGAATAAGTGCATATCAAAGTACACACAATAACTACAAAGCTACACAAAAGATGACTAGCATCCAAAAGAAAGAAAGAAAATCCATAGAGGAAGCAGCATAGCGGTAATCTACAGTAGGTGACTAACATGAAACAACTCGGTCTGACCCAAGTATATAAAATACATGGGTCAGTCTAGCTTAAATAAACCGATTAGCACAAGATAGTTGAAGTATAGGATAAACGATAATATTTCTTCTCGAAAGAGAAGAAGAAACACCAAATATACACATATCAACTACCAAAATATCATATGAGGGTTTCCCAAAAGAGATAAGATAATTACAACATCAATTAATCGCAAATAATCGACTCATACCATCGACATCTACAACAGCTAATACAATGGCTTCCATCAGCACCATAACTTTTAAATAGAAAATCACAAATCGAAAAAATGCTAAAGGATGGAAATCACAATATGTAGAACTCGGTTAAGAGTTCAAAACTCTAAAATGTAATCACCATATAATAAATACTCAAACGGCTCAAAGGCCCAATAATCATGAAATGGTGATTTTTTTGGAAATCACAAATAAATCAAGAAATATCACAAAAGATGGATCCATATCACAAATGGCGAGTCTAAACTACGCCTGCACGTGCTCAACAAAATGGCCGAAGCCTGCCAAGTACTGTATCACGAATATGGCACTTAGTATAAACGTCCCGAAGGCCAAACGACCTAAAGGCCAAACGACCTAAAGGCCAAACGACCCGAAGGTCATATAGTTAGAAAGCCCAAATAACCCCAAGGTCCAATACTGGCAAACGATCCGAAGATCCTTGAATTGTGTAGAGTTTCAGTAGAAAAAATCTAGAATTAACCGAAAATGTAAACGAAGGTGTTCTATACCACATGTTTTACTAAATCCTTTAAATCACTTCCTCTTTCTCTCGAAGAGTGCAAAAATGTGTATTTTATAAAGAAAATACTTTGCTTTGAGAAAACCAGTTTTTTTTAAACAATTTTTGAATCATTTGGAAATTATGGCTTTGAAACTCTTTATTATAGATAATATATATATTTTTTCATTTACAAATATATATATATATATATTATAAATAGCTTCAAAAATAATTAGAAATGTTGTAAAATATTTATTTCGAAAGCTATTTTATTATAAAAAACATTCCAAAATCGGTATAGAAAACACGTGTATGAAAACAACCAAAATCACCGAGAATGCCATAAAATCGGCATATGAAAACTACTCAAAAACACATCAATCCGAATTACGGGTCAATAATAATGTTGGATTACGTATTGATAGGTTTAAGCCCTTCAAAACACTTCAAAATATTGTTGGAATTGGTCACAATAGTCATTAGAATAAGCAAAATAACCAAAGCAGTGCACAGGAACACAAAAGAAAACGACCTGGACAAATAAAAAAAAAGGGTCAACCCTTACAAGGCTCATGTCGACCTTGGGTAAGCAAAGGTTGGTCCTTATATAGCTTAGGTCAACCCTATGGTCGACGCCTAGCATGCCTGGGTCGACCTAGAGGTCGTGAATGCTACAGGCATTTTTGTCTGTTTCGTTTCCAACTTCGAGCATTGATTTCAGCCACTTTCAGATTGAATCAATCTATGAAATTTGACATGCACATATAACTACACATAGACAATGATCCAGAGAAATTTTGGCATGAATTTATCACAAGAATAGAGAAATAAAAGCATAAAAAGAAGGACTTTAGATCATTTACTTGCTGTAATCATTCAAGTAACAGACGTTTTACAATAAGCAAAGATCAACAACTATCAGCATGCAAACTTGATTTAAGCTAGACGTGTGAGTTATAAACTCACCTTAGCGTAGTTTTTGAGTGAACTCGAGGAAGTTGGAAGCTTTAGCCTTGATTTGGAGTTAGAAACTTTCTCCCTCGATTCAGCAACAAGGAAAGCTACAACAACCTCAATTTCTTAAATAGCAAACCCTAATACCAATTAACCAAAATACATCTAAAAATCCAAATTAACCTACAACAACCGAAGTACAAAGGTAAAGAATTGAATACGAGCTAGAGATCATTCCTGAAATTAGTAACTTCAGAAATGCTTAATTTGCAAAGGAATTAGCGAAATTGGATTCGAGGTTTTCCAATAGAAAAGGGTTTTTGACAATCTTTTGTTTTATAATTTTCTAAACTTAATGTACGTATAGTTTTGAGAAGAGACTAATTTTCACTTGGTTAAAATTATAATTGGGCTTAAACCCAATAGGAAATAATCATATTATCACACTTATTATCACATAATTAACCAAAACAACTTACATTTACAAGTTTTAAGCTCTAACAATTATTAATCAACATATATTATCAGTTTTACTTAAATGCTTTAATTTCCCTATTTTATTTTGAAAAATCAATGTTTTTAACAATAAAATTACATAAAATTATTTCTCTTATTTATATTATCCTAACAAACCATGTTAAAAAAATATTTACATCAAAATATTCATTTTAACCAATATTTCATGTTTTATTTAAAATATTATCCGTACTTAATTTTTTTTGGAAAGTTTGGCTAACATCCTTGTTAAAGTTTAAAATTTACAAAACAACTTTCACAAAAAAAGTTGTAAATGACAACCTTGTTTTGAATTTATATACTTCATGTCCAAAAATACCCTCACACTTCCTCAGTACAAAACCCATAACCCTCGAAATTAATGCATTGAAATCTGTTGAAGCAATCGATTAAATTCCTGACAGATTTTTTTTAAGTGAATGAAAATAAAACAAAGAAGATGAAACAAAATGACAGGAAAAGAAAAGCAAATTGATGAAGTTGAAATCTACTAAAGTGGTGAAATCTAATGTAATCGCCTACTTTTCTTCTTGAATAGATTTTTTCCCATTCATAATCGATTGATTTGTTTTTAGGATTCGTTGATAACACATTTCATGTTATTCGCACATATACATGATTTTATTTACGAAATTAAATATGTAAGCACGAATCTGCAAGATTGCAAAATAATACCCAAAATAATTAAGTAAAATTGCAGAACATTCTGCAATTAAACAAAATAACTGAAGGAGATTCCACAATTACCTGAAAATTCATGCATGCAAGCAAGAACATGTTAAATTCAATATACTTCCATAAAAACAAATATGAAAAATTACAGATTAATCTGCAATTAATCAAAATGATTGAAGAAACTACATCAATTATACATAAATAGAATGCACATAAGAAATTGTCTAAAAAATTGCACACAGATGTCAAAAATATAAATAATTGCAGTATAATCTGTAATTAATCAAAATAATTGAAGAAAGAATAGAAATTAGATGAAAATTAAATGCATCCAAGTAATTATATGAAAAATTGCAAACATATTTCCAAAAATGAATAATAATTGCAGAATAGTCTACAATAAATAAAATAATTTGAAGAAATGAAGCCAATTATGTTGAAAATTGAACGCATACAAGCATTTACCTGAAAAATTACAACATATTTTCAAAAAAAAAATACAAATAATTGCAGAGTAGTCTGCAATTAATCAATATAACTAAGGAAATAAAAGCAATTATGTAAAATATCGAATGCAAACAATTAAATGGTAAACATTAATTTCATGTTTCTCTACAATTATTTATAATAATTGCATATTTATCAGCAATTATTCACTAAATATTACTAATTATCATCTGCCATTGCAATTACTCATAATAATTGCAGTAATGTTTGTTTGCAGTTACTTACTTAGCAGTTATTGGGAATAATTGCATCTATCTCTCCAATTATACTGATTAATGCTTATTTATCAGCAATGGTTCAAAAAAATAATGCAATAATCCAAAAAAGTGCAGAAATACATGCAAACATTCACAATATTTGCATAAAAAATGCATTAGTTTTAAACTTTTACTATAAAACTTTTGCATATCATTTGTCAATGTTTCCAGATATCTAAGGATTTTCTATGCATTATTATAGAAAAATACTCAAAATAGAAACTAAGAAGAAGAAAAGGCTATAGAAGAAAAATTAGTGATTCTTATTCAAACTATTGTGGAGTCTGAAAAAGATGGTAGTAAAAAAACGAAAAAGATGAAAATAACCGAAGCAACTAAATTTCTTGATAAATAAGAAAATTATAGAAACAGTATGAAACCATTTCTCGAACTGATAATGAGGATTAGAAGGGAAAAATTGCATAGGAATTCTCATACAAAATATCTTGAAAGCTTACCTTTCTATAATTTTATTGAAATGATTTATAATGGAATAATTTCAGTTAAAGAAAAAACCAAAACCTCGACATCTATTCATATAATCATCAGAAACAATAGAAAACATTTGAGATATTTCGAGTTTGGAGATCAAAAAAATTACATTTTCAGAGCTAGATATTGCACAAATACTTGGAGTTCCTATAAAAGGTCAATTGGTCAAAACAATTGGCAATATTAAAAGGGAAGATAAACGCGACAATGAGTATGTCTTGTTCATCAACAGACATTTTGAAGGAGATGCAAACATACACAAGAAAAGATAGAGCAATAGTTATTTTCTGCAATTAAAAGAACTATAGAGCAAAACAGAGAAGACAGAGAAAAACCTCTCCAATTATATTTGGTTGCAACATTTCTTATATCAAATTCAAATTCAAACGTGTCATGGAACATGGTTCCATACCATGTATGTAATGCAAATATGTCCCTTATTTCATGGCCAAAAAAAATTCTTAAACATCTTATGGATCAAGTAGAAAAATATGTTCACAAGCCAAGAAAAAGCACAACTTGTGTAACATTATTATTGGTATGATATTTCAAATTTAATAGATAAGATGATAAAGTATTTATGTATATTTTTAGTTTTGATATTAAATATTTTTGTTCCAACGGTGGATTTGCGAAAAGACACAAGTGCTAAAATCAGTTAAATCTGAATACGACATCTCATACCCATTAGCTGGAAAATAGGACATTTCAAAGCTTAAACAAATAATGCCGCTGACGATGAAATACAAATATGTAAGTAATATAATTTGCAAACTTTGGAAAACATTTGAAGAATGATGTTATTAAGTATACTTGCAGACATATCTTCATATGTAAGATATATTTCAGATATAACTGCAATTTATAGAAATACTTGTACACATATCTACAATAATCTTTCATACTTGCAGACATATCTGCATATATAAGATATATTTTAGATATAAATGCAATTTATAAAAATACTTGCAGATATATCTACAGTAATTTTTCATACTTACAGACATATATGCAAATATAAGATATTTTTTCAAATATTACTGCAACTTATAAAAATATTTGCAGACATATCCACAATAATCTTTGATATTTGCATATATATATTTGCATATATAAGATACATTTCTGATTTAATTGCAATTAATAGAAATAGTCGCAGTCATATCTACAATAATTTATTATTTTTGTAGGCATATCTGCAATTAAAAAAAATACTTCCATATGTAACAGTAATCATCACCAATACTTACAAACATATATGCAATTATAAAACATACTTGCAGAATAGAATACAAATATTGAAAATAATTTCTTAATTGCTGAGTTATATACTTGCCGTTTCATATGTAGTTATTACTGATAAATTCTAAAACTACTTATTTTAACTCATTGTTTTAGGGTACTCAAGCAAAACAAATAGACTTATTAAAAATGCTTTAGAAAAAGGGAATGGATATGAAAAACATATAAAGCAAGATAGGAAAAATACAAAGAAATTATTCGAAGGCTAGAAATGGATAACTAAAGCCTTCAAAATCAGAATGCCCATCTGAAAATGAGACTATGTAAATATGAAAAAGAAACTTCTTCCACTGATTCTGATATAATGACTTTACCCTTACAAGAAGTGGTGCTAAATCTTATTCCTCTGAAAGTGAAGAAGTTGAAGAAACTGAAGAAAACGAAAGTGACAATGCTTCTAAACAATTTGAAATACAGGCAAAGAAAAATGTTGATAAGGAAGAAGATGATAAAGAAGAAGAGCAAGAAGATAATAATGAAGAAGAAGAAGAAGATGATGATGATGAATAGGAAGTAGAAGCTGATGAAATAGATGAAGACAGGATTGAAGATAAAGAAGAAGATGAAGCAGAAGAAGATGTTTCAAATACTGCAAAAGAAGAACTTAAAATGGTTCAAAGTGTTAAGCCGGAAGGAAAAAAGGAAAATGCAGACGATATAAGTGAAGAAGAAAAGAGGAAAAATGATGATAAAGAAGAATAAAAAGACATTGATGAAGAAAAGAAGGAAAATGAAATAAAAAAAACTGAAAAAGATTAGAATGTTGACAGAAGTAATTTGAATGAAGAAAAAAATAAAGAAAAAGAAAATAAAATAAAGATAGAAATGTTGGTAAAGCAAATGATCAAAAACAAAAAAGTTACTCGGTAATTTTCTGACTTATTCTATGGTATATCTATACTTACTCATAAATATTTGCTTATATATCTACACTTATTCATAACATTTGAGAAAACATGCATTTAAAAAGAATAAATGCAGATAAACCCTACAATAATTATAAACAGCTGCTGCATATTCTGCATTTTTTCTTATTATTTGGGAAATAACTGCCTATATTCATATCCTTTCAAAAGAACTAAATATTTATTTCAAATATATTTTTCAGTTAAAACCCGTAAAGGAAATGAAGAGGAAATTGATCATGCTGATAATAACAAAAAGTTTCAAGTTGAACACAGTCTTGTGAATGTAGATACGATTACTCAAGATAAAATGGAACAAACTATTATTGGGAAAGAACCTTCCAAGGAAAATTTTGAAAAATGGAAAGACCTATTGGAATATAACCCAACCTTTAAAATTGTTTCAAGTGAAAGTGGCAGTGAACCACAAGGTATCAAAAGCAGTCAAGAGCTTGAAGATATCTTTAAAAAGGCAGAAGAAGAAATTGGAAAAAACAAAAAACCAATTGATAGAAATCAAGGAAGGGGAAAAAGATCAAAATCAACTGAAGAAACTAAAGTTCAGAAGATTAAAAAAAGCAAAGAAGCAAAAAAAAATTCGTCAATATCAATAGAAGACTATCAGGCAGAACCAAGATCGAATGAGTTGCCTTCAAATGCAAAAATAAATGTTAGACAATGTCCGGATGTACAGAGTCTAGGCAACAAAAAATTCATATTGCTTGAACAATTCTTCAAAAACAATGACCTATGGTAAAAATGAATGCACATATATCAGCAATGTACAAAATTTAAATAACTGTTTAAATTGCTATGTTGTCTGAAAAATAACCCCAATAATTGCTATGTTGTCTGTAAATATAACAAAAAATTGCAGACATATAAGCAACTATTGGAAATGTTTGCTATGTTATTAAAATTTCCCTAATAGTGGATAATAATACTAATGGTCTACAATAATTTTGTAGCAAGAGTGCATATCTCAACGAGGACAACGATATTATAATATCTGGATCTGCCCTTAGTGAATTAATTATTGGAAGATTCATTGATGACCATGTATAGAAGTTTGAAAATTGTTTTTATATTAATTTACAAATTAGAATTTACAATTATTCATAATATTTACTGTAAATTTCATATTAATTGTAGACAAATCTGCAAATTTTCATAGTATTTTCATATATGTCAGCAATTATTCATAATTTTTGCAGATAATTCTTCAAAATTGCCCTAAAATTCAAAAATATATTATTATTTAACAAAATAACTTTTCTTGTCGATCATTGACTGGTATGCACATGAATTGCTACATTCAACAATTTTGTTCTTCAAAGTATATGCAATTGTAAGTTTTATAACTGTTTAATGAAATATTTATTTAAAAATTTACAAATTTAGTTTACTAATATATAATACTATAGACATTCCTACCGAGCAATACAAAAAAAGTCATTCAAGCTCTAATTGACGAGCCATCAAAAATAGTTTAACAAACTATCATAAAATGTTCTTCCCAATCCATGTAAATGGACATTGCACTTTATTGGAATTCATAAAAGAAGATAGATAGTGGATTCATTACGATTCGATAAAACCAAGAAGTGAAGGTCCACATGCTAAAACTACAAGAAAACTTATATGTAATTTGAAAAAAAGAATAAATTATTTAAACTGAAAATAAATTATCTAATAAAAACTTTTATTTTTTACAAAGGGTTTATGTATTAGCCTTGCTAAAAAAATTGAAAAATAAAGATCACAAACCTTCAAGTTTAATTACTTTTGCAGACAACTCACAACAACATAGTGATTTGTAAGTACACCACAACAAATAAAATTGAAATATTTGCACGTCATGCTACGATTATTCTGACTAACTTGCAAAAAATCTACAATTTTTGGAGGGTTTATTATGGTATTCTTGTAATGAATATAATGAGAGAAAGATGTGAAAACAAGTCCATAAACAATAAAGGCAGTCAGTATGGATATGATGCTATAGAAATACAAAGAGCTGAATTACCATATCAAATTCTATCATGTAAAGCATATAGTTGGAGCATTGAAGAAAGCCTAATACAACAATTTTTATTATCAGAAGCCAACGAACTTTAGTGATGTTTTGTAACTATAGTTTTTAGTGTAGAACTTACGAAATGTACATATAATGGCAAACTTATGTGTTTGAAAGCCAAATTTAATACTTCAATATGATAATAGTTATCAAAATTACTAATAAGCATTTTGTGAGGTTGACTTCAATTATATGTATCGTTGAAAGAAAAGAAAGAAAATATATTGAACTATTGTAGACGTTTACGCAAATTATTGCCGATATGTCAGCACTTATCCAGAATAACTACAGATAGTGATGCAAAATTTCAGAAATACTGCATATATGCCTGCATTTATCCACAATAATAGCTCATATTTATGCAAACCTTCAAAATTATTGCAGACATGTTTGCATAAATCCTAAATAACCGCAGACATTCGTGCAATTATTCAGAAGATTTTTAGACAGGTTGCAAATTAATAATGTATTTACACAATTATTTAGAACATTTATGCAACTATTGAGAATATTTACACAAACATAAAGCAAAGTGTTACAATGGTTGCAAAAAAGTATGCAACTACATTTACAGAGTGTAGAAATATAAATAAATATTTAGGAAAATTACAGATATGACGTCAATATTACTCAACTATTGCATAAAATGCTAGAAATATTCTTTCCATTCATTTAAAAATCAGTAAATATCCAATATAATAGTAGCAGAAATACCAAAAAATTACAAAATAAAGAAAACATATTGTTTTAGCCATACATTAAAATATTTCCAAACGGAAAAGCAATAGTACTGTATGTGTTTCAAAGGAAACGTCCTTTTATTCCGACCTTACTTCTTACATAAATTGCATCTAATTGTCTTTGTAATCTCACCAGTAGATTTATTTCTCTTAGAAGCTGATGGATGGCCAGGCATTATTCTACCTATTAGAGGTGCTATATCAACATCATCAAGTAAGACATCTTCTTGTGTGAAGTTTACAACTGGATTTATTGCATGGGAATAAGCTGAGTGAATATACAAAACTTTGAAATAATCTTCAGTGTAATCATACACGTTCAACCTTTCACAACTCAGAATACATTTAACAGCACGAACACAAGGAAAGCCATATATTTGCCATAAATTACAAGAATAAACCCGATTATACAGATCAACAGATTGGTGGACTAGAGAATGAATATCAAATACATATTCACTTGATCTAATAACAAACCATGTAGCTCCCTCCAAATGTAGATTTCGCAAACGATTTTTATTGATTGGACATAAAATGCTATTCCAACTACTGGCATGTTCTCGACGATCAGACGTAAGATTCATCAACTTAATTCTAATTTTATCCAAGCAAGCGATAATTGGTAAATGCCTTTCTTCCAAAATCTATTTGTTAAAACTCTCAGAACAATTAGTTGACATTTCACCATAACGACATATAGGAAAAAAAACATTAGCAAACTTCTCAAAAGGAATTCCATTCAAAAAGTTTAATATAGTAGATCCACCAACATCCTTAAAATTTCTCAATTCTATATTAAAATCATCTTAGTTAGATGCATATGCAATGTGCAAACAAATCTGTCAACCATTTCTTCTTAGATTTCGGAAATTCAAATTTTAAAGCAACTTTCAAATTATTTTTCAAATGATACAAACATGAACCATGAGCTGAATTCGAAAACACTTTTGGAACAGCAACAAGAAAACCAGAATGCAAATCATAAATGAAAACAAAATTTCTAAAATTGTCTTTTAGAAAGTCTTTCAATTGTTCACAATACCAAATCAAATTATTTTCATCTTCACCAGAAACAATTGAAATTTCTATAGGGAAAAAACCTGATAGAATAGTAAACATATAAATAAATAAGTAAAAAAACAATACTATAGCAGTTAATCAATATAATTGCAGAAAAGTAAGCAACTATTAAATAGTGTAGAAAAATAAGCAATTATTTATAATATTTGCTGAAGGCTAGAAAATAATCGTAAATAATTGCAGCCATCTATGCATATAATCTGCATGATTGAATTAAAATGATAATATAATATCGTGTACAGTATGACTTTTTTTATAGAAAAACAATTACATAAAATACAAGAGAGTAAGAAGAAGAAAATACACAAGTTTATGATATAACCAATTTCATATTTTTTGCACTTTACATTAAATTTTGCTGAAAAATCAGAAAATTTTCATACTTACTGCAGATATATCAGCAATAAATTAGAATAACATAAGGTATTGAAGCAGATAAAAAAAATAACAATATACCTTCATTGCCATTTTTACCAATAGCAGCCATCAAACAACCTTGAGCTCTGCACTTCATAAAAGTAGCATCCAAAAACATTACTGGCGAACAAAATTGAAAACCATGAGCGCAAGCTTCAAAACCGATAAAAACCCTCTCAAATTGACGAGTACTAGAATTATGCTGCAAAACAAATTTACTGCCAGGATTAGTTTCAAGAAAAATGTCACAGTAAGACTTCAAGTGATGATAAGACATCATATCACTTCCATGTAAATCTTCTAAAGCCGACCTCTTTCCACTATAAGCAAAATAATACTTCAAATAATACTATACTTAGTTTGAAAAAGATTAATAATGTCCTTCGTTTTCATCAATGGATTAGCTTGAATATGATCATAAACCAACAATTTAATCAATTTACTTGAAACTGGAGGATCATTAATATCAAGAATTCCAGCACCACAAGAATGCTCAAGCTGAAATAACAAAATAGCTAGGAAGATTAAACTTAATAGAAGCATGAATCCTAAAGGTACATTTAGATCAGGAACAAACAACAGTGACTCTTTCCTTGTCATTCTTAATCAAATGAAGCTTGTACCCATTCTTAATACTATATATCATCAAATTGAGCCTAAATTCAGTAACACCACCTGGAAACTGTTGACCAACATCAGTAAATGTAGATCGATTAGAATTATTTCTCAATAACCGCCTCAAAGAACATTAGAATCACTGATGCTAGCAAAGGAAGAATCACTTTACAAGAACTACATCTGACCTAATAATATCAACATTGTTTGCCAAACAACTAGAAGGTACAATGTCGACAAAAATAACCAAGTAATCCTTACGATAATGAGCAAACGACAACAAGATAGATTGAAGTTCAGAATTAGTTTCAATATTTCTTCTCATACCATCTCTAACATAATATAAACCAAATGGTAGTGGACTCAAATCAGACCATATAATTATTAAAAAACTGCAGATAAATTTGTGAAAAATATATGAGAATTTCAATTTTAAAACCATATAATTATAACAATCAATCTTTAACCTATAAACAATCATAAAAATTAAAAACAACTAACTAAAGACAAGTTTGCAAGTTATACAATAATTGCACATCAGTCTTCGGTTATATACAAAGAATTACAGACATGTTTGCAATTATTCACAATTCTTGCAGACAAGTCAGCAACTGTTTACAATGTATGCAAAAAAATCTGCTTTTATTTACAATTATAACTACTATAATTCAATTAAAACTTCTATAACTGGAATCAAACTTTTTCATATAAACACTGATTAAATTCTACAATCATTTACAATAAGTAATAAAAAAAGATCTCATCTTTATTTAAAGGATGACGAACCCTAAAAAATCAAAAATAAGACTTTAGAAAGTAGTTTGATAATAGAAACTAAAATTTCAAATCTTGGTTGCAATCACAAAACCACGACAAATAAACGACGGTATTTATGGAAAAGAATTAAGCCGAAACAAAAATAGGGACCAAATTTATAAAGTTTCAAACGAAAGGAGTTTTTGGGTATTATGTTTGGTTTTAGAGATGTGAGACCAATTTTCAATAGTTTTTAACAGATCATTAAAATTAACAAAATCACCGTTTGGCAATAATTTCCAAAATTATTGCACTTTATCAAATTAAAACCATATAATGCTCATTTCTAACCCAAACTAACATAATAATTTTTTTAAAAACTTTATTTTCAACATTTTATATTTATTTCAACAAATTAATGTTGAATTAAATTCTTTTATCTTTATTTAATTCGACTAATCACCAAATCAACATTTTTCTTTTGTTTAAACTTAATTTCCAACAAAACCAATTTAACTCCATTTTATTTATTTGAAACCCATTGTTTATTTAAAATAAAATTTTCCAACAAATTTCCCATATCTTAATTATTTTATTCCTCAATTATTAAATTATAACCACCATTATAATTTAATTTCACATGTAGTCACCAAAAACAGGGTTGTTACAGACCCATCTCCTATAAAAATTACATCCTTGCAATTTCCTAGAGAAGGGCTATATACAACACAATTTGTTTCATTAAGCAAAGGAAAATAGATCTCTTGAGTTTAAAATTATCACCCTCAATACAAGAAGATAGAAAACTAGGATAAGAGTGCTCAATAATTTCTCTAGTTTCCCATGTACAGTCACTGGGATTAGCAGACCATTGAATATTCACGAGCGGTACATCCTTATTTAGAAGGCGTTTCACCTTCGAAGTAAGAACACAGATAACATGTTGCATAATAGATAAATCAGATGAGATCTCAAGGTCTTGCAGACAAATAGAATCAATAATAGAATACGAATTATGAAGGCACTTCCGTAGCTGAGAGACGTAAAACACGTCATGAATACCAGAAAAATGAGCCGGATGTGATACTCTATAAGTAACCAGGCTAATACACTCAGTGATAGGAAATGGTCCTACGAATCGAGGATTTGATTTCCTGATCCTACTGAAATGCATTACCCCATTCAAGGGAGATACGTAAATTTAAACAAGATCGCCAATGGAGAACTCAAGAGGCTTCCTATGGTTGTCCGCATAGGATTTCTGACGACTCTGTGCCTCTTTCTTTTTTTGATGAATAAGATCGAACTTCTCTGAAGCTTCATGAATAGAATCAAGGCCTAAAATCAACTTCTCCCTAGATTCAAACCAACAAGAGGGTGATCGACATGGCCTTCCTTATAGGGGTTCGAAAGGAGCCATACTGATAATGGATTGAAAACTATTGTCACAAGAGAACTCGATAAGCAATAGATGGTCTTTCCAACTACCACCAAAATCAAGAATGCATGCATGAAGTAGATCATCAAGAATACGATTCACCCGTTCAGTCTGTCCATCAGACATTAGATGATAAGCTATGCTGAAGTTAAGCTTTGTACCCAAAGCTTTCTGTAGACTCTGCCAGAAACTAGTAGTGAAATGTGGATCTTTATCACAAACGATCAAACTAGGAACACCGTGAAATATCACGATCTCCTTAATATATAGCTTAGATAGATGAGAAGTTGTCCTATTAGATTTAATAGGGATACAATGATCAATAAAGTCCATCTCGAACGAGGTAAGCTATTAATAAAGTCCATATAAATTTAAATCCCATTTCCACAACGGGACCTCAAGAGGCTGAAGAAGACCACTTGAATGCTGATGTTCAGCTTTAATGAGTTGAAAGTCATGTAGTTACTTACATAACTTGCAACATCACACTTCATGCCTTCCCAATAATACATGTGTCTAATATCAACATACATCTTACTACTACCAGGATGAATAGTATACTTAGAATGGTGACAATGATGAAGAATGTCCCACCTAAGATCAAAAACACAAGGCACAATCAATCTATTCTTCTTACGAAGGCAACCATGTATATCAATGCTGAAATCCCTCAACTCATCTTCATGGGACTCTGACTTACAAAGCTGAATAAGGCGCACAAGATCTGGGTCTTGCCGTTGAGCCTCGGCAATATGATCCAATAAGCTAGGACGAGCTTCCAAACTAAATAACAAGATTGGAGAATCTAAAGCTGGAGTACAATCACGAATATCACAAAGAGATAAGGTCTCCAACATATCCCACTCAGCTAACATTATAGAAACAACAACCGAGTGCTTGCGACTTAGCGCATATGTTGCTCGGTTCCCTTTTCCAGGAGTGCACTGGATATCAAAATCATAAGAGGCTAGGAACTTGATCCAACACTATTGCCGCATATTAAGCTCTTTCTAGGTGAACAGATACTTCAATGATTTGTGATCGGTATAAAGAATGAAGCGCTCACCCAAAAGATAATGATGCCAAATCTTAAAGGCAAAGACTATGCCAGCTAACTTTAAGTCGTGTGTGGCATAGCGAACCTCATTCAGGCATAATTGCCTAGAAGCATAGGCAATTACTCAATCTCTCTACATAAGCACAGCACCAAGACCACATTGACTAGCATCGGTGTAGACAACAAGATCTTGATTCCCTTCGGGAACTATAAGAATAGTAGCATTAATGTGGAGTTCTTTCAATTTTTGAAAAGAAGCTTCACACTTATCGGACTAAATAAATTGAATTCCTTTTCTAGTAAGATTAGTAAGAGGAAACACAATGCGGGAAAAATCCTTAATGAACCGACGTTAATAACCCGCCAATCCAAGGAAGCAGCAAATCTCAGAAACATTCTCTAGCCATTTCCAATTCTGAATGGCTTCTGTCTTCGATGGATCGACAAAAGTGCCATCAGAAGATACTACATAGGCTAGGAACTTCACCCCAAAAGTGGCACTCGAAGAATTTGGCTTTAAGTTGATGCTGACTAAGACAACTCCATACAATCTTCAAATGATGAGCATGATCAGCTTCGGATTTAGAGTAGACAAGGATGTCATTAATGAATACAAGGATGAACTTATCAAGATATTCCCCGAGTAATCGATTCATGAGATCGAAGAAATAAGCTGGAGCGTTCGTCAACCTGAATGGCATTACGAGCCACTCATAAGAACCATAACGAGTGTGGAATGTGGTAAGAGGAATTCTGTCTTCTGCAACTCGTAGCTGATGAAAACCGATGGCAAGGTCGAACCAAGAAAAGACCTTAGCACCACTCAACTGATCGAACATGTCATCCATCATAGGAAACAAATACTTATTCTTAATGGTTAACTCGTTAAGCTTGCGGTAATCAATGCAAAGCCTAAGAGTACCATCGGAATTCTTAACAAAGATGACCGCGACACCCCACCGTGAAGAACTTGACCGAATGGATTGCTTTTTGAGTTCCTCATTTTCCTTAATGGACATCTTCGTGGGAGGACGACTAACATGCTAAGCACCAGGAATGAGGTCAATACGAAACTCAATTGCTCGCTTGGTGGTAAACCCGAAACAGGCTCAAATACATCAGCAAAATCAAAAACGACTGGAATTCGAGCTACATCATCATCATCTCGAGACTCAAGAGAAAATAAAGATGCTTCAGAATCACCATCAATATTCCAAAGAACAAGAGATAAATGATCAGCCGAATTAGGATGCCTAAGTTATAGGATACTTTCAGAACATAGGATTCGGGCATGATAACAAGCAAGCCAATCCATCCCTAAAATAATATCAAATCCAAGATAGTGAATAACGTGCAGATTCACACAGAAAGACAAAACCACAAATAATAATCTCAACATTTTTACACAACATGCAAAGTGTTGTAGATCCCCCAATAGGATTTGCAATCCTCAAAGAAGTATCAAGGCGAGAAACATTCAACAGTATAATATCAATGAGCTCCTACGATACGAATAAGTGTGAAGCACCCGTAACAAAGAGAACTCGAACAGGATCATCATGAAATAATATAAAACCTTCAAGAATAGAAGGAGAAGTACCTCTGGGCTGAGAAGAGGCACCAAAAGCATCCACCACATTTAGCTTGCCCGACTTGACATTACTAGGAGCAATGGGACAAGATGAAACACGATGTCTCTCTTTCTTGCAGTAACGGCACATACGAGGCTTAGGACAATCTCGAATCAAGAGAACAGAGAATCCACAATTGAAACACCCCTTATGACTAGGAGGTGCCCCACTGAGCTGAGACCTAGAACCAATAGACTTCTTTTTCTTGCTATAAGGAAAAGATTTGCACTTCTGAATAGGAAACTTCTTCTTATTGGGGTTCTTACAAGCCTCAGTCTCATCACTACTATCTCTCACCTTCTCAACTGCTTCAAGTGATGCGTCGAGTCAACCAACTCCTCAAATGAAAGCTTAAGCTGAAGCATCATAGATTTCTTCAAATAAGTCTTGAGGCTAGAAACAAACTTGAGATTCTTCTTATAAAAAGTGCTAATATACTCGAGACCATACTTGGACAAGGCCTCGAATGAGGATACATGCATGGAAACTAAAGACTTCCCTTGCTTCCACTCAAGAAAGTGATAGGCTAACAGGGATTCCTCGGACTCGGGAACGAACTTAAGTTCGAATCGCTCCCTAAACTGGGTCTAAGTAAAAGTAGACTCATCAAGCTCAACAATAAGAAGCTCATATCAATCAAGTGCACACTCTTGTAATATGCTCGATGCTATAAGAACTCAGTGACGGTCGGAAAGGTCCATGCGAGTAAAGATATGCTCGCATGTATGAAGCCATGCCTTCACCTCAAGAACAGACTTTGAACCTTTGAAAGGCTTGCCTCCAAGATGAGTGAAATCAATGCACATACGCACAAAAGCAGACTTGCACGGAAGGGATGAAGGAGTAGGAGCTGGAGGCCGAGTGATCCTGAATAACTCCATGAACTGATTAACAAACATATATACATCGTCTGCATGTGGGCCACAGGTTGTCGCAGCATCAGAATGGCGACCACTGCCTCTTTTAGGCATATGCTGAAAGTATAAGATAAGATAAAGATTATTAACAGGATAAGATATCATTATTTCAATTAAGGAATACTACAGAATTAAAATGCATTCCTAGACTTATACCTAACTTATATTTATCCCAAGGACACAAAAAGATTAAGGACATGATGATTAGGGAATACGTTATCACTTATATTGTACTCTAATGTGCCGTTCTGTATTTACCAAATTGAACTCTGCTCCGAAACCAAGCTGTGATGCCTATCGACATTAACAAAGTGCATTATAGAGTAATACTATCTATGCAGAGAATATGGCTGGTTAGGAGCGACCATCTATAAGTTTTGTCTTAAACAAGTATTGAATATGTCGATTGGGTGCTCTAATTTTTTCTGTTACCTTTATCTATTGGATCGATATACTCAATAAATGTTTAACACAAAACTACGAAGGCTAATGGATCTATCATAACAAAATATAACAACAACAAATGCAACAGATCACAGAACAACAGGCATACATACACACACATATATAGATACATCATAGTACACTCCATGGTGATGTTAGAAACTGGAGTGGCTACAACACAATGTTGGATCTTAAGGCTATTCAGACACTAGAAGTGGTAAAATGTGTATTGACTACTTACTTGTGAATATAAAACTGTATTTACTCAAATTGCAAACAAAAAGAAGTAATCAGGGAATAAGTAAGTAACAAAGTAATATGCAGTAATGTAAATAACATCTGGATTTTTATACTGGTTCATATTAACCAATCCTACATCCAGTCCTACACTCTATCGTGCAGGATTCCACTATAATCGTTTGCATTTCACGGGTGGCAAGAACACCTTTACAATCTTGGTTTCACGGGCTACAAGACACACCCTCTTGATTTCACAGGCTATAAAAAACCTTCTCCTTATCACTAACAACAAACTATGTCAAGTAATCGTATCTTTAATACAGGTTCTTGCAGATTCAGTACAATCATCATATAAACCTCCAATGTCAATATATCTTTGAATTCTTTGAGGAATAGGATTAAATCAGAGAGAGAATGGTGTGAATTAAAGTACATCATTCTTATATTGTGTGGTTTGCAAATCAGTGAAGAATTGGAGTGAAACGGTATTGATTTGGAAGGAGATTGAAAGAGTTTGCAATGGATTTCTTTTGCAAATGTTTGGAGAAGGAGTATGAGAAAATAAGAATTCTTGATATTAAAATTTGTTTTCAGAAGCCTTTATATAGTGGTTGAAGAGACATATCTTTTGGCGAAGAGGTGGAGGGAAATGTCTCTTCATTTAAAATTTGAAATTCTAAAAAACGGCTAGAATGTCGACAACTCCCTACCCCCTTTGTCGACAAGGGTGTGTTGCAAAATGAACAACAACACTAATAAGTGTTGCGAATTTTTGGCATTTCAAATTACCTTATATTTATGGATTTTTGTGATTCGGTTGAGGTCAATGGTTGATGATCTTCAAGTATAATTTCCATGAGATCTTTAACAAGATATTCTAAGGTTCAACCAACTCTTCATCACTTCAAACACCTTTATCCTTCAGTATTCTTCTCTATTTGGATTTTGTCCTTCAATTTCTCCGATTAACCTTCTTCTATAATTCATCTGCTTCCACTGTATTCTTGTTAATCTCTGTAAATGTCTCCATAATATATTTGATATGATCTCATAGCTTGAAGATATTTTAGTAGTAATATTTACATGGTTGTTTTCATCAAAATCAATACCTACAGTATTAACAATCTCCCCCTTTTTGATGACGACAACCATATAAATTTTTAAGAGATAAAATATAATACTTTTATATTTGACTCCCTCTAACTCTATGCACTCCCCCTATCATTTTGCCTAGTATATTTATACCTTTTCTCCCCCTTTATCATCAATAAAAAGTCGAAAAAGAGTCGCTTAAATCACTGTTAGACAATATGTAGAGTTGTACATAGAGATAAATGCTTATAAACAAAACACTTGAGGGGAGCCAAATCAATTCAAAACATGAAATAAACTTATTTGATAATAAGATGAGTTTTAGAGTTACCGACTTTGCAGATGCCCATAACAAATCCTTTTCATATTTATTCAATGTTAAATAGATATCTTGTCATATGCTTTGAGCATCTGCTATCTGATATACATTGTTTGGTACCTGAAAAATTATAAAATATGCACACTGGTACCCTTTTCATTATAGGGTCCATGGGGTTAAGTTTGGGTTGCCAAACCCAAGAAGAGTTTGAATGTCCTTTCAAAATATAATCATTAGATGAATGAACCATATTAATAAAATTATCAATATATTTTTCTTTTTCAATATCATCCAACCATTTTGGAACCCATAAATTAATGAATTTATTTGAAGGCTTTAACTTTAATTTCCTAGGTTTTGGTTTGAACTTGGTAGTCTTAACAAACTTAGTATTTTGAATACTATTTTTCTTTGATTTAGCCTTAGGGGTGTATCCAAGTCCATGTTTATTCCTAGTGTGTTTAGATCCAGATAATAATTTTTCTAGATTGTCCTTCCCTTTGTTAAATTTATCAATATCAGTTTTCATTTTGTCAAAATCCTTATTACGGTTAAGAATAACATTGTCCAGAGATGTTATTTTGTCATTCAGATCAGTGATCTGTGACTTCATTGAAAGATTTTCTGATTTTAAGGATTCATTTTCACTTTTTAGTTTTTCAAAACTTCCAAGTGTCAAATCCTTTTCATCATTATACCCATTAAGTCTTTCAATTTCAACTTTTAGACATTGTTTTTCTTTAGTTAACCTTTCAATAAATATTTTTAATCTATCTATCTCTGCCAAACTATTGTTGTACTTTTTCCTAAGTACTTTATATCCCTGATACATATCATTCAAATCATTGGTAATTTTTTTATTAAAATTCCATACTTGGTCATCCATTGCCATGAAGCATATGTTGGCATTTTCTGTTTCTGAATCACTATCACTTGATGATGTATCTGAATCGTCCCATTTCGCATTGAATGCCCGTTTCCTCTCCTTATTGAAAGTGTTTGACTTTGATTTCATCAGTTTGGGACAGTCTCTGTTATAATCAAAATCGACCTATATAAAATGTTATGTGTATATTAACTATCTTTGCAGGAAATTTATTGCAGATTCATCTACAGGTGTTTAAAGCTGTATATTATGTGTCTAGAGTCTGTATATTTCTTAGAAAATTTGTTAAAATCTCTCCTTACATGATATATATGAATATATACACACACATGCACACACATGCTCATACATGCATAAAATAGCAAATTCAAACGTCTGAAACCATTCATTCAGACGTCTGAGTGCTGAAATAAGAATAATGTTTTCACAATATTCAGACGTCTGAACTAAAATATTCAGACGTCTGAACTAAAATATTCAGACGTCTGAATGAGGCAAAAAATAGCCTATTTCTTTGCTGCTTGCGTTTCAATCTAATTTAGAAGTCTGAAATTTTTAATTCAGACATCTGAATATTTCTAACTGCAATATTCTTGAAAAGTCACTTCCTTTCACCAAGAGAAACATCTTTAAAAATCAACAGTTTCATCCATTCTTTTCAATATAACTTTTCATTTAAAGATGCAACTCTTTACATACTATAAATAGATTACAGAATTCAACAAACAACTCACTAAAATTTCTTTTAGCATTCTTGAATTATCATTTATTCTCAAGCTTTCAAACTGCACTCAAATTACTTACATACTTTGATCATTGATCACTTTATCTTCCACAATCCTCAAATCTCATCACATTATATATCATAAAGGAGAAGATTGTAGGAATATTGTACTCAATTGACTTATCAGTGCTATTTAAGCACGCACTACAGTCAGATACCTTTGTTATTTGTATTGAAGTCCTGATCGGTTGCCCGGGCAGTTGAAGTCCTGTTCGGTTGCTCAGGCGGTGTAAACTTGTTCCTCTGGGTTAAGTGAGGGTTGTTGCAGTTGAAATTCCAGAAGGGGTTTGGGACTGGATGTAGAATGGGAGGTTCGAACCAGTATAAAAATTCCTGGTGTGCTTGTTTTATTTTTATTTACTTTGCTATTATCATCTGTTTTTGCGTTTAGATTTAATTATATTCCATATTACACGATCCTAAGTAATAACTAGCCTTATAGTTACTTTCAATTGGTATTAGAGCGAGGCATCTTATAACCGTTACAAAGTTATCTGATATCTTGCTAATATGGAAAACAACACCAACACTACCAATAACACTGTCAATAACACTAGTTTTATTAAAGGTCAATCCACTGCACGACCTCCATTTTTAATGGTTTGAACTATAACTATTAGTCTACTCGTATGAGAATCTATATGCAATCTAATAGTTTTGAATCATGGAATAGAATATGACACATAATGAATACACTCTTCCTACTGGAGAATACTTCACTTGGTCAAACACACAAAAATTAGATGTTACTGCCAATGCTAAGGTTATGAACATGTTATTTTGTGCACTAGATAGAAATGAATTTAATCATTTTAGCATGTGTCAAACTACTTATGAAATATGAAGAATGCTGAAAATCACTCATGAAGGAACTAATAAGGTCAAACAAAGCAAATTCTCCATGCTTAAAAATCAGTTTCAAAACTTTAGAATGAAAGAAGATGAATCCATCGATTATATGTACTCTAGATTTCAAGATATCTATCAATCATTATTAGGATTAGGAGAAAAGTACACTGACTTTGATATTGTATCAAAAATCCTAAACTCTTTAACGAATGAGTGGGAAAGAAAAGTCTTAGCTATTGAAGAAGCTAATGACCTTTCTACCATAAAACCTGAAGAGTTAATAGGAAATATAATGTCCTATGAAGTGAATTTGCAGGCAAAACGAATACTAACACAAGACAAAAAGAACATAGCTTTCCATGCTGAAGAAGAAAAAGTTGAAGACTCAAATGAAGAAGATCTAGCATTTATTATCAAAAATTTCAAAAAGTTCTTAAAATTTCGGAAAAACAACAGAAACAATGGAAAATGGAACTTTCAAAACAAACCATCATCTTCAGTACTAGAATGCTTTAATTATCATAAGAAAGGTCATATGCAGAAAGAATGTCCAGAATTAAAAGAAAAATTAATTCAATAAGGGCAGAAAAGATAAGAAATAGAAAGCATTTTCTGTTACATGGGATGATTCAGATACCTCTTCATCAGTTAGCAGCAGTGACAGTGAAAACAAGCAAGAAAATGTTCGCTTTACGGCTAATGAAAATGAGGTTAGTGATTTTACTTTTGATGATATGATAGAGATAAACTCAGAGCTAGTTGACACTCTAAAAAAACTAAAAAGAAAACATAAGGAGACTCGTGAACTTCAAAACAAAGCAGAATTCGAAAGAGATATGCTCAAAGATGAGAAGAAAATACTAGAGGAAGAACATGAAAAATTACAAGAATCATTTTCTAATATTAATTCTCAACTCACTCTTTTAAGTCAAGAAATTGAAATTCAAAAAGAAAAGAATGATGTCTTGTTTCTGAAAATCATGAACTAAAAACTAAGGTAAAATTGATAGAGTTGGACAATACTAGTCTCAAAACTAATTTAGAAAGCATCACTGAAAAAGTTTCAAACTTTAATAAAGGAAGAGAAACTTTATCTAAAATTATTGATAGCTCTCAATCCGTTTCAAGTAGAAAAGGATTAGGATATGCTAAGAAAACAACAATTTCACCTAGAAAGAAAATTAGGCGAAATATTAATCCTACTTTTGTATAGAAAAATAGAATTCTTACCCAAAAAGCACAAAAGTTTGTGTTCCTAAAACAAACTACAGTCTGATTAGGTAGAAATATATAAACACCTTTTTTGAAACTGTTCATAAACATAAAGATTACATTTTTAAATGGGATACTAAGCCCTCTTGGGTTTGGTTTCCTATGATTTAACTCTTAGGACCCTATTGAAAAGTGGGTACCAATATTATCTTTTATTTTTTGCAGGTCCCACTCAAGTAAATACTCGACGGTGGTTGCTCAAAACATATGACAAGAGACAAAGATATGCTATCAAACATTACTTACTCAGATGGAGGCTCCGTCACATTTGGAGACAACTCCAAAGGCTATATCATCGGTAAAGGCGATGTGAGCAACAACGGTATTTCAAATTTACCTCTTATTTCAAATGTTCTACTAGTCAAAAATTTAAAACATAATTTACTTAGTATCAGCCAATTGTGTGACAAAGGATTCAAAATCACTTTTTCTGAAAACAAATGTAGTATTTTTGATCAAAATCAAAATCTTATCTTTGAAGGGAATAGAGACAGAAATATCTATGCTCTGAATATGAAAATAAATCATAATTCAGATATGTGTTTAATAGCCAAAGAATGATCCTTGGTTATGGCACAAACGATTCTGCCATATTAACTTCAAAACTATAAACAAGCACTCTAAAAATGATTTAGTGAAAGGTCTACCAAAAATGAATTTTAAAAATTGATCATATTTGTGATGCATGTCAGTTAGGAAAGTTAACTAAGTCATCTTTTAAATCTAAAAAGGTCATTTCAACTTTACAACCACTTGAATTACTACATATGGATTTATTTGGACCAACACAAGTACAATCCATTAATTATAGTAGATATGTGTTTGCAATTGTTGATGATTTTTCTAGATATACTTGGACTATTTTTATCAAAAATAAAAGTGATACCTTTGACAATTTCAAAACTTTTGTCAAAAGAATTCAAAATTTTAAAGGTTTGAAAATCAAAAACATAAGAAGTGATCATGGAGGAGAATTCGAAAACGAAGCATTTGAACATTTCTGTAAGAAAAAGGGAATACTCCATAATTTTTCGTTTCCTAGAACTCCACAACAAAATGGAGTTGTAGAACGCAAAAATAGAACCTTACAAGAATGTGCAAGAACTTTGTTAAATGGAAGTACGTTACCAAAACATTTCTGGGCTGAAGCAGTTGCAACAGCTTGTTATGTTTTGAATCGTGTTTCTATTCGACCACTAACTAAGAATACTCCTTATGAACTTCTTAATGGACGAAAACCAAATATTTCTTACTTTAAAATCTTCAGTTCAAAATGTTTTGTTTTAAACACAAAAGATCAGCTCGGTAAATTCGATCCAAAATCCGATGAAGGAATCTTTTTAGGATATTCGGATCGAAGAAAAGCTTATCGAATTTATAATAAATGAACAAAAATCATCGAAGAAACACTTCACGTATCTTTCGATGAAAATTTTACACAAATCCCAAGTATAAGAGATGATGAAGAATTCCCTGATAATATCACAAACACAGAAATTTCAAATGTTGAAAATAATGAAAACATTGTTCACAATAACAATGAATTAAGATCTCCACCTAGAATATTAAGAGATCATCCTTCTGTTAATGTTATTGGAGAACTCAATTCATTTGTTAGAACAAGAAGTCAATTAAATCAAATGGGTCATATAGCTTTCTTTCCCATATGGAACCTAAAAATATTAAAGAAGCATCTACCAATGAAAATTGGTTAATCGCTATGCAAGAAGAGCTAAACCAATTCGAAAGAAATGACGTTTGGGATTTAGTTCCACGGCCTAGTGTTCAATCATTTATTGGTACAAAATGGGTTTTCAAAAATAAAGCGGATGAACAAGGAAATATTAGTAGAAATGAAGCTAGATTAGTTGCTCAAGGATTAATCAAGAAGAAGGAATTGACTATGAAGAAACGTTCGCTCCAGTCGCTAGACTAGAAGCAATACGAATCTTTTTTTGGCATGGCAGCAATACGAATCTTACTAGCATTTGCATGTTTTCATAATTTTAAATTATATCAAATGGATGTCAAAAGTGCCTTTTTAAATGGTTTCATAAAAGAAAATATTTATGTTGAACAACCTCCGTTATTCATACACGAACAATTTCCTAACCATGTCTATAAGCTTAAAAAGGCTTTATACGGTTTGAAACAAGCACCCTGTGCTACGATAGTCTTAAAAGATATTTAATAGATTCTGGTTTTTAAATTGGAAAGGTTGATCAAACTCTTTTTGTTAAAAGAAATAAACAAGATATTTTAATTGTTCAAATATATGATGATATCATTTTTGGATCTAAAATGAAAGATTATGTCAAGATTTTTCTAAAATAATGACTAGAGAATTTGAAATGTCACATATGGGTGAGTTAAATTATTTTCTTGGCTTACAAATAAAAAAACTAGAAAATGTTATTTTTATTAATCAAGAAAAGTATTGTAACAATCTAATTAAATGCTTTGGTATGGAAAATACTTCTACCAAACCAACTCCTATGAGTACAACCATACATCTTGATAAAGATGAAAGTGACAAAAGTATTAACCAAAAATTATATCGAAGTATGATTGAATCGTTACTATATTTAACAGCTAGTAGACCTGATATAATGATGAGTGTTTGCTTGTGTGCACGATTTCAAGCAGATCCTAAAGAATCACATTTACGAGCAGTGAAACACATATTATGGTATCTTAATAAAACCAAGGATTTTGGACTATTCTATCCGAAGGAATGGCCTTTTGAATTATTATCATATAGTGATGCTGATTTTGGAGGAAGCCAGACAGATAGAAAAAGTACAAGTGGGACTTGTCACTTCATTGGACGATCTCTAGTATCTTGGTTTAGTAAGAAACAAAATTGTGTTTCATTATCAACATGTGAGGCAGAATATATTTCGGTAGCTTTGGCATGTGCTCAAGTTATTTATATACAACAAACATTACAAGATTTTGGTTTTAATTTATGTAAATCAACTATTTATTGTGATAATTCTAGTGCTATAAATTTATCTAAAAATCCTGTAAATCATTCACGAACAAAACATATTGACATTCGTCATCATTTTCTTTGTGATAATATTGAAAAAGACATAATAAATCTAGAATTTGTGTCCTGACAAACTATTGGCAGATATCTTTACAAAACCATTAAATGAAAATATTTTCATCAATTTAAGACGAGAACTTGGTATCGTCTCTCTTAAAGATTTATAAGTTCAAATTTTTAATTTTTTTTAAAGAATTCATAGTTTCTTTCAAAAGAAAATAAAAAGTGTCGTCTAACACTCGAACTTAAGACCTCATACTCGGTAGTCCTCTACACTACCACTTCACTCTCTATTGTTTTCTAAAATATGAGGTTGTCATTAAATTCATATGTACCTTCTGTTCTCTCCTTCTTTTCCTATGGATATTATTTCTCTAACCATACATTGTCCTATCTATTTTTAACAAGCTTCTTCCTATATATTGTCTGCATTTTTAAAATTCTTTTCACCAATAATTCATTTGATTCTCTTTTAAAAACTTTTCAAAAATTCTGTTTAGTTATTTCATCTCAATATAACTCTGAGTCATCTGAGCTATCCTACACCTCTCCCTCCTCAGGATCGGAAAATCTACCAACTCCTACTCTAATATATGAATCGGTTCCGATCGTTCCACCCTCTACTTATACTGGGTATACTCCACCAGCTAAAAAAACAAGACGGTCTCTCTTTTTTGGATCACCATCCAAAAAGAGAAAATCGACGATATTCATCATTATCAAAAAGAAACATTAGACTTACAACGAGAATTATACTATGAGCAAAAAGTTAATGCCAAACGGCTTAGCTTTTTGAAACAAGTAGCATTAAAGTTATGTGGTTCTTCATCGAAAGATACTGTTCATCAACCGTCTACAGCTCGTTCTCCAAGTCATCGCAATCCTGTGGAACCATCACCACAACGTCCACCAACAACTCCAAATTCTTGGGAACGTGGTAACAGATGGTCTCCACTTCGACCATATGTGGAGAACACCAAAGTTGAACAAGAATCTTATCATACTCCATCATCTTCTTCAAAATCTATTTAATCGTTTCTTGTTGTTGATATAATTTGTTATTTTGTCATTTCATTCTGTTCTAATTTTGTAACATTGAAAATTATTCAATAATATATATTATTTTTTATTCTCACCATTTCCAATATATGCTTCTGTATACAATTCAGATGTCTGAATTAGTATAAACAGACGTCTGAATATTCATAACAGAAGACCTTCTCTCCAGATTCAGACGCCTGAATCAAAAATAACAGACGTCTGAATTAGCCCATTTTAAACTAAATCCTTGCGGGTTGCAATTCAACCCAATTCAAACGTCTGAATCGAATTACTCAGACATCTAAATCTCTCCTGAGCAATTTTTTTACACCTTTCTTATTTTTTATTTATTACCTTTTTACCCTGCCTTTTCATCCTCTATACAATAACTTTTTCACTTCTTTACTTCTTATTTCAGAACCCTAGCCCCCATTTTCATCTCACTCAAAGCTTTTAACCTTTCTCTAACTATCCAATGGCACCAAGATCAAAGAGAAAAAGAGAATCAACTTCCGGACCATCCGAAGACCAAATTCGGCAATGGTTATGGAACGATGTTGCTGTTTCTCGGTTCAATTCCATGAAGAACTCCAACATCTTCGAAGGAGAATTCATGAAATTCTCGGATTTCGCAGCATATCATATTAGAGAACTAGGAGAGCAATTTCACTTCGACAGCTTGATTGGGTATACTTCTAATAATGTTAAGATTAATCATCTTATGATTAAACTTTTTCTTGCAAACTTAAATTTGGATCATCAAAATCCTCAAAACCATCAACATTGTGTTTGGTCGTTAGTTTGTGGCGTCAGAATCTTCTTACCTTTACAACAACTAGGTCATATTTTAAATTCCCCTTATCGAGGAATTGATATTAATGAAATTGAAGTTGATATGGAACATCGTGATGAAGTTTCACATCAGTTTTTATCCAATCAACTTATAAGTATGGGTAATTTAAAATCCACCTTCTTAAAGCCACAAGCTAGGCTAATTCACTATGCTTTTATTCGCTCACTCCAACCAAGGATGGGTAGCTATGAAAAAGTGTATAAAGAAAACTTTCAAGCACTTTATTCTATCTACTCTAATCAACAAGTAAATTGGGGAAAATTATTTTGGATGAATTCCAAGGTATCATAATCCGAAGGAAGTATAGAATCATTCATTATGGTGCCTATATTATGCGAATCTAAATATCGGTGTACCAATGATTGACTTCGATTTTACAAGTATTAGTGAATTAGGCGCTAAAAACTTAGGATTTATGGATCTTCCTATACGGCCTCCTTCTCAACAAATTATTTCCTTCCACCAATGGTCACAAAATGTTCAACAAGGTGTTCCTCAACCTCGAGACACTAGTATTGCTTCTTCTTCCCATACCCAACATGAAGAAGAAGAGGAGGACGATGACACCATCCAAGAAATTGGCTCAGATACTTCTTCTAGACAAGCCATCATCACTCTCTCCCGACATCAATCAAAGATTCATTGGGACATAAAAGCACTTGAGAAGAAGACGGAAAGAAAATTCAATTCTATCAAAGGCTTTCTCAATAAGATATGGGATCGAATTTTTTGTTCCGGCTCTACATCTACTCAAGCTTACAATCCATCTCCTTTTGAATGGTCTTCCTCAAGCTCAAGCTCTAATCATAATGATTCATCTCTTTCAAGTCAATTTTAATGTTTACGTGTCGCTTTTATTATTTATTATATTAGAAATGTCTAAAACATTATTTATTTTTGTACTATTTTCTCTGTTCGCCTTAATGAAATGTATTATCTATTATCATTCATGTTCTTTCTTTTTGTCGATGACAAAGGGAGAGAAATCTAAATTGTGCATATTGACAGGGGGAGTATCTAGTCTATTAATTTTATATAGTTGTCATCCTCAAAATGGGGGAGAATGTTAGAATCTCGATTTTGATTATAACAACCTATATAAAATGTTATGTGTATATTAACTATTGTGATATCCCGGAATTTTTGACAATATCAATTTAATAATCTTTATATAAAATTAAATTGATTTGATAATATTGATTAATAATATATTAATTGGTTTAATAATGTGATTTAAATAAATATTTAATTTGTGATTTTATCTTTTAAAAGCTAAATAAATGTTTTTAATTATAAAGTGTATATATATATTTGTATATATATTATAGATAATCTTTGTTTTGGAATTTAATAAATAAATAAAGTTTTGTTCTTAAATTCTAATAATATATTTAATAATTGGGAAATTATGTTTTAAATAAATTTTAAGTTTCTCAAATTATTTAAATTAATAATTATATGGTTTGTAAATATTTAAAATAAATGTTAAATTGTTTAAAATTTACCTTAGCTCAATTTTTGTTTAAAATTTAAATAAAAAGTTTGTTTTATTTCTTTTTAAATATTACTTGATATAAATGTGATTTGGAAATTCTGTATATAAATTTAAAATACAAAATAGCATATGGTTTAATTCATTTAATAATAAAAAGTGATTTATAATCTCTTTATAAATTATTTAAAATTTGTTAAATTAGTTATTTTCAAGCCTTATTTATAATATATTATTTTTCCATAAATATAAAAAGAATTAAAATAAGAAAATGAAATTTTCATTTTAAATTGAATAAATTGATTTCAATTTGGAATTCAAAGGATTAATTTGAATTTGGAATTTTATTTTGAAATTCAAATTAATAGATTCTTTAAAATATTTAAATAATTTTTGATTCATAATTTGTTAAATTTACATTTTCTTTAAAATAATAAATTCACATAAGTATAAAATAAATTAAAGAAAAACCCTTTATAAACATTTTAATATAACTAATTAACTTTAGGGACATGTGTTAACCCACTAGTAATTTAAAATAACATGTGTTAATGTAGGAACTAAATTACATGACAAGTGTCATTGTTTTTCTTTTTTTTTCTTTTTCTTTATTTTGTTAAAATAATTTCAGCCCTTAAATCATTTTCATTTTCCTTCATTCTCTTTTTCAAACCAAAGCTAAAATGAATCAAAGAGAAACTTCATTCTTGAAAAACTAAAATCATCTCCTTAAAAACATGCAATTCAAATTTCTGCATGAAAAAAAGAGAATCAAATGTTTGCATTTTCAAAACTTAAAAAAAAAATCAATCAACCTGTAGATCAACTGCATTTCTCTGGAAATCATCAGCTTAGCAACCTGTAGATTAAAAGCCTGCATGCATATAATTTTGGTCAGAGTTTAAAATGCAAGCAACCTGGAGTCAATGCTTGCAAGATCTCAAGTCTGAATTCTTTTCAAAAATTAAAGGATCATAAAACCTGCAGCATTAAATTAAAAGACAGGATTCAAAAAAGCTTTTTTTTCCTCCAACGGAGGCTCTTTCTGAATGAAACAGGTGAGTAACTTCTTAAAATTTTAACATAATCTGGTTGCATGTTAATATTTATGAAAAGAATAGATATGCATGAATATAAAAGTGAAAATTTATATGATTATTACTGAATGTATGCTGTGTTTATATAAATACTTTGCTCTGTGATGTTCCTAGACTTTGAATAAAATATAAATCCCTTATTTACTTGATCTTGATTTGATAAGATTTGATTATCAAACAAAATTGTGATTCATCATGGATTCATGTTTAAAATTTTAAGAAAAATTAAAAAAAATTGAGTCTGTTTGTCTCTGCAACAATAATACATCAGAACATTTTTAAAATAAGTAAAACATAAACTGTTTAAATTTTTAATTCAGTATTGTAAACTGGATACATAAGTAAAAACATGATTTTTGAAACTAGTATCATAATTTTTAATTGAGGATTTGGGAAGCAGTTCTATGATGAACTAAAAAGGTGAATTTGTGAAATTCTGATGATTTTGGAATTTTGGGGGTTTGAATTTCTTCTGTATGTAGTAGAGTGATCAGGCATTTCAGAAAAATTATTAACTTGATGGTTTAATCTTTGGGTTAGCAGCGGTGAGGAAAATAAGTCTGTAACCCTAGTTATGTTCAAGTATATGAATTTGACCCTTTCTATCTCTCGGGTTGATCGAGTGAGAAGCGGTTTTGAAGGAGGGTAGCTGGGTCGATGACGAAGGCATGGAAGGAGTAGCAGCTCTAACGGTGGTCGGAGGAGTTAGGTTTCGCCGTTGACAGGTTTGAGTTTTAGGAGAAGCTCGGTGTTTCCAGGTTTTGAAGTACTCTAGGGTTTGAATTTGTGTACTCGATTTTGAATTCGAGTTTATCCTGATGATCAGATGTTCGTGTTGGATTCTGAAGTCAATAGTGGATTAGGGTTGATCATCGTGGATGATCGGAATCGTCCAAAGGCTTTGTGCATGTGCACAGTGGATATTTGAAGGTGGTTTTGTTTCTGGAAATTTTTGGGGTGAAGTGTTCTCGGGGGATGTTCGTGACACTGGAGGGTTTTACCCGAAGTAGAAAGGAGTAAGACTCGAAGTAATAAGTTTAGTGGCTCGAGTTTTAGTTGTAGATTTTGTTTCAGGAAACCTGGCAGTTTCCTATTTTTAAATTTTAAACTAAATTTAAAAAGAAGCAAATCAAGATTTGAATTAGGTTAAAGCAAGTTTAAATTATGAATTCAAATGAATTTGAATTCCAGATTTCAAATAAATAAATTTGTAAAAATGAAATACTTAACAACTAAAGTTTGTACAGTATTTTACAAAATATTTTATAAATCTGAAGAATGAGATTTTAAAACTAGATTTTTAAATTTAAGTTTAAAATCTGGATTGAACACCTGAATTCAAATTGGAATTTGAATCTGAAAGTTTTCAAAAGAAAATAAGTTATAAATTCAAATGTTTATAATCAAGTTTGAATCATAAAGTATTTTATAATGAAATTTTAAAAAACTGAAACATAAGATTTGAACAAAGTGATCAAATCTAAGTTTGGAATATGAAATTCAAAAATGAATTTGAATACTAGTTTGTAATAAAATAAGCTTTTGAACTCAAATGTTTTAAAATCAACTTCGAATGTTTCAAGGTATGGTTTAAGTTTAAACTTGAATTTGGGTTTAAAATTCTTTTAAATTTCTTTCTAAAACAAATAGATTCTTTATCATAAAATTAAAAGGGTTTTGAATTGTTTTAAAGGTTTTGGTCAAAGTTAAGAAATTGTTTCATTTTAAATCTTGAATTTAAAGTACAATTTAGAAGTAATTTAAAAGCAAATTATTTTTAAAATTACTTTGAAAATGATAATTAAATTATGAATAAGATTAATGATCATCATTAAGTTGATTTGAACTTAATAATTTATAATTTATTTAAATGATTTAGGTAATTAAGTTTTGTAATTAATTAATTTGATTAATTATAATTAGGTTAATTAATTAAATAATTAAGGGTTTTATTTAATTGATTAAAGGATTAGTATGTTAATTAAGATTGATTTAAATTGAAATTAAGAAATCATTATTTAGATTTGATTTTAATTTAATTAATGATTTGAATTAATTAATCAAGTCGGTAAAAATTAATTAAGTTTTAGACTATCACTTGATTAATTAAATAATGATAGATTATTTAATGGGCTTTATAGATAAATTAAATTGTAATTAATATTAATTAATTCAGTTAATTACTTTAGAGAAGTAATTAAAGATTTGTTATTGCTTAATGAAGGTCATTAACTAAGGATTATTTAATAATTAATTAATGTGATTAATTTTAATGATTAATTGGATTAATTAATTTATAGATAATCATTTGAATTGTTTAAGTATAATTACTTAATGAAAGTAATTAAGAAAATTAATTACTAATTGTAATTAATTAAGTTTTGTTTTGATTAGTTAAGTTAATTAATTAAGTTTAATTAATTTAAATTAATCACTGGTTTATTTGAGAAGTAATTACCCAATGTAATTAAAAATAAATAATTACTTAGTAAAGTAATTAAGAAGATAAATTACTTGATGTAATTTAATTGAAGAATAATTGGGTAATGCAGGAGTTTTGGAAATTAATTGCTTTGTGTAATTAATATGCAGAATAATTACTTAAAGTAAGTAATCAATAATTAATTACTTAGAGTACTTAATTTAGGATTTGACAATTGAGTTATTTGAAGATAATAAAAGATGTAATTAATTTTAAATGTAATTAATTACTTACTGTGATTAATCAAGAGTTATTAATCAATTTGGATAATTGATAATTAATTTAATAGGGTAATTATAAAATAAATAATTTGGGATCATTAATTTATATAATTAATGATGTAATTAAGGATGGATTAATTAAGAACAATTAATCAATGAAGGAATTAATTAATGTAATTAATTAAGGATTAATGTAATTAATTATAATTAATTAATTAATGAAGTAATTACAGGTTAATTACTGAATTTGGGTTGGAATAATTAATTTGTGAAATTAATTAAAGATTAATTACTTGAATGTAATTAAAGGATAATTAATCAAGGATGATTAATTAGGGTAATTTATTGAGAGTAATCAATTGATTGATTTATAATTAACTAAGGAATATGTAAGCAAGATTTTTATGGATGGGTAATTAATTTAATTCATATTAAATTAATCAAGGAAGAAGTAATTAATTTAATTCATTTTAAATTAATTTAATTAATTTTAAATTAATTATAAAATGGTGATTAATAAGTCATTGCTTATGAATGCCGTTTGATACTAATTACCCTAAATAGTTGAGATCTCAGATATGAGATAAGTGATGTTGTGTGATTTGGATGCTATGGTTGCATTTGAGTTGATAATATGAATTATCTGTTTGGGTTGATAATATGGATTATCTGTTGTGATGATAATGTTGTGATGTTGTGTATTATCTATCTGTGTGTATATAGATAATATTGAATTGAATTATTTTTAAAACTTTAAAACAACTTGGACCTAAAGATGGCGATTTGGATTTCGATGAGACTGGGATCGGGTTTCCATATTTGGATATCCGAAAACCACATCGATCCAAATTAATGATAGGTCGTTCTCAAGTGAAGATGAAGATAAAAAGTGCAAGGGTTATCGCCGTTAACTCTGAGGGTGATTCCAAAATGAGTGTAACGAGATAATGCCTTCGGTTTCGTTCGAACCCGGAACGAACTTGTATGGATTGAATGCTTTCAGAACATCGTCAGGTGGACGATGAGCATTCTAAGAGATGTGTTCTCTAAAGGTAATCGTAGCCTCAAGCCTGATCAACCGGGAATGGCTAAAACAGGGGAGGTGCAGCAAGGTTAAGTGGGTCATGCCCAAGTAGGACAATATTTTCCCCTGTCTAGAAGACCCTTTATTTTCGGCTGTGTGGGCAGTTGGTTGCAAACAACTGCGAGGTTGTCTTGTTCGGGACTGTTCAGTAAGGAATGGTCCCGGCCTTGTGTTGCAGGGGAGCGGGCGTACTCCTCGGTACAGTGATATAGGCCACGTACTGTGACGGGCGGTACCCCAGTAGCCCTGCCATTGTATGAAATCCAAAATCCAATAAGCGCCGTACGTATTAGTTGTGCCCAACTATGTTGGAACGTGGGATGTAAGCATTCCATCTATTTCTGTATTTTACTTGAAAACCCTAGACACTATTATAATATCATCGGATTTCCTATCAAATGTTTTGGTTAGCGTAAGGTAAAAACTTTTCCATGTTTATGTGTAGGAAGTCTTACGTGATACCTTTCTTTTCAAAAGGTTTTTAAATTTAAGCAACCTTAACCTGTTACTCACACCAGACTCATGTCTGACCCAGAGTTTATCTTCTGTTTTCTTAGACTCTTGGGTACTCAAATTTTTACGAGTAGCCAAGGGATTCAGGTTGGCTTTGACGAATAATGGAGGAGCAATGGAGCAGGAGGCTTCTGCGTTAGATATATAGTTTTCCGCTGCGTGTTCTCTGTGTTGGTATATTTTGTTGAGTTGTATTAAGTTGTAAATACTAGACATGTGTTTATAACTGTCCAGTATATGTGATGTATATGCTGCGTATCTTTGATTGATGTTGTATATTATGTAAATACTTATGTTATTAATATAATTTATTCGTTCCGCTGTTGAGGTTCTAGTATTGTTTCTTCTTTGTCTTCTTTCTTTTCTCTTTCTATCCCTTTCTTTCTTAATTCATGATACGTCGACGGGTCGTGACAACTATCTTTGCAGAAAATTTATTGCAGATTCATCTACAGATGTTTAAAGCTGTATATTATGTCTCTAGAGTCTGTATATTACTTAGAAAATTTGTTAAAATCTCTCCTTACATGATATGTATAAACATATACACACACATGCACAGGCATGCTCATACATGCATAAAATAGCAAATTCAAACATCTGAAACCATTCATTCAGACGCCTGAGTGCTGAGATAAGAATATTGTTTTCACAATATTCAGACGTCTGAACTAAAATATTCAAACGCCTGAATGAGGCCAAAAATAGCCTATTTCTTTGCTGTTTGCATTTCAATCTAATTCAGAAGTCTGAAATTTTTAATTCATACATCTGAATATTTCTAACTACAATATTCTTGAAAAGTCACTTCTCTTCACCAAGAGAAACATTTTTAAAAATCAACAGTTGCATCCATTCTTTTCAATATAACTTTTCATTTAAAGATGCAACTCTTTACCTACTATAAATAGATTACAGAATTCAACAAACAACTCATCGAAATTACTTTTAGCATTCTTGAATTCTCATTTATTCTCAAGCTTTCAAACTGCACTCAAATTACTTACATACTTTGATCATTGATCACTTTATCTTCCACAATCCTCAAAGCACATCACACTATATATTATAAAGGAGAAGATTATAGGAAGATTGTACTCAATTGACTTATCAGTGTTATTTAAGAACGCACTACAGTCAGATACCTTTGTTATTTGTATTGAAGTCCTATTCGGTTGCTCAGGCAGTTGAAGTCCTGTTCGGTTGCTCAGGCAGTGTTAACCTGTTCCTCCGGGTTAAGTGAGTGTTGTTGTAGTTGAAATTCCAAAAGGAGTCTGGGACTGGACGTAGAACGGAAAGTTCGAACCAGTATAAAAATTCCAGATGTGCTTGTTTTATTTTTATTTACTTTGCAATTATCATCTGTTTCCGCATTTAGATTTAATTATATTCCATATTACACGATCCTAAGTAATAGCTAGCCATATTAGTTACTTTCAGTCTCTTTTCAAATGACCGGGTTTATCACATTTGAAACACTTATCAACATTTCCATTTCTAGAATTATTGTTGTTAGTTTTTCGAATTTTGTTTATTTCCCAATACTTCAAGAATTTCTTGAACTTCTTGGTCATAAACTCGATATCATCATCAATAGCATCATCATCTGGTTCATCTTTGTCGATAATAACATTGAGTGCTAGTGTTTTCTTCTCATTTGCCCGATTCTCTTTTCTAATTTGCAACTTTACTTCATAAGACATTAGGTTACCAATTAAATCTTCTATTTTCATAGTACTAATATCATTGGCTTCTTAGGTTGCCAGAGTCTTCTGATCCCATTCACTAGGAAGTGAATTCAAGATCTTTCTGACTTGGTCTTCTTCGATAATTTTCTTTCCAAATGATATTAAGCATGTACTATATCTTGAAATCTAGAATACATATCAGAAATAGACTCATTTGGTTTCATTTGAAAGAGTTGAAATTGGTTTGTTAGCATAGATATCTTTGTTTGTTTTACTTTACTGGTGCCTTCATGTGTGACTTGCAGTATTCTCCAAATTTCATATGCAGAATTACAAATAAACACTCGATTAAATTCATTTCTATCTGAGGAGAAAAATAAAATGTTCATGGCCTAAGAGTGATTTAGTGCTTGTGTCTTTTGGTCTAGTGTCCATTTTGAATATTCAGTTTGAGGCTCTATGTATTCTATTTTGGTAATGTTCCAAATATCCAAACCATTAAACTGCAAATAGTATTTCATCCTACAAGCCCAATATGCATAACTACTGCCATCAAATAGAGGGGGCCTAGTGGTAGATTGCCCTTACACAAAAGTGTTACTAGTGTCATGAGCCATTTATACTTTTCAAAAACCAAGTTATGAATTTTTGAAAACCAATGCTCTGATACCAAATGTTAGAAACTGGAGTGGCTGCAACACAATGTTGGATCTTAAGGCTATTCAGACACTAGAAGTGGTGAAATGTGTATTGACTACTTACTTATGAATATAAAACCGTATGTACTCAAATTGCAAACAAAAAGAAGTAATCAGAGAATAAGTAAGTAACCAAGTAATATGTAGTAATGTAAATAACACCCGGATTTTTATACTGGTTTAGATTAACCAATACTACATCCTGTCCTACACTCTATCGTGCAGAATCCCACTATAATCGCTTGCTCTCCACGGGTAGCTAGAACACCTTTACAATCTTGGTTTCACGGGCTACAAGACACACTCTCTTGATTTCACAGGCTACAAGCTCCTTATCACTAACAATAAACTATGTCAAGTAGTCGTATGTTTAATACAGATTCTTGCAGATTGGGTACAATGATCCTATAAACCTCCAATGAAAATATATCTTTGAATTCTTTGAGGAATACGATGAAATCAGAGAGAGAATGGTGTAAATTAAAGTACAAGTCTCTGATATTGTGTGGCTTGCAAATTAGTGAAGAATTGGAGTGAAACAGTATTGATTTGCAAGGAGATTGAATGAGTATGCAATGGGTTTCTTTTGAAATGTTTGGAGAAGGAGTAAGAGAAAATATGAATTCTTGATATTAAAATTCGTTTTCAGAGGCCTTTATATAATGGTTGAAGAGACGTGTCCTTTGGTGAAGAGGTGGAGGGAAATATCTCTTCATTTAAAATTTGAAAATTTGAAAAACGACTAGCATGTCGACAACTCCCTACCCCCCTTATCGACAAGGGTGTGTTGCAAAATGAACAGCAACACTAATAAGTGTTGTGAATTTTCAGCATTTCAAATTACCTTATATTTATGGATTTTTGTGATTCGGTTGAGGTCAATGGTTGACGATCTTCAAGTATAATTGCCATGAGATCTTTAACAAGACATTCTAAGGTTCAACCAACTCCTCATCACTTCAAACACCTTTATCCTTAAGCACTCTTCTCTAATTGTGTTTAGTTCTTCAATTGCTCTGATTAACCTTCTTCTATAATTCATCTGCTTCCACTGTATTTTTGTTAATCTCTGTAAATGCCTCCATAATATATCTGATATGACTGCATAACTTGAAGATACATTAGTAGTAATATTTATGTGGTTGTTGTCATCAAAATCAATACCTAGAGTATTAACTAGTGACATATAAGTGGATACACAAGTGGTGGTACATAGACCACAATATATACATCGAGTCAAAAAGAATAAGTGCATATCAGAGTACACAAAATAAATACAAGGCTACACAAAAGATGGCTAGCATCCAAAGGAAAGCAAGAAAATCCATAGTGGAAGCAGCATAGTAGTAATCTACAGCAGGTGACTAACCTGAAACAACTCGATCTGACCCGAGTATATAAAATACATGGGTTAGTCTACCTTAAATAAACCGATTGGCACAAGATAGTTAAAGTATTGGGATAAACGATAATATTTCTTCTCGAAAGAGAAGAAGCAACACCAAATATATATATATATATATATATATATATATCAACTACCAAAATATCATCTGAGGGTTTCTCGAAGGAGGCAAGATCAACTACAACATCAATTAGTCACAAATAATCGCCTCATATAATTGGCATCTACAACAGCTAATATAATGGCTTCCATCAACACTATAACTTTTAAATAGGAAATCACAAATATTAAAAAGCCAAAGGGTGGCAACTGCAAATCACAATATGTAGAACTCGGTTAAGAGTTCAAAACTGCAAAATGTAATCACCATATAATAAATCCTAAAATGGCTCAAAGGCCTAATAATCACGAAATGGCGAAAACATTTGAAAATCACAAATAAATTAAGAAATATCACAAAAGATGTATCCATATCACAAATGGAGAGTTTAAGCTACGCCTGCGTGTGCTCAACAAAATGGCCAAAGCCCGTCAAGTACTATATCACAAATATGGTGCCTAATATAAACGACCCAAAAGCCAAATGACCTGAAAGCCAAACGACCCGAAGGCCCAGTTAGAAACCCCAAATGACCCGAAGGTCTAGTACTAGCAAACGACCCAAAGATCCATGAAATGTGTAGATCTTCAATAGAACGAATTCGGAATTAACCGAAAAGTAAACGAAGGTGTCCCATACCACATGTTTTACTACATCATTTAAATCACTTCTTTGCTCTCTCGAAGAGTGCAAAAATGTATATTTTATATGGAAAATACTTTGTTTCGAGGAAACTAGTTTTTTTAAACAATTTTTGAAATAATTTGGAAATTATTGCTTTGAAATTATCGTTATTATATAGAATATATATATATTTTAAATAGATTCAAAAATAATTAGAAATCTTGTGAAATATTTATTTCGAAAGCTATTTTATTATAAAAATCATTCCAAAATCGGTTTAGAAAACACGTGCACGAAAACAACCAAAATCACCGAAAAGCCATAAAATCGGCGTATGAAAACTACTCAAACACACGTCAATACGGAGCACGAATCAATAATAATGTTGGCTTACCTATTGATAGGTTAAATCCTTTCAAAAAACTTCAAAATATTGTCGAAATTGGTCACGATAGCCACCAAAATAAGCAAAATAACCAAAACGGTGCACAAGAACATAAAAGAAAACGATGTGGGCAAATAAAAAACTAGGGTCGACCTTTACAAGGCTAATCAAATTATTTCTCTTGTTTATATTATCCTAACAAACCATGTTAAATATATTTTTACGTCAAAATATTGATTTTAACAAATATTCCCCATTTTATTTACAATATTGTCTATACTTAATTTTTAACACATCATTAAAATTAACAAAAATCACCGTTTGGTAATAATTTGCAAAATTATTACATTTTATCAAATTAAAACCTTATTATTCTCATTTTTACCTCAACCTAACATAATTAAGTTTTTAGAATTTTATTTTCAACATTTTATATTTATTTCAATAAATAATGTTGAATTCAATTCTTTTATCTTTATTTAATTTAATTAATCACCAAATCAACATATTTCTTTTATTCAAACTTAATTTCCATCCAAAACAATTTAACTCCATTTTATTTATTCAAAACCCATTTTGTATTCAAAATAAAAAATTTGCAACAAATTTCCCATCGTCAAATTATTTTATTCCTCCATTATTAAATTATAACCACCGTTATAATTTAATTTCACAAGTAATCACCAAAGCCAGGGTTTCTACAGATTGCTTCTTACACTACAACCACAAGTGAGTCTTTGACTGCATTTGCTTTTAGCTATCTCCATCCTAAATGACAGTCAAGAGCATAACGGTTGGGTTCGTTACAAAAAAAATAAGCGCCTTTCTTTTTATTTTTCTTCGGGTGACCTTTTTTCTTAAACCATGTCTCATTCGTAGGCTTTGACATATCTGTCATTCCAACATTATTTTCCATTGAATGAAACTCGGTTTACAGACTATTTATTTCACATCTACAAGAGTCCTCTTCTATTCGAAGATGACACTGTAAACTCTCTAAATCATCATCCGTTTCTATATTCATCAGTTTTTTCTTATAGTCATTCCAACAACGACAGAGTTTATAAATTATTATTCCTACTATAAATGATTTTGGGAGATCAACCTTGGCATCTTTAAGTTCCTCTATTATATACAATATTTTACTAACTTCTATGAATAGTGGACTTGTTATCATTTATCTTGAAATCCATATTTTTGAATTTCTTATTGATTACCTCCAATATATGGTATTGGTTTTAAAATACAGCTCATAGTGTGTTTGATGTTTCTTGGCTTTGATGTGCAGCAGACATAAGTTGAAAGTGCATCCAGGATGTGTCATCTACATAGAAAATTGTTCTCCTTATGCTTTGCACATTTTATCTTGAGCGCCTCATTATTTGTAGGAGTTTCATTGGGGATCTCCTCCAAGCTACCTTCTAGAATGTAGAATAGTTTAACGATGATCGGGAAGGATTTTATGGTCTTTTGCCACTTAACGAAATTATATCCATCAAATTGTTTCAATTGAGTAAGGTGCCGATTCATGACTTAAAAGGATTGGTATTGCTCTAACCCTCCATTGTTAAGATTATTGTCTGAAAATAGTTGGAATTTTAGGAGGTTCTAGTGGGATGGCGATGTGAATACTGTACTCCTTACTTTAAGGATCTATGCAGTAGATACTTTCAAACAACAATTCAACTCACCATGTACTAACGGGTTACTGAATTATTGACCTTCAAGATTCAATGAAGCATTCTAAAAGTGTAACAAAATTAAAAGTTTGTATGCCCTTTTTCATCCAAGAACACTCTATATTATGGATGCAGATGATGCAAATAGTAGAGATTAAAAATGAATAAGAAGAATAAAAATGGACTATTGAAAGTGAGTTTGGCCTTGCCTTTATATAGGCAGTGTTTTTTTGTTATAAAGGTCATATCTGTTGGCTATAACAGCTGTACCCCTTTAATTCTGCAGAATTTCCATCATTGACCATTGTTCAAAGTTCAAACTTTTAGGCAATTATATGGGCTTAAATACTCATAAAAAACTATCCAAAATTATAATCTAGACCCAGACAAACCCAAGCCGGTCCCGCTCAGTTGGTCAGATGGACAATAAGAGATAGCGATGCATGCACGTGTGTTGATATGCAATGCCACTCTCTTCAATTCAAGAGAGTACATTTGAGTGCCCAATGGGCCTAACCTCTCTTAAGAATCCATTATATAAACAAAATTATCTTGATGCTTCTAAGATGTGGGACTAAAGCCTTATCTCTCTCCTTCTTCCTTCTTCTAAAGAATGCCAAAATCAAATCTATTTTTAAAATTTACACCATTTTCCCTTCATTTAAAAAATAAAATAAAAACAAAAAGGAATGACTGCATCTTTTAGGTGATGAGATCAAGTCGACATAGTTAAAACATCAAGAATTTGCATCATTGTGGAAACCTATACCGAAGGGAGAGGTATCTTTTGGATTTGAACCTTTACTTAGTGTAAATCCTTCAAAGTCCTATTTAGGTCATAGGTGAACTAGACTTGGACCAAATACCCTATAATAAAACTGGAGTCACACATATTGATTTTTTAAAGTAGAGTGTTCTGTATCCCAGCACATTAGTGGCTATATGCTGCTAATCCTGTGTTCATGAGCTTACATTATCCAAAGGTCTTACTTTCGCAGGAAACAACCTAATTTTGATACTCTTATAGGTGAGTCTCTCGAGGTGTTTCTATTATTCACCTTGTCAAATATCTAGATTTATTAAGGATCTTCATACATTTTGGTTCATGCAGAATCCAACACTAATTTATAGGAAATGTTTTAGCCTTCCATAATCATATTTTAATTTGTTGGTAACCATCGAACCATATTTTTCCTTTTCAAAACATTGGTTGGGTTTCTATTCAGAATGATCAACCTTCATTCACAGACCTTAGTCCCATCTCTTTTAATTTTAGCGAAATTATTGCCTTTGGAAGACTTTTAGTTGGTAGGTAGCCAAGTCTTTCTTTGTCTCTATATAATCAACTTTGATTACTCCTCTTTTGAGTAACTTTCTTATCATTTGATGTTCGAGACTCACATGTCTAGACTTCCCATTTTATATTTTGTTAGAAACATTATAAATCGTAGCCAGATTATCCTAATTGATTATGATTACATGGGATGGCTTCTTCCATGTAAGAATTTCTATTAGAAGATTCCTACGTCATTCAGCCTCTTTATGTGCATCTGCTAATGCAATTAATTCTGACTAAATTGTCGACTTAGAATTACAAATCTGCTTCTTGGAATCCCCAAATGCAGTAGCACCTCCTATTGTAAAGATCCATCCAGACGTAGATATGTATTTGGATTCTACATTGTTCCATGCTGCATCCTTATATCCTTCTAATATATCTGGATATCCTTTATAATGTAAACAAAAGTCTATGATTCCTTTCAAATAAGATAGAACACTAGAAATCTAGAAATAACCTCTGAATGTTCATAACCTGGATCATTCGTAATCGACACACTTATAACATGTGTTGTCTGGTCTAATGCATTGCACTGCATACATATGGCGTCCAATAATTATGAATGTTAGAGTTCACAAATAGTTCATCCAATATTCTTCACCAACTTAGTACTAGGATCTAAAGGAGTATAGCTATTTTGTCATTATAATAACCATACTTCTTGAGGAGCTTCTCGATGTAGCGAGATTGGGTAAGTAACAAATCTTTCTCTTTTGTTATGATTTTGATACCTAAGATCTCATCAGCCTCTCCTAGATTTTTCATATCAAAATTATAGGATAGAATCCTTTTTTACTTTTACATAAGATACATTTGAGCCAAATATTAGTCTCTCATCAACATATAAACACATTATAACGTAACTATTTTTATCTAATTTACTATAAATGCATTTATCATCATCATTGACAATAGAGACATTTGATAATGCTACTCTACAAAACTTCTCATGCCATTGCAGAGGCGCCTATTTCAATCTGTAAAGAAATTTTACAAATTTACTAGCTTTCTTTTCATGACCTGGAGTAACGAAATCTTTTAGTTGTTCCATATTTTTTTCTTCCAAATCACCATTTAGAATAGCAGCCTTCACATCCATTTGATGAATTACTAGATTTTGAATGGATGCAAGTACTGTCAAACAATGAATTGAAGCGATGCGAGCAACAATAACATATGTGTCAATATAGTCCACTTCATGACTTTTCTTATTACCCTTAGTAACTTATGTGGCCATAAATTTATCAATAGATCCATCTGTACTCAAATTTTTCCTGAATATCCATTTATATCCTATTTTTTTAGCACCAGGAGGTAAATATATCAGAAATCGAGTTTGGTTTTCCAAAATTGAATTCCTTTCATCGTTGAAAGCTTGTTTTAGTAACTAAAATCTCTAAAACTCATTGCATCAGAATAAGTTTTAGGGTCATCATCAGTATTCATTATGTATTTAGTTTTACTTAGGATTTCATTTGTAACACCCCTCATTTTTAGATAATTAAATAACCAAAATAATTATAAACAGTGAAAAAGAGCATTTTTGGAATTTTCAAAATATGGCCTCGAAACTTATACCATTGTGTTCATGGCGGTTTTCTGACTAATTTACATATACAATGTGACTCAAGTGGACCTTATATGAAAAAGTTATCGATGTTCGAAGTTCCGTATCAAAAAATAATTATATATGTAAATGTGCATGAATATATTTGTTTATAAATATATGCTCGTATAAATTCCAGAAATGATACGCATTTGAATTTCAAAATAAACGCACGTCATAAAGGAAATTAATTGACATCAGCAATTAGAGGCAACTAATTAACATTAGTAGGCAATGTTGATCAAATTAGCAATTAAAGGAAATTAATTTACATTAGTTAGCAACGTTTGAATTTCAAAATAAACTTGTGTTATAAAGGGAATTACATTCGCAATTGATGGAAATTAATTTGAATGAATAGGAAATGGTTAAAAGTTAATGTTTAATAATTTATGACATTTAAAAATAGAGGAAATAAATTAATATATAAAAAAGGCTAAACACGTTGCATTTTGCTTGTTTTAACGACTAGATTTCAATTGCTTTAAACGAACGGACGACGTTGCTTTGGCCCTTTATAAATAAATGTGCAGGGATAGCCTTTAAACCCATATTTATTTAAATGGAAGCGGAAGCTTGTCACTTTTGTTTCTCCTTCAATTCTTCAGAATTCAAATATATTAGATTTAGGTTTTCTGATTTACAATTTAGAGGTAGAAACTGCAGATCTAGATAAGAGATGTCCAAATTAAGCCATCCGTATGAGGTGAGTTTTTAGATCTGGTTTTCTAGTTTATATGTTTATTTTTCTTCAGTTAGTTTCAGATTTATAAATCCATACAAATTCCAGTTTGTGGATCCAAATAGGGTTGCAAAGGGGAAGACTATGGATAATAGAACTGGACTAAAAACCAGATCTAGAATTTGTAGTATTTCTTTTTAAGTGAGTAGATTTAAATTATATATCTTTTATGTTTATGGTATATAATATTGTTAGATTCCCTTTGAATATTTAATTCAACATTTGGAGTAATTTCGGTAATTGGTTCTACTAGCTAGTTATGTTAAAACTGTAAATTTTGTAATAAAAGTGTGCTTATATTTAAATGTTATTTTTATGGAAAAAAAGAAAAGGAACCCAATTAAATATAAGTAATATTAGGCTTAAAAGTTCTAGAGAAAGGCATAAGCCTAAAAGCGAGAAATCTATAGTAAATTATGTTAAAACGGGAGAAATGAATTAAAAAGGAGAAAATCTAATAACTTGATTTTGAAGTTAGTGATAGATTAGTTGGTTAGTTTAGAAAAGGGAATAAATTTCCATAGTTTAATATTGTAAGAATAACGATAAACGTAATTGCAAAAGTTAGGAAAATGGAACTAGAGCAAAATAGAGACATTACTGTAGTTTGCATTACCCGACAATTAAAGAAACAATAAAAGAAATATCTTGTAGTTACGAGTTATTGTTTATGGCATTATTTAGTGTTAAAATATGTAAATGGATTTTATGTAACCAACCAAATAAAATAGAACTATGTTAGTATCAAAATTGGTCGCTAACACCCTTGAGTAGAATTATGTAGAGAGATTAATGAATAAAATAAATTAAAACGGAGAAATGTATGCAAAACTGACTGCAGAAATAAGAACACCAGAATTATAGTGGTTTTGTGTAACTGCCTACGTCCATTGCTAATATAATCTTTTTTGCTTTCCTCAAATTCTTGAATACAGTACAATTTGCAAACAAATATCTCGAACACAAGTTTTAACTGAAAGAGTGCTAGTGCAGAAAAAAGGCAGAGTGTCCCCGGAGTTCTCGAAAAAGGGTCCCCTCAACTGTCCCCCGCCTCTTTATTTATAGACGAAGGTAGGCTGGTCCATCGGCATAGGCCCATGATGAAGATATCTCGACCCACTACTAACAACTACTGTACATCAGACCGAGCCACGTTTGCCGAGTGACATCGGCTGAGTGGTAGATGCCGAACCGGGATGCCTTGATGATTAGCTTAAAGCAATCTTCGTAGGGGTTTGAAGTGAGCAATGGTGTGATTCGAAGCAAAGATATGCTGGCCCTCTCGCTTCGAGATCTAATCGATAACCCCCTAACTTCAATGCACGCACCAAACGAGGTATACCAAACTACCATGACCGAACCGCGAGGACCGAAATGGGGCTGAATTAAGCTCCTTGACCGACCCATGCAAGGCCTCACTCCCTTGACCGAGCGGCACCACCGAAACATCCAGGCTAAATGGCACATACCGAAACATCCAGATCGAACAACACAACGTCTCCAGGCCAAATGGCACATACCGAACCATCCAGATCGAACAACACAGCGTCTCCCCTGGCCGACCGACGAATGACTTTGCGCCTTTAATATGGGACCAAATCCACACCGAACGACAATTGACCAAACTGTCTTGTTTGTCCCCCTTCGACCGAGCGGCGAACTTCTCCTCCAGGCCGAGCGATATTCATTGGTTCCCATCAACACCTTTTATTTAGCCGGGAGACACACGCTATCTCACAAGATCGAATGACACACATCCCCCTTCCTCGGCCGAATCATGCATATAGGCCGATCAGTGTGTATAGGCCCAACCACTCAGGTTGAATCTATTCCACATATTTCCAACTTCTCTCTGGCTTGAGTCTGGTCCCGATCCAATCAAGACCTCTATGATTATCATCTTATGACCGGGCCAAGCAAGCGGGTGAAATTTGCCCCCCTTAAAGTGCATCTTGTGAATTAACATGATGCGCTTTGACTCGACGAATACTTCTCGTTCTTAGAAGTTAGTCCATTCCGACGTGCAACTGACTGCCACTTTTAATTGACTCCTGGCGGAGCTTCACGTTGCCTTTCAAAGGCTAAATCATGGGAGATCTTTCAAATCCAAGCTCCTTCCAATAATGCTTGTTTCCTCTCTAGTCCACCGCCCTCAATCATCATTACATGCATATTTACTTGAGTTCATTTTATTTTAATATCCACGTTCCCTTTATCTTATTTGCAATAGAATTCTACCCACTACGGAGAAGGATTGGCACATGAGGGCCAACCCACCCGTTCGGTTTATCTGGCTCGGCATGTTGCCTTGTCAACATGATGGATGGGTCTTTGTGAGAACGTCAGTTTGCATCCCTCTACCCATATAAAAGCACAAGCCTTCTTTCTCTCCCCATCTTTGTTCCAATATTTTCCCTTTATCGGTTTTACTCAATAAACCAAGATTCCATTTCTCTTCCGAACTGCTATACACCTCTTCTCAATCATTCTCTCTAACACATTTCCTAGCCATCCTAGGCTCCGAGTTTCAAAAAGCACTCGTCTCATCCTTAAATTATCATATAGGTGAGGTTCCATACATCACCGTAAATTCCCAAACTCTATTCTCTAGAATTTGAGCTAGAGGGCCGAGACACATAGGAAATCGGCTTAGCGTGGTAAGCACGAGAGGAGTGATACGCATTGAGTAAGTGTTCGGGCATTGGTGATGAAGTGCTTTTGGTATGAGTAGATTTTGACTTGGGGGAACAGCTATGGACGACTTTAGGGAGCAAGGTCGAAGGAGTGTAGGAGTAGGTAGTTGGTCACTTTGATTCAATGAGGTGGTTATTGTTCTGAGAGAAAGAATCATAGTCCGTCGAGGTGTTATGAGTCAGTAGGAGTTTGCAAGTTTCGTAGGAGTACACTACATGACAACTCTGGGCCAGTATTTTAGGTGGAAGTTTGCTAGTTAGTAAGTCCCTTGTGGGAGTAGTGTAGTAGTGGGAGCATCGTTCGGCTTAAAATAAGAGAGTGGCCTGGTCATCATATGTTTAGGAATATCGTCGTTCGATTTTGGAGGGAGAGTGTGGGTCGGTGTCTCTGGTCTAGAGAGTCGTTCGGTAGTTTGTGGGTGAGAGGTTCAGTATGTATGCTTTGGGAGTCGATCGGCTTCAATCCTTGAGGTGGCATTAACCATCAAAATCACTCTAACTTGAACACAACCAAGTCTACTTACCCTCATGCCTAATCATAGGACAATAAATAAGGACAAGAACTTAAGCACACATGCATATGAAACTGGTACAGACAAATAACTCCATAGTTTTAAAAACTACAAACGTGGGTTCCCCTTAACAAAACACAAATAATAGCCTTCCACATATAATGCCATGTCTGATTTCAAGACCCCCACTACCGAGCATAAGTCAAGCTCTTGGAGATGGTCAGCAATGACAGTCTTCGACAATGAGAGTTTAACGCTCAACCGCACTTCATTGGTCTATAAACCTTTAATTCTTTTATACTCATACTTGAATGATTGCACTTGTCCACACACCACATGGGAGGAAAATTTTTTGTCGTTATATCTAACATTGATTGACTTTCAAGTATAGTCCAAACAAGTATCTACCCATATTCGACGCTCGTTGAAGATGTCTAAAAAGTCAAGCTCCGCCACAGTTTCAGATAAGCCCGAGCCAAGTTCTCAACAGGGAATAGTGGGAACTTCGAATCCATCTTTAACTCCTACATAGGATATCCCAAATCCATCAGTTGCACTTATTGGTCCGCTCCTGATGTGATAGATGGAGCAGTTATTCTAGATAATCCTATTGATTCACAAGCTTCAAAAATCGACGAAGCCGGTCTTCGTTGATTGTGCTTAATTCACGGAATCCCTTTCGACAACGGTTTAGTTCCATCGGAGCAAGATCGGCCTCACCTGCCCCCGGTTGGATATACAACTTGCAATAAATTCATGTGATGGGTTGGTAGAATGCCACCTTTCAACTCCTTTTTCCGCGATCTGTTACAGTACGTCAGTACGCCCTGGCACAGCTACAGCCCAATAATCACTCGTTCATCTATGGCACTTGTATCCTCTTCATGAGCATCCTATTCGGGCTCCCACTCCTGGTGATATTCGCTATATCTATTGTTTTAAAAGATACTCTGACAGTCCATCTTTCTTATTACTTGAGCCACACTCCAAGTGTCAGATCCTGACGGGGGCATGCTGCAAATTTGCCCAATACAAGCAGGAATGGTTTTACATACGCTGCCCCTAGCTTTGCGAGAAGGTGGTTGGAAGGGAGTAAGTTCCATTTCCAGACCAATATTTGCCTAAGGCATGAAGTGCATTGTTTCTAAACTTCCTTCGATTTTTACAGGCATCAGTCCACGTCCCGAAGGTACTGAGGCCGTCAAGGCCATTCGAGCCATTCCCGTGGGAGACTGGGAGATTATATCCGTTATCCCCAATGAGTCGCTTTTAAAGTTCATATTATTGGCAGAAAGTCTTCAGACAAGTCTCCTAACTAGCGCCACTACAACCGGACCCATCACGGAGAAAGGTAAAAGGCAAGCTGGGCCTTCGATGCCCTCTACACGAGGGACACCCGATATATCCGAAGAAGGTGAAAAAAGGAGGCCAAGGCGTGAAGAATGACCGAAGAGAACTTAGGCTCTAATATTACGCCTAGAACAGACATACCTGACATCACCCAGTCACTTCCCCCTTCGAAGAGGAAAAAAAAGCTTAGCCTATAAATTGAAGAAGAAAATAGTTGGCGGAACTTCTAAAGTTACCATCACCCCGGTCGAGAAAAATTTTTCTCCCCAACATTCAAAGGGTTCATTAAAAGGTCTTTTGGACCTGACCATCCTCGACGACTTGCTGAACTATGGTTTTAAAGACCTAGGAGATATATGGCTTAATTCGCCCACGAGAGGCGATGTGGGCGATTTGGCTGGTCGACATGGAGAGTCAAACACAATAAGTAAAGGAAAAGAAACTGGTCCATCGGGGGAATCGCTAGGACACACATGAAAACTTACACTTCACCCTGCATTTAAACTTCAGCCATCATATTATTCTCGCTAACCCGTCCTCACTTGACTTCTGTGCAGGTGATACGGGATGCACTCATGGATTAGACCACCTTCACGGGTCTTTTATTTTTCACCACTCCAATGGAGATTTAGATTCAGGTAGACGCCGAGAAAGAGATGATAGCGGCGATAGGGACTACTATCCCAAAGACTTGTCGTCTTCGCGAAGAAAAACATACAGCCATTCTTCGTACCCCGACGGTCCTCTCTCTCATTCAGAACGCAATAGAGAGAAATCTGCTCAAAAGGGGTCTCAATTTGAAGCTCCCAACGCCCAACATTCAGGTTCGTCCAGCACAAAGCAATCTCATGAGCCTCATAAAAAGTCTATAGCTCTGGCTATGCAAACTCCTCCAATTTCTACACATGATCCGTCTATAGCCGAGAGATTATATGAACTTAAAGCCACATTTTCAAAGATATGCTTCGACGGGCTGAAATTTCTTTATGCGATCCATCCAATCTCATGGCATATCAAACAAAGTGCTATTGCTTGCAACAACAACGTCTACGTCCAACACGATGTGTTTGTTCAATTGGTAGAAAAAGTTACAGAAGTTTATATAGAACGTCGATATGAGATCGTTCGCCTGAAACTTGAAACCATCCGTGATAAAGACATTATCAAAGCCAAGGATGAAGGGCTCTCCTCGTACAAATCTCAACTTGAAGCATCCCAACAAAACGCTAAAGATACTGCCGAGGCAGTTAGTTGTCTGGAAGCTACTCATAAAAGGTAAATTGATGAGTCGGTTCGACGCCTTATCGCTTTAGCTTTAAAAAAGGTTCCGTTCAAAAAGAGAAGGATATCCTCGCTCAGCGAGTCAATAAATTGGAGGAGCTACTCCTCAAAGAAAAGGAAGAAAAAACTATTGCTCAGGTGTAGTCGCAACGATATTACGACGAAATTGTCGCTACACGACTTCTAAAAACGAAGCTCGATGAAGAGCTATCCAAAGCTGAAGCATTAAGGGACGTAGCCCGGGAAGAGGGCAAAAGAATGGCATTAATAGAAATTGACTCTCGTCTTAAGGCAGCTGTTGGAGCCAGGAGAGAAGAAATCAAATGCCTATTTGATCCGTTGATTGCTGAATACAACGCTCTAATTCTCATGCATCGAGATCTATCTTTCCTAAGTGAGGGTTACCTTGAATCATTTGTTGAGGCATGGGATACCTTGATAAAAATCAGATGAGTAGAGCTGGGTACCGAGGAGGTTGATGAGGATTCCCTTATGAAGGATGTTCTTCGAGGAAACAAGCCTTCTGACTTATCTTCAACCAAAGCTCTTTATGAAAGAGATTCCTCCTCATCAAATGGGAAAGACGATGCCGCTGGTCCGTCCGGAACTGAATCTCAAGTTCTTCCTTGTGTTTAGTCGTTTGATCACTCTCTACTGGATCCTTTTGAACAGCCTGTTGGTTATGATCTGGAGAAACCCGGGCTTGATATCCACATTCTATCCCCTGTTCTAGAGGGTGAGACCCCTAAAACATCTACGAATCGACCATTGACTGGTACTTAGCCTTTCTTTCTAGAGTTCAAATGACCATCACTTTTTAGTGAACAATAATTGTATTCTAACACTTGTCTCTTATGATTTCATGTAGGCCATTATGATCCCGAATTAACTCTAAGGAGCGATGCCACCATGGAGAAGGAAGAGAAATTGGGAGAGGCTCCTTGCACTGAGAATGCTCCCGGGCTCGATGCTCAAATGATCGGTGCGCTCGATGAGTACAAACTCGAGAACCCCTCACCTACAGAAGGACACGACGAAGTCGAAATCATGGGCGCCTCCGAACATACTTCGAAACTAAGTATGAAGGAACTAATCATGGAAGAGGGGAAGAGGAAATCTGAAATTAAGGCTGAGCCCCAAGTGGTGGAACTGGACGATCCCCTGAACAGGCCCTTGAAGGTTATTGTCCCTGGTGAGACCAGACCATTGGAAGTTCCACCTCCTTCCCCGAGCACCATCTCACTAGGAAGAAAGGCATCCAAGAGAAAATGCTTGGGTAAGGAGCCTTCGGAGGAGCCGAGGAAGGAGAAGAAATCAAAAAAGTAGTTATCCGATCGTGCTTTATTCAACCCGAACAAGTCTAAGTTATGTAGTTGTTTCTATTTATTCTCATAGTCGTTGTAAATAAACTTTTGACTCTGAGTTCAGGAGAAATTATAGTGGAAATTTATTTCGGTTTAGTGAATAATACTTTGTTTCTTCGTTTTCGATGATTTTCGCTCTTTAGCTTACTGTCTAACTTGTAGCCGAAATTCGAGATCTTGTGAGTTATACAAGCTCCAGTTCACTTCCATATAACTCGAAATTTTTTGGAATCATAAATCCTCTTGTCCATGCTTTGGGGACTCAGAATACTTTTAGTCCGCGATACAAGGACTTAGATATTTTTGAATCATTCATACTCTAGCTCGCACTCTGGGGATTCTTAGCAATCTAATTCGCACTCCGAGGAGTTAGAGATTTTTAATTAGTTTATACTTCAGTCCATGCTTTGGGGACTCAGAGTACTCTAGTCCGCACTCTGGGGACTTAGAAATTTTCAAGTCGTTTATACTCTAGTCCGCACTCTAGGGACTCAAAGTACTTTAGACCGCACTCTGGGGACTTAGAGATTTTTAATACATTTATACTCTAGTCTGCGCTCTGGGGACTAAGAGTACTCTAGTCTGCACTTTGGGGACTTAGAGATTTTTAAGTCATTTAAACTCTAGTCCGCGTTCTGGAGACTCAGAGTACTCTAGTTCACACTTTGGGGAACTAAAGATTTTCATGTCGTTTTTACTCTATTCCATACTCTAGGGACTCGGAGTAGTCTAGTCTACACTCTGGGGACTTAGAGATTCTTAATTAGTTTATACTCCAGCCCACGCTTAGGGGACTCAGAGTACTCTAGTCCGCACCCTGGGGACTTAGAGATTTTCAAGTCGTTTATACTCTAGTCTGCGCTCTGGGGACTCAGAGTACTGTATTCCACACTTTAGGGACTTAGATATTTTTACGTTGTTTATACTTTGTCCATGCTCTGGGGACTCAAAGTACTCTAGTCCGCACTCTAGGAACTTAGAGATTTTTAAGTCGTTTATACTCTAGTGTGTGCTCTAGGGACTTAGAGTACTCTAGTCCGCACTCTGGGGAGTTAGAGACTTTTAAGTAGTTTATACTCTAGTCTACGCTATGGGGACTTAGAGTACTCTAGTCCGCACTCTAGGGGCTTAGAGATTTTTAAGTCATTTGTACTCTAGTCCATGCTCTGGGGACTCAGAGACTCTAGTGCGCATTTTGGGTACTTAGAGATTTTTATTTTAACGATCGACTTTTAATTTTGTGTGCGTGTTCATACGCCGGATAAAATAATGTGATTTAATTTTTGCCAAAGAATTATTGCACACAGAACATCAATAGTTCATAAAAAAGTGGCTTCAAGCCTTTATTGATCATAATAAATAGGAACAAATTGAATTATCTTGTGACATGCCGAAAACAAGGAACAACAAAATAAAAACATATCGGAAACAATTACTACTAAAACGCAAAAGAAATGGGCTAAGTGTAATAATGACGCAGGTGCTCGCTATTCCATGCTCGGGGGAGCGTCATACCATCGATGGTCGCTAGCTTGAAAGTTTCTTCTCCAAGTTTCCGTACAATGACGTATGGACCTTCCCATGTGGGATTCATATGCGATGGGATCGGAAAAACTCGCTTCAAAACGAGATTGCCCACATCAAAGATTCTTGGTTGGAATTTTTCATTATAATATCGAGTGACTCGGTGCCTATATGCAGCCGCCCTTAAATCAGCTTCATCACGTTTTCATCCACAAAGTCCAACGATTCCAGTAAAAGATCCTGATTCGCTTTAGGATCATAATAAGTCACCCGATGAGAAGGAATTTTAAGTTCCACAGGTATAACAGCTTCAGTGCCATGTGCCAATGTGAATGGAGTGTGGCCAGTCGTGGACTTGTGGGTGGTTCTGTAATCCTAGAGTGTTGTCGAAAGCTCGTCCACCCACTTGCCTCTAGCCTTTTCCAAATGTTTTTTCAATATGGATTTGATTATTTTTTTTTATGTCTACAACTTGTCATTGGCTTTGGGATGAGAAACTGCTGCAAAACTTTTCACAATGCCATGCTTTTGACAAAATTCTTTGAACTCCCTACTTTCGAACCGAGTTCCGTTGTCCGTAATGATGGTTCACGAGGGGCCAAAATGGCATATGATGTTTCGCACAATGAAAATAGTGAACCTTTTGGTGGTGATCTTAGCTAAGGGCTCTGCTTCCGCCCACTTGGTAAAGTAATCGACCGCCACATATACACCACCTTTGGGAGATTGGCAAGGAACCGATTATATCGATTCCCCATATTGCAAACGGCCAAGGACTAATCATTTGTGTAAGTTTCGTTGGAGGAGCTTTCGGGATTTTTGCATATTTTTGACATTTGTCACACCTTCTTACATATTCCACGGCGTCCTGATTCACGGTCGACCAAAAGTATTCATAGCAGAGGACCTTTTTCGCTAATGTCTACCCCCAAGTATGGTCGCTACATTCTCCTTCATGAACTTCTCTTAAGACCCACTTTATCTCATCGTGGGCGATGCACCAAAGTAGGAGAACCGAGAACCCCTTCCGATACATTATTCCGTCCTGCATTACATTTCATGAAGCTTTGTGAATGACTTGTCGTCCTTCTTTCTTTATTTCAGGAAAAGCCCCGTGTAACAAGTATTGCTTGAATGGGATTATCCATGACTCCTTCTCGATTTTTGTTTTTAACACTGGGTCTACTTCCATCTCATCTATACCCGAAGCATGTATGATTTCGATGGGAACCAAGCCCGTCTGTTGTGCATCACCAATACTTGCAAATTTTGCCAATGAATCGGCTTCCCTATTTTGTTCGCGTGGGATGTGTCGTAATATTCAAAGTCTACCAACAGCTCTTGAATCCATGCAAGGTATGCGACAAGTCTCTGCCCCTTTGCTTAATAGTCTCCCCGTACTTGGTACACCACCAGTTGTGAGTCACAAAATTTTTAAACTAATCTTACTCCAAGTTCCCTGGTAAGTTTTATGCCAGCAATCAATGCTTCATACTCGGCTTCGTTATTCGTAGCTGGAAAATTGAGCTTCAATGCATAACAAATCGATTGGTTTTTGGGAGTCACAAAAATAACACCATCCCTAAAAGCACGGTCGTTGGAAGCCCCATTGGTGTATAGTTTCCATCGAATGAGGGGAATAACATCCTCGCTGCTTAGATTGTTTGATATAGTGAATTCTGCAATGAAGTCCACTAGCGCCTGCCCTTGGATAGTCGTCCACGGCAGGAAGGTGATATCGAATTGACACAACTCAATGTTCCACTTCAACAACCATCCAGAGGTTTCGGGTCGTTGGATCACCTATCGCAGAGGTTGACCGGTATAAACACTGAGCGGGTGCGCCAGAAAATATGGACGAAGCTTGCGTGATGCAATCACCAAACTGTAGGCTAGCTTCTCAATTTTGGGATAATTTCTCTTTGCTCCCATCATACGTTTTACTGACATAGTATACTGGATTTTTAATTCGGTCCTCCTCATAAACCAAGGCCGTATTAATGGCATGCTGAGACACAACCAGGTACACATAACACCTCATGGTCTACAGGCTTTGACAGAACCAGGGGACTTTACAAATGTCTCACCAGAGCTCGGAAGGCATCCTCACATTCAAGTGTTCATTCAAAATTCCTCTTCCCTTTCTTTATCATGTCGGAGAAGGGGATACACTTGTCGGTCGCTTTGGATATAAATCGACTCAATGTGTTGACTTTTCCATTCAGACTTTGTACTTGCTTTATAGTTCTAGGCGCATGTATGTCTCAAATAGCCTGAATCATTTCTACATTAGCTTCAATTTCCCGTGCATTGACAATAAAGTCCAAAAACTTTCCCGACGCAACACCAAAGGAACACTTTAGTGGATTGATTTTCATTCCATAGTATCTAAGTACATCAAACATCTCCTCTAAGTCTCGAATGTAGTCATTTGACTACCGTGACTTTGGTCTTCACATAGACTTCCATTGTTCTACCAATTTGGTCTTTAAACATCCGATTTACCAAGCGCTGATAAGTCGCTCCTGCGTTCTTCAACCCAAAAGGATAACCACATAATAATACAATCCGACATCCATGACAAAACTAGTGTGTTCCTGATCTGGAATATGGATTGGAATTTGATTGTATTCCAAATACGCATCCATAAATGACAATAACTCATGTCCGGCAGTTGAGTCAACCAGTTGGTCAATTCTGAGTAAAGGGAAACTATCCTTAGGGCAAGCCTTGTTTAGGTCTGAGCAATCGATACAGTTCCTCTATTTCCCATTCGCTTTTCTCACTAGCATTGTGTTAGACACCAATTCAGGGTAGAGGGCGTCGTGGACAAACCCATTGGCTTTGAGTTTGTCCACCTCCTCTCTGAGAGCAGCAGACCTCTCCAGGTCTATACCTCTCCTTTTCTGTTTCACTGGTAGATATTTTAAGTTAATATTCAATATATGACTTGCGATGGCGGGAGAAATCCCACACATATCAGAGGGGTCCAAGCGAAAACATCCAATTAACTCGGAGGAAATCAGTTATATCCTCAGTCATTGAGGGAGTGAATTGTGATCCAATCTTAAGCTCCCATGATGGGTCATCATGGCTGACTGAAATGTCAATTGTTAGTTTAGCCAGTGCAGCTTTAGGCTTGTTAAGCTCTTCATCATCGTCTCTCGGACCTATGTCTCTGTAGATCCGACCCTGCTGCCTGGGCCAAGGCTCGGGTGCTACTTGTCAATTTTGCGCTACCAAGATGCGGACGGAGTTGTCCACAACTTTTCCCTTCTCTCTCCGCTGGGCCTCTCTCAGCTCAGCCATATAACATGCACGTCCTTTTGCCTGATCGCCATGTACAACCCTAACTCCTCTATCTGTCGAAAACTTCAAAGTCAAACACCACGGGGCCAAGGCTAATCGAAATTCCGCAAGGGCCGGTCGGCCCAGAAATACATTATACGGGGAATCAACATCCAACACAATGAACAGTAGGATCAGTACCCTCCTAGTTCACTTTTCCTAATTCAACTGGTAATTCAACAAAAATTATCGCGTCAGTTGCAGCACCCTTAAAACCGTGAATGTGGGCTTTAGATGGTTTCAGATCCTTTGCTTCCATCTTTATTTGGTCTAGAACTCCCACAATCAATCAGTATCCTTCTCACAAATGCTGGTCCAATCGTTGCCGAGATGACCATCGGGTCAATGGTAGGTTCCTTCAGTTGATCGACGTCTCTACTTCTGAACACTATATCGTCTGTCATCATTTGCTACTATTTCACGGGAATCCCATCTTCCAAGTTCGAGCAGCATTCAAAGTCCACATGTTTCAATGATCTAGCATAGCGTTCCATTTCTTGCCAACTCTTGTCTGTTGGATGAGGCCCATCGACTATTGTGTTTAAGATTAGTCTACCAACTGTCTGAGAAGGTTCCTCAGGATGGCGTGGGGCCTGCCCGCGACCGGGGTCTGATGTTCCTTGTCCGCCTTCTTACGGATTCTTAACAAATTTCTGTAACTTCTTTTGTCGATCAATTTTTCAATAGTGTCATGGATGTGTCTACATTCCTTAGTGTTGTGCCTATAGGTCTCATGAAATCGGTAGTATTTCCCAGTCTGCTTCTGTTCCTTAGTGGATTCCTTTGGGTGCGACTTTCGGTATTGGAAGGTGTTACAAGTTGACAAATAAATATTCTCCGGAGATGCGTTCAGAAGAGTGTATTTGTTGTAGGTCAGGATCCTTGACTTCTACTTTCTAGCTTCCATCTTTCTTTTAGAATTTTCCCTTTCAGATGCTTTAGACTACTCAGGCTTATTTTGAATATTAAACTTGACCTTTCTAGAATTGTCGCCAGCATGTTTTATCGCAATGTTACTTTGCATCGTCTCTTTGCCAGGCTCTGGCACACTGCCTTGTCTTATCCAGCGGGCATCCTCCCTTCTCATGAACTGGTGTGCCTTTGAATAAAAACGTTCCAGGGTAGCCAAAGGTTTTCCTGCCAGCCAATCACCAAACTTTGAGTCTGGATCTACTCCTCGCATCATTACCATGAGAATAGTGTGGTCATTTAGGTTGCTAACTTCAGTAGCTGCAACGTGAAATCTCTGCAAACATTCCTTTAAGGACTCCCTTGAGGCTTGAATTACACTGGATAAAGACATCATGTCCTTTGGATGAGTAGTATGAATTCTGAACTACTCGATAAATTTCATCACTAATTCATCAAATTTGGAGATCGGTTGTGGAGGAAGTCTAGTGAACCACATGGTAGTGATTCTAGATAAGGTTATTGGGAAACATCTACACTTAGTCGCATCATTCGCCCATGCCGAGTCCATCATCCACTTGTATCTCATTACATGCTGTCGGGGATCGTTCTTCCCCTCATAGGCTGGAATAGTTGGCATACTAAACTTCCAGGGGTATTCAGCCTGTAGGATAGCATCCATGAATGGAGTATGACTTCTATTTATGCCCCAATCATCGTTGGATAAGCCATGATTTTCCCTCATTAGCTGTCTGACCATGGCTGACAAGTATGGAGTCTAGATAGGAGGTGGCAAGTTGGACTCCGTCCTGCGCAACCGTCCGGGCTGGTGCCTCCTTGATTGGTGATCTCCCAGTGAGTGTCCTAGGGACCTACTTCATTGTGTCCCTAGTAAGCCGGGCGGTCAGCTTCCACTCGTGCTCCAGATCCTAAGTTTGCCATCCTAGCTTGAGAGCGGTTTCCCAGGTACAAGTGAGGGGCCATGGCTTCAGGTAGGGAACCTGGACCATTCCTGTTGGCTTGATCTACTACACCTATGCTGTTTCAATTCTACGGTGTCTATGCCTGGGATGTTCATCAAACGAAGCGAAGCTGTCAGATGATGAGTAGGTAGCGGGACTTCCCCTAACATTCTTATGCTGTTGTTGAGTAAGCTGGGTCCTGAGATTGGCATTAGCTTGAACCTTCTCATTAAGCTTGCTCTAACTTTTTACGAGTTCTCTCATCAGCTCATTGAACTCAGTTCTAGTGACAATTTCTATTTGGTTTAGGATAGCAGCGGTCACTGCTCCTAGATTAGCTTGTTGATTGCTGGGTCCTACTTGTTGGACGCTAACGATCTCATTGACATCCGCGTTGTGAGAGGCCGATCTGGTACATGGTCTTCCCATTGTAGAGTTATCGAACGGAACTTTGAATAGAATCTATGAGCTTCTTGTGAATGAACTTGGATCTTCTTAGGGGGATTTCCTCAATCCAGTAGCGACAAAGTAGATCTTAACAATCTGAGAATGCTATTCTCAGTGAAAGCACCAAAATATTAGCACCAAAATTGGTCACTAACACCCTTGAGTAGAATTATGTAGAGAGATTAACGAAGAAAATAAATTAAAATGGAGGAATGCATGCAAAACTGACTGTAGAAACAAGAACAACAGAATTATAATGGTTCGACGTAACTGCCTACGTCCACTGCTAACATAATCTTTACCTCAAAGACTTGAATACAGGTACAATCTGCAAACAAATAACTCGAATACATGTTTTAATTGGAAGAGTGTTAGTGTAGAAAAATGGCAGTGTGTCCCCGGAGTTCTCGAAAAAAGGTCCCCTCAACTGTCCCCTGCCTCTGTATTTATAGACGAAGATAGGCTGGTCCATCGACATAGGCCCATGATTAAGATACCTCGGCCTACAACTAACAACCACTGTACACCAGACCGAGCCACATTTACCGAGCGACATCGGATGAGTGGTAGATACCGTACCGGGATGCCTTGACAATTTGCTCGAAGCAATCTACCTAAGGGTTCGAAGTGAGCAACAGTGTGACTTGAAGCAAAGACATGATGGCCGTCTCGCTTTGGGATTGAATCGATAACCTCCAACTTCAGTGGCACACACCGAACGAGGTATACCAAACTACCATGACCGAATCGCGAGACCGAAATAAGGCTAAATTAAGCTTCTTAACCGACCCATGCAAGGCCTCATTCCCTTAACTCAGTGGCACCAACGAAACATCTAGGTCGAATGGCACATACCGAACCATCCATATCGAACAACACAACGTCTCCCCTAGCCGAGCAACGACTGAATTTGCGCTTTCAATGCTGGACCAAATCCTCACCAAACGACAATTGACCGAACTGTCTTGTCTATCCCCCTTCGACCGAGCGTCGAACTTCTCCTCTAGGCTGAGCGAGATTCATTGAGTTCCTATCAACACCTTTTCTTTAGTCGGGCAACACATGCCATCTCACAAGATCGAATGACACACGTCCCCCTTCCTCGGCCGAACCATGCATATAGGCCGACCCATGTGTATAGGCCGGACCACTCAGGTTGAATCCATTCCACATATTTCCAACTTCTCCTTAGCTTGAGTTTGGTCCCAATCCAATCAAGACCTCTGATATCATCTTGTAATTGGGCCAAGCAACCGGGCGACAAACAACTTCCCAGAATAAAAGAAAATAACGCAAAGTGTTAAAGAAATTAAAGAAGAAGAAATAATCAAGTTAATTATTTGACAAGAATAGAAACAATAAACAGAAAATGTGACTAGATTTGAATTTATTGCATTGACAGTAAATTAAAAAAGTAAAGCAGTTATTATGATAAGTAACTTATGGCAGTTGGATGTAGTCCCAAGTTAATACTATTATACAATATAAGAGAATTAAAGAAAATTTGGTATCATAATAAAAAAGATAGACTGGAATAGAAAAGAGACACTTACAATCACATTTATAATATGTAGGTTATAAAAGAAAGAAAAGAATATAAAAGTGACAATTGCAAGTATAATTGTAATATGCAGGTTATTGTTGATATGCTAAGATTTTGATCAATGACAATGGGCTTCAACAAAAAGAAAGAGATATGTGCAAAGCTAAAGAAAGAACGATGAAGACCAAGGATAAACATAAGTATGATTTTTATATAGGTCTTAGTTTAGATTTATTGTTAAAATCTATCCTCAAGAGGCTTGCACAAACACTAGAACACATTTTATAAATTTCATTTATTAATAAACATTCATTGTGCACAGTTTAGTAGTTCAGTCGACTGAACAGGGATGACCAGTCGACTGAACCTGTTACATATATACAACATGTACAGTTTCAGTCGACTGAAAACCCTGTTCGGTCGACTGAATTTGTTCCTGAAAATTTTACTTCATATTTTCAGTTGACTGAATTTTCTGTCCAGTCGACTGAATTTGAACCTGTAAATTTTCTATGAATGGACACCTTCTTCCTCCCAAGAGTTGCAACCTTTCACCAATGGAAATGGAAGCATCTCTTGTCTGCAACCTTAGCCAACATATGCACCTCTTTTACAAGTATAAATACGTAATTCTAACATCTTCAATTCACCGAATTCTCTTGCTTTAATCTTGCTTTTCAACTTGAACATATTATCTAGATATTCTCAAAGCAATCACAAATCTATTGCTTGAATCACTTCTTTGTTTTTAACATTCTTTTGATTCATAGCAATTCACATTTCCTAAATCTTCACAAACACATTACATACTCTCGAGGATAAGATTGTAGGAATATTGTACTACATTAGACCCATTAGTGTTGATAAGAACACAACAAGTCGAATATTGTTTTTTAGTAATTGAGTTGAAGTCCTCTTCGGTAGTTGAGGCAAGAAATCCCGTTTGATTGTTCGGATAAGTTGTAAACCTATTCCTCCGGGTTAAGTGAGGGTGTTAGTTAGTGAAATTCTTAAGTGAAGCTTAGGGACTGGACGTAGGACTAGAGGTCCAAACCAGTATAAAATCCTGGTGTCTCCTTGCTTTTACTTACTTTATCTACCTAGACTATTCCGTTATTCCATATTACATGATCCTACCGCATAGCCTCTTTCAATTGGTATCAGAGCAAGGTCGTCATATAATCATAACACCGTTATTAGACACATTGATAATATGGCATCTGCCTATAGTTCTACATTTGCGGAAGGACAATCTACCCAAAGACCTCCTCTATTCAATGGACTAAACTATAACTATTGGGCTACAAGGATGAGGATTTATATGCAAGCAACAAGTTTCGAAGCCTGGAATGCTACTCAAGCAGAGTTCGTTGTACCCACAACCGATTATCCTACATGGACACAAATTCAAAAGAATGAAGCTAGTGCAAATGCCAAAGCTATGAATATGCTATTTTGCGCCCTGGATAGAAACGAATTCAACCGTGTTAGCATATGTACTACTGCATATCAAATTTCAGAAACACTTAAAGTCATACATGAAGGCACAAAAAAGGTTAAACAAACAAAGATATCCATGTTGAAGAATCAATTACAAAACTTTAGAATGCGACAAAATAAATCAATCAATGACATGTACTCAAGATTTCAAGACATTCATCATGCTTTAATCAGACAAGGAGAAAAATACACGGATTTTGATATTGTGTCTAAAGTTCTAAATTCACTCACTGATGAATGAGAAAGAAAAGTACTAGCAATCGAGGAAGCAAATGATCTATCTACAATGAAACCAAAGGAATTGATTGGAAATCTTATGTCGTATGAAGTAAATATGCAAGCTAAGAAAGATCAAGCTCAAGAAAGAAAGAATGTAGCTTTTCATGCAGAAAAGGAAGAATCAGAATCTGAAGATGAGGACTTAGCATTTATAGCCAAAAATTTCAAGAAATTCTTAAGATATAGAAAAGGAAATAAAAACGGATTCAATAAGAATTTCTTGAACAAACTACATCCTCGAATATAGAATGTTTCAAATGTCACAAGAAAGGTCACATGCACAAGGATTGCCTAGAGCAAAAGAAGGAGAATCAAAAAGCTCTCAACAACAAAAAACAAGAGAGAGAAATTCAAAAAGAAGGCATTCTCTGTAACATGGGATGATTCGGATTCATCTTCATCCGAAAGTGAAAATGATAGCGACAATGAACAAGCAAATGTATGCTTCATGGCTCAAGAATCTGAAGTAAGTAATTTAACTTTCGATGACTTAAATGAAGTAAACACTGAACTTTTGAACACAATAAAAACTCTTAAAAAGAAACTCAAAGAAACTCATGAAAATCAAAACAAAGCTGAATTTGAAAGGGATATGTTAAAAGATGAAAAGAAAATTTTAGAAGAAGAACTTGAAAAGGTTCAAGAATCTCATTCAAATTCGGAAACTCAATTATCACTTTTAAGTCAAGAAATTAAAACTCAAAAGACAAAGAATGATATAATTGTTTCTGAAAATCATGAGTTAAAAACTAAGATTAGACAAGTTGAGTTAGAAAATAATAGTCTTCAAGCTAGATTAGATAACATCACTAAAAATGTTTCTAACTTTAAAAAAAGGAAGAGAAAATTTATCTAAGATTTTAGAAAATTCTCAATCCTCTTCAAATAAACATAGATTAGGATATAAAAAGGAGTCAAAAATTCCTAAAAAGAAAAATACAAATTTTAAGAGGAATATTGATTCAAAATAACAAATGTTATTAAGAGAACCTATTAAAACAAAAGTAAAAACCAAGATAGTCAAAATTTGGGTTCCAATGACTAACAATATATTAATTAGGAATAAATATATTAAAACATTTATGGATAGTGTTCATAATAATAAAATTTATAAAATGGATACTAAACCAAATTGGGTTTGGCTTCCTAAGCTCTAACTTTTTAGGACACTATTAAAAGGTAGGTACCAATAATTTTGTATTTATTTTCAGGTCCCACTTAAAAAGAAGAAATGGATATTAGACAGTGGTTGCTCAAAACACATGACCGAAGACAAAGATATGCTTACAAACATCACATGCTTTGATGGTGGCTCGGTTACCTTCGGAGACAATTCAAAAGGCTATATCATTGGCAAAGGAGATGTGAGCAATTACGATACATCAAATTTACCTTTTATAACAAATGTTTCATTAGTTGAAAATCTAAAACATAATCTACTTAGCATAAGTCAACTTTGTGACAAAGGCTTTAAAATAACTTTTTCGGAAAATAAATGTAGCATTTTTGATCAAAACCAAAATCTTGTTTTTGAAGGAAAAAGAGAGGAATATTTACGTTCTAAATATGGATATTAATCATAATACAAGTATGTGTTTACTAGCCAAAGATAATGATCCTTGGTTATGGCACAAAAGATTTTGTCATATAAATTTTAAAACTATTAGAAAACTTTCCAAAAATGAATTAGTAAGAGGTTTACCCAACATAAGCTTTAAAATAAAAAATCTTTGTGATGATTTTCAAAAAAGAAAATTAACAAAATCATCTTTCAAATCTAAGAAAAACATTTCGACTTTACAACCATTAGAATTACTACATATGGATTTATTTGGACAAAAAAAAGTTCAATCCATTAATCATAATCGACACGTGTTCGTAATAGTTGATGATTTCTCAAGATATACATGGACTATTTTTATGAAAAATAAAAGTGATACTTTTGAGCATTTTAAAACATTAGTCAAAAGAATTCAAAACACAAAAGATTTGAAGATTAAAAATATACGAAGTGATCATGGAGGCGAATTCAAAAATGAAGCTTTTGAAATATTCTGTTAAAAGAAAGGAATAAATCATAATTTTTCATTTCCTTGAACTCCTCAACAAAATGGAGTTGTAGAAAGAAAGAATCGAACATTACAAGAATGCGCTAGGACATTTTCTACCAAAACATTTTTGGGCAGAAGTCGTAGCTACTGCATGCTATGTATTGAATAGAATATCAATTAGACCGTTAACTAAATATACTTCATATGAACTATTCAACAACAAAAAGCCAAATATATCTTATTTCAAAATATTTGGATCAAAATGTTTTATTTTAAATACAAAAGATCAACTAAGTAAATTTGATCCAAAAGCCGACGAAGGAATTTTTGTAGGATATTAAGAATGAAGTAAGGCATATCGAGTATTTAATAAACGAACAAACGTAATCGAAGAAACCTTAGATGTATCTTTTGATGAGAATTTCAACAAAGACTTAAGTATAAAAGATGATGAAGAATTTATAAATATAGAAAATACAAATCTTGAAAATTGTAATAATGAACTACGATCATCACCAAGAATATTACGAGATCACCCTACTCAAAACATAATAGGTGAAATCAACTCTCAAGTTAAGACAAGAAATCGACTAAATCAAATGGGACATGTAGCTTTCATTTCTACAATCGAACCTAAAAATCCTAAAGAAGCATCAACAGACGATTACTGGATTATTGCAATGCAAGAAGAATTAAATCAATTTGAACGTAATGATGTTTGAGAATTAGTTCCCCGTCCGAATAATTAATCTGGTATAGGAACAAAATGGGTTTACAAAAATAAAATAGATGAACAAGGTAATATAACTAGGAATAAATCTAGACTAGTAGCACAAGGATATAATCAAGAAGAAGGTACCGATTTTGAAGAAACTTTTGCTCCAGTTGCAAGACTTGAAGCAATACGTATTCTATTAGCTTTTGCATGTTTTCACAATTTTAAACTTTATCAAATGGATGTTAAAAGTGCATTTTTAAATGGTTTTATAAAAGAAAATGTATATGTAGAACAACCTCCTTTATTTATACATGAAAAATATCCAGATCATGTATATAAATTAAAGAAAGCACTATATGGTCTTAAACAAGCACCTCATGCTTGGTATGAAAGACTTAAAAGTTACTTACTAAATTCGGGATTTCATATTGGAAAAGTTGATCAAACGCTTTTCATTAAAAATACTACTAGAGATATTTTAATAATTCAAGTATACGTAGATGATATTATATTTGTTTCGACAAATGAAAATTTATGTAAAGAATTTTCAAATATAACGACTAAGGAGTTCGAAATGTCTCATACGGGAGAATTATCATATTTTATCGGACTTCAAATTAAACAATTAACAAATGGAATTTTTATAAACCAAGAAAAATATTGTGCTAATCTAATTAAACGATTCGGAATGGAGAACACTTCTGCTAAACCTACTCCTATGAGTACCACTACTCATCTCGATCGAGATGAAAATGGCAAAAGTATAGATCAAAAATTGTTTATAAGTATGATAGGTTCCTTACTCTACATAACCGCTAGTAGACCAGACATAATGATGAGTGTATGTTTATGTGCACGTTTTCAATCTAATCCTAAAGAATCACACTTAAGAGCGGTAAAACGAATTATGCGATACCTTAATGATACTAAAGATTTTGGTCTTTTCTATCCAAAAGAGTGTCCATTTGAGTTAGTATCATTCAGTGATGCTGAATTGGGTGGATCGCAAACAGATAGACAAAGTACAAGTGGTACGTACCATTTCATCGGAAAATCACTTGTATCTTGGTTTAGTAAGAAACAAAATTGTGTTTCACTTTCCACGTGTGAAACAGAATATATATATATATATATCAGCCGCCCTAGCATGTACTCAAGTTATCTACATGCAACAAACACTTAAGGATTTTAATATAAATTTAACTAACTCTACAACGTATTGTGATAATACAAGTACAATAAATTTATCAAAAATCCGGTTAATCATTCACGTACAAAACATATAGATATTCATCACCATTTTCTACGTGACAATATTGAAAAAGGAATCATAAATTTAGAACATATTTCTACCGAAAATCAAATTGCCGATATATTTAGTAAACCTTTATTAGAAAACTCCTTTATAAAATTACGACGAGAATTAGGAATAATCTCTTTTAAAGAGATTTTATAGAGAAAGTTATCAATTTTTTTTACATTTAGTCGACTAAATCTATATGTTCAGTCGACTGAATGAAGAAAACTATGACTTTCAATTTACATTTTCAAAATAATGATACATTATAAATAATAATGTAAGGGTTATCTCTAATCCATACATTTCTAACTGATTTATTTTAACCATTAAATCTTTGTTTGGTTAAAAAAATTTGATAAATTATCACCATAATATTTTAAGAATATTCATCCTATAAGTACACGTTTAACTTATTTTCATTTTCACAACTCATTTTCACTTACAAAAAGTTGATATAAAAATGTCCTCAAACAACTCATACTCCCCAATCAACATCACCTCTTCGGTCGATAACTCACCAACATCACCAAAACTTCCTACTCCAACACCAAAACATGAGCCAATCTATAAATGGGACGACTATCGAACTGGATACACACCGGAATCGAAGAAGGCTAAACGTGGTCTTTTTATCTCACCAGATACGAAAAGAAAGGTTGATGAGATTCATCACTTTCAACAACAACAAATAGATCTTCAACGAGAATTATATTTCGAACAAAAAGTAACTGCTCGACGATTAAGCTTCTTAGAGCAAATTGGTTTACGTTTTTGTGGCTCAAAGAAAAACGAAGTGACTGAGCCTCTACCTCGGCCAGTTAGTTCGTATGATCCATCTTCGTCATACCGTACACCAGCCGATCCCGTGAATCCTTGGATTTCGCCAAAGACTCCTCGGTATAGTCCAAATTCATGGGATATAAACTATATGGAGAATGAAGGACGCAAAAAGAAAAATAGTCCATCTCCAAAGAAATGATTATTCCAGTGGCCAAATCATGTTATTATAATGTATTATGTCTATACTATTGTAATTATTTATTGAAATATTTTTAAAAAAATTTAGATTTCCAAAAACTCAAGGTTCAGTCGACTAAACCTTCCTGCTCAGTCGACTGAACATTAGGCAGAAAACAAATACACAACAATTCAGTCGATTAAAAACTCTGTTCAGTCGACTGAATTTGACACAGAAAATTTCGGCCAAAATTTCAGTCGACTGAACAGACTTATTCAGTCGACTGAACACCAATTCCCAGGCAACTTTTCCCCTTTTATCAACCAGTTTTTACCCTTTTACCTTCACTTTTTACCTTCCAAAAATTCTCTCTTCCCCATTGTTTTCCAAAACCCTAGCCCCCAATTCACAAATTACTCTCAAATCTCACGACAAATGGCCCCAAAAAGATCAAGAGCTTCTTCTTCATCATCCTCCGAGCCAATTGATGCTCAAATTGCACAATGGCTCTATGATGGTGTAGCTGTAAAAGGTGGAATAAAATGAAGAATTCTCGCATTTTCGTGCACTCCTTCGTTGATTTTCAAAGCCTTCAGACATACAGCATTCAAGCATTAACGGATCGGGCAGGTTTAACTTCTCTTTTGGATTTGAAAAGAAATGACCATGCAATAAACCATATCATGGTCAAATTATTTTATGCAAATCTTAATCTTGGACAGCAAACTCCAAGTAATCCAAATGATAGTGTTTGGAGTATGTTGTGTGGGAAGAAAGTTTGGTTCTCCTTAGATCGAATGGCACACATCTTAGGATCACCTAATGTAGGGAGAAAGCTTGATGAGGTAGAATTCAATCCACAAATTCGAGATAACATAAATCATCAATTTCTGGGTGATAATGTTAACATTCGAGATATTAAGTCCACTTCCCTATGACCTAGAGCTAGAATCCTTCACAAAGCTCTTATGAGAACAATTACTCCACGAACGGGTTCATATGAACTTGTCTACCCAATCAATTATCGGGCTCTATACGCTATTTGGGGCAATATTCAAGTCAATTGGCTGCAACTAATCCTTGATGAGTTTCTCACATTTAATCATGGCAAAATGCGAACTATATATTTTGGAGAATATATCATGAGACTTCTCCTCAATGTTGATACACCATTACCCGAGTCCGAAAATATAACGGTTCATCAAATTAACCAACGACGATAAGCCTTATGCAACTCCCGGATAGACCTCCTCGGATCATATCTCTTGTCGAATGGGAAGCTAGGCATCAAGAACAACAACAACCTCCACAAGCGCAACAACCTCCACAAGCTCCACATGAGGAACCCTTCGACCAAGAAGATGAAATTCGTATCATTGAGCCAATTTTTACTACCAATCAATCGTTAGGAATTTTATCAAGAAATCAAAAAATTCTTGATAATTGCCTCAAGAAGGTAGATCACAAACTTTATAAAATTAAAGGATTCTTCAATAAATTATGGGATGTCATCTCATGCTCAACTTCCACTACTGCTTCAACATCACGCGGTAAGCGTCCTGCACCTACTTTCACATGGACATCTTCCGAAGAACATACAAGCAGCAACACGAGTGGCACTAGTGGTGGTCAAGGAGGAAGTTATAGACCTCCCACAGGTGGACCCGTTGTCCGCGAACCAAGGGGAGCGAGAGAAGCCTCATATGATTGGGACAAAGATGAATAAACTCTTTTGTGGCTTTTTATTCTTTGAAGTATCACAAGGCTTGTATAAATAGCCTTTTATGTTTCATTCATGCGACATTTTATGTTTTATTCATTCATGCAACATTCTATCTACATTTTTATGCTATATTCTATGCTACATTCTTAAAAGATAGACATGCATATCAGTGATTGCTTTGACAGTATACTTCTGTGATTATTACTTCCTTTTTGTCGATGACAAAAGGGGAGAAATCTATGTTACTAACCTTGTTTTTATAGAAAAGATAGTGCATATATTCATGGGGAGGAAATAATCTCTACACACATGAGTATTGTCATTAATCAAAAAGGGGGAGAATGTTGATACGCTAAGATTTTGATCAATGACAATGGGCTTCAACAAAAAGAAAGAGATATGTGCAAAGCTAAAGAAAGAACGATGAAGACCAAGGATAAACATAAGTATGATTTTTATATAGGTCTTAGTTTAGATTTATTGTTAAAATCTATCCTCAAGAGGCTTGCACAAACACTAGAACACATTTTATAAATTTCATTTATTAATAAACATTCACTGTGCACAGTTTAGTAGTTCAGTCGACTGAACAGGGATGACCAGTCGACTGAACCTGTTACACATATACAACATGTACAGTTTCAGTCGATTGAAAACCCTGTTCAGTCGACTGAATTTGTTTCTGAAAATTTTACTTCATATTTTCAGTTGACTGAATTCTCTATTCAGTCGACTGAATTTGAACCTGCGAATTTTCTATGAATGGACACCTTCTTCCTCCCAAGAGTTGCAATCATTCACCAATGGAAATGGAAGCATCTCTTGTCTGCAACCTTAGCCAACAGATGCACCTCTTTTACAGGTACAAATACATAATTCTAACATCTTTAATTCACTGAATTCTCTTGCTTCAATCTTGCTTTTCTACTTGAACATAGTATCTAGATATTCTCAAAGCAATCACAAATCTATTGCTTGAATCACTTCTTTGTTTTTAACATTCTTTTGATTCATAGCAATTAACATTTCCTAAATCTTCACAAACACATTACTTACTCTCGAGGATAAGATTATAGGAATATTGTACTACATTAGACTCATTAGTGTGTAAGAACACAACAAGTCGAATATTGTTTTTTAGTAATTGAGTTGAAGTCCTCTTCGGTAGTTGAGGCAAGAAATCCCGTTCGGTTGTTCGGGTAAGTTGTAAACCTATTCCTCTGGGTTAAGTGAGGGTGTTAGTTAGTGAAATTCCTAAGTGAAGCTTAGGGACTAGATGTAGGACTAGAGGTCCGAACCAGTATAAAATCCTGATGTTTCCTTGCTTTTACTTACTTTATCTACCTAGACTATTCCGTTATTCCATATTACACGATCCTACCGCATAGCCTCTTTCAGCTATAATTAAAACGAAAGAAATAGAAGAGGCTTATTTTATCAAAATTAAATCTTGGATTAACATAATAAGCAATAATAATAGTAGTGGCCCGTACTGGTAGGATTCCCTTTTATGTCTGGGTCCGATGGTCTCACACTTGTGTGGGGCTGGGCATGCCGATTAGGGTAAATAAGTAGCCCACAGAATGACAAAAGTAAACTAAACGCATAATAAAAGATTAGACATAGGGTCTAATAAAATGATAAGGTGCGTTTGAAGTAGCGCAAAGAGAATGTGGATAAAGAGCATAACGAAGCATTTCATCGCAGAATTTTGGTACAGAAAGAGCACGATCAACTTAGTTATTTTAGTCTAGAAGGAAGTAGAAGACTTCAATGGAATGTGAGGATACTCTAGGATGGGCTTCTGGGGTAGGCCCAATGAAGCTACATCCCGGAGGCAAGCCTGTAGGTGTTCCATCAATAGAGTATGCCTTGACTACTTCTGCATTGCAGGCCTAACGAAGTAGATCTTTGTAGGCTGTCAAAAGGTTGATGATGGAGTGGGATATTCATATGACATTGTACTCTAATTTGCGAGTAGGTTATAGTGGGTAGGACCCATAAGGATAGTTGCATGCAAATACTAGCCATCACCAGTTAGAGTGAGTTCTAAAAATACTAGAGTTAAACCAGCAGGTCAGTGATTCTTTCACCATCGAGACATTGTATAAGGGGCATAGCTAGTTGGATGTTTAGATTGTTTGTACTAGGGCACAACCACTTTGCTCTTGAAAGGTATTTCGATTAGTTGAGGAGGGGCTGCATGGGACCATAGCCATGATGAGAAAACAGATAGACCAAGTAGAATATCTATATTATAGGCCTAACGAAGCGGACTTCTACAGATATAGAAAATCCCCGACTAAGTTCGATACAGGTAGACCTTCTTGGAGGAGCTCAAGGGGTAGACAGAACAATTACGTGTAGTCCTCAATGTATGCACTGGTGGTACATTGTGGACGTCCAAGCATCTGTGCGAACTGTTGTGGATGTAGTTTTTCGTTTTACTAGTAGACGGCGGAACGTCTGTACTGTTAGCCTTACGAAGCTGTCCTTTATAGATGTATTTACAGAGCACTTTCATAGTGAGACGATGAAGTCCTTTTCAAGGAGAATACTGAAGGTACTATGGGTATTACCCAGGACCGATGCGGTCTTTGGGCATGTAGCTACATATATATTGGTTATTTGGTCTTAATCTATTAGGGAGTAGATTGGTACGATTCATGCATAGAGGCGAGAATATTATAAACCCAATAAACCTAATATAATAGAAAATGAAAATAGAACAGTATATGTGGAATTATGCTCAGAAGACTATAATTTATCCATTGACCTGAACTTTAGTTCTGACCCCCTCCTCATATCATCCTTCAGGTTAGATAGATGATAGAGATTTTCCATCTTTGAGACACTTGTTTAGAAAGTGTTATTACCTTGGTGAGTGTTTACTTACTATTATATTTTAGTCAGTTCAGTTGTGAGATATTTATTCAAGCTCTGATATATTTATCTTTGCCTATTTGTTAGATAACTAACTCGGGCTTCAGTGGGCTTGGATTTAGCATTTTTGCAAAAAATCTGGACCCACTGGAATTCGGGTTGTTACATCATCCTTATTTTCTTCTACTAGATATGTAATAACGTCAGGACCATAGACTTTTTGATTCTTGCTTTTATACTTTTTCTACGCTTAATATTTGCTTTAGGTACCGAGATTCAATATTGTTTCAAGAAGAGATATAATCTTCATCATTTTTATCATTAATTACCATATGTTCTAGACTAGATGATATTCATGGGTCCTCAACATTTTTATTTTCATAACATACTTATTTTAAAAAATTCTATATCTACATATTCTATTATTTCAAAGCTATCAAGTACTATGAAACGATTAGTCATACTATGAGGTGAATAACCAATAAAGACACATTTAAACGCTATATTTCCTAATTTTAGTCTTTTAGGATCTGGTTTTAAAAAAATAAGCTAAACAACCCTAAACTTTGAGTCTTGATAAATTAGGTTTTATTACCATAATTCATAAGGGGATATATCCTTTTTCCAAAGGAATTACTTTAAAATATAACAAGCAGATAATATATCATCACCCCAACAGGTGTTCGGCAAGTTTGAACCGATCAGTATAACATTTACTATTTCTACCAATGTCCTATTTTTTATTTCAGCAATTCCTTCTGGTTGAGGTGTATAGGGAGCAATACAATCCATATTGTTTACAAAAAATATGAAATCATTTGAAACATATTCACTACCATGATCAAAATGCAACACTTTAGTTTTAAGTCCTTATTGCATTTCCACTTTAGCTTTATGAATTTTAAACTCATCAAAAACCTCATCTTTGATTTTTATTATAAAAACATATGCATGTCTAAAATAATCATCAATAAACATCACTATATACTAATTCAAGCAAATTAGTTTTCCTTTTTACAGATTTAAAAGATTTCCTGTGTATTTTTTCTTAAACTCAAACCAACATCTAATGAAAGAATCAAAATTGTAATCAGAAATTAATCATAACTTACTCATATTTTAAAGTGATTCATAATTAACATGTCCAAATCTAGCAGTCCACAAATCAACAGAATCAACCACATAAATAGAGTTATTATCTATTAAATTCATCTTTTTCATTGTTGCATCAGAAAATGCCATAGCGATCCAAAGTAGATAAATCCAAATCAAACAAGCAAAAATAAGAAGAAAATAAGAACACAAGCACTTTTTATAGTGTTTCGCCAAATAGTTCGGCCTAGGTCAACTTTAATTTATTATCTTTTTTTTTCTTTCTAGAATACAAAGTATATAACTCAAACTCAACCACAGTCTAGTTGATCTTGGATTTGATTGAGTTTAAGAGTGAATGCTGAAGTACATAACATTTAGATCTCAAAAATGCCAATCCCTTTCCTAGTTGCAACTCATCTCATATTTATAGCCGAATCCCAGCATAGATGTCACAATCCAGCCTTAAAAACATCCAAGGTTTCAAGATCCGATAATCCCGCATGATGACTAGGTCACAACATGCAATTTCTAGGAGAAAAACCTAGTTGGTACCGACCTGGTCGTGTCGGTACCAATCTGAGTACATGCATCCAAATCATCATTTATCTCTTTATTTAAAATCTTCACACCTTTTCCTTGCCAAATCATGCAACCAAATCAGGTCAATGAAACCCAGAAGTGGTCGGTACCGACCTATTTTGGCCTTTCAAAACTTCGTCAAACTCCTTCCACTTCTTTATTTCTTCTTATTTGATAGCTTTTCAAGTCTCTGGATCCATTCCTTCATCATATCTTAGTCCAATCTATTTTTTTTGAGTCTATTCCAAGACCATGCGAAATTTAGCCATAGCGCTTGCATCTAAAGTCCACCTTGTGAATGTAGGTTGTGCTTTCCTCAAAACCAAGTTCCAAGAGTAATCAATCATTGGTATTCAAGCTCTCTGGCTATCTATCGATCTAAGTTATAACGAATCATATGGTTCCTTCGGATTCACCCACTAATCAAAGGTCGTTCTAGACCATAATCGATGAGGACTATAGTCCTTGCTTAAGTGTTAGTCATAAATCATAATTCGTCCATTTTTGTCTAGAGTTATCATATCATAAATCATTATTAAGGCCATCCCGTATTCGCCTAAGGTTCATCAAAACCATAAGGTATTCTAATCCTAACGTCAAGTTAACATCCTTTCCAGGGTCCAATCTCTTTGAATCACAAAATCAACATCCACTCTAGCATCTCGTCCGATCTAGGGTCTGATATATCCAAATCGTCAAACATCCAGTTTAGGGTTCGATCTCTCCATATCATACATCATCATCCAATCTAGGGTTCGATCTTCCTACATCGTTTAACATCCAATCTAAGGTTCGATCTCTTTAAATCCATGTTAAGTCCAGTCCCTTCGCTCTCCGGCAAGGGGTCTCAACTTCCAAGCAAGTCCATCTACTAACTCTTCGGTGAGGGGACTTACTTTCATATAAGCCCAATCCACTCGCTCTCTGACAAGGAGACTTACATCCTATGGCCGTAAGCACGTCTCTTCGCACATGACTACCATGTTTGATCAATATCATTCACCATATTTAAGTGTTTTTCAAAAATCAAATATCTAAATCAAAGCAACAAACTAATATCCTAAACATTAATCTCAAACATCCAACTTAGAGCATGCCTAGAGACCAACGAGGTCTCATGCACATGTAAGCGGCCTAAGGTTATTATTGTCTTATTTATTCAAAATAGAAAGCAAAACATGGGAATCGATCCTGACTTTCGTCCATACCGATCATGGGATTACCAATCTCGTCCCAAATCCATAGTTGTGTCTTGATGTATTTGTTGTAGACGGTGGTTGCTCCAACTGCACTACTACAGTTTGGTTCCTTACGTACTATTGTACTGGTTACTCCATGCCAGCTCTTCTATCAAGTCACGAAGGTGTCGGCACTCATTTATCTCTTGCCCAACCATCTTATGGAAACAGCAAAATCTTACGTATTTTTCTTCGGATCTATGGGTTCCATCTTAGTTGGCTTCCAGTATGGGATCTTCCCCTAGTATCGAGATTAATCCTCTTCAGGATTTCAATTAGATCAGTATAAAAAGAGATTTTTTGCTCCCTCCTTTTTTGCTTCAGTTCTAAAAAGCCATATTCAACAACTTATACCTTCAACCCACACCTTAATGGGCCTGAATTTTGGCAAAAATCGAAACCTATATCCATTAGGGCATGGATCGTTGGTTTTATTAAACTATAATAAACATAAGCATATCAGAAAGTGATCAATAGAAACTCACTGTGGAATAGAAAAATATAATAGAAAATAAATATTAACCGAGGTTACTACCTTGGTGATAGTGTTAAGGGCATGCCCTAGGGGTAATTTTGTAATTTATTGTAAATTAATTATCTTTGAAATCAATTCTCGTTCAAAATAAGGAGTTTCTTTTTTTCGTTACATATTTATTGTAATGTGTTATAAATAATTATATGTTTAATTCAAATATTTTTAACAAAAAATCCGTAAATGGCGTGTTTGTGATGGTAATTACAAATAGTTGTAAGTATGATTATTGGATCATAATGTAACAAAACACATCATTATAAATATTCCTAATCAAGATGCATTGAGACCGGATATCGACGTATCCATTGAGCCTAGAATACATTACGCTCTCTAAATGTTGGGAAGTATATTACTCATGACCGTTGGAGGCACCTAGGGGTTACGTACTAATCGTTATTAGACAACTATGGAACGACTCATTCAATAGTTTTTTGTTGGTTGATAAAACTAGGGCCAAAAGAAAATATCAATGTCAATAATTTACACAGTTCTTTCGACTTGAGAATACTGTGAATCTTTAATATGAAAGCTCCACTTTGATTATAGCCAAACTATGGCACAATGTCCATCAAGTGACTATAGTTGGGTCGAGTGGAAGTATTAGAAGTGATGCATTATTCAAGAGAGGATTCATCTTCTCAATTATATGGCTTTAGCATCACGGTTAGCTCAACTCAACCCAAAGTCAAAATCTTTGACCAGAGTAGTTCGATTAATAATATTTATTACTATTGAATGAAGAACTTTATGTTTGGACTATAGAGTTGAATATGGACGATGTTGGAATTTTGACTATTACCAAATTCAATAAATCCAAAGTGATATAGTTTTGAATAAGTGAATTGGTGTAAATAATCATCACAACTGGGTAACGCTTTATAAAGTGAAATTGGGTTTTGTCGAAGTGGAGTAAGTGATAAATTTGGCCATAATATCACACCACCTATTAAGTGATGCGTGAACGTTAACATTCGAATAGTTCGATGTTAATTGCAGATCAAATTTACACCTAAGAGTCAGATAATTGAAATGATGACTTCACTTCAGATCAGTGATTTAATTAATTTATAATTGTTATAAATTAATTAAGTTAATTAGTATTTATGAAATATTAATTATGAAATTTGAATATGATTTGAGAATAAAATTGCTGCATATATTCATAATAATTATGACTATATTGATCAATATGAGATAGCAATAAAATAATAATAAAATATATTTGTTTATATTTAAATAAGGTGAAATGGGCTCACAACCCATGATGATTAGAGAAAAATGCGACTGTTTTGGCAAAGTTTAAAGGCAGTTAAAACATACGATTATGGATTGGAGATGTGTGACTAAGATCTAGTGAGAAAATTAAATAGTTTTCTCTCTTATCCTACCATTATAAATACTAATCTCAAAACCCTAATCACATTCTAATTCATCCTTTTGGGACATCATCTCCTTTTCTTTCATGGCTGCAAATTTTCTCTAAATTAATCCAAAATCTCAAATTTAATTCAATTTAAAACAAGATGTTATTTGATAGTGAAAGATCGTTGATTCTAGACTAGCAATCTGATGGATCAAGGAATTTTAGAGAAAGAGAATTCATTATTTCAACGTATACTTAGGGCATCTATTCCAGGTAATGTTTATTTATATATTGATCATATTATTATGTTTTCAGATATGTTAATCATGAAAACTTATGTATATAATCAGATTATTGTTATTTTATTAGTTACGTGAGATTTTTGTATGTATTGTTGTAGTCAGAGTGGATATTTGATTATATGTATAAAATTTAAAGATCCAATTCATTATTCGTGTTTGTAATCTGATATTAAATATTAAAAATAATCAGTTCAAAATTATATATGTTTATACATATATATGTATTAATTTATGATTTAATATTTATGTACAATTTAAATTAAAAAATATGTTTTCATATTTAATGTATAATATTGATCTGAAAATTTTCAAACACTTTTCTATGTTTATTATGAATTATAAGTGCTAAAATTAATTTTTTTTCATTTATATATTTATTATTGTTAGTATTGGATGATTATTTGATTTAATAAATTCATATTAAATAATCCATGTTTCTAAAATTAAATTGAATATTTTATCAAATTAATTCATCATGTTAGATTCATTCGAAAAATGTTTTAGATTTTTAAAATTAATTTTATTTTGGCTTGTTACTAGTTTATTAAAAAAATTATTTAAATAAGAAAATTCCAAAAATTGTCCCTAAGCCCTAAAATGTGTTTCCAAATTTTCTAAAAGTATAAAACTTGAATGTTTATCATATAATTATTTTATATTGATTTATTATGGTCGAAACTATTTGATTCGTCATAATATATATATATATATATTAAATATTATAATCATCGTAACTTCAGATCTAATATGTTTTCTAACAGTAAGTTAAAAAAAATTCGTTATTTTATTATATATATCTATATACATATATCTTTATTGTTATTTATGGTACAATATATAGTTATATAAATAAATAAATACTTTCTGTAGTATTTTAATGATAAACATATTTTACACATATAGAAAAATATTCACACACACATACAAATAACCATTTAAAATTTTATAACTATACATTCATGTATATATTTGACTACATACAATACATACAATAAATGTGTCCATTGCGATGTAAATACCAACATCAATATTTGGACGTGTCTTACCCTACATAGATTTCTATGCTATACATGCACATACGTACAAATATATGTATATACATATTTATATTATATATATATAAGTAAACCAAAATTAAATAAACTATAATTTGTAAATTTAAATAAATACACGATTTTATCTAAACTAAATTAAGAAAATTCTAAATAAATTTAGACTTCATAGTCCCACTAACGATCAAAATGACAAAAAAACAAAATCATTCATTTCTTCTGTTGCGGGCTGGCCTGGTTTCTTTAGTGATATCAGAGCTAAACAACGCATGCAGTCTAAATTAATCATATTAGGGCCAACTAATTAAGCTTGCCCCTTAGCACGTTGTCTTGTAAGTAATGTCTAGGATTGGAATTGGATAATCAAGTACCTTATTCTACCTAATTACCAGCCTGACTTGAAAGGTGAAGTGAGCATAAAAGGTTGCCCTAATCGAAAAGGCCTAACTTAAATTGGGCCTTGGGCTAATTTTCAAAATTAGTTTGAAAATTAAAGTTAATCATTTTAAATTTAATTATTAAATTTAAGATAAAATATGTTTATTATAAAATTTATAATATGACATAATTTTCAAATGTTGAGAAATAATTAAAATAAATTCAAAATTTTAAATTTATTAATAAGATTAGTAAAAGTAAATTAATTAAATAATTTAATTAATTAATGAACAATTGCATGTATTGTATATTGAGATATATGTTATGTTGTTTAAATTGTTTAAAATAACATAAGTATATATGTATGTATATGAATTGAAGTTTGAAATTAATATAACTAAATTAAATTAATTAATTAAAAGGTTAATTAGTTAAATAATTTACATATATATATCATATATGTATTATACTATAATAGTAATAAAGTATAATAATTAATGGATATACACGTTATATCAATATTAAATTAATTAAGATGCTAATTAATAAAATTAATTAAATAATATTTTATTGATATGATACTACACATAAGACTATTGTATGAGTAATATGAAATATAAAAGTTATATGATCAAAAGACTTATATAATATGAATGTATAAATTTAAAGGTGGTATATTAAATGAAACCCTAAATAGACTTATGAGATAAATACATACGTAAATGGATGTATACCATGATTTTCGATGTGTCCGATACTTGAATCATGAGAGTAATTTGTAAGAATTACATTATTCCAAAAGTCGATATCACTCAATATGATATATTGATGTTTATGAATATTCAATATAATGCTGCCCTCTATCGTATATATCTTAATAAGTTGCTTACATACTCCTTAGTTGTTGAGAAAACTCTAGATAGGGATGCTACATGTAGTATTATTAATATATTGAATAGATGAGACAAGATAACTATATATATTTGTTGAGAAAACTCAAAGTACATATACTATACATAGGCGGTCATGATATGATTGGTGGTACGAGTGAATATTTTTATTTCGATTTATCGAGCAAAATCAGGGTCAAAGTTAAATTATTACAAGGAACCAAGGGTTAGGATTTGTATATGATACAATCATAAAGAGTTGTCCATCATCCATGAAGCTATAACAACTCAAGGTCAAATTTCTATGATGGACAAGTCCTAATACCTACTAGTGAAGTCAAAAGACTTTTAAGTTTCAACTTAGGGTTTGGCAAAATATAAAAGACTAGTGCGAGCTGATTAGTAAAATGAAACATAAAGTTTAACCTTACTACTAAAATAAGAATATCTACTATGATTTATCCTAATAATCTACCACTAAACTTGTAGAAAATGACATCTCCAAAACTATTTTTGAAAGCGACAAGCTTATTAGACCTAACTATGTAGACTGGCTAAGAGCAATTAAGATGGCGTTAAGTTATAAGCGCCTTTGGACTGTTATTATATGTGAACCTAAAGTAGAACCCACTGATGATATGGACCCTAAAATACGACTTGGTTATGAAAAATGGGTGTTAGACCTGGAGATCACCTAAGGTTTTGTGTTGTCTATATTAGACAAACCGTTGTAAACGAAACATGAGAACATGTCGGTCCATGAGATTTTTATTAGTCTCAAATCTCATTTTGTGAACAATTCCGTTCCATAAGGTACGAAGTTTTGAAGATACTATTCAACATCAAAATGATCGAGGGACAAAAAGTCGACGATTACGTTCTAACGGTGAAAGTCTATATTGATAGACTTGCACAATTATATGTAAGCAATGAAATGCAAGTAGACTTGATCCTCAGATCTCTTATTCTACAATATGAGCTGTTCATATTAAACTATAACACGAACCAATTGAACGTGAATCTCATGGAGTCCTCAATATGTTGAGGTCCGCCGAGTTGCTATCTATGGATCAATGGGATGTACTTGTTGTAAAGTTGGTGCATCTTCTTCGAAGAGTTCGAAGAAGTGAAAAGGAGAAGTTAAGAAAAAGAAAAGTAGAAAGACTGATGATAATGATGAATGTCACCACTATCATAAGAAAGGCCACTGCAAAATGAACTACGTTGAGTACTTGATGATTGTTATGGAAAGGAAGTAGAATTGTTCTACGGCTCCATCAGGTATATGTATGATTCAAAATAGTTTTTTGCAATTAATAAAATGTCTTGGGTTTTAGATACTGGATCTAGACCTCATATATGTAATTCATTACAAAGGCCTCTAAGTTGCTGAGGGATTTATTGTAGATGCAACAGCGGTAGGAAATTATCATTTTGTTTTTCCTAATGGTGTAGTACTGATATTAGATAATTGTTATTTTATGAAAGGATTTATTTGTGGAATTTTATCTGTTTCTAGATTGTCTGAGACTAGATATGTTTTGTGCAAACAATGTTATGAATATTAGTTTGATTGGAAAATGGTCTCTGTTGGTGTTCTTGAAACCGACATTTATGTGATCAGTACTAATTACGTATGTTCTGTGAATACATCTTCTAACGATATAAATGAAAATTATCTTTGGCATTGTAGCTAGGTCATATTAGTGAGAGGATGACTTCACAAATTGAAAATCATAGGTTTTCTTCAGTCACTTGATTCTGAACCATTTGACACATGTGAGTCATGTCTTGAAGGTAAAATGACCAAGCACCCTTCAGTAGAAGCAATGAAAGAGTCAACGAACTCTTAAGGTTAGTACATAGTGATGTATGTGACCCTATGCCCATAATGATCAATGACAATGGCTCTTACTTTGTTACTTTCATTGATAATTTCTCTAGACTGAGATACACGAATCTTATGAAGAACAAATACAATGTCTATGATAAGTTTATTGAATATAAAAATATAGTAGAAAATCAAATAGGTCGTATGATTAAAATTCTTTTATCAAATCGAGGAGGCGAGTATGTTGGATGGGATTTCTAGTAATACTTGAATGATAGTGGGATTATCCCTCAAATTACTCCACCCTATACTCCGCAACACAATGGTGTATCAGAGCGATGGCACCAAACCCTACTAGATATGGTTCATTACATGATGAGTAAGGCCGAGTTACCTCTATCCTATTGGAGATATGCATTGGAAACCGTAGTGCATATGTTGAACTTGTAACCTACTAAATCCATGCCAAAAACACCATCTGAGATGCAGTATGGTAAGAAACCCCAATTCAAATATTTGAAAGCATGGGGTTATCCAGTATACCTTAGGAACGTTGGTCCACATAAATTAGAGGCCAGATCGGTACTGTGTAAGTTTATAAGATATCCTAAAAAATCGATGGGATATATATTCTACAATACCGAGGAACAAAGGTCATTGTTTCTCGACACGCTGTCTTTTTAGAAAAGGAATTTCTGTTAGAAGATATTAACAATGAAGTTGTAGACTTAGATGAGATATGAGAGACTAACACTAAGGTCAAAATAGTAGAGAAACAAATTCACCCCTATACGAAAACACAAAACCTATTAGAAGGTCTAGTAGGGAATTTCATGCACCAGAGAGATGCTATGGTTTACTCATGGATGGGAAGAAAGAGGACCGTGTCATAGATGATGAAACTCCTTTGTCTTTCCAACAAGCATAATAACATAATGACTCTACACTCTATCTTAAAGCTATGACATCCTAGACGGACTCAATATATGAAAACGAAGTTTTGACTTTGTCGGACATACACGAAGGGATAAAACCCATCAGCTACAAATGAGTTTTTAAGAAAAAGCTAATTGCAGATGAGGAAGTGGAGACTTATAAGGCAAGACTAGTTGCGAAAGGATTTCCTCAAATTCAAGGTTTTTACTATGACGACACCTTTTCAGCCGTTGTAGAATACAATAGCCTGTGATTTTGTTTGATGATAATAAACATATATATATATATTCGTTTAAATATATTTGTTATTGTACTGTTTTAGTTATCCACATAATTAAAAAAATATTCGTTGAATAAAATAAATAACTCAGAATTCTTATTTAAACGAATATTTTATTCAAATAAATATATTATTACAAATTCGAATAGTATAAATTTAAGCTCTCACTATATTTACACAATTCCAAATACAAGTTTTAATTACAACACAATTTTTCACTTTTCAATTTTACATACATGTTTCACCCCAACACATAATTCACTCATCACTCCTATTTGACTTTCAACTCTGTTCTAGCCTGTTATCTCACCTTTTGGTCAAGGCTAGAATATAAACAAATTAGCAAGGTAGAATGGATATTACGATTGGAGGTCGATTGGAAACAAGTCTGCAATCGATGTCGTTAAAATTTGGCCGAGCTTCCATCAGGACGGAATCCATTGGAGATGATGATCAAAGCAAGAAGAAGCTATATTTTAAATTTCAGGTTAATCGGAGTTCGTATGAAGGAGATATGATCGATACAAGGTGAAAAGAATATGATGTTCGTATCCTGGTTTGTTCGAATCCATCATATTCGCATCCATCAAGAATGACATTGGCTTGTTCGAATCGATCGGTTTCGTGTCCATCGGAATAACACCGCCTCAATCTATTTGAATCCGTCCGGCATTGGACTCCTCGCATCAATCCAGGAGCGATAACATCGTATCGATGTAGCTCGTATCCATCGCGGTCGAAACACTTCGTATCGATCGGGGGTGGACCCAGTTCAAATCGATCACAAAGGCTCAGTTCGTATCCATGTGGCTCATGGTTATTCGAATCGATAGCGTACAAGTCCTTGTTCGTATCCATCATACTCGAGCGAGGTCACTTCGTGTCGATGGCAGCTGCAGCGATCGATACGCAGTCCCCAATAACAATCGATGCGAGCAAGGGCTACAGCGAATCGACAACCAATTCGAATAAAGGCTGAAACAAATGGATGTGGTCGAACGATTGATACGAGCGAAGCTTCGGTGTTAGATGCGAATAACTCGGTCAAACTCGGCACACAAAGTGGATAGATACAGGGATTTCGCAACACGTCACCGCATGCTCACGTGCCCTGATCGATTCGAAGGTATCGATGCGAATTGATCGATTCGAACCACACGGCCTGCCAAAAAATCATAACTCGTATTGATCATATCTCATAAACCACATATCCAAATGCAACGAAATTTCCATAGCAGCTTGCGCACATGCTAAAGAATGTCTTTGCCAAGTTTCAGCTCGATTGGACAATTTCTTGATCGATACGAAATCAATTCACATCGATCATAGGTCGAGTCGAAACTTGGTGGGGTCGGTCGTGTAGGCCCACTCACGTGCCAGAAGGATTCTCCCAAAGTTTGAACGCGATATTAGCCTCCTACGCTTATAAATAGCCCCCTGACGCCTATAGAAAAAGGATCTTTTGGCTGTTCGACATCCAGACTCTGTCGGATTCAATTCTAAACCTTACCATTGCTGTTGTACTCAAATTACTTCAATCATCTGTAACCAGCAAGGATAATCAATAAAAGATAAAACTTTGGAGTGGATGTAGGCCGGAGATAGCCGAACCACTATAAATCTCGTGTTTCTGTTCGTTATCTCTATATTGTTGTTTGTTATTTGCTGAGATCTGCAACTTGTGCTTGAATATTGCTGATTTATATTCATAGTTTGGTGCTTTCACGATACTTGGGTTTTGTGACCATTTTTGGCACAAACACTTTGGTGCCTTCACTGAGAAGGACTAGCGCCCGCTACATCGGATTGAAGTTCAAATTTGAAAAGCGTGAAGAGTTTAGATTTGAAAGACAATGACTCGACAGAAAAGCAGAAGACAAAGGGCTGAGAGAAGCCAACAAGAAGGAAGTCAAGAAGCATCCTCCGGAGCTGGAGAAGGACAAGCTTCGATCTACATCACCAGGGATGAAATGGAGGCTATGGCCAATTTATTGCATGAGAGATTGTTGAAAAGTCAGCAGGACATGATGCAGACTTTCTTTGAACAGATGAGAGCAGCAGGAACACAAAACCTTAGACCGACTACAATGACTGCGGATGTGGAACAAGGAAATAGGGTTGCGGAACCCGATGGTGGACAGAATACAGAACCAGATGACAATCAACAAAGGCTTGGGGGCAGGCCTGTAGGATCTAACACTGGAAGGCCTATGGATGGAGCTCAACAGGATAGAGCGAGTGCTAACATTGGTGAACCACATGAGGAGTATGTACCATAATTCTCTCGGGGGCATGGGGGGCAACCTTTGACAGATAATGCTAGATTAGCTGAGATTATTAAGAGAACTATGCATGGAGGTCTGACCAATAGAGATTTGGAAGGGGTGAACAAGAGTCCGTTAACACAGGAAATTAGGATGGCTCAAAATCCGCCTGTTTTAAAGGTACCTAGCATGGAAGTGTACAATGGCAAGGCTGATCCGACAGATCATCTGATGAGATACACTAGACATATAGATGTGCTGGGGGCATCAGAGGAAGTTATGGCGTGATGTTTCCCCTTGTACTTGACGGATATAACCGTGATATGGTTTAAGAAATTGGAAGAAGGGTCTATAAGAACATGGACGGAGTTGGTGGACAGGTTTCTGAGGCAATTTCGGGTTCATATTAAGAGGCCTAAGAACGTGATGATGCTAACGTCAGCAAAGCAAAGGACGGATGAATAACTTAGAGCTTTTCTAACTCGGTTCAATGCGGCGGTTGCTTCGGTGGACCGGCCGGATCCATCGATGGTCTTGATGGCGGCAGTATCAGGAGTAAGAGAGGATTCGTATTTCATGGTATCTTTAATACGAGACCCACCACTGGATCTCGGGGAATTCTTTCACAAAGCTGAGAGATTCCTTCGACAAGAGGATGCATGTGCAGATTTAAAGTTGAAGGAAGTGAATGCGACTGAGGGTGGAGGACCATCCAGCAGAGGTTCGAATAAAGATAAAGGAATAAGGAAGTTGGATGATGATTCTGGAAAAGCTAGGAAGCGATGGAAGGATCCAAAGTTTTCCACATACACAGGACTAACCGAGATGCTGGAGCGGATATACCTGGAAACCCGGAATTGCCTTCCCTACCGAAGGCCATCTAGGAGAGAACCTTGTGAACGGAAGAGGGCATCAGGAAGGCACTACCTCTTCCATGATTTGGATTGGCACGATACCAATAGCTGCAGGCACTTGAAGGATATAATCGAGGAGAATGTGAGGAATGGACAATTGAGGCAGTATGTTGGGGCACAGAATGCAGCGGTGGAGCAGGAGCAACCACCGCCTACCTCGAGCAACGATGGTTGAGGCCTAGGAATGATGGTCGATTGGTTATCAATTGACCAGATTGATATGACATAAGTAGCGAGCTAGTGGCAAATGGCGAAGTCATTTACACATGTACGGGGACGGAGATAGCCCCTAGGCATGCTCTAAATGATGATAGACCATGATGCCATGGTTTGTGAAATCTGTCTTTTGTTTTAGGATTGGACACTTATTTTTCTGGTTTGGTTTTGGAGTTTGGTTTGAACTCCTGGTTTTGTTTGCTTTCTGGTTTGGATTTTCGTTTGAATGATTGTTTTTTGATTTTTTGATTTGATTTGGATTTCAGATTGGATTTTGATTGGATTTTTATCTGGTTTCTGGCAAATGGTCGTCAGGTATGGATTATATCTGGAAAGGGGTAAGTCTCTTCATCTACATGTGGCGAATTGGCTTATTCAGGTCGTTGAGTATGGACTATGCTCAACAAGGGTCCAGAGTGACCAGGATTCGGCCTAGGACTTAGGCCCCATATTATCGAAAATTGTTTCAGGTTGCTGAGTAGGACTATGCTTGGCAAGGGTCCGAAGAGACCTGGATTCGGCTTAGGACTTAGGCCATGGCGTTGTACAACATCCAGGGACACTGGACCGTGGTCGTCAAGTGTGGATTGCGCTTGGAAAGAACCCAGAGAGGTTAGGTCAACGTCCAGGGACACTGGACCACAGTCGTCAAGTGTGGATTGCGCCTGGCAAGAGCCCGGAGAGGTTACAGATTTAATGTCAACCCGGAGAGGTCCTGGATTCGGTTATTGGCTATTGGATAAGGATGGATTAGGACTCGATTTTCGAGTTCGAATGGATATGGAATAGGCTAAGGTTTTGGTTATTGGATTTGGAATTGGGCATCGACTCGGAGCAGTCAAGGACGATGTACTCTGATGATATGGCAATGGACTTCGGATATCGGAGTCGGAATTATTCAAAACACGCCTTGTTATCGCAAGGCATGTTTTGGGGGGCATATGTTATCCCACCTTTTGGTTAAGGCTGGAATATCAACAAATTAGTAAGGAAGAATGGGTATCAGGATTGGAGATCAATTGGAAACAAGGCTGGAATCGATGTCGTTAAAATTTGGCCGAGCTCCGATCAGGACGGAATCGATTGGAGATGATGATCAAAGCAAGAAGAAGCTATATTTTAAATTTCAGGTTAATCGGAGTTTGTATGAAGGAGATATGATTGATAAAAGGTGAAAAGAATATGTTGTTCGTATCTTGGTTTATTCGAATCCATCATATTCGCATCCATCAGGAATGACATTCGCTTGTTCGAGTCGATCGGTTTCGTGTCCATCGGAATAACACCACCTCAATCTATTCGAATCCATCCGGCATTGGACTTCCTGCATCGATCCAGGAGCGATAGCGTCGTATCAATGTAGCTCGTATCCATCGCGGTCGAAACACTTCGTATCGATTAGGGGTAGACCCAGTTCGAATCGATCACAAAGGCTCAGTTCGTATCCATGTGGCTCATGGTTATTCGAATCGATAGCGTACAAGTCCTTGTTCGTATCCATCATACTCGAGCGAGGTCACTTCATGTCGATGGCAGCTGCAGCGATCGATACGCAGTACCCCAATAACAATCGATGCGGGCAAGGGCTACAGCGAATTGATAACCGATTCGAATAAAGGCTGAAACAAATGGATGCGATCGAACGGTCGATACGAGCGAAGCTTCAGCGTTATATGCGAATAACTCGGTCAAACTTGGCATACAAAGTGGATAGATCTGGGGATTTCACAACACGTCACTGCATGCTCACGTGCCCTAATCGATTCGAAGGTATCGATGCGAATTGATCGATTCAAACCACACGACCTGCCAAAAAATCATAACTCGTATCGATCATATCTCCTAAACTACATATCCAAATGCAACGAAATTTTCACATCAGCTTGCGTACATGCTAAAGAATGTCTCTGCCAAGTTTCAGCTCGATTGGACAAATCGATACGGAATCAATTCGCATCGATCACAGATCGAGTCGAAACTTGGTGGGTCGGTCGCGTAGGCCCACTCACGTGCCAGAAGGAGTCTCCCAAAGTTTGAGCGCGATATCAGCCTCCTACGCTTATAAATAGCCCCTTGAAGCCTACAGAAAAAGGATCTTTTGGGTATTCGACGTCTAGACTCTGTCGGATTCAATTCTAAACCTTACCATTACTTTTGTACTCAAATTACTTCATTGCAATCGTTGTAATCATCTGTAACCAGCAAGGATAATCGATAAAAGATAAAACTTTGGAGTGGGCGTAGGCCGGAGATAGCCGAACCACTATAAATCTCGTGTTTCTGTTCGTTATTTCGATGTTGCTGTTTGTTATTTGCTGAGATATGCAACTTGTGCTTGAATATTGCTGATTTATATTCATAGTTTGGTGCTTTCACGATACTTGGGGATTGTGACCATTTTTGGCGCAAACATAGCCTATATTCAGCATTTGAACAATCTGCAAAATAAACATTGACGTAGTAAAATTGAAAAAGAAATATTTTGCAATGCACAATGAAGTGTATGTTTGAAAATATTATTTCCTCGATTATATGGGTTGTGAATCATCATTTTTTAATTCATCTTACACGAATAAATTGTGACAGCATGGTGTATCACTGTACATGCCATAAGGTCATGCACGTTGATATACACTTGTTTGTAAAAATTGTAGGGACAGGTGAGCACAAGGTGAAACTCAAGCCCAGACTGGATTCAACTCAGGTGCAATGCAAAACAAACAACACAACAATGGTCAGCCAAAGCAATCAAGTAAGAGCCTGCATATGTACAAACATGCAAATAACTCAACACAGCAATGATCAGTCCAACTAACACACTAACACACCACCAAATGCAACCAGAGTTCATATGGAACCAGACCACCAAAAATGTATATATGAAGACAAAAACAAATAATAATATGACAGCAACTCAACATAACAACAACTCATGCAAGAACATTCTCACAAAGCTTCAAACATGCTCAAATGGGTTAACATGAATGCAAAGCAACAACATGCAACCAGACTCCAAATGGAACCGGACTAAAGTAACAAAGGCACATGGAAAGCAATGTTCAATTTCAACATGAATAATAAAGGCACAAGGAAGCAATGTTCAGTTTCAACATGAATAATAAAGGCACAAGGGAATAACAAGAATAAAAATCAAGTTCAGTTTCAACATGTATTCAAACTTTTTCCTCTTTTAGAAATTTATATGATTTGTGTCTATATAGTAGATTTATTTCAGAAATTAAACCTAAAGATATAGATACAACTCTCAATGATGAGAGTTGGTTTATGACTATGCAAGAAGAGCTAAATCAATTTGATGAAATGATGTTTGGATTCTAGCAACTAAACCTAATGATTATCCCGTTGTAGGAACCAAATGGATGTTAAAAAATAAGTTTGATGAATATGGAAATGTGATTAGGAATAAAGCTAGGTTAGTTGCTAAAGGTTATAATCAAATTGAAGGAATTGATTTTGATGAAAATTTTGCACCAGTAGCAAGACTAGAATCCATTAGAATCTTATTAGCCTTTTCTTGTTATAAAGGTTTTAAACTAAGACAAATGGATATTAAAGTGCCTTTCTTAGTGGAATTTTGAAAGCGGATGTATTTGTTGAACAACCTGAAGGTTTTAAAAGTCATGAATACCTTAACCATGTATATATACTTAAGAAAGCACTATATGGATTAAAACAAGCTTCTAGGGCTTCGTATTAATATATTAGCACTTATCTCCTTGGAAACGGGTTCAAAAAGGGCTTGTGGACACCACATTATTTCTATTCACGAAAATGTTGACCTTTTGATTGTTCAAATATATGTTGACGACATTGCTTATTGTGCCACTAACAACCTTTTGTACAAGAAATTTGAAAAAGTCATGCAAGAAAAGTTTGAAATGAGCTTGGTAGGAGAGTTGAAATTCTTTTTTGTATTGCAAATCAAGCAAAGCAAAAAAGGTACGTTCATCTCTTAAATAAAATATATCAGGGAGCTTGTCAAGAAATTTGGATTGAAACATGCTAAACCTGCAAGAACTCCCATGAGCATAATAATTAAACTTGACAAGGATAAAGAAGGTAAGGTAGTTGATCAAAAGAAATATCGAGGTATGATTGGATCACTTCTTTATCTTACTGCTTCTAGAGTAGACATTATGTTCTCTGTTTTTTTATGTGCACGGTTTCAATCAAATCCAAAAGAATCTCACTTAAAAGCTGTAAAAAGGATTATAAGGTATTTGTTGCACAGTCTAAGGTTTTTTCAATGGTATCCAACTATGATAACTTTGAGTTAAAAGGGTATTCAGATGCAGACTATGCTGGTAGTCTAGTTGATAGAAAAAGTACTAGGGGAATGTTTTTTATGTTGGGACATTCGTTAGTTGCCTGGTTAAGTCGAAAACAAAATTGTATTGCATCATCTACCACTAAGGCAGAGTATATTGCTCTAAGCGGTTGCTCTGCTCAAATTTTACGGATGATACAAACTCTGCAAGACTATGGTATAAATTTCAAATGAGTTCCACTTATATGTGAGAGCAAAAGTACAATTGATTTCACAAATAATTCTGTACATTATTCTCGTACCAATCATATAGATGTTAGACATCATTTCATTAGGGATCAGATTTCCAAAGAAAATATCTACATAAACTTCATTCCAACTGATTCTCAATTGGCGGACATTTTTAGAAAACCCCTTCCAGAGAATTGTTTTTGTCAACTTCATCTCAGTTTAGGCATTTTAGAAATGTGATTTTATATATTTTTTGGATTTGATCTTAAATTCCTATGTTAACTAATCTGACTCCCTATTGATTATCGAAAAGATAAATAGTGACTGAAAAAAAGTAATGAGTGTTGATCTTGATCATGCATTATGCCTTGAGTGAGTATATTTATAAAATTTCTTTAAATATTTAAACAAAATTTGTAATAACTTTGGTTGGTAAAAATTCCATGACCATCTCTATTCCTATCATATTTCTACGACCATCACTCATCAAAATCCAATATAGTATGTCAAAATGTGGTATTTAATCAGGAAAATATAAAAAAAATTTAATTAGCAATAAAATCATCCAAAAGTACTCACTCTCATTTAAATGTCCTCATGATTTTGCACGGGTGAACTACTTGAAATCTCTGATAATGTGCTTTCATGCTCATTTAAAAGTCATTACGGTTACGCATATATGGAACACATATCAAAATTGGATGAAATAGGCGAGTTGATTCTAACCCCATTCAAAAGTCCTCATGGTAATGCGTGGTTAGAAGATGCTTGGAATTCATTTTTAAATAAAAATAGAGAATACTACTAATCTCATTTAAAAGTCCTAGGTTATGCATGGTTAGTAAGTATTTAAAAAAATTCCTGTTATAAATATACCATAAATGGACACAACTATATGGTTTTCTATGCCGACATCACCCCTATTACTCTAAAATGGAATATGCGCCTAACAGTGTATTTATGATATTTTTTGAATCTTTTTGAATTTAGTATTTATACTCAATTAAGTATTAATGTTGTATTAATGTCTATCACTTTATCACTCTTATCAAACACTGTTATTCTTTTGCTGATAACAGAAGGGGGAGAAAAGTTAAGATTTTGGCAAATAAGTCATATTTTTTTTATTTGCATCAAGGTTCATTGCATTTGTTTATTATTTCTTTTTATTTTCATATTTTTTTCATGCGTATGAGAAAAAGGAGCTTTGTTGTGGGAGGGGGGGTATTCAAATAAATAAAGGGAGCTAATAGAATTCACCAAGACCAAATATATTTAATAGAGTAAAAATCTTAATATATGTTTGTTATCATCAAAAAGAGGAGATTGTAGAGTACAATAACCTATGATTTTTGTTTGATGATAATAAACATATATATATTCGTTCAAATGCATTTGTTACTATACTATTTTATTTTATTTTTCCACATAATTGAATAAATATTTGTTGAATAAAATAAATAGCTTAGAATTCTTATTTAAATAGATATTTTATTCAAACAAATATTTTATTACAAATTCAAAAGGTACAAATTTAATCTCACACTATATTTACACAATCCCAAATACAAGTTTCAATTACAACACATTTTTTCACTTTACAATTTTATATACATGTTTCACCTTACTACATAATTCACTCATCACTCATATTTGATCTTCAACTTTGTTCCAGCCTGTATCCAGCATCTAACTATCTGCAAAATAAACACTGATGTAGTAAAATTAAAAAAGAAATATTTTGCAGTGCACAATAAAGTGTGTGTTTGAAAATATTATTTGCCTCGGTTATTTAGCTTGTTCGTCATACATTTTTTTAATTCGTCTTACGTGAACAACTTGTGACATGCACAGTGTACCACTGTACATGCCACAAGGTGGTGCATACTTATATACACTTGCTTGTTAAAATTACAAGGAAATGTGAGTACAAGGTCAAACCCAAGCCAAGACTAGATTCAACTCAGATGCAATGCAAAAGAAAAACAACACAGCAATGGCCCGTCAAAGTAATCAAGTAAGAGCCTGCATATGTTCAAACATGAAAATAACTCAACACAGCAATGGTCAGTCCAATCAACATACCAATAGACCACCAAATGCAACCAGAGTTCATATGGAATCAGACCATCAGAAATGTACACATGAAAATCAAAACAAATAACAACATGACGACAACTCAACACGACAACAACTCAAGCAAGAACTTGCTCACAAAGCTTCAGACATGCTTAGATGGGTTAACATGAATGCAAAGCAACAACATGCAACCAGACTCTAAACGGAACCAGACTAAAGTAACAAAGGCACAAGGAAAGCAATGTTCAGTTTCAACATGAATAACAAAGGCATAATGAAATAACAAGAATAACAGTCTAGTTCAGTTTCAACATGTACATGAAACTATACAAAATGTTTAAGCAAAATCAGAATGTAATGCATATGTACAAAGTGGTGCATGCAGGAAATCAACCCAGCAAACATTGACATGTATAAAAGCAAAGTGACATGTATACAAGCAAAGTCAGAATGCAAGCACTCGAGTGGACAGAGTATAGCATATCAATCACACACACACACAGATATATATATATATGTATGTATGTATGTATATACAATACATACATATGTATATGTTTATATGTATATACATGGAGATGACTATAAAACATTTCAAAAGAAATAAATAGCGAACTGCTACAAAATTTTCAATTTTTTTATTCGAGTGCAAAGCATATTAGTTCAAATCAGACTGTTAATAACTGAAGATTAATCAAAACCATGAGTCAAAAATTCTAGAGAAGTTAAGTAGAAATGTGGGACTAATCAGAGGACTAATATGACGGCCTGGATTTTCGACCTTCGAAAGTCGACATCATTATGCTCACTGTATTACATGCCGAGCAATCGAATGCTAGAAATGCCATATCGTTGGGGAAAAAGAAGAGGTAGAAGAAGAAAATAGAAATAACAGCATAGAATCTCATAATCCCAGCGGAACAATATACAATAGATAAAAATTGGGCTTTATACAAAAAAGAACTATAATTATTATTTATACATTACATCATCAAAGTACAACTCATCAATAACTCAATACTGGATAGTTATAACAACTTGTCCTCACAAATGCTGAATTTACAGCCTACAATACATAGCGGAATAAAAATCAAGTACATGTTATTTGTCTTCGTCATCCAGCTTTCTCCTGAGCTCCATAGCATCCTATCCATAATCTGTAAAACTTGGTCTGACCCGAGCATTATAATAAAATAACACTCGAGACAGTTTGGAAAACCAGCGTAAGAAAATACACTGTATTTGAATTATTAAAGTTATCAAAATTCTTTGAAAAACGAAGGTATCTCGTAAGACCAGGCCACAAATAAACATAACGGGTTATTACCTTACAATATCCAAAACATTTGATATCAAATCCTCTGATATTATAACAGTGTCTAAGTACAAATACTTATTCAAATAGCTGAAATTGTTCAATTAATTGAATTCCAACATACTAGGCTCTACAACCAAAACCGTAAAGGCACATATTTTAGAATGGATTCCATATGAATGACTAGGCACTGGAGTACCACCTGTCACAATACACGTCTAGAAACAATGTACCGAGGACTGCGTCGAAATCCCCTACAATACAAGACCGAACTACCCGTAACCTGGATAGACCGAATATGCTATAACCCTAGGTGTTCCCACCATTTCGGAGCTCCTTCCATGTATCGTAGTAATAATATTCGAGGGTATATAGAAAGGTGATAAACATACCCTAATTGGGTGCAACCCACTTAGCCTTGCCGCATCTCTCCTGCTTTTCAGTCATTCCAGGTTGATGAGGCTAGAGGCTACGATTAGCTTTTTGAAAGAAATTTCACTTAGAATTCTCATTGTCCTCCAATGACAATGTACTGATAACATTCATCTATATAAGTCCATTCTGGGTCTGAATGGAACCGAAGTTGCTACTCATACTAAATCCATTATTGAAAAATCATTAGGATTAGTAGCGATTAGCCCTTGCACTTCACTGCTCCATCTTCGACTTCATGCTCTTGTTTTCCATTCAAAAACGTACTCATTGGATCGAAGTGGTTTTCGAATAACCTATTCGATCCCAGTCTCTTCGAAACAACATTTGATATTTTCCGGTAAACTCAACCCTGGTTCTTTAGGAAATAAAAATACAGAAATAAGATCGAAGATCACCTCCTAATCGTTAGTGGATGGATTTCCTTATAATCGTCCTAGAAGAAGAAAATGAGTTTATACGTATAACATAACACATCGATTGGTAACTGTACCATATAATTCATGTTTTTCTCCCCGATATTTCCAAAGTTATATTTTGGGTCCAGATTTGATAGTCGGTTATTTATCTATCAAATAAACAATCGTTCAACCAAATATTTCATTTACCACTGAAAACATTAAATCTCTTTTTAATTTAATTTTAATAAATGAAATCTCTTATCAAAATAAATACTTATCTTACCGAACTTAGTACATTCACAAACTATCCTTTTCAAAAAATATATTTGAAAACACATTTAAAATAATATGAAAAGTACCACTGCAGTATCAACCATGGATTCGCAGCTCGATGGTTACGACTCTACCCTAGAGAAATCCAAAATTTAAGTGCATGCACTCTCTACCTCTGATTACACTGTGAAAGTATACCATTATTTTTCAAAAACATCATTTAATAATGTCTCAAAATAATACTTTTAATATTTATATATAAATTTCCAAGTTAATTTTAGGCAAACACTCTTTAAAAAAAGTTATCATATAATATAAATATTAAATATTGAATAATTTATCTTTTAAAATAATAATACCGGTTAATTCTTAAATAATAACTGACTAAATATAAAATACTTAAAAACTATTTTAAATCAACTAAATAATTAATTTTCTAAAATATTCTAAAGCACGTTTAAATTTTCTAGTTAATACTTAAAAACCCTCCATTTTCAAACAAACTTAACTTCTCAATAAAATGTACTTTTCAATTCGAGTATAGCTAGTTTAACATTTATAAATCCCTCTCGATTTATCACCAATTTGATTTACGTCCCAATTCCATAAATCCTTTTTTCACATTTCTAAAAAATAAAATTTTCATTTATTTTAAAGCTGATTTTCCCATCTCATTATAAATCCTCACATGAATTTATAACTTCAATTTATCCACCGATAATCACTTTACTTTATTTATAAACCTTTTTTATAAATTTCATAATCTCATTTCCATTTATAATGGTTTCACAATACTTAATCAATTTTAAATATATTAAATTTCATTTTTAAATTATTTTCCTAAATAACCTAACTATATTCCACTTTCTTTTCAACAATTAAAATCTTATTAAAAATCAGTATAATAATTTTTTTTGTTTCAAATTTCCTTTTATTTTCCCAAATTATTTTAATCTCGATTTTTAAAATAATCCTTTTACACCTAACAAATATCGCTTAAGTTTTATTATTTAAAATCCTTTTATTTATATTATTCCATAATCTCTATTTCATATTCTGAAATTATTAAGTACAATTTTAAAAACCAAACTATTTATTTTACCCAAAATTCATTTCTTTTAATAAATTCAAAATTTTGCTATAAATATTTTTACTTCCAATTTCCTTTTAAATTTCTTTCCAAATTTCAAACATTTATTATTGGTTTTTAAAATAACAAAATCTAGGCTATACTACCCTAGTATTCAATAAATTCCAATCATTCCATAATTTATCATAGATTACTTAAACGAATTATATATCAATATATATGAAATTTAATTCAACATTTTTTGAGGAATCTAGTTAGATCCCTCCAATTATTTCCCTGCATCCATAGATGTTAGCACAATATAAAACTACTAATTCCACTTCAAGGAGGATGTCACGGTATATAGGGTTATCCGCTATTATGCATGGCGCATAGGATCTCATCCGCTATATATATATATACATGGGAATATCAATCACTCAAATATATATACTACTGTATATAATATCACATTCTGATAAAAATATATCAATTCAACCAATCGACCAATAATTAATTTTAGCCATTTAAAACTAATTGCAGTAATCCAAAATTAAGTGAGATTAACTTATTTTGATTTTTCTATTGTTTCCGCACTTCGGTTCCGATTTATTTTGAATGCATTTGAAATTATCAAAGAATTCAGAAGCTCCAAATTCGTCCAAACCATTTCTTATGCGTAGGCGATGGCATTATGATCCTAACGCATCTTGAATCGTCCGAATCATACCTCATGTAAGAGAGATATAAATTTTATAAATTTTCAATAATTTAAATTAAATTAACACTAATATTTATTTATTTCTATCTTAGAAAAACAAGCCCGTACCCATTTGAATACGGACTCGGCCCTCTCTCCACATCTTCCTCCACATTCTCTGCAGTTTCCCTTCTTTTTTTTCTTCTTTCCTTTTTTTCTATTCTCTCTTCTTCCTTTTCTTCTTTCTATTACTCCTTCTTTTTATACTAACCCGACCTAAGCCCATAAAAAAAGATCGATCCACAACTTCTTCTTCCTCATTTTTCTTTTTGTCCAACTTCCAAAACCCATTTCCACGGTCGTCTTGTGCATGTGCATGAGAAAAACTAACCATCGATGACCGATTCGAGTCCATTTTCGCATCACCTTCCTCCTCCTCATCCCGACCACCGCCTCCTCATAGCCTCCGCCACCCCAAGCGAAAGGCAACGTGGGCATTTCCACCGTCGACCGTACTGGTCGCGATGACCAAACACACGCCGGACTACGTCGAAACTCATCCACACTAGCGTCTCACCACCTCGAATGTGGTCCTACCCTCAAATCCCTACGTCGTTGACCCTCATTCTCTAAATACAACACCCTAGCTAGCCTGAAGTTTTCGACTTCACCGACGATGACGCTAACCCAAGACCGGACCTCACAAATAACTATCACCTTGAAGCACTTGGAAAAATATGATTTTTGAAAATTAGTTTCATGATTTTTAGTAAAGTATATTATGAGAAATGTTTTTTTTAAGTCGATTTATTTATTTTCTCTACTGTGTATGTTGCGTGCATTTTAAAAGGAAGAGGGAGGGAAGAACAAGACATTAACATGTTTGAATGGATTAATGCATAGTGATTTGAAAAGGTAGAAAAGAACTGATGTGAATGTTTGACTTGAAAATGTATTATTTAATTACGAAACGTCTCGATTTCGTAACTTGAAATCTCGACATCTTATCGAGGTGTGATGCTAGGCGTTTATAATGTTATACCCTATCCCGAACGCAATGGAAAAGGTTTCGAGTCCTAATTCGATCGTATGGAGAAGATAGCTTTTTGGACCCAATTATTATATTTAATTTCCTACATAAGTTTCAGCACGTTTATATCTCATTCGACCAAACATTAACTCCAAACACTTTAAAATTTGAAATGCGATAATAATACACTATTGCGAATCCAATGGAATGGGTTTCATCGAAATCCAAGACTATGCCTCGGAAGGCTATTTTTAAATGTCAATTCAAACGATATATTTTAAAACTTAACAAATCACTTTTAAATTCAATTTTAATTTTTTTATTATCTTCGGTATTATTAATAGAAATTTTATAAGCCTTTAAATTATTTTTATCAAGCTTAAAACTCTAGATTCAATATTTTACCAATTTCCAATTTTTAAATTCAATAATTAAATTATAAAATAAATAGTTATATTTGAAATTAAAGATAAAAATTAACTTTTAAATATTTAAAATCAATTGAATATTCCAATTTCAAATAACCAAAAATCTAGGCCGTTACAACTAAACAACAACATAAGGAGTAGAAAAGGTCGCACATGAACAAGTCAAGCTTCAGGAAGTCAACGTTAACCAAAATCATTATATATATCTCAAATTCAAATGCTAAGCTGTAAGGGAATGATAAACAAGTCATAGGCAACAAAGAATGGAACAATTCAAATGCATTTAAGCAAATTCGAATACATTAGAAACATATTCAACTAATGATCAAATAAATAAGTCAAAAATCATCACAATCGTTCTATCAAGAATCGAATGGTCGAGCGTAGTAGTTTAAGAATTCAAATTAAAATATACGAAACAAAAATTTAGGGATTTTATCCCTATTTAAACCTAATTCATCATCTGTAAATGATCAAGAGTTTGAAGATAATAACTGAAAGCATTCTAGAGTTAATTATATACCAAAGTCGAACTCAAATCCTCTGGAGCAATCGAAGAATACTGATCGAAGAAGCATAAAAACCAATTCATCATAATCGATCAACTCAACCAACAGAGAGGATTCAAAATTGCTAAATCCTGGAAATTCAGAGCTTATCAGAAACTCAATTAAAGGCATGCGAGTAAAAAACCCTAATTCCACATCGCCAAGAGACCAGACAGCATGGACGAGCCATGAGCAAAATAAAAGGGAAACTAATTTTTTTAAAGTGGGTCGTATATGTTTTATAGTTTTGAATTGGGCTGAATAGTTTATTAGGGTTTTTATTTACCTATTTAGTACTTTTATTTATTTTTTGTTTTTTATTTAAGTCCAACTCTAGATTAACTAGTTTACGAACTACAGTTTTGTAGTTCGAGAATTCGCAACTCAGTGGCTGAGATATGGCAAGGTTTTGAGCTTAGAGTTAGGTTAATCGAGTTAGCAGGTATCGTAAGTTTACATGTTTTTGTAAGCGTCTGATTACTTAATTTCTAGTGAAAACCTTAAGTGCAGCATGTAGACAAATTTTTAGCGAAGCTAAGTAAAACTGTGTTTGATCTTTACTGCATTACTTTCTTTTTTTATTTTTATTTCCACATTAATATTTAGTACTATTCACCCCCCTCTAGGGTGAAAAAGATCCTACAACCATAGTCATGCTTAAATCTATTCAGATTATGCTAGCTATTGCTGCATTCTATGATACGAAATATGACAAACGAATGTAAAGATGGCTTTTCTAAATGGTGATTGAGAAGAAACCATTTATATGTCGCAATAAAAGGGTTTTGTGGTCAGTGGGAGTGAAGGTAAAGCTTGCAAGTTGTTAAATTCCATTTATGAACTCAAACAAGCTTTAAGGAGTTGGAATAAGTGTTTTGATAAAGTAATCAAATAGTTTGGTTTCATCAGAACACAGAGGGACCATGCATATACCGACAGCTTCAGGGCAATGCTATCGTATTCTTAGTACTCAGTATCGATGATTTATTATTGATCGTCGGTGACACTTCATTATTACAATCAGTGAAAGCTTGGCGTTCCAAAAACTTCTCCATGAAGGATTTGGGAGAAGCGGCCTATGCGCTTGGTAAGACATATAGGTTTAAATCTAAGAGAATGTTGGGACTGTCCCAATCTCTATACGTAGAAAACATATTGAAAATATTTAGTATAAAGAATTTCAAGCATGGAAATGTTCCAACGCAATCTAAAATCGTCCTTTCTAAAAAGGACGCTCCTCAAACCGATGAGGAGAAAGAGCTTATGAAAAGGATTCCATATGCTTCAGTAATAATATACATAATATATGTTATGCTATGTACTAGATCAGATGTGGCATACACATTAGGATGCGTAAGCCGATACTAATATAATCCTGGGGAAAAACATTGGACGATTGTGAAATGTATAGTTAAGTTTTTTTAATAATACCAAGGACTTATTCCTCATATACAGAAACGAAGACCTCCTTATGAAGGAGTATATAGACTCAAGCTTTTCAAAGTGATATAGATGATAATACATCAGTATCCGACTATGCCTTTTCACTAAACAATGGAGCTATTAGTTGGAAAAGTTCCAAGAAAGAAATAGTTATTCCACGATAGAGGCCGAGTACATTGCCCTCAATGAAGCAACAAAAGAGGCAGTTTGGATGCACAAATTTTTTAGTGTGCTCGGAGTGATTCTTGAGATTGAGAATCCTATGGAATTATTTTGTGACAACAATGCGGTGGTGTGGATTGCAAAGGAACCAAGAGCATACAAGAAGTCATGATACATTCTTCGAAACTTCCACCTTATGAGGGAATCTGTCGAGAAGAAAGAAGTTATGATTGAACAGATGGTACTAAGATTCCATAATTAGCCCTAAGTACAAGTGGGGGATTGATAGAGTTAGAGGTATGCCATAGGGCCAATCTTGTAATTTATTGTAAATTAATTATCTCTAAAATCAATTCTTATTTGAAATAAAGGTATTTCTTCTTTTGTTATATATTGTTACAATGTGTTATAAATAATTAAAATTTTAACTAACATATATTTAACAAAAAATCCATAATGGCGCGTTTGTGATAGCAATTACAAATGTTTATATTCATAAATATTGTATCACAATGTAAACAGACACATCATTTTAAATGTTCCTAGTCAAGACGCATCGAGACTGGATATCGATGTATAATTGAGATTGATGTACGTAACGCTCTCCAAATATTGGGCAGTGTATCACTCATAACTACTAGAGCACCTATGGGTTACGTACTAACAGTTATTGGATCACCATGGAACGACTCATTCGATAGTTTTTTATTGGTCAATATAACTCAGGTCAAACAGAAAACAACGGGGTAACAATTTGCACAGTTCCTTCAACTTGAGAATACCATGAATTTTCAATATGAAACCACGCTTTGATTATAATTGGATCGTGGCACAGTGTCCATTGAGTGACTATAGTTGGATCGAGTGGAAGTATTGGAATTGAAGCGTTATTCAAGAAAGGATTCATCATCGCAGTTATATGGGGTTAGTATCACAGTCAACTCAAATTAACCAAAAGACAAAATCTCTGGCCAGAATAGTTTGGTTAATAATAATTGTTATTATTGAACCAAGGACTTTATGTTTGGACTATAGAGTTAAATGTGGACGATTTTAGAATTTTGACCATTACCAAATTCAATAAGTCCAAAGTGATATAGTTTTAATGAAGACAATTGGTATAAATAATTGTCACAACCGAGTAATGCTTAATAAAGTGAAATTGGATTTTATTGAAGCAAAGTAAGTAATAAATATGGCTATAATATCACACCACCTGCTAAGTGACGTATGAACGTTAACATTCGAATAGTTCGATGTTAATCACTGACCAAATTTACACCCAAGAGTCACATAACCGAGGTGATGAATTCTCTTTAGATCAACGATTTATTAGTTTATAATTGTTATAAATTAATTAGATTAATAAGTTGAAATATTAATTATGAAATTTGAATATTATTTGAGTAATAAAATTGTTGCATATATTCATAATGGTTATGAATATATTGATCGATATGGGATATCAATAACAAAATAAGTTAAATATAATTATATATATTTAAATTGGGTTAAATGGGCTCACAACACATAATGATTATAGAAATGTGAATCTAGTTTGGCTAGGGTTAGATGCATGTACAATATAGGATTAGGGATTGGAGTTGGATGGCTAATGTAACAACCCTGTATTTTGTGATTATTTTAATTGTATATTTTAATTATTTTAGCTGAAATTCCTGATTTAAAAACTTTATTTTATTTATTAAAATGAATAAATTTTGTTATTTTAAATTTAAGTTTTTATTTTACGTGAATTATAATTTCCAACACGAATAAATAGAATATTTTCGAAAAATGTGGATTTTGGTCAATTTCGTCAAACCTTGACTTTTAAATTTTAAATTTAAATACTTGGATTCTTGAATTTTATCTTTTATCATGAAAATAAATTAAATTTCAAGAATACTGCTTTTCATTTTGTTGAAATCCGATTTATATTGTGAAAGTTATGCTTTTTACAATATTATATGTAAATTGTTTTATTTAACAAAATTATTTATTTTAATTTATATAAATAATATTTTATTTGTCAATTCATGTTCTAATTTGTGTATATATGTGTAATATGACATGTTATGTATAGATTTTATTTTAAAACATTTTTGAAGTATATTAGGAATTTTTCCAATGCTAATTGTATTTTTGTTTACAATTTTTAATTCTAGTTCAATATTTTAAGCTATTTTCTTTATTCGCTTTTTATTTTTCCTAAGAATATTTATCTATGTACTTTTCACTTTGTTTTTTTTTCATTTTTATTGCAAGATTTTATTTTTAAAACATTTTAAAAGTATAATTATAATTTTCCAAAGTTATTTGTATTTTGTTTGTAATTTTCAAGTCTAGTTTCAATTTAATAAACTATTTCTTTATTTCTTTTTCTATTTTTATGAAAATATTTATTTATTTTCATTTTATTTCACTTTTTTTTCAGTTTCTAATTCATTTACCAAATTTCATTTGTTTTTATTTGATGTAAAGAAATGGAAATTTGAAGAGACTAAAGCCTTATAACTTATGACTTTTCACTAGCCAAGCCTCTTCATATTTTGGCCGTTCATTATTTTTCTCTTGGCTGCATATTTTATTTTTGTTTTCATGTAAAAACAATTTTTTCTCACTTTATTTTCATGGCACTTCAGATCTGTGAAAAATTGGTAATGTCTTCTTCTTCTTTTTCAACGTTTTTCCTTCATTTTATTGAATTTTCTATTGAAATTTGCCTTGCTTCTTCATAGTGTTGATCGGCCATAGCCTCTCCACCACCTCCACGACCAGCACCACCACCATCCACGGTCAAATCACCCTCCTCTCCACCGGTCCTGACTAGGCCGCTACCATCCCTTGAAGATAGCACCACAAAAACTCCACACAAACATTGCATAACCCCTTAAACCAATGCCTAGCGGACCAGAGCACATTCACCACCACCATAGTTTTCCACGGCCACCCCTTAGCCGCCACCACGATTCCCTCCACACCCCTGATCATCAGCCTTAGCCTCAGTCCAGACCTGTAGCATGAAGGGCCGAGCCCAATCCATGCAAGTCCGAGCCTTGTTGTTGTACCCAAACACTCTTTTGTCGCCTTGACCATTTGTATTCCTGCCTTACAACTTCCACTCCTCCACTACTTGTATTCATTCCATTTTTGATCCATACCCTAGCCTACAGCATGTCTTGGCCGAACTACCAGACCCCTAGGTCAGGCACTTGATTGATGAAAGCATGGCAAAAATCATTTTGTTCATCGTTGCTTTTATTTTAAATTGTTTCAATATGAATTCTATGTTGAAATTATATTTATAATTGTCTTTTTTTACGGGTTGTGTACAAGATCATTATCTTGGTTCTCTCTCCACTTGAATCAAAAGTCATATATGCTTTCTGGAATTTATCTGTGTATTTTGGATCACTGACTCCAGCTTAAAAGGTAAGTATTCACTCATGACATTTATACTTATATAACTGCGAATTGATAGCAAGTGAATGTGTAGAAATTTTTATATCATGTTATACCTGCCTGTGATATGAATCATATGATGTTAACCCTGTTTATAAACCTGTCATACCATCTGTTACTGCTATATGATGCTATATTGTTTATTTTATTATGTACTCACACCGCAAGTTCCCTGTAGACTAGAATCATGGTGGGTTGAAATGATACATACCCGAACGGACTTTTGAATAAGCAAAATTGTTATGGGCTGAAATGATAGGCCTGAACGATTTTTATTTATTTTTATTTATTTTATTTAACTTGAGATTGCGGGTTTGAAATGATAGAATCTGGATTTTTCTTTGTAAATTACGGATTGAAATTAGATATATTATCCGTATTACTTGACTTACGTTAGAAAACTTTATACAGACCCGTGGTTATTTTATAAAGCTTTCTGAAACTTTTAAGTATTTTTAAAATGTAAATATTATGATATTTTTATTTAAATTGAATTAAAAATGATTTTATAAAGTGTTAATGATTTTTCTACAAGTTAAATATGTTAAATAAATGAATGGTTAAGTTGAAATTTGAAATATATATAAAATATGAAATTTGAGATTTTGTTCAAAAGTGTAGTATAAGTTAAGTAAATAAAATATGATAATTGAATTTAAATTTGAATTTAAATGACTTAATAATGTGTTATGATTTTTCTATGAATTAAAAATGGATAAATAAATGAATGTTGAAGTGAAATTTGAATATAACTTAAATATTTAAATTTGAGATTTGGTTTTAAAAATAAAAGTTAAGTTAAGTAAATAAAATGGAAATTTAGTTTATACTTTGAAATGGAAATTAAAAACTTAAGTGCAAAGTAAATGCAAAGAATAGAAGAACCGTGCATTGATTTTAATAAGGGAAGTATTAAGAAATTTGTTATTTATTTGTGAAATTTACTTTATAAAAATCATAAGTTAAAGGTTATTTAAATGACCATTTTTAAAGGGGTATATGTTAAATGGTTTAAATTGAAGTTTAATTGTTGCTGGACTTTTTTTGTAAATCAGGAAATTCTTTTAGTAGTACTTCAGAAATGCTATCGTTTCTGAAATGAATTAAAATCTAGAATAAATGAATCTGCAGCACTTTATAAGTGCTGTAGTTGCAGAAGTGAACTGCAAGGCTAAATTTAACAGAGTGACATTACAACACTTTGTAAGTGCTGTAGTTGCAGAAACTAATTAAAATCAGAAACTAACAAAAGAGCTACAGTAGCGCTTATTAAGTGCTGCAGTTGGCTGAAATGAGATTTTTGAATAAAATTGAACCCTGAACTATTACAGCAGTTTTGTAAATGCTGTCTTTGCTGAATTGAACTTTTTTCCAACTAAAACTGAACTATTACAGTAGTTTTTAAATGCTTTCTTTGCTGAATTGAATTGTTTTCAAATGTAACTTACCGTAGCATTTTCTAAGTGCCGCGAAAGCTGAAATTTCACTGTTTTAATGTATTTAAGTGAATAAATGAACTCCGTAAAGGCTAAAATTTTGTGAATTTAATATTTTATTTGAAGGTATAATGACTCCATTTTTTACGGTTAAATGAATGATTTTAATTCGAAATTATAAACCTTTTTGGAAATTTAACCATGGGTACATTTCTTTGGATTTCTTGTGATTTTTGGATGTACACCTTCAAATTTGAGAGTGTGACTAGAAGTGAGCATTTGCTGCAGCTCTGCGCTACCCTAGCCATATTAGCACTGTTATTTGCATAGTTTACTTTAATTTAGACAATTTTATGATAGCGTTTATTACCGTTAAATTGATGGTTTAACTGATCCTTTAGATGATGGACGATCCCAAGCATCCCTTAAGTTATTGTGCATTACCACAATAGTTCACTTGAGTTGGTTCACATTATATAAGTATGTATGTCCTGACTCGAGTGTTTTATGTTTTACTTTACGCTCGGGTCAGCCTAAGTATTTGCAGCTTAGCTTTGGATTTCTTTTTCTGGAGCTAGGAATCGTTGGAGATTTTATTTATCTAGTTATCTATCCATTTCAGTTTCAGTGGTCTATTTCAGCTCTTGTATTTATAAACTTCTATGTATTTGGGATTTCTATTGTATATGTTTCAGACGGATATTATATATTTTGTTTTGAGAGTTTGTATATAGTAGCTTCAAGAACTACTATGGTATTTTATTTCCGCTGCAAGTTATTTTAATATTTCTGTGTCTGTGATTCTGTGATTGATTTTATTTGCTCCAAAATTTGTTACAATCTGTTATTTTGAATTATTCATGTCTGACATGTGAGGATTATTGTCGATTTGGATAGTCTAAAATAATTGGTCGTTGCATTTGGTATCAAACTTTTGGTTTTAGGTAAACCTTAGCCTGCGGAGCAAAAACTCATTAGAGATAGGGTAGATATACCCTAGAATGAGTGAAATAAATCGCAGAATCATTTCTTTGTGAGAGAATGTATTTTCGAAGTATAAAATGATTTCCAAACGATTTTAAAGGATTTTCAAAGATTATATTGGCATACATTTTCTTATTTTGAAATCAAGATTTTCTAACTTCATTCCTTCTGTATCCACCTTATTAGTAATCTCTTGGTTAGGATTCTTATCAATTAGGGTTCCTTGAATTTTGAAAAGCTCCCACTTGTTCTGAAATCCAGTCTTGTCTTCCCTATTTTATCCTTTTGATTTTGGAGCATTCCGTAACTCCATTTTGAATGACCTCTATAAAGATCGGGGATTCCACAAATCGTTGAATGATTTGTAAAGGGGTGGAACTCCTTTACAATTGGCATTAATCCACCGGAGATTTCTGTATCCTCGGTTTAGGATGCTATCTATCTTCTGCTATACCTGTATTCTATCTTTGGCGTTCGAATGTCAATTTGCCTTAGATTTCCACATTGATTATATTCATGAAGTCACGGTTGACCGGTTAAAGTCGCCCTCAATTTATATGGGCTTATCCATCTTTTATTTAATAAATTTAATTATCTCATCGTCGTTCGAGCTTATCTTCGAATCAGAATTCTATTTGATTAGGGTCCCTCTAAATTCAAATCTCTGTTTGTTTGAAATCTATCCTTGAATCATCCCTTGAAAATTTGTTTTTGATTGTATTTTGAAATTGTGCATACATCGAAATTATTATTTGATAAGGATGACCACATTTTATATATAAAAGTGAAATGTTTTCAATAAGGATTATATACCTTTTAAAAATGAAAATTTGAAGCTTTGGAAGGATTTAAAATTTTGAAAATTATATAAGAAATTTGATTTATATAAAAACGTTTTATAACTAAAGGGTTTTGAATTCTAATTTTGAGGAATCGAACTTCGGTGTTTTGGAATTGGTTTTAAGATTTTGGAAAATATATAATAATATGATTTAAAGATATTTTCGAATAAGAAATGTTTCAAATGTATTCGAATGAATTCCAATGATTTCGAAGAGATTTCAAAGAAGTTCAAGAAAATAGAAGTCCAGAACTCACTTGTGTCGCTGGAAAATAATTTCGGTGATGAGTGCACGCATGATCGACATTGATTTTGGAGTTTCGAAGTGGGGAGATGCCACTCTAGTAGCTTTACTATGCGAGTGACTTTATGAAACCAAATTTTGATTTCAAAAATTCCGAAGGATGATTTGATTTTAGAAAGATATATGTATATATATATATTTTAAATGATTTAAAGTATGCCCGGTGTTCAGTCCTCGAGTTTCGGATTTGATTTAGTATAACTCTAATATAAAAATTGATTAACTAATTATTGCTGATTTCCAACTCATGATTGAAAATATGATTTCTTTGACTATTTGAAGGTTTGAGCACTTCCAAAACAAGGTTAACTTTTCAAAGCTAAGTAATTTTGAAAGGTATAAGGCATTTGATAAAGAATATAAATTTAGTTTTGTAAGTTTGAAATATGAAGAGTTTGACTCGAATAAATTTGAAACTTTTGTTAAGTAAATAATTTGCAAAAGGAAATTTGGATCTTTTGAATAGAAATAAATAGTTTAAAGATTTTAAAAGGGATGGATTTAAACTTAGTAACCATTTTGGGTATAATTGATTTTGAGAAGATATTTGGTTTCTGAAATAGATTGGAATTTAAAACCAGTATTTAAATGATGATTTTTGGATATGAATTTGTTTGACAGAAATTATGTTGATTTGGAAATTTGGATTATTTACTAAACCTATTATTTTGGAAACTTTGAAATTGGATATATGTAATTTGGAAGAAATGATTTGGTAAAATCATATGTGATTTTGAAACTGAAACGTTATTGAAAAGAATTGAAATTGAGAACCTTATTTTTCTAAATACTTGATTTAGGAGTCATCGAACTTATATAAAATGGATTTGTATAAGTATGATGTTGATTTGAAAATTATTGATATGAAAGGTACTCAATTTGGAAAGAGAAATCTTATATAATCGAAGTCTATATAAGTGTGATCTGATATACTATTGATTTGGAAAGTATTCGATTTGAAAATGGAATCTTATGTATAATGGACTTTATATAAGTATGTTATTTGAAAGCGATTTGAAAGGTATTATATGATACATATTTTCAATGTAAAGATATGAAAAGTTCCTTCTGCTTGATATCGGCTTTATGGCCACATTGTGGATTCATTCTATCGATATTATTCTCTATGATTTTTTGTTTTTCGGATGTGATACTTGAGTGTCCAACCATGGCGATCTCCATGGTTTTTCTTTTGAGCGCGACTGCATAGCGTAATTCGAAGGGGGTGCGAGAGCCTACGGGTGTGGATGTTTCCTAGGGTATCCAGGCGTAACCATTGTGTAGCTGCGATCTATTGGGTCGCTTGGTAGCGTAATCAGCAGGGGCTGCAAGAGCCTACAGGTACAGATGTTTTCTAGGGGATCCAGGCCTAACCATTGTGTATCTGCGGTACTACCAGTCTTCATGGCGTAATCGCAGGGTTGCGGTAGCCAGCCTACGGGTACGGATGTTTCCTGGGGGATCCAGCGTAACCATTGTGTATCCACGATCCATGATCGACATGTTTTGGTTTGGTTGTTTGTTTGGATTGTACTTTCCATATCTATTTTTAAAAGTTTTTCAAGCATTTTCACTAGGTGTTGAAAGAAGTCTACCAAGTACCTGGAGAATTCTAGCTTTGCACCTGATCAATGCATAGCCAGAGTCCACAGGAACAAGGATAAACTTGTTAAGACATCGAGTTATAAAAGTATTTTGATAAAGTTTTATATAAAGGATATTTTGATCATTTATTTTACCTTTCTAAATAATTTAAAATGTTTTAATTATTGTTACTTCAAACTAAAAAATTTGAAAATGACTATTCACCTTATTATAAAATGTTTAAAATTTTATAAACATTAAAATTATAATTGAAATTTATATAGCTTTAAAATAATGGTTCATCCTTGTCTTTCAACCTATTTTTTCCTTCTAGCTATCCCTATTCTCCACCTTGTTAAACTTACCAATAACAACAGTTATCGGGTATAATTTTAATCTTCTTTTCATCTTGTCTTAATCCTATTTCATTCTATCTTTTTCTGTGTTCCGTACCTCATTCCTTTTCGAGGACGAAAAGATTTGAGTGGGGGAAAGTGTAACAACCCTGTAATTTGTGATTATATTAATTGTATATTTTAATTATTTTAACTGAAATTACTGATTTAAAAACTTTATTTTATTTATTAAAATGAATAAATTTTGTTATTTTAAATATAAATTTTTATTTTATGTGAATTATAATTTCAAACATGAATAAATAGAATATTTTCAAAATGTGGACTTTGGTCAATTTGGTCAAACCTTGACTTTTAAATTTAAAATTTAAATACTTGAATTCTTGAATTTTATTTTTTATTGTGAAATTAAATTAAATTTTAGGAATACTGCTTTTTGTTTTGTTGAAATTCGATTTATATTGTGAAAGTTATGCTTTTTACAATATTATATGTAAATTGTTTTATTTAACAAAAACGTTTATTTTAATTTATATAAATAATATTTTGTTTGTCAAATCATGTTATAGTTTGTGTATATATGTGTAATATGACATATTATGTACATATTTTATTTTTAAAACATTTTTGAAGTATAGTAGGAATTTTTCCAATGCTACTTGTATTTTTGTTTACAATTTTTAATTCTAGTTCAATATTTTAAACTATTTTCGTTATTCACTTTTTATTTTTCCTAAGAATATTTATCTATGTACTTTTCACTTTGTTTTATTTTCATTTTTATTGAAATATTTTATTTTTAAAATATTTTAAAAGTATAGTTATAATTTTCCAAAGTTATTTGTATTTTATTTGTAATTTTCAAGTCTAGTTTCAGTTTAATAAACTATTTCTTTATTTCTTTTTCTATTTTTATGAAAATATTTATTTATTTTAAATTTATTTCACTTTATTTGAAATGTCTGATTCATTTACTAAATTTCATTTGTTATTATTTGATTTAAAGAAATGGAAATTTGAAGATACTAAAGCCTTATAACTTATGACTTTTCACTAGCCAAGCCTCTTCATATTATGGCCGTTCATTATTTTTCTCTTGGCCGTGTATTTTATTTTTGTATTCACATGAAAAAAAATCTTTCTCACTTCATTTTCATGGCACTTCAGATCTGAGAAAAATTGGTAATGTCTTCTTCTCCTTTTTCCACTTTTTCCCTTCATTTTACTGAATTTTATATTGAAATTTGCCTTGCATCTTCATAGTGTTGATCGGCCATAGCCTCTCCACCGCCTCCAGAACCAGCACTTCCACCATCCACGGTCACATCACCCTCCTCTCCATTGGTCTTGACCAGGCCGTGACCATCCGTTGAAGATAGCACCAAAAACTCCACACAAACATTGCGTAACCCCTTAAACCGATGCCTAGCCGACCTTAGCACCTTCACCACCACCATAGTTTGCCACGGCCACCCCTTAGCCGTCACCACCAGTCCCTCCACACCCCTGACCATTAACCTTAGCCTCAGTCCAGACCTGTAGCATGAAGGGTCGAGCCCAAATCATGCAAGGCCGAGCCTTGCTGTTGCACCCGAACACTCTTTTGTTGCCTTGACCATTTGTATTCCTACCTTACAACTTCCACTCCTCCACTATTTGTAGCCGTGCCATTTTTGATCCATACCCTAGCCTATAACATGTCTTGGCCTAACTACCAGACCCCTAGGTCGAGCACTTGATTGACGAAAGCATGGCAAAAATCATTTTGTTCATTGTTACTTTTATTTTAAATTGTTTCAATATGAATTCTATGTTGAAATAATATTTATAATTGTCTTGTTCTACGAGTTGTGTACAAGATCATTATCTTTGTTCTCTCTCCACTTGAATCAAAAGTTGTATCGTGCTTTTTGCAATTTACCTGTGTATTTTTAATCGCCGACTCCATCCTAAAAGGTGAGTATTCACTCATGACATTTATACTTATATAACTGTTAATTGATAGCAAGTGAATGTGTAGAAATTTTTATATCATGTCATATCTGCCTGTGATATGAATCGTATGATGTTAACCCAGTTTATAAACCTTTCATATCATCTGTTACTGCTAAATAATGCTATATTGTTTATTTTATTCTGTTCTCATATTACAAGTTCCCTATAGACTAGAATCACTGTAAGTTGTAATGATACATACCCAAACGGACTTTAGAATAAGGAAAAATCGTTATGGGCTGAAATGATAGGATTTTTATTTATTTTTATTTATTTTATTTAACTTGTGATTGTAGGTTTGAAATGATAGAACCCGGATTTTTCTTTGTAAATTACGGATTGAAATGATATATTATCCGTATTACTTGACTTAGGTTAGAAAACTTTATACAGACCCGTGGTTATTTTATAAAGCTTTCTGAAACTTTTAAGTATTTTTAAAATGTAAATATTACGATATTTTGATTTAAATTGAATTAAAAATGATTTTATAAAGTGTTAATGATGTTTCTATAAGTTAAGTATGTTAAATAAATGAATCGTTAAGTTGAAATTTGAAATTTGAGATTTTGTTCAAAAGAGTAGTTGAAGTTAAGTAAATAATATATGATAATTGAATTTAAATTTGAATTTAAACGACTTAATAAAGTGTTATTGATTTTTCTATGAATTAAAAATGGCTAACTAAATGAATGTCAAAAGCAAAATTTGAATATAACTTTAATATTTGAGATTTGGTTTTAAAAATAAAAGTTAAGTTCAATAAAATTTAGTTTATACCTTGAAATGCTAATTAAAAACTTAAGTGTAAAGTAAATGTAAAGAATAGAAAAACTGTGCATTGATTTTAATAAGGGAAGTATTAAGAAATTTGATATTTATTTGTGAAATTTACTTTATAAAAATCATAAGTTAAAGGGTATTTAAATGACCATTTTTAAAGTGGAAAATATGAAATTTTATATGTTAAATTGTCTAAATTGAAGTTTAATTGTTGCTGGAATTTTTTTGTAAATCTAGAAATTCTTTTAGTAGCACTTCAGAAATGCTATCGTTTCTGAAATAAATTAAAATCTGGAATAAATGAATCTACAGCACTTTGTAAGTGTTGTAGTTGTAGAAGTGAACTACAAGGTTAAATTTAACTAAGTGATATTACAGCACTTTGTAAGTGCTATAGTTGCAGAAGTGAACTACATGGCTAAATTTAACTAAGTGATATTACAGCACTTTGTAAGTGCTGTAGTTGCAGAAACTAAACTAAAACCAGAAACTAACAAAAGGGCTACAATAGCACTTATTAAGTGCTGCAGTTGGCTGAAATGAGATTTTTGAATATAATTGAACCCTGCACTATTACAGCAGTTTTGTAAATGCTGTCTTTGCTGAATTGAACTATTTTTCATCTAAAACTGAACTATTACAATAGTTTTTAAATGTTGTCTTTGCTGAACTGAATTGTTTTCAAATGTAACTTACTGTAGCATTTTCTAAGTGCCACGAAGCTGAAATTTCACTGTTTTAATGTATTTAAGTGAATAAATGAACTCTGTAAAGGCTAAAACTTTGTGAATTTAATATTTTACTTGAAGGTATAATGACTCCCACCTTTTATGGTTAAATGAATGGTTTTAATTCGAAATTATAAACCTTTTTGGAATTTTAACCACGGGTATATTTCTTTGGATGCCTTCTGATTTTTGGACGTACACCTTCAAATTTGAGAGTGTGACTAGAGGTGAGCGATTGCTGTAGCTCTGTGCTACCCTGGCCATATTAGCACTGTTATTTTCATAGTTTACTTTAATTTAGACATTTCTATGATAGCGTTTATTACGGTTAAATTGATGGTTTAACTGATCCTTAGAGGATGGGCGATCCCAAGCATCCTTTAAGTTATTGTGCATTACTACTACAGTTCACTTGAGTTGGTTTACATTATATAAGTATGCATGTCCTGACTTGAGTGTTTTGTGTTTTACTTTACGCTCGAGTCAGCCTCTGTATATACAACTTAGCTTTGGATTTCTTTTTCTGGAGCTAGAAATCGCTGGAGATTTTGTTTATCTAGTTATCTATCCATTTCAGTTTCAGTGGTCTATTTCAGATCTTGTATTTATAAACTTCTATGTATTTGGGATTTCTATTATATATGTTTCAGACTGATATTATGTATTTTGTTTTGAGAGTTTGTATATAGCAGCTTCATGAACTACTATGGTATTTTATTTCCGCTGCGAGTTATTCTGATATTTCTGTGTCTGTGATTCTGTGATTGATTTTATTTGCTCCAAAATTTATTACAATCTGTTATTTGAATTATTCAAGTCCGACATGTGAGGATTATTGTCGATTTGAATAGTCTAAAATGGTGGGTCGTTGCAGCTAAGATCTAGTGATAAATTTACATAGTTTCCTCTCTTATCCTACCATTACAAATACTAATCTCAAAACCTTAATCATATTCTAATTAATTCTTTTGAGCCATCATATCCCTCTTCTTTCATGCCGCAAATTTTCTCTAGATTTTACCCAATTCTCGAATCCAATTCAAGTTAAAATAAGAAGCTATTTGATTAGCAATCTGACAGATCAAGGATTTTTAAAGAAAGAGAATTCATTATTTCAACATAGACTTTAGGGCATCTGTTCCAGGTAATTTTTATTTATATGCTAATCGTATAATTAGTTTTTAGATTTGTTAACCATGTAAACTTATGTATATAACCAGATCATTGTTATTTCACTACTTAGGCGAGATTTTTTTATGTGTTGTTTTTATCACAATGGAGATTGGATATGTGCATACAATTTAAAGATCTAGTTCTTGATTTATGTTTGTAATTTGATATTAAATATTCAAATAAATTTTAGTTTAAAATTGTATTTTTTTACACACACACATATATACGTATTAATTTATGATTATTATTCACATACAATTTCAATTAAAACATATATTTTCATATTTAATGTATTATATCGATCTGAAATTTTTTTTAAACACTTTTTCTTGTTTATTATGAATTATAAGTATTGAAAATAATTTTTTATCATATATATATATATATATATTATTAATATTTAATGATTATCAGATATAATAAATTCATATAAAATAATACATTTTTCAAAAATACAATTTTATATCTTTTACATTAATTCAACATATCAGGTGCCTTCGGAAAAAGTTTCATATTTTTTCATCTTAATTTGATATTTATAAAATTAACTTAATTTCTGCCTGTTATCAATTATTTAATTGAAAATATTATTTTAACCAAGAAAATTCCATAAATATTTTCTAAGCCATGAAATATGTTTCCAGTTTTTCTAAAAATATAAAACTCGATTTTTTATCATATAATTATTTTATATTAACTTATTATGGCCGAAATTTTTTTAATTCATTATAATACACACACTCTTAAATAGTAAAATTATTGTAACCTCAGGTCTGATATGTTTTCTAACTAGTAAGTTATAAAAAAATTAATTATTTTGTTATATATCTAAATACATATATCGTTATTGTTATTTATGGTACAATACATGGTTATATAAATAAATAAATACTTTATGTAATATTTTAATGATACAATATTTACACACATAAATATATGTATACATATGTGTGTATGTGTATGTATGTATACACAAATAACCATTTAAAATTTATAATTATATATTCATGAACATATTTAACAACATACAATACATACAAAAAAGGCTAATGTGTCCGTTGTGATGTAAATCCCAGCATCTATATATGGGCATGCTATACCCAACACAAATTGCTATGTTACATATGCATACACACATATGTATATACATATATGGTACATACATACATACACACATAAATAAGTAAATCCAAAACTAAATAAATCTCTAACTACAATTTGCAAATTTAAATAAAACATATGATTTTATTTGAACTAAAATTTCAAAAGTTCTAAATGAATTTAGACTTCATATGTCCATTAAAGATCCAAAATGGTAAAATTTTTGAAATTCATCCATTTCTTCTACTACGAGCTGTCCTAATTCCTTTACTGCTAATTAATAGTGTTCCTTGGATATCTAGTTGCCTTGTTAGCACTGAGCATGAATAAGAAGACTTCTCCATCCACCATTCCTATCTTGCTCCAGTAGCCTTTCCCTCATAATCTTTCCCGTAAGTTATAGTGAGAAGGTGGTCAGAACAACATTCTGATGATAGAAAGATTATATACTTTATCCATAACACTAATTTATGCCAATTGATTTTCATTTAAGTGTTATATCTATTATTAATGACTAATCCATGGAATCCTACATGCACATACGATATGTCCAACCTTCTCTAAGGTACAACTATATGTATGCCTATATACATATATATCTAAATGATGTACTACCCAAAGAAAACCCCAGCCACTTAATACTTCTTAAATATGAAGGAGGTATACCCAATTGCTATTTAATACTACAACCCCGAAGCAGGCCCTCTGTAACGTAACCGCTAGTCAATCGACTCTAGCTACAGAGACCAATGACCCTTAGATACGGCTTTATACTTTAATTTTCGTATCCTTAACACATCTTACAAACTCATTTAATAGTCAACTATCCCATCTTTGATAGATAAATAACTAACTAATTAAACTTTAAGGTCTGTAAATATCCCATATGGATTCTACTTTAGTATGAAACGAAAACCATCAAGACGTTACCCAAGTCTTTGCTGTCGATAGCTCGAGACCGCTAGTTGTAACGATCTACCTTTCTTACACCTAAAGACGACACTTAATAAATCCAAGGTATTCATGTGCTAAGCATTTAGGGTGATGAAAGAAGAAGACATAAATTAATCTCACAAAAACATTATGAGTAACATATAATACATACATACACATATGTATGTATGCATGTATCAAGTCTTTACAAAAGAAAGAACTTTACTATAAACAATCATTAGGGTGTACTATCCTATTATCAGCCTGGACAGTAATAACAATTTGTCATCATGAATGATGATAAACTCAATAATCAATGCAAGGGAAAAATACAGAAATACGTAGATACATCTCGGGCATCCAACTCATCTCCTGAACTCTAAAACATCTAAAACTAATCTGGAAAATATACTCGGTTTGGCCGGACCATTAAAACAAAATAACACCTGGATCAGTTTGGTAATACCAGCATAAGAAAACTCAAGTAATGTGGTTAATATATAATAATTCTGTGAGATCATGCTGCTAATGCGAAATTCGTTTTTATCACAAAAGATCAACATTCACAGATAAAGAAAATGGGGAGAAAAAAATCAGAACTACAGTCCAAACAATAATAAATGATCATGGACAGATAAAAATCCAAACTTAAAATGAATTCAAATAATTAAAGATCAATAAGAATCTTAGTCACTTCTCGTTGCAATTAAGAAAACAATTCAATGATCAGAATTAACAATAAGGAAAGAAATTTTCCCACAATATATATGGGACCATGGTGCTAACTGTAGATGAGTTTCCTTTCACAATAACAATATCGGCCTCCACCATAGATGTGAATAATTAAACAACATGAAGTGCTCTCAACACTTCCCAATGTAATTATGAAAGAAGTTAATTTAAAAACTTGGCATCAAAGGAAAGAATAGGAAAATTTTCTAACAAATGATTAGGAGGGTGCACCTCCCTATACAGAAAGTATACCTCTAAAAATATACTTGAGAGAGTCATATACTCCATAACACCTCTTGGAAACTCCAAGCCAGACCCTGCCAACCTTATCGAGAATCCGAGTATTTCAAATCATAATGTGCAAACCGAATCCAAATTATAGTGGATGTGAATATACCATAATGGGAGCAACTCCACATGATATGGCCCTCACTCGAGCTTTGGATTTTTTTTCATTTTCGAAAAAGGATAACAAAGCTCAAAAGAGAAACAAATGGATTTTATAGCGATGATACACTATGAAGAAAGTTAAGCTGATAGTTAATAAATCAACCAAAGGGGATAATTTGAAATGATCATACATAGAAATTAAATTTCATATTCTTATTATTACTCATCCATTCCAAACTAGTGTTATCCCTTAGTTGAAAATGAAGCAGCAAGTTGAGGTAGTGTTACCTCTAGGAATTGCCTTGATGACATTTTCAACCTTCAAGATAGAAACGAGTCCATGCCTGGATGTTTAATGTTAAAAATATGATTAAGTCATTTCCAAATAAGCGATATCATTTACATAATTACTTTTCCATAACCGAATCAAACTTTTCTTTTAAAACCAAACTTGTGCTAGGGTTTCACATTAAAATCTTAACCTTACACAACTTTATCAAAATGATTGATTTATTTAAAACCTAAATTTATTACTTCAATATTCTTATTTAAATTGATTAGTTAACTTTTGAAATAATGGTTAATCATTTTATACAGCTTTATTTAAAATAATAAATTAGAATTAATCTCAATTCATTGCTTCAAAACAATACTATTTAAAAAGACTAATTAAATTTAATCATCCTTGTTAAATGATTAGTTGACATTAAACTTTTATTATTAAAATAAATAATTAACCTTTAAAACCTCATTATTAAAATGGCTAATTAATCTTAATCTCTTTATTATTGAAATAAGCAGTTATCTTTAAAACATTATTACTAAACTGATCGACCAGTTTTAAAACATCATTATTAAAATAACCAATTGATTTTAAATCATTATTATTAAAATAATTAATTACTTTTAAAACAATATCATCGAAATAGTTTATTTATTTTAAATCATTTTTATGTAAATACTTAGTTATCTTTGTAAAACCCGTGCATAAGATTTTACAAAATACTTCAAAGGGGATGATATTTCCGTTCAAACATTACATAAACTAAGTATGGGGGCATATTCAAAAGAAAATAATAACTATGCACATGTAGAAAAAACCTCTTATCAAATATAAATTTATTGGTATACAATTCAATATTTAAAGCAATATAATAGTAGAACTGAGAATTATTCTACGAAATAGATGCCAAATAAAATTTAATTAGCAAAACAGTGCTTTATTCTGCTAAACAGATGTCAACTACAATTTAGCAGAATGGTGTTTTATTCTACCAAACAGATGTCATTGAGTTTCATATTCAGTTGGGGTTACTTAAGGGTAATAGACGAAGAAAATCCCTTGGATAAAATATTCTTTAAAAGAGAGTTAACTTGCAAATTAACCGATTTTTTAGAACTAAAGTAGGTTTAAAGTTTAAATTTTTTATATAATAACAGAATAACATTTGAACTCTTTATTTAATAATAATTAAACCTTTAATTAATAATTAAATACTAAATAAATATTTATTAAAGAATAAATCATTATTTACTAAGTAGTCTCAATAAATAATTAAATAATATTTAAGTAAAACTTAAATAATAATTAACAATTATTGAAAATAATTAAATCTAAATTATGTTTTAATTAAAACTTAACTTAACTAGTAATTAATTAAACCCTTTGTTAGATAAGTAAATAACAATTAATCATTAATTAATAATGAAACACAAATTAATCCTTAAATAAATTATTAATGAATAAATAATACTTAATTAATTAACTAATTATAATTAACTTACTTGATTAACTAATTAAGTACTAATTTCCTTTATTAATGAATGATTACGTACTAATTACCTTAATTAATTATTTAATTAATTAATCACTAATTAAATAAATAGATAAGTAATTAACTAATAATGGTTACCTTTAAAAACTTATATTAAGTTTTGAAAACCACTTTTTAAAATATACTTAAGTTCAAACATTTTAAATTCAAACAGAGTTCGTTATTCACGAACTGCATTTATAATGGCTATCGCTATAGGACCTGTAATTTTCAAAACTTGATTTATAATTCAAATCGCTTTCCAAAACCTTTACTAATCATTTTGACTTGTTTTTATAAAATTGAATATATCTTTTTGAAAATATATACTAAAGTTTAAAAGTTCATAAAATTTTCTTCCAAAAATATCCATAAGTAAACTAATTAGTAAACCAAGAAATTTCGATGTTGTGACTAACCACTTTACCGCTGCCTTTCTTAGCTTAGAACATCCTTAAAAAAATTTTCAAACCTGGATTCATGAGCACAACATATTAATTTATCACCATCACATGCATCAAGTAAAGACTTCTAACTAAAAACTATACTAACATTTGCTTACTAACTTTTGCTCACCAACTATTACTTCAAACTTCAAGTCATACAATATCAAAGAAATATGTCTATATACATCAGCATCCAACAAATCAAGAAACATATTTTTTAACCAAGATCAATAATAGTTAAAATTATATAAATTTATATAAAAGCAAGACTTTTCCTCACCTTAAGCTGTCCAACCTATTCTAACCATTTTCGACCACCTAGCTCCTAGATGTAGTTTATTGAAATACAAGATTTCAGAAGATAAATGACACAAGAGGTTTTGGCCATATCATGTATTGGTGAGGACTTGTTTTGGAGAGGTGGAGGGACTTTGGATAATGTTGAATTCACAAAACTGGACCTAAAATTTAATCATTTCTCTTGGATTTTTAGTTATTCTACCGTCGGAATTTGGAGAAGTTCTCAAAAAGAAAGTTCTTTTAAATTCTCTTCTCTACCATTTAAAAATAACAATTACTCAATTTGGATTTGTTTACGAAAGGTATGATAAAATGAAAAAGAAATATTTTCGGACTCGAAAATAAAGGTTCGAAAACACTCGACGAAGAAATGATATTTTGACATGGTTAAGCTTGAAATATGAAGAAGTGACACAAATGAAAGTCGTAGCCATTAAAATTTGCTACAGTTTAAAAAAACTTTCTCCATTAGGATAAGAGAAGAGGAAGATATACTAAAAATAAAGAGGAGGAACAATTTGAAGAGGTGAAGATCAATTTATAAGCAAGAGAAAATGTGAATAACCTAAATGCCCTTGTTCTTTACCTCTCGTGCCACCTCACCTAGCCTTCTCCACCTCACGTACTCACGCACATACCATTATTCCCTCTTCTCATTTCCATCGAAACATATTTAAACATGTTTAAGTACTTTTTGTACTTAATGTTTCTAATAATGTGGCATTTATATTATTTTAAACTTTATATACTTAGGTATGAATACATATGTACATGCACTAATACACACATATATACATATACCAACTTAATTACAAATGTGTATACATGTAACATTGTATATCTGGAGGCCAAAAGTTAAGCGCTAAGGATGCTGCATTCACCCATAGTATTAACTTCTGGACGAAATACGGTGATGCTAATGGTATCCATAATATCAGAAGCACTTGAACATGAATAAAATCACATCTTTCCAGAAAACAATAATTTCAGTGATTACATTTCAATTAAAATCATATTCAAGTTGCAAAAATCCCAAAACGAATTCCTAGACAAATCAAACATAAATTACAACATTACACAAAGTGTGACATATGAAGATGTCCCCTTGGATGATCAAAGCAATATAGACATAACCGTCTTGATACACGGTGGAAACAAACAAAAAGAACATAATTCCTAAATTAGCTATCCATTGGCCACCTGCTCGTCTCCGGATGCTTTATTCTCCATGATCTGCTAAAACCTAAACCTTTAGCCTACTCAAATCAAATTTTGAGCACCCAAGAGTTTAAGGGGAAAACGAAAACTTTGAGTCAAACATAAAGCCTGGTATGATTAGTTTCTGTTACATCTCTGCTTACTGAAATTTAGTGAGACCAGACCGCTCAGCGAAACAGGTTCCACCTCACTAATATCTCTTTTCAAAACATATATTTTGCAAATCCTTTCAAGCAACCGAATTGGTTAATCAACTATTTATAATAATAGTATAGAAAGATCCATTATGCTAAAAACATGAAGTAAATGGGCTAACTGTCTGAAATCTGAGCTAACCGCTCTCTACTGGGCTAACTGTCCTAAATCTGATTATACCAAAATAGTAATATCCTTTATGTTAATAAATGGACTATCTATCCATAAAATACATAAAAAGGTGGACTAACTATTCTTAAGAAGTAGTAAGGTCCTTTATGCTAACAAATGAACTAATTGTTCATATCTGGGCTAACTGCCTTTAACTGGACTAACTGTCCTCTGGGCTGGCCTCCCTCAAAATGGACTAACTGTCCGAATTTAAATGAGCTGATTGCCCAATATTTTCTTTGGGTTAACTATCCTTTAAATTTTCCATGAAAACTTTTCTCAAAATGATTTAGTCTGTCAAATCATACATATACAAGGAAGATATATCTTTAGGTGTTACTCTAAGCAATTTTGTCATGTTATATTTACATTACTCAAAATAATATTGATGATATTCAATAAGGATTATCTATCTTTTTAAAATAAGTCAAAACCCTTTATATCTTAGAAAATCTAGGCTATTCTACCTATTTATCTTGTTTGAAACCTTTGTTAACACCTTTAAATAACCCTTTCGAAACCGAAGAAGGTAACCCCTTCGAAATCATTGAAAAACCATTCCGAAACTGTTGAAAAATCCCCTCTCGAAAACATTGAAAGTAACTCCTTCAAAACCAATAAAAAGCCTTTCCTTTAAAAGCTTTAAAATATATGACATCCACCTTTAAAACCATTTAAACCTTGCATTTCGAAAACATAGGAAAAACCTTGCCTTTTATCTTTATCGAAACTCTAGGTAACTGTAACGACCCGAAATTTTCGAACCCGAAAATCCCAGATAGTTATGAAAAGGAGAAAGAGATAGAAGAAGAAGAACAGAAACACCAAACATCTCAAATTCGCAGCGGATAAAATATAATAATAAATAATAACAGTTTACAAAAGAATCTATATCTATCGGTTACATTTTAGTACATCAGAGTTTTACATATATATACTTACTGAATATATATACAATTATCGTGACTCAGGTAAACAATAATATAAATACAGCGGATAAACTCCATGCGATATTACCACCAGCTCGCCTCTTGAGCTCCTGAACGTCCTAACCTGAAAATCTGTAATACTCGGTCTGACCCGAGCATTACACCAAAGTAACACCCGGGTCAGGCTGGAAACCAGCGTGAGTAAACCCATCTAACATGGAATACCAAAGAAATCAACTTATATAAAACCCGGTAACTCATTTCAATTCACAAGCCACAATTTTATTATAGCCATCACAAATTCCACACATCAATTTACTAAGTACAAAACTTAGATAAAATAATCCAAACGAAAACACAACATTTCATATCAGCGATATCAACTCATTCAAAGTATCACATACCATTCAATCATTCATAAATCAAATTTGATCACTCCAAATTGATTCAATTGATTCTAATTGAATTTTTTTTTCAATCCTCAATCATTTAGATTTTCTTTACTTGTTAATTAATTAATTTCAAACCAAATAATCCAACCATTCCTTCAATATTCATCTTAATTAACCAACCACGATTAATTATCCTTTAATTTCATTCAAGCAACTGTCTTAAATTAACTTCATCATATTACTTATCCTTAACCAAATGCTAAGTAATCTTAATTACTTCATACACATATTAAATGTTTTAATTACATTAATCCTTAATTACTTATATATTGACTTCTCATAAGTCACTCATTCTTGATTATCAATCTTAATTAATCAATCTTTAATTCCTTCATTGATTATATAGTTTAACGATTTCCAATTATATTTCAATTGATCCTAATCTAAATTAATTACATTAATTAAATCCCAATATTTATCATTCTTGGTTTATCTCAATCCTGAAATTAACTACCCATTTATTTACTTCATTAAATAATCATATTTATCCTTAATTGATCATCTTAATTAATTTCTTGACTAATTTTTATTAATTTCATTAAGTAATTGCTTATCCCACCATCCATTGATTTTTCTGGATTAATTAAACTCAATGGGTTAACTTAAACTTTAATTAATTAATTAATTCGGACCTTTAATTTCTAATTTAATCACCCCACTCATTAATTGACTAAATTAATTTATTATCCATTCCAACCACCCTACTAATTTAATGAATCACAAATCATTAAATCTTTACTAACATTAAAATGGAAACAATTCGTTTTTATGATTTACGTTTAAACAATTTAAACCCCAATATTTCGAATCAAATTTCAATTAACTCGAGAATCATCCAAAACCATAGACCGGATCATCAATTCACAGTGCATATCAAATTAGATCAACCATTCAACCAAATAGTTAAACTTAACCATTTAAATTTAAATAGAAATTCAACAGAGTGAGATTTACTCACCTTTGCTTTTCGTTTGGCAATCCAATTCCATCTCGGCCATTATCTCCCAACTTTGGACTTTGTATAAATATTTATATAATTTATTAATATTTGAAATAATCGAATTTTTTTTTTGATATATTGATAAATGGGTAAATTGAAAATGTATACTTATTTTCCTTTCGAATCAACATTTTAAAACTTTCTGCTTAATATAAAATTAACCTCCCAAATCAGTAAGCTATTTGATAGCATAATGTTTTCTAGTTAATAAACTTAATCACTCAAATTTAAATAAATAATTTAGCTAGCCTGATTTACGTTCACTGTAAATAAAGGTAACAGAAGTTAACCCGAATACCTCACAACGAACAGGAAGCCAAAACAGCGAGCTTCAGCTCGAAATCCAAACAGCGCCTCGACAAGTTCATCACCGCGACCATCCACTCCTCCCCTTTTGAACGTGCTACGAAACCACTCAACTCGTGCTTGCAACTGCTCCCAAACATGTCGACATCGATCGCTTCCTCACATCAACTTACTGACCTCGCTGACAACACTTCATCAAGAACTCGCGAACCACCAATCTGACAGCCCTAGCCCCAAGCAAACGACCCCACGGCAAAAGCTTTACCTCGCGCTCGCGCGTACGCGAACCATCATCGCGGTCGAAGTCGAGAACCACCCAAAACCCTAAATCGCATGGTCGCGACTCTCAATCGCCCACCAACAACGCACGCTGCAAACCCCTCCTGCCCTCCTCTCGCTCGCGGCCGCGTCCCCCCTCGGTTCGAACACGATAGAAAATGCATCGCCATTTTTTTTTATTTCGATTTTGTTTTTTTTATGTATTCGATTTCGTGCCTGAAGAATATAGAGAAGGGAACGAGATAATATAACCATTTGGGAAAGCTTACCGCGTACGATTGTTTATATAATTAAATATTTAAAATATCTCGCGTCGCATCGTGAAATTTTGAACCCCGAATCAGACATGCCGCCAGGCGATTATAAGGTTTTACCCGCGTTCCGGACTCAATGGAACGTGTTTCGGAGGCTAATTCGATCGTATGCGCGAGTTACAGAAGAAAACGATCGATTTTAAATTAAATCGATTAAAATAGTTCTAAGCGTTTTGAGTTGCCAGGGTCAAACTACAACCCTGATTGCTACGAAAATTGAAATCCGATAATAATTAACTATTACGGATCCAATGGAACTGGTTCCATCAAATTCCGAGACTATACCTCGGAAGGCTATTTTTAAATATTAATTTAAACGATATATTATTAAAATTGAATGAATCACCTTTAATTTAAATTTTAACCATTCAATTTTCTTCAGAATCATCCTTATAAATTTTATAAGCCTTCAAATTATTTTAAACAGGCTTCGAAATCCCAGATTCAACAATTTACCCAATTTCAATTTTTAAATTCATTTCTTAAACCATATAATTCAATGATTTAATTATCAAGTAAATATCGATATCTTAAATTCAGGTTAAAATTAACTTTTAAACATTTTAAAATCAATTAACAATTCTATTTTAAATTGTTGGAAAAATCTGGGTTGTCACATTCCTCCCCCTTAAAAGAATTTCGTCCCCGAAATTACTAGTTAGGAAGAAATTCCCATACCTGTCTACTTTTTCCCAAAACCAAACAGTTCTACAACTTACCAATTATCTTTCATAAAAACCCCCTTTATTATTCTTACTACCTCCCAAACTCTTCCACAATATCAAACGATACCCCTTTTCTCGATCATTTAAATGTCAATTTAAAACCTAAATTTTGAACTATCAAAATTATCTCAAAATTTTTCTAACTCCCTAAATTTCCGAAATTTTTTGCCAGCATCTCCTTTGCGCGGCTAGCTCGGTACTACTACAAAAGGCCTCTACGGGCTCCCAAGTTCCAAAAAGAAAACAAAAGCCAAGTGGCTGCATCAAAAACCCAATCCAATTTCATACAGAAATATAAATACATACCTTTTTGTCGGGCAATTCAAATTTATCTTTTGGAACCAAATCCAATTTCTTTTCTCTTTAATACCTGCATATCTCACTTAGCAACAATATACAATCGCAACCTTACAAATCATTTTATACATTCTCATATATAGGTTTTCACATATACAGCTATTCAATTTTGTTGTTCCCTTTTCATATAAATTCAATTTTATTTCGATTTCTAATATGGAGTTATATCTTTCATTTAAACTGATTCATATTAGTTTCATTTACTAGTTTATTTTAAGTTTCCCATTTGAAATTGTTTTATCGTTAACCAAAATTTTCCAAAAATTTTCTAACTCCCAAAATTTTCGAAATTTTTTGGCAGAGTCTCCCTTGTACGGAGGAGCTTTTGCAATTTGACAATAGATATAAATATGTATAAATCGACCCACATGGTCGGAAAAAGCAAAAAAAGTTCATATTTCCTATTTTTATTGCGTAGGCGTACCTTATTTAGCAATTTAAGCAAGCAGCTTATAAATTTTAGCAATTAGCATACCCAAATCTTGCCAAACGGCTTCCCTGTACCTGTACTTACTCAATTTAAATACGTAAGTGTCATACATAGAAAATCTATTAACATTTCACTTACTTTTAATAGCTAAACACAAGCATTACATAAATAACAAGCACCAAACACTTCCAATAAGCAATTTATATGTTTTAAAGCACATCTAATTGTTTCCAACCAAATTTATATGCCTTTTCATTCAATTTTAATGGTTTACACACAATTACTTGCATTCAACTCATTTTAAGCGAAACAATCTCATATTTACTTCAATTGATTCAAAAATCAATTATATCGCTTTCCACTAATTCATAGCATTTAATTTGATTAAAACTCGCTTACGTTAAACGATAATCATTTCTACGCAATTTGATAATATCCATGTGAATAATTAATTATTTAAGTTTTATAACCAATTAAAATTGATTCCAACTCATTTTTATTTAATTCAATTCCATTTTAATTTATTCACAATCATTTTATTTAGCTCGACACATTCCATGCTTGTGTAATATTAACCATTCCCAAATTAATTTAAACCGAGCTTTTATTCAATTGGCTTTTATCCTTATTCGAAGCCAAGCTTTCATAAATTTTAAACTTAGGTTAATTACTTCAATCTATTTCTACCTCAACTTAAGTTCACTTCCACTAAATTTGATTCTCATCAAATCAAATCCCACTAAATTTAGTTAGCCCATCCACTTTAATTTTAAATTTAATTCACCTTCTCAATTTATCAAAGTAATATCCAACACATACTTAACTCATTTATACTTCAAATTGATATGCTACCGAACTCAAGTTCGGTGTGATAATCCAATTCCAATCACAACTTTGATTTAGTTTTTTTTTTTCAATCAGACTTCATCCATTTATTTTATAATCCCAGTAACCCAGTTTAAATTTTAAATTTACTTATTTAATTCAATTTCGAATTTATTTTATTAATACATGGTCATTCTCAATTTATTTTTATTCACTTGGGTTTTGTGTGCAACCCAAACCATTTCTATTGTAATTCGCTTTTATTTCAACACTTCCATTTTATCAAAATTTACTTGCAAATTACACTATATATTATTCAAATCACTTGAATTTTATTTGCAAGTCAACCATCACCCTTACAAGCCAACTTTATTTTATTTTTTTACAACACCTCTTATTTAATTCATTACCCAAATCCAAGTCGAATTCTATTTATAATTTGAATTCATTTCCAAACTCCCTTATCAACTTACAATCCATTTTAGTTAACCGAGTTAAATTTTTATCAACATACTCCATTAAATAATTTATTTAGCTGATTAGCTTCCCTCCAACTTAATTTACAAAAATCACTTCATTAATTTTTTTTCCTGAGTTCAGTTTTGTTTTATAATTCCAGTTTGGATTCCCTTTTTACTTGAAGATTTAGAAATGCCTTAAATTCGGATAATACAATTAAAATAGCTTTTTATAAAATATTTCTCATAACTCGATGTGTCAACCAGTCCATCCTTGTTCTCACAGAAATTCAGTCATACGTTGATCAGACGTAGGACCGAAAATCTATAAGTACTTGACAAACTCATTTTCAACATTCAGTGAAAATACTTGGAAAATAATTTTATTGAAAATATAGAAAACAGTTATTTTGAAAATAGAGGTAATTTCTTTGCTGAGGATGCTCTGGAAATCATCACCCCCCATTCCATGGTCACAGTTACATATCAGGGTTACGTTGCTGTCACAACAAAAGTCCATGTAACTGCAGGCTCTCCGCGGCCTCTCGATTACGCCATGGAACCCACACAATAGATCACAGTTACATCCAGGGTTACGTTGCAGTCACAACAAAAGTCCATGTAACTGCAGGCTCTCCACGGCCTCCGATCTCGCTATCAAAATGACACTTCTTCACTATTACATAGGTCGCAGTCTACCGAGATAAACTCAAACGCAGACTATTGGCTCTCAGCGACACACACGACTATTGCTATGTTATACCATAGGTCGCAGTCTACCGATATAGAATCAAACGTAAACTGTTGGCTCTCCGCGGCACACACGACTTCCGCTATGGTATACACTACTCATAATCCTCAGGAACTAGTTTTGTCCGGACTCCTCACAGGATCAATTTTAGAATCCCCCCTTGGGGCTCAAGGCAGCACCTCCCAGTGGCACTCCTGAGAAGTTCATTTCAAGGGGATGCCTTTTTCCCCATAGCCATCATCAAAATATTTTATACTATACACATATAGTATCTTCAAATCATACATCTAGTATGATATCATACAAAGCTTCTTTACACAAAATCGATTATCCCAAAATCGATAATTCTCAAAATAGGCTTTCCAAAACTCAATATTGATTTTTTCCCAAAAATCAAAAGCCTTTCCCAAAATCCTCATAAGATCCTTTATATATATTCAGATATATATATATATAAATAAATCTTTAAAACTTTGGATCCTTACTTTCTTGTATAAAACCCTTTTATACTCCAAACACTCTAAAAAAACCATAGAAATATCCAATTTTCATCTTTATTCATTTCATATTTCTCAAAATATTCTTTCAGTTCAAAAGAACCATTTCATATTCCTTATTCACCTTTACATTAACCCCCATTTGCATTATTCCTTCAATCCTTATCTCAGTTGGGTACTTTAATCAATAACAGTTTGAACTCCGACCAGTTTAGAAAAATAGCTTGAAAATTTTAAAAATAGGCAAGTAGTTGAAAAATAATTATTAGTTGCAAAATAATTGTAAAATAGTTAACTAATTGTAAAATAGTTGAAAAATAGTTGAATAGTTCCAGAGATTTTTAGACAATTGAAAGACAGTAATTTATTTGTAAAGTAGTGGAAAAATAGTAAGTAGTTTAGGAAACAATTGAAAAATATTTAAATAGCTCCAAAAATAACGGTAAAACAAATATATAATAAATTATCTTTAAAAAGAAAGGCTATATATATTTAATAGCTTAGAAAATAAGTTTATATCAAAACAATTTATATTGAAAATAGTCAAGAGCCAACTGTTCACCTCCCCAATAATTCAATTTAAATCTCCATTTAAATTGACCCAATTCCAATCCAAATAACTCCAAATTCCATTGGACTTGGTTAATTCCCAATTAAAGTTGAATCAATCTTGATTCCTTCCTAAATTTAAATCAAATTCTAATTGATTTTAATCCTGTTCAATTTTAATTATAATTTCATATTATTCCAATCAATTTGAATTATTATCAATTTAATTTCAGAATCCAAATCACCTCAATTTAATCCATTCCAATTTCCCATTTAAAATTTTTAAACTTACATATTTCAATCACCAATCCAATTACTTCAAACCAAATTAAATTTTGAACTAATTCAATTTCAATCTTGAATTTTAAACTACCTCGAATTATATAAAATCGAGTTAAATTCTCAAAGGTTGATTTAACCTTTTAAACCAAATTAACTTTTATTTAAAGTTTTTAAACAATCTCAAATTTCTAAGTCCAATTCTTCATTTCAACTTATCTCTACTTATATTTTTTTTATTATTCCATAAACATTTTATCAAGATTCCAGAATTTCAAATCCAAACCCAGTTCACAAACAATTCCAATTGAAAACATTTTGGTAGCAATTTCTCTTTTAGAAACTCGAAAATAAACATCGATGATGCTGCAGTCATCACCGACTTTATTTTCCAGTGACCAAAAGAGTTCAATGCTTTTATCTCTCTAAAACACTTCCAAATATTTTTGATTTCAAATCTCCCAAATTTCAAACACAAAAATATTTTTGAAATAATACTATTCTTTCTTCAAAACCCTTGGAAACCACTTTCAAATCCAACGAAAGTTTAAATTTCCCAAAAATTCCAAATTCCCAATCCATCCAATTCATATTTGCACATTACTCTGGAATTTCATCTCATTTTATTTTCAAATATTCTCTGGAATTCTATTTCAACTTATAATCCCATTTATTTATAAAGTTTATTTCAACTTATAAATTTCATTCCCAATCTATATTTCAAATTCCGGGATTAGATTTTGAATTTCATTTTCAATCACTTAAATTTTAATTTGGTTATTTTTTTTACTTAATTTAATTCCAATTCTAATCTTCAGCTTCAGTTTGAATCCATTTCAAACTAATCTTTATTAAATTTCAGTTTGGTTGTGTAATATTATTCCTTAATTTTAAGTCCAATAATTAACAACCAATCACCTAGTATTTATTTGAAGGAAATATTGCTTTGTATATATCAAAATATATTTTACATAAAATCATTTAAAATCTTTCTATAAGAAAATAACAAGTACGCGCTCATATAGATACACTCAACTCATTCTAGAGTACTACAGACTCTATTAAATGAGTAATCCCCACCAGAGCCAAGGTTCTCGCTTAACCTTTCGGCTCTGATACCAAATGTAACTACCCGAAATTTTCGAACCCGAAAATCCAAGATAGTTATGAAAAGGAGAAAGAGATAGAAGAAGAAGAACAGAAACACCAAACATCTCAAATTCGCAGCGGATAAATATAAAATTAACCTCCCAAATCAGTAAGCTATTTAATAGCATAATGTTTTCTAGTTAATAAACTTAATCACTCAAATTTAAATAATTAATTTAGCTAGCCCGATTTACGTTCACTGTAAATAAAGGTAACAGAAGTTAACCCGAATACCTCACAACGAACAGGAAGCCAAAACAACGAGCTTCAGCTCGAAATCCAAACAGCGCCTCGACAAGTTCATCACCGCGACCATCCACTCCTCCCCTTTTGAACGTGCTACGAAACCACTCAACTCGTGCTTGCAACTGCTCCCAAACATGTCGACATCGATCGCTTCCTCACATCAATTTACTGACCTCGCTGACAACACTTCATCAAGAACTCGCGAACCACCAATCTGACAGCCCTAGCCCCAAGCAAACGACCCTACGGCAAAAGCTTTGCCTCGCGCGTACGCGAACCATCATCGCGGCCGAAGTCGAGAACCACCCAAAACCCTAAATCACATGGTCACGACTCTCAATCGCCCACCAACAACGCACGCTACAAACCCCTCCTGCCCTCCTCTCGCTCGCGGCCGCGTTCCCCCCTCGGTTCGAACACGATAGAAAATGCATCGTCATTTTTTTTATTTCGATTTTTTTTTTATGTATTCGATTTCGTGCCTGAAGAATATAGAGAAGGGAACGAGATAATATAACCATTTGGGAAAGCTTACCGCGTACGATTGTTTATATAATTAAATATTTAAAATATCTCGCGTCGCATCGTGAAATTTTGAACCCCGAATCAGACATGCCGCCAGGCGATTATAAGGTTTTACCGCGTTCCGGACTCAATGGAACATGTTTCGGAGGCTAATTCGATCGTATGCGCGAGTTACAGAAGAAAACGATCGATTTTAAATTAAATCGATTAAAATAGTTCTAAGCGTTTTGAGTTGCCAGGGTCAAACTACAACCCTGATTGCTACGAAAATTGAAATCCGATAATAACTAACTATTACGGATCCAATGGAACTGGTTCCGTCGAATTCCGAGACTGTGCCTCGGAAGGCTATTTTTAAATATTAATTTAAACGATATATTATTAAAATTGAACGAATCACCTTTAATTTAAATTTTAACCATTCAATTTTCTTCAGAATCATCCTTATAAATTTTATAAGCCTTCAAATTATTATAAACAGGCTTCGAAATCCCAGATTCAACAATTTACCCAATTTCAATTATTAAATTCATTTCTTAAACCATATAATTCAATGATTTAATTATCAAGTAAATATCGATATCTTAAATTCAGGTTAAAATTAACTTTTAAATATTTTAAAATCAATTAACAATTCTATTTTAAATTGTTGGAAAAATCTGCGTCGTCACAGTAACCACCCCCTTTCAAAACCATTCATAAAACCTTTCGGAAGCATCAAAACCAAACTTTTTTGAAAGCTATTGGATTCAATTTAAAACAAGTGGAAACCTTTCAAAAGCATTCGAAGTTGACTACTTCAAAATAGCTCAAAAGGTTTCAACCACAACGTTTGGATTATGCCTTTAAATAGAGCAAAAGTATCAGGAAAACGTTAGAGTTGAAAGCATATGTCTTTGAAACCCTTTGAACCAACTCTTTCAAAAACATTTCATAAACAACGAAGTGATGGTGTCGAAATCATCCCTTCGAAAGTAGTAAAGAGGTGGCAAATTTTAGAAAACAAAATGTCCCCTTCGAAATCATCTGGATCGAAAGGTAGGAAGCTGCAGCTTTGATTTCGACCATGTCGAAAGCAATCATTTAAAACAAGAAAGCAACCCAATCGAAACCTTTCCTTTTAAACCACTCGACTTGGTCGAAAGCAACTTAATCGAAAGCAAGCAAGCGTATTTTCCTAAAAACCAAAACAAAGCTTCGCCTCTTTCGAAACCCCTTGGTTTCAACCCTGTACCTTTCGCCCTCTTCCAATTCATTATGTACCAGTTGCTTGATACCATGTGCATTGGTTTCGACCCTGTGCCTTTTCCCAATTGTCTAAAATATTTGAAAACCTATTTATTTGTACTTTAAAGTTGTCCTTTTGTACCTAACCTGTCTTGTTTGTCTAAATCAGATTAGTTGCCAGATTTTTATATTCAAAAGTGCTTCCATATTTCCATTTTTGGAAATTTAAACATTTTATAAAAAGCCCCTTCTTCTCTATAATTATATAAAATATTTAATTCCTACATCTTAAATAATTTTATATATCTATTAAACATCTTGGAAAAATCTAGAAAAATTCCAAAAAATCAATCAATATATGTCTTCCAACATATAAAATTTTCATATCTAAATAATTATTTATTTACCTGTAAATAATTTTATAATCCAAAATACAATTTTCTTTACTAGAAAATTCATATTAAATCCCAAAAAAACCAGAAAAATAAAAAAGTTGAAACCCATCTCTAAAATATCTTTTTTGATCTTCATGGAAATTCGCAAGGCAATTGGATGTCATTTTATAGGGTTTTCATCTTAGAGCATGTCATCAAATCTATATGAAGATTGATAAATCATCAACATGTATATATAATCATTCTAATCATTCAAAACTTGGTAAATCATTGCAAAATATTTGGAATAACCTTAAAACCGGAACCAATAGAAATTAGAGATGTAAACATTATTCACCTTAGCTTTAGAGATTAAAGAAGCTTGAGATTTGAATGGATTTGATTTGAATTTTCTTTTCCTTTAGCTTTCCTTAATTTCTTATTTCCTTTCCTTATTAATGGTAGCCACCCTTGTTTACAAAAAAATTGAAATGATTTGAACATGTAAACTATACTCGACCAAGGCTTGGAGATATAGGAATGGCCTCTTTCCCATATTACCCCTCCTTTGATTCATTTTAAACCCTTCTTTAATTTGTTTTATTTCAAAAGGTACGGCTACCTTATAAAATAAAATCTCGATCATTTAATCAACGCATTATTTTATTTAGTTTAACTAACTAAATATCCTAAATAATATTACCACGAATCTGGGATGTTACAGACTCTCCTCCTAAAAGAATTTTGTCCTCGAAATTACGACTAGGCACACAATAAATTAAACAATAAGGCAAAATATACCATCAAATAAGTCAGGATAAGTATCTCTAGTTCTGTTCTCAACCTCCCAACTACAGTCTCTACCATCATCACTCCACTTCTAAGCCTCTTCTCATCTCTCGCAATAATGCGAACTAGCTTCCTCACTATGGTCATGTCCGGTTCTACCACTAAATCATCTAGCACACACGGTGCAATAGCGGTCTCCGGATCTCTAACATACTTTCTTAGATGAGAAACATGAAAAACATTGTGGCACCTGCTAAACTGCTTGGCAACTCAAGTCTATACGCGAGCTTCCCAATCCTCTCAAGAATAGGAAAAGGCCCAACGAACCTAGGAGATAACTCCCTCAATTTCCCAAATCTAAGCACACCCTTTTGTCGGTGATACTTTGAAGAAAATTGGACCCCTACCGAGAACTCCAAATCTTTTTGTCTCTTATTGCATAACTTTTCTGCCTTGACTGAGCCTCTTTTATCCTAGCCTGAATGACCTCAATCTTTTTTGTAGTTTCTCTAACCAGATCTAGATCAAGAATCAACCTATCCCCGATCTCTAGCGAACATGCGAGAGATTTGCATGGCCTTCCAAACAAAGCTTCGAATGATGCCATCCCAATACTAGTTTGATAACTGTTGTTATATGAAAATTCTACTAGGTGCAGATGGTCCTCTCATAATCCCCCGAAATCTTGAACACAAGCTCTTAACAAATCTTCCAAGATCTTGTTAACTCTTTCTATTTTTCCATCTGTCTGCGGATGGTAAGCGGTACTTATCTTGAGCTTGGTTCCCATTACTTCCTGCAGACTCTTCCAAAACCACTAGTGAACAAAGAATCTCTATCACAACTATGTTACTTGGAATTCCATAAAGTTTAACCACATTCTTCATGGACAACCTCACTAAAATAGGTGCGGTCCTAGTTGACCTAACTGGAATGAAATGGGCACTCTTGGTCAATCTGTCCACTATGACCCATATACTTTCATTTCCTCTGTTCGATCTTGGCAACCCGTCTATGAAGTCCATATAAATAGAATCTCACTTCCATACTAAAATATCTAATGGCTAAAGCAAACCGCTTGGCTTCTGGTGTTTGGCCTTTGCCTATTGGTAATTCAAGCGTTGCCTTACACAAAAATCAATATCCCACTTCATACCTTCCCACAAGAAACTCCTCTTCATATCCTGATACATCTTGGTACCTCAGAGATGTATAGTAAACTGTGAACGATGGCATTGCTCTAAGACTTCCTTTCTTATATTTACTACACTCGGAACACATAATCTTTCTTTATTTCTCAGCCACCCATTCTGGTCAAGACGGAAATCTTTCAAGTCATCGCAATTGGTTCCTTCCTTTATCTTTCTAATCCGGTCAGCCAACACTCGATCCTCCACCTGCTTAGAAGCAATTCGTTCGATCAACACTGGTCGAACTTCCAAACAAGACAATTCAACTGTTTTCCCACTAGACCCAGCCTCCGATCTCCACTGCACTCTGCAATCTGCTAAAGCCTCTAAATCTTTCCGCTCAACCATCATCTTTAACACTGCATTCTGATGCTTCCTGCTAAATGCATCTGCAACGTTGTTACCTTTCCCTAGTGTGTACTAAATCCCAAAATCATAAGTGGCTATGAAATCTAACCATCTCTACTGTCTCATGTTCAACTCCTTCTGAAAGAACAGATACTTCAACAACTTATGATCTGTATATAGCTCAAACATTTCTCCTAAAAGGTAATGTCTCCACAACTTCAATGATAAATTCACTGCAGCCAATTCTAAATCATGCATCAGATATCTGACCTCATGTTGTCTAAAGTGTCTAGAAGCATAGGCAATCATTTTACCTCTCTGATTAGCACAGCTCCTAACCCTGTTTCACATGCATCGGTGTAAGCTACCAAATCATGATACCCTTTTGGAACAACCATCACCGGTGAATAGGTCACCAAGTGTTTCAAACTCTGTGTTATCAGATCTATATACGTTGTGTACTGTAACATGTTGTATTTGTTTAGCTAGCTCATTGGCCCATTAGTGTGTGTACTCTATATATAATACATTGTACTTCCGTGTGATAGAATAATTAGATTTGCATTGTTTTCAAATACTCTTTTTATCTTCATCTTGTGCAACATGGTTATCAGAGTGCCAATAATTCAAATTCAAATTTAGCTAGGGTTTTTCAAACGAAATACTAGATCGATCCTCCAACATGTTCAAGTATCGAAACTCAAGAGCTATGAGTGAAAGAAAAGGTACAAATCTTATCTGGATATGATATACCATCATTAAAAGAGGTTATCAGTTGTATTCTTTGTACTGAGATTGCTCAAATATCAAATACTACTGTTGATAGTGCTTTAATCAGCAATAGCAAGAATCATGTGCCATGAAAACAGGAAACTCAAACTGAATATAGACCACCTTGGAATAACACACAAAGTCAAATGTCCAAACTCAGAATTCTCAAGTTTTCAGACAAGCAAATTAGAATAAGTTTCGTAAATATTGTAAGAAACCAGGTCATACTAAGTTTGAATGTAAGAAATTGCAATATAAAAATTCACTATCTAATAATGTCCCAAACATAACTAAGACAGTTCTCATATCTGCTGATGAATTTGAAAAGTATGCAAATTATCAAGAATCACTCAAGAATGCTTCATCAGATCATGTGTCTTCTTCTTCCAGTACTGTTACTGATATAGGAAAACAAACACCAAAGTGGGTCATAGATTCTGGTGATACTGATCATATGATAGGTAATTATCATTTATTTTATATCTTTAGTTAAATGAATCAATTCATGCTATAACATTAGCTGATGGCTCACAAACATATGTCCAAGGAATTGGAAAAGTGAATTCACACACTCTGCTTCCACTAAACTCAGTCTTATATTTTCCAAATTTATCCTTCAATTTACTATCAGTAAGTCAATACTCGCAACCTTAAATGTTGCATATCCATTTCCTCAATTAATTGTGTGTTTCAAGATCTTATGATGAAGCAGATTATTGGTAGAGGACAAGAATCTGGAGGTTTATATACACTTAGTACTGTGCCACCTAAACATATTACCTGCTCAAGTATGACTTCTGTTCTCAAAACTCATTACTTGTTAGGCCATCCATCACTTCTATTACTTAAAAAACTTTGTGCATAATTTATTTCTCTATCTGCATTAAACTGTGAATCCTGCCAATTTTCTAAACTTATCATCGTGTTAGTTCATATCCTAGATTGAATAAAAAGGAATATTTCTACCTTGAACTAGTACACTTTGATATATGGGGACTTTCTTCAGTTGTATCTAAATAAGGTATAAATAATTTTTTACTTTTGTCGATGACTACTCACGTGTATCTTGGTTGTTTGTAATAAAAAGTCGATCAGAGTTATTTTCTATATTTTGTGCTTTCTGTGCTGAAATAAAAAATCAGTTTAACATGTCTCTTCGAACTTTGAGAAGTGATAATTCCATGGAATATACATTTAGTCTATTTAATACATACATGGCTCGAAATGGTATTCTTCATGAAACTTTATGTGTTGATACTGCATCACAAAATGGGGTTGTAGAGAGAAAAAATAGAGATCTAATTGAAACTACTCGTGCTCTTCTGTTTCAAATGAATGTACCCAAAGTGTTTTGGGCAGATGCTGTGGCTACAACATGTTTTTTAATCAGTAGAATGCACTCAACGGTGCTGAATTATGGGATTCCTTTTCAAGTTTTATATCCCATCAAATACCTATATCCAGTCAAGCCGAAGATATTTGGTAGTACATGCTATGTTAGAGATGTAAACCCACAACTAACCAACTTAGATCCAAAATCTTTGAAATGTATATTTGTTATCTACTCATGACTTCAGAAAGGATATAAGTGTCTCTGCCCCAGTCTTCATATATATCTCATATCCATTGATGTTACTTTTGTAGAAAATGTCCCATTCTTTCCATTATCAACTTCAACTTCTTCCATTCAAGAGGATAATGAGAATGATGAATTCTTGGTATATCCCACTGTACCAACTCAAGAAACTGATTTTACTATGACTCATGAGCCTACTCAAGAAATGGAAACAACCTTACTTGAATCTGATCATGAAGATGTTCCACTACCTGATTCAAGTCTTGACTTACCTATTGCACTTCGTAAATGGAAACACCATTGTACTTACCTTATGTCATCTTTTGGTTCTTATAATAAACTACCTCTAGTCTCTTACTCTTTTATTTCAGCTTTTGGCACTATTTCTATTCCCAAAACTATTAAAGAAGCTTTATCAAAATCTGAATGGTAGAGAGCAATGATAGAAGAAGTAAATGCTTTAGATTAAAACAATACATGGGATTTAGTACAGTTGCCAGAAAATAGAAAAGTGACCGGATGTAAATAGGTTTTCTCTGTTAAAGTTAATCCAGATGGATCTATTGCTAGGTTGAAAGCTCGGTTGGTTGCTAATGGATACGCTCAAATCTATGGAACGGATTATTCTGATACTTTCTCAATAGTTGCTAAAATGACATCAATAGGGCTGTTTATCTCTTTAGCAGCAAGATACAATTGGAAGCCACGTCAGCTTGATATTAAAAATTCTTTTCTTCTTAGGGATCTTGTTGAAGAGGTGTACATGGAGCAACTACCTGGTTTTGTTGCTCAGGGGGAGCATGGAAAGTTATGTAGACTGAAAAAATCTTGTATGGATTGAAGAAAAGCCCGAGAGCATGGTTTGGAAAGTTCAGTCAAGTAGTTGAAAGGTTTGGTATAATAAAAAACAAATCTGATCATACAGTATTCTATAAGAATTCAAAAGGTGGTATAAGCTTGCTGGTGGTATATGTTGAAGACATTATGACTACTGGAGATGTTGAAAAAAGGATTTCAGCTCTTAAAACTTTTATTCACACATAGTTTCATACAAAGGACTTGAGAGAATTGAAGTATTTCTTAGGTGTTGAGGTTATAAGAAGCAATGGACAGATATTTCTTTCACAAAGGAAATATATTCTTAACTTATTGGTTGAAATTATAAGGCTGGCACAAAATCATGCAACACTCCTATGATTACTAATAGTTGTTTGACAAAAGATGGTGACCTATTTAATGATCCTGAAAGATATAGGAGACTTGTTCGAAAATTGAATTATCTAACTGTGACCAGACCAGACATTGCACATTAAGTTAGTGTTATAAGTCAGTTTATGTGTTCACCAACAGTACATCATTAGACAGCATTAAAATAGATTTTATGTTACTTGAAAGGAACTGTGGGAAAAAACATCATATATGCAAATCATGGACATAATAATATTGAAAGTTTTTTAGATTTTTACTGGGCAGGATCTAAGTTGGACAGAAGATCCACTTAAGGTTTTTTTGTTGGAGGAAATTTAGTTTCATGGAAGAGTAAAGAGCCAAATGTGGTATCTCGATCTAGTGTGGAGTTTTAATATAGAGCAATGGAAAATGCAGTATGTGAATTAATGTGGATAAATCATCTCATGACCAGTGAAGCAATGGTGTGATAATCAAGCAGCCATTCACATAGCTTTAAATCCTGTATTTCATGTGAGGACAAAGCACATTGAAGTTAACTACCATTTTATTCGAGAGAAGATACAACAAGGTTTGATAAACACAAGTCATGTCAAGTCTGGAGAGCAGCTACTTGATATATTCACTAAAGCTTTCAATGGTGTTCCAGTGGAATACTTATGTAACAAGTTGGGCATGATTAATATGTATGCTCCAACTTGAGTGGGAGTGTTATCTATTGTGTATTGTAATATGTTGTATTTGTTTAGTTAACCCATTGGCCCCTTAGTATGTGTACTGTATATATTACATTATACTTCTATGCGATAGAATAATATATTTGCATTGTTTTCAAATACTCTTTTTATCTTCATTTTCTACAACAGTTTGGAATGCTTCCTCATGCTTATCGGTCCATATAAACTTTACACCCTTCCTCGTTAGCTTAGTCATCGGCGCCGCTATACGTGAAAAATCCTTAATGAATCTCTGATAATAACCAGCCAACCTAAGGAAACTCTTTATTTCAGTTATGGTCTCGGGTTTCTTCCAACTATTCACTACCTCGATATTAGTCGGATCCACCATCAACCTTTCCTCTAAGACTACATGACCAAGAAACTTCCCCTCCTTCTCCAAGAAGTGACACTTCGAAAACTTCGCTTTCAGCTGATGCTGCCTCAACGTCTCAAGTACGACTCTAAGACAAACTTCATGCTCTCTTTTATCCTTAGAGTAAATCAAGATACCATCTATAAAAACCAACACAAACCTATCCAACTACTCTTGGAAAATTCGGTTCATCAAATCCCAAAGAAAGTTGGCACATTCGTTAGTCCGAACGTCATAACTAAACATTCATACGATCCATATTTGGTCCAGAATGTCATCAAAAGTATACTATCCTCTGCTACCCTATGTTGATGGAAACATGTTGCCAAATCCAACTGGGAAAATACCTTTGCTCCACTCAAATGGTCAAACAAATCATCAATCATGGGAAATGGATATTGATTCTTTATCGTCCTCTCATTCAACTTATGATAATCGATGCATAGCCTCAACGATCCATCCAGTTTCTTAGCAAACATCGCCGCTACACCCTAAGGCGAACTACTTGTCTTGATAAAACTCTTGCCTTCTAAATCCACCAACTGCACCTTCAACTCCCTCATCTCTGAAGGGGTCATCCTACTTGGCGACCTACCTACTGGTTCTGCTCTCGAAACCAAATCTATCCGAAACACAATGGCTCATTTCGATGGCAATCCCACTACAGGCTCATGCACATCTATGAATTCTATAACCACAATAACTTGACTCAACTTATCATCTGAATCCAAAGAATCCAACAAAGCAAACACCTCATCGCTACAGCCTTTTACAGTGAAAACAATCTGATCGCTACTATCTGGGCGTCTAAGAGATATCTTTCTATTCTGGAAAAATATCCTTACATCATACTCGCTTAACCATCCATACCAAGGATAATCTCGAACCCTAAAAAATCAAACACATGCATACTTCACACAAAAGAATGACCTAATAGGTCAAACTTAAAGACGCATGCCCTCCTATTGGATTCACAACCCATAAGGAAGTAACTAAATATGTGGGTTCAAGGTTGAACTTATCTATCAAACATTTAGATATAAAAGAATGCGATGTACAAGTTTCAAATAAAATGCTAACAGACATACCATGAATCGAAAACGTTCCTCCCAGAACTATATTTCCCTTCTTCTGGGCTATTGGCTTAGAAGCAGCAGGCTCCAATGCATACACTTTGTCCTTACCATCTCTAATAGGCTCCTTGCACTAGTTCTAGTAATGGCCTATCTAGTCACAGTTGAACTTTACATTTTCCCCTTAGTCACGTCCTTTGCCTTCCTGATGCGACACTCATTAGCAAAGTGCCTCTTCTTGTCGCAATTGTAGCAGACAATCTCAAACTTCCTTTCTTTGCTACTCCACCCTTCTAAGCACCTTTCTTGGGAAAGAACTTCCTCTTCTGGCCCTACCCTACCTAGACCTCCTTAGCCTTGCACATCTCCAGACACTCAAGGACCTCCTTCTACCTCATGTCCATCTCCACAACAATATCAGAAGGATCCCTAAGGTTAGACAAAGTAGCACCAGCCAATTATGGTGCTCTGATGAATTTCTCATTCCGCTTCAACACTGTATCCATTGAAGCATACCCATACTGGGCCAACTCTTCAAACTTCCTGGCATACTATGAAATTGACATCTCACCCTGCACCAACTCAGCAAACCGCCCAATCAAAGCTAAATTTGACATAACAGACATGAACCTCTTCAGGAATCTCCTCTTGAAATCCTCCTAGGTCATTGCCTCCTCATCAACTGTCACAGTCACACTATTCCACTAGAACGATGCAGCTCCCTGAAGCTTCCTGGATGCCAACCTCCTCTTCTGCTCATCAGTGAGCCTTAAATCAACAAAAATCCTTTTGCATTATAACAACCAGTTCTCCACCTCAATGACATCCTCCGTTATTATAAATGGCTTCTCTCCAAGCTTCACATAATCTCCGCTCATCTTAGCAAAATGGTTAACTACCAAAACTTCTGAAACCCCTGCTCCTGCAACATTTCCTCTTAACACTCCGGCTGTAACTCCTACCGGCATCATATTCCTAAAAAATTGATACATGGCTTCCACTCCGACCTGCAGGACCTCTTGACCTACATTCTCAGCTTGTGCCTAACCTTGATCTCTCCCCGCATTAGGTCAACATTCCTTTCGGTGCTTCCCCTCCCTGGTTAACTCTGGTTCTTCTACCATCCATATGTGTATTCAAACCTCATGAGATACAGAAAGATAACCTAAGCAAGGATAGAAGACTTGAGAAAAAGCGCATACTTATATATAGCTAATACAAGTACATTACTATAGCATTATCCCAACCCAATCTAACTCTAATTCCTTTTGATTTTGTTTTATTAAAACCATTTTTAGTTAAATTTTTTTATAAACCTATAGTCTGATCCAAATTGTGATATACCACATCTAGAGGTCAAAAGCTAAATGCTACGGATGCTGCAGTCATCCATAGTATTAATTTCTGGTGACGAAATACAGCGATGCTAATGGTATCCATGATATCAAATGAACTTAAATATAAATTAAATCATAGGTTCCCAAAAACAATGATTTCAGTGATTACATTTTAATTAAAATCATATTCAAGTTACAAAAATTCCCAAACGTATTCCCAGGCAATGATCAAATATAAATTACAAAACTACACAAAGAGCAACATATGAAGATGTCCTTTTGAATGATCAAAGTAATATAGACATAACTTTGTTGATACACAGTGGAAACAAAAAGAGCCAAATTCCAAAATTAGCTACCCGTCAGCCATCTGCTCGTCTTCAAATGCTTTATTCACCAAAATCTGCTAAAACTCGAACCCTCTGCCTACTCGAATAAAATTTTGAGCACCTGGAGAGTTTAAGGGGGAAACAAAAACTTTGAGTCGGACATAAAGCCTGGTATGAATAATTGCTGTTACATCTCTCTTTATTCATATTTAGTGAGACTATGCCGCTTAGCAGAATGTGTTTCCACTCACTAGTATCTGTTTTCAAACATATATTTTATAGATCTTTTCTTGTAACCATAATGTTTAATCAATTGATTATAATAATAGTATAGCAAGATCCATTATGCTAAAAACAGGAAATATGGACTAACTATCCTAAATATGAGCTAACTGCTCTCAGTTGGACTAACTGTCCAAAATCTGATTACACCAAATTAGCAATATCCTTTATGCTAATAAATGGACTATCCATCCACAAAACAGGTAAATAGGTGGACCGACTATATTTAAGAAGTAGCAAGGTATATTATGCTAACAAATGAACTAAATGTTCTTATCCAAGCTAACTGCCCTTAACTGGACTAACTGTCCTCTGGGCTGACTGCCCTCAAATGGACCAACTGTCCGAATTTAGATGGGCGGACTGCTCGAGATTTTCTTCGGGTTAACTACCCTTTAAATTTTCCTTGAAATCTTTTCTCAAATGATTTAGTCCATCAAATCATACATAAACAAGGAAATTTATTGCCGTGTTATATATAATTTACTCAAAATAATGTTGATGATGTTCAATAAGGATTATCTATCCTTTTAAAATAAGTTAAAACACTTAGGCTATTTTGCCTATTTATCTTGTTTGAAACCATTGTTTAATAGCTTTAAACAACCCTTTCGAAAACCAAGAAGGTAACCCCTTCCAAATCATTGAAAAAACTTTACAAAACCCTTGAAAGTACCCCTTTCAAAAACATTGAAGGTAATTTCTTCAAAACCAATAAAAAGCCATTCCTTTAAAAGCTTTAAAATATATGACATCCACCTTTAAAACCATTTAAACCTTGCCTTTCGAAAATAAAGGAAAAAACCTTCCCTTTCATCTTTGTCGAAACCTTAGGGAACCATCCTCTTTTGAAACCATTCATAAAACCTTTTGGAAGCATAAAAACAAACTCTTTCAAAATAACTTTGGATTCAATTTAAAACAAGTGGAAACCTTTCGAAAGCATTCGAAGTTGACTACTTCAAAACACCTTAAAACGTTTCGACCAAAACATTTGGATTATGCCTTTAAATAGAGCAAAAGGATCATAAAAACAATAGAGTCAAAAGCGTTTGGCTTCGAGACTCTTTGAAAGTAACTCTTTCAAAACCATTTCATAAACAATGAAGTGATGGTGTCGAAATCATCCCTTCGAAAGCAATAAAGAGGCAGAAATTTTTAGAAAACAAAAGGTCCCCTTCGAAACCATCTGGATCAAAAGGTAGGAAGTTGCAACTATGGTTTCGACCATGTCGAAAGAAATCATTTAAAACAAGAAAGCAACCCAATCGAAACATTTCCTTTTAAGACTTAGTCGAAAGCATTTAGGTTGAAAGCAACTTAATCGAAAGAAAGCAGGTGTATTTTTCTAAACACCAAAACAAACCTTCACCACGTTCAGAACCCCTAAGTTTCGATCCTATACCTTTCGCCCTCTTCCAATTCACTTCGTACCAGATGCCTGATATCATGTGCATTGGTTTCGACTATATCGGAAGAGGAGGAACAAAGGCGGAACCTAGGTGCCAAAGGAGATGAAAGAGTTAAAAACTTGTTTATTTGTACTTCAAATTTGTCCTTTTGTACCTAACCTGCCATGTTTGTTTAAATCTAATCGGTTGTCGAATTTTTATATTCAAAAGTATTGCTATCTTTCATTTTTTGAAATAAAACCCCTTCTCCTCTATAATTATATAAAACATTTAAGTCCTACACCTTAAATAATTTTATATAACTATTAAAACACATCAAGAAAATGTGGAAAAATACTAGAAAATCACTTTATATATGTCTTCCAAAATATAAAATTTTCGGATCCAAACAATTAATTATTTACCCAAAAATAATATTATAGTCCAAAATACCGTTTCTTTACTAGAAAATTCGTATTAAATCCATGAAAATTCAAAAGAATCTGAAAATTGAAACCCTTCAATAAAATATATTTTTAGATCTTCATAAAAATTCACAAGGCAATTGGATGTCATTTTATAGATTTTCATCTTAAAACATGTCAAAAAACTATATGAACATACATAAGTCATCAACTTGTATATATAATCATTCTATCATTCAAATCATGGAAAATCATTGCGAAATATTCATATTAAGCTTAAAACGAAAACCAATAAAAATTAAAGATGTAAACATTATTCACCTTTGCTTTGGAGATTAAAGGAGTTTGAGATTTGAATGGACTTGATTTGAATTTTCTTTTCCTTTAGCTTTTCTTAATTTCTTCCTTTCTTTTCCTTGTTAATGGTGGCCGACCTTGTTTATAAATTTTTTGAAAATATTTGAACATGTAAACTATACACGGCCAGGGCTTGGAGATATAGGAATGGCCTCTTTTCCATATTAACCCTCCTTTAATTCATTTTAAACTCTTATTTAATTTGTTTTATTTTAAATGGCACGGCTATCTTAATTAAAATCAAATCTCATTCCCCTAATCAATGTATTATTTTATTTATTTGAACTAACTAAAGACCCTAAATAATGTTACCAAAAAATCTGGGGTGTTATAATGCTTATACTAAAGAATTCACAACCTTTCTGATGACTTTTAGTTGACGAAAAGTCGAAAATTAGGAAAATGAATTCCGGTCAGATTTTCTTTGAACTAAATATTTTTGTAAACCTAAGCTCTAGGTGTTCGTTGAACCTAAGCTCTGATTCTACATGTAACAGTCTACCTTTCTTACACCTAAAGATGACATTGATATAACCTCGGTATTCGTGTGCCAATCATTAAAGTGTCCGAAAGGCAGGTCGTTTAGGGTGAAGAAAGAAGATGTATCAGAATCTCACAGAAACGTGATGAATGACATATGACACACACACACAAACACATATATATGTATATCATGTCTTTACAAAAGAAAGAACTTTATTACAAACAATCATCATAGTACACAATTCTATTATCAGCCTGGACAATTATAACATCTATCTTACAAGGTTGATAAATTCAACAACCAATATAGCAAAAAAATAAAGAAATACTTAGATACATCTTAGGCATCCAACTCATCTCCTGAACTCCAAAGCATTTGATGCTAATCTATAAAATATGCTGGGTTTGACCCGAGCATAAAAATAAAATAACACTCCGACCAGTCTGATCATATTAGTGTGAGAAAACTAAGGTAATGGGATGAACATATAATAATTCTATAGGTCATGCCGCTAACGCGGAATAGGTATTTATCTTACAAGATCAATACTTATAGAAGAAGAAATGTGAAACAAATCAGAACTAACAGTCCAAACAAGAATAAATGAGCATAGATAAATAAAACATCCAAACTTAAAGAATGAATAAAAATAATTAAACATCGAGGAACTTTAATCACTTCTTGATGCAATTAAGAAAATAATTCAATAATTTAAGTTAACAATAAGAAAAGAAATTTTCCCATAATATATGTAGGACCATGCCACCAACTGCGGAACGTATTTCCTTCTATGATAACAATATCAATCTCAACCATGGATGCTAATAATTAAATATCTGAAGTGCTCTCAACACTTTCCAATGTAATTAAGAAAAAAGTTAAAGTTGGAAAGAATAGGGAAATTTTTCAACAAATGACTAGGAGGGTGTGCCCCCCATAACGAAAGTATACCTCTAGAAATATACATGAGAGGGTCACTGTTTGCAACTAAGTTGGTCACAAACACCCAAGAGCAGGTTTACGTAGAGAAGTAAGTGAACAAAGGAAAATTGAAATTGACGAATAGAATTAACTAACAAACTAATATAAGTAATAATCAAGAGCATAGAAATTTATAGTGGTTCAGATTGATCCACTGACAGTCTTGATCACAGCAGCAAGAAATAGGAAAAATTGATTACAATAAAGACTAAAGCAATCGGTAGCCTAAAAAGTCCCCTCAAGCAAACCATAGGGCCTCTATTTATAGGGAAATATGATGAGATAGTTCGCTAAGGTTCCATTGAAGGCTCTTTAGGTTCATAGATGCCCACCATAAAAATCGATGAAGCTAACTTGACCATCAATAACGACCGACCTAAGTTTTGCCGATCTTTTTTCTTGTCTTCAATCTTTATGCGATTGTTTTTGAGGGATCCTAGATGCCTCTTGATGCTGCTTCTGTAATATAGAATCATTCTAACTTGTAACTTGAGAGATATAGATCGATCTTGGTTGAAATTGGATCATGCACCAGAATATACCGTTCGTTTTTAGGACTTGGCTAAAATGATCGGCTAATAACGATCGACCTAAATCTTAAATGTAACTTTATGACTCACGATTGTTTTTGTAAGCCTCAATCTTCATTTTGTTAATATCCTAGAAATTTCAAATGAATTGGCCTTGTGGATCTCAAGAGATTGAGCATTCTCCAATGACATGAAATGGTTTATGGGGTTCACGATCGATCCATGAAAATTCTTGCTTCGTTCGTAACTCAAGCATATGAACTTTGATCGACTCCAAATTTAAAATATAACTTCATAGGGCTACGCCGGTTACTCCATGTCGACTGCATCTCAATCGGGTTCCGATCCAAATCTGCTCGACCATCGTCTATAATAATATACGTAACTAATTCCTAAGGCGGTTGACTATTCGTTCCTAGCCAAGTCGATGATATCATGACCTTGCAAAAAGGCGGGATAACATTTTACCCTAAAAGTAGGTCTTGTATCATGCATGATGTGCTTTGAATCATCGTAATCTTGAATTTTCTGAAAGAAAACCATCTTGTTCATCAAATAGTTGTTATCCTTTTGTCGGGTTATTTTCCCATTGAAGGTCGTAGTTTCCTTATTCGTCATGCCGATTGCTTGTTTTCCAATAGTATAAATATGGGATCACAATTTTTTAACAATCACATTATTTTTACACTAGCAACTTCCAAACTCTAGCAACTTAGCTTTAGTTTTCCTCTAGTCATCTCCAGGTGACTATTCGGTTCTTTTATATTGATTTCAGAAGGTTAAATTTTGAAATGTATACTTATACGTCTACGTGTATGCACCTAATTCCATATCACGACCACAAGTTCATGAGTCATCGTCAAGTTTTCCTCTTTCCCTCTTTTTTGTCTTTTTAATCCATATATTTGTCTATATACACAACCCTCCTTTACAAACTACTCATGATTATGAAAATCATTGGCATAAGCTAAGTTATGGAACGATCGACATAAGGCTTGGAGTGGATCGATCGACATAAGACTTAGATGGCTATCGACGATATAAGGCTTGGATTGGGATCGATCGGCATAAGATATAGCTAGGGTACGATCAGATAATGTTTGGATATGGGGAAATCAGCCAAAATCTCTTAAACCGAAAACAATCGGCCATATCCCTCTCTGATATTAGCCTCTACACTTGGTCATTTTCTTTCACTCTCTCCCATCTTTTCACTCTAAAATCAAAACAAATCAAGCCTCTTCAATTTATTCCTACCGATCCAAGCAACAATCCCCAAAAAGTCATCACCCTTTGGATCGATTCTAAACCCTCTTTCTTCAAATTCAGCCTTAGGTAGCACAAATCCTAAACTTGCTTCATAGTCTTGAGAACGAATTGGCTAGGGATGAGTGAATCCCTACTTTTTTTTACAATCATACGCAATAGAGATGGAGTAGCTAGGGATGAATGAATTATGACTTTTAGCCGATCTCTCCTTGATGGAAATGGTGCTTTGAACATCATCCAAGATCATTCTTGGATGATCGACGAAGCTCTATAACTCGGGCTTATAGATCACCTATGAACAATCGACTATACCTTGGAGTTGGAGGCTCATTTGAAAGATCGATGGGAAAAAGCTTATGGTGAATGATCGACTAGTGTTGCCTTATGGATACGATCAGCCTAGATTCTCATACTTGAACGATCGGCCTAATTTACAAACAAATCTTTCTTTCTATATAAAATGGAATTCAGACGGATAAACTTAAACTAAACGATGAGCTTTGGCCTTTCATACTTAGGCAAACATTAAAACTTGTATGCGACTTGCATATGATCTGACCTGCATATTTGATAGCAAATTGCTTTAGAAACATGACTTGAACCAATTCCTTTAACTATCATCTTAAAACTCATCGGTAACTTAGATAACAATCAAACTTTTGCGGGTGGACGATCAACCGTGAAACTCAAGCTGCATCATTTCCTGATGACACATAGAAACTATCAAGACGGTCAGGAATGACGGTCTCTTAGGTTAAAATTCTAAGTCTCGCCACCTTTTCTGTCTTCATTTTTGCACAACTTATTACTATATTGAATAACACCTTATCACACCATACTAGCACTCACTACGCACTAGGGGTATTGTTACTTTATCCAGTCATGATTTTTACTAAGTTTAATAGCGATGGGATCTAGACGATCTAAGCATCTTGTGACTATGCCGGCTGGATCATCTTCCCAAAGGAATAACTCTGACATAGAATCACGTTCGACAACTAAGTCCAATAGTCCACCATCATGCCATCATTCGAAATAATTGGAAAGTCTGGGTCCTTAATTTGATCTCTTTTAAGTTGTCCCGTCCCTGTCTTTCTACCGAAGGTTATTGATCCTACTCCTGATACTCTAGAGGACACAGTCATTCTTGAGAATCCTTCTGATTTGGTAGCTTGAAAGATTAAAGAAGATACTCTCTAAAGAATTTGTGTAAGGCATGGAATTACAATGTGTTGGTTCCATCGCGAGATTGAGGGCTCACATACCCCCTGAAGGGTATACAACATGCAATAAGTTTATGTGCAAGACAGGATGCATCCCGCCTTTCAACCATACATTCAAGATATTCTATATTATCGGAGGATAACTCTAGCACAGTTCCGCCCAAATGGCTATGCTCTCCTTAATTGTATTTATATGGTATTTGTGGAGTTCCTGTACCATCCTCCCTTCATCGTAGATATTTGATTTATTTGTACTTTCTAGCGGTGGACAGGAAGTCTCTCGTTTACATTTCTTAATTCGACAAAGAGATTCCTGATTCTGACTGGCGCATGGAACAAGCTAAGCGCCTTCAAGAGAGAATGGTTTTTTTGTTCGTTGCCCGCCTGGTTTTTCTCAACAATGGCTAGAAAGACGTAAGTGTTACCCACTATTTTCATGATAGCATAGAAAAATGATATCCAGATTGCCTTCCTGATGATGTTACCTCTTTACAGGTGTCGCTACCCGACCTAGTGGCGACAGTTATGAAGAGGTTGTCTAAATTGTAAAGAATGCTCCATCCGAGGACAGGAATATCAAATATTTTCTTAGGACGAACGTCTAATTGTTTTTTGTTTGATAGAGGATTTTTTTGATAGAGAAGGGCTTCAGCGTGGATCTAGCTAAAATTTCTCAAATGGCAAGGATAAGGCCATCGGCTGCAATCGGTCGAAGAGATAATTGATCTGGCCCTATGGTGCCTCCAGTTATGTGTGCCTAAGAATTGACCGATACTGACGCCGAAGGACATAGCAGCGATGTACTTGGTCATACTGGCGACAAATCTAGTCCTGGGGTCGATATTGGGTCCTCATAAGCCTCACAACCCTTGGTTTCTGATAAGAGAAAGAAGAAAACATTCATATACAAGCTTCCAAGAAGTCACCTCTCTGACCAATCCAAGTCGTTGATGGCTCCTAAACTTATTCACGATGAATATTCTTCCCAACCCTAAGGGCATTCGAGTTTATAACTTGACTCCTTGTTTGGTCTACCAATTCCACATGATCTTGACACTTTCCATTTTACTGATGTGTGCATTGAAGGGTTGGAATCTCCCATCAAAATTGCACTTAGATTCCAACTTCTAGAGGGGAATTTACACCAATGAGAAAGGCTCCTGCACCTGGTCTGTTGGGGGGGTTACACATGGAAACTTGCACACACTTGCATCCTTCACCACCGCATTGTGCTTGACTTGTGCTCTCTAATGATCAAAGTTGACTGACTTTTGGTTTTATTTATAGAAATGATGGTGAGGAAGAGGGACATGTTTGATTCTCTTTAAGATGTACATCTCCAGGCATCGAGTTCACATTTCGACTCTTACCATACGGGTCGAGATTACTACGATTCCAGCTATCGCCCCAACCGTGATCTGGGTCGTCAAGATAGAGATGACAAGGATAACCACCCTAGGATAAACATAGATTGAGATCGAGATCTCCTCCTCCAAATGGTCCCGAAAGAATAGCAGATCGTAGGGACCTGCCTATTGGTCCCACTCGTGGCCTCCTACCATTCCAGTGCCTCCATAGCCTTTGGTTTTATCTCATTTTCAGCGGTCGAGCGATCACCGCCGTCATGTTGAACATACTACTGCCCATAAGCTCGGTAAAGGAAGCACCAAAGTCCAAGTTGCTACTCAAGACTCCACGATCGATGCAAACACTTGCATGACACAGCTTCATGAAGAATTTTCGAATTTATGCTTTGAAGGGTGTTATTCTCCTCCCAGCTTAAAGAGGGTTCTAGACCATGTTCAAAAGATGAACACTGAATGCATTATTGATATCCACATGCAGTATCAGAAATGGATGAAGGTAGAAGAAAAAATATCGAAAGTTTCCTTCGAATGCACAATGGAGATCGAAAAGATAAAATACCAAGAGGTTTTGGAAAAATAAATCATTGACATCTTGGCAAATGAGCTGGAAGCCTCTATAACCTCCTTAGCAGAAGCCGAAGGAAAAGCCAACGCTGGTATGAAATCCATGAAGAAATGAAAACCAGCCACCTCGGTATGATCCAAGTATTGCACCGTCGGAACCAAGAGATAGCACTTGAGCGGGATACGACTCAGAATAATGAATCTACAGCCTTGAAGGAAGTAGCTGACCTTAAGGCCAAGCTTGAATATGCAAATAAAGAAAAGGATGATGCTCAGAAGATTGCTCAGGGTGCTTGCGACGAGCTGGTACACATAAGACCTAAGAGAGACACGGTTATTGAAAAGGCTAAAAGTGTTGATGCACTCATTCACATGAAATGGAAGCTTCCAAAGACAAAGTCAGGGAAGAGATAGTGAATGAGCTTGACCCGCTTCTCATTCTTTGATGCTCCAATGTTTTGAAACATAGGAATTTGACGTGGCTCGGTGAAGACTATCCCGACCAGCTCTTTTGTGCTAGGAAATTTCTCATTGCGGAAGACAAGAAAACTTCTTAACTTTGAGGATATTGATCTACCTAAACTTGAAAATGAGATACTATTGGGCGACGAACCTAAAACATCACATGATATTCAACTCTCTCCCTAGAAAGAGTCTGCGGTTGCTTCTTCACATGAAGAGGGTGAGGGTTTCGGATCGGTGCAACCCAATATTGCTGCTAAATTGTCCTCGGCACCCCAGGTTATGTCTAGCTCTACAACAAGCTCCTCGGCCATTCTAAGGTATGATCTAGACAAGCCACAACTGTCTCTAATTCCCGAGTGCAGTTTTGACGATGCTTCGGTTTAATTTGGGAGTCATATCAAGAAAGGTATTCCATCGACTTTTCCCATCTTTCACAAAGTTAGGGTGTTATCAGTTTATATTTCTAGTCTTTTTGCCTATTTTTCACAGCTTTGAATCTATTGTGCATCGCTCCTCTCTTTCACAAGAGCCTCATTTGGAGTCGCAACTGCCCATTATAGAATCTATTCAAGTTACAACGTCGGCCACCACTCAAAGCACTCAAGAAGATGCCTTTGTCATTGATAACCAATTCATGGAGGCAGTATCCAAGGAAGGAAGCGACCCACGCCACAAAATTCCTTTTGACGAGGACATTGTGATCACGGTTCTTCTGACCCTATCGATGAGCTTAGTGTGAAAGAGTGGGTTAAGCGAGAAGATCTGTCAAAAAAGAAGATAAAGGGTGAGCCTGTTGATTCGATCTCAAATAAATTGATTTCTATCCCACTCCAGATGATCCCTCCTGGCAGATGATTCCTGAGGATGACATTCCCTTTGCTTTTGGTGCTGAGAGCGCCTCCATCCTTCCTACTCCATAGATGATACCACCTCGATTCACACAACTAAGGAAACTACTTCAAAAAAAAGCCGAGGTGACAAAGGTGAAAGAGGGGGTCGAGTAGTAGTTCAGAAGGAGCCACTCCAAAGAAGCAAAGGAAAGACAGAAAATCCAGGAAATAATCTTCAGACAGTAAATAGCTTAGATGATCATTTCTCATTTTCATTGGTTGTATTTTTTGAGCATGACCTTCTACTTTTGTCTTGCATTTTGGATAGACTTGTATGATGTACAACCAATTTAGTGTAGATAATAATTCTTATGTTCTTTTGTTTGATTCTTGTGTTTTACTTTCCCAAGTGTTCAGACTATCATATTTTTCATTTTACACACTTGTGATTCGTTGCTTGTTGTATTGAATGTTGATTTAATTCATTCATCTAATTCCCCCTATGGTCGTTGCCTCGAGTCGTATCAAACACTAGGCTCGGGCCTTAATGTTACATCGTCGAATTTTATCTGCTTGTTGAGTAACCATATTTCTATCCCCGGTTTTGGTTTAGCGAGGTCAGATGTAGGACGGTCGATCTCCATCCTTAGCGAGTTTATACTCCTCCTGTCAGTTTCGGGCCAGAGTTTGTGGAATAGTGAACGGTCTAACTCCACTCAACTATTCATTCTTGTTCATGTCCACACTCTGGGGATATGATTTAATTAATGGGTGGTAAGATTGCACCCAATATAGGTTTATACTCTAGTCCACACTCTGAGGACTTTGAATTATTTCACGGACGGTCGATCTCCACTCGATTTATGTTTATACTCCATTCGTACTCTTGGAATTTGAGTTGTTTCTCAAGCAGTCGGTCTCCACCTGATTTATGTTTATACTCCAGTTCGCACTTTGGGGACTTTGATTTGTTTTGCGAGAAGTATCCAACTAGATTATGTTTATACTTTAGTCTGTACTCTTGGGACTTAGAGTTGTTTTGCGGGCAGTCGGTATCAACCCGACTTATGTTCATACTCCAGTCCGCACCCTAGGGACTTCGATTTGTTTTTACGAGCGATTGGTATCTACCCAACTTATGTTCATGCTCCAATCCACACTCTAGGGACTTAGAGTTGTTTCGCGGGTAGTCAATATCCACCCAACTTATGTTCATACTCCAACCCGCAGTCTAGGGACTTAGAGTTGTTTCGCGAGCGGTCGGTATCCACCCGACTTTTAGAGTTATCTCGTGGGTGGTTGGTATACACCCGACTTATGTATATACTTCAGTCTACACTCTGGTGTCTTAGACTTATTTTGTAGGCTATCGGTATCCACTTGACTTATATTTATACTCAAATCCATGCTCTGGGGACTTACACTTGTTTTATGGGCGGTCGGTATTTACCCGACTTATGTTTATTTTCCAGTCCGCATTCTGAGGACTTAAATTTGTTTCATGAGCGGTAAGTTTCCAGCCAACTTATGTTTATACTCCTGTCCACACTTTGGAGACATAGATTTGTTTTGCGGGTGGTTGGTATCCACCCGACTTATGTTTATACTCCACTCCGCAATCTGAGGATTTAAAGTTGTTTTTTAGGCGGTCGGTACCCAACCAACTTATTTTTGTACTCCAGTCCACCTCTGGGGACTTAGAGTTGTTTCATGGACAGTCAGATCACATTCTCCGTGGTTGATTGATTTGCCCCTTGGTGTCTAGGGTTTGGTTCAATGAGCGACCGGTTGTATCATGGTCGCCTTGGTTTTATCTTAATTCCATAATTGGGCAGGAGTTATTCAATCATCAGATTTTCGGCAACTTTTGTTCCTTATTATGTATCTCATCCTTTGATTATGAATAAGAATTATTAAATGACAAGTAGTTTGATCTCATCTTATTTAATCTCATCGGAAGGTAGCATGATTGATTTATTTCAAAATCCGAAAGCCTGTTCATATTGACTTCAGTCAGTTTTCTATGTAATTAGCATATAATGCATTAGCAAAAATTAATATTAAGGAAGCCTGAAACTTTATTTATTTAATGGAAAGGAATAACATAAACTATCATATTTCACATACGAAAAATCAAACGGTAAAGAAAATTTTGAAAATAAATGCAACTGAAATGTAATGGAAATTGATCAAGTGAAATTGTGTCGAAGATATTCGCTATTACATTCCCTTGGAAGTGTAGTGCCATTGACAGTTGCTAGCTTAAAAGTTCCTTTTCCAAGCCTCTGTTCAATGACAAATTGTCCTTCCCAGATTGGATTCATATATGATGGGGTAGGAAAACACCGTTTCAAGACGAGATTGCCAATTTGGAAGGTTCTAGGTCGAACTTTAGTGTTGTAATACCGGGCAACTCGATGTCAATGTGTAGCTGCCCTCAAATCGGCTTCTTCGCGCTTCTCGTCTATAAAGTCAAGAGATTCTAAGAGGTGATCTTTATTCATTTTAGGGTCTTAGTAAGTCACTCGATGAGAAGGGACTTTGAGTTCAGCAGGAATATCAGCTTCATAACCATAGGCAAGGGCTAATGAAGTGTGGCCAGCCGCGGATTTATGGGTGATTCTGTAAGCCCATAATGCTGTAGGGAGTTCATTCACCCAGCTGCTTCTAGCATTCTCTAAATGCCTCTTTAGAATAGATTTTATGATTTTATTTACATCTTTAATCTGTCCATTCACCCATGGGTGATTATTGCAAATATCTTTTCAATATGGTATCTTTGATGAAAATCTTTGAATTCGAAGTTGTCTAATTGAGTCCCATTATCTGTCACAATAGTTCGTAGGAGATCGAAGCGACATAAAATTTTTTGGACAATAAAGTGGATAAATTCCTTGGTTGTGATTGTGGCGAAAGGTTTCGCTTCGGCCTATTTGGTAAGTACTCAACTGCAACGATAGCATACTTCGCGCCACCTTTAGATATCGGTAAAGAAAGGACAATATATATACCCCACATAGCGAATGACCATGGGCTGACCATTTGCACGATTTCTGTTGGCGGAGCTCTTAGGACTTTCGCATACATCCGGCATTTATCGCATCGTCTTACATAATCAGCGACGCCCCAATTCATGGTTGGCCAAAAATACCTATAACAGAATATTTTCTTTGCTAGATTTTGCCCTCTAGTGTGATCGACGCATTCCCGTTCATGAACTTCTTTTGGAACACGTTTTATTTCATCATGAGCAATACACCGGAGTATAGGGACTGAGAAGCCTTTCCTGCACATAATTTCTTCTTGTATAATATACCGTGAAGCTCTGCGAAGGACTTTTCGCTTTTCATTTATTTTATGGGGTAAGGCTCCTTATAGTAAGTAGTCTTTAATTGGAGTCATCCATGATTCCCTTTCAGATTTTTCTTCTCGTGTTTGATTGATTTCCATCATGTTTGTACTCGGGGTATTTAATACTTCCACCGGAACCAAGCCCATCTACTGTGCATGGCCGATACTAGGAAACTTCTCCAATGAATCAGCCTCTCTGTTTTGATCGCGTGGGATATGCAAAATGTCCTAATATTCAAATTCTATCAATAACTACTGAATCGGGTATAGTATGGGGGAAGCCGTTGTCTTTTAGCCTGATAGTCTCCCCTAACTTGATACACCATCCAACTGTGATTGTAAAAGATTTCAGGAGATTTAACTCCAAGCTCTCTAGCGAGTTTAATTCAACCAATCAAAGCTTCATATCTAGCTTCGTTGTTTGTTGCTAGGAAATCAAGTTCAAAGCATAACAAATCAACCGGTTTTCAAGGGTTACAAGCATAATCCCAGCTCCAGAACAATGATCATTAGATGCTCCATCAGCATACAGTTTCCATCGTATAATAGGGCTTTCGCTACCTTCTGGAAGATCTTCTTGCATTGTAAACTCTGCTATAAAATCTGCCAATTTCTGGCCTTGGATAGCCTTTTGAGGGAGATAAGTAATATGGAATTGGCTGAGCTTAATATTCCACTTGAGTAACCTACCAAATGTTCAGGGTTGCTGTAGGACCACTGCTAAAATCAATGTAAACATTAACTGATGTTCCTGGAAGTACAGATGAAACTTACGTTATTCACTTAGTAAGCAGTACGCCAATTTTTCTTTATTCGAATAGTTCCTTTCTGCTCCGGTTAACTGTTTACTAATGTGATACACTGGCTTCAGGATCTAATTCCCCTCACGAATCAAAGCAGCACTTACAACATGTGCCGATACAGCCAAATAGATGTACAACTCCTCATGATCTATCGGCTTTGATAGGATATGAGGTGTCTTCAAATCATTCACCATAGCTTGGAATGCATCATTACAATTCTGCGTCCATTCAAAGTTTCTTTTTCCCTTCCTAATCAAATCAAAGAAAGGGATGCACTTGTTGGTAACTTTGGGGATAAATCGACTTTAGGCAGCAATCTTCCCATTCAAACTCTGCACTTATTTAATAATTCTTGGCGCTAGGATATCTTGAATAGCCTAAATCTTCTTGGGATTAGTTTCTATTCCATGAGCATTGATAATAAAGCATAAGAATCTTCCTAATGCAACACCAAACAAATAATTCAAAGGATTGATGTCATCTTGCAATATTGGGGGATGTTAAAAATTTCTACCAACTTCTTAATTGATCGGTTGATTGTTGTGACTTCATGAGCATATCATCCACATACACTTCTATTGTTTTTCTAATTTTATCACTAAACATCCTATTAACTAAGCACTTATAGGTTGCTTCGACATTCTTTAATCCAAGTGGCATTACATGTAACAGTACAATTCGAAGTCAATAATGAAACTAGTGTACTCCTGATCGGTGATATGCATCGAGATTTTGTTATATCTCAAGTATGCATCCACGAAATATAGTAATTCGTGTCCTGCCGCTGAACTCACTAGCTGGTCAATCCTAGAAAGGGGAAAGCTATCTTTAGGACATGTCTTGTTTAAATCAAAATAATCAACGCATGTTCTCCATTTCCCATTCGCCTTCCTCACAAGCACAGATTCTGATACCCATTAAGGGTAGATGGCGATGTGCATAAACACGCAAACATTAGTTTATCACCTCCGTTTTGAGAGCGACATGTCTCTCCGGATCCATGCCACGTCTTTTTTTCTTCACTGGAATATACTTTGGATCTATATTCAATGCATAGCTCACAATGGTAGGCGAGATTCCACATATGTCAGAGTGAGTCTAAGTAGATACATCTAGATTTGCTTTGAGAAAACTAGAAAGTTCCTTCATCATTATAGGATTCAACTGTGATCCAATCTTTAGGACTCGTGATGGGTCATCATGGCTGACCATAATATCAATCAATAGCTCAACTGGTACAGCCTTGGTCTCCTAGGCTCCTCATCATCCTCAGTTCTATTTCTTTATTGAACCGCCGGAGTTAAGACTCAGGCAACAATTGTCAATCTTCGGCAGCTTGGACGCAGACAGCTATCTTTGACTTCTATTCTCATCTGATCATGCACCTTCTTGAAATTTATATTCATCGAACTTCCACAATCAATCAAAATCCTTCTCACCAACGTAGGACCAATCATGGCTGAATTGGCCATCGAGTCAAATAGCATTTTTTGCCAAGGTCCCATCTTCCATATTCAAACAGCATTCAAAATCTATAACCGTGCTAGTATAGCGCTCCATTTCTTGCCAACTCCTATCCGCTGGGTGCGATCCTCCGACTATCGTATTTGAAAATGACTATACTAAAGGATCGTGCAATATGGATAAATTACTTATGTGGAATAATAAATAAGAGTGTAAAAATTAAAGCAGTAAAGAAAATGACACCAGAGATTTTTATACTTGTTCGAACTCCCGTTCTACGTCTAGTCCTAGATTCCTTCTGGAATTATAGCTAGCAACCCTCACTTAACCCGAAGGAACATGTATTACATCACTTAAGCCACCAAACATGACTTTGACCGCCGGAGCAACAGAACAGGACTTTGACCGCCTGAGCAACAGAATAGGACTTTGACCGCTTGAGCAATCGAACATGAATTTTATTACAAACTGGATTTAACTTTACTTTGTATGTTTTGAATAACACGGATTTGTCACTTGTAGTACACCCTTTCCTATAATCTTATCCTTAAATTAGATGTGTATATTTGTGTATGCATGAAGAATAGGAAGTATAATATTGCTTGAAGAATATGGAAATGAATATGTAAGCAGTGATTGTAAAAAGGCTTGTATATGTTGAACTTAAGAATGCTAAGTGTTATAGATCAAAAGAGAATAGAAAACTAGGTTGTTGGATCTATGAATCTTGAGTGTATGTATAGTGTGTGATGAGAAATGATTTCTAGAAATCAATATCTATTAGAATCTAAGAGTTGTGACCTTCCAGGAAGAAGGAAACTTTTGATCAAAAGAAGGGTCTTTTTGGAGAAAAATGACAGGTATAGATTCAGTCAACTGAACTTGCTTGGGCAGTCGACTGAATTTCAAACATGCACAAAAACATGTACAGTGTTAGTCAACTGACCTAAGCAATTTAGTCGACTGAATGTTGTATATTACAAAAAATTTCACACAGTACCAGTCGACTTAGATATAGTATTTAGTCGACCGAATACTGTTTTTTTAGTGCATACACAAATTTTTTATAAAACATATGGTAAAATGAATTTGTGAGTGAAGAGCTTTAAGGATAAATTTTAACAAAATTCTATACTAGACTATTTACATATAGACTCAATCAATACGAACCATATTTGAGTTGATGAGCTCGGATTTTCCATTCTGAAGTTCATTCGCCTCTTGTCAGCATTCAAAACCTTATGATCCAACAGTATTTATCACCAGCCTTCCATAGGTCCATGTAGGCTACCCAATCCTACGTGGAGCTTGTCCTCAATTGGGGTCAGAAGTTCCCTACCCGCCATCCTGCGTGGCTTCCACAAACTGTTGTAACTCCTTTTCTCATATTAATTTTTCTATAACATCCTGGAGATGCCTGCATTCATTTTTATTGTATGCATAACACTCGTGAAACTGATAATATTTCCTGGTATGCTTCTGTCTCTTTGACGACTCCTTTGGAGGCGGCTTCCTGTACTGCATGGTATTACAAGTACACAGAAAGATATTTTCCAGAGACATTTTCAGTGGTGTGTAACTATCACACATTGGAATCTTAGGCTTCAACCTATCGGAATCCTTTTAAGCTCTTAATACATATCTCAGCCTCTCTTTTGTTGATTTGGCTTATTCTGAACATTCATTTGGACTTTTCCAGAACTGTCATCAAACTGTTTCATCGCAATGTTACTCTAACTTCTTCACTACTCGGTCCTGGGGCATTATTTTTTCGGAGGACCTGGCTTCTTCCTTTCTCAGAAACTGAGTTTCCTTTGAATAAAAGCGCTCCAACATGGTAGGCGGTTAACCAATCAGCCAATTGCCAAACTCTGACTTTGGATCAATCCCTATTGTCACGATTATGAGTATTGCATGATCATTCGAATAATCGACCCCCATGGCAGTTATATGGAATCTCTCCAAATAATCTTTCAAAGACTCCCGTGGAGCCTAGATTACACTAAAAAGGGACATCACACCTTTGCGACGAGTTGCATGCAATTGGAATTGCTCAACAAACTTAGTTTCCAACTCATCGAATTTGGAAATTGATCGTAGGGGTAGTCTCATGAACCACATTGTCGCTATCCCGGAAAGGGTTTTAGGAAAGCATCTACAACTGGTCGCATCATTGGCTCGCGCAGAATCCATCAGCCATTCGTACCTCATAATATACTGCCTATGGTCAGTTTATCCCTCGTAGGTAGGCATTAACAGCATGTTGAATCTCTTTGGGTATTCTACGTGTATAACATTATCGGTGAAAGAGGTACGACTTCTCGAGATTCCCAAGTCATCGTTAGTCAAGCCTTGGTTCACTCTCACAAATGTCTGACCATTACAGATAAGTTAGACGTCTGGGTAGATGGCGCCAAGATGTGGTCGTCTTCCACCACACATATATAGTCCGATCGATGTTTGCAGGTTGTTTCACGCCTTCTCGGGAAACCATCTTCGCAATGCGCATTTCGTACGTTGATTTCACCATCGTCCTAGGGAAGAACCTGATCAACAATCATTCGGAGTCCATCATCCAAATTAATAGCAGTAGCTTCTGTTTGAATCCCAGCATGCATAAGTAATTTCCTTCTCTAGCGAAGGGTCCAACGCTAATTATTCCCAGTGAACCTTGATGGTCTATCCATTGACGCCCTGAATTTTTTGTGTGGTATCCATCAATTCTGCGATGCATGTCTATAACATCCATCTGATGAGCTAGAGCTTTCTGACATTGAGTATGGAGTGGGATCCCTCCTGGCTTTGCCCCATTGCTGCTGATTGACTTGGTTCATTAAGTCGATGTTGGTCTGGATCTGCTAATTTAGCTATCAACAACTCTCCATCAGCACTCTCATTAAATTACGAAATTCAGCTTTGGTAATAGAATCAGTGAGATTCTAAATTTCAACTGGATAATCCACGTTCTGAGTAGTAGATCTTCTATGTCTCACCATCATCAATCTCCTTATTTAGATTTCAGCAAATATGAGTAGTATAAGCAACTTTAGGAAGATAACAACGAATCTCCTCAGGGGATTTGTCCAATCCAGTAGCAAAAAAGGGGATCCCTAGAGGCTAAGAATCAGGGTTTTCAGTGAGAGCACCAAAATGTTTGCATTCAAATTGGTCACAAACACCCAAGAGTAGGTTTACATAGAGAATTAAATGAAGAAAGTAAAATTGAAACTAAGGAACAGAATTAACTAACAAATTAATAAAAGCAATAATAAAGAACACAAAAATTTATAGTGGTTCGACTTTTATGCCTACATTTACTTTGAAGATTATCTTTATTGATCCATCAATAGTCTTGATTACAGCATCAAGAAATATGGAAAACTTGATTACAATAATGACTAAAGTATCCAGCAGCCTAAAAGTCCCCTCAAGTGAACCATGGGGCCTATATTTATAGGGAGAGATGATGAGATATTTCGCTTAGATTTTGAAAGAAGGCTCTCTAGGTCTGTTGGGTCCCACCATAACGATCGGCGAAGCTAACTCGACCATCAATAACAATCGGCCTAAGCTTAACCGATCCTTTTCTTGTCTCCAATCTTGGTGCGATGTTTTTGGGGGTCCCACATGCCTCTTGATACTACTTCTAAAATATGAAGTCATTCTTACTTGTATCTTAAGAGATATGGATGATCTTGGTTGAAATAGGATTATGCACTGGAAGATACCAATTGTTTTTAGGACTTGGCCAAAACGATCGGTCTAAATCTTAGATGTAACTACAGGATTTGCGATTGGTTTTGTAAGCCTCAATCTTTAAATGTCCTAGAAGTTTCAAATGAATTGGCCTTGTGGATCTCAAGATATTATGCGTTCTTCAATGACTTGAACTATTTTATGGATCGTTCTTGATCGATCCATGAAAATCCTTACTTCGTTCGTAACTCGAGCATATGTACTCTAATCGATTCCAAATTTGAAATATAACTTCATGGGGCCAAGCAGTTGCTCTCAATGCTGACCTCATCTTGATTGTGGTTCGATCCAAATCTACCTGAGCATTATCTATAATACTGTATGCAATCAATTTCGAAGGCCGTTGACCATTGGTTCCTAGCCAAATCGATGATACCATGGCCTTACCAAAAGGTGGGATAACAGTCATATACTTTGTGAAACCTCTTGGGAACTCCAAGCCGAACCTCGCCAACCTTACTAAGAATCCGAGTATTTCACATCTCAATGCGCAAACCAAATCCAATCAGTGTGGATGTGAATATAGCCTAATGTGAGCAACCCCGCATAACTTGGCCCCTACTCATGCTTTGGGTTTAGTCATTTTCGACAAAGGATAACAAAGCTAAAAAGAGCAACAAACTATTTTGGTGACGATGCACCATGTAGAAGCTGAACCGATTGTTAATAAATCAACTAACGGGGATAATTAAAACGAATCACACATGGAAATTAAATTTCATGTTCTTATTATTACTCATCTATTCCAAACAAGTGCTATCCCTTAATTGAAAATGAAGTAGGCAAGTCGAGGTAGTGTTACTTCTAAGCATTGCCATGACGACATTTTTAACTTTTGACACAGAAATGAGTCCATCTCATGATGTTTAATGTTAAAAGTATTACTAAATCCTTTCCATATAAGCGATATCGTTTAACAGAACTACTTTTCCATAACCGAATTGAATTTTACTTTTAAAACCAAACTTGTGCTAGGGTTTTACATCAAAATCTTAACATTAAATAACTTTATCAAAATAATTGATTTATTCAAAACCTAAATTTAGTACTTCAATATCCTTATTTAAGTCGATCAATCAATTTTAAAAACGGTGATTAATTATCTCTACGGATTTATTTAAAATAAAAAATTAGCTTTAATCTCAATTCATTGCGTCAAAAAAACACTATTTAAAAAGATAAATTAATTTTAATCATCCTTGTTAAATGATTAATTAACTTTAAAAAAAATTTATTCAAATAATTAACTAACCGTTAAAACCTCATTATCAAAATGCTTATTAATCTTAATCTCATTATTATTTAAATAACTAGTTATCTGTAAAACATCATTAGTAGACTGATTGACTACTTTTATAACATCATTATTAAAATAATTAATTGATTTTAAATCATTATTATTAAAATAATCCATTACTTTTGAAAAATTATTATTGAATTAATTTATTTATTTTAAACCATTTTTGCTTAAACAATCTTTGTAAAACCTATGCATAAGATTTAACATACTTCAAAGGGGATAATGTTTGCATTAAAAATTACATATAATAAGTATGGGGATACATACAAAAGAAAATAACAACTATGCATATGTAGAAAACATCCCTTATCAAATATAAATTTGCTGGTATATAATTTAATGTTCAAAACAATACAATACAGAACTGATAAATATTCTACTTAATAGATGTCAAATACAATTTAATTACCAAAATGGTATTTTATTCTGCTAAATATATGCCAATAATAATTTAATTAGCAGAATGGTGTTTTATCTAGCTAAACAGATGTCATTGGGTTTCATATCGATTGTGGTTACTTAAGGGTAATCGACAAAGAAAACCCCTTGGATAAAATATTCTTTAAAAGAGAGTTTTCTTTCAAAACAAACTCGATTTTTTAGAAATAAAATTAATTTAAACTTTAAACTTTTATCCAATAATTAAATAACATTTAAACTCTTTATTTAATAATAATTAAACCTTTAATTAATAATCAAATAATAATTAACTATTAATTAAATAATTAAATATTATTTAAAATAGTTAATCTTCAAATAAATAATTATCTATTAATTAGTCTCAATTAATAATTAAATAATACTTAACAAAAACTTAAATAATAATTAACTTTTATCAAAAATAATTAAATCTTCATTATGTTTTAATTAAATCTTAACTTAACTAGTAATTAATTAAACCCTTTATTAGATAAATAAATAATAATTAATCATTAATTAATAATTAAACACAAATAAATTCTTAAGTAAATTATTGATTAATAAAAAGTCTTTAATTAATTAACCAATTAAGTACTAGTTTCCTTTATTAACAAATGATTAAGTTCTAATTACCTTACTTAATTAATTAATTAAATAATGATTAAACAAATAAATAGTTAATTAATTAATAGTAATTACTTTTAAAATTTTATATTGAGTTTTGAAAAAAACTTTTCAAAAAGATACTTATGTTAAAATATTTTAAATTCAACAAGTTTTCATTTTTCACGAACTGCATTTATAGCGACTATCCCTATAGGGCCCTGTAATTTTCCAAACTTGATTTATAATTCAAATCACTTTCCAAAACCTTTACCAAGCATTTTGACATACTTTTATAAACTTGGATATAGCTTTTTGAAAACATAAAATAAGGTTTAATACTTTATAATCTTTTCTCGAAAAATATCCTGAGCAGACTAATTAGTAGACCAAGAGATTTTAATGTCGCGACTAACCACATTACTACCAATTTTCTTAGCTTAGAACATCCTAGGAAAAATTACAAACCAAGATTCATAAGCACAACAAATGAATATACCATCATCACATATAGCAAGTCAAGAATTCTAACTACAAACCATACTAACATTCGCTTACCTACTTTTACTTACTAACTTTTGCTTCAGACTTCAGGTCATACAATATCTAAACAATATGTCTATATACATCAACATCCAAAAAATCAAGTAACATATTTCAAAACCAAGATCAACAATAGTTCAAAGTTTAGAACTTAAATATATAAAAGCAAGATTTTTCTCACCTTAAGCTATCCAACCTATTCTAGAACTTCACCAACTTTTTCAACCATCTAGCTCCTAGCTTTAGCTAATGGAAAGACAAGACTTTGGTGGAGAAATTCCATAAATGGATTTGGCCATGATATGTATAGGTTAAGTGAGGACTTTTCTTGGAGAGGTGGAGGGACTTCAGATAACGTTGGATTCAAAAAAAGGGGTTAAAATTCAGTCATTTTCTCTTGGATTTTTGGCTATGTTACTCTCGAAATTTGAAGAAGTTGGCAAAGAGAAAGTTCTTGTGAATTATCTTCATTACCATATAATTTTTTTATTAAATTTGGATTTTTTTTGAGGGAGATATGGTCAAAAGAAGAAGAAGTATTTTAAGGCTTGAAAATATAGATCCGAAAATACTCCGCAAAGAAATGATATTTTGAAAGGGCTAAGCTCATTACTTGAAGAAGTGATACAAATAAAAGTATAGTCAGTAAAAATTACTATGGTTTCAAAAATAAATTCTCCATTATGATAAGAAATGAGGAGGATATAATAAATATAAAGAGGATTATGCAAGAGAAAAAGTGAGTTACCAAAATGCCCTTGTCCTTTACTCTCCACTACCTTCTTGCCACCTCACCCGACTTCCTAATGTAGAATTCGATCAGGCTTCTCAGTTAGAGGCCTTCTTTCTCTTGACATAGCCATAACTATGTTAGAAAACTTCAGTTTCATATTAAGAAACCTCACCAAGTATTCGCCGTCAAAAATTGAGTGAGAGATCCTTATTTAAAACAGTGTGGGACACCTTAAAGTCATGCATTCGAATCTTGGATCCAATTTATGTGGAAAGAGGAATGATCTACGTTCAACTTACGTACTTATTTTATTGGTTCTTATAAATATTAGTTTTATTTCTTCTAAAATTATTTATGTAAACATTTCATAGAACTGACTTAAGCTTAACTTTTTAAATTGTACTGCATCCGAAGAGTATATACCACTATCTGATTCAAACTTTTATATGTTGAATTTATTTCTCTTAATGAAATTCGAGATCCAAATACATGATTTACTTCAAAAAATCTTCTTGAAATGATTTTTATACATTTTAACCAAAAAGTATATATTTATATAGCCTGAGTAACCCCAAAATGATACTAAGGAACTGGATACTACAAATTGTATCATATATTCACTTACCATGAAGGGTAATATTTAAGAGAAGTGCCTACCATCCAAACACATCTTTTTCCCATTTTTAGTTATTTTCGGGCCACTTGAACCAGTTAACATAAAACTCTTCTTTTATTCAAAATCCAATTTGTAAAATAAATAAATATGTTTATATATACTTCTTACTTAAAATTCTCTTTCCAATATATTTGTACTTGTAATATATTTTTTGTAAATCATTTCACAACGTTTATTCTTATTAGATTATAATAAACAACTCTTATTACAATCAAATTTAAATTTAAATTTTTTTATCTCAATACTATCACCGAACGCATTATTGTCGGATTGTGAAACTGAGTTCACAAGGTATTCGTGTTTAATTTAACTAAGGCAATAATTTCTCATAAACTATCCAAGCCTAATTTATCAACAATAAATGATAATGATCAAACATTATCATTTTCTAACAACAAACATATATTATACAACTATAACAATTTTCTAAAAATCTTCTTTTATATTTAAAATATAAAGTAAGTAAAATTATTTTTATTTACCTAATTTTTAAACAAAACTGTGTCCATTAGCCTTGTTTAAGTGTTTTGGAGTTTCCTTCTAAATCCATAAACCACTCAATGGACCAATCAACACAATATAAAACATTTTCAAAAAAATAACAAGTATGCATACATACATACATACATACATACATACATACATACATACATACATATATATATATATACATACATATATATATATATATATTCAAACTCATTCTAGGGCCTCGCTTACCCTATCTCAAATGAATTAACTCCACCTACCTAGGAGTTGAGTTAAAATTACAAACCTAGATTCATGACACAACATATGAATATATTACCATCACATACAACAAGTTAAGTATTCTAATTGCAAATAATACTAACATTCGCTTACTAACTTTTGCATTCTAAGTTTTCTTCAAACTTAAAGTTATATAATAACCAAGCAATATGTCTATGTACATCAACATACAACAAATCAATCAACATATTCCATAACCAAGATGTTTAAAGTTTAGAAGTTTATATAAAAGCAAGATTTTTCTCACCTTAGGCTATCCAACTTATTCTAGAACTTCACCAACCTTTTCGCCACCTAGCTTCTAGCTTTAGCTTATGGAAAGACCAAATTTTGGTGGCTAAATGCCACAAATGGGTTCGACCATGACATGTATAGGTGAGGCAAGGACTTGCTTTGGAGAGGTGGAGGGACTTCGAATAACGTTGAATTCACAAAACTGGACCTAAACTTCAATCATCTTATCTTAGATTTTGGCTATGTTACTCTCTGAATTTGGAGAAGTTTTCAGAGAAAAATCTTGTAAATTCTCTTCTCTACCATTTATTAAAAAGAATTACTCAATTTGGATTTGTTTTGAGGATGATATGGTCAAAAGAAGAAGTATTTTCGAACTTGAAAATACGAGTCCAAAAAAACTCGGTAAAGAAATGATATTTGACGTGGCTATGCTCAAAATTTGAAGAAGTAATACAAATGAAAGTCGTAGCCACTGAAATTTTCTATAGGTTTTTAAAAAAATTCTCCACTAGGATAAGAGATGAGGAAGATATAATAAAAATAAAGAGGAGGAAAATTATGAACAAGTGAAGGGCTATTTACAAACAAGAGAAAATGTGAATTACCTATGTGCCCTTGTCTTTTATTGTCTACTACCATCTTACCACCTCACCTAGCCTCCTTCATCTCATGTACTGATGCCCACACCCTTGGTCCCTCTTCTCATTTCCATGCTAACATGTTTAAACGTGTTTAAGTGCTCTTTGTACTTAATGTTTCTAATGATGTGACATTTATATTTTTATTTTAAACTTTATATACCTATGTTAAATACATTTATACATATACTAACACACATATATATACGTATACAAACTTATTTACAAATGTGTATAGTTATGCTAAAGAGTTCATAATGTTCCTCATAACTTTTTGTTGACGAAAAGTCGAAAATTCGGAAAACGAATTCCGATGATATTTTTTATTTTTCTACGAACTAAATATTTTCATAAACTCTTTGGAAAACTATTTCACCATCATTATTTATTATTTAATAGAGTTTTTTGAATTATAAAACCTATCATTTGAATATATAGAATTAATTAAATATTACCAAATTAAAATGGTGAAATTTCGGGTCGTTACATTGGTGGTCATAGCTTATGTGCCAGCCCTATTATTAAATACCAGTTCAATAACAATACTTACATAGCCCACTGACCTCCCACAGCCAAAATCCCATTAAGGCTAACCTAATGTAAGTCAAGGAAAATGCTATTTTAGTTATTTAATATCTCTTATCAGAAATAAAGCAAACCCATTTCTCCAAAAGTACTGGGCCATTATATATTTCAAACCCAAGACTAACCCTTTGTCTAATTTTTCCTACTTATATACGAAAGCATATTCCTTCCCCAAAGGTCCTATGATTGAAAATGTCCCACGTCAGTAGTAAGCATACACGACTGTTGGTGACCTCTAGACGATGGATAAATTTTTGTTGTGTAACTCTACTGACCTCGTTTCCTAATCCATTCTAAACCAAATCAATCATCCTAAGCCTAATTGTTGGGCTAGGCTCACTAATTCTCTCTCATTCAAAATGTACAATTAAAGCTATATAATTTCTGACTATGAAAATTATAATGCCTCCTAGTTTGTAATTCTTATCTTATACACTAGTTTAATGTATTTTTTATATGTCAATTGTCTATAATAAATGATCATTATTATTCTAATTAGACCATCTCCGATGACATTTATTTAATCGTTCCAATTCAACATATTATGCCTATTTCATATTCCCATAAATGACATATTAAATCCTTCAACCAATCCCATTAAACAAATTTATGTCCCTAATTAATTTCTGTAACTCATTATTAACTGCACATTATTTTCCCTATAAATTTGAAGCTACTATCTCTTTTACATCTCATCTCCTAATCCTAAAAATATGCTATGTATAACTAAACATCCTAATTATAATTAATGTGAATATTGATGTGCATGTCTGTGTATATATATCGGTAGGTGCAGTTATGCATATATATGTGTGTATATTCCTATTTCTAACTATTAATTCCTAATGCAGCACATTCCTTTCCATGTTTTAATCAATCAGAGCTATCCTTTGAAAAACGATTACCATTATAGCTTTCTATAAATAACCAAAAGTGGAACTTTGCTTCATTTGAAATTACAATGAAATATCTCTTTTCTTTTATTGAAATAGACAGTGCAATGTATGGAAAGAACATATGTACTGCACACATCTCTTTCATTTTTGATATATTCTTTATTATTTCAAAATGAAGCACCTTTTGTACATTTGTTAAATTAGATAATTTATAGAAATTACATGGAAATAGTTACAATTAAATTATACCAAAGTCGCTCATAATAAATTAAAGTATAGAAATTCACATTCCAAGTCAAATTATGGCAACCTAAATTAATATTAACAAATAACATCCAATTATCCTAAATCTAGGATAAATCTTACAATCTTACCAACATTTCACTTTAATACATTTTGGGACTGATTTCCAAACTTCCAGTTTATGGTGTAAATACCATTCCTATTCCAATTACTTTCTTACATAATATGTAGACAATATTACTATATGTTCGTTTTAAGCCTATAACTCAATAGATCTTATATAGGCATGCTAATTAAATAAAATTCAATGATATAAATTTCAATGTTGTAAACAAATCACATAATTTCCCACTCATCTTTCAATCTTTCTAAATATCTCAAATCCAAATTTATCCTTTTAATCGACTCCTTTTCCATTCTAATCTAAAATAGCATATATAACAAGATATTACATACTAGTATATTACATATTTGAGAAGAGATCAGGGGTTAAGGGGAACAAGATTTCTATTCTTTCTCATCATTGATTCGCTACTTCTCTTCCTCTCTTTTATTTTCCTCCCTTATCTGATTTTTGTGTGTGTGTGTATAATTTTATAATTTTCACAAATAGAAAAGAAGGGAAAACGGAAGAGCTTCGCTGCTTTGATTAGAAAACATGAGAAGAAAAATGAAGTGCTGGACCTGTATTTATAGGCGCTCGAAATAATCATTTCTGCTAGATTTAAAATAATTAAATCTGGACTGTTTAACCAAGGTTGAATCCTAGACGCCACCTTCAGATTTGGTCGACCGCTCTCCTATATTCGGTCGACTGGTAGGATCCCACATTTATTATAATTTATCTCTTATTTTCCATTTTCAACTATTTTCGTTTCGTAAACTTTAAACGTTAATAACTTCTTCGTTTGAACTCCAATCGCAAAACTCCATATATGAAAGTTTCTTAGAAAATCACCACGAACGTAATGGTGCAATTTCATGATCAAATTCTAACATTTTCTCTAATTTCATTTTTAAGCCTTAATAATTATTTATTATTTACCATAAATTTATGGAGTGTTATACCATCATCGGCTTTTCAATTTCCTTTGTCTTTACCATATCCTGCTCTGGACGGCCATTTGTCATCCTAACACTAACTTTAATATAATCTACTTTAGTGTCCTCCTGATGAAAATATCTCTCAGCTTCATGATAAAACTTTGTGAGATCCATCAGTGGATCCCTTTCTAATGCAACTTTAAACTCGATCTTCCTCGCGACTCTAGACAATACAACCATTAGAATAATCGATGGATCTGGCTTATGAACCTCAGCGGTTGCTGCGTTAACTCTAGTCAAGTAACTTCTTAAGCCTCTCCGCCCCTCTACTTCACACTCAAAAGCATCATCACATTCTTTAATCGAGAAATGTAAACTCTAAAATTTCCCAAGGATCTCTCCACCAATCCAGCCACATGCTTATGGACCTATTCTCTAACTGCCTAAACCACATAGCAGCCAACTCTATCAAGTACAATGAGAAACAATGTCCCATCACTCTTTCATAAGTACCCAAAACCTCTATTTTTCGGGTGTATCTCATCAGATGAATGGTCAGATCTATCCTCCCGCTGCGCAGTTCCAATGTTGGAAGCTTAAAATCAAGTGGATTCCTTGCGTACCTGATGTTAAGGATGAATTGATTTCTATTTACATCCTCCAAACTCTGGTATGGGGTTCCACCTCTCACTATTCTTATGATTATCTCAACTATTTAGTTGTTATCATCTTATGAAAATCTTCAATCCATAACTACGTTTTGCCCACCGTTCCTACGGGGAAACTGTAGCACAAACTCCTTTGATTGCATGTTTTTATCCGGATCCGCTCCTCTAGCTTTAGTCTCCCCCTTATCCCTATGGGAAACTCTGGTACATACTCCTCCGATTATTGTTCATTCACGTTCACTCTCGGTAGCCCAGCTCATCCAAATCCAAATTGATGGTGCCTCCCTGTAAATTCATGTTGATATCGACCTGATTCAGGTAAGTACTGATTTGATTTTATGATGAGGGCGCTATTAGAATTTTCTCCACTATAGCTCCTAACGCTCTTGCATTGGTTTCTAGCCTTTGGTTCTGGATTCCCACTGCTTTGGTCGTCCTTACTGTCCCATCCTTCTAAAGAACCATTTAGAATTTCCTCTTGTCTAGCTATAATTTCATCTTGCGTCTCTTTCATCATTCTTTCCATCTCCTCTTTGTTCATGTAGATGGGTAGGTTTAAACTCGAGGATACATTTTGGCCATTCCCAAGCTCTAGTTGACTTGGTCCTGTGATAGCTCTTGTAGAATGCCTCTTTATTTCTTCCAAACTTTAGACCCGAAGCTTTAATGCTTCAATTCTTCAAATCTAGCTCTTTCTCAATGAAAGCATAAAAATGTTGCATCGGAAAATGACATAATGCCCCAAGTAGATAAATCCAAATCAAATAAGAAAAAAAGGAAGAAAGTAAGAACACATAAGTACTTTTGTAGCGGTTCGTCAAATATTCCGGCTTAAGTCCACTTTAATATTTATTATCTTTCGTATCTCATATTTATAGCCAAATTCTTGTGTAGATCTCACAATCTAGACATGAAAACGTCCAAGTCTTCAACTTTCGATAATCCATCATGAAGACTAGGTCGCACCATGCAATTCCTAGGAGAAAAAACAGGTCTGTATCAATCTGGATATGTGCATCCAATGCCTTGTTTTTCTCTTTAGTTAAACTCTTCACACCTTTCCCTTGCCAAAGCATGTAAGAAAATCAGATCGATGAAACCCAAAAGAGTTCGTAATTGACCTCTTATGGTCTTTTAGATCTTCATCAAACTCCTTGCACTCTGCTATTTCTTCTTCCTTAATAGCTTTCCAAGTCACTGGCTCCATTCATTCATCATTCCTTTGTCTAATCTATATGTTTTAGTATGTTCCAAGACTGCAAGAAATTTGGCTATAATAATCATACAATTTCAAGAGTATCCCCTTCTAATGAACCTTTCATTCTTAGATAACACCAACTTTTAAGATTCATACACTATCTTTAATCCTTTCTTATTTTTACATTATATCTAGAGACCAAATTCTTTCAAATATTAGGAAAATGAAATACATTGAGTAAAGTAATAATCTTTCCCAAAACGAACGAGAGTTAGTGACTTTTCCGGTTACTTTTCTTTTGATATTATTTGCTCCAGTAAATTCATGTCCTTCTCCGCCAACTTCTTTGTAGTTCTTATAATGACTATAGTCTTTGAATACATGAATAATCGCTCTAACATTTAGCGATCAATCATTATCCATGACACTAACAGAGTTTTCTTCTTGCACTATAGCTATTGTGAGTCTTCGACCACATTCGCTTGCAGTTGTTTCATGGGCAAACGACGGTCATGAGCATAATAGCTGGACTTGTTACAAAAATAACAAGTGCCCTTCTTTTTATTTTTTGGGTTGATCTTTTTTTCTTAAACTATATCTCATTCTTAGGTTTTTATATATTTGTTATTTCAACATTATTTTCCTTCGAATGAAACTCAGTTTGCAAACTATCATTTAGTTTTCATTTGTAAGAATCCTCTTCTATTCAAAGATGACGCTGTAAACTCTAAATCATAATCTATTTCTACATGCTTTAATTTTTTCAGTCACCCTTAGAGTGAGGGAGTCTGGAAAATATTACTCCCACTATAAATGATTAAGGGAGATCAATCTTGGCATTTTAAAGTTGATTTACTATATACAATATTTCGCTAACTTATCCAATAATGGACAATAATTCTATAGTATAAAATTGCATACGAAGAATTTCATATTGTTTGCCTTCGATATATTGTATTTTTTCCAGTGTAGTCTAGAGTTTATTCAACCTTTCCAAAAAAATTAATGTGCATTGTAGATATAAGCTGAAGGTGCAATCTTGATATGTCCTCTACTTAGAAAATCATCCTCTTTGTGCTTTGCATATTTTAACTTCGGCACCTTATTATCTATAGGAGTTTCACCAGAGATCTCCTCTAAGTCATCTTTTATATGTGAGAAACGTGGATTATGGATCTTAAGGCTAGAATTAACACTAAAGGGGGTGAATAGTGTTTATAGGAATTACTAAATCTTTTTGAGTTTATATTAATTTGAACACAAATGTATGCAATATTCAGACACGGATAAGATCATATAATCAAACAAAGATGTAGACATAAAGTAAAAGAAGTAAAGGAAAGAACACACCGGATTTAATACTGGCTCAGAGTTACCCTACATCCAGTCCCGCACACAAGTACGGATTTCATTTCAAAAGCAATTGTACAATTACACCCTCGATTTCAAGGCTACGAGGTACACCCTCCAGATTCACAATCCTCTGGGTAGAGATACTTGATTTCTCGGGAAACATGTTCACCCAATTGATTTCTAAGGCTACAATCACACCTTTTCTCGCTTGATTGATTTCCAAGGCCACAATCACACCTTTTCTCATATAATTGATTACAAAAAACCTATAACTCTGAATAGCACTGAGGAGCTTGTTGAGATAGTGATTGAAAAATCAAACCAGAAATAATCTAGTTAGATTCAATGTTGATTTCGGCAGAGTAATTTTAAGAATGTGCATAAAGAAATGTGGAAGAAGAAGAGAAATGAAAAACCATAAAATATGATTAAAAATTCATTGAAAACAACCCCTATTTATAGAAGAACAACAACCATGTTCATTCGTGAAGAGATATGATGAATAGGCACTTCTTTTGAAATTTGAAATTTGAAATTAACTGACATTATGTCGACATGGGTATATTGAGCATGTCGACATCCCAAAGGAATTTTTGGTGGTTTGTTTTTCTTTGAAAATAATTTTTATCTTATATTAAAAACTATTTTAAACTTTATAAATATATTTGACTGTAGTTAAAATACATAAGTAAATATAGAGAATAATATATATATATATATATATATATATAATTTTATATTTAAATCTAAGTATAAATATTAAAAGTTAAATATTATTATTAAAGATAGTTTTAAAACTAAGAATGATTTGATTTTGAAATTAAAGATTACTTTGAGGCTAAAAGTATTTGAAATCAAGATAGATGTCTTTGATTCTTTTAAAAGGAAGGGTTTGAAAACATTTTGAAAACAAGATAATTTTGTAAAATCATTTGAATAAAAAGTTAGCGGATTCAAAACAATGTTCCACTAGATTTTTCGTAGGTTCCATCCTACTTAGGTTTCCATCCCTTTAACGTGCTCGAAGTGGATTTCATTCCACGAATAAATTGGATTTTAAGATGCTAGTGCTTTTCTAGGAGTTTTAACAAAACTCATAATTAAATTACTAATTATTGAAACCTTGAACTCTTGACATCTTGATACTTGTGAGTCTTCAATCTTGATATCTTGAATCTCTATACAGTACAATCTTCATTTTTGGTACCTGCATGGTTAAATCCTGCATATACACATATATCTAAACTATAATGTTAGTATTTATATTTTATAATCTTATTCTAAGGATGTTGTCATCAAAACCATCATCTCAAGGACTAACAATCTCCCCCCTTTTGATGATGACAATCTTTATTTATAAAATATTACTTCTATGCTAATAATTCCTCCTAAAATTAATAACTCCCCTTAATCTATGCCTAACTATCCTATATTATATTTCTCCCCCATTGTCATCAACAAAAACCATCCTAAAACCATAAAACTATACAACTCCCTTTTAAACTAATACTAGAACAACGTATAGTAAATGGAGTGTGAAAGACATTAACATAATTATATTATAATTATTCAATACATAAATATGTATAAGTATATCTCAGACAATCCAATCAAAACGCACATCAAATCCAATCATGTCAAACAATTCAAACAAATCAATCAAATCAAACAAGTCAATCAAGTCAATTAAGTCAAACGAGTCAATCAAGTCAAACAAAACATACCAAACAAATCAAAAACTAATAATCCTATACTATAAGACAATACTACAAACTCCCCCTAAATAAAATACACTCGTTATGTACATATGTATGCAATATGTAGTTTGTAATGCAGTATGAAATGTATGACATATGCAATATGGCATGAGACGGTATGCAGAATGAAGTGCAACTTGTGATGCAAATGATTATGATATTTCATGCATTGTAATTTTTGATGTTATATGAAATGTGATATGAAACAGGATGCACAATGATATGTAATATGAAATAAAATGATAACAAAGTAAAAATAATAATATGTATAATGATATGATGATATATACTATGGTAAGAGATATTCAGATTATAAGATAAACATGAGAGATAAGAAATATCCAATTGACAAGCATATATATGTGTGTGCATATATGTATGTATGCATATATCAAACTATTTATTATAATCACTTCAATCAAACAAAGGTAATACATACAAATTACTAGACTTAGGTTAAGGAAACTAACGAATGGGACTGAAAGAGTAGTAAAGACAAGAGTTTAAAGGTAATAAATGGTATTAAAACTATAACATATTCGTGAAAGGAAGTAATCAAACTTAGTATCAAAATCAAATGCTAAGAAATATGGACTTAAACTATATATGATCAAATATGGTTTTATAAAAATTAATACCCTAATTATTTAATTTATTAATTTTTTTTTAAACTTGGTTGATTTTTTTAAGAGTCCAAACTTCCATGTTTATAAAAGAACTTAACTTGCTAAATAAAACCTTTATATCAAATTATTATTGATTAAAATATTTAGAAATATGTTTAAACATCTTTAAAAAAATATCATAATGAAATATTAAAAATAAAAAAATTGAAAAACTAAAATAAACATGTGTTATGTTAAGGCCTATTTCATTCAAAATTTTAATTAATTACTAAAAAATATCTAAACAATTTTAAAATATTGTAATATAAGTTACAATATAACTTTTAAAAAGAATAGAGAAAAATTCTTAATTTAGATATTATTTTTACATAGTTTAAAGTTTCAAGTAGAAAACACAGCATTTGCAGAATGTTGTAAAATTTTTTGGAGTAAAATATATTCAAAACATTATAAACAGAAATTGCAGCATTTACCAAATGTCGTGAAAAGTTTATGAAAAAATACTGCATTTTATAGCACAGAAATGCTATAAAACGTATTTGTAACATAACAGAAGCAAAGACAGCATTTCAGAAATGCTATCTAAAGTTCTGGGCCTGTTTTTAACATGATTTTGCTTTAAAATAGTTGATTTTTGACCTATTTTTTTATAGTAGTTAATATAATTAAAGTAGTTGAAAAAAATAAAAAAATAATAATGAAAAGACATGTGTAAAGACAATTGGCATTATGCAAGTAAAAATGCTTCTATGAAAGAACATGTGTAATGACATGTGTCATTTTGCATGTACGTCACTATCTATTCATATGACAAGTGTCATGTGATATGGCACAATCTTAATATAAAAATACCCTTATTCTAACATTCTATATTACTTCTTTTAATTTCTTAAAATATAAAATTAGTATCTTAAAAGAAATATAGTACGAGAAGTAAAAATAACATTAGAAAAGTTGAAATCACGAATGATGGTATGCTTTTCTACTTAGTATAGTTGTTATAAATTAGTAGTAAGATTTTATTTGAAAGAAACGTATTCTAAAAGACTTTAAAAAAAATTAGACTGCTATATTAATAGTTATACTATGGTGTGTCGATATATGGACCAAAAATATCAAAACTTATAAAAGAGATAAATTTCTATACCTAAATAAACGCATAAATTTATATTCCTAAATGCAACAACAAAGATGAAATAATAGTAAAGCGTACCAATTTTCACACTCCATCTTTCTAACTTTGTTGTTTTTCCATTGTCGTGAACCACACATTTATCCCTTTCAAAATATGACGACGAGATCTGTTCTATTGCGACGGGCTCGTTTTTCTAATCAGCGTAGTATATTCATTTGCTGAATTTGAAGACCGTATGAGATACAGATGATTTTGTAGATCGACCAACTTGGCGCCAAAACTTTGAATTTAAATTTTAAATGAATGGACACTTCAACCACTATAAATAGGCCCAACATTCACCACTTTTCATAAAAGTTTCTTTTCTTCTTCTTCTTTCCGTTTTTCTATTCACCATCAAACTTCTAGAAGGCATATCTCCTTCGTTTCTTAACGGAATTGGATGAAACCGGCGGCAAATCGAAGAGAAAGGCAAGGGCTATAATCCAGTAATAGTTTGTTGACGAATTTGGACAGAATTGCGGTGAAACAGGTCAAACAGTAAGAAAAATGCAGAAAATCTCGTACACAGTTTTTCAGTTTTGGATAGCCAACTTCATACTGTCATCTCTTACTCAATTTTGATCGTAATTTAATGATCCATCCATCAAAATGATCATGAGAACAAGAAATACAGTCGGGAAAAGGAGTTGGGACAAAATACTCAAATCTTTGGATGCAATTTGAAGAATTCGATTGACAGTTTTGCTTTTTTTTCTCTTTGTTTACCAAAACTTCATTTGACCATAACTTGGTCATTTCTTGACGGATTCGCACAAAACCAGTGATATTGCGAAGTACATGGAGAGAAGTAAATTATTATATCGAGTTGTAGATGAGACTCAAAAGCTTTGTATTAATCTGGTACCCATGTTATTGTCGATTGCCATTATATATCCAATTGTCCTTCTTGATTGACGAATGGTTATCTGGTATCTTTTGACCAATAGTCATTAGACATAATTCTTCTCCTGCAAAACAACATAACTTTTTAAAGAATCATGTGACTTTTCAAAATAACTAAATATAGTTTTAAATAACAATATCATAATGATTCTGTGACATATTCATATGAAAATAATGTTAATAATTTTATCAAAAAAAATTGCCGTTTTAAAATTTTTCAAAATTCCGATTATGAAAACATTGAAAACCTTGCTCTGATACATAATGTGAGAAATGCGGATTACGGATCTTATGGCTAGAATTAACACTAGAGGGGGGTGAATAGTGTTTATAGGAATTACTAAATCTTTTTGAGTTTATTTTAATTTGAACACAAATGTATGCGATATTTAGACATAGATATGATCACAAAATCAAACATAGATGCAGAAATAAAGTAAAAGCAGTAAACGAAAGAAAGAACTGGATTTTATACTGGTTCAGAGTTACCTTACATCCAGTCCCGCACACAAGTACGATTTCTTTCAAAAGCAATTGTACAATTACACCCTCGATTTCAAGGCTACGAGGTACACCAGCCAGATTCACAATTCTCTGGGTAAAGATACTTGATTTCCTGGGCAGCAAGTTCACCCAATTGATTTCCAAGGCTACAATCACACATTTTCTCGCTTGATTGATTTCCAAGGCCACAATCACACCTTTTCTCGTTTAATTGATTACAAAAAGCATATAACTCTAAATAGCACTGAGGATCTTGTTGAGATACTGATAAAGAATCAAACCAGAGATAATCTAGTTAGGTTCAATGTTGAGTTCGGCAGAGTAGTGTTAAGAATGTGTATAAAGAAATGTGAAGAAGAAGAGAAATGAAAACCAGAAAATATGATTAAAAGTCCGTTGAAAACAGCGCCAATTTATAGAAGAACAACATCCATGTCCATTCGTGAAGAGATATGACGAATAGACACTTCTTTTGAAATTTATATTTTGAAATTAACTGACACTATGTCGACATGGGTATATTGAGCCTGTCGACATCCCAAAGGAATTTTTGGTGGTTTGTTTTTCTTTGAAAATAACTTTTATCTTATATTAAAAACTATTTTAAACTTTATAAGTATACTTGACTATAGTTAAAATACATAAATAAATATAGAGAATAATATATATATATATATAATTTTATATTTAAGTCTAAGTATAGATATTAAAAGTTAAATATATTATTATTAAAGATAGTTTTAAAACTAAGAATAGTTTGATTTTGAAATTAAAGATTATTTTGAGGCTAAAAGTATTTGAAATCAGGATAGATATCTTTGATTCTTTTAAAAGGAAGGTTTTTAAAACATTTTGAAAACAAGATATTTTTGTAAAATCATTTGAATAAAAAGTTAGCGGATACAAAACAATGTTCCACTAGATTTTTTGTAGTTTTCCATCCTACTTAGGGTTCCTTCCCTTTAACAGGCTCGAAGTGGATTCCATTCCACGAATAAATTGGATTTTAAGATGCCAATGCTTTTCTAGGATTTTTAACGAAATTCCTTATTAAATTACTTATTATTGAAATTTTGAACGCTTGATATTCTTGATACTCATGAGTCTTCAATCTTGATATCTTGAATCTCTATACTGTACAGTCTTCATTCTTGGTACCTGCTTGGTTAAATCCTTTATATACACATATATCTAAACTATAATGTTAGTATTTATATTTTATAATCTTATTCTAAGGTTCTTGTCATCAAAACCGTCATCTCAAGGACAAACATTATAATCTAGAAAAGTTTAATGGTGATCAAGAAGAATTTCATGGTTCCTTGCCACTGAATGAAATTATCTCCATCAAATCGCTTCATTGAAGTAAGGTGTTAATTTATGACTTGAAAGGCATTAATACTGCTTGAATCTTCCATAGTTGCGATTATTACTGAAAATAGTTGGAATATTTAGAGTTAGATTTAGATATCGATACAAATACTGCACTTTTGACTTTAACGTTCTAACTAGTGGATTCCTTCAAACAATAATTCAACCCACCAAGTACAAATGGTTTACCAAATTATTGACCTTTAGGATTCACTGAAGCCTTCTAATAGTGTAACTGAATTCAAGGTTTATACGCCTTTGATTCAACTAAGAATAATCTATATTTCAAAGGTGGGTGAAGCAATATAGTAGTGATCAAAAAATGAAAAGAAAGAAGAAAAATTGATTATTGAAAGTGTATTTGGCTTGCCTTTATAAAGATAGTGAAGAGGCACCTTCAATGGTTATATCCATTCAATTTCAAGCATTCAAGAATTATTGTCTCCGGCCTTTTAAATACCCGCCATTTGCAACTATTCAAAGTTCGAACTTCTGGGCTTGTATACACGCTGTAAGGCTTATAAAAAATGATCCAAAAGTACCCCAAATCCAACTCAGTTGGCCGGACGGACGGATAACGATGGTGCATGCGCATGTATGTTGACGTGCATGACTCCCTCTTCAATCCAAGAGAAAACATTTAGGTGCCCAAACGGTCGAACTTTCTCTTGGAAATCCATTATATAACAAAGTTATCTTTATATCTTCCAATATGTGGGACAAAAGTCTCATTATCCTTCTTCTAAACAATGTCCAAGTCAAACCTATTTTTAAAATTTATAACATTTTACCTTCACTTTCAAAATAAAACTGAAATAAAAAGGAATAGCTGCATCACTTAAGTGACGTCCTACGTACCTAAGTAGGATTAAACTGACAGTTTAAAGATCAATGATTTATGTCATTGTGGAAATCAGTACCTAAATAAGAGGCATCTTTTAGGTTTGAACCTTCGCATCCCATCGAGGTCATTAATAAACTAGTATTGAATTGAGTAACCCTATAAGAAAATCGAAACAGTCAAGTATATTAATTTTCCTAAGTAGAGTGTTCTATATGCCCAAGCGCATTAATGGTCATGTTCTTTTAGTCCCATCGGGCTTTGTGTGTATAAATAGATCTTTCTAAACCTAGCAGCCTTTTCATTTCTTATCTCTGTACTTACAATTCTATCTGCCCGCTTCTCCTTCTCAATGGTAGAAGTTCTATTATCTCCAAAGACAAATTCAAATCCAAATCAATTTCAAAAATTCAAACTTCTCCAAACCCTAACATATTATATATAGTTGGAAATCCCTCAATGAGCACAACCTTCTACAATGATTTGTTTTTCGATTCAAATCGTCATTCGGCTAGAAATGGTTCATTTATTTTTGGTCGTTCGTACGTGGATTTGTATTGACGGTGGATTGGCGACGAGAGTTTGATCGGGTTGTGCCGGAGTGAAGACGGTTTTGAGGCAAGACAATCTATATGGTTCACTTGGGCCAGAGGGTGCATGGATGGCCGTGGTTGGCACGTGAAGCTCGACGGTGACGTGGGTCCAGCGGAAGCTGGAGGTGGCGACGTGGGTTGCGGGGGTGCGGCTTTGGTCGAGGGTCACAAAGGTGTCTCCCAATCGAGGAGTTGCAGTCCCGGGCGGTTGAGGCAAGTGGTCAAAGTTGATTTGAAGTGGCCACCATTGTTTGTTCAAACGCGATGAACAGTCGCGTGATTATGGTTGGAATGAAGGAAATCGCATGATGATGTGGAGAGATACAATTTGTTTATTATTATTTTATTTAAAATTTGATTTAAATCTTTTAATGTCAATAACTTTTGCATACGGGGTCCAATTCATGTGCGATTTGTTCCATTAGGATCATATCGAGATTTTGGACATATTGGAACTAATTTGGATGAATTATGAGATTGTACAAATTTGGGCCTTTTTTGGATTTCAAATCGATTTGAAATCAAATGTGAATGTTTTAACACACTCACAACTACTAGATTATCTTATGTTAGTTAAATTAAATTTATGATGTGAGTTGTAATTTATTGGTTGATGTTTGGTATATTTAATTTGTCATTCCAGATAAATCTGACTTTTACTGAATTTAATCACCATTAATTTAATATTAAATTTTAAATTGCCTGTTAATACCTATTATTGATCAGTCAATTGTTGTTGTTTATTTGTTGATTTGAATGGTGATAGTGATGGATGTTTGATTTTTGATATTGGATGATTGGATGTTATATTTTATATTGTTATAATACTACAAGTTCCCTTAGTTATTGCTAGAAATTCACTATGGGTTGAAATGATACATACTTGAACAATCTATGGATTAGGGAAAAATTGTTATGGGTTGAAATGATAAATCCCAGTGATTTTATGGATTTTGAATTTATTTTGGGATTGCGGGTTGAAATGATATATACCCTTGAATTTAAACCTACTGCAAATTGAAATGATATATTTTCGTATCACTTGACCCTAGGGTAGAAAACTATATACGGACAGTGGATTTAGTTAAATTAAATGATTTTTAAATCCTTTAAATTTGAATTCAGTTGAATGATATTTTGAAATTAATTTTGGTTTACATAAACTGTATTATTTTGAAAATCCAAGCTTTAAATATTGAAATTGGAATTGGTTTAAATGAATTGTTTGAAGGATTTAAATTGAAATTTAAAAGCCCAAAGTGGTCCATATGTTGTTGAAATGAAAAAATAGTCTAATTTGATATTAATATAAATTGTGTAAAGATAAATGATCTTAAAAATCCCGATTTTTAAGATTTTCAAACTGTTAAACTATTTTTATCTAATTTGAGCTATTTTAATCTATGTTATCTATTTTAAACTATATTAAAATATTTTTATCTATTTTAATTTATTTTAATCTATTTATAAACTATATTAATCTATTTTACTCTATTTTAAACTATTTAAATCATATTAAACTTTTTTAATCGATTCTAAGCTATTATAGCTATTTTTAAACTATTTAGTCTATTTTAATTTATTTTAAACAATATTAAACTATTTTAAAGTGTTTTAAAATATATTGACTATTTTAAACCATTTAGGACTATCTAAACTATATATCTAACTTTTAGTGGTGCAAGGTTGAATTGGTTATATTTAAATCCTTGATTTAAAAACAAATATGGTTAGATGATGTTGTAATCAAAGTTGGGATTTGAAATGATATTTTCTGGTGAAATAACATATTCTAAGTAAATATGACGATTTTAAAATGAGGGTTTAACCCTTTCTGGAAGTATGATTTCGAAGGTAAATATGATTTCCGAAGTATTATGATTTTGGAAGTGACCTGATTTCGAAAGTAAACATGATTTCGGAAGTGGTGATTTCAATGCGATATGATTTCAAAAGTGAGTATGATTTCAGAAGTATTATGGTTTGAATTGAATATGATATTTTGATAATAATTATGAATCGGTTTTGGAAATGTAAAAGAACCAACAGTATGAAATAAGCATTTGGTTGTTAAAGAGACCGAGATCAGATATTGTCATACTCTTTGCGAATATCGAAAACCACTTTAATAATTGTGTATGTGGTGGAGATTCCAGAACGAAGCAGGATGGTTTGGCGAACGATTTTGTATGAGGTATTTACATAGCCCTAACTCTCATGAGTCAGCTTGATGTGGCTAAAATAGAAGCCATGCCGGGCCAAGTGGGGTTGCTCCTCCTATCGGGCATATTTTTTCGATACCATATTATGGATTTGTGATTGATTTGGTGGCCACCCCTCGATTTCGATTATGTGAGTCGTTTCGAGGTGGGTGGTGGTAGCTGCTATGCGTTACCACCATTCTGGATCTGCAAAACGATAGTATCTTACCCTGGGCATTTAATTGTGTGCCTTGTCACATGCCCTATCGCGCCTTCTATGAGTTAGGCTTGTATCGTACCTATAGAGTGCTCATTGAGTAAACCTCCATTTTACGAAGGAGCTTACAGTATCTATATAGACTACGAAAATATGTAAAATGTGTTAAGGGGGAATGGGTAACACCTTAACACTATTTTAATAAGTTACTTTAAAGTATACACTATTATAATAGCGTACTATACTATGTATGTAGATAGTTCAACGGATCCTTAGGAGATGGGAATCCCGAACATCTCTTAAGTGATTGCAGTCACGTAAGACACTGGATAGGAGATGTCAAAACCCGTAAATATCTCTGACGCCGTTACACTCATATCTATTTACTGTTGATTTAACTTGCATAAGATCTTTTAGTTTTGACTCGAGTGTTTTGTCTTTTCATTATGCACGGGTCAGTCTGAGCTTTTTTGTGTATGAAGACTGATTTTTTGGAGGATGAAGACGGAGATTTATATACTATTATTATTTATTACATTTATTCCATTGCATCATATTGTTCCGCTGCATTGTTATTTATTTCTATTGTATGTAACTCTAATTTTGTAAAAAGTGTAATCAAATGTTTTTTGTAAAACAGCTTTATGAATTGTTTATGTGATTATTATATTTTGTCATTCTACTGCGAGATTATGTGTTTATTTTTCGTTCTTTCTCAACTTTTTCTTATTTATCCCATAACAATCCTCCTTTTTGAATGGTTTGATTCCGATATGTGTGGTATTCATCGATTTGGACCGCCCAAAAAGGTGGGTCATTACATTTGGTAACAGAGCTTTGATTTAGCGACAACCTTAGCTTTGTGGGATCTGACTCATTAGAAATAGGGTAATAATACCATAGAATGAGTCGTTGAGTGTATATATATGAAAGCGCGTATTTTTTAGTGTTATAAAAGGTTTTGTATTGTGGTAATTTGTTCTATTTAGTATTTATAAATTCTGGCCGGTACATCGAACGCTATGGCGCCGATAGGGATTTCTAAACACTAAATAGGGCAGACCGATGCAATATTGTTTTGAAATATACGTAAACGAGATAATTTTATCTAATATTGTATTTTGTATATAAAAGAATAATCTTCATAAATGTATATAATTATATGTGATATGTTTGGTTATTGTTAGGAAATGAAATTTATAATTGTTAGTTGCAAAAATGAGATCGTAAATAAAATGAATACATATTGGAAATATGCAAACTTAAGTTCTGGGATTTCTTGAAATTGGTTTTCAAAGGATTTTGGAATATAATATTAGCATTATTTGGAGGTATTTTCGAATAGAAATGTTTTTAATATGATTTGAAAGAGACTTTTAAAAGAAATCTTAAAGGAAATAAGTTATGTACTCACCTCTCTATCGTTGGAAAATAATTTCGGTAATGAGTTCGAGTCTCGAAGTGGAAAGACTACTCTAGTAGTTTTACTACACCTTTGTTTTGATAAAAAAAATCTTAATTTTTTGATTTCTAAATATGATTTGATCTATAAAAGGTATGAGTATATATATTAATTTAAAATGATTTGGAAATATAACCCGGAGTTAGTTCTTAAACTTTCTGATAATTAGTAGTTTTCAGTTATTGTAATAAAATGGAATCTTAACTATTTCAATAATTGGAAACTTCCAAAAGGAAAAAAGAAAAAGAAATTAAGAGTTAAGTGATAATGAAACGTAAAGAAATTAAAGGTTGTCACTTATAAATTAAAAAGTAGTGAAAATTTAGAAGATAGAATTATTGAATATTTTATTAACTAAATGAATAAGATGAATTTGTGTAATATTCAATTGCATTCTAAAAGACACACACACACACACATGTGTGTGTATATATATATATATTACCAAAATATTATAAGTTTAAGTGTTAATAAGAATGTGTAATAGAATATTATACAAGTAAAACTTAGAAAATGAAAGTGTTCAATTGAATTATTTCTGTAAGAAAAAAGAATTTTGATGTTATAAAAATGTTATGAACTTAAGTTTTGAAATGCTAGAAATGGAACTTAATAGGAATATTGTAAGTAAAAATTATGAACTTAAGTTAACATTTTAAGCTAATTATAATAAGATTAAAAAGTAAAGGTGAATTTTTTGTTAAGTAAATGATTATAGCTTTTGATAATGTTGAAGTGATTAAGAAATAGACTTAATATTCAATTGATGTTATAAAAAGGAAAGAGTAAATGTAAATTAAAGGTAGAAATACTTAAGTATTAAATGTTTTATTATTGGAGATCAAATATATCAAAAAAAGTGAATTAACTTGCAATGAAAAAGTATGTAATACTTAAATAATGATTCATAGATTATTCAAAGAATTGAATGGAAAGTGTATATGTAAGAAAGTGAATATAATTTAGTAGAAAATTGCATTATATGAATAAATGAGAAATGAAATTTTGTAAGTAATGAATGAAAATTAAAGGAAATATAGCATTGTATGAATGAGAAAAAAATGAACAGTAAATGAAGTGAAATGAGATTTAAAAGAACAAACTTAAATAACATTGGAATTATTGTTTATTGTGACTTATGAGATGGATGGGAAAGGATACTTCTTACCGTAAAAGATGTATAAATAATTTGTTATGATTTGTCTAAGACTATTGAGTGTATGGTATGCTTAGTAGTTTATTTATCATTTTATACGATTAAAAGTCTCTTAACCCGAACAAACCATCTATTTTGGTAGCTGTGGATGGATGATTGATTTATTTGTTGAAAATGATGTTTGTACTATTTGTTTGCAAATGATTATTGTTATGCTGTGATTGTTTTGTTGTTATTAGTCGAAACAACTTAAATTTCTCTTTTGTATAATTATTAACTTCTTTAGATTATGTACGTGAAATACAGGTTTATGGAAGCAATAACTACCGCTTTTGGTTTCATAAATAAGCGTTATTTGCTTGACAAATAGGTATGTTTTCGGATTACAATTCTTTAGCGATATTATATTGTTTTCCCATGGTTTGGTGTAACGAATCGAGAATTTTCAACGATTTTATAACGTAAATAACTAAAATTTCTTGAAACGTAAATAATAAAATTTTAAAATAAAAATTGATATTTGGAATGCGTTTATTTAATTATAGTAATTGGTAAAATTTGATTGCAAAATATGAAAGTTAATTTATTTGTGAAATTTCCAATACAAATTCTTTCAGTTTATTTGTTGAAAATTTAATATTTTCGAAATCGGAATATTTTTATATAATAAAAATGTAAATCATTTTCTAGGAAAGGCATCGTAACTCAATTTGATAAATTTGGACTTATATAGCTCCGTTTATCTTATTTCCTATGTTTTAGCAGCATTTTCAGTAGCAAAAATTCGAGTTTTCAAAATTTGATCGTATCATTGATATCTGTGTACTATTCTGTTCATCTCGTCGTACTGATGTTCATAGTATACTTATTTCTGTATTTTGAGGTCCGATGCACGGCGAAAATGATAAAGTTGTAGCGGTACCATAATTGTGACTTTCAACTCTCCTATACCTTTTCAAATTTTAACCATGCAGCAAACAATAAATTGCTTTAATTGTCTAGCCGAATCAAAGGGGGACCGTTGCTATTACATTGATTTCCATATCTTTATATGCATGCCCTTTTTTCGCCAAATTCTGTTCACAGATCAGGTAAGTCATTTGTCTTCCTGTAGCTTCTTTGTTCATTTTTTTTGTTTTTGCTTCTTCTTCCTAGATTCAAACCCGCTTTTTCCTTTCTCTCTCCCCACTCCAACCCGAAAGTAGCACATGTGAATCCCCCTAGTAAACCTATGCAAACCACTTTTCTCCATGCATACTCCCTCTCCCCATGCCTAACCCCTGGCACACCACCGCTTACACCCACTCCCATGCCATGACCCCAGCGCCATCGTGTAACAGACCCCTTACCTCTCAGCACCTCCACGTCTAGAACACCACCAAACCCTAAGCCGAGTTCAAACCCACGTGCACTCCTCCATTCGACCCAGGCACTCCTCGCCAAGCCGAGCCTCTTCCTTGTTTTTTTGAAAAGAAAACAACTTATATTCATGTCGCTTCTATATATATATATATATATATATATATATATATATATATATATATATATAAGCTGTTATAAATAGTGTGTGTCTGTCATTTTGTCAACATGACAGAGCATTTAGATCTTGATACATCCATTTTGGAATTGCATTCATGATCTATTTGGTCCTTTATAATTAGACGGATAAAATATCATATTGTGGATGTCGAGTCGTGAGCCTTGGAACATATGTATGTGTATGATTAACTGGGGTGTTTATTTGAGTATATTAGTAGTGTAACTTTCATATACACGTATGTATGGCAACTATTACATACATACATACATACATACATATATATATATATATATATATATATATATATATATATATGTCCTCTGCATAAAGCTGTCACCTAGGTTGTACATATTTCTTTTTCTAATCTGGGTCTAAAGTGCTTTGAAGCTTCCTACCCCATTTGCTTTGCTACATATAATGGAGAGAGGCTTATCTTTGCTATCCAAGCTTCTATGTGTTTCCTATTTGTTGTACATGTTACATACAATACATAAATACATATATGTATTGTTGAAAAATTTATAACGACATTTTGAAATTGTCGACAAATTATATATAATGTACATATTGCATGTGTATGTTTTGGCGAATAAACGTGTAGTATATAATTGTTCTTTCAAATATTATAGAACAAATGTATACGTATATCACTCGTATGTAAATATTTGTTTTATTAAATTATCGTGCTAAAATCCGCTTTCATGTTTGTCGCAGCTATTTGAAATATCATGCCGTGTCCATGTCGACTGCTCTCGAATTCCATCATTCTCTAGCCATGAAAGGTGAGAAATCAGTCACGATTAATATTGTTATACTTATTAATTTAATTTCATAGGAAATGAAATTTTTTTAATGTGCAGTTAAAATTGAATTGCTAGTTATTAACTATTACATATGACATGTCGTTACTTTAAAATTTATCACTTGTGAAAATTGTCAACATGACATGTTAGTTGATTATTTTATTTAATTGTTATTATTACCAATCATATATGCCAGTAATTGTTATGTTATGTTATTTATTGTCCCCACTCTGAAAGTTCACTTAGCTTTTAGAAATCTCTATGGTTTGAAATGATACATACCCGAATGGACTTTAGAATAGGAGAAAAATTCGTTATGGGTTAAAACGATAAACCTAAGTGATTTTCAGTTAGTTTGAAATTTTGGGATTGCGGGTTAATAATGTAAATTCGTAAATTTAAACTATTACGGATTGAAATAAGAAATATTTGTATCACTTGACCATAGGATAGAAAATTATATACCGACACCGTTGGTCTATTTTTGAAAAATCATTTCCAAATATTTGAAAGGAAATGTATCAGTTTGATTTTGAAATTTAATAAGTACTCTATTTTGTTATTGTAAAATTCATATCCTTAAATGTTGATTTTGGAAATTAATTTTTTTTATAGGTTTTATTTAAAAGTAATTTGTAAAATTTTGCTCATAGTTTTATTTTCTAAAATATATAAAATGAAATTTTAAATAGATAAATAAAATGTTTAGTTTATTTTAAATTGTATAAAATTTAGTTTTTATTTAATATATATAATATTTTTAAAAGGTCTATTTAATTTATATTTAAAATAGATTTTTATAATTTTAGTAAATACAATAGTTGGAAAGGTACATTGGATTTTGATTGGTAACTTAAGCTAGTTATTAATTGAATCTAAATAAAAATTCATTCATAACTTAATGACTTTGGAAATGATTTATAACTTGTTTAATAAAAGGTGATTAAATGAATACTTTAAAATTTAAATAGAATTAAAATTGAATATTCGCTTAGACTTAAATTTGTAATTGAGATTTTATTGAAATATATATTAAGTAATTTTATAAATGATCATGGTATGAAATAAGCGTTTAATTGTTAAAGAGACCGGGATTGGATATTGTCATACTCTCTGCCAATACCGAAAACCACTTTAACAACTGTGTACGTAGTGGAGATTCCAGAACGAAGAAGGATGGTTTGACGAATGATTATGTATGGTATTTACGTAGCCCTGACTCCCATGAGCCAGCTTGATGTGGCTAAAACATGAGCCACGCCGGGCCAAGTGAGGCCATTCCTCCTATATGGCACATTTCTTCGAAACCATATCTATTGCTGATTTTGGAGTGCACACCTTTGATTTGGAGTGTGTCTCAAGGTGGGCGGTAGTAGCTGCTATGGATTACCACCAGTCCGGATCTACAAAATGATAGAATCTTACCCTAGGCATTGCCTCGAGAGCCTTGTCACATGCCTTATTGCGCTTCTTTGAGTTTGTTTTGCACCATGCCTATGGAGTGCCCTCTGGGTAAACCTTCAGTTTACGGAGGAGCATACAGTACTGTATAAACTATGGGAATACATATAAAATGCGTTAAGGGGGATATGGGTAACGGCTTAACGCTATTTTGATATTTTACTTTACTGTAGACATTATATGCATAGCGTATTATATTATGTATGTAGATAGTTTATCGGATCCTTAAAAGATGGAATCCCAATTTTCCTTTAAGTAATATTGCATTTACTTGACATTTCACTTGAACTTGATTTATCTGCATAAGAATGTTAATCCAGATTCGAGTGCTTTGTTTTGCTTTACGTTCGATTCAGTTTGGGTGTCACAGCTTTTGAAATTTATCTTTTGGAGCTTGGAGTTTGCTTGGAAGACCTATCTTATCTATTTCAGTTTTTAGTTTATTTCTGTTATCTCAGTTGTATGTTTTAGACTTGTCACTTACCTTTGCATTAGAGACTTCTATGTTTTGGGATTTTTGATGTATTCTGTTTTGGACTATGTTATTTCTGTATTAGTTTCATGAACTACAATTTATTTATTCCGCTGCTTTGTTGAAAACTCTGTGTCTGTCATTTGTGATTGATTTATTTACAGTATATGTTGATTTATGCCAAATAAATATATTTAATCCATTATTTGGACCAATCCAAGTCTGACATGTGTGGATTATTGTCGATTTGAATGGCTCGAAATAGCGGGTAGTTACAGTTGGTATCAGAGCTCTGGTTTTGGCAAACTTAGCATATCAGGAGAAAACTCATTCAAAATTAGGTAGTAATACTCTTGAATGAGTTGAATTAATTTCAAAATCATTTTTGTTCCTACTTGAAATTCTTAGTTAAAAGTCCCTTCGTTTAGGACTTCTTTCGAAATTTTAGAACTCGTTGTTCTGAAGGCTATTCTTGTCTTTTCCTGACGAGTAACCGTAGGAATGTTCATGTTAGGGGTCATGGAAATGCTCCTGCACCACTGGTTGCCTCTGCCCTACCTGTTATTGCTACGGTTGTCGCACCTTTTCAGCCTGTTAGGTTCACTCAGCTTTGTAAGGAGTATTCTGAGCTTGGAGGTACTAAGTTCACTAGAGCGGAGAGCATTATCGAGGCTCAGCAATGGCTGAAAAGTCTTGAGAGGATTTTCGCTAGACTTGAGATCACAGTTGTCCACATGCGTCATTTAGCTACTTGGTAGTTACAGGAGTCCACCCAGGACTAGTGGGAACCTGTTACGCTCATACTATTGAGGCTAATATCACTTGGTTGCAGATCAGGGATGCTTTTATGGCCAAGTGGATGCCCGAAGTCGGGAAATCTCAGTTATATAGGGCACTCATGGATTTTGAGCAGGGTGATATGACTTTTGCTGAGTATGAAAGGAAGTTCAATGAGCTTTCCAAGTTTGGTCCCAGTTTTATTGACATTCAAGTCAAGAAGAATGAGATGTTTATTCATGGTGCTCGCCTAGAGTATTATGACCGCTTGAGTAGTCATGTTCATTGTACCTTCACTTCTCTGATGGATATGGCCACTCGACTTGAGAACCCTACTTCCAATGAAAAACAGGCAGTTTCATCATCCCAGGGTACTTCTAGTGGTTCTAAGTAGAGGAAGCCCAACTTCCACTAGTAGAAGAAGAATTGGCAGAATGCTCATGGTATTGGATCTATTCCTCAGAAGTGATCTCTCGACCTTCCTTCTATCACTTGTTTCAAGTGCAACCAGTAGGATTACTATGCCAACAGTTTTCCATCTCCTGTCGGTGCCGTTGTCCCTCCAACTTAGGCCACCAGAAACAATCTTTGCCACCTTTTTCTACAGCCTGGTCATTTCAAGAATAACTGTCCCACTCAACATAGATGCAAGACATCTAGAGTCTTTGCCATGACTTCTTCCACTCCTCCTCATCCTCCTCCGCCTGTCAGTGATAACCAAGGTACTCTTCAAAGTTCTTTTTCTTTACACGACTATCCTTTTCGTGTTTTATTTGACACTGGTGCATCCCATAGTTTTATATCTTTCGATCTCTGTAATAAATTCTAGCATATTTTGCAACATCAATTGGCGACTTCATCATTATGTGTGATTAATCCATCGACTATCCCGCCAATCTTAGTATGATTTGTAAAGGGGTGAAACTCCTTTACAGGAAGTGTCGATTCACCAAAGATTTCTATGTTTTGGGTTTTGATGCATTTGATATTTTACTTGGAGGTGATTGATTAAAGCGTTATGATGCTGTCATTTCTTGTAAGGCCCAAACTGCCTCCTTAATCAGTGAACTAGGCGAGCATTTGGTTATTGAATGTCGAATGCCTTAGGATGTTGCAAGAAGCTTTATCTGTTATCTTGGTGCTCAGCCTAGTGATCTGGACTCCACCCCTATAGTCAAGGATTATTCTTATGTTTTTGGTGAAGTCTCTTCTCTCCCTCCTGAGCGGAAAATTGAATTCTGCATTGATCTTATACCCAGTGCTTGACCTATTGTTCTCCCTCCCAGACGGATGGCACCCAAAAAGAAAGTTAAGTTGAAGAAGAAGATTGAGGATTTGTTCTCCAAAGGTCTGATTTGGCAGAGTTTTTTCGAATGTGGTCTGCTGTGGTTTTTGTCACCAAATCTGATGGTTCTCTATGGATGTGTGTTGATTATAGAGAGCGGAACAAGCTTACTCTCAAGAACTGATATTTGATTCCTCGTATCAATGATATATTGATCAGCTCTACGACGCTAAAGTATTCTCTCCCCTTGATCTTGCTATTGGTTTCCACCAACTTCGTGTGGATGAGGAGAGCATTCCGTAGACTGCTTTCCGAGCAGAGAATGGCTTCTATTAATGGTTAGTCATGCCTTTAGGATTAACCAATGCTCCTGCCTTCTTTGTCGATCTTATGAATCGCGTTTTCCACGATGTTCTCAATAAGTTTGTTCTGGTTTTCGTTGATGAGATCCTCGTCTTTTCTAAGTCAAAGAAGGAGCATAGGGAAAATTTGGATCATGTTCTCAAAACTTTTAGGAGTCATTAGTTGAAAGAAATTTTTTCTAAATGTCAGTTATGGAGAGATGAAGTCCAATTACTTGGGCACATTGTTTTAAAGAATGGTGAAGGTTGATCCGGTTAAGATCGCCGCGATTAATGTAAGTCTATCCACCCTTGTCCCCCTGAATTCATTTATCTTATCTGTTTTTGGACTTATCCGCCTTATCCTAATTCCAGGATTGGGAGACACCTAAGACTCGGACTGATATTCGTAGCTTTCTGGGACTTGCCGGTAATTATAGGAGATGCAAAGAGAACTTTGCTCATATAGCCATGCCTCTCACTGCTTTGACTCGTAAGAAGGCCAAGTTTAATTGGAATGAGAAGTATGAAGCTGCATTTAATGAGTTAAAGAAAAAGCTTACCTCTGCTCCTGTTCTCACCATTTCGAACGGGAGTGAAGGATTATCAGTTTATCCCGATGCTAGTAAAGAAGGTTTGGAGCTGTGTTGATGCAAGATGGAAAGTTCATAGCTCATGCTAGTCATCAGCTAAAGCCCCACTAAACTCAGTATGCCACCAATGATTTAGAGTTGCTGGCTTTTGTGGAGGCATCACCTTTTGGGAACCAAGTTTGAGCTTTTCACCGATCACCGGTCTCTTAAGCATATCGTCAACCACAAGGATTTAAACAAGTGGCAAGTTGGATTGCTTGAATTCTTAGCATCTTATGACCTTGACATTAACTATACTCCCGGGAAAGCCAATATTATGGCTGACGCTTTGAGTTGGAAGAAAGCCTTGATGTGTCAGACTGTAGTTACACCATCTCTTATCGATCGAACGGTAGCTAAGCAGGATGAGGATGCGATGCATAAGCATATGAAGGAGAATATTTGGGATAGGGAAAGTGATGATCGGAATGAGTTAGGAGCCCAAATTGATCAGAATGTAGTTTTGAGGATTAATGGCCGGATTTTTGTTTCGAATTTTGATGGTTTGAGGCAAGAAGTTCTTAAAGGGAATCATCAGTCCAGGCTCTCCATCCATCCAGTTGTTACGAAGATGATTCAAGATACGAAGAAGTTATATTGGCGGAATGGTATGAAGCAGGGCATTTCTATCTTTGTCAGTAGATGTGCCACTTATCAAAAGGTTAAGGCTGACCACCAGAAGATCGCTGGATTGCTGCAACCCATTGAGATTCCCATTTGGAAGTGGGATCAGGTTTCTATGGATTTTATCGATGGTCTACCAAGGACTAGAAGGGGTAGTAAGAGCATTTGGGTAGTTGTCGATAGATTGACCAAGTCCACCCATTTCATTCTCACCAAGTCGAATCGAAGTGCTTTGAGCTTAGCTGAGATCTATATGAGGGAGAATGTTCGTCTCCATGATGTTCCTTCTAGCATTGTTTAAGATCGTGACCCTATCTTTACCAGCAAGTTCTAAAAAGCTTTTTAGGAAGCTTTGGGTACTCGTTTGAACCTTAATACGGACTGATGGTCAGATGGAAAGGGTGAATCAGATTTTAGAAGATCTTATTCATGCTTGTGTTCTTGACTATAGAGATTCTTAGAAAGATCATCTCCATCTCGTCGAATTCACCTATAATAAAGGTTATCAAGCAAGTATCGAGATGTCTCCATTAGATGTTCTTTACGAACGATCCTGCAAATCTCCATCTTGCTGGATTGAGTTCCATGATCACTTAGTGTTTGGACCCGATATGATTTGGGAAGCATCTGAGAAGGTCGAGGAGATTAGGAGGAAGATGAGGATTTCTCAGGATAGGCGGAAGAAGTATCCTGATAGGCGTAGAAGGGGTTTGGAATTTTTAGTGGGTGATCAGGTCTTTCTCAAGATCTCCCCGTTGAAGAATGTGGTTCGTTTTTGTCAGAGAGGGAAGCTTACTCCTAGGTTCACTGGCCCCTTCTGCATTCTGGAAAGAGTTGGTCCTTTGGTTTATAAGGTTGACTTGCCGGAGAAACTGGCGGGTGTGCACAATGTGTTTCACGTATCTCACCTTCGCAAATAACTCCATGATCCATCCTTGATTGTTCAGCCAGCTTTATTATAGAATTTGGACATCGAGCAAAATCTCACTATCGAGAGGAAGCCACTTCATATTGTCGATAGAAGTATGAAGCAGCTTCAAAGGAAATCTATTAGTCTAGTCAAGTTACAGTGGAGTACATATGATCGGGATTGCACTTGGGAAAATGAGGAATCCATACGTGCTTCAAATCCAGAATTTTTTGGCTCAGGTACTATTCGTTGCTTCTTTTTTCTTTTCGGTTGTTTCTATTCTCCTATCTCGTTCCTTTTCGGAGACGAAAAGTTTCGAGTGGGGAAGAGTGTAACGACCTGAGAATTTTCAACGATTTTGTAACCTAAATAACTAAAATTTCTTGAAATGTAAATAATAAAATTTTGAAATAAAAATTTGATATTTGGAATGCGTCTATTTGATTATAATAATTGGTAAAATTTTATTGAAAAATATGAAAGTCAATTTGTTTGTGAAATTTCCAATATAAATTCTATTAGTTTGTTTGTTGAAAATTTAGAAATCTAAATATTTTTATATCATAAAAATGTAAATCAATCTCTAGGAAAGACGTCGTAACTCGTTGTTGCAAAATTTGAACTGTTACAGCTCCGTTTATCTTATTTACAATGTTTTAGCAGGATTTTCGGTAGCGAAGATTTGAGTTTTTAAAATTTGATTGTATCGTTGATATCTGTGTACCATTTTGTTTGCCTCATCGTGCTGATCTTCGCAGTATATTTATTTTTGTATTTTGAGCTTCGATGCGTGGCTAAAACAATAAAACAATTCGTTGTGACGGTACCATAATTGTGACTTTCTACTTTCCTATACCTTTTCAAATTTGGACCGTGCAGCCCTAGCAAACAATAAATTACCTTAATTATTTAGCCAAATCAAAAGGGGACCATTGCTATTACATTGTTTTCTATATCTATATATGCATGCCCTTTTCTTTGCCAAATTTTGTTCACAGACCAGGCAAGTCATTTGTCTTCCTATAGCTTTCCTTTTCATTTTTTTGCTTCTTCTTCCCAGTTCTAAACCCACTTTTTCCTTTCTCTCTCCCCACTCCAACTTCAAGAAGCATGTGTGAATCCCCATAGTAAACATACGCAAACCACTTTTCTCCATGTATACTTCCTCTCCCTACGCCTAACCCCTAACACACCGCCGTCTACACCCTCTCCCATGCAACAATCCCAGCACCACCGCGTTCCAGACCCCTCACCTCTCAACGCCACCACGTCCAGAACACCACCAAACCCCAAGCCGAGTTCAAACCCTCATGCACTCCTCCATTCGACTCAGACACTCCTCGCCAAGCCGTGCCCTTTCCTTATTTTTTTTAAAAGAAAACAACTTATTTTCATGTCGTGTGTATATATACATAAATATATACACATAGATGTTGTTATAAATAGTGTGTGCCCCATTTTGTCAACATGACAGAGCATTTAGATCTTAATACATCCATTTTGGAATTGCGTTCATTATCTGTTTGGTCCCTTATATTCCGACGGATAAAATATCATAGTGTGAATGATGAGTCGTGAGCCTTGGAACATATGTATGTGAATGACTAACTGGGGTGTTTATTTGAGTATATGAGTAGTGCGACTTTCATATACATGTATGTATGGCAGCTGTTATATATATATGTGTGTGTGTGTGTCCTCTGCATAAATCTATCACCTAGGTTGTATATATTTCTTTTTCTAATCTGGGTTTAAAGTGCTTTGAAGCTTCCTACCACATTTGCTTTGTCATACATATATTAGAGAGAGGCGTATCTTTGTTATCCAAGCTTCTACGTGTTGCCTATGTGTTGTACACGTTACATACAATGCATAAATACATATATGTATTGTTGACAAATTTATAAACGTCATTTTGAAATTGTCGACAAATTATATATGTTGTACATATTGCACGCGTATGTTCTTGCAAAATTATACATGTTGTAAATAATTGTTCTTTCAAATATTATAAAACAAATGTATACATATATAACTCAGATGTAAATATTTGTTTTATTAAATTATCGTGCTAAAATCTGCATTTATGTTGGTCGTAGCTATTTGAAATATCGTGCCGTGTCCGTGTCAGTTGCTCTCGAATTTCATCTTTCTCTAACCACGAAAGGTGACTAATCACTCACGATTAATATTCTTATGCTTATTAAATTAGTTTCATAGGAAATGACCAATTTAAATGTGATGTTAAAATTGAATTGCTAGTTATTAACTATTACATATTACGTGTCGTTACTCCAAAATTTATTACTTATGAAAATTGACACTGTTACATGTTAGTTGATTATTTTATTTATTTGTTAATATTACCAAACATATATGCCAGTAATTGTTATGTTATCTATTGTTCTCACTCTGCAGGTTCCCTTAGATTTTAGGAATCACTATGGGTTGAAATGATACATACCCGAACGGACTTTAGAATAGAAGAAAAACCCGTTATGGGTTGAAATGATACACCCAAGCGATTTTCTGTTACTTTGAAATTTTGGATTGCTGGTTAATATTATAGATCCATAAATTTAAACTATTACGGATCAAAATAACAAATATCCATATCACTTGACCATAAGATAGAAAATTATATACAGACACCATTGGTTTATTTTTGAAAAATGATTTCCAAATATTTGAAAGGACATGTATGAGTTTGATTTTGAAATGTAATAAGTATTCCATTTAATTTTTGTATAATTTATAACCTTAAATGTTGATTTTGGAAATTGAAAAAAATTATGGGTTTAATTTAAATGTAATTTGTAAATTTTTACTTATAGTTATATTTTCTAAAAAATATAAAATAAGATTTTAAATAGATAAATAGAAAGTTTAGTTTATTTTAAATTTTATAAATTTAGTTTTTATTTAATAAATGTAATATTTTTAAAAGGTCCATTTAATTTGTATTTAAAATAGGTTTATAGAAGTTTAATAAATAAAAGGTTGGAAAGGTACAGTGGAATTCGATTGGTAACTTAAATTGGTTATTAATTGAATTTAAATAAAGATTCATTTAGAAATTAATGATTTTTGAAAGATTTATAACTTGTTTAATAAAAGGTGATTAAATGAATACTTAAAATTTAAATAGATTAAAATTGAATATTTGTTTTGACTTAAATTTATATTTGAGATTTTATTGAAATATGTATTAAGTAATTTTATAATTGACCATGGTGTGAAATAAGCGTTTGGTTGTTAAAAAGACCGAGATCGAAAATAGTCATACTCCCAATACCGAAAACCACTATAACAACTGTGTACGTGGTGGAGATTCCAGAATGAAGAAGGACGGTATGACGGATGATTCTTTATGGTATTTACGTATCCCTGAATCCCGTGAGTCAGCTTGATGTGGCTAAAACATGAGCCATGCCAAGCCAAGTGAGGTCATTCCTTCTATCGGGCACATTTCTTCGAAACCATATCTATTGCGTTTGTGATTTGATTTTGGCGTGCACACCTTTGATTTGGAATGTGTTTCGAGGTGGGTGGTAGTAGCTACTACCACCAGTCCGGATCCGGAAAATGGTAGAATCCTACCATGGGAATTGTCTCGCGTGTCTTGTCACATGCCTTGTCGCACCTTCTACGAGTTTTTTAATGTACCGTACTTATGGAGTGTCCTCTGGTTAAACCACTAGTTTACGGAGGAGTGTGCGGTACTATATAGACAATGGGAAAATACATAAAATGTGTTAAGTGGGATATGGATAATGCTTTAATGCTATTTTGATATTTTACTTTACTGTAGACATTATATATGTAGCGCATTGTATTATGTATGTAGATAGTTTATCGGATCCTTAAAGGATGGAGTCCCAACTTTCCTTTAAGTTATATTGCATTTACTTGACATTTCACTTGAACTTGATTTATCTGCATAAGAATGTTAATCTTGATTTGAGTGTTTCGTTTTGCTTTACGCTCGGGTCAGTTTGGGTGTCACAACTTTTGAAACTCATCTTTTGGAGCATGGAGTTCTCTTGGAAGACCTATCTTACTATTTCAGCTTTCAGTTTATTTCTGCTATCTCAGTTGTATGTTTCATACTTGTCAGTTACATTTGCATTAGAGACTTCCGTGTATTGGGATTTTTGATGTATTATGTTTTGGACTATGTTAGTTCTGTAGTAGTTTCATGAACTACAATTTATTTATTTCGCTTCTTTGTTGTAAACTCTGTATCTGTGACTCTGTAATTGATTTATTTAATGTATATGCTGAGTTATGCCAAATAATTATATTAACAATCTGTTATTTGGACCAATTCAAGTCTGAAATGGGTGGATTATTGTCGATTTGAATAGCTCAAAATAGCGGGTCGTTACATTTGGGATATATTATTTTGAAATATGTGTTATATATTGTTATTATTGATATTATTATTTTTCTTCCAGACATCTCTGTATAAAGGAGACTCTGCTAAAATTTTCCATGAATTTTAGACTTAAATTTTTTTTGTGATAGTAAAAATGTTTTTTCAAGCTTTTATTGGACTTGAATATAGAAGGATTTAATTATTTTAAATTGATATATTTTATTTAAACTATTTAATTATGAGAATTAATTTTTTATAAGTTGGATAATTTGAAAAGGATATATTAATTTCTTAATTCCTTCTTTTTCTTTTTGAGGACGAAAAGTTTTGAGCAGGGGAGAGTGTAACGTCCCATAATTCTCGATAATTAAATTTATTAATTTAATAAGATTTTTGTAATTTAATATCGGAAGAAATTAAAACTTAAGATTTATTAATGAGGATAATAACTAGAATTAAACTTAATAATGTTAGTTTGAGGCAATTGACAACTATTTTAATCAAATTTCAATTAACTAAAATGATTTTTAAACATAAAATTTGGTTATAAATTGTAAATAAGGAAATAAACCAAATATTGTATTAATCGGTGAAATAATATGTAAGTAATTGTAATTAGATAAAATCAGCGTTGTGTAAGTAGTTACAACATTTGTTTGTAGATAATAACTTATAAATGTAAGTAAAATAAGTAAAAGAGGGCAATTGTATTTGTTACCCATTTATTTAATCCTTTGAATTAAATTTGAAATCAATTGCAATTAAATGTAATTAAATATTATGTTAATATGAGTCAAGACGATTACTGTAAAATGTGAATGTAATAAAATGTATAATAATGTCAATTATATTCATAAGGCAATAATTGATTTAATAATAAGAGTAAAATCAAGATAAATGAATTTATTTGAATTTTAAATTTCAATTAATAAATTTTACAGTTGAATCTAAACATTGAAATTAGTGTAATATTTAACATTGAATCGATATGGAAATTTGTTTTAAAATATTATAATTTACTTAGTAATCAAAAACGATAAAATAATTCTTTTTGTTGAATTTGAAATGTAATTTATTTAATTAACGTGAAAATAGACATTTTGGCCATTGTCTCGGATTTAAACAAAACTAGTTTCATCGGATCCTAGACACTAAATTATTATAGGATTTCAAGTTTCATAGCGATCGAACTTGTCGTTTGAACATATGAGCTTGAAACGCGTAGAAATCAATTTGAAATAAGCCGATTTTAAAAGATAACTTCTTCGTACGATGGAATTAGGACATGAAACCGGTTCCATTGAGTTTAAAACTATCAAAAAAATCTATTTTGATATATGGGACAACCTACTTTCGTTTTGGAGACGAAACAGGCCTTTCGTGTCGTTATTGTCGTTCGAACCAATTCGATACGTGTTCACTTTCTTATCGGGCTTTGGTCGTATAAATAGATCTTTCTAAACCTAACAGTCTTTTTATTTCTTATCTTTGTATGTATAATTCCATCTATCTGCTTCTCCTTCTCAATGGCAGAAACTCTACTATCCCCAAATCCCAATTCAGATCAAAATCAATTTCAAAAATTCAAACTTCTCCAAACCCTTACATATTATATATTGTTGGAAATCCCGACGAGCTCAACCTTCTACAATGATTTGTTTTTCGATTCAAATCACCATTTGGCTAGAAATTGGTCATTTATATCTGGCCGTTCATATATGGATTTGTGAATTGATGGTGGATTGGCGACTAGAGTCCGATCGAGTTGTGTCGGAGTCAAGAGGGCACTGAGGCAAAATGATCTGTATGATTAACTTGGGCTAGAGGGTGCACGGATGGCCATGTTTAGCTTGTGAAGCTCGACATCGACGTGGGTCCAGGGGAAGCCGAAGGTGGCGACGTGGGGCGTGGCTGTGCGGCCTGGCTCAGGGCCATGATGGCATCGCCTGATCGAGGCGTGGCTGTCCCAGGCTGTTGAGGCAAGCGGTCAAAGTTGATTTTAAGTGGCGGTCGTTGTCTGTTCGAACTGGATGAACGGTCGCATGATTAGGGTTGGAACGAAGGAAATCGCATGATGACGTGGACCGGTACGATTTGCTTATTATTATTTTATTCAACATTTGATTTAAGTCTTCTAATGTCCACAACTTTTGCATACAAGGTCCGATTCACGTATGGTTTATTCTGTTGGGATCACATTAAAATTTCGGAAATTTTGAAACCAGTTTGGATGAATTCCGAGATAGTACAAATTTGGGCCTTATTTTGGATTTTAAATTGATTTGAAATAAATGTGAGTGTTTTAATCCACTCACAACTACTTGGTTATCTTATGTTAGTTAAATTAAATTTATGATGTGATTTAGAAATTATTGGTTGACGTTTGGTATATTTAATTTGTCATTCCGGTTAAATCTGACTTTTATTGAATTTAATTGCTGTTAATTTGATATTAAATTTTAAATTGCCTGTTAATACTTGTTATTGATGATCAGTCAATTGTTGTTGTTTATTTGTTGATTTGAATGGTGATTATTATGGATGTTTGATTTTTGATATTAGATAACTGGATGTTATATTTTATATTGTTATAATACTACAAGTTCCCTTAGTTATTGCTAGGAAAATCACTATGGGTTGAAATGATACTTACCCGAACGATCTACAGATTAGGGAAAAATCGTTATGGGTTGAAATGGTAAACTCGAGCGAATTTATGGATTTTGAATTTATTTTAGGATTGCGGATTGAAATGATATACACCTGTAAATTTAAAACTATTGCGGATAGAAACGATATATGTCTGTATCACTTGACCATAGGGTAGAAAACTATATACGGACACTGGATTTGGTTAAATTAAATGATTTTTAAATCCCTTAAATTTGAATTCAATTAATGGTATTTTGAAATAAAATTTGATTTATATAAACTAAATTATTTCGAAAATCAAGCTTTAAATGTTGAAATTAGAATTGATTTAAATAAATTGTTTAAAGGATTTAAATTGAAATTTGAAAGTTTGACGTGTTCCAACTGTGTTGAAACGAAAGAAATTGTCTAATTTGATATCAATTTCAAATAAATTTATTTTAATATAAATTATGTAAAGATATATTATTTTAAAAATCTTGATTTTTAAGATTTTCAAACTATTAAACTACTTTCATCTAATTTTAGCTATTTTAATCTATGTTATCTATTTTAAACTATATTAAAATATTTTTATCTATTTTAATTTATTTTAACCTATTTTCAAACTATATTAAACTATTTTAATCTATTTTAAACTATTTAAATTGTATTAAACTATTTTAATCTATTCTAAACTATTAAAACTATTTTTAAACTCTTTAATCTATTTTAATCTATTTTAAACTATGTTAAAGTATTTTAAAGTATTTTAAACTATATTGACTATTTTAAACCACCTACGACTATTTAAACTATATTTCTAAATTTTATTGATGCAAGGTTGAATTGGTTATATTTAAATCCTTGATTTGAAAACGAATATGGTTAAATGATGTTGTAATCTAAGTAGGGATTTGAAATGATATTTTCTAGTGAAATAACATATTATGAGTAAATATGATGATTTTTAAATGAGAGTTTAACCCTTTTTCGAAATATGATTTTGAAGGTAAATATGATTTCGAAAGTGATATGATTTCAAATGTGACATGATTTCAAAAGTAAATATGATTTCGAAAGTGATATGATTTGAAATAAATATGATAGTTTGATATCAATTATGAATCGGTTTTGGAAATGTGAAAGAAAAAACTGGTGTGAAATAAACGTTTGGTTGTTAAGGAGACCGGGATCAGATATTGTCATACTCTCTGCCAACACCGAAACCACTTTAACAACTATATACGTGGTGGAGATTCCAGAATGAAGTAGGATGGTATGAAATAGGATTTTATATGAGGTATTTACGTAGCCATGACTCTCGTGAGTTAGCTTGATGTGGCTAAAGTATGAGCCATGCCGGGCCAAGTGAGGTTGCTTCTCCTGTCAGGCATTGTTGGGTGTGTTTCGACCGGGCCAACACCACCGAACCAACTCCTTTCCTAAGCATTGCCGAACTAACTCCCTTCCTAGTGTACTACCGGTCGAACTCACTTCCTATGCCTGGCCAAACTAGAACTCAACCCATCTACCACCGGAACGTAGCGTTACCGAACCAACACATCTCCAAGGTACTACCGGACTAACCACTGCCGAACTAAAGCCACTCCCTTCCCATGCCTACCGAACCAACTCCCTTCCCATGCCTGCCGAACCAAAGTGATATCGGACCCATTCCACTCCAACCATCTTCGGACCAAGGCCTTGCCGAACCAACATTGCCAGGCCAGATTGCTTCAGGCCAGGCCCACCAGCAGGTATATACATCCAGGACCCCTACCCTCAGCCTCACTCTATAAATAGAGGGGCAGGGGCACAACAATGGCGGACAAGTTTGGAAGCTCAAACACGGATAGAACTTTCAAACAAATTTCATATACTTGTAATCAAAGCTTTATACTTGTAATCTGAACCGTAAAGGAGAATAACATATATAATGGACGTAGGCACATCTGGCCGAACCACTATAAATCTGTGTGTCTTTTACAGTTTAGTCCCTGCTTTTTACATATTTGCATAAATCACCCAAATCGCTAAGAACAACATAAAATCGACTAAATCATACGACTTGGAGGTGTTTGCCCATTTTTTGTGAAAACATTTTTGGTGCTTTCACTGAGAACAGGAGCTCGAAGCTTCAGCTTCTCCCACTTGACCTTCTTCCTATCAGCATCGCTCATTGCTTGGAAAACATGCCTCCCAAACAGAAGAAAGATGCTAACAAAGGAAAGAACATCGCAACTAGCAGTATTCCAGATCCAGTGATCACTGATAAAGAGAATCATCCCGTTCCAACGGCAGTACAAAATGGAAGTCAGGTAAATCCGACAACCCCTGCCACGGAACAACCGACAGCAATTACTAGGGCAGATCTAGATAGGGTTGTGGCTGAAGTGACTGATCGCTTCACATCCCAACAAGAAGCCTTGGTGAACCAACTCATGTCACGCTTAAGGGATGCAGAAGAATCCAACCGCAACACTGAATCATGGGATGACTCCCAGTCTGGAGGACCTGGGAGGCGACAAAGATCTTTCATCTTCGAAGTGGCAAACAATAGAAACAGCAATGCTAGGAGCCGAGCCCGGACTCATCCCGAATTCCGATCCGAGGAGATGCTTGGAACCGAACCCAACAGGGGAGGTACCAGGTGAGGGTTGGATGTAGCCGAGCCTGTCATGCTACCTAGCCATGGGAACACCAATGAACGGGGCCGAGCTAGAGTCCAGCCCGAAGTTGGACCCGAGGAAATTCTTGGAACAGAACCCAGCAGGGGAAGATCCAGGCAAGTGCCAACTGTAGCTGACCCTAACATGCTCCCAGAATACCAGAGGCAGCCACTGGAAAATCTTAGGAGTGATAGACGATACCATCCCTACAGGTCATCTGGACGGAATCAATCCCGTAGAGAAGAACCAAACTCATTTCTATCTGCTCCAAATTCTGATGAAAGGATGGCACGATTGTTCAGAGAGTGCGTCCGATGGGATCAAAGAGACCGAGGGATAGGCGCTAGGGTAACCAGCCCCTTCACCCGCAATATCGAAAATGCCATCACCCCCCAAGAATGGAAAATGCCAACAATGGAGCCTTACAAGGGAACCTCTGACCCCGTCATACACTTACAGAGATACACACAGCATATGCTCATGAGCGGAGCAACAGAAGGAGTATTGTGTAAATGCTTTCCACTATTCTTGGCGGATCTAGCTACCTCCTGGTTTTGCCATCTACCCCAAGGTTCCATCAGCTCATGGGAAATGTTGAAAGAAAAGTTCATCAGCCAATTCTGCATTCATGTGGAACAACCCAAGGACGCTTATTCCTTATCCAGTATCAAACAAAAGCCCGGAGAGACAGTGCAACAATATCTAACCCGATTCAATGCCGCAGTGGCCGCAGTCCTGGATGCCGATGAGAAACTTATCCTAATGGCCCACTGCAGTGGTGTACATCCGGATACTAAATTTGCTAGGAGATTAACAAAAGAAAAGCCAGCTACCTTACCCGATTTCTTCCATGAAGCCGGAAAATATATGAGACTTGAAGACACTGCCATTGAAAGGCAGACAGGGCAACAAACTAAGGCATCTCATGGCAACACACCCGCAGTAGCAAAGGACGTTCGAAGAAATGACTCCAGAGATAGTGCTGGGGGCAAGAAGGGAGAAAAGCGTCTATATCGGCCAGGACCGATTTGACACTTACACTCCTTTGAATGAAACCATCGAAAACATCTTCCTGGCCACCCAAGGCGAAGTTAAATACAAATGCCCCCTGCACAAGAAAGAATCAGATAACGCAATTAAATCTGGAAAGTTTTGCCGTTTCCACGAATCTCATGGGCATGATACCAATGAAAGCCATCATCTTCGGGACTTAATCGAAGAACACATCAGAAGGAAGAGACTGGAACGCTATGTAAAAAGCCAGAACAAGACTCCAGCTCCTGCCAATAAAAGCCCAAGGCTATCACCTCCGGAAGTAGGCGGAGGAAATCGCAACACCAGCGGCTCTAGTCAAGAGAAGATAGTGGTCCATACCATATCGGGAGGACCACACATTGCCGACATAAGCTGGGCAGAGATGGAAAAATATGGAAAGCCGCTTAGAAACAATGGAGACTGTGTTAATTCCGTTATAGAAGAACGCCACCCAAAGCGGAAAGAGAACAAAGACATCACATTTGGTAGGCGTGACCTAGAAGGAAGGCAGTACCCTCACATGGATCCTATGGTCATCTCTGCATGGTTCGGTCAAGCCAAAGTTTTCCGAATTCTAGTAGACACTGGAAGCTCAGTAAATATCCTATTTAAGCATGCTTTCGACAAAATGAAGCTGTCGATGAAGGATGTGTCTCCCTGTAACAAACCGCTACATAGTTTCACTAGTGATGCGAAGATGCCCCTCGGGCAACTGGACCTCTTTGTTGAAATAGGAAGTCGTCCCCGCTCCATTGTGCGGAAATAAACATTTGTGCTAATAGAAAACCACTCGGCCTACAACGCCTTTTTGGGAAGACCAGCCTTGTTTGACTTTCAAATTGTCCTGGCCCCGTGGTGCCTGAAGATGAAATTCCCAACAGACAATGGAATAGGAGAAGTAGAGGAAGATCAAGACGCTGCTCGAGACTGCTATGTAACTGAACTTCGCAATAACCGCAGAAGAAATAAAGGGAAGAATGCAGAGACCACTCTCTGCATGAAAAGCTTGGAAGCATAGCAACTAAAGAGAGCCCCTCCTCTTCGATATACCAGTGATCCTTTCAATGAATTAGACCCCAGGGACAAAGAGGGGGAGGCCACCGCCGAGCCTGCAGAGGCTATGGAGTTTGTATCTGTAGACAAACATGACTCAAGTAGATTATTGAAAATCGGATCTCAATTAAATGCATAATTGAAGGATCAACTCATTGATTTTCACTGCCACAACTTGGATGTCTTTGCATGGACGCATGCTGATATGACTGGAATATCCCCAGACGTAGCGTGCCACGTACTGAACATTGATCCTACCAAAGTGCCAGTAAATCAGAAAAAGAGAAGCATAGGGGCAGAACGATCAGCAGCCCTCGATGAAGAAGTAAAGAACCTGCTTGCCAGTAACTTCATACGAGAAGCCATCTACCAAGAGTGGATCGCTAACTCGGTACTAGTAAAGAAGGCTAATGGGAAGTGGCGAACGTGCATTGACTTCTCCAACTTAAATGATGCTTGCCCAAAGGATTGCTTTACACTCCCCCGACTCGATCAGTTGGTGGACGGCACAGCCGGACACGAACTCTTATCTTTCATGGACGCATACTCAGGATATAACCAAATTCCTATGCACGCTCCCGATCAAGACCACACTAGTTTTATCACTGACCGGGGATTGTACTACTACAGAGTAATGCCTTTTGGACTTAAATACGCCGGAGCTACTTATCAGCGCCTCGTCAACAAGATGTTCGCAGAACTAATAGGACGAACTATGGAAGTTTATGTGGACGACATGCTAGTAAAATCAGGGAAAGCCAATGACACGTAAGCTACATAAGAAAGATGTTTCAAGTACTTCGCCAATATGGAATGAAGCTTAATCCTCTAAAGTGCTATTCGGAGTATCATCGGGAAAGTTCTTAGGATTCATCATCCATGCCAGAGGAATTGAAGCGAACCCTGAACAAGTCCGGGCTCTGAAAGAAATCAGGATACCTTCCACTCGAAGAGAAATGCAAAGCCTAAATGGGAAAGTGGTCGCCCTAAGCAGATTCATCTCTAAAGCAACTGACAAATGCATCCCTTTCTTAGAAGCTCTAAAGAAGGACAAAGGAAAGTTCGAGTGGACTGACGAATGCTTAAAAGCCTTCCTTAACCTAATCGAACACCTCCAGAGACCACCAGTACTCTCAACTCCAAATGAAGGCGAAGAGCTATACCTATACCTTGCTATGTCATCTCATGCTCTAAGCGCCGCTTTGGTAAGCGAAGGCAACCGTGCGCAGCGGCCAGTATACTTTGTAAGCAAGAGGTTTACGGGGGCAGAAGCTAGATATCCTAAACTTGAGAAGCTAGCATACTGTTTACTAATCACATCACGGAAACTGCGACACAACTTCCAATCTCATTCCATCAGAGTTCTAACCGATCATTCTCTAAGGCAGGTACTCCATCGTCCCGACACTTCCGGGCGACTACTTAAATGGTGCATCGAGCTGAGTCAATATGATATCACCTACCATCCTCGCACCGCCATCAAGGGACAGGCCATGGCCGATTTCGTTGCCGAATTCACTACCAACGAAGGAAAGGAGCAATCTGAAATAGCGGAAAACATCAAGTGGAATCTCTTTGTGGATGGAGCATCAGACGAACAAGGCTCGGGGGCAGGTATTGTAATAATCACTCCAGGGAAAGGAAGCTACACTATGCTCTAAGGTTGGAATTCACTGCCACCAACAACGATGCAGAATACGAAGCAGTGATAGCCGGATTAGAACTTGCCCTAGAGATTGGAGTCGGTTCTTTATGTCTCCATAGTGATTCTCAACTTATTGTAAACCAAATACTGGGAGAATTCCAAACTCGAGGAGAACGACTCACGGCATATCTAAAGAAGAGCAAGCTGCTGCTCGATCAATTGGATCACTATTTAATCAAACACATTCCTCGAGAAGAGAATCAGGAGGCCGACGAACTGGCAAAGCAAGCTAGCATGAAGGACGGCACCACTTCCAAAATAGTAACCATCTCAAAGCAACTAGCCCCGAGTTTCGAGCAAGTGAATCTGATAGCTGTAATCAAAGAGGAAACTTGGATGACTCCCATCCGGAAATACTTACAAAATGGCACACTGCCCGACGAGCGTAATGAAGTTAAGAAAATCTTGAGGAAAGCTTCCCGCTACACAATACAAGAAGGTATCCTCTATCGGCGCGGCTTCTCTAACCCCTTATTAAGGTGTGTCGCTGGAAGGGAAGCCAAGGAAATCTTATCCAACATCCATCAAGAAAGTTGCGGAGATCACACTGGAGGGCAGACTCTGACAAAGAAGATACTCCGATATGGATATTTCTGGCCCAACTTAAACAAAGATGCCTTGGACTTCGTCAAAAAATGCAACAGATGTCATAAATTTGTTAAGATCTCTCGACTACCAACAAATGAGATTACTCAGATGACCAGCCGTTGGTCCTTTGCAGTATGGGGAATTGACTTGATTGGCGAACTGCCAATGGGCCAAGACGGAGCCAAATATGCCATAGTGGCAGTCGACTATTTCACCAAATGGGTGGAAGCGGAACCTCTAAATAAAGTATCTTCAGCAAAAGTTATTAACTTCTTGATCAAAAATGTTCTATGCAGGTACGGGGTTCCACTAAAAATCATATCGGACAATGGACTTCAGTTTGACAGCAAGGAGTTCGCCGACTGGTGCCAAGAGCATGGAATTTACAAAAGCTTCTCGTCAGTGGCTTATCCCCAGGCAAATGGACAAGTCGAAGCTGTCAACAAAATTCTCAAAACTCTAATCAATAAGAAGCTTGAAAAGTCAAAAGGCGCTTGGATGGATGAACTTCCTATGGCACTTTGGGCCTACCGCACGTCTTTCAGAACATCAACAGGGCATACTCCTTTCTCTTTGGCATACGGATCGGAGGTCATGCTCCCAGTTGAAACTGTAGTGCCTTCCCACCGTAGGATCCACTACAACCCAGAAGAAAACGAAGAACTCCTCCATATGTCTTTGGATCTAATCGAAGAGAGAAGAAATGATGAAGCACTCAAAGCGGTAGCTCACAAGAAAAAGGTAGCAGCACAATACAACTCCAAAGTCAAGCATCGCAGCTTACAAGAAGGAGATCTTGTCCTCAAGCGAATCTTCCCGCGCCCCGGAGCGCTAGATCCAATTTGGGACGGACCATATGTAGTTCATAAAGATCTCTACAATGGAGCTTATATTTTGTCAACAGTGGACGGAGAGGTGTTCCAGAGGGCATGGAATATCCAACACCTTCGTCGATACTTTTCTTAACTTGTACTGCCCATATGAAGTGAATTAACAAAGAGAATCAGTGGACGTAGGCATTTTCGTGCCGAACCACTTTAAGAACCTTGTCTCTTTTTTAACTTGTTCCTTTATATCTTGGCTGCTTGTTAACTTTATCCTTTTCTGTTGAACAAAATCCTGTATAATGGCATTTCCATTCAAGACGCATCACGGTGCGATCTCTCCTGCACAAGACCTAACAGGTACTATACGAATCTATGCCCTCGCCAATGAGACACTTTTGCTGCAGCATCCCTCTGCTGTGGGTTAACTCATTGCTCGCGATCGGCCCTTAAAGCCAACTGTAATGAGCCGATTATAAGCCACCGAGAAGGCCGACTATAGTCGAGGCAGCTCATTACGGCGTTCGGCTCGCCGGCAACTGTGAACCTACTTTAAGCCCCAACATAATGTGTGGCCAGCCAGGGGTAGTTCATGGTTGACGATCGGCACCCACGCTAGCCGGCCACGGTAAATCTAATAATACCCACGATTATGGGCCATAATGGCCCGGGTAGTTACTGTGCGCAAACTCGGCTCCGATGTGTCTTAAGTACGGCTGTGGTAAAAAAGAAAACTCCCCGCGGAGGCGTAAGATGGGTGACAAATGTCTCCAAGACCCACAGCTAGGGAAAGTGACTACAAAACCCGTTTGCCACGAACTTAAGCACATCGAAGGCCTTCTGTGATTGGAAGATTTACTATTTCTTATATTCCTATTTTATTTAAAAACTCTCCTCCTATCCTATATAACAATCCCTAAAGTACAGGGCACAAAATAGGAGACACCTGCAAATGGGGATAGGAACTCGCAACTGGACGACAGGACACTTAGCTACATTCCATACTCAGTCACTCAAGAACTTCAAAGCTACCATCTACAACTAAAACACGAAGGGCGGTACTCTCTTCCTTTGTCTATGAATGCGTAGCTATAATTTATTCACACATCACAATAACATTGCAAGGTGTGAAATTAAATTTTAAGCAAGAGCTTGACATCAAACACAATTGAATCACAGGCATATGCATAGCTGCATTTCTTATGCAACACACCAAAATAACAAAGGCATTTAAATATAACAGAATCAACTTAAGTTAAAAATTACATGCCAAGAATAAAGTCGTTCATTACAAATAATATAATTATAGTTACATTAATGTTTTGGGACTAACATAGACAGCGATGTCAAGTAAACCAAAAGATGTCCCGGTCGAGTCAAGGAGTCGGCTGCATCAGAGGTTCACCTCTATTCTACTGGCCCTCCAAGATCTACTTAATTGCCGGATTAGACTTTCAACGTGTTGACCAGAGATAGTTGGTGCTTCAGAGGTCCCGCCTGTCCAATTCAGGAAAGAACCCATTAATAGTCATGAAAATAGGCAGTCAAGTTACAAAAAGACTAAAAGGGAAGACGCACCAGCTTCTGCTCCTTGATCATCATCCTCCAACTGCACACCTACCTCCTCAGCAGTAAGCAGCCGCATACCTTCCTTTCCCGCCACTTTCTCCTCCTTGGTGAACTGAGCCGTGACCGCGTCCATCCTAAAGGGCACACCACCCTTCCTATCTGCTTCGGCCTTAGCCTCCTCCAGGGCCGGAGATAAATCCTGGCCATAACTCGGGGATAATCATCCATCCAGGATAAGTTGCCCTGTTTCCAAGTACGAAAGTACATATCCTGAAGCATCTCATCCATTATCCCCTCGTTCTCCTCAAACTCCCCTATTCGGACCTCTGAAGCCAACAGCTTTGCAACGGCAGCATCCCTCTCCGATCGGTATCGTAAGCAGTCGCCTTAAAGGATTTCCTCATCGCCTCCATCTCCTCCTTCAGCTTGGTTTGAGCAAGATCTGCGGCTTCAAGCTTCCCGGATAACTCTTCTACCCGATCGAGATCCGCTTTCCGAACCTCATCCACCGTTGCAATGGCCTTATCAATCCGTTCCTTATATGCGGCCTCCATTTTCCGCAACTCTGCCCTGCTGACCTCTTCCATGGTTCTCTTTGATTGCCTGGAGGCGGCCTCATGTTGAGAGATCTGGATGGCCTGATCAGCGAGTTGTTTGGCCTGGTCGGAAACCATTAACCGCAATCGAATATTGGCGCTCCTGATTTCTTCCCCAGCCTTGACCAAGTCGGGCATGATGCCCCATCAGCTTCCTGATCTCCTCAGCAACCCGGTCGATGTTTGCCTTAGCTTCGTCCCCCAAAGTTACAACCCGGGTGGTAAGCAAATCAAGGTCCAGGGACTTAGCCTCATGAAGCACCCTTACCATAGGATTACGAGGGAGAAGGTGCTCACCAGTAGCCTCGTCGAAGGAAATATCATGAGAACCTGGATCCAGATCCGGATGACCCGCAAACGGATTACGAGCCAAGCCGGGATGATCTATTGGGGTGACAGTAGGGTTTTTAGACGGGTGCGGGGAAGGTATAAACTCAATATTCTCCTCCGTGGTACCCTGAAAAGGTTGAGTTGGGGGCTGAGGACCCGATGAGGATTCGAACAAGGAACGGCTCCTCTTCTTCTTTCGGATATCCTCTTCGATGACCCAAGAAGAGGACGGTAGCCGACTACGTCTCCGGGGCGGTTGGTCGGAGGCTTCGGCTTAGTAGAAGCTTTGAGGATTTTATATTGTTCAAGGCGGTGCCGAACGTCTGATGTCTTGACCGCTTCGCCCAATCGTGGAATAAAAACCAAGTGTTACAAACATACATTGAGCCATAATTCAAGAAACATATAAAGTTGAGAAGAGTAAAAAGACACTTTTGTTATACAAACCTTGGGGAGGAGTAGGAAACTGCAATAAGTCCTGGATCTCATTTCAGGACGGAAGCTGGCCATAAAATATTCCTAAATCCTTATCATAAATGGAGTCATCAGGAGTCAAAAATTCACCTTGAATCGCAGGAGTTGCCTTGGCTGAAATGCTCTTAGAAGACGAATCGGCACCAGTCCCGGCCTTGTTAAATTTCTTTGGCTTCTCTACCAAGGCCGATCCTTCCTCCAACCCCTCAAAAGCTAGGCGGAAAGCATCATCTGTCCACTCCTGGATCTCGCCTACCTGCTCGAAAGACAGAGCCCCAGCGCCATTACCACTCTGTCCATCATCACCATGGCCATCACCATCACCTTCCCCATCACTTCCACTCTCCGCCTCACCTCCTTCATCCTCGCCTCTTTCCTCCTCCACATCTTCCTCCTCTGGAACATCTGGACATGTGCTGGGGGAGGTTCCATCGGATTTCTTAAGTTTCTTCCCCCCGGCGACTGGATGTTTCGAGAAGGGTTTCCTTTTGCTGCTCTTCGCCATTGCCCCTCCTTTAGCTTTGGCAGCCCTCTCCTCAGCTATGTCTCTTTGCTTGACCACAGACTGACGGGGCAGAGTCAAGTTGAACTCCAGAAGAGTAGCATTCCTGATCAAGTAAGAAGCTGACCTCTTCCTTCCCGAAATGGCTTCTATTTCCGCAGCCATCTGAACTAGGCGATCGTTCTCCACGACCGCAAAGCCACCTGTCGCTGGCAAGAAATAAAAACACATAAGAAGAAGCATTGCAGTCAGAACGGAAATTATAAATAAGCTTCAACTTACAGCCAGAGGTGAAGCAACGGATAGAAACAGAGTCATCCTTGACGAAAAACCATTCCTTCTTGAACATGCTGAACTTCGAATATAAGTCCAGGACCGGCTTGAAGGACACGGCCGATTCTAAGCTAATGTAGGGAGACCCCTTCTTGTAGCCTCTCAAATTGTACAGGTACCGAATCTTCCAGTTGGAGGGGGACTCCCGTACTTTCTCTGGAAGATGATAAATAGACTCACCAAGATAGCATAAGAGTTGGGCTGAAGCTGGAAAGAGGCCACCTTCAAGTAGGTGATGAAGCTGACTATCCAAGCATTGATCGTGGGAATGGCCCCACACATACAATGGTACCTGCTATAAGCAAAATATCCTTCAGGAGGGTCATACGGCATAACTCCATTCCTTGGCAGCACCATGCGTGCTCTGTCAATCCCGAAAGAACGAGATATAACATCAAGCTGCTCCTTTTTAAGGGAACTAGGAAAGCAGTCAGGAGGCGAGTTCAGGAGCTCCTGAGGGTCATACCCATCTACTAGTGATCTCGGGGGAGGTCCATGACGTCCCGGTCCTGACTGAGCTAGGGGCATTGTGGAGGAATCTTCTCTGTCCTTGGATTTCTTCTTATCTGATCGAGTTTCCACTTTATGAGACATTTATCTGTAAACACAAAAAAGTGCGTCGTTAGAATGAGGGAAGTAAACAAGCAAGTGCATGTAGTCTGGAATTCCACTCGCGGTTCAAAACATAAAAGTGCATTCGGTAGTTCAAGGCTGAAAGGTCATTCGGCACTCGAACTCCCGAATTCATCCGGTAAAGCAAGGCAAAAGGTCATTCGGCACTATACTCTCTAGTCCATTCGGTAGTCCAAGGCTCAAATACCATTCGGCACTCATATCCTCCGATCTCATTTGGTGGTTCAGGAAAAAGTTGGTTCGGTGAAAGAAGACCTCACCTGGTCCGGCAACGTAATTGATTCGGCAGGAAAAAATTGGTTCGGCTACTTCAGTTGGTAAGGAATAACGAAAGCATAAGGCCCATACTTATAGGCAAATATCAAAGACCGGACCAATTGGTTCGGCATTCGAGACCAGATGAGAGTGTCCAAGATGGGTGATCTAAAACAAAGCACGCCATATGCAGGCACATGCCCTACTTTGGGGGGCAAGTGTTGGGTGTGTTTCGACCGGGCCAACACCACCGAACCAACTCCTTTCCTAAGCACTGCCGAACCAACTCCCTTCCCGGTGTACTACCGGTCCAACTCACTTCCTATGCCTAGCCGAACCATAACTCAACCCATCTACCACCGGACCGTAGCATTACTGAACCAACACATCTCCAAGGTACTACCGGACCAACCACTGCCGAACCAAAGCCACTCCCTTCCCATGCCTGCCGAACCAACTCCCTTCCCATGCCTGCCGAACCAAAGTGACACCGGACCAATTCCACTCCAACCATCTCCGGACCAAGGCCTTGCCGAACCAACATTGCCAGGCCAGATTACTTCAACCCAGGCCCACCAGCAGCTATATACATTCAGGACCCGTACCCTCAGCCTCACTCTATAAATAGAGGGGCAGGGGTACAACAATGGCGGACAAGTTTGGGAGCTCAAGCACGGATAGAACTTTCAAACAACTTTTATATACTTGTAATCAAAGCTTTGTACTTGTAATCTGAACCGTAAAGGAGAATAACATATAGAGTGGACATAGGCACATTCTAGCCGAACCACTATAAATCTGTGTGTCTTTTACAGTTTAGTCCCTGCTTTTTTCATATTTGCATAAATCACCAAAATCGCTAAGAACAACATAAAATCGACTAAATCATATGACTTGGAGGTGTTTTCCCATTTTTTGTGCAAACAGGCATATTTCTTCAATACCATATTGTGACTTTGTGATTTATTTAGTAGTCACCTCTCGATTTTGATTATGGGAGTGTGTTCCAAGGTGGACGGTAGTAGCTGGTATGTATTACCACCAATCCATATCCGCAAAACGGTAGTATCCTACCCTGCGAATTGCCTCGTGTGCCTTGTCACATGCTTTATCGCACCTTCTACGAGTTTGGTTTGTACCGTACCTATGTAGTACTCACTGCGTAAATCTCCAGTTTACGGAGGAGCTTATAGTATATGTATAGGCTGTGGGAATATATAAAATGTGTTAAGGGGGATATGGGTAATGCCTTAATGCTATTTCGATACTTTACTGTATGGTGGACACTATTATAATAGCGTATTGTACTATGTATAGATAGTTTAACGGATCCTTAGGAGATGGAAATCCCAACATCTCTTAAGTTATTGCACTCATGTTAGACACTGGATAAGAGATGTCAAAACCCATAAACATCTCTGACGCCGTTATACTCTTATCTATTTACTGTTGATTTAACTTGCATAAGATCTTTTAGTTTCAACTCGAGTGTTTTGTCTTTTCATTATGCTCGGGTCAGTCTGAGCTTTACAGTGTGTCGAAGGCCGCTTTTTTGGAGGACGAAGATGGAGATTTGTATACTGTTATTATTTATTACATTTATTCCATTACATCATATTGTTCCGCTGCATTGTAATTTATTTCTGTTGTATGTAACTCTGATTCTGTGTTGTAAAAGTGTAATCAAATGTTATTTGTAAAACAACTTCATGAACTGTTTATGGGATTATTACATTTTGTCATTCCGCTATGAGATTCTGCATTTGTTTTTCTTTCTTTCTCTGCTTTTTCATTTTCTCCCCCATAATAATCCACCCTTTTGAATAGTTTCAGTCTAATATGTATGGTTTATTGTCAATTTGGACTGTCCAAAAAGGTGGGTTATTACAATCTAGTTCATATTCACAAAACTCTAACATGATTACTTAAATTTCAACAGGTAGAGACTAAAAGCGATTACTTCAAGAGCATGCCTTGTTTTCAACGAAGACTTATTCTAAGGGGCAAATGTTGTTCAGGTTTTTGACCTAAAATGATCCAAGAGAAGACGGAACAACTTGGTGGAATTAGAATCGCTTAGAAGTCAACTAAAAGGACTAAAGCAACAAGTTAAAGAGTGTTAAGAAAAAAAAGAGTGAGAAAACCCTATGACGACGTAGATCACTAGCGATCCATGGGTATAGCTTAGGGTTCAACTTGTTTTCTTGCATTGTGATCAAATCCATATTACAAAAGTAGTACCGAGTTTAACGAGATTCGAAGTCAGTTAAATCAAGAGATAAGCATCCGTCCACTCTGATTAGCAGTTGGATATAACTAGCAAGTGAAGCTTCATCAAAAGAAAGCGATGTACAATGGGACTACACGAACAACACCAATGCAAGATGAGAAAAGCACTCCAGACATCAAATTTCAAAAATAGTTTAAGTGTATGGATCGCCGATGATCCATATGTCATCATTAGATCGCTACAACTCATAAGGAGAAAAGCAGAAGGGATGCTAAGTAAATTGCTTGCATTCGAGCATAAATTATGGATCGCTTGCGTTCGAGCATAAGCTATGGATCGCCAGTGATCCATAGACCATGGATTGCTAGCGATCCATTCTTTTGGCTTAGGTCGCAAGGCAGGCTTCAGTAGTTCCTTCCTATGTTCATCTGCAAGCAATTGGCAAAGAGGCTTGGTCCAATGGCTCTCCAAAAGAAGGGGATCCTCCAAACTTTGACTGAAACTCTGCTGGAAGCTTTCTTCACTCCTTATCACCTTCATAACAGCCTCTAAAGGGGTTAATTGTGATTCTCCCATGATTTCCAACCTTGGAGATTCAATCTAGTTATGGATATTCAAGAACTTTGTAATCAAACACATCTTGTAGTAGCAACCAGTCTGTAATAAAACTATAAAGTGGACATAGGCTTCGTTAATAGCGAAACCACTACAAAAATCTCCTTGTCTTCTTTTTCCTACTATTCTCTCTATCTGTTGTTTATATTATTGCTTTGCGAGAACATGGCTAGTGTTTTCACACTAAAACCAGGGTGTTGATCCATTTTTTGGGTTAATAGGCATCATTGCCTTTTTCTATGGTTAAGGTTGAAAACATGTGGCCTCAAAATCGTACGGCATCAAATTCTAAAGGATTCGTTATTGAAACTAGCGGCGTCAATACTTGTCTATATAGATAGTTATGGTAGCAAAATATGAGGCATGAAATAAGTTGTTGATGAAATTAGCGGCAACAATACTTGCCAATATAGACGACTATGGTAGCAAAATAAGAGGCATGAAATAAGCAGAACTGAATACATGCGTCGTCACTAAAGTCGGCATAGGTAATTACGGTATAGGGAATATATGCAGCATCTTTAATGTCGTAAGCATGTATACCGAAAGTGACTCCAAAATAAATGAACTCATTTCATATCACCTGGGAATGATACCTTATGCATTCAATAAGGTTGACATCGTATAATTATAGCGTTACTGCCTTCGTCGTCAAAAACCTTGGCGTGACAAAACCATAATTGCTATAAAAACTGCTATTTGCTATATAAAGTATTTTCTTCTCAACCACTTCTATTTTTTGTCAAATTCTTATTGGTTAACAATTAGTTTACAAATTTTCTATCTAGAAACTTGCTATGAATCTGATTACCAATTACAAATAAATTAACAAACCTTAATTTTATATTATTATTTTAGTATTATTATTAAGCCTTTCTAGCTTAATAAATTCAACATAAACTACAAAAAGATTGGAAAAATCTTCAAAAATCACAATTAATCATATTCTTTAGCATATAAAAATTTTAGGACTAAAAACATTATTTAATTATTTTTAATATTAATATCCAAAATATACCATTTTCTCCACTTAAAAAATTCACGAAATATCCATACTTAACCGGAAAATTATGAAGTTAAAAATTCACTTCTAAAATAATGTTTCTAATATCATATTAAAATTTCAAGTCATTTAGATATCATATGATAGATTTTCATGTTTAAACCTACTAAAACATGGCCTAATAACACATATAAATTTAGAATTTAATCATAAAACCAAAATAAAACAAGCATATATGAGATGTATATCATTATTCATCTTGATTTGATAAAGGAACTTGAGATTTGAATGTTGATTAGGTTTTCTAAAAATTTCTCTTTGATTTCCTAGATTTTCTTCCTCCTTATGTTTTTGGTAATGGCTGGCCTATACTCTCTTTTAATTTGTTTATATGAATGAACTGAGGAAGAAATGAGAATGAGAAAGTGTATGTTAAAGAAATATAGCCTTTTCATATTCTACTTTTCACATAGTCCTCCTTCTTATTTAAGTTATAACAATCCTTATTAACTTATTCATCAAGACACGGCCTATTATTGATTATCAAATCTCCATCTTTTTATTATCCTACATTTTTATTTTATTTACCAAATTAAATATTCCAAACAATGTTAATCAAAATTAGGGATGTTGCACACCCTATGAAATTCATGACTGACCTTGGTTTTTAAGGGATTCCCTAGGCATGGCTTTGGGTTTTCCTTTCCTTCATGGAGCCATCCTAGATTTTTCTTAGCTTGGGCTTAATTTTTATGCATGACTATGGAATCTTTGTGCATTTTGTTTAACTATAAAGTGTAGAGATGGAGTTATCAAGCTTTTTCAATCTTTGGTCAATTGTGAATAAGTGGTTTGGTTTTGGTGGGACAACTTCAGATAACGATCTCAATAAACATTTTCCAACATCCAATGGATTCGTTTATTAATGTTTTGCATCAAGCACTTCACTTTGGGGTCCTTACAAAGAGAAGTTACATGTCGCTTCGAACGACTGTCCATTACTACATCGCAAGGTAACGGGTAAAATTTGAAACACGGTTCCATAATTCGACGGAGCTTGTTTTCTAGCATAAGCAAGCTATCCACATAGGTTATCCGTGTAAAACATGCTCTAAACATAAGATACACACTACATATAACAGATTGCATATCATTGCTTCCATTAATTTATAAGATTTTGTTGGACAAAACGCATTGACATCAATTGGATCATATACAATGGCTACACAAAACTTGTTTATATCAAGAAGATCAGAGTTAAATCTTACTTGACATTGTTCATCTATTGAGTTTTTCACCAGTTTTCCTAAGTGGATCAAAATCTCACTACGGAAAGGATAAAATATAATATCATGAATAAGTACCCATTTCATAAAAAATCAATATGGCGTATCATCCCAAATATCTAAAATACAATATCTCGAAAACCACAATAACATGTCTAAAACTTGGTGCATCAAAAATATATCAAAAACACTAATAGATAGATTAACTATCGTAAGACTTCGCCTCCACCTTCACCTTTCAAATTAGCATTGTTCCCTTAATCCATGTGTTGCTTGAGGAGGGGGTCAGAACAATTATGTCAGATGAATAAAAATCTCAAGTCTTACCATAATATATTTAGGCGTATCATTTAGATAAGGAATATATCTTACACATCCTATACTATTTCATACCAAGTATACCTCCCATTATACGCCCATAGGCATTTTCAGTCCAACTGCCTTATGTACCTTCAACTATAGGCCAGGGACATTTCCAATCCAACGCAACTACTGTCAATCATGTCCTAAAATGTGATAGGAAGTGCCCGATCCACTTAATACTTCTATAGTGGGAATTAGGTAGAATCTGACCATTTAATACCTATATCCTTGGAAGACCCCATCATTTAATACATAACCCAAGGTAGGCCCCTCTTTGACACTCCTTAACTAACATCGCACAAAATCTCATCAAATTATTTAGCACTTCTTTATGGAAAGAGATGGACCCAATATAGCCAATTAATACCTCAACACCAAAGCAAACCCCTCCCGGGACTCCCCTCTACTACACCTAAATGATAATCTCGACCATTTATTACTTCGTACGTAGAAGGAGGCAGAACCTACAGTAGCTAATAACCCCAACCCGGAAGCAGGTCCTACGTATTATGATGCGTAACCCAAACCGTGACGTCACACATTAGTCCGACAATTCATATGTTGGGGTAACCATATTAGCTGGAAAGACTTATCGTATAGAATTGCGACGAACCTCATGTCAAGCGTGGGTACTTATCATAAGCGATGTATCACATAAGTCCCAGAGTAACATTGCTTGTAGCTAGATTAATTGGGCAAATTTATGTGTGCTTTTGACTGATCTCGCATCCCTATAACTTACTCATAATTCCACTCCCTAGCATACTACCATATTTATACCTAACCACATTTCGCATTAAGATCATATAAGGAAAACTTCTTGTTTCGCGTTTAGTTATGAACTAATTTCCATAATTATAATTAACTTCCTTCCTATGGGTTTTACAACTATGTACTAACCTACTTATTCTATATAATTAATACAATATTAGTTAATGCTAGTAATATATTTATATGCTAACAATATATTTAAGCATACGTGATTTATGCTACCTAAGTATTCGCAAGCATGCGTAGATTTTCGCATCCTATACTAATCAATTAAATGTTAGAACTTTCAATTCATAGAAGTCCAACTCAATACAATAACTTAAAAATTAGCTAATATTCTTAGCTAAAGAATAGACAAGCATGAAAATAAGATCAAATTCCAAACTTATTTTATTTTAATATAGTAGAATCAACATCGATAAAATTACAATTTAAATCCTTTATATTCTACTCATCTTTTACACATACAATAAAAAAGTAGTTCATATATTTAAATTATGAAAATATGCAGTGCACTAATTTATACTTTATGCATCATTTCCTAACTTATTTTCTTTTTAGAACCTGTTATCACAACAAAAGAGAAAAGTTTAAAGTGGAATCGAGTATAATATATTCAAATTGCAATAACATAACAAAATCTACTATACTAATAAAAAAAATTGAGATTTGAATGAACATAAGAATTGATGTTTCGTTTTGGGGGAAAGTTGGGTTTTAGTTTTAGAATTTTCATGAACAAAATTCTCTAAGGCATAAAGCAGATCCAAACTACTACTATACAAATACTAAAATGTAAAAAACTAAGATTTTTACTCATAGATAATTTTCTTGCCTTTGTTTGGATTCGATTCAAGCCCGCTCCTAGTTCCTCCTTCATATTTCTTCTTGTCGGAATATGCAATAATTCAGTTGCATTTTGATTAGATTCAAAATCAAAGATTAGGAAAGAATAGAATTAGAAACCGCCCATACCTTTAAAAACAATAGATTCTGAACTGTAGTTTAAGAGGAAAAAGGCTGACAAAGTTTCAAATACTTTTGTGAATAGAAGTAAAGGGGCTTGCCTCTTATTTATAGTGATTAGAAGGCATTCGGATCATGGAATTTAAGTCAGTTTAAAATAATAAAATCCTAGACGTAAGAGCCTAACAAAAACCTAGCCTTCACTCAAATCAGTAGTCGATCGTTCCTCCCTAGGTGGTTGACTACTAGTGGTCGATCGACCCTAGAGAGGCGATCGACCAGCCCTAACGTTTTAGGTATATATTTATCACCTTTTAATGTCTATATTTACTTCATTTTAATATTAACATTTATGTTTTCTTCAACTTTAAATTACCCTAACGTTAATTTATTAATTAACCGTTTTATTTTCCATGTAAACATTTTTTATGTCCAAATTTCAAATTCGTTTGGATTATTTTAAAATTGAAAACTTCAACTGTTAACAACTTTTCCGTTTGAGCTCCGATACAAAACTTTTAAATCAATGTTGATAAGAAAATCACTACCAACGAAATAGTGTAACATTCATGGCCAAATTCTGCCATTTGCAAAATAATTACTACTATTTTAAACTTCAAATGTAAACATTAATTCAATCTTAAATTTAAATAATTTCAAATTATTTAAAGATTGAAAATTTCAAATGTCAATAACTTTTCCATTTGAGCTTTGATCACAAAACTTTATATATTAAAGTTAATCAAAAAATCATCATAGACACTATATTATGACTTTTATGGCCAAAATCCAACGCTCACAAAATTGTCATCTTTAGTCTTATCATTAACTAATTAATTAACTTCTTGTTAATTTTATAGGATGTTACATTCTCCTTCTTAAAAAGGAGTTCATCCCCGAAATCCATAATGGACAGGTAGTGTAACGTACACTCTACAACCATATTATAAAACCAAGTTATCTACGCAACCATTTACTTATCCAAAAGTGTAATATGATTATGTACGCAATATACTATAGTTGAGCTTGATCCTAGCAAGAATGCAAGATCATGACATATAGACATGTATGCAAGCATCCTAATTATGCATAAAATTCTACATGAATGCAAGAGTAAAAGGTAAAACTATGGTAACCATCTCCTACTATCCAATCTATTAGCCACGATGAAACCAAAAATCTAAATTTTGGAGCAAAAATGTTTACCAAAGAAAAGCTCAAGATGAGATGCCATCGTCTTCTCTTTAGTTTCCAATATGCTTTTTGTCAGATTATTTCCCTATTACACTCGAACTAGCCTAATTTCTTATTGCAGAGCTTCCTAGTTCCATGCTCCACTATGCGTGCAGTGGCGAGGGTGCTATCGTCTCTATCTCAGTATCTGCTAACCGATCAGGCTCTACTATGGTGGGTCATGTAGGCATTTCCTCAAGTACAAAACATGAAAGACGTTATGGATTCCTACCAACTTATTCGAAAGCTCTTCTCAATATGCAAGTTTCTCCGTCCTTTCTAAAATTGAGAAAGGCTTTACAAACCTCGATGCCAACTTTCCCGATGTACTAGACCTCATAACCATCCTAAAAGGGGAAATCCTAAAAAACACCATATACCCTACCTCAAACTCCAACTCTTTCGCTTATTAGTATAGGGCTTTTGATAGTCCTTCATTTCTTAATCATCTCTATCTATTCTGAGGTATTGGAAATCAAATATAGTCTAAGTAAAATTCTATTAGTGGTTTTCCACCAACAATTAGGCAATTTGCATGGCCTTCTGTATAATGCTTCATAGGGTGTCATTCCAATTGTCGCTTATTTATTGTACATGAACTCTACTAAGGGAGAGTGTTGCTACTAATATCCTCTAAAATCCACGGTGCAACCTCTTAACAAATCTTCCTAAATCCTATTCATCCTTTCAATCCAACTACTAGTATGTGGATGGTAAGCGGTGCTAAGATTCAATTTCATTCGTAAAGCTGACTACAAAGTCCTTTAAAATTAGCCAGTGAATAAGAAGTTCCTATCATTAACAATGCTAAGTGGAACTTCATTTAGTCGTATTACTTCCTTGATATAAATTTTCGCTAGATATTGCAGTCTTGGGTGCTTCTAGTGAGTCTATCCACTAAAACCCAAATAGCATAATTGCTTCTTTGACTCTAAAGTAATCCATCTATAAACTCCATCGATATATGCTTTCACTTTCAAGTTACTACTTCTAATTGTAACAATAGTCCTTTAGGTTTCCATAGTTCTTCCTTTATCTTTTGGCACGTCAAACATCTGGAAACAATTTCCAACACCCTCTTCTTTATCCTCGGCCAATATTCGCTTTATATCGTTGTATGTTTTATGCCCTTGTTGTGAAATGTCATCCTAGAATGGTGACTTGTAGCTAGAAATTCCTCTAAACATCCTTCACCTAAGAATATAAAGGCGACAATCTCTTCTTAATTATCTTCTTTAATTAATTGCAAGCCTATCGCTATCAGGGAAATGTCCTCCTCTACTTAACTTATCCAAAATAGAAACTATCAACCCATCTTTCTTCTGCTCATGCCTGATGCGATTTATTAACGGTGGTCTATTCCAATGGCTATCGAATAGCCTATAGTTGGTTCCGTTGGCGGTTGGAAATTAAATTCGAGAGGAACTCCAACTACTTCCGCTTATAAATAACACCAAGTGTTTACATGCCCTCGGGTAAGAGTGTCAGCGATACTATTCCCCTTTCTAGGGATATACTGCATCTCAAAATCATATGATGCTATGAACTCCATCTATCTTTACTGCCTAAGATTCAAATCGTGTTGAGGAATAAGAATTTAAGGGATCTATTCTTAGTGAATAACGCAAAAATTTTTCCCAAAAGCTTATGCCTCCACATCTTCAAATTAAAAAAGACAACTGCTAACTCCAAGTCATAAGTTGTGTACCAATTCTCATGGTTCTTCAACCACCTACTTGCATAGGCTTTCACCCTACCTTCTTGCATAAGAAAAAATCTCAATCCTCCATGCCGGTGTAAATAGTGAAAGGCTTCTCCCATTAGGAATGGTAAGTACTAGCACACCAGTCAACAACTCTTTAAGTTTTTTTAAGCACTTTCGTGCTTTTCTCATCCTTTGCAAAAACTATATTTTTCTTCGTTAGGTGAGTTAGTGGGACTGCTATATTTGCAAAGTCTCTGATGAACTTCCTATAATAACCCACGAGCCTAAGAAAACTCCTAACTTCTATGGCGTTCTTTTGAATCTTCCAGTTTTGAATAGCTTCAACTTTGCTAAATCCACAGACATTCTCTTCTCGGAAACAATATGACTAAGAGATCTCACCTCTTTCTTTCAATAGTGACACTTTGAGAATTTGGCTTTTATTTAGTGCCTTTTCAAAGCCTTATTACCTCACTTAAGTGATTTTATGCTCACCCTTAGTTCTGAAGAGCAATAGAATGTCATCCACAAACATTAAACGAATTTATTTAGCTGCCTCACCCTACTCATCAAATCTACAAATTTTACATGGGCATTCGTCAACTGGAGAAGCATTACTTTCCATTCATATAGTCCGTTCGGAGTGCGAGAAGTAGACTTCTGCTTTCTAGCCTCAGCTATCCTCTACTAAGGGAATCCAGTGGCTATGTCCAATTAGGAAAAGATTTTGGCTCGAACAAGCTAATCAAACAAATCATCTATTATAGGTAAGGAAAACCTATTCTTCTTGGTCAACTTATTATATAGTCAATGCACAGCCTTAAAGAACCATCTACCTTAGTGGTGAAGACAACAAGTGCCCTCTATTCTTGAGTACTTCGACAAAAATCCTTCTACAACAGCTTCGAAATTTTCTTATCCAACTCTCACATTGTTTTAGGGGCCATGTGCCTTAATGGCAAAGCAATAGGTCTAACATTCTTCTCTAAATAGATTCTAAATCTATATCCCTTTGGGGGTAGGAGACCCAAGACTTTTATAAAAATATCAGGAAATTCTCAAACTACAGGCACGGATGAGAGCGCATCTTATGATAGGTTTAGCAAATATAAATAGCTTAACTCTACTGATTTTTGGGTTATACAACAAACATCTTTATCTCGTCTCTTGAACTCCTTAACCTTACAATCCTCATATCACAATCTAAGACAGCCCTGTGGTAAGATAACCAATACATCTCTAGGATAAGTCTGTACCCTTCAAAACTAAGAACATATGCGTTACATATGAAATCGACGTTACATATATCCACAACTAGGTATATACAAATTAAAGAAAGTTGTGTCGACCCACCAATAGGATTTGACATGACTATTAGGTTGGTGACAACTTGTAGACTCAAGGACTTAACTACATTTCTAGCTATGAATGAATGTGATACTTTTGAGTTAAATAAGGTACAAATAGTATTCCCAGAAATAACAGTTATACCTTCTATTTTAGCTTTTCATTGATACCTAAGAGGAGGTCAACTCGAGATTGGTACAGCCTTAATGGCATAAGCCAGCCTACATTGTCCCTCCTTAGCTAGCTTTAGACATTGATTCTTGTATTGTCCCTCCTCATGGTAGTGGTTGCATCTTCCATTAAACTTCTCCCTCATCAAACTCACCTTGTAGTATTTAGCAGCAGATCCCTTCTTTTGACATCTATGACACGTTATACTTCCCTTCTTAATCTTCCCGTTAGCCTTCTTGTCAGTACAAAACTCTCCTTTCTTAGATCCACCTTGATTTTACAGCAGTCCCAACTTCTCCATTTCCTCACAATCAACAGTTTGTAGTAAAGTCATTTCAACTATCATCTCATAAGTGGTGCCATGGGTACTAGGGTCAAAAGCAGCTTCATAAGTGGGGAATTCAGGCCTTTATTGCACTTCATAGCCTTCTTCATAAGGGTATTGACTAGACTCAATCCAAACTTAGCCAATTCCGTGACCTTACCAATATATTCCCTCAAAGTGGAGTCTTTCTGCCTAAGTTGTATAAAATTTTCCTGTTGCGAAATTACTACAATTATGAACGTGAATTGTGACTCATAGTGAGTTTTTAATTCAATCAAAGTGATTCATTCTTTAGCATTCTCCTTAGCCATCATAGTCCACCAATCTAAGGCCTTCCCTTTTAAATGCCATGTAGTCATCCTCCCCAGTATTTGATCTTCCCGTCTAAGCTCCAAAAATATATGTTCAAGTCGTTAGTCCATGCCTTTCTCTCCATAAAACCTTCATCTCATATATACACTCTTCCCTCCATATTCTGGTAGTCAACTTAGGGAAATTTAGTGGGTGAGATGTTGCTTCAGCAGGCAAGGCAGCGGGTGCCATTGGTGCACTTATCGAGGATGAGAGCTTGCCCTACATGCCTCAGGTATTACTTTAACCATTCCGAGATTCCCCGAATTGTGGGAATTTCTTAGGTAGAGGGGTACCCAGTCTCAAAGGATTGATTTTCAACCATAACCAAGTATCTGTAGGTTTAAACTTTTAGCTATAACTTCCTAAGATAGTATTATTAACTAAAATAAAAGATTTTCCTGTTGTGTTTGTGTATGTTCAAACAAGTATATGTATGTATGGTAGGGTTTTCAAAAATACCTTCGAAAATAACAAATACGTGCAATTACGCATACCTATCCCCGCTAATCGGCTAACCTAAGTTTTGATACCAAATGTAAACACCCATCTCAAAGCGGACCTAATTTTCGACCAAATAAAAGCCCATCGAACCATAGGCTCATTCCAAAGTGGGCCGTCGGTTGGTAAAATTTATACTATGAACAGTATAGAAAGCTATCTATCTTCGCTACCAAAATATCAGAACAGAAAGAATAAAATATAATATTAGAAATAAGTACCCATATCATAAAAATTAAAATCTCGGAAATATAGTATATCAACATAAATATCTGAAATATAATATCGTAAAAACAATATGTCTGAAACTTGGTACATCTAAAGTATATCAAAAACATAAATAAATAGAAAAACTGCCACAAGACTTCACCTCTACCTTCATCTTCTAAATAAGCATCATTCCCTTAATCTGTGTGTTGTAATAAGGAGGGGGTCGGCACAATAATTTCCAGTAAATGAAAATTTCAAGTCTTACTATAATAGTAATTGGACGGTATCATTTAGATAAGAAATATGTCCAACACATCATATACTATATCCTACCAAGTATACCTCTAACTGCAAGCCCGTAGGCTTTTCCAGTCCATATTCCTAATGTACATTTAACTGTAAGCCCAGGGCCCTTTCCAGTTCAATGTAACTACCATCAATCATGTCCTAATAATGTGAGAGGAAGTATCGAGCCACTTAATACCTCTTTACCAGGAATTAGGCAGACTCCGACATTTAATAACTATATACTGGGCAGATCTCCATCATTTAATCCATAACACCAGGCATACCCCTCTCTGGTATGCCCTAATCGACATCACACCAAAACCTCATCAGGCGACTTAATACATCTTTATGGTAAGAGGTGGACCATATCATAGGCACTTAATGCTTAGACCCCGAAATGAGTCCCTCCCGAGATTTCCTAATACCATACCCAAATGATAATTTTGATTATTTAATACTTCTTAATTGGAAAGGAGGCATACCTTTCTTAATACCCCTGACCCAAAAGAAGATCCCATGAATTTTGACCAATGACTAAATTATGACATTTCACTTTAGTTCGGCCATTCGCAGGTGCTGATAGCCAGATTAGCTGGGCAGGCTTTCCCTATAGATTTGGGACTAACCTCTGGTCCTCCGTGTCTACTTATTATAAGCGATGTCTCATCTCAGTCCAAAGTCACACTATTAGTAACCAAATTAGTTAGGTAAACTTCCGTGTGCTTTTGACTGACCTCGTGTCCCTATAACCTAGTCACAATTCCACTTCCTTAACATACTACCACATACTTACATACATACATATACACACCTCACTGCATTTCGCATTAAAGCCATATAAGGAAAACTCCTTATTTCGCGTTTAATTATGGGTTAATTTCCATAATTATCCTTAACTTCCATTTTATTGGTTTTAATACTATTTACTAAACTAATTATTTTATATGATTAATATGTATTTAATTGTATGCTAATAATATATCTATATGCTAATAATATATTTATACGTATATGATTTATGCTAACTAAATATTCCTAAGTGTGCATATATTTTCGGGCCATATACTAACCATTTAAATATCAAAACCATCAATTCATAGAAGTCGAATTCCATACAATAACTTTCAAACTTGCTAACATCCTTAGCCAAAATAGACTTGCACAAATAAATAGAATCATATACCAACATTATTTTACATTAATATACTAGAATCAGCACCTATAAATTTTATCATTTAAACACTTTATATTCTATTCAATTTTTACACGTAAAATGAAAATTTTCATATTTAAATTACGGAAATAGGCAGTACGAGTAGGAGAATCCATACTTTACATACCATTTCCTAACTTGTTTTCTTTTTAGAACCCTTTATCACAACAAAAGTGAAAAGTTTGAAGTGGATTGAATATAAAATATTCAAATTGCAACAATAAAACAAAACCTACTATTTTGGTATAACACAATTGAAGTTCCAATAAACATAAGAATTGCATTTGGGGAAATTTAGTTTTATGGTTTCTATGAATAAAATTTCCTAAGGCATGAAATAGATTCAAACTTCTACTAGACAAATATTAAATGTGAAAAACTAAAATTTCCACTCATAGATAATTTTCTTGCCTTCCTTTGAATTTGATTCAGGAACGCTACTAGTTTATCCTTCATATTTCTTCTTTTTGGAATATACACTGATTCAATTATATATCGATTAGATTCAAAATTAGATATTAAGAAAAAATAGAATTAGAAAACCTATCTATAGATATATAAAATCCTTTACCTTTATATATAATTGATTCTGAACTATAGTTGAAGAAGAAGGCTGATAGAGTTCTGCATGAGTTCTAAATATTTTTATAAATAAAAGTGAAACGACTAGCCTTTTATTTATAGTGGTTAGAATGCATCCGAATTGTAGGATTTAAGTCGGTTTAAAATAATAAAATCAGGGTCGTTCAGCCCTACCAAAACCCTAACTACCACTCAAAGCACCGACCGACAACTCCTCCTTAGGTGGTCGACCGCTAGCGGTCGGTGGTCCCTAGTTGACCGATCCTAGTGTTTTAGGCATATAATTATTACTGTTTAATTTCTTTTTTCTCTTCCTTTTTAATACTAACGTTAAAGTTTTCTTCATCGTTAAATTACCTTAATGTTAATTTATTAATTAACAATTTTAATTTCCATGTTAAAGCTAACTATATTCAAATTTAGAATTCGTTCAAATTATTTTAAATTTAAAAACTTTAAATATAAATAACTTTTCCGTTTGAGCTCAGATTACAAAACTTTGCTTGTGAAAGTTGATCAAAAAATTAGTACGAATGCAATGATGTTACTTTCGTGGCCAAATTCTAATATTTGCAAAATTTTCATATTTACCATTATTATTAATTAACTTCTTATTAATTTTTACGTGGTGTTAGAGAGTTCATCTCGCATACAATAGCTTTGGGTTCTACTTCAATATCTACTTCTTCATCTACTAAGTCTTGTCACATACTGCAAGACTAAAACATCACTCCAAGCAATTTCCTTTGTAATGGAAGATGAATCTTACGTAGGGACTAACACATATATTAATCTTGAGGGTGCTGTAATTCATGACAATCCTCCAAACTCTTCGGCATTTGCAGTAAATGAAGAACGTCCTAAAAGAATTTGTGATAGGCACGACATTCCTTTTGAGGATGTTCTAGTTTCAAAGCACTTTCGATGGGCTTGTGATCCACCTAAAGGATATACAGCTAGTAATCGCTATATGCGCCTTTTGGGAAGCCCTCCCATTTAATCACTTTATTCAGCTCATTCTCTAGTTTATGAAGATTGCTCCTACTTAGCTTCGCTCGAATGGCTACACTTCTCTAAATAACATTTACATTGTTCTCCTTCATCATTTGGGTAGGGCGCCTAAGCTAGAGAAGATTGGATATTTATTTAATTTTAAGAAGCAATAAGATGGTCCATCTTTGATTTATTTGGAACAATCCAAAAGCTATCATGTTATTATTTCTCCTTAGAATAAGCTCAGTCACTGTATAGACGGATATTTCTTCATGCTTTATCCAACTGGCTTTGCTCAGAAGTGGTTGCGGGGACATAAGTTCTATAGTCACTCTTTATCTGGGTGGAGTACACTCTAATCAAATCGTTAATCTGTCATTTCACAAAGTTACACATATATATATATATATATATATAGGAGACTGATAATGTAGCTCTGGAACACACTCTTCGAGCTCTGGAAAATGTTGCTGTTGAAGAGCAAAAAATGAAGTTTCTCTTAACAAGTCTCAAGATTTGACAATTTCGACTCTTATACAATGATTGCAGTCTTGGGCTCATTACTACTACTTATAGAAGTACCTACCCTACTCAAGTCTATTAGAAATCAAGAAGTGTCTCTTGTAGTTTAGGACCCTGGGAGGACGAAGATGATGGTGAAGAAAACGAGGATGGGGATTATAATGAAAATGTATATCTTGATTACGAGTCTGCATGAGAGACATTGGTGATGGACAGGTGTTGCCTTTAAGGATAAAGATCATTTTACCTTATCCCGTTACATAGCCACTACAGACTCCGGTAGTAGAAGGTAGTAGAAGTGACTCTTGCTCTTCAAACTGATGACATTTTTGGTTTTTTAGGAATATTCTAAACCATATTCCTTCATATGATTTTGCAAATATTAGCTTTCCGGGCATCAACTCTCCTATACAAACGGCTCCAAATATGCCTATTACTATAGCGGACGAGATAGCTTTGCTCAGCCAACCGCATGAGCATGGTCTGGAGGATCAATAGAGCATACTGATCGTGAGTGAGGGTCTCACAATTGCTTTAGGGCAGGTGGGTATCCCTTCCCAACATTATAGTCGTTCCCCTTTTCTTGTTGATCAAGACATACACTTTTACAAGACCTAGTCCCGTACCCTCTTTGAAGGTTCTGATTGCCTTCATTTCTGTGCCGCCTTCTATAGAACCTATGGCATCATCTCACAAACTAAAAAATGGTCAACCATTTGGCTTTGCAACCTTTTATCATATTAGGTAAAGGCCTATTAAGGAAACTACATCTGCTCATGTTTCTATGGTAGTTACGAAGTCTGCTTCAAATCCACAGCTTGCCGCTTTATAAAGATCGTTTCATATGCTTCTTCGATTTAAGTTTGCATATCCTTGAAGGAAACACCTCTCAATATAGCCAATGACGTCATAGCTTGTTGAAGTGATATATATGACCAATATTAGATATAAAGGAAGTTCACTTTAGCTTTGTCTATAACTGGGGTAAGCTTTCAGGAAAAGGAGATAGAGAAGAAGGTTAATGAGCGGATCATTGCTCACTGTAATGAAGAGTTAAAGGAGACTAATGAGTCCTTTAAGGAAACAGAAAATAAGTTACTAGAAGAGAGAAAAGCCTTTAAGGACAATTTAAAGATTCAATAGAAGAAACTAGAGTTTGATATCATAGGAGCCACACTTTTCTCATAGAAAAAGAGGCTTCCTAACATACAGTTATAAACAAACTCTAAGGATCTAAACCTGGAGATCGTGTTGGCGGCTAAGAAAAAAAGAAAACAATGATAATTTAACTATGGAAAAAAAAATATGGGTAAAATGCTCGATGCCTAACAGGCACAAAGGGATGCGAAGACCCGCACGATAAACATTGAAGAAAAGATCAAGTCCAACATTGAGTCCACTCTAGTACACTTTTATGCGAAGTTATCAAATTTGGAAATCTAAAGTGGTTGATAATGCATACCCCAGAGAACTTGCCATGGCCTAGGAAGACATCATTAGACAAGAAAGACAACATTCGGATGCGGTCGACGAAGAAGAGCTAAAGGCCAATCCCTTAGATAATGAAGATTTATATATTGTTATTATAGGACAAGTAATGTAAGTTTCTAAGGCTTCTATTTCTGCTCAGGTGCCTGCTGGGGACCTTCTCAAATCTAATTCTAATGATATGTGTGAAAGTTTAATTCCAATCATCAAGGGACTTCCGGTAGAGATTTCCAACAAGCAGCGACTACTTTTGGTGTCGCCGCTTCTACCACAGCTAGACCTATCATCTATGAACTTGTTATTCCTTGTTCTGGGGATTTTGGAATTTCAATTGCTATGGTGACTTCATGGCAGCAATTTCTTTAACATCCTTCGCTCAAGTTCAATATAATCCCGAGGATCTAGGCAACACGTTGCCTAAGTCTGTCCTAAAGCTACCTGTTGCATCCTCCAATTGTAGAAGAGATTCTGACGGGGACTATTTCTCAAACTATTTCTACTTCTCTTGGAGGTATATCACTAGTTTCACCTATGTTCTAGAACTTCAAATGACACTTATGGAGATTTTTAATATTTATTTTTATGTCTTTAAAGTTTCAGGTCCACCATCCTTTGCTCCCTTTCAAGATGTGTATCTAGCTTTGGCCCCTTAAGCTTCAACAACTGAGTCTATCATCATCTCTATCCCCACCTTCAATTCCAACCTCTCTAGTTGGGTGCGCTCTTGGTCCTAATGCAAAAAAGATTTATGCACTAAAGAAAAGGTAATGGATGATTCTACTATGATGTGGGGGCAATTAAGGCTTAACTATTAAGGATCATGGTTTTGGATCATTATTGTCAGAAACGCAAACTGGTTATCTAAAAAAAGTAAAGAATATCAAAAAATAAAAAGATGCCGATGATACTCTACCCTTCTTTCAATGACTTTGCGGATCTTGCCATTTTTTATCTCAACCACTATAGTTATAGTGGCAGGCATTCATTTTAAGGCCTTCAAATCCACAGGAAGTGATTATAATTGGGATGAGGGTCCCAAGTTTCTTCTATCTAGGGAAAGGGTGTTACATCTAAGAAAAGTCATGCTTTTGCCTCTCCACAAGACAAGAGGAAGAATATGAGGAAGAAGAAAAATGATTAGATATCATTCTCTATGTAGCTTTTAGTCTTAGTCATTTTTGGCACATGTTTATGGGCTATTCTTATGTGAGTATAGCCGTCGCTTTTGCTTTCAAAACTTTAGATGTGAGTAAAATCGTTTTTCTTTTAGATTTGGTCTTATTTTACTTTTATGTCTTTGTATCTACGCACCTACGTACCTTGTTTAATTAAGCTTATGGTTATGCTTGAGTCCATGCAATGCCGTTATTCACCGTAACTTTGCATGTATGAATAAGTCTTCAAATTGCTTAGTGGCGCTTCATGGTTTAGTTTTGTTTGTCGCTGTCAAAATATTTCCTTTTGGGCTATAAAATTGTAATTGCTTGGCTAACTCCGGCCTATCTAGTTTACCATAGTTAGGTTATGTTCAATCGTAAATAGTGTTGTTGTCACAAAGGGTTTCTAGCCTCGCATTGCTTTCTATCTCCGAGAAATAATGTTTAGGACATCTTTCTCTGGATTCTATTCTCAATCTCGCCTGTCTTTGTATTACAACTTGTAAAAAGAAATGGGCTGTATATTGCTAACATGTTGTTTTTCTATTGGTCTGTACTGGTTATAACATTTAGGTATATATATACAAGAGACTGCCTATAATAAAGCAAGAGAGAAAATAAGAAGATTTTTTTCTTCGTCATTATTTCCTCTTCATCGCAATATGGTATATAGCGAAATCCAACTTTTAATTTTCAATTTCCGTTTCCTGATCTTGATTCTTTGCGAAATGAACGAGTCGGATCAATCTTCTCGCTCTGGGACGATTCCTACTTCATTCATTGGGACTAGATCTGCCATTGATGATTCTTCCCGTCCTTTCTTTTTGCATCATTCTGACAATCCTGGAGCCGTTCTTGTTTCTCAACCACTCACTGGAGATAATTATGCCTCCTGGAGTCGTGCAATGTTGATTACCTTGTCTGTAAAGAATAGATTAGGGTTTGTTGATAGTTCAATTCTAAAACCGATGGTACAAATCTTGATCTAATAAATTCTTGGATTCTTAACAACAATATGGTAATTTCTTGGATATTAAATTCTGTTTCTAAAGATATATCTGCAAGTATAATTTTTGCTGAATTTGCTCATGATATGTGGTTGGACCTTAGAGATAGGTTTCAACAGAAAAACAGACCAAGAATATTCCAATTAAGAAGAGAACTAATGAATTTTGACGTAAGATCAGGGTTCTGTCAGCGATTATTATACAAGATTGAAGACTGTTTGGAAAGAATTGAGTAATTATAGACCAGTTTGTACTTATACAAAGTGTTCCTGTGGAGGACTTAAAGAATTAAATATTCATTATCAGATGGAGTACACAATGTTTTTTTCTCATGGGACTAAATGATTCATTTTCACAAGTTAGGGGTCAGATCTTGTTAATGGATCATCTTCCTCCCATTAATAAAGTCTTTGCATTAGTTTCATAAGAAGAACACTAGATAAAAGATGGTACTATTATTAATTCAAATACTAACCTTGATGCACTAATGCCATGGCACTTGCTATTAAATCTAATCCTGATAAGAATAAAGTCTATTGATGAATTTTATGCTTAGGTTTCAAGGAAGGACAGACCTTATTGCACATACTGCAAATTTCATGGTCATAATATTGATAAATGCTTCAAAATTCATGGATATCCACCCGGCTACAAGGCAAAGAACCGTTACAATGCTTCTTCTCAAGTCAATTCTGGTTCTGTCAACAATGTTTATAGTCATGATTTGAAGTCTAATCACGAAGCTGCTAGCAGTATTTTTTTCATAATTTGAATGCCTCTCAGTCCAGCAGCTTATGTCCATGTTGTCGAGTCATTTAATTTCTTCCAATCACAACATGGATGAACCTCAAGACAACAAAGCTGCCTCATTCGCTACAGGTACTTGTTTTTTGGTTGCATTGAGCATAAAATTTCCTTCTTATTGATTGCGGTGCTACTCGTCATATTTGTTCTTTGGCTTCTGCATTTAAATCTTCGAGACAAATTCAAAAATCCACTGTTACATTGCCCAATCACACTGTTATACCAGTTTGCCTTTCTAGAGATATTCAAATTAGTGATAATGTTATCCTCAAGGATGTGTACCAGATTTTCAATTTAACTTGTTGTTTGTTAGTTCTCTTACTCACGGGACTAAACTTACTATAAGCTTTCTGACTGACCACTTTATTATTCAGGAGCTAAACAACAAGAAGATGATTGGCAAGGGTGAAAAGTGTGAAGGCCTTTATATACTAGATACCAAATCATTCAACAAGTTCCAACAGTTTACGTAAACCAAATTTCTGCTTAAACTTGGCATAATAGATTAGGCCATATTTCTTTTAAAAAATTGAATAGTTTGAAATCTCAATTGTGTTGTGATACTTCTAAACTCAATAAAGCGGATCCTTGCTACATTTTTCCATTGTCTAAACAAAGAAGGTTATCCTTTGAATCTAATAATCATATGTCTCAGATTCCTTTTGATTTAGTACACTGTGATATTTGGGGCCCGTACCATGCTTCATCTTATAATGGTTACAAATATTTTCTAACTTTAGTAGATGATTGCTCATGATTTACTTGGATTTTTCCGTTGAAGATATATTTGATGTAGCTTTCATTATTCCTAAGTTTTTCAATATGGTTGAAACTCAATACATAGCCAAAATTAAAAAAATTCGCTCAGACAATGCACCGGAATTACTTTTCACTGATTTCTTTAATTATATTGGAGTTCTTCATCAGTTTTCATGCGTACAAAGGCCACAACATAACTCAGTTGTGGAAAGAAAGCACCAATATTTGCTAAATGTGGAAAGAGCTTTATATATTCAGTCTAGGAAGCCTATTCAATTTTGGTCAGACTGTGTACTTACAGCCATATAATTGATCAATCGTACCCCTTCTCCTCTATTGCATCACAAAAATCCATATGAAATTCTCTACAAAACTTGTGTGGATTACTTTATGTTTAGAGTGTTTGGGTGTCTTGCTTTTGCTTCTACCTTATTTGCACATAGAATCAAGTTTGATGCTAGATCCAGGATGTGTGTGTTCACATGATATCCACCTGGCATTAAAGGCTACCGCCTTTATGATATTCAAACTAAACAAATTTTATTTCCCGTGATGTAATTTTCCATGAGGAGATATTTCCATTTCATACTTTAGCTTCTACTTCAGATTTGATTGATCCATTTCCAGATTTAGTATTGCCTGTGCCTAGTTCTTTTGGAGAAGTATCTCCTTCAATTACATCTCATTTTACTCTAGCGAGTGGAAATTATGAATCTCATGTTCCAGTTGCTGAACCTGAAACTTCAAATACTGAACAAATTCATGAATTACTAGAACAAGGTGAGTATACAGTGGGTATTTCTGAAACTCCTATTGTTGAAAATAATGTTTCTAATGTTAGAAGATCTTCTCAACCTTCAAAATCACCATCTTATCTTCATGACTTTCATTGTAGTCTTGTTTCTCAACATAATGTTCCTCTTCCTAGCTGTTCAACTGCATATCCCTTGCAGAAATTTCCTTCTTATGACACTTTATCATCCGCTGATAAAGAATTTGTGCTAAATGTCTCTTCAAATTATGAACCACAAATTTTCCATGATGCTATTAAATATCCAGAATGGCATGAAGCTATGCAAGCTGAACTTATTGCCATGGAAGCAAATAAAACCTGGACAGTCACCCCATGCCTCGTAACAAACATTCTATAGGATCAACTTTCATAGCACTCCTTGTCTATGTCAATGATATCATCATTACAGGTCCAAATGATGATATTATCGAGTCTCTTAAGAATTTTCTTCATTCTCAGTTTAAACTTAAAGACCTTGGTCATTTGAAGTACTTTTTAGGACTTGAGATAACTCGTTCAGTCGAAGGAATAGCCATGTCATAAAGACATTATACTCTTTAACTTCTTGAAGGCATCGGGTATCTCGGATGTAAACCTACTACTGTACCTATGGATCCAAAGCTAAAATTAAGTGCTCATAAAGGCCTCCTTCTTGAACATGCTTCTATTTATAGAAGACTTGTTGGAAGGCTTACTTACCTCACTTTATCATGACCAGACATCACATATGCTTTCCACAACCTTAGTCAATTTTTGTCTCAGCCTAGAGAACCTCATCTTAAAGATGCTCATATTCTTGCCACTTAAAGAACAAGCCTGGTCAAGGTTTGTTATTTGTTTCAAAGTCTTCTAGAACTGATAATGATGTTGATGATTCTAATTTAAAGCTCAAGGCGTTTTCTAATTCGGATTGGGGATCTTGTCCAGATTCTAGAAAATCAATAACTGGTTTTCGCATATTTCTTGGCAATTCCCTTATTTCTTGGAAGGCCAAGAAACAAATGACAGTTGCTCGTTCTTTGGCTGAAGAAAAATATAGGGCTTAGCTACTATCGCAAGTGAGATTTGTTGGCTTCAACAACTTCTTCATGATTTTCAAATTCAAGTTTCATCTCCAACGCCGTTGTTCTGTGACAACCAAGCAGCTATTCATACTACTTCCAATCCAGTTTTCCATAAAAGGACTAAACACATTGAGATTGACTATCATTTCATTTGGGACAAAGTTTCACAAGACCTTATCAAGTTGATGCCAATCCATTCTCATCAACAACTTCCTGATTTGTTCACTAATTCTTTGCCACCTTATCTTTTGTTTCCTCTTCTATCCAAAATTTATATAGAAGATCTTCACATTCCATCTTGAGGGGGAGTATTACAACTTGTAAAAATAAATGGGCTGTATATTGCTGACATGTTGTTTTTCTATTAGCCTGTACTGGTTATAACATTTAGGTATATAAATACAAGAGACTGCCTGTAATGAAGCAAGGGAGATAATAAGAAGATTTTTTTCTTCATCATTATTTCCTCTTCATCGCAATACTTTGGGTGCTGATCAAAGAATATTCATTGATCTCATCGCTTATCATCAATCTGGCATGTATAATCGAACTGTAAGTGCAGTTGATCCCACAAAAGTTCAACTATACACTAGTTTCGATCTTCAGGATGCGGTGTTTTAGATGCCTATCTCTATGCATCAACCTTAAACCATGCTTGTCTCCGGGCATTGATCAAAGATTATATGTATAGGGAAAATCATCTGATCGACCTCAATGCGATTATGCTCCAGTGACCCAATCATAAATCAAATGAGTTCATCAATACTTATCTCTAAGTACCTAGAAAATTGGGTTTCAAAATATAGAATGTTCAATTCTACCATTATTTGCATAGCATAAAATTAGGCTTTTAAGAGTATAGTTCCATTGATTCCTTAAGCCAATTCTATTTATAAACACAAGAACTGCAAACTTTGCCTTATTACCTTAGATACTATTCAACTATCTGTGGAAATAAGTCTAAGTGAAATAGCATCTTAGGTCCTTGCTATTCCATGCTATTGGAATTGAGATTCCATTAACTATTGCTAGCTTGAAACTTCTATGTCCAAGCTTATATTCGATCGCATAAGGACCATCCCAATTTAGGCAAGTGCCATGGGCCTAGAAAGACTCGATTCAAAATGAGGTCATTTATCTCAAAGTATGGTTTTTGATGTAACACCCCTAACCTTAGATAGCATTATCTGAAGACTTAATTAGTTAAATTAGATAGAATAATGTAAAGATTAAATGGTTAAGGTATTGAGATTTGAATAAGTAAGGGGTAATCATGCCTAATTAAGTAATGATTTAAATGGAATTTAAAATGAAATAAGTTAGTGAATTAGATAAGGGGTAATATAGGAAGAAGCAATATTCTATACCCTAAACCCTTAGCCAACCTTCATTTTGCACGTCCACAATATAAAGCACAAAATCTAGAGGCCAGCTACTATTAAATAAGAGCAAGGGTATGAAAAGCTAAATCAAGAGGAAAAGCTTAATCAAATTCAATCCAAAAATCAAATCTCAACTCCTTAACAACAAAGACAACGGGTGAATAATATATACATCAGATATTTTTGATATTTCGGTTTCAAAGACTAGATCCGAAAGTTTTTGCAAGTATACTGCCATGTTTTGAATGACATTATATATATATATATATTCTTGTTGATGAATTATGCTTATTCATATTGATTTTATGACATGTTTGGATTGAAAACCTATCAAATGACATCGAAATGTCCTTCGATTTTAATATATGACCAAAAATGATATTTTAGAGATGAGTTTCAAGTTTTATAATTTCCAGAATTAATGTGGATATATTATTAATTTTATAGTGAAGAAAATGAATATTTGAGTTGGCAATTATATATATTTTAGGCCAGAAATTTAAATATGTTAGAAAGCATATTAAAAGCGATTTATGTAAGTTTTTGTAGAATTTTCCTAAGTGTTTAAAAAAAGTATAAAGTTATTTAAGGTACGTGACTTAAATATTTTATATTTTTATATAAGGAGAAGGGGCTATTTGCAAATGTTTCAAAATGATAATCTCTGAAATTCAGAAGCACCTTTTATAAAATATTTCAGTAAAGTAAAGTCAATCAATTATAAGATGATAAATAAGTAGGTTAGTTGAAAATAATTACCTTTTAAAGCAAAAATTAGATTTTATAAGGTTGCAAAGCTTCACCACTTCGATGGTCACCTTTCAAATTAGTACCTCCGCCTCTAATCTGACGGATTCCAATGCATATGGTATCAAAGACTTGGCACATAGTGAATTGGACATAGGCGAAAGGTACACGGTTGAAACAAGGGATTCCAAATGGGTCAAAACCTTTATGAATTTTGAATGGAAATGCACCTGCTTTGCTTTGGAAAAGAACGGTTTCGAATATGATAGCTTTTGGCTTGATCAATGGTTCTAAAAAAAGAATGCTTTCAAATGAGGTTATGCCGTTTTTAAGGTAAATGCTTTCGATAGGGTCGAAACCCTTACTGTCACTTTTTACCTTTCGACCCAGATTGGTTTTGAAAGGGACTCTTTGTCTTAAAAGTAGCAGCTTCTCCAATGCTTTCGAATGGATTGGTTTCAACGCCATCCACTACTTTACCTACGAAATTGCTTACTAAAGAGTTACTTTCGATTTAGTTACTTTAAGACCCTTTTTATAAAATTTAAACTCAAAGGTTTCAAAAGTGAATGGTTTTGAAAGTTTGTTTCATATGTTTTAGATTGAACCCAATGCTTTCGAAAGGTTTGATTTAAGAAGTATACTTTAGTACTTTCTAAAGGTAAAAAACAAAGGTTTCGAAGGGAAGATTCCTAGTATTTTGGAAAGGTTTACCTTAGTTTAAATTGAAGGTTTCTAATTGTTTCGAAAGCCATATTTAAGGAATTTTAAAAAAGGATGTCCAAGGTTTATAAAGCTTTTGAAAAAGGTGTTTTCGATGTTTTCGAAAGGACTATTGTCTATGGTTTTGAAAGATATGTTTGGCCATTAGGCCTAAGGTTATAAAGTAAAGTAGTTTACTTGTATAGAAAAGGGTACTTTCAGTAGTTTCAAAAGGGATGATTTTATTGGTTTTGAATGAGATTGTTCAAAGGTTTAAACAAAGGTTTCGAATATTTTCATCGACAATGTTTTGAGTAATGCATATATCACGGCAAAGAGATTTGAGTAAAGCAAATATTATATTTTCCTTGTATAGGAATGATTTAAAGGGTTAAACCATTTTGAATAGGTTATCAAGGAAAATTTAAACGCTGGTTAACCCTAATGAAAATGACTCAGATACATGTAAGACCTAAATGATGGTTACATACAGAAAGGAATATATGTACAGAGAAGAAGTTAAGTTACTGGTGAGCCCGCCAAACAATTAGGATCAATGGACCCTTGGAGAAGTAAGTTAAAGACATACCATCCAGAAGTATGTCTAATAGTTGTTAGATAATTTGTTTAGTTTGTCTGGCAGGCCCAAGTCGGCCAAAGATTAGTAGTAAGCCAAAGAAAACTACATTTTGTTGGACAGCTGGTTCATTTATTGCCTGTTTTGAGCATATATATGATATTTGCTATTATTGATATAATTAGTTTGATTAACCAGTTTGATTGCAGGATTATGATTTGCAGAAAAGGTATGGTTTTTAAAAGGATGTTAGTGAAGGGAAACACGTTCAGCTAAGCGCCATGGTCTCACTTAATATCAGTAAACCGAGATGTAATAATATTATTCACACCAAGCTTTATGTCTGACTTGAATTTTTTCCTTAAACTCTCAGATGCTCAAAATTGGTTTGAGTAGACTGAGAGTTTGGGCTTTTCAGGTTTTAGTAGGTGGATGAGTAAAGCTTCCAGAGAAGAGTAGGATACTGATGTTATCTATTTAGGAGCTGTTTTATTTTGTTTTATTCTGCTATGTTTGTATTGAGTCGGTTATGACTATTTAGTACTCTGGTCAACCAAGGGGACATCTTCATATGTCACTCTTGGCATATTTATATAATAATTATATTTGATATGAACTAGGGAAATGATATGGGATTATATAATCTGGATATGAAACATGTTTTATGAAATGTAATCAGAAATGTTGGTTTTGAATCTATGTTTTGATCATATTCATGTGCTTCTGATATTATGGATACCATTAGCATTACCGTATTTTGTCGTCATAAGTCAATACTATAGATGATTGCAGTATCTGTAATGCTTAGTTTTGGGTCTTAAGATATGGAATGTTACAACTTAGTATCAGAGCCAGTTTATGAAAAAATTTAAACTAAAATGTTTTTTGAAAACATAATGTGATATCCCAGAATTTTTGGCAATATCAATTTAATAATCTTTATTTAAAATTAAATTGATTTGATAATATTGATTAATAAAATTTGAATTGGTTTAATAATCCTCTTTAATAAATATTTAATTGCTGAATTTTATCTTTTAAAAGCTAAATAAAATGATTTCTATTTATAATGTATATATATTTGTATATATTGTAAATAGAAATGTTGATTTGGAATTTAATAAATAAATAAAAATCTTGTTTCAAATTCTAATTTGGAAATTATGATTTAAATTAATATTGAGCTTTTCAAAGTTATTTAATTAATAACTCTATGGTTTGTAAATACTTAAAATAAATATTAATTGCTTAAAATTATATCTTAGCATAATTTTTGAATTTAAATAAAAAAGGGGTTTGTTTCATTTCTTTTAAATATTACTAGATATATATGATTTGAAAAATAAGTTTAAAATGCAATATAGTATATGGTCTTAATTCATTTAATAATAGAAGTGATTTATAATCTATTTGATAAATCATTCAAAAATTGTTAAATTTGTTATTTTCAACTGATAATTATAATTCTTAGCTTTTATAAAAAAACATAAATAGATTTTTATAGAAATAGGATTGTTATTTTTTTAAGTTTAATAAGTAGTTATATATGTATAGATATAACTTGATGCTTAAATTTAATTTTTTTATAACCTAACTTAAATTTGAATTTAAAGTTTGAAATTCAATGTATAGGTTTTATATTTGTTTAGATTTTAAATATTTATATAAACTTTTATTTATCAATATAATTGGTTTTTATTTCTTTTAAAATTATATATACATATATAAATACTAATTAACTAATTCATTAAGCTTGATTTTTGTATTAATCTTTCATTAACATTTAAAATATAGCTAACTAAATTATGAGACAAGTGTTAACATATTAAGAAATCAAACAACATGTGTAATATATTAAGTTATCTAAATACATGTGTTAATTTATGAATTAAACAACATGACAAGTGTCACGCTTGAATTATATTTTCTTTTTATTTATTTTTAAAATGAAATTCAACCTTTATAACATTGTTTCCTCCTCTTCAATTTTCCTTTTCAAATTTTTAAGCTAAGAAAGCAAATCTGAGAATCATCTTCCTCTAAACCAGATCAAAAATTCAAATTATCTGTAATCATTCTTCAAAAACAAACAAACCTGTAATCTCATAAATTCAGCAACCTGGAACCAAAGTTTTGCAAGTAATCAAATGTCTGCATTTTCAAAACCCAAAGAAATCAACCTGCATTTCTTCAATTCTGCTTTGAAAAGCAAGAAAAACTGTAGATCAATTTAAAAATCAAAGCTTTAGCATTTTTCTTCAAAGCTGGAAGCTTGCATGCATATAGTGTTCAAGTTTTCAAAGGGCATGAAGCATTTAAGTTTCAATCAAAGAAGCTTGGCCATTCCAGTTTCAAGATTTGGAAAATATGCTCTGTTCTGCTGTAAATAAGGTGAGTAACTCTTTTTAAAACTTAAAGATAAATCTGGTTGTTTGATTTATGCCTAAAATAAGTTTGTATTTGTATATACATATGTTGGAAAATTCCTATGTATTTGTGAATATATGATCCATGTATGATTTTGAATGCCTGTAGAACATCTTTGTTCTAAATTTCTACCCTAGTTTTCAATTTAAAATCATTTCTCTTGATCCATTGATTGTTAGGACTTAGGATCCAAACAAATATTGCTTATTTGATTATAAACTAAGTTTTAAAAATTTATTTAACTTAAATTAAATCTGGAATTACTTTGGAAATAAAATTAAACAGGAAACTCGAGTCTTTGTAAAAATTCAAATATGTTAATTGTGCTATTCAGGTAGATAAACTAAATCCTTAAACTAAGACATGATTTTCAAGAGTAAAATCATAATTTTAAATTTGGTTTTGATTGAGAAAGTGAGGGTTGATCAGAATTTGGTTTTGGAATGGTCTCTGGTTATCTAAGTGGATTGGGAGGTCAAGTTCCTGTCTGAAGGAAGGGGGGTCGGAGATTGAAGGAAAATATCAGAATGTCGATCAGAAGTCGGTGGTGACGATGGGAGGCCGTTGATGTCTGCAAATCTAATTTTGGGTGTATGGTCGGTTTTTTTCCAGAAATCATCCTCTAGTGGATCGAGTGTTACCAAACTTTGGGAATCGGTTGTTGGATCGTGGACGAAGCCATGGCCGGTGTTGATGGTGTTCTGATGAACGGAGGAGCTTGATTGAGGCGTTAACAGGTTTGGGTTTGTAGTGGTTATGTGTTCCAGGTTTTGGGATTGAGTCTGGATTTTAATTTCTAGATGATGGAGACGATCTGATGATCGTAGGTGGTTGCCGATGAGATGAAGCTTTGGTGAATGACCGGAGTTGATCAGAGTCACGGTGCATGTGCACCATGCACTTATGTTTTCTGGTGAAGTGGGTTTGGAATGGGTGAAGATGTACTCGCGTTTTTCTCGAGTAGTTCGAGATTTACTCGAAGGAATTTAGGGTAAGACTCGAAGAATAATAGAATGAGCTCGAGTAAATTTTAGTTTCAGGTTTTAGAAACCTGACAGTGTTTAGTTTTAAAATTTAAACTAAATTTGAATAAAAAACAAAGTAAGTTTTACACAAAGGTTTTAAAAAGAAAAGTTTAGATCTAAATTCAAATGAGTTTGAATTCTACTTTTTAAAATAAAATTTGTATAAAAATGAAATGTTTTTAACAACTTTAATTTGTTATAGTATTTTATAATGTGGTTTTAAAATCTGAAAATGAGATTTAAAAAAGATTATAAATTTAAGTTTAAATCTCAATTTTAAATCTAAATTAAAATTGAATTTGAATCTTAGGTTTTGAAAAGAAAATAAAGCATATAAATTCAAATGTTATAATTAAGTTTGAATGTTAAAGTATATTATAACATGTTTTTAAAATCTGAAAATATAAGATTTAAGCAGAGTTTTCAAATTTAAGTTTAAAATCCGGATTCAAAAATGAATTTGAATCCTAATTTGAAGTAAAATAACGTTTTTGAATTTAAATGTTTTAAAAACAACTTTGAAAATTTAAAGTGTATTTTAAATTGAATACGGTTTTAAAATCTATTTTAAATTCCCTTTAGAAGACAAGTATTTCTTTAATATGTAATTTAAAAGGTTTTGAATTGTTAAACTTTTTTAAGTTAAAATTATTTTCATTATAAATCTTAAATTTAAAATGAAATTTAATTGTAAATTTAAAAGCAATTTTTTTTAAAATACTTGTTAATGATAATTTAATAATTAATAAGATAAAGGCTTATCTTAAAGTTAATTAGGATTTAATGTTATGTAATTCACTAAATTATTAAGGTAATTAAGATGGATAATTAATTAATTTAATTAATTAATGATTTGGGTAATTAATTAAATAATCCAGTTTTTATTCAGTTAATTAAAGGATTAAGTATGTTAATTAAGATTAAATAAATTGTAATTATGAAATCATTAATTAGATAAGATTTGATTTTAAATTAATGATTTAAAATTTATTAATCAAGTAATTAAAAAAGTTAATTTATAGATTAACATTTAATTAAATAAATAATTAGAGATTAATTAATGGGTTATTATAGATAAATTAATTTGTAATTAATAATGATTAGTCTCAGTTAATTACTATAAAGAAGTAATTAAAGATTTTTTAATGGTTAATGAAGGTCATCAACTTAGGATTATTTAATAATTAATTAATGTGATTAATTTTAGTAAATAATTAGATTAATTAATTTAAGGATAATCATTTGAGAATTGTTTAAATGTAATTACTTAATGGAAGTAATTAAGAAATTAATTACTAATTGTAATTAATTAAGTTTATTTTGATTAGTTTAAGTTAATTAATTAAGTTTAATTAATTTAAAATAGTCATTGGATAATTTAAGAAGTAATTAATCAATGAAATTAAAGAAGAATAATTACTTAGTGTAGTAATTAAGAAGATAAATTACTGGATGTAATTAAATTGAAGGATAATTAGGAATGGAAGAGTTTTTGGAAATTAATTATTTTGTGTAATTAATATGTAATTAATATGAAGAATATTACTTAGTAAAAGTAATTAATAAATACTTACTTAGTGTAATTAATTAAGAATTGATTAATAAAGTTATTTGAAGATAATTAAGAGGTGTAATTAATTAAGTGTAATTAATTACTTAATGAGATCAATCTAGGGTGATTAATAAACGTAATTAACTAAAGATTAATTATTAAAGATAATTAATTAAGGAGTAATTAATTTATCTAATGATGTGACTAGAGGTAGTTAACTACTGAATGTGTTTAACCAAGGGTGATTAATCAATATGGTTTAATTGATAATTAATTACTTAATGTAATTAATTTAAATAGGGTAATTATAAATAAAAATAATTAGATACAATTAATCAATATAATGATGTAATTAAGGATTGATTAATTAAGGACAATTAATCAATGAAGGAATTAATTAATGTAATTAATTAAGGATCAATGTAATTAATTATAGTTAATTAATGAAGTAATTACATGTTAATTACTGGATTTGGTTTATGATAATTAATTTGTGAAATTAATTAAAGGCTAATTACTTGAATGTAATTAAAGGATAATTAATCAAGGGTGATTAATTAAGGTGATTTATTTGAGGGTTATTAATTAATTGATTTGTCATTAATTAATGGATATGTAAGCAAGATTTATAATGATGAAGTAATTAATTTAATTTACTTTAAATTAATTAGAAAAGAAGTAATTAATTTAATTAATTTTAAATTATTTATAGAATGGTGATTAATAAGTCATTACTTATGAATGTTGATTGATACTGATTGCCCTGAATAGTTGAGATCTCAGATATGAGATAAGTGAGGTTGTGTGATATAGATGCTTTGGTTGCATTGTGATGATAATATGAATTATCTGTTTGTGATGATAATAGGGATTATCTGTTTATGATGATAATGTTGATTATCTATTGTGATATTGTGAATTATCTATCTGTGTGTATATAGATAATATTGAATTGAATTGTTTTAAAACATTAAAACAACTTGGACCTAAAAGATGCCGTTTTGGATTTCGATGAGACCGAGATCGGGTTTCCATATTTGGATATCCAAAAACCACATCGATCCAAATTAATGGTAGATCGTGAATCTCAAGTGAATGTGAAGATTCAGAGTGCAAGGGTTATCATCGTTAACTCTGAGGGTGATTCCAAAATGGGTGTAACGAGATAATGCCTTCGGTTTCGTTCGAACCCAGAACGAACTTGTATGGATTGAATTCTTTCAGAACATCGTTAGGTGGACGATGAGCATTCTAAGAGATGTGTTCTCTAAAGATAATCGTAGCCTCAAGCCTCATCAAACGGGATTGGCTAAAACAGGGGAGGTGCAGCAAGGTTAAGTGGGTCATGCCCAAGTAGGATGAGATTTACCCCTGTCTAGAAGTCCCTTTATATTCGGCTGTGTAGGGCAATTGATTACAACAACTGCCGGGGTTGTCTTGCTCGGGACTGTTCAGTAAGGAATGATTCCGACCTTGTGTTGCAGGGGAGTTAGGGTGGCTCCTCAGTACGGTGATCTAGGCCACGTACTGTGACGGGCGGTACCCCAGTAGCCCTGCCATTGTATGGAATCTAATCTCCAATAAGTGCCGTACGTTTTGATTATGCCCAACTATGTTGGAACGTGAGATGTAAGCATTCCAGCTATTTCTGTATTTTACTTGAAAACGCTAGACACTATTATAATATCATCGGATTTCCTTTCAAATGTTTTGGTTAGCGTAAGGTAAAAACTTTTCCATGTTTATGTGTGGAAATCTTACGTGCTACCTTTTGTTTTCAAAGGATTTTTAAAGTTAAGCAACCTTAACCTGTAACTCACACCAGACCTATGTCTCACCCAGAGTTTATCTTCTATTTTTCTTAAACTCTTGGGTACTCAAATTTTTACGAGTAGCCAAGGGATTTAGGTTAGCTTTGACAAATTATGGAGGAGCAATGGAGCAGGAGGCTTTGGCATTAGATATATAGTTTCCGCTGTGTGTTCTCTGTGTTGATATCTCTTTGTTGAGTTGTATTGAGTTGTAATAACTAGACAGGTGTTTATAACTATCTAGTATGTGATGTATATGCTATGTAACTCTGATAGATGTTGTATATTATGTAATAGTTATGTGATTAATATAATTTATTTGTTCCACTGTTGAGATTCTGGTGTTGTTACTTCTTTCTCTTTTTTCTTTTCTCTTTTCTATCACTTTCTTTCTTAAAGATGATATGACTTTCTGTGGAGAAAACGTCGGGTCGTCACACATAACCCTAAGGAATTATAGGTAAAATCGGGGCATGTGATAACGGTATAGTAACGTACTTGTAATGGTTATATATAAGTATACACTTCATCTCTATTCTCCTATATCTCTTAGGCTATTCTTCAATATCTTATGAGAATCAAATGCAGAAATGGATGAAAGAAGAGGAAGCGTTAACCTTGGTGGGGAAAGCACTACAACTAATGGAAATTATAGATCAAATACGAGGTGGAACCAAGGTCAGGAACAAGCTGAAAACGTGGGTGCTGGAGTCGCACAAGTAGACATGAGAGCAATGTATCAGTTCTTTGTCAAAATGAAACAAGTTGGGATTGATGCTGGAGTAGTTGAAAGTAATGCTAGAGAAGGAAACCAAGAAGCTCCAGTGGTGAATAATTATGCTATTCTTAGTAGAGATAACACTGGGCTAGGAGGAAAGTTGTTCATTGGTGCTGAGAATGTAATCGAACTAGAGATTTGAGTACTTCATTGTGAGAGGATATTTATTGATCCGGGGCTCAATGACGAGCAGAAGAGAAGACTTGTTTCGTGATTTCTACAGGGAGCAACGCTGTATTGGTGGAACAACGTTACTGTTGGAGTTAATAAAGAAACTATGACATGGACTGAGTTAAGGAGAAGTTTCGTGGAGTGGTTTATATATGAGATTGCTAAGCCCGCTATGCTTAAAAAGTTCGCTGAGTTGGAGCAGAGGGATTTGACAGTGTTGGAGTATGCAACGTGATTTGAGGAGCTAGCAAGATATGGCTACCCTATTATTGACACTGTGGTTAAGAAGAATGAAAATTTCATTTGTGGGTTGAAGCCTGAGCTTGCTAAGCCCATGTTATCGCATATTACAGACTCATGTAATGTTTAGTTGAGATGGCTTTGAGACATGAGGAGATGTAAGCTTATCTTTGAAAAGAAATAAGACCAAGGAAGTCCAGGTGGGGCAGAGTCAAAAGAGAAAGTTTTTCCACAAGAATGGGGCTAGGAAGGGTGGAGTCACAAAGAAGGGAAACATAGAAGTTGTTTGTTACAAGTGTAATAAGAAGGGATGCTATTCCTATGAATATTGGACATGCAAAGGAAAGAAAGTCGATGAGAAGAAAGAGGTGAGGTGTTTCAAATGCGATCAGTTTAGAACCTATAAGAACCAGTGTAAGAAGCCTGCTAAGGATGGGAAAGGCAAGTGTTTTCATTGAAGCCAGCCACCTCAAGATCAACAGCATAGTAGAAAAAAAGTTATGTTGGAAGGTATGCTTTTGATTCATGGTATGTCAGTTACAGTTCTGTTTGATGTTGGTGCAATGCATTCTTTTATATCACATTGTTTGGTAGATAAGCTTAATCTCGAACCCTCATATCTAGTTACTTCCATAAGGGTTACAACTCCGATATGATGATATGCAACACTTGAGATGAAGTGTGACTATCTAGAGTTTGACTTGTTAGGTCATACCTTTGTTTATAGATTGCATGTGTTTGATTTCGTAGGGTTTGGAATTATTTTGGGTATGGATTGGTTAAGTAAATACGATGCTAGGATATTTTCCATGATAGGAAAATATCGCTTAGACACCTTGATTATTGTGACCGGATTGTATATTCTATAGAGAACACTAGTTTGGAGGTGAATACTTTGTTGGGTGTTGTGGAGGTAGAAGCCGAGTTGAATTGAGGTTTGGTGGTTAAAAAATTCATAGATGTCTTTGAACCCATAGTGGGGCTAAATCCAAAATGAGCTATTGAGTTTCAGATAGATTTGATGCCTGAAGCAAAACCAGCGAGTAGATCGCCAACCAGAATGGCACCTGTCGAGATGTTGGAGTTAAAGGTGCAGTTGGTGGATTTTGGAAGGCAAGAATTATACTAGACCAAGCAGTTCACCTTATGGAGCAGCCGCAGTGTTCGGAACAAAGCCGGATGGATTGTTAAGGTTACATATTGATTATCGTAAGTTGAATGGGAAGACGTTAAAGAATCAATATACGCTACCTAGAATTGATGATTTTAATCGACCAATTTAGTGGATCCAATGTATCTTCATAGTTGGATTTAGTGATAGGGTTCCATCGACTTTGTGTAGTAGAGGATAGTATTCCTTTGACAATTTTTATAACTAGATATAGATCATGCAAATGGTTAGTGATGCCGTTCGGCCTAACTAATGCACCAGCATTCTTTGTGGATTTGATGATCCAAGTTATCCAAGAGCAATTAGATTGGTTTATATTGGTATTCATAGATTATATCTTGATATTCTCCAAAGATTAAAGAGAGCATGAAGTTCATCTTAAAAGGACCTTGGGATGTTGAGGCAACATCAGGTAAAAGAAAAGTTTCAACGTGTCATTTCTGAAAGAAGAAAGTGAAGTTTCATGCTCATGTAGTCTTAGAGAAAGTTTTGTCTTTAGATCCAATTAAGATTGAAGCGATGAATAATTAGAAGAGACCCAAGATAGTGATTGAGATATAGAGGTTTCTTGGATTATCTAGGTATTATCGGAGGTTCATAAAAGAATTTTCATGGATAGCGGCACTAATGACCAAGCTAATGAGGAAGGATGAGAAGTTTATGTGGACCGATAAGTATGAGGAAGCATTACAAAGACTGAAACACTTATTGACTCATGTGCCTTTGTCGGTATTTCAAGAAGGGAATCAAGATTTGGTAGTTTATGCAGATGCATGTGGATCTGAATTAGGAGTTGTGTTAATGCAGAGGGGTAAAGTGATTGCCAATGCATCTCGACAGCTTAGACCGCATGAGTTCAGATATCCAATGCATGATCTGGAATTGGCTGTGGTGATTTCTGCATTGAAAGTGTAGAGACATTATCTTTTGGGAGAAAGATTTGAGTTGTATACGGATCACAAGTTGCTGAAGTATTTATTCTCTCAAAAGGAGTCGGAGTGGTAAGAGTTTATTGCTGCTTGTGATTTTGATATTGAGTACACACCAAGGAAATGTAACAAGGTTGCTAGCAGAAAACATTAGAATGTTGTGTTGGCGATTATAACTGAGTGGAAAGATTTAGAAGCGTTGACTACATGCAAAGTACAGTGGAGATCTTCGAGTGGGTTTAGTATAGAAACTGCTATGATGTCATGTTTAGAAGTTCGCCCCGCAATGATCGAAACAATTGCTTCTGAGTAAATAAGGATCCAGTATTAGTTGAACGGATCAGAAAGTTAAAAAATGGAACTGAAAGCAGCGACTTGAAAGATTTCAGTCTTGACCAGAATGGGTGGTTGAGGAAGAAAGGAAGATTGTGTGATCCAAATGTGGGAGACGTCAGGAAGGAAATTCTAGAGAGATGATATCGTTCAAGTTCACTATTCATCTAAGAGGAACTAAGATGTATCTGGAAATGAAGAGGAGTTTCTTCTGGGAAGGTATGAAGAGGGATGTAGGCTTATGGGTAATATAGTGTATAAGTTGTCAACAAGTTAAAGCCGAATATCAGAAACTAAATGGCTTACTTCATCCTGCAGATGTTCCAATTTGGAAGTGAGATTCTATTTCTATGGATTTTATAGACGGGTTGCCAAGGTCAAAAATAGGAAATGAAAGTACATGGGTTATAGTGGACAAGTTGATCAAAAGTTCCCATTTCATCCGAGTTAAGTCAACTAGGACGACGCCTATTTTGGCTAAGTTGTTTATGGAGAATGTGGTTAGACTCCATGGAATTCCTAGTAGCATAGTAAGTGATAGAATTTCCTTATTCACTAGAGAGTTATGGAAGAGTCTGCATGAGATTTTAGGTACCAAGATCAAGATGAGTATCGCTTACCATCCAAAACAGATAGACAAACGTAGAGAGTTAACAAAATCGTGGAAGATTTGTTACGAGCATGTATACTAGATTTTGGGGGATCATGCAAAGACCATCTACACTTAGTCGAGGTTTCATATAACAATGGTTATAAGGCTAGTATATGGATGACACCATTTAAAGCTTCGTATGAAAGGCTATGCAGGTCTCCCATTTATTGGTTAGAGGCCAGGGATAGGTTGGTTCTTGGTCCAGATTTAGTTAGAGAAGTTGTAGAAAAGATTAATATCATTCGAGCTAGGATGAAGGAAACTCGGTCTAGGCAGAAGAGCTATGCGGATAAACGACATAAAGACATAGAATTATCAGTTGGATTTCATTTTATCGTCAAGGTGTCACTGATGAAAACTGTAATGGCTTTGGGAAATCATGAAAGTTGGCACCGAAGTTCGTTTGACCATTTCACATTGTAGAAAGTATCCGAAAACTCGCATATAGAGTAGAATTATCAAATATGCATTATCATGTAATATTTAGTATCATTTGCCAGTTCTAGAACCTTCAACGGGTAAGGGACAAGTCTCTTGCCCTTATCCCGAAATTCCTTGTTTACCTAGTAGACCACCAATGGAGAGTCGTTGTATATATGCAATTTTTTGACTCCCAACCCTTTTGCTATGTTGAGTCCCGCAATTAACATACCGTATTTAGTTTTATTGTATATTTCCAAGAACTCTAGCTTTAAGGCGTAGCATATTGTCCATTTCTCTGATGTCATCAAGACCACTCCTACCTTAGAGTCTTGTTCATTATGTGCTCCTTCTGTATATAACTTCCATCGAGTAAGTCAGACCATATCCTCCTCTATTTTTCCATCCCGAATGGTAAACTCGATGATGAAATCAACCAATGCTCATCTTCGTATCACCCTTTTAGGATTGTAGTTATATCATACTAGCTTATCTCATTATTCCACTATGGTAGTCTTCCCAAAGTCTCAGTTTTTGCAGCACTTGCCTTAAAGGCTGATCGGTCAATACTTTTATTGGCCAAACCCGAAAGTATGGTTTCAACTTTCTTAATGAAATTAACATGCAGAGTGCTAGTTTTTCAATTTTGGACAGTTCTTTTAGCTTTGGTGAATTGCTTGCTGACGTAATATCATGCCTTCAAGTTCTAGACTCCTTACCTACATAGGTCGTGCTCGGTGCATGACTAGATACCAATAAAACGATAAATAGATCATTTCTTTCCAAAGGCTTTAATAACACAGGCAGTTTCTCTATGTGTTCAAGTAGGTAATAGAAAGCTTTTTGAGATTCCTCCATCCAAACAAATTTACTTTTCTTTCTTAGGGGGATTAAAGAATGGCACACAATTATTTGTTTCCTTTGAAATAAATTAACACGATGTAATGACCTTTCCCTTCAAGCTTTAAATTTCGCTCCTCGTCTTCGGGGGATTAACGTCTTTCATCAGCCTTATCTCCTATGGATTAAATTTTATGCCCTTCATTTTATTATAAACCCAAAAACTTGCTTGCTGTGACTCCAAAAGAGCATTTCAATAGGTAAGCTTTATCCTGTACTTTCAACGCGCATCAAACATCTTTAAGAGGTCATGCATGTGATTCATCGATCACTATGACTTCACTAGAATATCATCTACATAAACATTCATCATCCATCCAATTATGTCTTTAAACATCTAGTTACCAATCCTTAGTTGGTAGCTCAGCGTTCTTCAAATCGAATGGCACCACACGGCAGTAATACAGCCCCAGGTCAGTGATGAAACTCGTATGCTTCTTACTTGGAACTTGCATTGCTATCTGATTGTAGTTGGAATATGCGTCCTTGAAGGATAGCAATACATGTGCAGCTGTTCCATCATAAGCTGGTCGATTCTGGGTAGCGAGAAACCATACTTTGTCGTGCTCTATTCAAATATGAATAATCGATGCATGTCTACAATTTTTCATTTGGATTCTTGGCCGGTATTGGATTAGTTACTCATTAAGGGTATATCACATCATAGATAATCATTTTACCTTTTGCCTATCCACTTCTTTTTTCAACACAGTGGATCGTTTCAAGCCAATCTAAGCCATTTATGCTTCACAAGAGAATACCATGGATTCATATTCAATGTATGACACGTTCTCCAACAATATTCCAAACATATCGAAATGCATCTTGGCAAACACATCCAGGATTGCCTAAAAAAATTGGCCAACTCCTCCTTCATCTTTAGGTGGAGCTAAGATCTGATCTTTATGATGCAAGTGGAATCATCCTGACATCCTGATCGATCAGAATATTGAGCGTAGCTCTACTGGTGCAACCCTTGCATCCTCTAGATTTTTCCAAAGATCCAAAGCTTTGTGAAATTTACGATGGCGTCTTAGCCAGGGCTTAAGTGGTGGTTTCTTTACATCAATTCTCTTGACTTTACAGTATGTTTTCATTGCACCCTTTCCCTTTTCATGTTGTTTTGCCTCTCCGAGCGCTACGACGTAGAATTCATGGCCAGTACTTTGATCATCCTGAATGGCACCTACCCAATTCTCGATAGGGAACTTCATCAGTCACCATAGGGCAAAGATCACCCTAAGATTAGCAAGAGCTGGTCAACCAAAGAAAGCATTGTAAGCTGAGTATGTGTCAATCACATCCAATGTCTAAACTCACACCATCTTGTGGTCTCCTTCACCCAGCTCCACCAATAAATCAATACAATTGATAAGCTTCTTAACCTCTTTGCTAAATCCCCAAATAATGGATTTACATGGCTTCAAGTCTTGTCCACTTATCCTCATCTAATATAGCAATATATTAGATATTGCTAAATCCCCAAATAATTGTGATATTAGATATTGTAGGATATATCTATATATAGAAATATATATGTATATATATATATATATATTGGCATATGTATATATTGCAGTTGATTGATTTCCCGCATTGTATAGCGGATGAGACCCTATTGCGCCGCCTATTAAGCGGATAATATTTTATAAATCTCATATACCGCGATATTCCACCTCGAAGTGGAATGGGTATTGTGCTAACATCTGTGGATGCAGGGAAACAGGTTGGAGGGATCCAACTGGATTCCTCACAAATATTTAGGTGATTATAGATATTGTGTGATTATTGATTATCATATCGATATATGATATTTGTGCCGTGATTGACTATTGGATGCTGTGGCATCATCGGATCCATTTTTAAAAGTATTTTTAACGATTTTGAATTATAAAGGATTTGAAATTGATTTTTCCAAAGTATATGTTTTTATTGAAATTTTGAGTTGATTCATTTTTAATTAAATTAAAATTTTAATTTTTAAAGTTATAGAATTTATGATTTTTGTGAAATATAACCAAAGGTAGTTTTTAAAAATAAATAGATTTATATAATAATTTAAATTGGATTTCTAAATTATTATAAAGGATGAATATAAAAGACTTTATAAATTGATATTTATAAATAAAAATATTGGAAGTATAAACGAGTTTATTATGTGTTAAAATGAAGTATGAATGGGTCATTTAAAATTATAGATTTATAAATTGTGAAAGTTATAAAATGAATAGATATTGAAAATAAAAGATTCATGAGTCATTAACTTATAAAATGGATTTTGGGCATTTAAATGAGATATTTATAGAAATTGTAAATAAAGGAATTTTTTTTTATACGTTGAAATTGTCATGGAATATAAAAGAATCTTATAAGCAATAAGATTTGGAATTTGTGAAGCTTAAAAAGAACGATTTGGTAAATGAATGAATGAATTATAAGTAATCAACTTATAATATGAACCTTTGGTAAGAAATTGAGTTATATAATTTGAATTGGATTGATAAAGGAAATTTATAAATCGAAGTTTATAAAAAGGAATAGAATTTATAAACATTGTTTATAAATTCGTAATCAATTGAATTTGATCAATTGAATATAAAAGTTTATTAAAGGAGTTATATTCACGTTTTTGAACAAGTGAATATATCGTTAAATAAAAATGGATATATTCTAGGAAAGGGATGTTTTAAATAGAATTTAAAACGATTTAAAGATGTTTTAAAATGCATTAAGTATCGAATGCATAGATTTCAACATTTATTGTTGAAATAGGTGTTTTCGAGAAATAGAAGGAAATGATTACGTAGATTTCAACATTCATTATTGAAATAGACGTTTTCGAGAAAATAAGGAAATGGTGGACTATAACACTGTTGTTATAGTAAATGATTTCCGAAAGGAAATATTTTTGTATAGTATTGGGATTTATATATCTATTTAATTTCGAATCCCTATACTAGTGATTTTTGGGTTGTCGTAACAATGTTTCACGCAACATTCGTTTTGACCCAAATAAAAGTGAATAAAAGAACGTTTCCTTAAAGAATGAAATATATACTTAACTATGGGTTAAGTATATTGAATATTTTCAAATTGTTGAAAATAAATAAGATTTGTGAAATACTTATTATTAAATAAGTATGGAAATGCTTTTCCAATATGAAACGAGACGTTTTTGAGAATTTATCTTCTTAAAGATAAATTGAAATTGAATAATTGAACCTATTGAAACTGTAGATCAATAGATATTTTGAAGATATAAATTCACTATGGAATTTATAAATGAAAAAGGAAATTGGTTTTTAAATAAATGTTGTTTATTTTCGAAGTGTGGAAAAATTTATATCTTGTAAAGATATTTTTGGGAAAATAAATAATTTGGGAAATTATTTGAAATCTGATGATGTTGCGCATCTTTATTGATAGTTAAATAACCGACTATCAATATTTACCTTTAAATGGGTATTTGTTGTGATTGTTTGAATTGGATGCCACACTTATTTTAAAATAAGCGCTCACTATTCGGGTTAACCGGGAAAGGACCATGGGGTCGTATAATCCATTCTGAATAGTGATACGTCGTTATGAATTGCATTTGAAGACCGGTGTTGAAGACCGGATATTTGTGAAAACGGATGGATTACCGTCGAGTTACTCTGCATCGGCTGATCTCCGATATAGAGGTTTTATCACCCTTAGTGACGGGTTGTCCGGATGTGATTAGTGAATATCCAGATTGCAAGGGCTTCTTTGGAAGTGCCTTCGGTTCTGTTCGATCCCGGAACAGACTTGTATGGATTGTATGTCTGACGTTACAATTTGAGATGTAAAGCTGGTTTCTATCAAATATATTTCTATTAGTGGCGGAGAATTTATTCTTTTAGCTTAACACCCTTCTCTGAGACGTACGAGCTTAGAGGTTATATAGTTGATGGTTATTAGTGATATACTCCCAATTTGGTAGTGTGGCATGCTGAGTGATGCTATGAAATGATCATTGGTTGATCGTTTGTGATAGGATCGTTTGTTTGATCGTCTATCTTGATGATCATTGCTTTGATCATTTGTTGACCCAAAGCACTGCTTTTGTAAAGCGTGGCTTTGTGGACGAGACTTCATCGAGCCTCACACCCCGGAAATGGTCAAAACAGGAAAGATGCGGCAAGGTTATTAGGGGGTAGCGCCCCTTTAGTGTATGTCATTCCTTCTGGATAGAGGTGGTATCATGGTATGGAGCCCAGATACTTAACCTATGTGGTTACTGCAAATTTATTACTTTGTGGTTATTGGAAATCGGGGATCCTCGGATATAGATCGGTTACGATCGGGGAATGACATATTCGTGTCAGTTGTTACCCAGTTAGGGGTAACCTGGCCTTGTGTTGGCAGAGATCCGGTTAGGTTCTCGAGACGTCATTCCAGAGGCGTTTCCATGTGGCAATGGGAAGTTCCTTGGCCTGACCATTTGTTGGAAATCCAAAGAAACAATACGAGCCTTGTACGGTATTAGTTGTAGAACCTGCCATCTAATATGGTAGCTATAGCGGGCATAATATAATGGTACCTATGCTGTCTAAGATTTATATTCTACTTTCGAAATTGTTTTCTACACTATGCACTAATAATAATATCAAAAATGATTTGATTTTGCGTAGTAAGCATCTTTGACTATCATAAGGAGAAACCTCCTCCAAGTCTGCGTTTGCATTGTGTGTGTGGCGGGAGACCTTATGGTTTCATTTTTCAAAAAGCATTGCGAATTTTCTTTTAAAATTTCTCCTGTTCCTTGTTTAAAAGATAAATAACTGTTTTAAGTTCTCACACCAGTCACATGACTGACCTGGAGTTTATTGTTCCCTTCCTAAACTCTGGGTGCCCACCAATTTGCACACGGGCAGCTAGAGTTAGGTTATCAGGTCATTCTGGATTTGGATGTTGCTATAGATATCTGGAGGCGAGCTGGATGGCGTATTATATTATATTATATATAGTATTTCTTTTCCGCTGTTTGTTGTTGTTTGTTGTTGTACACTCTGATGATGTAATGTAATAACTGATATATTTCTTTGTTTTAAAGATTATTCATTTATCTATTATATGTTGTTCCGCTGCGACTGTGAGATTCTGATATTGTGTTGTTACTTCCTGTTCTGTTCTATCTTTTTCTCTCTTCTTCTACCTCTTTCTTCTTCTTCAACCATAACATTTCGGTTATTCGACAATGAAAAATCGCAATCGTTACAAAATGTATGATTTATTTGGAAAAAATGTCAATACATAAATGATTAATGCGTTTTTATGTTTTAAAGTAAGAAAAATGGTAATTATTTTATCGATCGGAGCTGCATGTACCAACAAAGAAGGGAAATTGAAGGCTCAATAAGTGAATATTTTCAAAATGGTGTATACATCTTTAATGAAATCGCTTTACATAGTAATAAAAACAACAAAGAAATTCGTTTTCCATGTAGTAGGTGTAAACTATGAAGCATTTAGTACTGTATATGGTAGTAGTTCATTTGCACCAATATGGTTTCGTGTCGAATTATTTGGTGTAGGACCGTCATGGAGAAATTATAGCACATAATCCCGTACGTTCGGAGGAGAAGGTGGTTAATGAGCTTATTTCGACGAATCTCATGGAAGATATGGTTGAAGATGCAGGACGTTCAATGTTCCCTACCGTTGAAGTTAACGGTAAGGATGTTAATGTCGAAGAAGAACTAAGTATTAGAGAAAAAATATTTATGATTTATTGGAGGCTGCTAAGAAATCCCTTTAGGATAGTTGTACAAACGGTACTCAACTATCCGTAACTATAGAATACATTGCGATGAAATAAAAATAAAAATTCATAGAAGCCAGGTTTACAACTATTGATAAGTAAATTAACCTTCCGCTTAAGCCACAAGGTCTCAAACGGAGGATAGAGGGAAAAGAATCTGGATCAGACCTTTTAAAGAGATTGAAGGGATGCAGTCAATAATATGAAGCGGTTCAAGACCTTTCGTGGAAGAAGGAGGGTGTCATTCTACAATGTTCAAGTTCTTACTCCCCGGAGCAGGAAAACAGGTAGAAACAAGGGCATATGACCTTACGACAACCTTTCCGAAAGCGCAATAAGCCTTTCAGACCGAATATTGCACATGCAAGATACCTTTCGATGATACCGAAAGGTTTAGGTGAAAGCAACGTCCATAAGTCAATGAAAAACTACCTTCCGCCATCATCCAAGGAAAACGCAACTCTCGATAGTAATCAAGTAGGAAAAGTAACCTTTTGACAAAGCCAAAGAGTCCGCAAAAGCTAGAAACCCTCCAGTACCTTCAGAAGGTTCATGTGTTATGCATATGATGAACCTTCCGGCAAGGGAAACAGGTTCCTAAAAATAAGTGAAGGAAGAGACCCTTCGGCAACATTCAGCAGTTCATGATGATGTTCAATAAACAAACCTTCCTTCCAAAATGAGGGGCATATTACCATGTATGATAAGCTACCTTCCGACAAGACCGAAAGGTTTACAACTATGGACAAGAGGTGACCTTCCGTATCAGTCGAAGGCATAAGATCGGAAGGGGTGCCGCCTACATCCATAAATAAGACTCAGGGGTCCTGTTATAAGGGATTTTCTTGAATTCAAAAATTGTAACTTCTTAATCATAATTCTGTAACCCTAATTGGGTAATCAAATTAGGGAAATTTAATAAAGAGAAGTCCTTTTATCAATTGCAAGGGAAATCATTTGATTTGTGAATCATTTTATTGAATACTTAACTCTTTGCTATCATGATATCAATTTTTAGGGTTGACTCCTCCGAAAGGTTCTTGTTGACAATGTCTTAAGGTGAATTAGTTAAAGCCATGTCCTCAAGCTATGAAAGATATCGATTTTTCTACTCTCACCCTTCGATGTGGCCGACAGTCGAACTGGACTAGTATGAGTAGTAACCCTCCAGATTCATTGGTATCACGATTAGAATCCTTCAACCAAAATTAGTATATACTCATATATTAGCGGCAACCAAACCTTCTGCAATTATTAACCCACCATAAACCATTTAGGATAGATTAAGTATAGGAAAATAATGCTTAATCCTACAGTTCAAATCCTAATATCTCTCGGCCATGTTAAATCCAACTTCTTAAGAGTGACAAAACCTTATGGTAAGATCATAGGTCTTCGTATACCATCTAGAATTTCGTTATTGGTTATGTGGTTAAACAACTCAATCACTCAAACCTTTCGAAAGTGTAGGAGCTCAAGTTTAAAGGAGTATAACTGGTTGATTTCCATTTGTGTTATAAAGAAGAGCTTCGCGGAGATTTAAGATAAGCTTACCTTCAGTAATAAATCTTCTGTTCGAAAGATTAAACCTTTCACCCATATTGAGATACTCAAATCAAAGTTCAGCGATTCTTGGAGAAAAGTGTAAGGACGATAACTAAGGATAACATTCCTTTTTACTCAACCAACCTTCTCTTTCTTATCTTTGGGGTGTTGACCAAAAATTCGGTAACCATTTTTTGCGCTGGAAGGAGGGCTCGAACCTTCGACTTGTTTGATTTCTCGACACTGCAATTCTCCATCTCTCATCAAGCTAGTTTCACATTAAAGTCACGTGTCACTAATTAGATTATGGATAAAAGATTCAAAAGGTCAGAACAAGGGTCTTCTAGACTGCATCTCACAAGACATTCTTACGTAAACAACAAAGACCCTAATCGAAATAAGGAACAAAGGTTGAGGCTTGAAGCCTTGAGGATTACAAACAAAAAGAAGGTGGAATCTTATGGTCTTGAAAAATGGACTTGACCCCCTTTCATGTGGGACTAATCCTGATTTTTGCACTTGGGAAAAGAGTAAATGGAAGCGATAACATTTTTAACACAATGAGAAAAACTATCTAGTCGTATTCCCAGGGTACCTTCTTTGAAAAGGAAATGATAAAGGATTATGATAATTTCACAAACAAATGGAGTAAGATCATAAGTAAGGCCTACCATCCAAGGGAAAGCTACGAGCATCTGGGAAAATCCACGGTTGAAAAAATGAGATGGATAAAAGAACTGCCCGTTGGAAATATAGGAATTACCAACAAGTTTTCAACCGAAACCTCGAGAGCAGAAGAAAAGCCTTTGGAGGAAAACCAACGAGCCATGAAAAGAAAGTCTGTTCCTCAAGAGGAAGTATCTGAACTACGCTACAAAAGATTTAGACGGCAGTCAAAAATGGCTTAAAAATCAATATTTCTTAGAGAGTACAATCTAATAACGTCAATCGAGGACATTTATAATTAAACCAAAGTGGAACTAAACTATTGGCCTTCTCAAAAGAAAAGGCAGGGTTTGAGAGAAGATCTAAAGGAGTATATTAAAATTTCGATCTCATGAACGAATATGATACTAACCAATGCAAAGTACTTGGAAAAATGGTCCTACACTTTCCACAACAAGGAAAGCCGAAATAATTTATAAAGGATTAATCCAGCCATGAAATTAAAGCTTTATTTTCATAATAAGAAAAGTCTACATGATCGGGAGAAGAGTTCTCCCTAAAGTAGGACTGCCTAAAAAGGTAGGCAACCAATAATTGTAGAAAGCTCTTGATTGTGCCAAGATGGCTAGGTCAAGGCACCTCCTGGAGGGTGGGCATTAGCCTTTATCCTCACCAAAACTAGAAATGGCCAGCATAAAATAGCACAAACCCTTATCTGCATCACGCTATGGCCAAGATAAGGCACCTCATGTACGGAGGACGGGTAATCCCTTGGTCCTGCTATGCTATGGCCTGGCCAAGGTACCAAACAAGCCCTTAGCCGCGTCATGCTATGGCCAGGTTAAGGTGCCTCCTAGAGGGATGTCGGGTAAGTCCTCAGGCCCTATTTCAGAATAAGCTAGCCTAGCACACCGAAAATCCGTATGAAATGTCCAACGGACCAAGGATAGTCCATGCCTAAAAGTGGCAATGCCAGAAATCGGCATTGCTTAAAATAGCAACCACCAAAATGTCGATAATATCAAGGATGACTAGTAGCCTGAAATAGGCTTTGCTTAAATAAGCACAAAATTAGACAAAAGAGTCCCCGCCTGAAATATGCCAATAGCAAATGACAAACAAACAAAGAAAATTTGGGCCCGAGAAAGCAAAAGCATGCAAGACATCTTCAAATCCAAAAGATTGCATATTCAATAGACAGAAAATGAGAGAATTCTTGGATTCCCGCCAAATAGTTATTCTGGTCCTCTATTATTAATTACCAGAAATTGTATTCTGGTCTTCTATTTTCAATTGCCAGAAATGGTATTCTAGTCCTCTATTATTAATTGCCAGAAATGGTATCTTATCCTCTATTATTAATTGCGGGAATGAAATTCTGATCTTCTATTATTGATCGATAGAAATGGTATTCTGGTTTTCTATTATTAGTTTTCGAAAATGGATTTTGGGGCTTCTATCATATCTAAGATGATGTTCTGAGAACAAGCAAAGAATATTATAATTAGCAATTATCTATTACCAGAAGTTGTTTATTGAACTCTATCATCGACGTTGAATTGGATTACTTGCCTTCTGCCACTCATTATTATGATGAACACTCCCGTTCTTCTAATACTCATTACCAGAAATGAAACTCTGGTCTTCTAACACTTTTATCGAAAATGATATTCTGATTTTCCAATATTAACACAGTATCCGAGACTTTTATTATCAAAAGGTTCTGAAAACAGCATTTTAGTCTTCTATACTTATTGCCGATAATGGTATTTCAGTTTTTCATTTCACATCACCAGGCTAAAACCCCAGCCCTTCATTATTAGCTACCAAATAGGTGAATTCATGGGTTTCTACTAATTATCTAGTGTTGCATAAGGAAATTTTGGCCTTTGGTACCTAATTACCACATACATCTTTCTGGACACTCACTATTTCTTCTAGATTAGAGATTCCAATCTCTTATCAGCATATACAAACTTTTGTTTTTATGTCATCCATTGTGGGAAATGACACAGTGAGTTTCTATCACATATTGCCAAGAAAAGGCATCTCGATATTCCAAACATCCCTTTTTACTGAAGTCAGCATTCTACTTCCCCATCATTTATTGTCAAGATATATCAGAAAACAACTACCGCATTATTTTAACGTTTTCTAATATATGAATCTGGTTCTGATGACATCTTGTAAGGGTCAATCATTAATATCAAAAGGTTTGGATGCCAAGGCTACTGATTATTGAAAGCCCTAATCTAGGTACAAGATCTTTGGACTTCTACCCATCTTAAGTAATCTGACTCAAGTCAAATAATATTAAGAAAAAAGGGGGCCGCCACCAAAAGAATACATAAGTGGGAACTTCGAACCTTTTTATTCACAGATTCCCACGAAAGCAAGAAATGATTCCAAAAATTACTGTGTCAAGATCTCGGTCATAAATGTCCCCACAAGGTCTTTATTGAGTGAATGTTGGGTTTCAATAATTACATGCAACTAAATATTAACTATTTTTTGGAATGCTGAGCAAGTGAAAGGAGCTGAATCTACAATCATTAATTCCTTTTCATATAATTGCCATTATGATTTGCTAATTTTGAAAAGTAGGAATGGCAGGGAATTTAGATTCACTTAATCAGGAAAGGAATCCTAGACCCAAACAGAAAGTGGCGGAGCACATCAAACCTCGAGGGGAATGACTAAGTCAGAGGTCAACAAGGTATGGATAAAAAGCAGAAAAACATGTAGTACTTACAATATTATAAGCATCACAATGAATTATGCTACATGGCATTACTAAGGTACGGAGAATACGTCATATATATTGAGATGCTTATGATTTGATCAACCGCTCGTATAAAACCAATAGATATCATGAAACAAGACATTCTAAATAGAATTACCAATTATAAATTCTACAGATTTGTGATACCAAGTTAACTTTAAAATTTTCTATTTTCAAGATGATTATCCTCTCATGAAACTTAATCATTCCAAGTTGAAATTGGTGCAAGTACCTCCACTAATGAAATGCTGTAAAAATTTGATATCTCAGTCCCTCTTTCTTCTTAAGGATCTAACTTAGATATCTTTATTTCCTTTAAAAAAAATGGTGCAGTATTTGAGCTTAGAAGCTAAAGGATTTTTGTAAAAATCAGCCTTAATTGAATGCTACTCTTAGCATATCCTAGATTATTGCAAGTTCTGAAATAAGTATTTTAAAAGGTAGAGCTAGCCTTATTCGAGCTCCCCCATATCAAAAAACGAAACAAAAATTCAATTTCTTTATTTCAGCAATAAGAACACATAATAAGACATAGTTCTTATTGAGACAAGCTGTTGATGATAAAATATTCTAATAACCTAAAACACCCCACACCTATTAGTACACCCAAAAGGACACACTAAAAGATGTGGTGCGTTGTAGGTATAACTAAAAGTAGCAGAGACTAAGATTCACAAGACAAAATAGATAAAAATAGCGGAAGCAATTAAAACAATAACTTTCTAAAAGTCAAACTTCATAGTATAGAATTATAAAACCAAATATATCATATGTCTACCAATATATATCACATGAAATCAAAACCTCGGTCTCATAAATATCAGAGTACAAACTATCCCTCATAAAGTGCCAGTACATGGAATAAGATCAAAACTGAAAATAAAGAAGAGAAATACATAAGAAATCTCGGTCAATGAAGTCTCCAAGTGCCTGCAATCTATCGTCTTTGCTCTTGCTAGCCTATGGGGGGAAAGGGTAAAATGGAGGAGTGGGTTAGACTAACAGTCCGGTGAATGATAGTAATTACTAAAATCTTTAAGTAAAGTAAAAGTAATCGACTTTACAACAATTATAGCATATAAAAAGGGAAGAAAGGAAATAGAGAGAAGGAATAAGCTAAAATAATTACGAATTAACTAAATTAACACAATTGATTAACGTTGATTGTTTGCACTTGTATTTGGATGCTTTAATTAGGCCGAATTTCTAATCCTATAATCAGATTTAAATCCTAATTCTACCCTTTGATCAGCCTACTACTTCATAGATCTTACCGCGGACCAGAAGTTACATAACTCCATACACATAAGGTAATAGCATATGTGAGTGACATACAAAGTAAAATAGTGTCTATGAAAGACGCACAAAGTATTTATTGTGGACTAGAGAGTATATAGCACCCTACACATAAGGTAATGGTGCCTATGAAAGACACACATACTTAAAAGCTTGGAACTCATAACGATTTATGAGCCATCACTAGAAGTCGCACGTGTGACCACTACTAAGCCGCGTTACCTATTGCTCCACCTATTGGGTCTTCTTATTACCTCAAACTCCAGCGTAAGTGTGCCCCTGGTCTCACATTAGGATAATGTGAAACACCGTGTCCATAGAAACAATAGGAGAAATGCTGTTGGTAATGGCCCTCATTCAAACAATATCTAGTTGCGCCCCTTGCTCAAATCCCCATGATTTGGACTGCTATGTATTGACCAATTACTACCACTATTCGCATGGTCCGTGCTTCGCACACGGGATGTTTATATTATTGTAAAAGGAAGGCAAGGGTATTTTTGGAATTTCAAAAAAATGTCGAGTAAATTAATTTAACAAATTTTCTTTATTAGTAGTAGGGATAAGCGCAACCCTCGTCTCACTTCAGGTTTATGTGAAATACCATGTCCATAGAAATAATAGGGGAGTGGTACGCGTCCTACTTGCATCTTTGCTTATTAACTTAGATAAATTATTTAAATGAGCCTTTACAATTTATCTCTACTATCTTTGCTTATTAATTTATACTAAGTCTTAAAATGAGCCTCATTCTATTCTATTTCTTATTATAACCTACGTTATAATCATGCTTATTACTTAACCCAAGGTCTAAGTGTAAAAATAAGCTTCTTTCGTCTTATACTCTTTTTAGTTATAATTCTAAGTTATAACTAGGCCAAATATCCTTAATTAGTCAAATTCTGACATTAATATCATAATCAGGCTCAATTTCAGTCATAATTCCATTTTTACTATAGTCTTTACAGTTTACATCACATCTTTCGTTATTTCAGTATTATTATAATTTTTATCCATTTTCATGTTTAACCTATTCTAATCCGTACGCGAAGAAGAAGAAATAAAAGAAAACTGAAAACAGAAGAAAATCCAAAGCGTAGGAAAAGGATATAAATAATGCATAAATAATAGTAAATAAATTAAAATACTGTAAATAAACTGTAATTAAACGGAAAAGCTATAATTCATAGAAATAAAATAAAATCAACTAAAAAGAACAGTTAAAAGAAATCAGGAAAATAGGCGCAAGTAAGAAGTTGCGAAAAAATTTAGTCTCAGGGACATCAAGTTTGTTTTTTAGTCTGAAGGACATTTGTTAGTGTAAACAGAAAATGATAGTTACAACTATCATTCTATGATTTACACTAAAAAGTGTCCTTCAGCCTAAAAAACGAACTTCTTATCCCTAAAACTAAATTTTTCTGCAACTTTTTCCTTAAGCCTAAAATCCCCTAAAAGAAATAGACTTAAAATAATTCTAAAAACTGTAAATAAACTACTGAAAAGGTTATTCCAAAAATCGTAGTAAAACCACAACTATTGGAAACTCTGTTATTTTAAATTAACTGAAAATTTAAATAATTACAATCATTCACCTGTGGTCCTAAGCTCTTCCCTTTTGGTCTTCTTGGATAAACTTGAGGGTATTAATATATTTTTATTAAAAAGATTCTCTTCTTGGAAATTATTCCTTTTAAGGTCCTTCCTGGAAAGGTGAACCCAAGCGGAGAAAATGTAGAATGAGAAAAAATGTTAGGCCTAGGGACTTATTTATAAAGGTAGAAGTGGATCTCAGACCATTGGATTTGGAGATTGAATAGGATGCAACCACGTCACAGGCTATATAGGAGCCGTCGGATGGAAGCATGGAAGGACCGGATCAGTTAAAAGAATGTGAAACAACGCATATAAGGCTTATTGGAAAAAATGGAATGAAGAAATGTTTCTTCGCATCCAATACATAAGCAGGTCGACGTCCCTTGAAGCCAGGTCAACCGGCCGGTCGACCTCTAGGTCGACCTCCATACATATTTATTTTTTTCATTGATTTTTATTTGCTTTGTAACTCTCTCATATTAACCCAGATTCTGACGTTCTATATATCAAAGTTGACTAGAAAATTACCATGGACACAATGGTGCAACTCCAATGGGTCAATTATGATAATTTCATAAAGTTATTTTATTATTTCATTAATTAATGGATTAATTATCATGGGTTAAATTTTGGGTTTTACGTTCTCCCCTCCTTAAGGGATTTCGTCCCCGAAATCTCTAAGTATAAAAGAATAAATCAAATGCTTTCATTCATGTTCTACAACCAACTACTCAATCATCAACCACTCATCCATTGTTCTTAAGTTTTTTTCTAATGCAATTTATGATACTTATGCAATTAGTGTAATTTAATGTCCCTAACTAATGCAAAAGATTAAACGGTTCACTGATTCAGTTGGCTTCCTTTTATGCAATCATGTCCGTGCCATGTATCCAAATGAATACAAAAATTCCTAATGATAGCTGATAGTTCTATTTGTGTGCTATAAACATCATCCAAATGCAACAATCATGTGAAAATCATCGATTTATAGCAATCATGGAAAATAGAATAAAATGCGCGCACATCCATATGCATATGCTCTAGTGTCCTTGTTAGGCCAATCCCTAAAAGATAATAGTTCCTAGTGTAAGTATATGCGTCCATTAGCATGCACTAGCAAACACTTATAATCACTAGCATACATCATAAATAAATAACATGTTTACATCAAATCTTGTCCTACATAGGTTAAATCCTAAGTTCTGCCCTCCCAAAGGATAATAAAGGAGCGAATCTATTAAAAACTAAAGATGGAAATAGGAATTCTAAAACTTATTATCGAAAAGATGAGGATATGAGATACGAATTTTCTCCTAATCAAACCAATCTTCTCTGAAGTTTTTCTAACCATGTCGGGACCAAGTAGAAATCTCTTTATAGACTCTAAGAAACATAAAGGCGACTTGTGCGGTCTTCCATAAAGAGCTTCGAAAGGTGCCACTTCAATGCTAGCCTGAAAACTACTATCATATAGGAATTCCACTAAAGGAGGATGCTTCTCCCAAGTTTCTCAAAATCAAGAATGCTCATTCTCAACCATGCGTGTCTTATAATTTTACTAACTCCATTTTACTGTTCTTCTTTAGTCTTCTCACATGAATCAACATTCCCAGGTTTTTATAGGGTCCTACACACTCTATGGAAACTCTATTATTACTTCCAAAAGTAATTACCATTGTATCCTTTGTAGCCTTATACCTTTTCCGTTACACCTAGGAAATGATTCCTATCTACTTCATATTTAGAAGTTTGGTTCAGTGTTAATAGTTCCATTTTAAAATATAAGGTTTCTAAATTTTTAAAACATCAAATCCCAAAACCTTTGTCTTTAAGTTATCTTTAAGTTTTATTAAATTCAAAAATACTAGGTTACCTAAAATCTTATCTTTATAGACTTGCATCTTCATAGCTTTTTGAATTTACATTATTTCCCAAACCTAGAGGGAAAAACTTTTAAGTCCAAACATTATTCCTCATTTTCTTTTATAGTTTAATTTTTAAATTCTACTTTTATTAAGTTTTCTTTTCTAAAAACTTATTTCCTTTTTTACCAAACCATTTTCTTTTAAATATTTTTAAAACATCCTTATGTAATTTCAAAATAAATTCTTGTTCAACCTAACAGTCTCATACCTTAATATATTGGAACTACTTTCTCCTATGAGAAATTATCAGCGCTAAAATCTTCTATTAACCTTTTTAAAAGAGGACTTCATGTTTAGGTGAAACTACAAGGAACTTATTTTATACTTTTCGAAATAGGCTATACAAAATATGTTACATCTCATACCTTATACATCACTTTCATGTTTTCCTTGTAACTTGCACAAAACATTTTTAATGGTTTTTATAGAAAATTATACCATTACTTATTTTTTCATTCCAATATATTAAAGTATGTTTAATTTACATTCTTTTATGATAAAAATCTTCCAATACCTTACTCTTTTCTTTTCAGAAAAACTCTCCTCCAAAATTGCTTTAATATACCCATAACCAAAAACATTTCATTATAATAAGTGTATTTTACAAATCATTTTTATTTTTACTCTTACAGATTATCTTTTAAAAATTCATTTTTATTTGAGTTTAAAACAGATATTGCATAAAACAGGTTACTACAACCCAAACATTCTAGTGTATGAATTTAATTAAAAATAAATATCAATAAACCTCATATACTATGTAAAAACATTTCTTTTCGAAGTCACCTGCTATAACAATAGTGTTATAGCATATGATCCCTTTATTTTCCATAAAAGCATCTATTACAATACAAAATGTTGTAACCTATGCTTTCGATACTAAATACACTCTAGACTTTTATATTTAAAATATTTGTTTACCTATAAAGAAACCAGCGAGGTATATATACTCTATAATTCTTCAAAAAGAGTTTCACTTTTAACAAAATTTACATCATATAAAAACAATCTAAATTTCATACCACTTTTTTTCAAAAACCCAATATTTACCACTTCAAAAATATTGACAATTATATTTTTCAATTTTTCGACTCTAACTATTTCATTTTATGGGGTTAGACATAAAGTGGATTTTCCTCTTACTATCTCATGAGTATCCTTTCTAAACCTTGGAAATCTCATTTCCTTACTTAAAGTCTTATATTCTTGTTCCTCTTGTATGCCTATATTTATCTTATGTCATTACTGTTCAATCCACTTTTCTAAGGCAATTTTAATTTCTATAATTATCTACATGTGGCCTTTCTCCTTTTCTTAACGACTACATCTATTGTACATCTTTAATCTTTGCCTACCACTCTTTGGATTTTCACAATTTGAACCTAAATGTACAAAACCATTTCTCAAACTCTTTCCCATGTGTAGACCTTCTTTATGCCTAAGAAACACACTTCCTTATGCCAAAAGTGTTTCTTCAAGAATTTTGCCTTCAGCTGATAAACATGAAGCATACTAAGAACCTCTTCAACGTGATTAGCATGCTTTTCCATACTCTTGGAAAATACCAAAATGTTGTCCACGACCACCATCGCGAATTTATTTAGGACAAAGCTCATCAAATATACCAAATAGACTGGGGCATTGGTTAGCCTATAAGGCATAACCAACCACTCACATAATCCGTTGAGTGTCCTAAATGCAGTCTCATCAATGCTATCATCAGAGACTCTAAGCTGATGGAGTCCCATGGCTAAATAAAGCTAAGAGAATAACGAAGAGCCAACTAACTGGTCAAAAAGATCATCTATGCTAGGATGTGGATAACGGTTCTTCTTCATGAGCTTATTCAACTTCCTATAGTCTACGCAAAGTCAAAGGGAACCATTCGCCTTAGTGGCGAAGACGACTGGTGCTCCCTACTCTGATTATGCTTCTTCTTATGAAACCTTTCCCCAAAAGCTTATGAATCTTGCTTTCTCAGTTCCTTCCTCTCCCTAGGTGCCATGGGTAGTGCTACTAGCTTAGCATTATTAGTCAAATAAATCCTGAAGTAAATCTCTCTCTTAAGGGGTGGTCCCCTTACCTCCTCAAAGACGCTTGGAAAATCTTTGACGATATGAACCAAATCTAACATTGATGATGTTGAATTGAGAGAATAAAGGAATCTCAATATAACTGACCCTTGCGGGTCGTAAGAAACCCCGAGAGTCCTACAGCTACGTGTCTCTAGTCTAATGACTCTCCTTTCGCTATCTAATATCGCTCCATATACGGATAGCCAATCCATTTCCAAAAATCATCCCATACCCCGAAAATCCCAAAACATAAGCGTCGTAGTCAAATTCTATGCCTAGGATAAAAATTTTCAAACCCCTATAAATCATAGACAAATGTGACGATCCTCCTATGGGGTTTGAAACAAAGATGGGGTCTACTACGAAAGAGATGTCTAGGTGCAAACAATCTACTAGAGGACTAGAAATGAAAGAGTGTGATGCTCCAAAATCGAAAACAGTCTAATGGAAAAATTAGAAATAGAAATCAAATTTTCCTACCTTGATTTGGTATACTGTTGGGAGGTGTTTTATCCAAAGTCTGAATCTGTGCTGTAGGTGTGCTTATTGCTTGCCCTATTTTTTGAGGACAAATCTTACTAAAGTGACCAAGCTATCCATAATTGAAACACCTTCCCTTCATTCCTACCATCTTACAGTCTTTTGCGTAATGACCAACCATTCTATAGCACTTACATTTCCCACTTTTCTTGATTCGCTTCTGAGGTCCTCCCTTTTTCCTCTTGTCCTTATCCTTCCTGTCCTTCCCCCACTATTTCTTAGAGCTTGTGGGAACCTCCTTAAGCTCTCTCTTCTGCTGCCAAGATGTAGGTTGACACTCTGTCGGCCCTCCAAACCTAATCGCCTAAACCTTCGCTCCATATTCTCCAGCCTAACTTGTGTCTTCTTTGAATCCTCCATGCTAGAAAACATTCTGCCTCCTATACTAATGAATTCCTTAGAAAATTGGCTGATGTAGGTGGGTTAAAGGGATTTCCACCCATCGGTGTTGTATTGGGCACTTGCCCTTGCACCACTGGTACCATAGCTCTAGGAAGCCAATCAGCCATACTATGCAAAGAAAAGAAAGCTTAGGCTTGAAAGAATCAAAAGAAGGTTGAACTGGACCTATGAGGGGATTTTTACAAAAACTCTTTTATACTAGAAAACTATTTCTAAGAGTTCCTTGAAAAGTTCTTTTAAAAAAAGTCATTTTTGAAAAAATACTTTACTTTTAAAATAAATTTTTAGGAATCCTGTAACCTTAGGCTCTAATACTAAGTGAAACACCCCACACCCCTTAATATACACAAAAGGACAAACTAAAAGATGTGGTGCATCGTAGATATTACTAAAACTAGCAGAGACTAAGATTCACAAGACAAAATAGATAAAAACATCGGAAATAATTAAAATAAAAATTTGCTAAAAGTCAAACTTCATAATATAGAATTATAAAACCAAATACATCATATGTCTCAAAGTACCAATATATGTCTCATGAAATCAAAACCTCCGTATCATAAATATCAGAGTAAGAACTATCTCTCACAAAGTGCCAGTACATGGATTAAGCTAAAAACTAAAAATAGAGAAGAGAAATACATAAGAAATCTCTACCAAAGAAGTCTCTAAGTGCCTACAATCTATCTTCCTTGCTCTTGTTAGCTTATGGGGGTCAGGGGGAAATTGTAGGAGCGGGTCACACTAAAAGTCTAGTAAATGATTGTAATTACTATAATCTTTAAGCAAAGTAATAGACTTTACAATAGTTTTAGTATATAAAAGGAAAGAAGGGAAATAGAGATAGAAGGAATAAGCTGGAAATAAATACGAATTAACTAAATTAACACAATTGATTAACTTTGATTGTTTGCACTTGTCATTGATAGCTGCTTTGATTAGGTTAAATTCCTAATCCAATAAGTAGGCTGAAATCCTAATTCTACCCTTTAATTGGCCTACTACTCCATAGACCTTACAACGGACTAGATGCTATATAACTCCCTATACATAAGGTAATAGCATCTACGAAAGATGCATACAGTACAATGGTGTCTACGAAAGACTCACAAAGTATTTATTGTGGACTAAACGTCATACAGCTCCATACATAGAAGACAATGGCGCCTACGAAAGGCATACATACTTAAGCGCTTGAAACTCATAATTATTTATGAGCCATCACTAGAAGTCGCATGCATGACTATCACTAAGCTCGCATTACATGTTTTTCCACCTAGTAGGTCTTCTTATTACCTCAAGCTCCAGCATAAACGTGCCTTTCGTATCACTTTAGGATGATGTGAAACACCGAGTCCATAGAAATAATAGGGGAAATGCTGTTGGTACTAGCCTGTCATCCAAACAATATCTAGTTGCACCCCTTGCCCAAATCCCCATGATTTGGACTTCTGCATATTGACCAATTTACTACCATTATTAGCATAAGTGTGCCTCTCGTCTCACTTCAGATTTATGTGAGACACCGTGTCTATAGAAATAATAGGAGAATGCTTTTTGGTACGGGTCCTACTTTCATCTTTTCTTATTAACTTAGATAAATTATTTAAAAAAGCCTTTATAATTTATCTTTACTATCATTGCTTATTTATTTATCCTAAGTCTTAAAATATGCCTCATTCTGTTCTATTTCTTATTATAACCTATATTATAATCATACTCATTACTTAACCTAAGTCGAAGTGTAAAGTAATCTTCTCTCATCTTATACTCATTTTAGTTATAATTCTAAGTTATAACTAGACCAATTATCCTTACTTGTCAAATTCTAACATTAATAATAATTGGGATCAATATGAGTCTTAATTCCATTTTTATTACAGTCTTTACAATTTACATCATATCTTCCATTATTTCAGTATTCTTTATAATTTTAACCCATATTTGCGTTTAACCTATTCTAATCCATACGCGAGGAAGGAGAAATAAAAGAAAAGTGAAAATATAAGAAAGTCCAAAGTGTAGGAAAAGGGTGTAAATAACGCATATATAATGGTAAATAAATTAAAATATTGTAAGTAAACTATAATTAAATGGAAAAGTTGTAACTAATAGAAATAAACTAAAATCAACTTAAAAGAATAGCTAAAAGAAATAGACTGAAAATAATTCTAAAAACTGTAAATAAACTGCTAAAAAGGTTATTCCAAAAATTGTAGTAAATCGATAACTATTGGAAACTCAATTATTTTAAATTATTTAAAAATCTAATTGCTTACAATCATTCAACTATGGTCCTAAGCTCTTCCCTTTTGGTCTTCCCAAATCTACCTAAGGGTTTTAAAATATTTTTAAAAAAGATTCTCTCCTTGGAAAATTATTCCTTTTAGGGTCCTTTCTTAAAAGGTGGACCCAAGCGGAGATAATCTAAAAAGAAAAAAAGTATTAGGCCTTGGGTCTTAATTATAGGGGTAGAAGTGGATCTCATACCATTGGATTTGGAGATTGAATAGGATGCAACCACTTCACATGCTGAATAGGGGCCATCGTATGGAAGCACGGAAGGACCAGATTGGTTAAAAAAATGCAAAACAATGTTTACAAGGCTTACTGGATCTACTAGAATGAAGAAATGTTTCTTTAAATCATATATGTAGGCGGGTCGACCGCCCTTGAAGCAAGATCAATCTGGGCCTTGGGATGGTCGACCTCTCTACATATTTTATTTCTCTACTTTTCGTTGATTCTTGTTTGCTTTTAACTCTTCCGTATTAACTTAGATTCTGACATTCTGTATATGGAATTTGACCAAAAAATTACCACAGACACAATGGTGTAACTCCCGTGACTCAATTCTGATAATTTTATAAAGTTATTTTATTATTTCATTAATTAACAAATTAATTATTTTGGGTTAAATTTTGAGTTTTTACATATCCTTTAAGATATATTTCTCCTCTACCTTCAAAAGAAACCTAGTGAGTTTACTCTAAAATCTTCAATGTTAAGTTATTTTTAGAATAGGGCTTTCCTCTATTAGGCATATTGGCTAGGTGGGTCTCTTAAGGCCGCTTGGGCTGAGAGACAGGTAATTTAGTAAAACATAGTATAAACAAGCTGAATATACGATATATAACAAGAAGCGTATATTCATGAAAACAACTACATGTTGCATGTTTATAATTATCCCTCTGGTTTATATAAAATGGACCTAGGGATAAATTCAAAAACAAGCCTATACCTGTAATACCTGAACCATTTAGACAAACGAATTGATTTAAAAAAACTACAAGATGCACCATCATTCAGGCTGAGTCTTAATTTAAAAAAAAGGAAAAATGAATGATGAATGAAGGAGTAGGAAAGATAATCTAAAGTTTAAATCAGTTTTAGAAAATGACCTCCCTATTTTGAGAAAGGTCAAATTGTTTAAAAGGACCCTTTACTTGTGCTAGGAACTTGCATTTGTAGGAAAATTAAGCCGAAAACTCCATAATTCTTAGAGTGGTTGACTTGGAAAGTCAAGAGCATCCTTTCGCATTAGTAGGGGGCTAATGTTACTCAGTAAGTTCACATTTTGCTTAAGCCATAAGGTCTAAAACAGAGGATAGAAGGAAAATAATATGGATCAGACCTTCCGAAGAGATCAAAGGGATGCAGTCAATAATATGAAGCGGTTCAAGACCTTTCGTGGAAGAAGGAGGGTGTCATTCTACAATGTTCGAGAGGCTCTTAGCCCCCGGAGTAGGGAAACAAGTGGAAACAAGGGCATATGACCTTACGACAACCTTTTCAAAAGCGCAATAAGCCTTTCGAACCGGATAATACACATGCAAGATACCTTTCGATGATATCAAAAGGTTTAGGTGAAAGCAACATCCATAATTTAACGAAAAACTACCTTCCACCATCATCCAAGGAAAACGCAACTCTCGGCAGTAATCAAGTAGAAAAATATCCTTCTGACAAATGGTCCACAAAAGCTAGAAACCCTTCAGAAGGTTCATATGCCATACATATGACGAACCTTACGGTAAGGGCAATAGGTTCCTAAAAACAAGTGAAAGAAGAGACCCTTCAGCAGCGTGCGGTAGTTCATGATGATGTACAGTAAAAAAAAACCTTCCTTCTATAATGAGAGGCCTATTATCATGTACAAGAAGTAGCCTTCTGGCAAGACAGAAATTTTTTCAACTGTGGCCAATAGGTGACCTTCCATACTAGTCGAAGGCATAAGGTTAGAAGGGGTGCCGCCTACATCTATAAATAAGACCCAAGGGGTCATGTTATGGGGGATCTTGTTGAATTCAAAACTTGTAACTTCTTAATCATAATTCGGTAACCCTAATTGGGGAATCAAATTGAGGAAATTTAATAAAGAGAATTCCTTTTATGAATTGCAAGGGAAGTCTTTTGATTTGTGAATCATTTTATTGAATAATAAACTCTTCGCTGTTATAATATCAATTTTCAAGGTTGACTCCTACAAAAGATTCTTGCTGACAATATCTGAAGGTCAATTGGTTAAAGCCACATCTCAAGCTATGAAAGACATTAATTTTTCTACTCTCACCCTTTGTTAGGGCCGATAGTCGAGCTGGACTAGTACGAGTAGTAACCCTATGGAGTCATTGGTATCGCAATTGGAATCCTTCAACCAAAATTAGTAGATACTCATATATTAGCAGCAACCAAACCTTATGCAGTTATTAACCCACCATTCAAACACTTCGAGACAGACTAAGTATGGGAATATAAAGCTTGATCCGATGGTTGAAATCCTAATATCTCTTAGCCAGGTTAAATCCAACTTCCGAAGAGTGACAAAACCTTACAGCAAGATCATAGGTCGTCGTATACCCTCTAGAATTTCGTTATTGGTCCCGTTGTTAAAAAGCTCGTAGAGCTCAATTTTAAAGGAGTATATTCGTTTGATTTCCATTTGCGTTATAAAGAAGAGCTTCATGGAGATTTTAGATAAGCTTACCCCCGGTAATGAATCTTCTGTTCGAAAGATTAAACCTTTGCCCACATTGAGATACTTAAATCAAAGTTCAGTGATTCTTGGAGAAAGTGTAAAGACTATAATGAAGGATAACTTTCCTTTCTATTCAATCAACCTTCTTTTTCTTATTAAAGCACTATTTGGGGGTGTTGACCAAAAATCTAGTTAACAACAGCTATAGTATAAGTTGAAAAATAGCATATGCCACCTGATAATTTGATGTGCGAAAATTAGTATGAAGTGAAAAAACTTACCTTTGCTTTTGATTTGCCATATCAAAAACTACATACATGTTTAAATGGTTGCATGTTGTTTTAGAAAGAAGACATCAGTCTTAGGAATTGTAAAATATGTAATAAGGAAAGATACAAATTAAGAAAAGAGATGGGAAAGGAAGTTCCACACAAGCGTATGCATTACTTACCCATCACTCCTACGCTTCAATGGTTATATGCAACTTATGTAATCACGCATCATATGAGATGGCACTGTATGAGAACACAGGAAGATGGTACGTTAACACACCCAGCTGATGGAGAAGCATGGAAGCATTTTGAAAAGACATATCCCACTTTCGCAGCGGAGAGTCGTAATATTAGACTTGGTTTATGTATGGATGCATTTTTATCGTTCTTTAAATTTGGTTCAAAATATTCATCTTGGCCTATAATCGTTACACCTTACAATTTACCTCTGTGGATGTGTATATAAACTCTGTGTATGTTTCTCACTATTGTCATCCCTAGCCCTAATGATCCGACACAAGGAATCAACATATATTTACAATTGTTAATTGAAGAGTTGAAAACATTGTGGTATGAAGGTGTTGAAACATACGACATTTCAAAAAAAAAATTCGTATGTTTGCTTCTCTATTGTGGACTATAAGTGATTTTCCTGCGTATACAATGCTATCGGGTTAGAGCATGACTAGTCATCTAGCTTTCCCTTATTGCTAGGAAGAAATATGAGTATTATCTTTACTACATGTGAAGAAATTTCGTGGTTTGACTGTCATCGTAGTTTTATCCATATTAATCATCCTTTTATATAAGATTAAGATACTTCACAAGTAATAGATTGAGACCTTGCGACCATCAACGATTTTATCAAGCAAAGATATTTACGACCTTCTAAAGGATTATCCAAAGATACATGAAATCTGCGAAAAAATTGAAATTCATGGTAAATAGACGATTCATCATTAGTGCAAACAAAGTATATTTTGGGAGTTGCCTTATTGGAAAAATCTCCTAATTCATCATAATATCAACGTCATGCCAACGAGAAAAATGTGTTGGATAATGTATTTAACATAGTTTTGAATGTTAAAGGAAAGACTAAAGACGATTTCAAATCAAGACGTGATATAGAAGCAATATCCAATGATCCTAAACTTCATATGAACCAAAATGATACAAAAGATCCCAAAGCATGTTATGACCTAGAGAGTAACCAATTTAAGGTGCTGTTAAAGCGGGTGAAAGGATTAAGATTTCCTGATAGGATTTCCACTAATCTCCGTAGATGTGTCGACTATAAGAACGGTAAATTGAGTGGGATGAAAAGTCATGATTTTCATGTGATGATGGAACATTTTTTACCCATCTCTTTCAAAGAATTATTGCCTATAGAAGTTTGGACGGTTGTAATAGAACTTAGTTTGTTCTACAAGGAGCTTTGTTCAACTACCTTGAAAGTTGATCGTCTATGTAAACTTGTGGAAAGAATTCCTATATTGCTCTGTAAACTGGAGAAATATTTCCTCCTGGTTTCTTCAATGTAATGTATCATTTACCTGTTCATCTTTCGTTTAAAGCACGTCTTTGAGGTCCTGTGCAATACGGATGGATGTATCCATTTGAAAGATACTAATATTGAGTTGTTAAATTTTAGTTTAACCAATGTAAGAAAATTTAAGTATAATTATTCTTAAGAGGTACTTAAATCTTCTAAATAAAAAAATGAGACAAAAACAGGATTTGAGGGTTCGATATGCAAATCATACATCGAAGAAGAAGCTTCATTCTTTTTCTCTCATTAATTTAACGACCATGTGAAATATCTTTTTATATTGCTATGCGAAATGATGAGGGCATTGGACAAGATTATTATGAATCAATGCTATCTATTTTTAGACAACAGGGATTCCCTTCTAGAAAATGTGTGAAAGTATGGTTAGATGATTTAGAGATTACCATGTAGCCCACACATATGTTCTTCTTAACTGTGCAGAAGTTATGCCATTTGTTAGGTACTAATGAATAACACATCTACAATTATTTACTTGAATAATACATGTGTGTAATAATTATAATGCAATATATTATCTGTATATGCAGCATTTATGAATCACAGCATCCAACCGAGGATATCAGCAAAAAATTTACTACTCAGTTTTCGAACCGCTTATATGATTTGATAAATTGTGTGGTCGACGAAGGGATGAAACATTTTACAATGGGACCAAAAAGAAAATTCAAGACATATCCAATATTCTTTGTCAACGTGGGGCTAAAAATTAACTAACAATGCCGATGTATATGTCAAAGGTAGTGATGATCCAAATGATCACATAAATGAATTCTACGGCGTGTTAACTCAACTTTTGCAATTAACATATTTCACCTGACTTGCGGAAGAAGTCTATTTGTTTAAATGCAACTGGGTCAGTAATGTTCCTGGATTTGGAATCAACATGCACTAAATATATAATATTATTGAAAAAGCACACAGCACGTTACCGTATGTACGATCTGTTTATACTAGCAAAACATGCCCTACAAATTTATTATGCTCTTTATCCATCTATAAAAAGAGGCAAAGCAGATTGGTCGGTGGCTTTTAAAACGAAAGCAAGATTTACGTTTGATGGGAAGAATATTCCAGACGAACAAGCGTACCAAACAGATATCAAGGAAAATGGTGAATTTGCAATAACAAATGATCAAACTGATTTAGGACCTCTAAATGTTGAATCATATGTATTAGTAGAAGCATTTGAGACCATAGTGGAAAACAATATAGAGTACGAGATAGAAACTGAATCAGAAAATGATGAGGACTAATTTAATAGTATACATGTTGAAAAAAGGTAATTTATGGGAGTATGAATGTTACATTTTTTGTATGTTACATGCGATTATTGATGTTAAATCTTGATATATTTACTCATAATTGAATATATTCCCCTCCATAAAAAAATAGTATGTATGTGACAGGTAATACATATGTTCTTCTTTTGGCAGTGGAGTTCTTTACAGTCTGGTTCCCCCTCTAGGTCTTAAAGAGGGACAAGTCGCAGCGGTGGTGATGGCAACGACTGTAGCGACCCACAAAATTATCACTTTGATAAATTATATTTATTTTCAAATATTCAAATATATGGCTTTATAACATAATTTATGAGGATCTAAACCCTAATAAATAATGATAATACTTGTTTAAAAGGTTTAGAAACAAAAGATGGCTATTCAGATTTGTCATCAAATATGACGATAAATCAGTTTTTAGTAAATTTGAGATTTCTTAATAATCACGCACGACTTTGGATAGGTACAGTTATTTATCTAACTAAGTGAGAATATGAAATAAGATAATTTATTTTATCTTTGGAAATAAAAAGTAATTCTGACATCATCATAATAAGTGGTAATTAATTTATTGGATTAAATCGAGAGTTAGTAATTAAATAATTCATTTTATATATTAGAAAGTGATAGAAAATAGATCATAATGATTCATAATAAGTTATGATCATGCTTAGAAAAAACAATACTAGTTCTAACGTTATTGAGATTTTACGGCTTGAAATCGCAACACTTTAAAATGTGTGACAAATGGGTTTTTAATTAATCTGATGAGTTTCAATTAAATTAAAATTATTAAAATATAATTTATAATTTTTTTACATCACTACAGAGATAAGAATACACTGGATTATGTGACCAATAAGCAAAATTGGGTTCGTTATAAAATGGTACGTAGAAGTTGTCAAAACGTCATCGAAACGTTGTAAAATAATGAATATACACAATTGAATTTCAAGATTATATTTATATAAATGGAAGACGAATTGAAATACGAAGGAGATGGAAAGAAAAACGTGTGTGTATGCGAGTGTGTGTGTGTGAGTGTGTACGTGTTCACGCACGTGCGTGCAAGTGCGTATGTGTGGGGGTGGCTTATGTGCATAGGTGTGTGTTGGGGGGCGTGTTGGGGTATGGCTGAGTGAGTATGGGTGTGTACTTGTGATGTGATGGAGTGTGGTGATGTGAAGGGGTAAGGTATAGAAGTGAGTGTGTGATGTGATACATTATGGTGTGTAAGGAGGAGTGTGGGGATGTGATGGGGTATGGAGGTAAGGTGCTATGCTTGAAGTGAAATAAAGCATTGTTATTTTACTGCAAATCCTAAGCTATAAATAAGTGCAACCTCTTCCTTTCTTCTCTTTTCATTTCATTTGCTTGCTTTCTTCTCAAAAGCTTCATTTCTTCCTTGGAAACTCTAATGGCTTACTAAGAGAATTCTTAGGAAACTAGTTCAGTATCAACTAAAAATCAAAGTGTATACATCAATCTCTCTCTAAATAACGTCCTACACACAACGAGCCAAGCTATGTTGCTTGAAACTCGACGAAGCTCTAGGAACCACCCTTAGCCGTGAGCAATATGAAGTGGAGATGGAGTTTGGAAGCTCTAGTAAAGAAAAAGCAAGGGTAGGTTATGCCGAAGTAAAGGCATGAAGCACCGGAGGAGTGTGGAAGCAAATAGAAGAGAAAAGGTAAAAGTTTTGCCTTGGTTCATGTCAAGGCCGAACCACATAGTGTTGGGGAGAGACTGAAAGCTCGTCACAGAGTGGAAGCTGTGGCGAAATCATCCGGAGAAAGCATGGAAAGGAGGGAGCTTGATTGTAAGAACACTTCGCTGCTTAAAGTTTAGCTTTATGATTATAAAGTGATATTAATGTTTAATTAATATGGATGCAAGTTGGTAAGCTACACTTCGCCTTAATTTTTTGTGATTAAAAGTCATATATGATTAGATGAAAAGCTAACTTGATAATATATGTTTGGTTAGTAAAACATGTTTAATTAACAAGTTATAAAAAGTTAGTAAACAAACATAGAAAAGATTAGTAAACTTGGTTGTGCTGATTTATTGATATTAGATGATAACAATGGATGTTTTATGGATGTTTGGATGACTTGTTTGGATATGATATTACATTTATATTTGTATAGTCATGTTTATATTATGATCTTAAAGTGGAATTCTAAGTCACGCTACACTAACATTAATATATGTACAAACCCGAATGGTAAAGCCTCTTATAAGTTAATAAAAGGTTAAATATAATATTATAGTAATATAATATTATGAAGATCAAATATTAGGGAATAATATTTTATAAGTTAATAAAAGGTTAAATATAATATTATAGTAATATAATATTTAAAGATAAAATATTAGGGAATAATATTTTATAAGTTAATAAAAGGTTAAATATAATATTGTAGTAATATATTATAAAGATATAATATTAGGGAGGAATATTTTATAAATTATGGAAAAAGAATTAAATATAATATTATAAAAATATAATATTATAAAAGATAAAATATTAGGAAATAATATTTAAGTTAGAACAGTAAAATAAATGGTTATATTATTTTATAATCGTTTATATGTGTTTTGAAAGTGTTTAGGATGGGTTTCGTAACAATTCACCAAACGGTCAAAATTGAGCACTTTTCGTAGTGATTGTTCGTGGTAATGCGACCTGTAATTTCGAACGGAAGCATAGAATGCATTTCAAGTTAGAACATCTTGAAAGTGGAAATTTTTAATCCATAATAAGGATAGATTTTTAATATGAAAAATTAAGATTTCGAATTAGGAATCTCAAGTTATGAGCAAAATAGTTTTCAAAAAGGTCGTTGTTGAAGCAGCTAAAAAACCAGACTTTTATGAATGTAGTTTTACAACTTTGAAAAATATGAAACGAATTCCTAAATTCATTATTAATATAATAATGAAGTTTTAAAATATAAAAACGAGTTTATACTTGGTAAAAAGTATAGTTATAGAAAATGACCAAGTTAATCACTATTTACTTGCGATTGGGGAACTGGATATTGAAACTAAGGGATTATAACGAATTTTGATCTGAGTCTTTTGCAAATGGAACCATAATAACTAATTATGATTTTTAAGATTTATTTGGGAATTTTCTAAGGACTTAGAAAATAATCAAATTTTGGAATCAAACGAATTGTTTAAAAAGAAACAATATTTGGAAAATATCTCCAAATGAGAATTAAAGTAAATAACAGAAAGAGATTTGTGGCACTACTTAAAAGTACATCTTATCCTGCCTTTGAGATTTGAGAAAGCAGATAAGGTAGTCAACAAGATGGGAAATCCATCTGACCTTGTTTATTTCTTAGACGAGGGGTGGAACAGATCAAACGGTAGATTTGGATATCTATCAAAGATCATTTAAAAATTTTGAAAGTAGAAGCTAAAGATATTGGGTGAAAAGGAGTTGGAACTTAATTGTTGTGATGTTAAGTCATATAATTTTCTAGATGTCGATCTGATGTTGGTTTAGCCTTTGGGGTTTGCGCTTGGGAAATTATTCTCTTAATATTTTTACAATCGAGAACTGATTCTAGTGGGAAAACTGGAATTAAGCAATTAATTAAATGAGGCTTAATGATTCCGCGTACACATTTACACATTTTGGTTTCGATGTTTGATACCGAAGGAGCCGGGGCCAGGGTAAAATCCAAATTCGAAGACCACTACGAATCAATTTACAGCGTTCCAGAAATGGACATGTTATTAAAATATTAATGATCCAGAATCCCTTCAGCAAGGAAATGCTAAAAGTTGAGTAGGTCCTTAAGATATAATATTTTGGATGGCCCGTCGAAAGGATATAACTACAAAGCAGTGGTAGTTCTTTCTTTGTTCGGAAATTTGCAATGTATGGAAGATCATAAATCTTTCTTGACGAACAGATTGCCTGTGGATAACCTTGGTCTAGACACCAAGGTAAACGAATAGTAGTGATTCCTTATTATGGGATCTACGATGATGCAAGGGTTGCGGCTACTACGACTAGGGATGCATTTGGGTGGTGCCTTCGGTTCATCCTTTACCTCCATGGCTTGTATGGATGGATGTCTAACAAAGCATTTCCAACGATTACATACATTGACTTTTACAAATGTATATTTGCTTTGTGGCGGAGAGGGAAACTTCTCTTAGCTTAACACCCTTCTCTGAGACGTATAAGCTTGGAGGTTGTATTTTTGTGGGAGTCAATTAGTAATTGGTGGATCCGGCAATGTGGCATTCAGAGTGAATGAGCAAGAATGAAAAGGTGATGCGTTACCTCGTGCCTCATCAAATGAGGAGTGACTGAAACAGGGCGTGCGATAAGATTAGTCATGGTTTATGTGACGCCCCACCTCTATACCCACGCTAGCCAAGAACACTACGGTGTAGTGCTGTCAACTAGCGCGGAGAATAAGGCTGTTGAGGAGCGACCATCCGTGTAATTTATTATCACACGGTGGCAATAAAATGATCTTCGGAAACAAATATAGAAGTAAGCATAACATGCGAATCAATCACAGATATCCATATCACAAAGGCGGAAAGAGATATGAATATATATCACATAAAAGTGTACATCAGAGTAGTGGTCTAAAAAGATCCACGATAATACAAAAGAATAGCAACGCGTGCTATACAAAAGAATACAACTATGAGTCTATATCTTAAGTGTAAACAATCAAAAGCTGCTAATCTAAACAAGTAGCCAAAAGTCTGAGTAGTGAATCACTGGGGGAGGAGTCAAGCAGTAGCACCTGTAACATCTCGGCCTGACCCGAGTATTATTTATAAGAAAATAATAAACGGATCAGTCTAGCTATAAATATCAGATGACATGATATAAAATAAAAGATATGGCATAAACATAAAATATCCATACTGACATACTACTATAAGTATGCAATTAATGATCAACAGGAGATCAACCGATAAGAGATAAATCAATATCACAAGAATCTTCTCAAAGATCCAAAGAGGGCATCATACCCTAAACTTGTACTCATGACAAGTCAAAGAGATAAATTCCAGAAATCAACATAAGAAATCCAGAAATCATAAAAAGGGAAAGAGGCCTATCACATGACGGTCCGAAGACCATGGGGAGCTACCCCACATGTGTGAATGGAATCACACAGATTGAGGTCAAGACTAACCAAAAAGCAGAAAGGTATGTGTGAATGGAATCACACAAGTGGTGTCTAGTCTAACCTTGCAATGAAAGAGACATCGCGCAATTGCTAGTCTAATTCATAAAGCGATCATCAAGATCAACGAGAAGTGTCAATTACACTAAGCTAGTAAATATAGAAGTTTAGCTTCATGTCCCATAACCACTTGCTTAACTTAAATATTTACGAACAAACTGTAAATCTTCACTAATAAAATTGTCACAAGAGGTTCAATCGAACAAGTCCAAGAATTAACCGACGAAGTGAACGCAAGCGTTTCATACCACTTGTTTTACTAAGTCGTTTAATTAGATTTCTCATCCGAGTGAGGTAAAGGCTTGTATATACTAATAGATTGGAAAACGGTTTAAGAAAAGAGCTTTGTTATTAAAAATAGAGTTGAAATTGTTTGTTAAAAGAGTTTTGATATTAACTACTAGTATTGAAACCTTTATATTATAAAGTGACAAAACACATAAGCAAGTGTAGAAACAATCAGTCACAAAGATCGCATACGGAGATGCGAATAAAATCCAAGGAAATCAGCTCAATGTTTTTCAGATAAGATCCCCTACGGAGGGGGGTCTGGGGGGGTGGCAACCCCCCAAGGTGGGGGTGCGGGGGCAACGCCACCGCTTACGGGGTTCGACCTGCCCGGTCAGGTCGCGGGGGTCGAGGGGGCAGCGCCCCCGGCGGGGTGCGGGGCAGCGCCCCGACCAAAACGGTACGACCTAGTGAAGACAAAATGAGGTCTAACGACCTAAGGGGAATAGGGTCGAGCGACCTAAGGGTTGCGACCTAGGGGTCAAGCGACCTACCGGGATAAGGTCCAACGACCTATAGGGTTATAATGTCATGTGACCTATCGGTTTATAAGGTCATGCGACCTAACGAGCTATGGCCAAACGACCTAGTAATGGTAGTAGGGTTGAGCGACCTAAAGGTTTAACCGGTCAAACGACCTAAGGAAGGTAAGGTCTAACGACCTAACGCTCGCGACCTAACGGTCTAAAGGCCATGCGACCTAGAGGAAAACAAGGTCAAGCGACCTAAAAATGGAAGGCAAGGCCGAGCGACCTAACGAAGAGGGGGTGAGCGACCTATGGTCATAAACGAGGTCGAGCGACCTATAGAGGCATAGGATGCAGCGACCTAAAACGTCGCGACCTAGCGACCTAAAACGTCGCGACCTAGCGACCTAAGGGGATAGGGGCCGAGCGACCTAACGTTCGAACGACCTACGACCTAAGGAGATAAGGGCCGAGCGACCTAACATTCGAACGACCTACGACCTAAGAGTCGAACGACCTAAGTGTTACGACCTAAGAGTCGAACGACCTAGCGTGGAAGCGGCCTAAAAGCCAAACGACCTAACGACCTAAGGTCATACGACCTAGCGACCTAAAGCCATACGACCTAACGACCTAAGGTCCATACGACCTACAACCTAAGGTCTATACGACCTAACTCCGAAGACGTTAGAAATGGCCAGGACGACCTACGACCTAAGGTCCATACGACCTACGACCTAAGGCTCAACGACCTAATTCCGAGGCTAACGACCTAACGCTGCAGGGGGAATTTAAGGCCAGAAACGACCTACGACCTAAGGGTTAGGTCGCGAGCGACCTAACTCCGAACACACGAAAATGGCCAGAACGACCTAAGTGCAGAAAATTCACCAAAACGCTAAAAATTGGAGTTTTTCGCCAATCCAATCCAAACCAAATGCTAATATGCATGCAAAAGTGATAGGGAATCATTCCCAACAGTCCAATATGGTTATAGACTAGAATTGTGAGATAAAAATATCACCTTTGCTCCAAAACCCAATGAAAATGAAGAACAAAGCTTGAAGGCAAATGGAGAAGCAACCACAAGCTTGAATCCGATGTCTTCTTCTTGAATTTGGAGTTGAATGTTGGAGTTGCAATAAAACAAAGACTTTGGAGTTTTAATTTCTCATTCCATTCACCATTTTTGTTGAAGCTTTAGTATTAGGAAATGAAATGAAGCAATGAAGAAGAAGGGGGGTGGAACTTGGGCCTAATGGGCTAAAAGTCCAAACCAAAGGCTCGAGTGAAAAAGTGGTGAAATTCCACTAACCCCAAACATATCAATGTTTATACTTAGAAGATTGCAAACGACGTTTCGAACTCAATGGAAGTGGTCTCGAGTCCTAATTTGACCGTTTGCAAAAAGTAGCTTCGGACCAAAATCCGATTAACGATAAAATATTTAAATAAAATATTTAAATATAAAAATCGATAAATATGCGGGTTGTTACAGTTTAGCACCCATAAGAATGCCCGCATTTTCCTTTCTGGATATAATTGATCTCGTGCTATATTTTGGTTCTAAAGGTTGTGATGAGAGCACTCTTGGAACGTCGAAAATGGCCAGGGGAAATGGCGTATTCGGTCTATCAACTGGGTAGACGGTCTGGTTTGGGTATTCGGTGGGGAATTCATACCCAGATGCATCCCTCTAGAGGTGTAATGTATTGAAGATAGTCCCTTATCTTGGTTGACAGTATGGAATCCAATATCCATTAAGAGCCTTATACGATTTTGATTCTAGACCAAATGCTGGAATTTAATGAATGTTAACTAAGATTCATAAGTTTACTTGAATAGCACTTCCAAAACAATGTCATTAAAAATAATATCTCTTATGTTTGGCGTAATCATTTTATGGTTATCATATGCAAAAAAGGCGTTCAAAGTTTTATCCTGCATGGTCTAATGAGATACCCTTTGTAACATCCCGCCTTTCCATACGGTTTTAAATCGACACATGTGCCAATTCAAACCATACGGAAGGGCGGATTGTTATGGGGTAAATAAGAAAAACGAGAAAGAAATAAAACAAAACAGAATCACACAGCGGAAGGATAAAATACAATGATCAAATATACAGTTCATGAAGCTGTTTACAAAATATTTACTTTTACTTATACAATATATATCAGAGTTGCACATACCAACGAATAACAATCGATGCAGCAGAATACAGTGTGTAGTGGAACAATATAATATAATAACAATAATGAAATCTTCGTCTTCGTCCTCCAAAAATAAAGTCTTCGATTCTGAAATGCTGGGACTGACCTGAGCAAATTGAAAAGACAAAACACTCGAGTTAGAAATAAAAGATCTTATGTAAGTTAAATCAACAGAAATAAATATGAGTGCAGTAACTCAAGAGATGCTCGAGATTTACATCTCCTAAGGATCCGTTAAACTATTTAATGTGTAGTATATTTCGTTATTATACTAGTCTCTAATTGTAAAATAAACTTACTTTTAAATAGCATTAAGGAGTGACCCAATATTCCCTTTAACACAAATAATGCCAATAGTATATACAGTACCGTAATACCTCCTGATCGGGAGGCTACCAGAGGATACTCCATAGGTACGACACAAACAGAAACTCGTACAAGACGCGCTAGGGCAGGTGACACGACACAACTAGGCAATGTCAGTTAGATATACCAATTACGCATCCGGACTGGTGGTAACGCGTAGCAGCAACTACCACCCACCTTGAATAACACCCACAAAATTAAAATCAAAAGTGGCCACGAAATCAATCCAAATGTCAGAGTGTAAAATCGAAGGAATGCGTCCGATCAGAGGAATGACCTCATTGGCCCGAGAATCGCTCCTGTTTTAGCCACCTTATGTCAACTCACGGGAGTCGGGTCCACGTATTTACCTCGAAGGAAACGCCGCCGCCATCCTACTTCATTCTGGAATCTCCACTGCGTACATGGTTGTTAAAGTGTTTTTCGGAGTTGGCAGAGAGTGTGAAAACTTCCAACCCCGGTCTCTTCAACAACCAATCGTTATTATAACATCGTGGTCTTTTTCAAAATAGTTTATACTTTAAAACCAAAATATAATATCCCTTTTCAAAACCATATATATACGATATCATTTTCCTCTTTTTAAAACCAAATCAATATGATATCATTTCAAATGTATCCTTTTTCTAAAAACATACCACTATAAAAAAATTAATATCTCAAAACCATACATTTGAATTATAACTCTTCAAAACATAATACTTCGAAATCCATAGCTTTAAAACCATAACTTCCAAAACTTAAATGGTTTGGATATTCAAACAGTATATAAAATAAAATGGTTTGAATTTAAAATTACCTTATAAAGTAAATAATTTCCACGACTTTAGAATTTTATTCTCTTTAAATTAAGTCTAAATCCATAAATTTTAAGTTCCCTTTCAGTTTTCAATAAACCACTTCAGTTTCAATATATTTCAAACTTTGAGTATTAAACATTAGAAACTAAGATTGGAAATTTCTATTCAACCATTCAATGTCCTATTATTTAGTTTGAAATATTTTCATAATAAACCCATAATCATTTAAATCAAACTCAAAATTACCTATAACTAAATATTTCCTTCAATTTATTTATACTAGAAATATTCATTTAATTCGTCTTGAATAAAAATTCAGTTATAAATATCATACCCTTTTAAAATTTCAAGTTAATAAGTTCTACATCAACTTTTGGAGTTTAATTTTAAATAAGCTCAATTCCAAATAAATTTCCAATTTACCTTCCAATTTTAATAGATCTAAATCATTAAAACTCTATATATATTCAATACCTTAAACATGTACTTAACCATATAATATAAAATAATCAAACTCCATTATTCAACTTATTTTTATTTACAAATTTATACATAGCTTAAATTCAATAATTTAACTATATATGTTATACAAAATAATATTTATATAATATCAAAAATTAATATTTATTTAACCATATCCTATCCAAACCATAGAAATCATTTTCAATATATATATATATATATATATATATATATATATATATACCGACGGCGTCTGTATAAAATTTTCGATCCTATAGTCAAGTGATACAGATATTTATCATTTCAATCCGCAATTTAAAAATAAAATTTTACGGTTATATATCATTTCAAACCGCAATCCCAAATGCAATAAAATGCATAATAACTTATAGTTTATGATGATATAAATAAACATCCATTCATCCATCATAAAATCATACATCCATTCATCAAAATCATCATCCAATTCAAACAATACATCAATATATAACGAATAATAAACAACATGTATCAACTAGCAGTTTATATTCAGTAATAATTTAATTAACTGTTTAACTGGCAGTTTATATAAATATATATAAATAAATAAATAAATAACAAATTTAACTGGCAGTTTATATGCAATAAATAAATAAGTAAACAATTTAATTTAATTAATTTATTTTAACTGGGATAATGATTGAAAATATGCCAAACAGTTATAAATTAATTTCTAAAAACATCATAAATCAATTTAACAAACATAAGAAACTTTAGAAGTTGTGAGTGGGTTAAAACACTCACTTTTTGAATTTAAATTGAATTTAAATCCAATTTAAACCCAAAAATTGAAAAGTCTGCAAATCCGTCCATACCAGGGCCAAAATGTCCGGAATTTTATTACGATCCTAACAAAAAAATTCGCGCATAAATCAGACATTGTACGTAGAAGTTATAGCATTTAGAACGAATGGAATTTGAAAAAAGAACAAAAACAAAAACACAAACCCACGTGCCACGTCATCACCCCTTCAACACAATCACGCACACAGAAGCTACAGCACACGCACACAAAAAGGAACCCATCCACGGCCGAACTTTGACCATCAATTACTAACGTCTCCTACCACCTGGCCACCTCTAACCACCCCCATCTTGAAGCCCACGCCGAGCCGCCTCCAACCCCCCTGGTGCGCGCCACACCCATGGCCGATAGAGGCCGCCGCCACCGTTTGTTTCTAGGGTTTCGAAACCCGAGTAAGCAATTTCCCAACGATCCGACCATTAATTCGCCATGAAACCCACATAGATCAACTCCCCTCGGTCCCCTCTGCAATACCCAAAAAGGATTTGGTGATCCGTCGCAGTTGATCGGAGCGCAACGAACGGTCAAAACTTCTTCCTAAATTTCCGGTCGAATGAAAACCAAGATCGAAAAACAGACTGCAAATCTGACTTGCGCTCTTCGAGAGCTTCGAAATATATTTTTCTGAATTTTTCTGAGGAGTTTGGATTTTTGACTTTGATTTTGAAATGGAATTGGATCTAGAATTTTGATGTCTGCCATTGAGGAGGAGAGATAGCTGAACTGCATACAGACAAATGAGAATGAGGGAAATTAGTGTTTATAACCGGGTTTATATAGGCAGGTCAGAAATTAGAATGGATGTATAAGGTTGGATATACGCGTTAACGACAAAGTGGCCCAAAAAGCCCGTTATGACCTGGAATGAAATTGGGTAAACCCATATATCAAAATAGGTGTTTAAAAATATTTTAAATGTGATGGAAGAAGTTTCACATTCAAATTCCATCGTATGAAGAAGTTATGCTAAAATCAATATTTTTCAAATTGATTTCAATTGATTTCAATTTATCAATTTCAAGGCGTTTTGAGTCCGTACGATCAAACGACAAGTCCGATCGCTATGAAACTTGAAACCCTACAATAATTCAAAGTTACGGATCCGATGAAACTGGTTTCGTCGAAATCCAAGTCAGTGGCCAAAATGGCTATTTTTTCAATTAATCAAATAAATTAATAATTAATTAATTAAATCAAATTTTCATTTTAAATTCTATAATTGACCAATTTAATCATTTTTAAATTTCTTAGTCCTTTATACTAATTTAAAATTTTTAGGTGACCATTTAGAGTTAATAAATTCATCAATTCCAGTATTAACCTCAATTTATTGAAATCATAATTTATAAATAAATTTTCAAAAATTCCATTTAATTACATCATTCAAAATTATATCCATTCATTATTGTCAAATAGATGGATTTCATTGGATTCAAAACTATTGCCTTAATATTTTCTTATTCCATCTTCATTTCAATTAACGAAAAATTTAATGTTAAATTCTACTTATTTCAATAAACTCAATTATTTAACTCTAATTTCAAATAAATAAATAGATCCTGATTTACATTCTTTAAATATTTAATTCATTTAACTGCAATTAATCCTTTTATTTAATTTTAAATTCCAATAAGTTAATAAAGCTTTATTCTTGATCCTTACAACTCACAAATTGTCCAATATGAATAACCTTAATATTACTTACAAATATTACCTTAATTAACATTAACGTAATATTAAATTATAATTACTATAACAAATTTCAAAGTTTTAAATTTACAAGTTACATACACAGGTAACATACAATAATCGTTACCGTTAACCTTTAGTCATATTAATAGGCTTTTATTGCTTACAAAACAATGTTAACATTTATTTTCATAATGCTAATTTCATTCACTCTATCCCTTACTACATTTATATCCATTAAAGTAATATTTAATTACCTTTATTGGAAATAATCGTTTATCACCAATATACTCTTTATAATACTTGTATGGTTATTCTCCACAAACAATTACCATCCATCCTATTATTTCACCAATTATTTATAATTAAAATCTCAATTAAATTTATTTATCTTGATTTCATTCTTTTATTACACCATTTATTACTTTACAAAATAAAATAACATTTAAAGTCATCAATGTAATACCAAATTTCATTTTAAATCCAATTGATTTCCAAATCAAAATTTATACGTATTTCAAACAACTTTATAATCACTCCCAAAACATTGGTTTCATTAAACAACTATTAGTTTTCTTAATTTAATCCAACGTTTACATTTTTGTTTTCATATATTCAATTTGTAGCTACGTATACGTCTTCATTAATTCCATTGATTTGCATTAACTCCAGTCCATAAATCTACGTCCAATTACTACCTCAAAATAAGTTTACGTTTCTATTTATTTCCATTCACATTTCCGTTATTTTATATTACAATCATTAAGGTAACGTTTATTATCAACACAAACATCATGAATACTTATCAACCTGCATCATCCTTATTACATTAGTTTACGTTTTATCCCATTATAAATTAATGCGCACATTAATAAATTCGCATTTACATCCACTTCCGTATATAAATTTTGTAACCAAGTTCTAACATTTATATTTTTTCCTTATTTTAATTAATTACCAAATATTCCTATTTACACTCAATTGTAACTTTGCAATCTTAACAAATCCATAAATTTGTTTACTTGGTTTCAAACTTTTTATTCATCAACTACTGCCTTATAAATAAACATACGTTTCTATTCAATTTACATTATTTCCAATTAATTGCAATATAAATTTTAAATTGTTAATTTTAATTTCAATTGCTACATCTAATTTCTAACATTCGTTCCTATATAAATTATAACATTTTTATTTCTTTCTAAATTTAAATTAAAAATCTAATTAATTTAATTCATTTTAAACATCGAATTTTACGGGTCGTTACACTCTCCCCCACTCAAAACTTTTCGTCCTCGAAAAGGAAAAGAACTTATAAATCAATATATATTATTCAAATATTATTCATAACATTAATTTTATAGAGTAGGATAATTCAAATAAATATATAGACTTAAAACCACTTAAATTTTTTATATTCAAATATATAAACGGAAACATTTTCAAATATTTTCTAAGTCCAAAATTTCTGGAAAATTTCAGCAGAGTCTCCTTCGTACGGAGCGGCTCGGAAGAAAATATAATACCAATATAACAACGTGCAACATATATTTATCAAAATAATATATATCCCAACCATGGAAAATAATATAATAACGCTATAAACCGTAATCCGAAAACGTTCCTATTAGTCGAGCAATTAACGCTTATTTTATGGAACCAAAAGCAGTAGCAATTGCTTCCATAACATGCATTTCACTTATATAATCTAAAAGGGTTAACAATTATATAAATGAAATATTAAAGTTGTTTCACCCATAAACAACAAATCAATACAACCAACGACCACTTGTCACATAAAAATCAACATGAATCAAACATTTATTCATATCAAATAAACAAATAGTTGTTCGGGTTCAAAACTGTAAATTGTACGGAATGAAAAATAACTACTAAGTTACACCATTTACTCAACAGTCTTAGATGAAACTAAATAGATTATTCATTCATCCAAACAATTTTAAAGTATCCTTGCCCAAACAACCATAAACCAAACAAACAACCAACAGTTTCAGAAAATAGAACAAATTCATTCTTATTTATTTCATTTCATAATATTTGTTGTTTGATTTATTTTCTTTCATATAGTGATTTATCTTTTTAATTTACATTTTTTTCTTCTCACTTATTTCTTACAATTATTCAATTTCTCAGTATTTCAATTATACTTAAGTGTATAACAACTACAATACCAAATTCTTATGTATTAAAGAATTTCATTAATTACTTTCATTACCTCAAGTTTATTACCATTTCTTTTAATTAGCTAAACGTTCAACAATATTATTATTTGTTTCGTAGGTTACAGTTTCAAATTACCTTTAATTTCATTCATAACCTAGCATTAAATTACTTTTAATTAAAGGCTCCAATTATTAATTAACTTCCATTTAATTACACTAATTGAAACTGTAAAATAATAGAAATTTAAGAATTTAAATACCGGGTTAAATTTCAAATCATTTAAAAGATAATAGATAAAGGTTTATACTTAAAACTTATATATCCAATTATAATTAAAACAATTAAAATTTATATTTAGTTTATCAAAACAAATCTCCAGTAACTACTACAGTGGCCTTCCCACTTCGAAACTCGAAAATGAATGTCGATGATGCGGCCGCCATCACCGAAATTATTTTCCAGCGATAGAAAGGGGAGTACAGAACTTATTTCTTTTCCAAAATTTCTTTAAAACAATTCTTTCAAATCATATGGAAATATTTATATCAAAACATACTTTTAAAATATTATTATTATATCCCAAAATCATTGAAAGAACTTTCAAAACCCTGGGACTTAAGTTCTAAATTTCCAATTTCCTTTTATTTTGTTTTCAACCTCATTTCAACTATTATTTATAATTTTATTTCCTAACAACCAATATATTGCAACCAAATATATTCTTGATAAAAATTTATTTCATATATATAGAAAATATAACAAGCAAAAATATTTCATTCACCTATATTAAAAACAGATATTGTGTTGGTCTGTCCTGTTTAGTGTTTAGAAATCCCTATTGATGTCATAGCGTCTCATGCACCAACCAGAATTTATAAATGCAAAACGGAATAGATTAACACAATATTAAAACCTTTTATAACACTAACAAATACATTCTCTCATGTATATACACTCAGCGACTCCCATAGGGTATTTTACCCTATTAATAAAGAGTCAGACCCCACAAAGCTAAGGTTTATCGCTAAACCAAAGCTCTGATACCATATGTAACATCCCGCCTTTCCACACGGTTTTAAATCGATACACGTGCCAATTCAAACCATACGGAAGGGCGGATTGTTATGGGGTAAATAAGAAAAAACGATAAAGAAATAAAACAACACAGAATCACACAACGGAAGGATAAAATATAATAATCAAATATACAGCTCATGAAGCTGTTTACAAAATATTTAATTTTACTTATACAATATATATCAGAGTTGCACATACCAATGAATAACAATCGATGCAGCGGAATACAGTGTGTAGTGGAACAATATAATATAATAACAATAATGAAATCTTCGTCTTTGTCCTCCAAAAATAAAGTCTTCGATCCAGAAATGCTTGGACTGACCCGAGCGAATTGAAAAGACAAAATACTCGAGTCAGAACTAAAAGATCTTATGTAAGTTAAATCAACAGAAATAAATATGAGTGCAGTAACTCAAGAAATGCTTGGGATTTACATCTCCTAAGGATCCGTTAAACTATTTACTATGTAGTATATTTTGCTATTACAATAGTGTCTAATTGTAAAATAAACTTACTTTTAAATAGCGTTAAGGAGTGACCCAATATTCCCCTTAACATAAATAATGCCAATAGTCTATACAGTACCGTAATACCTCTTGATCGGGAGGCTACCAGAGGATACTCCATAGGTGCGACACAAATAGAAACTCGTACAAGACGGCTAGGGTAGGTGACACGACATAACTAGGCAATGCCATGGTAGATATACCAATTACGCATCTGGGCTGGTGGTAACGCGTAACAGCTACTACCGCCCACCTTGAACAACACCCCCCAAATCAAAAATCAAAAGTGGCCACCGAATCAATCCAAATGTCAAAGTATAATATCAAAGGAGTGCATCCGATCAGAGGAATGACCTCATTGGCCCGAGAACCGCTCCTGTTTTAGCCACCTTATGCCAACTCACGGGAGTCGGGTCCACGTATTTACCTCAAAGGAAAAGCCGCCACCATCCTACTTCATTCTGGAATCTCCACCGCGTACACGGTTGTTAAAGTGGTTTTCGAAGTTGGCAGAGAGTATGACAACTTCCAACCCCGGTCTCTTCAACAACCAATCGTTATTATAACACCGCGGTCTTTTTCAAAATAGTTTATACTTTAAAACCAAAATATAATATCCCTTTTCAAAACCATATAAATACGATATCATTTTCCTCTTTTTAAAACCAAATCAATATGATATCTTTTCAAATGTATCCTTTTTCTAAAACCACACCACTATAAAATAATTAATATCTCGAAACCATACATTTGAATTATAACTCTTCAAAACATAATACTTCGAAATTCATAGCTTTAAAACCATAACTTCCAAAACTTAAATGGTTTGGATATTCAAACAGTATATAAAATAAAATGGTTTGAATTTAAAATTACCTTATAAAGTAAATAATTTCCACGACTTCGGAATTTTATTCTCTTTAAATTAAGTCTAAATCCATAAATTTTAAATTCCCATTTTAGTTTTCAATAAACCACTTCAGTTTCAATATATTTCAAACTTTGAGTATTAAATAATTAGAAACTAAGATTGGAAATTTCTATTCAACCAACCATTCAATGTCATATTATTTAGTTTGAAATATTTGCATAATAAACCCATAATCATTTAAATCAAACTCAAAATTACATATAACTAAATATTTCCTTCAATTTATTTATACTAGAAATATTTATTTAATTCATCTTGAATAAAAATTCAGTTATAAATATCATACCCCAACTTATAGTTAATAAGTTCTACATCAACTTATGGAGTTTAATTCTTAAATAAGCTCAATTCCAAATAAATTCCCAATTTACCTTCCAATTTTTAGATTTAAATCATTAAAGCTCTATATATATTCAATATCTTAAACATGTACATATTTATTTTATTTATTCAACTTATTTATTTTATTTATACATAGCTTAAATTCAATAATTTAACTATATATGTATGTACAAAATAATATTTATATAATATATTAAATTAATATTTATTTAACCGTATCCTATCCAAACCATAGAAACCATTTTCAATATATATATATATATATCGACGTTGTTTGTATAAAATTTTCTATCCTATGGTCAAGTGATACGGATATTTATCATTTCAATCCGCAATTTAAAAATACAATTTTACGGTTATATATCATTACAAACCGCAATCCTGAATGCAATAAAATGCATAATAACTTACAGTTTATGATGATATAAATAAACATCTATTTATCCATCATAAAATCATACATCCATTCATTAAAATCATCATCCAATTTAAACAATACATCAATATATAATGGATAATAAACAACAGGTATGAACTAGAAGTTTATATTCAACAATAATTTAATTAACTGTTTAACTGGCAGTTTATATGAATATATATAAATAAATAAATAACAAATTTAACTGGCAGTTTACATGCAATAAATAAATAAGTAACAATTTAATTAAATTAATTTAATTTAACTGGGATAATGATTGAAAATATGCCAAACAGTTATAAAGTAATTTCTAAACATATCATAAATCAATTTAACAAACATAAGAAATTTTAGAAGTTGTGAGTGGGTTAAAACACCCGCCTTTTGAATTTAAATCCAATTTAAACTCAAAAATTGAACAGTCTCCAAATCCGTCCAAACCAGCGTCAAAATGTTCGGATTTTATTACGATCATAACAAAAAAAATCGCGCATAAATCGGACATCGTACGTAGAAGTTATAACATTTAGAACAAATGGAATTTAAAAAAAAACAAAAACAAAAACAAAAACTCAAACCCATGTGCCATGTCATCACCCCTTCAACACAATCACATGCACAGAAGCTACAGTACACGCACGCAAAAAGGAACCCATCCACGGCCGAACTATAACCGTCAATTACTAACGTCTCCTACTACCTGGCCGCCCCTAACCACCCTCATCTCGGAAGCCCACGCCGAGCCGCCTCCAACCCCCCTAGCGCCCGCCGCCACCGTTTGTTTCTAGGGTTTCGAAACCCTAGTTCACAATTTCCCAACGATCCGACCTTTTACTCGTCACGAAACCCACATAGATCGACTCCCCTCAGTCCCCTCTGCAATACCTAGAAAGGATTTGGTGATCCGTCGTAGTTGATCGGAGCACGACGAACGACCGAAACTTCTTCCTAAATTTCCGGTCAAACAAAAACCCAGATCAAAAAACGGACTTCAGATCTGACTTGCGCTTTTTGAGAGCTTCGAAATATATTTTTTTCTGAATTTTTCTGAGGAGTTTGGATTTTTGACTTTGATTTTGAAATGGAATTGGATCTAGAATTTTGATGTCTGCCATTGAGGAGGAGAGATAGCTGAACTGCATACAGACAAATGAGAATGAGGGAAATTAGGGTTTATAACCGGGTTTATATAGGTTGGTCAGAAATTAGAATGGATTGATAAGGTTGGATATACGCGTTAACGACAAAGTGGCCCAAAAAGCCCGTTCTGGCCCGGAATGAGATTGGGTAAACCCATATATCAAAATAGGTGTTTAAAAATATTTTAAACACGATGGAAGAAGTTTCACGTCCACATGCCATCGTATGAAGAAGTTATGCTAATATTCAATATTTTCAAATTGATTTCAATTTGTCGATTTCAAGGCGTTTTGAGTCCGTACGATCAAACTACAAGTCCGATCGCTAAGAAACTTGGAAGCCTTCAATAATTCACCGTTACGGATCCGATGAAACTGGTTTCGTCGAAACCCAAGTCAGTGGCCAAAATGGCTATTTTTCCATTAATTAAATAAATTAATAATTAATTAATTAAATCAAATTTTCATTTTAAATTCTATAATTGACCAATTTAATCATTTTTAAATTTCGTAGTCCTTTATACTAATTTAAACAATTTAGGTGTCCATTTAGAGTTAATAAATTCGTCAATTCCAGTATTAACCTCAATTTATTGATTTCAGAATTTATAAATAAATTTTCAAAAATTCCATTTAATTACATCAGTCAAAATTATATCCATTCATTATTGTCAAATGGATGGATTTCATTAGATTCAAAACTATTGCATTAATATTTTCTTATTCCATCTTCATTTCAATTAACGAAAAATTTAATGTTAAATTCTACTTATTTCAATAAACTCAATTATTTAACTTTAACTTCAAATAAATAAATAGATCCTGATTCACATTCTTTAAATATTTAATTCATTTAATTTCAATAAATCCTTTTATTTAGTTTTAAATTCCAATAAATTAATAAAGCTTTATTCCTGATCCTCATAACTCACAAATTATCCAATATGAATAACCTTACCATTACTTACAAATATTACCTTAATTAACATTAACGTAATATTAAATTATAATTACTGTAACAAATTTCAAAGTTTTAAATTTACAAGCTACATACACAGGTAACATACAATAATCGTTACCCTTAACCTTCAGTCGCATTAATAGGCTTTTATTGCTCACAAAAAAATGTTACCATTTATTTTCATAATGCTAATTTCATTCACTCTATCCATTACTACATTTATATCCATTAAAGTAATATCTAATTACCTTTATTAGAAATAATCGTTTATCACCAATATACTCTTTATAATACTTGTATGGTTATTCTCCACAAACAATTACCATCCATCTGTGCAGTTAATGTGCTCGGTAGATCCAAAGCGGTGGAGGTGCAAAAAGTCATAGCGGGGATACAGCGAGGATATAGCGGGATATAGCGGATGACATTAAAATAGCATATAAAACTCGTACTTAATGTTTTTACAAATATATAAATGGTAGTTAAATGAAAAATTATCATTCAATTGAATTATAAATAATACATAAATAATTTTAAATAAAAACATGTGCGAATATACTTTAAATAAACGAAAAACCGTTACATAACATAATTGAATTTGGTAGAATATTAGAGTATTTTCATTTCTGAAAATATATTAAAAATTAAATCAAATAAATTAGTTTCATAATTTTATAATGTATAAATGCAATTTTCAATTCATTTTATTAAAAAAGATATAGCGGGAATAGCGGAATATAACGGAAATAACGGAATATAGCGGGTATTAAAGCGGAAAGGCTATATTCTAGGGCTATATGGAAAAATCGTAGCGGTAGAAATCAGCTATGGATATAGCGGGGTTGTAGCAGGGTAATAATGGGGCATTAACTACACAACCATCCATCCTATTATTCACCCATTATTTATAATTAAAATCTCAATTAAATTTATTTATCTTGATTTTGTTCTTTTATTACACCATTTATTATTTTACAAAATAAAATAACATTTAAACTCATCAATGTAATACCAAATTTCATCTTAAATCCAATTGATTTCCAAATCAAAGTTTATACGTATTTCAAACAACTATTATAATCATTCCCAAAACGTTGGTTTTATTAAATGGCCATTTATTAATATTTAATTTTCTTAATTTAATCCAATGTTTACATTTTTTTCTTCATATATTCAATTTGTAGCTACGTATACGTCTTCATTAATTCCATTGATTTGCGTTAACTCCATTCCATAAATCTACATCCAATTACTACCTTAGAATAAGTTTACGTTTCTATTAATTTCCATTCACACTTCCGTTACTTTATATTACAATCATTAAAGTAACGTTTATCATCAACACAAACATCATGAATACTTATCAACCTGCATCATCCTTATTACATTAATTTATGTTTTATCCCATTATAAATTAATGCGCACATTAATAAATTCATATTTACATCCACTTCCGTATATAAATTTTGTAACCAAGTTATAACATTTACATTTTTTCCTGATTTTAATTAATTACCAAACATTCCTATTTGCACTCAGTTATAACTTTGCAATCTTAACAAATCCATAAATTTGTTTACTTGGTTTCAAACTTTTTATTCATCAATTACTGCCCTATAAATAAACTTACATTTCTATTCAATTTACATTATATCCAATTAATTGTAATATAAATTTTAAATTGTTAATTATAATTTCAATTGCTACATTTAATTTCTAACATTCATTCTCATATAAATTATAAGATTTTTATTTCTTTCTAAATTTAAATTAAAAATCTTATTTATTTAATTCATTTTAAACATCGAATTTTACGGGTCATTACACCCTTTGTTTCTAAAATATGGATTTTTGGTTTGGCATCCAAATGTGACACTACCACATTTGGGATTGCATTCTTATGCTGGATTTTTTCCAAGCCTGATCTGGGTGTTTTTTACACTTGGGTCGGTACCAAGTGGTTTTAGGATTAGCTATGCAAGTCAGGTATTGAGGAGGCTGGATTTTGGAGTTTCTAGGATTGAGTTTATATGGTATTGTGTGTTCTTTGGCGTAGTGCAACATAATAGGAGGTTTGAGTTTTCTAGAGGAGTATTGAAGAACTGCATCTACGTATGGGCATAGTCTTATTATTCCACTATGCAATTTTGTTGCTGTTTAACTGTTTCAGCAATTATAAGGATAGATTTATAAATGTCCAGGCTGATCGTAGGTTAGAATCTGATTGATATGTTTTTAAATGTTTTTTCACTGTAAAGTTTATAATTTAATAATATACATTCTCCACAAGTTGTGAGATTCTTTTCTATTCCACTGTGTTGTTCTATTCCGTTCTTGTTTCGTTTATTTCATCCTTAACGAGTCAGCCTTTCATGTCTTGGGAATTCATGGATGAGGAGTATCAGTATGGGTTTTCGAGGTGCAAAAAGATCGGGTCGTTACAGCTGGTATCAGAGCATTGGTTAAGCGACAGCTGAGGCTTGATTGGGTGAATGTCTCTTCAGAGATAGGATGAGTTACTCATTAGAGATAGGGATAGTAATACCCTAGAATGAGTCTCTGTGTGTGTTATTTTGATATATAAAATGATTTTTCATGGTAAATGAAATAATTTTACCTTAGAATTATGTTATGTCTTTCTAAAGGAATGATAGCAATATCATTTATTGATTGATATAATTAGTGATGGTTTGAGTTTAAAAAAGTTTATTGAAGTTAGACATTCAATCTGAGTCAGGACAGCTTGTGATTAGAACTTCATAGTTCGACTATAAGTTGTTCGGTACATGACACTATGTTGATAGGATAACACATAAAAACTAGGATTTGGTTGACAGTTATGGATAGAATAAGATATATAATCTCTGACCGGGGTTACATGTAACAATTTATTTTGATACGTTCAACTTTGTATTATTAAGGATTGATTGATGCGTGATGGTTGCCTATTAAATATAAAATGGGAACCCGGATATCTTATGACTAGAATCTCATAATTTTACTATAGATATTCAGAGAAAAGTTGAGACACTTGAACAGAAATAAAAGCAGTAGACTTGGTTGGCAATGAAGACTATGATATACCATTTGTAGGCATGCTTTGTTTTGAGGAAGGGAGTGATATGTGGATCACCGATCTAGATAGTTTCGACGCAGAGGATTATTCAGGATTTCGCTTTGAGGATTGACTAGGATTTCCACTCGAGCCGGTGGTAGGTTATGAGTGGGCTGAGCCATGGGTAGACGACTCCAAGGCACTAGTTTCTGATATAGACTCCGACCACAGTGGAGGCCCAGGATGCATGGAGGAACCTTATGAGGAGGCATGTTTAAGTGACAATGAGGCGATCATTTTTTCGGAGGATGCATTTTCCCAATGGCAGCAGTGGTACATGGATACACGTTCCCAGATTGGGGAAAACAATGTAGCTTACGGGAAAGGGGAGTAACAGATTGAGGAGGAAGACACCGACAATCTAGCTGACATCGAAGATCTAGAAGAAGGATCTATTACCAAATTAGAGTCCGAGGCAGAATCAGAGGTAGAGGAGGAGTTCAAGGTTGATGAGTTCAGAAATGAAGTTTGAGTAGGATAGATTAGCAGACTCATGTATCATTATTATGTTCAATCGATAGGCTATGGTAGTATTGTGTAGTAAAAACCTTTGTTGAATATTCATTTTATTAAGGCCATAAAACAGAAGGAAAATGTAATAAGTTGCGAAAGTAAAATAGTTCTCTTTGTAATATCCACTTATCTAGAAGGATAAAGAGTTTTCTTGTAAAAACATAAGGAACTACAAATAAGAGTTTTTCAAAGATTAAGAAATCTAAAATTGGTAAAAGATAACCACATCCTTAGTTAATAAAATGACTAACCCACATATGTGCAAAGAATAAGAAGTTTGAATAATAATCATCTTGTGAATTAACGATTTGACTAAATGGTGTTTGATAACAATTATGATATGGAAGATCAATAAAATTTATTAAGATAATAAATTGCTAAATACATTTTGAAAAGTCATACACTACTGAGAATAAGTTGTATATATAGAATTTATAAAAAAATATGAGAAAATTAAATCATAACGAAATTACTTCCAAAGTATTGAAAAATATGGAAAGAATGGTGAGCAAGTCACGGTTTTTTGGCGATGATTGGAATAATCTTCCGAGTATTGGTCTGATGTTTGTTTTGGCAATCGAGATCGTATAAATAGTGGATTATCCTCTTTGTCAGTAAGCAATTGAAAACAGGTTCAGTACGGACAAATCCTAAAGATAAGAAATAACTTATTAGAGATATAAAAAGATACAGTAGTTTCAAAGCAAAAATTAAAAAAAAAGGTTTAATGATGATTAGTTTGAGTATCTCGGAAGTAGATAAAAATGGGTCGGAGATTCTGTTTGGATGGTAAGCACTTTTCTTGAATATATCCCTTATTGTTAAGGGAATGTAAAGATAGATTGGTAATACCCAGATCCTAGTTATTTTGGAAATTCTTGGTATATACCATTTGGAGTAATTTATAAGTATTTTAAAAGATAACTAAGTACGTATAATGTGAATCAATCACTTCATCGCAGTTTGGTCAGATGAATATTTGAGTTCAGAGGGGATGTTTACACAAGTACCAAAGAGTACGGATAATTTGATTCTTGATGGCAAATGTTGATAAGAATATTTGAGTAGGATGCTTGAGTTTTCTGTCATAGTTGAGCGCTATTTAAGGAAAGCAAAGGACTTGAAAATAAGAAGTCTGATTAGTGTTCTGCACTAAAGGATCAAGGGATATTACTAGCTCGAAAAGGATGGTTGTGAATTCGAATAGTAGATCGAATCATACAGGCTGCGTATGGATGGTTTATATACTTCATATGAGAAGAAAGTTGGCTCTCGTCATATTTTCTCATCTTGGTAATTTTAGGGACAAAAGTTTTTTAAGGAAGGAAGAATGTAATGACCCACAAATTTATCACTTTGATAGATTATATTTATTTTTAAATATTCAAATATAAGTCCTTATAACATAAGTTATGAGGATCTAAATCCTAATAAATAAGGATAATAATTTTTTGAAAGGTTTAGAAACAAAAGAAGGATATTCGGATTTTTTATCAAAAACGATGAGAAATCAGTTTTTAGTAAATTTGAGATTTTTCTCATTAATCGCGCATGACTTTGGATAGATACACTTATTTATCTAGATAAATGAGAATATAAAATAAAATAATTTATTATATTTTTGGAAATAAAAAGTAATTATGAGATCATCATAATAATTAGTAATTAATTTATTGGATTAAATCGAGATTTAATAATTCATTTTATATATTATAAAGTGATAGGAAATAGATTATAATGATTCATAAGAAGTTATGATCATGCTTAGAAAAGATAACACTAGTTGAAACATTATTGAGATTTTACAGCATGAAATCACAACACTTTAAAATATTTGATAAAATGGGCTTTTAATTAATCTAACGAGTTTTAATTAAATTAAATTAATAAAATATAATTTATGATTTCTGTTTACATCACTACATAGATAAGAATACACCGGATAATGTGATCGACAAAAAAAATTGGATTTCATTATAAAATGGTATGCAGAATTTGTCGAAATGTTGCCAAAATGCCTTAAAAAAATGAATATACACACTTAGAGTTTCGAGAGTATATTTACATAAATGGAAGACGTACTGAAATATGAAGGAGACGGAATAAAATACGAGTGTGTACGCGAGCGTGTGTGTACGTGTACATGTGTATGCGTGTGTGGGGGGGGGGGTGTGTGCATGCACGGGTGTGTGGGGTCGTGTAAAGGTGTGGATGAGTGAGTATGGGTGTGTACTTGTGATGTTATGGAGTATTGTGATTTGAAGGGGTAGGTAGGTTTAGAAGTGAGTGTGTGATGTGATAGGTTATGGTGTGTAAGGAGGAGCGTGGGGATGTGACGGGTGTGGAGGTAAGGTGGTATGCTTGAAGTGATATAAAGAATTGTTATTTTAAGACAAATCCTAAGCTATAAGTAAGTGCAACCTCTTCCTTTCTTCTCTTTTCATTTCATTTCAATACAAATCCTAAGCTATAAGTAAGAAAATTCTTAGGAAAATAGTTCAATATCAACTAAAAATCAATAAGTGTGTATGTCAATCTCCCCCTAAATAATGTTCTACACATAATGAGCCAAGCTACCTCACTTGAAACTCAATGATGCTCCAGGAAGCACCCTTGGCCGTGAAAAATATGAAGTGGTGGTGGAGTTTGGAATCTCCGGTGAAGAAAAAGCAAGGGTAGGTTATGCCAAAGTAAAGGCGTGAAGGACCAGAGCAGTGTGGAAGAAAATAGTAGAGTAAAGGTTGAAGTTTTGGCTTGGCTCATGTCAATGCCGAACCACATGGGGAGGAGGTTGGAAGCTTATCGCAGAGGGGAAGCTATGGCAAAATCATCCAGAGAAAGCTCAGGAAGGAGGGAGCTTGATTGTAAGAACACTTCACCGCTTAAAATTTAGCTTTATGATTATAAAGGGATATTAATGTTTAATTAGTATGGATGCAAGTTAGTAAGCTACACTTCATCTTAATCTACTATGATTAAAATTCATAAATAATTAGATCATAAGCTAACTGGATAATACATGTTTGGTTAGTAAAATTTGTTTAATTAACAAGTTATAAAATGTTAGTAAACAAACTTAGAAAAGATTAGTAAATTTGGTTGTGTTGATTTACTAAATTGGATGATAACAATGGATTTTATATGGATGTTTGATGACTTGTTTGGATATGATATTAAATTTGTAGTTGTATAATCATGTTTATATCATGATTTTAAACGTTACACTAACATTAATATGTGTGCAAACCGGAGTGGTTGAGCCTCTTATAAGTTAATAAAAGGTTAAATATAATATTATAGTAATATAATATTATAAAGATAAAATATTAGGGAATGATATTTTATAAGTTAGTAAAAGGTTAAATATAATATTACAGTAACATAATATTATAAAGATAAAATATTAGGGAATAATATTTTATAAATTATGGAAAAAGAAATAAAAATAATATTATAAAAAATAAAATATTATGAAATAATATTTAGGTCAGGAAAGTAAAACAAATGATTATGTTATTTTATAATCATTTATAAGTGTTTTGGAAGTATTTCGGACGAGTTCCATAACAATTTCCTAACCAGTCAAAATTGAGCACTTTCCGTAGCGGCAGTTCGTAGTAATACAACCTGTAATTTCGAACAGAAGCACAGGATGTGTCTCAAGTCAGAACGATTTGAAAACAGAAATATTTTTTCCGTAATAAGGATAGCTTTCATATGAATCTAAAAACTTAAGATTTCGATTTAGGAATCTCAAGTTATGAGCAAAATAATGTTCAGAAAGGTCGAAGCGAAAGCTGCTAAAAATCCAGATTTTTATAAATGCAGTTTTCAACTCCCAAAAAAATGAAATAAATTCCTAAATTGATTATTAATATGTAATGAAGTCTTGAAAGTTTAAATGATTTTATACTTGGTAATAATTAATTATAGAAAATGACTTAGTTAATCTCTATTCATTGGCGATTAGGGAACTGGATTTTGATGTTAAGAGATTAGAAGGAATATTGACCCGAATCTTTTGCAAAAGGAATCATAATAACTAATTATGATTTTTAATATTTATTTGGTAATTTTCTAAGGACCTAGAAAAATGGTCGAATTTTGGAAAACGAATTGTTTAAAAGAAAACAATATTTGGAAAATATCTCTGAATGAGAAGTAAAGTAAATAACAGAAAGAGGTATGTAGTAATAATTAGGAGTACATCTTGTTCCGCTTATAAGACTGAGAAAGTAGATAAGGTAGTCGACAAGATGGGAAATTCATTCGACCTTATTTATTTCTTAGAGGAGGGGTGGAACAGATCAAAAGGTAGATCCGGATATCTATCAAAGATCGTATAAAAGTTTTGACAAGAAAAGTTAAGGAGATTGGGTAAAAAGGAGTTGGAACTTTATTGTTGTTATGATAAGTCGAAAACTTTGTAGGTGTCGATCTGATGTTGGTTTAGGCCTTCGGTGTTTGCTCTTGGGAAATTATTCTCTTAATGTTTTACAATCGAGAACTGATTCTAATGGGAAAACTGGGATTAAGCAATTAATTAAAAGGGGTTTAATGATTCTGTGTACACATATGCACATTTTGATTTCGATATTTGATACCAAAGGAGCCGGGATCGAATTTAGGTAAAATCCAAATTCAAGACCACTTCGAATCAATTTGGCAGCGTTTCGAAAATGGACATGTTATTGAAATATTAAAGACCGAGAATCCCTTCAGCAAGGAAAGGCTACTAGAGTAGGTCCTTAAGATATAATCTTTTGGATGGCCTACCGAAAGGATATAACTACAAATTAGCTAAAGTTCTTTCTTTGTTCGAAAATTAGCGATGTATGGAAGACCAGAGATCTTTCATGTTGAGCGAATTACTTGTGGATAAACTTGGTCTAGGAAGCAAGGTAAATGAATAGCAGTGATTCCTTATTATGGGATCTACGATGATGTAAGGGCTGCGACTACTACGACTAAGGATGCAATAGGGTGGTGCCTTCGGTTCATCCTTTACCTGGATGACTTGATGGGTATATGATATAGCATTTCCTACGATTACGTACATTGACTTTGACAAACGTACATCTATGTAGTGGTGAAGAAGACAACTTCTCTTAGCTTAATACCCTTCTCTAAGATGTATGAGCTTGAAGGTTGTATTTTTGTGGAATTCAATTAGTAATTGGCAGATCTGGCAATGTGGCATTTAGAGTGAGATTATTTTCTACTAGCTATACTGTTCTATTCTGTTTTGTTCTTGTTTCTTTTATTTCATCCTTAATGAGTCGGTCTTTCATGTCTTGGGAATTCGTGGCTGAGGATTATCAGTGTGGGTTTTTCGAGTGCGAAAAAATTGGGTTGTTACAGCGGCCCTTCGCAGGAGGCGCCGCTTACGGTTGTTAGATTGCTTCCTAAAGCAGATGACTCATAGGCATTAAATTGACTTCAACATTGTAAATATTTTATATGATATTTTAGTCATGATTTGTTTGTATCATATTTAGTGCAGGGGTTTTGAGCTTGAGCCTTCTAACAATTATGCTCATCATAGTTAATGCATCGTATGTCTGCATGTTGGCCGAAGTGGATCAGGATCCTAGACCATGTACGGGAGAGCATATGGTAGGACTTCCTAGTAAGTATAAAATTATATACCATTACATATAATTACTTTAGGATTTTCTGGCTAAGTATAAATTATAACTTATATTTTTTTCGACATATATATACGAGGCAGTAGACTTACAAGAGGAGGGCGTGTCTCTTTACCAACGCCACTGGAACTCAAAGTGGTAAAGAACTATAGGGATACGATGTTTAGTATAAGAAAATCAAGGAAGAAGCCACAATGGACGGGGGCCAGCGTCTGGAATGCTTAGGTCGCATGGTGGAGTAGCGACGAATTCAGGGTAAGTTTATTAGATATCACCTTTTTTTGGGTATAGAATGCACAATTTATACCCGTAAAATATAATCTTAATTTTTAATTTATAGGCGGAGTTGGACAAGAACTCTACAAATAGGCAAAAAAATCCATCACACACCGTGGTGGCTCAAAATCATTCCAGCACCATCAATTGGACCTAGTAAATTAATTAATTGCAACTACGAACAATTATTATATTTTTAGTATAAATTTGTATGAAAAACAATAATATACACTAATTATTGCAGAAAAGAGCATGTGGGGGTCCCATCTCGTGTATGGATGTGTTTGAGCATACCCACGCCGTTAGGCTGACAAATGACAAAGGTCAGTGTCGTATGTCTGGCATGAGGATGATAGAGGTTATGCTGCACATGTAAGATATTTTAATTATAAGTTATTAATAGTGATAATTTTAATTAATTAGTTATAAAATATTTTAACTATTTCATGTAATATTTATTTGTATTTAATGGCGTTGTAGGAAAAATTTATACAGGCACATACATAGATGCTTGGGCATTCTAGAAAGGAGTAGTTGATCACTAACGAGGAGGATGTGATCTTTGACACTGTCATGGACCCGACCAAGAGAAATAGGAGCTATGGCTATGGCAATCAATTGGTAATTTAAAAAAATTAACTACGTTATAAAATTTGCTTAATTTTTGTGAAGGTTGCATAATAACTTAAACATATTTCGACTTGTTTTGCAGGCTCGGACATCACAGTGGGATTACCAAAAGGTTCAAGATAACGCAGAGATTAATGAGCTTTGACAGCAGATTGCATAGCTATAGGAGCAGGACCGTCTTTGAACAGTTGAAATGGGGCAACTCAACCAACATTTGGCCGAGTATGTGGAGTGTCATAGAGTATTCCCTTCGTCTGGTTGTTCTGGATTGAAATTGGTGTATATAATCATTGGGTGGTGCTGAGGTTGATTTATTGACATGTGGTGTTTGACATTGATTTGTGTGGTTGATTTGGTGGTTGATTAATGGAGTTGATATGTGGTGTTGGATGTTGGATGTAAATATTGGAGTTGGATGGATGAGACTGATGATGGAAAGTATGTTTTGTATTAATTGAATATGTTTATGCTTGATGTAATGATGTTTGAATTTTATATCAAAATATTGACTGCAGCTTATATATCTTATTTATATATTGATTTTGCTGGGTTGTGTTATATATTGGTATGTAAGTGATGTTGTGCTGTAGAAAAAAAAATTTACCCAGATTTTCGACGGCTCCAGACAGCCTATTGGCTATTATTTTCGACGACAAACGACGGTTATCTGGGCGAAAATAGTAACGGCTTAGTGGAAAATTTGTACGCCACATGGGCGTTGTCGCCGTTGGAAACTCCATCGGAATAGACGTTGGAACAGCCATTACTAGCCATCACAATAAGGTCGTCAAAGCCATTAGAATCGGAAGGAATCTATGGTTCGAATTTCGATGGCACTTTTGGCGGCCCGCGACGGCAGCTGATGGCTGCGAGCTGTCAGAAATTGTCCTTGTTCTTGTAGTGAATCTAGCCTCCTCACTTTTATTCACACAATATTTTGGGGAACCTAGAGAAGCACCGTCAGTCTCTTTCTTTTGATTAAGAAAAAGATTCCTCAGGATTTCAAGCAACAAATTCTTGATGTTTATTACTTTATTTTTAACTCTATTCTCCAATAATCCCTTAATTTCTGAATTTGGTATATACATACACATATAAACACAAATCCCTTGTTGTATATATCAAAAGGGGGAGATCTAAAAGAGATTATGAACGCATGACAAATCCGAAAAGAGAAAGAGCTAAGGACTTGTTGTGGTGAATATCTTAGTCTCTTTTATGTTAGTAACTGAATAGTATGGTTTGGATTTAATATATGCCTTGGGGAATTTTGGTTTAAAAAACAATCACAATAAATACCCAAAAATCGCCCCAAAGCAAAATGTCAATTCTTAGGTTGGAATCCTAAATGTTTTATATTAAAATAATGGAATTTGTGTACATATTTCATTTTCAATGTTGTACCTTCTATTCCATGTCTAATCTTTTTCTTTGAATCTGATTAAGGGTTTTGATTAGAAAATGGTGTTGTGAGGTATGAATTCTTATTCGTATTTTGCATCATCTATTTCCACAATTTGAATAGAAACTTCCTTTGCCTAATTCCTTGTAAAAATAAGTTGCATAGAGCGTAAAATTATTTAAACTGTTAGTTTCTATTACTAATTTATTTCATTGTTTTAATGTAAAATAAGTGGGTTTGCATTCTATTTTTATATAAGGCGGTTGATTTGATTGTGGATATTTGATTTATGATATATGTGTTATTATGGAAATGAGACAGTATAATTTTGAAGATTTGACATTTAAACTTTAGTTTAGGATGTAATTCCGCAGAATAAGAATTTACTAAGTGTGTATATGTACATCTATATGTGTGTGTGTCTATATATTAGCGTAAATAAAAAGATTATAACGTATAAATGATATAGTTAATAGCATTACAATAAAAATAACTTATTACAACGATGTTTCTACAACGGCCTCTAAATGCCCATTGTAGTTGAAACCTATTACAACCTTTTAGCAACTTATTTCATTTGCACGTTGCACTAGACACCTATTATAACATTTTCAATTTGTCCATTGTAATATAAGCCTATTACAATGGTTTTCGCCCGTTGTAATAGGTACTAATTTTCATATCTATTTGCCCGTTGTAATAGATGTCCATTACAATAATTTTCTGTCTGTTTTAATGTATACCAATTTTCATACCTATTTGCCCATTATAATAAGTTCCGATTACAACAATTATTTTTGGCAAGGCCAGCCGGCTTTATATTGAGCCGTGCCACTTTATATATAAATAAAAAACAGGTGCCATGCACATGCGCAAAGTAGTTATACATGGTTTTATAGTGGCCATACCACTTAAATACAGTACAGGTGAGAAGCTAGGTGCTTCCGCAACTAAGTAAGAAAATCTAATTGTCCTTCCGGGCGGAATAACAACTGTCATCATCAGCTGGCATAGGCCCTTTGACATGGATAAAACCAAAAAACTGAGCCACAATATCTGGATCAAAGACTTCTGAATCGCAGGAATGAAAGTACTTCTGATCCCAAGTATCATCCGCCAAAACAGTGCAATTTTCATCCCCATCTTCACCATCAGTCGAAAGAACAAGACCATCCCCTTGTATGTTAATATTCGCCGACTTTCCTCCTCTTCACCTACAAACATATAGTAACACTCAAACTCAGAACAATATCTCATTTCTGATTTCACGAGTACCCAAGACTTCTCCCCGTAGTTCCATCTAATAACCAGTGGAACAATAGACTTCCTCGAGCTGTCAGTAGAAATAACTGGAATAACTTCATTAGGGGATGGAGGGGCAATAGATGGAGACAAAGGTAAAATGGCTGCTTCATTAGACGAGGAAGAAAGAATTGACGAAGACTTGGGAACCCTTTTCCTCATAGATGGACGCGATAGCGGTACCTTAATAGGAATTGGATCCTCATGCGGAAGCTTGCAGTCAGTAGAAATTACAACAATTTTTTTTTGCTCATTGTAATAGATGTCAATTTTACAATAGTCGCAAAATGTCCATTGTAATAGATACCTATTGTCAATTTTTGATAATTAATAATTAATAATGGATAATTACAATGCTTTTTTGAAAAATATTGATAATAATTATCTATTAGTATTTAATGATTATTATTAATAACATTAATGTTAATCATATGTTAATTTTTTTAAGAAATGTTCATTGTAGGAGAGAAGACCAAATTATATTAATTTTTTTGAATATATTACTATTGCTTTAAATATTATAATAATTAATTATTTGTAATTTACAATTAATAACCAATAATACTTAATTAATAATTTATAAATGGTAAATTATAAATAGTAATTATAGATATCAATTTTTATATGACATTATTTATAATTTATAATGATTATTCATTATTGATAAATAATTCATAATTACTAATTATTATCTATAATCAAAATTAATTTTTAATATTTAATAGTTTATTATAGTTAATTATTAATTATTAGTAAATTACATTTAATATTTATTAATTAAATTTAAAAATTAATAAACATAATTAATAATTAATATTAAATAATTAATATTAGATATCATTATTAAAAATTAATAATTAATAATTAACTTTTAATGATTAATACTTAATAATCAAAGTTTAATATTTACTATTTAATAATTTTACAATTTTGATAATTATTTTTTAGTAATTTACTATAATTTATAATCATATTTTAATATATAATAATTATAATCAATGTTTAATATTTAATATTAGTTAATTTTCAATTTTAATAACTTATTATAGTTTAACAATGAATAGTCAGTAAGTACTTAATGATAATAATTAATTTACCATTTAATAATTCATGATTAATTTTTAGTAATTACTATTAATAGTTAATAAATAATATAAAGATAATGATTATTATTAATAATTAATATTTATTTATAATTTTGAAGTAATAAGTACAATTGATAATTTACAATTTAAAAATAAGAAGTAATATTTAGCAATTAATTTTTGTTAATAAAAAATATGGGAGACTACATTATTGGATAATTTAAATTAGTAATGCACAAATAATAATATGTAGGCGACAATTTACTATAATAATAATATATTAATGCTTTCAGACGCCTGCTCTTATTTCTCCCAAAAATTCCAGTACCCACCTTTTCTACCTAAAAATCTATTTTTCGTATGCTAGTCCCTTTCTTCCCACTTAAACACAAAACTCTCTTCCTAAAACCCTAGTTCCCAAACCCTCCTTTCACGTTCCCAAATCCGCCTCTCATGTTCCTAAATCCTCATTCCCAAATCTCTCCCTTGTCTCCCAACTGAAATAAAGTTTTCAAAGCTTTATCAAACCTACCTATACATACAGGCATGTCGCCTCGTTGGTAAATCTCAAGTTGCAAGTTGGATGCGAGTTTCCAAATTTAATGCGGAAATTGGATCTAGAGATAGTAGTTTCCAAATTCATTGGTGGTTGTTTCAAAATTGGGTGCAGTGATTGGTCACAAGTTGCAAGTCGGATCTGGATGGTCGTGGGTTTCAGATGTAGAGATACCAGATGAGGGATTGTGAAGGTGAGATACTACCAATATGATTTATGAATTCAGTTCATGGTTATGACTCCTCAGTTGTATTAGGTGACATGGTTTATATTTTTGGGTATGGATATGGCAAGTCATGGTTTAGTTCAGGAATCATTTTCCATAACCTTTTATGCCATTGATTTATATTTATTATTTTGTTCTAACAGTCGACGAGTTTTTATTTACCAAATTGAGTGCTATAATCCAAGAAATCAAAGCTGGACCTTATTCTTGCCATTTACTTGTGATAAAGGAAGTCTTGCTAAAGCCAGTTTGAGTGATAAAATATACACACTTGAAGGAGGAAATGGATCTGATTGTTCCTCAGATATTAAGGTGTTTGCGCCATCTATCTCGAAGTAGATTTATCACCAACAAATGCTTTAAAAGGTAATTCTTATATTCAAAATACTTGAATATATTATTTTCTTTAAAAAATTAATTTTTATGTTTCAAATACCTGAACAAACTGTATGCTTTTCTGACATGCCAGTATGGAGAAAACGCCAATAATTCAAAGAAAATACATATAGAACGTAAGAATATAAATTCCATAGTAGCAATAGTTGCATTAAACAATTTTATATACATATAATTCACAATTTCAAAGTTGAATAGAATAGATTGATAATGTAGCTCAATCAAAATACTAATTTACAGAAAATACATGCGTATGTCCATATGTAAATTGTTGTTGTGTCACTGTTTACAGCATCCTTTTGATTGCGTGGACATATTTTTTTTATCCAACATTAACCAGTACTAGGGTGTGTGTATGTATAGGTAAACTTCACCTTCATAAATAAATCAACCTCTGCTTTAGGGAGAATTCCTTTAGGCTTCTCCCTTCTTGCCAGTTCAGTTGAAAGGTTTGGATCATAAATGTAACGACGTTAGATTCATTAACATTTCAACAAATAAAAGAATTTTATCAGTAATTTTTAAAAAGGTATCACACCATATCTAGCACCAACACCTTGACATCTAGCTAAAAAATCTAGTGTTTCTTTCATTATCGTTTCTCATACATGTATATCGTTTTATACTGAATTTTTTTGTGGCACAAACTCATGAAGTTTATATCTATTGTATGTAACTTCTCTTACTGTCTGCAATTTCGGCAACATTTTTGTTGTTATACAACAGAAAACATATAAGAGTGCTTGCATTATTATATCATTTAGTTGAAAAAACCTTCAATTCAGAGTCAACTTTTCCAGCCGGAGTCAGTAAAAGAGTAGTCTTTTCGAAAGATGGAGGACCCAATAGAAGAGTCAATCTGCTAGTATAGAATTGTGTATATTTTTATCAGATATAGATACTTACATGATTTGTTTATACAGTTGAGTGTATACATTCCTAGATGGATGTATAATTCCAGATGCATCTCTAAAGATAGTAAGTTTAGTTCTCTTAGCTAATGTAATGCCAACCAAGCCCAAAGTAGACTCGACCAAATTTCTAGTTAGTTCAACAGAGCTGGCAGTGCTCTGCTCCCAATATAGCATTTTGCTTCAACGGTCAGATTTTCAAATCTTACTTCTACTGTTGGAAGACTGATTCCAACTCTATTATCAAAAATAACTTCTGCTATTATTAATTATATGTACCATAAACACTCATATATTCTGATAATATGCAGAGCAGGGATTCACCGATAAAATTTGTATTGTGTTTCATGCACTAATATACAAGCAGCCTACAAAATTGATGTATTATGTGCTTTTTAAGCTATAGTTCAATTTGGTGGGACTCATCTTTTATTTAAAAAGTTTCTTATTCTTGTTAGTTATGTTAGAAGTGCCGAGAAGTGAAGTGTTTTTCGTAGGTAATTAAGACCAGTTCATAGTTTTAGTAAGAGTAAACCAAACCATTTAACAAGTCAGTTTAGTACCCAATAAAATACAACATATAATATCGTATATTATGATGTTATATCATTATTTAGCTAGGTAGGTGATACATTAATCATTGAATGTTTAAAAAAATGTTGCAAGTTGTGGCTATTGATCTACAAAATACAAACGATCAAATCATGTTCTCTGTTTAGTAATGCAATTGCGCCTGTGCGTAACCCAGCGATAGAAATGTGCAAATAAACTTATACTTAATTGTTTGACATGTTGATAGGTTCTTAGACGGAAAAATGGAAAGCATGGAGTTGCTGGCATGTGCAATGGTGGTGCTTCTGCTTTTGTGTTAGAGCTCGTTTAATTTCAAAGCTTCAATTGTTATATCATGATATTATAAGTATATTTCTTTGATATGCATACATGAATATAGACACAATAATTCTAGAGCATCCCATATTTTTAGTTTCCTAGGTTAAAATAATAACTCTTTCAGTGAACATTTAAGTAACCGTGAACCATTTACAATAAATATTAATTCTTTGTTTCGATTTTAATTAGGTGGACCATATTTGACTGAAATAAATTTTAGATCATGACTGGCATAAATGCTAAATATATGCACTTCTGAATGGTTTGGTGATGACAGCATACATGCAAATATATGCACTTCTAGAGAATGTAATGACAGAGCATACATTTCCAAGTTGACATCATTAGCATCTTAATTTGGTAAGATTTGCTGCAGTTCACTAAATAAATAAAAATAATAAGAAACCACGGTTTGGTATATTTTAAAATTACTAAATATTATTTTTGCCTATCGTCCTTTCATTTTAGTAAACTAAACTCTACTAAGTTTTCATTTGTTGTGGTAATTTTTCTTCGCCATCGAAATAATTTTCCATTCTGAAACTACGTAGCAATGTGCTTAAATTTACAACACCAGTTAAACATAAGAAAGCATATGACAGATTTGTTGCTTATTTTTCCAAATATCAAATTTATATAATTATCACACTATCCCTGGCTGGTTTTCTTTGCCCCTTTCAATTTATTGACAACTATTAATCTAATATAGTTGATGGTTTCATGCAGGCAAATCAACCATACCGAGGCTGCTATATAGATTCTTTGGTGTTGATTCGGGATGTATAAGACTTTATTTGCCTCATTAACTATTGTTCTAACTAAATGTATTATTATTGTTGTTGTTGTTATGTGTATCACTAAACATTTTATTCTTCTGGTGCCCATTTCTTCACCCCAATTTTGAAGTAAGGACAAATTGTAATTGGATGCATTTTGTTTTTGGTATTTTCTAACAGGTTAATAACCTTAACAAAAAAAATTTGCTCGCATTTGCCAAAATGAACTATAAAATGCGAAAATATCAATACATTTTGAGGAACTAAAGCTCTTACCCTTACTTATCCATGTGGTGAACCTTATTAAGCTAGATACAATATGTGTGAAGTGTGAACATTGCTAGTTCAGTGCATCACACTTTTACATGTCTATGATTTTGTTACCATTGTTACCTTTCTGCATGAAGATTTTCGTACTTCATGCATGCGCGCGCACATATGAACATGTACATATACACCCATGCTCATACACACATAAGGTCCACGTCATAGTGCATCAATTCATACCTTTTTAAAGTCCAGTAGGTGGTAGTATATCATTGGCACAATTTGGGTAATAAATTATGTTACCTTTTATACGTTAGACTAAGAATGTCATACTTAATTACATACCTTTGATTTGATATTGCATCCATCATTCGTTTTTGTTGGTTTGATCTTACTAAATGCATTTATCTAGCCCTCCCACTAGACCTATGGTGTTTATAATATAAAAAAGGATTACTAGTCTACCCTGTTTTGCATACTCCGGTTATGCATACTTCCCCCATGCATACCCCTTAAGAGAGTGTGACCCATTAATATATATGTACGTTGAGCTTTAGCTATGGTTTATTTTTTTCTCTTTTTTCCACACCCCAAGTTACCCAGAAGTTAAGTTGAACTATTAATGTCCAAATTTCAAACATATGTGTTAATATTTTCATAGATACATGTTACTTGAATCATCTTGCTCAATATGGTTTTATTGCAAATTAGGGTGGATGGCCAGAATGTGCAAAAACTAACATTAGACGGTCTTTATAGATGTATTGGTGTCGTGCCATATGATACTGTAAAACCAAACTGTTTGTCCATATATTTTCATAACGTGATGTATGGAAAAGGAAGTTGCACGTATGGATAAGGATAGAGAAGTGCAGCTAAAATAGTATGGCAAAAGCATAATGTAATGCGTGGATAAGGCAATTGTGAATTTACAAGCAGCAAGCAGATAAGATATTGGAGCTAGTAATGAAAATAAAATGGGAAAAATTGATGTGAGCAAGGACAAGACCAATGATGTAATGAGGATTGCAGTATTTGTCTTGGAGCTACAGGTCAAGTTACTAAGGTGCTTATGCCTAAATTGCTAACGTGTGTGTTGGTCGAGTGAGATAAAATGAATCAGATTTTGAGTGATAGTAGTGGAAGGGCTAGGTGATAAGGTGCTAAATATGACATGCTTAGGTCATGATAGCATGTTGACTGAGGATAAGGAGGTGATGATAGTTTTAGATGGTGGCTATATATATTTCCACTGTGTTTGTAGGTATAAGTATTTGTTCTATAGGTTTTGTATTATAAGAGACTAAGAATATATGAACATTTTTGACATTTATAAATTTAAATCTTTTATGTTACTTTTATTAGATATGAATGTGTGTTATTCTAAAATATTTTGGTTTTAATAGGAATTTAATTTTATATTTATGTGTCCAATGTTGTAGTATTTATATTTTTTCTCTCATTTGAATCTTTTTGACAATGGGAAAAAATAGTTGTAAAAGACCCTATTGCAATGGTCAAAAAAAGTTGTAAAAGTTCTATTGCAATAGGCAAAACTGGTTGCGAAAAGCCATATTGCAATAGCCATGGACCATTGTAACAAATATTTATTATAACTGGCTTTTACAATGGCTTTAAAATATTGTAAAATCTTTTGGGTCTATTACAACATCGCATATTATGATGGGCATTGGCCCGTTGCGAATGCTATTGCAACGGGTATTGCCCATTGTATAAAGTGTTTTTGATTGTTGTGTAGGTTATTAATTCTTACATAATTTCCCTTTAGGAAAGTAACTAACTGTAGAGGTAAAATAAGAAGTTCTTTCATAAGGCGTTAATTACGGATGTGGTGAGATGTGTGATAATATATGTAGAGTGTTATAAATTATGACTGAGTTATAGGAATGCGAGGCCAGTCAAAAGCATATGAAAGTCTGTCCAGCTAATTTGGCTACCATCAATTTGACATTGGGGCTGATTTGAGACATCGCCTATAACAATTGACTGTGGATGACGCGAGGTTAGTACCAAATTCTATAGGGTAAATATGCCCAGCTAAACTGGCTTCCAGTATCCATGAATAGTCGGACTAATATAAGACTTTACTGTGGGGTTGGGTTATAATAAAGAGGACCTGCTTTAGGGATTGAAGGTATTAAGTGGGTGTGTGGGCCAACATCTTCCCTATGTAGGAAGTAGTAAATGGTCGGGGTTATACATTAGACACAGTAGAGGATATCTCGGAAAAGGATTGCTTCGATATGAAGTATTAAGTGGTCGAAGGGAATCTTTGAAATGTCAGCTAGATAAGTACCAGAGAGGAGTCCGTCTTAGAATAGATATCTAATGAGGACCTACATTAAATTAATTTACCAATTGGTTAAATTCTGCCTAATTTTCATTAAATTGTATTAATTTACCTGGGTACTATCTCTTACATCGATAGGACATTATTGATAATAGATATGGGTTATTGGGCTGAAAATAGATGTGGTTTATTGGGCTGAAAGCATAACGGCTATGGAATTGGATTGGGAAAGCCTTAAGGCTTAAAGTAAAAAAGATGTAGAATAATGTTGATATACGAAAGACGTATACCTATTTAAATTATATTGCCCAAGTACTATAGTAGTAAGGCTTGAGTTATTCACCAGATATATGTTGTTCCAACTCCCTCCTCATTATAACAGATGTTAGGAAAGATGAAGCTGAAGGTGAGGATCGAGGAGGATGAAAGTCACTATGCTATAGGATCATGTAATATGGATAAACTACTTTTGGGGAATAATAATTAAGTAAGCAAATAATTAAGCAGTAAAGTAAATGACACCAGAGGTTTTTATGCTGATTTGAACTCCCGTTCTACATCAGTCCCAGACTCCTTCTGAAATCAAACTTGCAACCCACACTTAACCTGGAGGAATAGGTTTACACCGCTTAGGCAACCGAACATGACTTCTACCGCCTAAGCAACCGAATATGATTTCTACCGCCTGAGAAACCGAATATGATTTCTACCGCCTGAGAAACCGAACATGACGTTTTTGCAAAAAACAAAAGTATCTGACTGTAGTATGCTCTTTAAATAGCACTGATAAATTAGTTAAGTACAGTCTTCCTATAATCTTCTCCTTTTTGATATATAGTGTAATGTGCCTTGAGAATTGTGGAAGATAGAGTGATCAATGATCAGAGAATATAAGCAGTTTGAAAATAGAGCATAGATAAGAATTCAAGAATATTAAAATCAGTTTCGATGAATTTTCTATCGAATTCTGAGATCTATTTATAGAGATTAAATAAGTTGCAACCATTGTCGAAAGGTAACGATGAAAAGAAACAGGTGCAACCATTGGTTTGAAGATGTTTCTCTTCAATGAAGAGAAGTGTCTTTTCAGTAAATAGGCGTTGAAAAATATTCAACCGGCTGAAATTATTAATTCAGCTTTTTGAATTAAACAAAATCATAAACAGCAAGGAAATAGACTATTTTTGGCCTGATTCAACCGGCTGAAATAATGCACTCGGCTGGCTGTTTTCAGCCTGCTGCGCATGGTAGAGTACGTGGGTATATGATTATATATATATATATATATATCAATCCAGGAGAGATTTTAAAATAATACTAAATGATATAAAGTCTTTAGACAACGAACAAACAACTTCAAAAATACTCTGAATATGAATCTGTAACAAATCTCCTGCATAAATGATTAGTACACATAAAATATTTTATATAGCTTGTCATTGATCAAAACAATGTAAAATTAAGATTTTCAACATTCTCCCCTTATTGATGAGGACTATTATGTAAGTAATGATATAAATACTTACAATAGTATTGTTACTCCTCCTGTCAATATGCACAAATATTTAATTAACTTTCTCGTCCTTGTCATCGACAAAAAGAAAGATAGGAATAAATGCAGAGAATTATTGTTAAACAACATATAGCTCTTTACTCGAGATGTCATTACTAAAGAAGAGTAGAAATATTCGTACAACGTTACATAAATAGCTGGATAGAAATTGAAAAAAAAACAACATAAACTGAATTAAAACAAGGATAATTAAAACTGGGTAAAGAGAGAAGGCTCATCATCAGGAATCCGAACTCAAAGATGACCATTGAAATGGAGAAGGGTTATGAACTACGATGGATGTAGATCCGAAACAAGAAATTTTATCCTATATTTTATTAAGAAAACCTTTATGGAGTTGAATTTCTTTTCCGTTTTCTTTTCAAGAGCCTTAATATCCCGATGAAGTTTGGATTTATTTCGGGAGAGAGTGATGATAGCTTGTCTGGAAGAAGTTTTCGTCCCAACAACCTTAATGGAATCATTGTCCTTTTCTTCTTCTTCTTCATGTTGGGTAAGTGAAGAGGAGGCAACATTAGTGTCGTGAGGTTGCGAAACACCTTGTTTTGAATATTGTAAGACCATTGTTGAAAAGAGATGATTTGTTGTGGAGTATGCCAGTGAGGAAGACCCATCAATCCTAAGGTTTTAGAGCCTAACTCACTAATGCTTGAAAACTCAGAGTCGGGCATTAAAATGCCAAAGTTGAGAAGGATACACAAAATATAAGAACCATAATGAATGGTCTTATATTTTCTTTGAATTGTGATGTCTTAAAACTCATCTAAAATGATTTTACTCCAGTTTACTTGTTGGTTGGAGTAGATGGAATAGAGGGCTTGAAAATCTCTTTTATAGATTTTTTCACAACTTCCCATTCGAGGTTGTAGAGAGCGAATGAATGCATGGTGAATAAGGCGTGCTTGAGGCCTTAAGGTGCTAGATTTTAAAGCACTCAAATTTGTAAGGTGATCGGACAAGAAACGATGTGAAACCTCATCTCTATGATCCATATCAACTTCAATATCATCAATCTCAACACTTTGATAGGTACAATTTAAATATTTCCTAATCTTTGTAGAGGCAAGAAAATTTTAATGCCACAAACTATTGACCAAACACAATCTTGTCAATTTTAGGGATTATGGTGGTCTAAATTCAGATTAGCAAGAAAGAGTTTGATAAAGATGATTAATTTTGATATTATTTGGAGCATACCTTATTAGATTGTCAAAGTGGAATTGCTCCGCTAATTCTCTAATTTAGTAAGCTAAAAATTCCAAAAATTTCATGAAATCCCCTTCAAAGATATTTGAATTTTTCATAGATTTGAATCGAAGACTGCAATATCATTCCAAAGCCATTGACGAATCTGACCTTCGGAAGGACCGGAGGTGGATTCCCTTGTACGTTTGGATCTTGGAGCCATTAGAGACTAAAAATGAGGAGTAAAAATTGAAAAATAAGAAAGATGAGCTAGGGTTCTTGTAACGACCCACTATTTTGGACCATTCAAATCAACAATAAAACCACACATGTCTGACTTGAATAGTTCAAAACAGTAGATTGTAATATATTTTGGAGCAAATAAAACCAGTCACAGACATAAATAATCAGAATAACTCGCACCGAAAAAGAAATAACAGTAGTAGTTCATGAAGCTACTACAACACAGTCTCAAGCAGTATAAAATACCAAAGTCCAAAAAATAAATACATCAGAAATCCCAGATACACAAATGTTCACTAGTACAATAGCTGAATAGATAATACTGAATATAAAGATAACAACTAGATAAATGATGATCTCCAGCGAATCCTAGCTCTAGAAGGTGAATTTCCAAGCTGATATTCAGGTTGACCCGAGCGTAATGCAAATGCAAAACACTCGAGTCAGGATATACATACTTATTTAATGTAAACCAACTCAAGTGAACTGTAAAATAAATATACAAGTAACTTAAAGGATGCTTGGGACCGTCCATCCTTTAAGGATCCGTTAAACTATTTACTATGTAGTAAGATACGCTATTATAATAATGTCTAGAAGTAAAGTAAACTTACTTTAAAATAGCGTTAAGGCGTTACCCATATCCCCCTTAACACATACATAGTCACAGTAGTCTATCCACTATCATAGTCCCTCCTGATCGGGAAGCCACCAGAGGATACTCCACAGGCTACGGCACAAAACCAAAACTGTACAAGGTGCGCTAGGGCAGGCGACATGGCACAACTAGGCAATGCCAGGGTAGAAATACCGATTGCACTTCCGGACTAGTGGTAACCATTGTAGCTATTATCACCCACCTCGAACCACACTCCTAAAAATCAAAGGAGCACACCAATCAACCACAAAGTAATAGAATGGCATATGAAGAAGTGGGTCCAATAAGAGGAGCGACCTCATTGGCCCGTCGATTGCTCCTGTTTTAGCCACCTTATGCCAACTCACGGGAGTCAGTTCCACGTACATACCTCAAAGGACTTCGCCACCATCCTAAATCTCCACCATGCACACGGTTGTTAAAGTGGTTTTCGGTATCGACAAAGAGTATGCCCATATTCGATCCCGGTCTCTTTTACAACCCAACGTTATTATAACCCGTGGTTGTAAATTTCAAATATAATTTACATTTCACTTCAAAACATACTCATTTAAACCATTTAAATTCATTGTCAAATATTATTAATTTCAAAGTTGTAGCATTCCTAAATTCATTCATTCAGTTATAAAATTTCCAAAACATTGTAAATTTTAGCTACAGCGGCACTTATAAAATGTTACATTAGATATAGTAATATTTCAAAACATTGTCATTTTCGAAAACAACAGCATTTATAAAGTGCTACGATATGAATTTTAGTGTAATAAAAAACAGTTCAAATTCAAAAACTGCAGCACTTTAAAAATGCTACTGCAAGTATATTTAGTATTGAAAACAGTTCAAGTTCAGAAACTGCAGCACTTAAGAAGTGCCAATGTAGGTATATTTTGTGAGAAATGCGGATTACGGATCTTAAGGCTAGGATTAACACTAGAGAGGGGGTGAATAGTGTTTATAAAGAATAACTAAGTGTTTTTGAATTTATGTTGAATTGAACACGGATGTATGCAATATACAGACATAGATATGATCACAGAAACAAACACAAATGCAGAAATAAAGTAAAAGCAATAAAGGAAAGAACACACCGGATTTTATACTGGTTCGGAGTTACCCTACATCCAGTCCTGCAACACAAGTACGGATTTCCTTTCAAAAGCAATTGTACAATTACACCCTCGATTTCAAGGCTACGAGGTACACCCTCAAGAATCACAATCCTCTAGGTAGAGATACTTGATTTCCGGGCCACAAGTTTACCCAATTGATTTACCAAAGTTACAATCACATCTTATCTCGCTTGATTTATTTTCAAGGCCACAATCACACCTTTTCTCACTAAGTTGATTACGAAAGCCTATAACTCTAAATAGCACTGAGGATCTTGTTGAGATAGTGATAGAGAATCAAACTACGAATGATTGAGTTTGATTCAATGTTGATTTCGGTAGAGTAAGGTAAGAATATGTATTAAGAAAAGTGGAAGAAGAAGAGGAGTGAAAAAACAGAAAATCTGATACAAAATTCGTTGAAACTAACCCCTATTTATAGAAGAACAACAGCCATGTCCATTCGTGAAGAGGTATGACGAATAGACACTTCTTTTGAAATTTGAATTTTGAACTCAACTGACACCATATCGACATAGTCACCATGGGTATGTCGACATCCCAAAGCATTTTTTGATGATTTGATTTTTTTTGAAAATAACCTTTATCTTATATTAAAACCAATTTAAACTGTATAAACATACTTGACAATGTATATAATTCATTAGTAAATATAGAGAATAATATATATAGAATTTGACTATAATTTTATATTTAAATCTAGGTATAAACATTTAAAAGTTAAATATATTATTTTAAAAGATAGTTTAAAATCAGGAGTAATTTGACTTTGAAATTAAAGATGATTTTGAGGCTAAAATTATTTAAAATCAGGATAGAGGTTTTTGAATCTTTTAAAAGGAAAGTTTTGAAATCATTTTGAAAACAAAATATAATTTTGAAAAATCATTTTGAATAAAAAGTTAGCGAATACAAAACAATGTTTCACTAGATTTTTCGTAGGTTCCATCTTAGGGTTTCATCCCTTTAACAGGCTCGAAGTGGATTCCATTCCACGAATAAATTGGATTTTAAGATGTCGGTGCTTTTCTAGGAGTTTTAACAAAATTCCTAATAAAAATACTTATTCTTGAAATCTTGAACTCTTGATAATCTTGATACTCATGAGTCTTCAATCTTGATATCTTGAATCTGTATACTGTATAATCTTCATTCTTGGTACCTGCATGGTTAGATCCTGCATATACATATATATCTAAACTTATACTGTTGGTATTTACATTTTATAATCTATTATGTGGTTTTTGTCATCAAAACCATCATCTCATGGACTAACAATCTCCTCCTTTTTGATGATGACAACCTTTGTTTATAAAATATTACTTTTATCCTAATTACTCCCTCTTAATCTATGCCTAACTATCCTATTTTATATTTCTCCCCTTTTGTCATCAACAAAAACCAACCTAAAACCATAAAACTATAAAAATCCCCTTAAACTAATGCTAGAACAAATTAGAGAAAATGAAATGTGAAAGACATTAACATAATTATACTATACTTATTCAATACATAAATATGTATAAGTATATTCCAGACAATCCAATCAACATACACATCAAAACCAACCATGTCAGACAAGTCAAACAAATCAATCAAGTCAATCAAGTCAATCATGTAAAGCAAGTCAATCCAATCAAACAAGACAATCAAAACATACCAAACAAACCAAAAACCAATAATCCTATATTATAAGACAATACTACAAACTCCCTAAATAAAACACACTCGTTATCTATACATGTATGCAATATGTAGTTTGTAAAGCAGTATGAAATGTGTAACATATGCAATGTAGCATGAGAGAATATGCAAAATGAAGTGCAACTTGTGATGCAGATGATTATGATATGCATTGTAATTTATGATGTAATATGAAATGAAATGTGATATGAAATAGGATGCATAATGATATGTGATAAAATGACAATAAAGTAAAATAATTTGCAGAATGATATGATGATATATATTATGGTAAGAGATATTCAGACTATAAGATAAACATGAGTAATAAGTAATATCTAATTTGCAAGCGTATGTGTGTGTTTGTGTCTATATATGTATGTATACATATATCAAACTATTTATTATAAATCACTTCAACCAAACAAAGATAAAACACACCAATTACTAGACTTAAGTTAAGGAAACTAATGAATGGGACTGAAAGAGTTGTAAACAAAGAGTTTGAAGATAATAAATGGTATTAAAACTGTAACATAATCGTGAAAGGTAGTAATCAAACTTAATATCAAAATTAAATGCTAAGGAATAAGGACTTATACTATATATGATTAAATATGGTTTTTATAAAGATTAATAGCCAACTTATTTAATTTATTCAAAATAATTATTTTAATTTAATTACTAGAATCCAAACTTCCATGTTTATAAAATATTTATCTTATTAATTAAAACCTTTATATTAAATTATTGGTTTAAATATTTAGAAACATGTTTAAATATCTTTTCAATTATAAAAAAAATCATAATGAAATATTAAATAAAATAATAAAGATTGAAAAACTAAAATAAACATGTGTTGTATTAAGACCTCTTACTTTAAAAAATTTAAATAACTAAAAATTTAAACATGAAATTAATTTTAAAATATTCTAATATAAGTTAGAAATTAACTCTAAAAAGAATAGAAGAAAAAAAATACTTAATTTAAATATTATTTTTACATAACTTAAAATTTCAAACAGAAAAGACATCATTTACAGAATGCTATAAAAGGTTTTCGCATTAAAATATATACAAAACATTATAAAACAGAAACTGCAGTATTTACCAAATTCTGTGAAAAGTTTGAGAAACAATACAACGTTTCAAAGCATAGAAATGCTATAAAAACGTATTTGCGGCGTAATAAAAGCAAAGACAGCATTTCAGAATTGCTATCTAAAGTTCGGGGCAAAAATGATGATTTTTGACCCAATTTTTATAGTAGTTAATATAATTAAAGTACTAAAAACATAAAAAATAATGAGAAAACATGTGTAAAGACACTTATCACTATGTATGTAAAAAATGCTTTTGTTAAAGAACAAGTGTAATGACATGTGTTATTTTGCATGTATGTCATTATCTATTTATATGACAAGTATCATGCGATGTGGCACAATCTTATTAATTGAAGAAATTTATAAATAGACCCTTATTCTAACATTATAAATTCTTTCTATTAATTTCTTAAAAATATAAATTTAGTATCTTAAAAGAAATATAGTACAAGAAGTAAAAACAACATTAGAAAAGTTGAAATCACGAATAAAGGTATGCTTTTCTACTTAGTATAGTTGTAAATTAGTAGTAAGATTTTATTTGAAAGAAAACACATTTTAAGGACCTTTTAAATAAAATAGACTTGTATATCGATATTTATACTATGGTGTGTCGATATATAGACCAAAATATCAAAACTTATAAAAGGGATAAATTTCTATACCTAATTAAATGCATAGATATGTGTGTGTATTCCTAAATGCAACAATAAAGATGAAATAATAGTAAAGCGTACCAATTTTTGCACTCCATCTTTCTAACTTTGTTGTTCCTCCATTATCATGAACCACACATTTATATCTTTCTGAATTTGACGACGAGATCTGTTCTATTGCGACGGGCTCGTTTTTCTGGTGAGCGTAGTATATTCATTTGCTGAATTTGATGACCGTATAAGAAAGATACAAATGATTTAGAAGATCGACTAACTTGGCGCCAAAACCTTGAATTCAAATTTTGAGTGAATGGACACTTCAACCACTATAAGTAGGCCCAACAGTCACCACTTTTCATAAAAGTTTCTCTTCTTCTTCTTCTCTTTTCTATATACTATAAAACTTCTAGAAGGCATATCACCTTCGTTTCTTAACGGAATTGGATGAAACCAGTGGCAAATTGAAGAGGAAGGCAAGGACTACGATCTAGTAATAGTTTGGTGTCAAATTTGGACGGTATTGTGATGCAACAGGCCGAACAGTAGAAGAAATGTAGAAAATCTCGTACATAGTTTTTCAGTTTTGGATAGCCAACTTCAAACTATCATATCTCATTCAATTTTGATCGGAATTTGATGACTCAGCCATCAAAAAGACCATGAGAACAAGAACTGCAATCTGAAGAAGGAGTCGAAACAAAATACTCAAGTTATTGGTTGTAATTTGAAGAATACCTTTGATAGTTTTGCCTTCTTTTTCTCTTTGTTCACCAAAAATTCTTTTGACCATAACTTAGTTATTTCTTGATGGATTCGCATGAAACCAGTGGCATTGCGAAGCAAGTGGAGAGAAATGCAGTATCAAATCAAGTTGTAGATGAGAATCAAAATCTTTATATTGATCTGGTACCCATTTCATTGTCGATTGCCATTATATATCCATTTGTTCTTCTCGATCGATGAATGATTTTCTGGTATCTTTCAATCAACAGTCATTAGACATAATTCTTCTCCTGCAAAACAACAAAACCTTTTAAAGAATCAAATGGCTTTTCAAAATAATTAAAGTTTTAAACAAAAATATCATGAAGATTCTGTGACATATTCATATGAAAACAGTGTTAATAAAATCCTCAAAAATAGCCATTTTAAAAACTTTTTCAAAATTTAGATTATGAAAACTTTGAAAACCTTGCTCTGGTACCAATTGTGAGAAATGTGGATTACGGATCTTAAGGCTAGGATTAACACTAGAGGGAGGGTGAATAGTGTTTATAAAGAATTACTAAATCTTTTTGAATTTATGTTGAATTGAACATGGATGTATGCAATATACAGACACAGATATGATCACAGAAGCAAACACAAATGCAAAAATAAAGTAAAAGCAATAAAGGAAAGAACACACCGGATTTTACACTGGTTCATAGTTACCCTACATCCAGTCCCGCAATACAAGTATGGATTTCCTTTCAAAAGCAATTGTACAATTACACCCTCTATTTCAAGGCTACGTGGTACACCCTCCAGAATCCCAGTCCTCTGAGTAGAGATACTTGATTTCCGGGCCACAAGTTTACCCAATTGATTTACCAAGGCTACAATCACACCTTTTCTCGCTTGATTGATTTTCAAGGCCACAATCACACCTTTTCTTGCTAAGTTGATTACAAAAAGTCTATAACTCTGAATAGCACTGGGGATCTTGTTGAGATAGTGATAGAGAATCAAACTATGAATGATCGAGTTCGATTCAGTGTTGATTTCGGCAGAGTAATGGTAAGAATATGTATTAAGAAAAGTGGAAGAAGAAGAGGAGTGAAAAACCAGAAAATCTGATATAAAATTCGTTGAAACTAACCCCTATTTATAGAAGAACAATAGCCATGTCCATTCGTGAAGAGGTATGGCGAATGGACACTTCTTTTGAAATTTGAATTTTGAACTCAACTGACACCATGTCGACATGGTTACCATGGGTATGTCGACATTGCAAAGCATTTATTGATGATTTGATTTTCTTTGAAAATAACTTTTATCTTATATTAAAACTAATTTAAACTTTATGAATATACTTGACTATGTATAAAATTCATTAGTAAATATAGAGAATAATATATATTGAATTTGACTTTAATTTTATATTTAAACCTAAGTATAAATATTTAAAAGTTAAATACATTATTTTAAAAGATAGTTTAAAATCAGGAGTAATTTGACTTTGAAATTAAAGATGATTTTGAGGCTAAAATTATTTAAAATCAGGATAGAGGTTTTTGAATCTTTTAAAAGGAAAGTTTTGAAATCATTTTGAAAACAGGATATAATTTTGAAAAATCATTTTGAATAAAAAGTTAGCGGATACAAAACAATGTTCCACTAGATTTTTTGTAGGTTCCATCCTATTTAGGGTTCCATCCCTTTAACAGGCTCGAAGTGGATTCCATCCACGAATAAATTGGATTTTAAGATGCCAGTGCTTTTCTAGGAGTTTTAACAAAATTCCTAATAAAAATACTTATTCTTGAAATCTTGAACTCTTGATAATCTTGATACTCATGAGTCTTTAATCTTGATATCTTGAATCTCTATACTGTACAGTCTTCATTCTTGGTACCTGCATGGTTAGATCCTGCATATACATATATGTCCAAACTTATACTGTTAGTATTTATATTTTATAATCTATTCTGAGGTTGTTGTCATCAAAACCATCATCTCATGGACTAACATATTTAGTTTATTCAACATATAGTTAAATTCAGAACTACAACACTTCAGAAATGCTATTGTAGGTATATTTAGTATATTCAACACATATTTTATTTCAGAAACTGCAGCGCTTCAAAAATGCTGCTGTAGGTATATTTAGCATATTCAACACATAGTTCATTAAACCACAACATTTCTGAAACGCAATAATTTTTGTTATAAGCTTTACTGTACCCTTTAAAACAATATATCTTTAACCTTTCTCATTTTTAACTCATCAAAATTATTTCATTTTTCAAAATTATTTATTTTGATATTACTTAACTTGTAGTTTTAACAAAATAACATTTTATTAATAAATATCCAATTTAAATTAAGATTCATTTGTTAAGTCAAATACTTTATAAATTGCTTAACTCTTATTTCAACGATTACTTAATATTTTATCTAAAATGCCCATTTCATAAGTAAAATATTCTTATCACTAAGTTAAGCTTAAAATTCCATTTAAACCCTGAATTTTCAATTATTAAGTCAAATCAATATTTACATTTTAATTATTAATTTGCTTATACATTTTAATTATAGAAATCACTATAACATTTATTTAAATCATTTAAACCAAATTTAAGTTAAAATCTCATATTTTGTATTTCAAAAATACTTAAAAATATTCAAAAAATATTTAATATTAACCATGGGTCTGTATATAATTTTCTAACCTAGGTCAAGTGATGCGGATATATATCATTTCAATTAAATCTGAGTTCTATCATTTCAAACCCGCAATCTCAAGTCAAACAAAATATATAAAAATCTCCTGAGCCTATCATTTAAGCCCATAACGATTTTTCCCTATTCTAAAGTCCGTTCGGGTATCTATCATTTCTGCCCATAGTGATTCTATTCTGTAGGGAACTTGCAGTGATGGAAATAGTAAATAAAATAAACAGTATAGCATCATATAACATACAAGATGATGTAACAGGTTTATAAGCAGATTTTATCATCATATAATCATATCATAGACATATATAAACTTATCAAAATAGCAAATTCATTACTACATATCCACTTGTCATCGTGTCACAATTATATAAGTATGGAATGTATAGAGTGAATAACTCACCTCTAAAGCTAGAGATCAAATTCAAAATACAAAATCCAAACTCTACAAAGCACGAAAAGGCATGAGTAGATTTGAGAAGAAGTAACACCGAAATCCAAATCTTGTAGACAACAAAATATACAACATATATAAGAATATAATTCAACATCATATTATAAATCAAAACAATGAATTAAACATGAATCAAAGCAAAGAAAAATTGGTTTAAATCAACAAGTGGACTCAGCCACTATGTAAATGGATAAACCATTACCCTACATGGCTCGGCCATGATCTGATTTGTGGCATAAGGGCTCAGACTTGGCCACCAACGCATGGCTAGGGGATGAAATATGAAGGGGATGGCAAGAAAAATCAAGTGGTGGCAAAGGCATGGATCAAGAGGAGTTTTGGGTTTGGCCTATGAAATTGTGCTCGGTCAAGATGCAAGGTGTCTCGGCCATGGCATGGCTTTGGGTCAGATCTAGTCAAGGCACATAAATAGGCTTGGAGGTGGGATGGTCACGACTAGGTGGCGGATTTTGTGTTGAGGCCGAGACAACAAAGAGGAGTGGATGCATAAGGAAGGCTCCGCTAGGGTTATTTTCAAATATTGGTGAAGGGCATTGTTCTAAGGTTCACGGTCTTGGTATGGGGATGACGTGAGGAGGTGGAGGCCAATCATGTTGGTGGTAGAGAGGTAAGATGAGGTCGACTAGGGTGGTGGTCGAGCAAGACAAGTAGAAGAGAAAAAGAAAAGAGAAAAGAGAAGGATGAGGAGCTATGAACTTACTGTAATTTTTCTCTTCAGGAAACAAATGAATTTGAGATGTGAGAAACTTTTTTTGGTACATGAATTGCAAAGTAGAGTGGCGGCTAGGGTTATGGGGAAGGGTTGTGAACGGCTAGGAATTGAAGAGGGTGGAAAATGAAGAGCCTACACGATTTCCAAGCAAATAAACCGAAGACACTTTGAATTTCCAAGCCCAAAAAACCAAATAAAATCCAACAGAAAAGAGGATGGAAAAATACAATAAAATAGAAAACAGGAAAATAGAATTGAGATAGAAAAATAAAAATATAAAATAGACAATAGACAATATTTACTAAATTAATCGCGTAAAATGCTGAAAGCTATCAAATTTAAAAAGTATAAAATGGAATTTTACGAAACGAAAAGCAGAACTAATATTAACATAAAATACTGTGACGACCCTGAATTTTTAAGCATTTAAATCAGAATATTTAATTGATTTTAAATATTCAAGATAATAGTTTCAACTTAAATTACGAATATCACAATTCATTTGATAATTTAATTATTGAATTTAAATAATTTAAAATTGAATGAAATGTTGAATTCCAGAATTTTAAGCCTATTAAACATAATTTGAAGGCTTATAAATTTATATTCGTATTACTGAGGATAATAGAAGTTGTAAAATTGAAATAAACAGTGGAGTGTTCAATTTTGAAATTTTATTGTTTAAATTGAATTTAAAAATAGCCTTCCGAGGCGCAGTCTCGGAATTCGATGAAACCAGTTCCATCGGGTCCGTAATATTGAATTATTATCGGATTTCAATTTTTGTGACGTTTGGAGTTGTCGTGTGAGCATATGGCATATAAATGCATTGAAAAATTTAATTGATAATAAATCTAATGAAAATTTAATTAAGTAAGCTTCTTCCATACGCCATCTTTATTCAATCCTTAGCACGCTACCCTCGTCTTCTCTCAGAAGCTAATGCCTTATTTTCAAAACCGAATCTCTCCTTCTCTTTCAATAATCAATCGGTGAAAAAAAAAAATTATATAAATCATGGCCGAACTTTAAAACCCTATCGCCTGTATACATTATTCATACCCTTCTACCTCCTTTCTTCAATCAGTTCGTTTTCAGAGAAAAAAAAGAAAAAAAAAAAAAGGGTTCGCGACTTTTGTTCTCAACCGCACGAGATCTAAGGCTCGTATGCGAGCACGGTGGAGGAAGTGGGGTCGAAGGTAGGCGCGCGCGTACGATGGATCCAGCGGCTCGACAATCGAGGGAGGCTGGTGATTTGGGCGCGTGTCGAGTTTGTGCGAGCAAAAGAGGTGACAGCGCTGTGAAGGGCATCGCGATGGGAAGCTTGCATAGGCGTTGCTGTGGATATCGCGGAGGAGGGGGAAGGTTGCTCGATTTTGGGAAGGAGGCGCGTGGTTTGGGTCGGTAGCTGTTCGAGTCGACGTTTGGGGTTCGAGTATGATGCAGTGGGATTGCAGAGAAGAGAGTGTGTGGAGTTCAACGAGCTTGGAGGTAGCCGCGTGCTTAAGATGTTGGGGTTCGATTTTGGATGGTAGGCAACAGCTGGTGGTGATGTCAGTGACGAGGGGAATGGTATGTGTGCTGTTTTGTTAATTAATTCCAGTTTAAACTCTAAACATATACAAATACAGGAAAGAAGGGATTATACAACTGGATTTTATTTTCACAAATATGTATAGTAAAGAAGAAGGTGTTTTATCAGTAAAACAGACTACTATTTTTGTTAATTCAGAAAAAAAAGAAATATAATAACTAAATATTTTACAGTAAGCTGTATATAAAACAACTCTGTTTTCAGTTAATATAGAGGTTTGAAAAGAATTGTATTTTTAGAATTTAATATATGTATATAAGGTTTTGAAAGAAATATATAAGAACTTTAAAATGTTTGGGTTTATATAAAATCAGATTTTTTAAATCAGATTATTTATAAGTATATAAATATACATATATAGATTGTAATCTACTAGATTATTTTAAATAAGAATTTTAAATTATTGGAATGAATTTATAAAAAATTAAATTTTAAATCTATATAAATTAATTTCTATAAGTGCATGAGTTTAAAGATATTTAATTATTGGTTTGAAATTAAATTCATTGGTAATTGAAATCATAAATAAGAATTTATTTGTTCAATTATTTCGAATATTAATGATATCATATAATGTTATAAAGGTCTAAAATCGAGAAACAAGCTGGAATGGGAAATGAATGGCAATAGATTGCAAAATAAAATCAAAGGTGAGTTAATCTCACTCAGTTTAAATCTAAATTTAAATGATTAAATTTAAATTGTTTGAATGGTTGAAATTGATGAATATGCTGTAGTATGTTATATTCTGAAATTGGTATATTATTGTGCTAACACCTTTGGATGCAGGGAAAACAGGTTGGAGGGATCCAACTGGACCCCTCACATATATTTAAATTATTCAATATTCTCTGTTGTGATTATTTGATATCCTATGATGAGTTATCTTGGAATATTGAATGTTGTGGTTTGATTGGATATTCGGTTATAATGAATTCCCAAAAATATATGAATTGGATTGTTGAAAGGAAATTAAAAGAAAGTAAATTTGTAAGAGAAATAATTGTAGAAAGTTTGAATAAATTAAGAATGAATTGAAAAGAAATAGAAGTAATATGAAAATAATAATAAATAATTTCGAGTATGAAGAGAAATGGAATTTTGAATAAAATGAAATTGATGAATTGTAACTTAAGTTACATCAATTAAAGAAATAATGAATTATTTTAAAATGCAAAGTTTAAATTTATTTAAAATAAAATAAAGAAGTAATTGAGAAATCTAAAAAAAAAATTGAAATCAAGGAATGAGATCTAAAATTAATAGATTCTGGATTTAAAGGGAATAAATTGGAAATCAATTTGGGAAATTGATGTAAGTGATTGAAGTTGGGATTTTTCTCTGGATAACCAAGTACATTTTTTTTAAAGTAAATTCTTAAATAAATTTAAAGGTTTTAAAATTGTTGTAAAAAGCAAGTTTTAGAAATTTATTATTTCTACTATTTCAGCTCAAAAGTAAGTATTTCTTTCAAACCTATTATAGTGATAATTACTTAAAAAGTGTCCTAGTATTTTGTTTTCAAAGGTGAAAATCTAGATTTATATTCTATTAAGTAACTTTATTTTCAAATACTCATATAGTATGTATTTTTAACAAATATTGAAGTAATATAAATTAAATGTTTAAAAGTATATTTTCAAAATAAAATGTTTTAAATTATGTTAAAAATCTATTTTTGTGATTGGTGATTTCAGAGGAAATATAGAATAATTGAAAAGTTTATTCTGGAAAGAAAGATGGTTTTGAAACTGTTTTCAAAGGATTGAAAATAGAAAATATATCTTGGGAAGATATTTTGAGGTTAATAAATAATTTGGGAAATTATTTATTGTTGAATGGTTGTTTGTGAATATTAATTGATAGTTAAATAACCGACTATCAATATTGGCCAACTGCGTTGATCGTTTCGAAGAGACCGGGATCGAGATTTATTTCTCGAAAACCACTTCGATCTGGTTTGTACGTTTTCATGCGAAAAACGATTTTTGGATTCGAAGATGGAGCAGTGAAGTGCAAGGGCTAGTCGCTAGTCCTGAGGATATTTTCAAAATGGATGTAGTAGGAATAGTGCCTTCGGTTCCGTTCGAACCCGGGACGGACTTGTATGGATAAATGCTTGCGAAACATCGTCAGGTGGGCGATGGGCATTCTAAGTGAAAACGTTCTAAAGGTAACGCTTAGCCTCAAGCCTCATCAACCGGGAATGAGTGAAAATCAGGGAATATGCAGCAAGGTTAGGTGGGTCATGCCCAAGCAGGACAAGATAATTCCCCTGTCTAGATGTCCCTTATATTTCTTTCGGCTTAGTGGGTGGTTGGTCGCGCCAACCACAGGGTTTATCTTGTTCGGGACTGTTCAGTAAGGAATGGTTCCGGCCTTGTGTTGCAGGGGATGAAGGGAGTAATCCTCGGTACGGTGATCTAGGCCTCGTACTGTGACAGGTGGTACCCCAGTGCCTTGTCATTGTTGGAAATCCATTTTCCCTACGAGCCTTGTACGAGTTTTGGTTTGTATTACCTACTTCGGTGGCTAGTAGCTGGAATTTAATCATGTAACAATTTCGGCTATTTTATAAGTATTTGTATATAGACCCTATTATAATATCAGAGGATTTCTGTAAAAATTGTTTTAGCTATCGTAAGGTAAAAACCCGACATGTTTATTTGTGGCGTGGTCTTACGAGATGCTTTTGTTTTCAAAGGATTTTGAAACTTTAAAAATCAATTGGGTGTGATTTTCTCACGCTGGTATCCCAGACTGACTCGGGTATTATTTAACTGTAATACTCGGGTCAGACCGAGTATTATAGTATACAGGATAGGATGCTATGGAGCTCAGGAGACGAGCTAGATTGACGATACGTACATTCGTACTTGTTTATATATATTTTCCATTGTATTGAGTTGCTATGTATCCATTTGTATGATATTGATGTTGAGCTGTGAGTGATGTACTCTGATGATGTAGTATGTAAACAGATAATTTGATTTTGAGTAAAGACTATTTATTATCTATTATATTTTACTCCGCTGCGATGGTTAGATTATGATGTTGATTTTGTTTTCTCTTCTTCTACCTCTTCTTCTTAAACCCAAATGGTTCGTATTTCTCTGCAACTTGAGTTGATTGTTGTAGAATAGTGTTGACTCAAGGGGTACGGATTTGCGGGCTGTTACAGTGGTATCAGAGCATAGGTTGGAGGTAACCTTGGCTCTGGTGGGAATTACTCATAAATTAAAGTCCGCAGTACTCTATAATGAGTTTGAGCGTATTAATAAATATGAACGTGTATTTGTTAGTGAATATAAATTGTTTTAATAATGTGTTGATTGGTTTATTGAGTGGCATATGAACCTTCGTCGACACAGTCTGTGCAACTGTATTGATGGGGTTTCTAAACATTTGAATAGAGCAATTGATACGGTATTGTTTTAAATGTGGGTAAATGAAATAATTTTACCCAAAATATATTTTGATATAAATAAAAGTTTTGTAAACTATTTTAGCTAATATATGGTTGCTTGGATGTTAGAAATAAGGATATTTAAATTATTATCCTTATTGTATGGAAAATTTAACTAGAAATTTAGAATATAACCAAAGTTTAAGGGAATAAATTCATTATAAAATGAAATTCATAAATATGAATTATGAAATTTATAAATTGAAATATAATCAAATAAGAATTTGTATGAGCATAAACTATGCAAATAAATTGTAGTAAAATTGAAATAAGCAGGATTTGGAAATTTAAATTCCGGAGATTTGGAAGTGTTTTAAAGATAAATGATAGCATTATTGTTTTGGAGATATTTCCGAATGTAAATCTGTTTTAAATGAATTTTGAAAGTGATATAGCATTGAAATCACTTGGATTATTGGAAAATAATTCTGATGATGACGGCCGCATCATCAGTATTTATTTTCGAATTTCTCAGTGACGAATTGCTACCAAAGTGATTTGTTCTGAAAGCTAGTTGTTTTTGAAAATCTCAAAGGAAATTTGTTGAAAATAAAAGCCAGGATTGGATTAAAATTTTTGAGAAATGTGGTTTGAGATATTGGAGATTTCAAAATGATTTGAAGCCAAAGCCGGGAGTTTAAAAATCCTGATGAGATTAAATTCTTACCTGAATAAATGGGAAGTAAATTGGATAAGAAATGAGAATTGAAATAAATAAACCAGAATAACTTATAAAAGAATTAAAGATCATGGAAATAAAATATGCTTGGGCTATAAATAAATAGAAGGCTTGAGTTAAAAATAAAAGATGAATATATTCCAGCTTATGATGAATGGAATTGTATAAAATAATAAGTTGTGACTTATTAAATTGAAAATGGAATACAATGCCCAAAATCAATATTTTGATAAATTGAAAAATGAAATGAGGATCCAAACTTGAAGTATAAAATAAATATTGAACTTAAGAAAATTAAATGGAGTGATATTTTGAATAAAATTTCAAGTGTTGGATTATAATAAGGGAAGAACTAATTAGATAATAAATTAGTTAATGAGATTGAATTGTGAGTTTACGATGAAGTTTGGAAATAAACTCAAGTTATAAATTAAAATTGATTCAAATTGTTGATGAAGCTGAATTATGAGTAAATAAATTGGATGGTAAATTGAAAGTGAATAATAGAATCAGAACTAGAGTTATTAAATTGAAAATTTAGCTTGAAGTGTTAACAAATTAAATATAATTGAAGTGTATCGGATAAAAATGTAAATGTATTAAAATAGCAATGTTTGAATGTGTAAATAAAATCCATAAGTGAAGATAACCTGGAAAATAGCCAGGTAATAAATTGGATGAGTTGAATCTAGGAAGTTAAAGTGTATAATAACTAATTAAATAAATTTGTGGTTTGAAATGAGATTGAATTATATTCAACTTAAACCAAGTTTAATGATATTGGATTAAATTTGAATCAAGTAAAAAAATAAAATAATAATAATAAATATGGATTGAAATAAAACTTGGTGGGTGGTAATAATATTTAAGAAAAAGGAAAATTCGTAATGTATTGAATGGATAAGTTAATTATACTGAATAAGTGAATGGACGGGATAAATAAGAACCAAAGGAAGTATGGTTTAAATAAGTTGAGAAATGGTTATTGAATGAAATAGTTTGGATTGTCTTTGAGTTAAATAAAATAGTTTGGAATAAACTAACTTGGAATGAAATGTAAATAAATGAATGGTAAATAAAATTTAAATGGAATGTGACGAGCTAAATAAATGATTGTGAATGGGTTAAAATAAAGGGGAAATTTAATTGGCAATTAAGATGAACCTAGGTTATAAATGGTTTTGAATAAACTAATTTGATTAATAAGATGAAATGCAAGTAAATGAATTAAAATTTGAAATGCAATGAAACTGAGAATATATGGATTGTGAATAAATCCGAAATGGAATAGAATTAAGTATAAATTGAGTTGGAGTCAATTTAAATTGGTTATAAACATAAATACTTATTTATTCACATAAATCTTGTCAAATTGCATAGAATAAATTGTCATTGGATGTAAATGGAAGTAATTAAAATTCTATGAGTTGATAGAAGTGTAATAAAATTGATTTGAAATCAATTGAATCAAATATGAGATTGATTTGTTTAAAAATAAATAGAATGTAAGCAACAGAATCATAAACCATGTAGATTTGAATGAAATGGCGTGAGCACTAGTTGAAAACAAGTGCGTAAGTGTTAAAAACCATATAAGTTACTTATAAACATTGTTAGTTACATTGTTTTAATATTTATGTGTTGTAGTTGTTTAAAAAGAGTGGAATGTTAATAAACTGCATATATTTGGCACTTACATGTTTAAATTGAGTAAGTACAGGTACTGGGAAGCCATGTGGCTGGATTTGGTAGTGCTACTTGCTAAAAATAATAAGCCGCTTGCTTAAAATGCTAAATAAGGTATGCCTACGCAATTAAAATAGGAAATATGAACTGTTTTTTATTTTTCCGACCGTGTGGGTCGATGTATATATATTTATCTCTTTTGTCAAATTGCAAAAGCTCCTCCGTACAAAGGGGACTCTGTCAAAAAATTTCAGAAATTTTGGGAGTTAGAAAATTTTTGAAAATTTTGGAAAATTTTGTTAACGACAAAACTATTTAGAATTGGAAACTAAAATAAGTTAGTAAATGAAACTAATTAAAGTAGTGACTTAAATTAGTTATAAATGAAGGATAAAATTTAAAAGGTTCAAAGTTGAAAATAAATGAAATACATATGTAATGTGGAAATCGATTTGAATAGAAATGATATAAACTGTAGTGGTAAGGTGATATTGAATATAAAAGCATATTAAATACTTATACTAAACTTAAGAAAGGAATAGTGAATTCTAAATTGGAAATTGATAATATAAATATATTACAAGTTAATATTTGGATAAATATATATTGATATTGGTAAGGAAGTCGATAAAATGTTTTGAAATGTTGTGATTGGATATTACTGCTTAGTCAGATATGCAGGTAATATAAAGTGAAAAGAGAATTGATTTTGATTTCTGACGATAAATTGAAATTGCCCGACAAAAGGTATGTATTTAAATTTGTTATGAAAATTGATTGGGATTTGGATTTGGATTGAGCCACTTGGCTTTTTTTTTGTTTGCTTTTTGGATTTGGAAGGCCGTAGAGCCATTTTGTAGTTGTACCGAGCTAGCCGCGCAAAGGAGGCGCTGGCGAAATTTTTCGGAAATTTAGGGTGTTAGAAAAATTTTGAGAAAATTTTGATAATTCAAAAATTGATTTTACGATTAAAACTTGAATGATTGGGCAAATAGGATTGTTGGCAAACTAGGGAAAAGTTTAGAAGTTAATAAGAATAATGACAGTCCTTGATAAAAGATGGTTTGGTAAGTTGTTAAAAACTATTTGGGTTGAGGGAATAGGTAAGGGGTTATAGATCATTCTTCCTAACTTATAATTTCGGGGACGAAATTCTTTAAGGGGGGAGGAATGTGACGACCCTGAATTTTTAAGCATTTAAATCAGAATATTTAATTGATTTTAAATATTCAAGATAATAGTTTCAACTTAAATTACGAATATCACAATTCATTTGATAATTTAATTATTGAATTTAAATAATTTAAAATTGAATGAAATGTTGAATTCCAGAATTTTAAGCCTATTAAACATAATTTGAAGGCTTATAAATTTATATTCGTATTACTAAGGATAATAGAAGTTGTAAAATTGAAATAAACAGTGGAGTGTTCAATTTTGAAATTTTATTGTTTAAATTGAATTTAAAAATAGCCTTCCGAGGCGCAGTCTCGGAATTCGATGAAACCAGTTCCATCGGGTCCGTAATATTGAATTATTATCGGATTTCAATTTTTGTGACGTTTGGAGTTGTCGTGTGAGCATATGGCATATAAACGCATTGAAAAATTTAATTGATAATAAATCTAATGAAAATTTAATTAAGTAAGCTTCTTCCATACGCCATCTTTATCCAATCCTTAGCACGCTACCCTCGTCTTCTCTCAGAAGCTAATGCCTTATTTTCAAAACCGAATCTCTCCTTCTCTTTCAATAATCAATCGGTGAAAAAAAAAATTATATAAATCATGGCCGAACTTTAAAACCCTATCGCCTGTATACATTATTCATACCCTTCTACCTCCTTTCTTCAATCAGTTCGTTTTCAGAGGAAAAAAAAGAAAAAAAGAAAAAGGGTTCGCGACTTTTGTTCTCAACCGCACGAGATCTAAGGCTCGTATGCGAGCACGGTGGAGGAAGTGGGGTCGAAAGTAGGCGCGCGCGTACGATGGATCCAGCGGCTCGACAATCGAGGCAGGCTGGTGATTTGGGCGCGTGTCGAGTTTGTGCGAGCAAAAGAGGTGACAGCGCTGTGAAGGGCATCGCGATGGGAAGCTTGCATAGGCGTTGCTGTGGATATCGCGGAGGAGGGGGAAGGTTGCTCGATTTTGGGAAGGAGGCGCGTGGTTTGGGTCGGTAGCTGTTCGAGTCGCCGCTTGGGGTTCGAGTATGATGCAGTGGGATTGCAGAGAAGAGAGTGTGTGGAGTTCGACGAGCTTGGAGGTAGCCGCGTGCTTAAGATGCTGGGGTTTGATTTTGGATGGTAGGCAATAGCTGGTGGTGATGTCAGTGACGAGGGGAATGGTATGTGTGTTGTTTTGTTAATTAATTCCAGTTTAAACTCTAAACATATACAAATACAGGAAAGAAGGGATTATACAACTGGATTTTATTTTTACAAATATGTATAGTAAAGAAGAAGGTGTTTTATCAGTAAAACAGACTACTATTTTTGTTAATTTCAGAAAAAAGAAATATAATAACTAAATATTTTACAGTAAGCTGTATATAAAACAACTCTGTTTTCAGTTAATATAGAGGTTTGAAAAGAATTGTATTTTTAGAATTTAATATATGTATATAAGGTTTTGAAAGAAATATATAAGAACTTTAAAATGTTTGGGTTTATATAAAGTCAGATTTTTTAAATCTGATTATTTATAAGTATATAAATATACATATAGATTGTAATCGACTAGATTATTTTAAATAAGAATTTTAAATTATTGGAATGAATTTATAAAAAATTAAATTTTAAATCTATATAAATAAATTTCTATAAGTGCATGAGTTTAAAGATATTTAATTATTGGTTTGAAATTAAATTCATTGGTAATTGAAATCATAAATAAGAATTTATTTGTTCGATTATTTCGAATATTAATGATATCATATAATGTTATAAAGGTCTAACATCGAGAAACAAGCTGGAATGGGAAATGAATGGAAATAGATTGCAAAATAAAATCAAAGGTGAGTTAATCTCACTCAGTTTAAATCTAAATTTAAATGATTAAATTTAAATTGTTTGAATGGTTGAAATTGATGAATATGCTGTAGTATGTTATATTCTGAAATTGGTATATTATTGTGCTAACACCTTTGGATGCAGGGAAAACAGGTTGGAGGGATCCAACTGGACCCCTCACATATATTTAAATTATTCAATATTCTCTGTTGTGATTATTTGATATCCTATGATGAGTTATCTTGGAATATTGAATGTTGTGGTTTGATTGGATATTCGATTATAATGAATTCCCAAAAATATATGAATTGGATTGTTGAAAGGAAATTAAAAGAAAGTAAATTTGTAAGAGAAATAATTGTAGAAAGTTTGAATAAATTAAGAATGAATTGAAAAGAAATAGAAGTAATATGAAAATAATAATAAATAATTTCGAGTATGAAGAGAAATGGAATTTTGAATAAAATGAAATTGATGAATTGTAACTTAAGTTACATCAATTAAAGAAATAATGAATTATTTTAAAATGCAAAGTTTAAATTTATTTAAAATAAAATAAAGAAGTAATTGAGAAATCTAAAAAAAAAATTTGAAATCAAGAAATGAGATCTAAAATTAACAGATTCTGGATTTAAAGAGAATAAATTGGAAATCAATTTGGGAAATTGATGTAAGTGATTGAAGTTGGGATTTTTCTCTGGATAACCAAGTACATTTTTTTTAAAGTAAATTCTTAAATAAATTTAAAGGTTTTAAAATTGTTGTAAAAAGCAAGTTTTAGAAATTTATTATTTCTACTATTTCAATTCAAAAGTAAGTATTTCTTTCAAACCTATTATAGTGATAATTACTTAAAAAGTGTCCTAGTATTTTGTTTTCAAAGGTGAAAATCTAGATTTATATTCTATTAAGTAACTTTATTTTCAAATACTCATATAGTATGTATTTTTAACAAATATTGAAGTAATATAACTTAAATGTTTAAAAGTATATTTTCAAAATAAAGTGTTTTAAATTATGTTAAAAATCTATTTTTGTGCTTGGTGATTTCAGAGGAAATATAGAATAATTGAAAAGTTTATTCTGGAAAGAAAGATGGTTTTGAAACTATTTTCAAAGGATTGAAAATAGAAAATATATCTTGGGAAGATATTTTGAGGTTAATAAATAATTTGGGAAATTATTTATTGTTGGATGGTTGTTTGTGAATATTAATTGATAGTTAAATAACCGACTATCAATATTGGCCAACTGCGTTGATCGTTTCGAAGAGACCGGGATCGAGATTTATTTCTCGAAAACCACTTCGATCCGGTTTGTACGTTTTCATGCGAAAAACGATTTTTGGATTCGAAGATGGAGCAGTGAAGTGCAAGGGCTAGTCGCTAGTCCTGAGGATATTTCCAAAATGGATGTAGTAGGAATAGTGCCTTCGGTTCCGTTCGAACCCGGGACGGACTTGTATGGATAAATGCTTGCGAAACATCGTCAGGTGGGCGATGGGCATTCTAAGTGAAAACGTTCTAAAGGTAACGCTTAGCCTCAAGCCTCATCAACCGGGAATGAGTGAAAATCAGGGAATATGCAGCAAGGTTAGGTGGGTCATGCCCAAGCAGGACAAGATAATTCCCCTGTCTAGATGTCCCTTATATTTCTTTCGGCTTAGTGGGTGGTTGGTCGCGCCAACCACGGGGTTTATCTTGTTCGGGACTGTTCAGTAAGGAATGGTTCCGGCCTTGTGTTGCAGGGGATGAAGGGAGTAATCCTCGGTACGGTGATCTAGGCCTCGTACTGTGACAGGTGGTACCCCAGTGCCTAGTCATTGTTGGAAATCCATTTTCCCTACGAGCCTTGTACGAGTTTTGGTTTGTATTACCCACTTCGGTGGCTAGTAGCTGGAATTTAATCATGTAACAATTTCGGCTATTTTATAAGTATTTGTATATAGACCCTATTATAATATCAGAGGATTTCTGTAAAAATTGTTTTAGTTATCGTAAGGTAAAAACCCGACATGTTTATTTGTGGCGTGGTCTTACGAGATGCTTTTGTTTTCAAAGGATTTTGAAACTTTAAAAATCAATTGGGTGTGATTTTCTCACGCTGGTATCCCAGACTGACTCGGGTATTATTTAACTGTAATACTCGGGTCAGACCGAGTATTATAGTATACAGGATAGGATGCTATGGAGCTCAGGAGACGAGCTAGATTGACGATACGTACATTCGTACTTGTTTATATATATTTTCCATTGTATTGAGTTGCTATGTATCCATTTGTATGATATTGATGTTGAGCTGTGAGTGATGTACTCTGATGATGTAGTATGTAAACAGATAATTTGATTTTGAGTAAAGACTATTTATTATCTATTATATTTTACTCCGCTGCGATGGTTAGATTCTGATGTTGATTTTGTTTTCTCTTCTTCTACCTCTTCTTCTTAAACCCAAATGGTTCGTATTTCTGTGCAACTTGAGTTGATTGTTGTAGAATAGTGTTGACTCAAGGGGTACGGATTTGCGGGCTGTTACAATTACAGTTTCAAAGAAAAAAAATTGAATTTCAAATTCAAATTTAAAATTTTCAACCGTGGTTAAACTTTGACTTTCAGTTGACTAAAATATAAAAATTTTAGAAAATGTTTATTTTATCGTATTTGGAAAATAATTTATAAACAAATCCAAAATTATATTGGAAAATTCCAAAATTTCAAATTTTAAATAATTACAATCAAAGTTTCAAATAAAGCGAATTAAAAATATTTATAAAATTTATAGATTGTTACACTCTCCCCCGCTCTAAACTTTTCCTCCTCGAAAAGGAATGAGGCGTGGAAATAAGGAAAGATAAGATAGAAAAGCAAATAGTACCTGAAACAAACAATTTCGGATTCGAAGCACACATCCTCTCCTCCATCTCCCAGGTACAATCCCGATCATCCGTACTCCCCTATACTTTGACCAAATTGACAGATTTCCTTCTCAGCAGCTTCATACCTCTATCGACAATACGAAATGGTTCCTCTCGACAGTCAGATTGGGCTCAATATCCAAATTCTCAAGAGCAGAAGGATGGACAATCAAAAATGGATCATGTAGATAGCGACGATGCGAGACATGGAATACATTATGTACTCCAAAAATTTCTTAGGAAAATCCAGACGATAAGCTGGAGAACCAATCCTCTTAGAGATACGGAAAGGACTAATAAACTTAGAAGCAAGCATCCTTCTACGACCAAACTGAATCACATTCCTTAAGGGAGAGACCTTAAGGAAAACCAAATCACCAACATCAAACTCCAAACTCCTCCTACGACGATCATCATACTTCTTCTACCTATTCTAAGCAATCCTCATCTTCCTCTTAATCTCCTCAACCTTCTCCGAAGCCTCTAAAATCAAATCAGGACCAAGAACCAAATGATTATCGGATTCAATCCAGCTAGATGGAGATCTACAAGGTCTTCCGTAAAGAGCAGCAAACAGAGACATTTCAATACTAGCCTGAATTCAAAGATGGAATGAGATAGACAAAAGATTATGATAAGATCAAAATAGAAGACTGAAAATATACCTGATAGCTGTTATTATAGGTGAATTCAATAAGATGGAGATGATCTTCCCAAGATCCTCCAAAATGCAGAACACAAGCACAAAGAAGATCCTCGAGAATCTGATTCACCCTTTCCGTTTGACCGTTGGTCTACGGATGGTAAGAAATGCTCAGATTCAGAAGAGGACCCAAAGATTCTTGAAAAGCCTTCCAGAACTGACTAGTAAAGATAGCATCCCAATCACAAACAATATTAATAGGAGCACCATGGAGAAGAACAATCTCCCTCATATAAATCTCAGCTAGACTGGAAGCAAAATGGGTAGATTTGACCGGAATGATATGAGTTGATTTGGTCAATCTATCCATAATAACCCAGATGCTCTCATTACCCCTCCGAGCCCTCGATAAACCATCAATAAAATCCATGGAAACCTGTTCCCATTTCTAGTTGGGAACCTCAAGGGGCTGCAACAAAGCAAGGGTCTTCTGATGATCTATCTTGACTTCTTGATAAGTCGCACACCTACTAACAAAGATAGAGATATCCCACCTCAAACCTTTCCATTAATAAAGCTTCTTCATATTTTGATACTTCTTCGACACACCAGGATGAATAGAAAGTCTGGATCGATGATGTTTCTGAAGTAACTCTTACCTCAATCCATCAACATTCGGGTCACAAATCCGATTGTTAATCCTCAAAATACCTCTATCATCGATCTGCGCTCCACTACCATCAGGACTACTACCACCAACTTTACTACAAACACTTCCTTCATACGCCGAAGCATCTCATCCCCATCCTGCTTAGCAATGATACAAACCAAAAGAGGAGAAGAAGAAACAACAAGCTGACAGAACATGGCCTTCTTTCGACTCAAAGCATCAGCTAAAACATTAGCCTTTCGAAGGGTATAGCTGATGTCAAAATCATAAGAAGCAAGAAAATCAAGCCACCGAACTTGACGTTGATTCAAATGCTTCCGGGTGAAGATATACTTCAATGATTGATGACCAGTGAAGAGCTCAAACTTAGCACCCAAAAGACGATTCCTCCAAATCTTCAAGGCAAAGACCACAGCAAGCAATTCCAGATCATAGGTTACATAATTTTCCTCATGGGTATTCAGTTGGCGACTAGCATAAGCAATCACCTTCCCATCTTGCATCAAAACAGCCCTCAAACCCTCACGACAAGCATCAGTGTATATCGTTAATCCCTCATTTCCATTCGGAATGGTAAGCACTAGCGTGAAGTAAGCTTATGCTTCAACTCATTGAATGCAGCCTTACAGTTATCACTCCGTATAAACTTAGCATTCTTTCGAGTTAAAGCAGTAAGAGGTGCAGAAATCCAAGCAAAGTTCTCAATGAATCTCCGGTAGTAATCAGCAAGGCCTAAAAAACTTTGAATATCAGTTGGAATCCTAGGAGTTTCCTAATCCTATAAAAGAATAGGGGGAAATAAGGACCATAAAAAAGATAGAATGATCAAATAGTAGAAACAAAAGAAAGGAAAGACTTACATTGATCACAGTGATCTGGACTGGATCAACATAAAATCCATTACTAGAAACAATATGCCCGAGAAATCGGACTTCATCTCCCCAGAAATGGCATTTTGAAAATTTATCCTTCAACTGATGATTTATAAGAGTCCGCAGAACAAATTTCAAATGCGACTCATGCTCTTCGCTTGACCTAGAGAAGACAAGGATATGATCAATAAAGACTAGAACAAACTTATTAAGCACATCTCGAAAAGCACGATTCATTAGGTCAAGAAAGAAAGGAGGATCATTAGTCAAACCAAAAGGCGTGACTAACCATTCATAAAAACCATTCTTAGTATGGAAAACAGTTTTAGGAATACTTTCCTCAATAACTCTGAGCTGGTGAAAACCTGTGGCAAGATCAAGCTGAGAGAAAACAGTAGCTCCATGGAGCTGGTCAAACATATCATTGATGTAAGGCATAGGATATCTATTCCTCATAGTGAGCTTGTTCATCTTCCTATAATCAACACACATCCTCAAAGAACCATCAGACTTAGTGAAGGAAACCACAGCTGCTCCCTAATTCGAATGACTAGGTCTAATCCGACCCTTGGAGAATAAGTCCTCAATTTGCTTCCTCAACTCAACTTTCTCACGAGGTGCCATTCTTCTGGGTGGAAGAACTACAGGTTGAGCTCTAGGAATAAGATTAATATAGAAATCAATTTTCCGCTTAGGAGGTAAAGAATTGACATCACGAAATACGTCGAGATAGAGTTTGACTATAGGAGTCGAATGAATATCATCAGAAGAAGCATCAAGAGAATAAATAAAGCTGCCAGCAAAATCCTGGGGGAAAACTACAATGAATCATCAAAGAATCACCTTTATCACCAACAAGAGAGATAGTTCGGGTACTACAAGAGATAAAGGCATCATGCCTCTTCAGCCAATCACCCCCACGCAATAGATCAAAAGCATCAAAACCCAAAACATAGAAATCACCAAAAAACCGACAACCAGAATAGAAGAGTTTCACATTTCTACAAATCCTACTAAGGTTCGCAGGACCACTAATAGGATTTGAAACACATAAAGGCATAGGAGCCAACTCAAGAGAAAGAAGATGCTCAAATTTATTACAAAGATCCATGGAGATAATGCTATGGGAAGCTCCAGTATCAAAGAGAACACGAACAGGAAAATTAAACAGAGAAAAAGTACCCTGAAGTGTACCTTGATTATCACTAGAAGAAGGAACAGGAACAGGTGCAGGTGGTGGAGCTAGGGAAGAAGCAGAAGTAACAGCAAAAATACCCGATGGGATCACACCTGGTCAACTGAGCTATAGGGTGGATAGAAGCACCAATTAAAGTAGGACAGCTATTAGCATAGTGTCATTTCTTATTGCATCTAAAACAGCGATGGCAGATAGGTCTGCAGACTGCCTCTAAGATGAAGAAGATGATCCCAACCCTGGAGTCATGTTCCGATTCCACTTCTGATGGTTAAAGTTGGGCTTCCTCTTCCTAGGATTACCAGAAAATGACTGAGATGGAGCAGAACGAGCAGCTGAAGGGTCCTTAGAAGTAGAATTCTCATATCTAATGGCCATGTCCATCAGAGTTGTGAAAGGACTATGCACATGAGTGATGAGACGATCATAGTACTCCGGACGGGGACCAGCAACAAACTTTTCATTCTTTTTGAGAGGAGTGTCAATCAGATTAAGGCCAAACTTAGAAAGTTCACTGAACTTCCTCTCATATTCAGCAAAAGACATATAACCCTTGAGATCCATGAATTCCCGATATAGCTGAGACTTTCCTGCCTTGGGCATCCATTTTGCAAGAAAAGCATCCCTAAAGCACGATAAAAGAGCACAAGACATATTTCAAAAAAATAAAATGAACCAAATTCAAGACAAACATAAGGTGATACCTAAATTGCTCCCAAGAAATGTCAGCCTAAGCAGTGTGGGCTGTGATGGACTACCACCAATCCAAGGCTGCTCCTTTCAATTGCCAACTGAAGCTGCTGGGTATTAGTGATCTCAAGACCGGAGAAAATCCTCTCCAAATCATTCAACCACTATTGAGCTTCAATGATGCCCTTAGATCCAGTGAACTTGGTGCCACCAAGCTCAGTGTATTCCTTATAGAGTTTCGTGAACCTAACTGGTGCAGCAGGTTCAGGAGCTGAGGCTATACCCTGACCCATACCTCTTGCATTCCTATGAGTCATCCTGAAAAATCAAGACTGAATTTTAGGACAGAGGTAACTGAGAAACACGACAAGATTAGATAAGATGCAATGAGAGTTGAATATCCTAAACAAAAATATTACTAACAAAGTGGATAAGGAAAAGAAAGAAGTTCAGAAAGTTTGATTTCAAAACAAGAAAAGTTTTTATATAAAAATAATTTTTGAAAATCCTTTGAAAAATCATTTTATACTTTAAAATACGTTCTCTCACAAAGAAAGGATTTTAGGATTGATTTCACTCATTCGAGGGTATTTCTACCCTATCTCTAATGAGTTTTGCTCCGTATGCTGAGGTTTGCCTAAAACCAAAGCTCTGATACCAAATGTAACGACCCACTATTTTGGACCATTCAAATCAACAAAAAAACCACACATGTTTGACTTGAATAGTTCAAAATAATAGATTGTAATATAATTTGGAGAAAGTAAAACCAATCACAGAATCACAGACATAGATAAATCAGAATAACTCGCAGCGGAAAAGAAATAATAGTAACACAGTCCCAAGCAGTACAAAATACCATAGTTCAAAAAATTAATTCAACAGAAATTCCAGATACACAAATGTTCACCAGTACAACAGCTAAATAAAATTACTGAATAACAAGTAGCAACTAGATAAATGATGATCTCCAGCGAATCCTAGCTCTAGAAGGTGAATTCCAAAGCTGATACTCAGGCTGACCCAAGCGTAAAGCAAACACAAAACACTCGAGTCAAGACATACATACTTATACAATGTAAACCAACTCAAGTGATCAACTGTAAAATAAATGTACAATTAACTTAAAGGATGTTTGGGACTGCCCGTCCTCTAAGGATCCGTTAAACTATTTACTATGTAGTAATTTTACGTTGTTATAATGTCTAGAAGTAAAGTTAAACTTACTTTAAAATAGCGTTAAGGCGTTACCTATATCCCCCTTAACACATACATAGTCCCAGTACTCTATCCAGTATCATAGTCCCCTCTAATCAGGAAACCACCTGAGGATACTCCACAGGCTACGGCACAAAACCAAAATCGTACAAGGCACGCTAGGGCAGGTGACATGGCACAACTTGGCAATGCCAGGGTAGATATACCAATTGCAATTTCAGATCGGTGGTAACGTGTAGCAGCTACTACCGCCCACCTCGAACCACACTCCCAAAAATCAAAGGTGCGCACCAATCAATCATAAAGTAATAGAATGGCATACGAAGAAGTGGGTCCGATAAGAGGAGCGGCCTCATTAGCCCATCGATTCTTCTGTTTTAGCCACCTTATGCCAGTTCACGGGAGTTAGGTCTATGTACATACCTCAATGGATGTCTCCACCATCCTACTTCATTCGAAATCTCCACCGCATACACGGTTGCTAAAGTGGTTTTCGGTATCGACAGAGAGTATGTCCATATCCGATCCCGGTCTCTTTAACAACCCAACATTGTTATAACCCGCAGTTATAATTTTCAAAAATAGTTTATATTTCACTTCAAAACATACTCATCTAAACCATTTAAATTCAATGTCAAATATTATTCATTTCAAAGTTGTAGCATTCCTAAGTTCATTCATACAATTATAAAATTTCCAAAACATTGTAAATTTCAACTACAACAGCACTTATAAAATGTTATGGTAGATATAGTAATATTTTAAAACATTATCACTTTCAGAAACAACAATACTTATAAAGTGCTACAGTAGGTATTTTAGCGTATTCAAAAACAGTTCAAAATCAGAAACTGCGGCACTTTAAAAATGCTACCGTAGGTATATTTAGTATTGCAAATGTAACAACCCATAAATTTTCGATAATTAAAATAGCTAATTTAATAAGATTTCGTGATATAGTGTTAGAAAAAAATTGTAAGTCGTTTGGAATAATAATAAATGTTGAATCCATTGGGTATAATAGAGTAATTGATTGATAAGTAAAATCTATTTAAATCAAATATTGAATATTGAACAGGTAAATTGTTTAAATTAAATATTTAAAACTTATTGAATAATTGAATAATTGTAAAATGAAAATAGTGTTCTAAATTGTGAATTGGTTTCAAAAGTTGATTCTTATAAGTTCAATTCAATATTTCAAAAGATAATGAATTATTGGATAATCGAAATTGTTTAAATTTAATATTTGGAATTTATTGAATAATTTGATAATGGGAATCGAATAACCATATAATGGAAATGGTTGTTCTATAATTTTAATGCGTTTCAAAAGTTAAATTGTTAAGTTCGTTTTTGAATATTTCAAAAGATAGTGATTTAAGAATAATCAAATTTGTTTAAATTTAATATTACAAATGTTTGAATAATTAAATTCCGAATTTGATATGATTAATTTGATATTGAAATTTAATATATGAAAATAGAGTGAATAATTGAAATTTGATTTAATATGATTCAAATTGGTTTCCAAAGTGAATGTAAGTTATATCGAGATTATAATAGAGTTAATAAGAATTTAATATTTGGAATTTATTGAATAATTGAATAACGGGTTTAATATGATTAAAAATGATTTGTAAATTTTAGTTTATCATATTAAAGTTAGAATGATGGTGTAGAACTTTTAAAATTGAATTTAAAAGTAAATTTGTGAAAATTGAATATTTTAATATTTAATTATCGACTGAAAAATAGCCAATTTTCGAACAGTCTCAGAATTGGACGAAACTAGTTCCATTGTATCCGTAATAGTTTGTTATTATTCGATTTCAATTTTCGTAGCAATCAGAGTTTTCGCTTGACCGTGGCAGCTCGAAACGCATCGAAATTATTTTAATATTAATTTGACGAGTTAAAATAGTCATTTTTCAAACAGTCTCGGATTTTGACGTAACCAGTTTCATCGGATCCGTAACGTGATATTATTGTAAGATTTCAAATTTCATGTCAAACGGATTTACCGTTTGTTCGGGCAAGCCAAAACGCATAGAAATTCGTTTAATCGGTTTAATTTAAATTTGATCGTTTTATTCTGTAACTTGCACATACAATCGAATTAGCCTTCGAAACCTATTCCATTGTGTCCGGAACGCGGGGTAAACCTTAGAAACGCCAGCCGGCATGCGTTGTTTGGAGATCGTTTGAGAAAATGGTTTATAAGTGGATTTAATATTAAAATAATAATTAAAATTGTTATAAAGGCACGTTCAATTGCAAAACCCTAGCTAATAACTTCAGGCGCCACGTTTATTTTCTATGGCCGAGAATTCTTCATCTTCTTCCACTAAATTCTTCAAATCCACACATAAATTCGAGAATCGTCCAACTGCAAAGTTAAAGAGCTCGTCGAGAGCTAGTTATCCAACGGTGATGATGTTAAACGGAGCTACGGATTGGCTGCAATTGAAGTTTGAACGGCCACGTTCGAGCACGATTCTCGAGCAACAGTGGGGGCCGAGCTTCCTACTGCTCTGGCCGTGGATGGAGGCAAGTGTGAGCTTCGAAGTGGCGGAGTTAGATCGTTGTAGAAGTGAGCGTGGTAGAAGGATAATTCAAAGGAAGAACGGCGGCCATGGGTTCGATGTCGCGCGCGTGAAACTGGAGAGGGAGGAAGATAGTTGCGTGCACGGCCTGGATTCAATGAATCTAGATCAACGGTCCAGATGGTTTGGGTTAGAATAGATAATATAAATTGTAAATTATTTATATTATAATTCGAATAAATTTTAAACTATCATAACTTTGTCATACGAGATCGAAAAATTGCAAAACAAGTTGCGTTGGAATCGTATGGACGAGCTCTACGTTATGGAATTGGATTGGAGCTGTTTGGAGCTAGTGGAAATTTCGGATAAAATTAAACGCTCGTTTAATTTTATTCGAAATAAAACGCTGGAACTACATTGAAATCAAGGTGAGTGTTTTCTAACGCTCACAACGTACTGAATATCTTTATGGTAGTTAAGTTTAATATTATGAAGTGATATGAATTTTATTTGTCGTTGTTTGATAAAATTTAATTCTCATATAGATTGTCATTTGAATTAACCGTTGAAACTTAAATTGACAGTTAAATTGAAATTAAAATTGAATTGCGATTAAATTACCTAACATTGATAACTATGAAATTGCAATGAATTGTATTGTCTATTGGATAATGTATTTCGATGGATGTTATTGGTTGATATTTAAATATTAGGATGTTTATTTGCTTATATATATACTGTTATGCATACATATGACACTGTGATTTGATTTAAGTGATATATATTCATCCCTGACATCTAATTGAAATAAATAATTACTTGGCCATAGGATAGAAAATTATATACGGACACCGAATTGGCTAAATTAATAATTTTGAAAATCGTCGATTTGAAATTTATTTAAATGATTGATTTAAAAGTAATAAATAGAAATCAATTTATATAAATCAAACTTATCGAAAAATTGAGTTTGGAATGTTGAAATAAATTTTGGTTAAAAGAAATTGTTAAATAATTAAAGTGGAGACTTGGAATTTAAAATCGGGATATGATTGAATTTCGAAAATTGATTTGTTTAAAGATTGAACCTTAATTCGAGCTTTGAATATTACTAAGTAAAAGTGATATAAAAATGATATTTTGAAATCGAGCTTGGAATTGAATCATATTTGAAATTTGGATTTAAACTTGAATATTGATGGATAATTTTGTTAAATGTTATAAATGGATATTTTTGAAAAATCAAGCTCCAAATCGATATAAATTGAAATTGAATAAATTGAAGGTGAATGTAAAATTGAATTAATTTGAAGTCAAAGTTGACATTGATTTGAATTGAAATCGAAATTGAATCGGTAACAGGGAAGAAATGGGTTCGGTTTTAAAGCTGTTTTATTTGTTTTCCAAATTTCTCAGTTATATAAACCATTTTTGAATACTTAAATTATTTTAGTCTATTTTAAATCTACTTAACCCAATTTAAATTATTTTAAACTAATTTATCTATTTTAAATCCATTTTTAGATTTTAAGTATCTTTTACTGTTTTAATTATTTAAAACTACTTTTAAAACTACTTAAACTATTTTCTAAAAATTTCAACCTGGTTAATAAGGTGAAATGTTTATGTTTAAATCTTGAATTTGAATACGAATTGGATTAAATGAAGTTGCAATCTAAATTGAAATTCGAAAAGATTTTGAAATCGAAATGAGATATTGAGGCGGAAAATGATTTTTGAAACGAAATCTTACATTTGAATAGATATGATGATATTTGAAATGGATTTGATTTTTGAAGCGAATATGATATTTTGATATCAATTATGAATCGGTTTGAAATGTAAAAGAGCCAACGGTGCAATAATACGTAGTTATTAAAGAGACCGGGATCGGATATGGACATACTCTCTGTCGATACCGAAAACCACTTTAATAACTATTATAAGTGGAGTGTTGATCCAGAGTGAAGTGGATGGTTTGGTGAACGCGTTGATTGAAGAAAGAGAACGATATTGGATGACCCCTGACATGACTAAAACAGGAGCCGCGCCGGGCCATTGAGGTTCGCCACCTCTAGCGGACACACTTCTTCGTTACCATATCTATTACATTTGTGATGCGATTTGGGTGCACCCCTTGATTTGGGAGTGTTGTTTCGCGGTGTTGGGGTAGCTGCTGGCTATGCTCAACATCGGTCCGGATCACGCAACTACTAGTATCCTAGTTGGTATCGCCTCATGTACCTTGTCATACTGATTATCCTATTCGCGACCACTACGTTTGATTTTGTATTATACCTATGGGGTACCCTCTGATAACCACCATTTTACGGTGGGGCTTACGGTGCTGTATAGACTATGGCATTATAAAAATGTGTTAAGGGGGATTATGGTTACGCTATTTTGATACTTTATATTACTGATAGGAATTATCTACTTAGCGTACATTACTACATAGTAGATAGTTTAACGGATCCTTAAGAGATGGAAAACCCCGTAAACATCTCTGACGCCGTTACACTCATATTTTTTTACGATTGATTTAACTTTCATAAGGATATTTTAGTCATGACTCGAGTGTTTTATCTTTTCATTACGCTCGGGTCAGTCCTGAGTTTTCAGATTTTTGAAGATCTATTCTTGAGGATGAAGACGAAGATTTGGTATACTATTACTATTATTACCCTTGCATCATGATATCTGCTGCATTATTTTAATTATTCTGTTGTATATGTATAACTCTGATAAATGTTGTATAAATAATTGTCAAAGTATAGTAAACAGCTTCATGAACTGTTTATTTGACTATTATATTTTATCGTTCCGCTGCGAGAATCTGTGTTGTTTCATTTCCTTTATTTCTTTTCTTTTCTTTTCTTATTTACCCCAATAACCATATGCCCTTTTGAATGGTTTGGAATCGGCACGTGTATTTGATCATCGGTTTAAACTATCCAAAAAGGCGGGTCGTTACAGTTGGTATCAGAGCTTTGGTTTAATGATACCTTAGCTTTGTGGGGTCTGACTCTTTATAAATAGGGTAGTTATACCCTATGATGAGTCGCTGAGTGTATACATATGAGAGAGCGTATTTGTTAGTGATATAAAATATTTTATATTGTGTCGGTTGATTTGTTGAGTGGCTTATGGATTCTGGTCAATACGAGTAATTAACGTCATTGATAGGGATCTCTGAACACTTAAACAGAACAATTCGACATAGTATTGTTTTGAAATTGGGTAAATGAAATAATTTTGCTCTAATTATATTTTGTATATAAAGAAAATTTTTAGAAATTATTGTGACTTATCTAGCTTATTTGGTTGTTAGAAATGAAAATATTGGTTATTATCATTAATTGGATATTGTAATTTAATAAATAAGCTAAACTACAAAAATAAACAATAATAAAACAACTTGTGGAATGTTTTAAGGAAAAAAATCCTATAAGAATATTTTATAAAGGTGACTTATAAATTAAAATAGATTTAAATTGGAAAATATTGAATTTAAGACCCAGAGATTTTGGAAAATGGTTCTCAAAGTTTTGAAGAAATATATAGTAATGTTAGTTGGAAAATATTTATGAGAAATATTTTGAAAGGATTTTAAGAAGGAATGAATTCAGTACCCCTCTCTTATGTCGCTGGAAAATAATTTCGGTGATGACTGCGCAGCATCATCGACGTTCATTTTCGAGTCTCAAAGTGGGGGAGACTTCCATGAAGCTTTTCTTTTCTTCGAAATTATTTTGGGAAAATGGGTTTTGGCTTAAATTCCAAAGGTATTATTAGATATATTAAAGATATAAGTGCATATATTTATTTCAAACGATTTGAAAAGAATCGGGCATTTAAATTTCTAAATTATGTTAATTAGTAATTTTCAAATGAAATGTGAATAACCAAAATTTATAAAATAAGAGGATTAGGATATCTAAGCTATTGTTTGGGAAAACTTTAAAGTTGAAAGGTAAAGAGGATTTAAACAAATTAAATTTGTGAACATTCTAATTAAGTAAAATGAAATTCTATAAATTTGTATAATACCAAATTTGCATTCTAATAACATATAATATGACTTACCAAATATTAAGAAGTTGAAATGATGTTTTGGATATGTAATGAGATGTTGTACAAATAAACAGAACCTGAAAATACTTGAAATATACAAGTAGGGAAAACTCAAAAGGAATTAAAATGTATATAAATGGAAAATTTGGTTGTGATAAAATGTTATATACTTAAATATAGCATGAAATGACGAATGGATAAATGGAACAAGTAAGTGAACTTAAGAAAAGGTCATTAAGTCAAGCAATGTCTTTGTAAACTGGTTGTAAAATTAAATATAAATTTGCAACAAAAAAACAAAATAAAATATGTAAAGATAAATTTGTAACTTTTGAGATAACTATAAACTAAGAAAAGTCATATATGAGAAAGATAGACTTTTATGGAATGACTATAAACTAAAGTGATGGTTAATAAAATGTTCCACAAATAAATTTGTATTAACTGAAATTATGAAATTGAAGTAAATGTAAACAGAAGAATCAGGTATAGCTAAGAATCAATTGGAAAATGAAATTGGATTTAATTAAATTATATAGAATGTTTAAAATGAACTTGAGTAAGCAAATTCTATGATATGATGTTTAAGAAAAGATAATGTTAAAGAACATGCTATGTAAAGAAATGAATATACTAACTGAATAATAGATTGTGAATAATTAATTGAAAAAAAAAGAAGTCAATAAAATAATTTAGTATAGATAAATTGGATAGAAATCCATTGGAAGGTAATACGTGAGATTGTACGTATATTATTTTATTTGCATAACGATTTGATTCGAATTCGAGCATAAAATTTCGAGATGATTTATATCGATCCAAGTTAGGACTTTTCACACAATTTTCGACGGCAAACCCTAGATATGGATTTTTAATTTGATTCTGGAATTCTCTATCATAGTATATGGCTATGCAAGGAGAGTAACAGTTTCCAATCAAGGAACCAAATCTGAGTCCGCACTAGAGAGTCATGTGAACGATACTAGTTGGAAGTGAAATTGTGTGATCGAATAAGCGATTAGATTGATATTGCTCACGGATGATATATGTACGGCTTACGGACTTAATTAAAGTTAATATTGGGAATTTATGATGCCAAATATAAAATGATTCTTTTAAAATTATATGATTTGGTTGTTATATGATTGTTAGTTGATTGTATATAATTCATTAAGTGTTAATGAAATTGAAGGCTATTGCGACGACCCGACTTTCTACCACCAGAAAATCGCATCATCTTTAAGAAAGAAAGGGATAGAAAAGAGAAAAGATAGAGAAGAAGAAAGTAACAACATCAGAATCTAAACATCGGAACGAATAATTTATATTAATCACATAATACTTTACATAGTTTACACTCATTATCAGAGATACACATCATAATCAACTCATACTAGACAGTTATAGACACCTGTCTAGTTATACAACTCAAAGACAAACAACAACTCAGAGAACACACAACGGAATACTCTATAGCTATACGCAGAAGCCTCCTGCTCCATTGCTACTTCAGAATTCGTCAAGCTAACTTAGAATTATAACCTGAATTCCCTTGGCTACTAGTAAAAATTTGAGTACCCAAGAGTTTAAGAAAAACAGAATAAACTCCGGGTCAGACATGGGTCTGGTGTGAGAAAACGGTTAAAGTTGCTTAACTTTAAAAACCTTTGAAAGAAAAGGTATCACGTATGACTTCCCACACATAAACATGGAAAAGCTTTTACCTTACGCTAACCAAAACATTTGATAGGAAATTCTGTGATATTATAATAGTGTCTAGGGTTTTCAAATAAATAAGAAATAGCCAAAATTGTTACATCTATTAAATTCCAGCTACTAGCCACAAAAGTGGGTAATACAATCAAAACCATTGGCACTTATTGGATTTGGATTTCATACAATGGCAAGGCTACTGGGGTACCGCCCGTCACAGTACGTGGCCTAGATCACCGTACCGAGGATCACTCCCGACCCCTGCAACACAAAGCCAGACCCGTTCCTTACTGAACAGTTCCAAATAAGACAACCCCGATGGTTGTAGCATTCAACCGTCCACACAACCGAAATAAAGGGACCTCTAGACAGGGGAAAATCTTACTCTCCAGTGGGTGCGACCCACGAAGCCTTGCTGCACCTCTCCTGTTTTAGCCATTCCCGGTTGATGAGGCTTGAGGTTACGATTACCTTTATAGGACGCATTTCTTAGAATGCTTATCGTCCACCTGACGATGTTCTGTAAGCATTCAATCCATACAAGTTCGTTCCGGGTTCGAACGAAACCGAAGGCATTATCTCGTTACACTCATTTTGAAATCACCCTCAGAGTTAACGATAATAACCCTTGCACTCTAAATCACCATCTCGAATCTATAAGTATTATTCCGTCCAACTCATTACGGAATCACCCACAGAGTTATACTGACGTATATCCCTTACACCTCGAGTCTTCACAAAGCTCTAATTTGACTCACGACCTAACGTTATTTGGAATCGATGTGGTTTTCGGATATCCAAATATGAAAACCCGATCCCGGTCTCATCGAAATCCAAAGCGTGTCTTTTAAGTCCAAGTTGTTTTAAAGGTTTTAAAACAATTAAATACAGTATCTATATACACACAGATAGATAACTCACGGATCAATAATTGATAATCAGCATTATCAAATAACAGGTAATCATATTATCAATATCATAATAGATAATCCATATATCAACATCCCAATTGATAATCACAATTCAACCAAGCATTCATATCACACAACCATACTTATCTCATTACTGAGATCACAAAGCATTCAAGACAATCAATGTCATCCATTCATACATAAGCAATGATTCACTCATACTACAATATAATTAATTTAAAATTAATTAAATTAACTATCTCTATCTCTAATTAATTTAAAGTGAATTAAATTAATTACTCCATCTCCTAATTAAATTAAAATAAATTAAATTAATTATTTCATCCAAATATATCTTGCTTACCTATTCTTCAATTAAACAAATTAATTAATCATCATCCTAATTAATCAACCTTGATTAATTAACTCTTAATATAATAATTAATCCTTAATTATCTTCATTAACCATATCAATTAATGAACCTTAATTAATTAATCATGCTTAGATTAATTGCAATTAATTAATCAACTTAAATACAGTAATTAATTATTCTTAATTACTTCTTAATTATTTTATAAATCCTTTTATTTATTACCCAAGTAATAAACCTTTAATTACTTTAACAAGTAATTTACCCATTAAAAATTACTTTCCAATCAGTAATTTACCTAACTCAATTGCCTCTGTACTTTATCAATTACTTATCTTAAGTAATTAGCCTTATCAAGGCTTTATTAAGTAATCATACTTAATCTTTTATCAAGTGACCATATTTAATTAACAAATTAATTAGCTTACTTGATCACACTTATCTCATTAAAATTGAGTAATACATCCTTAATTACTCATTAACCAAATTAATCTTCAATTAACAGATTAATTATTTCAACTATAGATTAATAAACCTTAATTATTAATCAATCCTTTAATACAAAGTAATTAATTACTAATTACTTTTATAATTAATTAATTAAACTTAATTAACTAATTAATCAACTCTTAATAATTAATTAATAGACTTAATTATTAATTAACAATCTTAATTACAAATTAATTAATCCATAAATATAATTAATTAATCCTTAATTACAATTAATTAACCTTAAATAAAAATAGTTAATTAATTCTTAATTAACTTGCATTATAGATTAATAACCTTTTAATTATAAATTTATGAAACCAAATTAAATCTTAATTACTAGTTTAATTATCCCTTAATTACTTAATTAATTAATTTCTAATTACATATTAATTAACCTCTAATCATTAATTAATCCATCATAATTATTAGTTAATTAGTAATTATCCTTAATTAATTACTTAATTAACCCCTTTTAAAATAATTAATAAATTTAATTAATTAGACTTAAAATTTCTTAATTAACTTAATTAATTATAACTCGTTAAACTTAATTATCTTTAAGATAAAACATTATCTTTAATTATTTTGAAAGCATTTTATCTTAACAACTAACTTAACTTAATTAAATCTTTAATTAAGTTTTAAAATATAAAGTAATCATTAATTACTTACCTTTAATCATTAGTTAATAATTCCTTAATTACCAATTAATAAATTACTTTAACCTTTAATTGTTAATTATAAAAATCATTTTTCATTAACCAATAAAAACATTTCCTTATAAATTTCCTTTTTTTTTATATTTCCAAAATAAGCTTGAAAATAACATTAAGGTTTTTAACTTAAAAACATTTTAAACCATTCATACAAATTTATTATACAACAATTCATTTCAATAAATTGATTTTGCTTAATTATTAAAATTTTAAAACTTACTTTAATTTAAATATAAAACTGGTTAAACATTTTCTTTGGGTTTAACCCATGTGTACTTGAACCAAACAAGTACATCATTTTCATCTTTTCAAAACTGTTAGACTCAACAGTTAAATCAAGCTTATAAAACCCCAGAAACAACTCGAAGAAAAACCCAAAATTTCGTGAGTTTCCCCGAGTCAACTACCTTATACCCCGAGACCTCCTCGAGACATCAAACAACCCCAAAACCAACACAACCCACTGACACGCTATCCCCTGTGCTAGTGCACCGACGTTCAACGCCGCCGCGACCAACTCCAGCACCTCTCACATGTCAGCGACACCCACTGCAAACGTTCCCGACCATCTCTTCATCGCTACAGAACCGATGTCAAAATCGAGCTTCTGAGTTGAACTCGAACCCAAAACCACAACCTGAAAACACCCACATCCACGTCGCCGATCAACAGATCACCCCTCAGATTCCGGCCACACCATTCCCAAGCTTCCACGATCAAATTCCCAAAACCTCTTCAAGCTCGACGCAAAGATGAAGATGCAGAAGACAAATTTCCAAGTTCGAACAGAACTAGGTTTAAAAACAAAATTTAGCAAATCCAAACTCCTCAATAGATTAACTACTTGTCGGCCATTTTTGCCACACTCACTGACACTATTTCTAGCTCCATTGAGAACCCCGAACACCCCAGATTCATAGATCATCATATTTTGGCTAAAAAACAAATTTCAGTTAAACCCCAATTGCTAACTCAATGTGATTTTAAAAATTGTGATTCTTGATTTAAAAATCTTAACATTGTAAGATGATCTGAGATATATGCTTAAATCAATATAAATTAACATTCGATTTTTGCAATTTAACAGATTACTACTGTTTTTCCCAGATACAAGCATATCTTTAAATTCATAAAAATTTGTTTATATATTCAGTACCTAGTTAATACTAATACTTAGCTAATTTGCTTTTAACCCAAGTGTTAAAAATGAATAAACAAATAGATATGAAATGTTATACATTTGTAAACATTTAAAATCTGTAAACAGGGAAGTATTAAGCATGCACAGATTTAAAGCTTAATAAAATCTATTGCATATTTATTTACACAGAAGAAAACTCATATAAACAATATCACTAACTTATTTGCAACAGATAATTACTACTTTATTTTGTAAAATGTTTACTCACCTCATTTAAAAGATGACAGTGCAGAATTTTGAAAAAGAACAGGAAGCCTCCAAACAGAAATTGCTTCAGGAAATACCCCTTTGAGACTTGCATGCAATTGAAAGTTTGATGCAGACATGAATTGGAACTTGCACTTGTTTTTGTTTTGAGAATAAACTGTAAATGTGCAGTTTTGATTTGGAACAAATATTGCAGGCATCTGAACTTGAGTTTTGAGGAGCTTAAATGCAGATTTTTTATTTAAGAAAAACTGCAGGCATTTGATATAAAATTTCTAGTCTTCACGCTTCTTGAAAGTTTTGAGATAGATAAGGATATGCAAAACTGGGTTTTACTGAATTGCTTCAGGTAAACAAATTTCCAGATCTTGAGAAAATGATTTATATGTTTGAACATTAATCTGGAAAGAATGTTTACATGCTTTGATTTGTAAACAAAATGGTTTCAGGTTTTTAATATGAGCATGGTTTGAATTGAGGAGTAAATGCATGTTTTGGATGTTGAACAAGAGTTTGAGGAAGTTCCAGATTTTGGTTTAGAGGAGTAAATGCAGATTTTATATTGAGAAAAATTTCTGCTTTTGGGTGTTGAATAAAGATTGCATGATGGTTTCAGTTTTTCATCCTAGAAATGAACAAAGAGTTAAAGAAAATGATAAAGAGGATTTTCATAGGATAAATTTCAGATTTTATAAATGTAAAAGAAAATTTAAAATGAAAATTGACACTTGTCTCAACTTTAATTAATATGCTAACACATGTTATCAAGTGAGTTTAAAACTTAACACTTGTCCCTTTTATTTCTATATTATTTATAATTTTTTTTAAAGGTTCTTAAATTAATTTCCTTATTAATCAATATGGTTTAATAATTTATAAATGCTTTTTCTAATTAAATTTCTAATAAACAAATACATTTACACATTTATAAATGTATGCTTAATTTATAAAATACAATCTTTTAAAAAGAAATGAAACCAAATAAAATTATACAACATTTCAAACTTATTTTAAATACTTTTGTATTTATTCTTTATTAAATAAACACAAATCAAATTTGTTTAGATAAACATTTATAAAAGAAAAATAAAACAAAATCTTATTTCTAATTGAAATATTATCTATATAATTTAAAACCAAATTATATTATTATTATATTTTAAGATGTATATATTTCTTTGAATTTCAAATTTATATTCATTTCAAAGTCAAATTAAAAAGTCAAATCTATAATAAATTTAAATAAATATAAACAACTATTTTAAAATAAGCTCACTATTATTTACAAGTAATATATCCTATTTTAAAATCAATTTAAAATACACAGATATAAATGTATTTAAACACACTTATAAATTTTTGAAAACAATATATCAATTTAGAATTTATTTACACAAATAAAATAATTAATCTTAATATAAAACCAATTTATAACCATAATTAAAATATTACTTGGTTAATTATCTTTGAAAATAACAATTTTCCAATTTCAAATAATTTAAATCAAGAGATTATCAACATTTTAAACTCCTGGAAATTCCGGGATATTACAATCCTCCCCCCTTAACAGAATTTCGTCCTCAAAATTTAAAACAAAGATAATCCAAAGTTTTACTTTATTTTCAACCAATTCAAACATTCATAACAACCATACACTATCAATCAAACAAACAATTTCATCCAAACAACCAATTCAATCAAACAACACTAGCTATCCGGACACAGATCCGGATAAACTTCCTAAAATTATCTAGAGTTTCCCCAGTTCATACATAGGGATACTCGCTCTACTAAACCCAACTAACTATACTTACAAGCTACTGAGTTCCTACTCAGCTAGATCTAAAATCTACACAAGATACCAGACCATAGACAAGTCTGATCAACAACTAAAACCTCACAAAACTACTGGTCTCAAAAACCAGTGATGACCAAACATGCACTCTCTCAGAGACACGTGAAATAATTTGAATTTCAGTCTTCCAAACTGGCAATTCAACTCTTCAATCCAAAACACTGATCCTACAAAACTCAGAAAAATCCAATATACTTCGGAGCTCACCTCAAATCTCATTGCTCCCTTTACCAGAGAAAACTTCAACAACATCGAAGTCTCCAACTTCGAATTCCAAATTCTTCCGTTTCTTAACTTCAAAACTTACCGGATGATCCGGGCTGCCTACAGATTCTTCCTGATCAGCTTAACCTTCGTTGATGCTTCTACAAACAAACTGGATCAACTCACAACTGATCGGATCAATCCAAAAATCAAAACCAAACTCTACTATCAACAGAAGAAAACAACTTCTCCCATCTATAAAAGATAGAACAGAATCACTCGCCAACTTGCCTCAGATTTTGAAAAATAAATCCCGAAGAAACTCTCTAATCCAAAATACTAAAATTCCCAGTTGCTTCTACTCAAGAACAACAGCCACCTTGCTTCCGCTGCACAACTCTTGTAACGACCCAGAATTTTTATTAATTTAAAACCGTATATTTAATTGATTTTAAATATTAATAAGTGAAATTTATAAGTCGAATAAATTTTATTTCGAATAATTAGATTTAATTGGATAATTAAATCAATAATTTTAATATGTGAAAATACAGAAATAATTGAAAATTGGGTTAAATATGATTAAAATTGATTTGTAAAATTTTATTTTATCATGTTGGAGTTAGAATGATGTTATAGAACTTCTAAAATCGAATTAAAAGTTAATTTGTAAAAATTGAATATTTAAATATTTAATTATCGACCGAAAAATAGCCAATTTTCGAACAGTCTCAGAATTTGACGAAACTTACTCCATTGGATCCGTAATAGTTTGTTATTACCGTATTTCAATTTTCGTAGCAATCGGAAATGTTGTTTGATCGTGGCAGCTCGAAACGCATCGAAATTGTTTTAATATTAATTTGGCGAGTAAAAATAGTCATATTTCAAAAAGTCTCGGATTTCGACGAAACCAGTTTCATCGGATCCGTAATGTGATATTATTGTAAGGTTTCAAATTTTAAGTCAATCGGATTTACCGTTGTCCGTGGCAAGCTAAAACGCCTAGAAAATCGTTTAATCGGTTTAATTTTAAATCGAACGTTTATTACCATAACTCGCACAGATGACCGAATTAGCTTCCGAAACCTGTTCCATTGTGTTCGGAATGCGGGGTAAACCTTAGAAACGCCAACCGGCACGCTTCGTTTGGAGTTCGGAAAATCCGGGATGAATAGTGTCGTTGGAATTTTCTATATAAGGACCTCCCTCTTCATAAATTGCAAAATTCTAAAACAAAACCCTAATTCCAATGCCCAGCCGCCATTAATAAACGAATGGCCAGAAATCATCTTCTTTTCTTCCTCAATTACTTCCAATCCGTCGATAATTAGCCAATATGCTCAACTACAAAGTCGAAGAGCTCGATGAGAGCTTTGATTCTATATGGTGATGATCGGAATTGGAGCGACGAGGTGGGGGCTACGTGCCCGCGTTCACCATCAGGTCGGCACGAATTTCGAGGTGCCTGGGCTGACCGAGCTTGGAGATATGGAAGCCGAAGGTGGAGGGAGGTTGTAGCTTTTCAATGAAGGCCTCTGATTGAATTTTAAGCAAAGGATTTGGTCGCAAAATGGAACCCTAGTTCGGCCTCTAAGTGGGTTTCTTGCGTCCTAGGTTCTGCAGAGAGAACGTGAGATGAAGGAGAAGGGAAAGGACGACCACTATCTGGAAACAAGGCAGTGAACGGTGGATGCAAGCTAAGGGTTTAAAATTTGAAGATAATGTTGTAAATTTATGAATATAAATTCGTGTAACTTTGAAAATTCTTATATTTTTCATACGAGGTCGAAAACGCGCGAAACCAGTTGCATATGAATCGTATGGACGAGCACTACGCTATGGAATTGGATTGGAGTCGTTTGGAGTTAGTGAGAATTTCGGGTAAAACTAAACGTCCGTTTAATTTTATTCGAAATAAATCGCTAAAACGAAATTGAAATCAAGGTGAGAACTTATCACTCAATCGAATCGTTTTCGATTTATATTTTAAATAGTTAGATTTAAAATTCTTGATTGTATGTTGAATGACGATTGTTATCTATTGATTGTTAAAATAGACATTATACGCCGTTAGTAAGCGGAGGTTATTTATTAAAAACATATACCGCGAATATTTCACAGTATAGTGAAATTGGTATTATTATGTACTTGGAGTTGATTTTCCCACATTATATAGCGGATGAGACCCTATTGCGCCGTCTATTAAGCGGATAATATTTTAAATCCTATATACCGCGATAATTTCGTACTGGAACAGAATTGGTATTGTGCTAACATCTTTGGATGCAGGGAAACAGGTTGGAGGGATCCGACTGGATTCCTCAACTGTATTGATTTATTTACAGATATTGTGATATTTGTTGATTATCATATTGATATATGATGTTTGGATCTCGTGATTGACTATTTGGTGCTGCTGCATCATCGGATCCATTTCTGAAGTTTTAAAATAATGATTTTGATTTTAAAAAGAATTTGTAAAGTGGTTTTTTGAAAGTATACGTTCTATTAAAATTTTGAATTGATTCATTTCAAATAATTAAAACGTTATAAATTTTTATGTTATAAAAGTTAAGATTTTTGTGAAATATAACCGAAAGGTGATTTTTGAGATAAGTAGTTAATAAATTTATAAAATAGTTAAATTGGGATTTTTGAATTATTTTAAACGGGTTATATAAAAGATGTATAAATTTGATATTTTAAAATTAAAAATATTGGAATTATAAAACTAGTTTATAAGTGTTAAAATGAAGTATACAATGGATTTCATTGAAAATTGTAGATTTATAAATTGGGAAGATTATAAAAATGAATAGATGTTGTAAAATAAAAGATTTATAAGTAATTAACTTATAAACTGGTTTTTGAGCATATAAATGGGATATTAATAAAATTGTTAATAAAGGAGATCTTATAAGTTGAAGTTGTTGTAAAATATAAAGGAATCTTATAAGTAATAGAAGTTTAAAAGAACGATTTTGTAAATAAATGGATTATAAGCATTTAACTTATAATATGGACTTTTAGTATATAATTGAGTTATATAAATTGAATTGGATTAATAAAGGAGATTTATAAATCGAAGCTTATAAATAGAAATGGAATTTATAGACATTGTTTATAAATTCGAAATCAATGGAATTTGATAAATTGAAAGTTGAAATTGGTTAAGGAAGTATATTCACGATTTTGGACAGTGAATATATTATCAAATAAAATGGATATTCCTGGGAAATTGAATATTATAAAATGAAGTTAATCGTTTTAACGATGTTTTAAAACGTGTTAAGCATCGAAAACATAGATTTCAACATTTATTGTTGAAATAGCCGTTTTCGAGAAATAGAAGGAAATGGTGGACTATAACACTGTTGTTATAGTAAATGATTTCCGAAAGGAAATGTTTTGTTTAATATTGGGATTTATATGTCTATTTTAATTTCGAATCCCTATACTAGTGATTTTGGGTTGTCATAAGGATGTTTTACGTAACATTCGTTTTGACCCAAATAAATGTGTTTAAGTGAATGTTTTCCTTAAAAGAATGAAATATATACTTAATTTCGATTTAAGTATATTGAATATTTTTCAAGTGTTGAAAATAAATGGATTTGTGAAATACTTATTATTAGAATAAGTATGGAAATGTTTTTCCAATATGAAATGAAACGTTTTGAGAATTATCTTTTTAAAGATAAGTTGAAGGTGAATATTTGAAATCGATTTGGAAATCGTATATCAGTAGATATTTGAAAATTTAAATTCACTATGGAATTTATAAAAGAAAGGGGAATTTGTTAAAAATAAATATTGATTTATTTTTGAAGTGTGGAAATTTATATATTGTAAAGATATTTTTGGAAAATAAATAATTTGGAATTTGGTGATGTTGTGCATGCCTATTGATAGTTAAATAATCTGACTATCAATAGCTTGAATTTGAATGCCACACTTATTTTTGAATAAGCGCTCACTATTCGGGTTAGCCGGGAACAGACCTTGGGGTCGTATAACCCATTTCGAATGTGTGATACGTCGTTATGGATTGCATTTGATAACCGGTGTTGAAGACCGGATATTTGTGAAAACGGAAGGATTACCGTCGAGTTACTCTACATCGGCTGATCTCCGATATAGAGGTTTTATCACCCTTAGTGACGGGAAGTCCGGTCGTGATTAGTGAATATCCGGATTGCAAGGACTTCTTTGGAAGTGCCTTCGGTTCTGTTCGAGCCCGGAACAGACTTGTATGGATTGTATGTCTGACATTACAAATTGAGATATAAAGCTGATTTCTTTCAGATATATTTCTGTTGGTGGCGGAGAATTTATTCTCTTAGCTTAACACCCTTCTCTGAGACGTACGAGCTTAGAGGTAATGTAGTTGAAGGTTATTAGTGATATACTCCCAATTTGGTAGTGTGGCATGCCGAGTGTTGCTGTGAAATGATCATTGTTTGATCATTTGTGATATGATCATTTGTTTGATCATTTATCTTGGTGATCATTACATTGATCATTTGTTGACCCAAAGCACAGCTTTTGTATAAAGCATGGCTTTGTGGACGAGACTTCGTCGGACCTCACACCTCGAAAATGGTCAAAACAGAAAGGACGCAGCAAGGTTATTAGGGGGTAGCGCCCCTTTAGTGTATGTCATTCCTTCTGGATAGAGGTGGTATCATGGTATGGATCCCAGATATTTAACCTATGTTGTTGCTGCAAATTTTGTGGTTGTTGGAAATCGAGGATCCTCGGATAGATCGGTTACGATCGGGGGATGACATATTCGTGTCAGTAGTTACCTAGTTTGAAAGGTAACTCGGCCTTGTGTTGGAAGAGATCCGGTTAGGTTCTCGGGACGTCATTCCAGAGGCGTTTCCATGTGGCAATGGAAAGTTCCTTGGCCTGACCATTTGTTGGAAATCCAAAGAAACAATACGAAACTTGTACGGTTTTAGTTGTAGAACCTGCCATGGAATGTGGCGGTAACCTGCTATTGAACATGGTAGCTATAGTAGGCATACCATAATGGTCGTATGTTGGCTAAGATTTATATCTTTACTTTCGAAATGAATTTTTCCTACACTATGCACTAGTAATAATATCAAATGTTTCTTTTTAATGCGTATCAAGCATCTTTGACTATCATAAGGAGAAATCTCCTCCGATTCTGCGTTTGCATTGTGTGTGTGTGCGGGAGGCCTTATGGTAGTCTCATTTTTAAAAGCATTGCGAATTGACTTTAAAAATATTCCTCTATTTTGATTTTAAAGAAAAATAAACTGTTTTTGTTCTCACACCAGTCACATGACTGACTCGGAGTTTATTGTTTTCCTTCCTAAACTCTAGGTGCCCACTAATTTCCACACGGGCAGTCAAGAGTAAAGGTTTATCAGGATATTCTGGAATTCAGGAGTTGTTGGAGGCAAGCTGGACGGCATGGCGTATTACTAGTGTATAATATTTCTTTTCCGCTGTTGATGTTGTTTGTTGTTGTACACTCTGATGATGTAATGAAATGTAATGTGATGTAATGTAATAACTATTATAGTTCTTTGTTTAAAGATTATTCATTTATCTATTATATATTGTTCCGTTGCGATTGTGAGATTCTGATATTGTTCTGTTGTTTCTTTCTATTCTGTTCTATCCTTTTCTCTCTTCTTCTACCTCTTTCTTCTTCTTTAACCATAACGGTACGGTTTTCCGGCCTTCGATTGCTCGGCAGTTGTTGCAGTGGACGTATTGATGTCGGTTTTCGTGGACGAAAAATCGCAAACGTAACGACCCAGAATTTCTATAAATTAAAATTTGTATATTTAATTAATTTAAAATATTAATAAGTAAATTTAAAAGTCGAATAAATTTTATTTCGAATAATTTGATTTAATTGGATAATTAAATCGATAATTTAATATGTTAAATTTCAGAAAAAATTGAAAATCAAGTTTAATATGATTGAAAATGATTTGTAAAATTTTATTTAATCGTATTGGAGTTAGAACGATATTTTAGAACTTTTAAATTTGAATTAAGAGTTAATTTGTGAAAATTGAATATTTTAATATTAAATCGACTAGTGAAATTAGCCAATTTTCGAACAGTCTCAGAATTGGGCAAAACTAGTTCCATTGGATCCGTAATAGTTTGTTATTATCGAATTTCAATTTTCGTAGCAATCGAAGTTATCATTTGATCGTGGCAGCTCGAAACACATCGAAATTGTTTTAATATTAATTTGGTGAGTTAAAATAGCCATTTTTCAAAAAGTCTCGGATTTCGACGAAACCAGTTTCATCGGATCCGTAATGTGATATTATTGTATGGTTTCAAATTTCATGTCAATCGGATTTACCGTTTGTCCGGTGCAAGCTAAAACGCCTAGAAAATCGTTTAATCGGTTTACTTTAAAATCGAACGTTTATTGCCATAGCTCGCACAAATGACCGAATCAGCTCCCAAACACGTTCCATTGTGTTCGGAACGCGGGGTAAACCCTAGAAACGCCGGTCACCGCGTGTAAATTGGAGTTCGAAAAATCCGGGATGAATAGTGTTTCGTCGGTTCTCTATAAAAGGACCCCTTTGTTTTCTTTTTTTTGGAAAATAATCAAACTAGGGTTAGCCGACCCTAAAAATTCGATGGCCAGAATTGCACCATCCTTCTTCCACTAATCTTATCCAATCCACTCACTTTCATCGAAAATGCTCAACTACAAAGTCAAAGAACATCTCGAGCTCTATCGATCTATACGGGTATGATCGTCTATGGCGTGACGTAGGGGAAGAAATCGAGGTGGGAACGCGTGCCGTTCATCATCGAATTGTGTGCTGTAGGGTGAGCGGAATGCTATGGTGTTGGAGGCGGTGAAGGAGCAAGGTGAGGCCTTCGTTTTGGTGGTGGTATGATGATGTTTCGATCAACGTAGGAAGGTGCGGCTGGGGAAGTTCGAACGTGAGCTATGGGTTGCTAGTGCGTTTTTCACCTGTAGGCAAACGTGAGGGGAGAAGATGCAAGCTACGGCCAGGATTTGGAAAACAAAATTGGGTGGCCCTGATTCAATTCTAGGTTAAAATGGAATAAATGTTGATCAATTTACATATTAAAATTTGTACGATCTTTAAAAATTCATATCTTTTTCATACGAGGTCGAAAACGCATGAACCCAGTTGCGTTGGAATCGTATGGACGAGCACTATGCTATGGAATTGGATTGGAGACGTTTGGAGTTAGTGAGAATTTCGGGTAAAATTAAACGTGCATTTAATTTTTTTCGAAATAAATCGCTAAAACGAAATCGAAATCAAGGTGAGAACTTCTCACTCAATCGAATCGGTTTCGATTTTAATTTTAAATAGTTAGATTTAAAATTCTTGAATGCATGTTTGAATGATGATTGTTATCTATTGATTGTTAAAATAGACATTATGCGCCGTTAGTAAGCGGATGTTATTTATTAAAAACATATACCGCGAATATTTCACAGTACAGTGAAATTGGTATTATTTATGTACTTGGAGTTGATTTCCCGCATTGTATAACGGATGAGACCCTATTGCACCGTCTATTAAGCGGATAATATTTTATAAATCCTATATACCGCGATAATTCCGTACTGGAACGGAATTGATATTGTGTTAACATCTTTGGATGCAGGAAACAGGTTGGAGGGATCCAACTGGATTCCTCAACTGTATTGATTTATTTACAGATATTTTGATATTTGTTTATTATCATATCGATATATGATATTTGGATGTCGTGATTGACTATTTGGTGCTGCTGCATCATCGGATCCATTTCTGAAGTTTAAAAATAATGATTTTGGTTTTAAAAGGAATTTTAAAGTGATTTTCGAAAGTATTCGTTTTATTAAATTTTCAATTGTTAAAAATAAATAAACGTTCAAATTTTAATGTTATAAAAGTATGATTTTTATGAAATGAAAGCGAAAAGTGATTTTTGAAATAAATAGTTAATAAATTTATGAAATGGTTTAAATTGGAATTTTTGAAATATTACAAACAATTTTTATAAAAGATTTATAAAATGGATATTTATAAATTAAAAAAAATTGGAATTATAAAACAAGTTTATTAAGTGTTTAAAATGAAGAATAAAATGGATTTCACTGAAAATTATAGATTTATAAATTGTGAAGATATAAATTGAATAAATGTTGTAAAATAAAAGATTTATAAGTAATTAACTTATAAACTGGGTTTTAAGCATATAAATGGGATATTAATCGAAATTGTTAATAAAGGAGATTTTATAAGTTGAAGTTGTTATAAAATATAAAGGAATCATATAAGTAATAAGATTTATGATTTGTGAAGCTTTAAAAGAACGATTTTGTAAATAAATGAATTATAAGCAATCAACTTATAATATGGACTTTTGGTATATATTGAGATATACAAATGGAATTGGTTAATAAAGGAAATTTATAAATCGAAGCTTTTAAATAGAAATGGAATTTATAGACATGGTTTATAAATCCGAAATCAAGGGAATTTGATAAATTGAAAGTTGAAAATTGGTTAAGGAAGTATATTCACGTTTTTGGACAGTGAATATATTATTATAAATAAAATGGATATGCTTGAAAAAATGAATATTATAAAATGAAGTTAATCGTTTAAACGATGTTGTAAAAGGTGTAAACATCGAAAACATAGATTTCAACATTCATTGTTGAAATAGACGTTTTCGAGAAATAGAAGGAAATGGTGGACTATAACACTGTTGTTATAGTAAATGGTTTCCGAAAGGAAATATTTTGTATAGTATTGGGATTTATATATCTATTTTAATTTCGAATCCCTATACTAGTGATTTTGGGTCGTCGTAACGATGTTTTACGCAACATTCGTTTTAGCCCAAACTAATATGTTTAAGTGAATGTTTTCCTTAAAGAATAAAATATATACTTAATTTCGATATTAAGTATATTGAAGATTTTCCAAGTGTTGAAAATGAATTGATTTGTGAATTACTTATTATTTAATAAGTATGGAAATGTTTTCCAATATGAACTGAATATTTTGGGACTTTATCTTTTAAAGATAAATTGAAAATGAATATTAGAAATCGATTGGGAAATTGTATATTCATAGATATTTTGGAATTGTAAATTCACTAGGGAATTTATAAAAGAAAGGGGAATTTGTTTAAAAATAAACGTTGATTTATTTTTGAACTATGGGAATAAATTTACGGAATTGGAACGTAAATAAAAAAAGTAAATCAGTAAGGATTTATTTGATTTATTTAAATGAACCATTTTAAATTTAAAATGGATAAATAATTGGAAGTGTTTCCGTTTAAGGAAATTGATTTGAACTTTGTTTTCAAATGGTTGAAGTGTGGAAATTATATATCTAGTAAAGATATTTTGAAATGTAAATAATTTAGGAAATTATTTGGAATTTGGTGATGTTAAGCATGCCTATTGATAGTTAAATAATCCGACTATCAATATTTACATTTAATTAGGTATTTGTTGTGATTTGCTTGAATTTGAATGCCACACTTATTTTTAAATAAGCGCTCACTATTCGGGTTATCCGGGAAAGGACCTTGGGGTCGTATAACCCATTCCGAGTATGTGATACGTCGTTATGGATTGCATTTGATGACCGGTGTTGAAGACTGGATATTTGTGAAAACGGAAGGATTACCGTCGAGTTACTCTACATCGGCTGATCTCCGATATAGAGATTTTATCACCCTTAGTGACGGGAAGTCCGGTCGTGATTAGTGAATATACGGATTGCAAGGACTTCTTTGGAAGTGCCTTCGGTTCTGCTCGAGCCCGGAACAGACTTGTATGGATTTTATGTCTGACATTACAAGTTGAGATATAAAGCTGATTTTTTTCAAATATATTTTTGTTGGTGGTGGAGAATTTATTTTCTTAGCTTAACACCCTTCTCTGAGACATACAAGCTCAGAGGTTATATGGTTGAAGGTTATTAATGATATACTCCCAATTTGGTAGTGTGACATGTAGAGTGTTGCTGTGAAATGATCATTGTTTGATCGTTTGTGATATGATCATTTGTTTGATCATTTATCTTGGTGATCATTTCTATGATCATTTGTTGACCCAAAGCACGGCTTTTGTATAAAGCATGGCTTTGTGGACGAGACTTCGTCGGACCTCACACCCCGGAAATGGTCAAAACAGGAAGGATGCAGCAAGGTTATTAGGGGGTAGCGCCCCTTTAGTGTATGTCATTCCTTCTGGATAGAGGTGGTATCATGGTATGGAGCCCAGATATTTAACCTATGTTGTGGCTGCAAATTTTGTGGTTGTTGGAAATCGAGGATCCTCGGATAGATCGGTTAAGATCGGGGGATGACATATTCGTGTCAGTAGTTACCCAGTTAGGGGTAACCCGGCCTTGTGTTGGCAGAGATCCGGTTTAGTTCTCGGGACATCATTCCAGAGGCGTTTCCATGTGGCAATGGGAAGTTCCTTGGCCTGACCATTTGTTGGAAATCCAAAGAAACAATACGATCTTGTACGGTTTTAGTTGTATAACCTGCCATGGAATGTGGCGGTAACCTGCTATTAAACATGGTAGCTATAGTAGGCATAAGTGCGAAATGTCTATGCTGGCTAAGATTTATATCTTTACTTTTGAAATGATATTTTCTGCACTATGACTAGTAATAATATCAAATGTTTCTTTTTAATGCGTATCAAGCATCTTTGATTATCATAAGGAGAAATCTCCTCCGATTCTGCATTTGCATTGTGTGTGTGCGCGGGAGGCCTTATGGTAGTCTCATTTTTAAAAGCATTTCGAATTGACTTTAAAAATATTCCTCTATTTTGATTTTAAAGATAAATAAACTGTTTTAGTTCTCACACCAGTCACATGACTGACTCGGAGTTTATTGTTTTCCTTCCTAAACTCTAGGTGCCCACCAATTTCCACACGGGCAGTCAGGAGTAAGGTTTATCAGGATATTCTGGAATTCAGGAGTTGCTGGAGGCAAGCTGGATGGCAAGGCGTATTCACTAGTATATAGTATTTCTTTTCCGCTGTTTGTTTGTTGTTTTACACTCTGATGATGTAATGTAATGTAAGATGATGTAATGTAATAACTGATATAGTTCTTTGTTTAAAGATTATTCATTTATCTATTATATGTTGTTCCGCTGCGAATTGTGAGATTCTGATGTTGTTCTATTATTTCTTTCTGTTCTGTTCTACCTTTTTCTCTCTTCTTCTATCTTCAACCTCTTCTTTAACCCTAACGGTACGTTTTCCGGCCTTCGATTCCTCGGCAGTTGATACAGTGGACTTATTGATGTCGGCGTTCGTGGATGAAAAATCGCAGTCGTTACATTTCTGATCTGGAGCAGATGAAAAATGTCATCGAATGAACATAAGCACCGACTAAACATCACATCTCGGAAATAAGGTTCAACAGAAGTTCCAAGAAATACAGAGCTGCTTCACCAAACCACCAACCTAGGAAACATCCTTCTATCCAGCTGAATCACTCGTATCACTCCTGATATCAAGTCGATTCAGAACTCAAACTCCAATGCGTCAAAACTCTAACTCTCCTGAAGATATATCCAGAAAAATCTTCAGCAACTCCATAACTCATATATCCTTTAGAGACGCCACAAATCCAAGCAAAAGATTATCTAAGATAATCACCAACCATCGCAAGTCACTTTTGCGATCAAACCAATCCAATATCCAAGATATTGTCCTCTTTCCACTAATCAGAACATTTTATCCTTGACCAATTAATCCATCGAAGTAACAGATCCTCACTGCTGCTTCTGAATTCCACTTCCAGGAAATGCTAAGCCAAAAAGATCTTCTTGCAAAAACATAGAACATTCCCGAGCTGCACTGCTAACACAGATGCCGAAGACTTCTTATCCAAAGCCCCTTGAGAAACTCGGACTTCCAACCAAACACTTACATCCTGCTGAACTCAGCCACAACACCGAAGCAAACACACTTCTTCAAACTTGTCTCGAAAGAAAACATTTCCGGAGACGTCCATAGTCACTGCATCTCAACACGCAGCTGCTGCTCCCTGAGGTATCAAAATATCATCACTTACTTCTGTCCAATCGACAGATCCAAATTCTACTCATCAAACTTCAAAAATGAACTCCGAACCTTAACAGGTTTCCTTCAGAGATCAATGAAATCCTTACACCAAACTACAAAGATTACTCTAGACGGTATTAGGTCTATAGTCTCGACAAATACACTTCCAACCTCAAACATTCAAACTCCAACCAATGGTAGTTGTGTTACACACACCACTACCTCATCTACCTTTATAACTTATGTTGGAAAACCCGAACAGGTAACCCAACAGATAGGTAGAAATATATATATATATATATATATATATATATGTTAAAAATTACAAATACGCTCTCTCAAGAAAGACGCCTCTACAGAGCCTAGGTATTCACTCAACCAAATGCTCTGATACCAAGTGCGACGACCCGACTTTCTACCACCAGAAAATCGCATCATCTTTAAGAAAGAAAGGGATAGAAAAGAGAAAAGATAGAGAAGAAGAAAGAAACAACATCAGAATCTAAACAGCGGAACGAATAATTTATATTAATCACATAATACTTTACATAGTTTACACTCATTATCAGAGATACACAGCATAATCAACTCATACTAGACAGTTATAGACACCTGTCTAGTTATACAACTCAAAGACAAACAACAACTCAGAGAACACACAGCGGAATACTCTATAGCTATACGCAGAAGCCTCCTGCTCCATTGCTCCTTCAGAATTCGTCAAGCCAACTTAGAATTCTAACCTGAATTTCCTAGGCTACTCGTAAAAATTTGAGTACCCAAGAGTTTAAGAAAAACAGAATAAACTCCGGGTCAGACATGGGTCTGGTGTGAGAAAACGGTTAAAGTTGCCTAACTTAAAAACCTGTGAAAGAAAAGGTATTACGTAAGACTTCCCACACATAAACATGGAAAAGTTTTTACCTTACGCTAACCAAAACATTTGATAGGAAATTCTGTGATATTATAATAGTGTCTAGGGTTTTCAAATAAATAAGAAATAGCCGAAATTGTTACATCTATTAAATTCCAGCTACTAGCCACAAAAGTGGGTAATACAATCAAAACCGTTGGCACTTATTGGATTTGGATTCCATACAATGGCAGGGCTACTGGGGTACCGCCCGTCACAGTACGTGGCCTAGATCACCGTACCGAGGATCACTCCCGACCCTTGCAACACAAAGCCGGACCCGTTCCTTACTGGACAGTTCCAAATAAGACAACCCCGACGGTTGTAGCTATTCAACCGTCCACACAACCGAAATAAAGGGACCTCTAGACATGGGTAAATCTTACTCTCCAGTGGGTGCGACCCACGAAGCCTTGTTGCACCTCCCCTGTTTTAGCCATTCCCGGTTGATGAGGCTTGAGGTTACGATTACCTTTATAGGACACATTTCTTAGAATGCTCATAGTCCACCTGACGATGTTCTGAAAGCATTCAATCCATACAAGTTCATTCCGGGTTCGAATGAAAACGAAGGCATTATCTCGTTACACTCATTTTGGAATCACCCTCAGAGTTAACGACAATAACCCTTGCACTCTAAATTACCATTCTATTCCGTCTAACTCATTACGGAATCACCCATAGAGTTATACTGATGTACAGCCCTTACACCTCGAGTCTTCACAAAGCTCCAATTTGACTCACGACCTAACGTTATTTGGAATCGATGTGGTTTTCGGATATGCAAATATGGAAACCCGATCCCGGTCTCATCGAAATCCAAAGTGTGTCTTTTAAGTCCAAGTTGTTTTAAAGGTTTTAAAACAATTAAATACAGTATCTATATACACACAGATAGATAACTCACAGATCAATAATTGATAATCAGCATTATCAAATAACAGGTAATCATATTTTCAATATCATAATAGATAATCCATATGTCAACATCCCAATTGATAATTACAATTCAACCAAGCATTCATATCACACAACCATACTTATCTCATTACTGAGATCACAAAGAATTCAAGACAATCAATGTCATCCATTCATACATAAGTAATGATTCACTCATACTACAATATAATTAATTTAAAATTAATTAAATTAACTATCTCTAATTAATTTAAAGTGAATTAAATTAATTACTCCATCTCCTAATTAATTTAAAATAAATTAAATTAATTATTTCATCCAAATATATCTTGCTTACCTATTCTTCAATTAAACAAATTAATTAATCATCATCCTAATTAATCAACCTTGATTAATTAACTCTTAATATAATAATTAATTCTTAATTATCTTCATTAATCATATCAATTAATGAACCTTAATTAATTAATCATGCTTAGATTAATTGCTTTTAATTAATCAACTTAAATACAGTAATTAATTATTCTTAATTACTTCTTAATTATTTTATAAATCCTTTGATTTATTACCCAAGTAATAAACCTTTAATTACTTTAACAAGTAATTTACCCATTAAAAATTACTTTCCAATCAGTAATTTACCTAACTCAATTACCTCTGTAATTTATCAATTACTTATCTTAAGTAATTAGCCTTATCAAGGCTTTATTAAGTAATCATACTTAATCTTTTATCAAGTGACCATATTTAATTAACAAATTAATTAGCTTACTTGATCACACTTATCTCATTAAAATTGAGTAATACATCCTTAATTACTCATTAACCAAATTAATCTTCAATTAACAGATTAATTATTTCAACTATAGATTAATAAACCTTAATTATTAATCAATCCTTTAATATAAAGTAATTAATTACTAATTACTTTTATAATTAATTAATTAAACTTAATTAACTAATTAATCAACTCTTAATGATTAATTAATAAACTTAATTATTAATTGACAGTCTTAATTACAAATTAATTAATCCATAAATATAATTAATTAATCCTTAATTACAATTAATTAACCTTAAATAAAAATAGTTAATTGATTCTTAATTAACTTGCATTATAGATTAATAACCTTTTAATTATAAATTTATGAAACCAAATTAAATCTTAATTACTAGTTTAATTATCCCTTAATTACTTAATTAATTAATTTCTAATTACATATTAATTAACCTCTAATCATTAATTAATCCATCATAATTATTAGTTAATTAGTAATTATACTTAATTAATTACTTAATTAACCCCTTTTAAAATAATTAATAAATTTAATTAATTAGACTTAAAATTTCTTAATTAACTTAATTAATTATAACTCGTTAAACTTAATTATCTTTAAGATAAAACATTATCTTTAATTATTTTGAAAGCATTTTATCTTAACAACTAACTTAACTTAATTAAATCTTTAATTAAGTTTTAAAATATAAAGTAATCATTAATTACTTACCTTTAATCATTAGTTAATAATTCCTTAATTACCAATTAATAAATTACTTTAACCTTTAATTGTTAATTATAAAAATCATTTTTCATTAACCAATAAAAACATTTCCTTATAAATTTCCTTTTTTTTATATATTTCCAAAATAAGCTTGAAAATAACATTAAGGTTTTTAACTTAAAAACATTTTAAACCATTTATACAAATTTATTATACAACAATTCATTTCAATAAATTGATTTAGCTTAATTATTAAAATTTTAAAACTTACTTTAATTTAAATATAAAACTGGTTAAACATTTTCTTTGGGTTTAACCCATGTGTACTTGAACCAAACAAGTACATCATCATCATCTTTTCAAAACTGTTAGACTCAACAGTTAAATCAAGCTTATAAAACCCCAGAAACAACTCGAAGCAAAAACCCAAAATTTCGTGAGTTTCCCCGAGTCAACTACCCTATACCTCAAGACCTCCTCGAGACATCAAACAACCCCAAAACCAACACAACCCACTGACACGCTATCCCCTGTGCAAGTGCACCGACGTTCAACGCCGCCGCGACCAACTCCAGCACCTCTCACATGTCAGCGACACCCACTGCAAACGTTCCCGACCATCTCTTCATCGCTACAGAACCCATGTCAAAATCGAGCTTCTGAGTTGAACTCAAACCCAAAACCACAACCTGAAGACACCCACATCCACATCGCCGATCAACAGATCACCCCCAGATTCCGGCCACACCATTCACAAGCTTCCACGATCAAACTCCCAAAATCTCTTCAAGCTCGACGCAAAGATGAAGATGCAGAAGACAAATTTTCAAGTTCGAACAGAACTAGGTTTAAAAACAAAATTTAGCAAATCCAAACTCCTCAATAGATTAACTACTCGTCGGCCATTTTTGCCACACTCACTGACACTATTTCTAGCTCCATCGAGAACCCCGAACACCCCAGATTCATAGATCATCGTATTTTGGCTAAAAAACAAATTTCAGTTAAACCCCAATTGCTAACTCAATGTGATTTTAAAAATTGTGACTCTTGTCTTAAAAATCTTAACATTCTAAGATGATCTGAGATATATGCTTAAATCAATATAAATTAACATTCGATTTTTGCAATTTAACAGATTACTACTGTTTTTCCCAGATACAAGCATATCTTTAAATTCATAAAAATTTCTTTATATATTCAGTACCTAGTTAATACTAATACTTAGCTAATTTGCTTTTAACCCAAGTGTTAAAAATGAATAAAAAAATAGATATGAAATGTTATACATTTGTAAACATTTAAAATCTGTAAACAGGGAAGTATTAAGCATGCACAAATTTAAAGCTTAATAAAATCTATTGCATATTTATTTACACAATAGCAAACTCATATAAACAATATCACTAACTTATTTGCAACAGATAATTACTACTTTATTTTGTAAAATGTTTACTCAGCTCATTTAAAAGATGACAGTGCAGAATTTTGAAAAAGAACAGGAAGCCTCCAAACATAAATTGCTTCAGGAAATACCCCTTTGAGACTTGCATGCAATTGAAAATTTGATGCAGACATGAATTGGAACTTGCACTTGTTTTTGTTTTGAGAATAAACTGTAAATGTGCAGTTTTGATTTGGAACAAATATTGCAGGCATCTGAACTTGAGTTTTGAGGAGTTTAAATGCAGATTTTTGATTTAAGAAAAACTGCAAGCATTTGATATAAAATTTCTAGTCTTCAGGCTTTTTGAAAGTTTTGAGATGGACAAGGATAAATTTCAGATTTTATAAATTTAAACGAAAATTTAAAATGAAAATTGACACTTGTCTCAACTTTAATTAATATGCTAACACATGTTATCAAGTGAGTTTAAAACTTAACACTTGTCCCTTTTATTTCTATATTATTTATAAATTTTTTTTTAAAGGTTCTTAAATTAATTTCCTTATTAATCAATATGGTTTAATAATTTGTAAATGCTTTTTCTAATTAAATTTCTAATAAACAAATACATTTACACATTTATAAATGTATGCTTAATTTATAAAATACAATCTTTTAAAAAGAAATGAAACCAAATAAAATTATACAACATTTCAAACTTATTTTAAATACTTATGTATTTATTCTTTATTAAATAAACACAAATCAAATTTGTTTAGATAAACATTTATAAAAGAAAAATAAAACAAAATCTTATTTCTAATTGAAATATTATCTATATAATTTAAAACCAAATTATATTATTAGTATATTTTAAGATGTATATATTTCTTTGAATTTCAAATTTATATTCATTTCAAAGTCAAATTGAAAAGTCAAATTTAAATAAATATAAACAACTATTTTAAAATAAGCTCACTATTATTTACAAGTAATATATCCTATTTTAAAATCAATTTAAAATACACAGATTTAAATACACAGATATAAATGTATTTAAACACACTTGTAAATTTTTGAAAACAATATATCAATTTAGAATTTATTTACACAAATAAAATAATTAATCTTAATATAAAACCAATTTATAACCATAATTAAAATATTACTTGGTTAATTATCTTTGAAAATAATAATTTTCCAATTTCAAATAATTTAAATCAAGAGATTATCAACATTTTAAACTCCTGGAAATTCCGGGATATTACAGCTATAAATCATTGAAATCAAATTGGAGGTTAAATGAATTTAAATAGAATTTAATTTGATTCAAATTGGAAGTGAACTAATGTAAATATAAATTAATGAATGTTAACTAATTGAATTGAGAATGAATGTTAGAAAAATCCAACGTTAATGAATCAACTTCGATTAAGATTGAAAACCAAGTCAATAAATATTAATGAGAAGTGAATTTATATTGATTGGTTATGGATTTGTTGGATGATAGTTGGATGATGGTTGATTGATGGTTGCATTTGTTATTTTGTTGCATTTTCTATGTTGGCACATGTAGTTGTTATGTTGCTATATTGTGTATACTGATATTATTTTCATATATGCATGTTTCTCATGGTTTGTTGAGTGTTTAGTAGGTGCAGATTGCGCTTGCTTCGCATTTGGAGCTCGCTTTCGCGCTATATTAGCCGTATATGCTCGCTAACAATATATAAGGTACATATCTCGGATTACATACCGTACTTTTACACTTTTTTCCCTACGGGATTCCTCATCACTTGATGAGATGTATATTTGTGATATATATACTGTCATTTTTTTTCTTTCCGATCGAGCCGCGCAAAGGAGACTCTGCCAAAAATTTTCGTAAAATCCGGGTGTTAGAAAATTTTTCAAGTTTTAAATTTTTTTAATATAAATTGTTTTGATAACTAACTTTTAAAGTTGGAAAGCCGTTCGGAGTAACTTAGTGGAAGCGTAGTTATGACTTTATAAATGGAATTTCATTATTTTATAAGTTGGTAACTTTGAATAAAATATATCTAATGTTGAATTCTATACATAGTTCCTTTTCCCTTCTTTTTTTTTTCGGGGACGAAAAGTTTTGAGTGGGGGAGAATGTAACAACCCGTAAATTTTCGATAATTAAAATAGCTAATTTAATTAGATTTCGTGATCTAGTGTTAGAAAAAAATTGTAAGTCGTTTGGAATAATAATAAATGTTGAATCCATTGAGTATAATAGAGTAATTGATTGATAAGTAAAATCTATTTAAATCAAATATTGAATATTGAACAGGTAAATTGTTTAAATTAAATATTTAAAACTTATTGAATAATTGAATAACTGTAGAATGAAAATAGTGTTCTAAATTGTGAATTGGTTTTAAAAGTTGATTCTTATAAGTTCAATTTCAATATTTCAAAAGATAATGAATTATTGGATAATCGAAATTGTTTAAATTTAATATTTGGAATTTATTGAATAATTTGATAATGGGAATCGAATAACCGTATAATGGAAATGGTTATTCTATAATTTTAATGCGTTTCAAAAGTTAAATTTTTAAGTTCGTTTTTGAATATTTCAAAAAAAAGCGATTTAAGAATAATCAAATTTGTTTAAATTTAATATTTCAAATGTTTGAATAATTAAATTCCGAAGTTGATATGATTAATTTGATATTGAAATTTAATATATGAAAATAGAGTGAATAATTGAAATTTGATTTAATATGATTCAAATTGGTTTCCAAAGTGAATGTAAGTTATATCGAGATTATAATAGAGTTAATAAGAATTTAATATTTGGAATTTATTGAATAATTGAATAACGGGTTTAATATGATTAAAAATGATTTGTAAAATTTTATTTTATCATATTAAAGTTAGAATGATGGTGTAGAACTTTTAAAATTGAATTTAAAAGTAAATTTGTGAAAATTGAATATTTTAATATTTAATTATCGACTGAAAAATAGCCAATTTTCGAACAGTCTCAGAATTGGACGAAACTAGTTCCATTGTATCCGTAATAGTTTGTTATTATCGGATTTTAATTTTCGTAGCAATCGGAGTTTTCGTTTGACCGTGGTAGCTCGAAACGCATCGAAATTGTTTTAATATTAATTTGACGAGTTAAAATAGTCATTTTTCAAACAGTCTCGGATTTCGACGAAATCAGTTTTATCGGATCCATAACGTGATATTATTGTAAGATTTCAAATTTCATGTCAAACAGATTTACCATTTGTCCGGTGCAAGCCAAAACGCATAGAAATTCGTTTAATCGGTTTAATTTAAATTTGATCGTTTTTTTCCGTAACTCGCACATACAATCAAATTAGCCTCCGAAACCTATTCCATTGTGTCCGGAACGTGGGGTAAACCTTAGAAACGCCAGCCGGCACGCGTTGTTTGGAGATCGTTTGAGAAAATGGTTTATAAGTGGATTTAATATTAAAATAATAATTAAAATTGTTATAAAGGCACGTTCAATTGCAAAACCCTAGCTAATAACTTCAGGCCGCCACGTTTATTTTCTATGGCCGAGAATTCTTCATCTTCTTCCACTAAATTCTTCAAATCCACACATAAATTCGAGAATCGTCCAACTTCAAAGTTAAAGAGCTCGTCGAGAGCTAGTTATCCAACGGTGATGATGTTAAACGGAGCTACGGGTTGGCTGCAATTGAAGTTTGAACGGCCACGTTCGAGCATGATTCTCGAGCAACAGTGGGGGTCGAGCTTCCTACTGCTTTGGTTGTGGATGGAGGCAAGTGTGAGCTTCGAAGTGGCGGAGTCAGATCGTTGTAGAAGTGAGCGTGGTAGAAGAAAAATTCAAAGGAAGAACGGCGGCCATGGGTTCGATATCGCGCGCGTGAAACTGGAGAGGGAGGAAGATAGTTGCGTGCATGGCCTGGATTCAATGAAGCTAGATCAACGGTCCAGATGGTTTGGGTTAGAATAGATAATATAAATTTTAAACTATCATAACTTTGTCATACGAGATCGAAAAATTGCAAAACAAGTTGCGTTGGAATCGTATGGACGAGCTCTACGCTATGGAATTGGATTGGAGCCGTTTTGAGCTAGTGGAAATTTTGGATAAAATTAAATGCTCGTTTAATTTTATTCGAAATAAACGCTGGAACTACATTGAAATCAAGGTGAGTGTTTTCTAACGCTCACAACGTACTGAATATCTTTATGGTAGTTAAGTTTAATATTATGAAGTGATATGAATTTTATTTGTCGTTGTTTGATAAAATTTAATTGTCATATAGATTGTCATTTGAATTAACCGTCGAAACTTAAATTGACAGTTAGATTGAAATTAAAATTGAATTACGATTAAATTACCTGACATTGATAACTATGAAATTGCTATGAGTTGTATTGCCTATTGGATGATGTATTTCGATGGATGTTATTGGTTGATATTTAAATATTTGGATGTTTATTTGCTTATATATATACTGTTATGCATACATATGAAACTGTGATTTGATTTAAGTGATATATATTCATCCCTGACATTTAATTGAAATAAATAATTACTTGGCCATAGGATAGAAAATTATATACGGACGCCGAATTGGCTAAATTAATAATTTTAAAAATCATCGATTTGAAATTTATTTAAATGATTGATTTAAAAGTTATAAATAGAAATCAATTTATAGAAATCGAACTTATCGAGAAATTGAGTTTGGAATGTAAAAATAAATTTTGGTTAAAAGAAATTGTTAAATAATTAAAGTGGAGACTTGCAATTTAAAATCGGGATATGATTGAATTTCGAAAATTGATTTGTTTAAAGATTGAACCTTAATTCGAGCTTTGAATATTACTAAGTAAAAGTGATATAAAAATGATATTTTGAAATCGAGCTTGGAATTGAATCATATTTGAAATTTGGATTTAAACTTGAATATTGATGGATAATTTTGTCAAATGTTATAAATGGATAATTTTGAAAAATCAAGCTCCAAATCGATATGAATTGAAATTGAATAAATTGAAGGTGAATGTAAAATTGAATTAATTTGAAGTCAAAGTTGACATTGATTTGAATTGAAATTGAAATTGAATCGGTAAAAGGAAAATTGAAATTGTTTTGAATTGGGAAGTTATAATTGAAATGGGTTCGGTTTTGAAGCTGTTTTATTTGTTTTCCAAATTTCTCAGTTATATAAACCATTTTTGAATACTTAAATTATTTTAATCTATTTTAAATCTACTTAACCCAATTTAAATTATTTTAAACTAGTTTATCTATTTTAAATCCATTTTTAGATTTTAAGTATCTTTTACTGTTTTAATTATTTAAAACTACTTTTAAAACTACTTAAACTATTTTCTAAAAATTTCAACCTGGTTAATAAGGTGAAATGTTTATGTTTGAATCTTGAATTTGAATACGAATTGGATTAAATGAAGTTGCAACCTAAATTGAAATTCGAAATGATTTTGAAATCGAAATGAGATATTGAGGCGGAAAATGATTTTTGAAACGAAATCTTACATTTGAATAGATACGATGATATTTGAAATGGATTTGATTTTTGAAGCGAATATCATATTTTGATATCAATTATGAATCGATTTGAAATGTAAAAGAGCCAACGGTGTAATAATACGTAGTTATTAAAGAGACCGGGATCGGATATGGACATACTCTCTGTCCATACCGAAAACCACTTTAATAACTATTATACGCGGAATGTTGATCCAGAATGAAGTGGATGGTTTGGTGAACGCGTTGATTGAAGAAAGAGAACGATATTGGATGACCCCTGACATGACTAAAACAGGAGCCGCGCCGGGCCATTGAGGTTCGCCACCTCTAGCGGACACACTTCTTCGTTACCATATTTATTACATTTGTGATGTGATTTGGGTGCACCCCTTGATTTGGGAGTGTTGTTTCGCGGTGTTGGGGTAGCTACTGGCTATGCTCAACATCAGTCCGGATCACGCAACTACTAGTATCCTAGTTGGTATCGCCTCATGTACCCTGTCATACTGATTATCCTATTCGCGACCACTACGTTTGGTTTTGTGTTATACCTATGGGGTACCCTCTGATAACCACCAGTTTACGATGGGGCTTACGGTGTTGTATAGACTATGGCATTATAAAAATGTGTTAAGGGGGATTATGGTAACGCCTTAACGCTATTTTGATACTTTATATTACTGATAGGCATTATCTACTTAGTGTACATTACTACATAGTAGATAGTTTAACGGATCCTTAAGAGATGGAAAATCCCGTAACATCTCTTGAGTTATTGCACGCACGTTGACACTGGATATGAGATGTCAAACCCCATAAACATCTCTGACGCCGTTACACTCATATTTATTTACGATTGATTTAACTTTCATAAGGATATTTTAGTCCTGACTCGAGTGTTTTGTCTTTTCATTACGCTCGGGTCAGTCCTGGGTTTTCAGATTTTTGAAGATCTATTCTGGAGGATGAAGACGAAGATTTGCTATACTATTACTATTATTACCCTTGCATCATGCTATCTGCTGCATTATTTTAATTGTTCTGTTACATATGTATAACTCTGATAAATGTTGTATAAATAATTGTCAAAGTATAGTAAACAGCTTCCTGAACTGTTTATTTGACTATTATATTTTATCGTTCCGCTGCGAGATTCTGTGTTGTTTCATTTCCTTTATTTCTTTTCTTTTCTTTTCTTATTTACCCCAATAACCATCTGCCCTTTTGAATGGTTTGGAATCGGCATGTGTATTTGATCGTCGGTTTAAACTATCCAAAAAGGCGGGTCGTTACAGCAAAACAGTTCAAATTCGAAAACTGCAGCACTTCAGAAGTGCTACTATAGGTATATTTAAATTTATTCCACATAGTTAAATTCAGAACTACAGCACTTCAGAAATGCTACTGTAGGTATATGTAGTATATTCGACATATATTTCAATTCAGAAACTGCAGCACTTCAGAAATACTGCTATAGGTATATTCAGTATATTCAACACATAGTTCATTAAACCACAACATTTCTGAAACGCTATAATTTCTGTTATAAGCTTTACTATACCCTTTAAAACAATATATCTTCAACCTTTCTCATTTTTGACTTATCAAACTTATTTCTTTTTTCAAAATTATTTATTTGAATATTACTTAACTTATAATTTAAATAAAATAACATTTTATTAATAAATATCCAATTGAAATTAAGATTCATTTGTTAAGTCAAATACTTTATAAATTGCTTAACTCTTATTTCAACAATTACTTAATATTTTATTTAAAATACCCATTTCATAAATAAAATATTCTTATCACTAAGTTAAGCTTAAAAGTCATTTAAACCCCGAATATTCAATTATTATGTCAAATCAAAATTTACAATTTAATCATTAATTTGCTTTTACATTTTGACTTATAGAAAACATTATAACATTTATTTAAATCATTTAAATCCAATTTAAGTTAAAATATCATATTTTATATTTCAAAATACTTAAAAATATTCACATTAACCATGGGTTTGTATATAATTTTCTAACCTAGATCAAGTGATACAGATATATATCATTTCAATCCGTAATTTAAAAAGAAAAGTCTAGGTTCTATCATTTCAAACCCACAATCCTAAGTCAAACAAAACAAATAAAAATCACTTGATCCTATCATTTCAGCTCATAACAATTTTTCCCTATTCTAGTGTCTGTTCGGGTATGTATCATTTCAACCCGTAGTGACTTTATTCTACAAGGAACTTGCAGTGATGGAAATAGTAAATAAAATAAACAATATAGCATCATATAACATATCAGATGATGTAGCAGGTTTATAAGCAGGTTTTTTCATCATATAACCATATCACAAGCATATATGAACTTATCAACATAGCAAATTCATTACTACATATCTACTTGTCATCGTTTCACAGTTGTATAAGTACGGGATGTCTAGAGTGAATAATTCACCTCTAAAGCTAGAGATCAAATTCAAAATACAAAATCCCAACTCTACAAAGCATGAAAAGGAATGACTAGATTCGAGAAGAAGTAACACCCAAATCCAAATCTTGTGGATAACAAAATATATAACATATATAAGAATATAATTCAACATCATATTATAAATCAAAACAATGAATAAAACATGAACCAAAGTGAAACAAAATTGGTTTAAATCAACAAGTGGGCTCGGCCACTATGTAAATGGCTCAATCATCACCCACATAGCTCGGCCATGATCTAATTTGTGGCATAAGGGCTCAACCTTTGTCATCTATGCACAACTAGGGGGTGAAATATGAAGGAGATGGCAAGCAAAATCAAGTGGAGGCAAAGGCATGGATCAAGAGGAGTTTTGGGTTTGGCCCTACGCAATTGTGCTCGGCCAAGATGCAAGGTGGCTCGGCCATGGCATGTCTTTGGGTCAGATCTGGTCAAGGCACATGAATAGGCTTGGAGATGGGATGGTCACGACTAGGTGACGGAGTTTGTGTTGAGGCCGAGACAACAAAGAGGAGTGGATGCATATGAAAGGCCCGGCTAGGGTTTTTTTTCAAATTTTGGTGAAGGGCTTTGTTCTAGGGTTAATGGCCCTTATATGGGGATGATGTAAGGAGGTGGATGCCAATCATAGTGGTGGTAAAGAGGTGAGATGAGGTCGGCGAAGGTGGTTTCCGAGCAAAACAAATAGAAGAGAAAATGAAAAGAGAAAAGAGAAGGAGGAGGAGCCATGAACTTACTGTAATTTTTCTCTTCAGGAAACAAATGAATTTGAGATGTGAGAAACTAAATTTTGTACGTGAATTGCAAAGTAGAGTGGCGGCTAGGGTTATGGGGAAGGGTTGTGAACAGTTAGGAATTGAAGAGGGTAGAAAATGAAGAGCCTACATGATTTCCAAGCAAATAAACATAAGACTCTTTGAATTTCCAAGCCTAAAAATCCAAATAAAATCCAATATAAAAGAGAATGGAAAAATAAAATAAAATAGGAAATAGAAAAGCAGAAAAATAAAAATAAAAAATAGACAATATTTAATGAAATTAATCGTGTGTAAAACGCTGAAAGTTATGAAATTTAAAAAGTATAAAACGGAATTTTACTAAATGAAAAGCAGAACTAATATTAAAATAAAATACAGTTTCAAAGAAAAAGATTAGAATTAAAAATTCAAATTTAAAACTTCAACTGTGGTCAAACTTTGACTTTCAATTGGCCAAAATATAAAAATTTCAGAAAATGTTTATTTTATTGTATTTGGAAAAAAATTATAAAAAAAATCCAAAATTATATTGGAAAATTCCAAAATTTTAAATTTTAAGTAATTGGAATCAAAATTTCAAATAAAATGAATTAAAATTATTTATAAAATTTATGGGTTGTTACAGTTCTGAAGTGAATGGGCAAGAAAATGAAAAGATGAATATATAGTAGGTAGAAAGTAAGGGCAAAAATTGGAAGAAAAAAATCTAGAGCCAAGTGGAATAAATGACTCAGGGAGAATTCAGTCGGTTGAATGTATAGAATCAGCCGTTTGAATTCCTATGAATCTCAACCTGCAAGCAGTTCATTTTTGAACTAATTCAAACAGCTGTTTGAACAGATTCAATCGTCTGAATCTGGGAAAAATTGTTCCCTGGATAATATTTAGCCGTCTGTTTTGTCATAGACAACCAGCTGAATTTTTTCTGAAACTTATTCCAACCTTTTATTTTTATAACAACAATTATATAAAAACAAAGCAAATAATTTTATAAATAAACAAAAAAGAAACTACATATCAACAAAATAAATATTTAAAGATTTGGAAGAGCAGCTTGGAGTGTGATATTCATCTGGTGCTATTTTTGTGTTCTCTTGAAATGGCTTGAGCGGTGACCATCTATTGCCGCCTTCCCAAGAATTCGGAGATATTGGTGGACGCTGTGGCAATGGTTCCCAAGTATTGTGCCGGGTTGGACAATAAATAGGAGACGGTTGATGAACCGTGTTCTTGGATGAAGAACTATAGAATTTTAAAGCGATTTGTTCCAAAAAGCTTAAACGTTTGGCATTAACTTTTTGTTCATAATAAAGTTCGCATTGTAATTCCAGTGTTTCTCTTTAGTAGTGTTGAATGTCATCTATCTTTTCTTTGGTAGATGGCGATCCAAAGAATAGAGACCGTCTCGTTCTTTTACCAGGTGGAGAGTAACCAATGTGTGTAGAAGGAGGAACAATTGGAATTGGTTCATAAATCGGTGTTAGAGTAGGTAAATTCACCGATCTCGAACAAGGAGAAGAATATGATAGAGCAGAGGCTTCATAATTATGCTGGGAAGACATATTTTGTGTATGAGAGTTGAAAAAGTTTTCAAATGAATACAAAAGAGAAAGAAGGAGTAGATATATTTATATTTAAGCTTTCATATAAATAGAAAGAATACTGGTGGTTAGGATGTTAGGAACTAGAGAAAAAATGGATGGTAGTTAAAAAATTGTAAGGTAAAAAATAAACTATAAAAAATAGAATATAATCTAAAAATAGATGTAAAGAAAAGAGTAGTTTAGTGGTAAAGTACCAGATTTTCAAATAAGAGATCCCGAATTCGAGTGTTGATTTTTTTTTTTTTTTTTTTTATAAAAAGTTTATAAATCCTTTATGGACATAATTCCTAATTATCATCTTAATTTTATGAAGATATTTTCATTTAAAGGTTTTGTAAATATATCTGCCAATTGATTTTCAAAGGATATAAATTATAGTCTGACTAAATCCTTTTCAATACTATCACGAAGAAAAAGATGACGTATGTCAAAATGATTAGTTCGTGAGTGGTTGATTGGCTTTTTGGATAAGTTTGTAGCACTAATACTATCACAAAAAATCGTTGATTTACATAGATTAACTCCAAAATCCTGTAGTGTTTGTTGCATATAAATGACTTGAGCACATGCTAAAGCAGCACAAATATTTTCTGCCTCACAAGTTGAAAGTGAAACACAATTTTGTTTCTTGCTAAACCAAGAAATTAAGGATTGTCCAATGAAGTGATAAGTCCCACTAGTACTTTTTCGGTCCGTTCGACATCCTCCAAAATCAGCATCACTATATGAAACTAACTCAAAAGGACATTCTTTGGGATAGAAAAGTCCAAAATCTTTGGTTTTTCTTAGATAACGTAATATGCGGTTTACTACTCGCGTATGTGATTCTTTAGGATTTTCTCAAAATCGTGCACATAAACAAACATTCATTGTTATGTCAGGTCTACTAGAAGTTAGGTAGAGTGATGATCCAATTATACTTCGATATAATTTTTGGTCAACATTTTTGCCATCTTCATCTCTATCGAGATGAACTACTGTACTCATTGGAGTTTATTTAGCAGAAGTACTTCCATATTAAAGATTTAATTAGATTATTACAATATTTTTCTTGATTAATAAAAATTCCATTTTCTAGTTGCTTAGTTTGTAATCCAAGAAAATTGGATAATTCTCCCATATGTGACATTTCAAATTCTTTGGTCATAATTTTCGAAAATTCCTGAAATAATTTTTCATTTGTAGAGCCAAAAATAATATCATCTACATAAATTTGAATAATTAAAATATTCTTTTTAGTTCTTTTAATAAAAAGAGTTTGATCAACCTTTCCAATTTCAAAAGCAGAATCTATTAGATAGTTCTTAAGACGTTTAAATCAGGCACAAGGTGCTTGTTTTACACCATATAAGGATTTCTTAAGTTTATAAACATGGTCTTGAAATTTTTCATGAGCGAATAATTGAGGTTGTTCAACAAAAACATTTTCTTTTATATAACCCTTTAAGAAAGCAATTTTAACATCCACTTGATAAAATTTGAAATTATGAAAACATGCAAAGGCAGTAACATACGTATTGCTTCAAGTCATGCAACCGGAGCGTATTGCTTCAAGTCATGCAACCGGAGTAATGTTTCGTCATAGTCAATTTCTTATTCTTGATTATATCGTTGTGCAACTAATTTAGCTGTATTTATAGTTATATTACCTTGTTCAAATGCTTTATTTTTAAATACCCATTTAGTACCAATGACTATTTGATCACTTTGTCTAGGAACTAGTTCCCAAGCTTCGTTTTATTCAAATTGGTTTAGCTCTTCTTGCGTAGCTATAATCCAATAGTCATCTGCAGATGCTTCTTTTGCAATTTTAGGTTCGATTTTAGAAAGAAAAGCAACATGGCCCATTTGATTAAGTTGATTTCTAGTTCTAACATGTGAATCAATTTCTCCTATGTCATTTTCTACTAGGTGGTCTCGTAAAATTCTAGGAGGAGATCTTAATTCATTTTCATTATAAATAATGTTTTCATTTTCTTCAAAGTTGTAACAATGTTTTCATCTTCCAAAAATATTATTTTGAGTAACCGTATTTGTGACCGTCTTAGGTATATCCTCATCATCCTTAAAATTAATATTAAATTCAAAATTTTGTCGAATAAAACATGAAGAGTTTCTTCGTTTGCTTTAGTTTTTTTGAAAATTCGATAAGCTTTGCTTCGTTCTGAATATCCTATGAAGATTCCTTTATCGGATTTTGGATCGAATTTTCTAAGCTGGTCTTTTATATTTAAGATAAAACATTTTGAACAAAAGTTTTAAAATATGAAATGTATGGTTTTCTTTGATGAAAAAGTTCATATGGGGTGTGTTTTGTTAGGCTGATGGAAACACGATTTGGAACGTAGCAAGCAATTGCTACAGCTTCTGCCCAGAAATGTTTGGTAATGTGTTTCCATTTAACAAAGTTCTTGCACATTCTTGTAACGTTCTATTTTTCCTTTCTACAACACCATTTTGTTGTGGAGTCCTTGGAAAAGAAAAATTACGGTAAATTCCCTTTTTATTACAAAAATGTTTAAGTGCTTCATTTTCAAATTCACCTCCATGATTACTTATAATATTTTAAATTTTTAAATTTTTGAGATTTTGAATTCTTTTTGCAAAATTCTTGAAATTTTCAGATGTATCACTTTTACTTTTTTAGAAAATAGTCCAAGTATATCTTGAGAAATCGTCTACTATAACAAACACATATTTATTATGATTTATAGATTGAATTTGAGTTGGACCAAAGAGATCTAAATGCAAGAGTTGTAAAGGTTGCATAGTAGAAATATTTTTCTTTGATTTAAAGGATGATATTGACAATTTTCCTTATTGACAATCATCACAAATATTCTTTACTTTAAAATTCATTTTTGGTAAACCTTTTACTGAATTACTTTTAGATAATTTATTTATAATTTTGAAATTAATATGAAAAAATATTTTGTGCTATAACCAAGGATCATTTTTTGGCTATTAAACACATATTTTATTATGATTTATACTCATATTTAAAACATAAATATTTTTATCTCTAAAACCTTTAAAAATAAGATTTTTATTTTGATAAAAAATGCTACACTTATTTTCAGAAAAAGAAATATTGAATCCTTTTTCACATAATTGGCTGATACTAAGTAAATTATGCTTCAAATTTTTAACTAATAAGACGTCTGTAATAAGAGGTGAATTAGATATACCTTTATTGCTCACATTGCCTTTGCCGATGACATATCCTTTGGAATTATCCCCAAATATGACAGAACCCCCATCTAAGTAATTAATGTTTGTTAGCATCTCTTTATTTCCTATTATGCATTTCGAGCAATCACTGTCTAGTATCCATTTTTATCTCTTTTTGGATGGTACCTGCAAAATGTAGAATTAACATTGGTACCCACCATTTTATTTGGGCCCTAAGAGTTAGGTCGTAGGAAGCCAAACCCAAGAGGGTTCAGAATTCGTTTTGAAATTTTGTTTTTGTTTTTTATGAATAGTTTTTATAAAAGATTTTGTATACTTATTTCTAATTGAAGAGTTATTTGTTTTAGGAACCCAAATTTTAATTGATGTAGTAAAATTTGAAATTTTAGAACTGGGTTTTTCAACTTTATTTTTATATGAAGAATTCTTTTTCTTTGGAATAATTTTTGAGAATTGTTTATATCCTAGTCCTCTTTCATTTGAAACAGTCTGAGAATTTTCTTTAATTTTGGAAATATTTTCTCTACCTTTATTAAAATTAGAAACATTTTTAGTAATGTCTTCTAACTTTGTTTTAAAGCTAGAGTCATCTAACTCTAAAATCTTGATATTTGATTTAAGGTCATGATTTTAATTAATAAAGCATAATTCTTTTCTTTCTAAGTTTCTATCTCTTGACTTAGTAGAGAAAGTTGATATGTCATGTTGGAACAAGATTCTTGAGTAACTTGGAGTTCTTCTTCTAAAATTTTCTTTTCATCTCTTAGCATTTCTACTTCGATTTCATTTCTATTCAATTTTTCAAGAGCTTCTTTATACTTTCTGTTTTTTTTCCTTTTAATTTATTAATTAATTTTGAATTGATTTCCAAAAGGTCATTAAAAGTTAGATCACTTACCTCGTCTTTTGTATCCATAAAACAAATGTTGGCTTGTTTTGAATCACTATCCAAGTCACCTTCTGATGATGAAGATGATTTTGTATCATCCCATGTGATAGAGAAAGATTTATTTATGAATCTATCTTTCTTGTGCTTATACTTGTCTTTCTTTTTCTCAAGGTAGTCTTTCTTGATGTGACCTTTCTTGTGACATTCATAACATTCTAGAGTAGATGTTGATGGTTTGTTGGTGTTGTTATTGTTGCTAGAGTTGTTCTTGTTATTTCTAAATTTGTTGCTCTTTCTAAATTTCAAGAACATTTTGAAATTTTTAGCATTAAACGCCATATCATCTTCATCTGAATCCGATTCATCTTTTTCTACATGGAATGCTATATTTTTCTTAGCTTGAGCCTATACTCAATTTTCCTGGAGATTAACTTCATAAGACATTAGATTTCCAAACAACTCTTCTGGTTTTATGGTTGAAATGTCATCCGCTTCTTCAATTTCTAAGAATTTTCGTTCCCATTCATCCATTATTGATTTTAGGATTTATGAAACAATATTGCAAACTGTGTAATTTTCTCCTAATGCTATCAAAGAATGATATATATCTTAAAATATAGAGTACATTTCATTTATAGTTTCATCTTTCTTTATTTTAAAATTCTTTAACCTAATTTTGAGCATAGAAATTTTACTTTGTTTAACTTTGTTAGTTCCTTCATGTGTAACTTTAAGTTTACGCCAAATTTCATGAGCAGTTTTATACATGCTTATTCTGTTAAACTCATTTTTGTCCAATGCACATACAACATATTCATAACTTTAGCATTTGCAGTGGCATCTAATTTTTGAGTGTTAGACCATGCTGAATATTTAGTAGTAGGAATAATATATTTAGATTGCATAATGTTTCAGGTTTCATAACTACTTGCTTGTATATAGATTCTCATCCTAGTAGCCCAATAGTTATAGTTCATTCCATTAAATGGAGGAGATCGTGCAATAGATTGACCTTCTAAAAAGGTAGTGTTAGAAACAGTACTGGTGTTGTTTTCCATATTAAAGCAATATCAGACAATTATGTTACGGTTACATGATGGCCTTGCTCTTGTAACAAATGAAAGTCACTGCGCTATAGGATCGTGTAATATGGATAAACTACTTGCGCAGAGTAATAATCAAGTAAGAAAATAATTAAGCAGTAAAGTAAATGACACCGAAGATTTTTATACTGGTTTGAACTCTCATTATACGTCCAGTCCTAGACTTCTTCTGAAATTAAACTATTAATCCTCACTTAACCCGAAGGAATAGGTTTACACCACTTGAGCAATCGAACATGACTGCAACCACCTAAGCAACCAAATAGGACTTCTACCGCCTGAGCAACCGAACATGACTTCTTTACAAATAACAAAGATATTATACTCTTTAAATAGCACTGATAAGCCAATTAAGTACAATCTTCCTATAATCCTCTCCTTTTTGATATATAGTGTAATGTGCCTTGAGAATTGTGGAAGATAGAGTGATTAATGATCGGAGAATATAAGCAGTTTGAGTGTAGTTTGAAAATAGAGAATAGATAAGAATTCAAGAATATTAAAATCAGTATCGGTGAATTATTTGTTGAATTATGAAATCTATTTATAGAGATTAAAAAATTTCAACCACTGTTGAAAGGTAATGATGAAAAGAAATAGGTGCAACTGTTGGTTTGAAGATGTTTCTCTTCGATGAAGAGAAGTGTCTTTTTAGAAAATAACCGTTGAAAATTATTCAGCCGGATGAAATTATTAATTCAGCCTTCTGAATTAAACAAAATCATAAACATCAAGGAAACATGCTATTTTAGGCTGATTCAGCAGGCCGAGTAAACAATATTCAGCTGGCTGAATATTGTGAAACAATAAATTTGTTCGACATTCAGCCGGTTGAATAAATGCATTCAACTGGTTGTTTTCAGCCGGCCGTGCATGGTAGGTATGTGTGTATAAGTTATATATATCAATTCAGGAGAGATTTTAACATAACACTAAATGATATAAAGACTCTAAACAAGGAACTAACAACTTCAAAGACACTCTGAATATGAATCTGTACCAAATCTCCTGAATAAATAATTAGTACACCCAAAATATTATATATAGCTTGTCATTAATCAAAATAATGTTAAATTGAGATTTCAACTAAGGAAACTTATGGTAATTATTTATTTATCTACTCATATTATTTTTTGATGTACCCATTAAAAACAATGTTATATTTTGAATTGTTGTACTACGGATATGTGCTGGTTGTTATTGGTATTGTGTTGTGGATTTTAATGACATTTAAATTTTGAATGAAATAGGTTCTGTTTATATTATTATACTTTACTCTTCTGTTGTGAGCTCTAAATAAGTAGATAAATAGCTCTGCATTGTTCTTTATACCAACCAACAACTAACTTTGGAATGGGTCTAAGTTCCATTGGGCATTTTTTAGGTTGGAGTTTAGGTCCATTTCAGAGTGAGTTGTTACAGAGGTCCCCCATTGATAGTGTTGATCGTAATTCTTCTTTCATGTTTCCTAGGTCCTTCTCCACTAGCACCAGCCTACTCCCTTTGATCCATCTGCCCATGGGGTCTTTTGTTGATTTTCCCATCATCATGATGGTCACTCATGTACTATTATAATTTTTTTCCCTGATTAGATCCTTGATTATATACTTTGAATTTCGTCACTTAATAGTATTATACCTATGAATCTCATGGAAGTGACAACGCTTCTTTAAGGGCTTTTCTCATTCAGTTGCCTTCCTCTAATAAGGCTTTTTATAATTTTTTATCCCTTGCATTGCAAGATAAATATTCTTATAGTCTCATTCAATGGGGTATAATCTTCTGGTTTTGTATATCTTGAACGCTTCTTGAATTCTGACTTCTTTCCACCAGTGCCTCGATACCTTCCTTAACGATTGTTATTATTATTTCCAACATTAACTGCAACGTTCCCAGTGCTCTCACTACTTTTCTTAATTACAACATTTCTCTACATAACTTCACTCTACAATCTAGCACCAGGTTTCCTAGTAGCCAAGTCTGCCTCTTCTAAGCGTAGAAATTAGGATGCCTAGCAATAGAATTCCTCTATGGTAGGTGGTTGTTTTCTCTTCAGCCACAAATTAATCTGTATCAAGGTGCATTCCTCAGATTAATATCATCAACACAATATCCTCCTTCAGGTTGCTCCCCTTCGCCATCGATGTATTAAATCAACTCAAATTTCTTTTAGAGTTTTCATTGAACCCTTGATGGACTCTTGGCAAGGACATCACATCCGTTAATCGAACAACGTGGAGCCTAAACTACTCCATAAACTTTTTTTTTACCAACATATCAAATGAAGATATGAATTTCGACGAGAGCCTAGTAAACCACATCTTAGCCATCCTGCCTAAACATATCAGGAAACATTTATATCTCACTGCATTATTTACTCAAGCACCATCTATGTGCCATTTATACTTCAACGGATGATATCTAAGGTCTATGGTCCCATTTTATAGTGATATCTTAGGCATGATGAATTTCTATAGATAACATTCCTGCAAGATATCATCCATGTATGGGGTCCTGTAGGGTGACGATCCACATCCATCAGAAATTATGTGCTGATTCTGATTCACCTGTATTCTCACATTGTTACTATGTATTTATAGCTAGTTGGATTGACTGGATGATGAACACCGCGATTGCCCCAAGTATTTAGGTCCATAAATTTTCTAGATTAGTTCCATGATGTGTAAGCTCCCTTACCTCTGGGAGAACTATTCATCCAGTTCTTTGTTGTTTACATTCTTTCTTAGATGGCTCAGTGGAATTTTCTTAAACACCATCACTCTGGCAACCATTAACCTACTCAAAACAAACATCAACCTCCTCTTGTAATTCACCATATCAATCATAACCTAGTTTGACAACTTGGTACCAACTCGTGACAATTTGGTGCTAAGTTATGGTCTGTCGGCAAGAGCTTTTCCAAGTCCCATTTTCATATTCTACTTTCCATCTCTTTGATTTTTGTCTAATGAAGAAGAACTCTCTTCTTCCCAGTCAGATGATGATGACTCTCAAGGACTCTTCATTTGCTTTAGGTAACTAAGTCATCAAAGCATTATTTATCTCCATCTACTTTAGCATGGATGCTTGACTCTCCAACATCTTTTGGTTCACCATGATCGTCATTTGGTACAAATCCACCCTAGTTACCATCTTTATTGCAATCGAAGCTTCAGTAAGTGAGGGTTGATTTGTCACATCTCCAGGATGAGAGCCTTCATTTTCATCATCATTGCTGGGCCTTGAGGTGGTTGACTTCTCTTTGTCCTTCCTTTGTGCTATAACTCTTGTAGATCCAATGATAGAATCTCTTCTAATTTGAATAAGCGTATATTTTATGACAACTACTTTCTAGATCTAACATGTGGATAGTTTAAATCCAAAGTTTAAAGATAGATCTATAAGTAAGAATCTTGAAATCTGTCAATGAAAGCTAATAAATGTTTGCATCAAAAATGAGACAAACACCCAATTGATTAATAAGTAGTAATTATGGACAATAAGAAATTATGAGGCAAGAACACACAAGAATTATAGTGGTTTGATAAGATCAGTAGCATATATGCCCCGTTATCCTTTTAATGATTTGTTATTTCTTTTACAAGAATCATTTTACAACTCGGTTGCTTACAATTCGGGTAAGGGTCTAACAGACTCTTAGGGTAAAATCGAATAATTCAGAAAACAAGAAAAACTATCATATTCTTTTGCAATTCTCCTTCTGTTTGTAGATGAAGATTATTGAAATAAGATCCAAACTTTTCTGCCTACGTTCTCCACATTCGTTTTGATGCTCCAGATGAAAATCAAACTAGATCAGCAGGAGTTATAACTCATCGAATTTTGATAACTCAGTTATGGGTCATATGGCTTTATTCCTAAGTTTTCTTTGGCTTTGCTTCATCTTCCATTCTTGAACAAGTTGCACTAATGAGTCATCACACACAAGTTGGTACCGAGTTGTGAGCCATAACTCGGAATCAAGTTGTGCTCTTGGCTAGAAGTTTCAACTTTTTCTCCTTGCTAGTTGATTTGTCTTCAAGAATGATTAAGTACCTTCTCATGACGAGCAAGGGTCAGTACTAATTCTTAGAAGTTCACGTGAATTATGGCATCAAACATGTGTTCTAGGCTTCCTTGTTTATTTTATGACCATTCGATTCATCGAGATATGGCTTGGTTTACAAGCATTATAATAATAAGGTTTTTGTTGATTTTAGAGGTATTTTGTTTCTAGGTAAATTTCAAAATGACCTTCCTCTATTAAATGACATATTCCTTACTTAGCTACTATGAGTGTATCTGTCTTCGACTTGGAATAAATAGTAAATGGATCTAAATGAATTTTAGTAATAGGATTTAACTTGAACTGGTTTGGTATAGTGTAATTCAATTGAGTTATGATATAAAGAAAACAATTATGCAGAAGACATTACTTTCTATCATATATGTTGTGTTCTTTAAGTTGTGAGCATTGATGTTATATGTAGTGCAATAATAAAAAATTAATCTTCATAAAACAGTAATATAATAAGTCAAAAATATATTATAAACATTGTTGGCAAATTCATTTGTTGATACTAGGATGAAGTTCCATAAGAACTCAACAATTACAGAACTTGACAAGATTGTCTTTTATTGATTAACAAGAGGTGGATTAATTTTAATTTCGATTTGCTTGGTTTGTTTAGCAAATATTGCGTAGATACTATACTTTTCCACTTGCTATTTCATGGAAAAAGATTAGCATCACTCAATCTATTGAATTGATTATGTGATGATAGGGTAGGAAATAAAATATTTGTTTTTTTGTGCTACCAAATTTTGTAGGCTCAATTACTGGCATTTATCTTGTTGAAACACAACTGAGTTTGACATGATAGAAATACCAGGTTGGAAAAAAGAATAATGAATTTGTTTTGGAATATGGTGGTACTTATAGTGTTATACTTTGCAATATAGTGAAGCACAAGATATTGAATCTAAGTATTTTAACCAATAATTTAAATAATTATTGGTGAGTATATCCAATGATTCTAAATTTAAAATTATAACATACACTTATGATACTTTTATTTTATTTTTTAACGACCATAAAAATATTTTCTGTGATGCATAATAGGGATCAAATTTATTGAAATTCTTTATATAAGCACATCATAGGTCATGTGCTTGTGAATTAACTATCATTTTATGAAAATCAATATGTGTAATATGAAATTTATAAGCCGCCAAACAAATGCATATTTGAGTATCTGATAAAGTAGAGGAATTTTTGAATTTAAGTTTGAAATAATAATCAATCAATAAAAAGAAGTACTTGGTTAGTGCCATTGACATACTTAAGGGAAGACCAACAGTCATAGTTATAGAGCAAAGTAGCATCACCCCTACCCCTCGTGTCCGCTACGTTTTCTTTTTTTTTTTTACTACTTTTGGTACCATTGTCAATGGCTTCTCCAACACCCCTAGAAACATCAAATAGCTCTCACCATATTTTCCTATTCAGATTCTTCCCTTTTGAAGCTTTCAAAATGCGTTGTGCCTTCTCTTTCACTGTCTTCAAATCTATCTGAGACGAACCCATTATGGAACCTTTGAAGTTGATCATGGTTGGATTCTATGAAAGCGTCTTGTTCTGTAATAGTGTCACTATATAGATGGACGTGTGTTATGTAGCATTAAAGGCTTTTTAGATGAATAATGACATTGCAGATAGTGATAAGTGGGCTAAAGCGGAGGTGAAGAAGAGGAAGGGGAACATGGAAGGACAGTAAAAGAGGCCATTGTAGGGTTTATCTGATTATCAGGTCTAAAGCAAATTTGTTTTAAAATAAGTTAGTAGGTAGAAACAAAGCAACACCTAATTCTAGTAGCAAGCGATGAAGAAACAAGAAAATAAGAGGTTAGGAAGAAGTGGCACGAGTAAGAAAACTTAGAAGAAATTGTGCTTAATAAAATGAGTTGCGAAGTGGATGCCCTAGTGAAAATAAAAGAGGGAAAACAACCATATTAGTAAATAAGTTGAATAGCTTTGATAAGGAATTATATTAGTTTATATTTTAAAAGGATGATAATTCCCCGCATTTAACGAAAGAAAATTGTCTTCTATTTTTGTCAAATGCATATTTTCATGTAGTTGAAATATCTTTCCAATGTTCATAACCTATATTACTCGTAAATCGACCCAACATACTTATAGCATGTGTTATGTCTGCTTTAGTGCAATGCATAGCATGCGTAGGACTCTCAATAATACTAGAATATTAAAGTTGAGAAATAGTTCATCCAGTATTCTTCGCTAATTCAATATTAGGATCTAAAAGAGTAGTAGTTGGTTTGTCATTGTAATAACAATATTTCTTAAGGAGCTTCTTGGTGTAGTGAGATAGGGTTAGTATCAACTCTTCCTCTTGATAGAACTAGGCCAGCACGCAGCCCTGTAAATGAGTGAACTTCAATTAAAAAAAAAAATCCATTTTTAGATCTCATTGGGCATATGAAGTCCAAATTAATCAACATCCAACCTAAATAAATTAAAATAAAACTATTATTTTATTTAACTAGTTTATATAAAAGATCTGATTTTGTTCAAGAATAATATATAATGCATATGCGTATCAAATACTCATATACATGTATAGTGCACTATAACATATAGATATATACATAATTAATGTGCCCATGTATAAGTGTTGGGGCTACACTAAAACAGAGATATTTGCCCCTTTATATTATATGTGTGTGTGTGTATTTGTTAACCATCAAGTAATTAGTTGTTACATATACATACACACATAAATATATATATACACACACATAAACATTTGTAGAATTAAATAATGTTTATTTAAAAGATGTTGACCAAATCAAAATAATCCAAATTAATTTTCTAAAATTATTACAATTTTGAATTTAAGATAGAACTGTATCTAAGAGAAAAGAATCTATTTGAAGTTTAAATTCAATTTTCAAATATTAATATGTTAATATATATATATAAACATTTAAAACATCTCTTTTAGTTTTAAAATTTATTTGTAGAATATTAATTGATAAATATAAATCACATATATTTAAAATTGAATTTTTTATTTCGATTGAAACATTTTATAAATTAATATAATATATATTTTTAATAACATAAATTCTTGCTGATTTATATATAACAAATATTTTTTGATTATAAAACCCACTTAGATCTTATAAAAAAAAATTATTTTACGAAGTGCAAATTCTGATGGATTTCTAATAAAAATAGTCTTTTTTCTAATATTTAGGTTAACTTAAACATGTTTAACGTATGTATAAATTATAAGCTGTGTTTTGTAAAATAAATATGTATATATAGACGTACACACATGTGTGCATGTTGAAATAAATATATAAGCATATTTAGATAAACTTTTATGAAATATACATACATACATACATACATACATATATAATCATTACTGAATTCATATTTAATTTAATAATTGTTTAAAAGTTATTTTAATTTTAAAAAATGTTTTTTAATGGCCAAAAGTATATGAATATAATATATATACTCACATGTGGGTTTTTTGATTTAACTGAATATGAATATACTTGGGAAATCAGACAACAAATATATATATATATATATAAATTAGTGATAAAACAAAGATCAATTTATACTCGCATATTGACATGGATGAATGTATATATAAGAAAGTAGAATATAAATTACAAATGGTTGTATCCTTGAATGTTGAATCAAAAATCCTTTGATCCAATCTATACTCCTTCAGAAAATGCAGCCAACTAAAGAGTGCACCACTGCTTTGCAATAGATTTAATTTAATTTTAATTTTTTTTTTAGAAAAGAAGGGAAGAAGCCCTTTATACTTGTGTCCAACTGAGGTAAGGGGCGAAGGTTAAAGTCACAAGAAAATAAGAGAGGATAGATGGTTTATGTAGGTAATAGGAAGAAGCAAATGGTGGAGATCCTTGTCTTCATATTTACCTCTTATCCTTACCAAGTCAAACTAGATATTTCAAATAAATTAATATCTCCTCCCACTAGTATGGCAGCCTATGCATGGGCTCTATGGACCTATAGATATTTCTAAATCCAATTAGCATTTATTAATTTTTGATCCAATTTAAATATTTATCGATATCTTATATAGATATGTACATATATAACTTTATACATGCACTTAATTAAATACTGATTTGATAAAATAAAATAAAATTTAATAATCAATGTTTCATAAATATTAATTAATTTATAACAACTATAATTTAATTAAATCATGTGGTATTTTAGAGTATTTAACATTGCGGTTGTGCGACTCAAAGATGTAAATTCAGATAGTGATTAGTACCAAACAATTCTAATGCTAACATTCACATGTCACTGCAGTTAGTGATTTGACACTTTGGATGAATTTATCGCTTAGAAGTTTTTAGTAAAATCAAATTATACTATTTTAAATGGTATTTAACAGTAATGATTACTTACACCAACTCTGTTTGTCAAAACTATATCACATTAGCACTTATGGAATTTGGTTTTGGTTAAAATTCCAGTATCGTCTAGATTTAACTTGTATAATCCTAAAACAAAGTCATTGGTTCAATAATAATTATTATTATCAACCAAACTGCTTTGACCATTGACTTTGACTATAGGTTAATTATAGTTTACCCTGATACTGACCTCATATGACTGAGGACATAAGTTCTTCATTGAATAGTGCTTTACTTCTAACGCTTTAACTCAAACCCAACTACAATCATTCATTGGATGTCATGCCACAATTTTACTATCATAAAAATGGAGTATCCATATTGAATTTCAACGGTATTCTCAAGCAAAGAGAACTATGTAACATTGTCACTATGAGATTCCCATTCTGACTTGGCTATGATAACCAACGAAAAACTCTTGAATAAGTCATTCTATAGTTATTCAATTACTATCAGTACGTAACCGCTTGGCCCAACAACCATGAACAATGCACTGCCCAACATTTGGAATATGTTATTGTAACAACCTACCTCAAAACAGACCTAATTTTTGACCCAGGCCCATAAAATTGATACAATGAACAATATATAGAGTTATCTGTCTATGCTATCAGAATCTCACAATAGGGAGGATAAAATATAATATCAAAATAAGTACGCACTTCATTTAATTTGAAATTTTAGAAAAACAATATATCATCTCAAATACCCAAAACATAACATTCCAAAATAACAACATTACTGAAAATGGGTACGTCAAAATATATCGAAAATAGGAATAGATAGATAACTGCCATAAGACTACGCCTTTGACTTCATCTCCTTAATCAACATCGTCTCCTTTAATCTATGTTTTGTAATGAGGAGGGGGTCAGAAAAACAATGTCTAGTGAATGAAAATCTCAAGTCTTACCATAATAGAATTTGAACAGTATCATTTAGATAAGTAATATATCTCATGCATCCTAAGATACATCCTACTAAGTATACCTCCAACTATAAGCCCAAAGGCCTTTCCAGTCCAACTCTATAGTGTACATAACCATAGGCCAAAAGCTCATCCTAGTCTAGTGGATCTACTGTTAATCATGTCCTAAGAATTTGAGAGAAAGTACCTGAGCCATGTAATACCTCTTTAATCGAAATTTGGCAGACCCCGATTATTTAATACATGTGTCTTAAGAAGATCCTAGTCATTTAATATCTAACCCAAAGCAAACACCTCTCTAGCACTTCCTAATTAACACTGCACAATTTCTCATTAGACCACTTAACACTTCCTTACGGAAAGAGACAATCCCTACAATAGCCGCTTAATACCTCGACCCGAAAGTAGTATCCTCTCGTGATTCCTTACTATCGCACCTAAATGATCCTCTCGACCATTTATGTAATGACCTGCCTTTTCGACCCATAAAAGTTGACACTAGTATATCCATGTTACTTACATGCCAAACATCTAAGTGTCAGAATGAATATTGTTAGGGAAAAAGAAAAAAAAGACAGAACAAAATCTCACATCATGAAAAATAATACGTATTACAATAGACATTTTGCAATAGAAAAAAATGAAATATACATGCATCTAATTAGAATACACTAAACAATTCATCAATCTGGACAGTTATAATGACTTGTCCTCACAATTGCTAACAAATAAAATAGCACATGCAGCGGAAATAAAGAATATATGAGAGATACATCTTGGACATCCAGATCGTCTCCTGAAGATACGAGGCATCTAAATTAGATTTGAAAATATGCTCAGTCAAGCCCGAGCATTATAAAAATAATAATGTCCGGATCTATGTGGTAAACCAGCGTAAGAAATACACCTCCATTGAATTTTAATATTATAAAACCTTTCAAAATGATGGTATCTTTTAAGACCATGCGACACATAAACATGGATGAGTTTTTACCACCCGATAACCAAAACATTTCACATGAAATCTTTTGGTATTATAATAATGTATAGGGTTTAAAGTAAATACTGAATCATAGTCAAAATTGTTACATTAATTGAATTCCAACATAATAAGTATACAAATAAGTTTTCATGGTGCTTATCGGAGAATGGATTCCAACAATGACAAGGTAATGGATTACCTTCCGTACAGTACATCTCTAGATAAACTATACCAGGGTCAGACCTTAAACTTGGTCTACTCTTGCCAACACCAAACTAGTCTACCCTTGAACTTGGATAGTACTAAATATGTCATCACCCTAGTTGCTTTCTAACCTTAATTGTGAGTTCTTATGCACAACCAAATCCATAATATAATGATCTAGAAAGGTGATGACACACCCTAAAGGGAGCGACCCATATAGCCTTGCTGCATTCCCAATTTTAGCCCTTTCAAAGTTATAAGACTTGAGGCTGCGCTTTTACCTTTTATCAATTCCCACTTGGAGTACTATAACTATCCTCCAGGCAGAGATGCAATGCCAGCCTCCATCTACACAAGTTCATTCTAGGTCTAAACGAAACCAAAGGCACTATCTCTACTATACCCTTTTTTAAATCACCCCCATGACTCGTAGCAAGTAGCCTTTCCACTCCAAAAGCGCCATCTTTGATTTCATAGCCTCCAAGATGTCTCTGGTTCAAAACGCTTGAGTTGGTTTGAAGTGGTTTTCGGATAATATACCCGATCCCATTCTCTCTAAATGAACAACCGATAATTTTTGGTTGACTCATTCTCAGTTCTTTCAAAAGTATACGTACTATACCAAAGTAGGGATCTCTAATATATCCCTTAATGTTAGAGACGTTTCATCTGAATGAGCTCTCCCGATGTAACTCAAACTATATGAACACGCGAAGATTTTATTCGCTTCCTTAGTCAAAACTAGCCAAGATTTGAACTCGGTTATTTAACTATCAAATATACAACAATAATATCAAAGAATTATTCCCATAGGTAAAACAACATTAGTTAAGCACATAAGAAACCACTACCCTCATTAATTAATCCTTTCATTAATTATAATCACTTTGCAAATACTTATATCAAAATACTTTTACAAAGATATATTCATAAACCCTTTATACGCCTTTCAGTACTTAGAAAAATATCCATATACTTACCTCAAAGGTATAAGTTTATTCACAACATCTAAAAAATCCCCTTTTTAGTGTTAAGTATGGAGAGTTGTTTCTATACCACCATAATTGTTAAGAGGTTAATCTCATTTTCTTTTATAATTTCCTTTTCATACAGTTCTAAAGTCAACTATTAGTTTATGTAGTAAACTCTATAACATTTATAAACTTCGTTATAAATCTCTAAAACAATTTATAGAACTCTTTTTATAAATTTCTACAACCATTTATAAAACTCTTTTATAAATCTATAAAACTATTTAGAAAACTCATTTTATAAATCTATAAAAGCATTTATAAAAATTAATTCTAATATAAAACTCAGTTGTAACGATCCTTTGTAAAAATCCCTTTTTAAACCCCTTTATAAAAATCATTAACAAAGCCCTTTAAAAATTCCTATAAATCCAAACCCTATTTTTGTTTATAAACTCTTTAATAAAACTCTTATATTAAATGAGATTCCTTTTATAAATCAATTTATTATTTATAATTATAATTATAATTAACTAGATAAATTTATTTATTTTAAACATCCTAGATAAGTAATAAATAACTTTCCAACATCATTAATAAAATAATTTATTAATTCTAAAACATTATTAATATAATAGTTAATAACTCTAAAACATTATAGATAAATAATTGTTATTTACTTGAAAACATTGTTATGTAATAACAATTATTAACTGCAAAAAATGACTAATAAATTTAAATCATTAACTTCAATACGTTATAAATGTAATAGTTAATAAGTTCAAGCATTATTAATAAAACAATAATAATTAATCTTCAAACATTATTATAATAGATAATAATTAACTTCCAAAACATTACTAATAAATAATAATTAATAACTTCAAAACATCATAATTAATTAATTATTATTAATTCAACATTTTTAATAAATTATTATAATTAATTATCTTCAAACGATATTGATTATTAAAATAAATAATTTTTTACAATATTAAAATATTGATAAATAACTTCAAACAATCAAATGTAGATAAACAATTTTTAAAACACTATTAAAAAATAGTTAAACAACTTTAAAAAATTTCTAAATTATTTAGAAAAGACAAATAGAAAGGTTATGGTAAAATAGAGAAGTTCAAAATCTGCTTAAGCAAAATATTGTAGGAAACCCAAAGGTTAGATTTAAAATTCATTCTCCGAATAAAAAAACCATTTCAAGCCAAATGGTAATTAATAATATTTCAATACACTAAATTGAGGCAAACAAGCACAAAAGTACTTAACTAATATTGTTACTGATTTTTATCACTATAAAAGTTAAGTTCTGAACATATAACAATTCATAACTAATAGATCTAAACAAATAGGATTTGACAATTAATAATTCATATAACAGGGTTATAACTGAAATAAAACAACAAAAATACAACTCGAAATTAATAACCATAATTTCGAGTAATAAGGATTTCTCTACAAATTTTTCTGTATTTCAATTTTAAATCTAATTGCTTTCCAAAGCGGATATTTTAACTAGTCGGCCAATAATTTCAATCAAAAACAATAGTAAAATTTATCAACTACATAACATATTGATTTATCCAAAGAGCCGAGTTATACTCATCAAAATTCCAATTGATGCCAAAGCATTCAGTTTTGAACTAAAATCAAATGACATTCGATTTTAACCTAAATTCCATTAGCTCATAATATGTCAAATCTATTTCCAAAGCATAGATAATGGTTCTACGAGTGCAACGCAACTTAAATCATTTGTTTTAGACCTTGTATGGGAAATATATACGTATTATAAGTTATCGATTTTTAAATAACAAAATTAATTACCCTCCCATATCGTTTATACCCTATGCGAATTCGAACCACCCAGACTACCACTACCACAACCTGCCACCATTGCTACATCGTACCAGCCACTATTGCACCTCCCATTGCCCATGTCGAATCCAACGCCATAAGCCTCAACCAATGGCATAGCCTCTAGCTCTAGATTGAGCCCAAATTGCAGTCGCCAGTCAGAACCCGATCCCCGCTGCCTCGCTCCACCGCGACTCCATCCACCACCGATGATGAAAACTCTCCAAGCCACGCCGCATCTTTTTCTAGTTGACGCCTTCGCCAGAAATAACTCCTAATGCCATGGATGATCTCGACTGTTGGTTTTAGGGGGCTAGGGTTAGAATTTAGGGCCGTTGAGAAAGGTGAGGGTCCTTATATAGACATGCTTTCCAAACTATACCCTTTAAAATCACGAGCTCCAAATGAGACTTGCTCACCAGCATTCCTAATCAAATAATTCTATTCTGAACACAATTGAACTAATTTCGAAGCTTAATCCTATAGTATACAGAAACTAGATTTTAGGTTATTATCAATAAAATTATGGTTCTGTAAAATCACTAAAATACCATCGTTTATCGAAAAATTGTCAAACGCAAATTTAAATATTTTCCAAATTGAAATAATGGAAAAATCAGATAAATTATATAAAAAACACATTAAATGAAATGGAGTCGTTATATATTAAAAATAATTATTTTATCATTTATTCGAACCATTTATTATTGTAAATAAATTTACGAAATGAATAAAGGAGTTAATAAAACCATTAAAACCATATAATTAATATTCAATTAAAAATCCAGATATTTAAATCATTATTCAAATAATTAATTCCCATGTCCCTATATTTAAATTCAAGTTTTAAACTTAAAACCCAATTATTTCAATATCTAAATTTAAATAAATATTCAAAATCAAACAACAAAAACCAGGGTTGTTACATTCTTCTCCCTTAAAGGAATTTCATTGCCGAAATTCCCAAGGGAAGAAAAATATCTCCAAAACCCATAAAGTTCCAAAATAAATTAATTGAAATAGGTTATTAAATTACCAAGTCTTTAAACTTATGGAAAATTTCGGTAGCGTCACCTTTGCACCGTTCTATCGAAAAAACTACAAATCGCCACAATGGGCCCAAACCAACAAAAGAAAACAAAAGCCAAGCGGCTTCCCATACCTTGGGGCATAAATCCATTAACCAAATAAAACATAAACATGTGCCTATTAGTCGAGCAAACTAACTCTACTCATGAAACAAAAAGCATCAAACTAGCCTTCACTTCCATATACCTAAAACTCACTTATATTACCCAAAAAAGAGTTAAATATGACAATGAAACCATACAACTACCATCCATCATATAATATGAATCTAAGCTTGTCAAATCATACACATCAACCATTTCAAACAATCATGCCATAACAAATCATTTAACTTACATTTTAAAAGAAAGAAGTATAAAATTATATTAAAGCTCATACGTTGTACATATGTCATTCGTACGAAATATCAAACTTAATCGCTTGCTTGATCACACAAATTTCACTTTTGAACTACTATCGCTCACTCGACTTCCCTAGTGCAAACTCCAATCTTGTTGCTTGGATATAAACCATCATTCTTCTTGCATGGACCTATACTATGATAGAGAACTTCAAAATAAATTAACAATCTGAATCAAGTGTTCGCCATCGAGAATCGAGTGAAAAATCCTTGTTTGGATCGATGTAAATCATCCTGAAATCATCTATCCGAACCCGGATCAAAAATTTCCATGCGAATAAAATTATCTACATAGATCCTACACATTTATTCTAATTGGTTTTCTTAGCTAATCCAAATTCTTTTTATTCACATTCAATTATTTACTTAGTATATTTCCTTCAATACTAGATCATTTACTTTATCATTATTATATGAAACTCTTATTTAAGTTTATAAACATTTTCTTAAACACCACCTTTTGTTTACTTATCATTTTAAAACTAAGTTCATATCCATTTAACACTCTTCTATATCCTAAGAATATATATATATATATATATATATATATATATATATTATTTTTACTTCGCCTAAATGCCTAACAAACTTAAATTTTGTTTTAACTTACTATTTCCTTAAATTTAAAAGTTGAAAAACTTATTTCCTTATAATTCCACCAAAAACCCTAGCTTAAACATTCTATATCAAATTTGGAAGTCCCAACTGTCCAAAATATTGAAAATATCATTTCATTTTAGTAAATGAAAAATTACCAAACAACATATCAGAACGAGGTGCAAAACAAAACTACCCTAATGTATAGGATACATGCATCCATATACTAAATTGATGGAAAATTTAAGAACTAAACACCCAATTTTTATTTCAAATGATTTTGAAATAATAATAATAATAATATATCTTTTTGTATATCAAATCAAACTTCTGGAGTTCAAAACAAAATTTGTTTTATCCAAACAACTCTGTGGCAAAATACTATGGTGGCAATCCCTCACTTAGAAACTTGAAAACAAACACCGATGATGCTGCAATCATTACCAGAAATATTTAACGACCGAAGTGAATTTAGTACTTTCTATCTCCTTCAAAATCCTTTTAAAAATATTCCTATTCCAAATATACTTTCGAATAGTACTATTATTATTTCTTCCAAAATTTCGAAATATAATTTCCAAAAACATCGACATTTAAATTCTTAAATTCTCAGCTTAAATCATTTTTATTTATAAACTACATTATAACCATATTTATATAATTTTCACTTCCTTAAATGATATCATTTCACAAATGTTACTTTGTTGAATTATAACAAACAAACATTATTAAAATTAAATTCTAACCCGATATTATCATCGAACGCCTTATAGTCAAATTGTGAAATTGAATTCACAAGGTGTCCGTTCAACGTTCCATAATTACTACCTTCCTACATCTGTAATGAAAAGGGTAAAATTGCTTACAATCAACCACAATAGTCAAGGCCATAAATTGGTTGGGCACAACTACTTAATCAACAAACAATAGCCAATTGACGCAGCGGATTATAACGATGACATCAAAATGAAGATTTCGTGTCAAACTAATCGAAGAAACGATTAGATGTAACAATATAAATCGATGGATAAAAGATACCGAATGCCCAAATTCGTTGATCTCGAAAGATACCGAATTCTAGCTATCTCCAACACGTTGATCGCGCACGATACCGTGTTAAAAGATCTACGATTCTTCTACGTTGATCTCGCGCACGAGATTCCGTGAATGGGCTTCAAATCCGTTGATTGGAGCGCACTCGAATATCGCAAATGGAGAAAGGAGCTCACACTCAACTTCCAATTTCAAAGAGGCACAAAGCACTCAAACAAAGTTTTATTCAAAATCAACTTTCTTTTTACAATGACCAACACCCCCTATTTATAGGCAGTTTACAACTCACACCCACTCAACCGGCCTATCATAGGTCCCTAACGACCTAACAAATCCGACCTAAACATCACGGTTTACGACCACAATATTTGTACAGACCACATGACCTAACAAGACCGACCTACGACCTATAGTACAAACGACTTACCCAGTTACAACTCACATGACCTAATATGTACACACATGTTACAACATCGGCGATATAACGAGTTACAACACAACACATCCACACGTTATAACAATATGCGACTCAATGACCTACGACCTAAGAAGTAAATGCGGCCTAAGCAAAACAGCTTCAGGAACTCCTCACGCGACCTAAGCTTGAACGTCATAAGTGAGTAGGCGACCTAGCTTCCCGCGACTTAACTAGGTCGTAGCTCGTTGGTTGTACCTCGCTAGGTTGCTTGCGACATATATTAGGTCGCTGGAAATAGTAGGTTTGAAAATCATGTTGCGCTTCATCACTAGGTCGTTCGCGACATTCGTTAGGTTGCTGGTCACCATAAGATTGCAAAACCTGATGCGCTGCATCATCCTCCCGGGGTTGGAAAGAATTCGACCTCGAACTTGTACTTTCCTCTTCCTCTACAAGCTTATCCCCATGATACGGAATCAAATGTTTGACGTTGAAAACGTCTTCCGTGTGAATATAATCCGGCATCTTCAACTGATATGCATTGTCATTGATCTTCTTCAAAATTTCCACTGGTCCAATTTTTCGAGCTTTCAACTTGTTGCAAATTCCCACTGGAAAATGATCTTTTGTCAACACTGCATAAACCAACTCACCTTCTTTAAAGCCTACATTCCTTTGCTTCTTATCCGCCATTTGTTTATACTTCTCATTTGATGCAAGCAATCGTTCATGAATAGTTCTGTGACTTTCCTGCAGTTCATTCACAAAATCACAAACTCGTTTAACAACTCCTTTCTGAGATGGAACTATTGACAAATCCAACGGTCCCTTCGGAGTTGCTGAATATGCTACTTGAAATGGACTGAATCCGGTACTTCGATTAACATCATGATTATGTGCAAACTCCGCTTAACATAACTTCACATCCTAGGTTTTCAAATTGTCCTTCATAAGACATCTCAACAAGTTTCTCAATGAACTGTTCACTACTTCCGTTTGCCCATCTGTTTGTGGATGATAGGCGCTACTAAAATTCAGCTTCGTCCCAATCATCTTCTACAGACTCAATCAAAAATGACTTAGAAGTCGCGTATCTCGGTCTGACACAATGGTTTCAGGTAGCCCATGTAGTCGATAAACCTCTTTAATGAATAATTGAGCAACACGGACTGCATCAGCGGTCTTTTTATAGGCTATGAAATGCGCCATCTTTGAAAATCTATCCACCACAACATATATAGAATCATTCCCTCGCTGAGTTCTTGGCAAACCCAAAACAAAATCCATGCTGATATCAACCCATGGTCTGGTAGGCACAGGTAGTGGCATATATAATCTCGCATTCGTAGCTGTTCCCTTGGAAACTTGACATATGTGACATCTCTCCACAAATCTTTCAACTTCTTTTATCATGGATGTCCAAAAATAAGATTGAGAAATCAACTTCAAAGTACGATCTCTTGCCACATGTCCTTCCTCGTGTAACTCTTTAATAATCTTCAGTCGCAAACTGCAATCTGGAATACACAACTGATTTCCTTTGAACAGAAAATCATCAACCAACATATATCCATCCATGTTTCCCTTTGTGACTTCATCCATAACCTTAGCAAAGTAAGGATCATCCACAAGCAATTCTGGCAACACATCAAACCCGGTCACTTCAACTTTCATTGTAGTCAACAAATGATTCCTTCTACTCATGCATCTGCCACACGGTTTGTAACTCCCGATTTGTGTTTCACAACAAATGTAAACTGTTGTAAGTATGCAATCCACGAGGCGTGTCTAGCTGCAATCTTGTCCTGCCCTTGCAAATGCTTCAACACTTCATGATCAGTATATAAAAAAAATTCTTTATGGAACAAATAGTGTCTCCAATGCTTCATAGCTTGCACAACAGCATAAAATTCTACATCATAGGTATTATACCTCATCTTGGCTCCCGAAAGCTTATCACTAAAATAAGCAATAGGACGGCCCCTCTGACTTAATACCCCTCCAATTCCAACCTTAGATGCGTCAGTATGTAGCTCAAACAACAACTGAAAGTCTGATAATACTAGAATTGGTGCTGATGTCAAAAGTTCCTTGATCCGCTCAAAAGCAAATACTTCTTCCTCTGTCCATGAAAATTGCTTCCCCTTCATACAATCAGTAACTGGTGCCATCACGCTACTGAAATATGGAATAAACCTTCGATAGAATGATGCTAGCCCATGAAAACTTCTCACTTCAGTTATGGTCCTGGGCTGTGGCCAATTTCTGATTGCTTCAACTTTACTTTGGTCCACCTGGATACCTTCCTTGGATAATACATACCCCCAGAAACAAAACACTATGCGTCATGAACACGCATTTCTTTGTTGCAGCATAGAATTGCCCTTGTCGAAGTATCATCAACACTCCTCTTAAATGATGCAAGTGTTCCTCTGGGCTTCCACTGTATATCAGTATATCATCAAAATACACCACCATGAACCTCCTAATAAATGGTCTAAAGATCTGATTCATCACCCGCATAAATGTACTAGGTGCATTCGAAAGTCCAAACAGCATAACCAGCCATTCATACAACCCTTCTCTAGTCTTGAATGTTGTCTTCCATTCATCCCCTGGTCGAATTCGAATTTGATGATATCCGCTCTTCAGATCAATCTTGGAAAATATAGCAGCTCCATTCAACTGGTCTAACAAATCATCCAATCTAGGCATTGGAAATATGTACCTCACAGTAATCTTGTTCAATGCCCGACTATCAGTACACATTTTCCAAGTTCCATCCTTTTTCGGTACTAATAAAGCTGGTACTGCACAAGGACTTAAGCTCTTTTGTATGCGCCTTTGTTCAAGCAATTCTTCCACCTACCTTCTCAACTCTTCGTGCTCCTTTGGACTCATTCTGTAATGTGGTCTATGTGGTAACACTGCTTCCAGTACAAGATCAATTTGATGTTGTATGTCCATCGACGGTGGTAATTCTTTTGGCAATTCTTCAGAAAATACATCTTCAAATTCTTCAACACTGGTTTGACTTCCTTTGGAATTTCAACCTCCTCACTACTTTCACGTCCGATCAACAAAAACACTGCAGCCTCGTCCTCCACTTCTTTGACAAACTCCTTCAAAGATAACAAAGTCTTCAGTTCTTCAATCTCCTCCAACTTGCTTTCTTCTTGTTGTCGTTTCTTAGGAACCAAAGTGATTTTAGTGTCCTCGAACATGAAACTGTAGCTGTTGGTACGACCGTCATGTTGCACAACTCTATCATATTGCCACGGTCTTCCCAACAACAGATGACATACATCCATATCAACCACATCACACCAAATTTCATCTTTGTATTTCTTCCCAATTGAAAAAGTTACACAAGCTCTTCTACTAACCTTCACTTCTCCACCTTTCCTCAACCAAGCTAACTTGTAAGGTTTTGGATGCTTCTCAGTCTTTAATGCCAGCTTCTTTACAGCTTCTGAAGAGATAATGTTATCGCAACTTCCAGCATCGATAACAAACTTGCAAACCTTTCCCAGAATAGTGCACGTTGACTGAAAAATATTACTCCTCAACCAACTTGAATCATCCTCTTGCTTTGGAGTCAAACACGACCTCCTCATCATTAAATTACAACCTTCGTCTCCTGATAATTCTTCTTCCTCCTCAACCTATGGTGAATTGGAACATTCTACTTCAGCATCCTCATCCTCAACCTCAGCAACCATCACTCGTTTCTTAGGCTTCGGACATTCATTGCTCTTGTGACCCAACTCCTGACAATTATAGCACTTGAAATTGTTGTTGACCTTGGTCTTAGCAACTTCATTAACAACCGGTTTATTAACAGCCTTGGAAATATTCACATTGCTACTATCCCCTTTTACTTGATTGTTGGAATTTGTAAACACCTCTTATGCCTTGCTTCTCCGAAGCTAACGCCTTTTGGTGTGCTTCAGCCACGGATCTTGGATCAAACATGTTCACCATATCCTGAATTTTGCATTCTCAACCCTCCAACAAATCTAGCTGTCAATTGTTCCTATGTCTCCATGATATCATTACTCGCAATCAACTGATAAAATTCATCCGCATAATCATTCACCGACTTTGTTCCCTGTCTCAAATTCTGCAATCGATGATACATAAGAGATTGATAATTATAAGGTAAGAAAGTAGCCTTCATCAACTTCTTCATCTTTTCCCATGAGACAATCTTCGATTTGCCCATTCTCTCCCGTGTAAGTTTTGTTTGCTGCCACCATGCCATAGCTCTTCCTCTCAAACGTGTAGCAACCAACTTAACTCTGCGATGCTCAGGAACTTCCTTAAATTCAAAAATTTCTTCAACATTTGATAACCAATCCAAGAATTCTTCAGCTACCATACCACCCTTGAATTCTGGAATTTCCATCTTTATCCCCGACTCCTATTTACGATCATCTTCTACATCCACATATGGATTTCGCACTTGACCTCGATCTCGATAATGCATACTACCTCTATCACCATCGTCATCAAAATCAAATGTGCTTCGATATATATCTCGTCTATCCACATCTATGTGATCATGCATGGTCCTTCTACCTTGTCTATCAATATCGGGATGTGATTCATTTTCAAACTCACATGGAGTTCTTCTCTCTTCATGTCTATACTCATGATGATCTCGTCTCAATGAAACTGATGATTCTCTTGTTTCTCGATAAGATTGTCGCGACACCCTCCTCGCTTCCGTAACCGATGGCGAAACTCTGTTTCCTGTTCGAGATTGGCGACCTTCTCCTTTGACTTTGATTCATGTCAATCATCAATTTCTCTAGCTTCCCAATACCTTCATCAAACTTTTCATTAATACGTTGTTCCATTTGCTCAACTTCTTCTCTTCTATACAACACTTCAACATTTTGACGACGATTAGCTCTTCTCGGTGGCATTGTAGAACTTCAACAAACAACAATCTTGAACAAACTCGCACAAGCAAACTTGACTCGGCTCAGCCTTGATCTCTTCAAGGTGATGCACGGCTTCACTTTAGCTTGGATCTAACTTCACACTTCACTTGGCTCCCAAGAGGCTCGGCTTAGCTATGATTGGCTAAGTCTAGCTCTGATACCAAACTGACGCACCGGATTATAACGATGACAACGAAATGAAGATTTCGTGTCAAACTAATTGAAGAAACGATTAGATGAAACAATATAAATCAATGGATTAAAGATACCGAATGCCCAAATTCGTTGATCTCGAAAGATACCGAATTCTAGCTATCTCCAACACGTTGATCGCGCACGATACCGTGTTAAAAGATCTATGATTCTTCTACGTTGATCTCAGCATGAGATTCCGTGAATCGGCTTCAAATCCTTTGATTCGAGCGCACTCGAATGCCGCAAATGGAGAAAGAAGCTCACACTCAACATCCAATTTCAAAGGGGCACAAAGCACTCAAACAAAGTTTTATTCAAAATCAACTTCCTTTTTACAATGACCAACACCCCCTATTTATAGGCAGTTTACAACTCACACCAACTCAGCCGACCTATCATAGGTCGCTAACGACCTAACAACTCCGACCTAAACATCACGGTTTATGACCACAATATTTGTACAGACCACACGACCTAACAAGACCGACCTACGACCTATAGTACAAATGACTTACCCAGTTACAACTCACACGACCTAATATGTACACACATATTACAACATCAGCGATATAACGAGTTACAACACAACACATCCACACGTCATAACAATATGCGACTCAATGATCTACGACCTAAGAAGTAAATGCGGCCTAAGCAAACCAGCTTCAGGAACTCCTCACGCGACCTAAGCTTGAACGTCATAAGTGAGTAAGCGACCTAGCTTCCCGCGACTTAACTAGGTCGTAGCTCATTGGTTGTACCTCGCTAGGTCGCTTGCGACATATATTAGGTCGCTGGAAATAGTAGGTTTGAAAATCATGCTGCGCTTCATCACTAGGTCGTTCCGACATTCGTTAGGTCGCTGGTCACCATAAGATTGCAAAACCTGATGCGCTGCATCACCAATGCTCCTAACTGCGTGGACATGACTAACCAAACAATAAATTATAATAATTAAATACTATCATTTCCTAACAAATAACACATCGTAAATAACTATATAATTTTCTTGAAAATAACTCTTTGATATATGAAATATATTCCTAAGTAAAATTATTTCATTCACCAACTTTTGAAACAATATTATGTCGATTGGCCTTGTTCGAGTGTTTTGAGATCCTTATCAATTACATTACCTAGTCGTATAGAGCTAAATCCAAAATTCAACATTAATAGATCAAGGATTAAAATATAAAACATTTATATAATCACTAAAAACTAACAAATACACGCTCTCATATATATAAATATATATATATATATATATATATAATAAGCTCAAACTCATCCTAGGGTCTCACTTACCCTATCTCAAATGAGTTAACCTCACTAAAGCCAAGGTGTTCGCTAAACCTAACTTCGAAACCACATGTAATGACTCACCTTTGTGATCTAGAAAAGTCGTTTCTAATACATCCATGGTATTCACGTGACGAACATCCAAGTGCCAGAACGATAGAATGTTAGTGAAGAAGAAAGAAAAGACAGAAATAATATATAATATACAACATACTTTTTATAACAGGAAAACTATAATATACATACATCATATCATAGTACACTAAATAATTCATCAGCCGAGATAGTTATAACGACATGTCCTCACGATTGCTGACAAATAAAACGACATATGCATTGGAAATAAAGAATATACGAGAGATACCTCTTAGACATCCATCTCATCTCTTAAAGCTCCAAGGCATCCAAACTAGATTTGAAAATATTATGGTCTAACTCAAGCATTATAAGAAAAATAACGTCCAGATTAGTCTAGTAAATTAGCATGAGAAACACACCTCAATTGAATTTTAGTGTCATAAAACCTTTCAAAATAAAGGTATCCCGTAAGACACGGGTCGCATATAAACACCGTTGGGTTTTCACCTTATGACAGCCAAAACATTTCATTGGAAATCTTATGATATTATAATAATGTCTAGGGTTTAAAGTAAATATTGAATCATAGTCGAAATTAATACATTTATTAAATTCCAACATAATAGGTATGCAAATAAATTTACGCGGTGCTTATTGGAGAATGGATTCCAACGATGACAAGGTAAGGGACTACCTTCCGTACAGTATATCTCTAGATAAAATATACCAGGGTCAGACCTTGAACTTGGTCTACTCCTGCCAACACAGAACGTGCCTACCACTGAATTTGGATAATGTCGATTATGTCATCACCTCGGTCGCTTTCCAACCTTAATCGACGCTCTCATGCACAATGAGATCTATAATATAATGATCTAGAAAGGTGTTGGCACACCCTAATTAGAGCGACCCACATAGCCCCACTATGTTCCCTTCGTTAGCCATTCCTTGGTTATGAGGCTTGAGGCTACGCTTTTACCTTTTAGCAATTCCCTCTTGGAATGCTAACACTTCCCTTCAGCCAGAGATGCAATGCCAGCATTCATCCATACAAGTTCATCCTAGGTCTGAACAAAATCAAAAGCACCGCATCTACACGTCCATTTTGGAATCACCCTCAGGATTAGTAGCAAGTAGCCCTTACACTTCAAATGTTCAGTCTTCAATTCTATACTCTTAAAGATGTCTCCAGATCGAAATGCTTAAGTTGGTTCAAAGTGGTTTTCCGATAACATATCTGATCTCGATCTCTCTAAAACAACAACCGGTAATTTCTGGTTGACTCATTCCAGGTTCTTTCAGAAGTAAGCTAACTATACCAGAGTCCTAAAGGGATTTCTAATATATTCCTGAAAGCTAGAGACGTTTCACCCGAATGAGTTCTCCCAAGGAAAATCAAACTGTATGAACATGCATAGATTTTGTTTACTTCCTAAGTCAAAACTTGCCAACACTTGATGGTTGATTATTTAACTATCAACTATAGAATAATTCAATCAAAGATTTATTCCCATAGGGAAACCAACATTGGTGAAGCATATAAGCAACCACTAACCTCTTTAACTAATCCTTTCATTAATTAAAATCATTTTGTAAATACTTGTATCAAAATACTTTTACAAAGATATAGTCACAAACCCTTTCTACTCCTTTCAAGGAAAAATATCCATGTACTTATCTCAATAGTATAGTTATAGTAACAACACTAAGAAAGATCCCCTTTTTTAGCGTTAGGGAGAGACGTTTCCATACCACCATGATTGTTAAGAGGTTATTTTTGGAAATCAATCTTGTTTCTTTTACAATTTCTTTTTTATACAACTCTAAAATCATCTATAAATTCCTTTTATAAATCTCAAAACCATTTATAAACTCAATTAAAATCTCTAAAATAATTTATAAATTCCTTTTTATAATTTTCCAAAACCATTTATAAACAAATCGATAAAACTACTTATAAAACTCATTTTATAAATTAAAAAATATTAAAAAAATTAATTCATTTATAAAACTCCTTTGTAAAGATTGTTTACAAAAATCCCTTCTAAAATCCCTTTATAAAAATCCTTTATAAAATTCCTTTTTAAATCCCTTTAAAAATTCTTATAAATCCAAACCTCATTTTCATTTATAAAATCTTTAATAAATCTCTTTTGTTAAATGAGATTCCTTTTATAAATCAATTAATTATTTATAAATATAATTAATCAAATAAATTTATTTATTTTAAACATCCCAAATAAATAATAAATTAACATTCCAACACCATTACTAAAATAATTTACTAACTTTAAAACATTATTAATATAATAATTAAAAACTTCACAACATTATAAATAAATAATAGTTATTTACTTGAAAACATTGTCATACTGCAATAATTATTGACAACAAAACATTATTAATAAATAATTTACTAATTTCTAAGCAATAAAAATGTAATAGTTAATAATTTCAAATATTTTTAGTAAAACAATAATAATCAATCTTCAAACATTGTTATAATAAATAATAATTGACTTCCAAAACACTTCTAATAAATAATAGTTAATAACTTCAAAACATTATTAATAAATAAATATTATTAAGTCCAAAACATTTTTAATAAATAATAATTATTAACTAAATTCAATCAATATTAATTATTTGAATAAATAACGTTTTACAATATTAAAATATTTATAAATGACTTTAAATAATTAAATATCAACAATAAGTTTTTAAAACACTAATGAACTATTGTTAACAACTTTAAAACATTTCTAAATGGTTTAGAAAAGACGAATAGAAAGGTTGGGTAAAATAGGGAAGCTCAAAATCCACTTAAATGAAATATTCCAGAAAACCCAAAGGTTAGATTTAAAGATAATTCTTTGAATAAAAAAACCAATTTCAAGCCAAATGGCAATTAATAGTACTTCAAAATACTAAACTGAGGCCAAGGGCTACCAAAGCAATTAACAATGCTTTTATTGATTTATATCACTACAAGGGTTAAGTTCTAAATATATAGTAATGTCATAACTAATAGTGCTAAATAATCAGGATTTGTAGATCAACAATCCATATAACAGGGTTATAACTGAAATAAAACAAAATGAATATAACTAGAAATTACTAATCATAATTTCAAGAAATTCAAATTTCACTACAAATTTTCTTATATTTCAATTATAAATACAAATTACATTTCAAAGCTAAAACCTTTAACCAATCAACCAATAATTTCAACCAAACACAACAGTAAAATTTATCTACTGTAAACCTTACTGGTTTATTCAATGAGGTGAGTTAAACCCATCAAAATTTTAGTTGATGTCGAAGCATTCTATTTTAAACTAAAATTGAATGACATCTGAATTTAGCCTAAATTTCCATTAGCTCCAAATCCGTCGAATCCAATTCCATTGCGTAGATAATGGTCCTACTAGTGCAATGCAACTGACCACGGTTAATATGGACCTCTTATAGGAAAGATATGCATATTAAGTTATAAATTTTTAAATAATAAAATTAATTACCATTAATTAAAAAAATTAGTTAATTAATTATCCTCCCATATCCTTTATACCCTATGCGACTTTGAACCACACAGATCATCGCTTCCACAACTCGCTGCCGCAGCTACACTGCACCAACCACTGTCATTCAATTGTTGCACCTTCCTTATCCCATGTAGTCCAATTCCATAAGCCTCAACCTCTGACATTGCCTCTAGCTCCAGATCGAGCACAAATTGCCACTACCACTCAATATCCTTATCCTCACCGCCTCACTCCACCACGACTCCATCCCCCACTGGCAATGAACTCCCAAAGCCTCATTGCATCTCTCTTTAGTTGACGCCTTTGCTTGAAACAACCCTTGATGCTGTGGATGATCTCGGCCGTTGGATTAGGGTGCAAGGTTTAGAGTTTGGGCTATTGAGAAAGGCGAGGGTCCATATATAGGCATCTTCTCCAAATTATACCCGTTAAATTTACGAGCTCCAAACAAGATGTGTTCACTGGTGTCCTAACCAAATAACCTTATTCCAAATACAATGGAACAAGTTTCAAAGCTTAATTCCATGAAGTTAGCTTTTAGGTTATTATTATTATTAATAAAATTTTGGTTCTATAAAATCACCAAAACACCGTCATTCTCCGAAAAATCGTCAAACAAAAATTTAAATATTTCCCAAGTTAAAATTATGGAAAAACCAAATAAATTAAGTTAAACATATGTCAAATGAAATCGAGTTGTTATACATTAAAAATAAATTTTCTTATTATTTATCCAAACCATTTATTATTGAAAATAAATTTATAAAATGAATTCACCATTATTATTTATAAAATAAAAGGAGTTACACAAAACAATTAAATCTAGATAATTCAATTAAAAATCTAGATATTTGAATCACTATTCATTAATTAATTCACCACTCAAATAATTTGAATAATCTCTATATTTAAATTCAAGTTTTAAACTTAAAAATGAATTATTTAAATATTTATAATTAATTAAATATTCAAAATCAAACGACAAAGAGTAGGGTTGTTACAATTTAATTCTTCTTAAGTTAGACGAAGGTAGACCCTACAAAAGCCACTTAACACCCCTAATCTATAAGCAAGTCCTACATCATATGACCTATAACCGAAATCGTGATGTCCCATGTTAGTCCGGCTGTTCATAAGTGCTGGCAGGCAGATTAGCTTGGCGGACTTACCCTATAGAATTGGGACTAACCTCGTGTCCATCGTGGGTACTTATTATAGGTGATGTCACAAATTAGTCCAAAAGTCACACTACTTGTAGGCAGACTAGCTGAGTAGACTTTATGTGCGTTTGACTGACCTCACATTCCTTTTAACTTAGTCATATTTCATCTTTCCTAATACATTTCCATATATATACCTCATTGCATTTCACGTTAAGGCCATATGAGAAAATTTTCTTAATCGTCTTTATTTATGGATTAGTTTCCATAATTATCCACAACTTTCTTCCTATGGATTTTAATGTTATTTACTAACTTATTTATTATATACATTAATATGTTATTAATTATACGCTAATAATATATTTATACAGCGATATAGTTATATATACATGATTTAGGCTAATGAAATATTCTTAAGTGTGCGTAGATTTCCGATTCCTTTAGTAATCTTCTTAAATGTCAAAACTTCCAATTCATACAAGCCTAACTCCGTACAATAACTTGCAAATAAGCTAATATCCCTAGCCAAAAAATAGACTCGCATTAAAAAATAGAACCAAAACCAAACTTATTTATATTAATATAGTAGAATCAGCACCATTATTTCAAGGATTAAAATTTACAATTTAATCCCTTAATATTCTTTTCAACTTTTACACACAAGAGCTTGGAGTGAAAAAGGAATTCATATTTAAATTACGGAAGCAAGCAGTGCAAACTATAAATAACAGAACTTGTACCTTACACACCATTTCCTAAATTATTTTCTTTCTAGAACCCTTTAGCACATCAATAGAGTAAAATTGAAAGTGGAATAGAATATAAAATATTCAAATTACTATAACAAAAATTCTACTATTTTAATATAAAACAAATGAGGTTCTAATAAACTCAAGGATTGACAATTTGCTTGGGGGATTTTGGGATTTTGGTTAACAAAATTCCCAAAGGAATAAGCAAATGCAAATTTCTACTTTACAATTACTAGAATATGACAAACTAAGATTTTCCCTCGTATATGGTTTCGAGCTTCCTTTTAAATTTGATTGTGGCTTTTCCTAATTGCTCCCTTAGGTTTCTTCTCTTTGAAATGTACAACAATTCAATGTTTAATTAGATTCAGAATTCAGAGATTTGGGAAGAATAAAATAGAAAAATGTATATTTATATAACCTATTGCATTCTTCCCTTGAACCTGAATTCTTAAATCTAATCGAGGAAGAAGACTGACAAGGCTTCACTAGCATTCCAAGTATTTACTTGAATAAAATAAAGGGGCTAGTCTCTTATTTATAATTGTTAGAAGGCGTCCCGACTATAAGATTTGATTTAGTCTAAAGTAATAAAATCTAGGTCGTTTGCATCTAACAAAACCCAAGTCGCCCTATGTTCACCGGTCGACTGATCCTCCTTAGATGGTCGATCGGCCCTCTATATTTGAAATGTATTAATTACTGCCATTTAATTTGATTTATTTTTTATTTTTATAATTAGCGTCAATGTTTATTTAATCATTTCTATAAACCTTAAGATTCTCATCAACATTAAAAAAATTATTATTATTTTAAATTACAAATGTTAAAACTAATTAAATTTAAATTATTTAAAATTTGAAAACTTCAAAGTCAATAAATTTTCTGTTTGGGCTTAAATTGCAAAACTTTATATACAAAAGTGGATCAGAAAAGCACTACAAACGCCATGGTGTAACCTTTATGGCCAAATTATGACATTTGCAAAATTTCCATTTTTATTCTTTTAATTAATTAGTTAATTTCTTGTTTACTTTTATGGGGTTATAGTTACGTATTCTAGTCGCAACAGATGTATCAATATTCTATCTCAAAACAACTTGATTAGGAATATTTAAAATAATACGTTATTTTCATTGTGATAAATTTCTCTTGATTACAACGCATTGTAATTACTGTTACAATACATATTATTTAAAGATTTTCTGTCAAATATATTTAAAATAAACAAATAATTAACATTACACACTATGACAAGTATACAATTGATAAAAACACCTTTTATTTTGAATGAGACTTTATTACAGAGTTAATAATTTACAATAACTTACAGAAATGCTTCTAAGGTGTATCCCTAACCCTACCAGTCTCTTACTTGCACTAAGACTAATTATAAAATTTCAATCTCATCCCTTCGATCAATTTTCCCAAAACTAACCAAGCTAGATCCTTCATGAAAGAATCTGTTATGTTCTCCTTTATATCTGCTCTTAGAATCATGACTTCTTTCTTCTCAACGAATTCTCTAACGAGGTGGAGCTTCCAAAGATTGTATTTTGATTTTTTGTGTGCTCTAGTTTCTTTGCAATCTACATTGCCATATTTAGAAAAAACAATGTCATTGAATTCATCGTGTTGTGAATCACCCCTAGCTTATTCATAAATTTTCCTCTTAGTTGCATCGTTGAAGGCAATGTAATTGGCCTCCATCCCGGAATCATATATTAAAAAATTTCTTACTAAAAGCCCACTGTTTAAAGTAAAAATGTAATGCAATAAAGACTTACTGCATCAATATCACTTTGAAAGCTAGAGTCTACATACCCCTTGTAATACCTCCCTGTCTGAAGTCAGAAAATAAACACTACGGGTGTTGTAGTCATCCATAATATTAATGTTCGATGACAAAATGTGGCTAGTAAATTATATCAATAATATCAAAAGCACATGGACATAAAACCATTCAAACACAATTTAATAAACCTTCATATTTCATTTCACAAATAAGATTTCATATTAATTACATAATCCCATTTGATCCCCACATCAAAGAAATTATAATCATTACAAAATACTCCATGAGCGACATATGAAGATTCCTCTTTGGTTGATCAGAGCTTAATATTTGGCCATTGTACAATTTTCCATTACATCCATTCAAGCAGATAAAACAACACAGTGGAAAATAAAAGCTCCTAATGATAGCTAGCTTGCCTCCTGCATTTCTCTGGAAGCTCATTCATCAAACTGGAAACCTAAAAAACCATGTTCTTGGCCTACTCAATGAGCACCTGAGAGTTTAAGGGGAAAAACAAAAACTTCCAGTTAGACAAATAGTCTATCTCGATTCAATATAGATATATAGTGATGCCACACCATTGAGTGGAACGGGTTTCCCCCTCACTAGTATCTTAACCAATATGACAATCAAGATACATGCACCTACAAACACAATGGTTAGAACATAAAAATAATCATTCATAGGCATGCAACATGGGTAAGTTTGACTATTCAATCTTCATAGTGTTACCAACTCCCTTACCCTTCCTAAAATCATACAATGGACCACCCAACCAAATTTACTTGACTATTAGTCTAATTTTTAAGTGACTATACATCTCATTTCATATTACTATCTATCTCATATTTATGTGGTTTATCCATTTCACATATAAACATTAATAGATTATCTATCCAATGCCATATGGACTACCCATCACACATGGTTTTCTTTTTAAATTTATGTTAACTATCCATCACACATGATTCATTTATCTAAATGATGTGGGCTATCCATCACACATCTCATAGTTTTTCTAGGATGACTATGAATCCATCTTTAACCATATAGACACTATCCATCTTAGGCACAATATGTATTATCCATCACACATCCCATAGTTTTCCTAGTATGACTATGAGCCCATCAAATATCCACTTAATTTGATAATGTAACATTATTCACCCCAATGCACAACCTATCTCTATTAGTGTCCCCAATTAGGTTGTTAACCCTTAAGCTTATGGCATATCAAAAATAACATGTATTGGTATCACCAATGAAGTTATCAAACTCATAACAAATATAGCATGGTGAAACATTTATAAAACTATATAAAATAGCAACTCACGGCATCAATGTCTCCATAACCAATATCGAACCCTTGTCCAGGATTCGAAAACAAAAACTTTGACCTTTATCAAGTGTAAAATTTCAAGTTGAACTATCAGGCTATCGACTTCTTCGAAACATAGGCTATCCTACCTTTTAAATTATAGCTTATGATTGTATACAATAAGGCTTCTTGGCTTATAAAGCAACAACTTCAAAATAAAACGATACTACATCAATGCTACATGACACTATTATTGAAAATGAGGAAACAAAGAACGCTGACATTGATAAACCACAACATCAACATTTTGAGTCAAAATCAATTTCTAATGACATCAATATAAGTAATATCAAAAACACTATATTTCGACTATTATGAAATAAAACATAGGATGACGAAATGGAAAACTCATGACATTAATATTTTTGTTGAAAACACATTTTAGCGGCATCGTTGTCATAGAATGAATATATATCGGAATTGTTGACTCATGGCAAAAAATCCACGGCATCAATACTGTATGTATGGATTTCAAAAACAAAAGAAACAAGGAATTCAGAATAGTTCCAGTGTTTTATGAGATCACCATGTCGACATTGACTTTATGTCGAAGACCTTATATTATATCACATCAACTCAAATACATTCATTTTATACCAACATAGTTGGTATCGTATGTATCCATTCACATGATGTCGTTGGGTATCAACATTAGTAAAGACACAATGCAATATCATAATTATTATAAAAAATATATTATTTCTATTAAAAGCATTTTCCTATCACCAACTCTTATTTATTGTGAAATTTCTATTGGATAATAATATACTTTACACATATCTTTATAGAAATACTGTCACGAGTCAATTTACCTTACCATGACACTTACAACCTAAATTAATCAATATACTTAATTAATATTTATTTAAATGCTTAATAATTAAAATCAGAATTAATATCTTTCATGTATAAAAAATTTGAGGCCGAAGTAATTTTTTAACTATACTTAATAATTAGAACCTGAAATAACACTATTTCCTCCTTTGGAAATTCGTAAAATATTTATCTTAACTTCGAATATTATGAAGTAAGAAAAACCCATTCTAAAGTAATGTTGTAACATCCTGCCTTTTTGGATGCTCTAAGTAGACACACGTGCCGACTTAAACCATACAAAAGGACGGATTGCTATTGGGGTGAATAAGAAAAAAGAGAAAGAAACAAACAAAACAGAATCTCACAACGGAAAATATTATAATGATCAAGTAACAGTTCATGAAGCTGTTTACAAAGCATTTGATTATACTTGTACAACCCAGTATCAGAGTTACACATCTCAGAGATAAATAAATGATGCAGCGAACAGTGTGAATGTAATGGAATAATATAATAAATAGTAGTAGTACACATCTTTGTCTTCGTCCTCCGGAATAAGTCTTCAAATCTTGAAATGATCAGGCTGACCCGAGCGAATTGAAAAGACAAAACACTCGAGTCGAAACTAAAAGATCTTATGTAAGTTAAATCAACGGAAAATACCATGAGTGGAGTGGCGTCAGAGATGTTTATGGTGTTCGACATCTCCTATCCAGTGTCTAACGTGAGTGCAGTAACTCAAAAGATGCTTGGGATTCACACCTCCTAAGTATCCGTTAAACTATCTACTATATAGTACAATACGCTATTATGATATGTCTATAGTAAAGTAAACTATTAAAAGCGTTAAGACATTACCATATCCCCCTTAACACATTTTATAATGTCAATAGTCTATATAGTACCGTGACTCTCCATAAACTGCGGCCGCTAGAGGATACCCCATAGGTACGACATAAAACAAACCCGTAGAAGGCGCTCTAGGGTAGGTGATATGGCACAACTAGGCAATGCCAGGGTAGATATACCAATTACACTTCCAAACTGTTGGTAACGCATAGCCGCAACTACCGCCCAACTCGAAACATACTTCCGAGTAAAAATCGAAGGGTGGCCACCGAATAAATCAAAAGTCAGAATATAGTATCGATGGAGTGTGCCCGATCAGAGGAGTGACCTTACTTGGCCCGTCAATATCCACTCTTTTAGCCACCTTAAGCCAACTCACGGGAGTCGGGTCCATGTATATACCTCATATAGGATTGTCGCCACCATCCTACTTCATTCTGGAATCTCCACCACGTACACAGTTGTCAAAGTAGTTTTTGGTATTGGCAGAGAGTATGACAACGTCCGATCCCGGACTCTTTGACAACTAATCGTTTATTATACACCGGATGGTTCTTTTACATTTCCAAAATCATTTCATAATTGATATCAAAATATCATATTTGATTCAAACCAAATCATTATGATATCATTACTTACTTTCGAAATCATATTCGCCTTTGAAATCATAGTTCGATAATAATGTTTCCTTTCAAAAGTCAATTCACAATTTATACAAAATATCATATTCTCAAAACTATATCACTTTCAAATTCAAATCATTTCCAAAATCATAATTTGTTCCAAAATCATATTTACGAACAAGCTAAGTCCTTGTTTCAAAATCATCATTTCGATTTATTATAACATTTAAATTCCAACTTAGCTTATAACATCATTTAACCTTATTCACTTTAAAAATCGAGAAATTTGAATAACCCATCCATTTTACTTGGTTTGGAATTGGAAGAAAATAGTTCAAATAGTTATAAATAATTAATATAGATTTAAAATAGACTAAATATAATTAAAATAGATTGAATAGCATTAAAATAGATTAATTAGATTTAAAATAAATTAAAATAGTTTAATTAGTTTAAAATAAATTAAATTGGTTTAAAATAGATTAAAATAATACATATAGTTAATATTAGTTAAATGGTTTAATAAATTTGAAAAATCTTAATAATTAGAAACTTTAAAATAATGTATATATATTTTTAAAATAGTTTATATTAAAATATGAGTTTGAAAATAATATCAAATTAAACTATTCATTTCATTTCGACATATTTGGACTATTTCAAATTTCCAAATCGACAAACCAAATTTCAATAAACAATTAAATTTCATACCGTTTCAGTCCATGTTCAAAATATCAATGCGGATTACTCTAATTTTAAAATATTTCAAAGTTATTTTCAAACAAATTCAATAACTCAATTTCGATAGAATTTTCATTTATACATAAAAGTTTAACTTTAAACTTCATTTTAATTTCTAAAAGAAATTCCCTTTTAAAGCAATTCGCATTTCAACACAAAACCTGATTTTCCAATAATACTTCAATTTATATAAATCAGTTTTTTTTTCAACACATCATTTGATTAAATTCAAAATTTAAGGATTTTGAAATCATTTAATTTAACCAATCTATTGTCCGTATATAATTTTCTACCCTAGGATCAAGTGATACGGATATTTATTATTTCAATCTGCAATTTACAATTTTACGGTTATATATTATTTCAAACCGCAATCCCGAATTAAATAAAAATACGTAACGAACTTGCAGTTTATAACGATATAAAATACAACATCCATTCAACCAATATCAACAATCAACATCCATCACAATCATCATCCAAAATAATCAATAAATATCAATATGAGCTGGAAGTCAATAACACGTATTTAACTGGTAGTTTATAATCAATAATAAATTAAATAACGATTTAATTCAAGTAAATTCAAATTAACTGATATGACGATAAAAATATATACCAAACGGCCATAAATAATTTCTAATAATTTAACAAACATAAGAAATTTTAGAAGTTGTGAGTGGGTTAAAACACCAACCTTTTGAATTTAAATTGAATTTAAATCCAAAATTCAAATAGTCTCTGAATTCTTCTAAACCTACGCCAAAATGTTGGAATTTTGATACGATCCTAACGAAAGAACTGTGCGTGAATCGAACCTCGTATGCAAAAGTTATTCGAATTAGAATTCCAATTTTGAATTTAAACAAAAAATAAAAGGACAAACAAGGTGCTGACACGTCACGTTCCCTCTCTGGCGAAGGTTGTGCACAGAACCCATGAAACACGTCCACTTCCCTACGTTGACCAAGAATTTCCATCGTCATGGGCCACTAGTGCCATAACCACCACCCTAGCCGAACTCGCCTGATCGAGGCGCACAACATTTCCCCGGTCCGATCGAGCCAAGCTTCTCCAGCCACCAAGCGAATACCGTGAATTCAAACCATAAAACATAAATTCAGGCCGCCACCTATAGTATTAGGCCATGAGACCACCACCAATCGCCACCATAAGACTCTCTCTCCAAAACCTATATTTCAATTCATAAATCGCAGCCAAAATCAAAAACGCCTAAATCGACAGTTAGGGTTCACGATTCGTGCCCTTTGACTGCGATTTCTGCTCGATTCGTGCACTGTTATGGAAAACGAGCACTAGATGTAGGTTCCATTCGTCGAGGCCTTTCCAACGATACATAACTCGATATAATTTGGAGGAGTTTAATTTTTGGAATTTAATTTGGAGTTGAAATTGTAATTTGAATTTAGGGTTTTGATTGTCTGCCATTAGAATAAGCAATTGAGAAGGATATGTACATACAGAAAAATGAATATGAAGAATGGCTTGGGTTTACAATGAGATATTTATAGTTTGGTAGAAATAAGGGATCAGATTTGATTTGGGTTGGAACGAACAACGACCCGAAAAGCCCGTTCTGCCTCCGGAACGAAAGTGGGTCAACCCATATATCAAAATAGATGTTTTCGATGGTTTTAAAATCAATGGAACAGGTTTAGAGTCTTGATTCCATCGTATGAAAAAGTTATTTTAAAATCATCTTATTTCAAATTGATTTCAATTAAATTGATTTCTGGGCGTTTCTTGTCCGTACGGTCAAACGACACATCCGATCACTATGAAACTTGAAATTATATAATAATTCACCGTTACGGATTCGATGAAACTAGTTTCGTCGGAATCCGAGTCAGTGGCCAAAATGGCTATTTTTCCATTAATTAAATAAATTAATATTAAATTAATTAATCACTTTTCAGTTTTTTTTTTATAATTTACAACTTCTATCATTTTTGGTTTCTCAATCATTTAAAATAATTTAAACAAATTTAGATGTAAATTTAAAGTTGATTAATTTATCAATTTCAGTGTTTAATTTCACTTTCATAAGCTCAGAAATTATAGATTAAAATTTCGAAAATCCATTTATTAAATTTTAAACCTTGTTATTCAATTCTTTATTATAACAAGGATATAACTAACACTGGTTTATATCTGAGTACATTAATATTTCCCAACTCATCTTAATTTCCATTAACGTAAATTTAAATATTTAGTTTTATTTAATTTTAGTTGATTTCCAATTTCAATTCAACTAACTAAATGAACAAGTAACTTAAAATAATTGTCACCATTTACTTTTAATTACATTTATAAGTTTATTACTTACCAACACATGTTATAATTTCATATATAACATTAATTTTATTTCATTACTATTTGTTATACCCGTTCATTACATAATTCAATATTTACATTTGTTTATCTTATATTGAATTCATAACTGAGTCATAACATTTATTTTATTTCAATTAATCTAGAAGCCCATTCAATTTATTAATAATTAACTTAGATTAACACTATTTCATTTTATTTTGGTTATTATTTCATTAATAAATCACCAATTTCTATCTCTTCAATTATTAAATAACAAAGTTTTTATTTCTTCCCATATTAAATTACCAAAATCTTATTAAATTAACAAATTTAATTGCTGGAAATTACGGGTCGTTACAAATGTTTTACACATTATACAAGAAAAACAAAGCAATTAGATATTAAAAACCTAGGTTTTTACCTTTAATACCTATGTAAATAATTTCATAAAAATTTAATAAATCGTTATTCAATCCAAATAATGAACATACATCCATTACTCGGAAAAACAATCAAGAATAATTTGAAAATTATCCATAACCAGATTCAAACGCAAGTAGTAGAGATGGTTATCTATTATTTACATTAAATTGGATGATGGATTTGAGATTTGATGGAGTTTAGTTTCCCTAAACTTTGCCTTTTAAATCTCTTGGTTTCTCTTTTAATTTCCTCCTCTCTGCCTATGTTATGATCGGCCACTCTTATGTTTATGATGGTTTGTGACTTTAAAATGATAAATGAAGGAGAAGATGAGGGTTTAATAGTGATCTATTCTTACTACAGTCTTCTCATTTATTCTTTCCTATGTTAAGTTTAAAATTTTTTATTAGTTAATTAGTTAATGCCTGATCTTGTTAATTATCAAATATCATATTCATGTCCCGATACATTATTCCATTTAATCTAGCCAATTAAATCTCATGAATAATATTAAACTAAAATTATGGGTGTTACAGCCCTTCATAAGGAGGTCTCCTTTCCCTTATAAAAGGAATGAGTTCTCGGTATTTCTCAAATGCTTAAGCATACATTTTGCAGGAGTCCAATGTATTTCTCCAGGATTAAACTTGTATCGACATACAATCCTAAGCTATGACTGATCTAGTACATGGAATAATGCATATTATAGAATAGATTGCCAATGCATAGTGTATCTTCTTCACATAATTTTTCTCCTCATTAGTTTCAGGAGATTCCTTTTAGAAAAGACGATTTTAGATTGCACTGGAATAGTTTCGCTCTTGAAATTCTCCATGTTGAACCTTTTCAGTATGGTATCCATGTATAAGGACGGGGCAATCCAAAAAACATTTTAGATCTATCTCTATACATCTTAATGCTCATTATATAGGTTGATTCTGCCAAATCCTTCATGAAGAAGTTCTTGGAAAACCACACTTTTACCGATTGCAACAACGTTATGTCATCGCCAATTAATATTAATCAACGACATATAAGCCTAAGAATATAATAGCAATTCCTTTTTCTTTTTGATATACGCATGCTTCCTCCATGTTCTAATAAAAATCAGAATATTTGATCACTTTTCAAGAACAATTATTTCAACTTCTTGAAGCTTGTTTAAAACTATAAATGGATCTTAACAACTTGCGGATTTTTACTCGCTCCTACTAGCTTCAAAATACTTTAGACTGTGACATGCAAATGGCCTCTTCTAAATCACCATTTGAAACATTGTTTCATATCCATTTGTCACTTTTATAGTTAAGGAATGCAGTGATAGGTAGCATTATCCGAATGGAATTAGGCATTGCTACAGGCGAAAATATTACATCATAATCAACACCTTGAATTTGACGAAACCCTTATGCATCTATCCTAGGTTTGCAAGTCTCTGCTTATCCTTCTACATTTAGTTTTTTCCTTAAAAAATTCATTTGCAGCCGATGGATTTTGTCCCTTCGAGTGTCAACAAATTTTCAAACTTTGTTTTTATGCGTAGAATCCATTTCGAATTTCATAGCTCCAAGCCGAAGTGTAGAGTACTTACTCTATGGTGCATGTTGGAATGAGAGAGGAGTGTCATCTTCTAAGATGCAATCCACTTTCTCGCCATCCATGAGAAAACTACAATAACTCTCCGACAAAGATTCCCTCTTAGACCTTCTAATAGGTTGTGTGTTCTCATATGCTAGTGAATTCGGATCAACTATTGATTCGACTTTTATGTTAATTTCTAAGGTCTCATCCAAATTTTAACAACTTGCACCCCAGTAGACCTGTTTTCATTAAAAATAAAACACAAGTCCACCAAAGCATGGATCATTAGTTTGGTAACCTACGAATGAAAAAAAAGAATGCAAATCTAGGCTCTAATGAAATAGATTATTGCCGAATAATTAAAATATAATAGATCACATAAGTATTGACCAACATTTAATACTTTCAAAAATCAAGTGTCCTTGTCAGCATCGAATATGCTAAGTACCTTCCCTTCTAACTATCCTATTGGTTGTATTGAGAAGGGGGTCAAAACAACATTTCGGTGATTGGTAAAGTTAGACATTTGGTACATAATACTAGTTTATACTGATTGTCCGCTATATCATTTTATGTTTGTTTACATGTTCACTAGTCCTCTTGACTCCATGTCTGCATACGAACTGTTCCCATCTACCTTCAATAGACTCATAACTATACATATATCCCGTGGTCCCCTAATGGACCTAGATATTGTCCCCGCTAGTATTGCTTGTTCAACACCCTGTCAGGATCCATCAACCATGCCGTGGCACGATCTTGTTACCGTGTAACACAGTCCTACAGTGCTTACCGATGGCCTTTCATACATTTCATCGTACTCTTCCCGATGGATTTTCACAAATTTTCCATTTTCTCTGTAGCGAATTTCTACTTTTTTGCTTCGTAACATGGACTCGTCTCCGGTAACCACCCTATCCATATTTTGAAGTAATCTCGTTATGGGTTAACTATTTTTGCCCTATCAAACAAACCAGTAAGTAACTGTGGAAGTGCATGGCCTAGCATGGTCAACAATGGTAGGCTATAGATGAAGATCAGCTAGGTGTAACCTTGTCCTTCCTGTTGATCGCTTGGGACTGATGACATTCTAGCTCTATGTGGCCCTACCTCTCAATTTTGTACTAACACTCGCTGCATAGTGCCTGATCCTATTCACCATCTCTTTAGATTCCTTAGTGTAATCAAGGCAATAACCACCTCTAAATTAAATTTGAAGTAGACTAATCCGTCCCGAGTTTACCCATTATCTGTACACAAACATATATTCTCCACAGGTCCTACAGTTGGACATTGCTCACATTAGTATGATGTTACACAACTACTGGTAGCCCCTTTATTGTGGGTTGACTTCTATTGTATAACCCAACTGACCTCGCATTCTAATTTACTTTAATGGCCTTTTTTCATTTTGTTCGTATAATTTATACGTTAAATTATAATAATACAATAGTCATAAACGCATATTCGAGGCTTAACTGTTCATTCTCATATACTTTTATTTTCATTACCTCTACTGTTCTTATAGTTGACCCTGGGTATCCATTTTGTTATGTGTTTCACTTTTTTCTACTTTAAGTTCCTTTATCCGTTTCTTTTTATCAAATTCATAACTCTGTTTCCACCTATTTTATCCATTCTCTATCTTTTTGATTCTATTTTCATGTTATCCCTTTTTATTCCTTCTTGCATTTTTTTTTCTTTTTCATCTTTACTTACTTTAAATCTTATTGGTACTCGACATTTAAACAATTTAAGACATTTTCTCGCATTTATATTTTACTCTTTCATTTTTAGGGTTTATTGCATTTAATGCGTTGGAACTATGTTTCTATTCTAAAAATGTTAACAACGTAAATTTTTATTTCTTATCCAAAAAGAGAGATTTGTGTGGTGTTTGTAATTATAATAACTATCTTTCTTTCTTTATTTGAAATATGCAGTACAAATTATTGTAAATATCCTTATTTTGTACATCTCATTCTTTTTAGGTGTATTCCATATCATTTCAAACATCGCATTTTTATTTATTTAAACTAGATAATACATACAAATCTACTAGCAACATTAAAATTGCAACGAATTAATATATCGTTTAACCCTTAAAATCTTAATAAAGTTTCCTTTATTTTACATTCCTTTTCTATGTTCAAACATGTGACGACCCGGAAATTTTAACTTTTTGAATTAAAATATTTAATTAATTTTAAATGTTTGAAAGATAGTTTAACTTGAATTTCAAATATCATGATGAATTTGGCAATTTAATTATTGAATTTAATTATAGAAATTTGGGTAAAATTGTAAATCTTCAATTTTGAGCCTGTTAAAAATAATTTGATGGCCTATAAAAATTTATATTGATAATACTGAAGATGATAGAAGCTAAATAGATTTATATTTAAAATATCTAGATTTAGTTGGATAATTAAATTGTTAATTTAATATTTGAAATTGTGAAAATAATTAGAAATTGGATTTAATGTGAATAAAAATGATTCATAAAGTTGAATTAAATCATATTTAAATTATAATGATATTATAGAACTTTTAAAATCGAATTAAAAGTAAATTTGTAGAAATTGAATATTTTAATATTTAATTAACGAGTAAAAAAAGCCATTTCAAACAGTCTCGGATTTCGTTGAAACCAGTTTCGTCGGATCCGTAATGTTATACTATTATATGATTTCAAATTTTGTGTCGATCGGGTTTGCGGTTTGTCCGGGGCAAGCTAAAACGCGTAGAAAATCGTTTAAGTGAATTTTAAATTTAAATTAGTCGATTTGAAAACTTATCTTCCAAATACGATCGAATTGGCTCTCGATATATATTCCATTACGTTCGGAATAGGGGTAAAACATTATAAACGCCAGGCGGCACGCTTCGTTTGGAGTTTGGAAATATTTCGGATGAATAGTGTTTCAAAATTTTCTATAAAAGGACGTTAATTTCTTTCATTTGCATACAAAACCCTAGAGTTTCACAGGCCGCCACTTCTTCATTCAATGGTCGAAAATTTCCAAATTTTTCCACTAATCTCTTCCAATCCATAAATCGATTCGAAAAACATTCAACTACAAAATCGAAGAGCGTAATGAGAGCTTCGATTCCATATGGTGATGATTGAAAACGAAGCTACGAATCAACTGCAGTTTTCATCGAAGTGCGTGCATTTGACGCACGATTTCCTAGGCTAGATGATGGCCGAGCTTGATGATGTTGAGGCCGTGGGTAGCTCGCGTGATGCGCTACGCAATGGAGGTTCCTGATCGACGAATCGTTCATCGTAGTTGGTGCGATAATTCATGGTAGGTGGCGGCAAGATGGGTTTTAGCGTGCATGATGTTTAACGAAGGGAGGAAGAAGATCTTGTGCGGCCATGGTCTGATGTTACAAAATCAACGGCCAGGATTAAAGGTTTATAAAATAATAAAAAGAAAATTGTTAATTCTTATACTTAAATTCGTTCAATCTTTTAAATGCCATAACTTTTTGATACGAGGTCCGTTTTGGACGAAACGACTTACATTGGAATCACATGGACGAATACTACACGATGGATATAGATTGGACTTGATTGGAGTTGGTGTGAATTTTGGATAAAAGTAAACGCTCGTTCAATTTTATCCGTAATAAAACACTGCAACTGCTATTGGACGCAATGTGAGTACAACTCACTCTTTCTGACTCATTGATATTTTTATATAAGTGAGAAAATATTTATTATATGGTGATTGATGATTGTTTGGATGATATATGATATATTGATTGGTATTTGGATATGTACCTGCCTATTGGAGCAGATGAGACCCTATTGCGCCGCATAATAGCGGATAATATTTTATAAATCCCATATAGCGTGATATTCCACCTCGAAGTGGAATGAGTATTTAATTATTGTGCTAACGTCTGTGGATGGAGGAAAAACGGGTTGGAGGGATCCAACTGGGTTCCTCAAAACATTTTGTTTTGTTCAATATTGAATGTTGATTATTTATAATCTATGTATGTGACTATTTGTGATTGAAACCATTGAAGGCTAAAATTTAGCCGAATATATTTTTGGTATCGTAGGATACCAAAAATATGAAATTGGATGTTTGGAAATAAATTGGAAAATCAATTTGAAATTGATTTTATATTTGAAAATTAATTTTGGAAATCAAATTGAAATTTGATTTTGTGTTGAAATAAATTGGAAATAAATTTGGAATTTGATTTGGTTTGAAGGTGATATTTGGAAATCGATTTAAAATTCGTATATCAGTTGATATTTAGAAATGTAAATTCACAATGGGAATTTATAAAAGAAAGAGATATCGTTTTAAAAATAAATATTGGTTTATGTTAAAAAAAAGTGTGGAAAGGAATGTGCAGATTTGGAATGTAAATTTAAAAATAAATCGAGAAGATTTATTAATTTATTTGAATGGACCATTTTGTAATGGAAAAAAAATCTTCCCTGGAAAGCCAATATATTTTTAAAATAACTTTTGAATAAAATTTAAAAGTTCTAGATTTGGGTTTTGAAATAATATTGTTGGAGAAATTAGTTTTGAAAATTGTTTTAAGGTAAAATTTTGTTTAATTAATTATATAAGGGGTTATTTTAAAGATTTAAATTGATATTTGATTTAGACAATAGTTATTTAAATATTTATACTCCATCTACAGATTTTTATTTTAAAATTAGTTTTGGAGCTGAATTTTTTTATGAAATATTAGTATAATATTTTCATAGCTAATATTTAAGAAGATATTCTAAGGTAGTTTATGTCAAATGTTTCCACGTATATTTTGAATAAGTATTTTTATATTATTTTAAAATATTTGAAATCGGGAGATTTTCAGTGGAAATGAATAAATGTTTGGAAATGTATTCCGCGTGAGAAGGGTGCTTTGAATTTGCTTTCAAAAAAAGGATTGAAATGTGGAAATTGATTTGAAATTTATTTTCAAAGGATTGGAGTGTGAAATTTTATCTTGCGAAGATATATTGAAATAATAATAATTAGGAAAAAATTATTTGAAACTCAGTGACTGTTGTGAATAATGATTGATATTTAAATAACCAACTATCAATATTGGCCTTTAATTGGCAATTGAATTTCGATGCGACCGGGAGTCGAATTCCAGCTGGATATTCGAAACCCACATCGAACCTTTGTGATTGTGATGGATCTTTTGTTTAAAAGATCAAAGTGGAATTTGTTGTGATTTGTTTGAATCTGAATGTAACACTTATTTTTAAAATAAGCGCTCGTTATTCGGATTAGCCAAGAGAGGACCTTGTGTCATAAAACCCATTCCGAATAACGATACAACGAAATGGGATTGCGTTTGAAGACTGGTGTTGAAGATCGGATATTTTCGAAAATGGAAGGATTACCGTCGAATGTCTCTGCATCGGCCGATCCCCGATATAGAGATTTTTATCACCTTTTGTGATGGGAAGTCCGGACGTGATTAGTGAATATCCGAATTGCAAGGGATTCTTTGGAAGTGCCTTCGGTTCCGTTCAATCTCGGACCGGACTTGTATGGATGTGTGTCCGACGTTGTACTTTGAGATGTAAAGCTGGTTTTTATCAAATACATTTCTGTTGGTGGAAGAGAATTTATTCTCTTAGCTTAACACCCTTCTCTGAGATGTACGATCTCAGAGGTTATGTAGTTGATGGTTACTAGTGATACATTTCCAAATTGGTAATGTGGCATACGAAGTGCTGCTGATCATTTGTTGATCGAAGCATGCCTTTTGTGAAAAGTGTAACTTTGTGGACGAGACTTCGTCGGACCTCACACCCCGAGATGGTCAAAACAGGAAGAATGCAGCAAGGTTATGGGGGTAGCGCCCCTTGGGGTATGTTCATTTCCTTCTGGATAGAGGTGGTATTATGGTATGGAGCCCAGATACTTAACCTATGTTGTTGCTGCAAATTTATTACTTTGTGGTTATTGGTATTGAGTATCCTCGGATAAAGGTTGTTTACAATCGGGGGATGACATACTCGTGTCAGTAGTTACCTATAGTTGCAGAGGTAACCTGGTCTTGTGTTGGTAGAGATCCGGTTAGGTTCTCGGGCGTCCCGCCAGAGGCGTTCCTATGTGGCAATAGGAAGTTCCTTAGCCCGACCATTTGTTGGAAAATCCAAAGAAACAATACGAGCCCTGTACGGATTTAGTTGTATAACTTGCTATGGAATGTGGCGGTAACCTTCTATTGAACATGGTAGTTATAGTAGGCATAGTTCGAAATGTCTATGCTGGCTAAGATTTATATTATACTTTCGAAATGTTTTCTTGCACTTTGCACTTATAGTAATAATATCAAAGAAATTTGCGTATCAAGCATGTTTGACTATCATAAGGAGAAATCTCCTCCAATTTTGCCTTTGCATTGTGTGTGTGGCGGGAGGCCTTATGGTAGTTACATTTTCTAAAAGCATTGCTGATCTATTTTAAAATATTTAATTGTTTGTTTTTTTAAAGATAAACTGTTTTAAGTTCTCACACCAGTCCCATGACTGACCTGGAGTTTATTGTTCCCTTTCTAAACCCTGGGTGCCCATCATTTTCCACACGGGCAGCCTAGAGTCAAGTTATCAGGATATTCTAGAATACAGGAGGTGCTGTGGAGCTCAAGAGGCGAGCTGGATGGCGAAACGTATCACTTGTATATGATATTATCTTTTCCGCTGTGTATCCACTTGTAAGGTCAAGTTCATATAATTGTCCAGTTGTGTTGTGTTGTAAGTTGACTCTGATGATGTAATGTATAAAATTTACAGTTCTTTTGATTTAAAGATTATTCATTTATTTATTATATGTTGTTCCGCTGCGATTGTGAGATTTTGATATTGTTTCTGATTCTTCTTTCTTCTACTTCTACCTCTTCTTCTTAAACCCTAACGGTTTGGTTTTTCGACGTTCGATTGTTTGGCGGTTGATACAGTGGACGTATTAATGTCGACTTTCGTAAGTCGAAAAATCGGGTTGTGACAAAACACCAATTTGTCATTATCAATTTCATTCAAAGTTACAAGGATAACATATGTAAGCAAGTTCTCAACATTTATTAAATCTTTGTTATAATCCATCCTATAAGTTTTTAATTAGATTGGTTCCATTTAAATTTTTATGTGCAAATAATAGATTTACATCTAATCATTACCTACTTGCAATTATAAATCTAATCATTACGCACTTGCAAATACAAATCTAATCATTACGCACTTGCAAAATTATATCCAAATCGATTATAAATAAGCATATTTGAAATAGGTCAATGGAATAAATCTAATTTTATTACAAAACATGTAATATTTACCACTCATCTTTCTCAAGTATTCCCAAATCTCCAGATCTAATTCCCGTTATTTGTATTTATTCTGACTCCCTATTTTGATTTCCATATAACATATGCATGTGGATATAGTAAAATTTGGATTAGAAAGAAGATATTTAGGTTGATCATAAATTTAGATCTGAATTTACATTTACCTTGGTCGTAGCGACTTGATTAGAACCTATTTTCTATCTTTTTTTTCTTCTACAATCCTTTAGTGTTGTATACATGCAAACTAGCAACCTAGAACTATTTTCTAAGAATTTTAGAGTTATAGAGGAGAAGAAAAAATGACAGAGTTTCCATATCCAGTAGAAAATTATGAGTAGGAAGTAAATCCTTAGGTCTGAATTTATAGGGTTTCAAATTAATGCCAACTGATAGATTAAACTGATTTAAATCCAAAGTTTAAAAATAATTAACTGCCTCCTTTAAACATACACTCGGGTTGACCGCCCCTATCCATGGTCGACTGCCAGCGATCTACCGGGAGAAGTTTAGGATTGACTTGTGCCGTCTTAACGGTAAGATTACTTCGTTCTTTTATTTCTGTTAATTTTTTTGCTTGATTCAATCATCTTCTATATCTATTTCCTCCATTAATTAATCTCATTCCATTCTTTCCCTTTTTATAAATGCTCTAAGATTTTAATTTGATGTTAACATTTATTAATATTCAATATCCCATTAACATTACCGATTAACATTAATTGATTTTATTACCATATTTACATATATGATTATTTCCAAAGCTAAAACTTCAAATGTTAATATATATTTTTTTGAATTCCAATTGGAAACATTATGTATGAAAATTGATCGGAAAATCAGCATGAACCCAACAGTATAAGTTTCTTTGTTTGTGTAATGACCCAGAATTTTCTATCTCGAAAATTCCAGATAGTCAGGGAAAGACGAAAAGAGGTAGAAGAAGAAACAGAAACAAAACACAGATTCTCACATTCGCAGCGGATCAAGATATAATATCAAATAATATCATTTACACAAAGAAAGCTGTATCGTTGAATTTACATTTTTAATACATCAGAGTTACAACATTTCACAATCACTGGACAGTTAAAATAACTTATCCCAGATAAATAACAATACAATACAGCGAAAACACTCCATGCGTTCCTGCCATCCAGCTCGCCTCTTGAGCTCCAGAACGTCCTTACCCAAAAATCTGTAATACTCGGTCTGACCCGAGCATTACATCAAAGTAACACCCGGGTCAGGCAGGAAACCAGCATGAGTAAACCCATACAATTTGAAATACTAAGTTATAAAACATAACAGAAATCCGGGTAACTCTTATTCCCATAAGAGTTTAGAACTTATTATATCCAAAGCTCATTTCACAAACAATCTTTAAGTATCTTTTCAAAGGTCCAGTTTACTCAAAATATTCCATTCCAGCCCATTTATTTCACATATCAAATCTTATAAAGAATTATAGTAAATTATAAATCAAAGTGGTTTCAGGTATTTACTGATACCTGACCCTGCTCTCTTTGAAATCCAAAAGGCCATCCTTTAAGTCCAAGTTGTTTTAAAGTTAAAACAATTTGACTTATTATCTATATTCACATAGATGGATAATTCACAATCTCACAAATAGATAATCCATATCATCACAATTTAACCAAAGCATCCAATTATCATAGATAAACACATATCTCCTATCAGAGATATCAAATAATCCAAGGCATTCAAAAATATTCAGCCATCAAAAGCAAAGATTTAAACAATCGCACTATCATTAATTAATTTTAAATGAATTAAATTAATTACTTCCACTACTATAAATCCTGCTTACTTAACCATTGATTAATTAGAAACCAATTAATTATCCATTCTCTAATTATCCATCTTAATTAATCATCCTTGATTAATTATTCTCTAATTACATTATGTAATTATCCTTAATTAATTACACAAATTAATTATTCTCAAACAACTATAGTAATTAACCTTTAATTACTCTTATTAATTAATTAACTATAATTAATCACATTAATTAATTATTCTATAATTACTTCATTGATTAATTAAACTTAATTAATCAATCCCTTAATTACTTCATTAATTACATTAATTAATGATCCTTAATTACTTCTTAATTAATTATTGTTCTAATTAATCAAATTTTTATTCATAAATCAGCTCGATTAATCACATTTAGTAATCAATTACCCTTAATTAGTTACATTACTTAATTAACTTCTAATAAATTTTATTAATTAATTAAGTCTTAAATTAATTACACTAAGTAATTAATTCTTAATTACTTTCACTAAGTAATTATCCTTCATATTAATTACACAAAGTAATTAAACCCAAAACTACTACCATTCTTCAATCAATTACATCCAGTAATTATCCACTAATTACTTCACTAAGTAATTACACTTTGTAAATTACACTAAGTAATTATACTTAACCCATCATCCAATAATTATTTTAAATTAATTAAACTAATTAATTAATTAACTAAACCTTTATAAATTAATTAATCCAAAATTATTACTTAATTTAACTTTAATAACCTTATTAATTAAAGTGATCTTTAATTATAAAAACCTTACTAACTTCAAGATAAAACAAATTCATTAATTACTTAGAATTAATACATGTTTAAAAATAATTCATCTCAATTTATACTTAATTATAAAAAAAATTTAAAAATTAAGTTTTAAAAATACTTAACATTTCTCAAATTCTAATTAACAAATCATAAATTCTCTTTGTTTAAATTTTTTTTAGAACATTTATCATTTAAATAGTTTAAAGTGGATTTTAATTTAATTTTGAAAACTAGCTTTCCCAAACTTTTAACATTTTAACTTAACTTCGGGTTCGACCTGACCCAGACTTGAGACCAGCCTCGAGTTTCTTCTTCAATCCCCTTTGCTTTTTTTCTTTTTAAAGTTTAGTTAGCTTTAAGCTTAAAACAAATCTGGAAAAAAAGCAAACTCACGAACTCGGGTTCAACCCCTAGACAAACTTCTTCCCACTCAAACATCACTTCGAGTTGATCACGAACCCAATCTCTTGACACGAGATCGCTGCTGTGCACGTGCACAGACCAATTACGGCGCCGCTACCTCCGGCGACTCGCTCCACATGATGACGTCGAACCCTCTGATCAATTCCGACACTCGAACAACTGTCGCGAAGCCCAAAACAAAAACGAGTCTTCCAATTGAAATTGGAAACTCACCACCACCATAAAAGCTCCTTAAATCACCATCGCCTATCACCGGAGCCACCAAAACTTCGCCGTCAACTTCGTTAGACTCCATGCCATCTCTTTCCCAAACTGTATCTCATCTGTAAAGGGATTATGACTTCGGGAGATTCCTCGTCCATCATTTGTGAGGCCTTGACCCTCTCGAATCATCTGGCGGATCATAGTGGGGATGTCTGTCATATGTACATTTTGTGCACGTTGACCAAGGTGTGGTCAGGTTCCACAATGCGAGGCTGGACTGGACGCTGTCGACGGTCCATCTCACACCTCCTTGGTTTCAAGTCCTTAGGGACATATGGCCCTAGAGTATGCCCACGCTGATGATGGTTCAGATCTGGCTGATTTCGGGCATCAACCCCCGGTTCAACAACGGCGGTGGTAGCACGGTTGTCTGTAGTGTAGTGAGGAACAGTACCTCCTCGGAAGGAGGGTCCAATCTGGAAGTTGGTCACTGGGCCAACTCTTAGTTATCCAATGTTCAGAGTAGGTTGATGTCCGGTGGATTGAGTGTAGCTTACGTCCAGTCCTGGGCATGTAGATCTGTGATGGTAGTCAGATGAAGTCGAACTCTCGGTGGATGTGTAAGATGGGTAATCCCTCCTAGATCCCCTATGCCTTTGGTGGTTTAGCTAGTTATTCAACTTTGCGTTGGCATGCAGTTGTTCGGTTAGTTGTTGCCGACTCTAGGTCAACTCTTGAACCAACATCTGAAACTCTTGTCTGGTAACCGGGCCTGACAATCTTGTAACAACCCGCATATTTATCGATTTTATATTTAAATATTTTATTTAAATATTTTATCGTTAGTCGGATTTTGGTCTGAAAAGCTACTTTTTGCATACGGTCAAATTAGGACTCGAGACCACTTCCATTGAGTTCGAAATGACGTTTGCAATCTTTTAAGGTATAAACTTTGATATGTTTGGAGTTGGTGGAATTTCACTACTTTTTCGCTTTAGACCTTAGTTTGGACTTAGCCTATTAGACCCAACCTCCACTCCCTCTACTCTTCATTCCTTTATAAATTTCCTAACACTAAAGCTTCATCAAAAATGGTGAGTGGAATGGGAAATTAAAATTCCAAGCCCAAGCTCTCTTGCAAATCCATCATCCAACTCCAAATCTAGAGAGAAGCCGTTGATTCAAGCTTCTTGTGTTGAGATTGAAGTGGGATTGCTTCTTCTTTTGCTTTCAATCATGATTTTCATTTAAATTGTGAAAAGGTGAGATTTTTATCTCACGTTTTTGTCTATAACTATCTTGGGTTGTTGGGAATGAATTCCTATCACTTTAGCATGTACATTTGCATTTGGTATGGATTGGATTGGCGAAAAACTCCAATTTTTAGTGTTTTTACTGAATTACTGGGCTTTGTTCGTTCGGTCAGGGGAAAAGTCGCCCCTGTATGTTTAGCCCGTTCCACCTTAGGTCGTAAGACCTTAGGTCGTTCTTCATTAGGTCGTTTGACCTTAAGTCGTTCTCATTTAGGTCGTCCGACCTGTTTAACTCGCATCTGCATCACTGGTCGCTCGGCCTTACTTACATCATTAGGTCGCTAGGTCGCGACACGTTAGGTCGTTCACCCTAGGTCGTTTGGCAAAGCTCTCGGCCAACCCTTTAGGTCGCTCGACCATCCACCAAGTTAGGTCGCACGAGCACATCCTCTATGTCGCGCACCCTGCTAAGTCGCTCGGCCTTGCCAACCCCTTAGGTCGCGATCCATTAGGTCGCTTGACCCCATGTTCACCGTTAAGTCTCCTGGCCCTGTCTTTGTTAGGTCGCGAGTGTGTTAGGTCGTTCGGCCTTAGTTGGTTAGGTCGCTCGGCCATGCAACCTTGCTAGGTTGCTCACCACTTTAGGTCGCAACGTCTCGGCTTGCTTTCACTCATTAGGTCGGCCATGTTGGGTCGCAAGGGAATTTCTACTTTGATGCATTTGGAACTAATTTCCTTGGATTTTATTCACGTCTTCGAAGGTGAACTTTGTGATGGATTGTTTCTACAATCACTTTTGTGATTTGTCACTTTAAAAATATAAAGGTTTCAATACTAATAGTAAATATCAAAACTCTTTCATCAAAGCGATTTCAACACTATTTTATTACAAAGCTCTTTTTCTAAATCGTTTTCCAATATGTTAGTATATACAAGCCTTTACCTCACTCGGATGAGAAACCTAATTAAACGGCTTAGTATGGTATGAAACGCTTGCATTTACTTCGTCAGTTAATTCTCGGACTTGTTCGATTGAACCTCTTGTGACAATTTTCTAGTGAAGATCTACAGTTTGTTCGTAAATATTTAAGTTAAGCAAGTGGTTATGGGACATGAAGCTAAACTCATATATTTACTAGCTTAGTGTAATTGACACTTCTTTATGATCAATGACGATGATTTTTGTGATTTAGACTAGCAATTGTGCGACGTCTCTTTGTCTACGAGGGAGACTAAACCCCGTTTGTGTGATGTTTCGACTCACATATGTGGGGTAGCGCCACACAGTCTTCGGGCCATTCTTGTGGAGCCTCGGATCAAAATTAATGGTTAGCTACCATGAGATAGCGTCTCGTTTTGTGATACATGTGTTGGTGAGTTTTCATACTCCCGTTTTGTTATTGGCTCCCCCCTTTTTTGTGATTTCTGGATTTCGTGTGTTGATTTCTGGATTTTGTGCTTCACCAATTTTCATGATTTTCATTGATAAGTTTTATCAATTTTTGTGCATTGGTGAATTCGTGTGTCATTACCATTTTATGGATTTGGATCTTTGAGAAGATTCTTGTGATATTGATTAATCTCTTGTTGATTATCATTTACATAATTATAGTAGTATGCCATTATGGTTATTATACGTTTATGTCATATCTCTTATTCTATATCATGTCATCTGATATTTATAGCTAGACTGATCCGTTTATTATTTTCTTATGAAATAATACTCGGGTCAGACCGAGATGTTACAGGTGCTTCTGCTTGACTTCTCCCCAGGGATTTATTGCACTGACTTTTGGCTAACTGCTTAGATTAGTAGTTTTTGTTGTATATATGTGAGATATAGACTCGATGATGTATATTTATTCTTTTGTATAGCACTTACTGCTATTCTCTTGTGTTATTGTGGATCTTTCTGGCCACTACTATGTTGTACACTTTTATGTGTTATATATTCATATCTATTTCCGCCTTTGTGATATTGATATCTGTGACTGATTTGTGTTATGTTTATTTCTAAATTTGTCTCCGAAGAATATATATTCAGCCACTGAGTAGTAGCTTTGAGTTTGTATCGATGTGTCGGATTTCCTCCTGAAACCAAATGCATGTTGTACTATTTGACATATCGGTGCTCGCACAAAGAAATTACATGGATGGTCACTCCTTAACAGCCTTATTCTTCATGCTAGTTGACGGTATTACACCGTAGTGTCCTTGGCTAGCGTGGGTATAAATGTGGGGTGTCACAGTCTGAAGGTCCGGCAGCATTCTAATTGGACGAAGACAATTGTGCGGGATTCTATCTATCCCATCCATCCTGATTTGCAGTTGTGGAAGCAGTCCTTGTGCTAAACATGGTAGATAATGAAGTCCTTTTCTAGATTTTATGCAAATCTGAATAGGTTGGAAGGAATCTGAATTTGAGATCTTGATCTTCTTTTTGGATTTGTGAAATCCGGTATCGATAGTAGATCCAATGAGGAGGAGAAAACTGTGTTTTCTCAGTGAAAGCACTAAAGTGTTTGTATCAAAAATGGGCACAACACTCTTCATAAGTATTTGAAGAGATAAAAATGAAGAATATAAATGTAAAATGAGGGTTATCTAACAAACACTTCAAGAATTGAGAAAACACGCAGAAACGCAGCAATTTAGAGTTGTTTGGCGTATGGCCTACGTCCAATATGAAGTTTTATGATTTTATTGATATCATTGACTGATTACAACTGATTCCAATGGATTACAGCAGATTAAAGTGTTGAAATTCGAGTACAATAGCAGCTATGGAGTGCAAAATGGAATTCGGTAAAGTTTGGACGTCCTAGAGCCAAAAGATCCTTCTTTTACAGGCCTTAGGCTTTAACTATAGGCATAGGAGGCTGATATCTTGCTTAGATCTCAGAAGACTTCTTTTGGCATGTGGGTGGGCGCATGCGATCGATCCCATGAAGTTTCAGCTCGATCCATGATCGATACAAACGAATTTTGTATCGATCAGGATTTGACCCAATCGAGTCGAAACTTGGCATGAACCTTCCTTAGGTCGTACGTAAGCTCCAGTGAAAATTTCATAGAATTTGGACTTGTGTAATGCAATTTATGATCGATGCAAGATTGCGTTTTCTTCATACTGTCACGTTCGAATCGATGTGTTCGTATCGCTCTATTCGAGTCGATCCAGGCACGTGTTAGCAAGTTGACGTGGCGCCCATTCTTCGTATTGATCCATTGTTTACGCCATGTTTACTGATTCGTTCCAAGGATTTGGCTTTGGTCGTATCGATCATGACCATGCTATTCGTAACGAGTGTGTGATCTAGTTTGACTTGATACACTACAGCCTAGTTCGTATTGATAACATTATAATGTTCATATCGGTTGAATGTACCTTACTTTACATCGGCTTTTGGCGTGCCACTTCGTATGGAGAAGGAGTGTTGGTTTCGTATCGAACTATGGCCAATCGATACGAAATGAGTGTAAAACTTAATCGATATAAATTGGACACGAATGTTATAGACAATGGACATGAAGTGCGATGCCTACTCAGGGACGTAGGATGGTGGTCATTTGATGGATACAATGTGAGGACCATTCGATGGATGCGAACTGCTGGAACTTGATCGATGCGAACAAGGCTGCTGAGTGGATGGATAAGAAGAATGCAGTTCCCTTAATGGATAGGATGTCGCGTGCACCTAATGGATTTGACAAGACACTTTATCCGATGGATACAAAATGATGTGTTTCCCTGATGGATATGAAGTTGTTGTAGTGATGGATGTGAAGTGGTGTGTCCTGACCGATTTGAACAGTTTTCCTTCTTGACTCGTATCGATCATATCTTGAGCATACGAACTCCGATTGACTTGAAACTTGAAACGTTGGCTTTCACAGCTTTTCTTGTCATGTGTTGTCAATTGTAGCTTGATCCAGACTCGGACAAAATTCATCAACATTCATAGTGAACTTGTGCTTTCTCGACATTTGGGATGAGAGATTCTTGGTCCTCTATCAATTCCTTGATATCTCAGCCTTGCCAAAAGGCGGGATAACAACTATAATAGGAACTAAATGAGTTTATAAACATAAAATGAATGAACTAGGCGAGGTCGTTAGAAATAAAGCTCGATTAGTTGCATAAGGTTATTGTCAAGAAGGAATAGATTTTGATGAAACCTTTGCACCAGTAGCAAGATTACAAGCCATTAGAATTCTACATGCTTTCCCAAACTATAATGATTTCAAATTATTTCAAATGGATGTTAAAAGTTCTTTTCTAAATGGATTTGTTAAAAAGTAAGTTTATGTTGAACAACCTTCACTCTTTGAAGATGAAAGATTTCCAAACCATGTTTTCAAACTTAAGAAAGCTCTATATGGTCTGAAACAAGCTCCTAGCGCATGGTATGATAGACTAAGATCTTTTTTATTACAATCAAATTTTGAAATTGGTAAAGTAGATAATACTCTTTTCATTAGAAGAAATAAAAATGATATCCTACTAGTGCAAGTTCATGTAGATGATATTATTTTTGGTTCAACTAATCATGAAATTAATAAAGAATTTTCTAAAATAATGACAAAAGAGTTTGAGATGAGTCATATGGGTCAACTTACTTTCTTCTAAAGTTTACAAATAAAACAATTAGATAATGGTATTTTTATTAGTCAAGAAAAATATGCTAGGGATCTAGTTAGTAAATTTGGTATGACTACTGTGAGTGGAAAACCCACTCTCATGGCAATCGATGAAGCTTTAAATAAAGAAGATCTTTCAAAAGATGTAAATCAAAAATTATACAAGGGAATGATTGAATCACTATTCTATATCACTGTAAGTAGATCTGATATCATGCATAGTGTTTGTCTCTGTGCAAGATACCAATCTTAACCCAAAGAGACTCACTCAAAAGCTGTGAAACGTATCATAAGATATGTTAAACATACTTTTGATTATGATTTATTGTACCCTAAAAATGATTCATTTGATTTAATCTCTTACTGTGATGTTGACTATGCTGGTTGCAAATCTGATCGAAAAAGTACAAGTGGAACTTGTCACTTTTTGGGGCATTCTTTGGTTCATGGTTTACTAAAAAGCAAAACATTGTTTCTTTATCAAAAGCTGAAGTAGAATATATCTATGTTGCTCTAGCTTGCCCTCAAGTCATTTATATGCAACAAACCCTAAAAGATTTTGGATTAACAATTTCAAAATCACCAATTTATTATGATAATACTAGTGCAATAAATTTCTCTAAAAATCCTACTCATCATGCTAGGACTAAACATATTAGTATTAGACATCATTTTCTCAGAGATAATATAAGTAAAGAGATTATTTCCCTTGAATTTATCAACTCCGAGAATCAAATTGCTTATATTTTAATCAAACCCTTAAATCAACCTATATTTAATAAGTTAAGAAGAGAACTAGGAATCTGTTCAAAAATTGAGATATAGAATATAGATATAGTAACATATATTTTTAATAAACAGAAATATACAGGAAAACCAAATTTTTCATAGGGATGTCGACATACCCCTACTACCCATGTCGACATACAACGGTAAAATTAAAATTTTGATTTTCCCTCTAAAATCGATTTGGTAGTTATATGTAACGACCCGTAAATTTTATTAGTTTTAATAAAGTATTTAACTGAAATTTTGTGAAATTTTAAATAATAATATTTTGGAATATTAATTAAATATTTGGAATACGTCTAACTAAACATAGCAAATGCTAAGTTTTTATCTGAAAATATGAAAGTTTACTTTCTCATGTAAATTCTTTTTAATTTAAATCAGTTAAAAACTGATGATAATAAAATGTTTTTCATACCTGAATATTGTTATGCAATAAATTTGTAAATCATCTTCTGAGTGAGACGTCATATTTCGTTTCCTCAAATTCGGACTCCTATTTCTTCGTTTATCTTATTTCCAATAGATTTATAGCATTTTCGGTATCGACTATCGACTTTTGTCAGACGGTCGTGCCACTGATATCTGTATACCATTTTCATCGTTTCGTAGTGCTGATCTAATTAGCATATTCATTCGCATGTTCTGCAGTTCGGGACATGACGAAATCAGTAAACCGATTTCATATCGTTAGCGGTTTCAAAATCTTTTGGATTCCCGTGACCTTTCATTTCTCACCGTGTGTTACCAACTGGCATCAACATTTATAAATTCAGCTCTTAGCCTTTTCAATTACACCGTTTCATTTTTTATTTATTTCTTTGCCTATTCATTTTAATTTTCAGTTGCCATAATTTTTACGTTGATAATATGAAACGTGAACAACATCCTTCTTCTCTTTTATCCTTCCATCTCCTTTCCCTGACAAAAAACCCCTATCCAACATCACAATGCACCGTTCCACCTCCCCACCATGCATGAATGCTCCATGCGTCAGCAACATAAAGAAAAAAAATGGGTAGAGCACAACCCAATAATTGGTGCTATGTCACAACCCGAAATCCGACGATTGAAAATCGACATCAAATACCTCACTTGTATTCAACTGTCAGAGATTCAAACTTTGAATTCCAGTTCTATGGAGCTTATAACAACATTAGATTAATATAAACAGCGGAACAAAATGAACTATCATTGATCACAACACAGATACAACTTTGATACAATATCCATTACAACATCGATCACCAATATCCGAGTGCTACACATATGATATAACAATAAAAATGGTAACACCACAACGGAACGACAACAGAAACTTTAAAAAGTTTCCAACATACTTCAACTTCGATAAAGTCTTCAAAGTCTCCAACACTTTAAAAGTTTTCCAAGGTTAAAAGCTTTCCAAAATTAGATAGCTTGCAAAAGACTTCTGCAGTCCAAGCTAGCTCCAAGACATGGATAACCTGCTTCTAGGCTACCCATGTGGAAATTATGGGCACCCAGTGTTTAGGAAGGGAAAATAAACCCCCCTATCAAGTTTTATTAAGCAAGGCCAGTCATGAAACTGGTATGAGTAAACAAAAATAGTTGTTTGTACAAAACAGTTTATAAAACAAATACGATATGCTTTTGGAAAATGAAACTACCATAAGACCTCCCGCTACACATACAATGCAATCGCACAATTGGAGGAGATTTCTTCTTATGATAGTCAAACATGCTTGATACGAGAAAACTCTTTGATATTATTAGTGCGTAAGGTAGAAAACATTTCGAAAGTATAATATTAATCTTAGCCAGCATACGTACCATTATAGTATACCTACTATAGCTACCATGTTAAACGGCAGGTTATACAACTAAAACAGTACAAGGCTCGTATTGGATGATTGGATTTCCAACAATGGTCAGGCAAAGGAATTTACTACACCAAATGGAACGCCTCTGGAGGGACATCCCCGATAATCTAACCGAATCTCTACCAACACAAGGTAGGGTTACCTCTGTAGGTAACTACTGACATGAGTATGCCATCTCTCGGTCGTTACCAACCTTTATCCGAGGCGCCTTTAAACCAACAACCATAAAGCAATAATTTTGCAGCAACCACATAAGTTAAGTATTTGGGCTCCATACCATGACACCACTTCTTATCCAAAAGAAAATGGACATACCCTTAGGGGGCGTTACCCCCAAATAATATTGCTGCAACGATTCTTGTTTCGACCATAACCAGGTTGTGAGGTTTGACGAAGTCTCGTCCACAAAGCTGCGCTTTTCACAAAAGCCATGCTTCGATCAAAAAATGATCAGCAGCACTCAACATGCCATATTAAAAAATTGGGAGTATATCACAGATAACCATCAACCACATAACCTCTGTGTAATGACCCGTAGATTTCGACAATTTAATTTGTTAATTTAATAGGATTTTGTAATTAATTTTTAGTAGAAATAATAAAAGGGGGTAAATTAATATCAAAATGAAGGCTAAAATAAAATATATGAATGGTAATTAAGCCTATTTATTTGTAATATGAATAAAATTTCAATAAATAAAATGGTGTAAGTATTGTACCTGGATATAATGTGAATATGGAAAATATAGGGTAGGCATTAAATTAGTAAGTGTAAGGACACATTGTTACAGTAATTGATTTTAATTTTGGGACATGTTAATTCAAGTTAATAAATTTATAAACTAGATTGTACATTTCAATTTAATAAATTACAAAATGTTATGACTTAGTAAATGGAATATGATAATAAGAACAATTGCAAATTTTGTATTTAGGGCGAAATAATATTGATAGGTAGTAGTTGTTGTGAAAAATAAGTATACAAGTATATTAAAGGTAAAATAGTGGACACTAGTAAATTCACTCATTTACCAATAAAGATAATCAGATGTGCCTTGATGATAACTAATAACATAACGAAAAGAGCAAACGTATTCATTAGAATATTAATTGCAATTGGATAGAGATTTTAAGTAACAATGTTAATGCAAGGAAAGTAATGCTAAATTAAGTCAATAATAATGAATAGTGATAAATTTAAAATTTGTAACATATATTATAAATTACCTGCTTATTTGTTAATGGAATTAGAATTTGTGATAAGTGATAACAAAATAAATGAATGTTACACTAATGGAAAATAAAATAACGTTCGTCTAAATGTTGAGTAATTATAGGGTCGTATTTATTATTAGCGTTACTTTAATAATTATGGTTAGTTGTGAAATTAATACGGGAAGTATGTAAAGTAATAACTAGGGAAGTAATACGTTATAAATTAAATATGACCTAAACTTAAGTGTAAGTAAAAGGTTAAAATTGAATCTAATTCAATTAATTTGAAACTTATTGAAATGAATTGGATTCAATTTATAGAAAGGGATTATTTTAAGAAATTGAAAGAAACACTATAACTGGTGAATGAAACTACTTTAAATTGAGAAGGGAATTGGTTTAGATTATTATAAATTAATAAGTAAATCAAGATGATAAATTTGATGAATTATAGGATCTGAATTTTCAATGGTGAGTAAATTTATTTAATTTATAATAGTTGGATTTATTGCCAATAAATGAAATCAAATATTTAATTATTACGTTAAATTAAAAATTAAGCTGAAAACGGGAAGTATTTATGTGATAATTTTAAATCCAATGGTAAACCCTTCTATTGAAATTATGAATGGAATAATTATGGGCAAATTCAATTTGATGGAAATTTTGGAAATTTATCTATAATTTTGAATTGTATGAAATTGAGATTTATATTGATTTATTTTTAATAAATTGACTTTTAAAAATTTCTAAATCATTGTAAATGTTTGAAAATTTTAAAGTGATAAAGGTTGCAAAGTTCAGAATTTTTAACGCGAAATTTGATTTAATTAATTTATTTTAAATTTATTTAATTAGTATAAAATAGCCATTTTGGTCACGGACTCGGATTTCGACGAAACCAGTTTCATCGGATCCGTAACAGTGAATTATTGTAAGGTTTCAAGTTTCATAACGATCAGACTTGTCGTTTGATCGTACGAACGCGAAACGCCTTGAAATCAATTTGAAATCAATTTGAAAATATTAATTTCAGTATAACTTCTTCATACGATAGAATTTGGACGTGAAACTTTTTCCATCGCGTTCAGAATATTTTAAAACACCTATTTCGATATATGGGTTTACCCAATTTCGTTCCGGGGTCAGAACGGGCTTTTGGGGCCACGTTAGCGTTAACACGTTTATTTATCGGATCCATCTACTTTATTTCTAACCTACCTATATAAACCCAGTTACAAAACCTAGCCTCCATCTATTCTCATTTGTTTGTGCATCCATTTCCTCAACTCTTTCTCTTCCTCAATGGATGCAAACCTTAGACCCAAACACAATGCAAATCAAATCAAAATCTAAAAATTCGAAGTCTTTATAAAAATCTCAAAAAAAATTTTTTTGAAGATTTCATCGATACGAATCTGCTCGTGGTTTTTGTTTTTGCAATCGATACTCGAGTCAACGGAAAATCACAGTCAAAACCAGGAAATTCGAAACCCTAAGCAATTTAGGCGTTTTTGATCAAAGCCGAAATCGATGAAATTGGGTTCTGGGTATTGTAGTACTCGACGATAGGGATCGTTCAAGGATGGTTGGAGATTGTACGGTGGGCTATGGCGGCTTGAATTTTAGTTTTAGGGTTTCGGCATGCCTAAAATTGGACGGTGGCAGCGAGAACCATAGGCGACTGGACTTTGGCAAGTTGGGCGGCCAGAGCAGATAGAGGAGGTGGGGGCATTGGCTTGGTCGTTGGTGACCCCTAGACGAAGTCGGTGGCGGTCAAAGGCTCTGGACGTGGAGGTTAGTGCAGTAACCTAGGGATGTCGTGTGAGAAGACGCGTGTTTAGGGTTGCGTGAGTTTTTCGGTGACGTGGCCAAACTTTTGTGGTGAGCTTTGTTTTATTATTTATTTTATTTTAATTTTTATTTTTCAAACGTTTTATTCGAATAACTTCGTCATACGATATCCGTTTCACGTGCAATTTTTTTTGTTAGGATCGTATTGAAATTCCAGACTTGATGACGCTGGTTTGGACGAATTTGGAGACTGTCAAAATTTTGGGTTTAAATCGGACTTAAATTCGATTTAAATTCAAAAGGTGAGTGTTTTAACCCACTCACAACTTCTAATTTTTCTTATGTTTGTTAAATTGATTTAAGATATAAGTAGAAATTTATTTATGACTGTTTGCATAATTTATTCATCATCTCGGTTAAATCGCATTTATTTAATTTAAGTGTTAATTAATTTTATTATCGCATACAAATTGACAGTTAAGATTTATTTATTTGCATATAAACTGCTAGCTAAATAGTTATTTATTTATTTATTTATTTTTTGAATATAAACTGTTCATTGATACCTGTTATAATTTATATGCTCTATTGATGTTTGTTTAAATTGATGATGATTGCAATAAATTGTTTGATGACTGATATTGGGTGAATGGATGATGTGTTTTATATAAACTGCAAGTTATTATGTTTTCTTCATTTATTTCGGGATTGCGGTTTAAAATGATATACAACCGCAAATTTTTATTTTTAAATTACAAATTGAAATGATAAATATCCGTATCACTTGACCATAGGATAGAAAATTTTATACAGACACCGTCGGTCTATATATAATTACTTTAAAAATGATTTCTATGGTTTGGATAGGATACGGTTTAATGAATATTAAATTTTGATATTTTATAAATATTATTTTATATATATATAGTTAAAATTTTGAATTTAAGCTATGTATAATCTATTAAATAAAAATGAATAAGTTAGAAAAAAGGGAGTTTGATAATTTATATTATATGTTTAAATACAGGTTTAAGATCTTGTGTATATATAGAGTTTTAAATGATTCAAATCAATTAAGAATGGAAGATAAATTGAAATCTAATTGGAATTGGGCTTATTTAAAAAAAATTAAACTCCACAAGTTGATGTAAAACTTATTAAAGCTTGGAAATTTTAAAGGTATGATATTTATAACTGAAATTTTATTTCAAGATAAATTAAATGAATATTTCTAGTATAAATAAATGGAAGGAAATATTTAATTATAGGAAATTTGAGTTTTATATAAATGATTATGGATTTATCATGCAAATGTTCAAGACTAAATAATAGAATGGTGAATTTGTTGAAAGAATAAAATTCCAACATTAGCTTTGAAATTTATTAATACTCAAATTTGATATATATTGAAATTGAAGTGGTTTTGGAAACTGAAGGTGAAATTTAAATGTATGGTTTAGACTTTATCTAAAGAAAATATATTTGTAAAGTCATCGAAATTATTTTACTCTACAAAGTAAATCTAAAATTCAACCATTTTATTCTATATACCGTTGAATATCCAAAACTATTCAATTTTTTAGAAATTATGGTTTTAAAGCTATGAATTTCGAAGTATTGTGTTTTGAAAGTTATAATTTAAATGTTTGGTTTCTAGATATTAGAAAATTTAAAACCGTATTATTTGGAAAAGAAATATATTTAAAATAAAATGATATCATTGACTTGGGTTTTATAAAAATATTATCAAAATGAATTTGTTTTGGAAATGGAAATGATATCGTATTTATGGGTTTGAAATGGTAAATTATATTCTGGTTTTTAAAGTACAAACTATTTTTAAAGACCGCGGTGTTATAATAACGTTTGGTTGTTGAAGAGACTGGGATCGGAAGTTGTCATACTCTCTGCCAACTCCGAAAACCACTTTAACAACCGTGTATGCGGTGGATATTCCAGAATGAAGTAGGATGGTGGCGGCGTTTCCTTTGAGGTAAATACGTGGACCCGACTCCCGTGAGTTGGCATAAGGTGGCTAAAACAGGAGCGATTCTCGGGACATTGAGGTCATTCCTCTGATCGGACACTCCTCTTCGATACTATACTTTGACTTTGGATTGATTCGGTGGCCACCTTTATTTTTGATTTTGGGGGAGTTTGTTCGAGGTGGGTGTTCCACCAGCCCGGATGCATAATTGGTATATCTACCCTGGAATTGCCTAGTTGTGTCGTGTCACCTACCATACCGAGCCTTTACTACGAGTTTCTATTTGTGTCGTACCTATGGAGTATCCTCTGGTAGCCTCCCGATCAGGAGGTATTACGGTGTGTATAGACTATTGGCATTATTTATGTTAAGGGCTATATGGGTAACCCCTTAACGCTATTAAAAATTAAGTTTATTTTACAATTAGACACTATTATAATAGCGAAATATACTACATAGTAAATAGTTTAACAGATCCTTAAGAGATGTAAATCCCGAGCATCTTTTGAGTTACTGCACTCATATTTATTTCAGTTAATTTAACTTACATAAGATCTTTTAGTTCTGACTCGAGTGTTTTGTCTTTTCAATTCGCTCGGGTCAGTCGGAGCGTTTCAGGATCGAAGACTTTAGCTCTGGAGGACGAAGACGGAGATTTCTATTATTATTATTAATTATATTGCACTACACTTTTTAATTCCGCTGCATTGATTATTATTGGTATGTGAACTCTTATATTTATTGTATAAAGAAGAATCAAATGTTTCTAAATAGTTTATGAACTGTATATTTATTTTTATATTTTATCCTTCCGCTGTGAGATCCTATTTTGTTTTTTCTTTCCCTGTTTTTCTTATTTACCCCATAACAATCCGCCCTTCCGTATGGTTTGAATTGGCACGTGTGTTGATTTGAAGCATGCGACAAGGCGGGACGTTACATCTGGTATTAGAGCTTTGGTTTAGCGATAAACCTTAGCTTTGTGGGGTCTGACTCTTTACAAATAGGGTAGCAATACCCTATGGGAGTACAGCTGAGTGTATATATATGAGAGAGCGTATTTGTTAGTGTTGTAAAAAGGTTTTAATATTGTGTTAATTTGTTCCGTTTTGTATTTATAAATTCTGGTTGGTGCATGGGACGCTATGACATCAATAGGGATTTCTAAACCCTTATTAGGACAGACCGACATAATATTAGTTTTAATATAGGTGAATGAAATAATTTTGCCTATTATATTTTCTATATAAAATAATTTTTTCTTTAAATGATATCTATATTTGGCTGCAATAGATTGGTAGTTAGGTAATAAAGTGTATAAATAATAATAGAAATAAGATTGAAAAAATAAAATAAATGAAATCTGGAAATTTAGAACTTAAGTTCCGGGGTTTTGAAATTTCTTTCGAATAAATTTTGGAATATAATAATATTGTTTATAAGTATTTTCTGAGATAAGTACTTAATATAATTCGGAAGAATTGTTTTAAAGAATATTTTGGGGAAAATAAGTTTTGTACTTTCCTCTCGGTCGTTAGAAAACAATTTCGGTGACGGCGGTCGCATCATCGACTTTCATTTTCGAGTTTTGAAGGGGGAAGGCCACTGTAATAGTTTTACTGCAGATTCATTTTTGAAATATATATATAAATATTGAATTGTTTAAAATATAATTAGAGATATATAAGTTGTAAGAATATATTTATCTATTATTTTGAAATAAATTGAAATTTAACCCGGTATTAAATTCTTAAATTTCCATTGATTAATTTGTTTCAATAAGTGTAGTGAAATGAAAAGTAAGTAATTAATAATTGAAACCTCTAATTTAGGTAAGAGATTTAATACTAAGTTATAAAGGAAACAAAAAGGGAGTTGAAATTTTTAGCTTTAATGAGATTTGAATAATGGCGGCATCCACTACTCCTCCTCCCCCGATCCCTCCTCCCCCGATCCCTTCCCCCCTTCTCTGTTTCCTCCTCTTTCCTCTTCCTCATTTCATCTTCCTCCCTCTGAATTGAATCTTTCTTCCTCGATTCGTCCTTCTCCCTCTGTTTCTTGTGTCTTTTCTTCTTCTTCCTCCCTGATTCATCCTTCCTCCAATTCTTCTTGCTCTTTATTTCCTCCTAATTTTTTGTCAGATTTGAATACATGTTTGAATTCTAGAAATCAATCTCCATTGATATCTAATAAGCAATTTCCTACTTTGTCTGTTAATGACAATCCAGTTTTGGATAATAAACAGGATCAACTTCCAAAGTCTTCTAATTCTGATTTAAAGTGGTCATCCTTATTCAAGAAGAATCCTAGGATTGCTGGAATATTTGTACCTAAGCATTTTGATATCAAGAAAAATGGGGTTCCGAATGCTTTACCTGAAGAAGTTAAAAATAAAGGAATTAAATATTGGAGTGATCATTTAGTTGGATTTTTCTTGGATGGACCTTTATCTTATCTGACTGTAACAAAGCGTTTAAGAAGTATTTGGAGATTGAAAGGGGAAGTCGATATCAAATCTGATAATGAGAATTTCTTTTTTAATTTCTCGAATGATCAAGACGGGATGAAAATCTTACAATCTGACCCTATCTAAATTAAAGGTAAAATGTTCATTATTTCAACTTAGGATCCTTCTTACGGTTATTTTCAAGAACAAGTTAAAAAAGTGCCAGTGTGGGTTCATTTTTATATGATTCCTTTGATTGCTTGGACTTTAATTGGTATAAACTGGTTAGCATGTCATGTTGGTAAATTGATTTGTTTTGATGAAAGTACTGAAAGATTAACTAGATTTAAGTATGCTAAAGCTTTGATTGAAGTGTCTCCAGATCAAGAGCTACCAGATTTTATTGCAATTGATGATTTAGGTGATTGTTCTCCTTATGTTATGGTTGAATATGATTGGAGGCCAAAAATCTGTAGTAAATATAAAGTGTTTGGTCATGAAACTTTATATTGTTCAGGAAGTAGTAAGTTGAAAGGATCTTATATGCAGTCTAGTAATGAGGCTATTGATTACACTGAATGTATGGAACAGGTTAGTTTGGGAGAAAAGGTGCAGATGTCTGAAAATGCTGGAAAATTTAAAATGAAATCTTTAAAAGTATGGAAAAGGAAGGAAAAGAATCAAAATATTCTTATAGATAGTAATAATTTGAACATAAAATCTGGAGATCAATTAGCTAATGTTGGAGTGAAGAATAAGGATCATGATCAAAGTAAGCAAAAGGATGTAGAGTCATATATTTGGAAAAATGTATCTGACTTGAATTCTGAGGAATTGGGTTATAAAGAAAATATTACAACTTCAAATTCTTTTCTGGTATTATCTGATATCAATGAAGGAACATTTATTAATGAGTCAACTATTGAAATAGGAAATTCACAATCTGGAATCAAGCAGATTAATATGGAATCAACTGAGAACTGTAACACTGTTGGTGATAATATGTATGATAATAATTCTGTAGTAATGAATTCTACTTTAGCTTCAGAAACTATGGTACATTCAGAGAATTTGGCTAGAAGTTCGGATATTATTAAGAATATTCGTAAGGAAACAGTGTGCAATGATGTTATCAATGAACAAACCTCCCCTTATATCAATATTTCTCCTTCTAATCATCTAATTCTTCCACCTCCATGTAATTCAAGGGATAATTTTGTGGATCAGGTTGTTTCAAATAAAAAAGGGAAAAAGGGTAAAAAGAAAGTTTCATTCCATGAAAATTCATAGGATCTAAACAATGGGAAAGATTATAAAATGGAAGAAATATTACCAAGGTATAATAATGAGGCTGCATCTTTCAAGGATACTACTTCTCAGTCTAGTGGTATTAGGCATACAAGGAAGCACCCATCTAATCTCTTTTCACCTAAACAGTTATGATGTTAAACAATATTATAGCATATTGGAATATCAGAGGAGGACATTCATCATCAAAACAAGCTGAAGTGAAACATTTAGTCAAAGATCAAAAGATACAACTTCTAGTTATCAGTGAAACAAAGTTAAATAAGTTAAATTCTGTTCAAGCTTGTAAGAATATTGCACCTGAATGGGAATACGAAGATAACTTACATAGTGCTCCATATGGAAGATTATTGGTATTATGGAATTCAGATGTATTCAAATTGACAAAATTGCAGGAGGATGATCAATTAATTCATTTCAGTGCCATGTCTTTATCCTCAAATATTCCATTTCTGATTACCTTTGTTTATGCACACAATAACCTTGAAAAAAGATTATCTTTCCTCTCTAATCTCTCTTCATTTTCTCATACAAATTTGCCTTGGATAGTTCTTGGTGATTTCAACTGTATGTATTCCTCTGATCAAAAAATTGGAGGAAATCCACTCGCCTTGAAAGATATTTCTCCTTTAAAACAAACTCTTATCAATTCTTCACATAGCCATATACCATCAATTGGAGCTGAGTTTACATGGAATAATAAAAGTAAACTTAGACCTAGAACTTACTGTAAACTTGATCATGCATTTCATAATATCCACTCTATTAACCTATGGCCAAATCTTATTTGCAAATTCTTAAATCCTTCAATTTCAGATCACTCTCCAATTATCTTATCCTGGGGAGTGAATACTATAAGTAGGAATCCTTCTTTCAAGTTTTATAAAACCTGGACTAATCATAAAAATTTCCTTAGCATTGTTATGCAGGTATGGCAGGAGATTGTTTATGGAAATCCTCTCTATATACTAAAAACAAAGCTACAAAGATTGAAGAAAAAACTTAAAATTTAGGCAAAGGATAATTTTGGTGATGGTTCAAAAATCTCTGATGGTATAAGGGAGAAATTAGTTATAATCCAACAGCAACTGTAGGTTGATTCTATGAATTCATCACTAGCTCGTCAAGAAGCAGACTTGTCAAAAAATTTAAATGAAGCTTTGGAGTTTGAAGCTTTGATGAGGAAAGAATTACTTCATGAAATTATTGATAAACAAGGTGATAGGAATACAAAGTATTATCATAACTTGATCAAGATCAAACAAAGCAAAGAAAGAATTATGAGTATTACTGATATGAATGGAGAAATTCAAGAAAATGATGATTCCATCTCCAAAGCTTTTATTGATTATTTTTCAGCTGTACATGCCAATCCAACTCCATTGATTCCAAATCTATCATCTTTATTTTCTATGCAACTACCCTGTCTGAGTGAAAAACAAGCAAGTGATATGATTAGTGAAGTTTTACCTGAGGAAATTAAATCTGCAGTGTTCTCGTTAAAATCTGATGGTAGTGGAGGTCCTGATGGTTTTAATGCTTTCTTCTATCAGCACACTTGGAGAATAATAAAGCATGATGTTAATAGAGCAATACTTTATTTCTTCTCTCATAACAAACTACCAACTGGTGTAAATGCTACAAATATAGCCCTTGTCCTAAAATTTACAAATGCAAGTAGTGTTTCTGATTTTAGACCTATTTCATGCTGCAATGTAATGTATAAAATCATATCCAAAGTTATAGCAAATAGACTCTAGAGTATCTTGCCTTCAATTATATCTGGAAATCAAGTTGCTTTTATGCCTCATAGAAATATCACCGATAACATAATGCTTACTCAAGAACTTTTAAGAGAATATGGAACTGGGAATATTTCTCCTAGATGTATGTTAAAGCTTGATATACATAAATCCTTTGATTCTATTTCATGGAGTTCTATTATTGCAATACTATCAAGAATGAACTTTCCAAAACCTATGCTAGCCTGGATATATACTTATGTTTCAACTTCTCATTTTTCCATACTTAGGAATGGATGTTCCAAAGGTTTTTTCAAAGGTACTCAAGGGGTTCGACAAGGTGACCCAATTTCTGCATATTTATTCATAATTGTAATGGAAGTTCTGAATACTTTGTTTCTTGAGCAGGTGAAATTTAAGAAGTTAGAGTTGCATCCAAAATGCAAGGATCCTCTCATTACTCGTCTACTTTTTGCTGATGATCTTGTCATCTTCACCAAACCATCTTTTTCAAATATTTCTGCTATTCTTGAGGTATTGGATAAATTCTTTGTTCTTACAGGGTTGAAGATAAATTTTAACAAATCTCATGTTCTGGTAGCTGGGCTAAATGAGAGTATGAAGGATGAAATTATAAATTACTCTGGTCTTAAAGAGATGCAAAATAATACAAAATACCTTGGTTTACCTCTTATATGTGCCAGAATTACCAAAACTGACTGTTTGCCTTTGTATGAGAAAGTTACAGGCAAATTATCCAAATGGCCTAATACCAAACTATCTCAAGCTGGAAGATTAGTCATTATTCAAAGTATTGCATCTGCCATGACAAACTATTGGATGAGGAATTTCATCCTTCCTTGCAAACTCATATCAATTATTAATAGTGCACTTAACAGATTCTTATGGCATGGAGACCCATTTTCAAAAAAATTAATTCCAATATCCTTTATCAAGATTCAAGTGCCAAAGGAAAATGGGGGACTGGGTATAGTTAATCTAAAGGTATGGAATGCAGCAGCTTATTCAAATTATTTTGACAAGATTTTATCAAGAAAAGAGGATTTATGGACTCAATGGACTTTAAAAAATCTTCTTAAAGGAAAAGATTTTTAGTTAATGAAAGTTCCAAATTTCTGTAGCTGGAGTTGGCGAAATATACTAAAATTAAGATCTTCTTTTTTACCAATCATTCAATGCAATCCAACTGAGGATAATGAGCTACTTTTCTGGTCTTCACCATGGGCTAAATCTGGTCTCATTTTACAGGATATCCTTCCATATTCTTTAATTATGCAGACTGGTATTCCTATCAAAGCCAAAGTATCATCTTACATAACTGATGGATCAATTGTACTGCCCTATTGCAGTTCTATTCAAGTCCAGACTTTATGGCATCATATTTCATCTCTGCCTCTCCCTTCTCAAAGCCTTAAAGTACTATGGTCATATAAAAGAAAGAAGCATGCAGTTTGATTAATATATAAAACCCTATTAAATGCTAAAACAGAGAAGTTTCCATGGGCTACTAGAATCTGGATGGAAAAGTCTCCTGCAAAGGAAAAACTTTTGTTATGGAAAGTCATGAAAAATGCTATTAATACAAAACAGAAATTAGCAAATATGGGTATAATTAGCAATGAAGATTGTGTTTTCTGTCAAAAGCATCCTGAAACTAATACCCATATTTTTTTTGAATGCCATTATACTTTTGGAATTTGGTGCAGGTTACTATCAATTGGAAACTATCATAAACCGGTTAAAAGCTCGAAATTAGAATGGTTTAATATCTTCAAAGCAACAAGGTGGAAATCCCCGAAGACAGATACTATTTTGATTATGTTAAAGGCATTCATATATGAAATTTGGAAAGAAAGAAATAGGAGAAGTTTTGACATGAAGATGGAGTCTGCTGCAGTTCTTTATAGTATTATTGATAAGAGAATTCGTAAAAGGCTAGGTAGGCTGAAGTGTAAATAGATGATAATATTTTAGGATTTTTATATTGTAATAGGAATGTTGTACTGATATGTAGATGCGGTTGTATTGTGCATGTATTCATAATATAATATGAAATATATTGGGCAGGGCTCTCTTAGCCCATTGATTTTCAAAAAAAAAAAGGGAGTTGAAATTGTAACTTATAAGACAAAAGGTAAAGATTTATTGAACAATGAATTAATTAAAAAAAATGAGAAACTTGTATAACTTTCAGTTACACCCTTAAATAACATATATAACTTACCAAATATTAAAAGTTGAAATGTTTAATAAGAGATTGTAATAAAATAGTATATAAGTAGAAATTTGAAATAATGAAATTATTCAATGAAATCGCTATTAAATGAGAATTTAATGTTATAAACTTAAGTTATAATTGAAATTTTACCAAGTAAATATAATTAAAGGTAAGTATGACAAATAGATGATTATAAACTTAAGTAGTGAAAGTGTAAATAGATGAGGTCATGTAATTATAAATGAATGTAATATAATAAAGAGAAATTGTAAACTTAAGTAAAAGGGTTGAAGTTATTTCTAAATAAAATTGAAAGAAATAAAATGAAAATAAAAAGATAAACCGTTATATGAATGAAAAGAATCACTGAATGAATGAAAGGAAATTAAACAACTAAAGTATGAATTTTTTTTAATAATAAGTTAATTTGATTTGTTGTCTGGATTTGTTGTTGTTTAGTTGATGGTTATTTGGGTAAGATACTTTAAAATTTGGGTTTGGGTGAATGAATAATCTATTTAGTTTTATCTAAGACTGTTGAGTAAATGATGCGCTAGTAGTTTATTCTTCATTCCGTACAATTAAAAAGTTTTGAACCCGAACAACTATTTGTTTGTTTGGTTGAATGGTTGTTTTGTATTTGTTGTGTATGCTGTTTGTTGAAATTGATGGTTGTTGTATTGATTTGTTGTTAGTAATTGAAACCACTTAAATATTTCACTTTATATGAATAGTTAACCCTTTGGATTTTTTTAGTGAAATGCAGGTTATGGAAGCAATTGCTACTGTTTTTGGTTCCATAAATTAAGCGTAAATTGCCCGACAAATAGGTACGTTTCGGATTACGGATTTTAGCTCTATTTTATATATTTTCCCAGGTTGGGATATAATATTTTTGATATTATATGTAATATAATTGTTATATTTTGATATTATATTTTCTCCCGAGCCTCTCCGTACAAAGGAGACTGTACCAAAATATTCCGTAAATTTTGAACTTAGAAATATTTTGAAATTTTTTCTAAACTTTAGTAATTTAGGTATGAAAGGATTTAATGGTTATAAATTGAGATATTTTATCTAAATTAATTAATTTTATAAATTTAATTGTTTATAGAGTTAATGTTTGGATAAGGTATATTGATTTCTTAGTTCTTCGTTTCCCTTCTTTTCCTTTTCGGGGACGAAAAGTTTTGAGTGGGGGAGAGTGTAACGACCCGTAAATTTCGACAATTTAATTTGTTAATTTAATAGGATTTTGTAATTAATTTCGAGTAGAAATAATAAAAGCGGGTAAATTAATATCAAAATGAAGGCTAAAATAAAATATATGAATAGTAATTAAGCCTATTTATTTGTAATATGAATAAAATTTCAATAAATAAAACGGTGTAAGTATTGTACCTGGATATAATGTGAATATGGAAAATATAGGGTAGGCATTAAATTAGTAAGTGTAAGGACACATTGTTACAGTAATTGATTTTAATTTTGGGACACGTTATTTCAAGTTAATAAATTTATAAACTTGATTGTGCATTTCAATTTAATAAATTACAAAACGTTATGACTTAGTAAACGGAATATGATAATAAGAACAATTGCAAATTTTGTATTTAGGGGCAAAATAATATTGATAGGTAGTAGTTGTTGTGAAGAATAAGTATACAAGTATATTAAAGGTAAAATAGTGGACACTAGTAAATTCACTCATTTACCAATAAAGATAATCAGATGTGCCTTGATGATAACTAATAACATAACGAAAAGAGCAAACGTATTCATTAGAATATTAATTGCAATTGGATAGAGATTTTAAGTAACAATGTTAATGCAAGGAAAGTAATGCTAATTTAAGTCAATAATAATGAATAGTGATAAATTTAAAATTTGTAACATATATTATAAATTACCTGCTTATTTGTTAATGGAATTAGAATTTGTAATAAGTGATAACAAAATAAATGAATGTTACACTAATGGAAAATAAAATAACGTTCGTTTAAATGTTGAGTAATTATAGGGTCGTATTTATTATTAGCGTTACTTTAATAATTATGGTTAATTGTGAAATTAATACGAGAAGTATGTAAAGTAATAACTAGGGAAGTAATACGTTATAAATTAAATATGACGTAAACTTAAGTGTAAGTAAAAGGTTAAAATTGAATCTAATTCGATTAATTTGAAACTTATTGAAATAAATTGGATTCAATTTATAGAAAGGGATTATTTAAGAAATTGAAAGAAACACTATAACTGGTGAATGAAACTACTTTAAATTGAGATGGGAATTGGTTTAAAGTATTATAAATTAATAAGTAAATCAAGATGATAAATTTGATGAATTATAGGATTTGAATTTTCAATGGTGAGTAAATTTATTTAATTTATAATAGTTGGATTTATTGCCAATAAATGAAATCAAATATTTAACTATTACGTTAAATTAAAAATTAAGTTGAAAACGGGAAGTATTTATGTGATAATTTTAAATCCAATGGTAAACCCTTCTATTGAAATTATGAATGGAATAATTATGGGTAAATTCAATTTAATGGAAATTTTGGAAATTTATCTATAATTTTGAATTGTATGAAATTTAGATTTATATTGATTTATTTTTAATAAATTGAATTTTAAAAATTTCTAAATCATTGTAAATTTTTGAAAATTTTAAAGTGATAAAGGTTGCAAAGTTCAGAATTTTTAACGCGAAATTTGATTTAATTAATTTATTTTAAATTTATTTAACTAGTATAGAATAGCCATTTTGGTCACAGACTCGGATTTCGACGAAACCAGTTTCATCGGATCCGTAACAGTGAATTATTGTTGGGTTTCAAGTTTCATAACGATCGGACTTGTCGTTTGATCGTACGAACGCGAAACGCCTTGGAATCAATTTAATTGAAATCAATTTGAAATCAATTTGAAAATATTGATTTCAGCATAACTTCTTCATACGATGGAATTTGGACGTGAAACTTTTTCCATCGCGTTCAGAATATTTTAAAACACCTATTTCGATATATGGGTTTACCCAATTTCGTTCTGGGGTCAGAACGGGCTTTTTGTGCCATGTTAGCGTTAACACGTTTGTTTATCGGATCCATCTACTCTATTTCTAACCTACCTATATAAACCCAGTTACAAACCCAAACTCCATCTGTTCTCATTTTTTTGTGTGTTCATTTCCTCAACTCTTTCTCTTCCTCAATGGATGCAAACCTTAGATTCAAACACAATTGCAAATCAAATCAAAAGCTAAAAATTCGAGTCTTCATAAAAATCTCAAAAAAAATATGTTGAAGATTTCATCGATACGAATCTGCACGGGGTTTTTGTTTTTGCAATCGATACTCGAGTCAACGGCAAATCACGGTCAAACCAGGAAATTCGAAACCCTAAGAAATTTGGGCGTTTTTGATCTAGGCCGAAATCGGTGAAATTGGGTCTGGGTATTGTAGTACTCGACGATAGGGATCGTTCAAGGGTGGTTGGAGGTTGTACGGTGGGCTGTGGCGGCTTGAATTTTGGTTTTAGGGTTTCGGTATGCCTAAAATTGGGCGGCGGCAGCGAGCACCATAGGTGACCGGACTTTGGCAAGTTGGGAGGCCGGAGCAGAGAGGCAGTGGGGGCATCGGCTTGGTCATTGGTGACCCCTAGACGAAGTTGGCGGTGGTCAAAGGCTCTGGACGGGGAGGTTACTGTAGTAACCTGGGGATGTCGCATGAGAAGACGCGTGTTTAGGGTTGCGCGAGTTTTTTGGTGACGTAGCCAAACTTTTGTAGTGAGCTTTGTTTTATTATTTATTTTATTTTAATTTTGATTTTTCAAATGTTTTATTCGAATAACTTCGTCATACGATATCCGTTTCGCGTGCAATTTTTTTGTTAGGATCGTATTGACATTCTAGACTTGATGACGGTGGTTTGGACGAATTTGGAGACTGTCAAAATTTTGGGTTTAAATCGGATTTAAATTCGATTTAAATTCAAAAGGTGAGTGTTTTAACCCACTCACAACTTCTAATTTTTCTTATGTTTGTTAAATTGATTTAAGATATGAGTAGAAATTTATTTATGACTGTTTGCATAATTTATTCATCATCTCGGTTAAATCGCATTTATTTAATTTAAATGTGAATTAATTTTATTATCGCATATAAATTGACAGTTAATATTTATTTATTTGCATATAAACTGCTAGTTAAACAGTTATTTATTTATTTATTTATTGAATATAAACTGTTCGTTGGTACCTGTTATAATTTATATACTCTATTGATGTTTGTTTAAATTGATGATGATTGTAATATGACTGATATTGGGTGAATGGATGATGTGTTCTATATAAACTGCAAGTTATTATGTTTTTCTTCATTTATTTCGAGATTGCGGTTTGAAATGATATACAACCGCAAATTTTTATTTTTAAATTGCGGATTGAAATGATAAATATCTGTATCACTTGACCATAGGATAGAAAATTTTATACAGACACCGTCGGTCTATATATGATTATTTTGAAAATGATTTCTATGATTTGGATAGGATACGGTTTAATGAATATTAAATTTTGATATTTTATAAATATTATTTTATATATACATATATAGTTAAAATTTTGAATTTAAGCTATGTATAATCTGTTAAATAAAAATGAATAAGTTAGAAAAAAGGAAGTTTGATAATTTATATTATATGTTTAAATACAGGTTTAAGATCTTGTTTATATATAGAGTTTTAAATGATTCAAATCAATTAAGATTGGAAGATAAATTGAAATTTATTTGGAATTAGGCTTATTTAAAAAAATTAAACTCCACAAGTTGATGTAAAACTTATTAAAGCTTGGAAATTTTAAAGGTATGTTATTTATTACTGAAATTTTATTTCAAGATAAATTAAATGAATATTTCTAGTATAAATAAATGGAAGGAAATATTTAGTTATAGGTAATTTGGATTTTATATAAATGATTATGGATTTGTTATGCAAATGTTCAAGACTAAATAATAGAAGGTGAATTTTTGAAAGAATAAAATTCCAACCTTAGCTTTGAAATTTATTAATACTTAAATTTGATATATATTGAAATTGAAGTGGTTTTGGAAACTGAAGGTGAAATTTAAATGTATGGTTTAGACTTTATCTAAAGAAAATATTGTAAAGTCATGGAAATTATTTTACTCTACAAAGTAAATCTAAAATTTAACCATTTTATTCTATATACTGTTGAATATCCAAAATCATTCAAGTTTTTAGAAATTATGGTTTTAAAGCTATGAATTTCGAAGTATTGTGTTTGAAAGTTATAATTTAAATGTTTGGTTTCCAGATATTAGAAAATTTAAAACAGTATGATTCGGAAAAGAAATATATTTGAAATAAAATGATATCATTGATTTGGGTTTTATAAAAATAATATCAAAATGAGTTTGTTTTGGAAATGGAAATGATATCGTATTTATGGGTTTGAAATGGTAAACTATATTCTAGTTTTTAAAGTACAAACTATTTTTAAAGACCGCGATGTTATAATAACATTTGTTGTTGAAGAGACTGGGATCAGAAGTTGTCATACTCTCTGCCAACTCCAAAAACCACTTTAACAACCGTGTACGCGGTGGAGATTCCAGAATGAAGTAGGATGGTGGCAGCGTTTCCTTTGAGGTAAATACGTGGACCCGACTCCCGTGAGTTGGCATAAGGTGGCTAAAACAGGAGCGATTCTCGGGCCAATGAGGTCATTCCTCTGATTGGACGCTCCTCTTCGATACTATACTTTGACTTTGGATTGATTCGGTGGCCACCTTTATTTTTGATTTTGGGGGAGTTTGTTCGAGGTGGGCGGTAGCTGCGCGCTGCGCGTTTCCACCATCCCGGATGCGTAATTGGTATATCTACCCTGGCATTGCCTAGTTGTGCCGTGTCACCTACCATACCGAGCCTTTACTACGAGTTTGTATTTGTGTCATACCTATGGAGTATCCTCTAGTAGCCTCCCGATCAGGAGGTATTACGGTACTGTATAGACTATTGGTATTATTTGTGTTAAGGGCTATATGGGTAACCCCTTAACACTATTAAAAAATAAGTTTATTTTACAATTAGACACTATTATAATAGCGAAATATACTACATAGTAAATAGTTTAATGGATCCTTAAGAGATGCAAATCCCGAGAATCTTTTGAATTACTGCACTCATATTTATTTCAGTTAATTTAACTTACATAAGATCTTTTAGTTCTAACTCGAGTGTTTTGTCTTTTCAATTCGCTCGGGTCAGTCCGAGCGTTTCAGGATCGAAGACTTTAGCTCTGGAGGACGAAGACGGAGATTTCTATTATTATTATTAATTATATTCCAGTACACTTTTTAATTCCACTGCATTGATTATTATTAGTATGTGAACTCTGTTATTTATTGTATAAAGAAGAATCAAATGTTTGTAAACAGTTTATGTACTGTATATTTATTTTTATATTTTATCCTTCCGCTGTGAGATCCTATTTTGTTTATTTCTTTCCCTATTTTTCTTATTTACCCCATAATAATCCGCCCTTCCATATGGTTTGAATTGGCACGTGTGTCGATTTGAAGCGTGCGACAAGGCGGGACGTTACACTATGAGCTCATACATTTCAGAGAAGGGTGTGAAGCTAAGAGAATAAATTCTCCGCCACCAACAGAAATGTATTTGAACGAGATCACCTTTATATCCCAAAGTGTAATGTCAGGCATACAACCATACAAGTCTGTTCCGGTTCAAACAGAACAGAAGGTACTTCCAAAGAACCCCTTACAATCCGGGCATCCATGATCGCGATCGGACTCCCCGTCACATATGGAGATCTCTATACCGGAGCAACTCAGTGCAGAGTCATTCGACAGGTTATCCTATCGTTCTCGAAGACACCCGGTCTTCACCACCATCTTTAAATGCTATCCATTTCGTCGTATCACTATTCAGAATGGGTTATATGACACAAAGTCCTCTTCTGGCTAAACCGAATAGCGAGCGCTCATTTTAAAAACACGTGGATATATCAATCACAAAGATTCATCATTAATATTTGATGGGGTTTGGATAACCAACTGGAATCCGACTCCCTGTCGCATCGAAATTCAAGTGTCGTTTTATGGGACAATGGATTTTCACATTCACATAAAAATATATTCATCACAGATATCAGAGCTCAGTACAAAGCAATTCATATTACATAGCATCACAGTCACATATCAGAAATATCAATCCAATACACAACATTCAATAATAATCAATCATCTTCAATTTAGATGAATTAATCGTGTGATTTAAATTAATTAACCACATAATTACTTTCATTAATTATCTTTAATCAATGATTATTATCCTTGATTATAAATTAATTAAATCTTGATCACCTTCATTAATTAATTATTCCTTAATTAATTACCTTGATTAATTAATCCTTAATTATAAATTAATTATCTTAAATTAATAATTAATCAACCTTTAATTAACTATTCATTAATTATTTAAGTAATTATAAATCATTTATCTTGATTAATCATTAAATCATTATCGTAATCTTTAATTAATTAACCTTATGAACTGATCATTATTAAAGAGATTAAGGTTAATTAAGAAATACAAATCAATATTTCATCTTAATTCACTTTTAATTACATTATTTATTTAAAATGATTAATTTATAAATAATGTCATAAATTAAATAATTTAAACTTAATTACTTTTAAAAAACATCTTATTTAAAAAAATTATTAATCCAATACTTAAATTTAAACCATTATTTAAGACATGGACTGAAAATGTTTAAAAATTTGAATTTTTATTGTAAAGTAAAAACTGTTTTACATATCAGACCCGAGACTCACTCGAGTCTTACCCAATCAAAATGCCAGAATGCTTCGAGTTTTCCCAGAAATCAACCCATGTATATATATTTTCAACTTAAAATTTGTTTAAGTGTTAAACCCCCATGCAACCCAAAAAATGCTTCGAGCCTATGACTTGCTTCCCCAAGGCTACTTCAAGATTTCTTCCTTCTTTCCAAATTCAATATTACTGACACCACACAGATTCGTTGTGAACATGCACAATATTTCCGACGAACCTTGATCGATGTCGTGACCTTCGACGAGTCGTCGATAGCCTCTACCGGCCACCAAAGCACCCAGAAACCCAAGATGTTGACGAACTTGCGATTGAGCTTCTTAACCCAGACCGTCATTAAAACTTGATCAACCAAAATCCCTTCGCCTCGCCGCCTCAGGCCACCATAGGTCATGCAGTTCTAGCCGAAGCTTCTCCGGCAACCCACGAACTCATTCCCCTCAGACTGATTACCTGAATCGCTTTGACAACAAAGCAGTTCCCTCGAGAACCAGTTCGACAGAAAGACGAGTTTGAACCCTAAATTGATATCGTTCGCCATCCACGGTGATTCAAAAATTCATTCAATAATTTTCTGATGATCCCTGACCACCATGCTAGCTTCAGCCATGATTGCGAAACAAACTGCGTCGCCGATCACTAGTAATCACCAAAAATTCCAATATCGTACAACTTCATATTTCTCGATCGATAGTCTTTCAAAAATCATTATTTTTCTTTCAAAAATCATTATTTTTGATAACGTTTCAGATGGTATACCTGAAACTAAGATTTAAGATGTTTGAATTTTTAGAAAATTTGAATTGTGCCTGTTTTTTCAAATTTCCAGAAACCCTTTAAATTATTTTTGGTTAAACCCAATTTAAAATTTAAATCATGTTTAAATAAACAATTTCTGTTTGAATTCTAAAAGCTAATAATGATTGAAGAAGAAGAGATTGAATTTTGAACAGGTTTGTATTGCTGTAAACCTGGAATAGAGGAGATTCATGCCTGTTACTGACATGCACAAAAATCTTAACACACACATATACTCATCTTTGTATGCATGTAAGCACTTTACAATTTTTATTTCAAAACATGATTCACACAATAGGTAGAATCTAGATTTAAAAATTTTACTCACCTGTGAATTTGGATAAAAGAGAACTTTAAATTTTGTAAATTGAAAACAGACTACTGGAAATTGAATTTGCTTGTTTGAGTTGATTTGTAATGATCCCTGAATCTTTGACTTTTGTTTTGAATCTAAATTTCCTTGATTGTTGAGTTGTGCTTTGCTGTGTTGTTTGTTTACAGACTTGGTTGTTTGCTTTTGATCATTTATTTGGATTTCTTTACTGATTCAAAGATTGAAGAAGCCTTTGTTTAGATCTGTTTTGAAATGTTTTCTGGCTTGTTTGTTTCTTTTGGTTTTACAGACTTTTGAAAATAAGATAAAAGAGATGAGAGGGAGGAGAGTAAAAATGTTATATAGCTTTAATTTTTTTTTTTTATAAATTCTCTTAAAAATTTAAAACAAGAAGATGACATTTGTTCATTTTTATTTCAAGATTATGACACATGTTAAGTTGAATATGTTAAATATTAACACTTGTAAATTCCTTTGCATGAGAAAATGTTTATACATTATTTTTATTTTTATTGAACTTCTTATTTTATAAACACTTTTATGTATATTATTTTAAATTGCATTTTCTATTCATATAATCACATCCCTTTGTTATATTTATACTACTTTAAAAGAAAAATGTTTTAATACTAATTTATAGATTAATAAAATCATACACATATGTTAATATTTTGAATCCAAATATTTTACTTAAGATCTTTTATATTTAAATTCAAATTCAAATACAAGTTAAAATTCAAATTCAAATTCAAATTTAAATTACAATCCATTATATATATAGATATATAAATGAACAAACATAATATTTTATGTTTTAAAATTTTAAAATTAACTCAAATTAACTCCAAATTAAATTCTAGAAATTCAAACAAATTACTAATTTTAAATTGATAAAATTTAGGGATGTTATATGATATGTATATATATGTCGGGCTGTTTTTTTTGCATTAGCCCGCTCTGCCTTCTTCGCCAGTAGATCCACCTTCTCGCCTCGAAACAAACCGTCGAGTGGCGCCAGTAGCAAGCAGCCTCCACTCTAGCTTCTATTCTTTCCTCCTTCACCTCAATGCTTGCCTCGGCCTTTGTTTTCCCATGCCCATCTTCTAATAGCATCAGTTGCTTTCTCGTACAAATTTTTTATATCAGAGGTATATTTATATATATATGTGTTAGTTTTATATTTTATTTATTATTATAGCTTGTCAGTAAATATATATGTATTTGTGAATTACATACATACTAATATATATATATGTGTGTGTGTGTGTGTGTCTTTACAATTGGTATAGTATGTTATATGTTTGTATGCCAACGATATTTTGTTATAGTATATATTTGATATTTATACGTGAGTTGGTTTTGTAAGAAATATATATGGAGTGTTATTGTTCGTATATAAAGTTTATATTAGTTCTGTATAGATTCTTCTATAGTTAGTTATATATATAGTATATTAAGTTATTGTATGTATATAAGTCATTGCATAGTAGTCTGCTTATTTTTTAATGAAGAAAAATTATAATAGTTTGATTTATATATACTGCTGTATAAAATCTATAGCTTACTAACATAAGTGTATATGTCTGTTTTCTCAATATAAAATGTCAGTTATATGTTATGTAATTAAGCAAGTTTATATTGATTTATAATGAACATTGGTTTTTAAATATGTTATATACATATTGCATGCGTATGGTTGTCTGCATATATTTATAGGCTGCATATAGATTGAAAGCACAGTAGCCTCTTTGAAGAAAAAGTAGATAGGTGCCAGCATGTATACTGACTTATGTCAGTGTTGTTCAGTGTGTATATAGGTCTGATGGATTTCAAATATTATTCATGGTGACATTTTAAATTATATGGGATATATTTTAAAGCATGGGTTTTATTTACAAGTTTAAAGTAATGGATTTTGTGATAAAATATATATATGGGCTTTCAAATCATTGGTATGTAAGTTTTATTGTTTTATAACAAATATTGTTAAATATATATATTAGTCGGTTGTGTTTTTATGTAAAGGTATATAATAGTTATTTTATATATAGGTTGTTGTAGCTTGCTGCCTTCATTTATATTCAACCAAGTTTATAATGGGACTGTCTGAGTGTTGTGATATCATCAGCGTATATATAGTTATGGTCTGCATAGCTGTTAATATATATATATATATAAGTTTCATTATATTTTAGTATATTTAGTTTAATATATATATATATATATATATATGTATATGTATATAATGTTATATTGCAGTTTTACAATAGATGTCTATATATATTATCTTATATGCTTACAATTTATAGATAGTATAGCATACCTAGTTTTTATTTGCTATAGCCCCTAAGTATTTTATATAGTGTAAAGTTGTTTTCTCCTATAATTGGTTATGTGTGTGTATATAACAGTTTTGATACATTTGTTGGTTGATTTAAATAAATAAATAAATAAATATATTATAAAAATACTGATTTTAAAGTAATATATCTGTGTGTGTTTTAAACTTTATATTGATTTGAGAAAATGTATAATGATATAATTTACATTTCGTTTTGATTTATATCAAATTGATTCTAATTGTTTCGTCGATTTCTCATTATCAGCTCGTTCGTCGAACTCGAGTCCATCGTGCTTTGCTTCCAAATTCGTGCTTGGATCTATAACCCATTTTATTGTCTATTCTTTAAAGCCTCAGAAGGTGAGCAATCACTCACGATTAACGTTCTTATATTTATTAAATTTGATTTCAATTGAAACGACAATTGAAATATGCTGGCGTTAGATATTTACATTGCTATGTATATGTTATCTGTTCACCTATGACGTCTGACACCATTATCTGTTATTTATATTAATGATATATGCCTGTTATATTATTATCATATCTGTTATCACTCTGAACGTTCCCTCTTAGTACAGTATTTACTATAGCTTGAAATGATACATACCCAAACAATCTGTAGAATATATAGGAGAAAACCGTTATGGGTTGAAATGATAAACCCAAGCGATTTTCACTGAATTTAATTTGGGATTGCAGGTTGAAATGATATATATCCCCGTATAAATTTAAATTGCAGATTGAAATGATAAATATCCGTACCACTTAACTATGGGATAGAAAATTATATACAGACACTGTTGGTCTATATATAAATATTTTTAAAAAATGATTTCTATGGTTTTAGGAAGAAGTATATGTTTTATTAAATATTGATTTTTGAGATATTATATATAAATGTATTTTATAAAGTTAAAAATTTAGATTTTGTAAAATTATATGTTTTGAAAACTATATAGTTATAAGTTAATTTTGAAATTTTGAATTTTAAAAATTTATTTATAAATCTTATAATTTTAAATATATATGTAGATTGATGTTTAATATTGTTTAAGTATTTATTTAAAATTTATATTTTTAAATATATAAAGTTTATAATGATTTCAATAAATACAAGCTGGAAATTAGTATGAAATTATATTTATTTAAGAATTATACTTAAATAAGTTTGATTTGAAATTTATTAAATTTGAAATTTCAAAGATATGATTTTATAACTTGTATTTGATTAAAAGTGACTTAAATGAATATTTCAAATTTATGTAAATTGAAATGGGATATTTTGTTTACTTAAATTTGTAAATTGAAGTTGTATTTAGATGTTATTGAAATGATTAAGTAAATATTTCAAAACAAAATAATAGTAAGGTGAATTTGATATATATATATATATATATATATATATATATATATATGGAATTATCAAATTTAGTTTCAAATATGTTAAATATTTAAAGCTTTGAAAAATATTGAAATTGAAATGGCTTATTTTGTGGTTCAAATCTATAGTTGAAATCAATATAATTTGAAACGGTTTATTTGGAAACTGAATTAAGTTGAATTTGATGAGTTGAGATTGAATGCAATTTTTGAAATTCAAGTTGATTTGATAATAGATTTGTGAAATTTGAGGGAGCTATTGTACTATTTAAAGTATTTTTAAATTATATTTAAAACTATTTTATATTTTACTTTATAAATTACTTTAATATAAATAGTTTTAATATAAATCATTTTTAAATAAACGATTTTTAATGTAAACTATTTTAATATACAAACTATTTTGAAATAAACTATTTTAACGTATAACTCTTTTATATAAACTATTTATATACTATTTTAATACCTAAACTGTTTAAGTGGTAGAAGTTATGTTTTCAAAGTTATGATTTCAAAGTATTATGTTTTGAAAGTGTTATAATTTCAAGTGTTTGGTTTTGAAAGTGTTATAACTTTGAAAGTGCTATGATTTTGAAAATGGATATATTTGAAATGGAAATGATATCGTTTTTAGTTTTGAAATGGAAATGATATCGTGTTGACACGGTTTTGAAATGGCAATGAAATTTTGATTTTGAAGTATAAACTATTTTGAAATGACCACGATGTTATAATAACGATTGGTTGTCAAAGAGACCAGGATCGGATATTGTCATACTCTGTGCCAATACCGAAAACCACTTTAACAACCATGTATGGGGTGGAGATTCCAGGATGAAGTAGGATAGTGGCGACGATCCTATATGAGGTGTATACGTGGACCCGACTCCCGTCAGTTGGCATAAGGTGGCTAAAACAGGAGCGATTCTTGGGCCAAGTGAGGTAGCTCCTCCGATCAGACACACTCCTTCGTATGCCATTCTATTACTTTGTGATTGATTTGGTGCGCACATTTGATTTTTTTGGGAATGTGACTCGAGTTGGATGGTAGTGGCTGCTGCGTTACCACCAGGCCGGATGCGTAATTGGTATATCTACCCTGGCATTGCCTAGTCGTCTATGTCACCTACCCTAGCACGCCTTATACGAGTTTGATTTGTGTCGTACCTATGGAGTATCCTCTGGTAGCCTTCCGATCTGGAGGTATTGCGGTACTGTACAGACTATTGGCGCTTGTGCTAAGGTGGAAAATGTAAAGCCTTAAAGCGATTTTTAAATAGTATATTTTACTTTAGACGTTATTATAATAGCGTATATTACTACATAGTAGATAGTTTAACGGATCCTTATAGGATGGTTATCCCAAACATCCTTTGAGTTATTTGTATTTCAGTTGATATTTCACTTGAGTTGGATTTATTGATATAAGAATGTTAATCCTAACTCGAGTGTTTTGTGCTTTGCTTTATGCTCGGGTCAGACTAAGTGTACCGGTATTTGAGACTCGCCTTTAGAGTGGAGCTTCGCTTGGAGATCCATCTATCAATTCTGCTTTCAGTTATTCAATTGATTTCAGTGATGCATTCAAATTTTGTATTTGACTATTGTATTGAGACATCTATGTATTTGAGACTTCTGTTGCATCTTGTTTAACTCTGTTATATATACATAGCAGCTTCATGAACTACTATTCCTTTATTTCCACTGCATTATTGTTATATTACTCTATGTCTATGATTCTAAGATTATTTATTTATTATACATGCTGAGTTTTGCCAAATATAAATTAACAATCTGGTATTTTGGGCAATTCAAATCCAACATGTGTGGATGCGAATGGTTGAAAATACCAGGTTGTTACAGTTGGTATCAGATCTTTGGTTTTAGGCGATCTCAGCATATATAGTAAATTTGATTACATAATCACTTTCATTCGAGCTTGGATTCCTTCCTTTTGGCTCGGTTTCCTTTGAATTTTGGAACGTTCGCCATCGGTTCCAAAATCCATTCTTGCCTCTCCCTATTCGTATTTGCTTGATTTTGCAGTATCCCATAGCTCCACTGAATGATCTGTAAAGGGGTGAAACTCCTTTACAATAGCATTGATTCACCGAAGATTTATATATCCTCGGTTTAGATGTTGATATCTCTTGTTATGCCTGAATCCCATTCTCTTGTGGTCACAAGTTGATTTACCTCAGAATTCTACATTGATCTTATTCTTCAAGTCACGGTTGACTCGGTTAAGGTCACCCGTGATTAATATTGATATATCCATCCTCCTATTCTATTATTTAATCATCTTATCTTCGTTTCGAGCCTATCTTTTACTTGAATTCTTTTGGTTAGAGTCTCTTTGTGTTTGAATCTCTATCTTTGCTTTGAAATCCATTTGTATAATCGAGTGAGGGACTGTATTTGTAGTTAATATTAAAATGTTTATATGATGCGTTGTTTGAGTTGTTAATGTTGATTTAGGATTTCTATCGATTCGTCTGATTAGTGATATCAATAGGATTTCCAAAACACTTGAACAGAGAAAACTGACACAGTATTCTTTTCAAAATTTGGTAAATAATTATGATTATATATTTAAGTATAATTTTCTAAGACTTAATAATCAACTAAATTGGTTATTATAAATGATAATATTTGATTTTCATCTATTGTTTTGTAAACCATTAATTTTAGAATATATAAATAAATGAATTTATCAAAAGAATGGTTTATAATTTAATTTGGAGTTTAAATGAATTCAAATTAAGATTTAAGAGTTTAAATTTCCGATGATTTCAAACTTTGGTTTAAAGTTTTAAAGTGTATATTATTTAAAGAACTTTCGAATGTATATCATTTCCAAAGAATGTTTAAAAGTTTTAAATCAGTGCTCTCCTCTTTGGTCACTGGAAAATAATTTCGGTGATGGCGGCCTCATCATCAACATTCATTTTCGAGTTTCATAGTGAAGAAACCTGTAACAACCCGCATATTTATCGAGTTTACATTTAAATATTTTTATTTAAATATTAAATCGTTAATCGGATTTTGGTCCGAAAAACTACTTTTTGCAAACGGTCAAATTAGGACTCGAGACCACTTCCATTGAGTTCGAAATGTCGTTTACAACTTTTTAAGTATAAACATCGATAGGTTTGGAGTTAGTGAAATTTCACTAACTTTTCCCGCTTTGGACTTTGGGTTAGTTTAGCCTATTAAGCCCAAGTTCCAACCCTCTTCTCCTCACTCTTCATAAATTTCCTAACTAACTCAAGCTTTAGCATTAATGGTGAAGAGAATGGGAAATTAAAACTCCAAGCTCAAATTCAATTGCAACTCCATCATTCAACTCCAAATTCAAGTAGAAGATATTGGATTCAAGCTTTGGATTGCTTCTCCTTGCTTTCAAGCTTCATCTTCATAAATTTTAGTGCAAAGGTGAGATTTTTATCTCACAATTCTAGCCTATAACTATATTGGACTGTTGGGAATGATTCCCCATCACTTTAGCATGTGCATTTGCATTTGGTTTGGATTGGATTGGCGAAAAACTCCAATTTTTAGCGTTTTTGACAAAAAACTGCAGTTAGGTCGCACTGCCTCGGAGTTAGGTCGTTCTGGCCTTAAGTCGTTTCTGGCCATCGCTAAGTCGTCCACGAGTTAAGCCTAAGTCGTAAGTCGCGCGCGTTGAAAAGTCACCGCCTTTGTATTTCTGTTCGCCTGTGTTGAGTCGTTCACGAGTTAGAGTGCTAAGTCGGCTGCGAGTTAAGAGTTAAGTCGTTCGTGTGTTATCTCGTAAGTCGTCTCCGACCTAAGCTCCAGTAAGTCGTTCGTGTGTTATCTCGTAAGTCGTCTCCGACCTAAGCTCCAGTAAGTCGTTCGCGTGTTATCTCGTAAGTCGTCTCCGACCTATGCTCCACTAGGTCGTAGGTCGTATCCGACCTAAGCCTCTCTAAGTCGCGAATTGTTAAGTCGGCTGTCCTTAAGTCGTTCGACCCCACTAAGTCGTAGGTCGCCTCCGACCTTACCCTTAGGTCGTATGACCTGTTTGTTAAGTCGGCTGTCCTTAAGTCGTTCGACCCCACTAAGTCGTAGGTCGCCTCCGACCTTACCCTTAGGTCGTATGACCTGTTTGTTAAGTCGGCTGTCCTTAAGTCGTTCGACCCCACTAAGTCGTAGGTCGCCTCCGACCTTACCCTTAGGTCGGATGACCTGTCATCCACTAGGTCGCGCCACTTAGGTCGTATCCCTTAGGCCGCGAACTCTTTAGGTCGTTAGACCTCATTTTGCTTTAGGTCGTAAGCCGCTTGTCTTCACTTAGGTCGTACCGTGACGGGGCGCTGCCCCGCACCCCGCCGGGGGCGCTGCCCCCTGGACCCCCGCGACCTGACCGGGCAGGTCGAACCCCGTATAACTCTGCGTAGGCGATCTTATCTGAAGAACATTCAACCGAACTTCCTGAGCTGATTTCCTTGGATTTTTATCACATCTTCGAATGTGATCTTTGTGATTGATTGTTTCTACAATCGCTTCTGTGATTTGTCACTTTAAAATATGAAGGTTTCAATACTAGTAGTAAATATTTTCTTAAACCGTTTTCCAATCTATTAGTATATACAAGCCTTTACCTCACTCGGATGAGAAATCTAATTAAACGACTTAGTAAAACAAGTGGTATGAAACGCTTGCGTTCACTTCGTCGGTTAATTCTTGGACTTGTTCGATTGAACCCCTTGTGACAATTTTATTAGTGAAGATTTACAGTTTGTTCGTAAATATTTAAGTTAAGCAAGTGGTTATGGGACATGAAGCTAAACTTCTATATTTACTAGCTTAATGTAATTGACACTTCTCGTTGATCTTGATGATCGCTTTATGAATTAGACTAGCAATTGCGCGATGTCTCTTTCATTGCAAGGTTAGACTAGACACCACTTGTGTGATTCCATTCACACATACCTTTCTGCTTTTTGGTTAGTCTTGACCTCATTCTGTGTGATTCCACTCACACATGTGGGGTAGCTCCCCATGGTCTTCGGACCGTCATGTGATAGGCCTCTTTCCCTTTTTATGATTTCTGGATTTCTCGTGTTGATTTCTGGAATTTGTGTCATTGACTTGTTATGAGTACAAGTTTAGGGTATGATGCCCCCTTCGAATCTTTGAGAAGATTCTTGTGATATTGATTATCTCTTATTGATTGATCTTCTGTTGATCATTATTTACATACTTATAGCGGTATGTCGTTATGGATGTTTATGTTTATGTCATATCTTTTATGTTATATCATGTCATCTGATATTTATAGCTAGACTGATCCGTTTATTATTTTCTTAAATAATACTCGGATCAGACCGAGATGTTACAGGTGCTTCTGCTTGACTTCTTCCCAGGGATTCATCACTCTGACTTTTGGCTAACTGTTTAGATTAGCAGTTTTTGCTGTATACACTTGAGATATAGACTCATAGTTGTATTCTTTTGTATAGCACGTGTTGCTATTCTTTTGTATTATCGTGGATCTTATTGACCACTACTCTGATGTACACTTTCATGTGTTAGTTATATATTCATATCTTCTTCCGCCTTTGTGATATGGATATCTATGACTGATTTGTGATATGATTATTTCTATGTTTGTTTCCGAAGATTATTTATAGCCACCGTGTGATAAGCTATTACATGGATGGTCGCTCCTCAACAGCCTTATTCTCCGTGCTAGTTGACAGCACTTCTCCGGAGTGTTCTTGGCTAGCGTGGGTATAGAGGTGGGGCGTCACAAAACCAATTTGTAGCTTTGCTACACTTTTGATTTGGAAATTAAATTGATTTGAGTTTCTAAAGTATGATTTTATTTATAATATATTTTTATATGATTTTAGACCTAATTTGATAGATAAAGTGTATATATATATATATATCTTTAAATTGTTTGAAGTTAATTGGAAGTTTAATTCTTAAATTTTATGTTAAGAGATTATTTCAAATGAAGCCAAAATTTTGAATGAATATTTAAATTTGAAATAATTGAATTAGAAATTTTACTTGTATAGTATTCAATTACATTCTAATATAACTTACCTAAATCATTAAGAAGTTGAATAGGTAATTGAATAATTTACAATGTGAAATGATGTTAAAGAAATTTTAAATAAATTTGAGCAGTTATAATAAGTGCAGGTATACTTAATTGATAAGATATATTAAGTGGAATAAATTGAATAATTATTTGGAACAAAGAAATATTAAATTTTTTGAATAAATTATGATTATAACAAATGACTATTCAAAACTATGATTATAGAAAAGGTTAATTGAGACAAACTGAATATTAGATAATGGATAAATGAATAAAAAGGAATAGTTAAGATTGAGTTATAAGAAATTTACTTAAGTAAAAATCAAATGGATCTAATAAATGAGATAAATAAAAATAAATTTTGTTTTGAAAGAAATTTTTGTAACAAATATTAATATAAACTGAAAACAAATCAATTTAATGAAAGACCTTGTATTTAAAATCAATTATTGAATGTTAATCAATCTAAATGTTATATATATATGGTTTTAAATTATTTGTTTTATTTTGTATTTCAATTTAATTTTCTTTCTGGTTGTTTCCATTCTCCTACCTCCTTCCTTTCCGGGGATAAAAAGTTTTGAGTGGGGGAGAGTATAACGACTCGTAAATTTTATTACTTTTAATAACGTATTTAACTTAATTTTTATGAAATTTTAAATAATAATATTTTGAAATATAAATTTAATATTAGGAATACATCTAATTAAACATAGCGAATGGAAAATTTTCATCAGAAAATATAAAAGTTTATTTTCTTATGTAAATTCTATTTTAAATTAAATCAGTTAAAAACTGATGATAATAAAATATTTTTCAAACCTGAATATTTTTAAACAATAAATTTTTAAATCATCTTCCGAGTGAGACGACATATTTTGTTTCCTCAAATTCGGACTCATGTTGCTTCGTTTATCTTATTTTCGACAAATTTGCAGCATTTTCCGTATCGACTATCGACTTTTATCAGGATGTTTGTGCCACTGATATTTGTATACCATTTTGATCGTCTCGTCATGCTGGTCTACATAGCATATTCGTTCGCATGTTCAGAGTTCGAGACATAATGAAATCGGCAAACCGATTTCGTATCGATACTGATTTTAAAATCTTTTAAATCGATGATTCGCTTTGAAGGAACCAGGGTCGGATTTAGGTGATCCCTATCCAAAAACCACTTCGTACCAATGTATATATTTGGAAGTGAAGACATGTGGAAGATGATGACTATTGAAGATCGTGGATCTTCATGGTGTGAGGATTGCTTGTTCACATGCTCTGGGTCGCTCCCATTATAGAGTTATTTATAGCACGGTCTCCTTGTTGTGGAGATTTTTCGAATTGCAAGGACTACTCGCTACTAGTGGTAGTAGGAGAGTGCATTCGGTTTCATTCAGTCACGGAACGAACTTTTATGGATGTTTGTCTGACATTGTATTCTAAATCACATTTGAGTGGTTTCTATAAATGTATATCAGTCGGTGGCAGAGAGGGCAACTTCTCTTAGCTTAACACTCTTTCCCGAGACATACGAGCTCAGGAAGTTATACTTTTCTTGAAATCAGTCATGTGACGTGGAATGGAAATGTGGCATTCAAAGTGGAACCTGTTATGGTCAAAGCGTGGTTTTGTACGAAAAGCGTGGCTTTGAAGAAATCGAGCGTAGCCTCATTAGCCTCACATCCCAAAAGATGATATGGGATACTATATGGTCTAAAAGACACAAATTCGGAATAAGTGAGTATGTATGGTGGTGTCCAATACGTTGGGCCCTTTGGATAATACGTCCCTCAAGGCATTTTTTGCCTCATTTGGATAACGTGGTTAGCTTGAGAAAAGCAGGAAACTATTGGTTATCAGTTGTAGTGTAGCAAGTACAGTTGCAAGTGACTAGTTTGAGAAAAGCGATTAAGGCACCGTGGGAACTATGTTTGTTATGTGTGGATCGAAAAAAGGCTAAAAGTTCCCTATCATGTTAGAAATCTAATCCCAATACGAGATTTACGATTTTGATTGTATTCCCAAAATAGCTGTAATGAATGGCAAACATTTCAGCAATCACTTTTGGTATCATATATTTTGTTCGGTATATTCCGTTGTACCAGTCTGGATATATTACCTTAGACTTAGTCTGGGTATTGATGCTTTATTTGGATAAGTTTATTTGAAAAGTGTTTTCAGATGAATGTAATTAAAGATAATATCAAATTATTTCAGTAACAAAGGTGTTTTGGTTATCATTAGGTAAAAACCCATCCGTGTTTATGTGTGGGCGTGATCTTATGAGATACCCTTATTTTCAAAGGTTTTGATAACATCTTCATGATCTATACATTTAAAATTTCGAGCATCTCACGCTAGTTTCTCAAGCCTGATCCGAGTATTTTTAATACTCGGGTTAGATCCGAGTAGTTTCAGGTTTAGTTGAAGACAGTTGGAGTTTCCAGAGGAGAGCTGGAGATCTTCATCATCGTGTGGACATGTTCTATTACCCGTTGTGGTTTGTTTGTTTTTGTTTGTTGTTTTTCATCATTCGTAAGGGTAGATGTTATAACTATCCAGGCTGAATCTAGGTTAGACTTTGATATTGTATTTTAAAATTTTCCACTGTAAAGATTATTATTGAAATAATATGTGTTATTCCTTTCGTGTGAGATTCTGTTCTATCTTATTTTCTTTATTTCCCTTATGTTCCGTCTTTATGTGCAATTTGAGTTAGACATGTGTGGCTTATTGTCGATTCAAAGAGTACGGAAAAACGGGCCCTGACAATGAAACTTCGAGTGACTATATTTTAGAAAAACTGGAGACTAAAACACACAACTTTCATGTTAATCACTTTGGCTAATTTTGATTGGTTTTGGTGAAGTAAAATTTTGAAGGTAGAAGGAGGAGTTTATTTTCATAACAGGAAAGAAGAAAAGAAGAAGGGAGCTTTTGAACATCCAATTCATGTTTTAACGATAACAACCATATGATCATATACATATGTAGATTTTATCAAGATTGCAGGTATATACTACAAATAGACACCATGCTCGAAGATATTGAGCTCAAAGAGAAACAAAGATTCATTGACCATACTATGGTTATTCTACTGTGAAAGATTCCTCGGTAAAATATTATTACGGCCTCCTTGAGTTTACATGCATACATGATCACATACAATATTATATACATCAAAATCAACTGAAAAACTATTTTTGCACCTCATAGACATCTGAGGTATACTTACAGACGTCTGTGACAAGTCTCGGGTTAAAATTTTAAAAAGTCACAAACGTTTTTCATTCTACCACATACATTTGTCAGGAAAAAACTGTCATATTTGAAAAGACACTTCTTTTGAAACTAAAGGAAATCGTCTTTTGAGGAAGAGTTGCAACCCGTAAAATAAAGAGACTTCCTCAAAGAGTAACAACTCTTCATCTGCACCTTTTTGATTCTATAAGTATTACTTTGATTAAGAAATACAAATCACTTAATTTAACTTGAGCTGATATGTTCTTTACTCTCTTGATTTATAAGCACTCTCAATGTAACGAGCCATAAATTTTGACAATTAAAACTATTAAATTAAATAAGATTTTGAAACATAATATTGTAAGAAATTAACATTTATGATTTATTATTGAGGAAATAAATAGAATATGATTTAATAATGTTGTTTGAATGCTACTGATAACTATTTGATGTAGCTTTAATCAATTGAAATAATTTTTAGGTTAATTTGGTTATAATTGTAAATATTGAAATAAATTAATTTATATATTTAATGGTGAGATTGTATGTAACTGATTGAAATTGGTTAATACAGAATATGAAATTAGTGGTGTGGTAAGTAGTTATAATCTTTGTTTATGAGCAATAAATTTATAAATGTGATTAAATTACTTTAAAGTGACAATTTTTTAATTATTATTTTAGTTTGGAAATCATTGTGAATTTAATAAAATTAAATATTGTAGTTAATATGATTTAAGATGATAACTGAAGAATACAAATGTAATAAATGTAAACTTATGTTAATTTTATTCATAAGGTTATAGTTGATTCAATATAGAAGTGAGAATCAAAATAAAAGAATTTACTGGATTTAAATTATAATGAATGAATTTATTGCAGCTGTAATCGAACGTTGAAATTGATGTAATATTTGAATCTTGGATTTAATATGGAAAATGATATTTCAAATGATTATAAATTTCTATGTAATCAAAAATGATAAAGTAGTTAACTTTTAAATTTGAATCTAAAAAGTTATTTAACTGGTTTAAATTAATAATTTATTTAGTTAACATGGAAATTAGCCATTTTGGCCACTGTTTCGGATACCAACAAAACAAGTTTCATCGGATCCATAACGGTAAATTATTGTAGGATTTCAAGTTTTGTAGCGATCAGACTTATCATTTTATCGTGCGGGCTCGGAACGCATACAAATCATCAAAAAGAAGTTAAGTGAATATAATTTGATTTTGAAAGCTAACTTCTGCACACAATGGAATCAGGGTTTGAAACAGTTCTATAACAACCCAAAATTTAAGCTACAATAATTAATTAAAAAATTAATTAAATAATAGAAAAAAGTTTGTGAAACTGTCAGAATCGAGCCATGGGAGTTGCACCATTGTGTCCGTGGTAATTTTTTGGTCAATTTCCATATATAGTTGGTGAAAATCTAAACTAAAACAAAGAAGTTACGAATTAAACAAAATTGAATTAGAAATAAAAAATAACGTATAGGGTCAGGTCGATCCTAGGGTCGACCTTCCCCATAGCTGGGTTGACCTATTGGTCGACGCCCAACATACATGGGTCGGCCTGCATGTCGACCCGCCTTTCTATATGGACGAACTTTCGTCCAGCTTCGTATATGATGTGCTTTTCTATTTCTATTCGATCGTGTGTGTTCGTGCTTCCATCTGACAGTTCTCAACGAGCTTATGACATGGTTGCACCGGATTTAATCCTCAAATTCAACGGCTTAAGATCCATAAGTGACACTATAAATAAGATCCTAGACCTAGCTATTTTTATCATTCATATTTTCTCTTATTGGGTTCATTGCTGGAGGCTGGACCCTAAAAAGAATTTTTTTCTTGGGAGGTGATCATTTTAATTAAAATATTTTACACTATAGAAGTGGATCCGAGAAGGCCAAGGAAAAGAGATAAGGACCACAGGTGAGTGTTTAGTAATTATTTTAGATTATTAAGTAATTTAAAATAATAGGATTCTCAATCGTTGTATTTTTTCTACAATTTTGAGACAATTTCTATATAAGTTATTTACGGCTAGTTTTTAAAATTCTTTTCGGTCTATTTTATTCAGCTATTGTACTCGGTTATTTGCATTTATTTACATTTGTTTTATGTTAAAATTTAGCTTGTAAAAGTTAGTTTCTTTTTATTCCTTTTACGCAAATAGAATATTAAAAAGAGAATAATTCGCTAGTATGGATTAAAATAGAAGCATTAAATTTACAGAAATTGGATGTAAATTAAGAAAAACTGTAACAAAAAGAAGATAGATTGAAATAGGAAAATTTGGGCCATTTGCAAGCATTTCTATAACTGATTGTTGTAACTAGAAAGACAGAATAAAAAAGCAATTATAACGTAGGTTATAATTAAGCATAAAGAACTGAAAATGCTTATTTTAAGACTTAGAGTTAATTTAATAAGCAAACAAAGCAGAAATAATAGAGGAGGCTTATTTTAAAAACTTACACTAAGTTAATAAGCAAGGATAGAAATAGAACCTGTACTGGCAGCATTCCCCTTCAGTCAGGAAGTGATGGTCTCACAATAGTTAGGTAAGTTTGGAACACGCTTATGATGATTAGGGTAGATAAGTGGTTAATAGATAGAAGTTTATATCGAGGGATTTAGGAAAGGGGCGCACTAGATTTTGTTTCTTAGAACCCATACCAGCAGCATTTCCCTTTCAGACATAGACTGATGGTCTCACAAAACACTTAGGTGAGACTGGACAGGTCCGTATTAGACTAGGACTGAAGGTCTCACAACGGATCAGATGAGATTGGACACCCTTATGCTAACTAGGGTAGATAAGAGTTCAAAAGAGGGAGAAATAGATAGTGCGAACCGATGGTGACCGAGCGTGCGAAAATGATTAGGAGAGTTAAGTCGCTATTGAGTTCCAAAGCGTTAAACATGTGTCTTTTTCCTATAGGACCCACCGGATGGGACTAGCACATAGTGGCACAATAGAGATAGAAAGCCGATCAAATGGTAGAATTGGGATTTTAGCCAAATTAAAGATAGGATTAGGGTGTAGCCTAATCACAACAGCAATCTAAGGTAAGTGCAAACAATCACAATCAAAGCAAACAGTTAAACAGTGTTTTATTCTAGCTTTATCTTTTCCCTTATTTCCTTTTATACTGGAACTGCTGCTAGGTTTATTATCTTTATCTTGCTTAAAATACTAATAGTTACTTTCACTCGGCAGACTTATAGTCTAACATACTCCTCTATTTCCCTCTTTTCCCCTATAGGCCAAAGAGGCGAGGACAGTAGATTTGGATTTCCTGGAGATTCATTTGCAAAGCTTTCTCATTCTTCATGTATTCTTTTTCTTTTAAGTTCCCTTTTTGTTTTACTTTGGATGTACTAGTACTTTGTGAGAGGGATAATTTTATTGTTTATGTACTCTGATGATGTGACTAAGATGGTGTTTTTAACGAGACATGTGTATTCGGTTTTTTAAGACATAATATGTATTTGGTTTTATAACCTATTTTGTGGAGTAATGAAGTTTAAATTTTTCCATTGTTTTATTTACGTTGTCTTGTGAATCTGTCTTTGTAAAGTTTTTTAGATTTACCTACAACGCACCATATCCTTTAGTGTTTCCTTTTTGGGTATACTAAGGGGTGTGGGGTGTTTCAAGTTCCATTGAGTTTAAAATGCCGAAAACATCTATTTCGATATATAAGATGACCTATTTTCGTTTCGAAAATGAAAGGAGCTTTTCGGGTCGTCATTATCGTTTCGACCTAATTCAATCTGTCCATTCAATCTTATCTACCTTTTCCTATATATAGGTTGTTATAAACCCAAGCAACCTTTTTGTTTTATATTGTCTGTACGTACATTTTCTCCTTATCTCCTCTTTCCAATGGCAGACAAATCAAAACTTAATTCGCAAATTCAACTGAAAATGAAAATCAAATCGAAAAATTAAAACTCCTCAAACCATAGCAAATTATAAATCATTAGAAAGCTCTTGACGAGAAAGCAATCTACTACAGCAATTTGTTTTTCGATTCGAGTCACGATTTGGCTATAAATCATAGATTTATTCTCGGCGGTCCATGTTAGGGTTTGTCGTTTAATAGTGGATCTTCGTCGATGGGTCGATCAGCAGGTAATGGTGTAACAACCCGCATATTTAACGATTTTATATTTAAATGTTTAATTTAAATATAGCGTCGTTAGTCGGATTTTGGTCCGAAATGTTACTTTCTGCCAATGGCCGAATTGGAACTCGAAACTACCTCCATTGGTTCCAAAATGGCGTTTGCGATCTTTTTGAGTATAATCTTTGATATGTTTGGAGTAAGTGAAATTTTGACCTTTTCTATTGGGCTTTGGGCTTGGGTTTCACCCAAACTGTTCTATTAACCTCAACTCAGCCCTTCTCTCCTTCCATTCACTTATTCATTTCTTAAAACTTAAGCTTAAAAACTAAAATGGGGGAAGAGAAAGGAAATTAGAAACTCCTAGCCCTAAATCCATTTGCAAACTACAAATTCTTGCTCCAAAATCATAGAGAAGCCATAGGTAAGTCTCTCTTCTTCTTCTCCAACTCTCTCTCCTTCAATTTCAGGAAGTTTTCCTAAACCTAACTTAGGAAAATACTTGTTTGTTCTTAGATTGAAGCTTGTTGGGTTGAAGTAGTGATTAGTTGGTCTTCTCCTTGTGTTTTAGCTCCTTCATCTTCTTTGTTTGTGAGGTTAAAAGGTGAGTTTTGAACTCACATCTATTTCTTATGATTTCATTGATGTTGGGTATGAATTCCTAACACCTTGTTCATATGCTCTTGCTTTTGGTTTGGATTGAATTGGTGAATATCCAAATTTTTAGTGTTTGGGTTCAATGTTTGAATATGTTTTTGGTTGCGAATCGGAGAGCTAATGGAGCTGGGGTATCTATTGGCTAAAGCTCCTTAGGCCCATTGCTCGAACGATCGCGTTTTGGAAGAATTTGCATTTCGTTGAACTAGGGCAGGAAGTGCAAAATCATCAGGTTCGGCCGACCGAGCCCTGTAGCCGGTCGACCGACCTGCTTCCCGGGAGTTTTTATGAACAGTGGCCGGCCGACCGAGCCTTATAGTCCGGTCGACCGACCTGCTCTGATTTGCCCTGTTTTGCCTTTTTTTGTATATTTTGATTTGTTTTCCGGACTTTATCGATTCAAGTTGCTTTTTAGTGGTTGTTATTGCATATTTGGCTTTGATAACTTACTCTTGACTTCATCCACGGGTTTTTATAAAATAATCTCTCGAATCGCATTTAAAAGTTCGTTTCTCCAATTTATAAATTCTTTTTAAAACACACACTTTCGCACTTCGAGTGAAGTGGAAGGGTGATTAAATGGTTGGGCAAAACACGGACCATGAATCTGTGCGTTTATCTTTTCGATTAATCCCCGACCTATTCAATTGATCGTTTGGACCTTCGGGTTTGGTTTATCGATGATATGAGGTAAACTTTGTACTGCTTTGAGTGTGAAAGTGACTGACGGATAGTAAACCGTTTAGTGCGAACGAGTGGTTATGGGACATACGTTAACACTTTTCGGATTCCTTTTCGAGAGTTGTGACACATTCCGCCAGTTAGTGGTGTCCAGTACTGGGTCTCTGACCTTCACCACTACGGTTTGTTGCCTTCGGGTATGTGCCTTCGGGTTTGTGCCTTCGGGTTTGTTGCCCTTTAGTATCGCTTCCGATGTTGGTCGTTATGAGCCGCATGGGTGATATTGGGTTGCCCTTTAGTATCGCTTCCGATGTTGGTCGTTATGAGCCGCATGGGTGATATTGGGTTTGGAGTCTTCGGGCTCATGGATCCTTGTTTGTACAGTACTGAGCTCGAGCAAATTTCTAATGTTCATTCATATGTATATTCCCTTGGTATCACCCTTCGGTGTTGGTCTTTTTGAGCCGCATGATGCGTAGTGTTTACCTTGCGGAACTTGTATACCATATTGGTATTTGTTATTGCCTTTTGGCTTGTTTTGGGATATTTGTATCCTTTGTTTCTATGTGTTGCCGATGATATGAGGTTTGTTCTATATGATTCATCTCTTGTTGATGGTTGTGTTATCTCCTCTAGAGATATTTGTTATACTGTATGACCTTGCAGGTTTATTATTGTTCAGTTTATCTAACTGATTTGTTATCTAGACTGACCCGTGTATTTTATACTCGGGTCAGACCGAGATATTTCAGGTTAGGTGCTTTTGAAACTTAGCCTATTTTGCTTCCGCATGGACTCTTCCGCTAGTTTCTTTTTGTCTTAGCTTTCTTGTGTAGTCCTTTCTGTTATAACTCTGATATGTATTCTATTGACTCGTCTGTATATTGTGGTTTGCTATACCACTTGATATGTATCATTTTGTATACTCTGTTATGTATCTATATATGTGTATGTGATGATTTACTGTTCTGTGATGTATATTACATTTGAGTTGTTATATTCTGTTCTGATAGATCCTATAGCCATTGTAGTCTTGCTTTAAATATTTATTGAATACGTCGAACTGTTTGTGATTCTACTTTTCGACGTGTTTAGTGAATAGTTAAGGTAAGATTACACATGGTCGCTCCTATCCAGCCTTATTCTCCGTGTTAGCAAACGGTATTATCTATTAATGCTCTTTGCTAGCGTGGGTATAGAGGTGGGGCGTCACAACGTTGTATCAGAGCCGAGTTCAGATCAAAATATGATAAACACAGAATAGATGCACATATTATGGTACATCAAAGTGTACAAGTGATACAAATCTTTGAATCATCGTGTCTCTTTATCCCATCAAGGCTAGATAGTATTTGGGAATACGTCTAGGATTATTCCGTAGTATCCCATATTGAAATATCTTAAGAAGTCTTTGTTGCTCCAGCTTAAGCTTTCTTTCGAGGAATTGGTTGATTTGGCACTTCATCTCGAAGCTGTCGAGAAGGAGTGTGATAGTGGTGAGGATGTTGAGATTTCCAAGAACCCCAACAAGAAGCAGTTTCCGTTTCAGAAGAAGCCTTTTCCTTCTAAGAAGAAGAAGACCGGTGGTCCTAGCTCTCAGCCTCAGTCTTCCGGAACACCTTTCGTTCGAAAGTGTTTCAATTGTGGTTCTCTTGATCATATTATTCGAGCTTGTCCTAAGCCTCTCTTCTGCCGTTATTGCAAGAAGGAAGGTCATCATGTTTCAGCTTGTCCTACTATTCCGGCTGGTGCCAAGTCTAGCAGGCTTTATGCTGCTAGGGCTTCTGAAGGTCCTTCTCAACCCAAAGGTATCTCTCCATCTATTTTGGAAGGTTTTATTCTATTTCATGATCATAGTATACGAGTTCTTTTCGATACGGGTGCTTCACATTCTTTCGTATCGAAACAGCTCGTTGATGATTTATCTTTGGATGTTTCTTGTTTGGTTACTTCTTTAAGGATTGCGAATCCTATTGGGGGATCCGCAACCCTTAGTTTGCTTTGTGATGATGTTGAGATTGTTTTATGTGGTTTTTCTTTTCGTGCGAATCTGCACGTTATTTCTTGTCTGGGATTTGATATGATTTTGGGTATGGACTGGCTAGTGAGATATGATGCCAGGATTATTTGTTCGGAGAGAATTTTATATCTTTGTCATCCTGATTTGCCTACTCAGTTATCTCTTGTTCTTCGGGATGTGGATAATTCCGAAATGGCTTTGTATTCTCTTGATTCGCGAGATGGTGATGATATATCTCGTATTCCTATTGTTTGTGACTTTTCTGATGTTTTTGAGCCTGTATCGGGTTTGCCACCGAAACGGGCAATTGAGTTCCGCATTGATCTCATTCCAGACACGCAGCCAGTTAGTCGTCCTCCCACGAGGATGTCTACAAAGGAAAATGAGGAACTCAAGAAGCAACTTTTAGAGCTTGAATCCAAGCAATTGATTCAATCTAGTTTTTCTCCATGGGGATCCGCGGTCGTCTTTGTGAAGAAGTCTGATGGAACTCTTAGGCTTTGCATTGACTATCGCAAGCTTAACGAGTTGACCATTAGAAATAGGTATCCATTGCCTAGGATCGATGATATGTTCGATCTATTGAGTGGTGCTAAGGTCTTTTCTCAACTTGACCTTGCCACAGGTTTTCATCAGTTACGAGTTGCGGAGGATAGCATACCTCTTACCGCTTTCCGCACTCGGTATGGTTCTTTTGAGTGGCTCGTTATGCCGTTCGGTTTGACGAACGCTCCTGCTTTCTTTGTCGATCTCATGAATCGGGTATTCCGGGAATATCTCGATAAGTTCGTGCTTGTCTTCATTGATGATATCCTTATTTATTCTAAGTCTGAAGCCGAGCATGCTAATCACTTGAGAATTGTCTTGAGTACCCTCCGTCATCATCAGCTTAAAGCCAAATTCTCCAAGTGCCACTTTTGGGAGAATAAGGTTAAGTTTTTAGGCCATGTTGTATCTTCCGATGGCATTTCTGTCGATCCCTCAAAGATCGAAGCCATCCAGAATTGGAAGAGGCCTGAGAATGTTCATGAGATTCGTAGTTTCCTTGGATTGGCGGGTTATTACCGTCGGTTCATTAAGGACTTTTCCCGTGTTGTGCTTCCTCTCACTTGCCTTACTCGGAAAGGCATTCGTTTTGATTGGTCCGACAAGTGTGAAGCTTCCTTTCTGACATTGAAGGAACTTCTCATTAATGCTCCTATTCTTGTGGTTCCCGAAGTGAATCATGATCTTGTTGTCTACACTGATGCTTGTGGTAGTGGTCTCGGTGCTGTTCTTATGCAGAAGGATCGGGTAGTTGCTTATGCTTCTAGGCAACTACGTCCGAATGAAGTTCGCTATGCCACTCATGATCTTGAGTTAGTCGCCATTGTCTTTGCCTTGAAGATTTGGTGACATTATTTATTGGGCGAGCGCTTCATTCTCTATACCGATCATAAATCTTTGAAGTATTTGTTCACTCCGAAGGAACTCAATATGAGACAACAGCGTTGGCTCGAGTTTCTTGCTTCTTATGACTTTGATATCCAATATACCCCTGGTAAGGGTAATCGTGTTGCAGATGCGCTTAGTCGCAAACATTCGGCTGTTATTTCTATGATGCTTGCCGAATGGAATATTCTTGAAACTCTATCTTTTTGTGAAATTCGTGATCGAGGTTCATCTTCTGATTCTCCTATTCTATTATTTAGTTTGGGAGCTCGACCTGTTTTGTTGGATCGTATTGCCGATGCTCAGCGGCGTGATCCTGATTTGTTGCATCTTATTCAGCTTTGTGAGTCTGGATCTTGTGATCAGGCGTTGCAAGATTTTAGCATTGATTCTCATGGGTGTCTTCGTAAGAAGAACCGTCTTTTTGTGCCTTCTGATTTTGCACTTAGGCATGACATTCTTGATGATTGTCACCGTTCTAAGTATACCATTCATCCCGGTAGTAGCAAGATGTATGCCGATATGCGTCGTCTTTATTATTGGGAAGGCATGAAGCGCGATGTGGCGAGTTATGTGAGCAATTGCATAACTTGTCAGCATTTTAAGGCCGAGCATCAGCGTCCTTCGGGTCTTCTTCAACCTCTTGAGATTCCATTGTGGAAGTGGGATCAAATTTCTATGGATTTCATTGACGGCTTACCTCGTTCGAGATCGGGTCATTCTAGTATTTGGGTTATTGTTGATCGCCTTACTAAGTCTGCTCATTTTGTCCCTATTAAGTCTAATAGGACTGCTTCGCATTTGGCTAAGTTGTATGTCAAGGAAATCGTGAGACTTCACGGTGTTCCTAGTTCTATTGTGAGTGATCGTGATCCTTTATTCACGAGTCATTTTTGGAAGAGTCTTCAGCAAGCTTTGGGCACAAAGCTTAATTTTTCTACAGCTTATCATCCGCAGTCTGACGGACAGACTGAATGGGTGAATCGTATCTTGGAAGATCTTCTCCGTATTTGTATTTTTGATTTCGGTGGTAGTTGGGAGGATCATCTACCTCTTGTAGAGTTCTCCTACAACAATAGTTTTCAGTCTAGTATTGGTATGGCTCATTTCGAAGCCTTATACGGAAGGCCATGTCGATCACCTTCATGTTGGTTAGAATCTGCTGAGAAGCTTATTCTTGGTCTAGATTTTGTTTGTGATTCTTCCGAGAAGATTGATCTTATTCGGTTGAGAATGAAAGAGGCACAGAGTCGTTAGAAATCCTACGCGGACAACCGTAGGAGGCCTCTCGAGTTCTCGATTGGTGATCTTGTTTTTATTCGTGTTTCTCCTTTGAAAGGGGTTATGCGTTTCAGTGCGACTGGGAAATTGGCTCCTCGTTATATAGGACCGTTTTCTATTACTGAACGTATTGGCCCTGTGTCTTATAGAGTTTCACTTCCAGCTCATCTATCTGGCATTCATGACGTGTTTCACGTCTCGCAACTTCAGAAGTGTCTTCGGGAGTCGGATTCTGTTATTACTTCTCCTGATTTGCAAGAGCTTGAGATCTCACCGGACTTATCTATTGTACAGCAACCTATTCGCGTGCTTGACACGGAGGTGTGACACCTTCGGAACAAGGACGTGCCGCTCGTTAAAATTCAATGGTCCGCTAATCCCAATGACTGTACTTGGGAAACCAGAGAGTATATTGAGCGATCTTATCCGGGTTTTCTTTCTTAGCTTGAGAACGGTGAGTATGTCTTTTCATCTCAAGCTTATTTTCTTTTCTTTTGATTGATAGTATGTAGTTGTTACAAATATCGTCTCTAGGAATTGCGGGGACGCAATTTTGTAAGGAGGGGAGATCTATAACAACCACATATTTAACGATTTTATATTTAAATGTTTAATTTAAATATAGCGTCGTTAGTCGGATTTTGGTCCGAAATGTTACTTTCTGCCAATGGCCGAATTGGAACTCGAAACTACCTCCATTGGTTCCAAAATGGCGTTTGCGATCTTTTTGAGTATAATCTTTGATATGTTTGGAGTAAGTGAAATTTTGACCTTTTCTATTGGGCTTTGGGCTTGGGTTTCACCCAAACTGTTCTATTAACCTCAACTCAGCCCTTCTCTCCTTCCATTCACTTATTCATTTCTTAAAACTTAAGCTTAAAAACTAAAATGGGGGAAGAGAAAGGAAATTAGAAACTCCTAGCCCTAAATCCATTTGCAAACTACAAATTCTTGCTCCAAAATCATAGAGAAGCCATAGGTAAGTCTCTCTTCTTCTTCTCCAACTCTCTCTCCTTCAATTTCAGGAAGTTTTCCTAAACCTAACTTAGGAAAATACTTGTTTGTTCTTAGATTAAAGCTTGTTGGGTTGAAGTAGTGATTAGTTGGTCTTCTCCTTGTGTTTTAGCTCCTTCATCTTCTTTGTTTGTAAGGTTAAAAGGTGAGTTTTGAACTCACATCTATTTCTTATGATTTCATTGATGTTGGGTATGAATTCCTAACACCTTGTTCATATGCTCTTGCTTTTGGTTTGGATTGAATTAGTGAATATCCAAATTTTTAGTGTTTGGGTTCAATGTTTGAATATGTTTTTGGTTGCGAATCGGAGAGCTAATGGAGCTGGGGTATCTATTGGCTAGAGCTCCTTAGGTCCATTGCTCGAACGATCGCGTTTTGGAAGAATTTGCATTTCATTGAACTAGGGCAGGAAGTGCAAAATCATCAGGTTCGGCCGACCAAGCCCTGTAGCCACTCGACCGACCTTCCCGAGAGTTTTTATGAGCAGTGGCCGGCGACCGAGCCCTGTAGTCCGGTCGACCGACCTGCTCTGATTTGCCCTGTTTTGCCTGTTTTTGTATATTTTGATTTGTTTTCCGGACTTTATCGATTCAAGTTGCTTTTTAGTGGTTGTTATTGCATATTTGGCTTTGATAGCTTACTCTTGACTTCATCCACGGGTTTTTATAAAATAATCTCTCGAATCGCATTTAAAAGTTCGTTTCTCCAATTTATAAATTCTTTTTAAAACACACACTTTCGCACTTCGAGTGAAGTGGAAGGGTGATTAAATGGTTGGGCAAAACACGGACCATGAATCTATGCGTTTATCTTTCCGATTAATCCCCGACCTATTCAATTGATCGTTTGGACCTTCGGGTTTGGTTTATCGATGATATGAGTTAAACTTTGTACTGCTTTGAGTGTGAAAGTGACTGACGGATAGTAAACCGTTTAGTGCGATCGAGTGGTTATGGGACATACGTTAACCCTTTTCGGATTCCTTTTCGAGAGTTGTGACACATTCCGCCAGTTAGTGGTGTCCAGTACTGGGTCTCTGACCTTCACCACTACGGTTTGTTGCCTTCGGGTATGTGCCTTCGGGTTTGTGCCTTCGGGTTTGTTGCCCTTTAGTATCGCTTCCGATGTTGGTCATTATGAGCCGCATGGGTGATATTGGGTTGCCCTTTAGTATCGCTTCCGATGTTGGTCGTTATGAGCCGCATGGGTGATATTGGGTTTGGAGTCTTCGGGCTCATGGATCCTTGTTTGTACAGTACTGAGCTCGAGCAAATTTCTGATGTTCATTCATATGTATATTCCCTTGGTATCACCCTTCGGTGTTGGTCTTTTTGAGCCGCATGATGCGTAGTGTTTACCTTGCGGAACTTGTATACCATATTGGTATTTGTTATTGCCTTTTGGCTTGTTTTGGGATATTTGTATCCTTTGTTTCTATGTGTTGCCGATGATATGAGGTTTGTTCTATATGATTCATCTCTTGTTGATGGTTGTGTTATCTCCTCTAGAGATATTTGTTATACTGGATGACCTTGCAGGTTTATTATTGTTCAGTTCATCTAACTGATTTGTTATCTAGACTGACCCGTGTATTTTATACTCGGGTCAGACCTAGATGTTTCAGGTTAGGTGCTTTTGGAACTTAGCCTATTTTGCTTCCGCATGGACTCTTCCGCTAGTTTCATTTTGTCTTAGCTTTCTTGTGTAGTCCTTTCTGTTATAACTCTGATATGTATTCTATTGACTCGTCTGTATATTGTGGTTTGCTATACCACTTGATATGTATCATTTTGTATACTCTGTTATGTATCTATATATGTGTATGTGATGATTTACTGTTCTGTGATGTATATTACATTTGAGTTGTTATATTCTGTTCTGATAGATCCTATAGCCATTGTAGTCTTTCTTTAAATATTTATTGAATACGTCGAACTGTTTGTGATTCTACTTTTCGACGTGTTTAGTGAATAGTTAAGGTAAGATTACACATGGTCGCTCCTATCCAGCCTTATTCTCCGTGTTAGCAGACGGTATTATCTATTAATGCTCTTTGCTAGCGTGGGTATAGAGGTAGGGCGTCACAAATGGCGTGCAGAGGAGGATTTATAGAGTTGATCTATATGGTTCATCTACATCACTGGCGCACGAAATCACCAGAAATGGCCATCCTAAGTCGCGGCGGAATTGGCTGTAGGGGAGGCGGAGGTGACCGAAGTGGTGTAGGCACGTGTAGCCAGAGACGCACAGTCCAATGGAGTTTCCATATCTGGTCCAAGGTGCTCGTACGTGGTGGCGTTTGGATCTGGCAGGTGGTGACCATGGATTCTTTAATGATGTGAAGCACATGGTTACGGTTGAGTGATGAGGTAATTTACAATTGTATCCTTTGTTTTTTTATTTCAAATTTAAATTTCAATAGTCCTAACTTGAATTACTCATGCATACGAACTAGGATTGGACCCGGTTTCTTCCATTGCGATTGTATTAAAATTACGGACAATATGGAACTTGTTTGGTTGGATTCTAAGACGGTTGAAATTTTGGGCTTTGTTTAAATTTTAATTCGACTAAAAACCAAAGGTGTTTAACCCACTTATAGATACTAAACCCTCTTATGTTAGTTAAATTAAATTTATGCTGTGATTAGAAATTTATTGATTACTGTTTGGTATTTTAAATTGTCATTTAAGTTAAATTTGTATTTGTATTGAATTAGATTGTCATTTAATTAATATTGAATATAAATTACTACTTAAAACCTAATAATGATAACGAATTAATTGTTATGATTTATTGGCTGATTTGGATGTCGATTGTGATGGATGTTATCGATTGATATTTTTAATGATTGGATGTTTATTTATGTCTATATCTTCGTTATGGGTTGAAATTATACATACCTGAATGATCTTATAGATTATGGGAAATCCTTATGGGTTGAAATGATAAACCCAAGCAATTTTTATTGACTTGGAAATTTTGATTTGGGATACTGGTCGAAATTATATATACCCATACAATTTCTTGAATTTGGATTATGTCCTGGAATTAAATTATTTGAAGTTTTAAGTCTTAATTTAAACTTCCGAATTATTTTAATCAAAGTGATAAAAATTAGTGTTTCGAATTATTTGAAATCTATTAAATAACTATATTCATGTTGTACACTTGATAGGAGATGGAAAATCCTACAACATCTCTGAAACCATTGCATTCATATTTTTATTTAAGATTGATTTAACTTACATAAGATCTTTTAGTTCTAACTCGAGTGTATTGTTTTTCATAATGCTCGGGTCAGCCGGAGCTTTTCAGTTTTGATGACCTTATTTCTGGAGGATGAAGATGAAGTTTAATATTATATTATTCCCATTATTCCACTGTATCACGTTGGTCTGCTGCAACATTTATTTATTCATGTTGAATGTATAACGATGATATATTGTAAAAGTACAATCAAATGTTATTTGTAAAATAACTTCATGAACAGTTTATTTAATTATTATATTTTGTATTCTATTGTGAGATTCCATATTTTATTTTATTTTCTTTTTTGCTTTTAATTTCTTATTTAACCCATTAGCAGTCCTTCCTTTTGAATGGTTTGAATTAGACATGTGTGGTTGATTGTTGATTTAAACCGTCAAAAAAGGTAGGTTGTTACAGTTGGTATCAGAGCTTAGGTTTAGAAATACCTTAGCCTGTTAGGGTTAACTCATTTGAGATAGGGTTAGTAATACCCTAGAATGAGTCTGAGTGTATGTGTGTTTATATATATACATATATATACACACATACATATACATACATACATACATACATACATATATATATACACATGTATATATATATACATGTATATATATACATGTGTATGTGTATACATACATGTGTGTGTGTGTGTGTATACGAGGGCACGTATTTGTTAGTGCAATAAAATGTTTTCTATAGTTTTGAAATGAAATAAATTTTCCTGATATTATATGTTATACGTAAGGGAATATATTTTTATAACTAATATAGTTATTTGTAATGTGTCTGTTTTAAGAAACGATAATATTTAATTATTATCATTTATTGTTGATTAGTTTTATTTAGTCGGTGTACAAGCGTTGGCTATTACTATTGATTTGAATTTATGAAATAAACACTAGTTTAATAATGGTATATTAAAGAAAATAAAGTGAATTATTATATAAAAATGATTTCTAAGTCTAGTCTTAATAAAGAGAATTTAAACTGAAAATCTAAGAACTACAATTCCGAGGTTTTAGAAATCGGTTTCCTAATATTTTGTAAATAATAGTAATATTATTCCAACGTGAATAATTAGGATATTTGTTTATGAAATTAAAATGTTTGGTGTGAGTCTGGTTGTTTTGTTGATTGGTGGTTTCAACTATAGAAATAAATTTGAATGTTATGAAATTCTGGACAGTTCAAAATTTTGAAATTAATTTAGTGTTAAAACTTACTAATTTTGCAAAATTATAAAAGTTGAATTTTATAACCTTAATTGGAAAAGGCAAAATGAGTACAAAAAAAAAAGATTAGAATTGTTAAAATTTATGTTAAGAAAATGACTCTAAAAGTTTGTATGTACTTTTAGGATAAATATGGTACTTTAAGTGTGAATTTAGGTATAGGAGTGTTTAAGTTGAAATTAGAAAAAAAAAGCTTTATAAATAAAGTTAAATGGTTGTAAAATGTTTATAAACTTAGTTAAAATTTATGAAATGTGTCAAAAATAATTTGAAAAGTAAAAGTGAAAACTAACCAAAAATGAAATAATTATAAATAATCTCATGACTTGTAAATTCGTTTATAAATGGATGTTGCAAGAAACGGTTATAATTAAAGTTGTGATAACTTTAAACTCGAATAATGTACTATAAGAGAAGTTAAGCCTTTATAGGTTGTTTATAGACTTAATGAAATTTCTTATGAAATGATTCGCAAATAAATGTAGTATTAAATGAGAAATACTATATGTGAAAATGAAGTGAGATGTAGTATGTTATTTACTAATGATTTTGTCATTAAATGGAGAATTTTTTTTATACTAATTGTTAAGAGATAAAATGTGTATAAATGAATGAGATTTATAACGTGGATTGAAAATGTAATTTTGATGAAACAAATTGGAATAAATACATAAGTTGTACGTATATTGTTTTATTCACATAATTAATTTGATCCGGATTTGAGTACATAAGCTCGAGATGAATTACATCATTTCGTGTTAGGATTTTTCATCCAATTCTTGATGGCCAATATTTGTTATAGATTTTTGGTTTGATTCTAAACTTATCTTCGTATTATAAGGCTATGCAAGGAGAATGATGGTTCCTAGTCAAGGAACCTTATCAAAGTCCGCACTAAGAAAGACGAATGAACAATACTAGTTCGAAAGCGAAATTGTGTGATCGAGTGAGCGATCAAATGTGATATTGTGTGATGATGACATATGTACATCTTATGTTCTAATATACTTGATATGCTTTGATGCTGAAAATGAAAGTTGTTGCGTTGGATATCCTTTGTAATTTAAATTGGAATTTTTTTATGCAAAACGACTTTTAATTCTAAACCATTTTACAAAACTGTTTTTATTTTGTTTTATTTTATTCAAACTAAAAAAGCACTTCAGTCCAAAACTATTTTTAATTTATCACTATTTTACGAAAATATTAAAAAAACTATTTTACACAACTATTTTAAGTTCAAAACTATTCAAAATTAAAAACCTTTTATAAAGCAAAGATATTCAATCCTATATAGTTTTTTATGTAGCGTAATTGATTTTAGAAATTTTTTGATTCTTATATAAGATGGACCTTATATAAGTATAAGGTGATATTGGAAGACTATTGATTTTGGAAGGTATTCGATCTAAAGAGATAAATCTTATATATAACGAAATTTATATAAGAATGATTTGATATATTCGAACTATTAATTTTGGAAAGTACTCAATCTAAAAATGAAATCTTGTATATAATGGAATTTATATGAGTGTGATATTAAAAGTTATGATTTTGAAAGGGTACTATATATGGTATGACATATTAAGTAAATTATATGGACAAGTACCCTTCGTGAAGAAGTAGAGTATGATATGCTTCGACCCAGATGGACTTTGGGATCCAGGAATGGTCTCGACCGAAAAACCCTATTATACTTCGGTAAATTGAGAAATGGATTCGAACCGATATGGTTTTCTGGACTTAAACTCATGAGTTCCTTAGAAAAATTCAAGGTAGATGGTTCTTTAGTTTACCCAATGGAGGCGCTTTCAATCCTCAGATATGTTGTTTAAGGAAGTGCATCCATTGCATAAATCATTGAATCAGCAGTGTTCCACTACAGCAGGGATCAGTGGTCCCTTGTTTATGAAATGGGTATGATATTTTTCTAGAATCCGGATGATGGAAGGATCTTCTGGAAGGTTTTGTGTCCATTGCGTAAACACTGAACCAGGAGCGGGCCACTGCTATCGTAACATCATCATTTGACATCAGATTTTGAGTGGTACTTTTCATATTTGTTATAAAGAATTTTCATTGGGTGTTGGAACAGATTCAGCAAGTACTTGGAGATTTCTAGTCTTGAGCCTGATCAACATATGATCAGAGTCTGTAAGAATGAGGATAAACCTATTAAAACATTGAGTTATAAAGGTATTTTGATAAAAGTACAATATAAAGGATATTTTGATTATTTTTCCATTTCTTTTCTGAATACTTTAAAATGTTTAAAAAATTGTTTTTTTATGTACAACATGGTTTAATACTTAACTATTAGTGTTGGAAATATTGTGAGAAGTTATTAATTAAATAAAACATGTTTAAAGTTAATGATTATTGATTTATTAATGATGTTTGAAAAGTATTTTGATATTTAAAACTAATAAAATTTATAAATAATGGATTTAAGGTTTTCAATAACTCCTTTTAAATATAAGTAATGATGTAAATAATTATTTTCAAATAGTTTACATATATTAATAAAGATGTTATGTAAAATTTTAAATGATATTTATAAATGAAGCAAGAAATTTTAAAGATGAATTTTTGTAAATTATTAAAGATAATTGATTTGCAAATGAAATTTTAAAATTAATATTTAGAGTAAAATTTATATAAGTTTCTTTGAATGGATAGTTTAAAGATATTATATAAATGGACTATAAAAAAATTGTTTTACATTTTTGTAAAAATATAAATGATTTGGTAAATTTATTTATAGTAATATGCTTGAAAAATAAATTGGAATCGCTATTTTTGAAAGTATGGTTTGAAATATTTACCTGATTTCGAAGTACTGATAGTAAATTTAAAGATTTATTTACTATTTGAATCTTATATTAAACCAAAATAAATGTTTTCAATGATTTGAATATTCATTTTAAAACAATTGTGTAAAATTAATTATGAAGATATGAAATTTCATACTTTGATTTGCATATTTAATGTAAGATTTGAGTATACGATTATTTTTAGTTTAAAAATCTTGAGTTTATACTTACTTTAATATACGAAGCTAATAAATTATCGAATATAAGAAACTTTATTTTTAAAGCTTATTATAATGTTTTGATATAAATTTCTAACATTATTTTAAACTTTTTGGAAAATCCTGGCATAATGCTATGAGGATGCTCTAAATGTATCTTATATTTTTACTAAGTGAATGAGGTTAAATGTTTATATTGAACTTTTAGATATTGAAATATTTCTTTTCTTTTCAAAGCTGAATACTAAAAACTTAAATTTTTATTCTATAACCGAATTAAGTTATAAACTTAAGTAAGGCAGTAGAAGCTTAAGTAATATTTTATGAAATGATTTATTAATGACTTACATCTTTAATGGAAAAAAATTATGTAAGTGATTGGTCTTTATATAAACTAATGAATGAAAAAGTAAATGATGAAAGAAAAAAATAATCAAATAAACTTAGATAATATTTTGAAATCCTATGTGTATGGCTTATGGGATGTTTGGGGAATGATACGTTGAATTGTTAGGATTGTATCTATAATCTATTAAGTAATTACCAAAGGCTATTGAGCATAAGGTACACTTGGTAGTTTATCTAGCACTCTTGGACGGTGTAAAGTTCTTGAACTTGAACAAACCATGAGTTTGGTTGCTATGGATGTTTGATAGTTTTCTTTGTTGCATATAACGCTAGAAATTCTTTTTGTTGCATATTATTATTATATACATTGTATGTTACTTGCACTATTAATTTAAAGAACTAATATATATACTCTTTTACATAATTTTAACTCTTTTGGATTATATAAGTGAAATATAGGTTTATGGAGGCAATAGCTACAGTTTTTGCTTTCATAAATAAAGTTGTTTGCACGACAAATAGGTATGTTCTCGGATTATGGTTTTGGAACGATATTTTTTTTACACGGTTTGGGATATTTTATTATTGATATATGATATACATATTGAATTATTGATGTTATTATTTTTCCGGACCTATCTGTACAAAGAAGACTCTGACTTAGAATTTTTTTGTGAAAGTGAAAATATTTTCAAGCTTTTAATAAACGTGAATTTAAAAGATTTAATTGTTTATAAATTAATATATTCTATTTAAAATACTTAATTATGTAAGTTTAAAGTGTTTATAAATTGATTATTCTAAAAAATATTAGTTTCTTAAACCCTTTTTGTTAATCTTTGAGGACGAAAAGCATTGCTTAGGGGAGAGTGAAACGACTCGTAAATTTTGATAATTAACACTTTTAAATAAGATTAAAAATGTAATATTGTGAGATGTTAAAATTTATGATTTATTATCAAGGAAATAACTAGAATATAGATGTAATAATGTTGTTTGAATTCTATTGATAGCTATTTAATGTAATTTCATCAACTGAAATAATTTTTAGGTTAATTTAGATATAATTGTAAATAACGAAATAAGTTAAATGATGTAATTAATGGTTAGATTATATGTAATTGATTGAAATTGGATAATATAGAATATGAAATTAATCGTGTGATAAGTAGTTATAATCTTTGTTTATGAGCAATAAATTTATAAATATGATTAAATTACTTAAAAGAGACAATTGTTTTAATTATTGTTTTAGTATTTAATCCGTTGAGTTAATTTGGAAATCAATGAGAAATTAATATAATTAGATATTGCAGTTGATATAAGCTAAGGTGATAACTGTAGAATATGAATGTAACAAAATGTAAACTTATGTTAATTTTATTCATAAGGTTATAATTGATTTAATAATAGGAGTGAGAATCAAAATAAAGGAATTAATTGGAATTTAAATTATAATGAATGAATTTATTCAGCTATAATTGAAAGCTGAAATTGATGTAATATTTGAATCTTGGATTTAATATGGAAATTGGTATTTTAAAAGATTATAACTTTCTATGTAATCAAGAATGATAAAACAGTTAACTTTTAAATTTGAATCTAAAAAGTGACTTAATTGATTTTAAATTATTAGTTTATTTATAAACATAGAAATCAACCATTTTGGACACTATTTTTTATTCCGACAAACCAGTTTCATCGGATCTGTAACAGTGAATTATTGTAGGATTTCAAGTTTTGTAGCGATCAGACTTATCGTTTGATTTTACGGGCTCGAAATGCGCAGAAATCAATTAAAAGAAGTTAAGTGAATATAATTTGATTTTGAAAGCAAACTCCTATATACAACGGAATTGGGGTTTGAAACTAGCTTCATTGAGTTTAAAAATATTAAAAACATTTATTTTAATATGTGGGATAAGATATTTTCGTTTCGGAAACAAAACGGGCTTTTCGATTCGTCATTATTGTTTCGACCAAATTCGATCCATCCATTCAATATTATTTACCTTTTCCTATATATAGGCTATTATAAACCCTAGCAATTGTTTTATTTTACATTATTTATACATACATTTCCTCCTCATATCCTCTTTCCAAAGGCAGAAAAATCAAAACCTAATTTCCAAATTCAATTGCAAATAAAAATCAAATCGAAAAATTAAAACTCCTTAAATCATAGAGAATTATATATCATTGGAAAGCTCTCGATGAGCACAATCTACTACTATAGTTTGTTTTTCAATTCGACTCATGGTTTGGCTAGAAATCATCGATTTATTCGCAACTGTCCATATTAGGGTCTGTCGTCTAAGGTGGATCTTCATCGATGGGTCGATCAGGAGTTGCTAGCGCGTAAAGGAGGATTTGTCGAGTTGATATATATGGTTTGCCTACGTCACCGGCGCATGAATTTTCCTGAAACGACCAACCTAAGTTGCGATGGTGCTGGCTAAAAGGAGGCGGAGGTGGCCGGAGTGGTGTAGGCACGTTCGGCCAGAGAGCGCAGTCCAATGGAGTTTCCAAATCTGGTTGAAGGTGCTCGTACATGGTGGCGTTTGGATTTAGAGGGTGGTGGCCATGGTTTCTTGAATGAGGTGAAGCGCGTGATTAGGGTTGAGTGACGAGGTAATTTACAATTGTACCCTTTGTTTTTTATTTAAAATTCAAATTTCAATTGTTCTAACCTGAATAACTCGTGCATATGAACTCGGATTTGGACGCAGTTTCTTCCATTGCAATTGTACCAAATTTTAGACAATATGGATGTTTGGATTCTAAGATGGTTAGAATTTTGGGCATTGTTTGGATTTTAATTTGACTAAAAATCAAAGGTGAGTGTTTTAACCCACTCACATATACTAAACCATCTTATGTTAGTTAAATTAAATTTATTATGTGATTAGAAATTTAATGATTATTGTTTGACATTTCAAATTCATTTAAGTTTAAGTTGAATTTATATTGAATTAAATTTCCATTTAATTAATATTGAATACAAATTGCTAGTTAAACACCAGATAATGATAACCAATTAATTATTGTGATTTATTGGCTGATCTGGATGTCGATTGTGATGGATATTATTAGTTCACATTTTGGATGATTGGTATGTTTATATCTCTGCTATCACTATGGGTTGAAATGACATATACCTAAACGATTTTATAGATTAGGAAAAATCATTATGGGTTGAAATGATAAACTTATACAATTTTTATTGATTTGGAAATTTTGATTTGGGATACTGGTTGAAATGATATATACCCATACAATTTCTTGAATTTGGATTATATGTCGGATTGAATTATTTGAAGGTTTGAATTTTAATTTAAACTTCGAATTTATTGTAATTAAACTGATAAAAATTAGTATTTCGAATTATTTGAAATCTCTTAAAAAATTATATTCACATTGTATACCTGATAGAAGATGGAAAATCTAGTAACATCTCTAAAACCATTGCACTCATTTTTTATTTAAGATTGATTTAAATAACATAAGATCTTTTAGTTCTGACTCGAGTGTATTGTTTTTTATTTTGCTCGAGTCAGCCTGAGCTTTTCTGTGTTAAAGACCTCATTTCTGAAGGATGAAGATAGAGTTTAGTATTATATTATTACTATTATTCCACTATATCACGTTGATCCGCTCTAATATTTATTTATTCCTGCTGTATGTATAACTATGATATATTGTAAAAGTTTAATCAAATGTTATTTGTAAAACTGCTTCATGAACTGTTTATTTGATTATTATATTTGATCGCTCCACTGTGAGATTCTGTATTTTTTACTCTCTTTCTTTTCTCTTTGTTATCCCGCCTTTTTGGCAAGGCCGTGATAACAAAAGGTCAACTGAAAAACCAAAGATAGATCGACTCAAAGATTGGTTATACACAGTGTCAACACCTCTTTTTCACGATTTAGCAACTCAACTAGTCAAGGAGCTTCAACGACTTAGTGGTCTACAGCATAGAGCGACTTAACAGCATAGAATGACTTAACTATTCACAGCATCTTGCGCCTAAGCCATTCAGCGAGTTAACGACCTAAACATCCAACGATCTAACATGGCGGTGAGTTAAGCGATCCAACGGCCTAAATGCCTAAAGGTTCCAGCGACCTAACGGCCTAACAACCTAAAGAGAGAAGCGACTCAATGACCTAGAGATGAAAGCGACCTAGCAGCTCAGTGAATACAATGGGCTAACGACCTAAAAGCCTAGCGACCTAACGACTTATGCAACCTGAAGATGATCCTTACGCCGCAACTCCTTAGGCCGCTACTCTTTAGGTCGCTTACGACCTATAACCAGCCCGACCTAAGCCCAGCCTCTCCTGCAACTCCTTAGGTCGCCACTCCCTATGCTGTAACTCCTTAAGTCGCCACTTTGTATGCCGTAACTCCTTAGGTCGCCACTCTCTATGCCGCAGCTCCTTAGGTCGCTCGCGATCTATAACATGGCCGACCTAACCCAGAATTTTCCTATAAATACCCCGCCTACTCCAATTGAAAAAGGGGGGCTTTTGGATCATTTTTGGAACGCCAATACTCTGCTGTTTTCCCGACTCCTTCAACACTTCAAACACCGAAGACGCTTCAACGAATTTTGGAAAAAGGTCTAACTCGTTCAACATGAATTCAAGGAACTTTTCTACATAGAAGTTCTAGCTACTCGTCTTAATCATGTTGTAATAGAAGGATCATTGTAAAAGTTGTAGTCAAATCAGTGATGAAAGATATAAAGTGGATGTCGGCTTGACTTTGAGCCGAACCACTATAAAAATTGCTGTCTCCTTTACTGTTTCCGCTATTTTCTTTTCACTTTTAAGTTCTCGTACAAACGGGTGGTGCTTTCACTTTATCACAACTCACACCGGGAGTGTTAGCGTATATTTTTTGCGTTAACACTCTTAATTTCTTATTTACCCCATTAACAATCCTCCTTTTTGAATGGTTTAAATTAGACATGTGTGGTTTATTGCGATTTAAACCATCCAAAAAGGTGGGTCATTACACTCTTGCATATACACTGTTTACCTACTCTCAATCCATTATAACCAAAATAGAATTTTGGTTAAGTCACCTCATATAACTTAAAGCAATCGTATTCATATACTCAAAGGAGATCATGGGAAGATTTGCACTATAGGTCAAAAACCGTGTTATCGGAACAAAAGGTAGTCAAGGATACGTTTATGTATTAGCCTATTCCTCCGGATGAAGAGAGGGTGATTTGTTTAAAGGAAATATCGAAGGGAAGTTTCAGGACTGGGCATAGGACAGAGGTCCGAACCAATATAAAAACTCTAGTGTGATTGCTTCTCGTTTTACTTTACTATTGATTCTCGATGCACTTAAAATTATATTGTTGCTGTTGTGATTACTGCGCTTCAATGTTATATTTTACTACTGTTGGCCATATCGATCAACGCTACGCGACTAAAAGGGAGGAAGAGTAAATTGAAATGAACCAAATGAAGTGGAGTTTGAGATGATAGAAAACATTACTTAATTCATAAGCTAACCAAAACCCACAACAACCAAAATCAACATTTCAAGCTGCCTATAAAATCAAGGCAAATCACAGCAGTGCTAGTTTTGAATTTTTTTTGAAATTGATTTGATTTAGAAAGGGTTTTGGAAAGAAAGATTTGTGGTACTCTGCTGCACAATATCCCATTGCGTATGAGCCGCAAACGACTGAAATAAAAATATGGTTGTACACAACAACGTAACGCGATCACAAAACAATTATAAAATACACTAGTTATTAAATTCTATGGCATTTCAAAAGTCCAACGTTTGCCGTAAAATACGATAAATGATAATCCAATTAATATTATTGAACAATTCTATAAATTCATTTATTACAGTTGATCTTCTTTTTATTTAAAAATGTTAGTCGAATATTGGAATTAATAAAGCATTCCCAAATGAAAATGACAAATTTCAGGGTCGTTGCATTTATATTTGAATTTTTCTTCAATATCCATTTACATCCTATTGGTTTAGAATTAGGAGGTAAATATATTAGAATCCAAGGTTGACTTTCCTAAATTTTATTCATTTCATAATTTATAGTTTCTTTCCAGAAAATAACATCCCTATAACGTATTGTATCAGAATAAGTTTTTAGGTCGTCGGCAACATTCGTTACAAATCTAGTTATCTTGGGGATTTCATCATCACATCATTTTACTAGATATGTAAAAAAGTGAAGACCATACTCATTTTCTATTCTCGCTCTTTTATATGTTCTGCATTTTCTTCGGATGTTGGAATTTCATCATTGTTTTGTGAAGAGATATAACCTTCATCATAATCAACATTATTTTCCATATGTTTTGGAGTAGATGATATCAATGGGTATCAAAGGATCCTCAACAATACTATTTTCAAACATATTCTTGTTTTCAAAAAAAAACTCTACAAATGATATTCCTTTGTGTTATCATATCAGCGTAAGTAACATGCAGCATGAAAGAAAAAAAAGGAAAATGAGAGCAAAGTAAAGAAGAGCTATTTTACTTGCATGATAAATAAATCTATACTTCTAACAAGAAAGGAAAAGAACATGAGTTAAAAGAAAACCATAATTAACATTGCATAAAAAAGAAAAAATTACATAAGATGAAAATGGCTAAGTAGCCATGAAAAGAAAAAAAAGAGAACTTGATTTATTTGTAAGCTAAAAACTAAGAGAAGAGAGCCTAAAGAAGAGACTAAGAAAGAGGGTTACATGTAACATAAGGGGTATTTATACAAGTTAGAAACCCTAGTGCATATTTTTGGGAAATACCCAAAATGCCCTTGTAGAAAGTGTGGTGGCCAAGCTATCATTAGCTTTAATAATCACTCATTAAGTGTGAATGAAAGTTTAATGGCCATTAGCATGTGGATTAGCCTCTAATTTTTACATGAAGGAAGGTGGGTAGGTGGGGTCCTCCATGATCTTGGTTTTGAATTATTTCTATCTTCATTTGTTCTCTTCACTCTTATGCTTGCATATATCTTCATAAAACCACTTGAAAATTCACTAAATTTTCTACAAAACAACACAGAAAATTCCAAGTAAATCTTCACAATTTAATAAATGCACAAAAATGACCATTTAGTCCCTACATGAAGATGAATACGTGACAATTTGAAAATAATTTGACTTTGGTTTAAACAAGTTAAAATACCCGATATGATCATTTATTTAACTTAAATAGATTAAATATGGTGGTAAAAATATACACATTTACGTGCACATCAAATACCCTCACACTTATCTTTTTATTCATCCTCCAATAAAAAAAAACTAAGATAAATCCTTTTTTGTAAGGAGCATGATTGCATTGATGCAATAAGCCGTTAAACCTCTAGGTGTCTCCAATAGGATGAGTGTTGTCTCGTGAGGGTTTTCAGTGGATATTACCCACAAAATCCAAATGCAGGATGAAAATATTTACAAAATGCAAGATTTATTTACAAAGAGATGAATGCGAGTTTTTGAAAATATTTACAAGTGAAGGATTTACTTTTAAATCGATACAAATAAGCTAAATATAGGTTTTAGTCATTATCTTGAAAATTTCAGTCATTCACTCATCAAAATTTCCAAAAAAAATCAAGTTATCATAACAAATAGACAATAGTTAAACTCGTTATTTCAATTGATAACAAAGTGTAACTATGAAATAGATCCTTAGTTGGTTATCAAAGTGGCATTTTCATTTGTTTTCAATAACAAGTCAAATCAAATAAGTAAAAATAGTGCTAGGATTTCAATTGCGTACTCTCTCTTATTTGAAAACTTTATTGATATTAATAATATTTACATATGCCTAACTCAGATAAACTAAGGCCAGATATATTACCCATGCACTGCCTTACGGGCTTATATGAGGGAAATATAGGGCATGGCGAGTGAACACACAAGTGTGAACACTTATTGACTGTGGGCGTTATTAGTAAAAGAATTTTCATATACATACAACTAACTCGGATAAACTGAGGCCAGATATACTGATCGTGCACTGCCCTTCGGGCTTAAGGATACAAAGTATGGCGAGTATACACATGAGTGTGAGCACATAACTCTAGATGTTTATTAAAAAATATATACATATATACAAGAAATACTTTTTTTTAGAGAGAGAGTTTCGCAAAATCATCGAAGCACCCTTTAACATTTTTTTAGAACTAGGGAAACCTGTTCAATCACTACCGACATGCGATTCCTGAGAAGTAAACCAAGGGAATAGATGGCTAGCCCACCACAACCACTATTCCAGGCTAGCTAGACCTTTCGGTTGACATTTGGTGCAGAAGGCGCGAAAATGAACCTCAAAGCACCCTTTAACTTAGAAGACAAAAAAATGTTATATCCTTTTATTTGAATTCACTACTTTTTAAAACAAAGATTTTCAATTAGAATATATTTCATAATTATCACCATGAATCTTTATATATACAAGTTAAACCATCGTTATTTATAATCAAACTTCCTTTTTTATTTTTGTTAGGTCAAATAAACTTTTACAATAATTTCAATTTAATAACCAAAACCATATATTCGTCCTATAGTGTTTCTTTAAAAAAAGATCAAAAGAAAATTTATTTTTGGGATTTTTCTTCAATCAGTTTTTTTTGAATTTTTTTTTAAAATAACAAAGCAAAAATAAACCATGAAAAATTAAAATGAAGATGAGTCTCCCCCCACACTAGATTTTGACTGTGTCCCCACAGTCAACCCAAGTGGAAGGAGAAAAATAAAAACATAATCTTTATTTAAATGAAAAGATGATTATTTACATGACATCAGAAAGTGCCGTTAAAGAGTAAATGAACCGTTCTTTCGAAAACTGATTCATTTGTCTCTTAAATTATGCGAGATACAGCTTAAGTGTAGAAAACCAAATCGCAAAAGATTTTGGAATCGAATGTGGATTTAAAAAAACGAATGTCGTTTTGTTAAAAATCGTACGAATTGTTTTATTTTTGATGATTTTTGAGGTAGATATAATGATTGATTGAAATTCAAGTTTTTCATTGAAAAATTCTTCATAATTATTGATTTCAAAATTAAAGTGGTGATGTAAATTTTCCCCGTCGGAATTTAACAACTCGTCATCGAAAAGTCTAAAAAATTCATGTTCATTAAATTCCTCTTCCTTTGTGGGATTATCAACAACTTCATTGCGTATCTCAAGTTCAAAAATCCAAAGTTGTTGTATTCAAATTTTCGAAATCGAGAAAAGGATGATTGAATTTTAAATTTGGTTCCACACCCTTAAAAAAATTAAAATCCAACTCGATTACCATGTTTTCAACAACTTCATTAAGATTATTATTTTCAGTTTCAAAAGTTGTTATTTGAAAATCGTCGATTTGGATTAAAGATGGATTATTTTTTGACTCATCGCATGTTGGAATTTGATTTTGTTTTTCATGTTGTTTCATATAAGTTTCAAACAATGAATCCATGTGATCATCGTAAATTCCATTCATTTGCTCAACACAATCCAATTTATAGTTATTAGCATAAGGACTTTCCGTAACGACCCGCTATTTTGGACCATTCAAATTGACAATAAAACCATGCATATCCGACTTGAATAATTCAAAATACCGAATTGTTAATTAAAATTTGGCAAAACTTAAAATATACAGTAAATAAATCAATCACAGATCACAAAGTAATATAATGCAGCGGAATAGATAAAGAATAGTAGTTCATGAAGCTACTATATACATCAGAGTTAGAAAAATACAACCGAATAGTTCAAATGCAGTAAAGTCTCCAATGCAACAGATGACTTCTCTGAACCAATCAACTGGAAAGGCTGGAATCTGAACTGATAGTTGGATTTCCAAATGAAGCTCTGAACTCCAAACGTGAGTCTCAAATGCTGTATCACTCAGTCTGACCCGAGCGTAAAGCAAAACACAAAACACTCGAGTCAGGATTAACATTCTTATATCAATAAATCCAACTCAAGTGAAATATCAACTGAAATAAAAATAACTTAAAGGATGTTTGGGATAACCATCCTCTAAGGGTCCATGGAACTTTCTACAAGGTAGAAATATACGCTATAACACCATGGTCATTTCAGCGTAATTTATACTTCAAAACCAAATCCCATTTTCACTTCAAATATCTCTATATTTCCCAAAATAGTATTTATATATATTAAATAATTTATACAGTAAAGTATTTTCAATTTCCTCAACTTAACAAAACGTTCCAACATCAACCCGACCTTCCCATTCAAATTAAATTCAATCTCAATTTATCAATTTAAATTCAACTCAATTTAAATCAAATATTACTACTAAATCTATATATACAATTTCCATTTATATAATATCTTAAGAATCAAATTTATTAAACCATATATTTCTTTCCAAATTATAGAAATCATTTTCAAAATATTTATATGGACCAACGATGTCTGTATATATTTCCTATCATATAGTCAAGTGCTACGGATATTTATCATTTCAATCCGTATACTAAATATATACGGGTGGATATCATTTCAACCCGTAATCCCAAATTCAATTAAATGAAAATCGCTTGGGTTTATCATTTCAACCCATAACGAATTTCTCCTATTCTAAAGTCTGTTCGGGTATGTATCATTTCAACCCATAGTGATTTCTAAACTACAGGGAACTTGCAGAGTGATAACAGAAAATACAATAAAGTAACAGGCATATATCATCAATAACAATATAATATAAACAACAGGATATGGTGTCATATCCCGCAGGTGAATAGTTACTAATAGCATATATAACAAATTTAAATAACTACAGCAACATATTTCAATTGTCGTTTCAATTGAAATCAAATTTAATGAATAAGAATATGTTAATCGTGAGTGATTGCTCACCTCTCGAGCCTAGAGAATAAAGAAGATGACACGGATATGCATACTGCTACAGACACTGAAATTTGAATTATGAATCGAAGCAAAGCAAAATCGGCACGAATTCAACGATCAAAGCTGATAACAAGAATAGATGGAACAAGTCAGAATGGGATTGTGACGAAACGACTTTCCACTCCCAGAAAATCGCATCATCAATTAAGAAAGAAAGGGATAGAAGAAGAAAAGAAAGAAGTGAAAGAAGAAACAACACTAGAATCTCAACAGTGGAACGAATAAATTATATTAATAACATAAGTATTTACATAACATACAATACTAATCAGAGATACACGGCATACACATAACATATACTAGACAGTTATAAACACATGTCTAGTATTTACAACTCAATACAACACAACACAACACAGAGAATACACAGCGGAACTATATATCTACAACGCAGAAGCCTCCTGCTCCATTGCTCCTCCATTATTCGTCAAAGCTTACCTGAATCCCTTGGCTACTCGTAAAAATTGAGTACCCAAGAGTTTATGAAAAAAACAAAATAAACTCCGGGTCAGACATGGGTCTGGTGTGAGTAACAGGTTAAATTTTCTTAACTTTAAAAACCTTTGAAAAGAAAGGTATCACGTAAGACTTCCCACACATAAACATGGAAAAGTTTTTACCTTACGCTAACCAAAACATTTGATAGGAAATCCGATGATATTATAATAGTGTCTAGGGTTTTCAAATAAATATGAAATAGCCGAAATTGTTACATGATTAAATTCCAGCTACTAGCCACAAAAGTGGGTAATACAATCAAAACCGTTGGCACTTATTGGATTTTGGATTCCATACAATGGCAGGGCTACTAGGGTAGCGCCCGTTACAGTACGTGACCTAGATCACCGTACCGTGGAGTAATCCCTCTCCCCTGCAACACAAAGCCGGAACCATTCCTTACTGAACAGTTTCGAACAAGACAACCCCGCGGTTGTTTGCAACCAACTGCCCACACAGCCGAATGTAAAGGGACTTCTAGACATGGATCAATCTCGCTCTCCAATGGGAGCTACCCACGAAGCCTTGCTGCACCTCCCCTATTTTAGCCATTCCCGGTTGATGAGGCTTGAGGCTACGATTACCTTTAGAGAACACATCTCTTAGAATGTTCATCGTCCACCTGACGATGTTCTGAAAGCATTCAATCCATACAAGTTCGTTCCGGGTTCGAACGAAACCGAAGGCATTATCTCGTTACACTCATTTTGGAATCACCCTCAGAGTTAACAAGAATAACCCTTGCACTCTGAATCACCATCTCGAATCTATAAGCACTATTCCGTCAAACTCATTACGGAATCACCCACAGAGTTATACTGACTCATAGTCCTTACACCTCGAGTCTTCAGTCTTCACATAAGATTCATGACCTATCCTTAATTTGAATCGATGTGGTTTTCGGATATCCAAATATGGAAACCCGATCCCGGTCTCATCGAAATCCAAAGCGTGTCTTTTAGGTCCAAGTTGTTTTAAAGTTCAAAACAATTCAATTCAATATTATCTATATACACACAGATAGATAATTCACAACATCACAATAGATAATCCATATTATCATTCCAAATAGATAATTCATATCATCAACTCAATGCAACCATAGTATCCAAATCACACAACATCATTTATCTCATAACTAAGATCTCAATCATTCAGGGTAATAAATATCAATCATCATTCATAAGCAAAGACTTATTAAACATCATTCTACAATTAATTTAAAATGAATTAAATTAATTACTTCTTCCTTAATAAATTTAAAATGAATTAAATTAATTACTCACCCATATAAATCTTGCTTACACATCAATTAATTAACTATAAATCAATCGATTGATTACTCTTAACAAGTTTCCCCTAATTAATCATCTTGATTAATTACTCTTTAATTACATTCAAGTAATTAACCTCTAATTAATTCATAAATTTATTATTCTAAATCAAATCAGTAATTAACTTGTAATTACTTCATTAATTAATCCTTAATTAATTACATTAATTAATACCTTCATTGATTAATTGTTCTTATTAACCAATCCTTAATTATATCATTAATCATTTAAATTAATGATTCCAATTTAATTTATTTATAATATCTCCATTAAATTAATTATCAATTATCTCTATTGATTAATCATTCTTGATTAAACACATTAAGTAATTAATTACATTAAATTAATTACATCTCTTAATCATTTTCAAATAACTCAATTATCAGAACCTAAATTAATTACACTAAGTAATTAATTATTAATGACTTACTTAACTAATTACACAACATACAAATTATATATTAATTACACAAAGTAATTAGTTTCCAAAACTCCTCCATTAAATTACATCCAGTAATTTATTTTCTTAATTACTTCACTAAGTAATTATTCATTTTTAATTACATTGATAATTATTTCTCAAATCAATCAATGATTAATTTAAATTAATTAAACTTAATTAATTAACTTAATTAATCAGAATAAACTTAATTAATTACAATTAGTAATTAATTTCTTTAATTACTTTCATTAAGTAATTACACTTAACTAATTCTCAAATGATTATCTTCAAATTAATTAATACAATTAATCATTAAAATCAATTACATTAATTAATTGTAAAATAATATTAAGTTAATGACCTTCATTAACCAATAACAAAACTTTAATTACTTTTCCAAAGTAATTAATTGAATTAATCAATATTAATTCTTAATTTATTTAAAGAAACTCATTAATTTATTTCTAATTATTAAATTAATCAAGTGATAATTAAAAACTTAATTAATTAATAATTACTTGATTTATTAATTCAATTAATTAATTAAATTAATCAAATCTTATTTAATTAATTTCTAAATCACACTTTAATCAAGTTTAATTAACATACTTAATTCTTTTTATTAATTAAATAAACCCTTAATTATTTAATTAATTAACCTAATTATTAATTAATTAAATTAATTAATTATAAACTTAATTACCTTTATCAAATAATAAATTATTAAGTTCAAAACAATTTAATGAAAATCATTAACCTCATTAATGATTTAATTATCATTATCAAAGTAATTTAAAAACAAATTTGCTTTTAAATGTTTGTAAATTCCATTTTAAATTGAAATTGAAATGAAATTAAATTTTAAACTTAATCAAGATTTTAAGTATTTAAAAACTCTTTAGTTTTCGAATTAAAGAATCACCTACCTCTTTAAAGCAATTTTAAAAGAATAATTTAACTTTAGCCTATATTCAATTAAATTTAAAATATCTTAAATATTTCAAATGGCATTTAAACATTTAAATTCAAATCTTATTTACATTACAAACAAAATTCAAATCATGCTTCAGATTTAAATTCAAAGATTAAAATTTAAAACCCTGTTTTAAATTTCAATTCAGATTTTATAAAACACATGTTATACATACTAAAATATTCAAACTTAATTATAACATTTGAACTTATCAACTTATTCCCCTTTGAAAACTTTCAGATTCAAATTCCAAATTTGAATTCGGGATTTCAAATTCAGATTTAAACTAAATTTTAAATCTTGTTTTAAATCCTATTTCCAGATTTATAAATCACTTTATATAAAAACTGTGCAGGTTTAGTTTTTAATTATTTTATTTTTGCAAATCTGTTATTTCAAAACCTGAAATTCAAACCTATTTGAAATCATCATTTAATCTTGCTTTAAGTTCAGATTTAAACTTGCCTTGTTTATTTTTAAATTTAGCTTAAAATTCAAAAAAAAACTGAAACAAATCAAGTTTTCAGGAACAATCTGAAAACAAAAACTACCCGAGTAAAAAGCTATTTTACTTCGAGTCATCTTTGCCTTAACTTCGAGTCATATCTTCAAGCTACTCGAGTCTTTACCTACAACTTACAGAAAACCAAAACCCCTTTCAAAACGACTCTGTGCATATGCACATAACTGTGGCCAACTTTCCGATCATCAGTGATGATCACCCATCCACCATCCACCCTTAAACCCAACATGATCACCTAAGCATCAGTGATCTTCCATTTCCCAAAATTCAACAGAGCAGCCCTCTATTTTTAAAAACCTGGAACACACTCACACATAACTTCTCAAACCTGTCAACGACAATTTCACCTCCATCCGACCATTGTTTAAGGCGAAACTTCATCCACAACCTTGACACGTTCCCAGCTACACCTCCCCAAAACAGTTTCACACTCGGTCAACCAGAGTGAGAGGATGATTCAAATTTTGAAGATGGTCAAGAACTAGGGTTACAGAACCCAAAACCCTTATCACAGCTAATCCCAAACATTATCCATTAATGTTGATTATTTTTATAATGAACCTGATCACAAATCTTCATTCACCAGAAACTTCAGACCCCCAAATGTTCCAAATCCTTAAAATTTCCCAAAACCATCTTTTAGCCTATCACAGCACTGCTTTCCCAAATTACAACTTAAATATTATGATTTCTGAACTAAAAATCATGTTTTGATATGGGCTTTCAATTTATAATCTTAAATCAAGAAATTAAGGAATTTATATTTTTAAACAACATCATGTTTCAGGTCATTTTGATTTCCAGAGAAGTTTTGATTTCAATTTACCTTATTTTAAGTTCTTATGCTATAGATTTATTTTTAATAAACAAATTTGTTTGTAACTTGATCATAATCAATGCCATGATACAGTGATAGGGGTATAAATTTAAAAGTAAAACTGAGTTTTAAATGAGAAGCAGAGGATCAAAGATAAACATTCACATATTTTATCAAAGTATCTACTGACAATTTATAGATATATATATATGCAGAAACCTTCTTATCACCCTTCATACTTATCACAAAATAAATCATAAAACCATGTTAAACTTAAATTATTAATCAAAAATGTTACTCACCTTAAAATCTGAAGAGCAGAGCCATCAAATTTTAAAACTTGGAGAAGTTAGTCAACTGATTTTTTTTTGTTGCAGGGGTATGATTCTTCAATTCTTGATAAAGATGCAGATTTGAGATTATTTGCATTTGAATTCCCGACCAACACTTTATGCATGCAGGCTTCATTATGAATTTGCTCAAATTTTCAGAGATGAAATGCAGTGAGCTTTAGGTTGGAAAGAAGGAAATGCAGACTCCTTAATGCTTTTGATTTACAGATTTTTGGTTTTGAGAGGTATTTCAGATCTTAGAGTTGCTTTTGAAATGAATTTGCAGATATGTTTTTAGGGGTTTTGAGTTTTCAGATTTTTTTTAGGTGAAGTGTTTCTTTGATTCAACAAGCATTTGATTTTTAAAAGATAATAAGAAAAGTGAAAATGTTTTTAAAAGAGAGCTGAAATAAATTTGACAAAATAAATAAAAGAAAAATAGAAATTTAATGACACTTGTCATTTTGTTTGATTTACAATTAACACATGTTGCTTAGATTTGTTAAATACTTAACACTTGTCTTTATTTAATTAAGCTATACTTTTAAATGTTTAAAAAGAGTTTTCCTTAATTTATTTTATGTTTGTATGATTTTCTTATTTTAAGAAAATGTAAATGAAACAATTTATAAATTAAAACTTACACAAATATTTTAAAGAATCAAATTATTTGAATTTCGAAATAAAATTTCCAAATCAAATTAATTCTTTGAAATCAAAGTAAAAATAAATTTATTCAAATAAAAATGAAGATTCTATTTTCCTATTCTAATCCCTTTTTTTATGAAAATAGTATATTTATTAACATGGCTTAAAAATAACAATTTTATATGATTTATAAAGAAATTATAAATCACTTTTATATTTAAATGAATTTAAATCATAGACTATTTTATATTTTAAACTTATATAAAATATACTCAAATCATATTACTCAAATAATATTTAAAAAGAAATAAAATCAACCTTTACTTAAATTTAAAAAAAAAAATTAAGCTAAGACAAATTTTAAACAATTTAATACTTATTTTAAATATTATCAAACCATATAATCACTAATTTAAATAAATTTTAAAAGCTTAATGTTAATTTAAAACATAATTTCCTAATTACTCAATATTTTATTAGAACTTAAAAACAAAACTTCATTTATTTATTTTTATGTAAGTTAAATTCCAAACAAAGATAAACTATAATATATATACAAATATATATATACATTATAATTTAAAACATTTATTTTAGCATTTTAAAAAGACAATCACGAATTAAATATTTATTAAATCTGATTATTAAACTAAAACATATTTTATTAATCAATATTGTCAATATCGATTTAATTTTATATAAAGATTATTAAATTGATATTGTCAAAAATTCCGGGATATCACATTCCTTCCCTCTTAAAAGAATTTCGTCCCCGAAATTTAAAACAAAGGTAATTTAATAACCTATTAAGATTTTTAATTTTAAAACCAAGCATATATCAAACATATGCTAACAACCATAGCAATCAATCCATCCAATCAAACAAAAGTAACTATACAGACAAAATCCTGGATAGAGCTTCCTCGAGTTTCCCAAGTAAACACCGGGTTACTCGCTCTATAAAAACCCAAACAATCAACACTACTAAGCTACAGAACTCCTACTCGTCTATGTCTATAACTGAACAAGACATCAGACTACAGACGAGTCTGACTCAACAACCAAAATCTCCCAAAACAACTGATTCCAAAACCAGAGATAGATCATACACGTACTCCCTCAGAGATACCTGAAACACAATGAATTCCAGTTGTCCAAACTGGCAATTCAATCCAGAAAATTAAACACTTATCCAAAACAGAACACAGAAGAAATCCAAAACATCTCGGAGCTTGCTTACCCAACCTTACCAAAATTTATAACTCCTAAAAACTGAGAAACTTATCCAAAATCAGATCTCCGACTTCAGATTCACAAGACTCCTCAGACGATCTTAGGCTGCCTACTTCCTACCTGATCAGCTCAATCCTTGCTGATGTCTCAAGAAACAAACTAGACCAAAACCAATCCACCAGAATGATCCTCCTCGATCAATCAAGATCAAGAACAACTCCTCTCACCATCATCAAATGAAAACAACTTCTCCTATCCGGAAAAGAAAAGCAGATGCACTCCCAAACTGCTTCTGCTGCATAACTCTGATCTGGAGTAGACAAGAATGCTGATAAAGAACACAAGCACAACTGGACAGCAAAACCAAGAAGATTTCTAATAACCAAGAGAAAATTCAGAATTCCCTCAGGAGTTGCCTCATCAAACTCTATCTCAATGAACCAACCTTCAACTAGTTGAACCATCGGTACCACTGAATCTCTAGATGAAGACAAACTCTGACTTCTCTGAAAATATTCAGAAAAATCTCCAAAAATCCAAGAGAACACTCAACTATCGCAAGTCACTTTTGCAATCAACTCCGTCTAATTCCAAAGGAAACTGTTCTCTCTTTACCAATTAGAACAGCTTATGCTGGTCTTGCCAACTTATCGAAGAAATGGATTCACTCAGCTACTTCTGAACTCCATCTCCAGAAAACTGCTAAGCCAGACAACTCTGTCGACACCCAGAACACTCCGAGCTGTACTGCTGACACCAATGCCAAAGAATTCCCATTACAAAAATCTTCGAGAAACTCGGACTTCAAACCACACAAAAGCATCCTGCTGAACTCGGCCATAACACCGAAGCAGACCTACTTCCTTAAACTTGTTCCAAAGAAATATCTTCGGAAACATCAGTAGTCACTGCATCTCATCACGCATCTACTATTTCCTGAGGTAACAAGATACCATTACTTGCTTATGCTCAACCAACAGATCCAAACTCTACTTATTCAACTTCAAAGATGAACTCCGAACCATAACAGGTTACCTTCAGAGATCGATGAAGTCCTTGCACCACTTCAAAACTCACTCGAGACGGTATTAGGTCTACAGTCTCGACAAATACACTACCAACCTAACATTCAAACTCCAACCAAATGGTAGTTGTGTTATACACACCACTACCCCAATCTACCTTATAACCCATATTGGAAGACCCGAACAGGTAACCCAATAGATAGGTAGAAATAAAATAAATATATATATATATATATAAAATTAAAATCACAAATACGCTCTCTCAAGATAGACACCACTCCAGAGCTTAGGTATTCACTCAACCTAACGCTCTAATACCACCTGTGACGACCCGACTTTCCACTCCCAGAAAATCGCATCATCAATTAAGAAAGAAAGGGATAGAAGAAGAAAAGAAAGAAGAGAAAGAAGAAACAACACTAGAATCTCAACAGCGGAACGAATAAATTATATTAATAACATAAGTATTTACATAACATACAATACCAATCAAAGATACACGGCATACAGATCACATATACTAGACAGTTATAAACACATGTCTAGTATTTACAACTCAATACAACACAACACAACACAACACAGAGAATACACAGCAGAACTATATATCTACAACGCAGAAGCCTCCTGCTCCATTGCTCCTCCATTATTCGTCAATGCTAACCTGAATCCCTTGGCTACTCGTAAAAATTGAGTACCCAAGAGTTTATGAAAAAAAAAACTCCGAGTCAGACATGGGTCTGGTGTGAGTAACAGGTTAAAGTTGCTTAACTTTAAAAACCTTTGAAAAGAAAGGTATCACGTAAGACTTCCCACACATAAACATGGAAATTTTTTTACCTTACGCTAACCAAAACATTTGATAGGAAATCCGATGATATTATAATAGTGTCTAGGGTTTTCAAATAAATATGAAATAGCCGAAATTGTTACATGATTAAATTCCAGCTACTAGCCACAAAAGTGGGTAATACAATCAAAACCGTTGGCACTTATTGGATTTTAGATTCCATACAATGGCAGGGGTACTGGGGTACCGCCCGTCACAGTACGTGGCCTAGATCACCGTACCGAGGAGTACTCCCACTCCCCTGCAACACAAAGCCGGAACCATTCCTTACTGAACAGTTCCGAACAAGACAACCCCGCAGTTGTTTGCAACCAACTGCCCACACAGCCGAATATAAAGGGACTTCTAGACAGGGATCAATCTCGCTCTCCAGTGGGAGCTACCCACGAAGCCTTGCTGCACCTTCCCTGTTTTAGCCATTCCCGGTTGATGAGGCTTGAGGCTACGATTACCTTTAGAGAACACATCTCTTAGAATGCTCATCGTCCACCTGACGATGTTCTGAAAGCATTCAATCCATACAAGTTCGTTCCGGGTTCGAACGAAACCGAAGGCATTATCTCGTTACACTCATTTTGGAATCACCCTCAGAGTTAACGACAATAACCCTTGCACTCTGAATCACCATCTCGAATCTATAGGTACTATTCCATCAAACTCATTACGGAATCACCCATAGAGTTATACCGACTCATAGTCCTTACACCTCGAATCTTCACTCTTCACATAAGATTCACGACCTATCCTTAATTTGAATCGATGTGGTTTTCGGATATCCAAATATGGAAACCCGATCCCGGTCTCATCGAAATCCAAAGCGTGCCTTTTAGGTCCAAGTTGTTTTAAAGTTTAAAACAATTCAATTCAATATTATCTATATACACACAGATAGATAATTCACAACATCACAATAGATAATCCATATTATCATTCCAAACAGATAATTCATACCATCAACTCAATGCAACCATAGCATCCAAATCACACAACATTATTTATCTCATAACTGAGATCTCAATCATTCAGGGTAATAAATATCAATCATCATTCATAAGCAAAGACTTATTAAACATCATTCTATAATTAATTTAAAATGAATTAAATTAATTACTTCTTCCTTAATTAATTTAAAATGAATTAAATTAATTACTCATCCATATAAATCTTGCTTACACATCAATTAATTAAGTATAAATCAATCAATTAATTACTCTTAACAAGTTTCCCCTAATTAATCATCTTGATTAATTACTCTTTAATTACATTCAAGTAATTAACCTCTAATTAATTCATAAATTTATTATTCCAAATCAAATCAGTAATTAAATTGTAATTACCTCATTAATTAATCCTTAATTAATTACATTAATTAATACCTTCATTGATTAATTGTTCTTATTAACCAATCCTTAATTATATCATTAATCATTTAAGTGAATGATTCCAATTTATTTTATTTATAATAACTCCATTAAATTCATTATCAATTATCTCTATTGATTAATCATTCTTGATTAATCACATTAAGTAATTAATTACATTAAATTAATTACATCTCTTAATCATTTTCAAATAACTCAATTATCAAAACCTAAATTAATTGCACTAAGTAATTAATTATTAATGACTTACTTAACTAATTATACAACATACAAATTATATATTAATTACACAAAGTAATTAGTTTCCAAAACTCCTCCATTAAATTACATCCAGTAATTTATTTTCTTAATTACTTCACTAAGTAATTATTCATTTTTAATTACATTGGTAATTATTTCTCAAATCAATCAATGATTAATTTAAATTAATTAAACTTAACTAATTAACTTAATTAATCAGAATAAACTTAATCATTTACAATTAGTAATTAATTTCTTTAATTACTTTCATTAAGTAATTACTTTTAACTATTTCTTAAATGATTATCTTCAAATTAATTAATATAATTAATCATTAAATTAATTAAATTAATTAATTATAAAATAATATTAAGTTAATGACCTTCATTAACCAATAACAAAACTTTACTTACTTTTCCAAAGTAATTAATTGAATTAATCAATATTAATTCTTAATTTATTTAAAGAAACTCATTAATTTATTTCTAATTATTAAATTAATCAAGTGATAATTAAAAACTTAATTAATTAATAATTAATTAATTTATTAATTTAATTAATTATTTAAATTAATCAAATCTTATTTAATTAATTTCTAAATCACACTTTAATCAAGTTTAATTAACTTACTTAATTCCTTTTATTAATTAAATAAACCCTTAATTATTTAATTAATTAACCTAATTATTAATTAATTAAATTAATTAATTACAAACTTAATTACCTTGATCAAATAATAAATTATTAAGTTCAAAGCAATTTAATGAAAATCATTAACCTCATTAATGATTTAATTATCATTATCAAAGTAATTTAAAAACAAATTTGCTTTTAAATGTTTTTAAATTCCATTTTAAATTAAAATTGAAATTAAATTAAATTTTAAACTTAAACAAGATTTTAAGTATTTAAAAACTCTTTAGTTTTCAAATTAAAGAATCACCTACCTCTTTAAAGCAATTTTAAAAGAATAATTTAACTTTAGCCTATATTCAATTGAACTTAAAATATCTTAAATATTTTAAATGGCATTTAAACATTTAAATTCAAATATTATTTACATTACAAACAAAATTCAAATCATGCTTCAGATTTAAATTCAAAGATTAAAATTTAAAACCCTGTTTTAAATTTCATTTCAGGTTTTATAAAACACATGTTATACATACTAAAATATTCAAACTTAATTATAACATTTGAACTTATCAACTTATTCCCCTTTGAAATCTTTCAGATTCAAATTCCAAATTTGAATTCAGGATTTCAAATTCAGATTTAAACTAAATTTTAAATCCTATTTCCATATTTATAAATCACTTTGTATAAAAACTGTGCAGGTTTAGTTTTTAATTATTTTATTTTTGCAAATCTGTTATTTCAAAACCTGAAATTCAAACCTATTTGAAATCATCATTTAATCTTGCTTTAAGTTCACATTTAAACTTGCCTTGTTTATTTTTAAATTTAGCTTGAAATTCAAAAAAAAAACTGAAACAGATCAAGTTTTCAGGAATAATCTGAAAACAAAAACTACCCGAGTAAAAACTATTTTACTTCAAGTCATCTTTGCCTTAACTTCGAGTCATATCTTCAAGCTACTCGAGTCTTTACATACAACTTACAGAAAACCAAAACCCCTTTCAAAACGACCCTGTGCATATGCACATAACTGTGGCCAACTTTCTGATCATCAGTGATGATCACCCATCCACCATCTACCCTTAAACCCAACATGATCACCTAAGCATCAGTGATCTTCCATTTCCCGAAATTCAACAGAGCAGCCCTCTATTTTTAAAAACCTGGAACACACTCACCCATAACTTCTCAAACCTGTCAACGACAATTTCACCTCCCTCCGACCATTGTTTAAGGCGAAACTTCATCCACAACCTTGACATGTTCCCAGCTACACCTCCCCAAAACTGTAACGACCCCACTTCCTACTCCCAGGAAGTAGCATCGTTAATAAGAAAGAAAGAGGTGAGAAAATAGAAAAAGATAGAGAAGAAAGAATAACAACATCAGAATCTCACAGCGGAACGAATAAAATATATTAATTACATAAGTATTTACATAATATATACATCAATCAGAGCTATACAGATAATACATCACATACTAGACAGTTATAAACACCTGTCTAGTTATACAACTCAATACACAATACAACTCAAACAATACAGAGATACCAACACAGCGGAACTATATATATATATCTATAACGCTGAAGCCTCCTGCTCCATTGCTCCTCCAGAATTCGTCAAAGCTAAACCTGAATCCCTTGGCTACCCGTACAAATTTGGGTACCCGAGAGTTTATGAAAAACAAAATAAACTTCGGGTCAGACATGGGTCTGCTATGAGTAACAGGTTAAAGTTGCTTAATTATGAAAATCTTTTGAAAATAAAAGGTATCACGTAAGACTTCCCACACATAAACATGGAAAAGTTTTTACCTTACGCTAACCAAAACATTTGATAGGAAATCCAGTGATATTATAATAGTGTCTAGGGTTTTCAAGTAAAATACAGAAATAGCTGAAATGCTTACATCTCACATTCCAACATAGTTGAGCACAACTAATTCGTACGGCACTTATTGGATTTTGGATTCCATACAATGGCAGGGCTACTGGGATACCGCCCGTCACAGTACGGGGCCTAGATCACCGTACCGAGGATTACTCCCTTCATCCCCTGCAACACAAGGCCGGAACCATTCCTTACTGAACAGTCCCGAACAAGATACACCCCGCAGTTGGCTGCAGACCAACCGCCCACTAAGCCGAATAAAAAGGGACATCTAGACAGGGGAATATCCTTGTCCTGCTTGGGCATGACCCACCTAACCTTGCTGCACCTCCCCTGTTTTAGCCATTCCCGGTTGATGAGGCTTGAGGTTACGATTACCTTTATAGAACATATTTCTTAGAATGCTCATCGTCCGCCTGACGATGTGTTGAAAGCATTCAATCCATACAAGTTCGTTCCGGGTTCGAACGAAACCGAAGGCATCATCTCGTTACACTCATTTTGGAATCACCCTCAGAGTTAACGACGATAACCCTTGCATTCTGAACCTTCATCTTCACTTCAGATTCACGACCTATCGTTAATTTGGAAACGATGTGGTTTTCGGATGTTCCTAATGCGGAAAACCCGATCCCGATCTCATCGAAATCCAAAGCGTGTCTTTTAAGGCCAAGTTGTCTATTTAGTCTTAACAGTGAATTCAACACAGATAGATAATTCACATCTCATAATAGATAATCACAATATCATCATAACAGATAATTAATATCATCATCCAAACAGATAATTAAACATTATCATACTTAAACTATACATCCAAATCACATAGATATTATTCATCCACACCTGAGATTACAATCAAACAATGAAATATCAACATCATCCATCAGCAATGATTTATAAATCACAAGCTATAGTTAATTTAAAATGAATTGAATTAACTTCTTCCATCTTAATTAATTTAAAATAAATTAAATTAATTACTCATTCCATAAATCCTGCTCTCACAATCATTAATTAAATTAATTAATCATTCTCTAATTACAAGAATACATTAGTCTTTAATAAATTCCTTAAATGAATTATTCTAAATCATTTATAGCAGATTAACCTTTAATTACTTACCCATTAATTATTCCTTAATTTACAATTCTTAATTACATCATTAATTATATTAATTAATGATCTTCAATTTATATTTAATTACTTATCTAAAATAATTGAGTGATTAATCTTTACTTAAACACAATTATTAATCACCCCTTGATTAATAACAAACCAGTAATTAACTACTCATAATTACTTATTAACAAATTAATCATTCCATGATTAATTAATTCCATAAATTAATCCTTTGATTAATTATAAAAGAAATTACTCAAATTACTTTACTTACAAATCATCTTGTATGAATTTCATCAAGTAATTATCATCTAATTACTTTCCTAAGTAATTATGCTCCATTAATTACACAAAGTAATTACACATACCAAAACATCAAATGATTTCTTAAGTAAATTAATTAATTCACTTAATTTAAATCTTATCATCCATTACTTATATATTCAAATTAATCATCTTGATTTACATATCTTTTACTGTATTCCAGAAGTTTTCCTTAATTAATTTACAGAAATAAATCTTGAATAAATCCATTAATTAATTACATTTATATAGATTTATTACCTTTCTAATTATCTTGTTGATTTATTATTCTCAAATAAATCAATATCATCATTAATTATTAATTAATGATTTCTAATTACATCTCCATTTGTTAATTTATATTAAGAATACACATCTTCAAATCATAAATATTAATCCTCTTGATTAATAACAAACAGTAATTAATCATTCAATATTAATTACTTCTCAATAACACTCTAAATTAATCCCCTGATTAATTTTAAGTAATTATATTTCAATTACTTCCATTAATAACATCACCCAATTAATTACATCCCGTAATTATCCTTCAATTACTTCTCTAAGTAATTCAATTCCAAATTATCAATTAATTAAACTAAATTAATTAACTCGAATCAATTTACATAATTAATAAGTAATTAATTTCTTAATTACTTTTCAATAAATAATTTATAATTAAACTATTGAATTAATTAATTTAATTAATTTATTACTAAATCAATCATATTAATTAATTATAACATCATCTGGTTAATGAACTTCATTAATAATTATTTAATTATCTCCTTCTAACATAATCAACTTATACTAATTATCATTATTTATAAGTTAATTAACCATTATTAATTTTAAAAATCTAATCTATAGTTCTAAATAACATATTAGTTAATTAATTTATTAATTAACTTTAATTACTACTTTTACATTATAATTACTAAATTAATTAATATCCATCATTAATAAAGTTTAAAGTATGTTTAAACATTTACTTCAAATTACTTCTTAAACATATTCAAATTTTATCCTTAAATAAGTTTAAAACTAAATTTTCAAAACCCCTTTTTAAATTCACATATTTGATGGCACTTAAAAATATAGTTGAAACAATTTATATTATAAAACTTACTTTAGTTCCAAATCTTGAAGTTCAAATCGAAGTTCTAGTTTAAGTTGTGGATTTTACTTGTCTAAATCCTTTCTTAACAATTTCTATTTATTTTCGAATTTAACTCCTTTTTGAATACACTTAAACATTTAGTACTTTTAAATTATTAAAATAATTTAAATTATAGAACTTTATTATTCCCAACTTTATTTTCAAATCTAACTTAAAGTCACCATTTAAACTTGTTTTAAAACTAAGTTTAATCTTTGATCTTAAATTTTAAAACAAAAATAAAAAAAAACTGTCAAAACCTGTAACAGTTTTGAAACAGAAAAACAACAGCCGAGCCCCCTGCGTTGCTTCGAGTAACACGCGATACTTCCCCGAGGAAATATACGAGCTGCTTCGAGTTTCCCAAGCGCACGCGCGAAATCAAGTACAGAACCTGGAAAAAAACACACTACCTCACCTCCCTCACCTGTCAACGGCATGTACGCGGCGGTCCCACCACCGGAGGCCACCAAACTCCGTCTACTCCTTCGACCATCTCTCCCCTATCTGCCCTCCAGTCCACGTGGCACTCGAACGCCTGTGGTGACCACAGCGACCAAAACTATAGACACAGTAAATTAGGCTTAAAAACTAAAAAAAAACCCACCGACGCTTCCACCATCATTTGCGCCGCCATCCCCTATTTTTACAAGCTCCACGGCAACCTCCTCTACCCCTTGTCAGAGTCTCGACCCCCCATATCCACTTGATCACTCGCGGTGACTCGAAACACTCCAAACACTAAAACACGAACTGCACCTCACCCCTTCCACTAAAAATCCCCAAATTCATTTTAAAAATCATGATTCGATTTAACTATTTGTTTTAGGTACCTGAATTGATAAAATAAGATATTCAAATTTTAGATGTTATTGAGATGCTCAGTTCCTTTTTCTGTTTCCAGAGCCATATAATCACTACTTTAGTGTAAATGAAATCTTAAACTAGCATAGAAATGAAACATACTGATTTCCTTTAAATCTTAGAACTAGACAAGGACTTATTTAAAGAGTTTTGAATTTTAAAGGAACAAAACTGGAAACAGAGAATATACTAAGTCAAATACCTGCACACAATCACACAATCATACTTTATAATACAATCTTTATCATACTTCAAACATAAGCATTCATCTATATGAACAACAATCTGATACTTTAAATTTATTAAAAAGTTGTTGTTACTCACAGGGGAAGTCAATATGCAGTACTTATTTTTGGGATTTGTCAGAGAAAAAGCAAATGTATAGATTCATACTAATATTTAAAACATCCAGATATTAACTTGCAACAGGTTAAATTTAAGAAATTTATAAAGTGTTACTCACTAATATATGGAAGAACAGAGGCACTTTGCTTTGCTTCAGGCTTGCAAATTTTCAGGTTGAACTCTCTTGTTTTCTTAGTATTAATTGATTTTAAGTTGTTGTTTACACTGAAGCTTTGTTTGTTTGAGTTTGAAATGAAGTTACTTTACTTTTTAATTAGTTCGAATTGAATAAGGTGAGACTGCTTTATAGAAAGAAAAGAAGACAGTGTATATAATTATGTTTCAACAATCTGAAACAAATATGTGCATAAATCTTTGTTTGTACAAATGTTTCCAGAGATATTTTATTTAGGGTGGCTGATATGAATACTTAAGTGTACTAAAAGATTTTTACATTAATTACTTTTGTTTGTTGGCTTAAGGATATTTAACACTATCTTCCTACACAAGCTTCATACATATATATTTTTATTTTTCTTGTTACTGTCATTAGCCTGCATATGATTTCACTTGTTTGTTTTTATTTTTTTATTTTTTTATATTACTGTCATGTGTTTATTCCATTTGGCCTGCACACATATATTTGATTTGCTTGTACTTAGCTATTTATGTGTTATGCATAAATATGTTACTTATCTTATATTTTACTTCCTTTTGAAAACTCAGCCTGCACATATATATATATTTGCTCATTGGCCTGCATATTTATCTAGATGCTTTAAGCATATACTTATATGTATATACTGCAGTTCATATATGGGTTTACAAATTTGAAAATTTATTTGTTCTAGTTTCATTGCTGACTTGTTATATTTTGAAATGCATGTGAATGTTGTTATTTTTGTTCTGTTATTTGCAAACTAAATGAATTTATAGTTGTTAAGCTATTATAATGTAACCAATGTACTACTTTACATTTTCCTAATTTATCTTTTAGTCTTATATTTATATTTATTAATATTATTTAAGAGTAACTCATTTATCAATTTATAATGGTAAATAAATTAAATTATCTTTTTATCATAAACTACATATTTTATTAATGTATGTTGATGTATTGTTTGACAAAATTCTGTTAAAAACTCATATATCATTTTAAATTCATATTTTAAATCAAACCATACTAAAAAGAAAAGAAAACAAATCAATTTGTTAATAATTTAAATTTAAACTTAAGTTAAAATAAGTTTTCAAACTATTTATTTATTTAGCTTTGAAATGTTTATATTAAATAAAACATAATTTCTAATTCACTAAAATATATACATTAGTATTTAAACATATTTTATTTATTAAATTTTAAAACAAATTCATCTATTTACAATGTATACAAATATATACATATATAAATAGAAAACAAACAATTAATTTCTAACAGATAAAATTTACCAGTTAGATATTTATTAAAAGAAAAGTATCAATTCAGATTTAATTAACAAAAGTATATCAAATCAATTTAATATTTAATGCAGATTATTAGATTGATATTGCTAGAAAATTCCGGGTCGTCACATTCCTCCCCCCTTAAAAGAATTTCGTCCCCGAAATCTAAAAGCAAAGGTAATTTAATAATATATTTAAGATTTTAATTAAATTTAAACCATAAGTATATATCAATCACATGCTAACAATCAACACAACCAATCTACTCAATCAACAAAGCTAACTATTCATACAAAATAGAGTTCTCTAGAGTTTTCCAGTATAATACCGGAATACTCGATCTATAGAATCCAATTAGTCTATACTCCTAATCTATAGAACTCCTCGAATCCAAGAAAATTCCTACAAAATCAAATCTCCGTCTCTTATCCACCAAATACTTCTGACAATCCAGAGCTACCTTCAACTTACTGATCAGCTCAACCTTCGCTGATAACTCCTAAAACAATCTGAATCCAAAAACAATCCAGTAGAATAATTTCCTCAAAATCAACTAAAACCAAGAACCCAACCTTTTTCTAACCTCAGTAGAAAACAACTTCTCTTTTGCAGAAAAGAAAAACAAATGCACTTCTAACTGCTTCCGCTGCACAACTCTGATCTAGATGGATGAAAATGCTGATGATGCACATAAGCATAACTAGACAACACATTACAAAAATATGATTCAGCAGATTCAAAATAGAACTTAGAAATTCCTCCGAAACTTGAGCTGCTATATCAATTCCTCTCTCTAGAAACCATTCTATTACTAAGCTGAACCATTGGCACTACTTCTGAAATCCAGTCGATACCAAACTCAACTCCTCAGATGCTAAGACAAACCATTGACTTCTTCAAAGATATTCAGAAAAATTTCTGCCATCCCAGAGAATACTTAACTATCGCAAGTCTCTTTTGCGATCAACCCCGGCTAATATCCAAAGAAAACTGTACTCTCCTTACCAATCTGAACAGCTTAAACTTATTCAGCCAATCCATTGAAGAAATGGATTCACAAAACTGGTTCTGGACTTCGATGACCTCCTCGCGTGCCGGTAGAACAATCTGAGCTGAAACACCGCTACTGATGCCAAAAATTCCTCAGAAAACTCAGGCCTCAAAGCCAAACACAACATTCAGCTGGACTCAACTTCAAAACTAATGCAGACATACTTCCTTATCCAAAAATCTTTGAGAACTTCTTCAGAAACAATCCTCCGCTACTGCATCTCAACACACAACTACTACTTCTCGAGTTACCAAGATAATATTCTAGCTTCTGCTCACTCACACAATCCAAATCTACTCATCCAATCTTGTACAACAAAACGGACTCCAAATCTTAACAGGTTTCCTCAAGAGATTAGGTGAAATCCTTACACCACAAATTTACTCGAGACGGTATTAGGTCTACAGTCTCGCCAAATATACTTCTAACCACAGGTAGTCGTGTTACACACACCACTACTTAATCTATCCTTATACATATGTTGGAAAACCCGAACAAGTAATCCAACAAATAGATAGAGAATAAATAAATATATATATATATATATATATATATATATCAAAATTACAAATACGCTCTCTCAGGAAAGAAACCACTTAAGAGCCTAGGTATTCACTCAACCTAGCGCTCTGATACCACTGTAACGACCCCACTTCCTACTCCCAGGAAGTAGCATCGTTAATAAGAAAGAAAGAGGTGAGAAAATAGAAAAAGATAGAGAAGAAAGAATAACAACATCAGAATCTCACAGCGGAACGAATAAAATATATTAATTACATAAGTATTTACATAATATATACATCAATCAGAGCTATACGGATAATACATCACATACTAGACAGTTATAAACACCTGTCTAGTTATACAACTCAATACACAATACAACTCAAACAATACAGAGATACCAACACAGCGGAACTATATATATATCTATAACGCTGAAGCCTCCTGCTCCATTGCTCCTCCAGAATTCGTCAAAGCTAAACCTGAATCCCTTGGCTACCCGTACAAATTTGGGTACCCGAGAGTTTATGAAAAACAAAATAAACTTCGGGTCAGACATGGGTCTGGTATGAGTAACAGGTTAAAGTTTCTTAATTTTGAAAATCTTTTGAAAATAAAAGGTATCACGTAAGACTTCCCACACATAAACATGGAAAAGTTTTTACCTTACGCTAACCAAAACATTTGATAGGAAATCCAGTGATATTATAATAGTGTCTAGGGTTTTCAAGTAAAATACAGAAATAGCTGAAATGCTTACATCTCACATTCCAACATAGTTGGGCACAACTAATTCGTACGGCACTTATTGGATTTTGGATTCCATACAATGGCAGGGCTACTGGGGTACCGCCCGTCACAGTACGGGGCCTAGATCACCGTACCGAGGATTACTCCCTTCATCCCCTGCAACACAAGGCCGGAACCATTCCTTACTGAACAGTCCCGAACAAGATACACCCCGCAGTTGGCTGCAGACCAACCGCCCACTAAGCCGAATAAAAAGGGACATCTAGACAGGGGAATATCCTTGTCCTGCTTGGGCATGACCCACCTAACCTTGCTGCACCTCCCCTGTTTTAGCCATTCCCGGTTGATGAGGCTTGAGGTTACGATTACCTTTATAGAACATATTTCTTAGAATGCTCATCGTCCGCCTGACGATGTGTTGAAAGCATTCAATCCATACAAGTTCGTTCCGGGTTCGAACGAAACCGAAGGCATCATCTCGTTACACTCATTTTGGAATCACCCTTAGAGTTAACGACGATAACCCTTGCATTCTGAACCTTCATCTTCACTTCAGATTCACGACCTATCGTTAATTTGGAAACGATGTGGTTTTCGGATGTTCCTAATGCGGAAAACCCGATCCCGATCTCATCGAAATCCAAAGCGTGTCTTTTAAGGCCAAGTTGTCTATTTAGTCTTAACAGTGAATTCAACACAGATAGATAATTCACATCTCATAATAGATAATCACAATATCATCATAACAGATAATTAATATCATCATCCAAACAGATAATTAAACATTATCATACTTAAACTATACATCCAAATCACATAGATATTATTCATCCACACCTGAGATTACAATCAAACAATGAAATATCAACATCATCCATCAGTAATGATTTATAAATCACAAGCTATAGTTAATTTAAAATGAATTGAATTAACTTCTTCCATCTTAATTAATTTAAAATAAATTAAATTAATTACTCATTCCATAAATCCTGCTCTCACAATCATTAATTAAATTAATTAATCATTCTCTAATTACAAGAATACATTAGTCTTTAATAAATTCCTTAAATGAATTATTCTAAATCATTTATAGCAGATTAACCTTTAATTACTTACCCATTAATTATTCCTTAATTTACAATTCTTAATTACATCATTAATTATATTAATTAATGATCTTCAATTTATATTTAATTACTTATCTAAAATAATTGAGTGATTAATCTTTACTTAAACACAATTATTAATCACCCCTTGATTAATAACAAACCAGTAATTAACTACTCATAATTACTTATTAACAAATTAATCATTCCATGATTAATTAATTCCATAAATTAATCCTTTGATTAATTATAAAAGAAATTACTCAAATTACTTTACTTACAAATCATCTTGTATGAATTTCATCAAGTAATTATCATCTAATTACTTTCCTAAGTAATTATGCTCCATTAATTACACAAAGTAATTACACATACCAAAACATCAAATGATTTCTTAAGTAAATTAATTAATTCACTTAATTTAAATCTTATCATCCATTACTTATATATTCAAATTAATCATCTTGATTTACATATCTTTTACTGTATTCCAGAAGTTTTCCTTAATTAATTTACAGAAATAAATCTTGAATAAATCCATTAATTAATTACATTTATATAGATTTATTACCTTTCTAATTATCTTGTTGATTTATTATTCTCAAATAAATCAATATCATCATTAATTATTAATTAATGATTTCTAATTACATCTTCATTTGTTAATTTATATTAAGAATACACATCTTCAAATCATAAATATTAATCCTCTTGATTAATAACAAACAGTAATTAATCATTCAATATTAATTACTTCTCAATAACACTCTAAATTAATCCCCTGATTAATTTTAAGTAATTATATTTCAATTACTTCCATTAATAACATCACCCAATTAATTACATCCCGTAATTATCCTTCAATTACTTCTCTAAGTAATTCAATTCCAAATTATCAGTTAATTAAACTAAATTAATTAACTCGAATCAATTTACATAATTAATAAGTAATTAATTTCTTAATTACTTTTCAATAAATAATTTATAATTAAACTATTGAATTAATTAATTTAATTAATTTATTACTAAATCAATCATATTAATTAATTATAACATCATCTGGTTAATGAACTTCATTAATAATTATTTAATTATCTCCTTCTAACATAATCAACTTATACTAATTATCATTATTTATAAGTTAATTAACCATTATTAATTTTAAAAATCTAATCTATAGTTCTAAATAACATATTAGTTAATTAATTTATTAATTAACTTTAATTACTACTTTTACATTATAATTACTAAATTAATTAATATCCATCATTAATAAAGTTTAAAGTATGTTTAAACATTTACTTCAAATTACTTCTTAAACATATTCAAATTTTATCCTTAAATAAGTTTAAAACTAAATTTTCAAAACCCCTTTTTAAATTCACATATTTGATGGCACTTAAAAATATAGTTGAAACAATTTATATTATAAAACTTACTTTAGTTCCAAATCTTGAAGTTCAAATCGAAGTTCTAGTTTAAGTTGTGGATTTTACTTGTCTAAATCCTTTCTTAACAATTTCTATTTATTTTTGAATTTAACTCCTTTTTGAATACACTTAAACATTTAGTACTTTTAAATTATTAAAATAATTTAAATTATAGAACTTTATTATTCCCAACTTTATTTTCAAATCTAACTTAAAGTCACCATTTAAACTTGTTTTAAAACTAAGTTTATTCTTTGATCTTAAATTTTAAAACAAAAATAAATAAATAAATGTCAAAACCTGTAACAGTTTTGAAACAGAAAAACAACAGCCAAGCCCCCTGCGTTGCTTCGAGTAACACGCGATACTTCCCCGAGGAAATATACGAGCTGCTTCGAGTTTCCCAAGCGCACGCGCGAAATCAAGTACAGAACCTGGAAAAAAACACACTACCTCACCTCCCTCACCTGTCAACGGCACGTACGCGGCGGTCCCACCACCGGAGGCCACCAAACTCCGTCTACTCCTTCGACCATCTCTCCCCTATCTGCCCTCCAGTCCACGTGGCACTCGAACGCCTGTGGTGACCACAGCGACCAAAACTATAGACACAGTAAATTAGGCTTAAAAACTAAAAAAAAAACCCCACCGACGCTTCCACCATCATTTGCGCCGCCATCCCCTATTTTTACAAGCTCCACGGCAACCTCCTCTACCCCTTGTCAGAGTCTCGACCCCCCATATCCACTTGATCACTCGCGGTGACTCGAAACACACCAAACACTAAAACACAAACTGCACCTCACCCCTTCCACTAAAAATCCCCAAATTCATTTTAAAAATCATGATTCGATTTAACTATTTGTTTTAGGTACCTGAATTGATAAAATAAGATATTCAAATTTTAGATGTTATTGAGATGCTCAGTTCCTTTTTCTGTTTCCAGAGCCATATAATCACTACTTTAGTGTAAATGAAATCTTAAACTAGCATAGAAATGAAACATACTGATTTCCTTTAAATCTTAGAACTAGACAAGGACTTATTTAAAGAGTTTTGAATTTTAAAGGAACAAAACTGGAAACAGAGAATATACTAAGTCAAATACCTGCACACAATCACACAATCATACTTTATAATACAATCTTTATCATACTTCAAACATAAGCATTCATCTATATGAACAACAATCTGATACTTTAAATTTATTAAAAAGTTGTTGTTACTCATAGGGGAAGTCAATATGCAGTACTTATTTTTGGGATTTGTCAGAGAAAAAGCAAATGTATAGATTCATACTAATATTTTAAACATCCAGATATTAACTTGCAACAGGTTAAATTTAAGAAATTTATAAAGTGTTACTCACTAATATATGGAAGAACAGAGGCACTTTGCTTTGCTTCAGGCTTGCAAATTTTCAGGTTGAACTCTCTTGTTTTCTTAGTATTAATTGATTTTAAGTTGTTGTTTACACTGAAGCTTTGTTTGTTTGAGTTTGAAATGAAGTTACTTTACTTTTTAATTAGTTCGAATTGAATAAGGTGAGACTGCTTTATAGAAAGAAAAGAAGATAGTGTATATAATTATGTTTCAACAATCTGAAACAAATATGTGCATAAATCTTTGTTTGTACAAATGTTTCCAGAGATATTTTATTTAGGGTGGCTGATATGAATACTTAAGTGTACTAAAAGATTTTTACATTAATTACTTTTGTTTGTTGGCTTAAGGATATTTAACACTATCTTCCTACACAAGCTTCATACATATATATTTTTATTTTTCTTGTTACTGTCATTAGCCTGCATATGATTTCACTTGTTTGTTTTTATTTTTTTATTTTTTTATATTACTGTCATGTGTTCATTCCATTTGGCCTGCACACATATATTTGATTTGCTTGTACTTAGCTATTTATGTGTTATGCATAAATATGTTACTTATCTTATATTTTACTTCCTTTTGAAAACTCAGCCTGCACATATATATATATTTGCTCATTGGCCTGCATATTTATCTAGATGCTTTAAACATATACTTATATGTATATACTGCAGTTCATATATGGGTTTACAAATTTGAAAATTTATTTGTTCTAGTTTCATTGCTGACTTGTTATATTTTGAAATGCATGTGAATGTTGTTATTTTTGTTCTGTTATTTGCAAACTAAATGAATTTATAGTTGTTAAGCTATTATAATGTAACCAATGTACTACTTTACATTTTCCTAATTTATCTTTTAGTCTTATATTTATATTTATTAATATTATTTAAGAGTAACTCATTTATCAATTTATAATGGTAAATAAATTAAATTATCTTTTTATCATAAACTACATATTTTATTAATGTATGTTGATGTATTGTTTGACAAAATTCTGTTAAAAACTCATATATCATTTTAAATTCATATTTTAAATCAAACCATACTAAAAAGAAAAGAAAACAAATCAATTTGTTAATAATTTAAATTTAAACTTAAGTTAAAATAAGTTTTCAAACTATTTATTTATTTAGCTTTGAAATGTTTATATTAAATAAAACATAATTTCTAATTCACTAAAATATATACATTAGTATTTAAACATATTTTATTTATTAAATTTTAAAACAAATTCATCTATTTACAATGTATACAAATATATACATATATAAATAGAAAACAAACAATTAATTTCTAACAGATAAAATTTACCAGTTAGATATTTATTAAAAGAAAAGTATCAATTCAGATTTAATTAACAAAAGTATATCAAATCAATTTAATATTTAATGCAGATTATTAGATTGATATTGCTAGAAAATTCCGGGTCGTCACAAAAACAGTTTCACACTCGGTCAACCAGAGTGAGAGGATGATTCAAATTTTGAAGATGGTCAATAACTAGGGTTACAGAACCCAAAACCCTTATCACAGCTAATCCCAAACATTATCCATTAATGTTGATAATTTTTATAATGAATCTGATCACAAATCTTCATTCACCAGAAACTTCAGACCCCCAAATGTTCCAAATCCTTAAAATTTCCCAAAATCATCTTTTAGCCTATCACGGCACTGCTTTCCCAAATTACAACTTAAATATTATGATTTCTGAACTAAAAATCATGTTTTGATATGGGCTTTCAATTTATAATCTTAAATCAAGAAACTAAGGAATTTATATTTTTAAACAACATCATGTTTCAGGTCATTTTGATTTCCAGAGAAGTTTTGATTTCAATTTACCTTATTTTAAGTTCTTATGCTACAGATTTATTTTTAACAAATAAATTTGTTTGTAACTTGATCATAATCAATGCCATGATACAGTGATAGGGGTATAAATTTAAAAGTAAAATTGAGTTTTAAATGAGAAGTAGAGGATCAAAGATAAACATTCACACATTTTATCAAAGTATCTACTGACAATTTATATATATATATATATATATATATATATATATATATATATATGCAGAAACCTACTTATCACCCTTCATACTTATCACAAAATAAATCATAAAACCATGTTAAACTTAAACTATTAATCAAAAATGTTACTCACCTTAAAATCTGAAGAACAGAGCCATCAAATTTTAAAACTTGGAGAATTTAGTCACCTGATTTTTTTGTTGCAGGGGTATGATTCTTCAATTCTTGATAAAGATGCAGATTTGAATTACTTGCATTTGAATTCCCAACCAACACTTTATACATGCAGGCTTCATTATGAATTAGCTCAAATTTTCAGAGATGAAACGCGGTGAGCTTTAGGTTAGAAAGAAGGAAATGCGGACTCCTTAATGCTTTTGATTTACAGATTTTGGTTTTGAGAGGTATTTCAGATCTTAGAGTTGCTTTTGAAATGAATTTGCAGATATGTTTTTAGGGGTTTTGAGTTTTCAGATTTTTTTTTTAGGTGAAGTGTTTCTTTGATTCAACATGCATTTGATTTTTAAAAGATAATAAGAAAAGTGAAAATGTTTTTAAAAGACGGCTGAAATAAATTTGAAAAAATAAATAAAAGAAAAATAGAAATTTAATGACACTTGTCATTTTGTTTGATTTACAATTTACACATGTTGCTTAGATTTGTTTAATACTTAACACTTGTCTTTATTTAATTAAGCTATACTTTTAAATGTTTAAAAAGAGTTTTCCTTAATTTATTTTATGTTTGTATGATTTTCTTATTTTTAGAAAATGTAAAAGAAACAATTTATAAATTAAAACTTACACAAATATTTTAAAGAATCAAATTATTTGAATTTCAAAATAAAATTTCCAAATCAAATTAATTCTTTGAAATCAAAATAAAAATCAGTTTATTCAAATTAAAATGAAGATTCTATTTTCCTATTCTAATCCTTTTTTCTTTTTTTCATGAAAATAGTATACTTATTAACATGGCTTAAAAATAACAATTTTATATGATTTATAAAGAAATTATAAATCACTTTTATATTTAAATGAATTTAAATCTAGACTATTTTATATTTTAAACTTATATAAAATATACTCAAATCATATTACTCAAATAATATTTAAAAAGAAATAAAATCAACCTTTACTTAAATTTAAAACAAAAATTAAGCTAAGACAAATTTTAAACATTTTAATACTTATTTTAAATATTATCAAACCATATAATCACTAATTTAAATAAATTTTAAAAGCTTAATGTTAATTTAAAACATAATTTCCTAATTACTCAATATTTTATTAGAACTTAAAAACAAAACATCATTTATTTATTTTTATGTAAGTTAAATTCCAAAAAAAGATAAACTATAATATATATACAAATATATATATATATATACACATTATAATTTAAAACATTTATTTTAGCATTTTAAAAAGACAATCACGAATTAAATATTTATTAAATCTGATTATTAAACCAAAACATATTTTATTAATCAATATTGTCAATATCAATTTAATTTTATATAAGGATTATTAAATTGATATTGTCAAAAATTCCGGGATATCACAGGGATTGGCGAAGATAATGGTATGAGTGGACTCATATATATATAACTATATATATAAAGTCATATTCTAAATTCAACACATATTAAATTAAATTAAATATATATGTATTTATATTTTCCAAAATCATTGTTTTTTATTTTATTTAAAACACATAAATTAGAATCAAGCATATATACAATATGAAATTTGAAATAAATACTTATATAAATAGACTAATATAAATCATGTGCTAGGTTACAATACTGACATATTTTAGCTGTAAGAAAGAGTATAATGAAAGAAGTCAACATCAGTTATAATATATTTATATAAACCAATTGTAACATATATTTAGTTGACATAACAAATGAATTCTTTTATAAAATAATATACATTGGGCGCTATTTCATAAAAATGCACATACAATACCATTTATATACGAACAACAAAAGTAGTGTGTATATATATATATACTATTTAAAAATCAATATTTACATTTCAACTAACATCAGAAAACAAATATAAACTTTATACTTTATATATGTTTTATGGAAAAAGAGAAAAAAAAGAACGCAAAGTGGATCCAACGTTTGTAATTCAGGGATTAGTCCTGAAGGCTAATACACCGTCGGATCATTTTTATTAAATTTTTGGATAAATTTCAGTAGAAGAGTAGCAATTTATTTAAAATAACGTGGTGTGAAATGAATTGATGGAATGAATAAAGTAACGTATTATTAGTACCCAAATAATCAAATGACACAATACGTTGGTTTCTTAATAACGACAGTAACATTCAATTTGCTAAAAGTTAATTTAGGACGTTATCTTCGTCTTATTTGTAAGCGATTGATATATCATACCACTTTTAAATTTAAGATCAGCTCATGGCACGGCGTATGAAAATTCAAATTCCATCCCATCGTATATTTATTATTTTCAGTTTAGAAATGTATGAACTTATCAATTTTTTTTTGGCTATAAATGACGTAAAACACCACTGCTTATTAAATTTGTCGTGTACTGTGTTTAAATACTTCCAAAGCGTTTGTCAATTTATTTAAAAGCTATAAAATGAAAGGAGTGAAAAGAGAAAAAAGAAAAGAAAGAATATATATATAATAATAATAAAACATGGGGAGAGAGACGAAGATACAGATGGTGGTACATATCTTGTTCTATTCATAAGTAAATATCACCATAAATTCCTTTGCATATTTTTAATTGCTATAACCAATGCTTTCATATATAACAGGTCCAATCTTATATACATAGCTACATATTATAAAGGGTTATGAAAACTTATATATATACACCTTATAGTATAATATATATATATATAACTAGATAAAATGTATATATTAGATAATAGAATACAACAATATGGATGAAAAGAGAATTGCAGCAAGCTAAAATTTATAATAAAAAAACAAAGTGTTGCGGGAAGTTGAAAACAACAACTAATGCAATAATATTTATTATAAGTTTCGAAATCCATTAGACAAAAGAAAACACAGCTTGTATAACATATCCATAAACAAAATAGACTATATATAGTACTAGTACATATTCATGCTATATGTAAACATTTAAAAACGAAACATATATTGCAATATGATACGCATACCGTTTATAAAAATATGGATGACGAGGGGAGGAGGCATGGAGTGGGTTGTGGCTCTTGACAGGTGGTTCGAACTGTGGGGGCGGAGACTTGACGAAGCTATAGGAAGGAGAGCTGGCCCTTTTTCATTTTTCCATCATATGTGTTTTAGCATTGTAATGGGAAAAATCTCTTTTTTTTCAAGAAGCAACAGAGAGGAAGAAAAAATGAAGCTAAATAGGCTCAGAGACTACACGTTATAAATATTTAATATAGTTGAACGGTAGGAATGAGTAATCCAGCAACTAAAATTGGAAACATGGAAATAGAGGGGTCAATCGCTAGAATTTAGGAGGTATGAATGGTAACGGTTGTTTGAATTGTATACCAAATATATAACTTTATATTCCATTATTAATTGAATAGGAGAAATGAATGGGTGGAGAATGAGCTGTCCATTTATGACATACTGTTACATATAATTTATTAAAGAAGAAATGGTAGAATAATGATAGATTTGAATTATATGCTGGTTTGATAACGGTCAAGTTGATAAGGTGGATATTTAAACAATTTATTGCTTGATTGGAAAGCACGTGAGTATGGAAAGGCAAGGATATTAAAATGGAAAAAAGAATGGACAGAGAAATTTAAGCGAAGATAAAACGTGCAGGAATAAATATAGAGTAGTGGGATGGTCACGATAATTCAGTGGATAATTAAAGCAACTTTTTAATGCCACCAGCTGCACGTTCAAATTTGAAAAGGCAGAGTAACGGACCATAGAATAAATTGAAACGATGGATTTATAAAAGGAACCATGATGTGTACAATAATTGAAACGAAAACGTACATAAATAAATGAATATGAGACAAATGAAGATGAAAGGGGAAAGAAATAAACTATTTATGGGCGATGAATTTATAAAAGGAACCATGATGTGTACAATAATTAAAACGAAAACGTACACAAATAAATGAAAATGAGACAAATGAAGATGAAGGTAGCCTTATATATAATATTAAAAAAAATCAATTTATTCATTTAAATGTATATTCTTTCAAAATGTAAAGGCTACGTGTGAATGAATTCATATATGCTTATCTTTGTACATAACAAACATGCAGACTACCAATTTTAATGCAGACCTTAAATCAACCCTTAAAACGTATACTTCATATATGCAATTAAATATAGTATATACTTCTCTTCTTCTTCGGTTCATATGATATATGAAACCCTTACCTATCGTATTTATAGCTGAAGACATATGTATAGATATACTAAATATGCACTAAAATAAACTGGAAATGGTGACACAAAAACCCAAAATCAAATATATATATTTAACATGACTAGAAATCAAACTTCAGTAAAACTATATGCTAGTATCAAGACTAACATATATATATATATATATATATATATATATAGCTATTATAACACATATAAATAAAATAAAACTCGGTATAAAGATGCTTTACTATATATACACTTCAAATAGACCATCATACACATACAGTGGTTTTCCAAAATAAATATATATGGAACGTACTCAATATACTTAAAATTTACACACCTTGCTGAAAAGTAAAAGGAGACCGTAAATTTATTACCCACATTATTGATATTTATACACAGCTATCCAATTTACATCAAACTTAACTTATATTATAGTATAAATAATAGTTTATAAAGTTTTTGTACTAGATCTTATAGGTATAACCACAACCAAACTTTAAAATATATGTACACAGCTCGCACTACAAATCATTAACATACATAACATATTTTCTTTTCTTTTTTCAAATTTTATTATTAGTAATTTCTAAAAATCCAATTCAATACGTTAAATACCAATTAAAAATTGCTAAATTTTATGGGTCGCTACACTCTCCCCCACTCAAAACTTTTCGTCCCCGAAAAGGAATAAAGTAGGAGAATAGAAACAACCAGATGAAAATTTTAGACTTTGAAAAAAAAAATAGACAATTTATTTAAAACCATATACTTTTTATTATTATTTAAACTAATTAATATTTAATAGATTACTCATTTTATTAAATCCATTCAATTAATTATGAGATCAATTATTTATAAAACACTAAAAAATTTACTGTTGAACCAGGTAGAATATAAATAAACAATATTTTAAAGGATATATTCAAAAGAAGGAAAGAAGGAAAGAAGATAGATTCGGAAAAGAGAATATAGGTGAATAAATAAAGCAGGGCAGATAAGGTAGATTCAAAAGAATAGTATCGGGCTCGAATAGTTAATCTAAAACCATAAGAATTTAAATTTCAAATATTAATTCAAAATTTCTTTGTTGGGAAAAATACTTTTATAATAAATACCTTTATAATAATACTTTTGTAATAAAATACTATTATATCGAAATAAATTTTCCTTTCGAAAATACTTTTATAACTCGATGTTTCAACAAGTTTATCCTCGTTCTTGCAGACTCTGCCATGCGTTGATCAGGCGCAAAGCTTGGTTTCTTCAAGTACTTAGTAGACTTGTTTCAACACCCAGTGAAAATACTTGAAAAACCTTTAAAACAGATATGGAAAGTACAATCCAAACAAAACAACCAAACCAAAACCTTTGGCCGACCATGGTTTGAAGATACACAATGGTTACGCCTGGATCCCCCAGGAAACAATCCGTATCTATAAGCTTTCTCAGCCCTGCGAGTTACGCCATGATGACTAGTAGAGTGCAGGATACACAATGGTTACGCCTGGGTCCCCCAGGAAACAATCCGTACCCCTAGGCTATCTCAGCCAGGCAGTTTCGCTACTATTCGCGACCTACACAGATAGCAGGATACACAATGGTTACGCCTGGATCCCCCAGGAAACAATCCGTACCCCTAGGCCAAACTCAGCGAGGCAATTGCGCTATGCAGTCGCGAGAGAAAAAAAAACAATGGATTATGCCACGGTGGGAACATTCGAGTATTACATCCGGAAAACCAAAAATCAGAGAGAATAATATCGATAGAATGAATCGACGATGTGGCCACAAAGCGGATATCAAGCAGAAGGCACTTTCCATATCTTTACTTCGAAAATATATATCATATAGTACCTTTTCAAATCGCTTTCAAATATCGTACTTATATAAAGTCCATATATATAGGATTCCATTTTTCCCAAATTGAATACTTTCCAAAATCAATAGTAGATCAAATCATACTTATATAGATTTCGATTAGATAAAATCTCTTTCCAAATTGAGTACCTTTCAAATCAATAGATTTCAAATCAACTTCATACTTATACAATCCATTTTATATAAGTTCGACCACTCCCAAATAAAGTGCTTAATAATATAAGGTTCTCAAATTTCAAATCATCTCAATATCAATTCAGTTTCAAAATCATATATGATTTCACCAAATTTTCTTCCAAATTAAATATCCAAATTTCAAAGTTCCCAAAATAATAGGTTTAGAAAATTATCCCATTTTCCAAATTAAAATAATTCAAGACAAACAAATTCATTTCCAAAAATCACCATATAAGTACTGGTATTTAATTCCAATTTAATTTCAAAACCAAATATTTTCCCAAAATCAATTATACTCAAAATGGTTTCCAAATTTATAATTATCCCTTTTTTAAAAAAACTTTTAAACTATCTATTTCTATGTGAAATATCCAATTTACCTTTTTGAAAACCATTATTCAACTATTTTTTTTCAAAACATTTCAAAACTAAATTTATATTCTTTATCAAACATTTTATACTCTTCGAAATTTCTTAGCTTTGAAAATTTAATCTCGATTTGGAAGTGTTCGAACATTCAAAATAGATAGGGAAATCAAATTTTCAATTCAAGAGTTTAAAATCAACAATAAATCAATAAATCAATTAATAAATCCGAAACTCGAGGACTGAACACCGGTCTCATTTTAAATTGTTTCAAATATATACATATATCTTTCGAAAATATCAAATTATACTTCGGAATTTGAAATCAAAACGGTTTTACAAAATTACTCGCATAGCGAAGCTATTAAAGAGGCCTCTCCCCACTCTGAAACTCGAAAATCAATGTCGATGACGCGTGCACTCATCACCGAAATTATTTTCCAACGACAAAGTGAGTTCTGGACTTCTATTTTCTTAAAGCTTCCTTGAAATTTCATTGAAATCATTGGAACTCGTTTGAGTCATTTGAAACACTTCTTATTCAGAAAATACTTTCAAATCGTATTATTATATAATTTCAAAAATCTTAAAACCAATTTCAAAACACTGGAATTCAATTCTCGAATTTCAAATTTAACACTTCAGTTATAAATCATTTTTATATAAATCAATTTCTTATGTTTTTTCAAAATTTCAAATCCTTTCAAAACTCTTTTATATAGAATAACATTTCTTATTTGTTTTATATATAGGTATATAATCCTTATCGAAAACATTTTCACATTTATATATAGAATAAAATCATAGTTATCAAAATAATAATTTCGATATATAAAACAATTTCAAAAATACAAACAAAACCCGATTTTCAAAGGATGGTTTAAGAATGGATTTCAAAACAAAGATAGAGATTTAATTTAGAGGAACTCCAATCAATAGAATCCCGATTCGAAGATAGACTCGATCGAAGATGAGATAATTACATTACAAAATAGAAGATGGATATACTTCTATAAATCGCGGGCGACCTTTACCGGTCAACCGAGATTCCAAAGTTAGATCGGTGTAGAATTCTAAGGCAATTCGACATTCGATCGCCAGAGATATAGAATTCGGCATAACAAGATATAGCAACATCGTAAACTGAGGATACAAAAATCTTCGGTGAGTCAATGCCAATTGAAAAGGAGTTTTCAGTCCTTTTACAAATCATTCAGTCGAGTTATGGGTACTCCGGAATCAAACGAATATAAATAGGGAGAGACAGAATGAATTTCGAAACCGAGGGACATTCCAAAATTCAAAAGAAATCGAGTCAAAAGGAAGAGATTCAACTCGAGCGAAAGTGATTTTGTAAATAAATTTACCATATATGCTAAGTTTTTCCTAGAGCCAAAGCTCTGATACCAACTGTAACGACCCGCTATTTTGGACCATTCAAATCAACAATAAAACCATACATATCCGACTTGAATAATTCAAAATACCGAATTGTTAATTAAAATTTGGCAAAACTTAAAATATACAGTAAATAAATCAATCATAGATCACAGAGTAATATAATGCAGCAGAATAGATAAAGAATAGTAGTTCATGAAGCTACTATATACATCAGAATTAGAAAAATACAACTGAATAGTTCAAACGCAGTGAAATCTCCAATGCAACAGATGACTTCTCTGAACCAATCAACTGGAAAGGCTGGAATTTGAACCGATAGTTGGATTTCCAAATGAAGCTCCGAACTCCAAACGTGAGTCTCAAATGCTGTATTACTCAGTCTGACCCGAGCGTAAAGCAAAACACAAAACACTCGAGTCAGGATTAACATTCTTATATCAATAAATCCAACTCAAGTGAAATATCAACTGAAATAAAAATAACTTAAAGGATGTTTGGGATAACCATCCTCTAAGGGTCCATGAACTTTCTACAAGGTAGAAATATACACTATAACACCGTGGTCATTTCAGCTTAATTTATACTTCAAAACCAAATCCCATTTTCACTTCAAATATCTCTATATTTCCCAAAATAGTATTTATATATATTAAATAATTTACACAGTAAAGTATTTTCAATTTCCTCAACTTAACAAAACGTTCCAACATCAACCCGACCTTCCCATTCAAATTAAATTCAATCTCAATTTATCAATTTAAATTCAACTCAATTTAAATCAAATATTACTACTAAATCTATATATATAATTTCCATTTATATAATATCTTAAGAACCAAATTTATTAAACCATATATTTCTTTCCAAAATTATAGAAATTATTTTCAAAATATTTATATGGACCAACGATGTCTGTATATATTTTCTATCATGTAGTCAAGTGCTACGGATATTTATCATTTCAATCCGTATACTAAATATATACGGGTGGATATCATTTCAACCCGTAATCCCAAATTCAATTAAATGAAAATCGCTTGATTTTATCATTTCAACCCATAACGATTTTCTCCTATTCTAAAGTCTGTTCGGGTATGTATCATTTCAACCCATAGTGATTTCTAAACTACAGGGAACTTGCAGAGTGATAACAGAAAATATAATAAAATAACAGGCATATATCATCAATAACAATAAAATATAAACAACAGGATATGATGTCATATCCCGCAGGTGAACAGTTACAGATATAGCATACATAACAAATTTAAATAACTACAGCAGCATATTTCAATTGTCGTTTCAATTGAAATCAAATTTAATGAATAAGAATATGTTAATCGTGAGTGATTGCTCACCTCTCGAGCCTAGAGAATACAGAAGATGACATGGATATGCATACTACTACAGATACTGAAATTTGAATTATGAATCGAAGCAAAGCAAAATCGGCACGAATTCAACGATCAAAGCTGATAACAAGAATTGATGGAACAAGTCAGAACGGGATTGGCGAAGATAATGGTATGAGTGGACTCATATATACATATATATATATATATATATATATATATATATATATAACTATATATAACTATATATATAAAGTCATATTCTAAATTCAACACATATTAAATTAAATTAAATATATATGTATTTATATTTTCCAAAATCATTGTTTTTATTTTATTTTATTTAAAACACATAAATTAGAATCAAGCATATATACAATATGAAATTTGAAATAAATACTTATATAAATAGACTAATATAAATCATGTGCTAAGTTACAATACTGACATATTTTAGCTGTAAGAAAGAGTATAATGAAAGAAGTCAACATCAGTTATAATATATTTATATAAACCAATTGTAACATATATTTAGTTGACATAACAAATGAATTATTTTAAAAAATAATATACATTGGGCGTTATTTCATAAAAATGCACATACAATACATTTATATACGAACAACAAAAGTAGCTTATATATATAGATATACTATTTAAAAATCAATATTTACATTTCAACTCACATCAGAAAACAAATATAAACTTTATACTTTATATATGTTTTGTGGAAAAAGAGAAAAAAAAGAACGCAAAGTGGATCCAACGTTTGGAATTCAGGGATTAGTCCTGAAGGCTAATACACCATCGGATCATTTTTCAATTTTTGGATAAATTTCAGTAGAAGAGTAGCAATTTATTTAAAATAACGTGGTGTGAAATTAATTGATGGAATGAATAAAGTAACGTATTATTAGTATCCAAATAATCAAATGACACAATACGTTGGTTTCTTAATAACGACAGTAACATTCAATTTGCTAAAAGTTAATTTAGGACGTTATCTTCGTCTTATTTGTAAGCGATTGATATATCATACCTCTTTTAAATTTAAGATCAGCTCATGGCACAGCGTATGAAAATTCAAATTCCATCGCATCATATATTTATTATTTTCAGTTTAGAAATGTATGAACTTATCAATTTATTTATTTTTGGCTATAAATGACGTAAAACGCCACTGCTTATTGAATTTGTCGTGTACTGCGTTTAAATACTTCAAAAGCGTTTGTCAATTTATTTAAAAGCTATAAAATGAAAGGAGTGAAAAGAGAAAAAAGAAAAGAAAGAATATATATATATAATAATAATAAAACATGGGGAGAGAGACGAAGATACAGATGGTGGTACGTATCTTGTTCTATTCATAAGTAAATATCACCATAAATTCCTTTGCATATTTTTAATTGCTATAACCAATGCTTTCATATATAACAGGTCCAATCTTATATACATAGCTACATATTATAAAGGGTTATGAAAACTTATATATATACACCTTATAGTATAATATATATATACAACTAGATAAAATGTATATATTAGATAATAGAATACAACAATATAGATGAAAAGAGAATTGCAGCAAGCTAAAATTTATAATAAAAAAACAAAATGTTGTAGGAAGTTGAAAACAACAACTAATGCAATAATATTTATTATAAGTTTCGAAATCCATTAGACAAAAGAAAACAAAGCTTGTATAACATATCCATTAAACAAAATAGACTATATATAGTACTAGTACATATTCATGCTATATGTAAACATTTAAAAACGAAACATATATTGCAATATGATACGCATACCGTTTACAAAAATATGGATGACGAGGGGAGGAGGCATGGAGTGGGTTGTGGCTCTTGACAGGTGGTTCGAGCTGTGGTGGCGGAGGCTTGACGAAGCTAGAGGAAGGAGAACTGGTCCTTTTTCATTTTTCCATCATATGTGTTTTAGCATTGTAATGGGAAAAATCTCTTTTTTTTTCAAGAAGCAACAGAGAGGAAGAAAAAATGAAGCTAAATAGGCTCAGAGACTACACGTTATAAATACTTAATATAGTTGAACGGTAGGAATGAGTAATCCAGCAACTAAAATTGGAAACATGGAAATAGAGGGGTCAATCGCTAGAATTTAGGAGGTATGAATGGTAACGATTGTTTGAATTGTATACCAAATATATAACTTTATATTCCATTATTAATTAAATAGGAGAAATGAATGGGTGGAGAATGAGCTGTCCATTTATGACATACTGTTACATATAATTTATTAATGAAGAAACGGTAGAATAATGATAGATTTGAATTATATACTGGTTTGATAACGGTCAAGTTGATAAGGTGGATATTTAAACAATTTATTGCTTGATTGGAAAGCACGTGGGTATGGAAAGGCAAGGATATTAAAATGGAAAAAAGAATGGACAGAGAAATTTAAGCGAAGATAATACGTGCAGGAATAAATATAGAGTAGTGGGATGGTCACGATAATTCAGTGGATAATTAAAGCAACTTTTTAATGCCACCAGCTGCACGTTCAAATTTGAAAAGGCGGAGTAACGGACCATAAAATAAATTGAAACAATAGATTTATAAAAGGAACCATGATGTGTACAATAATTGAAACGAAAACGTACATAAATAAATGAATATGAGACAAATGAAGATGAAAGGGGAAAGAAATAAACTATTTATGGGCGATGAATTTATAAAAGGAACCATGATGTGTACAATAATTAAAACGAAAACGTACACAAATAAATGAAAATGAGACAAATGAAGATGAAGGTAACCTTATATATAATATTAAAAAAAATCAATTTATTCATTTAATATTATGTATATTCTTTCAAAATGTAAAGGCTACGTATGAATGAATTCATATATGCTTATCTTTGTACATAACAAACATGCAGACTACCAATTTTAATGCAGACCTTAAATCAACCCTTAAAACATATACTTCATATATGTAGTTAAATATAGTATATACTTCTCTTCTTCTTCGGTTCATATGATATATGAAACCCTTAACTATCGTATTTATAGCTGAAGACATATGTATAGATATACTAAATATGCACTAACATAAACTGGAAATGGTGACACAAAAACCCAAAATCAAATATATATATTTAACATGACTAGAAATCAAACTTCAGTAAAACTATATACTAGTATCAAGACTAACATATATATATATAGCTATTATAACACATATAAATAAAATAAAACTCGGTATAAATATGCTTTACTATATATATACACTTCTAATAGACCATCACACATATACAGTGGTTTTCCAAAATAAATATATATGGAACGTACTCAATATACTTAAAATTTACACACCTTGTTGAAAAGCAAAAGGAGACCGTAAATTTATTACCCACATTATTGATATTTATACCCAACAGAAATGAACTATGCTATCTAATTTACATCAAACTTAACTTATATTATAGTATAAATAATAGTTTATAAAGTTTTTTTACTAGATATTATAGGTATAACCACAACCAAACTTTAAAAATGTATGTACACAGCTCGCACTACAAATCATTAATATACATAACATATTTTCTTTTTTTTTTCAAAATTTTATTATTAATAATTTCTCAAAATCCAATTCAATACGTTAAATACCAATTAAAAATTGCTAAAATTTTATGGGTTGTTACACTTTCACTTTGAAATTGTTGAGAACGAAGATTTTCAATCACAATGTGGTTAAGATTATTCCTATTGCCAAATTCGATCGAAAAGTTGTTTTCTGTAATGACCTAGATCAAATTTTAGCTATAATTCAGTACAGTTTATGCTCATACAAATTCCCATTTAATCATATTTCAATTTATAAATCACGTTTATAATTCACATTTATAAATTTTATTTTATAAATGAATTTATTTCCTTAACCTTTGGTTATATTTACAATTTCTAGTTAAATTTTCACACAACAATGATAATAAATTAATATTATCATTCCTAACATCCAAGCAACCATATATTAGCTAAAATAGTTTACAAAAACTTTTCTTTTATATCAAAATATATTTTAGGGAAAATTATTTCATTTACTCACTTTTAAAATAATACCGTGTCAATTTATCGTGTCAGGTGTTTATAAACTCTTCTCGAATAGCGACCAACTTACTCGATCAGAATTCATATTCCAGTCAACCAATAAGCCAACACAATATTAAAACAATTTATATTCACCAACAAATACGCGCTCATATCTATTAATACGCTCAAACCCATTCTAGAGTACTACTGACTCTATTTGAGTAATTCCCACTAGAGCCAAGGTTATCACCAACATATGCTCTGATACCAACTGTAACGACCCGCAAAATCCGTACCCCTTGAGTCAACACTATTCTACATCAATCGAACTCAAGATGAACGGAAATACGAACCATTTGGGTTAAAGAAGAAGAAAGTAGAAAAACAACATCAGAATCTAACCATCGCAGATAATAATAGATCTTTACACAAAAACAAATACTATATCTTTTTATACATACATCATCAGAGTACATCAATCACATAACATAATTGGACAGTAATCATAACTGTCCTCCCACAATTCAATACACAGCGGAATATAAATCAAGTACGGAAGTACATCTCGCCATCCAGCTCGTCTCCTGAGGTCCACAGCCTTCTTTCCTGTATTCTATAATACCCGGTCTGACCCGAGCATTACAGTTAAATAACACCCGAGTCAGTCTGGAATACCTGCGTGAGAAATCACACTCAAATTGATTATAAAAGTTTCAAAATCCTTTTGAAAACAAAAGCATCTCATAAGACCACGCCACAAATAAACATTTCGGGTTTTTACCTTACGATAGCTAAAACATTTTTATAAAATGCTCTGATATTATAATAGGGTCTATATACAAATACTTATTAAAATAGCCGAAATTGTTACATTCATTAAATTCCAGCTACTAGCCACAAAGTGGGTAATACAAACAAAACTCGTAAAAGGCGCGTAGGGAGAATGGATTTCCAACTAATGACTAGGCACTGGGGTACCACCTGTCACGGTACCTGGTCTAGATCAGCATATCGAGGATCACTCCCGACCCCCTGCAACACAAGACCGTGACTACCCCTTACTGGATAATCTCGAGTAAGATCACCCCACGGTTGGGATTAGCAGCCGCACCACTAAGCCGAAATAAAAGGGACATCTAGATAGGGATGACCTCACCTTGAAATGGGTGCTACCCACCTAGCCTTGCTACATAACCCCTGATTTTCAGTCATTTCCGCTTGATGAGGCTTGAGGCTAAGCGTTACCTTTTAAGAACGTTTCACTTCGAATGCTCATCGTCCACCTGACGATGTTCTGAAAGCATTCATCCATTCAAGTCCGTCCCGGGTTCGAACGGAACCGAAGGCACTACTCCTACCACATCCATTTTGGAATCATCCTTAGGATTAGTGGAGACTAGCCCTTGCACTTCACTGCTCCATCTTCGACTCCGAACTTGTTTCTCCACGAAAACGTACAAACCGGATCGAAGTGGTTTTCGAGAAATTAATCCCTATCCCGGTCTCTTCGAAATGATCAACACATTGGCCAATATTGATAATCGGTTATTTAACTATCAATTAACATTCACAACAACCATCAAACATAAATAAAATTTTCCAAATTATTTATTATTCCCAAAATATCTTCGCAAGATATATTCCCATTTTCAACCCTTTTGAAAACAATTTTCAACCCACACTCTTCTTATGAAATAAATTCCCAAATATTTATTTCCACTGAAATTACCAAATACAAAGCTTTAGATTTTTGAAATAACTTTAAAACACATTATTATAAAATATATTTTGACATTTAGATTGAAAACTATTTCAATACTTTATTAAATATATATATATATATATATATATATATATTAGGAATATTTAAAATGAGGCTACTTTATGAAATATAAAACCAGGTTTTCTCTTTAACAACAAATACCAGTCACTTTTAAATAATTACTGCTATAATAGGTTAAAAGAAAATACTTACTTTAGAATTTAAATGTTTAGAAATAATAAATTTCCTAACATACTTTTAAAAACAACATTAAAACCTTTAACTTATATTTGAGTATTTCCCTAGATAGCCAAGTACGTTTTCAAAGTAAATTTTTTAAATATAACTTAAAGGATTTAATGTTGTTTTTAAAAGTATGTTAGGAAATTTATTGTTTCTAAACATTTAAATTCTAAAGTAAGTATTTTCTTTTAACCTATTATAGCAGTAATTATTTAAAAGTGACTTGGTATTTGTTGTTAAAGAGAAAAACTAGTTTTATATTTCATAAAGTAGCCTTTTGAATATTCCTAATATATATATATATATATATATATATATATATATATATATATATTTATAGGATTAACGAGGACCCACCTCCACGCCTTGAAATTGGGAGTAGGGCAGACGGGAATCAAACCTGCGACCTGCTTACCAGGAAGCAATGATCTTACCACTATGCCACTACTGCGGACTATATATATATATATATATTTAATAAAGTATTGAAATATTTTTCAATCTAAATGTTAAAATATATTTTATAATAAAGTGTTTTAAAGTTATTTCAAAAATTTAAAGCTTTGTACTTGGCATTTTCGGTGGAAATAAATATTTGGGAATTTATTCCATAAGAAGAGTGTGGTTGAAAACTGTTTTCAAAAGGGTTGGAAATGGGAATATATCTTGCGAAGATATTTTGGGAATAATAAATAATTTGGAATTTTTTTATTTATGTTTGATTGTTGTTATGAATGTTAATTGATAGTTAAATAACCGACTATCAATATTGGCCAATGCGCTGATCGTTTTTAAGAGACCGGGATCGAGATTAATTTCTCGAAAACCACTTCGATTCGGTTTGTACGTTTTCATGGAGAAACGAGTTCGGAGTCGAAGATGGAGCAGTAAAGTGCAAGGGCTAGTCGCTACTAATCCTGAGGATGATTCCAAAATGGATGTAGTAGGAGTAGTGCATTCGGTTCCGCTCGAAACCGGGATGGACTTGTATGGATGAATGCTTTCAGAACATCGTCAAGTGGACGATGAGCATTCTAAGTGAAACGTTCTTAAAAGGTAACGCTAGCCTCAAGCCCCATCAGTCGAGAATGATTGAAAATCAGGGGTTATGCAGCAAGGCTAGGTGGTAGCACCCATTTCAGGGTGAGGTCATCCCTGTCTAGATGTCCCTTTTATTTCGGCTTAGTTGTGTGGTTGCTGATCCCAACCGTGGGGTGATCTTACTCGGGATTATCCAGTAAGGGGTAGTCCCGGTCCTGTGTTGCAGGGGGTCGGGAGTGATCCTCGGTATGCCGATCTAGACCAGGTACCGTGATAGGTGGTACCCCAGTGCCTAGTCATTAGTTGGAAATTCATTCTCCCTACGCGCCTTTTACGAGTTTTGTTTGCATTACCCACTTTGTGGCTAGTAGCTGGAATTTAATGAATGTAACAATTTCGGCTATTTTAATAAGTATTTATATGTAGACCCTATTATAATATCAGAGCATTTTATATAAAAAAAATTAGCTATCGTAAGGTAAAAACCCGACATGTTTATTTGTGGCGTGGTCTTACAAGATGCTTTTGTTTTCAAAAGGATTTTGAAACTTTAATAATCAATGAGTGTGATTTCTCACGCTGGTATTCCAGACTGACTCGGGTGTTATTTAACTGTAATGCTTGGGTCAGACCGAGTACTATAGAATACAGGAAAGAAGGATGTGGAGCTCAGGAAACGAGCTGGATGGCGAGACGTACTTCCGTACTTGATTTATATTCCGCTGTATTCAGTTGTGTGAGGACAGATTATGATTACTGTCCAATTGTGTTATGTGATTGATGTACTCTGATGATGTATGTATAAACAGATATAGTATTTGTTTTTGTGTGATGATCTTTTAGAGCTTTTATTATCTATTATATTTTATTCCGCTGCGATGGTTAGATTCTGATGTTGTTTTTCTACTTTCTTCTTCTACCTCTTCTTTTTTAATCCAAACGGTTCGTATTTCCGTTAATCTTGAGTTGATTGATGTAGAATAGTGTTGACTCAAGGGGTATGGATTTGCGGGTCGTTACATTTTCATTTTCCTTTTGAGTTTGAAATTCATTTTGGAGATCGAAATTGAAGTGGCATGGGTTATAATCGAAACCGTTTGAATTTTTGATTCAATTCAAATTTTAAAATCCTCGACTCGGGTTATTATACAAATATGAATTACGCAAATCATTTATACTTTGATTTTGTTGTGTAGAGAATTCCAGTAAAGATGAAATGCTATTTTCAAAAGTCGAGGATTGTTCATTATTTTGAAAATTTTGTCATTCGAAATCCAAATTATTTACACAAAGTTATTGTTAAAATATCCATAAGAATTTGAAGTGAAACTATATGGGATATATTGATTTCACAACTATCGTAAAATTCAAGTGAGTTGGGAAACTCGGACATTTTTCAAGAATGTTTTTTTTTATAAAGGAAAGGTATTCGCAAAAAAGATTTATTTTTCAAAAGAAATTTTGATTTTTGTTTTGTGTTTTTTGCTTTTTCAAAATTTTTTTCTTTTTGAAAAGGTTTTATTATTATTTTCTGGTTTTTCTATTATTTTTTTGGAATTTTGAAATTTCAAAGAAAAAAGATTTAAAAATTTCAAAGGAAAAGGAATATTTACAATTTTTTTAGTTTTGGATTTTGAATTTTTTATAAATATGCATGAACTAATGCAACTATATGAATGCAAGCATCTAATTACAAATTATTTATCTTAAGTTAACCCAAAATTGTATAATCACACATTGTCTTAAGTCAAAAAGATAGTTATCAACCAGGTAACATGCATGATTTATCAATGCACGCCGAAGGTTTAAGTACCTTTAGAGAAACAATTCAGTATAATATTTACGAATTGCCGTAACATTTATAACTGATTATTGCTTTGCCGTAGCCTAGACACCAAGAAATTAAACTATTCAAAGAAGACAAATTGTCAATGTACAATGAAAAGTTATTGATGTCCAATCGTCGTTATTAATCGAAATCTAGGATGAAATGCAAAGCAGAAATTAAACGTGTCCCAACAATGTAACTTCGAATGGATTTTTGTTTTTGTTTTTGAATTTGTTTTTTCAAATGCAAGCAATCAACAATGCAATTCAAATAAAAATAGAGACGGAAGCAGTAATTTTTTTTATGAGCAAGCCAGCAATTTATTTTTGGCAATAGAGTGAAGCAAGCAGTTTATTTTTGGCAGCAGTTCTCCTTCTGAAATTCTGCTTTGGTGACCTGAAATATAAAAATAAACAAGATATATACACTATATGTATATATAAATATATATATATATATATATATAATAAAACTTAAATTACAAAAACAAAAAGGATTGGAAGATTGAACTCACCCCAAAGTACAAAAGCAAAGCTCTTTTTTTAAAAAAAATAAACAAACCCAAACTTAAAGCCTTTCAACTTAAAATAAAAAAATAAACAAACCCAAACTTTACCCGGCCCAATTAACAGCTCTCAACCCAAAAGCTTTTCGTTCCCAAATTTATCAAACAAGCAGCGTATTTCTACTTCCACATCAAATTCTCAATTTTTTTTAAAACAAAATGTCAACTGGAATTGAAGCAAAAGATGATTTGACGTCGGAGATTTGCAGGTGAGTTGATTGGTTTGCTTGATGTGTGAGGTGAGGAATTCGTATGTAGGCTGAAATTGGATTGGGGATTTCGAAGGAGGACTGGTGGTCGAGAAATTAAAGGTGTCGCGATGGTTTGCTTTGATCGAGTGACTGATTGTTATGATCTCGATGCAATTGAAGGAGGAGTGGTGATATTAATTCAGTGGAGAGGCAAGTGAATAGGTGTAGTGTAGAGGCAGGTGAAGTCAATTCAGGTGCAATCCGATGGAGATTCAGGTGGAGATGGCAAGATGACGGTAGCAAGCGTTGTAGGGGATGTGGCTGTAGGGAAGTAAAGGAATGATTGTCTGCAGGTGGTTTGGCGGTGGAAGTGGAAGACGTGGTTGAAGGCGTGGTAGCCAGAGAGGCAGTGGTATGGTAGGCGAGCAAGCAGTGTTCGGGTACTTGTATGGAGGCGATTTAGTCCAACTTTGAGATCATTGATGGAGTTGTGGAGGTGGATAACAGTGAACAGAGGAGAAGCAGTTGTTTGAGGCAGTGTTGAGATGTTTGTGGACTTAGAAGTTTGAAGAATTGCAATTGTATATGCAGTTTTGATATGTATTGCTGCAATCGTTGTGGTAGGTGGCTGTTGTTTGGTATTGTAGTGATGACAGAGGGGATGTGAGCGGTAGCAAGGGTGTAGTTGTGAAATTTCACTGGTTGATTTAGGCTGTATTGCACTGTGCAGGAATTATTTGTTTGGAGCAGGAAGCAACTGATGTGGAAGTATGACAATTTGCAGTGGAGAGTGTTTGCGCCAAAATTGGTCACAAACACCCAATACCGTGAAAGCACCAGTGTATGAATATAAATTAGTGATATTCAAACACAAACAACAAATCTCAACAAATAATAGACAACAGTCCAAAAGTAAAGAACAGAGACACAGGTTTTATAGTGGTTCGGCTATCTCCGGCCTACGTCCACTCCAATTTTTTTTCTTTTTATTGATTATCCTTGAAAAGTGATTACCACAGTTGTAGTGACCAAATCTAAAAAAAATTGCAGTAATGATGCTATGGTATAATTTTAGCAGCGTCTGGGCTTGCCTTTCCTCTCCAAATTTTCCGACCCCCTTTTCTGAATGACCAGGGGCTCTATTTATAGGCGTGGAAGGCTGAAATCCCGCCTAAAACCTGGGGAGGCTGCTTGGCACGTGAGGGGGGCCCACAGGCCTGTGTTCTCGGAATCCGTGCCCAGTTTGGGATCGATTCGAAGTGACGTTCGAATCGATCAAGAATCCATCCAATTGAGCTGAAATTTGGTGTGAACATTCTTAAACATGTATGTAAGCTCCTGTAAAAATTTCATTGCATTTGGATCAACGGCTTGGAAGATATGATCGATCCAAGTTCAAGAATCCGTGCGTCCTGAATGGTTCGAACCCATGCTTCGAAACCATCTACTTCGAAACCATCCCCTTCGAATCCATAGGGCCGACTCCTTCGAATCCATACCCTTCGAACCCATGCTCTTCGAATCCATGCTTTCTGAAGCCGCCTCCTTCGAGTCCATATCCTACGAGTCCATCCTCTTCGAATCCATCCCTTTCGAATCCTCGTCCTTCGAATCCATGCCCCTTGCTTCGTATCCATCATCTTCGAATCCATGTCCTCTTCGAATCCATCTCCTTCTTCGAATCCATGTCCACTTCGAATCCATCTCCTTCTTCGAATCCATGTCTACTTCGACTCCATCTCCTTCTTCGAATCCATGTCCACTTCGAATCCATCTCCTTCTTCGAGTCCATGTCCACTTCGAATCCATGTATACTTCAAATCCATTACCTTCTTCGAGTCCATCTTCATCTTCGAATCCATGATCTTCGAATCCATACCTATCGTTCGAATCCACCATCTTCGAGTCCATGTCCATCGTTCGAATCCATGTCCATTGCATTGAAGCTACTCCTTTCGAACCCATCTAGTTCCCATCGATTCGAAGCGTCATCGATGCGAACCTCATGGGTTCGAATCTTGATGGGTTCGAACCTGATCGGTTCGAACCGAGCGTCACTTTATCCTCTTTTTGATGGATTCGAACTACGTACTATTCCTACCTTGAATCCATCATATTTCCTTCATACGAACTCCGATTAACCTGAAATTTGAAACATAGCCTTTCATAGTCCTTATCATCATTTCCAATCAATTTCGTCCCGATCGGAGTTCAACAAAATTTTGACGATATCCATCGTAGCCTTATCTCCAGTCCTGATATCCATAATTCCTTGCCAATTTGTTGATATTCCAGTTTTGACCAAAAAATGGGATAACATTTTGCCCCCCGAAACATGCCTTGTGATAACAAGGCGTGTTTTGAATAATTACGAATCCAATATCCGAAGTCCAAAGCCATATTGCCAGAGTATATCGTCCTTGACTGCTTCGAGTCGATGTCCAATTCCATATCCAATAGCCAAAGCCTTAGCCAATTCCGTATCCATTCGAACTCGACAACCAAGTTCCAATCCATCCTTATCCAATAGCCAATAACCGGAGCCAGGACCTCTCCGGGTCGATATCCAAATCCATAACCTCTCTGGGTTCCTGCCAAGCGTGATCCACATCCGACGACCGTGGTCCAGTGTCCCTGGACGTTGAGTTAACCTCTCCGGGCTCTTGCCAAGCGCAATCCATACTTGAAGTCCTCGGTCCAGTGTCCCTGGACGTTGAGCCAACCTCTCCGGGTTCTTGCCAAGCACAATCCATATTTGACGACCTTGGTCCAGTGTCCCTGGACGCTGTAAAATGCCATGGCTTAAGTCCTAAGCCGAATCCTGATCTCTCCGGACCCTTGCCGAGCATAGTCCATACTCGACGACCTGAAAATAATAAATGATAATAGAGGGCCTAAGTCCTAGGCCGAATCCTGGTCACTCCGGACCCTTGCCAAGCATTGTCCATACTTGACGACCTGAATGAGTCAATCTACCTTGTTTGGGTAAAGTGACTCATCCCTTGCCAGGCATAATCCATACCCGACGACCATTTACCAAAAACCAGATAAAAGTCCAACCAGAATTTATTCCAAAGTCCAAATCCGAAATTCAAATTCGAAATCCAAATCCAAAATCCAAATCCAAATCCAAAATTCAAATCCAAACCAGAAAACCAGAAATCCAAACCAGCATCCAAAACCAAAAACAATCATCCAAAGGAAAATCCAAATAAAAAAGCAAGAAAAACCAGGAGCTCAATCCAAGCTCCAAAACCAAATCCAAAAAAGAAAAGCAATGTCTAATCTAAAAAGCAAGAAATAAATTTCACAAACCATAGCATCCCGGTTTATCATCATTTAGAGCATGCCTAGGGGCTATCTCCGTCCCCGTACATGTGTAAATGACTTTACCGTTTGCTAGCAGCTTGCTACTTATTCCATATTATCCTGGTCAATGGATGATCAATCGACGATCATCCCTGGGCCTCCCATCATCACGGCGTGAAGTGGTCGGTGGTTGCTCCTGCTCCACCGTTGCATCCCGAGTTCCAACGTATTGCTGTAACTGTCCATTCCTTACATGCTCCTCGATTATGTCCTTTAGGTGCCTGCAGCTGTTGGTATCGTGTCCATCCAGATCATGGAAGAGACAGTGCCTTCCTGATGTCCTTTCCCGCTCTGTTGGTTCCCTCCTAGCTGGCCTTCGGTAGGGAAGGCGATTCCGAGTTTCCAGGTATATCCGCTCCAGCGTCTCATTCAATCCTGTGTATGTGGAAAACTTTGGATCCTTCCATCGCTTCCTAGCGTTTCCAGAGTCATCGTCTAACTTCCTTTTCCCTTTATCCTTATCCAAACCATTTTTGGATACCGCTCCAACCTCGATTGCATTAGCCTTCTTCACCTTTAAATCCGTACTTGCATCTTCTTGCCGAAGCAACCTTTCTGCCTCATGAAAGAATTCGTCGAGATTTTGCGGGGGATCTCGTATCAGAGATACCTTGAAATTCGAATTCTCCTTGACTCCTGATACTGCTGCCATTAAAACCATTGATGGATCAGGCCGATCCACCGAAGCGACTGCCGCACTGAATCGAGTTAGAAAAGCTCTAAGCGATTCGTCCATCCTTTGCTTCACCGATGTTAAAGTCATTACGTTCTTCGGCCTCTTGACGTGAACCCGGAACTGTCCCAGAAACTTTTCCACTAATTCCTTCCAAGTCCTGATAGATCCTTCTTCCAGCTGCCTAAACCACATTGCAGCTAAGTCCTTCAAATACAAAGGGAAACATCGGGCCATCACTTCCTCCGATGCCCCCAGCACTTCCATGTGTCTGGTGTACCTCATTAAGTGATCTGTTGGATCCGTCTTACCATCATATACCTCCACGCTAGGTAGCTTGAACTTAGGTGGATTCTGAGCCATCCTTATCTCCCGAGCGAATGGACTTCTATTCACCCCTTCCAAATCTCCGTTTGTCAAACCACCTCGAATAGTCTTCCTGATCATTTCTACTAATCCTATATTGTCTGGTAGGGGTTGCCCCCCATGCCCCCGAGGGAACTCTGGTACATATTCCTCGTGTGGCTCACTAGCAGCAACGTTGGCTCTAGCTTGTTGAATTCCTTCCAAAGGTTCTCCTGCATTGAATCCTGTGGGCCTGCCCCCAAGCCCTTGTTGATTGCCTTCTGGCTCCGTATCCTGTCCTTCATTGGGTTCCACAACCCTAGCTCCTTGTCCTGCATCCGCAGCTGCTGTAGCTGTTCCTAAGTTCTGCATCCCTGCAGCTCTCATTTGTTCCAAGAAAGTTTGCATCATTTCCTGTTGACTTTTCAACAATCTCTCCTGCAAAGAATTGGCCATAGCTTCCATTTCATTCCGAGTTATGTAGACCGAAGCCTGTCCTTCCTCACCTCCGGAGGATGCTTGTTGACTTCCTCCTTGTTGGCTTCTCTCAGCCCTTAGCCTACTGCTATTCTGCCTTGTCATTGTCTTCCAAATCCAAATTCCTCAAACTCTTCAAATCCGATGCAGCGGGTGCTAGTTGTTCTCAGTGAAAGCACCAAAATGTTTGCGCCAAAATTGGTCACAAACACCCAATACCGTGAAAGCACCAGTGTATGAATATAAATTAGTGATATTCAAACACAAACAACAAATCTCAACAAATAATAGACAGCAGTCCAAAAGTAAAGAACAGAGACACAGGTTTTATAGTGGTTCGGCTATCTCCGGCCTACGTCCACTCCAATTTTTTTTCTTTTTATTGATTATCCTTGAAAAGTGATTACCACAGTTGTAGTGACCAAATCTAAAAAAAATTGCAGTAATGATGCTATGGTATAATTTTAGCAGCGTCTGGGCTTGCCTTTCCTCTCCAAATTTTCCGACCCCCTTTTCTGAATGACCAGGGGCTCTATTTATAGGCGTGGAAGGCTGAAATCCCGCCTAAAACCTGGGGAGGCTGCTTGGCACGTAAGGGGGGCCCACAGGCCTGTGTTCTCGGAATCCGTGCCCAGTTTGGGATCGATTCGAAGTGACGTTCGAATCGATCAAGAATCCATCCAATTGAGCTGAAATTTGGTGTGAACATTCTTCAACATGTATGTAAGCTCCTGTAAAAATTTCATTGCATTTGGATCAACGGCTTGGAAGATATGATCGATCCAAGTTCAAGAATCCGTGCGTCCTGAATGGTTCGAACCCATGCTTTGAAACCATCTACTTCGAAACCATCCCCTTCGAATCCATACCCTTCGAACCCATGCTCTTCGAATCCATGCTTTCTGAAGCCGCCTCCTTCGAGTCCATATCCTACGAGTCCATCCTCTTCGAATCCATCCCTTTCGAATCCTCGTCCTTCGAATCCATGCCCCTTGCTTCGTATCCATCATCTTCGAATCCATGTCCTCTTCGAATCCATCTCCTTCTTCGAATCCATGTCCACTACGAATCCATCTCCTTCTTCGAATCCATGTCTACTTCGACTCCATCTCCTTCTTCGAATCCATGTCCACTTCGAATCCATCTCCTTCTTCGAGTCCATGTCCATTTCGAATCCATGTATACTTCGAATCCATTACCTTCTTCGAGTCCATCTTCATCTTCGAATCCATGATCTTCGAATCCATACCTATCGTTCGAATCCACCATCTTCGAGTCCATGTCCATAGTTCGAATCCATGTCCATTGCATTGAAGCTACTCCTTTCGAACCCATCTAGTTCCCATCGATTCGAAGCGTCATCGATGCGAACCTCATGGGTTCGAATCTTGATGGGTTCGAACCTGATCGGTTCGAACCGAGCGTCACTTTATCCCCTTTTTGATGGATTCGAACTACGTACTATTCCTACCTTGAATCCATCATATTTCCTTCATACGAACTCCGATTAACCTGAAATTTGAAACATAGCCTTTCATAGTCCTTATCATCATTTCCAATCAATTTCGTCCCGATCGGAGTTCAACAAAATTTTGACGATATCCATCGTAGCCTTATCTCCAGTCCTGATATCCATAATTCCTTGCCAATTTGTTGATATTCCAGTTTTGACCAAAAAATGGGATAACAGAGAGTAAGGCAGCCGATGTTAGGATATTAGCATAGAGGATTTGTATGAATGATTACAAGTGATAGTTTGTGATAGAAGGTAGCAGATTGTAGTTTGTGATCGAAAGTAGCAGTGCGATGTTTTTATGGCAATGGTTGGAAGTGTAATGTGGGAGGATGAGTGAAATGAAATAGGAGATGATATAGTGAAATATGAAGTAGGAGTGAAATAAAAAGAACTGTTAGTGCACAAATGCACAGTGAAATGAAATGCACAATAACAGTATTTGAAATGGGATGCACGGTTGGTAGAAGTTGAGGATTGTTTGGGATGGTGATGGTGGTACTGGTTGCAGTCGAGGGCAATACAGGGTATTTTATGACTTGATGGTGGAGGAACAATAGATGGGTTTGGAGTGTAGTTGAGAAGGTGCTTTGTTTCAGGAGTGTGGCAATGGTGAAGTGGGCAGTTTTGAGATGTGGTGGGTGAATGTTATGTTCTGGATGCAGTTGTATGTTGGCTATTGTTTTGTAACTGGAAGCAGCAGTTAGAAGTTGTCGAAGCAGTAGCAAGAGGTGAGGTAATGTTGACAAAAGTTAGATGAGGTTGAATATGTAGGGTAATGTGCGTTTGAAGATGAAAATATGGCTTGCTGTCGTAGAAGTGGTGGCAGATGGTAGTGAAATGCTGATGCAGGCTTGATAGTTGGATATGTTAGACACTGCACAGTTTTGTATGGCTGGCGGCGTCAGTCCTAGAAGTTTTGATACCTAAAGCGAAAACAAGACCCTTATACGAAAACTAATGTTATTATCTTTAATTAAAACATCAAAGTAGGTTATATTCTTTATAAATAACGAGAAAAGGAAAAAAAAAAGATAACTTTATTTATAACAATAATTCAAGTTATACAACAAAATTAATATTAGTACATAGCACTCCGCTCTGCCTCGAACAACATAGATTTTATAAAGTGTAACATTAAAAATGAAATGAGTGAGGTGTAGAAACCATTACCATGTGTGTTGGCAAATAATGCTTCTAATTCAGTGGACCATGTTAAATTCTTAGCAAAGAAACTTTTAATTCAGGATGTCCATACTACTCAAAAAAAGAAAGAAGAAGAAGGATAGAGAGCATTTTTTACCAACACAATGTGTCAAAAGAATGCATAAACTATTAAATTGATGATGAGCAACAAATAGTTATGGGTGCTAGGAGGCTGATTTTTTATTAAAATAAGAAATTGATGTTTTTACTTATTATCAAAACATGATCAAACGTTACTCGTTGTAAATTGTTGGAAAATGCAAGAGGCGCGCAACATAAATTGACTGAGATGAATAAGCCAACCGATTGGACATGGATACCAAATGTTTATTTACTGGATAATGCTTAGGTGACAAAATATTGAGTAACGTAAACTCTCATAAATAAGCCACCTGAAAAGTGAGTCAAAAATTGTGAACAATCCGATAGAACAATCAAACTATCTTCGATCCATAATTTTAATTACAACATAAGATGTTAATTGGTATTATCAACTAAAATTGATAGACCGAGTGAAAACTATATCAATACAAACAAAAAAATACAATTTTTTTATTTATAATCTGTAGAACAATGAACATAGATGCTGAGTGCTATTCGATGTTCATTTTACTATTTACAAATCACTAAACAAGTAAGCTGCAATACAAATTAGAGAAAACCAAATTAAGCACCTTCAACTGTTAATTGAATTTGTGCGTTGTTTGTGCCCTAGCTGCTGCAGCCTGCTGAGTGCCGAGATCGAGAGCTTGCTGCCTGGGGGTAGAGGAGAGTCACTGCTTGCATTCGCCAGTCGCCGCTGCACCTAGATGGAGAGCCTCGATCGCTGCCTAAATGGAGATCGCCAAATGTTGCCGGTTTGTGATTCGTAAATCGCGATTCATATTATTATTTTTAGTCGCGTAGGCATTGGTGAAATGGTGCCCTAGGAATTTTGGGGCCCTAAGCGGCCGCTTCTCTCGCTTCAGTAAAGGGCCGGGCATGATGGCAGGGCAGAGGGGAGTATTTGAGGGGCTATTAAGTGATGAATGACAGTGGCAAATTGAGAACTGTGTAGATGATCTGATGTAAGTGGTGATACGTATATGTAGGGGTGGGTACGGAAAATTTTCGTACCGTCCAAAACATTTCCTATTCCTTCCGATTGTTGATGGAATGATGCGGTCTATTCCATATTCCGTTCCATCAACATTGGAATTCCTATTGACGGAAATCGAAAAACTCGGAACGGAACATGAAATTCCTTTTTCCGATCAAAGAATTTTGTAAAATGAAATTTTCATCAAATTTTAACTGCAAATCAAACATTATAATAATTCATAGTTATGTCACTGCTGCAGACTAAACATTGCATCAAATTTTCATCAAAGACAATGATCAAATTCAGTCTTACAGTACAAATCCACAAAAATTGTACATATATTACAGGAATTTGAGATCTTTACATCAAAGCTTCAAAGTAAAAGCAACACATTTGTTGATTCTCTGATCCGAAATGAGAAATTTAACCACCTGAAAAGAAAAAGACAGCATGTTGAAGATCAGATTTGTGCAAGGATTGTTTTTTTTATTATTTCTTCCTTGCAAAACAAAATACCGTGTTAAATAAAAATAACTATTACCAGATGAGACTACAGATCAACCTTATTGGTGAGAAGAATAAAAATATTTCATGTTTCCAGATTCATCGTAGCTCAAAATAAAGTCTAGCTTCAAACTACAGCGCTAAAATATCACCAAAAGGAAACTAACTATTACCACAAAAACTCATGACAAACTTCATTGTAAGTTGAACCAAAGAAGTGCACAGCAGACAAAGACATGGTTAGTAAGAACTATTTGATTAATATTAATTTGTGCAAATGAGATCCGTTTAAACTAAAACAGCAAAACAAAAATTGGGTTATGCATTAAAAAAATCTTCAAGAATTATCGCTTAAAAATTAATGTAGTTTTGAAAATCAAGTCCATACTGCCATCCAGTCTTCAATCCTTTATATTGTATAAGCAGTGCTGCATATGAATGAATGTGGTATGATGTTGAAGTTTATTTTAGATTGTTGATCCCATAAAAACTTGAATACTGCAAGTTAGTCTACTTTTTTTTATCAGGAGGAGAACACATTTGTATGAAGATTGTACAAGCTTGGAAACAGCTACTTTAAATTAACCTCATATTATACAACGAATGAGTAACGTCCTGTTCAGTTCTTTCATTTCATTATGGATGTTTCCATGACACCATAATACTAATATAGTGTCATTATTTGTGCAGTTCTGTAAATAGGATGCAGGTGTTGTTGGGGTGAATTTCACACAAATTGAAAAATATCGATCCATTAAAATATAAATCTAACATTGTTTGGTCTATTTAGCAAACAACATATAGAAGTTTTGGAGAATCTCCTGTCATAACACTGCAGGCATAAAGATATTGCTAATTACTAATATTTACAAAAATGTATTTCTAAACAGAAACTCACAGAAAGAAAAAAATAACAACGTACTCACGTCATTGTTGCATAGAATAACCATTGTTGCAGAGCAAATCGAATCTGACGAAGATTTGAACTTTTTCTTTGGTGTTTTGCATTCACTATTTATCTGCAGGGAAACAATAATTGGAAAGCTTTTTTAATTTGTTTTTATACCATAAATACATAGGCATGTATATATGAAGTAAAAAAATGAATCACTTAGTGAGTGAGACACATGAAGTAAAAAAATGAATTACTTGGCGTGCATACAACATATTCACAACCAATTCTAGCAAGTTGATAGTATTTTAGGAGAAATTATCAATTGATATATATAAATTTGTTAGATTGCCAGAGAAACATGAATGATGGGATGCATACAAATGAAAAGTAATCAATGAGCTTTCCAGATTGCCGATGAAAGCAAAGTCATTTTTAATATATAATCTTTAGTTATATATTTAATATATATACTGATACTAAATATATATCAGGTACTAAAAATTAAAGTTGCAAGCCGGTAAATTTATGTAAAAGTACATATTCTATGATACAATATTAGATTATGAAGATAAAAATAATATTAGATGAATCAGTATATGAATGATGATGGTAAATATAGTGAATCAGAAGGTAAAATACATACCTGCTTTGAACACTTATGCCCTCTATGCATTTATTTCGCCATATTATGTGATGATGATGTTGCTAATGACATGGAAGAAGTCCCTATTGTAATAGAAATGGTTTACAAAACAAGGTTAGACATCCATAAAACAGATATGTGCCAAGGTATAGACATGGTAAACTCCCTTTGTTTTCTTGAAACACATAAACTCCCTTTGTTGTCATGAATAAAACTGCACATAACATGAATAAAACACGATTCATAAGTATTTGCTATGTGTAGGTATTACATAAGTAAAGTTAGATGAATGATGAAAAGAAATGTGAATTATTTTAACGAGTAGGAATTACATATTATATTCAATTTTTATACTCATGACATTTTGATGTAAAATTCCTTTTTGAAATTAATGATATGGAAGAGCAGCAAATTTTCATTTTTCTTACCTCTTAGAATAATCAAGTAAGCAACGTTGTTATGTTAGTTCAAAGTAAGAGTTCATGTTTTACTTAATACTAAGTTACGCAGGTTATATATTTTGAGTTGTATAGCAACACATACTTATTTGTTCTAAAAAACAGCCACAACACAGAGCATGCTTAATATGGAAGTTTTTTTGGAACTTCATTCAATTCCTACAAGGATATTCGGTTAGCAAAGATTTAGCCCTCGACCTTACATGTAACCGCCATATGTCCTAACGAACTATTCTATCCTCGTGGATTAAATATTATAGTTGTAATACAGAAAAGTGATTTAGACACATGCAAACATAGTTTATACAGCAAGAACAGATGTACTATAGAGGTCAACCAATAATCTAGCACACTATCAAAAATACCAAGACGTAAAGAAAGAACTCAGATTCACAACTAAATAATATGATAATGATTTTATATATCCCTAGTTTATGTTGCTTTCTAGACACAGAAAACGCTCTGGAAGAAGCAGAAAGCGGAGAATATGCATACCAATTATAAACAATATAGGTAATAACCATGAATACAAAGCCTGTAAACAATACAGGTAACAGTTTTTTGTAAAATTTATAAGGCATCGAATAAAAATGAAAATCAAGTGCTGAATATTCCAGCTTTGTAGGCAACAGAGCAAAAGAGTTTACCAATTGACACTTGATATCAATCCAAAATAATGAAAAAGGATCAGAAATGAAAATCCCAAAATGAAAATAAGAATTCTTACACTTAATTTGAATGCGTTGAGCAAACAAGAAGCCGATCTGAGTATTAATAATGGATAAACAAAACCGCGAACAAAAAAAGAAGGAAAGAAAAGAAAATTCTAGTACCTGAGGACTAATTTCTTAATCGTAACTGAAATGAAAGTCGGATGATTTCGGGAGGAGAGAGAAAAAGGGAATTAGGGTTAGGTTTGTTCGTGGAAATTGGTGGGTTGGTTTTGAACTGTGCTGACTGCTGAGTGGAATGTTTTTTTGACGTTAATTTTGTATGGGCCTAACCCAATTCTAACGGTTCCATTTTTTTTTCATGCGGAAGGAAAAAAAAAATTCCACGGAAATAATGGAAATTTCCGCTGAGTTCCGTCACCTAGCGGAAGGAATTCCTTTCGAAGTATTTTCAACGGAAAAACACGGAAACACGGAAACCGGAAATCACGGAAATATTCGGAAGGAAAATGCTGGAAAAGCGGTAAAATGGAAAAATAATCAGCCCTACGTATATGGTTTGTAGTCGAGGGTAGTTTCTTAAAGGTGGTGGAGAAGTATGTTTGTATGGCAATTGTAAGTGGAGGTTAACTGTGTCGATTGTGCACAGTAATGTACACAGACATGTGCGCAGTGCTCTCCCTGTTTGTTTTTTTTTATTTTGATTTTGAAAGCAATGTAAACAAAAAGAAAAAAAATGTGCAAGTGAAATGTAAGTGTGAAAGTGTAAATGCAATAAACTAATTTTATTTCAAATTGTGTAGAGCTTTTTTTTTTAATAATGAAAATGTGAATGGAAAATAAGAAGAAAACATGCACACAAAGAAAGTGCAAAAACAAACAAGATAAAAATACACATACAAGCACACGTAAAATATACATACAAAAATCAAACAACAAATAATTCGAAGAATAGAACACTGAAATCAAAACAACTCCCCGGCAACGGCGCTAAAAACTTGTTCACCGAAATTTTTTCTATTGATTAGAAAAATGCCGATAAATTTGAATTAATTTTACCACAAGCGCACGATGTAAATTTTAGTACATGGCGAGTACGGATCGATCCACAGAGAATTTTCAAGATTTTAAAATTCTCAATTCAATCAAATTAGACCAAAGTGAGAGGAAATTGTTAACTATAAAAAACAAGCTAAAGCTAGAATTAAAATGTGATTTAAAAACTATTAGACTATAGAGCAATTTAGAGGTAAATCCCCTTTCATGATCACATAAATCAACATAATGAAATTATGATCTCTTTTTGGTCATTTGCTGTTGAATATGCAAATTTTTTTTGATGATAATATATATATATATATATACATATATATATATATTCATTTAAATTTATTTGTTAATGTACTATTATATTTTTCACATAATTAAATAAATATTTGCTGAATAAAATAAATAACACAGAATTTAAATTCAAACGGATATTTTATTCAAACAAATATTTGTTACAATTTTGAATAGTACAAATTCAAGCTCTCACTATACATATATATACACATAATATCAATTACAATACAAATATGATTACATCACAATTTATCATTTACAAATGCACCTCACTACATTTCACTCGTTCACTTGTATTTTATCTTCAACTCCATTCCAGATTGAATCCAGTATCTGAGCAATCTGCAAAAATAGACACTGATGCAGTAAAATGAAAATAAATACTTTTGCAGTGTAAAATAAAATGTATTTTGAAAATATTATTTGCCTCGGTTATTTGGGTTGTTCGTCATCATTTAATTTTGAATTCATCATACACGAACAGCTTGTGACATGCACAGTGTATCACTATACATGCCACAAAGTCATGCACACCAATATACACTTGATAAAGTTACAGGGACAGATGAGCACAAGGTCAAACCCAAATCAAAAGCCGCGCTCAACTCAAGTGCAATACAAATAAAGTCACGACATGAGCACAAGGTCAAACCTAAGCTATTAGCTGGATTCAACACAGGTGCAAGTATGACATAATGGGTCAAGACAAAACTGAGGTGGCTGCAGTAATCACTACACACATACATGAAAACCAATTCAATTGAACTCAAAAGTTGAACTCAACAATCCAAATGTACAAATGCAATCACGGTCGGGAGTAACTCAAACTCAATGTAAACAAGTGAATCAAGTCCAGCTACCAACTCGACCAAGACCAGACTGCAATATCAAAATAAAGACACCAGAAAGCATGCACAAGTGACTCAAAGCAATGAATCAAGTGCAGTCACAAATATACAAAACTCAAGTACATATGAACCCAAACAACCCGACTTGTATATCGAACAAATACCAAAGGTTGTACCGCACCAGAAATAACTCAAGTTGATATGCAGACAACACAAGTACAGGATTGAATACAATGAATAGGACCTGGCAGCAATGATGTACCAACAAAATATCCAATCAAGCTACAGATTAGAAGCAAATGCAGCCTCAACGTGAAGCATGCATGCAATAGCACCTAAGTCAATGGTGAAGCACCAGACTTCAAGTCAAGCAGTGGACAGGGAAAATAAATACGAAGCAAATGCCACAATGAAACTGCAGTTGCAAATAAGCTCAGGGACATTAGAGAGTGCACAAACAACACATGCAAGACTATACAACATGAATGTACAGAAACAATGGCACGGCCTCAGCATCAAACAACGGACCCAAAGCATACATATGGTTGCAGTGAGGACAGAGCTCGAGGCCACAACTTGGACAATGCAAGTGCAGACAATCTACGTGATCAATGACCGCATATAAAGCAACAACTCAAAGTTCAATGCAACACAACACAAACTACAACAGAAAATGTGTAATTCAAGTTTAGTTTCAATCAACACAGTATGACCAGAGCATGAACAAGAGTGACAACTGAATGCAAACTGTCTCGAACAATAAGTGAACATCAAGCACATGAATGCACAAGAACAGTGACAAGATGAACACACAAGAAATACATATATACACCAGTTTCAAAAATAATGTAGAAAATTAGAATGTTGACAGAAGAAGCCGTGGGTCAAAAATTCAAGCAGCAATTTATCAAAACAAAGTCAAAATTTTACAAATTCAAATCACTGGCCGAAGCCAACCAAAAATGTCAAGTCAAATGCCGAAGTCATTTTTTTACAGTAGATAATATAAGGAACATAATCAATATCAAGTTTAAAAGTCAAGGCCGATGTCAACAATGTACCAGACAATATACAATTAAAGTCTGCAGTTGACAATGCACAAGAACAAAAATGAAACAGAGGTGGCTACAGGGGTGAACAGACATAGTCAAAGCCTAGTTAAATGTCAAGCTCAAAGCCGCAATGAACAAGTTAGAACACAGAACCAAAATCAACATCGTCAAAAAATTCAACGGCCAAGCAAAGTCAAAACCACGATGACCAAGGAGAAAGCCGTGTAAATCAAGCAATCAAATATATGAAACTGAAAAGGTCGGGTATCATCTCATACATTCAATCAAAATCATACAGCCGAGATAAATTATCTGACAAATTCAAACACATATATGCAAACGAGAAAAATAGGGATTCGAACCCTATATAAACGAACATCACCGGTAAAATTATGCATACGAGTTCGAGCTAAACAGAGTAGAATATATCATAAAACTCGAATCCAAGTCGAGTGTTGTATAAATCAAAAAGGAACAAACTTACTAAATTTTTTCAAATCAAACTCACTAATTGGAAGCGATCATAGACTAAATTGAAGAAGCCACGAGCAATCTAATTGATCGAAGAAAAGAAATCAAAGCATCAGCAACAAATTGAAGCGGCGACTCAATTCCTCCAAAACCCTAGTATTTCGCACAGTGGAACGAAGACGACATTTTTACAAAGCGAATTAGGGCAACAAAATAAAAGAGATAAAGGGGCGGCATTTTTCAGTGTTAATTTATTTTGGGTCGACTCCTTTATATTGTTAATTGGGCTATAGTTTTATATATTAGGGTTTTGTGTTTAATTTGTTTTTAAATTTTTATTTTTCTTTTTGAATTGTGTAAATTCTAGTCATGTGACTAGGGGATGAGCTACGGTGTTGTAGTTCGAGAATTCGCAACTTAGTGGCTGAGTTGTGCTAGGGTTTTGAGCATAGAGTTAAGGCTATTCGATAGGGGGCGTCATGAGTTTACGTGTGTAAGAGTCTGACTGCTTAATTTCTAGTAGAAAACTTGGGGGCAGCAAGTAGGCAGAGTTTTGCCAAAGCTGGTTAAATTCTATGTTGTTCTATTTCTGCATTTATTTTTCTGCATTTATTATTCTGCTATTATCTGTACTGCTATTATTCTGTTATATCTGTGCTGAAAATATTTTATAAACTTCCGCAATAATTTTTTATAATTAATAGTATCACCCTATTCACCCCCCTCTAGGGTAAAATCGATCCTACATTTGTGAGTTTAGTTGATGCATTTATCATAAGCATGGCCTAATTGTGTTATTAATTCACACGTTTAAACCATTAAACTTTAATGCACCCTCTAACCCACTTATTAACTTTAATGAAAGTGACATGAAATTAAAAGTGGAATCTATTTTAAGCATGGCTTAGTAACTATTGAATTAGAAACATAAATCATCAAATTTTGATTCTAAATCCACTTCCATTACCATGATCATATGTAGATGAAGAGGTAATTAGTGATTCATATGACTAAGCATAGCCTATTTGTTTTTAACAACATAAGCTATCAAACTCAATATTAAACATAAAATCACACAAACTTCTAGCTTTACATTAAGCACAAAAGAGACATAAATGAAAAATTGTGTTGTATCTACATGATTCAAGAGAGCTTCGTTACCCCTAAATTTTAGTGATTAGCCACTCATTTTTGTTATCATATCTACATAAGTAGCATGAAACATGAAAGAAAAAGAAAAGGAAAAAGAGAGCAAAGTAAAGAAGAGCATTCTACTTGCATGAAAAATAAATCTATACTACTAAGAAGAAAGGAAAAGAACATGTAGTTAAAAGGAAGCCATAATTAACATTGCATAAAAAAGGGAAAAATATATAAGATGAAAATGGCTAAGTAGCCATGAAAAGAAAAATGAAAACTTGATTTATTTGTGAGCTAAAAACTAAGAGAAGAGAGCCTGAAGAAGAGACTAAGGAAGATGGTTACATGAAACATAAATGGTATTTATACAAGTTAGAAACCCCAATGCATATTTTTAAGGAATGCCCAAAATGCCCTTATAGGAAGTGTGGTAGCCAAGTTACCATTAGCTTCAATAATCACTCATTAAGTATACATGAAAGTGTAATGGTCATTAGCACGTGGATTAGCTTCTACTTTGTACATGAATGAAGGTGGGTAGGTGGGGTCCTCCATGATCTTGGTTTTGAATTATTTCCATCTTCATTTGTTCTCTTCACTCTTATGCATGCATATATCTTCATAAAACCACTTGAAAATTCACTAAATTTCCTACAAAACAACATAGAAAATTCCAAGTAAATTTTCACAATTTAATAAATCCACATAAATGATCATTTTGCCCCTATATGAAGATGAAAATGTGACAATTTGAAAATAATTTGAATTTGGTTTAAACAAGTTAAAATACCCAATAATCTTTTATTTAATTTAAATAGATTAAATATGGTGGTAAAAATATGCACATTTACGTGCACATCAGCTATTACATCAAAAGTATCAAATATTATGAATTAATAGGTTATGAGGCGAATAGCCAATAAAGTCTTGATAAATTTGGTTTTCTTACCATAATCCACAAGCGGATATGTCATCTTTTTTAGTGGAACTTAATTTAAGATATAACAAGCACATAATGTTACATCAACCCATAAAATGTTTGGTAAGTTAGAACTAATCAGCATTACATTTACCAGTTCTACTTGTCTTCATTTCTTTCACCAACTCTTTTTCGTTGAGGTGTACGAGGAGCAGTTCATTGATGTATTGATCTATTTTATTTACAAAAAAAGTGAAATCATTTGCAAAACATTCACTGCCACGATTGGAATTCAAAACTTTAATTCTAAGTCCTAATTACATTCCACTTTAGCCTAATAAATTTTAAACTAATCAAAAATTTTATCTTTGGTTTTCATTGGAAAAACATATGCATTTCAAGAATAATCATTATTAAATATGGCATTGCACTCATTATAATCATAAGTTGTATGACTCTTTAAATCACCTCATCACTATATACTAATTCAAGCAAGTTAGTTTTCCTTTTTATAGACTTAAAAGATTTCTTATGTATTTTTGATTGAACACAAACTCCACATTTGGAGATAGAATCAAAATTAATAAAATATCATCTGAACTTATTCATATTTTTAACTACAATTAACATATCTTAATCTAGCATGCCATAAATCAATATAATCAACAACATAAACAGAATTATTTCTTATTAAATTCAAATTTACCATGCTACTGCAATTGTGTCCTTATCCAATGAACCTACTGTTCTTGGATAACACCAACTTGTCAAACTCATGCACTATATTGGATCCTCCCTTAATCATAAGGTATCTAGAGACAAATTCTTGTAAATATCATGTATATGGAGTACATTGACCGAAGTAAGAATTTTTCTCGCAGTGAATAGGAATTCCGTAGTGTTTTTCCAATAACTTTGCTTTCTAATATTATTTTTTTACAGTGACTTCATTTCTTCTTTGCCAGCTTCTTTGTTGGTGTTAGCGCAAAAATTGGTTACTAACACCCAAATTCGGATGAAAGTACCAAATACCAGTCACAACTCACAGATAGATTATACATGGAGGATATTAATATGAAGAACAACAAAAATTAAAATGAAAGCAGTAAAGAATAATAAATTTTATAGTGGTTCGGTTAACTCTGGCCCACGTTCACTCCAGAAGTTTCCTTTTTATTGCTGTAATAACTGATTATAGTTACAAAATGGTAGAATAGCCTTAGCCTTAAAAATTGAAAGCAAGAGAGCCCCCAGGAAGATCCTTTTTCTGAACCCCCACATGCTGTATTTAAAGGCAAATCCCGAGTTAGGCTTCCTGAGTAGTCCAGGCTCATCAGGTCCATAGCCGAGCCTATATCCTTCATTATGACCGACCCACACTACCATGCCGACCGACCTATGCTGATCCACTCCATACTCTGGTATGTCGATCCACACTACCAAGTCACAGAGTGGCATTCGCTGAACCAACTAGCCGAGACACATCCCACGAAGTTGACCCGAAAAAACAACTAATTGGACACAAGGTTGCTGAATGATGTCATGCCGAGCACTGTCATATGCCGAGCGATGTCCTATGCTGAGCGATGTCCTATGTCGACCAACCTTATATCCCACTGGGGTACCGAGTGACAACCCGAAGCGAAGGACCTTAGGACTCGAAGCAGCTGAGCCCCATTCTATACCGAGCCAGTTCCTTCCAACCCTACCAAGCCACCTTGACTGAACCGCAATGCCGAGCGACCCATGACTTCCAAGCCAAACGACTTATGTCGAATGACCCATGACTTCCAGACCGAGTGACCGATGCCAACCGACACATGACTTCCTCTCCATTCCTTAACCGACCCTTGCCTCCAAGGCCGAACCACATCATCAAGGATGGACGGCCCCACCAAGACCGAGCCACATCACCAACGCCGAACCACACCATTATTCCAACCCACCTTCCAAATGTGATGCATTACCTACCCATCCAGTCGACTCAAACCTATCACATTCCATCCTCGATAACTGAGAAGTCGACTTAGTTAAATCTGCCTGTCCCCGGCCTTGCCAAAAGGCGGGTTAACATTTACCCCCAAAACATGCCTTGCTACTGGTAGGCGTGTTTTGAATAGCCACAAATACGATATCTGAAGTTTGTATGTCATTCACATCCATACTTTTTGATTCATAATCCAATCCATTACCAAGCCATCCTATCCGAGTGCTACGGCCATATCCTGATTCATTTCCGTGACTGTTCCGAGTCAATGTCCGATTCCGAATCCAATAACCAAATCCTTAGCCAAATCCATATCCGGGACCTCATCGGATCCAAATCCTAAACCAAATCTGAATTCGATACCTAAGCTCTAATCCATCCGTACCCAATAACCAATAACTGAATCCATGACCTCTCCGGGTCGATATACAAATTCGGGGACACTTCGGGTCTATGCCCAAATCCTTAGATGTTCATAGCCAATATCCAGATCCATAGCCTCTCTATGTTCTTGCCAAGCGCAATCCACATTTGACAACCTGTATGAAGCAATGTCTCGACCTAAGTCCTAGACCGATGGTGATCCTAGTTCAGTGTCCTTGAACGCTAAATAATGTCATGGCTTAAGTCCTAAGCCAAATCCTGGTTGCTTCGGACCCATACCGAGCATAGTCCATACTCAATGACCTGAAATAACAAGTGATAGATAATATGGGGCCTAAGTCCTCGGTCAAATCCCAATCTCTCTAGACCCTTATCGAGCATAGTCCATGCTCGACGACCTTTTAGCCAAAATCCAAAGGAAAATCCAATCAAAATCCAATGTGAAATCTAAATCCAACTAGAAAACCAGAAATCCATATCAAAAATCCAATCCAAAAAACAAACATCCAAACCAAAATCCAAACCAGAAAACGAGCAAAACAGGGAGTTCAAACCAAACTCCAAAACCAAACCGGAAAAAGGAAGTGTCCAAACTAAAAGAAAAAACAGATTTCACAAACTAGGGCATCATGGTTCATCATCGTCTCAGAGAATGCCTAGAGGCTATCTCCGTCCCCGTACATGAGTAAGCGACTTAGTCGTTAGCCGAAAGTTTGTTACTTATTCCAGACCATCACAGTTAGTTGATGACTAAACGACCACCATTCCTGGGCCTCGCACCATCGTCGTTCAGGGTAGGAGGCGACTGCTCCTGTTCCATCGCCGTATTTCGAGTTTCGACATATTGTCACAACTAATCATTACTTACATGCTCCTCGATTATATCCTTTAGATGCCGGCAGCTGTTAGTGTCATGCCATCCAGGTCATGAAAGAGACAGTGCCTTCCCGTTGCCCTTTCGCGTTTTGAGGCTTCCCTCCTTGCCGACCTTCGATAAGGAAGGCATCCCGAGTTTCCAAGTATATCCATTCCAATGTTGCATTCGGTCCTGTATAAGCGGAGAATTTTGGTTCTCCCCAACGCTTCCTTTTCCCTTTATTCTTATCTTTACCCAAGCTCTCACCGGGCGGTCCTCCATCCTTAACTATGTTTACATTCTTTGATTTTTATCCAGACATGCATCCTCTTGTCGAAGAAATATCTCACATTCATGAAAGAATTCCCCTAGATCCAATGGTGGATCCCATATCAATGACACTTTGAAATCCGAATTATCCTTGGCTCCTAATCTGGAGCTATTAGAACCATTGATGGATCTGGTCGATCCACTGAAGCAACTACCACATGAAACCGAGTTAAGAAAGTCCTGAGCGATTCATCCTCCCTCTGCTTAACCGACATTAGTGTCATCATATTTTTCGGCCTTTTTATGTGAACTCGAAACTATCTCAGCAACTTATCCATGAGTTCTGTCCACCTTCCAATAGATCCATCCTCTAGCTGTCTGAAGCACATAGCAGCTATATCGGTCAAGTATAAGGGGAAACACTGAGCCATAACCTCTTTTGATGCTCCCAGCACTTCCATGTGTCTATTGTATCTCATCAAGTGGTCAGTGGGATCCATCTTACTGTTGTATACTTCAAGAGTGGCAGCTTGAAATCGGACGGATTCCTAGCTATCCTGATGTTCCGGGTGAATGGACTTTTGTTAACTCCCTCCAAATCTCTATTTGTCAAACCTCCGTGAATAGTTCGCTTGATGATTTCAGCCAATCTAGTATTACCTACCAGGGGTTGCCCGCTATCCATGTTTCCTAACTGCCCTCTAAGTCCATGAGGAAATTCTGGCACATACTGCACGTCATGTACTCCTGTATCCCTATTGGCGTCGTGCTGTGTAGCATCATCCATTATCCCTTCATAAACCGGTCCAGCATTACCTGGTGGTGTGCCCCCGAGTCTAGGTCCATCCAGATTGTTAGTTTTTTGTTGATTGGGAGTTACCCCCTATTGGTTCACTCCATCTGCCTACTAGTTGAGTCCCTCTAGTCCGTTCTAAGAACTTGAGCACCTGTAGTTCCTGGTTGTCCAAATTTCCTAAGAAGAGCCTGCATCATCTCCTCTTGTCATTTCATCATCTGCTCCTGCATAGAATTCATCATAACCTGCACCTCGTCTCGAGTTATGTAGATGGATGCATGATCCACTCCAGCTTCGGAAGAGGCTGCTTGACTTCCCTTCTGGTTGCTCCTTTCTACCGCTTGCTTTCTTGTTGGTGGTCTAGACATTGCTTTCTAAAATCCAAGTTCCCAAGCTTCTGAATCCAAAATCCAAGCTACATAATCCCTAATTTCAATTCTTAATGAAAGGACCAAAATGTTAGCGCCAAAATTGGTCACTAACACCTAAATCCAGATGAAAGCACCAAATACCAATCACAACTAACATATCGATTATATGTGGAGGATATTAATATGAAGAACAATAAAAATTAAAATGAAAGCAGTAAAGAACAACAGATTTTATAGTAGTTCGGCTAACTCCGGCCTACGTCTACTCTAGAAGTTTCCTTTTTATTGCTATAATAACCAATTATAGTTACAAAAATGGTAGAGTAGCCTTAGCCTTAGAAAAATGATAGCAAGAGAGCCGTCAGGAAGATCCCTTTTCTGAACTCCCACATGCTGTATTTATAGGCAAATACCAAGTTACTGGGCTTCATGAGTAGTTCTAGCCCATTAGGTCCATAGCCGAGCCTATATCCTTCATTATGAACGACCCACAGCACCGTGCCGACTGACCTATGCTGATCCACTTCATACTCTAGTATGCTGATCCATACCGCTATGTCACCGAGCGACACTCGTCGAACCAACTACGCCGAGCCACATCCCACGAAGTTAACTCGAAATAACAACTACTTGGACCCGAGGCTGCCGAACAATGTCATCTCGAGCGACGTCATATGCCAAGCGATGTCTTACGCCGACCCACCTTATATTCCACTGAGCTACCGAGTGACAACCCGAAGCGAAGGACCTTAGGACTCGAAGCAGCCGAGCCCTATTCAATACCGAGCCAGTTCCTTCCATCCCTACCGAGCCACCCTAATTGAACCGCACTGCTGAGCGACCCATGACTTCAAGACCGAACGACCTATGCCAAATGGCCCATGACTTCCAGACCGAGCGACCGATGCCAATCGACATATGACTTCCTCTCCACTCCTCGACCGATCCATGCCTCCAAGGCTAAACCACATCATCAAGGTCGGATGACCCCATCAAGACCAAGCCACATCACCAACGCCGAACCACACCATTATGCCAACCCACTTTCCAAACGTGATGTACCTATCCATCCAGTCGACTCAAACCTATCGCATTTCGTCCTCGATAACTGAGAAGTCGACTTAGTTAAATCCGCCTGTCTGTGGCCTTGCCAAAAGGTGGATTAACAGTAGGTCTTCACAAGACTATGGTCACATATATGAATAATCTAGTATCTAGCCACCAATCATTATCTATGTTGCTAACTGAGTTTTCCTCTTGCACTACAACCATAAATCAGTCTTCAACTACATTCTCTATTATTTGATTCTTTTGTAGACGAAAATTACAAGTACGTTGGTCGAGCTTGTTCCTAAAATACCATGAAACCTTCTTTTTTTCTTGGGATGACCTATTTTCTTAAACTTTTCTCGTTCTTAGGCTTTAAAATGTTTGCTATGTCAACATTATTTGCCTTAGAATGAAACTCATTTTGTAGAAAATCATTTAATTATCAATCACGGGAGTCCTCATCTATTCGAAGATGACTCTATAAACTATCTAAATTATAATTTGTTTCTACATGCTTTAATTTTTCTTATAATCGTTCCAAGAATAAGGGAGTTTATAAATTAGTATTCCTACTACAAATGATTCTGGAAGATCAGCCTTGGCATATTTAAGTTGATTTATTATACACAACTTTCAATTTACTTGTCCAATAATAGACTTACTATCAATCATTCTAAAATCTATAAAATTGCATAATAGGAATTTATTATCATTTGCCTTCGATATATGGTATTTGTTTTCAAGTGCATTTTAGAGTTCATTCAATGTTTTTAGGCTTCGGTATGCATTTTAGATAGAAGTTGAACGTGCATTCAGGATGCATCCTATACACAGAAAATCATCCCATTTGCACTTTACATATTTCAACTTGAGTGCTCTAAATAGGAGATTGTCTAGTGTGCTAGGTTAAATTAATTGTTATGTATTGATACTTGTACGACTAGATGGTTATCCAATGTTTTCTTTTAGGCTGTACATTGGAGAAACTAGCAAGATGTTAATGGACAAGTTTGACTTAGTTATAGTGAGATAACATATTTTCCTAAGCCAAGGAAGGCTAGATATTAGGACCGACTAAGAAATGTGGAGGCATTCCTTAAAGTTGAGTGATAGTTATTGGAAATTTTTTGCGACTAAAGGCCTGATGGGTACCACTGAGGAATTATGGCATCAAGTCAGAGGTTCGTTATATGAATTTCTAAAATTATATGTTTCTATATCTAATTTTGTACAAACAATGAACAACACCCATAAATATTTTAAAATAAAGAGTTTCTATTTGAAGAATCTTTTTTACAATCTGATTTTTTTTACATACAACAATACTTCTTAAAATTGTTATAGAATTGATTTAAAACGATGGAAAATATTTGGAGATTTTTTTAAATGATAGTGGTAATTTGAGGATAGAAATAGATTTCTTTTGTTTAAAGGGAGATAAAGCTTAAATTGAGTGTGAAAATATTTTGGTAGATATTTTGGTTTTAAGATCTATTAGAAATATCGTTACTAAAACATCCCCTTTTGGCATATTGGGTGGTCATCCCAGTCATTAGATGGACAAATCACTATAAGAGGATATTAGAAATAGATTTTTCGATGTGATCTAGGGATTCGAATAAGATGATTCCATGACATATAAACGATGTGTATAAGGGTTTTGATGATAACGACTCAACGATGGTAGTCATGATAAGGATCCATAAGGATGAGTTTAAGGAGGGGAGCTTATAAATAGAATGATGGCGTGTTCTATTATGGGATTGATGATGACCAAAGGCTGATTGTAGACCTACATTGCTTGACTTTTGATTGTAAGTCTTATCTCGACCATCGAAGTGGCATAATCTAGGCTATTTGCTTTTGATTTTGAGTATAGTTGACTTTATGAAGGTATTTAATTGTGTCACCATCCTAAAGTATAATACTCTTACAATGGTGGTTATTCATTGACCTTATGAAGGCAGTCATTTGCAATAGGCCTTATGGGTCTGAGGATCAAAAATTGATGCAGCTTAACATAAGTAGGTGGTCATATTATTTGAGTATGTAGTCATGACTAGGTGCATATTATTTTGAGGAGAAGCCATGAATACACACTTATTATCCTAAGAATGTAGCCACTAGTGGGTACATGAACTATATTCGAAGGTATAAAAACGATTCGGCACACTGATTATTTAGAAAATTTGACTATAAGGAAGTTCATTGACAACTTTATGGATATACAAATTAGGATGGATGTGGATTAAACATAGGGATTAACACACACATGTTATTTGTTGATATGACAATGTAGGGACTACCTTTTTGGGGAGTGTGCATACTTTGTTTTTGATGAGCTATGTTGATTGTTGATTAATGTATATTTATACATGCATGTTTTGATAAACCTAAGTTTTGTCGTGTAACTCTGTTATGGTCAATTATGGTTGAAGTGTTAAGATGCAGGATATGCATTAATCCATGATTAATATTGATTCTCTGCTGTTAATGAAATGTTACTTTACATGCTATAGTTTGGTTTGCAAGATTGAGGAAGTGTATGTGTTACTATTGTATGTGTGTATGGAAATTTAAGTTCATTTTGTGGATGAATTTGATTATATCACGGTTAATGTTATATGGTCTATATATACTACTTTATATGTAGTTAACTTGCGACCGATATATTCCCCCATACATTGTGATTAAACCAATTAAGATGATATATTGATTTTTCTAAAGATCGTACTGAAGGTGCAATTCTTTTAATTGGAGAATGTAATGAGCTATAATTTGAAACCCTAAAATGAAATTAATCAAAAATGAGTTTTTGAAAAATAGATGAATTTGGTGTTGTGTTAGAACTGTTTTGAACATCCCTCTTAGCTAATCAGTTTGAGATATAATTTTGATGTATTAGAGTTATTATTTGAGAAATAAAGGTGATATAATGTTTAAATAGAATACGTAGCCACTTTGGGCCAAATGGTTACACATGATTGAACCCATCTCATTGCTGATATAAGTAACGCTTAGAAACCTTAGCGAGTAGCTGCCATACTAGTTTCTCTTCCATAATCTTGAAATGTCTCTTAATTGCGTTGTAATAGCGGATGAATTTCGCTAAATTACAAACTAATTTAAAATTCAAAGTGCCCAAACCCCTATATATTATATATCATTGTGAAGCTCGTGATGAAAGGAATTGACAAGTAATGTTCGTTCATCGAGATGGTGCTTAGGTTGACAAGAAATTGTATGAATATTCTTATCCATCAATCTTAGGGTTTCTTAGTCTAACGGTGAAAATGCATCTACATAACGATCAGGGCTTACTGGATTGTAGGGATGATGACTGGAACTTATTGGTACAGTAGGATCATCGAGATGGGCCAAATATTTGCTAGAAATAGCCCTGGAAGTTCGTAGCATTCATGGGTTTTAAGCACCGACGAAAGAGCGGGGTTAGTCGTGGTGGGCCAGAAGGTGCAGCCAGAGATGAGCTACGTGGCAGCAGGTTCGGATCGGTGTAATGACACTATGGGCGACATGACATGGAGGTAAAGTAGAATGACATAGAGGTAATATTTTTGCACTTTAGTCCTTCAAAATATCATATTTACGATTATTTCCTAAAACTTATAACCTCAATTTTTTCTTGCATATTAACTTCAATTAATGTGTAATTTCTTCTATTGGACTAATGATAGAATATTAGACAATTTGTTGCTAGGTCTACTAAGATTAGGGGCTGTTAGAAAAATCATGTCGGTATGCTTTACTTAATTAATTAACTGAATTTTAAAATATAAAATATATATCTACTGATGAAAGTCATATTTATTGATATATTTATGTTTTATGGATGACCGTTTGGTTATTATAATATTTTTGAAGTACCATGCCTTGAATGGATGATTATTGTTGATTGTAACATGTTTGGATGTTTAATTAAAAAGAATTTTTAATTTGAATTAGAAAATAAACAATTGAAATAAAATGGGCAGTAATGAGGTAATTAGATAAATTAACAAGGCTATTTCTATCTTTTGGATGACATCTATAATAACAATGATTTAATAAACTTTTACTAATATCAAAGTATGGAATTATATAAGGTTACTATTTATGAATTTCTACGAGAATTCATAAATAATAGCAAAAATTATATTTTAAATCAAATTTGAGGAAGTCTATTGTTATTTATAAAAAAAACAGGATTTTAAATAATAATAATAATAACGAGTTTGACTGAAAATAGTATTGTTGTGTGCAGATGACAAAATGGTTGATTTTACGGTATCTATGGTAGGAGATATTATTATTAATATTGTTTGAGAAATAATTTTTTTTCCAATAATAATACTAGTAGTAAATATGTTTCCCATAAGTATTTCTTGGATAAACTAATTACTATTTTTAGATGAATAAGAATAATAGAGAGTCTTAGTGATAAAATGAAGTACTATTATTTTGTGAGATAAATAGTAATAATTTGGCTTTGTAAAATGGTGGAGAAATTTCAACATGTACTTCATTATTTTCATGTAAAATAAAAAATATTTCTTTAAATAGTAATGTAATGTAAATTAATAATTTTGGAGGAAAACATGACGTTTTAAGGGATTTGAAGTAACGAGAGTATATAAAGATTTTTTGAAGTATATTATTATTTTGGAATTCAACATATAAATAAAGGTGATGATATAATAAACAATAATAAAATGATTTTATAACTAAGAGAGAAACATTGTCCATAAATATACGGTTTTGGATGGATATAATATGTGATTAATTATTAATTTGAATTATCACATGTGTTGTTTTATGTTGATGAAATAACATTAGGATGTATTAGATTTCTATCTTTATTACTACTAGATGACGTGTAGTTAATTATGGTTATTTGATGATTAATGTTGTGTTAATAATGTTAATTGGATTCGTGCATATTTGATGATATTGATGTTAGTATAAATTTGATGGTATTGATGTCGTGTAACCAAGTCGAAGCGATTAATACACATTGGGTGACATATACTTATATTGATTATGTATTAATATAGTTGATAATTAATAATGTGTAGGTATATTTATGATGTTATTTTCTTGTTTGACGACTGGAGTTCAAATTGAGTTTTGTTCACGTTTGATGGCTAAGTGTGATATTACTGTTATTGCCTCATATGATGATTTGTTGTGATGGATGTGTAGGAATGTTATTTTCTGCTTGTACTAATTTCATTGGTTGCATGGATGTTATGTACTAAAAAGTATTTAGATATAGAGAAGAGCAAGAAATAGAACTATGTGGGATTGATCCCCCAAAGGGGTACGTAGGCAATCTTTTTCTATGCAATAGCCAATGATTCCCTATGGTTGGGGTATAGTGAAATTGGCGTAGTCGCAAACTTAATTGAGATGTTTTCTATTTATTATATGTATAAATGTGTATATGCAAGTTTTCAAGTGGAAACATAGAAGGATAAATTGGTTTAGAATAATCATATCCACAAGATGGTTCGATATTGTTGAATCCTACCTTTTTAGAATTTTGATGATACTATTATATATATCGCACAGTGTTATTTATTTTCTACAGTTATTCTCGATAAGAACAAAACTTGCTATTAAATTTAAGGATTGAAGATTATATCGTCAAAGTAATGTTGTTGTTGTATGTCTAGAAACATATGTACAATATCCGGTAATGATACACACACTTAAGCATAATAGAAAATATTTTTAATCAATCATCGTCCTAAAAAATAAAATCTATTTTTTAGAAATTAATAGAACTAAGATGCCTGGAAAAAAAATCCAGATGTCTTAGTACAAAAATAGGAGGACTTTTTTTTTTTTACTAATTTAGATGTCTGGCCATAACATCAAAACGTCTGAGAAGTTCATTTATAGCCTAAAATATCTCAAGTTGAAACCCTATATAAATTAAGATGTCTGAATAATTATTCAGACATCCGATACACTTTATTTTTTCATCTTCTAAACTAAGTCAAACATCTAAGAGGTTCAAGCAGACACCTGATGAGAGTATCATACGTTTGGTTAAACCTATTAGACGTCTGACCCTTTAGAATTTTATTTTTATATAAAATAACTCAAATGTCTTATCTCCAGACTAGATGTCCAAATCAGTTTCAAAATGAGTGTAGTCTAGAGCTCATAGAATATGTCAACCTGCACCCATCAACACACCAATCGAAAGTCTTGGTGACTTTCGGACCAGCGCTAGAGTCGAGAAGTATGAGCTATTAGGTTTTTACAACATTAGAGAGACTAAAAGTAAACAGATATGAACTAAGATACCTTACCCTTTCAGACTCACAGCGAAATAGAATAAAATATAAATAAAGAAAATCATCTTAGAAAATATCTCAAAATAAATCCTCAAAAAATAGTATGTAGTCAAATACAGAGTATATAGAAATACCACTCATTGTTTGGTAAAAGAAATATTAAGTTCTAATAAGAAATATAGTTACATGGAGAGTAAATAAAGGTTAAGAAACTATTGTGATTACCTCCTGTCTTGTCCTCCTATAGTGAGGGAAAGAAAGGAAAAAGGGCAGATTAGACAAAAATTGGATGAATGAGTGCATGTTTAGTACATAATGATCATGTGGAGTTAACTTTAATTCTACTATTTGTGATCTAGAGTGTCCTACAAGTGTTTGTCTATTCCTAGGGTTCTTGACTTAAGGGTCTTTATTTAACACACACCTACAGTATAGTTGTGCAAGCTCCTACAAGAATCGAACCTAAACAACTAACGATGGTCCATAACTTATAGAGCTACTCAAGATGGGAAAACGATACAATAACTATTTAATATGAAAACGCCACTACTAGCGCTACTCAACATAGGAACACCGCTACTACAACTTCAAAAAATAGGAACACTGCTACTAGAGCTACTCAACATAGGAATACCCTACAACTCTCCCATATGGGACTACATCTCACGTTAAATCTACATGTAACTATCTCACAGAGGTTTCCCTATAATTACCACATAGGAACAAATTTCCTACAACTGTGACTACACATAACCCAACTATGCATCGTGGAGGAGCCCACTATACTAAATCTTCGGTGTGTCTCATCGTATGCATTTGTGTCTACCTATCGACTGTAGTATACATCTCTTATTGAACGCTCCAAATCCATCAACATACAGTATTACACCATGTTAGAATTGTGAATACTAAGGAGTCACATTGTTCCAGGGCCACACCTTTCATCAGGCATCAGTTATTAATGTTGCGCGTCTACCATAGAACCTCTTATGAGTGCCATTTGCGATAGAATCATCCCCAATCAAAAAATCAACCCCATTGGTAATGTACATATACCCAACCCCAGAATGTCCTAGCGTCGTCTCATAAAAAACTAGCTTCCTTGATATCTTTGACATCTCCATATATGTATACAATACGGTTATACATACAATTAATAATTTTATTTCCAAACTCAACCTTAGGATGAGGTTCAAATTACGCATTTCGATCATCAATCAGTTGACCGCTACACCTTATCGGTCGACCACTCAGGTGAATGGTCCATTGGTCGCAGTGTACAATTTAGAGTTTTTTTATTTTTAATTATTGGAATTAATTATTTGTTAATTTGATAGATTGTAGGCTTACACCATAAATATGCTAAACAATCTTTGCAATTTTACCTTATTTTTATTGATATTAAAATCACAGATTTATATCAGTTTAATTATACTTGTTAATTCAGGGTTAATCAATTTTCCAAGTTTTCTATTCAATAATGGAAAGGGGTTCAACTTGGGTAAAAATAATATTAGTCAATTTATACAATTTCAATTTCTAATCCAAATTTCTAGATTTAAATAATTAGGGTTTACAATTTGATTACTAAGATCCTTGATCAGATAGAAAAGTTTAAAATTAACTGTAAATAATCAACTCAATAAACTTGTTCTACTCATCTTAGATCCATGTTCTAGTTCTATTCTCCATCGAAAAATAGTCACCTGCTAGCTTGCCCCTCCTTGATCCGATTTAATGATGCTCTTTTATTTTGTTTTTAAAGAAAATTTAGTAAGTGGAGAGAAAAAATTTTGGTATAGTTTCGATATGCAGCAAGTTTTCTAATGAAATTAGAGTTAGGTTAGGTATTTATTTATCAGGAAATTATTGTGAAGGACAAAAAAATTCAGCATTTTAGCCTCAAGGACAGACCTTCAGTATTTTAGCCTTAAGGACAACTTTCATTAGGTATCAATTTATAGTTATTTATAGCATTTTTTAGGTATTAGTTTGTAGTTATCGGTAGCAGTTTTTAGGTAACATTTTTTAGTTCAGTAGCAGTTTTGGAAGAATGTCTGTCCTTATGAATGATTTTGGAAGAATGTTTGACCTTTTGGATAATTTATAGAAAAATGTTTGTCATTGTGCTTAAAATATTGAGGTCATGTCCTTGAGGCTAAAAATATATGAATTTTTGTTCTTTTAATCAATTCCCCCATTTATTTATAGGGTTACAAAGTGATATGGAGCACTAAGTTGACCCTAGAGAATCATTACTATCATCACAGATGCACATCAGAAACTTAGACAGGAAAAAATATAGTTGGTTTAATAAAATCCATCTGATCGTCGTTCCAAATCATCAAAGTGTACGTCAACAATCAACAACTAAGGTAGACCGATCGACCGTTAGGGTGGACCGATCGACCGCTTCATGTCGACCGCCACACCCGATGATGTCGACCGATAACAATGCTTTATTGGAAACTTTTTTATAATTTTTTTTTTCAAATGTTCAAACGTCTGTAATTTTTTCATATTAACTCCAATTTCAAAGTGTTATATATGAAAATTGTTCAAAAAATCGCTAAGAACGTAGTTGTAGAAGTTTCTTAGTCAAATTTGGATTTTGTAAAAAAAATTCATTTTATTCCTTGTTTTATTTTAAATTTAATTTTCTTATTAAATTTTCCGCTAAATTTCTAGGCCATTATGTATGATTATATAATTCAAAAGTCTAAATTATATAAAACGACTATATTCTAAAAAGTCACTTATTTCTAAAGTTGAATATTTGTCCATACAAAGTCGTGTCTTCTTAATAGATAATCAACTTTTGACAAACCTCTTTATCTCTATAAATATAGTCTAACTTCATTAATTGCAATCATTTATATTCTGTATATTACTCTATGATTTCTAAAGCAATCTAATTCTTCATATTTACTTTCTATAATTCTACACATACAATTCACGATCATTAAAGGGTATTACAGGAACGGTGTATTGTGGCTTATTTGTGTTATGAAGAACACATCAAAGTCGTGATTGAAGCCTTTTTGCTTTGAAATTAGTGGAAGTCCTTATTATGTGTTCGGACGGTATTTGCAAACGTGTTCTCCGGGTGAAGTGAGGGTTGTTGATAGTGAAATTCCTAAGTAGTGCTTAGGGATTGGGTGTATGTCGGGAGGTCCGAACAAGTATAAAATCCCGCTATGCTTTAATCCTTTTGTTTAATATATTATTTATTTATCTACCTTCCATTACTCACACATAAGCACTAAGATCCATTTAGTATAGATCACACTCACTTTCACTTGGTATCGGAGCATGGTCATCACCAAACCATAAAAAAGTTTGTGATTTTTTTAATATGGATAATATTATTGCAATAGTGCTGAAGAGAATCCATAGCACGATCATAATTGTTCACAAGCTCAAATTATATAAATTGGTCAACTAGGATGAGGATATATATGCAAGGTAGTGGTTATGAAGCATGGAATATCACACAAATCTAGTATACTACACCTGCTATTGAATATAGTACTTGGACCACTCCTCAAAAAACTAATGCTACTAATAATGCTGAAACTATGAATATTTTATTTTTCTCACTAGAAAAACTAAGTTTTATAGAGTTAGTGTGTGAAAAACTGCATAAGATATTTGGCGTACCTTACAAATTATTCTTGAAGGAACGAATAAGGTTAAACAAAGCAAAATTTTCATGCTTAAGGACCAATTCTCAAATTTCAAAATGAAACCAAATGAAACAATTACTGAAAATATATTCAAGAATTCAAGACATTACTTATGCTCTAATAACATTAGGTTATTTTTTTGATTTTGATGTAGTATCAAAAGTCCTTAACTCTTTAACGGATGACTAGGAAAAAAAGTGTAAGTATTGGCGATGATGTTTCAACACTCAACCCAGATAAGTAGGTAGGAAATCTAATGTCATACGAAGTAAATTTACAAGTAAAAAGGACATAAGCCCAAGAAATGAAAACTATGGCTTTCAAGCTGAGGCGACTCTAATATTGAGGAGGATGATTTTGTTTTTCTTGCTAAAAAGTTCAAGAAATTTCTAATGGAAAGAACAATTGTTTGGGAAAAACAACAATTCATCTTCTTTAAAGTGCTACGAACGTAACAAGATTGGTCATCTCAAGAGAGATTATCCAAATCTTCAAAAAAAGAAAATTAAAAAAACAAAAGTGACAAGAAATTTAGACGAAAGAAACAACCTTTTCAAGTAACTTGGGATGATTCAGAGACCTCTTTTATCTTCGTCAAAAAATGAAAGCGATACTGAGCAAGTCAATGTATGCTTTTTAGCAACAACAAGTAACGTAAGTCCTAATATATCGTATGATGATTTGTTGGAAATTAATCTTTAACCTCTTGAAAAATTTAAATCTCTTAAGAAAATAAAAATATATATTATAAGAAACGTAATAGAGTTGAATTAAAAAATAAATATGCTAAAAGATGAGAAAACTATCTTAGAAGAAGAATTACAAAAATCACAAGTTACTTGTGATAACTTGACATCCCAACATACAATCTTAAATAACGAGCTATTATTATATAAAAATGAAAATTTCAAGCTAGCAAAGAAAATTGTGAATTAAATTCTTCAATGATACTCTTAATAAGAAATTCAAAAATATAAGAGATAACTTTGATAAACTATCTTCAAATGTTTCAAATTTTGAAAGGGAAAATTTATCAAAAATAATAAAAGCTTCTAGGCCATCCTCTAGTAAACGCGGTTTAAGATTTGGTGGAAAATACAAAATAAAATGTTCAAAAATTAATCTTTTAAACACTAGATTTTTAAAGGAATATAATCTAGTAAAACCTAAGAAAAATACTATTAAGGTATGGTAACAAAAATCTAGCGATACAGAATATATAAACAAATACATAAAAGAATTTTTATGTAATATTCATAATAACCAAAATTTATTTCCAAAGGAAATACCAAACTCCATTGGGTATGGTTTCCTAACATCGAACTCTTAGGACCTTAACATAGGAGGTGGATACCAATTCATATCAATAGTTTTTGCAAGTACCCAACTAGAAAAAGGAGAGAAGGATGCTTAATAGTAGAAGCTCATAGCATATGACTAATAACATAAACATGCTTATGAATATCAAGTACAAAGATGGAGCCACCATTATAGTTGTAGACAACTCTAAAGGATACGTCAATAGTATCGAGGATGTCTACCATTAGGGTATATCTATATCTCCATTAACTACATTTGCCATACTAGTTGAAAATTTAGAACATAATCTTCTTAGCATTAGCCAACTTTGCAATAAGGGTTTAACAATTTCTTTTAAAAAGAAAGTTGTTATATTTTTTATCAAAATAAAATTTTAATTGTAGAAGGAATCAGGAAATGAATTTTTGTATTTTAAATACGAAAATAAATAATGATAATAAATTATGTCTCTTGGGCAATGGTCATGACCTATGGCTATGACATAAGAGATTTTGTCACATTAATTTCAAATATATTAACAAGCTTTCCACAAATGAACAAGTTATGGCTTACTTAAAATAAGTTTTAAAGTTAATAATCCTTATGACTCATGTTAGACGGGAAAATTAACAAAATAATCTTTCAAGTCGAATTTTTTTATTTCTACCCTACAACCTTTAGAATTACTTTATGTAGACCCCTTTGGACCTACTCATGCTAGAACACTTAATCATAAAAAATATGTTTTTACCATTGTAGATGATTTTTCAAGATTTACAAGGACCTTGTTTTTAAATCATAAAAGTAATACTTTAGAGATTTTAAATTTTTTGCTAAAATAATTCAAAATCTTGAAACTTTGAACATTAAGGATTTTACAAATGATCACGATGATGAATTCGATAATGAAGTTTTAATGATTTCTGTAATAAGAAAGGGTAAGTCGCAATTTTTCTTTCCCTGAACACCTCAACAAAATGGTGTTATAGAATGCAAAATAGAACATCGCAAGAATGTGCAATAACATTAATAAGTAGTAGCCAATTACCAAAGAATTTTTGGGCTGAAGATGTGGCTACACCTTGCTAAGTTCTAAATTGTGTCTCTATAAGACCGTTAATTAAACATACTCCATATGAATTATTTGATGGTAGAAAACCAAATGTCTCCTATTTTTAAAAATTTGGTTTAATATGTTTTATATTAAACAAAAAAGATAATTTAGGAAAATTCAATCCGAAAGTCGTTGAAGGTATTATTGCTAGTTAGTCAAAAAATAAAGCATATAGAATATTTAATAAAAAACACATACTATAGAAGAAATTCTTCATGTATTTTTGATGAAAATTATTAAAAAACTAATGTTGAAGATGAAAATTTCTTAATAAATCAACCAGCTTGTCTTAAAAATCCCTCTCAAAACAATATTAATAAAAAATGGTTTAAAACTCCACCACGTATTTTAAAAGATCATCCACTTGATGATGTAATAGGAGAAGTTAATATTAGAGTAAGAACAAGAAATTACCATGTTGCACTTATATCTTATATAGACTAAAAAATGTTAAACAAGCATCTAAAATTGTTTTTTGGATATTAGCTATGTAAAAAGAGCTAAATTAATTTGAACAAAATGATGTATGAGAATTAATGCTAAAAACAAATGACCAAGCTACAATTGGAACAAAAAGGGTTTTCAAAAACAAAGTTGACAAAATGGCAATATAACAAGGAATAAAGCAAGACCAGTCGCTTAGGAATATAATTAAGTGGAAGGAATCAACTATGATGAAACATATGCCCCCGTTGCTAGACTTGAGGAATAAAATCTTGCTTGCCTTTACTTGTCATTATAACTTTAAACTCTTTCAAATAGATGTTAAAAGCATATTCTTAAGTGGTTTTATAAAGAAGATGCGTTCGTCGAACAGCCATCTCTTTTTAAACATGAATTTTTTTCAAATTATATAAACTGGTGAAGATACTCTACGATCGTAAACAAGCACCGCAAGCTTAGTATAATTGTTGGAAAGCATATCTTTTAGAATCAGATTTTACAATTGAAAATGTTGACTCTACATTATTTATTAAAAAGGAAAAAATATATTTCTATAGTCCAATATATGTAGATGATATTATTTTTCGATCTACAAATGAAATCTTATGTCACGAATTTCCAGATATAATGAAACAAGAAATTGAAATATAACATATAGGTGAGTTAAATTATTTGCTATAAAACAACTAAATAATGGAATTTTTTTATCAAGAAAAATATTGCTATAATTTATTAAAGATTTGGAATGGACAATGTGCCTAGTATGCCAATATCAGTGAGCACTAGTCTTCATTTAAAAAAAGATGAAAATGGTAAAGCCGTAGATTAAAAACAATATAGAAGTGTGATAGGATCTCTACAATATTTGGTGGCTAGCAAACTAGATACTACGATGAGTATTTTCTTATGTGCAAGGTTTCAATCTTGCACTAAAGAGTTACATTTTACGATCAGTGAAAAGAATTTTACATCGCATAACCAATACTAGAAATTATTCACTTTTCAATCTAAAAGATTGTCCCTTCGAACTCGTATCATACCGTGATGCTGATTTTGGAGGATGCAAAAATGTAGAAAAAGTACAAATGGAACATGCGACTTCATTGGTCAATCTCTTGTTTTATGGTTTAGAAAGAAGCAAAACTATGTTTCGCTCTCGACTTGTGAGGCGAACACATTTCTACTTCTTTGGCTTGTTCTCATATAACTTGTGTGCAAGAAAATTTATAGGACTATAATATTAGTCAACATGATTCATCGACATATTGTGATAACATAAGCGCTATCAATCTTTCAATTTTTTTTATTAATCATTCAAAAATAAAACATATAGATATACAACATCATTTTCTACATGACGATTAGAGAAGAGAATCATTTCGTTAGAATTTGTAAATTCAGAAAATCAACATGTTGATATCCTCCCTAAATAACTTGCTTAAAATATTGTTATTAATTTAAGAAGAATGTTAGGAATTTATTCTCAAAATGACATTCATTGAAACTAAAACACAATGGCCATTTTAAACCTACATAAAAAATTGTTTGGATTCTAATCAAATACAATAGCACAATAGGTTAGAAAAATAGTTATTATTAGCAACTCTTTCCACATATCTATAATATGAATTGCATATCTAAAAGAAAAAATAAATTATTTTTTGTAAAATGGCGTTCAATCAAAGTTCATCTTTGTCCACCTACATACTTGCCCATTATGTTCGTCTTTCGAAGAATCTAATAAATATACGCCAAAAGAAAAAAGTGCCAAGGAAGTGATCTCTTTTAATAGCTATTTGATAAGACGGCATGACGAAAAATTTGAATAAAAAACATGAACACTCGATAAAAACTAAAAGGACAGAATGATGTTATTATCTCCGAACAAAGAAGAATTCGCCCAGAACAACAAAGATAAGGTAAAAAATTAACTATCATAGGACAGACGTTTTAGCTTTTTGGAGAAATAATTAAACAAAGAATAACATAAGCAGCAATCGTTTTTTTTTTGAAATGGTACTTTATATACAACAAATCATTGGTACAATGTATCCCATGTCAATAAACGTTCGAAAGCAAGTTTCGAACTTGTGACCTCTTGCACCAAAGCCGAATCAACTAACAACTTGGACAATGGTGCTTGTCATAAGCAGCAATCGTTTGGTTTACTCTAGACCTTTGGAATATATAATCCACAAATATTTCCTCTATCCAAATCCAATGTCTCCCTCTAGCTATCATGACCGGAGAAGATCGTTTGATCAATAAATATTGCCATCACTGTTCATACACATACATGCGCACGGGGGCACCCACCCACATATATATATTAAAAATTAAATTTTATGCTTTTTTGCTGACAATATATAGCCAGACGTCTAACCCTTCTATTCAGACATTTCAACAGTGCATCTGATGTGGTTTATACCTTCTCAAACGTGCAACTGTGGTTCTTAGCATTTTTGAAAAAACAAATAAAGAGAAACTTCAAATTTATTACCCTCGTTTATTGTGTACCCACCGTACTAACTCCATCTTTTCAATTTATAAATCTCTTTTTACTCTTTCTACTCATTTTTAACTTATCCCCAATTTTCAAAAACCCTAGCTTTTCTATTTTAGTGGCACCCAATCCCATCTCCAAATTCAAGAATCTAATAAAAAGTCAAGGGAGTCTTCGTTGAAGTAGCCATCAGCTCCTGATCAATTAAAAGGTTGGTTTTGTCATGATGAAGAGAGCATTAAAAGGTAAAATTTCTTATAAAGTTATTTAGTGGATTCTTCTGTAATATTGATGATTTCCTAGCTTATAACTTGGATTCTTTGATGCATAAAGCACAAATTACCTCATTTTTTCAATTTGCTCCAAACAATGTTCAAATTGATACCCTAAGAGTTCATTTATTTTATGCTAATATGGCTATGAAAGGAATAACTCTTCATAAGGATGAGGGTTATCTTTAGACTAGCATCTATAGAAAAGTGATTAAATTACACCATAATCACTTAGGGAATATCTTAAACATGAATTATAATGGAACTAAACTTCAAGATGCTGACATGAAAAAACTGTGAAAGAAATTCTATAGGCCATCGCATATGAGAAAATCAAGTTTCAAAACAAACTTCTAAGTTTTTACGCCTCAGGTGAAGATTATTCGAACATATGCTTATAAATATAATAATTCCTTATACCGAAAGTATTGAGAAAACTTATATCAAGGATTATAAAGCATTGTATCCTATAATTGGTGGTATGGAAATTACTTGGGAAAATTTTATTTAAGAAGAGATGTTGACCTTTTTTATTATCGTAGAATAACAATTTTCTATGGGCCATACATCACTCGTCTTTTGTTAACTGGAAATGTTCCCTTAATGCCTGACAATCCCAACTCTATTTCTAATGCGGATAAAAAGTTCCTTTCTCTTATGCATTCAACGTCACAAATTCATCAATTTATCTTGTACGAAGACTATTTGCTGATATTGAGGAAGAAGGAAAAGGTGTTGAATTTTGTGATATTGAGGAAGAAGATGATAATGATCATAGTGATGAGTGCATAAAATTGTACCTTCTAAAATTTCCGACTTTTACATTCCACAAGTCCATTAAACCCAAGTCATTCTATCACAAAGCCAAAAGATCCTTGAACGATGTCATTCTAAAAGAAATACCAAAATGAAAGCATTCGAGAAAGAGTTAAAGGATTAAAAATTAATTGGAAAAAATTTGGCAAAATTTATCAAGAAAATCAAGGTCACCATTACCACTACTCTACCACTCCTGCACCACCACATCAAGGGACCGGACTAAGAACTTCCCAACCAACCGAGGAGGTTAGTAAGGAAAGTGGGAGTGGGTGTGCAACGTAGAGTGAAAAGGGTGATAAAAAAAATTATCACTTCATGGCTTGGACTGAAGGTATTTTTAAACTTATTATTCATCTTGTACTTCTCATATTGTTATTACATTGAAAACATATTTTTGATCAGTTGCAGTTTGGTTGGTGGAGTTCATGGTGTTATCGTGCATGGTTTTCTTTGCATCACTCTCATATGTCTGTTTATGTTGTTGTTTGTTCATATTGATGTTATTGTTGTAACCTTAATGATAATTTTTTATGTTTTGTAGTTTTAGTTATTATGGTTCCATAACTCATGTAGTTTGGTTATGTGATTATGGAATTATTGGGGTACCTGGTAAAAACTCTGGGTTTGTATTTATGTTAATGTCATATATGTCATTTTATTTAGTATCTTTCTCTTTTCATTTGCATTAATAATGTTGATATATTTTTATTCCTTTTTGATAATGTCAAAGTGGGGGAATAATACAGGGCACATTGATAAGGGAGCATTTGTTATATTATAAATATACATAATTTTCATTATCAAAAGGGGAAAAATGTTGAATCTTGCCTTTTTAGAGTTTTTATGATACAGCTAAATGTACAATTGTGTGTGTATGCTTATATATATATATATATATATATCACATAATGACATTTATTTTTTGTCGGATATTCTTAACAAGAAGAGAACTAGCTACTACATTCAAGGGTTAAAGATCATATCGTCAAAGTAATGTTGTCTTTGTAAGTCTAGAAACATATGTACATAATCCTTGAATGGTTGCACACACTCGAGGATATTATTGGAAGGGTATACTGAAGTGTGGCTTCTTTATGTCATTAAGAACACATTAAAGTATTGATTAAAGCTTATTTTCTTTGAAATTGGCGGAACTCCTAATCGTGTGCTCAGGATGCGTTTGTAAAACTATTCCTTCGGATGAAATAAGGGTTGTTGATGATGGAATTCCTACACAGAGCTTAGGGACTAGACATAGGACAAAAGGTCCAAACCAGTATAAAATCCTAGTATGATTTTATCCTTTTGTTTTTGTAATTATTTATTTAGCTATCTACCATTACTTATATATAAGTACTAAGATTATACTAATATGGATCCCACTCAATTTCAGGGATATCCCGTGCATTATAGTTAGATAGTTATCGTTTAAAGTATTAATGTACTGATGTGCTAGATTTGTGTAGTATTAAATTGCTGAAATAAGATATTTATATATAAATATTTAAATTCCTTTATGTGGTTTCTTTTTTTATGTTCGTTGTTTTAGACTTTTAAATTTTATATGCCCATAGTCCACTATCTTTAATATTCGTATTTAGTTGTTAGCATATCCAATGTTGTTTATTACTGAATTTAGATGTTTAAAATAATGGATCATCATGCTTGGTGTCAGAGCTTAAGTTTATTGATTCCCTGAGCCTTAGGTAAGTTTAAATCAGTTAAGATAGTTTAATTTTGCAATGCCGTTAAATTTTGGTGATACAAGACCACATTAAGAAGGAAATAAATATGCAAAAGAAATAAGGATTAAATTTTGTTTTCCCTAATTAATAGGAAAATTTGATTATATTTATTTCTTTTACTAATTGGTTGATCAATTTATTTTTGTCATATAATATTAACTTGGGTATTAAGTTATTGTTACAAATCCAGGCTAGAAGAGAGAGTGAAAAAGTATAGAAAAATATTTGGTACTTCTCTCTTATCCTATTTTTTTCCTTCATCTCTAAATGCTCAAAAGCTATTTCCATAGAGATCAAGACTCCGTTCTGAATCAGGTTGTTGATTCTAGTTTTGCTGCGTTTACTTTTATTTGGTGGACTAATTGTATACAATTGTATTTTGAGAATCGATATAAATGGTTATTGCATGGAGTTTTGCTTGTTAGTTTTGTTGATTTCTTTGTGTTTTTAGAAATATCTTCATCGTTATTTGTCTTTATATATTGTTATTTTCATCCAATACTATCACTTTGTGACTTGGGTTATACAAGTTATAGGATATGCTTTTGTAACTGTTTCATTTGCGCAACAAAAATTCTAACAGTTTAACCACTAACACCTTATCCTAAAATGATGTTTTTTTTAAATGACCTTTGTATGAAAGATAAATAAAGTATGAGTGGGTTCAATGAACATTTATAAAAAGGGTTAAGTATTGGTTATGGCCCGAGTTGCACACGCACAATGTGAAATTATAATTGAAACTTGACCTTTTACACGAATAATAGTTATTTGGAAATTTTATGTAGAATAAATTTCCTATTTTAAAGACGTTTTATTAAAAAGGGGAGATGACTATTTTAGACCAAAAATGATTTGTTGAAATTTTTGATGAGAGTAAAGTGTTTAATTTGGGAAATAAAATATCTTCATGAAGATATTTTCAAAAGAAAAAGTGAACATAGTAAAAATATTTTATTTGAATGAATTTTTTAGTAAATAAGTGTTTTGATCAGATATTAGAAGCAAAATTCAATCTCTGGAGAAACATCGTAGTATGAGAAATTTCTGTTTTTTTTGAAACGTCCCTTAGAATATATTTATATAATGGTGTTATGATTTGAAACACTTTGTTAGAGGAAGAACTTCATCTACGAAAAGATTTTTTTTTTAATAAGTATTTTATTTGAAATTACTTTTGTGGAAGGATGCTTAGATTAAAATATTTTATTTTGATAGAAATTTTTAATGTGAACATTTTAGCTAGAATTATTTTTAGTTTTAAAACATAATTCAAAAACATATGGAAAGATACTTTGTAACCTTATTATGATTTAGAATACTTTGTAAAAATATTTTTCTATGGGATGTTTTAGAAAGGAATATTTTTAGTCAATAGATATTTTAGTCTATACTATAAGGTTTGAGGGGTCTGTGTTTAAAAAAGATATTTTAAGGAAGAAAACTATTTTAATGATAGTAAATGATTTTTTTTTTAAAATCACCTTGTTGGGAGAATATCTAGTGAGAATCTATATTTTAAAGAAAAGAATATTTTGTTGGAACATTATTTATAGTGGATATTATACGATTTGAAGAAGATTCATAAAGACATTTTATGGGAAAGTTATTCCCATATAAAGACATATTGTTTTCTTTAAAGAAGCATACTATGGTAGAAATATTTTATTTGGAAAGTTATTTTATTGGTGGAAAAAATTGAAGATAGTTTTATGGAAGCATTTATATTTAAGAAGTGTCATTTTAAGTAAAGAATGCAAAAAATATTCCTTTGAGAGAAAAGTTTTGTTGAAGAAGTATATTTGATCCCAAAAGGCCTTTCGTTTGGAAGTTAATTCTGGTTATAAGGATTTTTATTTAAATGGTACTTTGATATATGATGTTTTGGGGAAAAAACATTTTTGGGGAAAGAGTTTTGGTTGAAAAAGACCTAAAATAAACAAAAAAACCAAACATTCGATGTGTTTGTTAAAATGTATTTTACTAAAAAGATGGTTTTGTTTGGAAATTTTGATAGATCACTTTGAATCTAAACTTTGTAACCTAGGTTGTAAGACGATGAGATAAGATGAGTTTTAATTTTTCCTAACACCCATTTTAACGATGTTAGATTTAGGACCATTGTTTGTGATTTTCCCTAATAAGCTATAGAAACGTCTAGTTATAACCTTTCATAGAGAGAGCATGGATATAAAGAAGGGACTGCCTATTTTGATGTATGGGATTGTGACCTTTTCATTATGTTTATTTACTTTGGTTGAGTTATTTGTATTGAATTGTTGCTTGTTAAGTTATTTACAATCAAAAAAATTGTACTTCTTGTTGCCTGTGCTTACTTGTTTCACATCTTGCTTATTTGGGTTGATTTCTTTTACTTATATTATGTTGTTGATTATTTGTCTTACGATGGTTGATTTGATTATATTTTTTTGATTGGTTGTTTATTTGTTTGGTTTTTTTTGGCATATTGTGATTGTTTATGCCATGTCCTAGCTACCTATCGACCTTTGTACAATAAGGTAATTATCCAATTCTTCATTTTAGTATATTGTACATTAGAGAAACTAACAAAATATTATAGGAAATGTATGGTTTAGTCATAGTGGCATAGCATAACTTCCTAAACTAAGGAACACTAGATATTGGGAGTGATAAAGAAATGTCAAAATGTTCCCTAAAGATGAGTAATAGTGCTTGAAGAATTTTGGTGACTAAAGACTTGATGGATACTACTAAGAAATCAAGGCAGTAGGTGAGAGGTTCATTATATGGAGTTTTAAAAATATACATTTCGTAATTTACTTCGATATAAATAGTGACCGGTTTCCATAAGTATTTTAAAATAAGGAGTCTATTTCGAAGATTTTTTTACGATCTGGTTTTTTTGTATACAAAATGATGCTTTCTCAAAATGTAAGAGTATATTTTGAAATGTATATATCAAAATAAAAAATATTTATTTTGAAATATTTATGAAAAAATGGTTAACTACCTTATTATACATCTAAAAGAAGATCATAAAAGCATATTTCGAAATAAAATGTTTCTATTTAAAAAGCATTCCCAGGTGGGTGGATTTACCTACGATGTGGTTATAATGTAAATAAATAGTCAAATTTCATTTATATATCGTCTTAGAATTAAAAATACGATTTTAATTTGAAACACTTGTGAATTAAAATAATTGGGAAACCCTATGCAACGAATTGATAATGCATTCATTATAATTATATGAGGGAAGGATAAATTAGCGTAAACTACTTTTAACTCTATTGATTTGATTATATGATAAGTGAATTGATAAAGACGGATAAAAAGTAAATGAATATACCCTTTGGAATTCACCTAGATTTTATTTTATTAGATTTAAAATATACATAGACAAATGGTTGAATTAAGCATATATAATTGAGAAATATATACATATAATTGATTAAAATAAGCATAGATAATTAATTGAAATATATGTAGATAATTGATCAAAATATTATTGCAATTGTTGAAATAAAATACAAGAAGTTGGGCATAAATAGAATAGAATCATACCAAAAATATTTGCATAACCACAAGAAATGAACTTTACATTCATATTTGATTCCTCGAAGAAGGTGGATTGGCGATTCAAAGATATATTTATTGTTATTCTCCTATGAACCTTATTTTATCTATCATATAAATTTCTGTTGTATTTTGATTTGGAGACTCTATTTTTTGAGTTATTGTACAGACCATGGTTATTCTAGGATTATATTACTTTAAGTTATCTTCAGCACTAAAATTCACTTCCTTCTACTGTGAGATCTTAAAGCATTAAATGTTTTAAAAAAATATTTTTGCATGTGTCATGCAAACCATAAAACCTATCAACTTGTATTTCTTGGCATGAAGTGAGTTTAAATGCTATTTTGGCTTTTGAGTTGGTATGTTCGGAGGTGTGGGTTGTTACATTTGGTATCAACGCATAGGTTTCTAATTCCTTTGGGATTATGCTTGTACTAAGAGAATATATTTTAAAATTTATTATACATATAAATATGACACAAAACACCCATTTATTCCAGTAATACTTAATAGTCTCTGAGGAAAATTGCTAAAAAAAATCCTATTTACAAATAAGCGAGAATGCACAATCAAAAAAATAGTTCTAGTGAAGATGTTGAGGTTCCAAGCATGAAGTTTCAATGTGTTTCCACCGGTATCTACAAAAAAGAGGACAAATTGAACTGAACCCCGATGGAGAGCCCACATCATCTACGCATGAGGCTGCCCCAGCTCCTCCATCTTCTTTGGACTTTCCTAAGTTATGTTGGGATTTTCAGAGTTTGGGTGGAAAGAAATACTTCGAGAGAGAACACTTTAATGATATGCGAGTACGAATGAGGAACTATTATTGGATATTTGTTGTGAAAGGTATGGAATATGTAATAAAGGGACAATTGGCTTCATAGCATTTGCAAGGAGAAGCATCAAACTAGTGGGATCTTATCATTACTAAGACATATAAGACTGGAATTACTTAGACGGATTTTAAGAGGCATTTTGAGACAAGTTTATATCAAAGGTGGAGTACGTAGTAGAGCTAGAGAAGTTCTTTCATTCAAAGTAAGGAGACTGTAGTGTGAAGGAGTATGCCAATGAGTTTAATTAGTGAGAAAAGTATGACAAAGACTTATCAATACCCCATGAAAAAAGCACAATGGTTGGCTAAGGGATTAGGTCAATCTTTAAGGGATATTGCTTGAAGCCATGTATCCACTAGGGCAACTTTTGGGAGCTTGGTTGAGATGGCACTGCAGAATTCAATCATTAATGATGGCTCTAAGAAGGTGGAAGGGAAACCAGTTCTGTAGAATCAATATAAGAGTGGAATGTGGGCTCAAGGCAAGATAAAGAAGTATAAGCTCAAGTATAGATAGTGCAGTTTCAGAGGGGATTTGGCTAAGAACTGCAAAATAAATTTAGTAAATATCAAATGCTACAATTGCAATCAACGTGGTCACATGAAGAGGGAGTGTTCGACCTTGACTAAGACCTCTACATAGGTGGTTCCAGCTTACGCCCTTGATGTTGTTCTTGGCTCAAGCGTCGCCCTAGTTGTGGAAAAAAGGAAGAAATTCATCATAGAAAGTGTGTTAATCCTTTGTGATTTATTTATTCATAATTTATTTGACACCAGGACATCTCACTCATATTTATTTTGAGTAAGCTAGTAGATTAATTTCACCTTGAGATTAGAATACTTATAAACCCTGTTATAGCATCGAACCTTATTAGAAGGATCGATTCGTTTACTATGAACTGTAAGGTTTTAAAGTCATATATTTTGGATATCGAATTTGATTGTGATGCTTTTGTATTAGGATTTTCTAGCTTTTGTTTAATTTTGAAAATGGACGATTATATATAGAGGAGTACTTATGATGGAAGGTCTTTTATTTGGGTGCTTATAGTGGGTGTGGTCTTAAGGTTTACTATGACCAAAAAAGTTTGGTTATATTGAGTTACATATATTTTCTAGACATGCCACACGATGGGTTAGCTTCACTACGAGTGGTTAATGACCATTCAGATGTCTTTGCTAAAGTTTCTAGTCTTCTTTCTCATAGGAAAATTGAATTTTGGATTTATTTAGGAGAGAATTCTAGACCTATTGCCATACCTCTTAGGCATATGGCTCCTAGAGAAAGACAAAAGCTTAATAACCGAGTGAATGAACTATTAGAGAATGGGTTTATTTGGAGGTGTAATTCGAATGGAGAGAAAATACTATCTTTGCTACCAAATCGGATGGTTCTTTAAAGCTGTGCCTCTATTATTGTAAATGAATAAGCTGATAAAGAAGAATCATTATCCACTGCCATGTATAGACAATCTCTTTGGTTGGTTAGGTAGAGCAAAGGTATTCGCTCAGGTTGCTTACCTATTGGATTCCTTTAGTTACGTGTGGTCGAAGAATATTTAGAAGACCACTTTTTGTATAGCTAGCAAACTCTATGAATGGTTAGACATGCCAATTAGACCGACCAATGCACCAGCATATTTCGTCGACCTCACAGGCCATGTTTAGAGGATTGATGAATAAGTTCGTGGTGGAATTTGTTGATGATATATTTATCCATTTGAAAAGCGAGGAAGAGTACAGGTTGCTTTAGAAGAAATGCTCAATACTCTCTATAGCCATAAGTTAAAGGTGGAATTTTAGAAAATCCACTTTTGGCATAAGAAGGTGCGCTTCCTAGAACATGTCGTTTTCGAGTATGGACTAGCAATCGATCTTAGTAATATCGTTGCAGTGCAAGTTGGAATGTATCAAAAAATTCTACGGAAACAATACGTTTTCTTAGTTTGGCTGGGTATTATAGAAAGTTCATTAAGGACATTATAACGATTTCTACAACGTTAACACACCTACCAAGAAATTTTTTGTTTTCTCATGGAACTTGGAGTGCAAACATGCTTTTAAATAAAAGAGTTGTTGGCTAGTACTCCTATTTTAGTACTCTCTAATTGTTCAAAAGCATTTAAGGTATATATCGTTGTTTGTGGTATAGGACCAAGCATTATTTTTTATGCAGAAGGATAGAGGATTGTGTTATGCTAGATGACAATTAAAAATACATGAGAGAACCTTTCCAACCCACGATCTTGAATTGATAGCTATCGGTTTTGCCCTCAAATTATGGAGGCATTATCTTTTGGAGGAGCGATTTAAGTTATTCACAAATCTTGTCTTCAAAATATTTTTTCTTAGCATTATATGATGCAATATCTTATATACACTAGGCAAAGGTAACACTGTAGACGATGCCTTGAGCAAAAAGCAAGCGATGCTAGACTCTATGTTATTGGAATGGAAGCACTTAGTTCATTCCTACATTTGACTTTTGACCTTCATTAGACCTTACACTAGGGTTGCTAGTGGCTTTAGATGTTCAACCTTCACTTATGGACCATGTTGGTTCGAGTCAGAAGCAAGGCAAGGAGTCATTGGGAATTTTTGGTAAGCTAAACAAAGGAGAATATTTGAGTCATTCAGATCATTATTCCATCGATTCTAGAGGATGGATGCGAAGTGATGGAAAATTGTACTTTCCTCTTATTAAGGAGTTGATTGCGTTGATAATAAAGGTGTTACGCCCAAAATATTTGTAACATCCCATATCTAGAAGCAAAAGCTAAGCACTATAGATGCTGCAGTCATCTGTAGTATTTACTTCTGGTGACATAATACAGTAATGCTAATGGTATTCATAATGTCAGAAGCATTTAAATATGAATAAAATCACAGATTTCAAAAAGCAACACTTTGCTGATTACATTTCAAAACAATATCATATTCAAGTTACGAAAATTTCCAAAACATTTCCTACACAATGACTAATAATAATTTTCAATAATACTCAAAGAGCGACATATGACTATGCCCCGTTGGATGATCAAGGCAATATAGTCATATCTGACTTAATACACAGCAGAACCAAAATAAAATAAATTAAAACTCCTATAATAACTATCCATCAGCCGCCCGCTCATCTTCAGAAGCTTGTTTGCCAAAATCTCAAAAACCTAAAAACCTCAACCCTCAGCCTACTCAAATCAATTTTGAGCACCCGAGAGTTTAAGGGGAAACAAAAACTTTGAGCTAGACATAAAGCCTGGTGTGAATAATATTGCTCATCTCTATTAACTTATGTTAAGTGAGACTATGCCGCTTAGCGGAACGGGTTTCCTCTCACTAACATTCCTTTAAAACATATCTTTTGCAATTCTTTTCTTACAACCAAAACTGGTCAAAATATCTGTAAAGTGTCATTATGTAAGCATACATACATATATATATATATATATATCAAGTAATAACTGAACCATCTGTTCAAACACAAAAGTTTTGTTTGGCTAACTTTTACCCTTTGCTGACTCAGGCCTACCAGACAACATCAAAATTTATCTAACATCTGTTAGACACTCCTCTTCTTCTAGATGATTTATCCTTAACTATCAGTTAAACACTTCTCTTCTGGTCAGTCTATTCTTAACTTATCATCTTCCAAGATCGCCTAATCCTAAAGGTTTTGAGGGCTTACCAATAACCTATCCGTATACAAAAATATATTCCTTTTTACGTGTATCCATAATTTTAGCCTTACCTATAATGAAGCCCTACATATTGGAATTTTAGACTAAATTAGTTGGGGCTAATAGCTAATGTATAAGGCACAACCCCGTACTAGTTCCATCTGGAATCTAATATCTGATCCATTTTACTTAAGGATATCTTTCCAAAATTTTCCTTGTAAACCTTTTCAACATGGTTTAAGACCTTTAAATCAAACTCAAACAGGGAAAATTATATAATTTCTATGCTTTACTCAAAATCATATTGCCATGTTTTATATATACTTTATTTAAATCATAGTTGATGAAAACATTTAACTTTTGAAAGTTCCCCTTCCAAAAACATTGAAAGTACCCCTTTCGAAACCCTTGAAAATACCCCTTTCGAAATCATTGAAAGTACCTCTTTTGAAGCCAAGTAAAACCCATTCTTTTATCTAGGTCGACAGGCCAAAACCTTCCTTTCGAAACCATTCTCAAAACCCTTTCGAAATCATAGAAATTATTTCATTCAAAAGATTTAAAAACCATAAACATCTTTCTTTTAAAACCTTTTTAAACCTTGCCTTTCGAAACCCTTGGAGAACCTTTCCTTTCGAAGCCATTCGAAACCATCAGAAAATTACACCTTTCGACTCTTTTAAAATCTTTGGGGAATCAACCATTCAAAACCTCCTTTAAAACATTTTGAATGCATTAAATCTAAACCTTTTAAAAGCGCTTGGGTTCAATTTAAAACATGTGGAAACCTTTCGAAACCATTTGAAGTTTACTCCTTCAAAACCCTTTGAAAAACGTTTGAATCGAAACCATTCAAAATCGACTCTTTACAAGCCAATTAGGTTATACTCAATTTAACAAATGGGTCATAAAAACTTATAGTCGAAAGCCTCTCTTTCAAAAGAATTTCCTAAGTAAAAAGTGATAGAGTCGAAACCATCTCTTTGAATGCACAGGAGAAATGGGCATATTTCTAAAACAAAACAACCCCTTCGAAACCCACTGGGTCGAAAGGTAAAAAGGTGGCAGCTAGCTGTTTCGACTTTGTCGAAAGCATTCATTTAAAAAAAAGATGCAACCCAATCAAAACCATTTCCTTTTAAACCATTTGACCTATTCGAAACCCAACCAAGTCAAAAGCATCTTAGTCGAAAACAAGCAGGCGCATTTCCTTTAAAACCAAAACAATGCTTCGATCCTTTTGAAACCCCATGATTTTGGCCCTAAACCTCTCGCCTACATCCAATTTATTATGTACCAGTTGCCTAATAACATATGTATTGGTTTTGACTGCGTGGAAGGTTATAGTATGGAGGCGGAACTTGTATCGAAGGAGTCAAAACAGTAAAAAAAACCTATTTATTTGTACTTTTAAACTATTTCTTTTGTACCTAACCTGCATTGTTTGTCTAAATCTGATTTGTTCCCATATTAATTTTTCCAAAGTACTGCATTTTTTAGAAATAACTAATTCAATTTGTTTTGGAAAAAGCCCATTTTCTCCCTTTAAAAGATATAAAACATTTAAGTCCCATAACTTAAATAGTTTTATATGCCAATCAAAATGCTTTGGAAAAATTCCAGAAAATCTCTTTTAATATGTTTTTTAACCTATAAAAATTTGAGACCCCAACCATTTATGATTTACCCATAATCTTTATACCCAAAATACCATTTTCTTTACTAGAAAATTCATATTAAATCCAGACAAAGTCCAAAAATTATGAAAATTGAAACCCGTCTCCAAAATATTATTTCTAATCTTCATAAAAATTCTCAAGGCATAAAGATTTCATTTAATAGGGTTTTACCTTAAAATATATCATAAAAATCAACATGAACATGTATAAATCATTTACAAGTATATATAAACATTCCATCATTAAAAAACATGGCAAGGGGTAAGGGGTCCTTCTTGACTTTGAAGAGGTTGAGAGTTCGAGTCCCTTCCCTACGACCTATAGCCCTCTTTTAGGATAACATTAAAAATCAACTTTGATGTTGTGGACTAGTTGGATTGGGCTCTAATCTTCGGATTATGGTTTTTTATTAAGTGAAAGAACTAAACTTCATTAAATTCTAAAAGCATAATGGCCTCCTCCCCCTTACGAAATCGACGGCCCTCTTTGCTACCCTAACCCCTACCGTCTCCTCCAGTCCTCTACCTCTTCTTCCTCGTGACACTGTATCATCTCTGTCTGTATGGCCAAGAATAGAAAACTCAAGTCTCGCTTCGCTGCTTCAAATTTTTCGTCTTCGCTTACTAGATATGGTCGCTCTTTTTTCGCTTCTGAGTCGTTTCCTACTCCATCAGCAACTTCTAATCCAATGACGCCTTTGATCCCGTTATCTCCTTTGCCTATAGATGTGGGAGTGTTAAGTTCCCTTTTATCGACTCTTGCAACTGATTTAGCGAGTTCTTCATCTACGGCAGTTCCCTTGTCAGGTATTTCCTTAGTTTCACCTTCGTAATCGTCGCCTATTTCGAACTTATTACAGTCAATTGGAAATTGGGTAAAGTCTGATTGCATTATTAATTTTGGGAAACAAAAATCTATTGTGATGAATGTTGAATTGGAGACTGACTTGTCTGATAATACCGCCCCAATCTCTGGTGATAGGAATAACGTGGAGATTTGCAGGTTGAACAAAGCGATGGATGCGATGATGCTACTGTGCAGTGTTTTGTCTCAGGCCCTATTTCACCAATTCCTAATTCTTATATTTTCGTATCTCCTTCTATCGTATCCCAATTTGAGTTGAATGAGAATTAGGTAACATGGTTAAGGGATTTGGTTGCACTAGAATTGGTGCTAATGATATCGAGGGTTATTCGCATGACACTGACTATGCTGTTGGTTCAAGGTAGTCTTTTATTGCTATCGTTGTTTCTCCTCTATCTAAAACAAGGAATGATAATTCTACAACAACTGTGAATGTCATATCAAGTTCTAATCCTACAAAAGTTTGTGCCAAAATTGTTAACTTCCCTGTTGTCGATAAAACAGCTTGGTCTTCCTTGTTTAAATCATTACCCAGAATTGCTGGTTCTTACTCCCTTTAGAAATTTAGCACTCAGGACATAAATGGGGTTGGCGTGCTCCCTCCTGAAGTGATTATGGAGGCAGTGAGCTAATCCTGAAGTGATTATGGAGGCGGTGAGCTAACGGTCCGATCACCTGGTTGGTTTTTTCTAAATACTTCATCATCTTATTCAGTTGTTAGTGAGCAACGTAGGCGCGTATGGAAACCGAAAGGTACCCTTCATGTTCAATATATAATTTCCTTTTTCTACTTTATATTTGGAAACAATGAAGACCGACTAATAGTTCTTGAGACCAGCGCTCTCATTATTGAGGGCAAACCTTTTATTATCACTCCTTGGAGCATTGGTATTGATAGAGCACGAGAGCAAGTTCTCTCGATCACGGTTTGGGCCACTTTCTCTAACATTTCATATGTCCTCCAACCTTCGATTGGTCTTAATTAGCTTGCGAACCTTATTGGTGAATTCAAATTCTTTGACGCTAATACCGTTGCTCATAAGAATTTAGTATTGACTAGAGCATTGATTGAAATAACCCCGATTAATCCACTACTGAAGATATTGAAAGTAATAATTATGGAAGCCACGAAGTGGAGGTAAATGTTAATTACAGCCGGCAACCCCTTATTTGTATACTCCATCAGTCATTTGGACATTCTGTAGAGAAGTGTTCTAGGAGTACTCTTCTTCCTCCTGCTGACAAAATTCCTCTCCCTAGGATGGAAATGAAATGGGTTCTCAAGGTTAGAATCTCACTTATCTTTGATCCTGCTGTTTCTGATGCTCCTGGCATGGAATCGGAAATAAAATATCTAGTAGTTAGTGTTTCTGATGATGAGGATATTGTTTGGGAGCCTGAAGAGAGTTCTTGGATCCACGAGGTCACGAAAGCGAGGTATGACCCGCAGATGCATAGTTATCGTATGTTCTTAGGTGGTCCTGACGAGACTAGGAGGCTAGTGTATCATGTACAAGGTGATGGTCTTTCTCTGACGACCACTGGTATTGGCGGTGCAAGAAATTGGTGGCATTTCTTAGATCCTACATAAGATCGGATTTATCTCTACTCTCCTCTTTCGAAGTCTTATAACCCGAATCCGGTTAGATATTTTTCTACTGTTCAGCATGTTACAGGACCCTATACTGATGTTGATATCAGTCATGACAGGGTGGCTTGTGTCCTTCCGTGTAGTTTAGGCTCTTTGTTTAGCTACTGTTTTCCTTTGTTTTTGTGTTATGTGGTCTAGCCACTATAAAACCATAATTTAGTTGTTATGTGCATGTATAGAACACATGTTCCTTATTTATATTCATAGTGGCATGGCCCACTTTAAAGCCGGTTAGCTTTGCTAAAAAGATATGGTAAAAATTGCAAATCAATTCTGAATACCCTTAAAACCGAAAAAATCAAACAAGATATATAAACGTTATTCACCTTAACCTTTGTGATTATAGAGATTGAGATATGAATAGATTTGATTTGCTTAAGCTTCTTCCTAGCTTTTCTTCTATCCTTTTCCCCCTTTTTCTTATCAATGATGGCTAACCATAGCTATGAATTTTTTTGAGAATGAGTAATGAACGTGATGGAGTGTACATGACCATACATTAAGAGATATAGGAATGACTTTCTCATTTTACCTCTTCCTCTTATTCATTTTTAATCTTCCTTTAATTCTTTAATTAAATGGCACGACTACTCCTTTAATAAAATCAAATCTCAATCCTCTAATCAACACATTATTTTATATAATTTATGTAACTAAATATCCTAAATAATGTTACCAAAAATTTGGAGTGTTACAGACACCCCTCCTTAAAAGAAATTCTTCCTCGAAATTACGATAAGGTACACACAAAACAAACAAGAAGGTAAAACTTACCATCAAACAAATCAGGATAAGCATCTCTAATCCTGCTTTCAACCTCCCAAGTACTGTCACTATCATTATCACTTATTGGACTTTGACTAATCTGACCATCTTGGTTATAAGCCTCTTCTCATATCTTGCAACTATGTGAACTGGCTTCGTCACTTTGATCAAGTCCGATTCTACCATTAAATCATCTAGCACTGTAGGTGCAATATCAGTCTTCGAGTCTCTGACACACCTTCTAAGGTCAAAAATATGAAAAACATCGTGGACACCTGTCAAACTGCTTGGTAACTCAACTCTATATGCGAGTTTGCCGATCCTCTCAACAATACGAAAATGTCCAACGAACCTCGGTGCCAATTTTCCTAATCTTCCAAATCCGATCACACCCTTTATCAGTGATACCTTAATAAAAACATGGTCTGTAACATCCCGTCTTTTCGCACGCTTTAAATCGATGACAAACCACACACGTCAGACTTAAACCATACAAAAGGCGGATTGTTATGGGGTAAACAAGAAGAAGGGAAAGAAAAACAAAATAGAATCTTGCAGCGGAACGATAAAATATAATAATCAAATATACAGTTCATGAAGCTGTTTTAAAAACATTTAATTATATTTATACAATACATATCAGAGTTGCACGTACCAGTGAATAATAATCAATGCAGCGGAATACAGTGTGTAGTGGAACAATATAATATATATAATAATAATAATGAAATCTTCGTCTTCGTCCTCTAGAAATAAATCTTCAAATCCTGAAATGCTCGGACTGACCCGAGCGAATTGAAAAGACAAAACACTCAAGTCAGAACTAAAAGATCTTATGTAAGTTAAATCAAGAGTAAATAATATGAGTGGAATGGCGTCAGAGATGTTTACGGGATTTGACATCTCCTATCCAGTGTCTAACGTGAGTGCAGTAACTCAAAAGATGCTCGGGATTCACATCTCCTAAGGATCCGTTAAACTATCTACTATGTAGTAATATACGCTATTATAATAGTGCCTAAAGTAAAGTATAATATACTGAAAATAGCGTTAAGGCTTTACATTGTCCACCTTAACACACTTTTATATTCCCAAAGTCTATACAGTACCGTAATCTCCCCCGTACTGGGCGTCGTCAAAGGGCACTCTATCGGTGTAGTACAAAACAAAATCGTATAAGGTGCGCTAAGGTAGGTGACACGGCACAACTAGGCAATGCCAATGTAGATATACCAATTACGCTTCCGGGTCAGTGGTAACGCATAGCCAGAGCTACCGCCCACCTCGAGCCACACCCCCAAAATAAAAAAAATCAAAAGTGGCCACCGAATCAATTCAAAAGTCAAAGTATAATATCGAAGGGTTGTGTCCGATCAAAGGTGCTACCTCATTAACCCGTCGATCGCTCCTGTTTTAGCCACCTTATGCCAACTCACGGGAGTTGGGTCCACGTAGTTTCCTCAAAGAAAACGCCGCCGCCATCCTACTTCATTCTGGAATCTCTACCGCGTGCGTGGTTGTTAAAGTGGTTTTCAGAGTTGGCAGAGAGTATGACAACTTCCGATCCCGGTCTCCTCAACAACCAAACATTATTATAACACAACGGTCTCTTCAAAATAGTTTATACTTTAAAACCAGAATATAATTTCCATGTCAAAACCACATAAATACCGTATCCTTTTTATTTAAAGACCCAAATCAATATGATATCATTTTATTTCAAATATATCCTTTTTCAAGAAATCATAGCACTTTCAAATCCATATACCTTGAAATCTATAATAATAATATCAAAGAAATTTTTCTGCGTATCAAACATGTTTGACTATCATAAGGAGAAATCTCCTCCGATTCTGCGTTTGCATTGTGTGTGTGTGTGGGAGGCCTTATGGTAGTTTCATTTTCCAAAAGCATTGCAGATCTATTTTAAAATATTTCTTTGTTTGTTTTTAAAGATAAACTGTTCTAAGTTCTCACACTAGTCTCATGACTGACCTAGAGTTTATTGTTTCCTTCCTAAACTCTGGGTGCCCATAATTTTTCACACGGGCAGCCTGGAGTCAGGTTATCAGGATATTTTGGAATTCAGGAGGTGTTGTGGAGCTCAAGAGGCGAACTGGATGGCATGGTGTATCAACTAGTATATAGTATCTCTTTTCCTCTGTTTGTTGTTGTAAACTCTGATAAGTAATGTAATATGATGTGATGTAATGTGATGTAATGTAATAACTAATATAGTTCATTGTTTTAAAGATATTCATTTATCTATTATATGTTGTTCCGCTGCGATTGTGAGATTCTGATATTGTTTCTGTTGCTTCTTCTTTCTTTCTTCTTCTGTCTTCTACCTCTTCATTAACCCTAACAATTCGGTTTTCCGGCCTTCGATTGCTCGGCAGTTGATACAGTGGACGTATTAATGTCGACTTTTGAAAGTCGAAAAAGCCGTCTGTTACAATGTGGTATCGGAGCAATCGGTTAAGCGACAACCTTGGCTCTATTGGGTGTTACTCATTAGAGATAGAGTCAGCAGTACTCTAGAATGAGTGTGAGTGTAATAATAGATATGAGCGCGTATTTGTTAGTGAATATAAAAAAATTATTTTATATTGTGTTGATTGGTTTGTTGAGTGGTATATGGATTCTGTCAATACGAGTAATTAACGTTATTGATAGGAATCTCTAAACACTTGTACAGAACAAATTCGACACGATATTGTTTTAAAATAGGGTAAATGAAATAATTTTACCAAAATTACTTTCGTAGATAAAAGAGAAAAAAAATTCTGTGAATTATTATAATATATGATTGCTTGGTTGCTAGAAGGTGATGATATTAAATTATTATCATTAATGTTGAAAAAGAAATTGAAATCGTAACTCCAAAGTTAAGAAATAAATTCACATACAAATAGAATTGGAGAATATAAATTGTAAATGTGATTTGTTATTTGAAGTAAAATTCCAGAGAAATATTTGGAAATGTTTTGAAAGAGTTTGCAATTTGGAAAAGATTAAATTCCTTTTTGAGTTTGAAAATGGTTTTCAAGGGTTTGGAAAAATGTTTTTTTGGAGGGATAAAACCTCTAAACTCTTTTCGGTCGCTGGAAAATAAATTCGGTGATGACTGCAGCATCATCGGTGTTTATTTTCGGGTTTCCAAAAGAGAGATTCCTGCCAAGTTGTTTTAAATAGAAGTTGTTTGGAAAATTTGGGTTTGGGTTTTGAAATTCAAAGGATAATTTGAATTGGTTTCAAAAATGGTTTTGAAATGTTGGAAAGACTCTGGAATCTGATAAAAATAGTTATGCAATAAAATTTATTAAGTTGAAAATAAATTTAGGGTAGAAATAAATGAACTGAGATTGAGTTTGAATTATGGAAATAAATTTATGAATGAATGAATTTACAATTTGCGAGTAAATGAAATTGGAAACTAAATGTTGAAATTCATCTTAAAATTGCAAGTAAATTGAAAATTTCTCAAGTTGGATCAAATGAAGCTAAGTATTAAAATAAAATTAGTAAGTAAAACTAATTGAAGAAATGACAAATTTAATTTGGGTTGAAATGAATTGAATTCAACATTTATAAATAAAGGGTAAATTAAATTCGTAATGAATTTGAAATCCAGTTTAAATATAAGTGGTTATAAACCGAAATAGTGAGTTGAATTGTGTTTAGGAACGAACAAAAGAATAAAAACTGAAATTGAAAACTGAATATCGAAAAACAATTTGAATTGTGCGAGACGAAATGAGTTAGAACTTGTAATGAATTAGTAAAAGAAACTAATTTAAAATAGCAAGATGAATCAGTTGTGAATGAAAAATAATTGAAAAAATTCAATATTCAGAAGGTAAATTGAATCCAAATAGAATTGAAATGGCAAATTGAATTCAAATAAAATTGATAATGTAAGATTGAATGAAAATGGATATTATGGTTAGCAGGATATACATGTGGATTAAAGGAAATCGGGATTTTGATTTCGAAGATAAATAAAAAATTGAATTGCTCGACAAAATGTATGTATTTGAATTTAAGTATGAAATTTGATGATTTTCTTGTCCAGCCACTTGGCTTTATCTTTTCTTTTTGAAATCTGAAGGCTGTGGTGCCATTTTTGTAGTCGTACCGAGCTAGCCGCGCGAAGGAGACGCTGGCGAAATTTTTCGAAAATTTAAGGCGTTAGAATAATTTTGAGAAAATTAGAAATTTTTGAAAACTATAACTTTGATTTTGGAGTGAAAAGTTAAACGATATAGTTGGTTTTGAAAAGATAATTAAGTATGATTTAAAAACTTAGTAAAGTTATTGCAGGAAGTTTAACTATGGATTTTGGAAAAGTTAAAATGTTTAAATGAATTTGAAATTTAATTTGAACAAATGGTTTTGAAAAGTTAATGGATTCTGTAACTTTTTCTTACTTGGCAATTTCGAGGACGAAATTCTTTTAAGGGGGAAAATTTGCAACGACCCAGAATTTTTGTCATTTGAAATTCGTATATTTAATTGATTTTAAATATTAACAAGTAAAATTTGTAAGTCGAATAAATTATATTTTCAATATCTAGATCTAATTGGATAATTAAATCGATAATTTAATATTTGAAATTACAGAAATAATTGAAAATTGGGTTTAATGTTATTAAAATTGCTTTGTAAAGTAGTATTAAATCATATTGGAGTTAGAATGATGTTATAGAACTTTTAAAATTGAATTAAAAGTTAATTTGTGGAAATTGAATATTTTAATATTTAATTGACGAGTAAAAATAGTCATTTTTCAAATAGTCTCAGATTTTTATGAAACCAGTTTCATTGGATCTGTAATGTTATATTTTAGTAAGATTTCAATTTTCGTGTCAATCGGATTTACGGTTTGTCCGGGACAAGCTAAAACGCACTGAAATCGGTTTAAGTGAATTTTGAATTTAAATAGTCAATTTGAAAACCTATCTTTCAAATATGATCGAATTGGCTTTCGATATATATTCCATTGCGTTTGAAATTGGTGTAAAACATTATAAACGCCAGGCGGCATGCTTCGTTTGGAGTTCGAAATAATTTCGGGTGAATAGTGCGCGAATATTTTCTATATAAGGACCTCATTTATTTCATTTTGCATCAAAACCGAGCTAGGGTTTCAGGCCACCACCCTCTAATTTTCAATGGCCGACGTTTTCCAAAAGTCTTTTCGTAATCTCTCTCGATCCAAACACTTTTAGCCTTCGATTCCTAAATGAAATTTGTAGAGAGTGATGAGATCTTTCAATCAATACGGATGTGATCGATTTTTATTGAGTGGATCGACGGCAAATCAAGTTCAAACGCGCGCCGTTCGTGGGTGTTTTGCACGTCAATGGGGCGACCGAGTTCGTCCATATTCATGGTGAAGGTGGAGTTTGTGATGGTCGTTCGAATGGTAGTGGTTGATCAGCGTGAAGATGCTCGTATTGGTTGCGATGATTAGGGTTAGGGGGCGGCTCATTGTGTTGTTGGTGCGCGTGTAATCCTGGAGGAAGAAAGTATCGTGCGGTCGAGATCTGCAGTATCCAAAACGTGCGGCCCTGATTGATTTCAAGGTTTAATAAGAAAATAAAACGTTAAATTATATCATTTAAATTCGTTCAACCTTTAAAAATTGATATCTTGTTCATACGAGGTCCGTTTCGCACGAAACGAGTTGCGTCGGGTTCGTATTGACGAGCACTATGCGATGGAGCTGGATTGGAGTTGATTGGAGCTAGTGATAATTTTGGGTAAAATTTAAATGGCTGTTTAATTTTATTCAAAATAGAACACTGCAACTGTATTGGAAGCAAGGTGAGAACTTCTCACTCAATCGAATTGTGTTTCGATTTAAAATTTTAAATAGTTAGATTTAAAATTGCTTGATTGTGTGATTGAATGATAAATTGTTATCTATTGTTTTGAAATAGACCCTATACGCCGTATATTAAGCGGAGGTTTTTATATTAAACACATATACCGCGATATTCCACCTTGAAGTGGAATTGGTATTATATATGTATTTGGAGTTGATTTCCCGCATTATATAGCGGATGAGACTCTATTGCGCCGCATAATAGCGGATGATATTTTATATAAACCCATGTACTGCGATATTCCGTCTTGAAACCGTTGAAGTGTGATTTTCTTTGTGATTGAAATCGTTGAAGGCTAAAATTTAGCCGAATGTAATTTTGGTATCGTTAGATACTGGAAATAAATAAAAATTGGATTTTTATAAATCAAAGTGATGGAATTATAAAGGAGTTTTAAAGACATTTTAAAATGATGTTATAAATGGATTTTATAAAAGAATAGAATCTACGATTTGTGAAGTTATATAATGAATGAATTTGTAAATAGAGAATTATAAGTAATTTGCTTATAATTTGGATTTTGGCGTGTAAATGGGATGTGGATAGAATTTGTTAATAAAGTGATTTTATAAGTTGAAGTTGTTATAAAATATAAATGGAATTTATAAACATTGTTTTATAAATCCGAAATTGACTTATTTTGGTAAGTTAGTTACTATAGCTTATTAAAGGAGATATATCCACGATTTTGGACAGTGGATAATCCTTTAAAATAAAATGTGTAGAAATGTTGAATTTGGTTAACGAAGTATATTCACGATTTTGGACAGTGGATAACCCTTTAAAATAAAATGTGTAGAAATGTTGAATTTGGTTAACGAAGTATATTCACGATTTTGGACAGTGAATAATATATTAAAGAAATGTTTTGGGGATGTGGTATTTTAAATAGGATTAAAACGATTTAAAGGTGTTTTAAAATGTATTAAGTATCGAAACCATAGATTTCAACATTCATTGTTGAAATAGAAGTTTTCGAGAAATAAGAGGGAATGGTGGACTACAACAATGTTGTTATAGTAAATGATTTTCGAAAGGAAATGTTTTATATAGTATTGGAATTTATATATCTATCTTAATTTCGAATCCCTATACTGGTGATTTTGGGTTGTCGTAACGATGTTTTACGCAACATTCGTTTTGACTCAAATGAATGTGTTTAAGAGAATGTTTTCCTTAAAGAATAAAATATATATTTAATTGTGATTTAAGTATATTGAATATTTTTCAAATGTTGAAAATAAATAGATTTGTGAATTACTTATTATTAAATAAGTATGGAAATGTTTTCCAATATGAAGTGAAATGTTTTGAGATTATATCTTTTAAAGATAAATTGAAAGTGAATATTTGCCATCGATTTGAAAATCGTATATCAGTGGATATTTGGAAATGTGGATTCACATGCAATTTATAAAAAAAAGGGAAATTTGTTTAAAAATAAACATTGATTTATTTTTGAGGTGTGGAAATAAATTTACAGATTTGGAACGTAAATTTAAAGTAAATCGGTAAGGATTTATTTAATTGGTTTAAATGAACCATTTTGAAATGAAAGTATATTCTCCCTGGAAGCCGAATAAAATTTATGAATAGCTTTGAGAAATACATACATACACACACACACACACACACACACACACACACACACATATATATATATAATTCTAGAATTGGTTTTGAAAAGGATACTTTGGAGAAATTAACTTCTTAAATTGTTTTAAATCCTTTAAGTAAAGATTTATTAAGTTGATATAGAAACGATTTTTTCTAAGATTTAATCAATAATTGTTTTAGAAAATAGTTATTTAAATAGTTATACTCTATCTACTAATTTTATTTTGAAAATTAGTTTGGAATTAAGTTATATGTAATATTGGTATGATATTTTTTATAACTAATATTTTAAGTAAAGTGTTTAAAGAAAAATAGTTTTATTTCAAAGTGTTTTCTTGATATATTTTTGATAAGTGTTATAAATTATTTTAAAATATTTGAACTCGGTAGATTTCCAGTGAAAATGAATAAATATTTGGGAGTGTTTCTGCATAAGGAAAATGATTTGAAAATTGTTTTCAAAGTTGTAAGGGTGAAAAGTGATTTGAAATTTGTTTTCAAATGGTTGAAGTGTGGAAAAATTTATCTTGTAAGCATATTTTTGGAAAATAAATAATTTGGGAATTTTTTTGGAATCTGGTGATGTTGTGCATATCTATTGATAGTTAAATAACCGACTATCAATATTTACCTTTAAATGGGCATTTGTTGTGATTTGCTTGAATTTTAATGATACACTTATTTTAAAAATAAGCGCTCGTTATTCGGTTTAGCCGGGAGAGGACCTTTGGGTCATGAATTGCATTCCGAATAGTGATACGTTGTAATGGATAGCATTTGAAGACTGGTGTTGAAGACCGGATATTTTCGAAAATGGAAGGATTACCGTCGAATGTCTCTGCATCGGCTGATCTCCGATATAGAGATTTTATCACTCTTTGTGATGGGAAGTCCGGTTGTGATTAGTGAATATCCGGATTGCGAGGGCTTCTTTGGAAGTGCCTTCAGTTCCGTTCGATCTCGAAACGGACTTGTATGGATGTGTATCTGACGTTACAATTTGAGATGTAAAGCTGGTTTCTATCAAATACATTTCTGTTGGTGGCGGAGAATTTATTCTCTCAGCTTAACACCCTTCTCTGAGACGTACGAGCTCAGAGGTTATGTAGTTGATGGTTACTAGGGATACATTCCCAATTTGGTAATGTGGCATACGAAGTGCTGCTGATCATTTGTTGATCAAAGCATAGCTTTTGTGAAAAGCGTAGCTTTGCGGACGAGACTTCGTCGGACCTCACAACCCGGTAATGGTCAAAACAGGAAAGATGCAGCAAGGTTATAGGGAGTAGCGCCCCTTAGGGTATGTGCATTTCCTTCCGGATAGAAGTGGTATCATGGTATGGAGCCCGGATACTTAACTTATGTGAATGTCGCAAATATATATGACTTTGTGATTGTTGTTGGTTGAGGTCCTCGGATAAAGGTTGTTTACAACCGGGGGATGACATACTCGTGTCAGTAGTTACCTACTTTTACAGAGGTAGCCCATTCTTGTGTTGGCAGAGATCCGGCTAGGTTCTCGGGGCGTCTCTCCAGAGGCGTACCTATGTGGCAATGGAAAGTTCCTTGGTCTAACCATTTGTTGGAAATCCAAAGAAACAATACGAGCCCTGTACGGTTTTAGTTGTAGAATTTACCATTTACTTATGGTGGCGCCCCACTGTTTAGATTGTAGCTATAGTAGGCATACGGTAATGGTCGTATGTTGGCTAAGATTCATATTATACTTTCGAAATGTTTTCCTACACTTTGCACCTATAGTAATAATATCAAAGAAATTTTTCTACGTATCAAACATGTTTGACTATCATAAGGAGAAATCTCCTCTGATTCTGCGTTTGCATTGTGTGTGTGTGCGGGAGGCCTTATGGTAGTTTCATTTTCCAAAAGCATTGCGGATCTATTTTAAAATATTTCTTTGTTTGTTTTTAAAGATAAACTATTATAAGTTCTCACACCAGTCCCATGACTGACCTGCAGTTTATTGTTCCCTTCCTAAACTCTGGGTGCCCATAATTTTCCACAAGGGCAGCCTAGAGTCAGATTATCAGGATATTCTGGAATTTAGGAGGTGCTGTGGAGCTCAAGAGGCAAGCTGGATGGCGTGGTATATCAACTAGTATATAGTATCTCTTTTCCGCTGTTTGTTGTTGCAAACTCTGATAATGTAATGTAATGTGATGTAATGTAATGTGATGTAATGTAATAACTGATATAGTTCTTTGTTTTAAAGATATTTATTTATCTATTATATATTTTTCCGCTGCGATTGTGAGATTTTGATATTGTTTCTGTTGCTTCTTCTTTCTTTCTTCTTCTGTCTTCTACCCCTTCTTTAACCTTAACAACTCGGTTTTCCGGCCTTCAATTGCTCGGCAGTTGATACAATGGACGTATTAATGTCGACTTTCGAAAGCCGAAAAAGCCGTCAGTTACAAAATACATATACTCCATGCTTTACTCAAAATCACCTTGCCATGTTATATATATATGTATATATATGTATAAACACACACACACACTTTACTCAAACTAATGAAAACATTTAAACCTTTGAAAGTACCCCTTCCAAATCCATTGGAAATACCCATTTTTAAACCAGTGAAAGCACCTCTTCCAAAACCAAGTAAAACCCTTTTTTAACGTAGGATAAAAGGCCAAAACCTTCCTTTCGAAATCATTCCCAAAACCCTTTGAACCCCTTGAAAAACCTTTCCTTCGAAAGCTATAAAACCTTAGACATCTTGTCTCAAAACACTTTAAAACTGCCTTTCGAAACTGCCATTCGAAACCATTGGAAAAACCTTCCTTTTAGTCCTTTCAAAATAGTTAGAAAAATACTCTTTCAAACCTTTCGTAACTGTTGATGAACCACCCCTTAGAAACCTCTCTTTAAAACCTTTCGAAAGTATACAAACCTTCATAAACAACAACTTTTCGAAAGCAGTTGGGTTCAATTTAAAACATGTGGAAAAACAACTTTCAAAACCATTAAACCATCTCTTTTGAAACCATTTGGGTTATACATCAACGAAGCAGAAGGGTCATTAAAACCATTTAAGTTGAAAGCCTATATTTCGAAAGTTTTCCTAAGTAAAGAAGTGATGGTGTTGAAACCACCATTCTGAATGCATTGGAGAAGTGGCCAAGTATAAAACAAAGTGTACTGTCCGAAACCATTGACTTCAAAAAGTAGAAAAGCAGTAGCTAGCCATTTCGATTCCTTTGAAAGTATTGCTTAAAACAAAAAAGTGCAACGCATTTGAAACCATTCCTTTAAAAACAATTTACTCGATCAAAAGCCAAATGAGTCGAAAGCTAACCCTTCGTAAGCACAACAAGCGCTATTTCATTTTAAAACACAAGCATGCTTTGACCCCATCGGAACCTAACATTTTGACCAAGTACCTTCCGCCTCTATCTAATATGCTATGTATCAAGTAAATTGATGCCATGCATATTGGTTACGAAGGTAATAATGGCGAAACGTCTAAGTCGGTACCATGATGCTGAAAGTGGCGGAACATGCTAAAATCATGTAAACTTTGTTTTTAACTTAAAGGAGAAATACTTTTCAACTAAACCAGTTTTGTTTGTCAAATTTTCAATGGTTTCTAAATCTTTGTTTCAAAAGTGCTACCAAATTTTTAGAAAATAAACAGTAATTTTATTTTACAAAATACCCCTACTCCTCAGATAAATATACAAAATATTTAAGGATCATACATTAAATAATTTTATATATTCATCAAAACACTTAGGTAAATTCTATAAAAATCCCAGAAAATCCAATTTAATATGTTTTCTAACATATATTAGTTTCAAACCCAAATAATTATTTATCTACCCGTAAATAGTTTAAAACCCAAATAATCATTTTCTTCCCTAGAAATTAATATAAAATCCACAATAATTCAGAAAATTATGAAAACTGAAAACCATCTAAAATATCTTTTCTGATCTATATCCAAAATCGCAAGGCATTTGGATGTCATTTAATAGAGTTTTCATATTAAAACTTATCATAGAATCAACATAAACAAGCATTAATCATCAAGTATATATAAACTTTTAGTCATTCAAAACATGGAATAATTATGCAAAATAAGTTCATATTATCATTAAAACCAAAAACAGAAAGAAAATGATATGTAGTAATTATTTAACTTAGCTTGAGATTAAAGAGTTTGAGATTTGAATGAATTTGATGTGGATTAAGCTTCCTCATTATCTTTCTTTCTCTTACTCCTAAAATGGTAGCCAGCCTCTTCTTAGTTTTGATTCTTGTAAATAAGAATGAATGAGAGAATACACGGCTAAGGGCTTAGGGTATTAGAATGCCTTTTTTCTATTTTACCTTCTACTTATTTATTAACACATTTTATTCATGTTATCTCGTTGTGATTTACTTATTAACAAGGCACGGCTACCCTTAATTATAATCAAATCTCAATCCCCTAATCAACTTATTATTTTATTTAATTTAGCTAATTAAATCCCTCAAATAATGTTACTAAGAATATGGGATGCTATAGCGATGGTTAATGAGTAGGCAATCAGTCATGCCTACTTTAAGTCAAGTTTCCAAACTGTTTCCTATTTCAGAAGTAGCAGAGTGGATCCATTTCTTCGATGGGTTGGCTCGATAAATATAAGGCTGTTCTGAATTGTGATGAGAGAACAGTTTATTTGAAAACTGATTTGGGTAGGATTGCCAGAGTGTCATGTGATAATTCTGGAATTCACTTGAGTAGTCTTTTACATGGAGTTGAGACTTCTCAAGAGAAGGTTGAAGTTATCGATGTGGTCCAAGATTTTCCTGATGTATTCGAGGAAGTCATGTGTCTGCCTCCGCATCGAGAGATAGAGTTTCGTATTGATTTGATTCTAGGAGCAGTGCCAGTGATTCAGCCTAGTAGGAGGATGGCTCCTAGGGAGAGAGACAGAGGAGTTAGTTAAGCAGACTCAGGATCTTTTGGAGAAGGGATTGATTAGGCCCAGTTTTTCTTATTGGGGTTCTGCTGCGGTGTTTATCACTAAATCGGATGGATCGCTAAGGTTCTATGTTGATCTGATGAACCGAGTCTTTCGGGATGTATTGAATATGTTTGTTCTGGTATTGGTCTATTCTAAGTCTGAAGAAGAGCTCAAGCAGCATTTGAGGATAGTGTTGGAGACACTGAGGGGACTTGTTTTGAAGGCGAAGTTCTCTAAGTGCCACTTTTGGAAATCGAAAGTTAAATTTTTGGGGCACATTTTTTCTGGTGAAGGTATCTCTATAGATCCAGCGAAGGTGGAGACTATTCTGGAATGGAAGCAACCGAAGTCACCGACGGAAGTTCGCAGTTTTTTGGGATTAGCTAGCTACTACAAGTTTATTAACGACTATTCCAAGATTTCTTCGCATCTGACTAACTTGACAAGGAAAGGAGCTAAGTTCAAATGGACACCCCAGTGTGAAGAAGTTTTCCAAGAATTAAAGACGAGGCTAACTAGTGCACCAGTGCTAGCTTTTCCGGATGGGGAAAGCAAATTTGAAGCATATACAGATGCCTGTGTAGTTGGTCTGGGAGCAGTTTTGATGCAGAATGGAAGAGTAATTGCGTATGCGAATCGGCAATTAAAGCCATATGAAAGGAACTACGCTACACACGATCTTGAGTTGTTAGCCAATGTTTTTGCTATGAAGATCTGGAGACATTATCTCTTGGGAGAGAAGTTTGAGTTATTCACGGATCACAAACCATTGAAATATCTTTTCTCTCAAAAGGATCTTAATCTGAGGCAGCAGCGATGAGTCGAGTTTCTGGCGTCATATGATTTGGATATTCTGTATACCCCGGGAAAGACGAATGTTGTGGCTGGTGCTCTTAGCAGGAATGCAGTTTTGTCTCTTTTGGAATTTGTTCCATTTCTACAGGAAAGAATCATAAGTAAGCAAATGGAGGATAGATATTTGAGGAACTAATTCTTGGAACTAAGGATGGTCGGTATTCTGATTTCAAGGTGGACGATCAAGATGTTTTGAGGATTAATGGCCGTTTGTGTGTACCTAATATAGATGGATTGAGGCAAGAAGTCTTAGCTGAGTGTCATCGCTCCAGGCCGAATATTCACCCCGGAATCTCTAAGATGTATAAAGATATGAGAAGAGTTTTCTGGTGGCCGAGCATGAAGAGGGATGTAGCTGCTTTCATTAATAATTGTGCTTTTTGTCAGCAAGTGAAAGGGGATCAACAGAAGTTAGCTGGTTTGTCGCAACCTTTGGCAATTCCAGAATGGAAATGGGAGATGATTTCGATGGATTTTATCGACGGTTTGCCAAGAACTAAGAAAGGAATCGATGGAATATGGGTTATTGTGGATCGTTTAACTAAAAGCGCCCATTTTATATAGTTAAGGCAACTCGTACTGCAGTTTCTATGGCGGAGATTTTCTTGAGGGAGATAGTCAGATTGCATGGTGTTCTCGTCAGTATAGTAAGTGATCGTGATCCTATCTTTACCAGCAAATTCTAGAAGGCTCTGCAATCAGCTATGGGAACAAGTTTGAGATTAAGTACAGCCTATCATCCTCAGATAAATGGACAAACGGAGAAGCTGAACCGAATTCTAGAAGATATGCTACGAGCTTGTGTTTTGGATTTTGGTGGATTTTGGGAAGACCATCTTCATCTGGTAGAATTCTCATATAATAACAGTTACCAAGTGAGTATTAAGATGGCACCTTATGAAGCTTTATATGAAAGACCGTGTATATCCTCATCCTGTTGGATAGAGTCGAAAGATCATCTTGTGCTTGGGCCAGATTTGATTCGAGAAGCATCTGCTAAAGTTGAGCTTATCAAGAAAAGGATGAAAGCAGCTCAGGAATATCAGTAGGAGTACGTAGATAAGAGAAGAATACAATTGGAATTCGAGATTTGGTGATTTTGTTTTTGTCAAAGTTTCCCCGATTTAAGGTGCTATTAGATTCGGAAAGACAGGAAAACTTGCCCCGAGATATATTGGTCCACTTCGGGTATTGGAAAGGATTGGTGTTGTAGCTTACAGGATTAAATTGCCAAAACAGATGTCTGGAATTCATAATGTATTCCATGTATCCCATCTAAGGAAATTTGTTCATGATCCATCATTAGTTGTAGAACCTGTAGTCCAGGAAAATTTGGAAGTCGAGCAGAATTTGACTGTGGTCAGGAATCCAGTTCGGATTGTTGATCAAGACGAGAGGAAACTCAGGAGCGAGGTAGTAAATCTCGTTAGAGTGCAGTGGAGCGAGGATCCCAAAGATTGCACCTGGGAAACTCTGGATAGTTTTAGGAAAGCTTATCCGTATTTGTGTCCAGTTAGCTAGTGATGTTTGTTAGGATAGATTGTTTGATTGTTTGCTAATGTATGAATGATATGTATGTTTGAATGGTTGATATAACAACTTTTGAATTATCTTTTGTTTTAGATTTCGGGGACAAAATTCTTCTAAGGGGGGAGGAATGTAACGACCCGGGATTTTGGCCAAATTTATGTTAATAAATATTTAATTTAATTAAATAAAATGTAGACCGATCATTTTAAAGTGAATAGAATTTTTGGAAATATTTTCCATTTGTTTATATAGATTTTTATTTTTGAAAAGGGAATTTGATTTTGGAAATTTAAAATAAATAAAATTTATCTTATATAATTAAATTAAAATGCTTTATCTTGTTATCATTTGGTATAAATATCTATGGATAATAATGTTTGAAATGAAATCAAATTCTATCAATATTAAATATAAGTAAACCATATTGAATATAATTTAAAGAGTGATAGTTAAAATACAAATTGAAATAAAAGTAAAAACAAGATATCTTCATACAAAAACCAAATGTATAAAGTTAAACCAGTCAAACATGCATATGAGTTATGTAAGCTAAAAGTTAATAAAAAAAATATTTACATACAACATATATTCATTCACAAGACCAAAGTATAAAAGTAAACCTGACACAAATATGTGTATAAATTATTTAAGCTAGAAGTTCACAAAACAAATGATTTTATACAAGATATCTTCATATACAAGCTAAGTGTTTGCCTGCAAAGGGAATATTTACATACAAATATCTATACAGTAAAAACATAAGAATAGTATGTAAACATCTTTAGAAACCAAGGCTTTTAATGCCATCATCTCAGCCTAAATTTTGTAAATTCAAAATGTTTACATTTCAAACACAAAAATCTATTCATAACAAAGAGAAGAAAACAGCTGACCAGATAAGACCTTCCTTATTACATCCTGTTCTTTTCTTATATATATATATATATATATATATGGATGCATCTTCTTCTTTTAGTTCATTCAGTAAAACCTAGTAAACCAGAGAAAACAAAAACAAGAAAAAAGAAGTAAAATCAAATTGAATTCAAACCAAAAACAGGAAAGAACTCAAGACAGTTTCAAGCTACAGGTTTTCATAACATCAAAGTATTCTCTGTTCAAAGATTTTCTAGGTGAGTAAACAAGAATTTTTAAAGTTTTAAGTTTAACTAAAAAGTTCATGATTCAATGATTATATGATATTGTATATGCTTTATCTTGTATACAATTTTGTGTTGCTCTATGCTCTCTGTTGTTTGTTACAGTTTGCATATTTTTTTCAAAACTCAAATTATTCTCATCAAAACGTTGTTAATCTGTAAGTTTGCAAGTAAAAAAATATGTTTAAACTAAATTAAGATTTTTAAAAGCTGATTAAACTATGTTTGTAAGAATATACCACTGTAACTTGTTCTACAGGTAAATCAAATAATTCTTTGATATATTTGATTGTGATAAAAAGCTAATTCAAGTTTATATCTTGAATGCTTACTGAAATTTATGATTTTTATAACAAAAACGAAGATTTTTTAATTCAGTATTTTGAGAGCAGTTTGTATTTGGACGAAGAATGCATTTTTACAAATTTCTGGTGATTTTATCAATTTAAAATGTTGAAATTTTGTTTGAAGGTAATATAAACATTATTGATCTCAAGAAAATTATCAGAGGAATTTTCCATTTCATAAATTAAAGGAATGAGATCATTCTAGGGTTTTGTTCAAAGTCTTTGGTCATGTATGTAACAAGGCGTGTACGTCGCCTATACGTGATCGAGTTGCTCGAAACTCTGGTGGGTGGTTGCTTAGAGTGTTGACGTGGTGTGGATGAATTATAAGCGTCTCTGGTGGCCTGAGTGTTGGTGACGAGGTGGCTATGTCATTTTGGTTGCGCTTCAGGTTCGAGCAAAATGACTCAATTTCGATTTGAAATTGTTGAAGGCGATTCGAATTTTGATTCCTAGTTTAGGGATGATTTGTGACTTGCCTAAGGGGTTGGGGTTCGTCAGAGCTTAGTCATGCCGCCGCGCACGTGTACGGCGTGAAGAATGGTGTCAGCGTCGTTGATGGGTGCACGGTCTTGAGTCGTTACTCGAGTAAACGAGTCGATTGCTTCGGGTTTGTGTTCGAGCGTTCGAGTGAGTTACCTGATATCTATACTTAGTTTAAACTTAAGCTTACGGAAGAAAAATAAAATAAAAAAAGAGAAGAAGAAGAGTACGAAGGGAGAGAGGCGACTCGGGGAAGCAGGTGAGAAACGTGTGTGTTTCTCGAGTGAAACAAGAGGAAGTCTCGGGTTTGTTTTCTTTCAAAACTGTAGCATTTTATATAAAGAAGGTTAAGCAATTTGTTCAACTAGTTAAACACTGCAATCTTAATAAATGTTCAACAATTTGGGTTAAGACTTAAACACAAGTTTAATTATCTTAGTTAATACCTAACAATGTTTAAACTCTTAATTATTATTTTAATTAAGTAATTACTTTAAGTTAAGTATAAAATTTATTAACATTTAAGTTAGTAGTTAATAATACATTGCTTTTCAATATTTAAAGAAAAATTCTTTTCAAAATGTTAATTAAGACAAATAATTAATTTTAGAGAGTAATTAAGGATAATTACTTTATTATTGTAATTAGAGATTGGCTAATTGATGATTATGTGATTAATAAATTGTAATTAACTACTTAGAGTTAATTAATGTATGATTAGTAGTTAACCAATTAAGTAATTTAATTAAGAATAAAGAATTGATTTATTAAGTAATTAGTGGTTAATAAATGGGTAATTAAGTTTTATTAATTAATAATTAAACTTATTAATTAATAATTAAGGGCAACTAATTAAGTAATTAAGGTTAAATAAATTAATTAAGAAGTAATTAATGAAATCTTGTGAAAGAAAATTATTAATTAATTAAGTGATTAATTCTCAAGTAATTGATTTAATCAAATTAATTACAATAAGAACTAAGCATGTTTGCTATAAATGATTGTATAAGTAGAATATCTGATTTGTGATATTTACTTGGTGATATTCTGTGATGTTCTATGATATGCTTTGATATATCTATGATGATTGCGTATGATCTATCTGTGATAAATTCTATATGAATTAAATTGTTGAATTAAATTGTTTAAACTAATAAACAACTTGACCTTTAAAATGGCGTTTGGATTTCGATGAGACCGGGATCGGGTGTCATTTATGATTATTCGAAAACCACATCGATCCAAATTAAACGATAGGTCATGACATCTCAAGTGAATGTCGAGATGGTGTTTCAGAATGCAAGGATTATTGTCATTAACTCTGAGGGTGATTCCAAAATGAGTGTAACGAGATAATGCCTTCGAATTCGTTCGAACCCGGAACGAACTTGTATGGATTGAATGCTTTCAGAACATTGTTAGGTGGACGATGAGCATTCTAAGAGATATGATCTATAAAGGTAATCGCAGCCTCAAGCCTCATCAACCGGGAATGGCTAAAACAGGGGATGTGCAGCAAGGTTAGGTGGTTCATGCCCAAGCAGGACGAGATATACCCCTGTCTAGATGTCCCTTTTTATTTCGGCTGTGTGGGCGGTTGCTAGCTACAACCACGGGGTTATCTTGTTCGGGACTGTTCAGTAAGGAATGGTTCCGGCCTTGTGTTGCAGGAGATTTAGGGTGGATTCTAGGCCCCCTACTGTGATGGACGGTACCCCAGTAGCCCTGCCGTTGTATGGAATCCAATTTCCAATAAGAGCCGTACGTTTTGATTGTGCCCAACTATGTTGGAATGTGGGATGTAAGCATTTCAGCTATTTCTGTATTTTACTTGAAAACCCTAGACACTATTATAATATCACTGGATTTCCTATAAAATGTTTTGGTTAGCGTAAGGTAAAAACTTACCCGTATTTATGTGTGAGTAGTCTTACGTGATACCTTTATTTTCTAATGTTTTTCAAAGTTAAACAACTTTTAAACCGTTTACTCATACCAGACCCATGTCTGACCCGAAGTTTATATTTTGTTTTTCATAAACTCTTGGCTACTCAAATTTTTATGAGTAGCCAAGTGATGGTTTTGGATTTTGATTTCTGGAGGAGCTTGGAGCAGGAGCCCAGATGTATATATCTATCTAGTTCCGCAATGTTAGTTGATGTCTGCTGTTTTTTGAGATGTATGTATTGACAGATGTATATATGACTGTCATGTGTATGATATTGTATAACTCTGATATATGTAAAACTATGTAATAGTTATGTGATGTATTATATTTTGTTCCATTCCTCTGTGAGATTATGATGTTGTTATTTCTTTCTTTCTATCTTTTCTATTTCTATCCCTTTCTCTTCTTATTGATGATACGTCTTTCTGGGGTTAGAAAGGCGGGTCGTCAAAGAAGTAGTTTAGATCAAGTCAGTCGTAGTTCACAACATAATTGAAAATGAAATAAATCTTATTGATAAAAGAGGCAGAGTCGAATGCTCGCTATTCCACTTGGCCCCCGCCCTCCTCTAATGGAAGTCGACCGTAGATGGTCCAATTAACAAGCAAAGGTCATTATTGGTAAGGGTGGGATATTCCATGCCCACCCTTTTAAGAGGCTTTCATGCATTGTTGAAGCTTTCCTTTCTGGATCTACTTTTCGATCACATCTCGAAGGTGTCTATAATTAATGGTGTTATGACCATGTATATTTTGAAATATACAACATTTCTCGAATTTCTTCTGGGCTTTGATGGACTATCTTAAGGCTGCTTTATAGTACTACTTCGACTTGTGAGTCTCCAAGTAGATGCTTTTGATTGAATCATTCAAAGGATTATATGAGTTAGATTTTAGGATTTTGAGTCGCCCATTAGAATCTGAGTTCTCATATAAGGCCTCAATGTTGTCCTCACTTTGACTTCCTTCAAACAACGGGCCTGCATCGTTCTTTCTCCTAGTCTGCTCTACCTCCATCTTGCTTAGGTTCTAGTTCACTTTGTAATATAAATGATTCAAGGTCATATGAGGCTCTCTAGGTAACCAATCGCCAAAGTGTGCCTCAGGGTCGATTCTGCTTATCGGCGCCATCTGTATGATATTCTCATCGGGATTGTTCACTTTAGTGACAGCGGTGTCAAATCTCTACCAAAATTCTTTGTGCGGCTCGCTAGGCGCTTGGGCTTAGTTAGATAACAACATCGCATCCTTGGGGTGAGTTGCATGCATTCTGAATTGCTCAGTGAAATCCTTAACTAGCTTATTAAATGTGGAGATGGACCTGGGCGAGATCGCATAAATCACATGATTGATCACTATTTCCTCGAGGAATATGGGAAAGAATCGGCATTTAATTGCGTTCGTTGCTTTGGTGTAATTCACGTGCTCTTCATATTTCATGAGATGCTCTTAGGGGGTTTGTGTTTCCAAATTGCGCAGGCATAGTTGGCATATTGAATATCATGGGATATTCTACATATTGAATGGCTTAAGTAAATGGGATTTGACTACAGTAAATGCTCCATTCGTTAGTCTGTTTTATTTTCAAGTTACAGTTATTTGTATTGCTTGTGAATGTTATAAGCATGATTGCCCAACGTGTGACGGATTAGTGATAATTTACTTGGAGTCCAACCCGAGAAAATTTTCTATTTTCTTGGAGTCAACTCCTAGTTCACTTGGAGTTGCCGAATTTGAAGTGTTGGGTTGGTGATGAATGGTACTTGGAATTGCTGAATTTGAAGGGTTGCGTTGGTGATGAACGGTGCTTGGAGTCATATTGGTGTTCTCTTGAAGAAAATCTTGGTTTACCCAAGTTTGACCTTGGGCCAGAATTTCTTGGGTTCGCTTCGAGTTGAATGGATGATTTGATGGATAGTTATACTTTGAGATGGCATAATAAGTGGCACAGGGCGGTTGTCACATAAGCCATCATATCATATCTGGCAAGTTAGGCGTTTGGAAGCTGTTCAATTGAGAACATTCATAATCTATCCTAAAACCATGATCCAGTAGTCGATCCCAGTTCGTGTCATATCATTTTGGTTCTCTAGCCTTTGGGTATATCGTTTGAGTAGTAGTTCCTTGTCTATTCCCTGTCTGTAATTCAACAACTATCGTTTGATCCCCTATGCCCCAGTCAGCCACAGATGCGAGGGAAGCGGATAGAAATCGTTGTCTTTAAGTTGTGTTTCGGATCCAGAATTTAGAGCTATTTCAATCCATAATTTTTTAAAAATGGATCGTGCCTAATCCATATTTTTTTAGAATAGGAATTTGTTAAACAAGGGTTTAGTTTCGGACAAACGCAACATAGGGATCGGTAGTGGGTGGACCAATCGGTCATGACATGCTCAATACCTTAGCTATCGATATTGAATGTTTTATGATAGGGATCGGTCATATGGAGTATGGAAGGTTTGGTAATATGAAGGGATCAGTGGTATAGAGATCGGTATACAGACCTTGTAAAGGGATCGGTATATATACTTAGCAGAGGAATCAGTATGCATACCTTAGAGAAGGTTAAGTATATACACCTTGGAGAGGGATCAGTATATATACCTTGCAGAGAAATTAGTATATATATACTTTACAAATGGATCGGTATACATACCTTGCAGAGAGATTGTTATATATACAGTATATATACCTTGCAGAGAAATTAGTGTATATATATACTTTACAAATGGATCGGTATACATACCTTGCAGAGAGATTGTTATATATACTATGTAGAGGGATCGGTATATACACCTTAGAGAGGGATTGGTATATACATCTTGGAGAGGGAACGGTATGTACACCTTGGAGAGGGATCGGTATAATACCTTATAGAGGGATAGGTATACATACTTTGTAGAGGGATCAGTATACATACCTTGGAGAGGGATCGATATATATACCTTGTAGAGGGATCGGTATATATACTTTGGAGAGGGATCAGTATATACACCATGGAAAGGATCGATATATCAGTTGGAGAGTGATCGGTATGTACACCTTAAAGATGGACCGACTTGTACACCTTATAGAGAGATCGGCATACATACTGGACGGATCGATATACATATATGTTGAAGGGATTGGTATAGCTGTTTTGGAGGGATCGATATTGATGTCTTTGGAGGGATCGGTATTGACAAGTACATGCATTAAGGGGTCGGTCATGAATGGATCGGTGCTAGACCCCAAAAGGAGGGATCAGTCATGATGGCCTAGATGGAAGGATCGGCCACTTTGGCCTTGAGAGAGGGGTTGCCCATTTTGGTCTTGAGAGAGGGATAGGCCTTTAGCTAAATTGAGTGCAAACTTCAACATTTGATCCCAAGAACTTGCGTATATGAGTGAATCCCCTTCCAAATGGACATGAACACATGAAAAACTCCAAACAAGAACACAAGCATCATCATTTCTTTTAGCTCTGTGGGAAGTTGATTTAATTCTTCTAACCATGGCTATCAGCTTCCTTTAGATTCCCTTTAACTCTGAGTAGAACGCAAAGTTTACTGGTAGAATGCTGGATCTATCTTGCGAATATGGGAATCGACAAGTAGATGATGAGATCTCATCAAGCTGAGAATTCAGCTCTCAGTGAAAGCACCCAAATGTTGATGCCAAAATATGCGTTAATATCCAATAGAATATAGTAAAGATTAAATGACAAATGAAATTAAATAGAGAAAATACCATAAATGAACACAAGGATTTTTATAGTGGTTCGACAATCTTGGTCTATGTCTACTTTATATTTTTATTGATCTTGCACTAGATTTTGGTTACAAGAATGTTTAGATCGGCTAGGATCTACTAGTAGAATAATGAAGAATAAAAATGGATGAGCCTTTTCAATGGAAAGAAGGATCCTTTTCTGATGTCATGCCCGCTGAATTTATAGGTGAAGACATGCACGGATCAGACTGAAATTTCAGTAGAAGGTTCAGGAGACCAAGACGAGGCTATCCAAAATTTTCCAGGCCCATCGCGACCCACAATAGGGATCGGTACTAATCCCTACTAGTGTGTCCAAATTGGCTGCGATCCTAAGAGGAGTGTCACATGACGTTAAATACTTTCTCTCCAAATTTCATGCAATTTCGACATATGGTTTATGAGATATCACCTTTTTTGTGAAGTAGTGTTGCATGAATTTTGATTTCTGCCGACCATCCAAAGGGAGTTATGTCGATCCCTTCAAATTCCTCCAATGGGAATGATATCCCTAGGGGGTGCTCCACATGTGGTTATAGGCTACTACTTTAAGTTTCATGTCAATTAGATGAGTAGAACTTGACTTATTGCTCGATCTTTGGTGCAATGTGAGTTGTCTCCTGATTCCAGCCGATAATATATGGATTGTGCCTAATCCATCTTCGGGGAGTTGTGAGCTTTCATATTTCTGCTTCACTACTGCTTCATATTATCATCTATGTTTGATTTTTCCTCCCACAATCATCACTCTAGGCTACTCGCCTTGATGGTAGTAGAGTCTAACTTGTATAGTTAGTTCGGATATAGCCGGATCAAAATAATGGATAACACCGTAAATTCTTAAATATTTATATATATATATATATATATCAGTAAAGGCTTGATTTTTATTTTTTGCAAGAGAATAGTTTTTCCATTTGGGAAATTTATGTTTCAAAGAAGGTTTTTGGTGACCCTGAAATATTTATGTTTATAAGTTTGATTTTAAGGAAAGATCTGGTTTGAAATAGTTTCTATTATTTAGAAACAAGTATAAATGTGCCTATATTTAGCTTGGTGATTTTATGGTTTATAAAATCGAGGTTTTTAAATTTTCTCTCTTTAAGGTATGAAGAAAATATTAATGACATTCAATTTTATTAGGGTATATAGTTTGAAGTGATTCTGCATCCACCAGATATTAAAAGAAATATTTCCGTGCGCAGTAGGTAGGGAGTAGCAAATGGAATGTTTTTTGGTTTTTGGAATTGTTGTTGGTCACAGCATTTTTATTGGCACTGCTGTAAATAGCTAGAGCATGGTTCGAAACTAGGCGGTAGGCATTGACACCGCCTGTATGAGGATAGGAATTTTTTGGATCGTGTCAAATCAAAGGAGACGGCGCAAAAATGATTATTATTATTTAATCCAACACTAATTGGGATAGGTTCAATTAACACCCAAAGCCCATCTAGCTATTGACCACTTAGCGATAAAGCTATAGTGGTATACAGTTAACGAGTTTCGACAAAGCTTGAACCTAGAACGGAACTATAAAAGTTGCGTCTGAATTTCCCCGATTACATTCTTTCGATCCTCTTTTCTCTATAAGTCAAACCCAATCTCCATCCTCCTCCTATTTGAATCAGTCCCTTTCTTTTGTTCCTCCCTATGCAAGTCTATTTTTCTCGAGGAGTAGTAGTCTCGCCTCCCCTTGTGCTGGTTTTTAACATTAGATCTTTCCCTGTCACCACTCTAGATCTTTCCCTATCACCCCTCTAGATCTTAACCCTATTTCCTCCCTCCGAACACATCTTAGCCCAAAACACCTTTTCGCACTGATAGTTTTTCCTTGCCCCATTATGGTCTCAACCTTCAAGAGACTACTTGGCTGGACCAGAATCAGCAAAAGGTTTCACCTTTCTTGGGTTGGAAGATCTATTCATCATAGTAGGATTTTCTATGATCCTCTGCTTTGAAATTTTGAGCGTAAATGTTACCCTAGCTACATCTACCTTTTTGATGGAGGCAATAGTTTGATTACTACTGGGTGAAGGGTGTCTTGATTGAGCTGACTAATGATGATCAAGTTTAGATTTTGATAGCGTCTACGAAGGGTGGGCTGGATGATTTTGAAGTGACCGACTCAAAGATTTTACACCGGATCTTTTTCCATATTTGAGTGTTTGGAAGATGGATAATCTACGTTCGGCTGCCCATCTGGTTATGTGCATCATTTAGCACAACGTCATCCCTAAGACGGGAAGTTACGACCGAATCTATCTCGTAATACGGAAGACCAACTATTCTAGTATAGACGGCATTGCCTTCAATTAGACCTGTACCCTTTTGATTCGATTTTTATTAACACTCCATAGACTCACTTTTTTATTTTTTCCTATCCACTCTCATATTTAGGTAATAAGGGTGAACTTCCATGGAGAGGCAACATAGTAGAAGGTTCCTTCTGCTATCATTAGATCCTTCTTTTGGAAGATGGCAATTTTGAAACTGTCAGCAACGCCAACTGCGCCAGTGGCATGAGAGTGGATGTATAGCCACCATCCTATGACCATTCAAGAGTTGTAGAAATGGATTGAGCTCCAGTCATGCAGCACGGCATATCTTAGTTTGCATGCTTTATTTTAGGATTTATGGTGTTGTTGTTTTTTCCCTTTTGCATTTGTTCTTTATTTTCAGGTTGGTTTAGGTTGTAACTGTTAGTTATCTCTTGAAAAAGGTATGAACAATATTATGAGTTCCTAATTATTTACGATGTTATTGTTTACGGATATGTGCAATGCTTCTATATATGCGTTGTAAAGAAGCGGTATAAATATGGAAATCTCATAATCAAACTTGACTAACAGTAGATGCAATATAAGACTATAATTTATAATAGTTGGAAAATTTTAGTGAAGGTCATGATAAAGTTGTTTTGGTATCAAGGGTCATTATCGCGTTCCTTAAAACCTAATTTTTTTAAATAACACATATAATGACATTTTTAAATAAAATATCAGGTTTAGGGTAAAGGTTAGTTGCACAATTCTAAAATTTGATTTATGTGTTTAGCGTATAGCCAACTTCCGACTACGTTGAAATTATGACTTGATTAATCAAAATTTGTAAGAAGGAAAATATTTTAAAAAGTTTCCCCTTGATTTGAAAAGTTCTCTTGAAAAAAAAGTTTTAGGTTTTAGTTATTTTTTACTCTTAAATTATTTTTAGAGTTTTCTTTCAAAATTTTATGATAAGAGAAAATGTACATCAAAATATTTTGGGATTTTATTTTCCAAATGACAAGAAAAATTAAAAAGTGAGAAAGATTTTTATGAAATCCTTGATTTTAAAGGCCATATTTAGGTGTAGGAAAAGAAAATAGAGTTAAAATTTACGAATTTAGCCGTGCATTAGGGTCGACGATGCGATAAATGCAAGCGATAATAAGCAAAAAAAAATTTTAGCCTTGGAAGTTCTATTTTCATACCTTATTGACGACGCATGGGAGTCTAGTTTTAGACTTAGTTCCATTCTAGAGGTTGAAATAAGCCTCCTTATGCGTTTGTAAGTGAAAAGTTTAGAGTCAATCCAGGATAGCGAGAAAATTTCCATTGTACTACGGGAGTAGGAAGATTATAGTGTGGTAAGAGTGCTAAATTCTCCACCTAAATTCATTTTTCTGGTATAGGAGTAAAGCTTAGGAAGAGATTTTTTGATGCATTGGATATTGGATAGTATGAATTATATGAATAATTGGTTGCTTCATACTTCTATTCATAGGAGTATGAGGGGTTTGGTTGAAAAGATTTTTCAAAAAGCTGCATACATATAGAGCTGCCAGTGTATCTGTAGTTTGTTGGCATCATGTTTCCAAATATGTCTTCAAAAGAAATGAATCATATAGGAGGATCATATTTTAGGATCATTATGCACACATATTTTCTGTATGGTGATGTAGTAATAGACTATGCATTTGTACATGTTTGGTTGCAAAATTTATTGTATACTCATTAGTTGTGTAGTTTAGGATAATCAGGTGCCGAAACCTTTGGTGAAATCTTAGGGACAAAATTGTTTTTAAGGGTTAAAGAATGTAGCACCCTGTAATTTGGCAATAGTTATTTACTTAGTTAGTTAGTTAATTAATTAGGCACCGAAAATGGAATTTGTGCAAAGGATGGAATTTGACCATGAAACTTGCATCATTGCGTTCATGGTGAAATTCTTAGCAATATTCATATTTGGAGATTTGCGACCGGAGTCCAACAAAGAAGTTACGAACAAAAAAACAATTTTAAAAAAATAAATGAATAAAATTAACGTTTTAATTAGGCCCACAGGTCGACCTGTATATTGGAGCGATCGACCCAGGGCAGTCGACCCCTAGAAGGGGCAACCAACCGCTTCATGTGTGGAGGCTTTAGTAAATCTAGGTCATGTACTGCTCGGATTTAATATTTTTCGATCTAGCGGTTTTTCTTAATTCCAACGCTTATAAATTTGTGCCTAACCCTTCCTTCTCTTCTCATATTTTTCTTAAAGCAGTAGCGAAGCTCTTCCATTTCTTCTTCTTCAATTTCTTTCTAAATTATAAAAACAAGATATTTATATCTTTATTCATACAAATCGGAGAAGAATAGAAATCTAATAAAAAGGAGAAGATAAGTGTTAACAAGGTTCCTTTTCAACATGCCAAAATTATGATGAAGAATGTGAATTATCCTTTAAGCAAGTAGAGTGAGAAAGAAGGTATAAATCCTTTATGAATTTTCCTTTGAATAAGCTTCAATAGGCGGGAATTGCTCAGGCCAACCTTTCAAATGTGTGGAAAGGGTTGGGATTCATGATTAATGACCTTTGTACTTGTTGAAATGGGTTAGTCTTTCTTTTGAAGGTCTTCCTTTCAAAATGATAGAGATATCCTAAATAGTATTCTTATTGAAGGTTTCAACCTTGTCGGAAACCTTTTGGTCGAGTATATAGGACTTATTCCAAGAATTCTGATTTAGAGGTTTCGATCTTGTCGGAAGTGTAGTGATCTTGATTCAGAGGTCGAGAGCTTCAGAATACATAATATTTTGGAATTAAGTAAAGGGTAGAAGTGAAGGTTTTGTCCTGATTGAAAGCGAAGTCCTTAGGCTTCTATAATTAGTTGAGGACTTAGGTGTATAATAGCTATGTCACAACCTTGTCGGAGGTTATGGCCTAAGGGAAGATAGCTTGGAAGCAGTTACCGAAGTTACTAGAACCTGAAGGGGTTTCGACTGTGTTGGAAGTAGTCTTTTGATTGAGGTGAAAACTGAGATACAAAGGTGAATCCAAGAAAAGCTTAAATGAAACAATAAAGAAGACTAAATTACTCGAAACTTCCCTTCATCCAGCAAAGAAGACTTTATTTCTATAAATCCCCAAATTGGTTTACAATACTTTCTTTCAGAATATACAAGTTGAGAATGAGAGGGCTCGGATCCCCAAAATGTGACCCCTTGGGTCTTATTTATAGATGCGGCTTGGCACCTTTCGACCCTGATGCTTTCGCTTGGGTTGGAAGGTGGCTACTGAGAAACTTAAGCATGTTGCCGCCTTTGTCGACAGGTATGGTGATGCTCCACTTCTTTGAATTATTTTATAACTGCTTCCGACTTTGTCGATAGCTATTGCTAATTGGTTCGATGATGTTGATTACGCCCATGCTCTTGTTTTTGATCTGATGCGGAACCCTTCTTCAACCATATTGGTTTCGACCGATTCGAAAGACTTACTATGGCTTTCGAAGGGTTTGTTCTAGATTATATTTGATTTTTAGAAGTTTAATGAAGGCGAAATTATTGGTTTCGAATGGTTTGGCATATGTTCAAAGAATTTTTCTTCATTGTCTTCGAAAGGTGTGGCTTTGCCTTAATCGAAAGGTCTTTATATAGTCGAAGGGTTGTTAATGAAGGTGGAAGGGCGCTTTCGACTCCTTCATCTTCTTAGAAAGGTAATAACTTTCTAGATATAGATTGGAGAAGCCTTTCGAGACCTCCGAAAGGTTTTAAAGCCTCTAGATTTTGAAGGCAGCATTCCTTCGACTCCTTTGGAAGGTTTGGCTGGAGCTCTTCTCTCTTGCTCTTTGCTTAAAGAGGTTTCAACTTGATCAAAATGTGAATATTTGATGCAATAAGAAGAGAATCAACTGTATGTGTTTTTGAGGTAGTTTATATACATTTATATCCATTTTCTCTTCCAATCCTAAATCTCTTCTCAGATCTGTAATCCTGATGTATGCATACCATTTTTATGCATATTTCTTGGGTTATAAAGGATCTGGAGATGAATCGAAGGTTCTACTTCAGATTTGGAGATTTGGATTGCTTTTAAAATGTGAGTGGAAAATTATATAGATTTTTATAATATGAAAATTATCTCAATGGTGTTTATTTGATTTTTATGCCTAGTTGGATAATTGTATATGAGTTGTAGGCAACAAATTGAATATAATACATATTGCCTACATATCCTATTTATGGATTGATTTAGAATTATCTACATTCTTACATGGAAATCATCCTAAGAAGTATAAATTTAGAATATTGATTTAAATTAAGTTTATTTCAGCTCTGAAATAGGTTATATAATAACGTTATGAATCTGGATTAATAACCTAACCTTGTTGGAATGTAAAATTCTCTATGTTTGGAATTATTAGAATTTAGATCCGTCTAATATTTATAAATTAATTTTATTTCTTTCCCTTTTAGGAAAAATGCATCATTTGATCAAGCAAGGAATAGATGCAAATAAAAAGAGAAAGAGATGTGTAAAGTATGAATTCACTGTAGTTTGCACTGTCTATTTCAGTGAAAAAAGAAATGATTTTTCCTTGTAAACTCAAATAATGTAAGCATTTATATTTTATGGTTAAATATTTTGTTTTGAACTAATTTATGGAAATTATAGAAAATAATATTTTTAGAGAGGATTCCAAAAATTGAACATGGAAGAGGATATTTTAGTGAAGATATGTTACTAGAATATATTTGATAAAAATAGGTATCTATATGCAATTTACTACGCTTATAATAATTAAATAAAAAGCTAAAAACAATGCTTATATGTATTATTCACGCTTAGGATATTTAATTAATGGGAAAAGATTTTAAAAGGTTGTAACTCTAATAAATGGAAAATAAATGATAATAAATATGGGAGTTGAAATAATTTGATAGGGCAAATAGATTAATGAGCTTGATAAAAATAGAATACTATAAAAATTACTAATTTGAAATTAGTAATCATATATAAATGTCTTAGAAAATGTCCATAAGGATTTATGGACAAATTAATATTTATGAGCATAAAAAGAAATTTATAGGTAGATATGTATTTAAGGTAAATATTATTACTTTTAAGAAAAAGGGAATTAGTCAACTAAGTCCAATGTCTACCTGAGATTATATAAGTAAAGAATTATGATGGTTAATTGGATTTAGTAGGTTAGTAATGCGAGGTCAGTACAGTCATTTGTGGAAGACTGCCCTTTACTTTGAAGCCACCAACAGTCGGGTGCACTTATTACTGATGTGAAATATCACTAATCCTATAACCTGTGACGATGTGAGAGAATGGGTCTCCTTTCTTGATTGGAAAGTATTAAATGGTCAAATTTGGAATTAGGAGCAGTGAGGGATATTTCCATGGGGGTTCGGTCTCATTAGAGGTATTAAGTTAGGGTCTGCCTCTCTCCTAAAAGGAAGTATTAATTAACCTATTGAGATTCCAAATAAATAAGGACATCTCAAAAAGGGTTTACAATAGTGCTGAGGTATTAAGTGGCTATAGGGCCTGCTTCCCTACTGGAAGAAGTAACCTAATGAGATTCCATATTTATAATTAAGAGTGATAATGGATATCTCAGGAATGGTTCGCTCCAGGTTCGAGGTATTAAGTGACCATGGGGTCATCCTTTTGCCTATAAAAGAAGTATTAAGTAGCCCAATAGGATTTTCAAGGAATGTCAATTAGATAATACCAGTGAGGAGTCTGCCTAGGGATTGGGTATTAAATGACAAAGGTCTACCTATAAATAGGTGTTAAATGGTCAAGGGTCTGCCAAGTCTTTATTAATGAGATTTTAAATGGCTTGGGTATAGTCCCTCATATTGCTAAGACCATAATAAATATAGTACCGATAAGAAGTTCGCCTAAGGATTGGTATTAAGTGATGGGGACATGCCTAAAATATAGGTGGTAAATGGTTAAAAGTTTTCCTAGTCCTTTTTAAAGGTATTACGTGGCCTGGATACTGTCTATTACATGGCTACGATTTTTTCAACGATGCAGTAATAGTTGGACATTAAACGTCGAAAGCCTTGAACGGTAGTTAGAGTTCTTTGTAGCTAGGACCCATGAACCTTTGACAACATTGTTAGGATACCACATTGAGAATAGGTCTTAAATGAGGCAATCTACTTTGATTTAGGTATTAAATGATGGGTTCTACCTTGATTGGTGTATTAAATGGCAGAGTGTGCCTATCTCTCTTTTAAAAGTATTATAGAATCTCACTTCATTTTTAGAAGTATAAGTGTCAAATGGGTTTGGAAGTATTAGACGATTGATAATTCTTCATCAGTAATTTGTATCTTTGGAAGAGGTAAGTATGTATCATGTGTGCAATGCAAAGTTAGATTAGAATTACTAACCCTAATGGACATAACAATTAAATGAAAACTTATCAGTATAAATTTATGTTATGGACAGTTTATAGATTTTCCAGTAACTAGAACGTTGTGTTAACTCCCTTCTCATTACAACCTACATGATAGATTTAAAGGAGAAAGTCATTGGAGCTGGATGTGCTTTGTTGTTGGATAAGTCTTCTTTTTCTCTCATGCTCGATGCTGGTGTGAAAATCTGCTATCCAAGGAATACCATTAATTCCAAGGTAGTAATCATATTTTGTATTATTATCCTATTATTGTTTTCACTATGAGTTTAGCTTTCTATCAATTTCTGATAACGTTCATGCTTATTTGTAGGTACCAAATCCAATGATCTGTGCTTATGGACTTGAGTTTCAATTTTTATCAAAATTTAGGCCCATTAAGGTACAGGTTGTTAATGTATTTGGATTATTGACTCTGGAGTATCCAATCACACGATACATGATGGACATTCTTTTTACATTTATCGTCAGTTTAATGAAGGATAGATTCACATGGAAAATAATGCTACCTGTCGCATAATTGTTATTAGAACAATGAAGGTCAGGATGTTTGATGGTATTGTTAGTACTTTTTGTGATGTCAGGCATATGCCTAATTTGAGGTGTAAATTCACCATCGTTGGAGCATTGTGCAATCTTGGCTTGAAGTGTGTAATAGAAAATGATTTATTAAAGATTACAAAAGGCTCATTGATAGTGATGAAGGGGGTAAAAGCTAAAAATCCATATTTTTTGTTGGGTACCACTATTGTTGCGGAGTTTTCATCGGTTGTTGATTTTGTTGATTACCAAATAGTAGCATTTTCATATGGGACGCATTGGAGAACGCAGTTTGGAAGTGTTAAGAAAGTGAGGTTTGATTGATGGTATTCAAAATTTAAACCTTAGCTTTTATGATGGATGCATACTTGGAAAGTAGATGGAGGTTTCTTTCGGCATTATAAAGCACAAAACTAAAGATGTTTCGGAATATGTTCACGCTGTGGTTTAGGGCTCCATACCATGCATGTCTTTTAGATGAACCAAGTATTTTGATTCATTTATTGATGATGTTTCTAGAAAGATATGGGTTCACTTTATGAAGTCATGGACAAAACTTGTAATAAGTTTTATAGTTTAAAATTTCTTGTTGAGGGGGCGGTTTGGAAAGAAAGTCAAGGTTCTTCATTCTAATAATGGTGGTGAATTCACTTCTCAAAAGTTCACCCAATTTTGTGTGTCTAGGAAAATCAATGGACATTACATCACATTAGGGGATCCTCAGTCAAATGTGGTTACAAAGAGGATGAATCGATCATTGTTAGAAAGAACCTGTTGCTTACTTCTAATTGTTAGATTAAAGAAGAGATGTTGGACAGTAGCATTATCTAAGGTAGTTTTCCTCATCAACCATACACCTTCTATTGCTATAAATATGAAGATTTCTAAAGAACTATGGAAGGGAAAGCCTGTTTCATATTCCTTTCTCATGTGTTTGGCTACCCAGCTTATGTGCATGAGAGCAAAGGAAAGTTGGATACCAGATGGCGCAAGTGTATTTTCCTTGGCTATAGGAGAGGAGTTAAGGATTATTGATTCTGGTGTCCTACTACCTAGAAGATTGTTATTAGTAGGAATGTTACATTTGATTAAAACGCTTAGTTGAAGTTGAAGCCTTCTTCTTCAGTTAATGATGATGTTGAGAGGACAAATGTAGAGCATCAGACCCAAAGTAGATCATAAGACTTCCATATAAGTAAAAATGTTGTTTTTGATGACACCATGGTTAATGAGGAGAGGATAGAGGATCAATCTCAGGGTGGAGCTCAAATTCAAACTCGTCCAATTAGGTAAAGGAAAAGACCTACTTGATTTGATGATTTTGTGGGATAGAGCATTAAATACATTAAGTTGATGACATGGTAGCCTATGCATTAACCATAGTTCATGATGAGCCTAGAGACTATAGAGATGCCATTGGTTCAGTTGATAGTTCCAATTGGTTAGTAGTTATACTATAAGATATTGAATCTTTGTACAAAAATCACACTTAGGATTTAGTGCCATTTTATTCCGTCAAGAGAGCAATTTGGTGTAAGTGGATTTATGGGGTGAAAGACTACGACAATGGTGACTTGAAGTATAAATCAAGATTAGTGGCAAAGGATTATGTTTGGAGGAAAGGTGTGGAGTTCCATGAAAATTTTCTCCATTCATTAGGCACATTTCCATTCGCATTCTTTTGGAATTGGTCGCCCACTTCTACATGGAGTTGGAACAATTAGATATCAAGACATCGTTCTTGCATGGTGACTATGAGGATGAAATTTACCTATAATAACCAAGGGGTTCACTGGTAGTAGCAGGCCCAATCATGCTCGTAAGCTTAACAAATATTTTTATGGTTTAATACAGTCTTCTAGACAGTGGTACAAATTTTTTGATAAGTTTATGATCTCACATGGCTACTCTAGAAGCTTTAAGGGCCAATGCGTCTATTTTAAGAAGTGTAATGACGATATCATGTATTTGTTGCTTTATGTTGATTATATATTGATAGCTTCTAAAAGCATGACCAAGATTTCAGGGTGGATATGGAGCTTAGCCAAGAGTTTTATAAGAATGATTTAGGAAAGGCACATGGAAGCTTAGGGATGGAGATTTAGGAAGATAGAAAGAAAAGAGCTTCGAGGCTCACTCAAACTCGGTATACCGACTTATCTCAATTTTGGTATGGAAAAAGCTAAATCGATGGCTACTCCATTAGGCTCCCAATTTCAACTATCCATAGATTTGTGTCCTATGCCGGATGAAGGAAAAATGGATATGGCTAATATTCCTAACTCTAGTATAGTTGAAAACCTTATGTATGCTATGGTATGCATAAGGCCTGATTTAGCTCATACAGTTGGTATTATTAGCAAATACATGTCTAACCCAGGAAAGACTTGTTTACAAGTAGTAAACTGAATTCTACGATATTTGAGAGGCATTTCTGATATTGGCTTGTTGTTTGGAGGTAGTGATATAACTCTAAGGGTTTATTGTCATTCAGATTAAGCTGGGGATAGCGATGCTATAAAATCGATTTTGGGTTATGTATAAACACCTAGCACAGGCCTGATTTCTTGGAGATCTAAGCGATAATCCATTGTAGCTTTATCAACTACAAAAGCTGACCTTATTTTTATTATGGAAGTGACTAAGGAAGGATTGAATTTGTTTCGAATTTTAGAGGATTTATCAATGATGCAGAAGATGTTAGAGTTGTCTTTTGATAGCTAGAGCACCATTCAGCTTATTGAGAATCAAGCCTACAGCTCATGAACAAAGCACGTTGATACTAGAAGTTTCTTTCTCATGGTTGAAGAAGAGATAAATAAGATAATACTATTAGTGATACACATAAAGGACAATCCAGCTTATAAGTTAACAAAGTCGACTCTAAAGGACAAGTTTAAGCATTGCTCAAACTTGATTAGTGTGGTATCTAGTGCTATGGGGTGCTGACCCAGCAGTTGGTTTAATTGATTGATTGATATATTTAAATCGAAATGGAGTGTCAAATTTGAACGATTAAAATCAATTCCAAATATTAAAATTGAGAACATCTGATTTCTACAATTAATTAAATATGGGAAATAGATAGGAAAGAGAATCAACTAATATCAGAAGTTATATTAACTTATTTGAAAAATCAATCAAATAAGAATATGCATGGAAACAAATACCAGTATGCTAAATTTGTGTTGAAATCAAATCAAGTAAAAGGTTTCATTCTTAGCTCCCACACAGTCTTCACCCTCACACTTATATATATGAGGACATTTATTCATCGTTTTAACGTAAGATGATAAAAGAATTCTCCTTCAAAATATCTTCAATAAGATTTCAATTTCTATATTTATTTTAGGGTGAATGAAATTTATTGAGTGATTCATACTCTTCTCATGTTATACTCCATCTTGAAGTGAAGAAATAATAAAAGTTGTTGGGTCCGAGGATATAGGCATAGCCGAACCATGTTATATCGGTGTAATCCTTATTTTCTATCTTTTATCTATAATTTACGCTCATTGTGCAATATGAGAAGAGTATGAGTCACTCAATAAATTTTACTCATCCTAAAATAATAGAAATCTTTTTGAAGATGTTTTGATGTAGAACACTCGTATTGCCTTGTGTTGAAAAGATGTACAAATGTCTTCATATGTGCAAAGGTGAAGATTGTCTTGGGGATAAAGATGAAATATTTCCAGATTTATTTGACTTGATTTCAACCCAAATTTAGCAGGTTGGTATTTTTTTCCACGTATATTCTTATTTGATTGATTCCTCAAATCAATTAATATATCTTCTGATATTATCTGATTATCTTTCCTATTTTTTTTCGATATTTGATTGATTGGAGGAATCAATTAATATCTTCTCCCTTTTAATATTTGGAATAGATGTAGATCATCCAAATTTATCAACATTACGACACTTAAAAAATCATGCGCATCCCGAGGAGTGTATTGTAGAGTCTTATCTTGTGGAAGAGTGCGTGAAATTTTCAGTGAATATTTACAGAAATCGATATAAATGGCGGAGAAGGAAGTTCAAAATGAAGATTATGAAAATGATTCCATATTTGAAGGGAGACCAATTTTAGCTTGCAAACCAATATGAAAAATCTTCACATTTGGCTATGCTAATGAATATGACCATGGTGGAACCATTTTTACAAAATTAACAATTAAAATTCGTTATTACTATTCAAAAGTGTCCATAATCACAAGTGCAACTTAGTATTTATGATTTTATAGTTGTTTGGATTTAGAGGAGCGACAACACTCAAATAAATGCATAGAAAAATAAATATAACTTTACTTGGAAAAACCATATAAATAACTTTAATAGTTGGATTAAAAAGAAGCTAATTTGAATTTTAGAATATTATCTCATTAACTTTATATATATTATTAGTATTTTATAGATAGCCACTAATTTAAAGGATCACGTCATAATGCTAAAATGGATTGTCTATGATCCAAGGAGTAGCTGATTATCTTTACAGGATGTCAATAATGGACAATATTTTCACTCAAAAAATACCAAGAGAGAGACTCAAAATGGTGGATTCACTTATGATGCGACTACTATGTGTAGAGCAAGACCAAAAAGATACATATTTCTCAAGTTGTTGATGTGAACTTATTATGATGTGAACTTATAATGATGTGATTAAGGGTTGACTATATAATTTGTTACACTATTATGTTTCTTATTCCCCTATCTTTAAGTATCATTGGGAAAATATAGGAACGTGATAAGGTAAAGATGGATTCACCCTTGTAAACTTACATCAAAACCAAGCTCCATTTCCAAGAGATAAATATATCCATGCATCTCAAGCGAAATAATTTTTATTCAAGAGAAGAAAATTCTTCTAATTGGTAAGTTGTAATGAAGGTACCATCAAGAAACATTCATGAGATAGATATAGATGATTCATTTGAGGAAGTTATCATTTCTATGAAGATTTACGAAGAAACTGGTATGTATGTTGATGATTTTGTTGAGGATGTTAGCTATGTTACAGAAGCTTGTGAAGGCATACTTGACTAGTTTAACTGTTTTACTATTTAGGTTTCATTATGTTAACCTATTTTCCTAGATTGATAATATATATTTGTATGTAATGACTCATTTATACCATGTAAACATAACTACTATTCCTTATTTTACTATTGATGGTGTTGTCATTTGAAAAAAAAATAAAATAAAACAAAATTGGAAAACATGGACAATGGACTTTAATATATTTTTATACCTCCTAATTTGAATATCAATGGAGATTTTTAATTTTCTTGTTCGTAGAAATTGCATCAAACAACAAATTTTCACATCTGAAATCATTACATAACTTCTGTAGCACTATTCCTAACAACAATATGGCTTTAATTACAATTTCACAGCCCATACATGTGACGGTAGATGATATTGATACTACCTTGACCATATTGAGTTAATTACATTGTTTTCGTGACATTTTTTTACTGACATTCCAGACTAATAGTTAAAGAAAACTGTCGGCCCTTTACTCAAGCAATAACCCTTTTAAGTTATTGTTTTCGTTCTAGTTTAAATAATGCCCATGTATAAATTGTACGCTAAAAAAGAAATTACTATGTCCCCTCATAATTTACCCAATTTCTTTCACTCAAATATCTTTATAATTTAAAATATATGTTACATTCATTACCAAGATTACTTATACAAAATTTTGAAATTAATAGGAAATGAAGAGGATTACTCAGAAAGAGAAAACGCAAAAGAAGCTGAATTGTACTCAAGGAGTCTAATGAACAGAATAAGCATACCGAAGACAACATTCAAAGTGAAGATAACCCACAATTAGTTGAAGACAATTTATTGAAAACCAAATAAAAGTTTGAGTGCAACAATAATCAGATAGAAGACAATTCTTGTGCACTTGAAAATAATACAATGCAAACAAACAATACTTGGAACCCATGACGGAGATTGATGGACCTATTCAAGATCTAAATTAAAATTTATTACAAAAAATACTAGAGGTTCTATGAGCATGCTAAACCAATAGGTTAAGGTTCAGCCCACTTATCTTGATATCTAGGGCCAACTGTACGAGAGCGTGTTCCAGCTATGCTTGCACCTTGGTGATGATTTGAAAGCTGTTTTATACAAATCCATTCAGGTATATTCTTAGAATATTAGTTGATAAACTTGTGAGCTATAGCTTTTATGCATCACTTTGACATATTCATACTTTGCTGTCAATTCTTGGAATCTTTATGAAGGAGTGCATAGACTGGAACCTCGTGAGTGATATCGAGTACAGTACGACCATCCTAAATTAATGTTCAATCTTAAGTTAAGTAATTTAAGCTGGATATGTTCCAAACAATGAGTGGTGATTAATTCAATCGTAGGTTAAGTACATCATCTTGAATAACTCTGCAATATAGTAAGTATAAATAAATGCACAAACTTGTAACTAAGCATGAGCGATTCAGAATGTTGAGAATTCCATGACATTGTTATATGATAAAAATGTCATGAAATGGTCCACAAAAGAATCTAGAGCTCACTTGAAGTCTAAAAATATACTTCGAAAAGCTTCACATGATAAACTGAGTTTATCGGCATTAGAGAGGGCTGATTGATAAAGTAGATAATTAATACAATATATCATACCTATTCACTAAGGGACTAGCCTGATTATTTTCCAAGAAAATTGATTGGAGTAGTTAAATAAAATTTTGTAAATGACCCCAAACGCAAGTAGGAGATTGATAGAGTTAGGTATGCCCTATGGGCAATTATGCAATTGTTATATGTATATAATTCAATGACCAAGGTTATTCATAACAAAGGTATATTTTTTCTATTATATACTTTGTTATATTGTGAATAATCAATTGAATTATTAGTTTATAGTATATAAATAGAAAATTGTTAAATGATATGACATGTGATAGTAATTATAATATGTTTGTAATAATGAGAATTTAATGAGATTTAAAAATGACATATTGTTTTAAATATTTTTAGTCAAGATGTTTCGAGAAACACTGAGATTAGAGCATATAATACTCTCTAAATGTTAGGCAGTGTAATGCTCATGGCTATCGAGGGCGTGAAAGGGTTAATATTGATACTTATTGGACAACTATATGATGATTCACTCGAGAGCTTTCTGTTGATTAATATAACTAAGGTAAAATAAAGAACCTCAAAGTGATGATATTCATAGTTCTTTCGACTTGAGAATACTGTTGAATTTTGATTTGGATGCTCCACTTTAACTACAATTAAATTATAGCATGGCATCCATTGAACGACTATAGTTAGGTCTGAGTTGAAGTATTGAAAGTGAAAACACTATTAAATAGAGAATTCGTCACGTTGGTTATACAAGGTTAGTATCGCGGTCAATTATAATCAACTCAAAGTCTGAGTCTCTGCCTAGATCAATAGGGTTAATAACAAATGCTATTATTGAACCAAATATTTTGTATTTGGACTTGTTAAGTTGAATGTGGACAATATTCAAAATTTTGACCAAAATCAAATTACATTAGTCCTAATGTGATATAATGTTGATGAAGAGAATTGATGTAGATAATCATTGCTAAAGAGTACCATTTATAATAGTAAAATTGGATTTTACTTAAAAGATGTATAAGTAATAAATTTAGTCAAAATATTACACCACTAACTAAGATGATGTGAGAATGTTAATGTTCGATTTGTTGAATATTAATTATTAACCGAATTTGCACATTTGAGTTGTATAACTATAATGATTAATACTCAGAAAGAACCATACGATTTAATTAATTTATAAATTGTAACAGAACTAATTAATATTTATTAAACGCTAATTATTCAAAAATTATTTGTTTAAATGCCACTGGTATTTAATAATATGTGTGCATGAAAGTTATATGCATACGTATCGATATACAATATCAACAAATATTTAAATTTGATTTAAATCAATTAATTATTAAGTAGGTTTGCAAATTTTAAAAACCTATCTTAGGCACATCCTTGCCCGACCATGCATGATGTTAATATAATTTCGATTCTCATATGGTACTTCCAATTTCATGCTCATCTTATGTATAGTTTAGATCCAATATTATACAATGAATTTATATATGTTTAGGTTATTCGAATTGATATTGTTATAGATTTGAATTTAAATTATTTGCAAATAGACTCGCTACCTCCGCTCTTCATTTCAACAAGCAGCGGTGGATTTTTTGGGGGAATATTGCTAATATTAGTGTTTGGAGATTTGGGAAATTTTTGCTTAGTATTAACCTGAAAAGGACGGAGCGGATGATGTTTATAATTGCGAGGGATTGCAGTTTTATTGGATTAGAGATAATAAAGAAGATTGATGAGCTGGAGAACTGTACGACATTGATTAGTTTGAATTTGATGGTTGAAAATGTGAGACCGTCTAGAGACGCGGATTGATACTATGTAAATTTTTGTGTCTTCCCAATGACATTGGTAATTTCCAATGTTTATAACAACCATGGTAGCATAGCTAATTAGCAACATCTTAATGGTGTCTTAGTGACGTCGTGCCGACAATGCACCACTGTGGCGTTGCAAATCGATTTAAGAAATCAGCCCTTCTTTTTGTACTTTATGGATATTGGGATAAAAACATCTTATAGAATATAATTAATAACTCCAATCTTCAGTTTTATTGATAGCAACCAAAATTAATTGATTGTTGGATGGATAAAGGCAAAAAATATTTCCATTTGGTTGGTATTTAACTTTTTGAAGAGCGGTAAGAGAAATAAATTTTCTACATTTAAGTAATCCATTCCAAGCTCCTTGAACAACATTTGGAGGCAACAAATGTAGTTATAAGAGTTAGAAGTAAATTAAAAGAGCGATGTTCTTAAAAGGCCAAGACTTTAATGATTATGTCATTAAAAGGGAGGTAGCAAGAATACCAATGTGGACAGGCATGAAAGCAAAGGTACCTTATGACGAAGTATTTATTATGTCTAAAGGACTAGAAGTCGTAACCTCAACTTCAGTAATGCGACGACTCAGAATTTTTGGATGTTTGAAATTGGAATATTTGATTGATTTTAAATATTTTGAAGTTAATTTTTATCTTGAATTCAAATATTATTATTATTTGGAAATTAAGTTATTGGATTTAATAAACTGAAATTGGGTAAGTCGTTGAATATAGAGTTTTAGGCCTGTTAAAAATAATTTAAGGATTTGTAAAATTTATACTGATAATACTAAAGATAGTAAAAGTGTTAAAATTTGATTCGAAAGTGTTTTGTTAAGTTTATAAATTTTATCGTTTAAATCGATATTAAAAAATAGCCTTCCGAGGCGCAATCTCGAAATTCGACGAAACCAGTTCCATTGGATCCGTAATATTTATACCATTATCGGATTTCAATTTTCGTAGTGTTTGGAGTGATCATTTGGCCGTACGATAAGTAAACACGTTGAAAATTAAATTGAAATTTAATATAATAACTGGGTTCAAAAAGCTATCTTCTCCAGTACGATCGAATTATGACTCGAAACCTTTTCCATTGCGTTCGGAATGAGGGTATAACATTATAAATGCTTGATGGCACGCCTTGATAGAAGTTCGAGATTTTTAGCTACGTAAATCGAGACGTTTGGAAATTTAAATAAAAAAATTATTATAAAAACAAATCAAAGCAGTTCCTTTCTTCATACGCTAGTCCAAGTTTTCATGCAAGCTATCCCCTTTTCAGTCAGTCAACTCGTATTACCTTTCTCCCTCAATTCGAAACGAAATCGTTCATTTATAAAAAAGAAAAAGAAAATGGCGATCGGACGAAATCCAATTTTCCCCTTTTCTAAATTAAAATGCCGAAGCCTCTCTTCCTCAGTCTTTAAAGTGAATAAATTCCTCCTCAAGTAAATCAGTTCGAATTAGCCCTAAAAAAATGGTAATTCGAGATTCAAATCGCGATAACCGAATTGCGTTCAACTCAAAGGGGAAAGGATTCATTATCGCGATGGGTGATTGAGGCACGACTGACATTGGAGGGGCCGACGTGTATGTCGAGAAGCTCGGTGGTTGGATTTTCGCGACGTGTAGTGAAGGAGGCGCTCGATTTTCGATCAAGTTTGAATTTTATGTCAGTTGCCATGAGATCAAGCTAGGTTTTCCATCGTGTTGCTGTAGTGGGTGTCGGAGTTGTCGTGGCAAGCTCGAGGAGTGTGGCTGTCGTTGGGGGGACAGTCGTAGTCTTGCCGTGACGTAGATGGTCGACGATAGTAGGTCTCGTCCTAGGTCGCAGCGAGGTATACTCGTTTTTCCAATTTAAATTTAATTTATTTATAATAAGGAATAAAAAGAAAGGAAAAAAATCTGTTTTAAAAGTTAGCTAAAGCTATGTTTAAAAAAAATTTACAGTAAGAAATTACTGCTTGTTTATCTATAGAAAATAAAATATGAATATAAATAAATTATGTACATCTGTATATATATATATACAGTTAAGGAAAAGTAGAATACAAGCATAAAAGTATATACACATAGACATATTACATATACGTATACATATTTTAAACATTATTTTAAAAATAATGGATTAACTCATTTTAGTTACTAAAAGTTTTTAAAAAGGAATTTTTTTAGTTTAGAACTAAATTTTAGTTAATTAAATTATAAAATGGCAAAAGAATGTTCGATTATTTCGGATATTAATAAATCGTAAATTGTTTATACAAGGTCAGTAATCAAGGAATCAAATCGAGAATGAAGTGGATTTGCAAATTTAAGGGGCAAAGGTGAGTTAATCTCACTCATCTGGTTGCTATTTAAATTTAAATGGTTAAATTTAAATAACTGGTTGAATGAATGAATTGATTTGATGTGCTATATTATATATATTAGTATATAATACATATTGGAGTGATTGATTTCTCGCATTATATAGCGGATGAGACCCTATACGCCTCATAACAGCGGATGATATTATGTAAATCCCATATACCGCGAGTTTCCACCTCGAAGTGGAACCGGTATTTTATGTTATGCTAACATTTGTGGATGCAGGGAAACAGATTGGAGGGATCCAACTGGATTCCTCAAAATTATTTAAATTGCTCTAATAATTATATGGTATGATTAATTGATATGCTGTGATGGATTATATTGATAATTGGAATATTGGATACCATGGTTTGATTTAATATATTTCGGTACACCGAGTCATCAAAATATTTAGAATTGAATTTTTGAAAGAAGTATGAGAGTAAATTTTGAAGTGAAAAAATTATAGAATAAAAATAAAAATAAAATGAACTGGAAAAGAATAAAAGTGATTTTTGAATCCTAATAAATAAAATTCCAAGTGTGGAAAAATGAGATTTTTGAATAAATGGGAATAAGTGATTTGCTTAAAGCTTAAGTGATGTGATTTAAAGGAATAAGAGAATTCACTTTAAAATTCAAGGTTTAAATTTATTTGAAAGGATAAAGAAGAAATTTGGGAAATATGAATTGGTATTTTCAGTTAAAAGATTTTAAATCATAATTAAGGAATAAAAAATTCAGAAGTCAATGGGTTTTGAAATAAATGAGCGAGTAAAGGAATTTATTTAAAAGTAAAGTAAATTGGAAATCAATTTGGGGACTGATTTAATTGTGTAAAACCGGGATTTTAAAAAGGGAAGTGAGACTATGGAATTTATAAACTGGATTTATAAAAGTAAAGTAATATATCAGTGGATATTTGGAAGAATAAATTCATGGTGGGAATTTATTAAAGGAATGGGTAAATTTATTTAAAAATAAATAGTGATTTATTTTTAAAAGATGTGAAAGTGAACGAGATCGGGTTTGCTATATTACATCATGATATAGTCAATTTGAGTGTGGTTTTCTCACGTTGGTATTCCAGACTGACTCGGGTGTTATTTCACTATAATGCTCGGGTCATACCGAGTATTGTAGGGTACAGGAAATGATACCGTGGAGCTCAGGAGATGAGCTAGATGGCGATACGTACTTCCGTATTTGTGTTAAATATTCCGTTGTGTATTCAGATTGTGAGGACAGGTTATGATTACTGTCCAGTTGTGTGTTATGTATACTCTGACGGTGTAATGAATAAACAAATGTATTTGTAAAGATCATTTATTATCTATTATAGTTTATTCCTCTGTGATGGTTAGATTCTGATGTTGTTTTCTATTTTCTTCTTCTACCTCTTCTTCTTTAACCCAAATGGTTGTTTTTCCGTACATCTTTAGTTGATTGAGGGAGAATAGTGTTGACTCTAGGGTATGGATTTGCAGGCTGTTACATTTGGTATCAGAGTTGAAAGGTTAAGCGAGAACCTTGGCTCTGGTGGGGATTGAGCATTAAATAGAGTCCGTAGTACTCTAGAATGAGTTTGAGCGTATTAATAGATATGAGCGCGTATTTGTCAGTGAATATAAATTATTTTAATATTATGTTGATTAATTATTATTTGAACCTTGAAATAGGTTAAAAACGGATTTTGGATTCAAAGTTAAATGGTTTAAAGATATAAGCTGATTTGATTTAAAGGATTAAATCAACATTTAAAATTTAACTCGAGTTTATATAATTCGAGATGGTTTAAATTTGAAATTAGAATTGAATTAGCTCAAATTGGATTTGATTTGAATTAATTGGAATTGAGTCAATTTAATGGAAGTGAAAATTTAAATTGAGTTGATTGGATATGGAGATTGGGAATTGAAAGTTTGACTCTAGACAATTTTGAAAATAAATTGTTTTAGTACAAATCTATTTTTCCAAGTTATTTATTATATATAAAACCTTTCTTATTAAACCCAAAACTATCTTATACTTATTTTATAACTACTTTTGGAATTATTTAACTATTTTGTAACTGTTTTATAAACTAATTACTATTTTTCAACTGCTTTATAACTAATTACTATTTTAAACTATTTTGTAATTATCTAACTACTTTATAACTATTTGGCTGTTTTCCAACTATTTTATTGTTATTTAACTATTTTACAAACTAATAATTATTTTTCAACAACTTATCTATTTTAAAAAAATTTCAAGCTATTTTCTAAATTTAAGCCGGTCAGAGTGCAAACTGTTTATGGTTAAATTACTCAATTGAGATAAGAATTAAAGTGATAATCAAAATGGGATTGAAGCAATTGTAATTAAGTGAATGAGAATTAAAGTGAATGTGAATAGAAAGGGAATTTTTTTGGCTAATAAATCAATGAGGATAGATACGTGGATGTACGTATATTATTCTATTCGCATAGTGGTTTGATCCGGATTCGAGCATAGAATTTCGAGATAGTTTATCGATCCGATTTGGGATTTTTCATTGATTTTCGACGGCGAACCTGGATATGGATTGTTGATTGATTTTGGATATTCTCTGTCATAGCTAGGCTATGCAAGGAGAATGACGGTTTCTGATCAAGAAACCAGATCTGTGTCCGCACTAGAAAGTCGAGTGGACGATACTAGTTCGGAAGTGAAATTGTGTGATCGAGTGAGCGATCAGATTGGTATAGCGTACGGATGATAGGTTTACATCGTATGGATTTGAATGAAATTGATATTGGAAATTTATGGATAAGAAATGTGAAATGGTTTTTGAAATGAAAGGTATATTTTGTGAAACATATGATGAAGTAAAGTGGAAATTGGATATTTCTGTGGTAAAAATTTACTTTATGGAAGTAAGTAAAATGGCAAGTGACTTTATAGACTAATCAAATTTGAATATTTGATTTTGAATAAACAAAGTTATATATCTTTGTTATATAAGATAAATCTCCCCTTGTTGAATCTATTGCCGGAAGAAAAGGATTTTGAAAGTGTTTGAAGTATGAAAGGAGTTTTATACAAGTCTGAAATGATACAAATTTTAAAAAAAAAATTATATATATATATATATATATGTATATGTATATATAAAGGATCTTAAGAGGATTTTGCAAAAAGGTTTTGGGAACCTTTGGATTTGGAAAGGCTTTTGATTTTTGGGTAAAATCAATATTGGAATTTGAAAAGCCAAGTTTGAGAATTATCGATTTTGGTATAATTGATTTTGAGAAAAGGAGATTTATATGAGATTCATACTAGGTGTATGATTTGGAAGATACTATATGTGTATAGTATAAAGTGTTTTGACAATGGCTCTGGGGAAAAAGGTGCTCCCTTGAAATGAACTTCTCAGGAATGCCACAGGATGGTACTGCCTTGAACCCTAAAGGTGATTCTAAAGTTGATCCTGTGAGGAGTCCGGACAAAACTAGTTCCTGAGGATATGTGTTATGTGTAGCAAAAGTCGAGGGCACTGAGGCCTATAGAGGCATTTAGGTTATGCTGTGACAACAGTATAACTCGATGTCACTACGATCTACTGCAGACCATAGCGAAAGTCGTGTGTGCCGCTGAGAGCCAACAGTCTACGTTTGATTTTATATCGGTAGACTGCGACCTATGGTAACATAACGACAGTCGTGTGTGCTGCTGAGAGCCAACAGTCTGCGTTTCATTTTACATCGGTAGACTGCGACCTATATAGGAGTGGAGAAGTTCCATTTTTGACAGCGAAAATCGAGGGCGCTGATGCCTACAGTTACATGGATTTTTGCTGCGATGGCACCACAACCCTAGAATGTAACTGTGATCTGTTATGGGGTCCATGGCGTAATCGAGGGGCGTAGAGTGCCTACAGTTACATGGACTTTTGCTGCGATGGCAATGTAACCTAGGATGTAGCCGCGACCATGGATGGGGGTGATGATTTACAGAGCATTCTCACCAAAGAGAATTCCTCTGTTGTAAATTTTCTTTTCGATATTTTTAATAAAATTATTTTCTAAATATTTTCACTGGATATTGAAAATGGGTCTGCTAAGTACTTATAGATTTTCAGTCCTACGCCTGATCAACGTATGACCGAATTTATGTGAGAACAAGGATGGACTGGTTGAGACATCAAGTTATAAGAAGTATTTTTATAAAAAGCTATTTTAATGGTATTATGTGAATTTAAAAGTACTTCTAAAATTTTAGAATAAAGGAGTAAGCCGCTATTCGAGAAGCATTTATAAACACCTGATACCATAAATTGACACGGTATTGTTTTAAGGTGGGTGAACGAAATAATATTTCCCAAAATATATTTTAATATAAAAGAAATATTTTCTTAAATTTTTATATAACTTGGATGTTTGGATGATAATATTTTAAACAAATAAAGATTGAAATGACTTGTATGATCAAATGGGAATTTGTATGAGCATAAATTATACAAATGAATTATAGTCAAAAATTTGATTTAAGTCAAAATTTGAAATATATTGAATTAAACTGAAAATAAAACCCAGTTGTATTTGGATTAAGTTGAAATTAAAATAAAATAAATTGAGATGTAGATGATATTAAGTAAAAGTAAACTCTTACTTTATTTAAATTCAAGTGGATTGAGTGGATTAAAGGGAATGGTATGATGCTAGATTAACTGAAGTTAAGTTAAATAAAATTGAATTGAAATAAATTCAGTTGAGTTGTAGATAATATTGAATGGGATAAAATTCTTACTTCAATTAATAAGCGTAAAATAAGTAAGCGTTGAATTGAGATAAATAAGCTTTGGAAGCTTATAAAAGAATTGAAATAAAAATATAATCCCTAGTTAAAAGTAAAGTGAAATGTGATTGGCTGTAAATGGATGGAGAAATATGAATATTAATAAGTGAGTAGTTTATAAAAATGTAAAAAGGGAATAAATAAGTCGAAATAAAAGTGTTGGAATTTTGGAAAATGAAAGAAAATCCAAACTGGAATTATAAAAAAAAAATTGAACTCAGGAAAATTTAATGAAGTGATTTTTGTAATAAAATCGGATATTGATTTAAAAATTGGAAATAAGCTAATTAGCTAAATAAATTATTTGATAGAGTATGTGAATAAAATTTAACTCGGTTAAATAAAATGGATTGTAAGTTAATAATGAAGTTTGGAAATAAACTCGAATTATAAATAGAATTCGACTTGGATTGATAATGAATTAAAATAAGTGGAGATGTTGTAAAAAAATAAAATAAAATGGAATTGGATTATAATAGAAATGATTTGAGTTGCAAATAAAATCCAATTCAAGTATAAATGAGTTAACTATGTGCTTGGATATTATTTTAACATACTGAGAATGGGGTAATTGAATTTGACGAGAATCAAATTAAATAGAAGTGAACTTAAGTTAGTTGTGTTCATGAACAGTTGTAGTTGTTGTCCACACATGTACATGCCTCACCGCAGTGTATATATTTGCCTTCATATTCCTGCTTGTGCATCACCTTATATCTGTCGCACTTGTGTTGTGGTTCCACCTCAGTGCATCTTTGGCCTTGTTTATTTGTGATTCCCCTACCTTTGTTATTTTTTGAACTCGTGCAAACTTGCACTGTAAACTCCCTTCTGCCATGTGCAATTGGGTTCGACACTGTCTTGTGGCTTTGTTCGAACTATCTATTTAAGCTTGAAATTGTTTTTTTGTGTTGTTTTGTTCGACGTTGGCTTTACATTTTTGTGTAATGGTTTCGGCCCTTATATCTTTGATTTTGATGACCTCGGCACTGTCACTGTCCACTGGAAATTGTTGTCGTGCCTTGCTGTTTTGACTTATCTTGGGTGCAGTATGCTTGTTATATATATATATATATATATATATATATATATATATATATATGAACTGCTGCATTATATTCGGAGCTGCTGCCTATATTTATTTGAACTTTGTTGATGTTTTGTTTTGGTGCTTTGTTGGTCAGTAGTTCCATACTGCCACCTCTGTTTCCTTCTGTAGCTCCATGCTGCTTGCTAGTAACATGTATATGTATACATGTGATTGCCAGTTGCCTTTGTTGGGTACTGATTTTCTGTGTCTTTCAATGTTGGGTGTGGGGTGCCATATTGTTGATGCTCTCACCTTCATTCTGATGTTTTCATGTATTTTGGGCCTACTTCTTTGATGTCGAGGCTGTACTATCTCTTGTTCCATTTTGGGGTAGTTGCTTCACTGGTTTTACCTGTAGGCTTCTTGTGTATATATGTGCACAGGTTCATATTATGTTGTTCTTTGAATTGAACTGCCACTTGATGTTGTTGTTTGGGTTTCATCTTTGGAGTATGTATGCATTCCTGTCATACTTGTTGTCATTTGTTGCTTCACCTGTTTGTATGTGCACTCCCACAGGAGCCATGTTGTCTGGTCTTCATGTTGTACCACTGCCTTGTGCACTGGCCATTCGAGTTGAGTGGTTTTGCAGTTGAGTTGAGTCATGATATAAGTGACTTGACCTCTGCAGTTTCATTTTGTTGCATTTTCGTGATGCAGATCCCTCCTTGTTGCACCTCTGGTTCATTTTGTCCATGTGCAGATTGTTACGTACATTCATTTGCGTACATATTGCATATTCACTTTGTTGAGGCTTTTCACTACTGTCACTTGCTTATTGCACTTGTTTGGACTGTGAATTCTTGCGCATTGGCCTTTGTGCCTTGTTGCTATTTCTGTATATACTGTTGTGGCGAGGCCGTGCACGCGTGCGTGCACTGCAGCCACACGGTATCGACATTATGAATTGATATTTTAATTACTTGAATTGTTTTGTGTATTCAATTCAGATTTGGTTTAATTTGATGTTTTCTAACTTATCTCCTTGTCTGTCTACTTTGACCACTGAGGCCGCGGCATTGATATTTGAATCTTCATTGATTTTGGTTCGTTGATCTTTTGTGTACATCATCACCGGGGTGGCAAGGCAGTGCACGCAAGCGTGTACTGCAGCCACACGACATTGCTTTTATTGATATTCAAATTTGCTTTTGATTTATGGATCTTTTGCGTATTCCCTATGTTGTAGTGGCGAGGCAGTACACGCGTGCGTATACTGCAGCCCTACCCGAGTTGACGTTTTAATTGATGTTTTCAATTACTAGATTGTTTTCTTTGTCCAATTCAATATTTATAAATTATCTTTGATTTGAATTGATTCGTGTTGCCAATTCAATGATTTGAAATCGTATTTTTACCGTTATCTGATTTCCTTATTAAGGGATTGGATAGACGAGATTTATTGTGACTGTCATCTATTTGTTATTTAATTATTATTGCTTCTGTACGTTAATAACTGAGTTTGAATTAGACTGACCCGGGTATTACTTTCTTTTGAATGTAATACTCGGGTCAGACCCGAGTTATTTCAGGTTATTGATTTTTAGCTTCGGATTGCTGCTTGAGCTATGAAGACTTTTCATATCTTGTGGAGTTGTCGTGTCATAGTATAGGTTGATATGTATTCATGTATATTAGTCGATAATGTACTTGTATATGTAACTTCCTGAGTCGACAGTTGTAGTTGTATCATATGTACTGTATCAAGTGTATTGTAACTGACATCAGTTATTTTATACATATGAGACTTTCTGTTTTTATCTGTGTTCCGCATTTATATTATCTGTGTTGTTATTATTATATTTACTGTCCTAAACTATTATGAACCATCGTAGTTCGTTTTATACTGGAATTGGGGTATGTCGATGGGAGTAAATAAATCAGAGGTGAAAAATGAAAGAATATATATACCACTCCTATCGAGATAACCAATACTAGTGTAAGGCCTAACTACGGATGGCCGCTCTTCAACAGCCTTATTCTCCACGCTAGTTGACAGCATTACACCGTAGTATTCTTGGCTAGCGTGGGCATAGAGGTGGGGCGTCACAGCACGTGTCTCGAGATATTGGTCGCGTTGTTGGATTGCGTGGGAGCATGTGGATGAGGAGGAGAGGAGTAAGGCGAACGTGGGACATCGTATGAGATGTCGAAGTCACGATTTTTGGGTGGTCGATGGCTGAGATGTAAGCATTTGCGTAGGGGATTGCGAACTATAGCGGAAGGGTTCATGCATAGGGAGGAGTGAGGCGGCGGCATAGGTCGAGAGTCAGGTCGATGGTTGTGCGCGTGGGGAAGTAGGCAAGCTTGTGTTGGTCGTTCGTGTATCCATGAAGCTTTATCGCGAGTAAGAGGTTAGGGTTTTAAAACGTATTGATTTATGTTAATTACTACAATTAGTAGAATAATTATATTGTTTAAATTTAGAATCTTATAAATGCTATATTTCATTCATACGAGGTTGAAATCAAAACAAAACAAGTTGTGTTGCACTAGTGTAATCGAATATCATGCATAGGAATTGATTTGGAATTTTTTGGAATCAGTTGAGATTTTAGAAAAATTAAAATCTAGATGTTTGGTAAAATAAAAATCAAGGTGAGTAAATCTCACTCAGTTTGGTTAATAATTAAAATTATTTATTGGATGATTGGATGAATGGATATATATTTATTAGTTGAATGCTATTATATATATATATATATATTAGTGTATGTGTGTATATACATATATTGGTATATATATTAGTAGTTGGATATATTTCTCGCCTATTGGAGTGGATGAGAGCCTATGCGCCCTGCATAATAGCGGATGATCCTATATTACCGCGATATCCCGCCTCAAAGTGGAATTAGTATTTTATGATTACATAACATGTGTGGATGCAGGGAAACAAGTTGGAGAGATCCAACTGGATTCCTCAAAATGTTTATTTTAATTTCATATATAGTGATATACGATTTGTGTAAATGATTTGATATCGATTATGTGGTGATTTGAATTTTTGGATGCTATAGGGGCATTGGCCTTAATCATACCATAAATATTATATTTGAAATTGGAAGTAATTTAAAAGGATATTTTGAATATAAGAATATTTATATCGAAATTTGGATTATTTTAAAAGAAATTGATTTGGATATTGCTTTCGGGTTTCATTTAACTATTTGTAAAAATATTTTAAATAAAGTTTTTAAAATAATTTATATAGAGGATTTTTTAACAATGGATTTTAAGAATGATGTTTTTGAAAAAAATATGGAAAAGAAGTTAAAATCGATATTTAAAATTGATTTGAAAAATAAATGGAATTTATGAAGAAATTTATTTATAAAATGTAATTTTATAAATGAGATTATATTTGTAAACAAGTAAAAACCAAATGAGTTATAAATTTATAAATGATGTTTATTAATAAGGGAAATGATATCAGTTGGTAAATTGGGAATATAATTTCACAGCGTGAATTTATATCGAGATATGAAAATAGGTTTTGGAAGAAATAGTGGACTCTAATTTGAAAAGTGAGAATGGTTAGGGATCGGAATGAAATCGATATGTTGTGATTCGAGACGGATTTATAAATTGAAATTGGTTATTTGGATTTTAAAAATATATTTTTATTAAGAAGTTAAGTTTGTTTTAAAAGGAAAATTTTATATATTAAACTATGTAATTTAAAACTAGTTAGCGTTGAAATACTTTGAAATGAATTTTTCAAATATCTAATATTAATTGAAATAAAATTTTAATTTTTATAATAAGCTTTGTAAATCGATTTGCTTTATATAAATATGAATTGGAATTGAGTTATCGATGTTTATTTAAAGTTTCTGGATATTTTAAATTATTATTTAAACCTGTCTTAGAAATAAAATATTACTATTTAAAATACTTACTATATATATAGTTTTGAAAGTGATTGAAATTTATTTATAGATACTCTTGAGATCTGTAAACCGAGTTTTATTTAACAATTGAGATTTTATAAGAGAAACCTTATAGTGGAATTCTAGGAAACTTAAGGAAATTTCTGAGTCGTTGAAATAAAAGAACTTCAAAAGATGAATTAGAATTCATAAGGGAAGTTTAAAATGGGTAGTTGTAATTATAGACAAGTATAATCGATTTTGGAAATATTAAAGGAAATTAATTAATGGATTTCAAGGACTTATAGAATCCGTTATAAATGAATTAAGGGATTTACAAGTCAATTGTAAAGGATTTTGAGAAATAGGAAATAAATGGAATATTTTCCTAAGTATTGGGAATAAAATGATTTTAGAGGAAAAATAGACCTATGAATATTTCCTTAGTATTGGAATTGGAAGAAAATATTTCTGTGTATAGAGATGGTGAAATTATCCTATTATGGATGTAAGTATTTAAATTTGTTTTTGAATATTTAAAATTGGAAGAGAATTGGATATATATATATATATATATATATATCTTTGTAAAGATATTTTGAAATGAATATTTTGGAAAATTTATAATATGGAGCTAGACTGCTTATGTGTATAATTTGATAGTTAAATAACCGACTATCAAATTTGGCCAAATTTGTTGATCGTTTCGAAGAGATCGGGATCAGATTTAGTTATCCAAAAACCATATCAATCTGATTTGTACGTTACGAATTGTGATATCTCAAAGATAACGGAGACAGTGATCTCGAAGGAGATTCAGTTTGTTCAGACCCAGAACAACTTGTGTGGATGAATGCTATCATTGCATCATTGCTTGGAAGGTAATGTTAGCATTCCAAGTATGAATGCTATTCTAAAGGCAAACGTAGTCTCAAGCCTCATGAATCGGGAATGCCTAAAACATGGGAGATGCAACAGGGAAAAGTGGGTCGCTCCCAAGTACGGTATGTTATCACTTTTCTATATACCCTTGGATATATATTATTAAATTATGGATATGGTTATGCATGGATATGGTTCTCAGCTCCTCATTCCAATGGCAGAAAAAATCTAATTCCTAAACCTCAAATTCAATTTCAAAACCAAACCAAAAAAAATCAAATTCCTCCAAACCTTATCGAATTTTATATCATTTTGAAGCTCTCGACAAGCATAATCTTCTGTAATAATTCGTTTTTCAATTCGATACATCTTTTGTCCAGAAATTCAGGATGAACCTCGACCGTTCATAGGCCACAATCACGATCCAATGGTGGATAGTTAATCAAACGATGATCGGAGGCTGCTGTGAGGTAGAGGGTGTCGAGTAGTTTGCGTCGGTGGGGTTCGCGTGTGTCAGAGGGTCACGGGGTGGTCATGAGTGCCAACCCTAGTCGGTGGCAATTTGAGCGGATGGAGGCGACGTTCATGGCCCTGTGTTGGCCTATGGTGCGGCTTGAAGTGGGGATGATTTCAGCGGTCACTGATCGATGGGAAGTAGATCGTGGCGGCGCGTGTTTCTTGTCAATGTTGCGTTCGTGGCGGCTGTCTGGTAGCGGTTGTAAATCGTGATTTTGAGCTAGGGTTCGGTCATTCTAAGCAGTGCTGATGTGGCGGTGAATTACCGGTTTGTTCTTTTTATTTTAGTTATTTCATATTTTAAAATCATTGAATATATAACTTTAATAACTTTTGCATACGAGGTCAGATTCAAGCACAATTTTCTCTACAAGGATTGATGCAGCGCTTACCTTGAACGTGCCACTCCAGATTGCGAACAAGCCCTAGGTCGCGAGCAAGTCGAGGTCTCTATTCCTCCAGGTCGTCTCTTCCCTAGGTCGCTCTACCGCCTAGGTCGCTTCGCCACTCCATATCCACCTCGCGAACGAACTACCCTTCACCGCGAGCTAACTCTAAGTCGTTGTCGTGCTACCCTTCACCGCGAGCTAACCCTAAGTCGCGGACGACAAGATGAAGAAGGTCGCGCGTGACATAATATAGGTCGCGAGAAGTAAGTCGCTTCCGAGCTTCCCTAAATCGCGAATGAGCAGAGTATTTTTTAGGTCGCGAGATCGAATCCTAGGTCGTATCCATTTAAGTCGCTCGTTCCAGAACACTTGCGTCGCTGTGTTGTAAAATGTATTTGTTATGTCGTTATGTGTTGTTGAGTCGTTTGACTGATAAGTCGTCTTGTATTTGTTAGGTCGTTAACGACCTATGTTAAGTTGGTCATGTGTAAATATGTTAGGTCGTGATGGCTTTGTAATGTGTTGTGTTGTGTTGTAAGCCAATAAATAGGCGAGTCGTGTCATTTGTAAAGGTTGTTGAAAATTGAATAAATTTTTGTTTGTGAAGCTTTGTGCCTCCATTAAATTGGTAGTTGAGTGTAATCTCCTATCTCCACTTTTGGATATTCGAGTGCACTCGAATCAACGATTGTTGAAGCCAATTCATGGAATCAAGTGTGCTTGATCAACGTCCGAAGAATTGAAGATCTTCTCTCACGGTATCGTGCGCGATCAACGTGTCGAAGATTGCTAAAGTTCGGTATCTTCGTGATCAACGGATTTGGGCCTTACGGTATTCTTAAATTCATCGATTTATCATCGATTCACCGATTATTTTCGCTAATCGTGTGAGATCCTGGACGGATTCGATTTACATCATCGAATTCGCTTCCCACGCTGCATCAGTTTGGTATCAGAGCTAGATCGCAAGAAGTTTTTGTCATTTGGAGAATTGGGTTTCGAGAATTTGTAGTTTGGAGATCAGATTTGCAATTGTTGAGAAGTTTGGTGTTCATCGTGTTCATTGTGAAGTTGCAACAAGTTGGGAGTTTCGATCCATATCATTTTGGATCAAAGATCGGAAAGTGTTTGAATTTTTTTGAATTTGTTGAAGTTCAATTATGCCACCGAGATGAGCTCAACGTCATCGCAATATTAATGCTTTGTATGGAAGAGAAGAGGCCGATGAAATGGAGCAACGAATCAATGAGAGTTTCACTGAGAAGTCGAATGAAGGGATTGGTCGATTAGAGAGAAAGATGCTTGAAATGAATCAAAGTAGAAGAAGGGTTCTACCTGAATCGAGTCATGGGGAAACAGAGTTTCACCACAGTCGGATTGGGAGAGAAGAGGAGATCATGATCGTAGGAATGTTGACGATCGTGAAAGGAATGTTGATGAACGAAATCGGAGAAATGTGGATTATCGTGATCAGAGGAATGTAGATCGAAGAGATGGTGGTGGTAGAGATGTTGGTGGTCATGATCGACAACGATATGCATCAGATTTTGATGAGGAGTTTGATGGTGGTAGTGTTCATAGTCGAAATCAAAGCCAAGGAAGAAATCATTCAGAGTATGATCACAAATGGGAGTCCGGAATGAAAATTGAAATTCCAGAGTTTGAGGGTGGTATGCAGGCTGAGAAATTTTTGGATTGGGTTTCAAATGTTGAGGAAATTTTTGACTTCAAAGAAGTTCTCGAGAATCGTAGAGTGAAGTTGGTTGCTACGAGATTGAGAGGGAGAGCTATGGCGTGGTGGCAGCAGACTAAACTTACACGAGAACGGATGGGAAAGTCAAAGGTTGTTTCATGGGAGAAGATGAAGAAGTTAATGAAAGCTACTTTCTTACCTTACAATTATCAATCTCTTATGTATCAACGTTTACAAAATCTATGGCAGGGGACAAAGACTGTTAATGATTATGCTGATGAGTTTTATCAACTGATTGATAGGAATGATATCATGGAGATGGAAGAACAGTTGACCGCTAGATTTGTTGGAGGGTTGAGGATCCAGATCCAGGACATGGTAAATATGTTTGACCCTAGATCTGTGGCTGAAGCGCACCAGAAAGCGTTGGCTTGGGAGAAGCAGGGAAGACGAGGAGGTGGTGTGTTTACAAATTCCAACAATCAAGTGAAGAGATCTAGTAGCAATACTACTGTTTCAAAGGCTGTTACTAAACCGGTTGTCAATGAGGTAGCAAAGACCAAGGTCAACAATAGTATCAAGTGCTTTAATTGTCAAGAATTTGGCCACAAGAGCAATGAATGTTCGAAACCAAAGAGGCGAACTATGATTGCTGAAATGGAAGGTGAGGATGTTGATGAAGGTCATTCTAGTCCAGTTGAAGTGGATGAACAGGATATCGCGTCGGGTGATGAAAGATGTAATCTAATGTTGAGGAGATCATGTTTGACACCGAAACAGGAAGAAGAGGCTAGTTAGTTGAGGAGTAATATCTTTCAATCAACATGCACTATACTAGGAAAGGTGTGTAAATTTGTGATTGACGCAGGAAGTTGTGACAATATCATTTCTACCGAAGCTGTGAGAAAGTTGAAGTTGAAGACGGAGAAGCATCCAAATCCTTACAAGTTAGCGTGGTTGAGAAAAGGGGGAGAGGTGAAGGTGGATAGGCGAGTTCATGTTCCATTTTCTATTGGGAAGAAGTATAAAGATGAGATCTGGTGTGATATGGTGGAGATGGATGTTTGTCACTTATTTTTGGGAAGACCATGGCAGTATGACCGAGCGGTGCAACATGATGGTCGAACCAATAGCTACAGCTTTATGTTTGAAGGTGTTAAGATCATTTTAGTTTCGAAGAAGAGACAGCAAGGAGAAAGCAAGTCAGAAGAGATTGAGGAACTGAAGACTTTGTTGACGTTGAAAGAGTTTGTTGTAGAAGTAGAGGAGAGTCCAGAGGTGTTCTTGTTGATTGGACATGAAGCTACTGAATCTGTTGAAATTCCTGAAAAAGTAAAGCCGGTGTTGAAAGAGTTTGAAGATGTATTTCCAAAAGAGATGCCAAAGGAGTTACCACCACTGCGGGACATACAACATCAAATAGATCTTGTTCCAGGAGCCGTATTGCCGCATCGACTGCACTACAGGATGAGTCCAAAGGAGCATGAGGAAATGAGAAGGCAGGTGGATGAGTTGTTAGAACAAGGGCGTGTTCAGGAGAGCTTGAGTCCTTGTGCAGTGCCAGCCTTATTGGTACCGAAGAAGGATGGGACTTGACGGATGTGTATGGACAGTCGGGCTCTAACAAGATTACTGTGAGATACAGGTTTCCTATGCCGAGGTTCGATGATTTGATTGATCAGTTGAGTGGGGCTGTTGTATTCTCGAAGATTGACTTAAAGAGTGGATACCACCAGATTCGTATTAGACCGTGTGATGAGTGGAAGACTGCTTTTAAAACTAGGGAGGGCCTATACGAATGGTTGGTGATGCCGTTTGGCTTGTCAAATGCTCCTAGTACTTTTATGAGAATGATGAACCGGGTTTTCAGACCATTTATTGGGAAGTTCGTAGTAGTTTACTTTGATAATATTTTGATCTATAGTGGGAGTATGGAAGAGCATGTCCAACATTTGCGAGAAGTACTATTAATTCTACGACAGGAGCAATTCTATGCAGCAACGAAGAAGTGTGTGTTTATGATGCGCAGTGTTTTATTTCTGGGATATGTTTTGTTGAAGGAGGGTATTCATGTGGATGAAAGTAAAGTGGAAGCTGTTAGGAGTTGGCCACAACCCAAGACAATTATTGAAGCGAGAAGTTTTCATGGGTTGGTATTTTTTATCGAAGATTCATTCCACATTTTAGCAGTGTGATGGCACCTGTAACCGACTGCATGAAAGGGAAGAAGTTCGTGTGGACCGAGGAAGCAGAGTTAGCTTTTGAGAAGATCAAGACACTTTTGACGACAACACCTATTCTGGTACTGCCGGATTTTCAGATATTGTTCGAGTTACACACTGATGCTTCGAAGGTTGGGATTGGTGGAGTATTGAGTCAGAATGGAAGACCAGTTGCTTATTTCAGTGAGAAGTTATCCGGAGCCAAGTTGAGATATAGCACTTATGACGTGGAGTTTTACGCAATTGTTCAAGCTGTGAAGCACTGTAGACATTATCTATTTCAGAAGGAGTTTGTTCTTTATACGGATCACGAAGCTTTGAAACATTTGCAAGGACAGGACAAAATTTCAGCCAGACACGCTTCATGGGTCGCATATTTGCAGCAGTTTACTTTTTTTGTAAAACACAAATCAGGGGTGACGAATCGTGTAGCTGGTGCCTTGAACAGGAGGAATCATTTATTGACGACGGTGAAGGTTGAAGTGACAGGATTTGAACTATTGCCAGAGTTGTTTGAAGAGGATTCTTACTTTGCGAAGATTGTTGAGAAAGTCAAGGATGGGAGTACTGATGAGTTTGTATTGGTAGATGGATTCTTATTCAAGGGGAATCGATTGTGCGTATCAAATGGCAGCTTGAGAATGAAAATTGTAAAAGAGTTGCATGAAAAATGACATGTTGGTCGGGATCGCACATTGCAGTTGATTTCTTAATCTTAATTTTGGCCTTCTATGAGGAGAGAAGTGGAAATATTTGTGCAGCGATGTCATGCATGCCAAATTTCCAAAGGAACAGCTACGAATGCGGGATTATATATGTCATTACCCGTGCCTACAAGACCATGGGTTGATATCAGCATGGATTTCGTTTTGGGTTCGCTAAGAACTCAGCGAGGAAATGATTCCATAAATGTGGTGGTAGATATATTTTCGAAGATGGCACATTTCATAGCCTGTGAGAAGACCACGGATGCAGTCCGAGTTGCTCAGTTATTCTTTAAAAAGATTTATCGATTGCATGGGTTGCCTGAGACCATTGTTTCTGACAGGGACACTCGATTCTTAAGTCATTTTTGGTTGAGTTTGTGGAAGATGATTGGAACGAAACTGAATTTTAGTAGCGCTTATCATCCGCAAACAGATGGTCAAACAGAGGTAGTGAATAGATCGTTGGGAAATCTGCTGAGATGTCTTGTGAAAGATAATTTGAAGAGCTGGGATATGAAGTTATGTCAAGCGGAATTTGCGCATAATCATGCTGCTAATCGTAGTACTGGTTTCAGTCCATTTCAGATTGTATATTCAAGCTTGCCAAAGGGGTCATTGGATTTAACGATAGTGCCACAACCGAAAGGGACAGTTAAACGGGCTGCTGATTTCGTTGATAGGTTGACAGAATGCCATAGAATCGTTCAGGAACAATTGGAGAAGACGAATGAGAAGTATAAACGATCTGCAGATCTGAAGCGAAGAAGTGCTGAATTTAGTGAAGGAGATTTGGTTTACGCAGTGTTAACAAAAGATCGTTTTCTGGCTGGAACTTACAACAAGCTGAAAGCTCGGAAATTTGGTCCAGTAGAAGTTTTGAAGAAGATCAATGATAATGCGTATCAATTAAGGTTGCCGGAAAATATTCATATTTCTGATGTTTTCAATGTCAAACATTTAATTCCGTATTATGGGGAGATACTTGAAGAGGAGAATGTGAATTCGAGGACGAATTCTTTTCAACGAGGGGAGGATGATGCAGCACTTACCTTGAATCGCGCCACTCCAGATCGCGAACAAGCCCTAGGTCGCGAGCAAGTCGAGGTCGATATTCCTCTAGGTCGTCTCTTCCCTAGGTCGCTCCACCGCCTAGGTCGCTTCGCCACTCCAAATCCACCTCGCGAACGAACTACCCTTCATCGCGAGCTAACTTTAAGTTGTTGTCGTGCTACCCTTCACCGCGAGCTAACCCTAAGTCGCGGACGACAAGATGAAGAAGGTCGCGCACGACATAATATAGGTCGCGCGAAGTAAGTCGCTGTCGAGCTTCCCTAAATCGCGAACGAGCAGAGTATTTTTTTAGGTCGCGAGATCGAATCCTAGGTCGTATCCGTTTAAGCGCTCGTTCCAGAACACTTGCGTTGCTGTGTTGTAAAATGTATTTGTTATGTCGTTATGTGTTGTTGAGTCGTTTAACTGATAAGTCGTCTTGTATTTGTTAGGTCGTTAACGACCTATGTTAAGTCGGTCATGTATAAATATGTTAGGTCGTGATGGCTTTGTAATGTGTTGTGTTGTGTTGTAAGCCTATAAATAGGCGAGTCGTGTCATTTGTAAAGGTTGTTGAAAATTGAATAAATTTTTGTTTGTGAAGCTTTTTGCCTCCATTAAATTGGTAGTTGAGTGTAATCTCCTATCTCCACTTTCGAATATTCGATTGCGCTCGAATCAACGGCTGTTGAAGCCAATTCATGGAATCAAGTGCGCTTGATCAACGTCCGAAGAATTGAAGATCTTCTCTCAAGATATCGTGCACGATCAACGTGTCGAAGATTGCTAAAGTCCGGTATCTTCGCGATCAACGGATTTGGGCCTTACGGTATTCTTAAATTCATCGATTTATCATCGATTCACCGATTATTTCCGCTAATCGTGTGAGATCCTGAACGGATTCGATTTACATCATCGATTTCGCTTCCCACGCTGCGTCAAGGATAGTATTGGAATTCCAGAGATTATAGCTCTTGTTTGGATGAATTATGAGATCATTTGAATTTTTACTTAAATTGGCTTTAAAGTCAATTTAAATTCAAAGGTGAGTGTTATAACCCACTCACAACTTCTTAAATTTCTTATGTTTGTTAAATTAAATTTATGATGTGATTAGGAATTTATTTACGACTGTTTGGTACATTCTGAATCATCATCTCAGTTAATTTGAATTTATTTGAACTAAATTGTTATTTAATTGATTATTGAATATAAACTGCCAATCAAATACCTGTTAAGGATCATCAGTTCTATATTGATATTTATTGTTTTTTTTTGGATGATGATTGTGATGGATGTTGATTTTGATATTAAATGAATGGATGTTGTATTTTATATCGTTATAAACTGCAAGTTCATTATGGGTGAAATGATACATACCTGAATGGTCTATAGATTAAGAAAAAATCGTTATGGGTTGAAATGATAGACTCGAACGATTTTATGGATTTTATTTACTTCGGGATTGCGGTTTGAAACGATATAACCATAAAATTTAAATTGTGGATTGAAATGATAAATATCTGTATCACTTGATCCTAGGGTAGAGAATTTTATACGGACACCGAATGGTTAAATTAATGATTTAAAAATACTTAATGAATGGCCTTATCTGGAACTTAAAATGGAATTGAGACTTACTTAAGTTTAGTTGGATTTAATATTTGTGTCATTGTACAAACTAAAAGATTAATTCACTCTTACTACAATGGATGAATCTTAGCTTTGTTTGAAGTAAAAAATATTATTGGGAAGATTTTCATCCAAGTAAGCTTCCTATTTTATCGGAGAAAAATGAAATTATTTGGCAAGATGTGGTATATGAATGGAAACTTACAATTTGTTCTAACTGCTCCAGCTTTGGTCACACCGAATCTCACCGCTAATTCAATCAATTCTGATTAGTAAACTTAGGAAAAAATAATCATTCATTTGCAAATTATTGCCATTTCACACCGTGATTTTTATATTTTATAATAATGGATAATTAGTATAATGTTCTAATTATTTGTATATTATGATTTTTTTCTAGGTTGCTCACTAAGCAGAAGACAATTGAACTTGAAGCATCAATGGGTGAAACCGAGAAAGATCAAGGAGAGTTAAAATATAACTATCCTATATATATATATATATATATTACATGTATATTTTTTGAGTCTGATTGGTGAATCTAATATGATATTTGCGATTGAATGTTGGAAGTTATAAAGAACCATTTACGATTGAATGATGGTTTTAGCTGTTATTTTCTATAGTTGAAAGTAGTGTTTATAGCTAGAAAATTTGTTAGTGTGCTAAATGCATGGACAACACACCGATATTGATAGCTACAAATGAATACCCAGTAAACAACTGTTTTATAAATCTAGTGAGATTTCTTGTTTATGAATTAGTGTATGCCCATTTTACTTTGAATTTAAATAGTTGTTTTAGTAATAGAGGGAACTTGTATGTGTATGCTTGTATGTTAGCAAGATAATCTCATTAAGGATTCAAAGGAAATAACAGTATGTGTGTTATTGTAGTTTAACCTTCAAGCTCCTTCAAGCTTGTAGTAGCCTTAGTCAAATAGTGGTGTAAATATGGTAACTATTTTATAAATAGTTACCTTCTTAACAGTATTGCAATTGCAACAGAATCCAGTTGTATCTTGTCAAAATCAAACTAAAGGGGAAGATAAATATCAAACAAAGCAGTGTTGATTCAGATCATAGTCTAATTACACCAAGAATTGGTTCATAGTACACATAAAATTCAACTGTGTATATGCAATCTAGATTTAATTCTTCTACAGGCTTAGGAATAAGTGATATAAGGATATCATTGACTACATCTCGTTAGTAGTGTAGTCCAGAAGATTATCCCCAACAGTTTATTGCAAAGACAAATTCATATAAATATGAATGGAATAATAATTGAAAGCGAATCAAATCCATAGTCTTAGATATAGACTAGTTGAACCTGCGTTTGGAATCAAAATGAAATGATTATGTATTGACAAATCTGAAATATTTTTTACCCATCAAACGGAATGGAAATGGAAGAACAATGTTATATGTACGACTGGAAAACACAATGGAATTTATCAATATGTACAACGACTAACATAATGAAGAATAAAGTTACTTGAACTTGCCGCTTATTAATTTTCATGCACGATTCTTTCTTTTTCTTCCATCTTTGTAGCCAATAAATTCTTAGATACATTTTTCTCATTATCGTTAGGCTCACTGATTATAAATCCTTTTGTGCATTTCTTCTTCGTCTTGCCTTGCTGCAATTCTTCATCATTTTTGTTCCAAATTCAATCGTATCATCCATAATAATATTTTTACCCTTCCTTATCGCTGATGTCTTTCGCTTATTATTGTCAGATGGCATTTCAGTGAACAATAAAAATGTTCAGATGTAAGCAATAAAAATGTAACACAAAAATCATCCAATTAAGTTCAGTTGAAATTTAAAGCATCAATTATGCTCATTATTGTCAGATTTCACTAAATTCAACATGAATTATCAAATCTCCAATAAAGGACAATGCATGCTTGCTGGTTTATTTTATAGATACTGTTAGGTGTGGCTCGCATTGTAAATGGAGTGAGTGCGTGGATTGAATTGTTAAAGTCCCACATCGCGGAATATTCAGAATAATCGTGGTATATATATGGGATTGGTGGCACGTAACATTAGGGATAGACACGATGAAGCGAATGCATATGATACGCGAGAACGCCGAAACTCAACGGATACAACCTGCTTAAAGATCTTTACGCATGAATGCTCGTTTCATAATTTAACTTTATGATTGTGTAGATTAATGAGTTATAACTTTCTATCATGAATATATAATATTTTTATTAAGTCCGAAAATTTTATTTTCGTTCAATTTTCCTAGAGTATTTGTTGTGTAGAAATTTTTTTCCATTCAATTATGATTAATTTCAAGGTAGATTGTTGTTTGGGCTCTTTTCTTCCATTTTAATGTTTCAATTAAAGCACATGGTTAAAATTTCTCATTATAACATGTTTTTGTGCTAAATGCATCATGTTTTTATTTTTCCTTTCATAAACAAATATTTAATTTGGACATAGTTGATGAACTACATTAATGGTATATAACATGAAAATATAAAGCTATTGCCAATTCAGAGCAATGAAAATTCATTTTGTTTTGTGAATATTAGCACTTCAATATAAAACTTCTACATTCTGTTATGCTTTATTTTTTAATCAACACGTAAGATGATTATGTTTGGGGCGGTTTTCTTTTTATTTACATGCAGATTTCAATTTGAACTTACAATTAAAGCTTTCGAATATAGCATGTTTATTGCTTAAACTACATGATCATTCTTTACTATTACTTACTGGTAGACTGGTTTTTTATATAATCTCTACAGCTTACCCTTGAATATATGAAATCTGAACAAGCACATAGACAAATATATAGCATAACTGTTTTAATTATTCATGTTGAATTGTTATTTTTAGTTAACCAAATGTATGGCATAGTTGTTTACTCATTATGCTTTCGTGGAATATTTCATCTATCGATGCCTTATTTAGTTAACTGTTGCTCATTGTGCTTTCGTGAAATTGTATAGTCATTCTTCATTATGATATTCCAGTTTCGATGAAGCTGAAATTGTGTGCTATTGTATTTCATATTGAATAGCATGCTATAATTTAATCTCATATTTGTGACAAGTGTTTGCTGATTTCAGACATCAAAAGTTAGCAATGAGACATTCGAAGAGGCAAACTTTAGTTGCAATTGTTGCTTTTCGAGCAAAAGATAAGACTAGTGGTTTAAAAATCAATGAATCTAGAGATGCTAAAGCTGAAGTCGCCCAAACTCTTCAAAGTTTAAACACTACTGTCAGAAGATAGCCTTGCAAGCATGCTGAAATGCAACCTCCACCTAACAAAATTCAGCCTCCAAAAGTCGTTCCTGGTCCTAATTCAACTGACTCTCCAAATGTTACCCCCATAAACACAGACTCAACCAACATCATGGATGCCTTGAACAACTCAAGTTTTTATGATGATGGTTTTCAACTAGATATGGTCAGGAAAAAAAGAGGAAAGACGATGATGAAAACATTTTCTTTGACGCCGAAGGATAAAGCCGAAGTTGAATTCAACAATCGAGGTCAACCAATAGGTTCCAATTCTAAACGTTTGTCGTATTATCTTAGTATCTTGGCAAGGAAAATGATACTGATGACTCTTCCCAAATGGAAAAAGGTCGACAAGGACTTAAAGAAAGATTTATGGACTTCAGGTATAAAAAAAAATCAATTTGGATATGAACTATTAGTACATGCTTTTTCGGGCTGCAAAGTCAATGTGTGTATAGGCTTTTCCTATATTTTGGTAAAAATACATGTTCTATAAAAAAATAAGTCCTGGATTCCTAATTAAAAAATGCATATCACTAGTCGATAAATTATTTAAAGCACATGAACTGATTTAATCCAATTGATTAATAATTAAGCTGATTAGTAGTTGAGCTGATTAGTCATTGTTTTTATTATGAATTGTTAAAATTTTGATGCATTGAATATTTATCACTTGGAGCTTGTTTGCTAAATTATAGTAATTAGTTTTATTACATGCTGAGTCAAACTTTATTGTCTTTTGTATATGATTTCTAAATTGAAGCAATAATATTATAAATTGAATTTAGGGAAAATTAGCCTGACTTATTGGTTAGAGAACCATAATCGTTTGTTGTGTGGTTATATACTCAGGTTGCTTGTTGATTTGGTTGCCTGAAACAAGTTGTATGCACTTTGTGCTATGTGTTTTAGTTGTTGTGACATGTTTCTTAACTCGAAAGAACATAAACACCTAAATTTTGTCACTGAGATAATTTGGTAGTTGTACACTTAATTTAGTTAAGATGGTTTACATTTAATTGCAAAGTTTAGTTGCTGAAATATCAATATGTCAACCTGAAGGAGAAAAATATGTCTGTACATATGACATGCTGACCTTAAATATGCTTGCGATAATATATTTTCTGTAGCATGATTTTGACATTAAACATGTATGTTTCTTACTCGTATAAATGATGAAACTTTAGATTTGTAGCAACATATATTTAAAAATGAGCAGTGACATGTTTTCTTGATTTCAATACACAAAACAACATAGTCGTAGATTATCATTTAGATAAGTAACATTTGTTGGCCAGAAACCTAGTGTGTGTATGCTGACTTTAATTATACATATAGTAGCATGTCATGATTTAGCTATACAGTGTCATGTTCACAAAATTTAAAGCTCACAATTGTATGTTTCATGATTTTCAGTTATACACAATTGTCTGTAAATATGACACTTCAGTTATACACGGTTATACACAGCGTCGTGTTCAGTTATACCAATGATATGTTGTATTACAATTAAATTTTTGTTGTGCAGACAAGATTCCAGGTGGATGAAGTATACAACGTTTTGTTTATTAAGATGTTGGGACTATGATGGAGAGACGCAAAATCAAGATTGATTTCCACTACAAAAGTAGCATCTACTTGTCCCGACTCTTCCTCTAGAATAGCCATGTTAAAATCGGACAATATAGACAATGTTCAAGAGTGGAATGAATTTGTGAAGGAAAAACTGTCGGAGAAATTTGAGGTAATAAGCTATATTTTATTCATTATAAATTAAAATTAATTTGTAGTTTATTAATGAATTTATCCTATGTAGGGAACTAGCAACAAATTTAGAGCATTGAGACAAAAGAATAAAATTCCATACACAATGAGTAGAAAAGGTCACGCACATTTGGCAGAGGACATGGTAAGAAATGCATGTCTGTTTACATCGATTATATGACTTTTTTGGTTATTATTATTATTATTTGCAGAAAAAGGAAAGTGGAAAATCAAATATTAGTAGAGACGGGCTACGGTGCAAAGCCCACATCAAGAAAAATGGAGACCCACCAAATTCTGTTAATGCCGACTACATTGCAAGGGTTTTTATATTATTATCATAATTTTTTCGTACATTATAGTAGTTTTTTGATTTCTTAATATTTGATCTATTTTAATTTGTAGGCTAAGATAAGAGAGCGTATAGTAATGCCCAGTGCTGTCAGAGAACGAATTCGGTAAGTGGAGATGGAGTGTCAAGAGTTTTTGGCAATGAACATAAAGCTAGAGTGAGAGGACTAGGATTTGGTGTTGTACCATATCAAATGGGTTTTTATTTAAGTAATCCAAAAAAGGTGTGTGCATCGGAAACCAAGTTACTCACTTGGAGGCTAGGGTAGAAGAACTGACAAATTTATTCATGACGGTAAGTTATTGTTAATTGGCTATTGTTAATGAATATGTGATATGTGCTTATGAATTACTAAGTGCATGTCTTGTACAATTTTATAGAGTGTGAGTAGAAGGAAAAATGATAATGTGGCAGATATGGAGACACTCATGCAAAATAGGCCTTAGGTTAGAACACTTCATGCCTATATTTAAAACTTCGTAAACATAACGCCTTTAGTAAATGTAGAGATATCTAAAAGTCTTAGTGCATGTCTTGTACAACTGCAAAGTGTGAATAGAAGGCAAAACAATAATGTGGCAGATATGTTGACACCTCGTGCTAATAAGCCTCTAGTTAGAACACTTCAAGCCTATATTTAAAACTTTGTAAACATAACACCTATAATAAATGCAGAGATATCTAAAAGTCTATACATTGTGTTCATCTGAAGTATGTACGTACAACGTTTTGAGAATACTTACCAAATATATTTGTGATTCTAATACCATCTCCTCTAATATCGAGCTTAGCTCAGTTAATAAACCTGAGCTTAGCTTAATTACAAAAAAGGAGCTATCTAAGCTAGCTCATTTTCGGTTTTTAAATTAAGCAAACTCGGTTTTTCAACCAAGCTTTAGCTCAGTTGCAAAAATTGAGCTTAGCTCAGTTTTAGAGCCGAGCAAGCTCAGTTTATAAGATTGATTTTAGCCTCTGTACCTTATATAAAGTCAAATGATTGACTCAATGTCCATAAAACAGTTGAATTACTACAATCCATACTAAAAGCTAACAAGAAAAAGCTTTTTGTGATAAAAGAGATAGTTAAATGGACATTGTTTGATATTAAAATCTACGGATGTTGCATCTTATTATACAAGCATGACCAAATACATCTAATTTTTCTCTGATTTTTTTTTCATTTCTCTATTTTACCCATGTTATATGTCTAGTGTACTAAAACAGATAGCACACTACAATAAACTCGTCGCACAAGTTTGTAAATTAGATTTTCACTACACTTGAATTCTGTATTAATTATTAAAACAATATGAATGTTGTAAATAAGTTACAACAACAGCGTTATACTATTTTGAATGCGTAGTATAACCAGAATAATGAATAGAATATAGAATAATGTATATAAATATACAAACACACTAGAATTCTGACCAGATTATAAAGGAAATTCCATCTGAGGCTTGTCGTAACAATTTCCTTAAGAATTTTATTTCAAAATTCCCCCAAGATACAACAGACGTATTTTGCTCGAGATTGTAACGAGTATATCACTCTGTGATTTAGAGTATAGTAGCAGAAGAGAAGAAGAAGATTTGGATTCTGAAAAAGAGTTAGGAAAGTGATCAGTTTTCCTTCTTATTTATAGTTGGTCCGTATCTCTTCTGAACGGTCATGTCTGCACCCGTTCGCTCAAACAGTCGCGTATGTACCTCTTCGTACAATCACATATGTTCATCCGCTCATACCACCTGGTACTGTTTCGCCCGTGCCTCTTCAGTCGGGTTGCACCCGCTCGCGCCGCATCTGTTCGCCCGTGTTCGCTTCAATCGGCTCACGCCTGTTTGCTTCTAACGGGTCGCGCCCGCTCGCTTCAGAAGTCGCACCTCCTCAGCAATCCGCGTCCGCTTATGAACAGCAGCGTCCATTCGTATAGCCTGCAACTGTTAAAAAGCCCGGTCCAATTGCAGTAAAAATACGAGTATCATATTAGACCCAAACCCAAACCCGATCCGGCCTGGTTCGGTCGGTCGGTCGGACGGACGGCGGCGGCGCGCACGCGTGTGGTGGAGATGCATGATCTCCCTCCTCACAATGAAACATACATTTGGGATCCCCAGGCCCCCAACCTCCACTTGAGAAAGCTATTAATATACTTGGCTTTCTCAGTATATTAGGCGACGTGGGACTTTATGTATTTTTCATTCATTTTGTTTTATAGGAATTCCAACAATCCCCTACATGAATGATAATATACATATCCCCCACACAAAGCGAAATATCACAGAGTACATATGGAATAATGCTTTATCGTGGATAAGTAGATATTTCACTTTGAACTTTCCCTAGTTAAAACTTATCAGATCTACTTGGCTAATCGGTGAATTATTTCATCTTGAACCGTCGGCCTTTATTGTATATCCAGACAATAAGCTTCACGAAACAGTGATTCCCTTCTCATCCAGTCTCTTGGTTGTGTTCATTTTGGTCCTGAACAATTTTTGGTTCTGCGAGTGTTTTAGAGAATAAAAGCCTTTTAATATTCTCATAGAGCCGACCTAGATCACACTAACATAGGTGATCACAACCATTAAGAGTATCCTACATATATCCCACTTGTTATTTCCAAGATATGGTCATCATTAAAAAACATAGTTTTAACCTTTAAAAAACTCTTTAGGCATGCATTATATTTTGCACCATAGGAATGGAGTAGGACCAAGTCCAGATAAATGCATTACTTCTTGAGTTACTCATAACTGGTTTGCCTATTGATCCTAGTCCGTGGGATCTCCAGTCGTTAGGATAGGTTTCCATATAAGGTAACTCTTGTTGGTTTAGGCTTTTAAACCCATTCCCCTCGATGCGCAGTCAATTTTCTCTCTTGATAAACCTTTAGTAAATGGATCCGCTAGGTTATCATTTGTTCTCACATAATCAATGGAAATAGTTCCATTAGAGAATAACTGCCTAACTGTGTTATGGAGACGATGTCTGTGTCGTGATCTGCCATTATACACAAAGTTTTTCGCTCTACTAAGAGCTACTTGATTGTCGCAGTGAGTACATATGGCCGCCACAGGTTTGGGCCAAAATGGAAAACTCAGATTCGATGACACTGCTGCTCCTGCATGGGTAAAGACATAACCAATTGTGGATTTTGATTCCTCTGAATCTACAATCCAGTTTGCATCACTGTATCCTTCTAATACTGCAGGATATTTTCCATAATGTAAGGAAAAGTTAGTGGTATTCTTTAAATATCCCAACACTCTCATTAGTGTTTTCTTAGGAGATGGAACTGGAACTTTTGCCAAGCACCCCCACACTTTGAGGTATTTAAACTTGGTTTGTGTCCTTTCCATAACTCATATGGAATTGTAACCATTTTAATTGTGGCGAATATGGTGATGTTGTTTGATGAATTATTCTATTTTCTACACAGAATTGTTCAAACGGTGATTCATATTCTCCATCTCGATCAGAGCTCAATATCTTGATCTTTCTATTTAACTTTCTACCTCAGTTTTGTATTCTTCAATTTTGGGAAATTTATGTATCCTAATCTATCATGCCATAGTAAAATATCGTGTTTAAGCACGTAAGAAACTTCAATTTTATTAGCAGTACAATCAGAATACATAGTTTTATTGCCAACAACGGCTACATTTGCCTTAAATAGGCCATCATGCTGAGAAATCGGACTCGTCCATTTCCATGTTGTCAACTATATTCGCCTCTGAGTTGCGTTCCTTCTTGTGTCTGCAATCTCTAGCGGCGTGTCCCATTTTGCCACAAACCCAACATTCACCATTAAACTTCTTGGTTTGTTTGTTGTCTTTGGATTTGTTTTTAGGAGCTTTCCTTTTCTTCTGGAAATTCCTCTTTTTGTTTTTGGTCTTTGAACCTTCAGCCACAAATGCCTCATCGCTTTGTTTTGTTATTCCACAGTTATCTGCCTCAATTTTCAATCGGACTATGAGATCCTTTAAAGAGATTTCCTTCTTCTTATGCTTTAGATAGTTGCGGTACTCTCACCATGACGGCGGCAGTTTTCCCATGATGGATTCAACCAAAAACGATTCTCCAACCTTATGGCCTTCCGCTTCGAGTTCATGAATGATGACTTGCAGTTCATGCAGTTGAGCAGTCACCGGTTTGGAGTCAACCATCTTGTAGTCCATGAATTTGTCTACAATGAATTTCTTAAGACTGATATTCTGCGTCTTATACTTTGTGGTAAGTGCATTCCAGAGTTCTTTTGATGTCTTTAAAGGCTGATATACTTTGTATAGCACCTTGTCGAGACAATTCAGAATATAGTTTCTGCATAAAAAATCGGAATGCTTCCACGTATTCACCTCTGCTTCCTTGCCTGGTGTAGGGATCGGTTCCTCCTCCTCGAGGTATTTTTGCAGACCGAATGTGGTGAGATAAAACAACATGTGATTCCGCCATGTCAAGAAATCATCACCATCTTCCTTGAACGGTTCAGGTCTGTTGTGAGTAGTAGTCTTTGAAAATTCTACTGTTTCCTTCTCTGTTTTAGTAAGAAAACGGTAAAATTCTTAAGATGTTATATGTCTAGTGTACTAAAACAGATAGCACGCTACAATAAACTCGTCGCATGAGTTTATAAATTAGATTTCCACTACACTGGAATTCTGTGTTAATTATTAAAACAATATGAATGTTGTAAATAAGTTACTACAACAGCGTTATACTATTTTGAATGAATAGTATAACCAGAATAACGAATAGAATATAGAATAATTTATATAAATATACAAACACACTAGAATTCTGACCGAATTATAAAGGAAATTCTGTCTGAGGCTTGTCGTAACAATTTCCTTAAGAATTTTATTTCAAAATTCCTCCAAGATACAACAGACGTATTTTGCTCGAGATTGTAAAGAGTATATCACTCTGCGATTTAGAGTATAGTAGCAGAAGAGAAGAAGAAGATTTGGATTCTGAAAAAGAGTTAGGAAAGTGATCGACTTTCCTTCTTATTTATAGTTGGTCCGTATCTCTTCCGAACGGCCGTGTCTGCACCCGTGCGCTCAAACAGTCGCGTATGTACCTCTTCGTACAGTCACATCTGTTCATCCGCTCGTACCACCTGGTACTATTTCGCCCGCGCCTCTTCAGTCGGGTCGCACCCGCTCGTGCCACATCTGTTTGCCCGCGTTCGCTTCAATCGGCTCGCACCTGTTTGCTTCTAACGGGTCGCACCCGCTCGCTTCAGAAGTCGCACCTCCTCAGCAATCCGCATCCGCTTATGAACATACACGTTCGTTCGTATAGCCTGCAACTGTTAAAAAGCCCGGTCCAATTGCAGTAAAAATTCGAGTATCATATTAGACCCAAACCCAAACCCGACCAGATTCGGTCGGTCGGTCGGTCGGACGGACGGCGGCGGCGCGCGCGCGTGTGTTGGAGATGCATGATCCCCCTCCTCACAATGAAGCATACATTTGGGAGCCCCAGACCTCCAACCTCCACTTGAGAAAGCTATTAATATACTTGGCTTTCTTAGTATATTAGGCGATGTGGGACTTTATGTATTTTTCATTCATTTTGTTCTATAGGAATTCCAACAACCCACACATCTACAAATTTAGTGAGAAGTTTAAAAAAATGTTAAATCGAAAATAAATATTTATATATTTTGTAGTCATCTTCAATTATTAAAAAAATTCAAATTACATGACATTGGCCATGGCATACAAACACTAAAGTATCAAAGCCATAGATTTAGACTAGCCACCTTTTCTCTAATCTCAGAAACAGATATCAATGTGAAAGCTGCAACGAAAGCCTAATTTCACCAAAGTAGAGGCAGAAAAGCCTTCCTTTAGTGAAATAGTAAGTGAAAATTCTAATGTACATACAAGCAGAATTCCATCAATAGACAGATGGTAATTAGCCCCTAAAGGGTATTTCCTTCTGTCAATGAAAGAAGTGTGGATAAGGTTAGTTTTCAATTTGGGATAAAAAATGAATATCCATCCACTAATACTGTACCTATAAGACCAGTTTTAAATTTTAACTAACTATCCTAATTGCATCTACGTTGGGAGTGTACAACATATTTTGCTGCTTTTCTACTGCTGACCAAAATAACATAACTTTTCTTATTTGGTTGACATTTTACTATTCAGAAAATCTTGTAGCAATAAATTATTTTATACTGCCATCAAAGTAACTTATTTTTATGCATAGCAGTATATTTGGTTGGGTAATTTTTAGATCAGGTAAAAGACAAGATGATTTTTGGGGGTACATGTTGTGCTCCTAAAACATAATAGATATTACTATACAACAATTTGATAGTGGAACATATAACTCAGTCGCTGGCACAAGGGTAAGCAAGATTGGAAGTCCAACAAAATGAAAGGAGTTACAAAAATGGAGTGAAATAACTAATTCTTTATGAAACTAGATATAATATGTTAATTCTAAGTTTGATTTATTTGGAAATAAAAAAATTAACACGATACAAATATGAAGTGTTTTTTTTTAATATTGATTTTGATGTATGCTTAAAAAAATCAAATTCAACAACTTTACCAACTGTCTTTTACCGTTAGATTTATTTAACCACTCCAGCGGATAGATTAAAATGCAATTTAACTTTTGTAAATTGTTACAACTCTTATAGTACATATCCGCCTGTATGAATTAATAGTAGATATCTTTATATATATATATATATATATATATATATATATATCCTTTTTTTATTAAGTTGGATGCTTTAAGCCCGAGTTGTTAGTCAATGAACTGTTTTTTAACGAGTTAGACATCATTATAAATTGGCTTATTTATACATGCCAACGAACTATTTTTTGTTTTCTTGCAGTCATAACGTGATACCAACCATATGCAAGCTTAGTGTCACCAAAATCAGGAAACTTGGGATGTTTTGGAGAAAATAAAGTGCATGCTATTAAGTTGGCAAAAGAACGTAGTTGCGGAAGGGATGGTAGTGAGCATTGATCCTGATGCTTCGGTACATTTTGTAAAGCTTGGACCAGATGCTTGGAAGGTATGGGTGCATGTGGCTGTGGAACCAAAAGCTATTTTATTTTGGTCGAATTCAGATATGTTCACTATTAAAGAGGCCGTTGGATCAACCGTTGCTTGGCACAAAGACTTTATTTCCTTGGCCTAGTATGTATGTGTATTTTGGTACGTGTTGGTACTTAGAACTTTATATGTATTTTTTGATTAGTTGTTATGTGCCAGTGCTTTCTGGAACTAGCTCTTATGTATATATTTTAGGATTATGTGTGTAGTATGTTAAAACTCTCTATGAATGTAAACTTATATATCCTTTTGAAATGTGTTGGAACTTTGTGAATGTGGTTTTATTTAGTCTTTTTGTATGTGTGATTTTGGCTGTTTTATGATAATATTTATTAGTAGTTACATATTGCTACAGGTGTATAGTATGAAAGTTCGTGCAAGTTGATTTTATTTTTGTATTTATTTCGCAATGGTTTAAAATAATTGCAAAAAATGTAAAGACAATGGACAATGTTTGTTGTGGATGGGGCTTACTGCAACGGTTTTTTCCTGTTGTTGTTAAGGCCTATTACAACAGGCTCGGCTAGTTGTGGCTGTGGCATATTACAAGCAGCATTAACCGTTGTAAAAGACTCTATTACAACGGCTGATGCATGTTGTAGTTGAGATCTATTACAATGGGCTGGACCAGTTGTAATATAATGTACAACAAAACGAAATAGTCCATATCTACATTATGAATTAACTGTTGTAAAAGACTCAATTGTAACGGGCTTGCACCGTCGTAAAAGAATCTATTGCAACGGCTCATAACCGTTGTAAAAGACTCTATTGTAACGGCTCTGCACCGTTGTAAAAATGTTTACTACAACAGACCATTACAATGGTTTTAAACCATTTTAAATAAGGTAGGTCTATTACAACATCACATAAGACAACGGGCGCTGGCCCATTACGAAATACCTATTAGAAAGGGTATTGCCCATTGTAAAAGGGGTATTTTGTTGTAGTGAAAATATTGAAAAGGCTAGCCAAATAGCCATGTCAATAGGTCTAAAGCCTACATTCAATTTTCATTCCTTTCTAGAAATCAACATTCACTCCAAAAACTCGTCGACTCCAACCATAAGTTTGTACTCATTTTTCTCACATCGGAAAAACGGTCACAATCATGGATGTCCCGAGATCCAATTAATCTATTTTTGAAAAATCGAGCATAATGGACGTTGCATCAATTAAAGATTAAATATTTAAATTAATCATTTAAATATTCATTTGTTAAATTGTGGGTTGTTACAGATATCATGTAGAGCATTTTGACATTATTCTAACAACAAAAGGCATCAAGAAATGAGTCAACGTTGCTTGTGTTTGAGTTGTACCAATATAGTAAGTTTGTTGATAGATAGCAAACAGTTGTCAAATTTGAGAATTCAGATATTTGGCTTTAATTTTGATGTTGGTGTACTATCATGGTGTTGATTATAGCTAAGATCACTAAATGTTTGTCAACTGGCTCTTTAACACTGAACAACATGGGAGACGTTCATCTGCTAGTGTTTTTTCTACATGACACTTGGATGAAAAACAAACTTGGAACACAACAGACCGTGTGGGATGTATATGTGTTGTTGATCCATGTTGCGTAATAAACAAGTAATGATATTTGTTTTTATTGCAAGGTCATTAGCAAGTAGGATATAACCGTAAACCACCTGATGAGTATTACTGGGATAGAACATGTAAATCGCTCAGTTAAGGAATGTGGGCTCACCAAGGGACTAAATCTTAAAGATGAAAGCAATGTGGGATCAAATGGATCGATCTGGTATGATTGTTATTGTTGTTTATCGCATTTCAAGTGCTTGATAAGAATGGCTTAAAATGATTTATGTCTTGTAACTAATGAATTCTGATACATCAATACGTACTGTGAAATTTTTATGGTTAAAACAGTATTATGCAGAGTACCATGCAAGGGTATCTAATAGGGGAACTCTTGTTTGATCACTTGCACAAGATGTCTATAAGATACGGATGATACCAAATGTTAAGACGTAAAAGACTGAATGAGTAATGGAATAGCCTAAGAAGAGTGACAAAAGGGGTCACACAAATCCTTGGAGTCCAGTCGATGCTCGAGCAAAGCTGGGCACTGGAAGATTAGACTAGTGCGAAACAAAGTAATTCGGATTTCTTAAAATCCACATTTTACAAGAGTATCAAGTCTATAATAATAATACTAAAAATTCAGTATAATGTTTAAGATAGCAATATCAAGAGGATTGAGATAGAGTGGGTTCACATTTGAAAACGCGGATGAATATCATGCCTGTTTGCTCCGTCAGTTCTAGTTTTGGGCTTTCATCTAAACAAAAAATTGTATGACCCATGTATTTTTTGAAAAACAAACAATTTGAAAATTGTGTTAAAATACAAAAATTAAATACAAATTTATTTGTCGTATTTTGGGTACTAAAATCAGAGAAAATGATCCATCCCTATGCCGTCCCTCCACCCATTTCGTCATCCTACCGTCCCCTCCATCATCCCTCAAATATCGTCCATTTTTCTCATATTTTGTAATAAATATTGAAAATGATAAACAGAAAAGAAAATTCCATTCAAACATAAAAAATAACTTAACATACACCATTATTTTGTTGAGAAAATATATTACTAAATTATCCTTCTTAATTTTAGCCTTTCTATCATGACCCGTCAAATTAAAACAGTAAAATAATCATATGATCAAATTTGTACATTTTTTATGAAGAATTTATTGAGGTGTTTTACAATGAAACATAAAATATCAATTAAGACAACTTCCATAACTAACTGCTCTAATATAAAAATATTCAATTTTTTCATAAAATAAGGGTCAATCTTGTGGAAATTAAGATTTCCTTTTAAATAATATTATAAAAAACATATTGTTGGTGCAAAAAATTAAAGTTCATTTTGTTAAAGTTTCACCTTAATTTAGGGATAGGGATTTCTTGTTTTGTGTAATAAGTTTTAAATATTAAAGAGAGAACACTAGAAGGAGAAAACTGTTTAGCGTCAGCATGTAGCCGACTCCGGCCGATTCGAGCCGACGCTATATGCCGATGCTAAATAGCTCGTCACCAAGTGAAATGGTGAAGGGAATGGGGACGAGTCCGTCTTCTAGTTTAGCGTCGGCTAGAATCGGCTAGCCGACTCCGACCGACGCTAAACTTAGTCCACGTGTAAAATAATAAATGACCCATATGCTGACCCAAGCCGGCTCCAGCCGACGCTAATCTGGGTAAATTTTTCTACATTTCGAACAACCATTTCTCAACTTCCATCCACACAATCATGTATATTTCTCAAATATACTTCACCAAACAACAATATACATCATATATATGCCCAACTAAGAACCACAAAATATCAATATACATCTCTAAACATTCATCATCACAAATATCCATAATATTTAAAAAATTCAACCAAAAGTTCATCAAATATACAAGACAATCAAAGTTCATCACGAAACATATATAAAAAATTACTACCACTCGCCCCAATTATCAACAGCGCCAGATCCCTATGATGGTGGCATATTCGTCCCGTGCTCTGCCAAGTAAGCAACAATCGCCTTGTCTAGTTGCTGCTTCAATCAAGTCTTCCTCCAATCGTTCAACTCGGCGACTTATGCTTGTAGGGCCGCTATTGTTTCTTCAGCCTGCTGTTTATTGTAAGCGGCTTGCGTCGCGTACCTGTATATTAATAAATTTGTAGTTATAATTTATGCGTAATATTCAATAAAATTTATAAACTGGTTAATGAATTAATTAAATTCAATAAATATTACCACTTGATTGCTATATCCATACCGTCTATTTCTAGTCGGCAGGTCGTAGTATGAGTGAATATCCTGTCTGTCTCCTCAAAGTCAACTGCTTCCTGCCAGACTCTACAAGCACATGAGTAATCTCTTGATCACATCTCTCCTGTGTTTAGAAATATAATTTTGAGAAGGTGAATATTCAATTTAATGTATAGTTAAATAAGATAAAAAATTTATAGTCTTTATAGCCGGATATTCACTGATTTGGCGTCTGACCATTCATATGTTACCACGCCATCTTCATCTGTATGCTTGACGGCGTGTGTTCGGGTGAAGACGTCCAAATGAGACGGTGCAACACCACCTCTCTCCCTCGTCTAAAATTATATAAAGTTAAAGAATGTGTATATGTACACATATATACATATATTTAACTAAACAATGTTATAAGTAAATTACAAATGACATATGTTTACCATTTCTTCTCTATATTGCTGAAAAGACTTGAATCCACCGCGGTGTGTGGTAGGATTCCTAAGCCTGTTTGTGGAGTTCTCAATGCTACCACCTGTATAATTTAACTATTATATAAACATTTAAACAAATCATAATTACAGACATATGAAAGTAAAAAATTTACCATCGCGTCTTCGCTTTCCCAATATTGCACAAACCGCGCATACAAATTTTCACTCATCCAGTTTGGCTTTTTATCGGTCTCTTTCATCTTGGAGAGCGTACCTATATAGTTTTTTCTCATCTTCCTCTCCCAATGCATTCTGAACCTCCCGAGATCTTCGAGATCTACAATAAATGACGCCTGCACATTGAAATTTAAATTAATTACCTCAATTGTATGCTAATTTTAAAAGATCAAATATGCCAATCTCAAATTAATTAGAATTTTATACTTACCTAGAAGTCATCCCATATGGCATCTCTGATATAAAGTGGGATCCTATACCACTGCTCCACAAGTCCGTCATCCTACTACGATATCTATTGCGAGACACAGCTAGAATGGGCTCGGACGGCTGTAAATCAAAATCCCTGAATACATTTTGATATGTCCGTTAATAAATTATAAATATACTAGTAGCATGCACTAAATAATATAATGAAGTTGAAGTAAATTAAATACTTACCCTCCATCGGTCTTTGGAACTAAATATGCTCTCTGGCAATTATCGGCCATACCACTACTACCCTCACCAAGAGCAGGGCCTTGTGAACCCTGGGACCGCCTACTGTGTGACATAATATATGCTAGAAACATGCATATATAAATATATCATTTCATATAATGAAAAATCATATATCATTTCATAATTAGAAAACACGCCGGATTAATAATCACATACATATAGCTCACAGCAGAATAATAAAAGAATAATACAACAAACGATACGAATTTCTATTACATTAACACAGGTTTTAGAATTGACATAATACAATAAAAGATACAAATTTCCATCTTATATACACTATATCATCAATAATTAATACTTAATCTTCGTCGTTTTCTGATTCTGATTCGGTCTCGCACTCTATATCATCATTTCCATATAATGTCTCAAATGCTTCTATTAGAATATTTGATTCATCGTTCAAAGGCCCTATATCAGCATGATCATCAGTTATTATTAATTCATTATTTGGCTCAAGATCTGCGTGATAAGCTGCTTCGTCTGGAATATTATTTCCATCAAGTGTAAATCTTGCCTTTGTTATAAAAACAACCGACCAGTCTGCTTTATTTCATTTTAGTGATGGATAGGGAGCAAAATAAACCTGTAATGATTGTTTGGCTAACATGAAAAGATCATACTTTGAGTAATTTGAGATATGCTTTATTTTAATAAGTTTATAGTCTTTGTGCATGTTGATACTAGAGCCTGAAACATTGCTAAACCAACTGCATCTGAATAAAAATTCTTTTTCAGCCGATTGGACAGATATGTCAATTCCAAAACCTATGTTAAGACGCTGTAAAAATCTTTTATATGTTCATTTGGATCATCAGTCCCTTTGACAGATACACCGCTGTTATAAGTCTTTTTTCAGCACCGTATTCCTTGATGTTGAATTTAAATCCATTCACGAAAAATATTGGATAAGTGTTGACATTTCTTTTTGGCCCTATTGCAAGACGTTTCAATCCCTCATCACCGACACAATTTCTTTGATCACAAACTATTTCGTAAACCAATTAGCAAATTTTTTGTCGAGATAGCCAAGTGGATGTTCTGATTCATAAATACTGCAAATATATATATATATATATATATATATATATATACGTATATTAAGTGCAAAATCAATTTAAATTGGGTAACTCGTAAATAATGCAAATATGTACTATTATCGAGAATTATCATTCAATATTTACCTAATAAATGGTGCAACTTCAGCACAATTAAGAAGAACGTATCATGCAATCGTCTAACCATATTTTCACACATTTTCCAGCAGCTCGGCCATTCTATCTAAAAATAGAAAACATTGATTCAGAACAATCTTGTTCAACGGCTTGATCATTACGCGAAACACATGCAAATGATAAGTTCACATGGTCACTGAAATAGTGAGAGAAAAAGAATGAAGCTTCTTCTTTGATATATGATTTGCAAATCGAACCTTCAACTCGTGCTTTTTGTCTAACTTTTTTCTTGAGATGATTCAAGTGCCAATTACAAAATTTATTCAATTAAAATTTACTTACATCAAATTCAGATTTAAATTATTATTTCAAAAATTCAAAATTACCTCTCAAATTGATACATCCATCCATATTGCACAGGACGTCGAAGAAGTGCTTCATATGGAAGATGAACAGATAAATGCTCCATTACATTATATAATCCTGGAGGAAATATTTTCTCAAGTTTGCAGTGTAGTATAGGGATGTCATTTTCAAGTTTACGAATACGCTCAACTTTTAACGTGGTCGAACAAAGCTCTTTATAAAACAGACTTAACTCTGTTATAGCACTCCACTCTTTTACGAGTAATAGTTCTTTGAAAACGACGGGTAAGAAATTTTCCATCGTGACATGGCAATCGTGAATTTTCATCCCACTCAATTTATTGTTTTTTAATTAAACACATCTACGGAGATTTTAGGAAATCCCATCAAGAAATCTCAGCCCTTCAATCCACTTCAACACAAGTTTTACTTGATTGCTGTCTAACTCGTAGCATGCTTTGGGTTTTTTACTGTCATTAGGGTTAATATGAAGTTCGAGACGTTTAAAATATTGTTCTATATCACGTCTTGAATTGAGATCGTCCTTAGTTTTACCCTTGACATTCAAAAATGTATTAAACACATTATCAAACACGTTTCTTTCGTTGTGCATCACATCAACGTAGTAAGAGATGCTTCCAATAAGGTAACTCCCAAAATATACTTTTTTTGCACAAATTATGCCAGTTCGATTTACTTGGAATTTCAGTCTGTACTTCAGTTTCATGTATCTTCGGATATTCTTTAGCTAGTTCATATAATTCTTCACCTGATAAAGTCGTTGGATGTTGTCTGTTCTTTGCTCTTTTTCTACAAAGTTTTTCTTATCTCATCTAAAAGAATGATTAACATGGAGAAAACATCGATGAAAATCAAAACATGAAATTTTCCTTTCATGCGGTAATGAAAATGCCCATGTATCTTCCATGCAGTAAGGACAAGCCAGACGACCAGCCGTACTCCAGCCTGAAAGCATTGCGTAAGCCGATAAATCACCAATAGTCCATAACAAAGATGCAAACATATGAAAATTATTATTTTTTGACACGTCGTATGTATCGACCCCTTCATACCATAATGTTTTCAACTCTTCGATCGATGGCTGTAGATAAATATCGATTCCTTGTGTCGGATCGTCAGGCCAGGGATGGCAACCATAAGAAACATATATGGAGTTTTCATACACATCCACGGAGGTAAATTATAAGGTGTAACGATAATAGGCCAAGACGAATATTTACTACCAAATTGAGAGAATGGTGAAAATCCATCTGTATATAAACCAAATCTCACATTATGACTCTCTATGACAAACACAGGATAAGTCTTATCGAAATGTTTCCATGCTTCTCCGTCCGATGGATATATCAAAGTCCCCTCTTCCTGCGTTCTCACACCGTGTCATCTTATATGTGATGCTGTCGTAGACGATGCATATAACCTTTGAAGACTGAGAGTGATGGGTAAACAAGGCATTCTCTTGTATAGAACTTCCTTTCCTTTTTTTCTTGTTTGTATCTTTCCTCATTACATACTTTGCATTTCTTAAGATTAATGTCATCTTTCCAATACAACATATAACCTTTTATACATGTATCTATCTTCTGGTAGGGCAAACCGAAAGCAGGCATTAGTATTTTCAATTTATAATGACTATCGCACATTAGATTATTGGGTGGCATATGTTGTTTTGCAGCTTTACAACTGCTGTAAATCCAGCTTCTGTAATATTGAATTTTGATTTCGTAGTAATGTATTTGGTAGTAACTGACAATTCCCTTCCGCTACTACAACCTTCCCACAACGATCTTTTCATAGAATCTAGTAAATTATAAATTCTTTTCACCCCCTCGGTCGGTATTTCTATGACATTTACATCATTAACTTGAATAGTAGGAAACATTAACCGTGCTGCATCTTCCACCATATCCACTATTAGATTCATTGTAACATTATTGTTATTCACCTCAGCCTCAGGCACTATAGAATTAAATGCACCAATTTTTTCTCCATGACGGTCTCAGAAATAATAGTTTGGCACAAAACCGGATTTACACAAATGTACAATAACTAAATCCAGTTCTCGATAATGCAAATGTCGACATTTACGACACGGACAACGAATTTGTGTGCTGCCTTCTTCATTAATAGTTTTAGCGAATTTAACAAATTCATGTACACCATCCTTAAAATGTTTTTTTGTTGAGCCTTTCGTTTATGTTCGACTTTCATACATCCAAGTACGATCGAGAAGATAGTTGAACATTTTTTCTAATTTGAAAACATATATATATATATATTAGAAATTTCAAAAGAATTTCTTTTCTATACCTATACACATATAGTTTCATCTAAAGTTTGATGTGATTATTATCGTATTTTCTAATCTACCAAAGCCTTTTGGGACTAAAGGCTTTGTTGCTGTCTTATTTTCGTTTAAATATTTATATTAATTAGAGATATACTAAAATAAGTAAGAAGTTTATTTATAAATTATTTCATTTAAATCATTTATATTAAGATGTTTATTGCATATAAAGCAATAAACATACAAATTGTTGCTTCACCCTGTAGGATCTAGATTAACCCTAGAGGGGGGGTGAATAGGGTTATAGCAAATTTTCTCGATTTAAACACAGAAATAAACTGCAGAAATAAATATGCTGAAAAGTAAATCACACACAAAATTTACCCAGCTTCGGCAACCCCTGCCTACTGCTGCATTCATAGATTTCTATTAGAATTAAACAGTATCACGCTTACAAACACTCTACTAGACTCGCAGACCCTTTTGCTCCCGCTCACAAACACTCTACTAGACTCGCACACCCTGCTCCCGCCTATAGAGTTTCGCTTACTCGCAAACACTGCTTCCGCCTATAGAGCTTTACAAACTCGCACACCCTGCTCACTGAACTAATTCAAAATAGACAATCTGACACTACCTAAACCTAGGTGGTGATTTACTACTCCTTTGACTTGAAAAGAAAAAACAACTTCAAAAATACAACCAGGAGCAAAATATGAACTTGAATGCGTAATTTTTGCTCAATTAAAAATAAAAAAACTCTAAAAATTAAGCCCAAAATAAAAGACTAATTCCCCTTTAATAATAAAGGTCGGCCCACTAATTAAAAATTTGCGTCCCCTTTCTCCTTTTTATTTTATCGGCCTGGTTCCCTTTTTTTTTTGCTTGAGAATAATGCCGGCCGTTGTTTTCTTCTTTCTGAGATTAGGGCTTGTAAAATTGGGGCTTTCGTTCTCTCTGCTCTGGAAATTAGGGCTTGAAGTCGCCGGCTTTAATTCGATCGATCCATTGATGTTTTGCGTGTCGCCTTGATCGATTGATTCCTCGTTGCTTATGCGGCTGCTTCGATGGAGTTCGTGTTCGAATTGGTATGTTCTTTTTATTGCTTGCAATTGCTTGATTTCTGTATTGCGAACTCCTTGATCTATGCCGATGATGATAGTTTGGTTTTTATAGGGTTCGATCCCCTGAGTTTTCGTTCGTATATTCGTGTTTGAATTTGTCAATGAATTACCTCGGCCACTTGATGATGCTTGAATGTTTGAGATTGATTCTGACTTCTTCAAATCACTTGAATAACACGGTTTCGAATTCATGTGATGACCACGGCTTTAATTTGTGACATTTGACTTTGTCACACGTATATTTTCGACTGTTGATTTCTTGGTTTACACAGCATTAAAACTTTCCTCTTTTTGATACTTTGGCTATTTCAAAGAATGCGTACATGAATTTTTCGACTTGTTTAATCATCTTGATTGACACAGCTTCAGTCATCTTTGCATTCCTCCACTGTAGCAATGATTTCGTGATTTAAACTATAGCTTGTTTACTGTTTTTCGACTTCACTGAGAACTGTAATCTCTGGCCATCTTCTGATCGTTTTAACATGAACTTCGCATTAGCATTGCATTCGTGGAAATGTTGCAGTTAATTTGTGGTGTTTCCACTGTGCATATTCATGATGCTGTGTTGTGACCTTTCTTTCTCTGGCACACTTGTCTTGATGCACTGTACTTGTTTCAGTAGTTAGTTCGAAGATGTCGTAGCTGTTGCACTGCATCACCACTGTTCTTAGTATTTGTACATATGAATGTGCTCACTGTTGTATTACAGTACACTGCATATTCTTCGTTTGGTCTACTTGCATTGTTCCACGTATACTTTGAGTTCTTGCAGTTGATTTGGTTGTTCCCTGTACTTGTGCACTGTTGTGTCTGGTTCTTTGAGTTCTTGATTGTCACAGCTCTATATAGTTTGGAATTGTGTCATGGTGATGCATTCTTGAGTCTTGGATATCTTGCATGATTTACTTGCATTGTGGCATTGTGTTCTGGTCATTTGCACTTGCAGTTGGTTCATTTGCTCTTAGTATACTTCACATGCACAGTTTTTAACTTAGATTGCATCTGTGCATATATATTGATGCTGCAGTCTTCAATGTACTGGTGACATGTGCATTGCTTCATGTTGCCTTCAGTAGCTTCACTGTTGCATTTGTATCACTGTTTCATTGTACTGTTTCATGCATGCTCGACATTGTGACTTGAGCTTTGTATATGAACTGTGTTGTCTTCATGCCTGACTTGATGTTTGTAACTTGTGGTTTCATGCTTCATGTATGTACTCTGTTCATATATTCTTGGTGACATTTCTTTGGTCTGCACTGCTTGTTGATGTTTGGTCTGTGTAGTTGCAGTATTCATTATGCATTGATGCAGTGCTGTCATGTTGTTTTCAGTAGTCTTGGCCATGTTGGTTTGAATTGCACTTGCTCTTTTGTACTACTTCACCATGTCACTTGAGGCTCTGTTGTTGCTATGCAGTTGCTATGGTCTCTGTTCTTACTGTTACTTACTTTGTGCATTGCCTTACTGTCACTACTGCTTCGAGTCAGTTTCATTGTTGCTGCTCCTTCGGTGCACTATGCTTTGTGTACATGTCTTGTTGAGTTTGTAGTTTGTTGTCACTGGTTCATTGGGCTGCATACATGTTGTAAGTGATACTTTGGACCTTTTGCCTTCAGTTGCTTGTCGAATTTGCATGTATCTGTATCACTTTGGTATACTGCAGCTTGCATTCTGCCTTGAGTTGAATCCCGTGTGTTATTTGGGTTTGACCTTGTGCTGAATTGTTAACAGTGCTTTTGTTTGATTTGTGCACACGAGTTGGCGGGGCAGTGCACACGTGTACAAATGTATGTGTGTGTACTGCAGCCACTTATGTATACCTGTCCCTGTAATATCTATGTGCATGACTTTGTGATGAAATCAAGTGTGAATGATGACGAACAACCCAAATAACTGAGGCAAATCATATTTTCAAAAATCGTATTTCATTTTATATTGCAAAAATATTTCTTTTTCAATTTTACCGCATTAGTGAATATTTTTGCAGATTGCTCAGATGCTGCATTCAAACTGGAATGCAGTTGAAGATAAAAATACGAGTGTGAGTGATATGTAGTGAGGTTAACTGTAAATGTGAAATGTGATGTGATTGTAATCAAAGTTGTATAGTTATAGTGAGAGATTGAAATTGTACTATTCAAAATTGCAATAAATATTTGTTTGAATAAAATTTCTGTTTGAATTCAAAATCTGTTTAACTTGTTCTGTTTGAATTCAAATTTGAATTCAACGTAATTTAATTTTACTCAACAAATATTTATTTAATCTATGAAAAACAAAATAGTACATTACCAAATACATTTAAATGAATATATATGTTTATTATCATCAAACTAAAACATATAAGCGCATATTCAACACACCCAAGCGCCAGAAATAAACGGTAGTGTATCGAGGCGATACGCCTTTCATATAATATCGGCATAGCCCGAATCGACCGGCTACTGAGACTTTTCAGGTATAAATACCCAAACACATGGCGCACAAGCTAGTCAAACAACAATCGATAAATATCCAAACACATGGCGCACAAGCCAGTCAAACAACAATCGACGACCAAGTATCCTCACTCAACAAATACAAGACATACAGGCCATTCAAATAACACACGATGGCCAAGTCATCCTCACTCAATCCAAATATAAAATATAAGGGATCGATCGGGAATAAAATTCAAATTCGCTTTCACACTTTCAAATTCTCAATTCCCAATTCACACTTTCATACTTTCAAATTCTAAATACATACACAGAATTATTCCCAATTCACACTTTCAAATTCAACGATTTCATACTAAGAATAACCTAATACACTAAATTAGCAATACCTACACCTAATTATCATTACAATAATGTACATTTATACCTAATTAAATAATTTAATTCGAAACTACGGTTTAGAAAATTACCAAATTCAAGAAGAAGAGAAGATTCCGGCGAGTTCTAGGCTTCTACGGCGACGACGACGGAGGGTGACGGCTGGAGAGGGACGGAATCAGTGATGGGGAAGAAAAAAAATCATTTTTTAGTAAGCAAATAAAGTGAAAAATAAGATCTCGACTGAAACCTGTATACTCGATATGGAGCCGGCTGGCGCCGGCTGGCATCGGCCCATTTGGTGACGGCTTGAGTCGTTTAGGGTCGACCCGTATATTTTTTTTAAAATTCCTTTTTTACACCTATTTTGTTTAAAAAAATAAAAAAACCACTAAAAAAATAAAATTGACATTTATTATTATTATTGACCCAATGATGGGTCACGATAGGTTAAATTGGTATTTTCGATGATATATGTTCGTGTAATTCAAAAAAATTCGTTGTTGAAAATCTAACACGCACGACCAATCGATGCAACCTTTAGTCGATCTGTTATACAAATTCGATAAAGGTGGTTATATGTAACATTTTCAAGAATTAAAATAATTTTTTAAACCGTTGGATAATCAATTATGAATTTTTAAATGTATTTGGTATAATAAAATTATATAAAATAAAATATGCGGCGTAAAAATTAATTCTTTGAATATTATATCGATCTAAGATACTTTGAACATGTTCCAGAATATGGTTTAAAAATAAACGAATCTGGAGGGTCGATCTTAAATTTCAAATTAAAGGCATTCGTGGACTTTCAAAAAAATAACCCTTCGTCGAAGGCCGAACGACCTTCAAACGAGACCAAATTTGAACCAGCAATGCTTTGTAGTGTTTTAATCGAATCCATACGGTTGGATTCACAAAAAAATCATCGAAAATAAAATTATCCAAGATATTTGTCATTTTGTAGGAGTTGGCTATAACATTTATATTTTAAGTATAGCTAACTCCTAGAAAATGATACATTTCTTGGATAATTTTGTAGGTGATGTTTGTTTTGCGAATAGAACTGTACGGATTCGATTAAAACACTATAAACCATTGCTGATTCAAATTTGGTCTCGTTTGAAGGTCGTTCGGCTTTCGAACGAAGGGTTTTTTGTCAGAAAGTCCACGAACGGCCATAAATTTGAAATTCAAGATCGACGTCCCAGATTCGTGTATTTTTAAACCATATTCGGGAAGCATGTCCAAAATACCTCAAATCTACATAAGATCCAAATAATTTATTTTTACGCCGCATATTTTATTTTATATAACTTTATTATACCAAATACATTCAAAAATTCATAATTGATTGCCCACCTGTTTAAAAAATTATTTTAATTTTTTAAAATGTTACATATAACCACCTCTATCGAATTTATATAAAGGATTGACTAAAATTTGCATCGAATTTTCGTACGAATTAGATTTTCAACAACGGTGACTTTTCGAATTACACGAACATATATCATCGAAAATACCAATTTAACCTATCACGACCCGTTATTGCGTGAATATTAATAATCATACAGGTCAATTTTTGTTATATTGTCATAGTAATTTTAATTTTTTTAACGAAATAGGTGTAAAAAAAGAATTTTTAAAAAATATATATACGGGCCGACCTTAAACGACTCAAGCCGTCACTAAACGGGCCGATGCTAGCTGACGCCAACCGACTCCATATCGAGTATACAGGTTTTAGTCAAGATCTTCTTTTTCACTTTATTTACTTAATAAAAAAATGATTTTTTTTCTTCCCCATCACTGATTCCGACCCTCTCCAGGCGTTACCCTCCGTCGTCGTCGCCGTAGAAGCCTGAACTCGTCGGAATCTCCTCTTCTTCTTAAATTTGGTAATTTTCTAAACCCTAATTTCGAATTAAATTGTTTGATTAGGTTTAAATGTACATTATTGTGATGATAATTGGGTATAGGTATTGCTAATTTAGTGTATTAGGTTACTTTTAGTATGAAATCGTTGAATTTGAAAGTGTGAATTGGGAATAATTGGGTGTAGGTGTTTAGAATTTGATAGTGTGAAAGTGTGAATTGGGAATTGAGAATTTGAAATAATTGGGTGCAGGTATTTATAATTTGAAGGTGTGAAAGTGTGAATTGAGAATTTGAAAGGGTGAATTGAGCCAATGCTAGCCAACTTGGGTCGTTGCAGGCCGTCCCCAACCAATGCAAAATTCAATAGAATTTTGCGTCATCCCCAGACAACTCCATAATGGAGACGGAGCCGACTCCGGCTGACTCTAGGCTCCGTCCTCACGTTAAAGTATTCTAGTAGTGGAAGATAGTGAAGATGAAAACAAGGGTAATTTTGTCAAAGAGATGGTGTATGGAAAGTACATTATGGTGTATACCAATATATTATATTTTCCAGTGTATATTAAGAAATTATCGGTGTATGAATAGAATTATTCAAAATGAAACCAACATACCTTTGTCGCATTAGTGCCATTATAAGAATACGTATTAGAATTTCTAAGAGTAGAATTTCATCATTTTTCATTTGTGTACTTAAGTATGAATGTAAATAGCATTGTTTATGAAAACAAAATGTCTAATTTGACCAGAATTTATTTATCTACTAATCTAGTCAGGATTACAACATAGAGAGGACCTTGCTAATTTCTACCTAACATTAACTAATAAGAGAGGCAAGAAACATCCGGATAAACCACACAACCTTTCCTTCCACTAGCATTAAGACAATAACTTTTCAAATCACATCCAATAGTCGACGTAATTTTAACATTTTCCATAGTAATTCCTTGACAACCTTTTTCTTTACTACATGCAATTTCAATGGCAGAAACATCCTATTTTGCATTTGAACTCCCTTGCGCTCCTATAAACGCCACATCCTCAACTTGTACATTAGATGTCTGTAACATAAATTCAAACAAACATAATCAATGTAAGCATATTCATTAGAAACTAAGCACAAAAATAATTGATTGTTCGTATTAGTACCAAGTTTCATCTTCCATTACAGTAGTACTGATCATTTACAATAGGTTGATTCACCGAATCAAAAGTAATATCTTGGAAAGATATGCCTCTAGCATAACTAGAACCTCCCTAAATGAAGTTTTCAACTTGTAAGTTTAGTCTGAATTAGCAAACAAAAAATGATCTAGTGTTGGTCAAATAAACCACATAATCTTACCTGCCATGTTTTAACTCTAGCACCAAACATTGCATTGTAAAAATGGCGCTGTTGAATCATAATATTCTCAATAAGTGGTATAACAGATAGAAGATACGATGTATATCAAATACAAGAGCTTTTACAAATGCGGGTTGTATTAATCTCTTGGGCCAACTACAGCCCATTTCATTTCCTTTATAAATACAATTGTATAGCCAATGCACAAAATATATATTGTACTGAAAAGAAAACCGTGTTTCGAAATAAAGCATAAATCATCTTTTCAGTTTCTTCAACTTGGTATCAGAGCAAAGAAAATTGCTTAGTAGCAAAATTGGTTAATATATTTACTCTCATCAGAGAAGTATCATCACATGAGAGCATTGTACACAAGCAGATAACTGTGTACAGTCTCTTATCATAAAATTCATCATTTGAATTTACTGTCGTGCCAAGAAGAAGGCGTTTCAAAGAATTCTCATCATCAAACACCTTCTCGGCTGCATTGATTCATCAGAATTTTCAAAGTTCTGATTATCTTACCCGCCGTGCCGTGCCAAGAAGAAGGTGTCAGAAATCCTTCATCTTTCAACAGACTTCGGCTGCACTTCTTGATTCTCTTTAACTTTCCTTTCTATCCATCTTCAGATTTCTCACAGTTTTTGATCATCAAAATGGATGAAGAAAGTAGTAATACTGCTGCATCACCAAGATCTGATTCAAGAACTGCTCAAGATCAGTCAAGTATCACCTATGATCTCATCAAATTCGTCATCAAACCAAAGAGCCAGGTCATCACTATACCGTTAGACGAATCTAACTATCTGCTATGGATGTTTCAGGTTAAGACAACCATAAGGGGCTATGGCTTGCAAGAATTTGTTTACGGCATATTGATTACTCCACCAAGATTCACTATAGACAATGAAGGAAAGTTAATCAATAATAAAGATTACACCGCCCATGAAAGACAAGATAGCCTGATTAGTTATTGGCTACTGTCTTCCATAGGCACAAATCTATTGCCACAGCTAGTTGGATGCAAGACTGCCCACGAAATTTGGCATACAGTTGAACAGATATTCAGTTTTCAATCTGCAGCAAGAATAATGCAATACAAAAGACAGTTACAAAACTTGAGGAAAGATAATGCAAGTATGAGAGATTATCTGTCCAAGGCCAAAAGCATATGTGATCAATTGGCTTGTGCTGGTCACAAAGTAACAGGCACAGAACAAATACTATGCATACTAAGTAGTCTAGATGATGAACATGAAGCAGTTGTGGCCATAATATCATCTAATGAAAAATTGCCATCACTTCAGAATGTTCAGTCAATTCTTATTGCTCATGAAGGCAGACTAGAGCAAAAGAAGCCAATAAACTGGGAATACAATGTTAATCATGTCTCAGTTAACAAGAACAGAAATCAAGAAAAAAATCAAAGTAACAAAAAACAGTCAAGCAACTGTAGAAGTGGTCAATCCAGCAGAGGCAGAGCTAGAGGTGGTAGATAGAATTACAATAATAATAACAAACCAAGATGTCAAATATGTGAAAGATATGGCCATACTGCAAACAAGTGTTACTTTAGGTTTGATGCAAACTTCACTCCAGCATAACAGGATAACAACACAAGAGCATAAAATCTGAGACGACCCGACTTTCTACTCCCAGAAAATCGCATCATCTTGAAGAAAGAAAGGGATAGAAGAAGAAAAGAAAGAGAAAGAAGAAACAGAACTACATCAGAGAACTCACAGCGGAACGAATAAAATATAATATATCTCATGAAATATTACATAGTATCTCATTACATCAGAGTACACAACTTATACAACACATATTAGACAATTATAAAACATCTGTCTAATTCATACAACTCAAGTACAACAGAATAAACAGATACCAAACACACGCAGCGGAATCAATATATATAACTACACATCGAAGCCTCCTGCTCCATATCTCCTCCAGAATTCGTCAAGCTAACCTGAACCACTTGACTACTCATACATAATATGAGTACCCAAGAGTTTAATAAAATAGAAAATAAACACTCGGGTCAGACAGGGGTCTGGTGTGAGTAAACGGGTTAAAATTGCTTAACTTTAGAAAACCTTTGAAAAGAAAAGGTATCACGTAAGACTTCCCACACATAAACATGGAAAAGTTTTTACCTTACGCTGACCAAAACATTTGGTAGGAAATTCAGTGATATTATAATAGTGTCTAGGGTTTTCAAGTAAATAAGAAATAGCCGAAATTGTTACATGATTAAATTCCAGCTACTAGCCAAAAAAGTGGGTAATACAATCAAAACCGTAGGGTCTCGTAGGAAAAATGGGTTTCCATCAATGGCAGGGCTACTAGGGTACCGCCCGTCACAGTACGTGGCCTAGATCAACGTACCGAGGAGTACTCCCACTCCCCTGCAACACAAGGCCGAAACCATCCCTTACTGGACAGTCTCGAACAAGACCACCCCATAGTTGGCGCGACCAACCACACACTAAGCCGAAATAGAAAGGGACCTCTAGACTGGGTAAATCTCACTCTCAAGTGGGGGCTACCCATGAAGCCTTGCTGCACCTTCCCTGTTTTAGCCATTCCCGGTTGATGAGGCTTGAGGTTACGATTACCTTTATAGAACACATCTATCTTAGAATGCTCATTGTCCATCTGACGATGTTCTGAAAGCATCCAATCCATACAAGTTCGTTCCGGGTTCGAACGAAACCGAAGACACTATCTCGTTGCACTCATTATTGGAATCACCCTCAGAGTCAACGACCATAGCCCTTGCACTCTGAATCACCATCTCGAATCTATAAGCACTATTCCGTCAAACTCATTACGGAATCACCCACAGAGCTATACTGACGTATAGCCCTTACACCTCGAGTCTTCACTTGCTCCACTTGGATACACGTCCTAACGTTTAATTGGAATCGATGTGGTTTTCGGATTCCAAATATGGAAACCGATCCCGGTCTCACCGAAACCAAACGCCATTTTAATGTCCAAGTTATACTTAAGGGTTTTAAACAATTTAACTTAAATGAAGGATGATATAAATAGATGAATCATATTATCACAAGAGATAATTCATATCAATATTCATCTTCACAAAGCAGCATATCACATAACAAAGATATCCAGTATCAACCAATATCAAACATCCAATATCAACCAATCCAAATATTGATCATCCAATATCAATCAATTTACTAATATTAATCAATCAATCCATATTAATCAAATATCCAAAACAGAATTGATTATTTCTAAATCAATTGGATTACCATAATCCTTCTTCATTAATTATTATCCCAAATGAATAAATTAATCACCTCTAATGATTTTCCTTAATTAATCTTCCTTGACTAATTATCCTTTAATTACATTCAAGTAATTATCCTTATCCATATTCAGCAATTAAACCTTTAATTACTATCATTAATTACAATAATTAATGATCATTCATTAATTAATTAACTATAATTAATTACATTGATTCTTAATTAATTACAATTAATTAATCACACTTCAATTAATTACTTTTATTAATCAACCTTGATTAATATCATTAATTACATTAACTAATGATCCTTATTGATTAATAACTACTTTAATTAATTAAATAATTAACTTATAATTAATCATCACATAAATCTTAAACAGTAATTAACAATTTGTAATTACTTATCTTAATTAATTAACTTCTTAATTAATTATATTAATCCTTGATTAATTAATCTAATTCTTAATTACTTCATTAAGTAATTATTAACCAATTTAAATTAACAATTAATCCTTAATTAATTACTTTATTAATTAATTACAATTTAATTAATTACCCTTAGTGATTAATCTTAAATTAATCTCATTTATTAATGAATTAATCACATTAATTAATTAACTATGATAATTAAGTAATTAACTATTAATAAGTAATTATCTCTAATTACTTTCATTAAGAAATCTTAATTAATCTCTTAATTAATTACTTAACAAATAATTAATTCCATCATTAAATAATTCTTTAATTAATTAATCACTTCATAATTAATTAACTTTAAAACAATTAAATTAATCAATTCTTTAATTGATAACATTAAGTGATTACCCATAAATCACATCCACTTAATTACTCCCATGAGTAACTTCTCAAATTACTTCCATAAGTAATTGCCATTCTAATTATATTCAATTATTAACCATTGATTACTTTATTAAATAATTACACTTAATTAATCCATAATTAAGTGATTATTTAAAATTAAATTAAATAATTAACTAATTATTTAAAATTAATTAAACAATTAATTAATTAACTAATCTTCTTACAATTAAAGAAAATATTTAATTAATTAAGAAAATCATGAATTTTATTTAATATCTTACTTATTAACAATTATACTTAATTAAGTATTTTAAGTCATCTTCAATAATTTAACTTTAATTATTTCTATAAACAAATTATTTGAATTATATAAATTAATTTTAAAGACAAGTTATTAATCTTGGTTTACAAAATCATAATGATAGTCTTATTTGAAAATAGAAAATTTAGTAACAAATTCCAAAATTTCCAATACTTTAAAACATTTAAACTAATCTTATTTATTTCAATATAAAATTTGAAATCTTAAGTTTGAATCATTTCTTAACATTTTAACTTAAATTTTGATTTGATATTTAAATTCAAAATATCCTTTTTAAATTGAAATCCAAAATGTAATTAAATTACTTTCAATATGAAATCACTTTAAATAAATTTAAATTGAAATAAAATATATAATTTCAACTTATACTTTATAAATTTGATTAACATTAAATTTTTAAACAACAAGTTTAAAGTTTTCACTTTTATTCCTTTATAAAACTTGTTTATAATAAGATGCTTGAATTTTAATCTAATCGACTCAAGTCATACTGTAAACTAGTGAAAAATCTATTACCAGACAGCACCCAAAGGAAATCCCGAAGCAAACCACCAACCAACCCGAGTTAACCCCGAAGCAAACCCAAACCACCCTGACTTTGAGTTACCCCCGAGACACACGCGAGTTCCCACCCGAGATTCCATCATCTTCCCCTAAAACCAAACTCCCCCAGATCAATGCCGTGTACACAACACCCATGTGCACGTCTCCCCTCGCCTCCGGCCAGCTACGGTCGTCGCGACCCCCTACCACCATCACACAATCGCATACGAGCCTCCTAAAACACACAGATCCAACAATACTAAAATGAATCAAAATCTGAGCATAAGCACGAAAAACTACAGAACTACCCAACCCAAAAATCCCCAATGTCGATCGCCTCATCGCCAGTTAACTCCGCCGACCCCCCATGTCAATTCGCCATGTCCAAGAGCTTCAACACCCCAAATGCGATTGAACTCGGTTCATTATCCAAGTCGCACACACCATTAAAGTTCGACCGAAACAATCTGTAACTAGAACCCTATTTTGCATAATTCTGAAAAATTCACACAATAGAAAATTCCAATTGTAATTTTCCCTCAATCTACAACACTCACACAAGCTTTAATCCAATTATCAACTTAATTTATCAAGTAAATCAACTGCAGTTCACAAAAATTCCTAATACATTCAAACCCAAATTTCGAATGAATTACTAAGCTATAAATTACATAATTCATATCTAAATTCATGATTTTACATCCAGATTGCATGCATGGAGTTGAATCTTGAATTTAAGAAAATAATTTTTTTAGCCAATATTCAAATCTCTCTGTAAAATTTTATTTTAATCATGAGTGATACTATTTTAAATTCCCAGACTATTTTATAATCTTTGTTATACAATTACTAACAAATTTTGTTTAAATACTTAAGGCCAGTATGGATAAATTTTGGAAATTTTGATTTTTGAAACAAGGGTCCAATTTTTCTCTTCTTCAAACAGAGATCAATTCCCATATACAGTCATATTTCCACACATATAATATAACTATTAATTCAACAAATAAACTGGAAAATCTTCATGCAACACTAACATCATTTCATATGCATTTAAATTAACAAAATTAATCTGTTTTTAAAATATTTACTGACCTGTATATAAAATATGCAGAACATAGCAGAGCAGGCTTTGATGCCCAGGTTTGAACTTTTAAATTTGAAAACTGTTTGAAACTCCCTGCATGCCTGTCACTTGATGTTTTAGAATTTGAAGCTTGCTATTGAAATCGAGTTCCCTTGCATGCTTTACAATTGTTAATTAAACTTGCAGATGCCCTCAAATGAAATGCAGGTTGATGGTTGCAGATTTGCTTTCTATTTGAGATGCAGGTTTTGAAAGTTGATGTTGCGGATTTAAAATTGTTGTGATGAACTTGTTTGCAAATTTCAGGTTATGCAGAATTCAAGTTTGATTTGCTTTTAGTTTTTAAATCTCAGGATTTTTGAAAGTAAATTTTTGGTTTGAGTTAAGAAAAGAAACAAAGGAATGAGAATGTTTGTGAAAAACTGATTTTATCTTTTTTTTTCTAAAAACATTTATTAAAATGAAAATGAAAATAATGCCACGTGTTCCTTAATTCAAACAAATGTCACTCCACTTGCTTAATTTACTTAAATGTGTTATTAAAAGGATTAACATGTTTACACATGTATTTAAGTATATTTAATAGATTTTCATTTAATTTAAAAGAAAATATAAGCTTTCTTATTTAAGTTACTTAATAAATAAATTCTTATATATGTGAATATAAATTTACCTTTAAAAGGGAATATTATAAAACTAGTTAAAACACAAATGAATTGCTTATACATGTATTCACAAATCTAAACATTTGTATTTATGACCATTTAAAATTAAACACTTTAAAGAAATAAAACAAAACTTTATTTAAATCCCTTTTATAAACTATCACATTAAAATAAACCATTATCTTATATTTTGAAACCAATGAATTAATCTTTAAATTAACTTCTGAAAATATAAATTAAAACAAGGCTTAAAATTACAATTCATTCATATATAAATTATTAATGGATTAAAATTCAATTTCAAAACAATCCAAATTATAACATATACTTACATATATATTACAATTTGAAACTTCAATTTTTAATTTAAAACAAAAGCTCTTCTATTCACAATATATATCAAATGTATATATTATAAACAGAATAAAATTTCATTAGCTTTGAAAAACAATTCTTATCAATATTTTAAATTGCTAAAAAGATATTAATTACAATTATCAGATTAAATATTTATTAACCATAAAAGAATAAATTTATCAATTTAAATTAAAATCATAAAGAAAAATTATCAAACCAATTAAATTATTAACACAGATTATTAAATTGTTATTGCCCAAAATTCCGGGTCGTTACAAAATCCTAGTGCTAATATGATGAACATGCATCAAGAATCAAAATCAGAGAGTGCAAACACTAGCAAGGCAAGGATTGAGGATATTCATGATGATAGTTGGTATCCTGATTATGGTGCAACCAACCATGTGACTAACAACTTGAGTCAGTTAAATGTTGGCAACAGGGAATACAAAGGTAAACAATTACTGTATATGGGTAATGGTAAATCAGCACACAAATCTCATATTGGAAATGCAAGCTTTAATTGTACCAGACGACTCTATCACAAAAACTTACTGAGTGTACCACTAATTAGAAAAAGAATTGATGAGTGTATCACAATTTGCCAAATATAACAATGTCTATTTTGAATTTCACTCAACATACTATCTAGTGAAAGTTAATCTAACCGATGAAGTTCTTTTGCAGGGTAGAGAACATAAGGGGTTATACAAATTTGATGTCACAAGCTCAAGAAAATCTGAGTATGAAAGTAAATGGTTTCATGTATCTGAAACAAGAAATGCTGAAAAGTACATTGAAAAATTTGATACTTGGCACTGTAAACTAGGACATCCTAGTATAAATATTGTAAAACATGTACCGAGTAAATGTAATGGTATTCTTGTTGATAAAATTCCGACCTCTTACACATGCATATATTGTCAGTTAGGTAAAAGTCATAAACTTGCATTTCTAGACTCTGAGACTGTGTATAATAATATTCTCGAACTAATTGCAGCAAATCTCTGGGGACCTGCTCCAATTAGTACTGATTATGGTTATAAATATTATATTTTATTAATTTTGTGCTTACTCTATATTTGTATGGATCTATTTCTTGAAATCGAAATCTGAGACTAACTATGCAGTGATGCAGTTCATTACAAATGTTGAAAGACGGACAAACAACCAGGTAAAAATCTTTCAGACAGATGGAGGTAAGGAATTTCTGCCACTAAAAAAATTCTTTCAAAGAAAGGGAATCACACATTAAATCACATGCCCCTGTACTTCAAAGCAAAGTGGTCTCATAGAGAGAAAACACAGACATATTGTTGAAACATGTCTAACTTTACTAGCACAAGCATCTATGCCACTCAAATTCTACCAGATTCTTTTTCTACACCAGTCTACATAATTAATAGACTGCCTATAAAGACTCTTGAATATAAGAGTCCTTTGGAAGTGCTAACCAAAGTTGAACCAGACTACCAAAACTTAAAAGTGTTTAGATGTTAGTGTTTTCCCTATTTAAGACCATACAACTCACACAAACTTGATTATAGATCTGTAACGAGCCGCTATTTTGGACTATTCGCATCCGCACATGTCGGACTTGAATAATTCAAAATACCGAATTGTTAATTTAAATTTGGCAAAACTAAACACATACAGTAAATAAATAATCAAAGATCACAGACACAGAGTAATAATATGCAGTGGAAGTAAAAGAGTACTATATAAATATATAAGATACATCAGAGTTAAACCAGATACAACAGAAGAGTAACAACATACAATAGTCAAATACAAAATCAGAATACATCACTAGAATCAACTGAATATCTAAAGCTGGATAGATAGTCGGATCTCCAAGCGAAGCTCCAACTCCAAAGGCGAGTCTCGAATACTGGTACACTCAGTCTAACCCGAGCGTAAAGCAAAATACAAAACACTCGAGTCAGGATTAACATTCTTATATTAATAAATCCACCTCAAGTGAAATAACAACTGAAATACAAGTAACTCAGAGGACGTTGGAATAACCATCCTCTAAGAATCCGTTAAACTATCTACTATGTAGTAGTGTACGCTAGATAGATAATGTCTATCAGTAACATAAAATATCAAAATAGTGTTAAGGCGTTACCATTATCCCCTTAACACATTTTATATAAGCGTTGTTGACTATACAGCACTGTAAACTCCACTGTAAACTAGTGGGGTATCAGGGAGTACTCCATAGGTATAACACAAAACAAATTTGTAGTGGTCGCGTATATAAGGATACAAGTATGATAAGGCACATGAGGCGATACCCAAGGTAGTGAAACTACCGTTTGCCTGATCCGGACTGGTGAGAACACATCGATGCAACGATCGCAACACCGTGAAACAACACTCCCAAAAGTACGAGGGTGCACCAATCAATAACGATTAATGAGTAGTTTACGAAGAAGTGTGTTCGCTCGAGGTAGCTAACCCCATTTGGCCCGACACGGCTCCTGTTTTAGTCATTTCCAATTTGATACAAGTGTCAAGGCTATCCATTATCGTTCTCTTTCTTCAGTCATCACGTACATCATTCCAACCACTTCATTCTAGATCACACTCCGCGTATAATTATTAAAGTGGTTTTCGGTTTAGACAGAGAGCACGTCCATAGCCGATTCCGGTTTCTTAATAACTTTCGTAATTATTACACCGATTGGTCGTTTAATATATTTCAAAACCAAATCAATTTCAATTTCAATTAGAATTTGTAAATTAACATTTCAATTGTCTTTCTAAAACAACTTCCATAATTACATTTCAAAACTTCCAAATTACAATTTCACAATCTTATAATTCAATTTCAAAAATTTGTTTTAAAAAAATTCAAATATTTATTCAAATTCATATATAAGTTTCATTTTGAAATAATTTGAATTAATTTAATTTAACATTCAAATCAATTTAAACTCATTTATCGATTTCATTCAATATTCGTTAAGTTAATTTATCATTCAAAACAATTTCTATTAAATTCCAATTCGTTAGATCAATTACTTAAGTTCAACTCCATTATATCAACTTACAAATTTAATTAAATTAGATTCGTCAAATCAAATTCTTTAAATTATAAGTCATACATTAATTTCAATAAATCACATTTTATTTCTTGTTAAAGAAATTCAATTTCACCTATTTATTTACTTAGTTACAAATTTCAAAACTCAGTTAATAAAGAAGCTGAATTTCACGTATTCAAGAAGTTCAATTTCACTTATTAACTTACTTAAAAAATTCCCAAAACTAAATAAATAAAGAAACCAAATTTCATTTATTAACGAAGTTCAAATTCACTTAATCAAAAGTTCAATTTCTCTTATCAAAGAATTCAAATTTTTATTTAATTCTCAAACAATTCAATCTTATTCAATTATTAAATAATTTCAAACTTAGTTTTTAAATAATTTCAAAACTTAATAATTCAAACTTAATTATAAATTCAAACTTATTTATTAAATTATTTTAAACTTAATTCAATGAATAATTCTAAATCTTATTGTCAAATAATTTATTTTAAAACAACATTCTTTTAATAACTACTATGTTAATATTTTTGTTTCGGATTTTTAAAATATTAACATTTTCCTTCCATTAAATTCAAATTCCAACTTCATTTCAAATCTTATTATTTATTTAAATAAAATTTTTATTTTTATTTTTAAATCAAATCATTGACCAATCGGGTTTTTACTTAATTCTCTATCCTAGGTCAAAGTTCATTTGGGTATTTATCATTTCAACCCGATTCCATTTCAATTCAAAAATCAACGCATAGCAAAGGGAACTTGCAGTGTGATAACTGGGATGGTGTCAAAGCAAATAAACAAGCAATAATAACAATCCAATAATTAACTCAAATAATCTCGAAATAATCGTATTAATTCAAATTGTTGTTTGTGCAAATTAATATAATTATTTCTAAAATCTACACTATCATTTCATGTAGATTAAAGATTATTACACTAATTATTTTATGCAATTCTACAGTTGACATCGATTATTCAATTTCATACTTCATCAATTAATACAACATAAATTCAAATGGTTCAAGGAAAATTAACTATTTTTCTACGTGTTAAATAATTAAACATTTAAGGGGTCATATTATACAAATTTATCTAATCAAATTCAATACATATGACGATTCTAATTTTAACTATCCTACGTCAAATTTAATTGCATAACATTTATCACTCTATACATTACAATTTAACATTCAATATAAACAACAAACAATCAATCAATTATCAACCAAACGGGATTATCGTCGTATAATCAACAGATAATGGTGTCAGACGTCACAGGTGAACTGATACAGGTAATAACATATATTTAATTGTATAAATAACTAACATCAGCATATTTCAATTTGTCATTTCAATTGAAATCAAATTTAATAAATAAAAGAACATTAATCGTGAGTGATTACTCACCTTTCGAGGTTAGAGAAATTTGACACAGAAATGAGCTACGAATCCAGAGCAAACTGAGATGGGCACGAATTCGATGAAGGAAACAGGCATAACGGACCAAAACTGATAAAATGAGAATCGATGAGAATCAATCAGAATCAATTTTTGATATAAACAGAAAATGTATGTATTGTTATTATTATTATTTCCTTGAAATCAATATTTAAGTTAGAACAAATATAAAATAATATATGTATATGTGTAAAATATTAGTTTTAAAAAGCCACACATATATTTAATATGTGGAAAATATATGTATATTTGCAGACTAACATACTCTGCAGACAAAAGCACAATCATAACTAAATATATTAGATAGACAAAATAAATATGCAGACTCAAAGATGTATAATAAAATACATGCATCCTGAAGAGGTATGAACAACATTATGCAGGCTATACACATATAAGCGACTAATTTTATATAAGCTATTCCAAACCATATATATACAAACTTATATATATACGCAATTCAAAATTATAGAAAAACATAAATGAAATATAAAAAATAAACTGCTGTTTCGTACATCTATATATAAAGATTTATATAAATTTATATGTTCCAAAACTATTACACAGAAACTATTTCAACCGCATTAACATACATGTTAGTAACATTCCAAATATATTATATATTTAAAACATAAATAAACTGTTATATATAGTACCCTAATTACATAATACACAAACAATAACAATAGCATAACCACGTAACAAAGTTATACAGAATCAATATTTAACCAACATTACTTACGTATTATATGTATACAACTATTATATAGACTATCATATATATACAAAAGTATAACCTAAAAATATATGACAACATATACTTATGTACTTTAAAACATATATAAGCCCTGTAACCATAATTCATATACTTATATATAACGTATTATAAAATATATACTACGTATATAACCAGATCTACAATTTATATATTCAAACCGACCGTAGGGAGGTTTGTTTACTGTCACTTAGCCAAACCCAAATACTCTGAAGCCAAAAAAAATTGCCGCTGTTTTGTTTTTGTTTCCCGTCCGCTTCTCCCTCAAATTTTCTTCTGCTGACCGCGTATTCTCAGTTTGAAGCTTTCGCCTCCGTTTTCTCCTGTCAATTTTCCCCTTCCCTCTCCTCTTTAGTTCTCTCCTACTCCTCTCCAGTCTCCCGCCTCTCGTCTCGTACTCCTCTCATCTCGTACTCCTCTCGAACGCTACTCCTCTCGTACTCCTCTCAAGTCTGCCGCCTCTCGTCTCGCTCTCGAGTGCGCGCCTTGTCTCGCTCCAGGTAAATATTTTCTTTTCTAATTATTTTTGATTTTGGATGCTTCGATAGTAGTTATGATGTATATTACAGTTGTTTTTCTACTATTCGATGAATTCGTGAAAGAAATTAATGTGAAATGTCGACATTATCAAATCTAGAAATGCTAAAAACAACGACTAAGGCTACAGTCCAGAACTAGTTGCCTTATTACAATGTCTTGTCCAAATTCCTAATGTCAATTCCAATTGTAAAATAGTTGTGATCAGGAGATCTCCAATCTAAATGAGGATACTGCCAACATGACCGATAGGAAGGTTTTGGTTACCACAACAAAGCCTTGATTGAAGTTATTTACTTCACGAAAAATATAATTTCAAAACAAATTACTTGATTTTTAATTTCATAATTTGAATTATGATTACATAATTTCAGTAGCTAAATTGAGTCATGTATAATTTCTTAGTTTGATGCCAGTTTATCTGTTTATGTTGAAACATTATTTTGTCTTCCATTTTCAATTTTTTTTCCCTGAAATGTGTATTAGTCTATTATATAAGGTAAAAATTTATGTTTTTTTTGGGGGTTTGGAAAGCAAACAATTTGAATATATTAATATGTGTAGAGGTGTCACATAGACTCATGCATTATTTTCCATCCATCATCCAGGCGAGTGTTTTCTTAGACAAAAATGGATTTTGATTGACTGTTATATAACAAATTAACATGCAAAATATGAGTTATATGATGCCAGAATGCGGGTTGTTGGTATGTGCTATCCAACACATGAATATGAATAAAGATATCATGTTTTGCAGTCCATATTTCATAGCTCAAAAATAAACTTCATTTCTGATTATTGGTCAGTTTTAAACCTTTGCCTGGCAGTAATGGTTATAGTTGCAAAAAACATGTTTTTGTGTTAAAATGCTTAAAATAAATTGCTCCTTTTTCAGTCACAAATTATTGAGGCACTTGGAGCAATAGTAGAAAGATTAAGACCAGTGTCCATCACACACAAAGATCACTTTGTCAATGTGGCAAGAAGGAGAGCTTCTGAAGCCAATAAACTAGCAGCAAAGCTAGAAGAAGATAATGAATCAAAATCCAACAGTAAAGTTGGCTTCTTTGCAGATCAATTTGAGAACGTAGCAAACTTCAGAGCCCATTACAAGGATACAGGCCCAGAAATATGGGACCAAACTTCAGGCAAATTGGATGCTTTCATTGCAGGAGCAGGCACTGGTGGTACACTTGCTGGAGTTTCTAAATTTCTCAAAGAAAAGAACCCAAACATAAAGTGCTTTCTAACACACCCACCAAGACCAGGTCTGTTCAATAAGGTCACTAGAGGAGTGATGTACACGAAAGAAGAAGCTGAGGGGAAAAGACTGAAAAACCCTTTTGATACTATTACTGAAGGAGTTGGAATTAACAGACTGACAAAGAATTTCACCATGGCTGAAGTGGATGGAGCTTATAGAGTTACGGATAAAGAGTCCGTGGAAATGTCTATGTACCTTCTTAAGAATGATGGGCTGTTCTTGGGGAGTTCATCAGCAGTCAACCGTGTTGGTGCGGTGAGATTAGCATGTGATTTGGGACCTTGGCATATGATAGTTACCATTCTTTGTGATAGTGGGATGAGGCATTTGAGTAAACTCTATAGTAACGAGTATCTTGATGCTCTTGTACTTGTGCCATCTGCAACTGCTCTTGAATTTCCTGACCATTGACGGTGGAGTGTAGTCTGACTAACCTATTGTTGGAATTCCTTTTAGATGGTGAATGAGATATATTCCACATCACCAAAAATATGTCCATTTTCTTGTATATATTATATACTCTCATCCCCTATATTGGCCCTTAGGGTCAAGTATATTTTGTGCGAGAGGGAGGACCTATATGGCCGTGGACTAACACACGCGCGCGCCGCCGCCCGACCGAAACGGGTCCGGGTCTAATATGAGCGGACCCGATCCGGTTATATATTTGGTAAATAAAAGTGAACAGTTTTACTGTTTGAATAGATGCAGGTTTTTTGAACAATGAAGAGATGCGACGTTTTAAACAGCAACATTTCTGGACCGTTGCAAATGAACGGACGCGACTGTTGCAAACAACAACAGTTCTGGACCGTTGCAAATGAACGGACGCGACTGTTGCAAACAGCAACAGATCTGGAGCGTTGCAAATGAAAGGAAGTGACTGTTGCGAACAGTAATGCTTTTTTGACATTGCAAATGAAGAGATGCGGCTTTTTCCAACGGATGCAGCAGTTGGGAATTCGACTATAAATAAGGAGGAAACCTGATCACTTTCCTCACTCATTTTTTTTTCAAACCGAATTATCTCTTCTATCCCTTCATCTCTTAAAATCATCTTCAGTCTTATCACACAGAAGATCATACACATCACAATCTCGTGCAGATTATGTTTGTTGTATCTTGGGAGAATTTTGAATAAAATTCTTAAGGAAATCGTTACGACGAGCCTCAGACATTATCCGGTTAGAATTCTCAATTCTTTCTTCTATTTTGTTATACTGTTTATTCAAAATAGTATAACGCTGTTGTTGTAATTCATTTACAACATTAATATTGTTATAATATTTACTATAGAATTCCAGTGTAGTGGAAATCTGAGTTATAAACTTGTGCGACGAGTTTATATTTAATTATTCTCTGTTTTGGTATACTAGACGTATAACATCTTAAGAATTTCTCTGTTTTCTTACTAAAACAGAGATGACAACCGTAGAATTTTCAAAGAATACTACTCACAACAGACCTGAACCGTTCAAGGGAGATGTTGATGATTTCTTGACATGGCAGAATCAGATGTTGTTTTATCTCACCACGCTCAGTCAACAAAAGTACCTCGACGAGGAGGAACCGATTCCTGCACCAGGCAAGGAAGCAGAGGTGAATATGTGGAAGCATTCCCATTTTTTATGCAGAAACTATATTCTGAATTGTCTCGACAAGGTGCTATATAAAGTATATCAGCCTTTAAAGACGTCAAAGGAACTCTAGAATGCACTTACCGCAAAATACAAGACGCAAAATATCAGTCTTAAGAAATTTATTGTAGACAAATTCATGGACTACAAAATGGTTGACTCCAAACCAGTAGCCGCTCAACTGCATGAACTGCAAATTATCATTCATGAACTCGAGGCGGAAGGTCATAAGGTTGGAGAATCATTTCTGGTTGAAGCCGTCACGGAAAAACTGCCGCCGTCGTGGAGAGATTACCGCAATTATCTAAAGCATAAAAAGAAGGAAATCTCTTTGCAGGATCTCATAGTCCGATTAAAAGTTGAGGCAGACAACCGTGCAGTTACAAAATCAAGCGAGGAGGCATTTGTGGCTGAAGGGTCGAAGACCAAAAACAAAAAGAAGAGTTTCCAAAAGAAAAGGAAAGCTCAAGACAACAAATCAAAAGACAACAAACGAACCAAGAAGTTTAATGGCGAATGTTGGGTTTGTGGAAAAGTTGGACATGCCGCTAAAGATTGCAGACACAAGAAGGAACGCAATAAAGAGGCAAATATAGTGGATAACATGGAAGTAGACGAGTCCAACTTCTCGGCGGTGGTATCTGAATGCAATCTGGTTCAGAATCCTGACCAATGGTGGGTAGATACGGGCGCTACTCGTCATGTTTGTTCTGATAAAACCATGTTTTCTACATATCAGAAATTCGATCACGAAGAAAAACTCTACATGGGTAATTCTGCAGTTTCCATGATCGAAGGCAGTGGCACAGTAATCCTCAAGTTTACTTCTGGAAAAACTGTCAAGTTGAATGACGTGCTCCACGTTCCAGACATACGCAAGAATCTCATCTCTGGTGCAGTCCTATCAAAGAAGGGATTCAAGATGGTATTTGAGTCAGACAAGATGGTTCTGTCCAAAGCTGGAATATATATAGGAAGGGGATATTTATGTGATGGCCTATTTAAGGCAAATGTAGCCGTTATCGGCAATAAAACTATGTATTCTGATTGTGCTATTAATAAAATTGAAGTTTCTTATTTGCTTGAGCATGAAATTTTACTTTGGCATGATAGATTGGGACACATAAATTTCCGTAAAATGAAAACATTATCAAACTTGCGATTAATTCCAAAATTCCAAGTAGATAAAAAATACAAATGTGAGACATGTGTAGAAGCAAAAATGGTCAAACAATCATTTAAATCTGTTAACAGAAGCACCGAACCATTAGGTTTGGTACATACAGATTTATGTGATTTTAAGTCACTACCTACAAGAGGTGGGAAAAACTATTTCATTACTTTTATTGACGATTATACGCGATATTGCTATGTATATCTTTTAAATAGTAAAGATGAAGCAATAACAGCGTTTATAAAATACAAGGCTGAGGTAGAAAATCAGTTAAATAAAAAGATCAAGATATTGGGATCTGATCGAGGTGGAGAATATGAATCACCATTTGAACAGTTCTGTGCCGAAAATGGTATAATTCATCAAACAACAGCTCCATATTCACCACAACAAAATGGTGTAGCCGAGAGGAAGAACAGAACGTTAAAAGACATAATTACTGCCATGCTTTTAACTTCTGGTCTACCGATGAACTTGTGGGGGGAAGCCTTAAATATGTCTAATCACATATTAAACAAAGTTCCTCACAATAAAACGGGAACAATTCCATATGAGATATGGAAAAGACACAAATCAAGCTTTAAATACCTCAAAGTGTGGGGGTGCTTGGCAAAAGTTCCTGTTCCGCCTCCCAAGAGAGTCAAACTTGGACCAAAAACAGTAGATTGTTATTATCTTGGGCCAGCCCAAAATAGTAGTGCCTACAGATTTTTGGTATTCAAGTCTGATATAAATGATATTCATGTAAATACAATCATAGAATCAAGAGATGCCTCGTTCTTTGAAGATGTGTTCCCACATAAAAGAAACGATGGAAATCCTGTCCCAAAAAGGACAAGAGATAACAGAGATGAGACATGTGAAGATTAAACTCATCAGGACAACGAGGAGGTTGAACCAAGAAGAAGCGTAAAGGCAAGAACTTCCAAAACATTTGGTTCGGATTTTTTAACTTATATGTTAGAACACGAACCTCAAACGTACAAGGAAGCAATGTCATCTTCTGAATCCTCATGTTGGAAAGAAGCAATCCAAAGTGAGATTGATTCAATTCTAAGTAATAAAACTTGGAAAATTGTTGATATTCCACCAGGAATAAAACCAATTGGCTGCAAATGGATTTTCAAGAAGAAAATGAAAGCAGATGGCTCTATCGACAAGTATAAAGACAGATTAGTAGCCAAAGGATATCGTCAAAAAGAAGGAGTAGACTTTTTTGATACATATTCGCCGGTAACACGAATAACCTCTATAAGAATGTTAATAGCAATTGCATCCATCTATAATCTAGAGATTCATCAGATGGATGTAAAAACAGCATTCTTAAATGGAAATCTCGATGAGGAGATTTACATGGAGCAACCTGAGGGATTTATTTCCAAAGGAAATGAAAACAAAGTCTGTAGATTAGTAAAATCATTATACGGACTAAAACAAGCTCCAAAACAATGGCACAAAAAATTTGATAGTGTCATGATAAGAAATGGTTTTCGTATAAATGAATGTGATAAGTGTGTTTATTATAAACAAATTGGACAATCATATGTGATGATTTGTCTATATGTAGACGATATGTTAATATTTGGTCCAAATACTCAAGTCATAGAGACCATAAAGAAAATGTTAACTAGCAATTTCGATATGAAAGACTTAGGAGTTGCAGACGTTATTTTGGGAATCAAAATAATAAGAACTCCTAATGGAATTGAATTGTCTCAGTCACACTATGTAGACAAAGTGATTGAAAGATTTCAAAATTTTGGAATTAAAGGAGTAAATACACCTTTTAATCCATCAGAAGTACTGCACAAAAACACTAATGAGAGTGTAATGCAACTGGAATATTCTCGTGTAATAGGATGTCTCATGTATCTCATGAATTGCACAAGACCAGATATAGCTTATGCAGTAAGTCGATTGAGCAGGTATACAAGCAATTCAGGGAAGGAACACTGGAAAGCACTAATGAGAGTGCTTGGATATTTAAAAAATACCACTAACTATTCCTTACATTATGGAAAATATCCTGCCGTCTTAGAAGGATATAGTGATGCAAACTGGATTGCAGATTCAGAGGAATCAAAATCAACGAGTGGTTATGTCTTTACCGTAGCAGGGGCAGCGGTGTCATGGAAATCTACTAAACAAACATGCATAGCTCGATCCACTATGGAATCAGAGTTCATCGCATTAGATAAAACAGGCGAAGAAGCAGAATGGCTTCGTCACTTTTTAGAAGATATTCCGTTTTGGCCTAAACCTGTACCGGCCATATGCATACACTGTGATAACCAAGCAGCGCTAAGCAGAGCGCAGAACTTTGTGTATAATGGAAAGTCACGACATATTCGTCGATGCCATAATACAGTTAGGCAGTTACTCTCAAATGGAACTATTTCCATAGATTATGTGAGAACAAATGATAACCTAGCGGATCCATTTACTAAAGGTTTATCAAGAGAGAAAATTGACTGCGCATCGAGGGGAATGGGCTTAAAAGCCTAAACCATCAAGAGTTATCTTATACGGAAACCTATCCTAGCGACTGAAGATCCGACGGACTAGGATCAATAGGCAAACCAGTTCTGAATAACTCAAGACGTAATGCATTTACGTGGACATAGTCCAACTCCATTCCTATGGTGCAAAATATAAATGCATGCCTACAGAGGTGTTTAAAGGTTAAAACTATGTTTTTTAATGATGACCATATCTTGACAATAACAAGTGGGGTATATGTAGGATACTCTTAATGGTTGCGATCACCTATGTTAGTGTGAGCTGGGTCGGCTCTATGAGAATATTCAAAGGCTTTTATTCTCTAAAAACACTCGCAGAACCAAAAATTATTCAGGACCAAAATGAACACAACCAAGAGATTGGATGTGAAGGGAAATAATGCTTTGTAACGCTTATTGTCTGGTTATACAATAACGGCTGACGGTTCAAGATGAAATAATTCACTGATTAGCCAAGTATATCCGATAAGTTTTAACTAGGGAAAGTTCAAAGTGAAATATCTACTTATCCTCGATATAACATTATTTTCATATGAACTGTGTGATATTACACTTTGTGTGGGGGAGAGATATATCATCATCATGTGGGAGATTGTTGGAATTCCTTTTAGATGGTGAATGAGATATATACCACATCATCAAAAATATGTCCATTTTCTTGTATATATTATATACTCTCATCAACTATGTTGGCCCTTAGGGTCAAGTATATTTTGTGCGAGGGGGAGGACCTATATAGCCATGGACTAACACACACGCGCGCGACGGCGCCCGCCCGTCCGACCGACCGAACCGGGCCGGGTGTGGGTGTGGGTCTAATATGAGCGGACCCGACCCGGTTAATTTTTGGTAAATAAAAGTGAACAGTTTTACTGTTTGAATAGATGCAGGTTTTTTGAACGATGAAGAGATGCGACGTTTTAAACAGCAACATTTCTGGACCGTTGCAAATGAACGGACGCGACTGTTGCAAACAACAACAGTTCTGGACCGTTGCAAATGAACGGACGCGACTGTTGCAAACAGCAACAGATCTGGAGCGTTGCAAATGAAAGGAAGTGACTGTTGCGAACAGTAATGCTTTTTTGACATTGCAAATGAAGAGATGCGGCTTTTTCCAACGGATGCAGCAGTTGGAAATTCGACTATAAATAAGGAGGAAACATGATCACTTTCCTCACTCATTTTTTTTTCAAGCCGAATTATCTCTTCTATCCCTTCATCTCTTAAAATCATCTTCAGTCCTATCACACAGAAGATCATACACATCACAATCTCGTGCAGATTACGTTTGTTGTATCTTGGGAGAATTTTGAATAAATTTCTTAAGGAAATCGTTACGACGAGCCTCAGACATTATCCGGTTAGAATTCTCAATTCTTTCTTCTATTTTGTTATACTGTTTATTCAAAATAGTATAACGTTGTTGTTGTAATTCATTTACAATATTCATATTGTTATAATATTTACTACAGAATTCCAGTGTAGTGGAAATCTGAGTTATAAACTTGTGCGACGAGTTTATATTTGATTATTCTCTGTTTTGGTATACTAGACATATAACACCTATGGCCTTATATTTTGCACTAGCGAGTACAAGTTTTCTCCAGGTTGTTGGTTAGTGTATCTTTACTTTGTTATTATTATCATATTAGTCCATTTTTAATGTCATTTTTAGTATATTTTTCGCTGAAGTGAATGAATTATAAACAGTGTTAACCTTAACTGCTAGTTTGAATTTAAGCCGGTAAGTAAAAATTGTTACCACATTCTTTATTTTTTGTATGCTTACTTTTTAAAGTTTAATACAGTTATCTATCAAGTCGTTTTAGTCCATAATTAACTTTTTTTCTGAAATTGTTTGCAGTTGTGATTTGTTATGTAAACATATCGTTTATATATAGTATTTTACCTTGCTATGTTGCAAACTGTATGCAGGTATTTGGACCTTTATCTAAGCAGTGTGATTTATACGATCAAGGAGTAGTTCCAATTGTAAATGAAGTTTTAGAAAGTTTTAATTGCACGATTTTTGCATATGGGAAAACTGGTACAGGCAAAACATATACTTCGGAGGGTGAGTGTGGACGCTCATAGCAACATTTCTATTTTTGGTGAGTGCCACGATGCCTAAAAGTGCACATTTTAATAGTTTTTATTTTTCAAGACTGATAAAGCAATATAGTAATTTTTTATTACATTTAAAATCATTACGTCAGTTCCTATCTCAGTCCTTTTGAATCGCATCTTCGAGTCACTGATATGCCTCATCTCTGTAAATGGCTCATGTTTCATTGTTGTCATGGGCTGAACTCGGGATCCATTTCAAGGCACCTGCCTAACTTATTGATATAGGATTGTAAAATACTACTTGAAATGATCCACACTCAGTTCCTGTATATGGCTTGAATCATCAGATGATATAACATCATGTGGGAAATACCGTTACCTATTGTTTCAGCTTAAAAACTGTTTTATGTGCTACAAACATGTTCATCTTAATTTACTTGGCTTGCAAATATGTCTGGAGTTGTTTACCTCTAAATCTAGGTTCATATCCTTGAATACCTTTGTAATTTAGTCTTGTGCCGTTAGAGTGTACTGCTTTTATTTAATTCTTGTAGCTTTCGATTTTCGTGGCATACCAAAAAAAATGTTGTTCAAACAAGCTCAATCATTATAAATATTTGTCCAAACCAAAATTGTCTTTTTGCTAACCAGGCTAGCTTCCTTTTTAGCAATGCCTGTAATGGATCTTGTGACTAGTGAAATACAGTTGCGTACCATCATTAGCCATTTTTCAATCAACACCTCTTGTATATTTCAGGTGAATCAGAAGATGATGAAATCAACTTTGATTAAGGACTTGTATGCAGAAATTGAACGACTTGAAGCAGGTAAAATTCTCATATTAGCCGTGGCAAGTCGTTATACTCTTAACTGCTGATGTGCTCTTATATATTCAGAGCTTTATTCCACTCGAGAGAAAAATGGAGTGTACATACCAAAAGAACAATATTCCTAAGAAAAAAATGAAAGAAAGGTGCATATTTTTTGTACTATTGAGTTGATAAATAATTCTTGATGTCAGCTAAATGGTTCTAACTGTCCATCTAAAGCATGGTTCAAAATTCCACACGATATACTTGAATTCCACTTATTCTGTTCTGGTTCCTACATGATCTGTGATGGAATTGGAGAGAAATTCTGATTTTGGTACCAAGAGTTGAAAAAAAAAAGATTAACATTACAATTTCACTATAGAGTAAAATGTAAAAACATTAATAGCCCTGAATCTTATTTGATATTTGAATATTTCAACATTTAGATGTAGAAATCAAATGCAAAATTATTATTTTTAAATCTAACAACTCCAATTCAACTTTATTCAAGTATACATGTTCAAATAGTTAAAAAAAATGATTGGATCCACTTTGCAGTGCCTATAAAAAAGAACAGGGATCAACTTATTATAAAAGCAATAAAATAGAAAAGCATACTAAGAGTTGTATTATTTCCGATTCAACACTTGATTAATTTTGTTAACAAGCATACCTCAAACCATACCTCAAATCGTAGAATAAAAAAAACATGTGCAGTGCTAAGGGCCAACACTTCCTAATACCACCATTTGGTATTAGGAAGTGTAAAACGTGGTGCCCTTGTCACCACATAACCTATGGGGGGTAAGAGTCATGTTTTACATTTTCTAATACCACCATATGGTATTAGGAAATATAAAATATGAGGCTTTTAGCACTACACTAAAACAATGTAGTTCAAAAAGCTTCAAAAATAAAAGCACCCAACTGCTATTTAATTATTTCATTTATGCTTTGTATATAAATATAGTATGCATTTTGTTTATTGTATTTATTAGTGTATTTGTATTAGTAAAGTACTGAATATTATGGAATTTCAAAACCTAATTTGAAGTGAAATTTGTGCAATTTTCGAAACAGAATCAAAATTTTGAACATTTCAAATGACTAAAAAAAGATTGGAAACCAGAATGTTAAACCTTGATCCAAAGGTTATACACATTAATCAGTGTTTCTAATTTGTTCGCTTTTTGCTTATGCTTATAACTTTCTTGTGTATTTATGACATCATACATTGACTATGCGTTGTTTGCTAAATAATCTGTTTCTGTTCATAAAGGCAATGGCTGAGCAAATTGAACAGATGAGTGTCACAATCGAAACAAATCAAAAGGTAAGGAAGTTTTGGTGAATTTTTGGTGAGTTGCAGGTTACCCATCATAACAGATGACATGACTACTTAAACATCCTTGCAGCAAATAGAGGATCTGCAGGAAAAGTATGACGGACAACTCCAACTTGTATCTGATTTGCGGAAACAACTTGATGCCACTGAGGTACTGTTGCTTACTGGTAGTATTATTATTCTGTTGATCTGATATCCACATGTTATATTTAGTTCCAATTTCATTCTAGAAAGCTCTAAACAATACTAGCAAGTTATCAGCCACCACAAAGGAGGATTTGAAGCAATCACAATATAGTCTGAAGGAGAAAGATTTCGTTATATCCAATTCATTAATACGTTAGAGCTACAAATAAGCTCAAAATTAAGTGTATATTGAATCTTCTTAATACATATATGTCTGTGTGTCTATGGGTAGTTCATATCAATACATTAATAGCACATCCTTAGCATCAAGTGACCTACATTTTCAATCATTGATATAATTGAATTTACACAGTTTCAATTATTTTTATTTTTTTTAAAATGCAGTTAATTTTTCATCAAATTGATAATAAAGAAAAAAATTAAACGAAAATGTTTTTCTTTGATATCAAATACTACAACGGTCGGTTTCACCACCGTTGTGCGGTTATACTAGTACATAAATTAAAACTATCACTTTTTATATAAAGTCATCATAGAAATAAAATATCAAATAAACGCTTTAAACTATAATAATACAGTAAACACAATCTTATATTCATATATATATATATGAATACTTTGAGAAGCAACTGCTGCAACCATTCACAGGTCGCCTTATAGCTGCAGCAAATCGTGTATCTGGTCTTCACGCTGGAGGATTCGACCCCATGATGACCAAATTTTTCATCCGTCTACGTACAACTCGGTCATATTTTTTTCTTTATTTGCAGTCATTTTAGCTGCCAAAGTTATGTCATAGATTTAGAACTTTAAACGAAGCTGCTGCTACTTTTTTTTAATTCTTTTTTCTTTTTAAAGTTTGGTTTACATTATATAGACTTGAATGATATTTCATCATATAGAAGCGGGGGTATAAAAAGAAAATGCTCGACATGCATAAGCATGAGAGATTGCTTTTATTTGTAAAAAGTTAATCGGTTTTGTATGCATGGGTCTCGTTCTTTCTTAAAAAAAACATATATATGAATACTAACATAACACCTATAACTTATGTATTATAAACATATATCTAATATCCAACTAGTATAACCTACCACATGAACGACTCTATATTATGTTAATATATATACAATATAAAACAGTATTAGTAACAAATATTTTACCTTCAAAATATCATATACATATACATCAAAATATCATATACATATACATGTAAGCATGCATATATGCGAGTTGTTCTTGGCTAGCTAAGTGCAGGCAGGTTGGAGGTTGTCACGGCAAGCAAGCTTCCGAGTTTAAGGCATGGCGGGAGTGGTGCAAATAGGTTCGGGTATTGGAGTGAGGCCGAGCCATGCTGGGCTGTTGGTGGACGAGCAAGTGGTGGACGGCGCGGAGGAGCGGTGATGACCACCTGCACTCGATCGGCTGAGGTCATGGACGTGTGGTGGGGCACAGTTCAACTGTGAGGCGGCGGAGCTACGTTGAAAGAGGCCGAAGGAAGGGAAGCCACGGTCGATAGGTGCAGGTGAGAGGAGGTACATGTGGACTTCGTTGTTGTGGGAAGTGATGGGATTTGGGTGAAGGTGACAAGGCTTGGGGTTGGCGGGTCGTTCGGAGAGTGGGTGGACAATGGTGTTTCGGCAAATACAATATGCTGTAAGTTTTTTTTTCTTCAAAGCAAGTTTGATTTGAGAGCAAGAAGGAAAGAAAAGAAATTATGGAGAAGGAGAGGAAGATGAGCTGGCATTCATAAAAGCAAGCAACAGGTAATAAACGAGCATGCGAAGTTGGCTTCGGTTTCAACGTTAAAATTTACTTAATAATTTATTTCCTCACAAAACCAAGCGAATTGAAATAGTGCGTACGCAGAAGACTAAGAGACCATTTTCGAAAGGTTAAAGTTATGGTTGTTAGATTTAAACAAGAGGATAACGGAATAGAGAAAAAGGAAGCCCAAAACTTAAAACTTGTACCGGTACGAAATCATTTCTCACTGATTTCGCTGCGTATCATATCTCGAAACACAGAATTAAATATACCACAGAGGACAGTACAGCGAGACGATCAAAACGATATACAAATAGATTAGACAAATTTTCAAAAGAGACCAATTTTCAAAATAGTTTGCAGATATATGCTAGTTTTGAAACTAATTGCAGAAATAGGCTAATTTTGACCAGCTCAGCGATGAGCTGGCCTTTTTAAAAAAAATATATAACGGGGCGCATTTCGGAAATGCGCCCCTTTATATTTGCACTGGCGCATCTGCAAAATGCGCCAGTGCAAATCTTTCTGCACAAAACAGAAAGCAGCAATATACCCAATTCACTTTTATTACTCAAAATAAAACAGTCTAGTCCAAACTCCAATTCCGAACCTTTCTTCCATTCAGCTCAAAAATTGATCAATATCTACTTAAAATATCCAAAATATACAAGGATTACTAGTCGGATTACTTCTATCAGCTACTTGGCATCAATTTGAAGGTAAAAACTCAAACCCTAGCTCAATTTTTGGGTATTTTCATATTCTAATTTTCACATGTCCATCCTTTCATTTTTATGCTTTATTATGTCATTAGTATTTGTGTAGTAATTGATTGTTCTAAAATTAATAATGTTTTCTTTTTTAGAAGTATGTCGGATTTCATCCCAATAATTTGCTACTTTGATGGAAAATTGACTATAAAAGAAAACAATACACCGGTATATGTTGGTGGTAAACAAAAAGGTTCGAAGGTTAAATTTTTTTGCTCCTATCATGAACTAAAAGAAACGGTGTATAGGGTGACAAAAATTAATTCACAAGAATATGATGTAAAATTAGTAAGCAAGTGGGTTACTGATTCTGGATCTTCTGCTATCAACGTAAATGATGATGAAGATGTCGATGCTATGTTTTCCGTTAATATGAAAGTGATCGAATTATTTGTAATAAAAGAGGAGTTGAGACATTTTGAAGATGCAAATACCACTAATTTGAACCAACATTCTACTCAAATTCTTGGTACTATTCCGAGTTATCCTTATCAGAGCAATCCAAGTCCAGCATTTCCTACTTGTGTGAATACAAAGTAAGTAATTTGTTAAAGTATTTACATTCAAGTAGTTGGAATTTATAGCGTTTTGATCTTATACTCTTTTTTTCACAGCTTTACGATGCATCCGGGTGGTTCAAGCTCTAGATTGGCAAATGATCAATTTTTACACTCCGTTCCTACAAATGCTAGAGATGTTAACAATGATGATGAAGGTCGTAGTTCACCACATATAGATAGTATGCAAATTGCTTCAATGGATAATGATATGTCATGGATGGATAATATGAAAGTTAACAATGAAGCGTTAGAGTTTGAAATTAATCATGAGAAAGAAAATGAAAATACCGAAGCATCTTTGGTGGAAGAAGAAGATGACGATGATAACGATGAACATATGGAATTTGAGACGCCTTTGACAGATGATTTATGTACTGCGAAAATTATGGCGGCATCATTGATTGAAAATGTAACTCTTATTAGAGATGTTTTTACCTCAGAATGTGTTAATTTTGGTTTTCAAGTGGGAATGCAATTTCAAACAAAGGAAATACTTATTCAGCAGTTAAGTGAGTGGTCCATCAAAAATTCTGTTTCTTTTAAACCCATAAAACCCCGCAAAACAGAGTACACCGCGATTTGTAGTGTTGATAAAAATTGCCATTGGAGAATACGTGCAATTGTCCCTAAAAAATCATTGATGGGGTGGTGGGAAATTAGAAAATATGATGGCAATCATACTTATGTTAATCCGATTATTAATTCAAATCATAAACAAGCTACAAGCAGGTTTATTGCTAATAAAATACTTCCTTTTGTGAAATCGGATTTGAATACCACTCCTTCTGCGATTCAAGTGCTAATGTCTGAAACTTTTTTTATCAAAATCAGCTACTTCAAGGCATATAGAGCATTGCGTAAAGAACTGGAGAGAGTTTTTGGAGATTGGGAAACATTGTATGCTAATCTTGGTTTGGATGTTAATCTTCGTTTGGATGTTAAAAGATCAACATTTGTTTGGATGTTAACCTTCAGTTTGTATGTTTTTGTATGTTGTTTGTATCTTGCTTGATGACTTCAAATTGTGCAATGTTAATTTTCAGTTCGCAATATGAAGCAGCAGGTCTCTGTCTGTAACAGAATTGAATGACGCAATTTGCAGTTGCGCCCATGAAAATTTGTGATGGGCGCATTTACCAATTGCGCCCTTTGAAAAATCAATGGGCGCAATTTGCAGTTGCGTCCGTGTATTTTTGTGATGGCGCAATTCTTAATTGCGTCCCGTGCTGGTAATATACCTAACCAGCCAACCTGCATTCCTCATTTCCTCCCATTCCACCCTTTTCCTCAAAATCCCTAAAACCCTAAATCTACTAAATTCTAAAATCCAACGTCAATTTTAGTTATTTCTTCGTCAAATCTGTTGAAAAATGAAAGGATCATCATCATCTTCTCAAGTTAGAGGTATAATCTTCAATTCAAAAGTATACACCTTTGATTATCAATTTGGAATTTTATTTATCAATTTAGTTTTGCACCACCAAAATGAACATCAAAGCATTTACATCAAAGCAATTGCATTCATTTACATCAATTTGTTTATATTTACATTCATTTACATCATTTTTTTACTTGTACATTTTTTTTCTTCAAGAGTTAGTACCCGGTCCCGTGAATGCAAGTATTTTGTATCTTCAGAATGAACATCGAAGCAATGATAGGAACTTGATGCAGGTATTTTTCAAGAAAATTAAAATTACCGTTGAGTGTTTGTTTATGCAAGTGTTTGTTTATGAACTTGATGCAAGTGTTTGTTTATGAATGTGTAGAGTGATGAGCCACTTGAGTGTCATGATCATTCAAGCAAATTAAAATTAATCAAGTCTAATACTCCTAGAGTTCAACTTGCATTACAAAGAGCGGGATTCAGAGAAATATCTAGATTGGGTTTTTTCAAAATAGATCATGCACTAATTACTTCATTGGTAGATAGATGGAGACCAGAGACTTCAACTTTCCATTTCCCTACCGGTGAAATTACCATCACATTAGCAGATGTTAGTTGTCTTCTAGGTGTTACAGTAGAAGGAAATCCTGTTACAATCAGACAGCTAAGTAATTACGAAGATATTTGTCAACAGTGTTTAGGTGTGGTTCCACATCGGAGTGAGATAAGAGGTGCAACAGTTAAGTTGACATGGCTTCGCGACATGTTTGCAGATGAGCCATCACTGGATGCTTCAGATGAAGAAATTAAATATCATGCGAGAGCTGTTATTCTACATTTGATATCTTGTCGTCTATTTTCCGATCATTCTAAAGGACGAATAAACCTTTTTTGGTTATTGTTTTTGCGAAATCTGGATGAGTGTGCACGATATTCTTGGGGCAGTGCTATATTGGGAACATTATATAATAAGTTAACAAATGTTGCACTCATGAAATCTAAATCGATAGCTGGTTGTCTCTCGCTTTTACAGGTACAATATGCATAGATATATTTGCTATAAACTCATATGTAATTCTAAAGTATTCAAATTTTTAATTTATTTCACAGCTTTGGGCATGGACACATCTTCCCATTGGTCGTGCAAATGTGACTTCATCCACGAAAATCGACAGAACATTGCCTTATTGTGCAAGGTAGTGAATTTTCAACTATATTTACATGTGTATATTTTTGTACTAATAAAACTCTACTTGTATAACTATATACATAGGTGGTTTGGTTCGAGGAGTTGGGTTGAGTCTCCAAAGCAGGTGGCCATTTACTATCGCGACCAACTCGACATGTTAACAGATGGAGCTGTTATATGGAATCCGTATACACATGATGTGCTAGTCGATCTTCCGCTGATATGTCTAAGTGGGATGCATAGTTGACTTTGTAAGACACCTATCATATGCATGCGAGATGTAGAAATGTATAATCCTGATCGAGTGATGCGACAGTTTGGTCTTCAGCAACACATACCTGATCCATGCGAACCAAAGCCGGATTTGGAGTTTGCTATCGTCCAGTGGAACGATAGACATAACCATATCGTACACCAACAGCTTTCTACGATTCCTATTTCGAGATACATGACTTGGTATTGGTCGATTACTCGAAGATTCATTTTTGCAGATCGGACTTCTCACGAACGAGCGTACACCGCTCGTGCACCACTTGAGCGAGATGTGGTAAATCTTCACATTATCGTGATATTTTTAGTTTGTTTGCTTGAATTATATTTCTAATTTTGAATAAATAACTTCAACTTGTAGGTCGATGTACTAGAGACGGTAGAAGGAGGTTAGCTGATATCGGACATGGTAGAGTACCCGAACGAGAAGTCCAACCACGGTGTCTTGATTTGAAGAAACTTATTGACACGATCCTTTTTAGAAATCGATTAACACGGCCAAGCTCTTCCGAACAAGCTTTGCGGATTAGAGAGTGAAGAACTAAAAGAAGGCAGGATACACGCCAATCGCAACCTGCTGGACCTTCTCAACCCCCACCTACTCAAGACGATCCAACTCAACCATGAGCACTCCTGTTTTTAGTTTACTATTAATTTGCTTTTGTAATCGAACTATAACTTCTGCTTTAATTCGAATGTAATCGGATTTTAATTATGTTATGCTGGAATTTATTTAATGGTAGTTTTATTTGTTGGCTTGCATATTGATAAACGTTTCCTATCATTTAAGATTGTCCAATTGAATTTCGATTTTGTGTATTTCAATTCGAATTGCTTAATATAGTTTGCTGTCCAAGTTTGGACACAAAGATTTGCACTGTCGCATTTTGCAGATGCGCCAGTGCAAATATAAAGGGGCGCATTTCAGAAATGCGCCCCGTTATATTATTTTTTTTAAAAAGGCCAGCTCATCGCTGAGCTGGCCAAAACTAGCCTATTTATGCAATGAGTTTCAAAGCTAGCCTATATCTGCAAATGGTTTTGAAAATTGGTCTCTTTTGAAAATTTGTCCAAATAGATTTAATTATAAAAATTCGAAATTTTATACTAGCGGAAAATGCATGGAAAACACAGAAAAATAGGATCGACGGAGCTAAAGATGTCCGAATTTGAAAAAACGAAAAATGACATCTTGCTCAGAAGATGATTTAGAATTTTTCTTTGTAAAAATATTTAGATTTCGAAACCGTTTTATTTTCATCGATTTTTAACTGATTAAATTGAAGTAAATTTACGCACGAAATAAACTTTCATATTTTCGGACGAAAATTTACCAGTTGCTATGTTTAACTAGACGCATTTCAAATATCAAATTTATATTTCAAAATTTTGTTGTTTAAAATTCCATAAAATTTCAGTTGATATCGTTACTAAAACAAGTTGAATTTACAGGTCGTTACAAGATCAAAACCATGTACATTCATAGGTTATCCTATAAATCAAAAGGGCTATAAATGCCTTGATAACAATGGCAGAGTGCATATATCCAGACATGTTATATTTAATGAGAATGAATTTTCTTTTAGCAATGCAGATATCAAAACATCTCAGAAGATACGAAATACAAAATATTCCATACCTCCAATATCATTCTCACTTGAGATAATCATAACAATTCAAAGTGAAGGTGATGATGATGAAAAAGATCCCTGCTCACAATACACAATGCACAAAAGTGAACCAGGTCATGAGCAAACTGAAGAATCATCAACGACCGGCAATACTATCAGACAACAATTGCTCTGGTGATCCATGCTCAGTATTGAATGACCAAGAGTCAATCAATACTCAACAAGAGATCACTAATTATGATAGAGATCAACCCACTGTTTCTGCAAACACTGCTCATCATATAATAACTAGGGCAAAGAGTGGTATTTTTAAACCAAAAATATATAGTGCTGAACTTGATACAAGTGAGCCAAGCACTTATCAACAGGCAATTGTTGATGACAATTGGAAAATTGCAATGGTATAGGAATATGATGCATTAATCTAAAACAAAACTTGGGATCTTGTTCCACTACCCAGAAATAAAAATGTCATAGGACGTAAATGGACATTGTTGGCAAAAGGGTATTTACAACAAAATGGGTTTGACTTTAATGAAACTTTCTCCCCAATTGTTAAACCCACATCAATCAGGATAATATTAACAATTGCTTTGCATAAGAATTGGGCTATTTAACAATTAGATGTTAACAATGCTTTTCGTAATGGTTATTTGCAGGAAGAAGTATGCATGGAGCAACCATATGGATTTATAAAGAAAGGCAGTGAGCAACTGGTGTGCAAACTTAATAAAGCACTCTATGGTCTTAAGTAAGCACCAAGAGTCTGGTTTGACAAGCTTTAAAGCTATACTATCCAGTCATGGCTATAATCAAACAAAATCTAACAATTCCTTATTTACTAATTTTTTTAATCATACTGTGACTTATGTGCTAATTTATGTAGATCATTTTATTATTACAGGAAACAACAAGTTGGAAATCTGTCACATAACACAATGTCTAAAGAAGGAAATCTCTATTAAAGATTTAGGAGAGCTGAATTATTTTCTAGGCATTGAAGTCAAAAAAAATTTAAAATTCAAAGATACAGTTAAGTCAGAAAAAATACATCAGTGAAATTCTAATAAGAGCCAAGATGGATAGAGAAAATCCACTTTCCACTCCAATGACTAGCAACTTGCATCTATCAAAGAACAAAGGAGAATCAATACTAAATGACAAACAGTATAGAAGTATAGTTGAAACACTTCAGTATGTCACCATAACCAGGTCTGATATATATCCTATAGTGTCAATAAAGTGAGCCAGTTCGTGCAAAGACCACTAGACAACCATTGGAAGGCAGTGAAAAGAATTTTAAGGTATCTTAAAGGATCAATCAATCAAGGACTAATCTTGAAATCATGTTCATCTCTACATATCAATGGTTATTCTAATTCAGATTGGGCAACAGATCCTGATAATAGAAGATCTACTACTGGCTACTATGTGTTTTTAGGCAACAATCATATATCTTGGTGTGCAAAAAAAAACAACCAACAGTGTCTAGATCCAGCACCGAAGCCGAATACCGTAGTTTAGCTCGCACTACTGCTGAGATTATGCGGATAAAATCTCTTTTAAGTGAATTACATGTTACATATAACACCAGAGCCACTATATGATGTGACAATCAAAGCGCAATTGCACTTACTATCAACCCAATTCTAATTCTTGTACGAAACACATGGAATTGGATTTATATTTCGTACGAGAGCAAGTTATTAAAGGAGAGCTCAAATTTAATTACGTGCCTTCTACTTACCAGAAAGCCGACATCTTAACCAAACCTCTCTCAAGGCCAAACTTCGTTCGCTTCAGACACGAGCTCAATGTTGATGAAGCTGACATTAATCTGAGATCTAAAGCTCAGATCTATATTACCGAAGCACTACAAGTAAAGACTGAAGCATCTGATAGTTATCTAATGGCCAAACTTCAGTCACCTCAAACATGAGCTCAACATCAACGATGTTGTCACTAATCAGTGACTTGATACTCAGATCTACATCTGAGAAACTTTATGAGTGGCAACTAAAGCATTCATCAGACACTTCCTCAATTCGAGCTCGAAGTCGTGATTTTTCACAGATCTTCTTACTGTCTGAATCTAAGATGTTGGCCAGAGCCAGTTAGATCAGAAATTTCATCTTTAGTCTCTCAATTTTTTGAACGCGACAGCGAGATCTGAATATCGCTCGCAAACCCTGACCCTAGCTTTGGGGGGGGGGGGCGAATAAGTGGTATAACAGATAGAAGATACGAAGTATATCAAATACAAGAGCTTTTACAAATGCAGACTGTATTAATCTCTTGGGCCAACCCACAGCCCATTTTCATTTCCTTTAAAAATACAATTGTATAGCCAATATACAAAATAAATATAGTACTGAAAAGAAAACTGTGTTTTGAAATAAAGCATAAATCATCTTTTCAGTTTCTTCAACTTTCTCTACTCGTGCTGCTTCTTCATCTTTTTCCAAGCTCCCAACGCTGACAGTTTATAAATATTATAGTAACAAATATACATAAAGGGAAACGTGTTAGTGAGCAACCTGTGTATAATTTTTTATGAGCAGTTTAATCTCATTTAAAGAAGTGTATAAATGTACAATAACAGTTTCTCTTTTAACATATTTTGTTTGGTTTGAGATTTCCAAAAGTCCAGGATTTTTTGAAAGCATAAATAATTCAATTTTCGAATTATGTTTTTAAAATTTGAAATTTTGTGAACTTTAAACTATAGAAATCTTAGACATTGAACTTTCTTTAAACCTGTTGGCGAGCAACCTGTGTATAACCTTTATAAGTAATTAAATAATGTTCCAAGAAGTGTATGAATGTAAAATAACAGTTTCTCTTTTAATATTTTTTGTTTAGTTCTGGATTTCCAAAAGTCCTGGAATTTTTGAGATTCTAAATAATTCATTTTTCTAATATGTTTTTAAAATTCTACTAATTTCGAACTTTAGAAAATTCAACATTGAACATTCTTTAATGTTTACGTAAATAACATAAGAAAATGTTTAAGAATATATCAGTTGGCAAATGATATATACACTGGAATTTGTCCTTTATCAATAATTTTGTTTAACAGATCCTTTTCCTAGCCAATGGATAAATGCTACCCAATTTGTTTTCCTTTTACTAATTGTCAAATATAAAAATACACTATAAAGAGAAAATAGACTACCTAATGCCATGATCAGGGCTACAATTTATATTGTTAATGTTCAAATTGGAAGTACCAGAAAGAACGGCAATGCAATCATCACCTGCAATTATGCAACTCAATTGTCTATTATCACTAGGGAATCAGAAATTCAATTTAAGAAGAGCTTAGACCTATAAGGTGGGTTTTTTATATAAATTTTATATACATTAAATCATAAAATTAATTAAGCATAAATGATTTGAAGTGTGTGTATGTGTTTATTTGATACTAAGAACAGTAAGTTATCTCATCGTCTCAATAAGTAATAACTAGAATCATCACGTTCAAATGGGATAATTAGCAACCGTCACATTTTAAACTTATTCTATCTCTATTTATCAGAACAAATTATGAGCTTGCATAGATCAAATATATCTGTTGTCTACATGGAACAAGAACATCAATCCGTAGTGGCATTTTATTACTATTGTTTGATATGTAAATTATATTTATTGTTTCAAATTATGCTATGAAAAATAATCATGCATGCATTATATATTTTGGACAAATAAAACACTAAGAAAACATATAAGTTGACATTTTTCCTATTTTAATTTAATACCATATTTGGTATGTAATTGTTGTGTAATACACTTAATTATGTCACAAAAAAGCCGAAGGCTCAAGGCTTGTGCTTTTTTGCGCCTTAGTGCCTTAACTACTTTGATATATATCTCTGTGTTTATGTATAAACTTAATATTATACATTTTGAAATGAAAATTCTTTACAATTCATCCTCAAGCATCATATCTTCTTATCCGAACAATTGAACTAAAAGAAATGATAAATACCTGTTGCAATAAAAGAACGAGTAACTTGAACATTTTGGGACTCTGAAATCAAGATTCCATCAGTGTTAGGACTGTCTCCAGGAGCTGTTATGTTCAGACTGTTCAGACTAACGCTGGAACATTGGTGAATAGTCAAGTGCTTAGCAGCACTGTCTACAGAATTTATGTTGTTTACAATAACGTTTTGGCAATTCAGTATATTTAATGACTGCATAATAATATAAATAATAAGTTAGTTTCCAATCTGATTAGCAGTTAATTAATAAATTCAAAAGAGGCCAATACTTACGTATGGAGCATTATCACATCCCTACGTTGATATTATAAATGTCAGAGACAATTAATCATACAAATAGAAGTAAATTTATATATAGACACACAATAAAATATTGATAAACTTACTCCTTTTTTCTTACAGGCCCACCATGCTTGACCTTGTCCATTAATGGTTCCACCACCATCAATTAAAAGACCATTTAAACCATGTAATGTGATCCAATGAAGATCAGAATTCGACACCACGCCATTATATGCAATTAGTGTTCCAGCAAGCTACAATTCAAATGTATGTTATTGTATTTTGATCATATGTATTCTAATAAAAATTTGTAAGAAGTTTGAATATATTACCTGAAAATGCAATTTTGATTTGCATGGACCTTCAAAATAAATCTTATTTAGCAAAAATGTTTTTAAGGATGGAATTAAAAAAGTGGGATTGTATCCATCAGCACATGCTGCTTCCCACGCTTTTAGAAATGCCTTTAACATACATAAATTGTTATTATCAGTCAAAAATAGTTGGATATAATTTATATGAAAACATCGTAAAAAATATTATTTCTAAGTGTATATATATACTTGGCTATCATCTGATTTAGCATCTCCTTTAGCTCCAAAGTCTACAACATTGTAAATTGCACCATTTGCACCAAATATTACACTTCTCATACAAAAGAGCATTATCATGCCAGTAATAAAATCCTGCATAATAGATGGCATTTTGCTAATAAAACATAGCTAGTGTAGGATTGTATAGAAAGGGCCTGACAGTTAGTAGTATGTTGAGATTTGTTATTTTGTTCTATTCTTTAGCTTCTTTACAACCTGTTCAATTATGATGCTACAAAACAGGATCTGTAGCTTACACATAGGATCAGAAAGTTTATATATAAATTATCCTGTAACAACTAATTATATGTGTGAAAAAATAAAAATAAAAAATTCCTTTGTTTTTTTTTTATCATGGTATCAGAGCGTCGTTAAATTGTCTGAATTTTTTTTTAAACGATGGTTGATTCAGATTCTGAAACATCTGGGATCAAATCAGCCCCTATTATTATTCAATCTGAAGGCTCATCATTCAAACCAGGAATTTTACTAGATGAAACAAATTATGATTTATGGTCTCAGATCATGGAGATGCACATTGCTGAAAAGGAAAAACTCTCTTTCATCCGCGGCAATTCTCCAACACCATCTGAGACGGATGAAAACTACGAAAAATGGTATGCAGAAAATCAAAAGGTGAAAAGGTGGTTACTGATGTCTATGTCTCCTGAAATTATGAAACGATACATTCGTTTACCCACAGCTCGGGATATTTGGAATGTTCTCTCTAAAGTTTTTTATGATGGAGCTGATGAATTGCAGGTATTTGTCCTAAACCAAAGGGCCTTCTCTGCCAAACAAAATGGGAGGGCACTCTCAGTTTATTATGGAGAATTGATCGAGATTTTTGGTGAGTTAGATCACCGTGATAAGGTGATTATGGAGAGTAAAAACGATGTGGAGTCTTACAGGAAATCTATTCAAAGACAGAGGGTACACATTTTTCTTGCTGGATTAGATGACGAACTTGAACAGGTTCGTGGTGAAATTTTAAGAAAGGATCCTATTCCAGAATTTGAATTGTGTTATGCATTGGTCCGTCGTGAGTCGGTTCGACGCACAACGATGATCGAGGAATTAGAAAAGACGGAAGCTTCCGCAATGGCTATTAGAAACAAGTCTAATCAAAACCGTTTTTCTCAATCTAAGAATACTAATAGCACAAATAAATCTTCATATAAATGTACTCACTGTAATCAAACTGGCCATACTAAGAGTCATTGCTTTGAACTTGTTGGATATCCAGAATGGTGGGATCATAATAGAGACTCGCGGAAGAGTAATTCTAAGAAGGTATCGATTAACCCCCCAGATTGTGTTGCTGGACAGACCTCGGCTATAGCAGCACCAGGTAACAATGGTAAGTTTCTAAACATTTCTACACATGTTTGTAATAGTGCTTGGATAATTGATTCTGGGGCTACCGATCATATGACTTTTGATTCTAGACAAGGCTCAATCCTTAAACCATCCTCTCAAAAAACTGTTTCCACTGCTAATGGCTCATCGGCCCAAGTTATCGGAGAAAAATCCCTAACCCTTACAAATAATTTAAACTTAGATTTTGTGTTAGTTATTCCAAGTTTGAACTATAATTTGTTGTCAGTCTCCCAAATTACCGCTGCCTTATCTTGTGTTGTAATATTTTGGCCTGATTTTTGTGTGTTCAAGGACATCCAAACGAGACAAACGATTGGTTGTGGTGTTAGACGAGGGAAGCTATACTATTTGGACTTGGGGTCAAAGAGTTCTGATAAGTTACATCAAGCTTTAACAGTGGATGTTTTTGAAGGGCAGAAGCAGAAATCTAAAATATGGTTATGGCATCGACGTTTAGGACATGCATCATTTGGTTATTTAAAGAAGTTGTTCCCTAATTTATTTGCAAAATTTAATGTTTCTAGTTTTCAATGTGAAGTTTGTGAATTGGCAAAAAGTCATCGTGTTTCATTTCCATTAACCTTGAATAAAAGTTCAATGCCTTTTATGCTTATACATTCTGATGTTTGGGGTCCATCAAAAGTTGCCACCTTTGGCGGATTTCGTTGGTTTGTCACATTTATTGATGACTGTACAAGGATGACTTGGATATGTTTGATGAAATCAAAAAGTGATGTAAATCAATTATTTCAAAAGTTTCACAAAATGATTAACACACAGTATAATAAACATGTTAAGGTTTTTCGCAGTGACAATGGAGGTGAATATTTGAGCTATGAATTTAAACGGTACTTAGAAACCCATGGAATTATTCATCAGACAACTTGTCCTAATACACCTCAACAAAATGGGGTATCCGAGAGAAAAAATCGTCACTTGTTGGAAGTAGTTCGTGCTTCATTAATAGCAGCCCATATGCCATTGTCATATTGGGGTGAAGCACTTACCTCTGCAACATACGTAATCAATCGGTTACCGTGTAGCACTATTGAATTTAAGACACCATTACAAGCTTTTACTGATGTAGTTGCTGCCCCAAATGTCAGTAATATACCCACTCGTGTCTTTGGTTGTGTTGCATTTGTACACCTCAATAAGCATTCACATAATAAACTGTCTCCTCGAGCACTGCGATGTGTCTTTCTCGGATATGGTGCTTCTCAAAAGGGATATCGATGCTATCACCCTCCAACAAAACGGATGTACATTACAATGGACGTAATTTTCCATGAAAATACGATGTATTTTACTTCTGAGCCTGAATTTCAGGGGGAGTATCAGAAAGAAATTCAAACTCTAATCTATGATGAAGATATATCTGATGATGTAGTTATATATATTCCAAAAAAAAGGGAAATTACTGAACTTGTCGGTGAAGGAGGTACTAGAATTGATACAGGTGAAACTATTATGAATAATTTTGATGAATCTAAGTCAAGTAGTAATTCTGAACCCTCCACCGAAGCAGTGACTGAACTGGATCAGAGAAACATTGAACATTTAGACACAGAAATCATGGAATTACCTGCATATGACTCCCTCACACCACACCAATCACTTACTGAGGATGCTCCTGAACACTCTAGAAGACAATTACCACAACGTAACACCAGAGGTATTCCTAAACCCACTTATGAACCTGATTTTTCTAGTAAAACAAAATACCCCATGAGCCATTATGTGTCTAACCATCGTTTGTCAGAATCGAACCAGTCATTTGTAAATCAGTTATCTGCTGTATCTATTCCTAACAATGTGCAGGAAGCTTTAGCTGATCCAAAGTGGAAAGCTGCTATGAACGAGGAGATGAAATCATTACAAGAGAATAATACCTGGAAACTTGTTAACCGTCCACTAGAAAAAAAGGTAGTTGGATGTCGTTGGGTATATACTGTGAAGTACAAAGCAAATGGTGAAATTGAACGTTATAAAGCTAGGTTGGTAGCAAAAGGCTACACCCAAACCTATGGTGTTGACTATACAGATACATTTGCACCTGTAGCTAAAATCAACACAATACGCGTCTTGTTGTCACTTGCAGCAAACTTGGGTTGGCCACTACAACAATTTGATGTAAAAAATGCTTTTCTACATGGTGATTTGTCTGAAGAAGTGTATATGGAACTCCCACCAGGATGTAATATACCGGAAACATATCGTCAAAAGGTGTGCAAATTAAACAAGTCATTATATGGGCTGAAACAGTCTCCGAGAGCATGGTTCGGAAGGTTCAGCAAGTCGATGAAAGTTTTTGGTTACTCTCAAACCAATTCAGACCACACTTTATTTCTAAAGAAAAGTGAAGGTAAAATCACTGCATTGATAATATATGTGGATGATATGGTAGTTACAGGGAATGATCCTAACGAGAGGAAAGCTCTACAATGTTATTTGTCCAAAGAATTCGAAATGAAAGATCTCGGCCCCTTAAAATATTTCCTTGGGATTGAAGTATCACGATCCAATAAAGGGATATTTTTATGTCAAAGAAAATATGCTTTAGACTTGTTGCAAGAATCTGGCATGTTAGCATGTCAACCTGCTAATACACCAGTTGAAGAAGGACTGAAGTTACGTGTTGAGCCAAATCAAGTACCGGTTGATAAAGGTAGATACCAGAGACTTGTCGGAAAATTAATGTACTTGGCACACACAAGACCTGATCTTGCTTATGCCTTGAGTATTGTGAGCCAGTTTATGCATAATCCTGGTGAGCAACACATGAATGCAGTTGTGCGTATTTTAAGGTATTTGAAATCAGCTCCAGGAAAAGGAATTTTATTCACAAAAAATGAATGTCATCAATGTGTGGATGCATACACAGATGCTGATTGGGCTGGAGCAGTTGATGACCGTCGTTCTACTTCCGGTTACTTCACCTTTGTAGGAGGAAACCTTGTTACTTGGAGAAGTAAGAAACAAAATGTTGTTGCTAGATCAAGTGCAGAGGCTGAATTTCGAGGTATGGCACTTACAGTGTGTGAGACATTGTGGCTGAAACTACTTCTTGAAGAGTTAGGGTATGCGCCAAGGCAACCAATTCGTGTATATTGTGATAATAAAGCAGCGTGTGATATTGCTCATAATCCAGTCCAGCATGATAGAACAAAGCATGTGGAGGTGGATAGATTCTTCATCAAGGAGAAGTTAGATGATATGATTTTGGAGTTGCCTAAGATCCGATCAGAAGATCAGCTGGCTGATATGCTGACCAAAGCAGTGTCTTCTCAACTATTCTTGAAGTTTTTGAGCAAGTTGGGCATGTGTGATATCTTTGCACCAACTTGAGGGGGGAGTGTTGAGATTTGTTATTTTGTTCTATTCTTTAGCTTCTTTACAACCTGTTCAATTATGATGCTACAAAACAGGATCTGTAGCTTACACATAGGATCAGAAAGTTTATATATAAATTATCCTGTAACAACTAATTATATGTGTGAAAAAATAAAAAATAAAAATTCCTTTGTTTTTTTTTTATCAGCAGTACTTCTCTCACCATATCCCCATTGTGGAATTAATCTTCAAGAGTAAATATCATGAAGCAATAAGAAAGTTGAGGTTTTGAGTTAAGCTTCCACAATTTATAAGCAGCGTAATGTTGACCACATAGTACTTTCCAACTATGTTTGAAGATACTGTAATTAAAAAATATTATTAGTCAAATTTGATTTTTAATAAACAAGGTATCTTGGAATAGTTTTTGAAAAAATTGAAACCATAGTAAGAAATATCTATTTATTACCATGCTAATTTGACACCTTCTATATATAAATGAAATTATGTATATAAGTGCATTGCAATGAAATCACCGCCAATAATGAAATATACTATTGTGACATAAAAATATTGAATTCTTGTTACCTGATTTGTTCAACATTAATAAAAGTAATATGTATATTACTCTCTTTCAGTTAATAAATAAGGTAATATGGAATAATTACTTAACAAGACAAGACCATACCAATAAATTATTATTTATCGCAGCACTATTAATAAATGAGATTATCTAATTACATTTTTATAACGTGAAACACAAATTAATGATTATTGTATTTTATTAGATAATGTTATTATAGTTTTTCATTTATGTATATTTAAATAAATATTATTGCCCATAATCGTCATCGAAGAGAAATTAGGGCTTGGCAAAACCAGAGAACAATCGATCCGAAAGCTCGCAGAAGAAGGCAACGACGAAATTTGAGCAAGCAAGAAGAAGGGGAGCATGGGGAATTAGCGCTGGGAAGCCACCATTTATTTGACCGTTGTGTATAATGTTTTCGTACAGTTGATTGACTTAGTATTGAAGTTTATTATTAAGCCATCTAAGGTGAAACGTGGTGCCGGTAGGCCTGCTATTAAACGAAAAGGAGTATTTGCGTATGTTCGAAATAAGAAAAATAGATGGGGTGTATGCAAGCGATATGTTCACAATAAGCATAATTGTTAAACATTTAAGAAGATATGATTTGATTTTTATGTTTTTCTGAAATTATTGAGAATTATACTTGGTTGCATGTCTTTTTTGGCAATTTTATGCAGTCGAACTTGGTCATATAGACATATTGATTTAGCATATGTTAATATGTACATTGATTTTCTCTTTGTATATTTATTTAGCACATTTTAAAATTGTCCTTGATTTGCTCTATGTAATTATACTTGGTTATATAGTATAATTTATAGTTTCATTTACAGTATCGGTTTGTTGTATAAGTAGTATCGGTTTTATTATTTATTTATTTTAGGTATATAGTAACATTTCAAGTTTCATTTTAAGTATCAGTTTAATTTGCAGTAATATCATTATCCGTTTTATTATTTATTTGGTTATGTAGTGACGTTGGTTCGTTTATTTGATAACAGTTGTTCGGTATTAGTTTTTGATGCAATTAGTATCAGTTTCAAGCATTTAAAAATTTGGCATTATTTTTTGCAGGAAACTAGTATTAGTTTCAGCTAGTACAAAAATATAATATCAGTTTTTGCATGCTATTAGTTTCAGTTTCAGGTATATTAGAACATGATATTGGTTTTTCATTACATTAACATCAGTATCAGTTTCAGGTATAACAGAAATGCTATTTTTAGTTTGTGATTTTTTTTTGTATAATAAAATTATTATACTATAATAAATTCACATTTTGAAGCAAACAGTTTTTAATTTCTGCCTTGTTTTTTTGCATTCATATTGGTTTAATTGATAATGCAAGTTCTTTACTATTTTGTTTGTTTGAGTATTTTAAAAAATGAAGTTGTTACAGAGTAAATATGATGATTATTGAGTTGAATTAGTGTTGCGCTAGTATCAAATATTTAATGAATTTTGTTTGAGTATCAGTTTTGCTGTTAATTTGAGAATCAATTTTTAAGTAGCAGTTTTATTAAGAGTATATATAATTTTTGTAAAATCTGTTTTTTTATAAAGGTAATTACTGTACTGGAATAAAATGATAATCTTCACAAAACATTTTCTACTTTGATCATGGAAGTGAGTGGGAGAAGAAGCAAAGAGCGTAGTGGTGATCTAGAGATGGAGAAGAGGAAAGCGTAGTGGAGATCTAAAGATGGAAAACACGGCAGAAGTTGAGAAGTGAAAATCAATCGATAAATGGATTTGAGAAGCTGAGAACTTAAAAGATGGGTTTGAGCCTGTCCCTGTAGCAAAAAATAGACGACTGTCCTTGTGCTTAAATTATTAAGATAATTTGTCCTTCAAAATACTTTCCCCTATTTTATTTTACTAAGATAACGTTATTATAGTTTTTCATTTACGTTTTTTGAATAAATGTTATTATTCGAACTGGAGTAAAATTAGTATTATAAAAATTACTACTGATTAGTAATTATGTTAATTTTTTTTATGAGATTTGGGCATGTTGTTCTATAATATTGATCTTAATGGGCGAAATGGTTATTCTCTTTATTTGATTTGTAAATCACAAGTCCTTGCACATTCACTCACTTCATCACCCATAACTATTCTTACATCCATTTTAATACTCCACACATATTTTAATTTTAATAAAATTTAATAATCTTGTGTGGAAAAATTGGATTGATGAACTAGACCGTTTAACAAAATATATATATTCTTTTGCTGATAGGCATAATGCATATGTAAAACCAAAAATCTGACCTTTTGAAAATTCAAAATTATTCTATGTAAATAGTGTGTGGCTGGTTTGTCTTTTACTACAAAAATATAAGTAGCGTAATGTTGATCACATATTAGTTTCCTACTATGTTCGAAGATACTATAATTTAAAAAATATTATCAATAAAATTTGATCTTGAATAAATAAGGTATCTTGGAATAATTTTCAAAAAAAATTAAAACCATATTAACAAATTCCTATTTATTACTATGCAAATTTGAAACCTTTTATATATAAATGAAATTGAATAATGCATTGCAATGAAATGTACTGCCAATAAATGAACTATACTATTATGACATAAAAATATTGAATTCCTGTTACCTGATTGGTTCACCAATAATAAAAGTAACATGTAAATTACGGTCTTTTATTTAATAAATGAGGTAACTTGGAATAATTACTTAACAAGACAAGATCATAAAAAATACCTTATTAATGCAGAACTGTGAATAAATGAGATTATTTGATTACATTTTTATAAAGTTAAACACCAATGAATGATTATTGTATTTAATTAAATAATGTTATTACATTTTTCATTTATATTCATTTAAATAAATGTTATTATTCGAACTGGAGTGAAATTAGTATTATGAAAATTACTGCTTATTAGTAATTATGTTAATATTTTTCAGGTGATTTGGTCACGTTGTTCTATAATATTTATCTTGACGGACGTAGTTGTTATCCTCACTATTTGCTTTGTAAATCACAGGTCCTTGCACATTAACTTACTTCATCACTCAGAGCTATTCTTGAACTTGTTTTAATATTCACACATTATTTTCATTTTAACATTTTGTGGAAAAATTTGATTGATGAACCATTTTCACCGTTGAATAAAATAGTTAAGATATTTTGATGATAGGCTATGTAAAACAAAAATCCGACCTATTGAAAATTCAAAAATATTCTACGTAAATAGTGTGTCAATGGCATGTCTTTTACTATAGAAACATAAGTAGGGTAATGTTAACCACATTGTTCTTTCCTACTATGCTCGAATATACTATAATTTAAAAAATATCATCAGCCAAATTTGACCTTCAATAAGGTGTCTTGGAATAATTTTTGAAAAAATTAAAACCATATTAACAAATACCTATTTATTACCATGCAAATTTGAAATCTTCTATATATAAATGAAATTATATAAGTGCACTGCAATGAAATGCATTTCCAGTAAATCAATTATAGTGACATCAAAGATTAAAAAATATTGGATTCGTGTTACCTGATTTGTTCGACATTAATAAAAGTAATGTGTAAATTATGCTCTTTTATTTAATAAATAAGGTAACGAGGAATTATTACTTTACGAGACAAGATCATATTGAAAAATAACTATTTATTAAAGCATTATTAATAAATGAGATTATTTGATTACATTTTTATAAAGTGAAACACTAATGAATGATTATCGTATTTTACTAGATAACGCTATTATAGTTTTTCATTTATGTTAATTTAAATAAATATTGTAATTCGAACTGGAGCAAAATTAGTGTTATGAAAATTTCTACTAAATAGTAATTATGTTAATATTTTTTAGAAGATTTGGACATGTTGTTCTATAATATTTATCTTAATGGACCTAGTAGTTATCCACTCTATTTGTTTTGTAAAACATTCACATCATCACCTAGGGCTATTCTTAAACCCATTTTAATACTTCACACATTATTTTAATTTTAATATTTGAAATGTAATAATCTTTTATTAGAAAATTGGATTGATGAACAATTTTCACCATTGAATAAAATAGTTATGATCTTTTGATGATGGGCATTATGTATATGTAAAACCAAAAATCCGACCTTTTGAAAATTCAAAATTATTCTACGTAAATAGTGTGTGACTGGTTTGTCTTTTACTATAAAAGCATTAGCAGCGTAATGTTAACCATATAGTACTTTCCTACTATGTTCGAAGATACTATAATTTAAAAATATTAATAGTCAAATTTGATCTTTAATAAATAAGGTATCTTGGAATAATTTTTGAAAAAATTAAAACCGCATTAACAAATATCCATTTATTAGTGTGCATTTGAAACATTCTACATATAAATGAAATTATATAAGTGCATTACAATGAAATGTACTGCCAATAAATGAATTATACTACTGTGGCATCGGAAACTAAAAAAATATTAGATTCCTGTTACTTGATTTGTTAAACATTAGTAAAAGTAATATGTAAATTATGCTCTTTTATTTAATAAATAAGGTAATATGGAATAATTATTTAATAGGATAAGACCAAAATAACTATTTTATCACAACACTATTAATAAATGAGATTATTTGATTATATTTTTATAAAGTGGAACACTAATGAATGATTACTGTATTGTATTAGATAATGTTATTATAGTTTTCATTTTTATTTAAATAAATGTTATTATTTGAACAGGTTTGAAATTATTATTACGAAATTTATTGCTAATTAGTAATTATGTTAATATTTTTAGGAGATTTGGGCATGTTGTTCTATAATATCGATCTTAATGGATGCAATGGTCATCCTCTTTATTTGTTTTGTAAATCACAAGTCCTTGCACATTCACTCACTCATCACCCAGAGTCGTTCTTGCACCTTTTTCAATACTACATACGTTATTTTAATTTTAATATTCAAAATTTAATATTCTTTTTTGGAAAAATTGGATTGATGAACCATTTTCACCATGTAATAAAAATATTTATGATCTTTTGCTGATAGGAATATGTATATGTAAAGCCAAAATTTCAACCTTTCGGAAATTCAAAATTATTCTACGTAAATAGTGTGTGATTGGTTTGTCTTTTACCACAAAAACATAAGTAGCGTAACGTTGACCACATAGTACTTTCCTACTATGTTCGAAGAAACTAGGACGAAAAAAATATTATTAGTCAAATTTGATCTAAATAAATAAGTTATCTTGGAACAATTTTTGAAAAATTTAAAACAATATTAACAAATATATGTTTATTACTATACAAATTTGAAACCTTCTATATATAAAGGAAATTATATAAGTGCATTGCAATGTAATGTGCTACCAATAAATGAATATACTACTTTTACATTAGAGATTAAAAAATATTAGATTCATAAAAGTAAATGTAAATTACTCTCTTTTATTTAATAAATAAGGCAACATGGGATAATCAATTAACAAGACGAGACCATATTAAAATGTAACTGTTTATCACAGAATTATTAATAAATGAGCTTATTTGATTACATTTTTATAAAGTGAAAACACTAACGAATGATTATTGTATTTTATTAGATAATGTTATTATAGTTTTTCATTTATGTTTATTTAAATAAGTGCTATTATTTAAACAGGAGTAAAACTTGTATTATGAATATTACTGGTAATTAGTAATTATGTTAATATTTTTTGAGGGACTTGGACATGTTATTCCATAATATCGATCTTAATAGCCGTGATGGTTATCGTCCCTGTTTTTTTTGTAAATCACAAGTCCTCGCACATTCACTAACTTCATCATCCAGAGCTATCCTTGCACCCATTTTAATACTTCACACATTTTTTTTCAATTTTAGTATTCAAAATGTAATAATCTTCTGTGAAGAAATTGGATTGATGAACCATTTTCACCATTTAAAAAAAACACTTATGATCTTTTAATGATGGGCATTACGCATATGTAAAACCTAAAATTTGACCTTTTGAAAGTTAAAAATTATTCTACATATATTGTGTAATGATCGGATTTTTCATCGTTTGATTTTGAATATCTAAATGGTTTCAAATGTTGGATTTGGAACATAAGTGATTTGGAATATGAAGATTTCAGTTCAAATTGTTGAATGAATTTAAGATTTCAAATATAATGATTATTGTAATACAAATAGTGCAAATAATTGGAATTTGAGTTCAATATAAATCGAAACGGTTTCTAATATTGATATAAGTTCTATTTGAATTGGAATTGAGTTAATAAGTTTTTAAAACTGGAATTTCAAGTGATTTCGCCAATTTTTGAAAATCGTCGATTTAAAACAGTGATCCGGGGCATAATCTCAGAACTCGACGAAACTAGTTTCATTGAATCTGTAATAGTGTATTATTATCGAATTTCAAATTTCATTGCGTTTGGATTCACCATTTGGTTGTGCGATCTGAAAACGTCCAGAAATAATTTGATTGAATTTAATTTAAATAGTCGATTTAAAAAGCTATCTTCCACATACGATCGATCGAATTAGGTCCCAAGACTTGTTCCATTGCGTTGGAGGTAGGGGTATAATATTAGGAACACCAGGCGGCATACCTCGATAGGGGTTGTGGATTTTAAGATGCCATATACGAGATATTTTTAATATTAAATTATATAAAATCAAAGTCAAAACATGTAACGGCCCATAAATTTCGACAATTAAAATAGTTAATTTAATGAGATTATGTGATTAAATAGTGAAAGAAATAAAAATTTGTAATTTAATCATGAAATATATACTAAAATGAAATAGTGTAAATGTTATACTTGGTTATAAATTGAACATATGAAAACAAATGTAGATATTGAATTAACGTATGAAATAGAATAATAAATGGTGTCTGAATAAAATCAATATTATGTAAGTAATTATAATATTTGATTGTAAATAATAAACCCTTACAAGTGTGATGAAAAGGAAAAGGGTAACAACAATTATGTGTTGCCTATTTTATTTAGTCTGTAAAATTTTAATTGGAAATCAATTTTAAATAAATGTAAATAATTGTTACATTAATGTGAAATGCAATACGATGTTTAGAAATTGTTAAATTGGTTTACAAGGCAAATTAATGGAGATAAAAGAGTGAAACAAAGACAATTTGATTTATTGGGATTTTAAACTTTAATAAAATGGACAAAAATAGAGTAAAATGGAAATATGATAGTTAATATAAACTAAAGATGGAAATTGGAGTATATTAAGATAATGAAAGGTAAAACAAAGGTTAACTATGTTTATAGAGTAGTGATGGATTCAATAAAAAGATTGAAATTGAATCAAATAGATTTACTAGAATTAATTATAAATAATTGGAATCAATTACAATTGGAATTAAACACTGCAATCGATAAGATAATTAACATTGAATTGATATAGAAATTTGTTATAGAGGATCACAAATTATTAGGTAAGCCAAAATGATAGAAGTTGTGATTTATTAACTTTGAATTGAAAAGCGATTTAATTTATTTAATATTAATTTATTTAATTAACGTGAATACAACCATTTTGGCAACTAACTCGGTTTTCTCCGCTGGGACGCTTTCGGCGGTCGCTAATCGTAGGGAAGTTGATCGTGGTGGCACGTATTTCTGGTCAAAGTTGCATTCATGGCGGCTGTTTGGCAGCAGCTGGAAATCGCAATTTTGAACTTGGGTTCGGTCATTCTAAGCGATGCTGACGTGGAGAAGTATTACCAGTTTGTTCTTTTTATTTTAGTTATTTCATATTTTAAAATCGTTAAACTTATAACTTTAATAAATTTTACGTACAAGGTCGGATTCACGCGCGATTTTCTCCTCTGAGATCGTATTGGAATTCCAGACATTTTAGCGCTGGTTTGGATGAATTCTAATATCATTTGAAATTTTGATTTAAACTGGACTTAAATTCAATTTAAATTCAAAGGTGAGTGTTTTAACCCACTCACAACTTCTAAAATTTCTTATGTTCGTTAAATTAAATTTTATGATGCGATTATGAATTTACTTATGACTTTTGCGACATTTTGAATCATCATCTCAGTTAATTTGAATTTATTTGAATTAAATCGTTATTTAATTGATTATTAAATATAAACTTCCAGTTAAATACCTGTGAAGGATTATTAGTTGTATGTTGATATTTATTGATTATTTGGATGATGATTGTGATGGATGTTGATTGTTGATATTGGATGAATGGATGTTGTATTTTATATCGTTATAAACTGCAAGTCCACTATGGGTTGAAATGATACATACCGGAATGATCTATATATTGAGAAAAAATCGTTATGGGTTGAAATGATAGACTCGAGTGATTTTATGGATTTTATTTAATTCCAGATTGCGGTTGAAATGATATATAACCGTAAAATTTCAAATTGTGGATTAAAAAGATAAATATCCGTATCATTTGACCCTAGGGTAGAAAATTATATACGAACACCAAATTGGTTAAATCAAATGATTTTAAAATCCTTAATTTTTGAAGGGAATTAAATGATATTTTGAAGAAAAATTTGATTTGTATAAAATGAAGTACTTTTGGAAAATAAAGTTTTATGTTGAAATATGAATTGTCTTAAAAGGAATTGTTTTAAGAAATTAAATTAAAATGGTTTGATTTTGCTGAAATGAAATAAATTGCTTTAAGTTGATATAAGTTCCAAATTCATGTTTTCGAATATAAACTATTTTAAATTATATTACTTTTAAGATTCTAAATTTTAAGATTTTCAGATTTATAAACTATTTTAACCTATATTAATTATATTAAATCAATTAACCTATTTAAACCATTACTAATTAAACCATTTTAACTTATATTAAATCCAATTAATCTATTTTAAAGCTATTTAATCTATTTTAATTTTATTTAATCTATTTTAAATCTATTTAGCTATTTTAAATCTATATTTACTATTCTAGAGTATTTTGACTATTGAAAATTTATTCAACTATTTATAACTATTTAAGACTATTTTCATCTAAATTCCATGCTAAGTAAAATGGATGGGTTATATTCAAATTCTCGATTTTTAAGTGAATATGATTAATGATGTTATAACCTAAGTTGGGATTTAAATGTTAACTAATGGGATATGATGATTTTGAAGTAAGGATTGAACCTATTTTGGAAATACGATTTGGAAGAAATTTTGATTTTTGGAAACGATATGATTTTGAAAGTGAATATGATTTGAAGGTGAATATAATTTCGAAAGTGACGGTTTTAAGAATATGATATTTTGATACAAATTGCAAATTGACTTTTGAAATATAAAAGAATCATCCGGTGTGTTATAAGCGATTGGTTGTTGAAGAGACCGGGATCAGATATTGTCATACTCTCTGCCAATACCGAAAACCACTTTGACAATTGTGTACGCGGTGGAGAATGAAGTAGGATGGTGGCGATGATCCTATATGAGATATACAAGTGGACCCGACTCCCGTGAGTTGGCATAAGATGGCTAAAGCAGGAGCAATTGACGGGCCAAGTGAGGTCATTCCTCTGATCGGGCACACTCCATCGATACTATATTATGACTTTTGATTTATTTGGTGGCAACCCGCGATTTTTCTCAAGAATGTGTTCTGAGGTGGGCGGTAGTAGTTGCTATGCGTTACCATCTGTCCGGATGTGTAAATTGTATATCTACCCTGGCACTATCTAGTTGTGTCGTGTCACCTACCCTAGCGCGCCTTCTACAAGTTTTTTTGCACCATACCTATGGAGTGCCTTTTGGCGGCATCCAGTACGGGCGGGATTACGGTACTGTATAGACTTTGGGAATATATAAAATGTGTTAAGGGGGAAAATGTAACTCCTTAACGCTATTTTAATACTTTACTTTACTATAGTCACTATTACAATAACATATATTACTGGTAGATAGTCTAACGGATCCTTAGGAGATGTGAATCTCGAACATCTTTTAAGTTACTGCACTCACGTTAGACACTAGTTAAGAGATGTTAAAAACCTATAACATCTATGACGCTGTTTCACACATACTTACCGTTTATTTAACTTACATAATATCTTTTAGTTCTGACTCGAGTGTTTTGTCTTTTCAATTCGCTCGTGTCAGCCTGAGCATTTCAGGATTTGAAGACTTATTCTGGAGGACAAAGACGAAGATTTGTACCACTACTATTTACTATATTATTATTCCATTGCATTCATGTTGTTCCGCTGCATTATTTACTTTTCTCTAATATGTGTAACTCTGATTTTGTATTGTATTAGTACAATCAAATGTTTTGTAAACAGCTTCATGAATTGTTATTTGATTATTATATTTTGTCATTCCGCTGCAAGATTCTGTTTGTTTTTTCTTTCTCTACTTTTTTTATTCACCCCAATAACAATCTGTTCTTCTACATGGTTTGAGTCTGACGTGTGTGGTTTATCATCGATTTAAACTGTCCAAAAAGGCGGGATGTTACAGTTGGTATCAGAGCTTTGATTTAGCGAAAACCTTAGCATTATGGGGTCTGACTGTTTACTAACAGAGTAGTAATACCCTATGATGAGTCGCTAAGGGTATATATGTCAGAGAGCGTATTTGTTAGTGTTATAAAAGGTTTTTTATATTGTGCTAATTTTTTTCGTTTTGTATTTATGCATTCTGGTTGGTGCATAGGACGCTATGACATCAATAGGGATTTCTAAACAATTAATGAAACAAACCGACACAATATTTTTTGGAAATATAGCTAAATGAAATAATTTTGCCTATTATATATTTTTGTCTATAAAGTTATAATTTTATACAAGGAAATATTTGGTTGTAATATATTGGTTGTTAGGTAGTGAAATTTTTAAATATTGGTTGTAATCTAAACTTTACAAATGAAATGAGAATAAATAGGAAATCTTAGAACTGAAGTTCAGGGATTTTTAATTTCTTTCGAGTAAATTTGGAATAATAATAATATTATTTAGAACTATTTTCTGATATAAATATTTCAGTATAATTTGAAAGAATTGTTTTAAAGAAATTTTGGAAAGAAATAAGTTCTGTACTCCACTCTCTGTCGTTGGGAAATAATTTCAGTGATGAGTGCATGCATCGTCGACATTCATTTTCGAGTTTCAAAGTGGGAAGGCTGTTGTAGTAGTTGTACTACAGATTTATTTTGATAAACAAATATACATTTCAAATTTCTTTAAATATAATTGGATATACAAGTTATGAGTATATACATCCATCTAATATTTTAAATGATTTGAAGCGGAACCCGACATTTAGTTCTTAAATTTCTATAAATTAGAGATTTCAATTATTGTAATGGAATAAATTTTAACCATTTAATCATTGGAACCTCTTAATGAAATAAGAGATTAAATGCTAGGTTATAAATGAAAATACAAGAAAGTTAAAATTTGTAACATATAAAACAAATGATATGATTATTGAACATTAAACTAATTAAAAGAAATGAAATAAACTTGTGTGACTTTCAATGAGACGACCCGCCTTTCCCTCCATAGAAAGACGTATCATTATTGAGAAAGAAAGGGATAGAGAAGAGAATAGATAGAGAAGAAAAATAGAAACATCATCAGAATCTCAATAGCGGAACGAATAAATTATATTAATCACATAAGTATTACATAGTATCATATACATCAGAGTTACACAACTTATACAACAAATACTAGACAATTATAAACACCTGTCTAGCTATACAACTCAATATACAATATAGACAAACGACTCAGAAAACACACAGCGGAAAACTATATATCTGCACACTGAAGCCTTCTGCTCCCTTGCTCCTCCAGAATTCGTCTAACCTAACTTGAATCCCTTGGCTACTCGTAAAAATTTGAGTACCCAAGAGTTTAAGAGAGGTCGAATAAACTCCGGGTCAGACATGGGTCTAGTGTGAGTAAACAGTTAAAGGTGCTTAACTTTAAAAAACCTTTTGAAAGAAAAGTATCGCGTAAGACTCCTCACAAATAAATATGGGTAAGTTTTTACCTTACGCTAACCAAAACATTTGATAGGGAATCCAGTGATATTACAACAGGGTCTAGGGTTTTCAAATAAATAAAAAATAGCCGAAATTATTACATTTATTAAATTCCAGCTACACAGGTATACAATCAAAACCGTAAGGGCACGTAGGAAGAATGGGTTTCCATCAATGGAAGGTCTACCGGGGTACCTCCCATCACAGTACGGGGCCTAGATCACCGTACCGAGGATTACTCCCAATCCCCTGCAACACAAAGCCAGAACCATTCCTTACAGAACAGTTTCGAACAAGACAACCCCGTGGTTGTAGCTAGCAACCACCCACACGGCCGAATATAAAGGGACTCTAGAAAAGGGTAAAACTCATCCTACTTGGGCATGACCCACTTAGCCTTGCTGCACCTCCCCTATTTTAGCAATTCCCGGTTGATGAGGCTTGAGGCTACGATTACCTTTATAGAACACATCTATCTTAGAATGCTCATCGTCCACCTGACGATGTTTTGAAAGCATTCAATCCATACAAGTTCGTTCCGGGTTCGATCGAAACCGAAGGCATTATCTCGTTACACTCATTTTGGAATCACCTTGTGAGTTAACGACAATAACCCTTGCACTCTGAATCTTCATCTTCGTTTGAGATTCACTACCTATCGTTAATTTGGATAGACGTGGGTTTCGGATATCCAAATCTGAAAACCCGATCCCGGTCTCATCGAAATCCAAAACACCATCTTTCGGGTCCAAGTTGTTTTAAAGTTAAAAAAATTCAATTCCAATCATTATTTATATTCACACAAATAGATAATTCACATATATACAAATAGATAATCCATATCATCATCATTCAACCAAATCATCTCATATCACATATCACACATATCTCATTAGAGATATCAAATAATCAAGGCATTCAATATCAATCAGAAGCAATGATCTATACATCATACCGTTATAATTAATTTAAAATGCATTAAATTAATTACTTCAACTCTAATTAATTTAAATAAATTAAATTAATTACTTTCATCACTAAAATCTTGCTCACATAACCATTAGTTAAACCAATTAATTAATCATCATCTTAATTAATCACCCTAGATTAATTATCCTTAATTACATTAAGTAATTAACCCTTAATTAATTACACAAATTAATTATCTACAAATCATTAAGTAATTAACCTTAATTACTTCATTAATTATAATTAATTACATTAATCCTTAATTAATTACAATTAATTAATCAACTTATAATCATTTATTATTGATTAATTAATCTTAATTAATCAATCCTTAATTACTCTCATTAATTGTATTAATGAATGATCCTCAATTAATTACCTCCATTAATCAATTTTAATTAATCATAAATAGTAGTTATCACCCTGTAATTACTTACCCAAATTAATTAACTCCTTAATTAATCATATTAATCACTTGATTAATTACACCAACTAATTAATTCTTAATTACTTCTCTTAAGTAATTCCCTTTAATTAATTACATCCTGTAATTATTAATTACTAACCTTAAGTAATTACATTATTCAATCTCATTAAGTATTCATACTTAATCAATCACCAAATGATTATCTTTAATTAATCAACCCATTTGATTAACTCAAATTAATCACACTTATTTGATGTAATTATAATTGGATAATTCATCCCTTAATTACCCCCTTTAAATTAATTAATCTTTAATTACAGATTAATTAGTCCATAATTATTAATTAATAAACCTTAATTATCAATTAATAAAATTTATTAAAAAATTAATCAATCCTTAATTAATCAGTTAATCAATTCTTAATTGCAATTGATTAACCCTAAATAATAGTTAATTAATCCTTAATTAACTTAATTATAGATTAATAATTTCTTAATTATTAATTAATAAAGCTTAATTATTAATTAATAAAGCTTAATTACAAATTAATTACTTTTTAATTACTAATTAAGTAATTCGATTACTAATTAATCAACCTTAATTTCCTAATTAATTAATTTCTAATCATTAATTAATTATCTCTAATTACTAATTAATTATACTTAATTATAAATTAATTAACTTATAACTCTTAATTATTAATTTTAAATAAATTAAATAAATCAATTAATTACTCTTAATTAATTCCTTAATTAATTCTTAATCATTTTTAATTAAATTAATTACTCATATCTAATTTCCTTTAATTAACTTAATTAATTTCAAGATAATAAAACTTTAATTATTTTAAGATTCAACGTTATCTTCTTAATACCTTAATTATCATTAAAACATTTTTAAACCATTTTATCTTTATGAATGACTTTACTTAATTAAATCATTAATTAAGATTTTAAAATAAAATAAACATTTAACTTGATAAATTTAAAGTTATCAAACATATCTTCCTCTATATAACCCTAAACATTTAACAAAGATGGTTTAAACTAAGTTTAATTTAAATATTAAAACTTATCTTTAAAATTTCAAATTTTTACTTAAGTTTAAAAATAACTTTAACTTTATTTAACAAGATTTAAATTAAACAAATTTTAAACTTCATGATAAAATGTTAAAGAAAACATTTATATTTATACAGAATAGAATTTAAAAAAACAAGATTCTTTTCAAAAGTTTAAAACTTCCTTTATTTAAATTTAAAACTTGTTTTATAAAAAAACTTTTTAAAACTTTTGAAAATTTCTTTTAAATCAATCTACTTCAATTTGAACTCGAGCCACATCAAGTTCCATTTCCTTATCTTAATTTTTCACAATTTCAGTTTAAATTTAAAATTTAAAAACGTATAACCATTAAACTGTTAACAGGCTAAACATTACAAGCTACTCGAGTTTAACACGAGATCCACTCCGAGCTCAACACCATTCCACCCGAGCATCTCTTCGAGTAGCCCATGAACCCATCTTTCCAAACACAAGAAATCATCGCTTAGCACATGCACAGTGCCACGGCGACGCTCCGGCGTACCACCCCGCCTCCGGCAAGCCACCAATCGATTCCAATTATCGATTCCATAGCATAGAGCTCAAATCAAAATCGAGCTTTCCCAGTTGAAACTGGAAAACAGACATCACCAGAAAACTGTCACGCAACCACGTTACCGATCACCAGAGATCGAGAGACTCTGGCTACACACTACCGACCATCCACGTCACCATTTCCCCGAGCATCAAGCAACTCGCATCACCAGAGAAGAAGCACTGAACTCAATTTCCAATTGACCAAAATTAGGTTTAAAAACCCAAATCACCTCATTGCCGTCGCTATGGCGATCAAAAACCTTTCCTGCTATTTTTCCTGAGCACTCCTACATCCCAACCTCCTCCAATCGAAGCCACGACCACCAAAAATGCTCTGGCCACCAGAACTTGCCCAAAAATCCAGTTCTGGACAATTCCCAAATTCTCATTTAATACTTCATTAAAAGTTATGATTTTGATTTTAAAAATCCTATCCTTCAATAGTGATTCCAGATATAAACTTGAAATAGCAATTTTAGTTGATTGATTTTGTAATATCCCGGAATTTCCAGGAGTTTAAAATGCTGATAATCTCTTAATTTAAATTATTTGAATTGATTAAATTGTTATTTCAAGAATAAATAACTAAATAATGTTTTAATTTTGGTTATAAATTGGTTTTATATTAAGATTAATTATTTTATTTGTGTAGATAAAATTTTAAATTGGTGTATTGTTTTCAAAATTTATAAGTGTGTTTAAAATGCATTTATATCTGTGTATTTAAATCTGTGTATTTTAAATTGATTTCAAAATAGAATATATTATTTGTTAATAATAATAAGCTTATTTAAAAATTTATATTTATTTATTTAAATTGATTTTTAGATTTGGATTTTTAAATTTAACTTTGAATTAAATATAAATTTGGATTTGTATTTGTTTAATAAGAATGAATACAAGCTTTTGAAATAGCATTTAAAAATAAGTTTGCAATGTTGTATATAACTTTATTTAAAATTTTATTTGGTTTCACTTCTTTTTGAAAGATTGTATTTTATATAAATCTAGCATACATTTCTAAATATATATAAATGTATTTGTTTATTAGATATGTAATTAGAAAAGCATTTATAAAATTTAGAAAACATATTACTAATTAGGAAATAATTTAAAAAGTCTTTTAAATTTATTTTAGAATAAATATATATAAGAATTGACATGTGTTAAGTTAAGAGTCATTTAAATAACAAGTGTTAAAACATTTATCTGAATTAAAGACAAGTGTCACAATATTTGAATTCTCTTTTAATTTTTATTAAAATCTGAAATTTGCTTGTATAAACCACCATTGTTCCTCTTCATTTTCTTTTTCTTTCAAATCTATGTTCATTTCTAAAAAGAAAACAGAATATCTTTTCCATGCAATCTTCATTTTCCAAAATTTGATATTTTCCCCAAATTAATCTGTAATATTCTCAACACCCAAAATCAGAAATCTCCTCAAATTCAAATCTGCAAATTTTGTTACCTGTGGAAATTTTTTCCCATGTCTGCATCATCTTCTTGTGCATGCAAATCTGAAGCAAATCCTCAAACAAAATCTGCATGAATTCCTAAATTCAACCCTGTAAACTGCTTATGCTTAAACCCTGAAATCATTTTCAAAAGCTTGATGCAAGTTATCAATATTAGATCTGCAAATTTGTTTACCTGAAAAAAACTTTTTCCAAAAACCTGCATATACTCCTAAAAAAAGAAGATCATATCTGAGATTGTTTAAGCATTTAAGATCCTGAAACCATTTTGTTTACAAATCAAAACATGTAAATCATTTTCTCAAATCCTGGAAACACCCTCCAAAATTGCAAGCCTGCAACATGTTTTCAAAGTTTGTTGCAAATTAATAGTCCAGTTCGGCCTATCCATGTCTGCCTCAATTTTTCAAATGCATGCATGGGTCAAAATATTACCTGAAGCATTGCTGATGTTAGCAATTCGGTTTAAAGGCAAAGCAAAAGCGTTCTTAGCAATTCCAGTTTTTTTTAAAGCTTCAAGTTCAAATGATTTTTCAAATTTCCAGTTCTATCATCAAGATTAAAATCTATGCACTGCATTTCTAATTGAGGTGAGTAAACATTTAATTTTAAACTTAAGATGATTTAAGGTTGTTGCTTATAAAATCTTTGGGATAATGATGACTGCAAGTGTATAATTTTGCGAATGTGATTTTATCTAAGTGTGCATGCCTGCTATATACATGTCACCCCTCTGTTTCATAGTTCAGAGCAAAAATTTGATCAAATTCTGCTTCCTTTATCCCTGATCTTTGTTAGACATGAGTATTTCAACAAATTTAGTTTGTTTAAGTATGAACTTGGATCTAAAAATAGTTAGACATGTTTATGTTTATATATATATATAGTAACTGGAAAGCAAGGGATATAGTAAATTTTTTATAAATATGTTAAGAATTAACTAACACAATTCACTGATTTACATATATAAGTTGAATTGATGCAAAAAGTTATGATTTTGAAAATCAAAATAAGGATTTTTAATGAAGTAAAATGTGAGAATGTGGGAATTTACTGGAAATTTGATTTCTGCCCAATTCGTTTGATTTGTGTAACTGGGTGGTTAGGAATGGTTGATAGAGCTAGGTGAAGTATCAGAAAGTGTTGCAAAAATAGTTGAAGAATTTATAAATCACCGAGAAGTTTGAAATTGCTCAAATTTGATTTAAAACCTAGTTTTGTTCGAACTTGGAAATTGAACTACTGCATCTTCAGTATTGCGTCGAGTTGTATGAAATCTTGGGTGAAGCATGCGCGGTGAGTCAGCAAGCTAAGGCCGAGGGTTGTGATGCTTAATGATGATCGGCGACGATGATTTTTGGGGATTGTTGATGATAGGTTTTGGGCTTAGTTCACCTGAAGTACTCGATTTTGAATCGAGATAGATTATGATGATCTGTGGGTCGGGGATGTTTGTAGGGTTGTAGAGAGACTCGTTGGTGGGTTCGTCGTTGACTGGTGGTGGTCCCGGTGCCTGTGCACTTGCACAGTGAGGTGGGTTGATGTCAGTGGACGTGTTGGTTTTGGGTTTGCTTGGTTTTCTCGAAGCAGATCTCGAGATTTAAGGGAGGAAGCTCGGGAAGAAACTCGAGTAATTCTGGGTTTTGCAAGCTTAGTTTAAACTGTTAAGTTTAACAGTTTTTAAAATTCTTTGTTTAGCTAAAACAGTTTTCTTAAATGTAAGTCAAATTGTTTTAAAAGAGAAAGGTGATGTTTTTGGTTCATGTATATATGGGCTGAACCCAAATGGAATGCTTAACCAAGATTTTAATTTAAAATAAATAAAGTTTTAAACTTTAAATAAATTAAGCTAGGTTAAATTCTTGTTTAAAAATTGATTGTTTTTATAAATGAATGTGTATGAATGATTTAAATGTTTTAAGTTAATGTTATTTTCCAACTTATTTGAAAATATATGAAGGAAATTTATAAGGGAATGTTTTTATTGGTTAATGGAAAATGATTTTATAATTAACAATTAAAGTTAAGATAATTCATTAACTTGAAATTAGAATTGTTAATTAATAACTAAGGGAAGTAGTTAATGATTTCTTTATGATTTAATTTAATTAATGAATTAAGTTAAGTAAAGATTTCAAAGTTAATTTAAGATAATGTTTTATCTTAAATATTAATTAAGTATTAATGTTTTAATTAATTAGGTTTGATTAAGAACTTTAAGTTTAATTAATTTAATTAATTATTTTAAAGGGATTTATTAAGTAGTTAATTATGTATAATTAATTAACTAATAATTATGATGATTTGATTAATGACTAATGATTAATTAAATTATAATTACTTATTAATTAAGTAATTAAGGGATAATTAAACTAGTAATTAAGTTTAATTGGGTTTTTCTTAATTAATAATCAAGAAGTTACTAATCTAATGCAAGTTAATTTAAGAATTAATTAAATATTATTAAAGGTTAATTAATTGTAATTAAGGATTAATTAATGGATAATTATGGATTAATTAATTTGTAATTAAGATTGTTAATTAATAATTAAGTTTATTAATTAATGATTAAGAGTTAATTAATTAGTTAATTAAGTTTGATTAATTAATTATAAAGTAATTAGTGATTAATTACTTTGGTTTAAGAATTGATTAATAATTAAGGTTTATTAATTAATAGTTGGAGATAATTAATCTGATAATTGAAGATTAATTTGGGTTAATGAGTAATTAAGGATGGATTACTCAATGTTGTTTTATGAGATGAGTGTAATCAAGTAAGTTAATTAATTTGTTAATTATTAAATATGGTCACTTGATAAAAGATTAAGTATTATTACTTAATAAATTTTTGATAAGGTTAATTGCTTAAGATAAGTAATTGATTAATTACAGAGGTAACTGAGTTAGGTAGATTACTGGTTGGAAGTAATTGTTAAATGAATAATTACTTGTTAAAGTAATTAAAGGTTTACTACTTGGTGTAATAAATCCATGAATTTATAAAGTAATTAAAAATAATTAAGAAGTAATTAAGAATAGTTAATTACTGTATTTAAGTTGATTAATTAAAAGCAATTAATCTAAGCATGATTAATTAATTAAGGTTCATTAATTGATATGATTAATGAAAATAATTAAGGATTAATTACTTTATTAAGAGTTAATTAATCAAGGTTGATTTAGGATTAATTAATTGATTTAATTAATGTTTATTTAAGCAAGATATGGGATGAAGGTAATTAATTTAATTAATTTTAAATTAATTAAGTGATTAGGTAATTAATTTAATTCACTTTAAATTAATTAGAGATAATTAACTTAATTCATTTTAAATTAATTATGTTATGGTTTGAGTTAATCATTGCTTATGAATGATTGGATGACATTGATTATCTTGAATGTTGTGTGATCTCAGAAATGAGATGAGTATGGTTGTGTGATATGAATGCTTGGTTGAATTGTGATTATCAATTAGAATGTTGATATATGGATTATCTATTATGATGTGGATTATATGAATTACCTGTTATTTGATAATGTTGATTATCAATTGTGGCCTGTGAATTATCTATCCTGTGTATATATAGATAGTTGAATTTAATTGTTTTAAAACCTTTAAAACAACTTGGACCCTAAAAGCCACGCTTTGGATTTCGGTGAGACCGGGATCGGGTTTCCATATTTGGACATCCGAAAACCACATCGATTCCAAATAACGTTAGGTCGTGAGTCAAAGTGGAGCTTTGTGAAGATTCGAGGTGTAAGGGCTATACGTCAGTATAACTCTGTGGGTGATTCCGTAATGAGTTGACGGAATAGTACTTATAGATTCGAGATGGTGATTTATAGTGCAAGGGTTATTGTCATTAACTCTGAGGGTGATTCCAAAAAGAGAGTAACGAGATAATGCCTTCGGTTTCGTTCGAACCCGGAACGAACTTGTATGGATTGAATGCTTTCAGAACATCGTCAGGTGGACGATGAGCATTCTAAGTGATATGTTCTATAAAGGTAATCGTAACCTCAAGCCTCATCAACCGGGAATGGCTAAAACAGGGGAGGTGCAGCAAAGCTTCGTGGGTCGCACCCACTGGAGAGTAAGATTTACCCCTGTCTAGAGGTCCCTTTTATTTCGGCTGTGTGGACGGTTGAATAGCTACAACCGTCGGGGTTGTCTTATTTGGAACTGTTCAGTAAGGAACGGGTCCGGCTTTGTGTTGCAGGGGATGAAGGGAGTAATCCTCGGTAAGGTGATCTAGGCCACGTACTGTGACGGGCGGTACCCCAGTAGCCCTGCCATTGTATGGAATCCAAAATCCAATAAGTGCCAACGATTTTGATTGTATTACCCACTTTTGTGGCTAGTAGCTGGAATTTAATCATGTAACAATTTCGGCTATTTCTTATTTATTTGAAAACCCTAGACACTATTATAATATCATCGGATTTCCTATCAAATGTTTTGGTTAGCGTAAGGTAAAAACTTTTCCATGTTTATGTGTGGGAAGTCTTACGTGATACCTTTCTTTCAAAGGATTTTTAAAGTTAAGCAACTTTAACCGTTTACTCACACCAGACCCATGTCTGACCCGGAGTTTATTTTTGTTTTTCATAAACTCTTGGGTACTCAAATTTTTATGAGTAGTCAAGGGAATTCAGGTTAGGAATTAAGTTGGCTTGACGAATTCTGAAGGAGTAATGGAGCAGGAGGCTTCTGCGTATAGCTTTAGAGTATTCCGCTGTGTGTTCTCTGAGTTGTATTGTATTGAGTTGTATAACTAGATAGGTGTTTGTAACTATCTAGTATGAGTTGATTATGCTGTGTATCTCTGATGTATATGATACTATGTAAAGTATTATGTGATTAATATAATTTATTCGTTCCGCTGTTTAGATTCTGATGTGTTGTTTCTTCTTCTTCTCTATCTTTTCTCTTTTCTATCCCTTTCTTTCTTTAAGATGACGCGATTTTCCGGGAGTGGAAAGTCGGGTCGTCACAGTTGGTATCAGAGCATTAGGTTGAGTGAATACCTAGGCTCTGTAGAGGTGTCTTTCTTGAGAGAGCGTACTTGTAATTTTTATATAAATATGTATATATATATATATATATTTCTACCTATCTATTGGGTTACCTGTTCGGGTTTTCCAATATAAGTTATAAAGGTAGATAGGGTAGTTGTGTGTGTAACACGACCTACCGCTAGGTGGGAGTTTAAATGTTTGAGGTTGGAAGTGAATTTGTCGAGACTGTACACCTAATACTGTCTCGAGTAATCTTTGTATTTGGAGTAAGGATTTCATTTGATCTCTGAAGGAAACCTGTTAAGGTTGGGAGTTCATCTTTGAAGTGTAAGTTTGATTTGCGCTCGTGTGAGCAGATTTTTGAGAATTTGGATCAGTTGGTTGGGCAGAAGCGAGTGATGGTATTTTGTTACCTCAGGAAGTTGTAGCTGCGTGATGAGATGCAGTGACTATGGATGTCTCCGAAGACGTTTCTTTCAGAGCAAGTTTAAGGAAGTGTGTCTGTTTCAGGTGTTGTAGCTGAGATCAGCAGGATGTATATGTTTGGTTGGAAGTCTGAGTTTCTCAAGAACTTTGGATAAGAAGTCTTTGGCATCTGTGTTAGCAGTGCAGCTCGGGAGTGTTCTGTGTTTCAGCAGGAAGATCTTTTTGGGCTTAGCATTTCCTGGAGGTGGAATTCAGAAGCAACAGTGTGGATCTGTTTCTTTGATGGTTTGGGTTGACCGCAAAAATGACTTGCGATGGTTTGGTGGTTATCTTAGATAGTCTTTGCCTGGATTTGTGGCATTTCTAGAAGATGTAGGAGTTATGGAGTTGTTGAAGATTTTTCATGGATATATCTTCAGGAAAGTTAGAATTTTGCCGCATTGGAGTTTGAGTTCTGAATTGACTTGATATCAGGAGTGATATGAGTGATTCAGCTAGATAGAAGGATGTTTCCTAAGTTGATTGTTTGGTGTAGCAGCTCTGTATCTTTTGGAATTTCTGTTGAACCTTATTTCCAAGATGTGATGTTTAGTCTGTGCCTGTGTTCTTCTACGGCATTTTCATCTGCTCCAGATCAGAGTTGTGCAGCGGAAGCAAGGTGACTGTTGTTCTTGAATAGAAGCAACTAGGAATTTCAGTATTTTGGATTAGAGAGTTTCTTCTGAATTTATCTTTCAGAATCTGAGGCATGTTGGCGAGTGATTCTGTTCTGTATTTTCTGGATAGGAGAAGTTGTTTTCTTCTGTTGATAGTAGAGTTTGGTTTGATTTTTGGATTGATCTTGTGTGGATCAGTTTGTTGTGTTGATCCAGTTTGTTTGTAGATGTATCAGCGAAGGTTGAGTTGATCGGGAAGGATCTGTTGGCAGCCCGGATCATTTGAGAAGTTTTTGAGATTAAGTAACGGAAGAATTTGGAATTCGAAGTTGGAGGCTCCGATGTTGTTAAGGTTTTCTCTGGTAATGGGAGCAATAAGATTTGGTGAGATTTTGAGGTGATCTCCGAGGATATTGGATTCTTCTGAGTTTTGTTAGATCATTGCTTTAGTTGGAAGAATTTAGTTGCCAGTTTGGAAATCTGGAATTCAAATTATTTCACATGTCTCTAAGGGAGTACGTGTTTGGTTCATCACTGGTTTTGAGACTAGTAGTTCTGTGAAGGATTAGTTGTTGATTAGACTTGTCTGTGGTTTGGTATCTTGTGTAGATTATAGATCTAGATGAGTAGGAACTCAGTAGCTTAGTAGTATAGCTGGTTTGGATTTAGTAGAGCGAGTATCCCTGTATTTATACTTAGGAAGCTCGAGATAATCTTAGGAAACTTATCTGGATCTGTGTCCGGATAGCTAGTGTTAATTATTTGTTTGAATTGGTTGTTTGGATGAAATTGTTTGTTTGATTGATTGTGTATGGCTGTTACGTATGTTTGAATTGGTTAAAATAAAATAAAACTGTGGATTATCTTTGTTTTAAATTTCGAGGACGAAATTCTGTTAAGGGGGAAGGATTGTAATATCCCGGAATTTCCAGGAGTTTAAAATGCTGATAATCTCTTAATTTAAATTATTTGAATTGATTAAATTGTTATTTCAAGAATAAATAACTAAATAATGTTTTAATTTTGGTTATAAATTCGTTTTATATTAGGATTAATTATTTTATTTGTGTAGATAAAATTTTAAATTGGTGTATTGTTTTCAAAATTATAAGTGTGTTTAAAATGCATTTATATCCGTGTATTTAAATCTGTGTATTTTAAATTGATTTCAAAATAGAATATATTATTTGTTAATAATAATAAGCTTATTTAAAAATTGATATTTATTTATTTAAATTGATTTTTAGATTTGGATTTTTAAATTTAACTTTGAATTAAATATAAATTTGGATTTGTATTTGTTTAATAAGAATGAATACAAGCTTTTGAAATAGCATTTAAAAATAAGTTTGCAATGTTGTATATAACTTTATTTAAAATTTTATTTGGTTTCACTTCTTTTTGAAAGATTGTATTTTATATAAATCTAGCATACATTTCTAAATATATATAAATGTATTTGTTTATTAGATATGTAATTAGAAAAGCATTTATAAAATTTAGAAAACATATTACTAATTAGGAAATAATTTAAAAAGTCTTTTAAATTTATTTTAGAATAAATATATATAAGAATTGACATGTGTTAAGTTAAGAGTCATTTAAATAACAAGTGTTAAAACATTTATTTGAATTAAAGACAAGTGTCACAATATTTGAATTCTCTTTTAATTTTTATTAAAATCTGAAATTTGCTTGTATAAACCACCATTGTTCCTCTTCATTTTCTTTTTCTTTCAAATCTATGTTCATTTCTAAAAAGAAACCAGAATATCTTTTCCATGCAATCTTCATTTTCCAAAATTTGATATTTTCCCCAAATCAATCTGTAATATTCTCAACACCCAAAATCAGAAATCTCCTCAAATTCAAATCTGCAAATTTTGTTACCTGTGCAAATTTTTTCCCATGTCTGCATCATCTTCTTGTGCATGCAAATCTGAAGCAAATCCTCAAACAAAATCTGCATGAATTCCTAAATTCAACCCTGTAAACTGCTTATGCTTAAACCCTGAAATCATTTTCAAAAGCTTGATGCAAGTTATCAATATTAGATCTGCAAATTTGTTTACCTGAAAAAAACTTCTTCCAAAAACCTGCATATACTCCTAAAAAAAAAGATCATATCTGAGATTGTTTAAGCATTTAAGATCCTGAAACCATTTTGTTTACAAATCAAAACATGTAAATCATTTTCTCAAATCCTGGAAACACCCTCCAAAATTGCAAGCCTGCAACATGTTTTCAAAGTTTGTTGCAAATTAGTAGTCCAGTTCTGCATATCCATGTCTGCCTCAATTTTTCAAATGCATGCATGGGTCAAAATATTACCTGAAGCATTGCTGATGTGAGCAATTCAGTTTAAAGGCAAAGCAAAAGCGTTCTTAGCAATTCCAGTTTTTTTTAAAGCTTCAAGTTCAAATGATTTTTTCAAATTTCCAGTTCTATCATCAAGATTAAAATCTATGCACTGCATTTCTAATTGGGGTGAGTAAACATTTAATTTTAAACTTAAGATGATTTAAGGTTGTTGCTTATAAAATCTTTGGGATAATGATGACTGCAAGTGTATAATTTTGCGAATGTGATTTTATCTAAGTGTGCATGCCTGCTATATACATGTCACCCCTCTGTTTCATAGTTCAGAGCAAAAATTTGATCAAATTCTGTTTCCTTTATCCCTGATCTTTGTTAGACATGAGTATTTCAACAAATTTAGTTTGTTTAAGTATGAACTTGGATCTAAAAATAGTTAGACATGTTTATGTTTATATATATAGTAACTGGGAAGCAAGGGATATAGTAAATTTTTTATAAATATGTTAAGAATTAACTAACACAATTCACTGATTTACATATATAAGTTGAATTCGTGCAAAAAGTTATGATTTTCAAAATCAAAATAAGGATTTTTAATGAAGTAAAATGTGAGAATGTGGGAATTTACTGGAAATTTGATTTCTGCCCAATTCGTTTGATTTGTGTAACTGGGTGGTTAGGAATGGTTGATAGAGCTAGGTGAAGTATCAGAGAGTGTTGCAAAAATAGTTGAAGAATTTATAAATCACCGAGAAGTTTGAAATTGCTCAAATTTGATTTAAAACCTAGTTTTGTTCGAACTTGGAAATTGAACTACTGCATCTTCAGTATTGCGTCGAGTTGTATGAAATCTTGGGTGAAGCATGCGCGGTGAGTCAGCAAGCTAAGGCCGAGGGTTGTGATGCTTAATGATGATCGGCGGCGATGATTTTTGGGGATTGTTGATGATAGGTTTTGGGCTTAGTTCACCTGAAGTACTCGATTTTGAATCGAGATAGATTATGATGATCTGTGGGTCGGGGATGTTTGTAGGGTTGTAGAGAGACTCGTCGGTGGGTTCGTCGTTGACTGGTGGTGGTCCCGGTGCCTGTGCACTTGCACAGTGAGGTGGGTTGATGTCAGTGGACGTGTTGGTTTTGGGTTTGCTTGGTTTTCTCGAAGCAGGTCTCGAGATTTAAGAGAGGAAGCTCGGGAAGAAACTCGAGTAATTTTGGGTTTTGCAAGCTTAGTTTAAACTGTTAAGTTTAACAGTTTTTAAAATTCTTTGTTTAGCTAAAACAGTTTTCTTAAATGTAAGTCAAATTGTTTTAAAAGAGAAAGGTGATGTTTTTGGTTCATGTATATATGGGTTGAACCCAAATGGAATGCTTAACCAAGATTTTAATTTAAAATAAATAAAGTTTTAAACTTTAAATAAATTAAGCTAAGTTAAATTCTTGTTTAAAAATTGATTGTTTTTATAAATGAATGTGTGTGAATGATTTAAATGTTTTAAGTTAATGTTATTTTCCAACTTATTTGAAAATATATGAAGGAAATTTATAAGGGAATGTTTTTATTGGTTAATGAAAAATGATTTTATAATTAACAATTAAAGTTAAGATAATTCATTAACTTGAAATTAGAATTGTTAATTAATAACTAAGGGAAGTAGTTAATGATTTCTTTATGATTTAATTTAATTAATGAATTAAGTTAAGTAAAGATTTCAAAGTTAATTTAAGATAATGTTTTATCTTAAATATTAATTAAGTATTAATGTTTTAATTAATTAGGTTTGATTAAGAACTTTAAGTTTAATTAATTTAATTAATTATTTTAAAGGGATTTATTAAGTAGTTAATTATGTATAATTAATTAACTAATAATTATGATGATTTGATTAATGACTAATGATTAATTAAATTATAATTACTTATTAATTATGTAATTAAGGGATAATTAAACTAGTAATTAAGTTTAATTGGGTTTTTCCTAATTAATAATCAAGAAGTTATTAATCTAATGCAAGTTAATTTAAGAATTAATTAAATATTATTAAAGGTTAATTAATTGTAATTAAGGATTAATTAATGGATAATTATGGATTAATTAATTTGTAATTAAGATTGTTAATTAATAATTAAGTTTATTAATTAATGATTAAGATTTAATTAATTAGTTAATTAAGTTTGATTAATTAACTATAAAGTAATTAGTGATTAATTACTTTGGTTTAAGAATTGATTAATAATTAAGGTTTATTAATTAATAGTTGGAGATAATTAATCTGATAATTGAAGATTAATTTGGGTTAATGAGTAATTAAGGATGGATTACTCAATGTTGTTTTATGAGATGAGTGCAATCAAGTAAGTTAATTAATTTGTTAATTAATTAAATATGGTCACTTGATAAAAGATTAAGTATTATTACTTAATAAAGTTTTGATAAGGTTAATTGCTTAAGATAAGTAATTGATTAATTACAGAGGTAATTGAGTTAGGTAGATTACTGGTTGGAAGTAATTGTTAAATGAATAATTACTTGTTAAAGTAATTAAAGGTTTACTACTTGGTGTAATAAATCCATGAATTTATAAAGTAATTAAAAATAATTAAGAAGTAATTAAGAATAGTTAATTACTGTATTTAAGTTGATTAATTAAAAGCAATTAATCTAAGCATGATTAATTAATTAAGGTTCATTAATTGATATGATTAATGAAAATAATTAAGGATTAATTACTTTATTAAGAGTTAATTAATCAAGGTTGATTTAGGATTACTTAATTGATTTAATTAATGTTTATTTAAGCAAGATATGGGATGAAGGTAATTAATTTAATTAATTTTAAATTAATTAGGTGATTAGGTAATTAATTTAATTCACTTTAAATTAATTAGAGATAATTAACTTAATTCATTTAAAATTAATTATGTTATGGTTTGAGTTAATCATTGCTTATGAATGATTGGATGACACTGATTATCTTGAATGTTGTGTGATCTCAGAAATGAGATGAGTATGGTTGTGTGATATGAATGCTTGGTTGAATTGTGATTATCAATTAGAATGTTGATATATGGATTATCTATTATGATGTGGATTATATGAATTACCTGTTATTTGATAATGTTGATTATCAACTGTGGCCTGTGAATTATCTATCCTGTGTATATATAGATAGTTGAATTTAATTGTTTTAAAACCCTTAAAACAACTTGGACCCTAAAAGACACGCTTTGGATTTCGGTGAGACCGGGATCGGATTTCCATATTTGGACATCCGAAAACCACATCGATTCCAAATAACGTTAGGTCGTGAGTCAAAGTGGAGCTTTGTGAAGACTCGAGGTGTAAGGGCTATACGTCAGTATAACTCTGTGGGTGATTCCGTAATGAGTTGACGGAATAGTACTTATAGATTCGAGATGGTGATTTAGAGTGCAAGGGTTATTGTCGTTAACTCTGAGGGTGATTCCAAAAGAGAGTAACGAGATAATGCCTTCGGTTTCGTTCGAACCCGGAACGAACTTGTATGGATTGAATGCTTTCAGAACATCGTCAGGTGGACGATGAGCATTTTAAGTGATATGTTCTATAAAGGTAATCGTAACCTCAAGCCTCATCAACCGGGAATGGCTAAAACAGGGGAGGTGCAGCAAAGCTTCGTGGGTCGCACCCACTGGAGAGTAAGATTTACCCCTGTCTAGAGGTCCCTTTTATTTCGGCTGTGTGGACGGTTGAATAGCTACAACCGTCGAGGTTGTCTTATTTGGAACTGTTCAGTAAGGAACGGGTCCGGCTTTGTGTTGCAGGGGATGAAGGGAGTAATCCTCGGTACAGTGATCTAGGCCACGTACTGTGACGGGCGGTACCCCAGTAGCCCTGCCATTGTATGGAATCCAAAATCCAATAAGTGCCGACGGTTTTGATTGTATTACCCACTTTTGTGGCTAGTAGCTGGAATTTAATCATGTAACAATTTCGGCTATTTCTTATTTATTTGAAAACCCTAGACACTATTATAATATCATCGGATTTCCTATCAAATGTTTTGGTTAGCGTAAGGTAAAAACTTTTCCATGTTTATGTGTGGGAAGTCTTACGTGATACCTTTCTTTCAAAGGATTTTTAAAGTTAAGCAACTTTAACCGTTTACTCACACCAGACCCATGTCTGACCCGGAGTTTATTTTTGTTTTTCATAAACTCTTGGGTACTCAAATTTTTATGAGTAGTTAAGGGAATTCAGGTTAGGAATTAAGTTGGCTTGACGAATTCTGAAGGAGCAATGGAGCAGGAGGCTTCTGCGTATAGCTGTAGAGTATTCCGCTGTGTGTTCTCTGAGTTGTATTGTATTGAGTTGTATAACTAGACAGGTGTTTGTAACTATCTAGTATGAGTTGATTATGCTGTGTATCTCTGATGTATATGATACTATGTAAAGTATTATGTGATTAGTATAATTTATTCGTTCCGCTGTTTAGATTCTGATGTGTTGTTTCTTCTTCTTCTCTATCTTTTCTCTTTTCTATCCCTTTCTTTCTTTAAGATGACGCGATTTTCCACGAGTGGAAAGTCGGGTCGTCACAGATTTTAACATGATAAAAGGATTCCCACTGTATTCTTTTAATTCCAAGGGATTTCCACATCTATTCTACTTAAATAAAATTTTACACTTAAATTTGTTTCTAGCAAAAATATCAGGTTTGAAGCTTAAAACCTTACAATGATCTGTTAAGGGAATTTGAATTTTCTTTTATTTGTACTCTTTGTAGTTTTAAAAACAGAGAAGAACAATCATAATACACATGCACAGTCTTACACACTCATATACACAGATAGTACACCTACATATAAACATGAAAGCATTACTTATTACAGAAATCTAACAAGCAACAGATCAGTTATCGCTTAAGCTTTTTAAGTTAATGTTTACTCACCTTTTAAACAAAATGTAGAGAGCTTGTATTTTCTGAAAACTGAAATACATGTTGCTTGATAGCTTTCCATTTGATAATGAAATCCTGATCTACAGGCTTGCTTGTAATTTAAAAACTGAAAAATCTTAGATATTTGATTGTTTAACTGGAACATGATGATTCAAGACTTGATTCCCAACTTGCAGTTTTGAAAAAATGTTCCAGGCGTTGAAAATGCTTTCCAGGTTGCAATTTGAAGTTTGAACTTTGCTAGAAAATCTTATTACAGGCTTTTAATTCATTTCTGGATTGCATTTTTTATAGAGGAGATGATTAGAGACTTTTGGTTCGTGGAATATTTTTGCAGTGTATTTGACTTGAGAAGATCACTGGGTTTCTGATTTCAGATTTTAAGATGTTTGCAGTGTATTTGTTTGAACTGAGGAATGGTTTCAGATTTGAGAAGGGTTTCAAATTTTGACCTGATATTAGAAAAAGTAAATGAAGAGGAGGATAGGGGTTTAAATAGAGTTATTTTTGGTTTAATAAAATAAAAGGAAAAAAAATGATGCTTATCTCTGACTTTGATTAATATGTTAACACATGTTACTTAAGAGGTTTATAACTTTAACACTTGTAATGATTCATATTTACATTATTTTTAAATGATTTAAAAAGCTTTTCTTATTATATTCCTAATAAACAAATACATTTATGAATTAAGAAATGCTTTTCTAATTTTAAATAAATAGAACTTTTAAAAGAAAATAAAATAAAAACCAATTATCTTCTAAATAAAATCATATATAATATTGTAAACTTATTTTTAAATGCTAATTCAAAAAAACTTTTGTATTTATTTCTATTAAATATATACTTTTCCAAATTTCTATAAATAAATTTGTTTTAAAAGAAAATAATATAAACAATCTTATTTTTAAATAAAAACCTTATCCATATATGTTAAATCCAAACTACATTATTATTTTAATTTTAAGATATATATTCCCTTAAATTCAATTTTTAAATTCAAATTCAAAGTCAGTTTAAAATCCAAATTGAAATCAATGAAAACAAATATAGATATCAATTTTAAACAAATACATTATTAAATTTGTAAATTATTCTATTTAAAATCAATTCAAATACACACATATATATACATTTAAATAACACTTATTAAAATTGAAATATTAACTCTATTTAAAATCTATTTATAAAATAACACAAATTAAATTTGTAACTAATTATTCCATTTAAAAATCTATTTATAACTATATTTAAAAACAACTCATTATTAAATTGTTTGAAAATATCAAATTTTGCCAATTTTAATTAATTAATTAATTAAGGAGATTATCACATTTGAAATTCTTTGAAATTCCGGGATATCACATTCCTCCCCCCTTAAAAGAATTTCGTCTTCGAAATTTAGAACAAAGATAATCCAAAGTTTTATTTTATTTCAACCAATTCAAGCATACATATCAGCTATATTCAACCAAACAAACAATTCAATCCAAACAAACAATTCTAGCTATTCAGACACAGATCCGGAATCCTTAAAATTTTCATGAGTTTCCCAGGTACAGACACGGGAATACTCGCTCTACTGAATCCAAACTATCTATACCACTAAGCTATTGAGCTCCCATCCATCTAGATCTATAATCTGCACAAGATATCAGTCCACAAACAAGACTAATCAACAACCAAACCCTTCTGAACTACTGGTTCCAAAACCAGTGATGGATCAAACACGTACTCCCTCAGAGATACGTGAAATACTTTGAATCCCGGTCTTCCAAACTGGCAATTCAAACCTTCAGACCAAAGCACTTATCCTTACAAAAATCCATAAGAATCCATTATACCATGGTGCTAACCTCACAATCTTATCCAATCATATTGCTCTCTTTACCGAACAAAACCATAACAACATCAAAGTCTCCAACTTCGAGTTCCAAATTCCTCCGTATCTTAACCACAAAACTCTTCTGAAGATTCTGGGCTGCCTACAGATCCTTCCTGATCAGCTTAACCTTGGCTGATGTGTCAGGACCCGATTCTTCGTCTTCCGAAAATTCAACATCGATACTCACTTTATCGACTGCCGAGCAATCGAACGACGGAAAACCGAACACTGAGGGTTTTAAGAAAAGAAAAAGCAAGAAAGAAGAGAGGAAAGTAGAAAATGGAGAGATAAGAGGGAAAAGAGAATAGAAAAAGATAGAAAAGAACAAAAAGAAAATGGAAAATAGAACAGAAAGAAAATAGAACGGAACCGAAAAATAACAGAACAACATCAGAATCTCACAATTCGCAGCGGAACAACATATAATAATAAATGAATAATCTTTAAACAAAGAAATATATCAGTTATTACATTTTATACTTTACATCATATCATCAGAGTGTACAACAACAACAACAAACAGTGCAGCGGAAAAAGAAATACTATATAAACTAGTGATACGCCATACCATCAAGCTTGCCTCCAGCAACTCCAGAATATCCAGAATATCCTGATAAACCTTAACTCTTGACTGCCCGTGTGGAAAATTGGTGGGCACCCAGAGTTTAGGAAGGAAAACAATAAACTCCAAGTCAGTCATGAGACTGGTGTGAGAACTCAAAACAATTTATTTATCTTTAAAATCAAAATAGAGGAATATTTTTAAAGTCAATTCGCAATGCTTTTAAAAATGAGACTACCATAAGGCCTCCCGCACACACACACAATGCAAACGCAGAATCGGAGGAGATTTCTCCTTATGATAGTCAAAGATGCTTGATACGCATTTAAAATAATATTTGATATTATTATTAGTGCATAGTGTAGGAAAAATTCATTTCGAAAGTAGAATATAAATCTTAGCCAACATACGACCATTATCGTATGCCTACTATAGCTACCATCCAAACAGTGGGGCGCCACCATAAGTGAATGATAGGTTCTACAACTAATACCGTACAAGATCGTATTGTTTCTTTGGATTTCCAACGAATGATCAGGCCAAGGAACTTCCCATTGCCACATGAGAATGCCTCTGGATGGACATCCCCGAGAACCAAACCGGATCTCTACCAACACAAAGCCGGGTTACCCCTAACTGAGTAACAACTGACCGAATATGCCATCCCCCGGTCCTTTGGGACCTTTTCACCGAGCGCTCGTAATCAATTCACACAATCATAACAAAGTGTTTTCAACATGATTAAGTATCTGGGCTCCATACCATGATACCACCCTTTTCCAGAAAGAAATGCACACATCCTAAAGGGCGCTACCCCTCATAACCTTGCTGCTTCTTTCCTGTTTTGACCATTCACGGGGTGTGAGGCTCGACGAAGTCACGTCCACAAAAACATACTTTATACAAAAGCCATGCTTTGGATCAACAAATGATCATAGAAATGATCACCAGGATAGACGATCAAATAAACGATCCTATCACAAATAATCAACACAATGATCATTTCACAGTAACACTCAGCATGTCACATTACCAAATTGGGAATATATCGCTGATAACTTCAACTACGTAACCTCTAAGCTCGTACGTCTCAGAGAAGGGTGTTAAGCTAAAAGAATAAATTCTCTGCCACCAACAGAAATATATTTGAAAGAAATCGGCTTTATATCTCAATTTGTAATGTCAGACATACAATTCATACAAGTTTGTTCCGGGCTCGAACAAAACCGAAGGCACTTACAAAGAAGTCCTTGCAATCCGGATATTCACAATCCTGATCGGATTCACCATCACATATGGAGAACTCAATACCGTAGCTACTCGGTGTAGAGTCAATCGACAGGTCATCCTATCGCTCTCGCAAATACCGGGTCTTCAACACCGATCTTCAAATGCAATTCACAACGACGTATCACATATTCGGAATGGGTTATACGACCCCATGGTCCTTTCCCGGTTAACCCGAATAGTGAGCGCTTATTCAAAAATAAATGTGGCATTCAAATTCAAACAATTCACATCAAATACCCATTCAAAGGGAAATATTGATAGTCGGTTATTGAACTATCAATGGATATGCACACATCACCAGTTTCCAAATAATTTTCCAAATTATTTATTTTCCAAAATATCTTCACAAGATATATTATTTTCATACTTTAAAAATAAATCAACATTTATTTTTAAACCCAATTTCCAATTTCATTTATAAATTCCATATTGAATTTATATTTCAAAATATCTATGAATATACGATTTCAATTATTCATTTCAAAATTCCTTTTCAATTTATCTTCAAAAAGATAAATTCTCAAAATATTTCATTTCACATTGGAAAACGATTCCATACTTATTAAATAAGTAATTCACAAATCTTTTATTTTCAACACTTGGAAAATATTCAATATACTTAAATCGAGATTTAGTATATATTTCATTTTATTAAGGAAATCATTCTCTTAACATATTTATTTGGGCCAAAACGAATGTTGCGTAAAACATCGTTACGACAACCCAAAATCACTAGTATAGGGATTCGAAATTAAAATAGATATATAAATCCCAATACTATACAAAACATTTCCTTTCGGAAATCATTTACTATAACAATAGTGTTATAGTCCACCATTTCCTTCTATTTCTCGAAAACGTCCATTTCAACAATAAATGTTGAAATCTATGGTTTCAAATCTCAACACATTTAAAACATCGTTAGATCGTTTTAATTCAATTTAGAACATCAAATCTAAACATTTTCTTCAACATATTATTCACTATTCAAAAACGTGAATATACTATGTTAACAAATTTCATCACTTCTATTCATTTTATTTCAAAGGATTATTCACAGTTAAAAATGTGAATATAACTCCATTAATAGGTTTCAACAATTTACTTATCAAAATAAGTTGTTTGCGAATTTATAAAACAACGTTTATAAATCCCATTTCTATTTATTTCATAACAACTTCCTTTTATAAATTCCTTTATTAACCTATTCGATTTATAACTCGATTATAAAACAAAGGTTCATATTATAAGTCAAATACTTATAATTTATTTGTTTACAAAAATCGTTCCTTTGAACTTCATAATTATAAATCTTATAACTTATAAGATTAAATTATTCATCCAAATATATTCTTTAATAATTTCACAAAATTTATAAATCTTACTATTTATAAATTTCATTTATAACTTCACCACTTATAATTTTGTGAATTCCATTCATTTACAAAAATTCAATTTCACTTCATTCAAACACTTATAAAAACTTGTTTTATAATGTCAATATTTCAATTTATAAATTTCCATTTATAAATCTCTTAATATAAATCAATTTATATTATTCTTTAAAACATATTTAATCTCCTTTATTATTTCACCATTTTGATTCATAAAATAATTAAATTTTATAAATCCTATATTTGAACTTTTCACAATAAATTCAAAAATCCCGATTTTATTATTTTATAAAATCATTAGCATCATATTCTCAAAAATCAGTTTTTAACTATATTTCTTAAAAATCATAATTTTTATAACATTAAAAATTATAACGTTTATTTATTTAAAATAGATCAAATTCCAAAAATTATTTTATAACTTATACTTTCAAAAAATCACTTTAAATTCATTTTAAAATTTCAAAATTTGGTCCAATGATGCTACACACCATTATAGTCAATCACGACAACAACGACATCATATATCGATATGATAGTCCATCAGATATCAAAATATCTGAAATCAAATAAATATTGTTGAGGAATCCAGTTGGATCCCTCCAACCTGTTTTCCTGCATCCACAAACATTAGCACAATACCAATTTCGCTCCAGTACGAAATTATCGCGGTATATGGGATTTAAAATATTATCCGCTTAATAACGGCGCAATAGGGTCTCATCCGCTAAACAAATAAATGCGGGAAATCAATAACTCCAATATATACATATGCCAATATATATATATATTGATATTATATATAATACCAATTTCACTGTTTATGAAATATTCGCGGTATATGTTTTTAATAAATAACATCCGCTTACTAACGGCGTATAATATCTATTTTAACAATCAATAGATAACAATCATCATTCAAACATGCATTCAAATATTTTAAATCTAACTACTTAAAATAAAATCGAAACTGATTCGATTGAGTGAGAAGTTCTCACCTTGATTTTAAATTCCGTTTTAGCGATTTATTTCGAATAAAATTAAACGGACGTTTAATTTTACCCAAAATTCTCACTAACTCCAAACGACTCCAATCCAATTTCATAGCGTAATGCTCGTCCATACGATTCCAATGCAACTAGTTTCGCGCGTTTTCGACCTCGTATGAAAAAGATATGAATTTTTGAAGTTACACGATTTTTATAACTTAAATTTACAACTTAAATTAACTAATTTTAAACCTATAACAGATCATAGCCGTAGATCCATCCCACTACCATCATCAGGCCGCACGTTTTCCTTCCATCTTCCCTCTTCACTCACGAAATCTACAGGTCACCAAATATACGCTCGAACCCATCACGCACGCAACAAAACGAACGGCCGCACCACCAAATTCTTGACGAAACTCCATCACACCACCCTCATTCGAACCGCCTTCACGAACACCACCAACGCCCCAAGTATGGAAGAGCTCGGTCACCCCCATTGTCGTGGAAACGAGCTCGAACCGAAACCCTAGTTCGACAGATCGAGGCCAATCCAAAGCCCTAGAACGAAAACCCACCGTTGGATGTATCGAGCTCGGAGAGCTCTACACTTTTGCAGTTGAGACTTTTGGCCAAATGTTAACGAATTGGAAGAAAATTGAGGGAGAAGAAGGGATGATTTCGGCCGTTCGAATGATAGTGGCGGCTACACGTTGAACTAGGGTTTTGTTTTTTTCTTTTATTTTTAGAAATTTTGGGCTATTTATAGAAGAAAATCGAACACTATTCATCCGGGAATTCCAAACTCCGATTTACGCGCCGTAACCAGCGTTTCTAGGGTTTACCCCGCGTTCCGGACACAATGGAACAGGTTTCGAAAGCTAATTCGGACATCTGTGCGAGTTATGGCAATAAACGCTCAATTTAAATTAAATCGATTTAAGCGATTTTCTAGGCGTTTTAATTTGTACCGGACAAACGGTAAATCCAATTGACACGAAATTTTAAACCTTACAATAATATCACATTACGGATCCGATGAAACTGGTTTCGTCGAAATCCGAGACTTTTTGAAAAATGGCTATTTTAACTCACCAAATTAAAATTAAAAATAATTCAATGCGTTTCGAGCTGCCATGATCAAACGATAACTCCGATTGACACGAAAATTGAAATCCGGTAATAACTAACTATTACGGATCCAATGGAACTGGTTTTGTTCAATTCTGAGACTGTTCAAAAATTGACTATTTTCACTAGTCGATTTAAATATTAAAAAATTCAATTTTCACAAATTAACTTTTAATTCGATTTTAAAAGTTCTAAAATATCATTCTAACTTCAATATGATAAAATAAAATTTTACAAATCATTTGCAATCATATTTAACTCAATTTTCAATTATTTTCATAATTTAACATATTAAATTATCGATTTAATTATTCAATTAAATCCAATAATTCAAATTAAAAATTTATTTGACTTATAAATTCACTTATTAATATTTAAAATTAATTAAATATTCGAATTTTAATTTCTAAAAATTCTGGGTCGTTACATGATGCCTCTAGAAACAGTGGATCAAAAACAATCCAACAAAAAGATCCTCGCAAGATCTACCCAAAATCAAGAACACAAACTTAATTCCACAATCATTGGTAGGCTTCAAACTTACTTCTCCTACCCGAGAAAAGACAAAACAGATGCACTCACCAACTTGCCTCAGATCCTGAAAAACACCAATAGAAACTCTCTAATCCAAAACACTGCAACTTCCAGTTGCTTCCACTCTAGAATACCTGCCACCATGTTTCCGCTGCAAAATTTTGATTTGGAGCAGATGAGAATGCCATTGGTGAACACAGGCACAGACTAGGCAGCACACCACGAAAATAAGGTCCAACTGATCCATAAAGAGAAAATAAGAAGTTCCACCAAAACCTGAGCTGCTTCACCAAATCCTCTTTCTAGAAACCATCTTTCTTCTCAGCTGAATCAGGTCGATAAGGAACTCAAACTATCGCAAGTCACTTTTGCGATCCTGTCCAATCCAATATCCACAGATATTGTTCTCTCTCTACAAATCAGAACAACTTATCCTCGACCAACCCATCGAAGAAACGGGTCCACTCTGCTGCTTCTGAACTCCACCTCTAGGATACTTCAAAGCCAAAAGATCTTCCTGCTTTGCACACAATACACCTCCGAGCTGCACCACTGCCATAGATGCCAAAGACTTCCTAATTCAAAGCCCCTTGATCTTCAAAGCCAGATCCACTAATCCCACAAAGAACCTTGAGATAGGAAGACATCTCCTCAAGAGTCTTGGGCCTCAACCCAAACACCCTGCTGAACCCAACCTCAACACCGAAACAGACACACTTCCTTAAACTTGCTCCAAAAGAAATCATCTTTGGAGACATCCATAGTCACTGCGTCTCGCAATGCAGCTACTCCTTCTAGAAGCTGCCAAGATACCCTTACTCGCTTCTTCCTAACCAACAGATTCAAATTCTCGAAAATCCGCTCATACAGGCGCGATCAACTTACACTTCAAAGATGGACTCCGAACCTTAACAGGTTTCCTTCAGAGATTAGGTGAAATCCTCACATCATACTGAAAAGCTTACTCGAGACGGTATTAGATCTATAGTCTCGAAAAATACGCTTCCAACCTCAAACATTCAAACTCCACCCATTGGTAGTCGTGTTACACTCACCACTACCCTATCTACCTTTATAACTTATGTTAGAAAACCTAAACAGGTAAACCAACAGATAGATAGAATAGATACATACACACACACACACAAATTACAAGTACGCTCTCTCAAGAAAGACACCACTCCAGAGCCTAGGTATTCGCTCAACCTATGCTCCAATACCAAGTAAGACGACCCGCCTTTCTCTTCACAAAAAGACGCGTCATTATTAAGAAAGGGATAGAGAAGAGAAAAGATATATAAGAAAGAAAGAAACAACATCAGAGTCTCAACAGCGGAACGAATAAATTATATTAATCACATAAGTATTACATTGTATCATATACATCAGAGTTACACAGCTTACACAACACATACTAGACAGTTATAAACACCTGTCTAGTTATACAACTAAATATACAATACAGACAAATGACTCAGAGAACACACAGCAGAAAACTATATATCTACACGCTGAAGCCTCCTGCTCCATTGCTCCTCCAGAATTCGTCAAACCTAACCTGAATCCCTTGGATACTCGTAAAAATTTGAGTACCCAAGAGTTTAAGAAAAACAGAATAAACTCCGGGTCAGACATGGGTCTGGTGTGAGTAAACGGTTAAAGTTGCTTAACTTTAAAAAACCTTTTGAAAGAAAAGGTATCACGTAAGACTCCCCACAAATAAACATATATAAGTTTTTACCTTACGCTAATCAAAACATTTGATAGGAAATCTAGTGATATTATTATAGGGTCTAGGGTTTTCAAATAAATAAGAAATAGTCGAAATTGTTACATTTATTAAATCCCAGCTACATAGGTATACAATCAAAACCGTAAGGGCGTATGAATAATGGGTTTCCATCAGTGGCAGGGCTACCGGGATACGGCCCGTCATAGTACGGGGCCTAGATTTCCGTACCGAGGATTACTTCCAATCCCCTGCAACACAAAGCCGGAACCATTCCTTACTGAATAGGTCTGAGTAAGACAACCCCGCGGTTGTAGCTAGCAACCGCCCACACAGCCGAATATAAAGGGACTCTAGACAAGGGTAAATCTCGTCCTACTTGGGCACGACCCACTTAGCCTTGCTGCACCTCCCCTGTTTTAGCCATTCCCGATTTGATGAGGCTTGAGGCTACGATTACCTTTATAGAACACATCTATCTTAGAATGCTCATCGTCCACCTGATGATGTTCTGAAAGCATTCAATCCTTACAAGTTTGTTCCGGGTTCGAACGAAACCGAAGGCATTATCTCATTACACTCATTTTGGAATCACCCTCGGAGTTAACGACAATAACCCTTGCACTTTGAGTCTTCATCTTCACTTGAGATTCACGACCTATCGTTTATTTGGATCGATGTGATTTTCGGATATCCAAATCTGAAACCCGGTCCCGGTCTCATCGAAATCCAAAACGCCATCTTTTAGGTCCAAGTTGTTTTAAAGTTAAAACAATTCAATTCCAGTCATTATCTATATTCACACAGATAGATAATTCACATATATACAAATAGATAATCCATATCATCATCATTCAACCAAATCATCTTATATCACATATCACACATATCTCATCAGAGATATCAAACAATCAAGGCATTCAATATCAATCTTCCATCTATAAGCAATGATTTATACATCATACCATTATAATTAATTTAAAATGAATTAAATTAATTACTTCATCTCCAGTTAATTTAAAATAAAATTAATTAATTACTTTCATCACTAAAATATTGCTTACATAACCATTAATTAAACCAATTAATTAATCATCATCTTAATTAATCACCCTAGATTAATTATCTTTAATTACATTAAGTAATTAACCCTTAATTAATTACACAAATTAATTATCTACAAACCATTAAGTAATTAACCTTAATTACTTCATTAATTATAATTAATTACATTAATCCTTACTTAATTACATTAATCCTTAATTAATTACAATTAATTAATCACCTTATAATCATTTATTATTAATTAATTAATCTTAATTAATCAATCCTTAATTACTTTCATTAATTGCATTAATTAATGATCCTTAATTAATTACCTCCATTAATCAATTTTAATTAATCATAAATAGTAATTATCACATTGTAATTACTTACCTAATTTAATTAACTCCTTAATTAATCATATTAATCCTTTGATTAATTACACCAAGTAATTAATTCTTAATTACTTCTCATTAAGTAATTCCCTTTAATTAATTACATCTTATAATTATCATTAATTACTTACCTTAGGTTATTACATTATTCAATCTCATTAAGTATTCATACTTAATCAATTACCAAATGATTATTTTTAATTAATCAACCCATTTGATTAACTCAAATTAATCACACTTATTTGATTAATTATGATTAGGTAATTCATCCCTTGATTACTCCATTTAAATTAATTAATCTTTAATTATAGATTAACTAATCCCTAATTATTAATTAATAAACCTTAACTATCAATTAATAAAATTTAATAACAAATTAATTAATCCTCAATTGATCGGTTAATCAATTCTTAATTACAATTAATTAATCCTAAATAATAGTTAATTAATCCTTAATTAAATTAGTTATAGATTAATATTTTCTTCATTATTAATTAATAAATCTTAATTATTAATTAATAAAACTTAATTACAAATTAATTACTTTTTAATTACCAATTAATTAATTCAATTACTAATTAATCAACCTTAATTACTTAATTAATTAATCAATTTCTAATCATTAATTAATTACTCTAATTACTCATTAATTATACTTAATTATAAATTAATTAACATATAACTCTTAATTATTAATTTTAAATAAATTAATTAAATTAATTATTTACTCTTAATTAATTCTTAATCATTTTTAATTAAATTAATTACTCATATCTAATTTCCTTTAATTAACTTAATTAATTTCAAGATAATAAAACTTTAATTATCTTAAGATTCAACGTTATCTTCTTAGTACCTTGATTATCATTAAAACATTTTTAAACCATTTTATCTTTATGAATAACTTTACTTAATTAAATCATTAATTAAGATTTTAAAATAAAATAAATATTTAACTTGATAAATTTAAAGTTATCAAACATATCTTCCTCTACATAACCTTAAACATTTAACAAAAATGGTTTAAACTAAATTTAATTTAAATTTTAAAACTTGTCTTTAAAATTTCAAATGTTTACTTAAGTTTAAAAATAATTTTAACTTTATTTATCAAAATTTAAATTAAACAAATTATAAATTTCATGATAAAATGTTAAAGAAAACATTTACATTTATAAAGAATAGAATTTAAAAAAAACAAGATTCTTTTCATAAGTTTAAAACTTCCTTTATTTAAATTGAAAACTTTTTTATAAAAAAAACTTTTTAAAACTTTTGAAAACTTCTTTTTTATCAATCTACTTCAGTTTAAACTCGAGCCACGTCAAGTTCCATTTCCTTTTCATAATTCTACACAATTTTAGTTTAAATTTAAATTTTAAAAACCTGTAACCATTAAACTGTTAACAGGATAAACATTACAGGCTACTCGAGTTTAACAGGAGATCCACTCCGAGCTTAACACCATTCCACCTGAGCATCTCTTCGAGTCGCCCATGAACCCATCTTCCTAGACACAAGAAATCATCGCCGTGCACGTGCACAGTGCCACGGCGATGCTCCGGCGTACCTCCCCGCCTCCGGCAAGCCACCAATCGATTCGACAATCGATTCCAATCATCGATTGCATAGCACAAAGCTCAAATCAAAATCGAGCTTTCCCAGTCGAAACTGGAAAACAGACATCACCAGAAAACTGTCACGCAACCACGTTACCGACCACCAGAGATCGAGTGACTTTAGCTACACAATACCGACCATCCACGTCACCATGTCCCTGAGCATCAAGCAACTTGCATCAGCAGAGAAGAAGCACTGAACCCAATTTCTGATTTGACCAAAATTAGGTTTAAAAACCCAAATCACCTCACCGCCGTCGCCATGGCGATCAAAACCCTTCCTTCCATTTTTCCTAAGCACTCCTACATCCCGACCTCCTCCAATCGAAGCCACGACCACCAAAAATGCTCTGGCCACCAGAACTTGCCCAAAAACCCAATTCTAGACAATTCCCTAATTTTCATTTAATACTTCATTAAAAATTATGATTTTGATTTTAAAAATCCTATCTTTCAATGGTAATTCCAAATATAAACTTGAAATAGCCATTCTTGTTGATTGATTTTAACATGATAAAAGGATTCCCACTGTATTCTTTTAATTCTAGGAGATTTCCACATCTATTCTACTAAAATAAAATTTTACACTTAAATTTGTTTCTAACAAACATATCATGTTTGAAGCTTAAAACCTAACAATGATATGTTAAGGGAATTTGAATTTTCTTTTATTCTACTCTTTGTAGTTTTAAAAACAGAGAAGAACAATCATAATACACATGCACAGTCATACACATTCATATACGCAGATAGTACACCTACATATAAACATGCAAGCATTACTTATTACAGAAATCTAACAACCAACAGATCAGTTATCACTTAAGCTTTTTAAGTTGATGTTTACTCACCTTTTAAACAACATGCAGAGAGCTTGTATTTTCTGGAAACTGAAATACAAGTTGCTTGATAGCTTTGCATTTGATAATGAAATCCTTATCTGCAGGCTTGCTTGTAACTTAAAAACTGAAAAAGCTTTGATATTTGATTGTTTAACTAGAACATGATGATTCAAGACTTGATTCCCAACCTGCAGTTTTGAAGAATATGTTCCAGGCATTGAAAATGCTTTTTAGGTTGCAATTTGAAGTTTGAAATTTGCTAGAAACTCTTATTACAGGCTTTTAATTCATTTCTAGACTGCATTTTTTTTAGAGGAGATGATTTAAGACTTTTGGTTCATGGAATATTTTTATAGGGTATTTGACTTGAGAAGATCACGTGGCTTCTGATTTCAAATTTTAAGATGTTTGCAGTGTATTTGTTTGAACTGAGAAATGGTTTCAGATTTAAGAAGGGTTTCATATTTTGATCTGAGATTAGAAAAAGAAAATGAAGAAGAAAATAAGGGTTTAAATAGAGTTATTTTTGATTTACTAAAATATAAAGAAAATAAAAATAAAATGACACTTGTCTCTAACCTTGATTAATATGTTAACACATGTTACTTAAGAGGTTTATAACTTTAACACTTGTAATAATTCATATTTACATTATTTTTAAATGATTTAAATAGCTTTTCTTAGTAAATTCCTAATAAACAAATACATTTATAAATTAAGAAATGCTTTTCTAATTTTAAATAAATAAAACTTTTAAAATAAAATAAAATAAAAACCAATTATCTTTTATATAAAATCATATATAATATTGTAAACTCATTTTTAAATGCTAATTCAAAAAAACTTTTATATTTATTCCTATTAAATAAACAATTTTCCAAATTTCTTTAAATAAATTTGTTTTAAAAGAAAATAATATAAACAATCTTATTTTTAATAAAAATCTTATCCATATATTTTAAATCCAAACTATATTATTATTTTAATTTTAAGATATATATTCCTTTAAATTCAATTTTTAAATTCAAATTCAAAGTCAGTTTAAATTCCGAATTAAAATCAATTCAAATAAGTATAAATATCAATTTTAAACAAATACATTATTAAATTTGTAAATTATTCTATTTAAAATCAATTTAAATACACACACGTATATTTATACACACATTTAGATAACACTTATTAAATTTGAAATAATAAGTCTATTTAAAATATATTTATAAAATAATACAAATTAAATTTGTAACTAATTGTTCCATTTAAAAATCTATTTATAACTATATTTAAAAACAACTCATTATTAAATTGTTTGAAAATATCAAATTTTACCAATTTTAATTAATTAATTAAGGAGATTATCACATTTTAAATTCCTTGAAATTCCTGGATATCACAATCAATTACGTTCTTAAAGACACACACACACACACACACACACACACACACACACACACACATATATATATAACTTACCAATTATAAAAGTTGAAATGTTTAATGATTATGTAATGGAAAATCTTTATAAATAAGAATTTGATGTTATAGTTGTTATAAACCTAAGTTATAATTGAAATGTTACTATAGTAAAAAGTGATACAATGTAAGTATTGTAAGTAAGTAATTATAAACTTAACTTAATGAATTAATACGCTAAGTAGTTGAATTGGACGTGAATACTATAAATAAATGAATGTAAATAAATGAAATTAAGTAATGAATGAACGAATGTAATGCAATAAAAAGAAATTGACATGACATGAATAAATGAAAATAAATTTTTGTAAGTAATAAATGAAAATAAATGAAATAAACACTGAATGGATGAAAATAAAATATTGGTAGGAGATAAATGTAAGTTAAAGAAATAATCCTTGTATGAATAAAAAAAAACTGTAAATGTTGTGAATGAAATTTAATAAGAATAACTCAAGTACATTGTAAATCATTTTTTGTTTTGGTTAATGGGTTGTTCGGGATAGGTACTTCTAATTGTTCAAGATGTATGAATAATCTATTGAGTTTCATCTAAAACCATTGAGTAAATGATATACTTAGTGGTTATTTGACATTCTATGTGATTAAAAGTGTCTTAACCCGAACAAACTATTGGTTTTCGTTGATATGGATGGATAATTGATTTGTTTTGATTTAATAGGATTGTTTGCGCCAATATTGGTCACAAACACCCAATCGTCGATAAAAGCACCAGTTCACAATCATAGATTACAGATAACAAGTACGTAGAAAATTAAATATGAAGAACACTCTGGAAATTCAGATGAAAACAATAAAGAACGCAGAATTAATAGTGGTTCGGCAATCCGGCCTACATCCACTTTGAAGTTTGATAACTTAATTGATATTCTCTTGATGATTACAATTGATTACAGCAGATTACAGCGAATTATAGCTCTAAAATTCGAGTACCACAACAGGGTAAAGTTGAATTCGGCAGAGTCTTGACGTTGGGAAGCCAAAAAGATCCCTCTTTTATAGGACCTGGGGCCCTGTTTATAGGCGTAGGAGGCTGATATCTCGCTCAAACTTTGAGAGACTTCTTCTGGTACGTGAGGGGGCCCACGCGATCGATCCCATGAAGTTTCGACTCGATCCGTGATCGATACGAACCAATTTTGTATCGATCAAGATTTGGTCCAGTCGAGTCGAAATTTGGCATGGACCTTGCTTAGCTTGTGCGTAAGCTCCTGTGAAAATTTCATAGCAATTAGACTTGTGGATTGCGAGATATGATCGATGCAAGGTTGGGTTCTTTGATGGGCTGTTTGGTTCGCATCGATAGCTTTGAATCGATCCATTCGAATCATTCGTTGCAGTGTCCAAGTAATGACGTGGCGTGCACTCTTCGGGTCGATCCACTTCTTATGCCGACTTGACTGAGTCTCCCCAACATTCGTGCCACTTCGTATCAATTTGAATTGTGCATATTCGAGTCGACTGAAGCTATTTTGTTCGTATCGGTTGCCATGAATCTGTTCATATCGATCGGTTGCTCTATCATGTTCGTATCGATCGAGTACTGGATAAGAAAATGGGCTGCAATCGATCGATTCAAAGTGGGCCTGCTTTTTGGTGGTTACAAAGAAGGCCATCTTCGTTGGATACGAATAAAACAACTGTCGATCGATTCGAAATAGAGGTGTTGGATGATGGAGTCAAATAGTTTGATATAAACGAAGCATTTTCCCTTGATGGATACGAGCATTGCACGCCTGATGGATACGAATAGTGCTCCCTTCGATGGATTTGAATAGATGCTTGCCGATGGATATGAACAAGGTTCATCGATGCGAAGTATGCTATAGTCGATCGATACGAACTGAGGCTCTCGAATGGATTTGAACTGAGGTTCAGTGATGGATACGAAAATGGGGTTATCTCCTTCAATTTGCATCGATCATAACTTGAGCATACGAACTCGGATTAACCTGAAATTTAGAGCACTAGCTTCTACGGCTTTGCTTGTTGTGTCATGTCAATTCTAGCTTGATTTGGACCCAAAAAAAATTCATCGATATTCACAGCGAGCCGCGTACAACTAATCTTCGAGATGAGCTGTCTTTGGTTCTCGGTTAATCTTTTGGTATCATGACCTTGCTAAAAGGCGGGATAATAAGGATGATTGTATGCTGTGATTGCAAGTGATTGTTGTTTATATTGATTTGTTTGTTAGTGGTTGAAAGAACGTTAAATATTTCATTTTGTATAACTATTAACTCTTTTTGGATTATATAAGTGAAATACAGGTTTATGGAAGCAATTGTTACTGCTTTTGATTTCATAAAATAAGCGTTAATTGCCCGACAAATAGGTACGTTCTCGAATTACGGTTTTCTAGCGATACTATATTGTTTTCCCGCTGTTGGGGTATATTATTTGATAAATTATGTTATATATTATTATATTTGATATTATAATTTCTCCCGAGCCTCTCCGTACAAAGGAGACTCTGTTGAAATCTTTCGAAAATTTTGGACTTAGAAAATTTTATGAAAAGTCTTCCCAACTTTTATTTTCTTTAATATAAAAAGATTTACCTGTTATAAATTGATATATTCTGTTTAAATTTTTAAATTTTTTTTGAATTGATTGTTTATAAACTCAATATTTTAAATAAGATAGTGACTATTTAATTTGTTCTTTTTCCTTCTTTTTCCTTTTTAGGGATGAAAAGTTTTGAGTGGGGAAGAGTGTAATGACCCGTAAATTTCGATTATTAGAATAGTTAATTTAATGTGATTATTGATTAAATAGTGAAAGAAATAAAAATTTGTAATTTAATAATGAAATATATACTAAAATGAAATAGTGTAAAGGTTATACTTGGTTATAAATTGAATATATGAAAACAAATGTAGATATTGAGTAATGTATGAAATAGCATAATAAATGGTGAATGAATAAAATCGATATTATGTAAGTAATTATAATATTTGATTGTAAATAATAAACCCTTACAAGTGTGATTAAAAGCAAAAGGGTAATTACAATTATGTGTTGTCTATTTTATTTAGTCTGTAAAATTTAAATTGGAAATCAGTTTTAAATAAATGTAAATAAATGTTACATTAATGTGAAATGCAATACAGTGTTTAGTAACTGTTAAATTGATTTACGAGGCAAATTAATGGAGATAAAAGAGTGAAACAAAGACAATTTGATTTATTGGGATTTTAAATTTTAATAAAATTGACAAAAATACAATAAAATAGGTGATAGTTTGTACAAACTAAAGATGGAAATCGGAGTATATTAAGGTAATGAAAGGTAAAACAAAGGTTAACTAGGTTTATAGAGTAGTAATAGATTTAATAAAAAGATTGACATTGAACCAAATTGATTTATAATTATAAATAATTGGAATCAACTACAATTGGAATTAAACACTGCAATCGATAAGATAATTAACATTGAAATGATATAGAAATTTGTTATAGATGATCACAGAAAACTAGGTAAGCCAAAGTGATAGAAATTGTGATTTATTAATTTTGAATCGAAAAAGCGATTTAATTTATTTATTATTAAGTTATTTAATTAACGTTAATATAGCCATTTTGGAAACTAACTCGGATTTCAACGAAACCAGTTTCATCGGATCGCAATGACAAATTATTGAAAGATTACAAGTTTCGTAGTGATCGGACTTGTCGTTTGATCATACGGACTCGAAACGCTAAGAAATCAATTTAATTAAAATTAATTGAAATCAGTTTGTAATAAGCTGATTTTATGATAACTTCTTCATAAGATGAAATTAAGACTTAAAACCTGTACCATTGAGTTTAAAAATGTTGAAAACAATCATTTTGATATATAGGATGACCTATTTTCGTTGCGGAGGCAGAACGGGCTTTTCGGGTCATTTATCGTTCCAACCCAAATCGAATTTATATGTTCTTTCTATTTTTAGACCTGTCTATAAATAGCTTGTTATAAACCCTAGGTTATTTCTTATTTCTATTGTCTATACGTACATCTCTTTCTTAACTCCTCATTCCAATGGCGAACAAAAACCTAATTTCCAGACCTCAAATTCAATTTCAAAACCAAGTCAAAAAAATCAAACTCCTCCAAACCTTATCGAATTATATATCATTTCGAAGCTCTCGACAAGTGTAATCTTCTACAACAATTCGTTTTTCAATTCGATACATCTTTTGTCCAGAAATTCAGGACGAACCTCAGCCGTTCAGATTTATAAACTATTTTAACCTATATTAACTATATTAAATCAATTTAACCTATTTTAATCCATTTAAATTATTTCAAAACTAATTAAACCATTTTAACTTATATTAAATTTAATTAATATATTTTAAAGCTATTTAATATATTTTAATTTTATTTAATCTATTTTTAATCTATTTAACTATTTTAAATCTATATTTACTATTCTAGAGTTTTTTTACTATTGAAAATTTATTCAAACTATTTATAACTATTTAAGACTATTTTCTTCTAAATTCCAAACTAAGTAAAATGGATGGGTTGTATTCAAATTCTCGATTTTCAAGTGAATATCGTTAATGATGTTATAACCTAAGTTGGGATTTAAATGTTAACTAATTGGATATGGTGATTTTGAAGCCAGGATTGAACCTATTACGGAAGTACGGTTTTGGAAGAAATTATGATTTTTGGGAACAATATGATTTTAAAAGTGAATATGATTTGAAGGTGAATATAATTTCGAAAGTGACGGTTTTGAGAATATGATATTTTGATACAAATCGTGACTTGACTTTTGAAATATAAAAGAATCATCTGGTGCGTAATAAGCGATTGGTTGTTAAGAGACCGGGATTAGATATTGTCATACTCTCTGCCAACACCGAAAACCACTTTGACAACTGTGTACGCGGTAGAGAATGAAGTAGGATGGTGGTGACGATCCTATATGAGATATATACGTGGACCCGACTCACATGAGTTGGCATAAGGTGGCTAAAACAAGAACAATTGACGGGCCAAGTGAGGTCATTCCTCCGATCGGGCACACTCCATCGATATTATATTATGACTTTTGATTTATTTGGTGGTTACCCGTGATTTTTCTCGGGAGTATGTTTCAAGGTGGGCGGTAGTAGCTGCTATGCGTTACCATCAGTCCAGAAGTGTAATTGGTATATCTAACCTGGCATTGCCTAGTTGTGTCGCGTCACCTACCCTAGCGTGCCTTCTACGAGTTTGTTTTGTACCATACCTATGGAGTACCCTCTGACAGCATCCAGTACGGGTGGGATTACGGTACTGTACAGACTATGGGAATATATAAAATGTGTTAAGGGGGAAAAGTAACGCCTTAATGCTATTTTAATACATTACTTTGCTATAGACACTTTTATAATAGCATGTATTACTATATAGTAGATTGTTTAACCGATCCTTAGGAGATGTGAATCCCAACATCTTTTAAGTTACCGTGCTCACGTTAGACAATGGATATGAGATCTCAAAAATCTCCAGACATCTCTGATGCCGTCACACACATATTTACCGTCGATTTAACTTACATAGGATCATTTAGTTTTGACTTGAGTGCTTTGCCTTTTCAATTCGCTCAGGTCTGCCAGAGCAATTTAGGATTTCAAGACTTATTCTGGAGGACGAAGACGAAGATTTATGCCACTACTATTTACTATATTATTATTCCACTGCATTCATACTGTTCCGCTGCGTTATTTAATTATCTCTGATATGTGTAACTCTGATTTTGTATTGTATTAGTACAATCAAATGCTTTGTAAACAGCTTCATGAACTGCTTTATTATTATTATATTTTGTTATTCTGCTGCAAGATTCTATTTTTTTTCTTGCTCTACCTTTTCTTATTCACCCTAATAACAATCCACCCTTCTATATGGTTTGAGTCTGACATGTGTGGTTTATCATCGATTTAACCGTCCAGAAAGACGGGATGTTTCAAAACAGAGAGCCACCCTAGTTTTGTAAGCGACCTAGTTGTGTAATTTAGATGCCTCCTTCTCGCTTAAACACGCATTTCCTTCTTCCTCTCGAAAGAAATCAGTTTGTTGTTAAAAAAAGAAAAAAAGAAAAAAGGGAGAAAGCAACGATTGTATAAATCGCAGCAAGCATCGCGCGAGCTCGACTTGAAGCAGAGGCTAGGGCTTAGGTTGCTGCTCTTCATATGCACGTGTCTCGAAATATTGGTCGCGTTGTTGGATTGCGTGAGTGCATGTGGATGAGGAGGAGTAGAGGAAGGCGAACGTGGGACATCGTACGCGATGTCGAAGTCAAGATTTTTGGGTGGTCGATGGCTGAGCTGTAGGCGTTTGCATTATGGATTGCAAACTAGAGCGGAAGGGTTCATGTGTAGGGAGGAGTGAGGCGGAAACATTGGTCGAGAGTCAGGTCGATGGTTGTGCGCGTGGGGAAGTGGTCGAGCTTGTGTTGGTCGTTCATGTATCCATGAAGCTTTATCGCGAGGAAGCGGTAGGGTTTTAAAATGTATTGATTTATGTTAATTACTATAATTAGTAGAATTATTATATTTTTAAATTTAGAATCTTATAAATGCTATATTTCATTCGTATGAAGTTGAAATCAAAACAAAACAAGTTGTGTTGCACTAGTGTAATCGAATATCATGCATAGGAATTGATTTGGGATTTTTCGGTGTCAGTTGAGATTTTAGAAAATTTAAAATCTTGATGATTGGTAAAATAAAAATCAAGGTGAGTAAATCTCATTCAGTTTGGTTAATAACTAAAATTATTTATTGGATGATTGGTTGAATGGATATATATTTATTAGTTGAATGCTATTACATATATATGCATATCAGTGTATGTGTGTATATACATATATTGGTATATATATTAGTAGTTGGATATATTTCTCGCATATTGGAGTGGATGAGACCCTATGCGCCCTGCACAATAGCGGATGATCCTATATTGCCGCGATATCCCGCCTCAAAACGGGATTAGTATTTTATTGTTATATAACATCTGTGGATTCAGGGAAATAAGTTGGAGGGATCCAACTAGATTCCTCAAAATGTTGATTTTAATTTCATATATAGTGATATACGATTTGTGTAAATGATCTGATATCAATTATGTGGTGATTTGAATTTTTGGATGTTATAAGAGCATTGGCCTTAATCATAGCATAAATATTATATTTGGAATTTGAAGTAATTTAAAAGGAGATTTTGAATATAAGAATATTTATATCAAAATTTGGATTATTTTAAAAGAAATTGATTTGGATATTGATTTTGGGTTTCACTTAACTATTTGTAAAAATAGTTGAAGATTTTAAAATAATTTATATAGAGGATTTTTTTAACAATGGATTTTAAAAATGACGTTTCTGAAAAAATATGGAAAAGAAGTTAAATCGATATTTAAAATTGATTTGAAAAATAAATGGAGTTTATAAAGAAATTTATTTATAAAATAGAATTTCATAAATGAAATATATTTGTAAACAAGTAAAACCCAAATGAGTTATAAATTTACAAACGGTGCTTATTAATAAGGGAAATGATATCAGTTGGTAAATTGGGAATATTATTTCACAACGTGATTTTATATCGAGATATGAAAATAGGTTTTGGAAGAAATAGTGGACTCTAATTTGAAAAGTGAGAATGGTTAGGGAATCGGAATGAAATCGATGTGTTGTGATTCGAGAGGGATTTATAAATTGAAATTTGTTATTGGGATTTTAAAAATATATTTTTATTAAGAAGTTAAGTTTGTTTTAAAATGAAAATTTTATATATTAAACTATGTAATTTAAAACTAGTTAGTGTTGAAATACTTTGAAATGAATTTTTCAAATATATAATATTAATTGAAATAAAATTCTAATTTTTATAATAAGCTTTGTAAATCAATTAGTTTTATATAAAAATGAATTGGAATTGAGTTATCGTTGTTTATTTAAAGTTTTTGGATATTTTAAATAATTATTTAAACTTTTTTAGAAATAAAATATTATTATTTAAAATACTTACTATATATATAGTTTTGAAAGTGATTGAAATTTATTTATAGATACTCTTGAGATCTGTAAACTGAATTTTATTTAACAACTGAGATTTTATAAGAGAAACCTTATAGTTGAATTCTAGGAAACTTAAGGACATTTTTGAGTCATTTAAATAAAAGAACTTCGAAAGATGAATTAGAATTCATAAGGGAAGTTAAAAATGGGTAGCTGTAATTATAGACAAGTATAATCGATTTTGGAAATATTAAAGGAAATTAATTAATGGATTTCAAGGACTTATAGAATCCGTTATAAATGAATTAATGGATTTACAAGTCAATTGTAAAGGATTTTCAGAAATAGGAAATAAATGGAATGTTTTCCTAAGTATTGAGAATAAAATGATTTTAAAGGAAAAATAGACCTATAAATATTTCCGAAGTATTGGAATTGGAAGAAAATATTTCTGAGTATAGAGATGGTGAAATTATCCTATTATGGATATAAGTATTTGAATTTGTTTTTGAAATATTTAAAATTGGAGGAGAATTGGATATATATATATATATATATATATATATATCTTTGTAAAGATATTTTGTGACGCCCCACCTCTATACCCACGCTAGCCAAGAACACTACGGTGTAGTGCTGTCAACTAGCGCGGAGAATAAGGCTGTTAAGGAGCGACCATCCATGTAATTTCTTATCACACGGTGGCTATAAAATAATCTTCGGAAACAAATATAGAAGTAAGCATAACATGCGAATCAATCACAGATATCCATATCACAAAGGCGGAAAGAGATATGAATATATATCACATAAAAGTGTACATCAGAGTAGTGGTCTAAAAAGATCCACGATAATACAAAAGAATAGCAACGCGTGCTATACAAAAGAATACAACTATGAGTCTATATCTCAAGTGTAAACAACAAAAGCTGCTAATCTAAACAAGTAGCCAAAAGTCTGAGTAGTGAATCACTGGGGGAGGAGTCAAGCAGTAGCACCTGTAACATCTCGGTCTGACCCGCGTATTATTTATAAGAAAATAATAAACGGATCAGTCTAGCTATAAATATCAGATGACATGATATAAAATAAAAGATATGGCATAAACATAAAATATCCATACTGACATACTACTATAAGTATGCAAATAATGATCAACAGGAGATCAACCGATAAGAGATAAATCAATATCACAAGAATCTTCTCAAAGATCCAAAGAGGGCATCATACCCTAAACTTGTACTCATGACAAGTCAAAGAGATAAATTCCAGAAATCAACACAAGAAATCCAGAAATCATAAAAAGGGAAAGAGGCCTATCACATGACGGTCCGAAGACCATGGGGAGCTACCCAATATGTGTGAGTCGAAATCACACTGATTGAGGTCTAGACTAACCAAAAAGCAAAAAGGTATGTGTGAATGAAATCACACAAGTGGTGTCTAGTCTAACCTCGCAAACAAGAGACATCGCACAATTGCTAGTCTAAATCATAAGAATGATCGTCATGATCAACGAGAAGTGTCAATTACACTGAGCTAGTAAATATAAAAGTTTAGCTTCATGTCCCATAACCACTTGCTTAACTCAGATATTTACGAACTAACTGTAAATCTTCACTAATAAAATTGTCACAAGAGGTTCAATCGAACAAGTCCAAGAATTAACCGACGAAGTGAACGCAAGCGTTTCATACCACTTGTTTTACTAAGCCGTTTAATTCGATTTCTCATCCGAGTGAGGTAAAAGTTTGTATATACTAGTAGATTGGAAAACGGTTTAAGAAAAGAGCTTTGTTATTGAAAATAGAGTTGAAATCATTTTGTTGAAAGAGTTTTGATATTTACTACTAGTTTTGAAACCTTTATATTTTAAAGTGACAAATCACAGAAGTGATTGTAGAAACAATCAATCACAAAGGTCACATTCGAAGATGTGATAAAAATCCAAGGAAATCAGCTCAGCAAGTTCTGTTGAATATTTTTCAGATAAGATCCCCTACGGAGGGGGGGTCCAGGGGGGTGGCAACCCCCCAAGGTGGGGGTGCGGGGGCAACGCCACCGCTTACGGGGTTCGACCTGCCCGGTCAGGTCGCGGGGGTCAAGGGGGCAGCGCCCCGTCCAAAACGGTACGACTTAGTGAAGACAAAATAAGGTCTAACGACCTAAGAGGGATAGGGTCGAGCGACCTAATGGTTGCGACCTAGGGGTCTAAGGGGCACGACCTAGTGGTCCAGCGACCTAAAGGGTATAGGTCATGCGACCTAAAATGGGTTCGCGACCTAACACTCAAACGACCTAAAGAAATTAAGGAGCCGAGCGACCTATAAGAAGCAGCGACCTAAGAAGAAACGAGGGCCAACGACCTAGGGGTTAGGTCATGCGAGTTAAGAAGGTCGGCGACCTAACAAAGACACGTGACCTAATAAAGAAACGCGACCTAAAGGCACGCGACCTAGCGACTTAAGAGTTACGGCCTAAGAGTCGAACGACCTAGCGTGGAAGCGGCCTAAAAGCCAAACGACCTAACGACCTAAGGTCATACGACCTAGTGCAACACGCGACCTAAAAGGTACGCGACCTAATGCGGCCGAGTGGTTTAAGGTCGGAGACGACCTACGACTTATAAAGGTAGACGGTTGAGCGAGCTAATGAAGTCCAGAGTCGAGCGACCTAGCGACACGGTGCGTTGAGCGACCTAACAAGGTCCAGAGAAGGGCGACTTAAAAGAGGCGCGACCTAAAAGAGGCGCGACCTAACTCAAACAAGCAGGGCGATTTAAAAGAGGCGCGACCTAAAAGAGCGCGACTTAATGGGTTATATGACCCAACGACCTAAGCCACTAACTCGCGAGCGACCTAAGTCCTAGGTCGTGAGCGACCTAACTACGAGTGAGCAAAAATGGCCAGAGTCAAAGCAGAGCGACCTAACGACCATACGACCTACGACCTAAGGTCCTGAGCGACCTACGACCTAAGGTCCTGAGCGACCTAACTCCGAAAACACGAAAATGGCCAGAACGACCTAAATGCAGAAATTTCACCAAAACACCAAAAATCGGAGTTTTTGGCCAATCCAATCCAAACCAAAAGCAAATATGAATGCTAAAGTGATAGGGAATCATTCCCAACAATCCAAGATAGATATAAACTAGATTTGTGAGATAAAAATCTCACCTTTGCTCCAAAACCCAATGAAAATGAAGAACAAAGCTTGAAGGCAAATGGAGAACCAACCACAAGCTTGAATCCGATGTCTTCTTCTTGAATTTGGAGTTGAATGTTGGAGTTGCAATAAAATAACGACTTTGGAGTTTTAATTTCTCATTCCATTCACCATTTTTGTTGAAGCTTTAGTGTTAGGAAATGAAATGAAGCAATGAAGAAGAAGGGGGGTGGAACTTGGGCCTAATGGGCTAAAAGTCCAAACCAAAGGCTCGAGTGAAAAAGTGGCGAAATTCCACTAACCCCAAACATATCAATGTTTATACTTAGAAGATTGCAAACGACGTTTCGAACTCAATGGAAGTGGTCTCGAGTCCTAATTTGACCGTTTGCAAAAAGTAGCTTCGGACCAAAATCCGATTAACGATAAAATATTTAAATAAAATATTTAAATATAAAAATTGGTAAATATGCGGGTTGTTACATATTTTGAAATGAATATTTTGGAAAATTTATAATATGGACCTAGACTGCTTTTGTGTGTAATTTGATAGTTAATAATCGACTATCGCATTTGGCCAAATTCGTTGATCGTTTCGAAGAGATCGAGATCATATTTAGTTATCCAAAAACCATTTCCATCTGCTTTGTATGTTACGAATTGTGATATCTCAAAGATAATGGAGACAGTGATCTCGAAGGTGATTCGGTTTGTTCAAACGCGGAGCAACTTGTGTGGATGAATGCTATCATTGCATCATTGCTTGGAAGGCAATGTTAGCATTCCAAGTATGAATGCTATTCTGAAGGCAAACGTTGTCTAAAGCCTCATGAATCGGGAATGCCCAAAACATGGGAGATGCAACAAGGCAAAGGGGGTCGCTCCCAAATACGGTATGTTATCACTTTTCTAGATACCCTTGGATATATATTATTAAATTATGGATATGGTTATGCATATATGATTCTCATCTCCTCATTCCAATGGCAGACAAAATTTAATTCCCAAATGTCAAATTCAATTTCAAAACCAAATCAAAAAAATCAAACTCCTCCAAACCTTATCGAATTATATATCATTTCGAAGCTCTCGACAAGCGTAATCTTCTACAATAACTCGTTTTTCAATTCGATACATCTTTTGTCTAGAAATTTCGGGCGAACCTCAATCGTTCATAGGCCACAATCTCGATCCAACGGTGGATAGTTGATCAAACGACGATCGGAGGCTGCTATGAGGTAGAGGGTGTCGAGTAGTTTGCATCGGTGGGGTTCGTGTGTATCGGGGGTCACGGGGTGGTCATGAGTGCCAACCTAATCGGCGGCGATGTAAGCGGAGGGAGGCGTTCATGGCCGCGTGTTGGACTATGGTGCGGCTTGAAGTGGGGATGCATTCGGCGGTAGCTGATCGAATGGAAGTTGATCGTGGCGGCGCGTGTTTCTGGTCAAAGTTGCGTTCATGGCGGCTGTCTGGTAGCAGTTGTAAATCGCGATTTTGAGCCAGGGTTCGCTCATTCTAAGCGATGCTGACGTGGCGGTGTATTACCGATTTGTTCGTTTTATTTTAGTTATTTCATATTTTAAAATCGTTGAATTTATAACTTTAATAAATTTTGCATACGAGGACAGATTTAAGCATGGTTTTCTCTGCTAGGATCGTATTGGAATTCCAGACATTATAGCGCTTGTTTAAATGAATTATGAGATCATTTGAATTTTTATTTAAATTGGATTTTAATTCAATTTAAATTCAAAGGTGAGTGTTCTAACCCACTCACAACTTTTATTTAATTCGTTATGGGTTGAAATAATAGACTCGATCGATTTTATGGATTTTATTTAATTCGGGATTGCACTTTGAAACGATATATAATCATAAAATTTTAAATTGCGAATTGAAATGATAAATATCTGATCACTTGATCCTAGGGTAGAGAATTATATACGGACACCGAATGGTTAAATTAATGATTTAGAAATCCTTAATGGATGGTCTTATCTGGAACTTAAAATGGAAGTGAGACTTACTTAAGTTTAGTTGGATTGAATATTTGTGTCGTTGTACAAACTAAAAGATTTATTAACTCTTACTGTAATGGATGAATCTTAGCTATGTTTAAAGTAAAATATATTATTGGGAAGATTTTCATCCAAGTAAGCTTCCTATTTTATCGGAGAAAGACGAATTATTTGGCAAGATGTGGTATATGAATGGAAACTTACAATTTATTCTAACTGCTCCAGCTTTGGTCACACCGAATCTCATCGTCAATTCAACCAATTCTGATTATAAACTGATGAAAAAATAATCATTCATTTGCAAATTATTGCCATTTCACATCATGATTTTTATATTTTATAATAATGGATAATTAGTATAGTGTTCTAATTATTTATATATTATGATTTTTTTTCCAGGTAGCTCACTTAGCATAAGACAATTGAACTTGAAGCATCAATGGGTAAAAACGAGAAAGATTTAGGAGATTTAAAATATAACTATCCTATATATATATATGTATATTACATGTATATTTTTTGAGTCTGATTGGTGAATCTGACATGATATTTGCAATTGAAAGTTGGAAGTTATAAAGAACCATTTACGATTGAATGATGGTTTTAGCTATTATTTTCTATAGTTGCAAGTAGTGTTTATGGCTAGAAAATTTGTTAGTGTGCTAAATGCATGGCAACACATCGATATTGATAGATACAAATGACTGTAAACAACTGTTTTATAAATCTAGTGAGATTTCTTGTTTATGAATTAGTGTATGCCCATTTTACTTTGAATTTAAATCAGTTGTTTTAGTAATAGAGGGAACTTGTATGTGTATGCTTGTATATTAGCAAGATAATCTCATTAATGATTTAAAGGAAATAACAGTATGTGTGTGTATTGCAGTTTAACCTTCAAGCTCCTTCAAGCTTGTAGTAGCCTTAGTCAAATAGTGGTGTGAATATGGTAACTATTTTATAAATAGTTACCTGTTTAACAGTATTGCAATTGCAACAGAATCCAGTTATAGCTTGTCAAAATCTGACTAATGGGGAAGATAAATATCAAACAAAATGGTGTTGATCCAGATCATAGTCTAATTACACCAAGAATTGGTTCATAGTAAACATTAAATTTAACTGTGTGCATGCAATCTAGATTACATTCTTCTACAGGCTTAGGAATAAGTGATATAAGGATATCATTGACTACATCTCGTTAACAGTGTAGTACAGAAGATTATCCCAAACAGTTTAATGCAAAGACAAATTCATATAAATATGAATGGAATAATGAATTGAAAGCGAAGCAAATTCATAGTCTTAGATATAGACTAGTTGAACTTGCCTTTGGAATCAAAATGAAATGATTTGAGTATGTATTAACAAACCTGAAATATTTTTTACCTTCCAAACGGAAATGGACGAATAATGTTATATGTACGACTGGAAAACACAATGGCATTTATCAATAAGTACAACGACTAACATAATGAAGAATAATGTTACTTGAACTTGCCGCTTATTAATTTTCATGCACGATTATTTCTTTTTCTTCCATCTTTGTAGCCAATAATGTCTTAGATACATTACTCTCATTATCGTTAGGCTCACTGATTATAAATCCTTTTGTGCTTTTCTTCTTCCTCTTGCCTTGCTGCAATTATCATCATTTTTGTTCCAGATTCAATCATATCATCCATAATAATATTTTTACCCTTCCTTATCACTTATGTCCTTCACTTATTATTGTCAGATGGCATTTCGGTGAACAATAAAAATGTTTAGATGTAAGCAATAAAAATGTAACACAAAAAACATCCAATTAAGTTCAGTTGAAATTTAAAGCATCAATTAAGCTCAATATTGTCAGATTTCACTAAATTCAACATGATTTCTCAAATCTCCAATAAAGGACAATGCATGCTTGCTGGTTTATTTTATAGATACAACCTGCTTAAAGATCTTTACGCATGAATGCTCGTTTCATAATTTAACTTTATGATTGTGTAGATTAATGAGTTGTACCCTTCTATCATGAATATATAATATTTTTATTAAGCCCGGAAATTTTATTTTCGTTCAATTTTCCTAGAGTATTTATTGTGTAGAAATTTTTTTTCCATTCAATTATGATTTATTTCCAAGGTAGATTGTTGTTTGGGCTCTTTTCTTCCATTTTAATGTTTCAATTAAAGCACATGGTTAAAATTTCTCATTATAACATGTTTTTGCGCTAAATGCATCATGTTTTTTTTCCTTTCATAAACAAATATTTAATTTGGACATAGTTGATGAACTACATTAATGGTATATAACATGAATATATAAAGCTATTACCAATTCTGAGCAATGGAAATTCATTTTGTTTTGTGAATATTATCACTTCAATATAAACCTTCTACGTTCTGTTATGCTTTATTTTTTAATCAACTCGTAAGATGATTATGTTTGGGGAGGTTTTCTTTTTATTTACATGTAGATTTTAATTTGAACTTACAATTAAAGCTTTCAAATATAGCATGCTTATTGCTTAAACTACATGATCCTTCTTTACTATTACTTATTGGTAGACTGGTTATTTATATAGTCTCTACATCTTACATCTGAATATATGAAATCTGAACAAGCACATAGACAAATATATAGCATAGCTTTTTTAATTATTCATGTTGAATTGTTATTTTTAGTTAACCAAATGTATGGCATAGCTGTTTACTCATTATGCTTTCGTGGAATATTTCATCTGCCAATTGTTGGTGTAAACCAAAATTAAAGAGTCGTGTCTGCTGATGTGAAAAGTCATGTCTATTCGAATAAAGAGTCATGTCTATTCGAATGAAAAGTCATATCTATTCGGTGAAGAGTCGTGTCTGTTTACTGAAAAGTCGTGTCTATTGAAATGAAGAGTCGTGTCTATTAAGTAAACGTCATGTCTATTGAAGTGAAAGGTTGTCTATTCAAAAAGGTTATGTCCGTTTGTAAGGGTTGTAAATCACTATATATATGTGGTCATCTTGTTGTGTTGTATTAAAAAGTTGTAGGCAAGAGAAACAACAAGTTATAAAAAAATTGTCTATCCTCCTCTAAAATTATAATTCTCTTCTCTTTTCTATTTTAACAAATTGGTACCAGAGCTTGGTTGAAAAATGTCAAGCAACCTTGTCTCCCTTGTTCCTCGATTCAATGGTGAAAAAGTTTGATTATTGGAGCAATCCAATGAGGCCCTGTTTTGAATCTCAAGACTTGTGGACAGTTGTTGAAGAAGGTGTTGGTGCGTCGGAAGATGATACACAACTCACAGTTGCCCAAAGAGATCTTCTAAAAAGCAAAAAACAGAAAGATCGGTAGGTTCTCTTTCAAATCTATCAGACACTTGAAATTCAAGTTTATGAGAGAATTTAAAAAGTTGCAAATGCTCAGGAGGCTTGGAAAATATTGAATACAACGTATTCTGGCCAAGATCAAGTAAAAAAGTTCGCCTGTAGTCGCTACAAGCTGAATTCGAAAAGCTCGAAATGGAGGATAGTGAGAAAATCTCAGAGTATTTTACTTGTCTCACTTCCGTCATAAATCATATGGCTTCAAACGGAGAAGTCGTGAAGACCCAAAGAGCCGTCGAAAAAATTCTACGGAGCCTACCAATCAAGTTCGATCATATTGTGGTTGCAATTGAGGAATCATATAATATTACTTCACTCTCTCTTGAAGGCTTGCAAGGGAGGCTGGAAGCTCATGAGGCTAGAATCTTGATAAGAAGTAAACAAACAAATTCTTCTCAAAATCAAGCCTTAAAATCTCAATTCACATCCACAAAAGGTCAAGGCCCATCCTATGGCAAAAGTAACAGCAGGAATAGTGGAAAACGTAAAGAATCGAAGGAGGAGAAACCATCATTCCAAAATAACAAGGCGTGAGGGAAATTCAAAGGAAAAAAACATATTTTGAATGTAATTTCTATCACAAGCCGGGTCATAAAGCAAATGATTGTTGGGAGAAACATCCTGAAAAGAAGCCAGTTGTTGGATTCTGCATAATGAAGCAGAAAAATCTGAATCTTTGTTGATCGCTTCGGATGGAAATGTTGAAAACGTATCGTACTTGGATAGTGGTGCAAGTAGGCATATGACTGGAAATAAAAACCTATTTTTGAGTCTTGTGGAAGCTGATGATGGTCAGGTTACTATTGGAGATGCAAAATCATACAAAATTCAAGGTGTTGGTGAAATTTCTTTCAAAACCAAGGCTAGAAAAGTTGAAAAAATGTCGGAGGTTCTTTATGTACCAGGCATACGCAACAATCTTCTTAGCGTCGGTCACTTGCTGAAGAAAGGATTTGATTTTCGATTCGTTGGAGATCAATGCAACATGAAGAAGAACGACCAACAAGTGGCAAACATTGTGATGAGATCCAACAAATTATTTCCGATCAAACTTGACATCGTGAGCAGTACGTGCATGACTGCTGCTTCTAATGATGAAGTTTCCAAGTTATGGCATGAGAGGTTTGGGCATTTAAACTTTCAGAGTTTGAAGGGGATGTCTACCAAAGAAATATTCCAAGGGCTGCCTAAACTTGAAGTGATAAACGAATCATGCGAGGAATGCCAATTGAGAAAACAACATCGTGAATCTTTCCCATCCAAATCGAAGTGGATTTCTCAATCACCTCTGAAGCTTGTTCACACCGACCTCTGTGGACCAATACAAGTGCCATCGCTTGGAGGCAGCAGATACTTCTTGTTATTTGTTGATGATTACACAAGAAAAATTTGGGTTTAATTTGTGAAGAAAAATCAGAGGCCTTCTCTTGCTTCAAAGAGTTCAAATTTCAAGTTGAAAAGCATTCTGGTCATCAAATAAAAAACCTAAGGAGTGACCGTTAAGGAGAATACATGTCCTCTCGTTTGAAGAATTCTGCCAAAATCATGGAATCCGCCATGAGTTAACTGCTAGGCACTCACCTCAACAAAACGGAGTCCCAGAGCGCAAAAATCGAACAATAATGAATATGGTCAGATGCATGTTGAAGAAGAAGAACTTGCCTGCGTGTTTTTGGGCTGAAGCGGTTTCTTGTGCCGTTTACTTAATCAACCCACCAACGAAGAGCTTAAAGGATTCCATTCCAAATGAAGTCTGGTATGGCAAGAAACCAAATGTTGCTCATTTAAAAACTTTTGGTTGTCTTGCATACTCTCATATTCCTGATGCTTTAAGATCGAAGCTCGACGACAAATCTGAAAAAGACATTTTCATCGGTTATAGCCAAAGGACTAAAGCTTACAAGCTTTACAATCCGACGACGAAAAAGATGATTATCAGCAGAGATGTTCGCTTTGATGAAAATGGCTGTTATAATTTTTCAAATTTTGCAGAATTACCTGGATGGCAAACTCTAAATCTTGAAGAGGAAACTTCTTTGGAACAAGATGTTGATGCTGATGTTGGTATTGAAGAACAATAGCCTAAAAAAAATGGGGCTGAGCAGGAGCAAAATTCACCACCAAGGATGGAAAGAAGGACGCGATCCTTGAGAGAAATCTATGATGCAACCGAAGAAGTTTACACTATGGATCATGTATATTTTGAATTTTTTGCGGGATAAGATCCAATCACTTATGAAGAAGCATCAAAGGAAGAAAAATGGGTAAATCAATGAAGGATGAAATCAAGTCTATTGAGAAAAATGGTACGTGGGTGCGTACCACTTCGCCTTTACACAAATCAGCCATTGGTGTGAAATGGATGTTCAAAACCAAAACAAATCTTGATGGCTCCATCAACAAGTACAAAGCACGTTTGGTTGCGAAGGGGTATAAGCAAAAGGAAGGGGAAGATTTCAATGAGGTATTCGCTCCTGTCTCTCGACTTGATACAATTTGATTGTTGATTTCTCTTGCTGTCCAAAATGGCTGGAAGCTGCTGCAAATGGATGTGAAATCAGCTTTCTTGAATGGATATCTTCAAGATGAAATTTATCTTCAACAACCTCCTGGTTTTGTGAAGAGGGGCGAAGAGGAAAAGGTGTATAAGCTGCGGAAAGCTTTATACGGGCTGAAGCAATCCCCCCGTGCATGGTATGTCATATCAGTACTTTTTTCTTGAAGAAAGGCTTTGAAAGGTGTCCTTTTGAACACACTCTTTACATGAAGAAGCATTCAAAAGGAGGTTTCATGATCGTGAGTTTATATGTGGATGATCTAATTTTTACTGGAGACAATATGGAGATGTTATCTGAATTCAAAAATTCAATGATAAAGGAGTTCGAGATGACGGATTTGAGAGAATTACATCATTTTCTAGGGATAGGTGTTCAGCAATCATAATGTGGGATTTTTATCTGGCAAGAAAAATATGCTACTCAAGTATTGGAGAATTTCAATGTGATGAATGCAAACCCAGTTTCAACTCCTTGTGTTGTAGGTTTGAAATTGTGCAAAAATGGTGAAGGAAAGTTTGTGGATCCAACTAATTTTCGAAGCCTAGTTGGAAATTTGATGTATCTCATTGCTACAAGACCCGACATCATGTACGCAGTAAGCTTGATTAGCAGATTCATGGAGAAGCATTTCTCAAACCATTGGGAAGCTGCAAAAAGAATTTTACGATACGTCAAAGGAACTATTGACTATGGCACTTTCTATGAAGCTCGTGTTCCTGTGAAGCTTGTTGGATATACGGACAATGATCTAGATGGAAGCATCGATGATTGAAGGAGTACTTCGGGTTATGCATTTAACCTTGGAAATGGAATTATTTCTTGGTGTTCAAAAAAACAACTAGTTGTGGCACTTTCTACCACCGAAGCGGAGTACATCGCAGCATCTCTAGCAGGATGTTAAACTTTGTGGCTAAGAGGAATTCTTGAAAATCTAAGCTTCAAGAAAAAAGATCCTACGATCATTTATTGCGACAATAGTTCTACTATCTCTGTCTCAGAGGATCCTATTTTACATGGAAGAACAAAGCATATTCGTTTACGTTTCCATTTCCTTCAAGAACTCGTTCGTGAAGAAGAAGCGAGTCTTGAGTATTGTCGAAGTGAAGAACAAATTGCTGATATCTTCACAAAGCCGCTTGGAGGGACTGCTTTCTCAAGAATTGTTGCTGCATTGGGTGTTCGAAGAAATTTTGGTTTAGGGGAGGCATTGTTGGTGTAAACCAAAATTAAAGAGTCCTGTCCGCTGATGTGAAAAGTCATGTCTATTCGAATGAAGAGTCATGTCTATTCGAATGAAAAGTCATACCTGTTCAGTGAAAAGTCATGTCCGTCCACTGAAAAGTCGTGTTTATTGAAATGAAGAGTCGTCTCTATTAAGTAAAAGTCATGTCTATTGAAGTGAAAGGGTGTCTATTCAAAAATGTTATGTCCATATGTAAGGGTTGTAAACCACTATATATATGTGGTCATTTTGTTGTGTTGTATTAAAAAGTTGTAGGCAAGAAAAAAAGCAAGTTATAAAAAAAATTTGTTTATCCTCCTCTAAAATTATAATTCTCTTCTCTTTTCTATTTTAACATCAATGCCTTATTTAGTTAATTGTTGCTCATTGTGCTTTCGTGAAATCATATAGTCATTCTTCAATATGATATTCCAGTTTTGATGAAGCTGAAATTGTTTGTTATTGTATTTCATATTGAATAGCATGCTATAATTTAACCTCATATTCATGACAAGTGTTTGTTGATTTCAAACATCAAATTTAGCAATGAGACATTCGAAGAGGCAAACTTTAGCTGCAATTGTAGCTTTTCGAGCAAAAGATAAGACCGATGGTTTAAAAATCAATGAATCTAGAGATGCTGAAGCTGAAGTCGCCCATACTCTTTAAATTTTAAACACTACTGTTAGAAGATCTCCTTGCAAGCATGTTGAAATGCAGCCTCCACCTGACAAAATTCAACCTCCAAAAGTCATTCCTGGCCCTAATTCAACCGACTCTCCAAATGTTGCCCCCATAAACACAGACTCAACCAACATCATGGATGCCTTGAACAACTCAAGTTTTTGTGATGATGGTTTTCAACTAGATATGGTCACGAAAAAAAGAGGAAAGACAATGATGAAAACATTTGCTTTGACGCCGAAGGATAAAGCCGAAGTTGAATTCAACGATCGAGGTCAACCAATAGGTTTCAATTCTGAACATTTGTCATCTTATCTTAGTACCTTAGCAAGGAAAATGATACCGGTGACTCTTACCAAATGGAAAAAAGTCGACAAGGACTTAAAGAAATATTTATGGACTTGTATTCAGGTATGAAAAAAAATTCAATTTGGATATTAACTGTTAGTACATGCTTTTTCAGGCTGCAAAGTCAATGTGTGTATAGGCTTTTCTTATATTTTGGTAAAAATACATGTTCTATAAAAAATAAGTCCTGAATTCCTAATTAAAAAATGCATATCACTAGTCGATAAATTATTTAAAGCAAATGAACTGATTTAATCCAATTGATTAATAACTAACCTGATTAGTAGTTGAGCTGATTAGTCATTGTTTTTATTATGAATTGTTAAAATGTTGATGCATTGAATATTTATCACTTGGAGCTTGTTTGCTAAATTATTGTAATTAGTTTTATTACATGGTGAGTCAAACTTTACTGTCTTTTGTATATGATTTCTAAATTGAAGCAATGATATTATAAATTGAATTTAGGGAAAATTAGCCTGAGTTATTGGTTAGAGAACCATAATCGTTTGTTGTGTGGTTATAGACTCAGGTTGCTTGTTGATTTGGTTGCCTGATACAAGTTGTATGCACTGTGTGCTATGTGTTTTAGTTGTTGTGACACGTTTCTTAATTCAAAAGAACATAAACACCTAAATTTTGTCGTTGAGATAATTTGGTAGTTGTACACTTATTTTAGTTAAGATGGTTGACATTTAATTGCAAAGTTTAGTTGCTGAAATATCAATATGTTAGCCTGAACGAGAAAAATATGTCTATACATATGACATGTTGACCTTGAATATGCCTGTGTTAATATATTTGCTGTGACATGTTTTCTTGATTTCAATACACAAAACAACATGGTTGTAGATTATCATTTAGATAAGCAACTTTTGTTGGCCAGAAACCAAGTGTGTGTATGCTGACTTTAATTATACATATAGTAGCATGTCATGATTTAGCTATACAACATCATATTCACATAATTTAAAGCTCACAATTGTATGTTTCATGATTTTCAGTAATACACAGTTATACACAATTGCCTGTAAATATGACACTTCAGTTATACATGGTTATACACAGCGTCATGTTGAGTTATACCAATGTTATGTTGTATTACAATTAAATTTTTGTTGTGCAGACAAGATTCTAGGTGGATGAAGTATACAAGGATTTGCTGATTAAGATGTTGGGACTACGATGAAGAGACGCAAAATCAAGATTGATTTCCACTACAAAAGTAGCATCTACTTGTCCCGACTCTTCCTCTAGAATAGCCATGTTAAAATCGGGCAATATAGACAATGTTCAAGAGTGGAATGAATTTGTGAAGGAAAAACTACCGGAGAAATTTGAGGTAATAAGCTGTATTTTATTCATTATAAATTAGAATTAATTTATAGTTTATTAATGAATTTATCCTATGTAGGGAACTAGCAACAAATTTAGAGCATTGAGACAAAAGAATAAAATTCCACACACAATGAGTAGAAAAGGTCACACACGTTTGGCAAAGGACATGGTAAGAAATGCATGTTTGTTTACATCCATTATTTATTTTTTTTTTGTTATTATTATTATTATTTGCAGAAAAAGGAATTTGGAATAACAAATATTAGTAGAGACGAGCTATGGTGCAAAGCCCACATTAAGAAAAATGGTGACCCACCGAATTCTGTTATTGTCGACTACATTGCAAGGATTTTTTATATTATTATCGTAATTTTTCCACACATTATAGTAGTTTTTTGATTTCTTAATATTGGGTCTATTTTAATTTGTAGGCTAAGATAAGTGAGCATATAGTAATGCTCAGTGCTCTCAGAGAACGAATTCGGTAAGTGGAGATGGAGTGTCAAGAGTTTTTGGCAATGAACATAAAGCTAGAGTGAGAGGACTAGGATTTGGTGTTGTACCATATCAAATGGGTTATTATTTAAGCAATTTAAAAAAGGTGTATGCATTGGAAACCAAGTTACTCGCTTGGAGGCTAGGGTAGAAGAACTGACTAAATTTGTTCATGACGGTAAGTTTTTGTTAATTGGCTATTGTTAATGAATATGTGATATGTGCTTATGAATTACTAAGTGCATGTCTTGTACAATTTTATAGAGTGTGAATAGAAGGCAAAATGATAATGTGGCAGATATGGAGACACCTCATGCAAATAGGCCTCAGGTTAGAACACTTCATGCCTATATTTAAAACTTCATAAACATAACGCCTTTAGTAAATGCAGAGATATCTAAAAGTCTAAGTGCATGTCTTGTACATTTGCAAAGTGTGAATAGAAGGCAAAAAAATAATGTGGCGGATATGGAGACACCTTGTGCTAATACGCCTCTAGTTAGAACACTTCAAGCCTATATTTAAAACTTTGTAAACATAACGCCTATAATAAATGCAGAGATATCTAAAATTCTATGCATTGTGTTCATCTGAAGTATGTACGTACAGCGTTTTGAGAATACTTATCAAATATATTTCTGATTCTAATACCGTCTCCTCTAATATCGAGCTTAGCTCAGTTAATAAACCTGAGCTTAGCTTAACTACAAAAAGGAGCTATCTAAGCAAGCTCATTTTCGGTTTTTAAATTGAGAAAACTCGGTTTTTCAACCAAGCTTTAGCTCAGTTGCAAAAATTGAGCTTAGCTCAGTTTTAGAGCCGAGCAAGCTCAGTTTATAAGATTGATTTTAGCCTCTGTACCTTATATAAAGTCAAATGATTGACTCAATGTCCATAAAATAGTTGAATGACTACAATCCATACTAAAAGCTAACAAGAAAAAGCTTTTTGTGATAAAAGAATGAAACAGACAATTAAATGGACATTATTTGATATTAAAACCTACGGATGTTGCATCTTATTATACAGTCATGACCAAATACATCTAATTTTTCTCTGATTTTTTTTCCATTTCTCTATTATACCCACACGTCTACAAATTTAGTGAGAAGTTTAAAAAATGTTAAATTGAAAATAAATATTTCTATATTTAGTAGTCATCTTCAATTATTAAAAAAATTCAAATTACATGACATTGGTCATGGCATACAAAAACTAAAGTATCAAACCTATAGATTTAGACTAGCCACCTTGTCTCTAATCTTAGAAACATATATCAATGTGAAAGCTGCAACGAAAGCCTTCCTTTAGTGAAACAGTAAGTGAAAATTCTAATGTACATACAAGTAGAATTCCATCATTAGGCAGATGGTAATTAGCCCCTCAAGGGGATTTACTTCTATCAATGAAAGAAGTATGGATAAGGTTAATTTCCAATTTGGGATAAAAAATGAATATCCATCCACTAATATTGCACCTATAAGAGCAGTTTTAAATTTTAACTAACTATCCTAGTTGCATCTACGTTGGGAGTGTACATCATATTTTGCTGCTTTTCTACTGCTGACCAAAATAGCATAAATTTTCTTATTTGGTTGACATTTTACTATTTGGAAAATCTTGTAGCAATAAATTATTTTATAGTACCATCAAACCCGAGTAATTTAATTTTACGCGTAGCAGTATGTTTGGTTGGGTAATTTTTAGATCAGGTAAAGGACAAGATGAGTTTTGGGGGTACGTGTTGTGCTCCTAAGACATAATAGATATTACTATACAACAAGTTGATAGTGGAACATACAACTCAGTCGCTAGCACAAGGGCAAGCAAGATTGGAAGTCCAACAAAATGAAAGGAGTTACACAAATGGAGTGGCATAAATAATTCTTTATGAAACTAAATATAATATGTTAATTCTATGTTTGATTTATTTGGAAATAAAAAAATTAACACAATACAAATATGAAGTGTTTTTTTAATATTGATTTTGATGTATGCTTAAAAAATCAAATTCAACGACTTTACCATCTGACTGTTACAGTTAGATTTATTTAACCACTCCAGCGGATAGATTAAAATGTAATTTAACTTCTGTAAATTGTTACAACTCTTATAGTACATATCCACCTGTAGGAATTAACAGTAGATATCCTTATATATATATATATTTAATGAGTTGGATGCTTTAATCCCAAGTTGTTAGTCAATGAACTATTTTTTTAACGAGTTAGACATCATTATAAATTGGCTTATTTATACATGCCAATGAACTATTTTTTGTTTGCTTGCAGTCACAACGTGATAGTAACCATATGCAAGCTAAGTGTCACCAAAATCAGGAAACTAGGGATGTTTTAGAGAAAAGAAAGTCCATGCTATTGAGTTGGAAAAAGAACGTAGTTGCGGAAGGGATGATAGTGAGCACTGATCCGGATGCTTCAGTAAATTTTGTAAAGCTTGGACCAGATGCTTGGAAGGTATAGATGCATGAGGCGGCGGAACTAAAAGCTATTTTATTTAGGTCGAATTCAGAGATGTTCACTATTAAAGAGACCGTTGGATCAACTGTTGCTTAGTACAAAGACTTTATTTCCTTGGCCTAGTATATATGTGTATTTTGGTATGTGTTGGCACTTAGAACTTTATATGTATTTTTTGATTAGTTATTATGTGTCAGTGCTTTTTGGAACTAGCTCTTTGTAACGAACCGATATTTTCAACCATTCGCATCCATTATAAGTGCATAGGCAGACACTCATGCCGGAATTGAATTGCTCAAAATACCGTGTTGTAAATAAAATTTTGGCAAACCTCAGAATATACAGTAAATAAAAATCACAGATCACAGACACAGAGTATATAAAAATGCAGCGGAATAAAAAGAGATAGTAGTTCATGAAGCTACTATATAAAATATAAGATACATCAGAGTTAAATAAGATACAGCAGAAGAGTAACAGGATACATCAGGTACAAATCAGATACATCACTGAACCACTGGATACTGAAACAAAATAGATGGCTGGATCTTCAAGGAAAGCTCCAACGCCGAAGGTGAATCTTGAATGCTAACTCAATCAATCTGACCCGAGCGTAAAGCAAAACACAAAACCCTCGAGTCAGGACATAAATACTTATAAACTGTAAATCAACTCAAGTGAGTAGTAACAAAATGCATCAGTAACTTAAAGGATACTTGGGACCGCCCATCCTCTAAGGATCCGTTAAACTATTTACCATGTAGTAATATACGCTATATACGGTAGTGTCTAATCAGTAAAGTATAATCATATAGAAAATAGCGTTAAGGGGATGGTGAACCTTAACGCGGTCGGATCTTTAAAATCAAAATCGTAGTGGGCTCGATATAAGGATATGACACGGCACGCGAGGCAATGCCAGGGTGGATACACCGTTTGCACTCCCGGACTGGTGGTGACGGCAAGCCAGCAGCTTCCGCCCACCTCGAACAATACCCCCGAATCAAAGTGGCGCCACCGAATCGAATCACAACAGTAATAGAATGGTTTCTGATGGAGCATGCTCGATGAAAGGGTGCGACCCTTTGTGTAGCTCGGTATAGCTCCTGTTTTAGTCATATATGCCAACTCACGGGAGTTGGGTCCACGTAATATACCTCGAGAACGTCGCCACCATCCTACTTCATTCTGGAATCTCCACTGCGTACACAGTTGTTAAAGTGGTTTTCGGTATTGGCCGGCTATAAGACAATATCCGATCCCGGTCTCTTTAACAACCAATCGTTATTATAACCCGTAGTTATAACTTTAAAAATATTTTATACTTCAAAATAAAATATCCTTTTCAATCCAAATCTTTATCAAAATAAAGATTAAATCATTTCCAAAACCATTTCAATATATCATTGTAAAATATCTTTCAATTCAAATATTTATCAAAATAAATATCAAGTCATTTCTAACCATTTCAATATATTAAATTTTCATACCTTTTCAACACTACCTTTCAGTTCCAAAATATCATATCTTTCAGAACTTCTTTTTAAATCATGTTAATATCAAAATGTCCTATCTTTCAAACTCTGTTTTTTTTTTCAAATCATTTAATATCAAAAATATCATATCTTTCAAAACTTCGTTTCAAATCATTTTAATATATCAAAATATCATATCTTTTCAAAACTTCATTTTCAAATCATTTTAATATATCAAAATATCGTATCTTTTCAAAACCACATTTCAATCATTTAATATATCAAAATATCATATCTTTTTGAAACCACATTCAATTCAAATCATTATTCATTTTATTCAATTTAAAATATCATTTCAATCCATATTTCAATCATTATTCATTTTATTCAATTTAAAATACCATTTCAATTCATATTTCAAAATAGTTTATATTCCAAAATCATTTTTAATCATTAAATGAAGTTATTATGTTTAATAATTAAATTATTAAATTGCCAAAATTTCAACTTCCAAAGTTCATTTATTCACTTAAGTTTATTAAAACAGTGAAAATTCATTTTTCGCAGTATTTAGAAAACGCTACGGAAAGTTACATTCAAAACAGTTCAATTTATCAAAAGACGACATTTTAAAACGTTGTAATAAGGTTTACTTAAATTTCGAATAAACTTAGTTAAATTCAACAATTTATAGCACTTACAAAAATGGCTATAATAGCTTTTAATTCAATTTACCTTTTTAGTTCATTGTCATCAACTTCAGCATTTACAAATGCTATAATATCATTTACATTGTAATTAATAGCATTTCAAAAATGCAGTCAATTAACTTCAAATATTCAATATAATTTCTCAACCGATTATATAAAACATTTTAACTTATAAAATCATACATTTATCACATTTATAAACATCATTTAATTTTCCTCAAATTCATGATTTTATAAAGTTAAATTTCCATTCAAAAATCAAGATTTAATAATAATTCACTTATTAAATTGCAATGTTGAATTTTTAAAATCCTTTACATTAAATTTCAACTTAACACTTAAGTTCAAATCCTCAAATATAACTTTGTTTTATTTTTATTTACTTAACTAAAAGTTCACTTTTACGTCAATTTCATAAATTTCCAGTTTTAGTTATATTTCAAAATTTCAACTTACAATATTCATTCATTTCACATTTCAACTTTATTAAAATCATTAATATGATATAAAAATCACCTTAAATTCATTTAAATTCAAATTATCATAAATTTATCATAATTTCATATTCAATTAAATTTCCAATTATAATTAAATCAAAATTTCCAAAATAACTTACGTTCAAAATTTCTAACTTTTTCATTAATTCATTTCACTTACAATTATTCAGAAAATCAATAATAATTTACAAAAATCCTTTTTTTAATTAGATTTAAATCAAAATATTTTAATATTTACATTTCTAAAATAATTTTAAATTTTTTTTAGAAAACATATATTAACTACGGGTCTGTATATAATTTTCTACACTAGGAAAAGTGATACGGGTAATATATCATTTCAACCCGTAATTTACGAAGAAAATCCGGGTTTTATCATTTCAGACCCTCGGTCCCAAGTAAATGAAAAATTTAAAACCATTCAGGCCTATCATTTCAGCCCATAACATTTTTTTTCTAACAGGGAACTTGCAGTGTGATCATATACAGAAATAATATAAACAAGGTCAATATCACAATATACAGTCATATATCAGATGTCAGGTGAAAATTAACAGTTTTAACATGGTAATAATATGGTAATAACATGGCATAGCATATCATATGATCATCATTAACTTGCATAAACATTTTTTATTACTAAACACTTGTCATCAATTCACTTTTCATAAGTATAAATGTCAGAGTGAGAAAGACTCACATTTTTCAAAGCTAGAGACCAAAACAACATACAAGCACGACTCCAAAGGCACGACAAGCACAATTGCACGACTTTTGATTTGAGTTGAAAGATAGCCAAGATATGATTTTGTATCAACAACCCAAAACAAAACAAACAAGACAATATATAAACATTCAACATAAAATAACATTGAAACAATTTTGAAATACAAAGCAAAATGAACAAGATAGATTGGACCTTGCTTCAACCACTTCAATGCTTGGGCTAAGGGACACATATGCTTGGCTATAATGATGCTTTGGCTCAGGTATGACATCATATAGGTCAGGTTTAACATCATATAGTCAAGGCAACAAGTGGAGATGAAGGAGATGAGGCAAAGGTGGTCAAACTAGCATTGTTCAAGGGCATTGTTGCATTTTTTTGGAGTTTTGGCACCATGGTGGGCTCGGCCTTGGTCAAGACCAGAGGGGTAGCTGGTGATGATGGCAGGGAAGAGGTGTAGGAGGTGGTGGCCGTGGCTATGGAGGAGAGGCCAAGCAATACTCATGAGAAAACAAGGCAAAATATAAGAAAATAATGGAAAAAGAAGAGAAAAAAGAAGAGGAAAAGAGGAGCCATTACCAAACCTTTCTAGCCGTGAAAAATGAACTGAAGAGGAATGTTTTCACGTGAAAATGAGGTAAGAAATGCACAGCTATAATAAAGAAAGGAACGGTCAAAGGAAATTAAATCTATTAACTGGAAAAGAAACGGAAGAAGAAACGTTAAAACGGTTTTACGTTTCTTTGCTTTCAAATTTTTTAAACTTCCTATATATATTCATATCCATCTTAAATAACTGAAAACACTTATAAATTTCAGTTAGAATTCAAAAATAAAGAAAGGAACGGTCAAAGGAAATTAAATCTATTAATTGGAAAAGAAACAGAAGAAGAAACGTTAAAACGGTTTTACGTTTCTTTGCTTTCAAACCTTTTAAATTTCCTATATATATTCATATACATCTTAAAACTGAAAACACTTGTAAATTTCAGTTAGAATTCAAAAATATAACAGATAAACAAAATATTAATAATTAATTATTAATTAGATATGATTAAAATAAGAAAAATGGCACAGAAAAATGAAAACTGGACTTAGGAATTAGAAATAACTTCAATACACTTTGGAAAATTTTTCTTAAATTTAAATACATGTAAAATGAATAAAATAAAGTAAAACACAGAAATAAAAGTGAATGTATAAAATAAATCAATAAATTTTAATTATATATAATTAAATTAAGAAAATGGCTTAAAATTGCAGACTAGGCTTTAAAAATTAGAAATAATTTCAAATGAACTTTAGAAAATCTTCATGGACTTGTAAAAATATTTATAACAAATAAAATAAAAATGCATTCACAAAATAAAAAAATATTATTTAAGTAAAATTTATATGAAGAAAAATAGCAGAAAATTATAAAACAGACTTTAAAAATAGGAAATAAATACAGTAAATTTTGGAAAAATTCTATTATCATTTAAAAATATTTAAAAGTCAAAATATACATAATAAAACATATTATTACATATATATTAAAATAAAATATAACAAAGAAGAAGTAATTTATACAATTTAAAATAGTCATTGTTAAATAACCCTATATACGCACAATATTGTAAAGGGTATAACTTTCACAATTTACATCCGATTTCAACGAAACGAAAAGTGGTGTTCTTAGAATTTTATGTACTTTCATAATAAAAGAAAAGAAAATTAAAATTTTAAACTTTTAAAATTTTAAGTTGAAAGTCACAGTTTGACTATTTTGACCAAAATCAGCATTTCAGGCAAATATTCAACTTACACAAGTTTGGAATTATAACTCATATAAAAAATCAATATTATATTTAAATGATAAATTTAATCATTTAAAATAAGTAAAATAAGTTTTTAAATCAAAATCTTACATTAAAAATAATTAAAATATACAATAAAATAATTACAAAATACAGGGTTGTTACACTCTCCCCCACTCAAAACTTTTCGTCCCCGAAAAGGAATGAGGTATGGAAGGGCACAGAAAAGATAGAGTGAAATAGGATTAAGATAAGATGATAAGAAGATTGAAGTTATACCTGATAACTGTTGTTATAGGTAAGTTTTACAAGGTGGAGGTGATCTTTCCAAGATCCTCCAGAATCAAGAACACAAGCACGAAAAAGGTGGATTCAAAATGATTACCAAAGGTCTATCAAAGATTATAGAAAGATTTTAAACAGAAATATTATAGAAAGATGCCTATACCGGTCTATAGCAAGATAAGGATGATAAGGACAACCAAAAGATAGTTTGAAAAACAAAATAAGGAAATGAATTTGAAAGCATGGAGATTTCAACTTAAACAGAGAATAAATCTTTACACAAGTTAACTAAATCTTAACTATCTCAAATTTCATTATCTTATTATCCAATCATCTTAAATTAATCATTTTTAAAACCATGGATTTGAAAAATAATCATTTATTACACTCACAATGTACTTAATAAATTTTATTCTTCTTTATTCCTAATCAAAATTAAATTTATTCCTCTCAATATGTTTATCACTCATGTTAAATGTATTTACACTTTTTTTTATAACTACTTCCTTTTATTCTTAGTTCTTTTAACATCATTTTATTGTAAGTCATTCAATTATCCTTTATTATATTTACCTCTGTTAATCATTTTATAATTAAAATTTAAGTGTATAACATTTATTATAACTATTCAAATTTTATTTATAAAATCTTTTTATATCGTATATTATCCAATTACATTTTTAACTTCTGAAATTTTGGTAAGTTATATTTGAATGCAATTGTATTATACAAATAAAATTTCCAATTCAATCATTTCAAGCTTAAATCATTTATTCAAAAAAAAAATTATTTTCTTTTTATAATTGAAATTATTCTTTAAAAAAGAATTTAAGAATTAAATTTCCGATTTCTTCAGACCATTTAGAGATAAGAAATAATATATATACATATATAATATGTCAAATCAAATTTCAATCATATATCTATATATATATATTAAAATCAAGCCGTATTTTAGAAATTCAAATCAATTAAATTTCCGAAAACAAAGCTGTAGCAAGACTACAGGGCGGTCTCTTCACTTCGAAACTCGAAAATGAACGTTGATGATGTCGCGATCATCACCGAAGTTATTTTCCAGCGACAAAGAGAAAAGCACTAATTTTAAACCTTTAAAATTCTTTGAAAACAAATTCTATTCAAAATACTTTAAATAATATAACCCTTTAAAACTTTAAACCAAAGTTCGAAATAATCGGAATTTAAATCCTCAAATTCTTGTTTTAAATTCATTTCAGTTCCCAAATAAATTTATAAACAAATATTTATAGATCTATTTGTAGAACAATAAATGATAAATCAAGTATTATCATTTCAAATTATCAATTTAAATCATTTCATTAAGTTCCATAAATTTACCTATATATCAAAATTTATTTCATTAACCAAATTTTTTTTTAAAAATATATTGTGTTCGTTTGATCTGTCAAAGTGTTTTAGAAATCCTATCGATAGCGTTGATCAGACGAATCGATCAGAAACCCAAATCAACATCAACAACTCAAACAACACAATATATAAAACATTTTAATTTTAAATACTAGTTTACAAATACACTATACATGAATAGATTTTCAAAGAAGGATAGAGATTCAAATTTTTTATTAACACAAATCAAAGGAGATTATGATTTAAAAATAAGTTGGAAACAAGGATGACATGATTAAATAACAAAATAGGAAGATGGATAAGCTTATATAAATCACGGGCAACCTTAACCGGGTCAACCGTGACTTAAAGAATAAGATCAATGTTGATTTTTCTAGGGTAATCTACATTCGATCTCAAGAGTTAGAGTTTGAAATAACAAAAGATATTAGCATCTAAACCAAGGATAGATAAGAATCTCTGGTGAATCGATGCTAACTGCAAAGGAGTTTTCCCCCTTTTTCAGTTAAATTTGAAATTGGCATGACCGCTGACTTACTAGAAAGATCATTCAAAGCGGAGTTATGGAATGCTCTAGAGTCAAAAGAAGATGAATAGTAAGGGATACGAATGGATTTTGGAACCGTAGGGAATGTTCCAAAATTCAAAGGAATCGAGTCAAAAGGGAGAGATTCAAACTCGAATGAAAGTGATTCTGTAAATACATTCACTCCATATGCTGAGTTTTTCCTAGAGCTACCAAAGCTCTGATACCAACTGTAACGACCCGATATTTTCAACCATTCGCATCCATTATAAGTGCATAGGCAGACACTCATGCCGGAATTGAATTGCTCAAAATACCGTGTTGTAAATAAAATTTTGGAAAACCTCAGAATATACAGTAAATAAAAATCACAGATCACAGGCACAGAGTATATAAAAATGCAGCGGAAGAAAAAGAGATAGTAGTTCATGAAGCTACTATATAAAATATAAGATACATCAGAGTTAAATAAGATACAACAGAAGAGTAACATGATACATCAGGTACAAATCAAATACATCACTGAACCACTGGATACTGAAACAAAAAAGATGGCTGGATCTTCAAGGAAAGCTCCAACGCCGAAGGTGAATCTTGAATGCTAACTCAATCAATCTGACCCGAGCGTAAAGCAAAACACAAAACCCTCGATTCAGGACATAAATACTTATAAACTGTAAATCAACTCAAGTGAACAGTAACAAAATGCATCAGTAACTTAAAGGATGCTTGGGACCGCCCATCCTCTAAGGATCCGTTAAACTATTTACTATATAGTAATATACGCTATATACGGTAGTGTCTAATCAGTAAAGTATAATCATATAGAAAATAGCGTTAAGGGGATGATGAACCTTAACGCGGTCGGATCTTTAAAACCAAAATCGTAGTGGGCTCGATATAAGGATATGACACGGCACGCGAGGCAATGCCAGGGTGGATACACCGTTTGCACTCCCGGACCGGTGGTGACGGCAAGCCAGCAGCTTCCGCCCACCTCGAACAATACCCCCGAATCAAAGTGGCGCCACCGAATCGAATCACAACAGTAATAGAATGGTTTCCGATGGAGCATGCTCGATGAAAGGGTGCGACCCTTTGTGTAGCCCGGTATAGCTCCTGTTTTAGTCATATACGCCAACTCACGGGAGTTGGGTCCACGTAATATACCTCGAGAATGTTGCCACCATCGTACTTCATTCTGGAATCTCCACCGCGTACACAGTTGTTAAAGTGGTTTTCGGTATTGGCCGGCTATAAGACAATATCCGATCCCGGTCTCTTTAACAACCAATCGTTATTATAACCCGTAGTTATAACTTTAAAAATATTTTATACTTCAAAATAAAATATCCTTTTCAATCCAAATCTTTATCAAAATAAAGATTAAATCATTTCCAAAACCATTTCAATATATCATCGTAAAATATCTTTCAGTTCAAATATTTATCAAAATAAATATCAAGTCATTTCTAACCATTTCAATATATTAAATTTTCATACCCTTTCAACACTACCTTTCAGTTCCAAAATATCATATCTTTCAGAACTTCTTTTTAAATCATGTTAATATCAAAATGTCCTATCTTTCAAACTCCGTTTTTTTCAAATCATTTAATATCAAAAATATCATATCTTTCAAAACTTCGTTTCAAATCATTTTAATATATCAAAATATCATATCTTTTCAAAACGTCATTTTCAAATCATTTTAATATATCAAAATATCGTATCTTTTCAAAACCACATTTCAATCATTTAATATATCAAAATATCATATCTTTTTGAAACCACATTCAATTCAAATCATTATTCATTTTATTGAATTTAAAATATCATTTCAATCCATATTTCAATCATTATTCGTTTTATTCAATTTAAAATACCATTTCAATTCATATTTCAAAATAGTTTATATTCCAAAATCATTTTTAATCATTAAATGAAGTTATTATGTTTAATAATTAAATTATTAAATTGCCAAAATTTCAACTTCCAAAGTTCATTTATTCACTTAAGTTTATTAAAACAGTGAAAATTCATTTTTCGCAGTATTTAGAAAACGCTACGGAAAGTTACATTCAAAACAGTTCAATTTATCAAAAGACAATATTTTAAAACGTTGTAATAGGGTTTACTTAAATTTCGAATAAACTTAGTTAAATTCAACAATTTATAGCACTTACAAAAATTGCTATAATAGCTTTTAATTCAATTTACCTTTTTAGTTCATTATCATCAACTTCAGCATTTACAAATGCCGTAATATCATTTACATTGTAATTAATAGCATTTCAAAAATGCAGTCAATTAACTTCAAATATTCAATATAATTTCTCAACTGATTATATAAAACATTTTAACTTATAAAATCATACATTTATCACATTTATAAACATCATTTAATTTTCCTCAAATTCATGATTTTATAAAGTTAAATTTCCATTCAAAAATCAAGATTTAATAATAATTCACTTATTAAATTGCAACGTTGAATTTTTAAAATCCATTACATTAAATTTCAACTTAATACTTAAGTTCAAATCCTCAAATATAACTTTGTTTTATTTTTATTTACTTAACTAAAAGTTCACTTTTACGTCAATTTCATAAATTTCCAGTTTTAGTTATATTTCAAAATTTCAACTTACAATATTCATTCATTTCACATTTCAACTTTATTAAAATCATTATGATATAAAAATCACCTTAAATTCATTTAAATTCAAATTATCATAAATTTATTATAATTTCATATTCAATTAAATTTCCAATTATAATTAAATCAAAATTTCCAAAATAACTTACGTTCAAAACTTCTAACTTTTTCATTAATTCATTTCACTTACAATTATTCAGAAAATCAATAATAATTTACAAAAATCCTTTTTTAATTAGATTTGAATCAAAATATTTTAATATTTACATTTCTAAAATAATTTAAAAAAAATTTAGAAAACATATATTAACTACGAGTCTGTATATAATTTTCTACACTAGGAAAAGTGATATAGGTAATATATCATTTCAACCCGTAATTTACGAAGAAAATCCGGGTTTTATCATTTCAAACCCGCGGTCCCAAGTAAATGAAAAATTTAAAACCATTCAGGCCTATCATTTCAGCCCATAACATTTTTTTTCTAACAGGGAACTTGCAATGTGATCATATACAGAAATAATATAAACAAAGTCAATATCACAATATACAGTCATATATCAGATGTCAGGTGAAAATTAACAGTTTTAACATGGTAATAATATGGTAATAACATGGCATAGCATATCATATGATCATCATTAACTTGCATAAACATTTTTTATTACTAAACACTTGTCATCAATTCACTTTTCATAAGTATAAATGTCAGAGTGAGAAAGACTCACATTTTTCAAAGCTAGAGACCAAAACAACATACAAGCACGACTCCAAAGGCACGACAAGCACAATTGCACGACTTTTGATTTGAGTTGAAAGATAGCCAAGATATGATTTTGTATCAACAATCCAAAACAAAACAAACAAGACAATATATAAACATTCAACATAAAATAACATTGAAACAATTTTGAAATACAAGCAAAATGAACAAGATAGATTGGACCTTGCTTCAACCACTTCAATGCTTGGACTAAGGGACACTTATGCTTGGCTATAATGATGCTTTGGCTCAGGTATGACATCATATAGGTCAGGTTTAACATCATATAGTCAAGGCAACAAGTGGAGATGAAGGAGATGAGGCAAAGGTGGTCAAACTAGCATTGTTCAAGGGCATTGTTGCATTTTTTTGGAGTTTTGGCACCATGGTGGGCTCGGCCTTGGTCAAGACCAGAGGGGTAGCTGGTGATGATGGCAGGGAAGAGGTGTAGGAGGTGGTGGCCGTGGCTATGGAGGAGAGGCCAAGCAATACTCATGAGAAAACAAGGCAAAATATAAGAAAACAATGGAAAAAGAAGAGCAAAAAGAAGAGGAAAAGAGGAGCCATTACCAAACCTTTCTAGCCGTGAAAAATGAAGTGGAGAGGAATGTTTTCACGTGAAAATGAGGTAAGAAATGCACAACTATAATAAAGAAAGGAACGGTCAAAGGAAATTAAATCTATTAACTGGAAAAGAAACGAAAGAAGAAACGTTAAAACGGTTTTACGTTTCTTTGCTTTCAAACCTTTTAAACTTCCTATATATATTCATATCCATCTTAAATAACTGAAAACACTTATAAATTTCAGTTAGAATTCGAAAATAAAGAAAGGAACGGTCAAAGGAAATTAAATCTATTAATTGGAAAAGAAACAGAAGAAGAAACGTTAAAACGGTTTTATGTTTCTTTGCTTTCAAACCTTTTAAACTTCCTATATATATTCATATACATCTTAAATAACTGAAAACACTTATAAATTTCAGTTAGAATTCGAAAATATAACAGATAAACAAAATATTAATAATTAATTAGATATGATTAAAATAAGAAAAATGGCACAGAAAAATGAAAACTAGACTTAGGAATTAGAAATAACTTCAATACACTTTGAAATTTTTTTCTTAAATTTAAATACATGTAAAATGAATAAAATAAAGTAAAACACAACAATAAAAGTGAATGTATAAAATAAATCAATAAATTTTAATTATATATAATTAAATTAAGAAAATGGCTTAAAATTGCAGACTAGGCTTTAAAAATTAGAAATAATTTCAAATGAACTTTATAAAATCTTCATGGACTTGTAAAAATATTCATAACAAATAAAATAAAAATGCATTCACAAAATAAAAAATAATATTTAAGTAAAATTTATATGAAGAAAATAGCAGAAAATTATAAAACAGCCTTTAAAAATAGGAAATAAATAAAGTAAATTTTGGAAAAATTCTATTATCATTTAAAAATATTTAAAAGTCAAAATATACATAATAAAACATATTATTACATATTAAAATAAAATATAACAAAGAAGAAATAATTTATACAATTTAAAATAGTCATTGTTAAATAACCCTATATACGCACAATATTGTAAAGGGTATAACTTTCACAATTTACATCCGATTTCAACGAAACGAAAAGTGGTGTTCTTAGAATTTTATGTACTTTCATAATAAAAGAAAAGAAAATTAAAATTTTAAACTTTTAAACTTTTAAGTTGAAAGTCACAGTTTGACTATTTTGACCAAAATCAGCTTTTCAGGCAAATATTCAACTTACACAAGTTTGGAATTATAACTCATATAAAAAATCAAGATTATATTTAAATGATAAATTTAATCATTTAAAATAAGTAAAATAAGTTTTTAAATCAAAATCTTACATTAAAAATAATTAAAATATACAATAAAATAATTAAAAAATACAGGGTTGTTACACTCTTATGTATATATTTTAGGATTATGTGTGTAGTACGTTAAAACTCTCTATGAATGTAAACTTACATATCATTTTGAAATGTGTTGGAACTTTGTGAATGTGGTTTTATTTAGTCTTCTTGTATGTGTAATTTTGGTTGTTTTATGATAATATTTATTAGTTATTACATATTGCTACAGGTGTATAGTATGCAAGTTCATGCAAGTTGATTTTATTTTTGCATTTATTTCGCAACGATTTAAAATAATTGCAAAAAATGAAAAGACAATGGACAATGTTTGTTGTGGATGGAGCTTACTGCAATGGTTTATGCCTGTTGTAGTTAAGGCCTATTACAATAGGCTCGGCTTGTTGTGGCTGTGGCATATTGCAAGCAGCATTAAGCGTTGTAAAAGACTCTACTACAACGGCTGATGCATGTTGTAGTTAAGATCTATTACAATGGGCTAGACAAGTTCTAATATAATGTACTACAAAACGAAATGGTCCATATGTACAATAGGCATTAACTGTTGTAAAAGACTCAATTGCAACAGGCTTGCACCGTTGTAAAAAATCTATTCCAATGGCTCATAACCATTGTAAAAGACTCTATTGCAATGACTCTGCACCGTTGTAAAAATGTTTACTACAACGGACCATTACAATGGTTTTAAAAGATTGTAAAATAATCTGGGTCGATTACAACATCGCATAAGACAACGGGCGCTGGCCCATTACGAAATACCTATTACAATGGGCATTGCTTATTGTAAAAGGGGTATTTTGTTGTAGTGAAAATATTGAAAAGGCCAGCCAATTATAGGCATGTCAATAAGTCTAAAGCCTACATTCAATTTTCATTCCTTTCTAAAAATCAACATTCACTCCAAAAACTCGTCGACTCCAACCATAAGTTTGTACTCATTTTTCTCACATCGGAAAAACGGTCACAACCATGGATGTCCCGAGACCCAATTCATCTATTTTTGAAAAATCGAGCATAATGGACATTGCATAAATTAAAGATTAAATATTTAAATTAATCATTTAAATATTCATTCGTTAAATTGTGGGTTGTTACAGATATCATGTAGAGCATTCTGACATTATTCTAACAGCAAAAGGCATTAAGAAATTAGTCAACGTTGTTTGTGTTTGAGTTGTACCAATATAGTAAGTTTGCAGATAGATAACAAACAGTTGTCAAATTTGAGAATTCAGAGATTTGGCTTCAATTTTGATGTTGGTGTATCATTATGATGTTGAGTTATAGCTAAGGTCGCTAAATGTTTGTCAACTGGCTCTTTAACACCGAACAACATGGGAGACGTTCATCTGCTAGTGTTTTTTCTACGTAACAATTGGTAGGAAAACAAACTCGGAACACAACAGTCCGTGTGGGATGTATATGTGTTGTTGATCCATGTTGCGTAATAAACAAGTAATGATATTTGTTTCTATCACAAGGACATTAGCAAGTAGGATATAACCGTAAACCACTTGATGAGTATTACTGGGATAGAACATGTAAATCGCTCAGTTAAGGAATGTGGGCTCACTAAAGGACTAAATCTTAAAAATGAAAGCAATATGGGATCAAATGGATCAATCTGGTATGGTTGTTATTGTTGTTTAGCGCATGTAAAGCACTTGATAAGAATGGCTTACAATTATTTATGTCTTGTAACTAATGAATTCTAATACATCAATACATACTTTGAGATTTTTGTTGTTCAAACAGTATTATGCAGAGTTACCATGCAAGGGTATCTAATAGGAAAACTCTTGCATGATCACTTGCACAGGATGTCTATAAGATACGGATTATACCAAATTTTAAGACGTAAGACACTAAATGAGTAATGGAATAGCCCAAGAAGAGTGACAAGAGGGGTCATGCAAATCCTAGAAGTCCCGTCGATGCTCGAGCAAAGCTGGGCACTGGAAGATTAGATCGGTGCGGAAACAAAGTAATTCAGATTTCTTAAAATCCCCATTTTACAAGAGTATCCAGTCTATAATAATAACACTACAAATTCAGTATAATGTTAAGATAACAATATCAAGAGGATAGAGAAAGAGAAGGTTCACATTTGGAAACCCGGATTAATACCAGGCCTATTTGCTCTGTCAGCTCTAGTTTTGGGCTTTCATATAAACAAAAAATTGTACGACCAATGTATTTTTTGAAAAACAAATAATTTGAAAATTGTGTTAACATACAAAAATGAAAAACAAATTTATTTTATTTGTTGTGTTTTGAGTACTAAAGGCATAGAAAATGATCCATCCCTCCGCCGTCCCTCTACCCATTTCGTTATCCTACCGTCCCCTCCATCGTCCCTCAAACATCGTATGTTTTTCTCATAATTTGTAATAAATATTGAAAATGAAAAACAGAAAAGAAAAATTCCATTCAAACATAAAAAATAAGTTAACATACACCATTATTTTGTTGAGAAAATATATTACTAAATTATCCTTCTTAATTTTAGCCTTTCTATCATGATCCGTCAAATTAAAACAGTAAAATAATGATATGATCAAATTTGTACATTTTTCATGAAGAATTTATTGAGTTGTTTTACAATGAAACCTAAAATATCAATTAATACAAATTCCATAACTAATTTCTCTAGTATAAAAATATTCAATTTTTTTTTATAAAATTAGGGTCAATCTCGTTGAAATTAAGATTTTCTTTTAAATAATATTAAAAAAAATCATATTGTTGGTGCAAAATATTAAAGTTCATTTTGTTAAAGTTTTACCTTAATTTAATGATAGGGATTTCTTGTTTTGTGTAACAAGTTTTAAATATTAACTTAGAAGATGGTGAAGTTGAAAACAAGGGTAAATTTATCAAAGAGATGGTGTATGGAAAGTACATTATGGTGTATACCAATATATTTTATTTTCCAGTGCATATTAAGAAATTATCGTTGTATGAATAGAATTATTCAAAATGAAACCAACATACCTTTGTCGCATTAGTGACATTATAAGAGTACATATTAGAATTTTCTAAGAGTATAATTTCATCAGTTTTCATTTGTTGATTGTGTATGAATGTAAATAGCATTGCTTATGAAAACAAAATGTCTAATTTGACCAGAATTTATTTATATACTAATCTAGTCAAGATTACAATAAAGGGAGGACCTTGCTAATTTCTACCTAACATTAACTAAGAAGAAAGGCAAGAAACATCCGGATAAACTACACCATCTTTCCTTCCACTAGCATTACGACAATAACTTTTCAAATCATATTCAATAGTCGACGTAATTTTAACATTTTCCATAGTAATTCCTTGACAACCTTTTTTTTTACTACATGCAATTTCGATGGCAGAAACATCCCCTTTTGCGTTTGAACTCCCTTGCGCTCCTATAAACGCCACATCCTCAACTTGTACATTAGATGTATGTAACATAAATTCAAACAAACATAATCAATGTAAGCATATTCATTAGAAACTAAGCACAAAAATAATTGATTGTTCGTATTAGTACCGAGTTTCCACAACCATATCTTCCATTACAGTAGTACTGATCAATTACTATAGGTTGATTCACCGAATCGAAAGTAATATCTTGGAAAGATATGCCTCTAGCATAACCAGAACCTCCCTAAATGAAGTTTTCAACTTGTAAGTTTAGTCTGAATTAGTAAACAAAAACGATCTAGTGTTGGTCAAATAAATCACATAAGCATACCTGCCATGTTTTAACTCTAGCACCAAACATTGCATTGTAAAAATGGCATTGTTGAACCGTAATATTCTCTACTCGTGCCGCTTCTCCATCTTTTCCCAAGCTCCCAACGCTGACAATTTATAAAATATTATAGTAACAAGTATACATAAAGAGAAACATGTTAGCGAGCAACCTGTGTATAGCAGTTTAATCTTATTTGAAGAATTGTATAAATGTACAATAACAGTTTCTTCTTTTAATATATTTTGTTTGGTTTGGGATTTCCAAGTCCAAGAATTTTTGAAAGTATAAATGATTCAATTTTCTAATTGTGTTTTTAAAATTTAAATTTTTATGTATTTAAACTATAGAAATCTTAGACACTGAACTTTGTTTAAACTTGTTGGCGAGCAACTTGTGTATAATCTTTATAAGCAGTTAAATAATGTTCCAAGAAGTGTATGAATGTAAAAAACAATTTCTCTTTTAATATTTTTTGTTTTGTAATGGATTTCCAAAAGTCCTGGAAGTTTTGAAATTCTAAATAATTCATTTTTCTAAAATGTTTTTAAAATTTTAAAATTCTACGAATTTCGAATGTTAGAAAATTTGACATTGAACAGTCTTTAATGTTTACATAAATAACATAAGAAAATGTTTAAGGATATATCAGTTGATAAATGATATATATAATGTAATTTGTTCTTTATCAATAATTTTGTTTAACAGATCCTTTTCCTAGTCAATGTAAATGTTACCCAATTTATTTTTTCTTTTACTAATTGTCAAATATAAAAATACACTATAAAGAGAAAATAGATTACCTAATGCCATGACCAGGGCCACAATTTATATTGCTAATGTTCAAATTGGAAGTACTAGAAAGAATGGCAATGCAATCATCACCTGTAATTGTGCAACTCAATTGTCTATTATCAGTAGAGAATCAGAAATTCAATTTAAGAAGAGCTTAAACCAATAAGGTGGGGTTTTTTATAAATTTTATATACATTAAATCATAAAATTCATTAAGGATAAACTATTTGAAGTGTTTGTATGTGTTTATTTGATACAAAGAATAGTAAGTTATCTCATTGTCTCGATAAGTAATAACTAGAATCATCACATTCCAATGGGATAATTAGCAACTGCCGCATTTTAAACCCATTCTATCCCTATTTATTAGAACAAATTACGAGCTTGCATAGATCAAATATATCTTTTGTCCACATGGAAACAAAAACATCTATCCGTAGTGGCATTTTATTACTATCATTTGATATGAAAATTATATTTATTGTTTCAAATTATGCTATGAAAAATAATCATGCATGCATTTTATATTTTGGACAAATAAAACAGTAAGAAAACATATAAGTTGACATTTTGCCTATTTTAATTTAATACCATATTTGGTATGTAATTGTTGTGTAACACACTTAATTAGTTTGTAACTCGTGCGATGCACACGGTAAGGATATTAAAAAGCAATATTTATATTTTAATTATTGTTAAAAATTGAATTTTTTAAGCTATATGATAAACTTGTTGAAATAAAAAAATTATAATTTCAAATGACATACAATACTCAGATGTAAACTAAATGATCGCTAATACACACACACATGCACACATAACTATTATTATATATGTAAATAGTTGATGCTATGTGATACAAGTATTCTTTATATAAATTGATGAAAAAAATTGAATTTTCCATTTCTATTAATATGAATATTGTATATATAATTTTAATGATTTACAATGGAATAATGAATATTATGTAATTGAATATATTTAAATATTTTAAATCAGTGATCAGCTTAACTAGTTAGATATATGGAGCTGAATGTTAGAAAGGAGAGAAAAAATGAGATGAGCTTTGTTGTAGTTGTAGTTGAGAAAAATATCTTACGATCAACTTATTTGAAATGAACTTTTATTCATTATCTGTAAGTTCAATTAGTAAACCTTTTTTTAGTAATTAATCATAAATTTCATGTTATTGTAGGAGTGTTATGTTTACAACTTCAATATTTGCAAAAAAAATGTTGCGTTAATTTGAGTTGTGAGTTTGAGTTGTGGGTTCGGTAAGTTTTAATATCATGTTGAAATTGAGAATGTCGAGATAACCTAATTTGTATTAGAGTAATCCTTGCATCCACATCCTACTGTTGTAAATTATAAATTATCCTTTAAAAGTTGTAAAAAAAAGAAACTTTTTTACTACAAAGTATGGTATTATTTTGAGATAAATGAATTATACATTAAAAATATATTATTGTTTATGTTCACATTTTATGTTATGCGATCCATATATCTTTATATATGTGAATAAAAATAACAATTTTATCATCTATGCGCGCGCGTGTGTGTTGTAGGAATACTTAAATCGATATATATTTTAAGATTTATTAGATAATTATCAAATATTAGTAAATTGAATTTATTTGAATGATTTAAAATAAAGATTACATAATTGGTTAAATACATGTATATGAGTAAAAGATATTAGAAGAGAATTGTGATGGGTTTGTAAGTAACTATGAGAATTTAAAATAAAAAAAAATGAGAATTTAAAATATAGGTGTTTAAAGTTAAAAATATAATTTTTCAGTACAATAAATGATAACTTCATTGAGATAAACGAATTATAAAATAAATTTGTTATTGTTGTTGATGTATATAATTTATGCTATGTGATTTATATATCTTTATATGAAAATGAAAATTTTGTTTCACCACATTGTTGATGCTACTATGGTATATTGTTGAAATTTTCATATTTTAGAATTTACATGATGTATCGAATGTTAGACAATTGAGTTTATCACATGGTTTAAATTTTTAATTACGTAATTAGTTTAATTGTATGGACTTAAATGTAAAATATTAGAAGATAATTAAGAAAGCATTTGTGAAAAATCCTAGAAAATTTTAAAAGTATGTATTTGATTATAAATTAGCATTAGAAGTTCAGTAGATTAATTATGAAGTGATAAATTACAAAATTAAAAATTAAAATATCGAGAGAAAATTAAGGAGACTAAAGAAAACTCATACAATTAACGAGAGAGCTTGAATTTATTCTGCTTTACTATTATTTAATAGATTATGTCACTTGTAACTATACAAACATGCGTATGTAAGTATGCGTGTGTGTGTATGGCAAGTGCTATATGTAATATCCCGGAATTTCACACCGAATTTAAATATGATAATCTATATAATAAATAAATTTAAATTGATAAATTTGTTATTTATTCAACAACAAATAAATGAATTGTAAATATAAAATTATTTCAATTAAAAACTAGTTCATATATAAGGAATTAAATGTGTTAAGATTTTATTTATACCAAATTTGATTTTGAATTGGATTTTTAGAATTCAAATTTTGTTTGAATTGATATATTAAAGGATTTGAACTATGTTAATTTTTATTCCAAAAGTATACTTGGAGTACTAAGTTATATTCTCATAATTTTAATTATGTTATAACATTGGTTTTATATTCATTATTAAAAAAGAAAATTGATTTTTCTAAGGACTTAAATATTAACACATATAAGAGAATCAATTAAGTAAATATCTAAATTTCATTTTTGCATGAAATAAAACACATGTTAACATCTAAGCTTACTAATAAAACATGTGTTAGGAATTTAACCATTTATTTGACAAGTGTCATAATATAAATTTTCTTTTCTTTAAATTTCATAAAACAAATTTCTCATGCATACTCTCTCATTTTACTAAAAAGAAAATTTTACATTCTTCTCTCCAAAAATCTGAACTTCTTCACATCTTCAACAAAATTTCTGCAACAATCAAAGTTTAGCATCAACTTATTCAAGATTTAAAGGCACCAACAATCAAGTGATTTCAGTTTTTAAAGGCCTGCAGTTCATATTTCTTTTTCCAGCAGTTTAAGGCTTAGCAACAATATCAAGTGAGTAAATTTTAAATCAAAACTTTAAGTATAAAAATATGTTGCATGTGAATGTTTGTTCTGAAAATGCTTGCATGTTTTCTATGTGGTAGAATATTTGTTTACAAGTTTTAAATTTAGCTGTGCATGTTTAAAAGCAATTGTTGTACTCTGTATTTTCAAAGTTCTAAGGAAGTTTAAAACAAAAACTCCAAATTTATATGAAATAGATCATTATTAAGTTGAAATATTCAATGTAGAGGTTTGATTTAACCTGAATTAAGTATTAAGAGTAAATTTGCTTATGAAACTGTTAAAAACCGCAGAAAACAAAATATACAGTAAAAACCAAGTAATTATATCATGTAAATTTTCTTCGAATTTTAATGAAACAAGATTTTATCCTAAATCTACAATGCATAATATGAATTTTAGGACAGAAATCATAATTTTTAACTTTAAGAGGAAGATGAAATTTGAGAAATGCTGAATTTGGGGCTTTTGTCAAATTCGTGTGAATGAGTTGATTTTAAGCTTTGAAATTTGGATGGTAGTTGTGTTTCATGTTGATTAACACTAAAAAAATATTGGTTGAAATTGAATTTCAACAGAGAATTTAGAATTTCGATTTTTAGGGTTTTTAGACTCTGAGTTTTTGAGTTCGAAGAATTCGAGAGTGTGGAGCATGGAGGTGATCGAGTTGCGAACGGCTTGGAGTGGAGATGCGTTAGGGTCATGTGGAGATGTGGCCGAGGTTTGGCAACGTTCGGTGGTCGGCTCGCCATGGACGAGGGGATTTTCTGGTGATGCAGTTTTGGGTTTTGGGATTGAGCTGTCTCGATTTCAATTGCGTTCGTGTGAGTGAGGATGGAGGGCCGGAGTTGGGTCGTTGGTCGAGATGGAACTTGCGTGTGGTGTCGTGGGTGGCGACGGCGACGCCGGAGCACCGTGTATGTGCACGAGGTAGGGGTTTGTATCAGTGGAGATAGGTTCGCGTGCGCGTGGGTTTTACTCGAAGTAACGCTCGAGTATTTGGTCGAGAAGCTCGTGATTGTGCTCAGGTGTGAGTAGCTATGTTTGTGTGGGTTTGATGGTTCAGGTAAGAATGAGAAGGAAGGGGAGATGAGTATATAGATAGTATTTGTTAGTTGGGTTTGGTCAAGCTTATATTAACATGAATGAAGACAAGTTCAAAACTCGTTTTAAAATTTCAATTTTGTTTTAAGTTTAAATTTAAATTTTTTATATCTTCACTACTTTATAAAGTATCAAATATTTTATTTCCAAAGGAAATCATATTTATTTGTTGAAGTTTTGAAATGATTTACATGTTAAATCTAACTTTTTCAAAGGGTAATTAGTTTTAATGAATTGAAATATTTAAATATGTAAAAGTTTTAAATGATAAATGAAATTGTTTTGTTTTGGAAGTTAATTAAATATTGAAATAAAAGTTTACTTTAATTATTTAGTAATTAGGATTGGAATTAATTAATTAATTTAGGTTAATTAATTGGTTAAGATTTAATTAAATTACTTATGGATTATTTAATGGATAATTAAGAATAAAATTAAATTATAATTAATAATTAATAATTAGATAATTAATATTAATTAATAAGTGATTAATAAATAATTAATTAAATGATTAGTAATTAATTAATTGGTGATTAAGAATTAATTAAGTAAATGATTTGGGTTAATTAATTAAGTAATTAAACATTAATTAAATTATAATTAATAGTTAATTAATTAAATGATTAAGATTTAATTAATTAAATGATTAAGGTTAATTAATTATAATTAATTTAGTAATTAAGATAATTAATTATAATTAATTAAGTAATTAAGATAAATTAATTTGTGATTAATTGAGTAATTAAGGTTAATTAATTATAAATTAAGGGTTAAGATTTAATTAATTAAATAATTAAGGTAATTAATGAATAATTAATTATTTAATTAAGAAATTAATTTGTAATTAATTAAGAATTAATTAAGGTAATTAAGAGTTAATTAAGGTTAATTAATTATAAATTAAGGGTTAATTAATAACCAATTAAGGAATGATTAATTTTTAATCAAGTTAATTAATAAATAATTATAGCAATTAATTGATAATTAAATAAAGATTACTAATTAATTAAGTAGTAATTAATTAATAATGAGATAATTAAGTGGTGATTAATTAATTAAAGGTTGTGATTAATTAATTAATTAATGTTTGGTTAAGCAAGATTAAGGGATAAATTCTTAAGTAATTAATTTAATTTAAATTTATTAAATTAATTATAGCATGAATTTAAGTAGTGATTGCTTATAGATGATTGTTTGAATTGATATCTGAATATGGTTGATATATGTTGAATGGTAGTTGAGTGATATTCTGTGATGAGATGATGTATATCTGTGATAGATATTGGTTATTATCTGTTAATAATGCTATGAGATGCAATGTTTAAATCTGAATTGTATTGTTAAAACTTTAAACAACTTGGCCTTTAAGACACGTTTGGATTTCGATGAGACCGGGATCGGGAATCAGATTTGATTTTTCGAATACCACATCGATCCAAGTTAAACGTTAAGTCGTGACATCTCAAGTGAAGATCGAGATGGAGTTTTAGAGTGCAAGGGTTATTGTCGTTAACTCTGAGGGTGATTCCAAAATGAGTGTAACGAGATAATGCCTTCGGTTTCGTTCGAACCCGGAACGAACTTGTATGGATTGAATGCTTTCAGCACATCGTCAAGTGGACGATGAGCATTCTAAGGAGTATGTCCTTTAAAGGTAATCGTAGCCTCAAGATTCATCAACTGGGAATGGCTAAAACAGGGGAGGTGCAGCAAGGCTTCGTGGGTAGCCCCCACTTGAGAGTGAGATTTACCCTTGTCTAGAAGTCCCTTATATATATTCGGCTGTGTGGGCAGTTGTTGGCCACAACTGCGGGGTTGTCTTGTTCGGAACTATCCAGTAAGGGATGAGTCCGGCCTTGTGTTGCAGGGGATCAGGAGTGATCCTCGGTACGGTGATCTAGGCCCCGTACTGTGACGGGCAGTACCCCAGTAGCCCTGCCATTGATGGAAACTCAATTTTCCCTACGAGACCCTACGGTTTTGATTGTATTACCCACTTTCGTGGCTAGTAGCTGGAATTTAATCATGTAACAATTTCAGCTAATTCCTATTTACTTGAAAACCCTAGACCCTATTATAATATCACTGAATTTCCTATCAAATGTTTTGGTTAGCGTAAGGTAAAAACTTACCCGTGTTTATTTGTGGAAGTCTTACGTGATACCTTTTGTTTCAAATGATTTTAAAGTTATGCAACTTTAACTGATTTACTCACACCAGACCCATGTCTGACCCAGAGTTTATTTTGTTTTCATAAACTCTTGGGTACTCAAATTTTTATGAGTAGCCAAGTGATTAGGTTTGGATTAGCATATATTTTGGAGGCTGGAGCTGGAGTCTAGACGTACTATCTATCTATATTCGCTGTAGTGGCATTTTGGATGTTGTGTGTTTGAGTTGTTTGGGTTGTAAGAACTATTATGAATGGCTGATGTAATGGAGTAGTATTATTTTGTGAACTCTGATATGTAAATTATGTAAGGGATATATGTAATATTATATTTTGTTCGTTTCCGCTGTGAGATTCTGATGTTTGTTGTTTCTTTTCTTTCTATCTTTCTATTTCTATCTCTTTCTTTTCCTATTGATGATACGTTTTTCTGTGGAATGAAAGACGGGTCGTCACAGTTGGTATCAGAGCAATGGTTGAGAAACACCTAGGCTCTGAAGTAGTATCTATCTTGAGAGTACGTATTTGTAATTTTCTTATATAACTATATCCTTATCTAAATTGATTGGATTACCTGTTCAGGTAGCCAATATGAGTTCAAGAGGCCGAAGGGGAAGAGTTGTTGGGAGTGGATCAACTGGTAACAGAAGAGAGCAGACTGATGATGAGACTGTTAATCCAGTTACGTCTTCAGCTAGTTTTGCTGCCTTATGCAAGGATTTTGTTCATCTAGGAGGGAAACCATTTCAAGCATCAGAAACTATAATAGAAGTTCAAGAATGGATTTGCTCCTGTGAGAAGATTTTTAAGAGCATGAGGTTATCTGATGAGCAGAAGAGAACAATGGCTACGTGGCAATTGCAGAGTGGTGCTGCAGTATGGTGGAATTCATTGATTGCTAATATCTCGGAGGATGGTATGTCTTGGGAAGAATTTAAGGAGAGGTTTGAGGAAAAGTATATGCCTGCTGCAGGAAGAACTCGGCTTTATCAAGCTTTTCTGAATCTAAAACAAGGGAATATGTCCATAGCTGAATAAGAGACAAAGTTCAACGAGTTATCTTGCTACGGACCAGGACTTATAGACACACCTCTTAAGAAGAACGAGATGTTTGTCCAGGGGTTGAGGCCTGAGTATCATTAGAGAATGACTGCACATCTGAAAGGGTCTTTTGTGGAGCTTATTGATATGGCGTTAAGGTATGAAGACTTGATGAAGAAGAGGTCAGTGGCTCAAGTTGCTACATCAGGAGGGAATTCTTCCAACCAGAATAAGAGGAAATTCAATCCTAACTGGAAGAAGCAAAACAAGAAGAAGTCTGGGAACAATAATGAACCCCGAAAGTGTTATATTTGTCATCAAGAAGGTCATCTGGCAAACAAGTGTCCCAGCAAAGGATCTCAGCGGCAGCAGTATAGTGGACCAGGGTCGACTTTAGTTCAGAAGTCGCTTTGCTTTAACTGTCACCAACCGGGACACATGATTAGAGACTGTCCGCTCCTTCATAAGGTTCAACAGAACAAAGTATTTGCTTTGGAAGGCGCACCATCAAACTCATCGAAGGGCAAGGGAGTTTTAGAAGGTACTTTACTTTTAAATGGAAAGTATATTAAAGTCTTATTTGATTCTGGTGATTCTTTAAGTTTCATTTCCCTGGGAACTGTAGAGAATTTCTTACTTGCTCCTAGTTTCATAGACAATTCCATTTGTGTATCAAATCCTATAGGAGGGGTAACTAAATTGGATAGGATTTGTAAAGATTTGAGAATCTCCTATCTATCCCATAGTTTTTCCTATGATCCTTATGTATTGGATTTTCAAGGTTTCGACCTGATATTGGGAATGGATTGGCTTGACAAATATAAAGCTATCTTAAATTGTGATGAAAGAACAGTTTCGTTGGAAACTGATCTGGGTAGGGTTGCCAGAGTAATGTGTGATAACTCTGGAGTCCACTTGAGTAGTCTTTTACATGGAGTGGAGACTTCTCAAGAAGAGGTTGTAGATATTGAAGTAGTCCGAGATTTCTCAGACGTATTTGAGGAAGTTAAATGTTTGCCTCCGCATCGGGAAATAGAGTTCTGTATAGATTTGGTTCCTGGTGCAGTACCTGTAATTCAACTAAGTAGGAGGATGGCTCCAAGATAGAGGGAGGAATTAGTGAAGCAAACTCAAGGTTTGTTGGAGAAGGGTTTGATTAGACCAAGTTTTTCTTGCTGGGGTTCTGCTGCAGTTTTTATCACCAAGTCAGATGGGTTGCTAAGGTTCTGTGTAGACTACCGTGAATTGAACAAGGTGACCATTCGGAATAAGTATCCTCTTCCTCGCATTGATGATCTCTTCGACCAGCTTCATGGTGCATCTGTCTTTTCTCAGTTAGATCTAGCATCAGGTTTCCATCAGTTAAGGGTAGCTGAAGACAGTATTCCCTTAACCACATTTAGGGGACCTAATTGTTTCTTTGAGTGGTTGGTTATGCCTTTCGGGTTAACCAACGCTCCTGCTTATTTTGTAGATCTGATGAACCGAGTCTTTAGAGATGTTCTGAATAAGTTTGTTTTGGTCTTCATCGATGATATTTTGGTTTATTCTAAATCGGAAGAAGAGCACAAGCAACACTTGGGAATAGTTTTAGAAACTCTGAGAAGGCATGTGCTAAAGGCGAAGTTTTCTAAGTGTCATTTTTGGAAATCAGAAGTGAAATTTTTGGGCCACATTGTTTCTGGTGAGGGAATCTCTGTAGATCCAGCTAAAGTTGAGACTATTCTGGAATGGAAGCAGCCTCGGACTCCTATAGAAGTTCGCAGTTTTCTTGGATTGGCCGGTTACTACAGGAAGTTTATTAAGGATTATTCTAAGATCTCTTCTCATCTAACGAAGCTGACAAGGAAGGAAGCTAAATTCAAGTGGACACCAGAGTGTGAGGAAGCTTTCCTGAAACTGACGGCAAAGTTGACAAGTGCTCCTGTATTGGCTATTCCTGATGGTAAGAGCAAGTTTGAAGTGTATACTGATGCCTGTATTGTTGGATTGGGAGCTGTTCTGATGCAGAATGGTAGAGTTATTGCGTATGCAAGTAGGCAGTTGAAGCCACATGAGAAAAACTACGCTACGCATGATCTAGAGCTGTTGGCTATTGTTTTTGCTTTAAAAATATGGAGACACTATCTTTTAGGAGAAAAGTTTGAGTTATTCACGAATCACAAGCCGTTGAAATATCTTTTCTCTCAGAAAGATCTTAATCTAAGACAGTAGAGATGGGTTGAATTCTTGGCGTCATACGATTTGGATATTCTGTATACTCCAGGGAAGGCGAACGTTGTGGCAGACGCTCTTAGCAGGAATGCAGTTTTATCTCTTTTGGAAGTTGTTCCGTCTCTCCAGGAAAGAATAATAAGCAAGCAAATGAAGAATAGGTCTTTTGAAGAATTGATTCTTGGAACCCAGGATGGTCGATATTCGGATTTCAAGATAGACAATCAAGGAGCATTAAGAATTAATGGTCGATTGTGTGTACCGGACATAGATGGATTGAGAGACGAAGTATTGTCTGAAAGTCATCGCTCCAGATTAAATATTCATTCAGGGATCTCAAAGATGTACAAGGATATGAAGAGAGTTTTCTGGTGGCCGGGCATGAAGAAGGATGTAATCAGATTTGTTAATAGTTGTGCTATCTGCCAGCAAGTGAAAGGAGATCAGCAGAAGCAAGCCGGGTTGTTACAACCTTTGGAGGTCCCGACATGGAAATGGGAAATGATTGCGATGGACTTCATCGATGGACTGTCTAGAACTAAGAAAGGGAATGAAGGAATATGGGTAATTGTGGATCGTCTTACCAAGAGCGCCCATTTTATTCCAGTTAAAACAACCCGAACTGCAGTTTCTTTGGCTGAAATTTTCTTGAAGGAGATTGTGAGATTGCATGGTGTTCTAATTAGCATTATAAGTGACCGAGATCCGATTTTCACTAGCAAATTCTGGGAGGCATTGCAAACAGCTTTGGGAACTAATTTGAGATTGAGTACAGCATATCATCCACAAACAGATGGACAAACAGAAAGGCTTAATCGAATTCTAGAAGGTATGCTGAGAGCCTGTGTATTAGATTTTGGAGGATCATGGGAGGATCATCTACATCTGGTGGAGTTTTCTTATAATAACAGTTACCAGGCAAGTATCAAGATGGCTCCTTATGAAGCATTGTATGGAAGACCGTGTAGATCTCCAGCTTGTTGGATAGAGTCGAAGGATCGTATTGTGCATGGACCAGATTTGATCCGAGAAGCATCGGCTAAAGTCGAGCTGATCAAGAAAAGAATGAGAGCTGCTCAGGATCGACAAAAGAAATATGCTGATAAAAGACGAAGAAAATTGGAGTTCGAGATTGGTGATTTGGTCTTTGTCAAAGTTTTCCCTATTAAAGGAGCTGTAAGGTTCGGGAAGACAGGGAAACTCGCTTCGAGATTCATTGGTCCGTTCAGAGTTCTCGAGAGGATTGGTGCTGTAGCATACAAGATTGAATTGCCTGTCCGGATGGCTGGGATTCATAATGTTTTCCACGTATCTCATCTACGGAAATTTGTGCACGATCCATCTCTTATTATGGAGCCAGCTGTGCAGGAGGAAATGGAGGTTGAGCCGGACTTGTCTGTTGTCCGACATCCTGTTCAAATTGTTGATCAAGATGAGAGACAGCTCAGAAGCAAGATTGTGAAGCTTGTTAAAGTCCAGTGGAGTGAGGATCCCAGAGATTGTACCTGGGAGACTTTGGATAGTATTAGGAAGGCTTATCCGGATATGTGTCCGGATAGCTAGTGGTGTTTGTATTGGATGTATGTTTGTTTGGATGTTTGTTTGATGGTTTCTTATGTATGGATGTTATGCATGTTTGAAGTGTTGAATAAAATGAAAATTTTTGGATTATCTTTTGTTTAAATTTCGGGGACGAAATTCTTTTAAGGGGGAAGGATTGTAATATCCCGGAATTTCAAACCGAATTTAAATATGATAATCTATATAATAAATAAATTTAAATTGATAAATTTGTTATTTTATTCAACAACAAATAAATGAATTGTAAATATAAAATTATTTCAATTAAAAACTAGTTCATATATAAGGAATTAAATGTGTTAAGATTTTATTTATACCAAATTTGATTTTGAATTGGATTTTTAGAATTCAAATTTTGTTTGAATTGATATATTAAAGGATTTGAACTATGTTAATTTTTATTCTAAAAGTATACTTGGAGTACTAAGTTATATTCTCATAATTTTAATTATGTTATAACATTGGTTTTATATTCATTATTAAAAAGGAAAATTGATTTTTCTAAGGACTTAAATATTAACACATATAAGAGAATCAATTAAGTAAATATCTAAATTTCATTTTTGCATGAAATAAAACACATGTTAACATCTAAGCTTACTAATTAAACATGTGTTAGGAATTTAACCGTTTATTTGACAAGTGTCATAATATAAATTTTCTTTTCTTTAAATTTCATAAAACAAATTTCTTATGCATACTCTCTCATTTTACTAAAAAGAAAATTTTACATTCTTCTCTCCAAAAATATGAACTTCTTCACATCTTCAACAAATTTCTGCAACAATCAAAGTTTAGCATCAACTTATTCAAGATTTAAAGGCACCAACAATCAAGTGATTTCAGTTTTTAAAGGCCTGCAGTTCATATTTCTTTTTCCAGCAGTTTAAGGCTTAGCTACAATATCAAGTGAGTAAATTTTTAAATCAAAACTTTAAGTATAAAAATATGTTGCATGTGAATGTTTGTTCTGAAAATGCTTGCATGTTTTCTATGTGGTAGAATATTTGTTTACAAGTTTTAAATTTAGCTATGCATGTTTAAAAGCAATTGTTGTACTCTGTATTTTCAAAGTTCTGAGGAAGTTTAAAACAAAAACTCTAAATTTATATGAAATAGATCATTATTAAGTTGAAATATTCAATGTAGAGGTTTGATTTAACCTGAATTAAGTATTAAGAGTAAATTTGCTTATGAAACTGTTAAAAACTGCAGAAAACAAAATATGCAGTAAAAACCAAGTAATTATATCATGTAAGTTTTGTTCGAATTTTAATGAAACAAGATTTTATCCTAAATCTACAATGCATAATATGAATTTTAGGACAGAAATCATAATTTTTAACTTTAAGAGGAAGATGAAATTTGAAAAATGCTGAATTTGGGGCTTTTGTCAAATTCGTGTGAATGAGTTGATTTTAAGCTTTGAAATTTGGATGGTAGTTGTGTTTCATGTTGCTTAACACTAAAAAAATATTGGTTGAAATTAAATTTCAACAGAGAATTTAGAATTTCGATTTTTAGGGTTTTTAGACTCTGAGTTTTTGAGTTTGAAGAATTCGAGAGTGTGGAGCATGGAGGTGACCGAGTTGCGAACGGCTTGGAGTGGAGATGCGTTAGGGTCATGTGGAGATGTGGCCGAGGTTTGGCAACGTTCGGTGGTCGGCTCGCCATGGACGAGGGGATTTTCTGGTGATGCAGTTTTGGGTTTTGGGATTGAGCTGTCTCGATTTCGATTGCGTTCGTGTGAGTGAGGATGGAGGGCCGGAGTTGGGTCGTTGGTCGAGATGGAACTTGCGTGTGGTGTCGTGGGTGGCGGCGGCGGCGCCGGAGCACCGTGCATGTGCACGAGGTAGGGGTTTGTATCAGTGGAGATAGGTTCGCGTGCGCGTTGGTTTTACTCGAAGTAACGCTCGAGTATTTGGTCGAGAAGCTCGTGATCGTGCTCAGGTGTGAGTAGCTATGTTTGCGTGGGTTTGATGGTTCAGGTAAGAATGAGAAGGAAGGGGAGATGAGTATATAGATAGTATTTGTTAGTTGGGTTTGGTCAAGCTTATATCAACATGAATGAAGACAAGTTCAAAACTCGTTTTAAAATTTCAATTTTGTTTTAAGTTTAAATTTAAATTTTTTATATCTTCACTACTTTATAAAGTATCAAATATTTTATTTCCAAAGGAAATCATATTTATTTGTTGAAGTTTTGAAATGATTTACATGTTAAATCTAACTTTTTCAAAGGGTAATTAGTTTTAATGAATTGAAATAATTAAATATGTAAAAGTTTTAAATGATAAATGAAATTGTTTTGTTTTGGAAGTTAATTAAATATTGAAATAAAAGTTTACTTTAATTATTTAGTAATTAGGATTGGAATTAATTAATTAATTTAGGTTAATTAATTGGTTAAGATTTAATTAAATTACTTATGGATTATTTAATGGATAATTAAGAATAAAATTAAATTATAATTAATAATTAAATAATTAACATTAATTAATAAGTGATTAATAACTAATTAATTAAATGATTAGTAATTAATTAATTGGTGATTAAGAATTAATTAAGTAAATGATTTGGGTTAATTAATTAAGTAATTAAACATTAATTAAATTATAATTAATAGTTAATTAATTAAATGATTAAGATTTAATTAATTAAATAATTAAGGTTAATTAATTATAATTAATTTAGTAATTAAGATAATTAATTATAATTAATTAAGTAATTAAGATAAATTAATTTGTGATTAATTGAGTAATTAAGGTTAATTAATTGTAAATTAAGGGTTAAGATTTAATTAATTAAATAATTAAGGTTAATTAATGAATAATTAATTATGTAATTAAGAAATTAATTTGTAATTAATTAAGAATTAATTAAGGTAATTAAGAGTTAATTAAGGTTAATTAATTATAAATTAAGGGTTAATTAATAACCAATTAAGGAATGATTAATTTTTAATCAAGTTAATTAATAAATAATTATAGCAATTAATTGATAATTAAATAAAGATTACTAATTAATTAAGTAGTAATTAATTAATAATGAGATAATTAAGTGGTGATTAATTAATTAAAGGTTGTGATTAATTAATTAATTAATGTTTGGTTAAGCAAGATTAAGGGATAAATTCTTAAGTAATTAATTTAATTTAAATTTATTAAATTAATTATAGCATGAATTTAAGTAGTGATTGCTTATAGATGATTGTTTGAATTGATATCTGAATATGGTTGATATATGTTGAATGGTAGTTGAGTGATATTCTGTGATGAGATGATGTATATCTGTGATAGATATTGGTTATTATCTGTTAATAATGCTATGAGATGCAATGTTTAAATCTGAACTGTATTGTTAAAACTTTAAACAACTTGGCCTTTAAGACACGTTTGGATTTCGATGAGACCGGGATCGGGAATCAGATTCGATTTTCCGAATACCACATCGATCCAAGTTAAACGTTAAGTCGTGACATCTCAAGTGAAGATTGAGATGGATTTTTTGAGTGCAAGGGTTATTGTCGTTAACTCTGAGGGTGATTCCAAAATGAGTGTAACGAGATAATGCCTTCGGTTTCGTTCGAACCCGGAACGAACTTGTATGGATTGAATGCTTTCAGCACATCGTCAGGTGGACGATGAGCATTCTAAGGAGTATGTCCTTTAAAGGTAATCGTAACCTCAAGCCTCATCAACCGGGAATGGCTAAAACAAGGGAGGTGCAGCAAGGCTTCGTGGGTAGCCCCCACTTGAGAGTGAGATTTACCCTTGTCTAGAAGTCCCTTATATATATTCGGCTGTATGGGCAGTTATTGGCCACAACTGCGGGGTTGTCTTGTTCGGAACTATCCAGTAAGGGATGGGTCCGGCCTTGTGTTGCAGGGGATCGGGAGTGATCCTCGGTACGGTGATCTAGGCCCCGTACTGTGACGGGCGGTACCCCAGTAGCCCTGCCATTGATGGAAACTCAATTTTCCCTACGAGACCCTACGGTTTTGATTGTATTACCCACTTTCGTGGCTAGTAGCTGGAATTTAATCATGTAACAATTTCAGCTAATTCCTATTTACTTGAAAACCCTAGACCCTATTATAATATCACTGAATTTCCTATCAAATGTTTTGGTTAGCGTAAGGTAAAAACTTACCCGTGTTTATTTGTGGAAGTCTTACGTGATACCTTTTGTTTCAAATGATTTTAAAGTTATGCAACTTTAACTGATTTACTCACACCAGACCCATGTCTGACCCGAAGTTTATTTTGTTTTCATAAACTCTTGGGTACTGAAATTTTTATGAGTAGCCAAGTGATTAGGTTTGGATTAGCATATATTTTGGAGGCTGGAGCTGGAGTCCAGACGTACTATCTATCTATAATCGCTGTAGTGGCATTTTGGGTGTTGTGTGTTTGAGTTGTTTGGGTTGTAAGAACTATTATGAATGGCTTATGTAATGGAGTAGTATTATTTTGTGAACTCTGATATGTAAATTATGTAAGGGATATATATAATATTATATTTTGTTCGTTTCCGCTGTGAGATTCTGATGTTTGTTGTTTCTTTTCTTTCTATCTTTCTATTTCTATCTCTTTCTTTTCCTATTGATGATACGTTTTTCTATGGAATGAAAGACGGGTCGTCACACTATAGCTTTGGTTGGCCTAATCAAAAGGTGGAAAACAATGTGAAAATTTACGAAGTAAAGGAAAAAGGTAATGGTGAAATACAAGATAATATTATTGCTGCCAATCTACCTAATTCAAACCTGGGGTTTTACTCCTTTATTTCAAAACACACCACCATCCAACCTAAGAAGCAATTTATAAATAAACATGTAGCTTATTATTTTTTGTAGTCATCGCTACTGGAGATTGGTTGTCCCACCTGTTGGGTTGCCCTATTCGATAGCCTTGCTCAACTACCCTTGAAACCGGCTTTGTGTGTGTGCGCGCGTGCGCGCGCGCGCACACACACACACACACACACATATATATGCATGTATGTATGTGTATGTGTGTGTATATACGTGTATATGCATATATGTATATGTGTGTATACAATTGTGTGTGTATACACTTGTGTGTATATCAATGTTATCAAGGCGCACGTCGAGATGCGCCTATGCTGAAAGAGGACTTAAACGCACATTGTGCACTTTTTGCAGTTTGAGTGCCTTTTTTTCAAAATTTAAATTTAAATTTACAAAATTATTAAATAAAAAATTTAATAGTTAAATGAATTATAAAATATGGTTTAAAATTTAAAATTTAGTGAATAAAATATTTAAAATGTTCGAATGAATTATAAAATATAATTTTAAATTTAATTTGCAGTTAGTAAAATAGTAGATCAAACTTGTATAAAAGTCAGTAAAAGGCTCATGGCTCAAAAAAGCCCAAGGCTAAGGCTTGTGCGTTTTTGCGCCTTAGTGCCTTAGCTACTTTGGTATTTATCTCTATGTTTATGCATAAACTTAGTATTATACTTTTTGAAATGAAAATTCTTTACAATTCGTCCTCAAGCATCATATCTTCTTATCCGAACAATTGAACTAAAAGAAATGATAAATACCTGTTGCAATAAAAGCATGAGTAACTTGAACATTTTGAGACTCTGAAATCAAGATTCCATCAGTGTTTGGATTGTCTCCAGGAGCTGTTATGTTCAGACTGTTCATACTAATGCTGGAACATTGGTGAATAGTCAAGTGCTTAGCAGCACTGTCTACATAATTTATGTTGTTTACAATGACGTTTTGGCAATTCATTATATTTAATGACTGTATAATAATATAAATAATAAGTTAGTTTCCAATCTGATTAGCAGTTAAGTAATAAATTCAAAAGAGGCCAATACTTACGTATGGAGCATTATCACATCCCTACGTAGATAGTATAAATGTCAGATGCAATTAATCATACAAATAGAAGTAAGTATATATATAGACACACAATCAAATATTGATAAACTTACTCCTTTTTTCTTACAGGCCCGCCATGCTTGACCTTGTCCATTAATGGTTCCACCACCATCAATTAAAAGACCATTTAAACCATGTAATGTGATCCAATGAGGATCAGAATTCGACACCACGCCATTATATGCAATTAGTGTTCCAGCAAGCTACAATTCAAATGTATGTTATTGTATTTTGATCATACGCATTCTAATAAAATTTTGTAAGAAGTTGAATATATTACCTTAAAATGCAATTTTGATTTGCATGGACCTTCAAAATAAATCTTATTTAACAAAAATGTTTTTAAGGATGGAATTAAAAAAATGGGATTGTATCCATCAGCACATGCTGCTCCCCATGCTTTTAGAAATGCCTTCAACATACATAAATTGTTATTATCAGTCAAAAATAGTTGGATATAATTTATATGAAAACATCGTAAAAAAATTATTTCTAAGTGTAAATATATACTTGGCTATCATCTGATTTAGCATCTCCTTTAGCTCCAAAGTCTACAACATTGTAAATTGCACCATTTGCACCAAATATTACACTTCTCATACAAAAGAGCATTATCATGCTAGCAATAAAATCCTAAAAAATAGATGGCATTTTGCTAATAAAACATAGCTAGTGTAGGATTGTATACAAAATCCCTGACAGCTAGTAGTAATTCTCACCATATCACCTTTGTTGAATTAATCTTCAAGAGTGAATATCATGAAGCAATAAGAAAGATGAGGTTTTGAGTTAAGCTTCCACAATTTATAAGCAGCGTAATGTCGACCATATAGTATTTTCCAACTATGTTTGAAGATACTATAATTAAAAATATATTGTTAGTTAAATTTGATTTTTAATAAACAAGGTATCTTGGAATAATTTTTGAAACAATTGAAACCATATTAAGAAATATATATTTATTACTATGCAAATTTGACACCTATATATAAATGAAATTATATATATAAGTGCATTGCAATGAAATCACTGCCAATAATGAAGTATACTGTTGTGACAAAAAAAATTGAATTCTTGTTACCTGATTTGTTCAACATTAATAAAAGTAATATGTATATTACTCTCTTTCAGTTAATAAATAAGGTAATATGGAATAATTACTTAACAAGACAAGACCATACTAATAAATAATTATTTATCGCAGCACTATTAATAAATGAGATTATCTGATTGCATTTTTATAAAGCGAAACACAAATGAATGATTATTGTATTTTATTAGATAATGTTATTATAGTTTTTCATTTATGTTTATTTAAATAAATGTTATTATTGGAACTGGAGTAAAATTAGTATGATGAAATTACGGCTATGTAGTAATTATGTTAATATTTTTAAGAGATTTAGACATGTTGTTCTATAATATTGATCTTAATGGACATAGTGGTTATCCTCTCTCTATTTTTTTTTATTTTTTTTTTGGTAAATCACAAGTTGTTAAACATTCACTTCATTACCCAGAGCTATTTTTGCACCCATTTTAATACTTCACACATTATTTTAATTTTAATATTCAAAGTGTAATAATCCTTTGTCGAAAATTGGATTGATGAACCATTTTCACCATTGAATAAAACAGTTATGATCTTTTGATGATAGGCATTATGCATACGTAAAACCAAAAATCCGACCTTTTGAAAATTCAAAATTGTTCTAGTAACTAGGGTATGACTGGTATGTCTTTTACTATAAATACATAAGCATCATAATGTTAACCACCTGATACTTTCCTACCATGTTCAAAGATACTATACTTCAAAAAAAATTAGTAGTCGAATTTGATCTTTAATTAATAAGGTATCTTGGTATAATTTTTGATAAAATTTAAAACATATTAACAAATATCTATTTATTACCATGAAAGTTTGAAACCTCCTATATTTAAATGAAATTATATGCATAAGTGCATTGCAATGAAATGTACTGCGAATAAATGAATTATACTATTTTGACATAGAGATTAAAAAGTATTGGATTCTTCTTACCTGATTTGTTCAACATTAATAAAAGTAACATGTTTTGTTTAATAAATAAGGTAACATGGAATAATTACTTAACAACACAAGATCATATAAAAAGATAACTATTTATCGCAGCACTATTAATAAATGAAACAAAAAATAAGGTAACATGGAATAATTACTAAACAAGACAAGACCATATAAAAAGATAACCATTTATTGCATCACTATTAATAAATGAGATTATTTGATTACATTTTTTAAAGTGAAACACTAATGAATGATTATTTTACTTTATTAGATAATGTTATTATAACTTTTCGTTTATGTTTATTTAAATAGATGTTATTAATTGAACTGGAGTAAAATTAGTATTATGAAAATTAGTGCTAATTAGCAATTATGTTAATAATTTTAGGGGATTTGGGCATGTTGTTCTATAATATTGATCTTAATGGACGTAATGGTTATCCTTTTTATTTGTTTTGTAAATCACAAGTCCTTGTACATTCACTCACTTCATCACCCAGAGCTATTTTTGCACCCGTCTTAATACTTCACACATTATTTTATTTTTAATATTCAAAATTTAATAATCTTTCGTGGAAAAATTGGACCGATGAACCATTTTCACCATTTAATAAAATATTTAACTTATAGACATTATGCATATGTAAAACAGAAAATTCGACCTACTGAAAATTGAAAATTATTCTACATAAATAGTGTGTGACCGGTCTGTCTTTTATTATAAAAATGTAAGCCGGATAATGTTAAGCATATGGTACTTTCCTACTATGTTTGTAAATGCTATAATTTAAAAAATATTAGTAGCTAAATTTGATCTTTAATAAATAAAGTATCTTGGAATAATTTTTGAAAAAAAATTAAAACCATATTAACAAATATATATTTATTACTATGCAAATTTGAAATTTTCTATAGATAAATGAAATTATACAAGTGCAATGCAATGAAATGTACTCCCAAAAAATCAAATAGATTAAAAAATATTGGATTCCTTTTACCTGATTTTCTCAACATTAAAAGTAATATGCAAATTAATCGCTTTTGTTTAATAAATAAGGTAACATGGAATAATTACTTAACAAGACAAGACCATACAAAAAGATAACTATTTATCGTAGCACTATTAATAAATGAGGTTATTTGATTATATTTTTATAAAGTGAAACACTAATGAATGATTATTTTATTCAGGAAAATATTGTCAGAAACAACTTTATAGGCTTTTTTACTACCTAGGACAGCCCACCAATATTTTATTCTTGAGGACCAAACGAACCTCCGCGCTTTCTCTTTTCTTCTCTGATCTCGAATTCAAATAGGAAAAAACAACGAAAAAAGAAACAAGGACAGATGAAAATCGAATACAAATAAAAAAAAACAATGAAGCAGTTTGATTTGACTTCTGTTGAGTCGATTTGTTGGAATTGCAGTCCACGTCGTGGGTTTGAGGCGCTGTTTGTGATAGACAGCGGAAGGTTGCTTAGTTGGTTTGAATGATGGAGGTTTGGTGTAATTATTTGAATGTGTGCAATTTCAGGTGAATTTGGTTGTGATTCAGAATGTTGAAGTTTTAGGAGATGAAGTTAATTGCGGGTTGAAGAAGATTGTGGTTTGTAGTTGCTTGGTGATGGGAAAGATGGGATCGCTATTGCTGGTGCTTGGCTAAAAGTGCACTATAGGATGCAGGTTAGTAGTTTGTCTGATATCTTTCTCATTTTGTGGTTCATTGTTGGCTTATTAATTTCAGTATCAGATTTTAGGTTTCAATTTCGTGGTCTGTAGGTTTCATTTTAAAAAAAATAGTTAATTTATCATTTCCGATTCTTATGTCTATAAAAATGAAGTCGTTATAGATTAAATATAAGATAAATGAGTTGAATTAGTGTTTTGTTACTATCAAACATTTATTGAAGTTTGATAGTATTAAACATTCAATTAACTTTGTTTGAGTATCATTTTCTTATTAATTTCAGTATCAGTTTTACAGTCTGTAACCATCATTTTTTAATAAAATCGTAACATTTTTGTTTCTGATTTTTGTTGTATAAAGAAAATTAACATACTGTAATAAAATGACAATGTGAAGCAAATATTTTTGATTGATGGTTTTATTTTCTTGTATTCATATCGGTTTAATTGAAAAGGTATTATTGCGTTGAGTTCAGCGAAGATCGGTTTTTATATATCATTTTTGTCTTTATATATCATTTTTCTTAGTACCATTTTTTGAAAATTATCAGTTTATGTTAGCATCATTTTTTTAATTTCAGTAGCTGTTATTTTGAGTTCGTGTTTGTACCAATTTTTCTTAATATCAGTTTCTGTTACTACCATAATGTACAACAGCGCATATACTGAAAATAAGATATGATATTAAGATTTTTAGTTTAATATCAGTTTTGGAGTAACATATGTGTTGCGTGGTATCAGAAAGTATTAGATTTTGATATTAAATTTTTTTACTTTGGTATCTGTTTTGAAGTAACATATGTGATTGTATGGTATCGGAAAATATTATAATTTGATATTAAGATTTGAAAAAAGTGACATTTTGTAGTGTTGTAGATTTTTCCATTAGTGTGTATTGGATCGGTGCTTATTATTAGTTTTTAGGTATAAGATTTTTAAAATATTTTACTACATAGTATCAGAATTTAGTTATCAGTTTTTAGTTATCGGTAGCAGTTTCTAGGCATCGGTTTTTGAGTTAACAGTTGATTAATTTTTAAAAAAATTTAATTATTATTCGTAGGATTTTTCCCTTCAACTATGGGTATGATTTCGCTTGAAAATGTGGATAACTGGAAATAGTTTTTGAATAAATTAAAACAAATGCTTCAAGAAGATCGCGATTTGGTTTTTATGTTGGATAGCTATCAAGTTGTGATTTTGGGTGTTGGTTAAGTTTTTTTCTCCAGCCTTTCATGGTCACTGCTATCTTCATATGGAACAGAATATACTTTTAGCTATAAGGTGAAGAATGCGAATATTTTTATTGTTGATGTATTCTGGATGTGTTCCATGGCTTCTAATTTGCTAAACCTATAAATTGTATCTCTTATTTCACTAAGCATATTGTTGATACAAGTGTTGAAGATGTTATTAAGCCATCTAAAGTGAAACGTGGTGTCGGTAGGCCTCCTATTAAACAGAAAGGAGGATTTGCATATGTTCAAAATAAGAAAAATAGATGTAGTGTATGCAAGCGATATGGTTACAATAAACATAATTGTTAAACATTTAAGATGATATGATTTGATTTTTATGTTTTTCTGAATTTGCTGAGAAGTAAACTTGGTTGCATGTCTTTTTTGGCTATTTTATGTAGTTGAACTTGGTCATATAAGCATATTGGTTTAGCATATGTTAATATGTAGATTGATTTTCTCTTTGTACATTGGTTTAGCACATTTTAAAATTGTCCTTGATTTGCTCTTTGTAATTGAACTTGGTTACATAGTATAATTTATAGTTTCATTTACAGTATCGGTTTGTAGTATAAGAAGTATCAGTTTTATGATTTATTTGTTTCAGGTATTAATAACATTTCAAGTTTCATTTTAAGAATCAGTTTAATTTGCAGTAATATCATTATCAGTTTTGTTATTTATTTGGTTATGTGATGACGTTGGTTCGTTTATTCAATAACGATTGTTCAATATTGGTTTTTGATGCTATTAGTATTTGTTTCAGGCATGTAAAAATTTGGTATTATTTTTTGCATGCTAATAGTATTAGGTTTAGGTAGTACAAAAATATAATATCAGTTTTTGCATGCTATTACTTTCAGTTTCAAGTATAATAGATATTGGTTTTTCATTACATTTGCATCAGTATCGGTTTTAGTTATAACAGAACAAGCTATTTTTGAGTTTTTGATTTTTTGTATAACAAAATTATTATACTGTAATAAATTCACATTTTGAAGCAAATAGTTTTTAATTTATGCCTTCTTTTTTTTGCATTCATATTGGTTTAATTGATAATGCATGGTTGTGTTTAGTTTAGTGAGGATTGGTTTTTAGGTATCATTTTTGTTTTCTCTGAGTATCATTTTTTTGCAATATGCAATGTGTAAGTTCTTTACTATTTTGTTTGTTTGAGTATTTAAACAAATGAAGTTGTTATAGAGTAAATATGATGACTATTGAGTTGAATTAGTGTTTCGCTAGTATCAAATATTTAATGAATGTTGTTTGAGTATCAATTTTACTGTTAATTTGAGAATCAAATTTTAAGTAGTAGTTTTATTGACAGTATATATAACACAACACCAAATCAGTGATTTTGCAACAGTTTATATTTGTTAATTGCTAACACTTATAAATGCTGCAAACTCCTAATGGTAAAAAAGCGTTAGGATACCGGAAAAGTGTTGGTGAAAATAAATACTTTTCTGAATAAACTTTACAACACAAATAAGTGTTACCGTAGTTGGTAAAAATGTGAATAGTTTATTAATAAGAGGAGTCTTCTGTAATTTAGACGTGCATTCTCTTCTCACGCTTATCCATCCATTTCCAGACATATTTCGGTCGCATAAAATTTAATTTAGGGTTTTCTCTTCCTTCCAAAATCAATGTCGATTCAACCACTTCTTAAAATCAACGGCACTTCATCCACTTCCCATTGTCGAATGCTGACTACAACCACTTCAGCGATGCCGACGTCAATTTGCTTTGCGTAGGTTCTTCTTCCTCTCTATTTTTTTCCATCTCTTCGCTTTGCTGTAGGTTCTTCTTCTACTCTATTTTTTTCTTTTCTCTAAACTTTTGAGTGATAGTCTGTTGAGGAATAAATGGTGCCTTTTACAATGAATCTGATTGATTCCTTTGAATTTTCAGTGCCGTTTTGCATTAATTGAGCTCAAATTGATGCTTCGTCTTCCCCTTACACCTTAGCCGCTGGTCCCAACTCCCTAGCCATTGTTTTTGTTTTTCAGAACTAGTTGTTTGAGATTTGATGTTTTTATTTAGAGTAAGTTGTTTTTCAGAATTGCAAAAAATTGGTGGATCCGGTAGCTATTTCAGAGATCTTCTCAAATAAACAATTATAATCAAAGCCCGGTAACAGAAAACTAGCATCTGAAACACAACAACCTTATCATCCAGAATGATGTTGACCGTGGAGAACGCGCCAACAACGACCTGGCTTTAACTAATTGAGCGTTTATCTCATTCAATGACCTGAGTAGATTTTCTGGTCGTGGATCCGACAGTGCTTATGCTGTAATTGGTGATTCTTTGGTGTATACTTTACGATATACTTATATGAAGTATGGACCTTGATTTTATTCCCAGCTTCGTTGTGATGTTAATTTTTTATTGTTAGACAATTGGGTTGATTAGGGCCATAGAGTTGAAATGTTCTGAATATAACACCCGATAATTAAAACTATTTTTTGTAATAACAAGTAATTGTTGTAACAAAGTAATCAATAAAGACGTTGGGAAAGAAATCACACTATGGATTGACATGATATCCTTTTAAACGTGATTTTTGAGGTGAAAATGCCATATATTTTGAATGGTTGACACTTTCTTTCATTTTAGAATATGATTTCATTCCATATGTAGAGTTCAGCATTAAACACATCAAAAATAGGTATAAAAATAAATCAACATGTCATGGAAGATAAGTGGATTTTAGTTTTATTTTTTTGTTTTCTTATATTGGTATAGATGGTTTATTCGTCCGTTCTTTTTTCTTTACAAAACCTCTCGTATTTTATTTGGATTTTGAATAAAATCTTGTATCCTTAAGCTGGAAGTATCAGTACTGTACGTGCAATATAGAATCACTAGACCTAGCTGCAAATTTGAGTAATGTAAATCTTTGGTTGATTGATTTATAATGTGAATTTATTCTTAAATTAATTTCAATGTGGAAGTAATCCTTGAATAATACATACTGCTCATCAAAAAATTAACGAAGGCCGAATTGGCTTGAATGCCATCCAATGACGCCTTATAAAGGTTTCTACCGGTGATCAAATATCCATCAGTAGGTTTAATTCTTTACCTGTTTGTATTTCTTCGCTTGCTTGCAAGCTCGCATGTAGTACCTTTACAGTCGCCATTGTTCTTATTATGCATTATTATATGTAATATGAGGTTTGACCCACCGGATAACTTTGACCTGGCGATACTTTCATTGGAGTTAGAGTTTGTCAAAGCAAAGGGTAATAGAACTGAAGAAGTGAGTTTCTTTTGTACGAGTAAATGATTTAATTGTATTCTTATGTGGGTTATTCTAATAAGGATCTTTGCATTTCAGGTAGATGCAGTTGTTCTTTCTCAACAGTTGAAAAAAGGATTCATGAACCAGGTAAACTATGTCCATTTCTTTTATGTCTTATATATTCCATTGCCTTTCTAGTTAGCTGCATGTATATTTGATTGTGTTATAACTGAACCTACCTAAAATGCTCCTGTGTTTTAGTCATCGTTAGCTTTGATGTGCTGTAAAGCCATATAAGAACGTTAGGAACAAGCAAACCAATAATGGTAGCAACGTTTGGATCTTATTTTACTCTATGAGCCTCTATGTATTGTTCTATATGTGTCTGTGCCCGTGTCCTTTTGCTAACTTTGGTTACTCGTTTATTTAAAATAAATCTATTTATTTAATGATAATTGATTTAAATCAATTAGAGTGTCCCAATAAAATCGCCTTTGTCAAGTAATACTTGCCAACTTGAACTAGGCTATCTGACATGGTGTTTCTGTGTCTAGTTTCTACCGTAGTTCAGTAATTGAATATTATGTGTGTATGCTTGTGTGTGCGCTCCTTGTATATACCTTCCATCTATAATATATGTTAGCATTTGTTCTAAGCTTGAATTTTCTTGGATGCAATAGTATGAACAAGTTCATTGCAAATATCTTCTCTAAACTGGATGCTATTGTTGGTGTAGATTTTCTTTTTGTTAAGGACAATCAATGAAGAATATGCCAGTGCATCAGTCACATCTCTAGCAACTCTTCTCTTTCAAAGTTACTTCAACCTCCTACTAAAGAAATTTCAGCAATCTCTATGTATGCAGTAGGTAGTCCAAAGAATTTTGAATCAAATTGCAAATCAGATCATGCAGAAAGATGTTGTTTTAGCACTTCAGCTGCTGCGGATGGATTTATGGATGACACCACCGATTTAGTTTGTCTTGTAAAACTTACTTTTATCATATTTGTATTATTATATATACAGCAATGCATCTAATTTTAGTTCTTCGTCATTGATATTCCTTGAACATGTTCCATATATATGAGAAGTGCAGTGAGATATGCACATACAACTATACAAATTATGATTTAACAAGTTATGTTCTTTGTAGGTACTATAGATGTTCAAACAGAGAACAAGGAACCAAGTACATCGATGATATTGAGTAGTTTTGGAAACACATTTGATCCATATGGCACTACCAGTACTCCTCTATATCAAACATGCACATTTCTTCAGGTCTCTACTTTCAAAAGTATCATTGTTTAATTATATAAATTTGAGATTTTCCATTCCTATCTCTATATTGCAAAATCTCTATGTTAATTTATGTTGTGCATGTGTTAATTAATTTCACTCATGTTCATAGCCATCGGCTACTGAGCTAGGTCCTTTTTACTATGGTAGATGTAATAATCCTACTAGAAATGTACTGGAAAGGTGAAATGAAACTAATATATATGTATTACATGTGTTTTATATATTACTCATGTACCACAAAAAATGATAAATTGTAAATTTTTTGCGACATAGTCTTATGATTAACCTGGAGAAGGCTGATGCAGCATTTTGCTTCACTAGTGGTCAGGCTGCCTTAGGTACTATCATAAAGCTTGTCCAACCTGGTAAATGTACTATTGCTCATGTCATTTTGTAAAAAAAATTGACATAAAATAAAATGGTAGCTAACTTATCAAATTAAACTTATCGCTACCAAGGTCAAGAAAATGTTACTGTAGAAGATATTTATGGAGGTTCTAACAAATTGCTTCAAGTGGCTGCACAAAAAGGAATTATTGTCAAGTTAGTTCTTTTTTTTTTTGAATTACCTAGAGAACCAAGCTTCGCTTGTAAACTCTAGGGAAGTATGTGCCTACCAAACACATACTTCGGGTACTTGTTACAGGGTTGTCAGTTTCGTGGCTCGAACTCGTGACCTTCGATCACGTAGTCCGGACCATCAACCAACTGCGCCAACCCTGTCTATGTATGTTTTATTCGGTCAAACTATGAGAACGTTTTCTGAACTTGTTATCAATTTTATTTCGAAAATACAGACATGTCAATACGTGTGATCTAAATGAGACGATATCTGCAATTAGTTTTATAACAAAGCTTGTGTTGCTAGAAAGTCCAACGAATCCTCGGATGTATATTTCAGACATAAGGGTATGATACTTGATTGATTGTAAATCGTTTACTTAATAACTAATTTTTTTGGTGCTTTAAACAAATGATTATTTGCAGATTAAATGTGATATGCATAGTATCAGTCAGAAGTTTATTCTCAACAGTTAGGATAGGTTCTCCTTTTTTATATGTAAATTAAATAGAATGTAATGTCAACATTTCAGGTTTACAAATTCATAAGTTCAGCGTAAGATTCTATAAGCTTGGGATTCCAAAAAGAACTCAACTTTTTGTTAATTTCTTATCAAAATTCATTAGTAAATTTGCACCTTTTTTCCTTCAAAAAATATTGGACATAGCTCAAGCAAATGGAACTCTAGTTTGTATGGATAATACGATCATGTCTTTAGTGTTGTGTAAGCCATTAGAATTTGGAGCAGGTTTGTGATTCTTACAGTAAGTTCTTGAATGTCTTACTCTTGCTACTACTTTCTGTTACATTTTATTTTATTGATGCATAGATATTGTTATGGAGTTGGCCACAATGTTTATATCTGGACACAGTGATGTCTTGGCAGGCATCATAGCTGTAAAAGGAGAAAGGTATACATGACTAGATTTATACACTGATTATGCATTATAAGGAAGCAAGTTTGCATCTTCTTTTAATTTTTCTCATTTCTTGTTTTATTGTATGATGTTCTACCAGCTTACGAAAAGCAATATATGCCCTACAAATGACAGAGGGTAATGTACTGGCGCCATTTGAATCTTGGCTTTGTTTGAGAGGCATCAAAACCTTATAATTAAGAATGGAGAAGCAATAGGTGATATGCATTGTAACACATTAATATATTAGCATGGTAGTAAGATAAGAAATAAAAATTACAGACAATTAAACTTCTGTTGGTCTTAGAAGCAAACGACAGTATGTCAAATTTGTTAATTTTATAACCTTAAATAGTACCCTGATTCCTATACTTTAAGATAATATTTTTTAAGATATTTTGTTTATGCATCCAACTGATTTTGAAAATTTTCAGTTTCTCAATAAACTTTCTCATTAATACACAAAATTATTTACAACACACTCCACGTTAGCAAATCTTTACCATCATGTTTATTTTTAACGTTTGAACGCTGCCAGCATGCAACAGAGTTTGCAAACCAAGCATGCAACCAATCTGCAAATCTAAGCATGCAAACTTAGTTTGCAAAACTGAGCACACAAACTGAGCTTGCAAGCTGAACACACAAACTGAGCGTGTAGCAAAATCGGTGCAAATTGGGTTTGCAGCAAATGCTAATTGAGTTTGATTAACATGTATTTTTCATACTAAGTTTGCGAATTCATAAATACAAAAAAAATTAGAACCTGAGTTGCAACTCAGTCTTTAACCTTTTGATTTTGAAGGTATAAATTTTTATCGAATGTTTATATTAAATGCAGGAACTTGAAGAAGGATGCTTTGGATTACTGTATTGGACGTTGAAGAATATTCAAAACCATTAGAGTTTGGAGTGGATGATCAGGAATGGTTAGGTTAACCGTAAGTTAAACTTTAAGTGTATTTTGAAAAAAAAATTGAAGCTTATGTTGTAATAATATCTGAATATATGACATTGTGGTATTTTATATATATAAATAATTGTTTATGATATACTATACTACATTTGCAGAGCGTTTAAACTTTGCATTGAATATGTGAATTATTTGTGATATGGAAACCATTATTTGCAGATTGTTTATATTTAAACTTTACGTTTAAGTTTTGGTATATATATGTGTGTTACTAAATAATCATTTCCAACACTTATAAGCGTTACCGTATCTTTCTGTACCAACACTTATAAATGTTACCATATATTTCGTTACCAACACTTATAAGCGTTACTATATATTTATGTACCGACACTTATAAGTGTTACCATATATTTCGTTACCAACACTTATAAGCATTACCATATATTTAGGTACCAACAGTTATAAGTGTTAGTAATAGTACGTTTGTAACACTTATAAGTGTTACAAATTTGGCCGCTCCATTCCTCATAGTCCATTGGTAACACTTAAAAAGTGTTAAAACCTATAAATTGTATCTCTTATTTCAGTAAGCATATTGTAGATACAAGTGTTGAAGATGTTATTAAGCCACTTAAGGTGAAACGTGGTGTCGGTGGGCCTGCTGTTAAATGGAAAGGAGGATTTGCAATGTTTGAAAGAAGCAAAATAGAGTAGTGTATGCAAGCGATATGGTTACAATAAGCATAATTGTTAAACATTTAAGAAGATATGATTTGATTTTTATGTTTTTTTGAATTTGCTGAGAATTGTACTTGGTTGCATGTCTTTTTTGGCTATTTTATGTAGTTGAACTTGGTCACATAAGCATATTGGTTTAGCATATGTTAATATGTACAATGGTTTGCTCTTTGTATATTGGTTTAGCACATTTTAAAATTGTCCTTGATTTGCTCTTTGTAATTGAACTTGGTTATATAGTATAATTTAGAGTTTCATTTACAGTATCGGTTTGTAGTATAAGAAGTATCAGTTTTATTATATACTTGTTTTAGGTAATAATAATATTTCAAGTTTCATTTTAAGAATCAGTTTAATTTGCAGTGATATCATTATCACTTTTATTATTTATTTGGTTATGTGGTGATGTTGGTTCGTTTATTCAATAACGATTGTTCAGTATTGGTTTTTGATGCTATTAGTATTAGTTTCAGGCATGTAAAAATTTGGTATTATTTTTTGCATGCTAATAGTATTAGTTTTAGGTAGTACAAAAATATAATATCAATTTTTGCATGTAATTAGTTTAATTTTCAGGTATAATAGAACATGATATTGGTTTTTCATTACATTAGCATCAGTATCAGTTTCAGTTATAACAGAACAAGTTATTTTTGAGTTTTTGATTTTTTTATAACAAAATTATTATACTGTAATAAATTCACATTTTGAAGCAAATAGTTTTTAATTTATGTCTTTTTTTTGCATTCATATTGGTTTAATTGATAGTGCATGGTTGTGTTGAGTTTAGTGAGGATTGGTGTAACAACCCACAGACTTAATCGGTTTTAATAACGTTATTAATTGAAATTTTGTGGGATTTTAAACGATAAAATTTTGAAATATAAATTTGATATTTGGAATGCGTCTAGTTAAACATAGCAACTGGTAAATTTTCATCCGAAAATATGAAAGTTTATTTCGTGCGTAAATTTACTTCAATTTAATCAGTTAAAAAGCGATGAAAATAAAATGTTTTCGAAACCTAAATATTTTTACATAGAAAAATTCTAAACCATCTTCTGAGCAAACATCATTTTTCGATTTTAAAGTTCGAACATCTTTAGCTCCGTCGGTCTTATTTTTCTGTGTTTTTCATGCGTTTTCCGCTTGTATCAAATTTGAATTTTTATAATTCAATCGTACCACCGATATCTATATACCGTTTTGATCGTCCCGTCGTGCTGATCTCTACGGTATATTCGATTGTCAAATTCCGAGTCTGGTGTTCGTGGCACTGTGCATAACGCTTTCCGTATCGGTGCCGGTTTATGTCTTTGTTTTTTTTGTGACTTTCAATGTCCCACCGTGTAAACCAATGGACACTATCATTTATTATTTTCAGAAATCGATACATCACTCTTTGCTATTTCCAATCTCAAATATAATTTTCGCTTTTGTCTGTTCACTTTTGGTTTCTGTTCACTATTTTTTTGATCCACACTTTCTCTCTGTACTCTCTTCTGCCCAGTTACTTTACAGAGACATATTTTTTTACAAAGCTTTCCTTTTCAAAACTTCCACCTGACCTCACTCCTCCGCCATGCAAGCCACCGCCCAGTCGTGCTTCAACACCCACAGCATGGGCCGATCTCCTCTTTTGCAACCCAAGCAACTGCCACTGCTTGTCGTCCCCATCACTCTGATCTTCTTCTTTGGCTAACTCGTTAAAAAAAATGAAAAGCATGCGAGAAAAGACTCATTCCTCTATGCTTGAAACCCGCTCATCCTTCCCCCCTGAAGCCTCTGCACCATCCTACTACAACCATTAACCGAAACCCCTAGCTTGCATCAACACACGCAACTCAACCCTTCTCATGCCGCTTGTTCTAGCTCACACCTGACAAGCCTCGCCAAACAACCAACACCTCTCCGCCGCCTTCTCCTTTCCCTAGTTGTGACCAACCGACAGCCGAGAGCAGCAAACCCGAATACCACTTCACCAACCTCCCGAGCCGAACCGCCACCTTCTCGGCGCAATCAGTTCGCCATCCAACAGTCGCTCGTAGCCGAGGTAGTATACATCGGCCGAGCCTTCTCTTGTTCCTCATGCCAAGCATCTTTTGTTTTGAGGTACATAAAATATGGAACTGTCTGTTACAATATTTATATACATGTAGGGATATTGCATATGTGATAGAGATATGGTGTCATGTGTCTGCACATTCTTCTTAGCTTGAATATACATTTATTCGCATCTAGGTACAAGACATGAGTCTGGGTTTTGGGCATATAAGGGATTTTAGTTCATTTGTATTTAAATTGATTTTTGAATATTTTTGGTCTGCTACATTGGTTTTGATTTATATACGTCGTTCTTTTATAAATTTACTTTATAAATAGTCTGAAGTAACTAAGCTTCATTTGTTTACACATGCACAAGTTTGTAAAGTTATAAAGTTTATATTAGCTTACTTGTAAAGAACGGAATGTACTACATATTATCGTATTTTAAAGCGTACTTAAAGTTTGAGTTTGAAATATATATATATATATATATATATATATATATATATATGGTAATGTATTTTACAGGTGATTTGAAATTTACTTTAGAGAATTTTGAACATAATGTATATATGTTATATTAATATCTAAAGTACGGTCTGCATATGTAGAGATATATATTGTTTTCGAATATAATATTGTTTTAAGTACAATACATGATGCTTTCATATTATAAATGTTGTATAGTGTATTCTGTTCATGTTTTATAAGTATGAATCTGCTTAGTTATAGGGAAGTTATATAAATTTATGTTTTATTGAGTTAAATATTCTATTTAGTTGGGTGTGTATTGATGTGCTTTTAAAAAAAGGTACATAGTCTATAGTATTATATTGGTATGTACTAGTGAAATTCACTGTTACTTATATATTTATTTATATGAGCATGTGTAGGAGCTGGCGGGTCTGGTGCTATAAAGTCTATATAAGTTATAATAAAAGTATGAGTCATAATAGTGTTGTATTGGTTATTGTTTAACTTGTATTAGTATGTTGTTGGGTGTGCATATATTTTATGCAAGGTCTGCATACATGAACATATTGTTACTGATTTTTGTTATAAAAAAAATGTATTTTAAAATGCATATATATTTAGTATAATATATGTTGAAATTTTGTATATATAGTTATGTATATAGTTCTACATATGTGTTCACGTATACCAATTTTCTTCATCGATCGCATTCTGATGTGTTCAATCGATTTCTGTTATTCAGCTCTGATCGTTGAATTCATGCCGATTTGCTTTGCTTGGATTCGTAATTCAATTTCTATGTCCGTATCAGTGTGTGTATCCGTGTCATGCTCTCGTGCATCTCTAGCTTCGAAAGGTGAGCAATCACTCAGGATTAATGTTCTTTTATTTATTAAATTTGATTTCAATTGAAACGACAATTGAAATATGATGTTGTTAGTTATTTACACTGTTATATAAATGTTACTATCTGTATCCGTTCACCTTTGACATCTGACACCATTATCGGTTATTTATGCGATGATAATACAGTTTGGCTGATAATTGATTGTTTGTTTGATGTTTATATTGGACGTTAATTTGTTAATGTAAAGTGACTATTAGTATGCAAATTTGAAATTGATATAGGATAGTTAACAATTTTAAACTAATTTATATGTTAAATTTGATTAGTTAAATATGACCCCTTTTTATTGTTAAATTAACTAACATGTAGAATAGTGATAATTACACTTTGAACCATTGAACGTATATTGGATTAATTGTGTAGTATAAAATTGAATGGCAAGTGAAAAACCGTATAAATAATTAGTGGAATAATTTTTAATCTGCATGAAATGATAGTGTAGATTCTAGAAATAATTAAATTAATTTGCACAAACAACAGTGTGAATTAATACGATTATTTCAGGATTATTGAATTGATTATGGATTGTTATTGTTTGTTGTTACTGCTTGTTTATTTACTTTGACACCATCCCAGTTATCACACTGCAAGTTCCCTTTGTTATGCTTTGATTTTTTTTTTTGAATTGAATTGGAATCGGGTTGAGATGATAAATACCCAAATGAATTTGACTTGGGATAGAGAGCTAAATAATCGATTGGTCAAAAGTTTGATTTAAAAATAAAATAAAGATTTTATTTGAATAAAGAATAAGTTTTCGAAATGAAGTTGGAATTTGAAATTTCAATGAAAGAAATAATGTTAACATTTAATAAGCTGAAACAAAATATTAACATAGTAGTTATTGAAAGAACGTTGTTTTAAAATAAATTATTTGACAATAAATTTGGAATTATTCATTGAATTAAGTTTTAAATGATTTGATAATTAAGTTTGAATTTACAATCAATTTTGAAATTATTAAGTTTTAAATTATTAAATAATTAAGTTTAAATAATTAAGTTTTGAAATTATTTAATGATTAAGTTTTGAAATTATTTAATGATTAAGTTTTGAAATTATTTAATAATTAAGTTTTGAAATTATTTAATAATTAAGTTTTGAAATTATTCAATAATTAAGTTTGGAATTATTTAATAATTAAGATTGGAATTATTTAATAATTAGGTTTTGGAATTTATTTGATAATTAAATTTTGAAATTATTAATTAAGTTTTGAAATTATTTAATAATCAAATGAAATTGAATTATTTGAGAATTAAATAAAAATTTGAATTCTTGGTTAAGAAAAACTGAACTATTGAGTAAGTGAATTTGAACTTCGTTAAATAATGAAATTGGATTTCTTTATTTATTAAGTTTTGGAAAATTTAAGTAATAAGTGAAATTGAACTTCTCGAATAAATGAAATTAAGTTTCTTTATTAACTGAGTTTTGAAATTTGTAACCAAGGAAATGAATAAATGAAATTGGGTTTCTTTAACAAGAAATAAAATGCGGTTATCGAAACAAATGTAAGACTTGAATTGGATTTGACAAATTTAATTTAAATTAAATTTGAAGGTTTTGATATAATGAAATTGAACTTAAGTAATTGATTTAATGAATTGAAAATTAAATAGAAATTGTTTTGAATGATAAATTTACTTAACAAATATTGAATGTAATCGATAAATGAATTTAAAATTGATTTGAATGTTAAATTGAATTTATTTAAATGATTACGGGATGAAAAGTATATATGAACTTGAATCAATATTTGAATTGTTTTAATTAAAAGTTGAAATTGAATTATAAGAATTTGAAATAGTAATTTGGAAGGTTTGAAACGTAAATTATGGAAATTGATTTAGAAAGACAAACGAAATGTTGATTTACAAATTTTAATTGAAATTGAATTTGATTTGATTTCGAAATATATTAAACGACCAATCGGTGTAATAATAACGAAATTTATTAAAGAGACCGGAATCGGTTATGGACATACTCTCTGCCTAAATCGAAAACCACTTTAATAACTATACGCGGAGTGTGATCCAGAATAAAGTGGTTGGACTGATGTACGTGATGACTGAAGAAAGAGAACGATAATGGATAGCCTTGACACTTGTGTCAAATTGGAAATGACTAAAACAGGAGCCGTGCCGGGCTAAATGCGGTTAGCCACCTCGAGCGAACACACTTCTTCGTAAACTACTAATTACTTGTTATTGATTGGTGCAACCTCGCACTTTTGGGAGTGTTGTTTCACGGTGTTGCGATCGTTGCGGCGATGCGTTTTCACCAGTCCGTATCAGGCAAACGGTAGTTTCACTACCTTGGGTATTGCCTCATGTGCCTTATCATACTTGTATCTATATATACGCGACCACTACGAATTTGTTTTGTGTTATACCTATGGAATACTCCCTGATATCCCACTAGTTTACGGTGGAGTTTACAGTGATGTATAGACTATAACGCTTATATAAAATGTGTTAAGGGGGATAATGGTAATGCCTTAACACTATTTTGATATTTATATTACTGATAGACATTATCTATTTAGCGTACACTACTACATAGTAGATAGTTTAACGGATCCTTAGAGGATGGTTATTCCAACATCCTTTGAGTTATTTGTATTTCAATTGTCATTTCACTTGAGTTGGATTTATTGATATAAGAATGCTAATCCTGACTCGAGTATTTTGTGTTTTACTTTACGCTCGGGGTCAGACTGAGTTGTAACGACTCGGATTTTGCCCGCTCGAAAATCGACATCCATACTTCAAATCGTATTCGAATCCCATAGATTCGACCGTTCAAATCCGATTCGCCGGAGCATATAACAACATTAAGTAAATAACACAGCGGAATAAAAGAATAATACATTGATATACAGCTTTGATACAATATCTGATAAAACAGATGATCCAATAGATATCAATATACATCAGAGATATGATACAATAAATAGCAGCGGAAAAGAAAATAGATAACATTTAGCAGCGGAACAATATAACTCTAAGATAGTCTTCAAAAGAGAACTCCGAGAACTGCAACTCCATCTCTAAGAACCAATCCAGCTATAGCTCGAACTCCCCATAACAATGCACCAAGCTACGCAAAACTGGTGCGAACCAAAGACTGAACTAACTCCAGATAACCTACTAATTTGACTATCTGAAAAACCCAACTCTAGACTGCTCGTGTAGAAAATAATGAGCACCCAGAGTTTAGGAAAGAAACAATAAACTCCGGATCAGTCGTGGGACTGGTGTGAGCAACAAAAACAGTTTATCTTTCAAAAACAAACAAAGAAATATTTTAAAGTTAATTCGCAATGCTTTTTGAAATGAGACTACCATAAGACCTCCCGCCACACACACAATGCAAACGCAGACTTGGAGGAGATTTCTTCTTATGTTAGTCAAAGATGCTTGATACGCATTTAAAAGAAACATTTGATATTATTACTAATGCATAGTGTAGAACAAATCATTTCGAAAGTAGAATATAAATCTTAGCCAGCATAGGTACCATTATATTATGCCTGCTATAGCTACCTCCTGAGGAAGCAGGTTCTATAACTAAAACCGTACAAGATCGTATTGTTTCTTTGGATTTCCAACGAATGGTCAGGCCAAGGAACTTCCCATTGCCACATGGAAACGCCTCTGGAAGGACGTCCCGAGAACCTAACCGGATCTCTGCCAACACAAGGTCGGGTTACCCCTAACTGGGTAACTACTGACACGAGTATGCCATCCCCCGGTCCTTTGGGACCTTTAACCGAGCGCTCGTAATCAACATCACACAATCATAAATAAAGTGTTTCAACATGAGTAAGTATCCGGGCTCCATACCATGATACCACCCTTTTCCAGAAGGAAATGCACATACCCTAAAGGGAGCTACCCCTCATAACCTTGCTGCATCTTTCCTGTCTTGACCATTCCGGGGTGTGAGGCTCGACGAAGTCACGTCCACAAAGACACACTTTATACAAAAGCCGTGCTTTGGGTCAACAAATGATCATAGAAATGATCACAAAGATAAACGATCAAACAAATGATCTTATCACAAATGATCAACACAATGATCATTTCACAGCAACACTCAGCATGTCACATTACCAAATTGGGAATATATCGCTGATAACCTTCAACTACATAACCTCTGAGCTCGTACGTCTCAGAGAAGGGTGTTAAGCTAAGAGAATAAATTCTACGCCACCAACAGAAATATATTTGAAAGAAATAAGCTTTATATCTCAATTTGTAATGTCAGACATACTATCCATACAAGTCTGTTCTGGGATCGAACAGAATCGAAGGCACTTCCAAAGAAGTCCTTGCAATCTGGATATTCACTAATCACGTTCGGACTTCCCATCACATATGGAGTCTCTATACCGGGGACCAGTCGATGCAAAGACATTCGACGAGTTGTCCTTTCGCTTTCAAAAATATCCGGTCTTCAACACCGGTCTTCAAATGCTATCCATAACGACATATCACATATTCGTAATGGGATATATGACACAAAGGTCCTCTCCCGGCTAAACCGAATAGTGAGCGCAATATTTACAAGAATATATGGATATTGGGATTTCAATTAAGTCACAACTTATTACCCAAAACTTTCTTCCAAATGGTTTAAATCAATTACCATTTCAAATCTTTAAACAAAAAGATTTATTTCAAAAAGATCAATTCATAGATTTCAAAACAATTTCCATTCTAATTGGATTAACCCGCTAAATCTTTAAATCAAAGATTTAACTTATAACTTTCAAAATTCAATTAACTTGTTGAATCTTTTAAATCAAAGATTCAACTTATAGCTTTCAAAAATCATTTTCATAACTTGGAAATTATCTTCATTCTCAAACTTGAAATTCTTTTTAACACAAATTGGACGTTCATTTCTTATGTGAAAGCTTTTATTATTTGAAAACAAACAGTTTTCGTTTCAGAAAAAAATCCAATTATATTTACATGAGTTAAAGCCCTTGAATTCTATTCACATCCCAAATCAATACTTTTAAAATAGTTTAACCCATATATAACTGGTATAACATTTTTAATCCCTAGTTTTAAATCATAGAATTCAATTTCAAATCTTGAATTTAAGTTCAAATCAAATTATTTAACTTCGTATTTTATCAAGTTATTCAAAATAAATTTCATTTATGAAATTCCATTTCAAAAGCTTTTCACTTTAAACCCAATCCATTTCCAAAACATTTGAATTCAAATATTCAAATTTAAAACTATTCTCAAAAATCTGTGACTTAATCGATTTCCTCGTGAAATCCATATTGGTGTGTGTATAAGTGTGGTCCAGGGGTTTAACACAATAGTGCAACATCATTCAATCATCACAGATTAAAACACAGAAATATAGTTGATAAGCGATATAAACTATAACGCTCATTGTCCATTCACAGATTCACAGGTAGTATACAGATGTATCGTCAATAAATGAATAAAATTATTCATAGCACAATTCACAGATCAAAATATCACAAATCAGATAGGATAACCAATTCAAGGCATTTCATACAATATAAACATTCATAAGTAATGCCAAGCATTTAATAATTATTTATAAGCAGGATTAATTTAATTGTTTAATCCTAATTTATTCAAGCTATTTCCAATTTAATTAATTACTTATGAATTTATTATCCAATTCTGATTTATTAATTCCAAATCATTTGATATAAATTAATTTATCAACACTTTAATTAATTAAATTATTCTTAATCAATCATATTAATTAAATTAACTTTTGAACCCATTTGTATAATTAATTAACTTCTTAATTAATTATTTCAAGAAATTTACTCTTTAATTACTTACCATAAAGTAATTACACTTACACAATTTTAAAAATGGTTATCATTAATAAATCGGTCTAATTAATTGTTAAATTTAATCACATTAATTAATTATTGAAATAATCTTAGTTAATGACCCTTATTAACTATTAATAATTCTTTTTAATTACCATTCTTAAGAAATAAATCTTAGATAAATTATTATTAGTTAAAATCAATTTATCTTTAATAATCCATTGATTTATCTCTACTTATGAATTAACCTAAATTATTAATTTATAAATTAAATAAATAAGTCATTCCTTTTAAATTCACATATTAAAAGAATATTTAATCATTTAACTTATCTAACATTAAATTTATAAAACTTAATTTTATTTCAAAATCTAGAATTTCAATTTCTAGAATTCCAAGGTATGTTATACACTACTATATATAATATATTAACTTTAATTAATTTTCTTTAAAATTCTTAATTACCAATTAATTAAACACTTACTTATTTATTACTCAATCTTAAATTAATAATTTATAAATCTCAATCCACTTAGCTAATTTCAATTATCAATTTGTTGACATTCTTAATTACCTTGCAATATCATTTATCTTTAAAAATCATTTATCTTTCATTTTGAAAGTCTTCCTCCATAACTATAAATTAATTAGTTACCAACTTAAAGCTAAATGTAAATTAAAGTCAAACCAATTAAAATACTAACTAAGCCTAATACTTAACTGTTAAATTTACAAATACTCAGACTAGTTGTAAAATAATTTAAAAACTAAACTTGATTTGGCTTAACAATTAAACCCAACTCGAGAAAACCCACTGAGAAACAACCCACACAAACAAGACAGGTTATCAACCTGTAGCCAACCAAACAAGCCCAAACCCGAGTGCATTATCTTCTTCCCAAACTCCTCACTGATACACGTTGATATGTGTGCATATGCACCAGCGTTCGCCACCTCTCCGACCATCACCGTTGCCACTCGCAAGTCTTCGCCGACCACCTCGACCAAATCGACCACCCAGAGACCACATCGAACACCAAAATCAAAAACGAGGATTTGACGAACCCTATCTGGAATAACTCGATCGCCAAACCTATCTCGTCCAGGCACTTCAGACCACCGGCACTTCTGAAACTCCAGCCATGTCTTCATCAACTCGACAGCCACCATTACCCCAAAACTCGAGCAGCTCGATGCTCGATCGAAGACGAATGAATCGAAAAACAACCCCACGCTAAAACTAGGTTAAAAATTTTCAAAACCCTACCGCCGCTTCCACATCGAACTGGAGAAACTCCAGCTATTTTTCCCAACACCTCCGGAGGCTCCTTCACCCCCATGCAAAACCCCGAGCATGCCGGTCCACTTGATCACCCAAGAAACGACCATAACCCATTTTTGTTCAACTCAAAATTTCTCATTCAATACTTAACAAAAAAATGTGAATTTAGTTTTAAAAATCCTAATTTCAGATGAGAATTCAAGTTATAAACCTGAATTTATATTTTTAAGATGTTTGAAATCATCACTTATTTTCAACCCTTAACTGTTCTTAAGTATTAGAGTAGACTCTAATTCATTTAACTTAAAATTCAAGTTTAAAATTTTACTTTATAATCAAACAAACATAACTTGTTAAGATACTAAGTCCTAATTTCCAATGGATCAAGCAGAAAAGGTGTCCTACAGGTCTTGTTTTCAGCATGCATTCAATCATACAGGTATCTCTTCCATATATATATACTCATATCAAACATAAATCAAGCAATCGGTTATATATAAAAAAAAAAACTTAAGCTTTTTAACATGAAGTTACTCACAAGTCTGAGAAGAAGAACAGAGACAGGCATTTTATTTTCTTTGATAGTTTTGAATTTGTTGAAGCTTCAAACAGGCTGCAGACTTCAATCCACATCTTCTTTTCAAGTTGAAGTTGTCTCAGGCTTGATTTTTTTTTGCTTTGGGTTCTCAATTTTGAAATTCTTTTTACTGGCTTGCTTAAGTTTTGTTTTGAACAAACAACTACTAGTATGGATGTATCTAAATATGTGGAAACAGTTTTGTACAATAGGTGATGTTTGTATTCTTTCTTTTCCAGGCTTGCTAAGCAAATAAACGAGCTGGTATAGAGGATGTACATATAAAAGAGAAATAGTATTGAATAGGGAATGTTATCTTTGCATTAATTGCTCCATGCCTGGTTAACAGCCTACATACTTGAATATATTATATTTTTCTCCTTTAGTACTTGTTGCTTTGTACAAATTTTAATTGAAATTGAATTTGATTTGATTTCGAAATATATTAAACGACCAATCGGTGTAATAATAACGAAAGTTATTAAAGAGACCGGAATCGGTTATGGACATACTCTCTGTCTAAACCGAAAACCACTTTAAAAACTATACGCGGAGTGTGATCCAGAATGAAGTGGTTGGATTGATGTACGTGATGACCGAAGAAAGGGAACGATAATGGATAGCCTTGACACTTGTGTCAAATTGGAAATGACTAAAATAGGAGCCGTGCCGGGCTAAATGGGGTTAGCCACCTCGAGCGAACACACTTCTTCGTAAACTACTCATTACTTGTTATTGATTGGTGCACCCTCGTACTTTTGGGAGTGTTGTTTCGCGGTGTTGCGATCGTTGCGGCGATGCGTTTTCACCAGTCCGGATCAGGCAAACGGTAGTTTCACTACCTTGGGTATTGCCTCATGTGCCTTGTCATACTTGTATCTCTATATACGCGACCACTACGAATTTGTTTTGTGTTATACCTATGGAGTACTCCCTGATATCCCACTAATTTACGGTGGAGTTTACAGTGATGTATAGACTATAACGCTTATATAAAATGTGTTAAGGGGGATAATGGTAACGCCTTAACATTATTTTGATATTTATATTACTGATAGACATTATCTATTTAGCGTACACTACTACATAGTAGATAGTTTAACGGATCCTTAGAGGATGGTTATTCCAACATCCTTTGAGTTATTTGTATTTCAATTGTCATTTCACTTGAGTTGGATTTATTGATATAAGAATGTTAATCCTGACTCGAGTGTTTTGTGTTTTACTTTACGCTCAGACTGAGTAGTTCAGCTTTTGAGACTCACCTTTGGAGTTGGAGCTTCGCCTGAAGATCCAGCTATCTATCCAGCTTCCAGATATTCAGTTGATTTCAATGATGTATTCTGATTCTTGTATTTAACTATGTATTCGAGATTTCTGTTGTAACTTATTTAACTCTGTTATATATATAGTAGCTTCATGAACTACTATCTTTTGCTTCCACTGCATATTATTACTCTGTGTATGTGATTCTGTGATTATTTATTTACTGTATATCTGAGTTTTGTCAAATTATAATAAACAATTCGGTATTTTGAATTATTAAAGTCTGACATGTGCGGATGCGAATAGTACAAAATAGCGGGTCGTTACAGTTGGTATCAGAGCATTTGGGAGCTCTAGGCAAAACTTAGCATATAAGGTAAATGTATTTACAGAATCACTCTCATTCGAGTTTCAATTCCTTCCTTTTGACTCAATTCCTTTGGGTTTTGGAACGTTCCCTGCGGTTCCAAATTCATTTGTATTCCCCACTATTCATCTTCTTTCAATTCTGGAGCATCCCATAACTTCACTTCGAATGACCCTTTATAATGAACCGGCGGTCTCGCCAATCTTCGAATTATTTGAAAATGGGTGAAACTCCTTTATAAAAGGCATTGATTTACCGGAGATTTCTATGTCCTCGATTTAGATGCTTGTATCGTTTGTTATACCTGAATTCTATCCCTTGAAATATGATGTCGATTTGCCTCGAAATTCTGCATCGATCTTATTCTTGAAGTCACGGTCGGCCCGGTTAAGGTTGCCCGTGAATTAAATAAGCTTATCCATCTCCCAATTATGTTAATTGAATTATCTTCTGTTCGAACTTATTATCGAATCAAAATTCTCTTTGATTTGATTTCCATCAAATTTGAATCTCTATACTTATTTTGAAATCTATCCTTGTATCGTCGAGCGAGGAAGTGTATTTATAAATTAATGTTAAAAATGTTTTATATATGTTGGGTTGTTTGAGTTGTTGATGTTGATTTGGGTTTCCGATCGATTCGTCTGATCAACGCTATCGATAAGATTTTCAAAACACTTGAACAAAGCAAACTGACACGATATTATTTTCAAATTTGGTAAATAAAATAATTTTGAATGATTATATTATATATAAGTATATATTTTTCTGAAATTAAAATGTTAATGAATCTGTTGTTCGAAATGTTAAAATATAATTTTCATTTATTGTTTTATAAATCATTGACTATTTCATAATATAAATAAATGAATTTATAAAGTTTGGTTATAATTTGATTTGAAGTTTGTAATGAATCTAAATCAAGAATTTGAGAATTTAATTTCTGGCGATTTCAACTTTAGTTTTTAAAGTTTTAAATGTATACTATTTAAAGTATTTTTGAATAGAAATGGTTTTGAAGAATCTATAACTGTTTAAAATCAGAGCTCTTCTCATTTGTCGCTGGAAAATAATTTCGATGATGGCGGCCGCATCATCGACATTCATTTTTGAGTTTCGAATTGGAGAGACAAAATTCCTAGCTTGGCTACAGTTTTGTTTTGGAAATTAAATCGTTTTAAAATTTCTTAAGTATGATTTGATTTATATTTATAGATATATTATATTAATTAAATTTGATTTGATATATTATGAATATATATATATACATATTTATTTATTTATTTTATCTCTAAGTTGATTGAAATTAATCGGAATTAATTCTTAATTTTTTTTTATTTAAGGATGATTTTCAATGAAGCCAAAATTTTTGACTAGATACTTAACTTGAAATAAGTGAATTGTAAATTTCACTCGGATAATACTCAGTTGGATTATATATAACTTACCTAAATTTTCAAAAGTTAACTATGTAATTGAATATTATACAGTAGAAAATGATATCAAAGGAATTTTTAAATAAATTTGTGTAGTTATATTAAATGTAAATATACTTAATATAAAGGTGATAAGATATATTAAGTAGAATAAATTTAATAATAATTTGGAATGAAGAAGAATTAAATTTGTCGAATAAAATATGATTATAATAAATGACTATTCAAATTTATGATCTTTGAAATTGTTAATTTAAGATAATTGGATAATATACAATATAAGTTGTCTCTATAAATAAAATTTGAGTATGTGTAAAATGTTATACACTTAAAGTTTAATTATAAAATGGTTAATAGAGATAAAAAGAATGTTATGTTAGTTGAATAATAAATGGATTAATAAAATAAATTGTTGTTTGAAATAAATTTTGTAACAAACAATGATAACTTGAAAATAAAACAAGAGAATGAAATTCCTCGAGTTTAAAGTCAATTGTTGAATATAAATTAATTTAAATTGAAATTTATATGGTTTAAACTAATTGTTTATACTGTTTCTCAGTCTATTTTCTTCTGGTCGTTTCTATTCTCCTACCTCCTTCCTTTTCGGGGACGAAAAGTTTTGAGTCGGGGAGAGTGTAACAACCCGCAGACTTAACCGGTTTTAATAACGTTATTAATTGAAATTTTGTGTTATTTTAAACGATAAAATTTTGAAATATAAATTTGATATTTGGAATGCATCTAGTTAAACATAGCAACTGGTAAATTTTCGTCCGAAAATATGAAAGTTTATTTCGTGCGTAAATTCACTTCAATTTAATCAGTTAAAAAGCGATGAAAATAAAATGTTTTCGAAACATAAATATTTTTAAATAGAAAAATTCTAAACCATCTTCTGAGCAAACGTCATTTTTCGTTTTTCAAAATTCGGACATCTTTAGCTCCGTCGATATTATTTTTCTGTGTTTTTCATGCATTTTCCGCTAGTATAAAATTTGAATTTTTATAATTCAATCGTACCACCGATATCTATATACCGTTTTGATCGTCTCGTCGTGCTGATCTCTGCGGTATATTCGATTGTTAAATTTCTATTATTAGAATAGTTAATTTAATGTGATTTTTGATTAAATAGTGAAAGAAATAAAAATTTGTAATTTAATAATGAAATATATACTAAAATGAAATAGTGTAAAGGTTATACTTGGTTATAAATTGAATATATGAAAACAAATGTAGATATTGAATAATGTATGAAATAGCATAATAAATGGTGAATAAATAAAATCAATATTACGTAGGTAATTATAATATTTGATTGTAAATAATAAACCCTTACAAGTGTGATTAAAAGCAAAAGGGTAACAACAATTATGTGTTGTCTATTTTATTTAGTCTGTAAAATTTAAATTGGAAATCAATTTTAAATAAATGTTACATTAATGTGAAATGAAATACAATGTTTAGTAATTGTTAAATTTATTTACAAGGCAAATTAATGGAGATAAAAAAGTGAAACAAAGACAATTTGATTTATTGGGATTTTAAATTTTGATAAAATTGACAAATGTACAATAAAATGGGTGATAGTTTGTACAAACTAAAGATGGAAATTGGAGTATATTAAGGTAATGAAAGGTAAAACAAAGGTTAACTAGGTTTATAGAGTAGTAATAGATTTAATAAAAAGATTGAAATTAAATCAAATTGATTTACCGTAATTAATTATAAATAATTGGAATCAACTACAATTGGAATTAAACACTGCAATCGATAAGATAATTAACATTGAAATGATATACAAATTTGTTATAGATGATCATAGAATACTAGGTAAGCCAAAATGATAGAAATAGTGATTTATTAACTCTGAATTGAAAAAGCGATTTAATTTATTTATTATTAATTTATTTAATTAACGTTAATATAGCCATTTTGGAAACTAACTCGGATTTCAATGAAACCAGTTTCGTCGGATCCGCAATGATAAATTATCGAAAGATTACAAGTTTCGTAGTGATCAAACTTGTCGTTTGATCATACGGACTCGAAACGCTAGGTAATCAATTTAATTAAAATTAATTGAAATCAGTTTGTAATAAGCTGATTTTATCATAACTTCTTCATAAGATGAAATTAAGACTTAAAACCTGTTCCATTGAGTTTAAAAATGTTGAAAACATCCATTTTGATATATAGGATGACTTATTTTCGTTGCGGAGGCAAAACGGGCTTTTCGGGTCATTTATCGTTCCAACCCAAACCAAATTTTATACGTTCTTTCTATTTTTAGACCTGTCTATAAATAGCTTGTTATAAACCCTAGGTTATTTCTTATTTCTATTGTCTATACGTACATCTCTTTCTTAGCTCCTCATTCCAATGGCGGACAAAAACCTAATTTCCAAACCTCAAATTCAATTTCTAAACCAAGTCAAAAAAATCAAACTCCTCCAAACCTTATCGAATTATATATCATTTCGAAGCTCTCGACGAGCGTAATCTTCTACAACAATTCATTTTTCAATTCGATACATCTTTTGTCCAGAAGTTCAGGACGAACCTCAGCCGTTCAGATTTATAAACTATTTTAACCTATATTAACTATATTAAATCAATTTAACCTATTTTAAACCATTTAAATTATTTCAAAACTAATTAAACCATTTTAACTTATATTAAATTTAATTAATATATTTTAAAGCTATTTAATATATTTTAATTTTATTTAATCTATTTTAGATCTATTTAACTATTTTAAATCTATATTTACTATTCTAGAGTTTTTTTACTATTGAAAATTTGTTCAAACTATTTATAACTATTTAATACTATTTTCTTCTAAATTCCAAACTAAGTAAAATGGATGGGTTATATTCAAATTCTCGATTTTAAAGTGAATATGGTTAATGATGTTATAATCTAAGTTGGGATTTAAATGTTAACTAATTGGATATGGTGATTTTGAAGCCAAGATTGAACCTATTACGGAAGTACGATTTTGGAAGAAATTATGATTTTTGGGAACAATATGATTTTAAAAGTGAATATGATTTGAAGGTGAATATAATTTCGAAAGTGACGGTTTCGAGAATATGATATTTGATACAGATTGTGACTTGACTTTTGAAACATAAAAGAATCATCTGGTGTGTAATAAGCGATTGGTTGTTAAAGAGACCGGGATTGGATATTGTCATACTCTCTGCCAATACCGAAAACCACTTTGACAACTGTGTACGCGGTAGAGAATGAAGTAGGATGGTGGTGACGATCCTATATGAGGTATATACGTGGACCCGACTCACATGAGTTGGCATAAGGTGGCTAAAACAGGAAAAATTGACGAGCCAAGTGAGGTCGTTCGTCCGATCGGGCACACTCCATCGATATTATATTATGACTTTTGATTTATTTGGTGGTTACCCGTGATTTCTCGGGAGTATGTTCCAAGGTGGGCGGTAGTAGCTGCTATTCATTACCATCGGTCCGAAAGTGTAATTAGTATATCCACCCTGGCATTGCCTAGTTGTGTCGTGTCACCAACCCTAGCATGCCTTCTACGAGTTTGTTTTGTACCATACCTATGGAGTACCCTCAGACGGCGTCCAGTACGGGTGGGATTACGGTACTGTACAGACTATGGGAATATATAAAATGTGTTAAAAGGGAAAATGTAACGCCTTAATGCTATTTTAATACATTACTTTGCTATAGACACTATTATAATAGCATGTATTACTATATAGTAGATTGTTTAACGGATCCTTAGGAGATGTGAATCCCAATATCTTTTAAGTTACTGCACTCACGTTAGACAATGGATATGAGATGTCAAAAATCAGCAAACATCTCTGACACCGTCACACACATATTTACCGTTGATTTAACTTACATAGGATCATTTAGTTTTAACTTGAGTGTTTTGTCTTTTCAATTCGCTCATGTCAGCCAGAGCAATTTAGGATTTGAAGACTTATTCTGGAGGACGAAGACGAAGATTTATGCCACTACTATTTACTATATTATTATTCCACTGCATTCATACTGTTCCGCTGCGTTATTTAATTATCTCTGATATGTGTAACTCTGATTTTGTATTGTATTAGTACAATCAAATGCTTTGTAAACAGCTTCACGAACGGTTTTTTGATTATTATATTTTGCTATTCTGCTCCAAGATTCTGTTTATTTTTTTCTTGCTCTACCTTTTCTTATTCACCCTAATAACAATCCACCCTTCTATATGGTTTGAGTCTGGCATGTGTGGTTTATCATCGATTTAACCGTCCAAAAAGACGGGATGTTTCAAAACAGAGAGCCACCCTAGTTTTGTAAGCCGACCTAGTTGTGTAATTTAGATGCCTCCTTCTCGCTTAAACACGCGTTTCCTTCTTCCTCTCGAAAGAAATCAGTTTGTTGTTAAAAAATAAAAAAATAAAAAAGGGAGAAAGCAACGATTGAATAAATCGCAGCAAGCATCGCGTGAGCTCGACTTGAAGTAGAGGCTAGGGCTAAGGTTGCTGCTCTTCATATGCACGTGTCTCGAGATATTGGTCGTGTTGTTGGATTGCGTGAGTGCATGTGGATGAGGAGGAGCAGAGGAAGGTGAACGTGGGACATCGTACGCGATGTCGAAGTCAAGATTTTTGGGTGGTCGATGGCTGAGCTGTAGGCGTTTGCATAGAGGATTGCAAACTAGAGCGGAAGGGTTCATGTGTAGGGAGGAGTGAGGTGGCAACATTGGTCGAGAGTCAGGTCGATGGTTGTGCGCGTGGGGAAGTAGTCGAGCTTGTGTTGGTCGTACATGTATCCATGAAGCTTTATCGTGAGGAAGAGGTTAGGGTTTTAAAACGTATTGATTTATGTTAATTACTATAATTAGTATTATTATATTTTTAAATTTAGAATCTTATAAATGCTATATTTCATTCGTATGAGGTTGAAATCAAAACAAAACAAGTTGTGTTGCACTAGTGTAATCGAATATCTTGCATAGGAATTGATTTGGGATTTTTCGGAGTCAGTTGAGATTTTAGAAAATTTAAAATCTTGATGATTGGTAAAATAAAAATCAAGGTGAGTAAATCTCATTCTGTTTGATTAATAATTAAAATTATTTATTGGATGATTGGTTGAATGGATATATATTATTAGTTGAATGCTATTACATATATATGTATATTAGTGTATGTGTCTATATACATATATTAGTATATATATTAGTAGTTGGATATATTTCTCGCCTATTGGAGTGGATGAGACCCTATGCGCCCTGCATAATAGCAGATGATCCTATATTGCCGCGATAACCCGCCTCAAAACGGGATTAGTATTTTATGATTATATAACATCTGTGAATGCAGGGAAACAAGTTGGAGGGATCCAACTAGATTCCTCAAAATGTTGATTTTAATTTCATATATAGTGATATACGATTTGTGTAAATGATCTGATATCGATTATGTGGTGATTTGAATTTTTGGATGTTTGAAGAGCATTGGCCTTAATCATACCATAAATATTATATTTGGAATTTGAAGTAATTTAAAAGGAGATTTTGAATATAAGAATATTTATATCAAAATTTGGATTATTTTAAAAGACATTGATTTGGATATTGATTTTGGGTTTCACTTAACTATTTGTAAAAATATTTGAATATTTTATAATAATTTATATAGAGGATTTTTTAACAATGGATTTTAAAAATGATGTTTCTGAAAAAATATGGAAAAGAGTTAAAATCGATATTTAAAATTGATTTGAAAAATAAATGGAGTTTATAAAGAAATTTATTTATAAAATGGAATTTTCTAAATGAAATATATTTGTAAACAAGTAAAACCCAAATGAGTTATGAATTTACAAACGGTGCTTATTAATAAGGGAAATGATATCAGTTGGTAAATTGGGAATATAATTTCACAGCGTGAATTTATATCGAGATATGAAAATAGGTTTTGGAAGAAATAGTGGACTCTAATTTGAAAAGTGAGAATGGTTAGGGAATCAGAATGAAATCGATGTGTTGTGATTCGAGAGGGATTTATAAATTGAAATTGGTTATTGGGATTTTAAAAATATATTTTTATTAAGAAGTTAAGTTTGTTTTAAAATGAAAATTTTATATATTAAACTATGTAATTTAAAACTAGTTAGTGTTGAAATACTTTGAAATGAATTTTTCAAATATATAATATTAATTGAAATAAAATTCTAATTTTTATAATAAGCTTTGTAAATCGATTAGTTTTATATAAAAATGAATTGGAATTGAGTTATCGATGTTTATTTAAAGTTTCTGGATATTTTAAATACTTATTTAAACTTGTTTTAGAAATAAAATATTATTATTTAAATTACTAACTATATATATAGTTTTGAAAGTGATTAAAATTTATTTATAGATACTCTTGAGATCTGTAAACTGAGTTTTATTTAACAACTGAGATTTTATAAGAGAAACCTTATAGTGGAATTCTAGGAAACTTAAGGAAATTTTCGAGTCGTTGAAATAAAAGAACTTCGAAAGATGAACTAGAATTCATAAGGGAAGTTAAAAATGGGTAGCTGTAATTATAGACAAGTAAAATCGATTTTGGAAATATTAAAGGAAATTAATTAATGGATTTCAAGGACTTATAGAATCCGTTATAAATGAATTAATGGATTCACAAGTCAATTGTAAAGGATTTTGAGAAATAAGAAATAAATGGAATGTTTTCCTAAGTATTGAGAATAAAATGATTTTAGAGGAAAAATAGACCTATGAATATTTCCTAAGTATTGGAATTGGAAGAAAATATTTCTAAGTATAGAGATGGTGAAATTATCCTATTATGGATATAAGTATTTGAATTTGTTTTTGAAATATTTAAAATTGGAAGAGAATTGGATATATATATATATATATATATATATATATATCTTTGTAAAGATATTTTAAAATGAATATTTTGGAAAATTTATAATGTGGACCTAGACTGCTTATATGTGTGATTTGATAGTTAAATAACCGACTATCAAATTTGACCAAATTCTTTGATCGTTTCGAAGAGATCGGGATCATATTTAGTTATCCAAAAACCATTTCGATCTGCTTTGTACGCTACGAATTGTGATACCTCAAAGATAATGGAGACAGTGATCTCGAAGGTGATTCGGTTTGTTCAAACGGGAGCAACTTGTGTGGATGAATGCTATCATTGCATCATTGCTTGGAAGGCAATGTTAGCATTCCAAGTATGAATGCTATTCTGAAGGCAAACGTTGTCTAAAGCCGCATGAATCTGGAATGCCTAAAACATGGAAGATGCAACAGAGCAAAGGGGGTCTCTCCCAAGTACGATATGTTATCACTTTTCTAGATACCCTTGGATATATATTATTAAATTATGGATATGGTTATGCATGGATATGGTTCTCAGCTCCTCGTTCCAATGGCAGACAAAATCTAATTCCCAAACCTCAAATTCAATTTCAAAACCAAATAAAAAAAATCAAACTCCTCCAAACCTTATCTAATTATATATCATTTCGAAGCTCTCGACAAGCGTATTCTTCTATAACAATTCGTTTTTCAATTCGATACATCTTTTGTCTAGAAATTCAGGACGAACCTCAATCGTTCATAGTCCACAATCTCTATCCAACGGCGGATAGTCGATCAAACGACGATCGGAGGCTGCTATGAGGTAGAGGGTGTCGAGTAGTTTGCATCGGTGGGGTTCGTGTGTGCCAACCCTAATCGACGGTGACGTGAGCGGAGGGAGGCGACGTTCATGGCGGCGTGTTGGCCTATGGTGCGGCTTGAAGTGGGGATGCATTCGGCGGTAGCTGATCGAAGGGAAGTCGATCGTGGCGGTGCGTGTTTCTGGTCAAAGTTGCGTTCACGGCGGCTGTCTGGTAGCAGTTGTAAATCACGATTTTGAGCTAGGGTTCGGTCATTCTAAGCGATGCTGACGTGGCGGTGTAGTACCGATTTGTTCGTTTTATTTTAGTTATTTCATATTTTAAAATCGTTGAACTTATAACTTTAATAACTTTTGCATACGAGGACAGATTTAAGCATGGTTTTCTCTGCTAGGATCGTATTGGAATTCCAGACATTATTGCGCTTGTTTGGATGAATTATGAGATCATTTGAATTTTTATTTAAATTGGATTTTAATTCAATTTAAATTCAAAGGTGAGTGTTCTAACCCACTCACAACTTCTAAAATTTCTTATGTTCGTTAAATTAAATTTATGATGTGATTAGTAATTTATTTATGACTGTTTGGTAAATTCTGAATCATCATCTCAGTTAATTTGAATTTATTTGAACTAAATTGTTATTTAATTGATTATTGAATATAAACTGCCCATCAAATACCTGTTAAGGATCATCAGTTCTATATTGATATTGATTGATTGATTTGGATGATGATTGCGATGGATGTTGATTGTTGATATTAAATGAATGAATGTTGTATTTTTTATCGTTATAAACTGCAAGTTCACTATGGGTTGAAATGAAACATACCTGAATGATCTATAGATTAAGAAAAAATCGTTGTGGGTTGAAATAATAGACTCGATCGATTTTATGGATTTTATTTAATTCGAGATTACGGTTTGAAACGATATATAATCATAAAATTTTAAATTCCGAATTGAAATGATAAATATCTATATCACTTGATCCTAGCGTAGAGAATTATATACGGACACCGAATGGTTAAATTAGTGATTTAAAAATCCTTAATGGATGGTCTTATCTGGAACTTAAAATGGAAGTGAGACTTACTTAAGTTTAGTTGGATTGAATATTTGTGTCGTTGTACAAACTAAAAGATTAATTAACTCTTACTGCAATGGATGAATCTTAGCTATGTTTGAAGTAAAATATATTATTGGGAAGATTTTCATCCAAATAAGCTTCCTATTTTATCTGAGAAAGACGAAATTATTTGGCAAGATGTGGTATATGAATGGAAACTTACAATTTATTCTAACTGCTCCAGCTTTGGTCACACCGAATCTCACCGTCAATTCAACCAATTCAGATTATTAACATAGGAAAAAATAATCATTCATTTGCAAATTACTGCCATTTCACATCATGATTTTTATATTTTATAATAATGGATAATTAGTATAATGTTCTAATTATTTATATATTATGATTTTTTTTTCCAGGTAGCTCACTTAGCAGAAGACAATTGAACTTGAAGCATCAATGGGTAAAAACGAGAAAGATTTAGGAGAGTTAAAATATAACTATCCTATATATATATATATATATATATATATATATATATATATATATATATTACATGTATATTTTTTGAGTCTGATTGGTGAATCTGACATGATATTTGCAAAAGTTAAAAGTTATAAAGAACCATTTACAATTGAATGATGGTTTTAGCTGTTATTTTCTATAGTTGCAAGTAGTGTTTATAGCTAGAAAATTTGTTAGTGTGCTAAATGCATGGACAACGCACCGATATTGATAGATCCAATTGAATACCCAGTAAACAACTGTTTTATAAATCTAGTGAGATTTCTTGTTTATGAATTAGTGTATGCCCATTTTACTTTGAATTTAAATAAGTTGTTTTAGTAATAGAGGGAACTTGTATGTATATGCTTGTATATTAGCAAGATAATCTCATTAAGGATTTAAAGGAAATAACAGTATGTGTGTATTGCAGTTTAACCTTCAAGCTCCTTCAAGCTTGTAGTAGCCTTAGTCAAATAGTGGTGCGAATATGGTAACTATTTTATAAATAGTTACCTGTTTAACAGTATTGCAATTGCAACAGAATCCAGTTATATCTTGTCAAAATCTGACTAATGGGGAAGATAAATATCAAACAAAATGGTGTTGATCCAGATCATAGTCTAATTACACCAAGAATTGGTTCATAGTAAACATAAAATTTAACTACGTGCATGCAATCTAGATTAAATTCTTCTACAGGCTTAGGAATAAGTGATATAAGGATATCATTGACTACATCTCATTAACAGTGTAGTACAGAAGATTATCCCAGACAGTTTAATGCAAAGACAAATTCATATAAATATGAATGGAATAATGAATTGAAAACAAAGCAAATTCATAGTCTTAGATATAGACTAGTTGAACTTGCGTTTGGAATCAAAATGAAAAGATTTGAGTATGTATTAACAAACCTGAAATATTTTTTACCTTCCAAACGGAACGGAAATGGAAGAATAATGTTATATGTACGACTGGAAAACACAATGGCATTTATCAACAAGTACAACGACTAACATAATGAAGAATAATGTTACTTGAACTTGCCGCTTATTAATTTTCTTGCACGATTCTTTCCTTTTCTTCCATCTTTGTAGCCAATAATGTCTTAGGTACATTACTCTCATTATCGTTAGGCTCACTGATTATAAATCCTTTTGTGCTTTTCTTCTTCCTCTTGCCTTGCTGCAATTATTCATCATTTTTGTTCCAGATTCAATCATATCATCCATAATAATATTTTTACCCTTCCTTATCACTGATGTCCTTCGCTCATTATTGTCAGATGTCATTTCGGTGAACGATAAAAATGTTCAGATGTAAGCAATAAAAATGTAACACAAAAATCATCCAATTAAGTTCAGTTGAAATTTAAAGCATCAATTAAGCTCAATATTGTCAGATTTCACTAAATTCAACATGAATTCTCAAATCTCCAATAAAGGACAATGCATGCTTGCTGGTTTATTTTATAGATACAACCTGCTTAAAGATCTTTACGCATGAATGCTCATTTCATAATTTAACTTTATGATTGTGTAGATTAATGAGTTGTACCTTTCTATCATGAATATATAGTATTTTTATTAAGTCCGAGAATTTTATTTTCGTTCAATTTTCCTAGATTATTTATTGTGCAGAATTTTTTTTTCCATTCAATTATGATTTATTTTCAAGGTCGATTGTTGTTTGGGCTCTTTTCTTCCATTTTAATGTTTCAATTAAAGCATATGGTTAAAATTTCTCATTATAACATGTTTTTGTGCTAAATGCATCATGTTTTTTTTATTTTTCCTTTCATAAACAAATATTTAATTTGGACATAGTTGATGAACTACATTAATGGTATATAACATGAATATGTAAAGCTATTGCCAATTCTGAGCAATGAAAATTCATTTTGTTTTGTGAATATTAGCACTTCAATATAAACCTTCTACGTTCTGTTACGCTTTATTTTTTAATCAACACGTAAGATGATTATGTTTGGGGAGGTTTTCTTTTTATTTACATGTAGATTTCAATTTGAACTTACAATTAAAGCTTTCGAACATAGCATGCTTATTGCTTAAACTACATGATCCTTCTTTACTATTACTTATTGGTAGACTGGTTTTTTATATAGTCTCTACATCTTACATCTGAATATATGAAATCTGAACAAGCACATAGACAAATATATAGCATAGCTGTTTTAATTATTCATGTTGAATTGTTATTTTTAGTTAACCAAATGTATGGCGTAGCTGTTTACTCATTATGCTTTCGTGGAATATTTCATCTGCCAATTGTTGGTGTAAACCAAAATTAAAGAGTCGTGTCTGCTGATGTGAAAAGTCATGTCTATTCGAATAAAGAGTCATGTCTATTCGAATGAAAAGTCATATCTGTTCAGTGAAGAGTCGTGTCCGTTCACTGAAAAGTCGTGTCTATTGAAATAAAGAGTCATGTCTATTAAGTAGACGTCATGTCTATTGAAGTGAAAGGGTGTCTATTCAAAAAGGTTATGTCCGTTTGTAAGGGTTGTAAACCACTATATATATGTGGTCATTTTGTTGTGTTATATTAAAAAGTTGTAGGCAAGAAAAAAAGCAAGTTATATAAAAATTGTTATAAAAAAAATTGTCTATCCTCCTCTAAAATTATAATTCTCTTCTCTTTTCTATTTTAACAAATTGGTACCAGAGCTTGGTTGAAAAATGTCAAACAATCTTGTCTCCCTTATTCCTCGATTCAATGGTGAAAAGTTTGATTATTGGAGCAATCTAATGAGGCTCTGTCTTGAATCTCAAGACTTGTGGGCAGTTGTTGAAGGTGTTGGTGCGCCGGAAGATGGCACGCAACTCACAGTTGCCCAAAGAGATCTTCTGAAAAGCAAAAAACAGAAAGATCGGAAGGTTCTCTTCCAAATCTATCAGACACTTGAAATTCAAGTTTATGAGAGAATTTCAAAAGTTGCAAATGCTCAGGAGGCTTGGAAAATATTGAATACAACGTATTCTGGCCAAGATCAAGTAAAAAAGTTCGTCTATAGTCGCTACAAGCTGAATTCATAAAGCTAGAAATGAAGGATAGTGAGAAAATCTCAAAGTATTCACTACAAGAAAAAGCATTTTTAGTTGCACTTATTAGTAGGGTTTGTTATCTAAGTGCAACCAAAAAGTTATCCAAATGCAACCAAAGTTCTATGGAATAAAAAATTAAAAAGGATTGCCACTAGTTGATGCAGGAAACAACAAAGTTAACGCAGCCCGCACAAAAACTCTTTCTCCGTTCTCTTTTTGCCTTTTTCAATTGGCGCGACGGCACTTAGAAAATTTTCCCTTTTCCCTCCTTCCCAATCCACTATCTGTATTTTACCAAAAACCCTATCAGTTAATTAAAAACACTATCTACTATCCCAGATTTTCCCTCAAACAAAATTAAAGGTGGCCAATGCGAGAACCAGATCGGAGCTAAGTTCTGGGAGTGGTATGCGCCGAGCATGGAATCGATTCAACTGGGAAATACAACGGCGACTCGGATCTGCAGCTTGAAAGAATCAACGTTTACTACAACAAAGCAAGCTCAAGCAGGTTCGTGCCACTCGCTGTCTTGATAGATCCGAAGCTGGGTACTATGGATGCAATCAGATCGAGACCGTATGGACAGATTTTCAGAACCGATAACTTTGTTTTCGGACAGAGTGGAGTGGGTAATAATTGGGTGAAGGGTCATTATACAGAAGGAGCAGAATCGGTTGATTCGATTTCAGATGTTGTTAGGAAAGAGGCGAGAATTGTGACTGTTTGCAAGGTATACTATTTTTGTTGGTAGTTTAGCATCAGATCTATTTATTTTAGACCACTCTAAGTAGATCTGGTGTAAATTACAACAACTTATATTCCTTAATTTGTTATATCTGTTGTTTGGGTTGTTGAGTGAGAAATTAGGTTGCAGTTAACTTAATAATGATAATATAATAATTAAGGAGGGAGTTTATGTTGCTATTATGCTCGTATGAGACCTTAATATCCAGTTTCTCGAGTTCAGATTATTTTCATTGATCTAAATTACTACTAAGATAACTAAAACTTGTAGTCCGTGAAGCTTTGAAAGTATTGTATAAAGCACTAGGTTGCACCATATTGCATGATGTGGATGTTACTGACATGCATCGACATCGTTTTTTAAGGAATATGAAATTTGACCGTATCATCTTGAAATTTCCTTATGTTGGCCATAATCACTTCTTTGGTGAAACAAGTACAATACTGATCAGGTACTTGAAAAAAAAAACAGTTCTTAGACCTAATAAGCCATTCAGTTTTCACATGCTATATTGCTATTAATTTTTTAGGAGACATAAGGAACTAATGAGGGCTTTCATTGTAAGTACTGCATGTATTCTTCCTGAAAAGGGTGAGGTCCATGTATCTCACAGAAATAATTATCCCTACAGTGAACGGAAGTTTACAAAATTAGAAATGAAAGTTGGTTTATATTTGATTAGAATGGAGGATTTCATCAGTGAAAAAGATTATCTGGGTTATCATAATAAGAGGGATGGTAATGTATCTGAAGTTGGTGATCTATCAGAAAGTATTAATAATATTTGTATTTGAATGCTCAAAATGTGTTTGTCAGTGTAACCATAGGAAATTATCATTAATAGTGTTATATTCATCATAGTTATGTTCTAACTTTGACGCTATGATATGAGCTTTTAGTTTGTCTAGAGAAAAATGTCTGATTTTTTTTAAATTTCAATAATCTTGCTAATGAAGTTCATTGTAGTTATGCTGAAGTGCATGAGCAATCCAAGCTCCCTCAATGTGGGGTATTATTTTTAGGATACTTGCCGATACATTGAGGATTTTTTGTGAATGTACCATGAAACTCAAGCTGTAACTAATGACAAAGGTAGGTTATGTCTACTTAGTTTGAAACTATATGATTTAGTATAAACCTATCTCAGTTTTTGCAGAGGCGATGCCGAGTTAGAAACTCGAGCTAAAACATTACATAATAGTTATGTTGTTCAGTTAGCAGATAAGTTAATCAAGATGTAGCGCTCCAACTACTTTAACATAAAGTAATTTCATTCCATAATTTTAAGGATCCACTCATTTCCTGTTTACAATATACTTTCTTGTGCCTTGAATTTATTTAAAATGTGATTTGATGTAGGTTAGTAACACTACATACAATTATTAGCTACACTGATCTAATCAATTTATCAGACACAAATATAATAATTCAAATTTGATTTTGAAACTTCACTACAGAAAAAAGGCAGTTTATATTCAATTTGATAGTGTCTAATAATGGCCTAAGGTATCACTAATATGATAGTTTATACTGCTTGTTGTTAGTTCCCAGACATTATCAAGAAATTTCAAAGGCTGCATAAAAACAAATTTTTGTTTGGCTAAAATATATGTTGCATTACACTTTTGTATGTACAAACTAGAGTTACATTATAATCTCTGTGTGTATAATTTTTGCATTGTACTGTAATATACTAACCTTAACCTTTTTAATTGTATAGTAAAAACAATAAAACAATAAATGAAATAATCTTTGTTACCAGAATAGGAGATAATTGACATAATTGCCTCGTTTTCAAACACAAGATTGCACTTAGTCTGTAACTAGTTTGAGCGTGCATTTAGAGTCCTCATCGTCAAGATAATTAGATCTTGCATTGGCAGTGAACAATTGGGAAACAAGACAAAACAAAGCAGCATCAAGAGCCAAAAAATACCACCACCAAATAACCCAGTTTTGCCATAGGGCGGTCCATCTCAAGATTACGGTGCACATTATGACTGTGATGGAACCTTCAGTTATAGTCCCTCATAGCAGCATCGCCTCTGCAAAAACTGAGATAGATTATGAAAATGAAATACTGAGATGATAAACCTTTGAACTATATCATTCAGTATATGTTATATACAATATAAAACAGCAAATCCCCAAACAATAACCCGATGACCCTATATGTATCCGGCTTTAACATAGCAGGATAACCTTATGTTTTAAATCCACATCATCCACATCTGTTTTTCTTCTTCTATGTGCATATGGTTTCTTGGTCTGGTTTTAAATGGTGGTGTCACAGATATTTCTTTTATATTTTATTTTTGATTTAAACTTTTGCACTGCAGGTTTCCATGTATGCCACTCTCTTGAAGGTGGAACAGGATCAGGCATGGGAACTCTTCTCATTTTAAAAATCAGAGAGGAATACCCAGACAGAATGATGCTTACATTTTCTGTGTTCCCATCTCCAAAGGTTTCTGATACTGTTGCTGAGCCCTACAATGCAACTTTATCAGTTCATCAACTTGTGGAAATGCTGATGAGTGCATGGTTCTCAACAATGAGGCTCTTTACGATATATGCTTCAAGACTCTTAAGCTCACCACACCAAGCTGTAAGAGCTTGTTATATTCATTGATATTTATTTGAGTATGTCAAATCGTGTTCCATTATTTCTATTGCTATTTTGCAACAAATTACAATTTATTTACTATTGTTATTCTAATTCCTAAGCTCATGCTACATCGTATATTTACACTGTTGGAAACCTGAATCACCTAATATCTGCATTATGAAGTTAAAATTTAAAAAAGGGAACAAAGTCACCTGTAGCATCAACTTTGGCATCAACTTGTTCTACTTTCTCTATAAGTTTCAAACTTTTTTCTGAATTATTTTTCTTGTAGTATTTGTTTAGGAAAATATGGTTTTCCTTTTGAAACCGTGTGAATTTAAAAATATATTTGAACTTCTCAAAAGAATATTTCATTTGGATAATATAAATACTAATTTTATTTTCATTTAAATATCAAATGAATATGCGCAAGTTATTTGAGATATCCAAGTAAATAGTATTTGAATACAAGTTTTAATTTGTTAGCTATGGTTACTTTATTATGAATTATAGTCTAGAGTTCATGTATTTCTACAATAGTGTATACATATAAATACAATAGTTAATTTTGTTTGGTAGCTATTTTGTTTGTTGATCACACACACACACATATATACATATACATACATACATACATACATACATACATATACATACATACATATAAATATATATATAATTGTATTTTGTGAATGTATAAAGATTGGTTACCTCCCAAGAAGCATTTGACTAAGATGCCTTTTATTTGACTTGCAGATGGGTTTGAGATGAGCATTGGGGTTAACCATCTTGGTCATTTATTGCTCGCTCGCTTCTTTATAGCTTGAAGGAGTCTGATTATCCTTCTAAGTGCTTTATCATTGTTGGCTCCATTACAGGTATTTATTTCCCTATCAAATTATGTTGCTTATCACTAATCTTTTTAGAAGTTTTGTGAAACAGTATTGGTTTAATAGAACAAGTTTTAAGTAAAGAAATATGTTGTTATATGTGTATGTATCCAAACAAACAAAAAAATCTACTTTTACATTTGTATATTAAGAACAATAAAAAGGAAACAAATGCATATATATATATATATATAAAGTAATTAATATGTTGTATTTAAAAGTAGGTGCCTGTGACAGATCTGGTAAGTGAAAGTGAACAATTATGTGAGAGAATGTATTCAATAACCATACACATATATTTAAAACTGAAATTTATATTTAGTACGTTTATAAAAATTAACTATGTATTTTATAAATTAACAAGTTTATAATAATAATAATAACAAATTTATACAAATTTATAACTGATATATTGACTATTGAATTTTAACTGATACGTTTCCATTGTCTAGTTTATGTTCTAACTATCAAGATATCGGCCATCGTTACTCTGTGTGTATTGGGTATTGTTGTACTTCTGTAAAGAAATTTCTTTTGCTAGGAAATCAAGATGTATTCAAAAATTCATAAAGTCAGAAATAAATATGTAAAATTGTTATCGTACTGAACCTTTTTCAGGGTGTACTACTTGGTCTTTCCAATTCTGCTGGCTTGTTTCTCTAAGTTACCTTTTCATTTTTGGTTGATTTATTAGTTACCTTTATATGAGTGAGTTTTGTTCCTGTTGTCATCACTTGTATTAATGTCATTCTACATCATTCATAGATATCCAAAATTAAAGTTAAAAATTCAAGCATCATCCAATTCAACTATTTTTGATATTTAACTACTACTGCTATTTTTGCTTTGGTAGGGTAAAGAATGTTCGAAAGTGGGGAGCACACCTGAAATGGTAGAAACACTTGTATTATTCTCTATTTATATAACATCATTTGGAGTTTAGTTTTTAATCCCAAGATAATTTTTGGTTGAATAATTGTAGAACAGGGACAACATGTGTGAGTTGTTGAATTGGGATGGAACGGATGAAATTGGGATGGAACATGTGTGAACTATTTTTGATATTTCGAAGCGAAGACTGTCGACAACAAAGAACTATTGGTAATCAAGCAACGAACATGAATTTAATTGTTATATATGTTGTCGTATTTTGTTAGTACCATTTGTGGAAACTTGTCTGTGAATGCTTGTAGTATGTGACTTATTTTGTTGAAAAACTACTATCGAATTGACTATGGATATTATATTTGATTGTGAGATTAGCATGTTTTTGCAATTATTTGAATATGATGATCATATGATTGATTGTTATATATGCTAATTATTTGATTTAATTGTTTGTTTGAATATATGAAATTATGTGATTGATCGTTCGTTTTAATATGAATAGTATATAAGCGATTGCTGGAAAATGGTATAAACCATCAACCGTAAATAGTAGCATTTAAAATATGCTACCAAAAAACCAATAACTTTTAGTAGCATTTCAGAAATGCTACAGAAACAAATGTAAACTAATATAAAAATTATACAGTTGCATTTTAAAAACGTTTTACTGAAAATCAAAAAAAGCATATAAACAAAAAATGCAACCAAAAAATGAAGACTTATGTTAGCGTTTTTTTAACCCTACAGAAAAAACCTATAGCTGCATTTAAAAGTGATCTTTGGTAGCTTTTTTTAAATCCTACAGAAAATACCTATAGTTGCATTTAAAAGTGACTTTTGGTAGCGTTTACTACAACGCAACAAAAAGTTTTAGACTTTTAGTTGCATGTCGTATAGCAGCGTTCACCAAAACGCTACCATAAGTTATGGTAGCGTTTTTTCAATGCTACCAAAAGTCTTTTCTGGTGTAGTGATTTTACTCGTCTCACTTCCGTCATAAATCATACGGCTTCAAACAGAGAATTCGAGACCCAAAGAGCCGTCAAAAAAATTCTACGGAGCCTACCAATCAAGTTCGATCATATTGTGGTTGCAATTGAGGAATCAAATAATATTGCTTCACTCTCTCCTGAAGGATTGCAAGGAAGGCTGGAAGCTCATGAGGCTAGAATCTTGATGAGAAGTAAACAAACAAATTCCTCTCAAAATCAAGCCTTAAAATCTCAATTCACATCCACAAAATGTCAAGGCCCATCCTATGGCAAAAGTAACAGCAGGAATAGTGGAAAACGTAAAGAATCAAAGGAGGAGAAACCATCATTCCAAAATAACAAGGCGTGAGGGAAATTCAAAGGCAAAAAACCATATTTTGAATGCAATTTCTATCACAAGCCGGATCATAAAGCAAATGATTGTTAGGAGAAACATCCTGAAAAGAAGCCAGTTGTTGGTTTCATGCATAACAAAGCAGAAAAATCTGAATCTTTGTTGATCGCTTCGGATGGAAATGTTGAAAACGTATGGTACTTGGATAGTGGTGCAAGTAGGCATATGACTGGAAATAAAAGCCTATTTTTGAGTCTTGTGGAAGCTGATGATGGTCAGGTTACTATTGGAGATGAAAAATCATACAAAATTCAAGGTGTTGGTGAAATTTCTTTCAAAACCAAGGCTAGAAAAGTTGGAAAAATGTCGGAGGTTCTTTATGTACCAGGCATACGCAACAATCTTCTTATCATCGGTCACTAGCTGAAGAAAGGATTTGATTTTTGATTCGTTGGAGATCAATGCAGCATGAAGAAGAACGACCAACAAGTGGCAAACATTGTGATGGGATCCAACAAATTATTTCCAATCAAACTTGATATCGTGAGCAGTACGTGCATGATTGCTGCTTCTAGTGATGAAGTTTCCAAGTTATGGCATGAAAGGGTTAGGCATTTAAACTTTCGGAGTTTGAAGGAGACGTCTACCAAAGAAATAGTCCAAGGGCTGCCTAAACTTGATGTGATAAACGAAGCATGCGAGGAATGCCAATTGAGAAAACAACATCGTGAATCTTTCCCATCCAAATCGAAGTGGATTTCTCAATCACCTCTGAAGCTTGTTCACACCGACCTCTGTGGACCAATGCAAGTGCCATCGCTTGGAGGCAGCAGATACTTCTTGTTATTTGTTGACGATTACACAAGAAAAATTTGGGTTTAATTTGTCAAATAAAAATCAGAGGCCTTCTCTTGCTTCAAAGAGTTCAAATTTCAAGTTGAAAAGCATTGTGGTCATCAAATAAAAAATCTAAGGAGTGACCGTTGAGGAGAATACATGTCCTCTCAGTTTGAAGAATTCTGCCAAAATCATGGAATCTGCCATGAGTTAACTGCTAGGTACTCACCTCAACAAAACGGAGTCACAGAACGCAAAAATCAAACAATAATGAATATGGTCAGATGCATGTTGAAGAAGAAGAACTTGCCTGCGTGTTTTTGGGCTGAAGCGGTCCTTGTGCCATTTACTTAATCAACCGATCACAACGAAGAGCTTAAAGGATTCCACTCCAAATGAAGTCTGGTATGGCAAGAAACCAAATGTTGCTCATTTAAAAACTTTTAGTTGTCTTGCATACTCTCATATTCCTGATGCTTGAAGATCGAAGCTCGACGACAAATCTGAAAAAGGCATTTTCATCGGTTATAGCCAAAGGACTAAAGCTTACAAGCTTTACAATTCGAAGACGAAAAAGATGATTATCAGCAGAGATGTTCGCTTTGATGAAAATGGCTGTTATAATTTTTCAGATTTTGCAGAATTACCTGGATGGAAAACTCTAAATCTTGAAGAGGAAACTTCTTTGGAACAAGGTGTTGATGCTGATGTTGGTATTGAAGAACAACAGCCTAAAAATAATGGGGCTGAGCAGGAGAAAAATTCACCACCAACGATGGAAAGAAGGACGCGATCCTTGAGAGAAATCTATGATGCAACCGAAGAAGTTAACACTATGGATCATGTATATTTTGAATTTTTTGCGGGGGAAGATCCAATCACTTATGAAGAAGCATCAAAGGAAGAAAAATGGGTAAATGCAATGAAGGATGTAATCAAGTCTATTGAGAAAAATGGTACGTAGAAGCTTACCACTTTGGCTTCACACAAATCAGCCATTGGTGTGAAATGGGTGTTCAAAACCAAAACAAATCTTGATGGCTCCATCAACAAGTACAAAGCACATTTGGTTGCGACGGGGTATAAGCAAAAGGAAGGGGAAGATTTCAATGAGGTATTCGCTCCTGTCTCTCGACTTGATACAATTCGATTGTTGATTTCTCTTGCTGCCCAAAATGGCTGGAAGCTGCTGCTAATGGATGTGAAATCAGCTTTCTTGAATGGCTTTCTTCAAGATGAAATTTATCTTCAACAACCTCCTGGTTTTGTGAAGAGGGGCGAAGAGGAAAAGGTGTATAAGCTGCGGAAAGCTTTATATGGGATGAAGCAATCCCCCCGTGCATGGTATGATCATATCAATAATTTTTCTTGAAGAATGGCTTTGAAAGGTGTCCTTTTGAACACACTCTTTACATGAAGAAACATTCTAAAGGAGGTTTCATGATCGTGAGTTTATATGTGGATGATCTGATTTTTACTAGAGACAATATGGAGATGTTATCTGAATTCAAAAATTCAATGATGAAGGAGTTCGAGATGACGGATTTGGGAGAATTACATCATTTTCTAGGGATAGGTGTTCAGCAATCATAATGTGGGATTTTTATCTTGCAAGAAAAATATGCTACTCAAGTATTGAAGAAGTTCAATATGATGAATGCAAATCCAATTTCAACTCCTTGTGTTGTGGGTTTGAAATTGTGCAAAAATGGTGAAGGAAAGTTTGTGGATCCAACTATTTTTCGAAGCCTAGTTGGAAATTTGATGTATCTCACTGCTACAAGACCCGACGTCATGTACGAAGTAAGCTTGATTAGTAGATTCATGGAGATGCCTTTCTCAAACCATTGGGAAGCTGCAAAAAGAATTTTACGATACGTCGAAGGAACTATTGACTATGGCACTTTCTATGAAGCTCGTGTGCCTGTGAAGCTTTTTGGATATACGGACAGTGATCTAGATGGAAGCATCGATGATTGAAGGAGTACTTCGGGTTATGCATTTGACCTTGGAAGTGGAATTATTTCTTGGTGTTCAAAAAAACAACCAGTTGTGGCACTTTCTACCACCGAAGCGGAGTACATCGCAGCATCTCTAGCAGGATGTTAAACTTTGTGGCTAAGAGGAATTCTTGAAAATCTAAGCTTCAAGAAAAAAGATCCTACAATCATTTATTGCGACAATAGTTCTACTATCTCTGTCTCAGAGGATCCTATTTTACATGGAAGAGCAAAGCATATTCGTCTACGTTTCCATTTCCTACAAGAACTCGTTCGTGAAGAAGAAGCGAGTCTTGAGTATTGTCGAAGTGAAGAACAAATTGCTGATATCTTCACAAAGCCGCTTGGAGGGACTGCTTTCTCAAGAATTGTTGCTGCATTGTGTGTTCGAAGAAATTTTGGTTTAGGGGAGGCATTGTTGGTGTAAACCAAAATTAAAGAGTCCCGTCTGCTGATGTGAAAAGTCATGTCTATTCGAATGAAGAGTCATGTCTGCTGATGTTAAAAGTCATGTCTATTCGAATGAAGAGTCATGTCTATTCGAATGAAAAGTCATACCTGTTCAGTGAAGAGTCGTGTCCGTCCACTGAAAAGTCGTGTCTATTGAAATGAAGAGTCGTCTCTATTAAGTAAAAGTCATGTCTATTGAAGTGAAAGGGTGTCTATTCAAAAATGTTATGTCCATATGTAAGGGTTGTAAACCACTATATATATGTGGTCATTTTGTTGTGTTGTATTAAAAAGTTGTAGGCAAGACGAAAAGCAAGTTATAAAAAAAATTGTCTATCCTCCTCTAAAATTATAATTCTCTTCTCTTTTCTATTTTAACATCAATGCCTTATTTAGTTAGCTGTTGCTCATTGTGCTTTCGTGAAATTGTATAGTCATTCTTCAATATGATATTCCAGTTTTGATTAAGCTAAAATTGTTTGTTATTGTATTTCATATTGAATAGCATGCTATAATTTAACCTCATATTCATGACAAGTGTTTGCTGATTTCAGACATCAAAGTTAGCAATGAGACATTCGAAGAGGCAAACTTCAGCTGCAATTGTAGCTTTTCGAGCAAAAGATAAGACTGATGGTTTAAAAATCAATGAATCTAGAGATGCTAAAGCTGAAGTCGTCCATACTCTTCAAATTTTAAACACTACTGTTAGAAGATCGCCATGAAAGCATGCTGAAATGCAGCCTCCACCTGACAAAATTCAGCCTCCAAAAGTCATTCCTGGCCCTAATTCAACCGACTCTCCCAATGTTACCCCCATAAACACAGACTCAACCAACATCATGAATGCCTTGAACAACTCAAGTTTTTGTGATGATGGTTTTCAACTAGATATGGTCACCAAAAAAAGAGGAAAGACGACGATGAAAACATTTTTTGTGACGCCGAAGGATAAAGCCGAAGTTGAATTCAACGATTGAGGTCAACCAATTTGTTTCAATTCTAAACATTTGTCATCTTATCTTAATACCTTAGCAAGGAAAATGATACCGGTGACTCTTACCAAATGGAAAAAAGTCGACAAGGACTTAAAGAAAGATTTATGGACTTGTATTCAGGTATGAAAAAAATTTCAATTTGGATATTAACTGTTACCACATGCTTTTTCAGGCTGCAAAGTCAATGTGTGTATAGGCTTTTCCTATATTTTGGTAAAAATAAATGTTCTATAAAAAATAAGTCCTGAATTCCTAATTAAAAAACGCATATCACTAGTCGATAAATTATTTAAAGCAAATGAACTGATTTAATCCAATTGATTAATAACTAACCTGATTAGTAGTTGAGCATACTAGTCATTGTTTTTATTATGAATTGTTAAAATGTTGATGCATTTAATATTTATCACTTGGAGCTTGTTTGCTAAATTATTGTAATTAGTTTTATTACATGGTGAGTCAAACTTTATTGTCTTTTGTTTATGATTTCTAAATTGAAGCAATAATATTATAAATTGAATTTAGGGAAAATTAGCCTGAGTTATTGGTTAGAGAACCATAATCGTTTGTTGTGTGGTTATAGACTCAGGTTGCTTGTTGATTTGTTGCCTGATACAAGTTGTATGCACTGTGTGCTATGTGTTTTAGTTGTTGTGACATGTTTCTTAACTCAAAAGAACATAATCACCTAAATTTTGTCACTGAGATAATTTGGTAGTTATGCACTTATTTTAGTTAAGATGGCTGACATTTAATTGCAAAGTTTAGTTGCTGAAATATCAATATGTTAGCCTGAAAGAGAAAAATATGTCTGTACATATGACATGCTGACCTTGAATATGCCTGTGTTAATATATGTGATGTGACGAGTTTTCTTGATTTCAATACACAAAACAACATGGTTGTAGATTATCATTTCGATAAGTAACTTTTGTTGGCCAGAAACCAAGTGTGTGTATGTTGACTTTAATTATACATATAGTAGCATGTCATGATTTAGCTATACAGCATCATATTCACATAATTTAAAGCTCACAATTGTATGTTTCATGATTTTTAATTATACACAGTTCTACACAATTGCCTGTAAATATGACACGTCAGTTATACATGGTTATACACCGCGTCTTGTTCAGTTATACCAATGTTATGTTGTATTACAATTAAATTTTTGTTGTGCAGACAAGATTCTAGGTGGATGAAGTATACAAGGATTTGTTTATTAAGATGTTGGGACTACGATGGAGAGACGCAAAATCAAGATTGATTTCCACTACAAAAGTAGCATCTACTTGTCCTGACTCTTTCTCTAGAATAGCCATGTTAAAATTGAACAATATAGACAATGTTTAAGAGTGGAATGAATTTGTGAAGGAAAAACTATCGGAGAAATTTGAGGTAATAAGCTGTATTTTATTCATTATAAATTAAAATTAATTTATAGTTTATTAATGAATTTATCCTATGTAGGGAACTAGCAACAAATTTAGAGGATTGAGACAAAAGAATAATGAGTAGAAATGGTTACACACGTTTGGCAGAGGACATGGTAAGAAATGCATGTTTGTTTACAATGATTATATAATTTTTTTGGTTATTATTATTATTATTTGCAGAAAAAGGAAATTGGAATATCCAATATTAGTAGAGACGAGCTATGGTGCAAAGCCCACATCAAGAAAAATGGAGACCCACCGAATTCTGTTATTGTCGACTACATTGCAACGATTTTTTATATTATTATCGTAATTTTTCCACACATTATAGTAGTTTTTTGATTTCTTAATATTGAGTCTATTTTAATTTGTAGGCTAAGATAAGTGAGCATATAGTAATGCTTAGTGCTCTCAGAGAACGAATTCGGTAAGTGGAGATGGAGTGTCAAGAGTTTTTGGCAATGAACATAAAGCTAGAGTGAGAGGAATAGGATTTGGTATTGTACCATATCAAATGGGTTATTATTTAAGTAATTCAAAAAAGGTGTATGCATTGGAAATCAAGTTACTCGCTTGGAGGCTAGGGTAGAAGAACTGACTAATTTGTTCATGACGGTAAGTTATTGTTAATTGGCTATTGTTAATGAATATGTGATATGTGCTTATGAATTACTAAGTGCATGTCTTGTACAATTTTATAGAGTGTGAATAGAAGGCAAAATGATAATGTGGCAGATATGGAGACACCTCATGCAAATAGGCCTCAGGTTAGAACACTTCATGCCTATATTTAAAACTTCATAAACATAACGCCTTTAGTAAATGCAGAGATATCTAAAAGTCTAAGTGCATGTCCTGTACATTTGCAAAGTGTGAATAGAAGGAAAAACAATAATGTGGCGGATATGGAGACACCTTGTGCTAATACGCCTCTAGTTAGAACACTTCAAGCCTATATTTAAAACTTTGTAAACATAACGCCTATAATAAATGCAGAGATATCTAAAAGTCTATGCATTGTGTTCATCTGAAGTATGTACGTACAGCGTGTGGAGAATACTTATCAAATATATTTGTGATTCTAATACCGTCTTCTCTAATATCGAGCTTGGCTCAATTAATAAACCTGAGCTTAGATTAACTACAAAAAGGAGCTATCTAAGCTAGCTCATTTTCGGTTTTTAAATTGAGCAAACTCGGTTTTTCAACCAAGCTTTAGCTCAGTTGCAAAAATTGAGCTTAGCTCAGTTTTAGAGCCGAGCAAGCTCAGTTTATAAGATTGATTTTAGCCTCTGTACCTTATATAAAGTCAAATGATTAACTCAATGTCCATAAAATAGCTGAATGACTACAATCCATACTAAAAGCTAACAAGAAAAAGCTTTTTGTGATAAAAGAATGAAACAAACAGTTAAATGGACATTATTTGATATTAAAACCTACGGATTTTGCATCTTATTATACAGGCATGACCAAATACATCAAATTTTTCTCTGATTTTTTTTCCATTTCTCTGTTATACCCACACGTCTACAAATTTAGTGAGAAGTTTAAAAAATGTTAAATTGAAAATAAATATTTATATATTTAGTAGTCATCTTCAATTATTAAAAAAATTCAAATTACATGACATTGACCATGGCATACAAACACTAAAGTATCAAAGCTATAGATTTAGACTAGCCACCTTGTCTCTAATCTTAGAAATATATATCAATGTGAACGCTGCAACGAAAGCCTAATTCCACCAAAGTAGATGTAATTTTAGAAGAGCCTTCCTTTAGTGAAACAGTAAGTGAAAATTCTAATGTACATACAAGTGGAATTCCATCAATAGATAGACGGTAATTAACCCCTTAAGGGGATATCCTTCAATCAATGATAGGAGTGTGGATAAGGTTAATTTCCAATTTGGGATAAAAAATGAATATCCATCCACTAATACTGTGCCTATAAGATTAGTTTAAATTTTAACTAACTATCCTAGTTGCATCTGCGTTGGGAGTGTACATCATATTTTGCTGCTTTTCTACTGCTGACCAAAATAGCATAACTTTTCTTATTTGGTTGACATTTTACTATTTCGAAAATCTTGTAGCAATAAATTATTTTATACTGCCATCAAACCTGAGTAATTTAATTTTACGCGTAGCAGTATATTTGGTTGGGCAATTTTTAGATCAGGTAAAAGAGAAGATGAGTTTTGGGGTGTACGTGCTGTGCTCCTAAAACATAATAGATATTACTATACAACAAGTTGATAGTGGAACATACAACTCAGTCGCTAGCACAAGGGAAAGCAAGATTGGAAGTCCAACAAAATGAAAGGAGTTACACAAATGGAGTGGCATAAATAATTCTTTATGAAACTAAATATAATATGTTAATTCTATGTTTGATTTATTTGGAAATAAAAAAATTAACACAACACAAATATGAAGTGTTTTTTTAATATTGATTTTGATGTATGCTTAAAAAAATCAAATTCAACGACTTTACCATCTGTCTTTTACAGTTTGATTTATTTAACAACTCCAGCGGATAGATTAAAATGCAATTTAACTTTTGTAAATTGTTACAACTCTTATAGTACATATCCACCTGTAGGAATTAACAGTAGATATCCTTACATATATATTTAATGAGTTGGATGCTTTAAGCCTAAGTTGTTAGTCAATGAACTATTTTTTTAACGAGTTAGACATTTTTATAAATTGGCTTATTTATACATGCCAACGAACTATTTTTTGTTTGCTTGCAGTCACAACGTGATAGTAACCATATGCAAGCTTAGTGTCACCAAAATCAGGAAACTCGGGATGTTTTAGAGAAAAGAAAGTCCATGCTATTGAGTTGGAAAATGAATGTAGTTGCGGAAGGGATGATAGTGAGCACTGATCCTGATGCTTCGGTAAAGTTTGTAAATCTTGGACCAGATGCTTGGAAGGTATGGATGCATGTGGCGGTGGAACTAAAAGCTATTTTATTTAGGTCGAATTCAGAGATGTTCACTATTAAAGAGGCCGTTGGATCAACTGTTGCTTGGCACAAAGACTTTATTTCCTTGGCCTAGTATATATGTGTATTTTGGTATGTGTTGGCACTTAGAACTTTATATGTATTTTTTGATTAGTTATTATGTGTCAGTGCTTTTCGGAACTAGCTCTTATGTATATATTTTAGGATTATGTGCGTAGTACGTTAAAACTCTCTATGAATGTAAACTTATATATCCTTTTGAAATGTGTTGGAAGTTTGTGAGTGTGGTTTTATTTAGTCTTCTTGTATGTGTGATTTTGGTTGTTTTATGATAATATTTATTAGTTATTACATATTGCTACATATGTACAGTATGAAAGTTCGTGCAAGTTGATTTTATTTTTGCATTTATTTCGCAACGGTTTAAAATAATTGCAAAAAATGAAAAGACAGTGGACAATGTTTGTTGTGGATGGAGCTTACTGCAACGGTTTATGCCTGTTGTAGTGAAGGCCTATTACAACAGGCTTGGCTAGTTGTGGCTGTGGCATATTGCAAGCAGCATTAAGCGTTTTAAAAGACTCTACTACAACAGCTGATGCATGTTGTAGCTGAGATCTATTACAATGGGCTGGACAAGTTGTAATATAATGTACTACAAAGCAAAATGGTCCATATCTACAATAGGCATTAACTATTGTAAAAGACTCAATTGCAACAGGCTTGCACCGTTGTAAAAAATCTATTGCAACGACTCATAACCATTGTAAAAGACTCTATTGCAATGGCTCTGCACCGTTGTAAAAATGTTTACTACAACGGACCATTACAATGGTTTTAAACCATTGTGAAATAATCTGGGTCTATTACAACATCGCATAAGACAACGGGCGCTGGCCCATTACGAAATATCTATTACAATGGGCATTGCTCATTGTAAAAGGGGTATTTTGTTGTAGTGAAAATATTGAAAAGGCTAGCCAATTATAGGCATGTCAATAGGTCTAAAGCCTACATTCAATTTTCATTCCTTTCTAAAAATCAACATTCACTCCAAAAACTCGTCGACTCCAACCATAAGTTTGTGCTCATTTTTCTCACATCAGAAAAACGGTCACAACCATGGATGTCCCGAGACCCAATTCATCTATTTTTGAAAAATCGAGCATAATGGACATTGCATCAATTAAAGATTAAATATTTAAATTAATCATTTAAATATTCATTCGTTAAATTGTGGGTTGTTACAGATATCATGTAGAGCATTCTGACATTATTCTAATAGCAAAAGGCGTTAAGAAGTTAGTCGACGTTGTTTGTGTTTGAGTTATACCAATATAGTAAGTTTGCTGATAGATAGCAAACACTTGTCAAATTTAAGAATTCAGAGATTTGGCTTCAATTTTGATGTTGGTGTATCATCATGATGTTGAGTTATATCTAAGATCACTAAATGTTTGTCAACTGGCTCTTTAACACGAACAACATGAGAGACGTTCATCTGCTAGTGTTTTTTCTACATAACAATTGGTAGGAAAACAAACTCGGAACACAACAGACCGTGTGGGATGTATATGTGTTGTTGATCCATGTTGCGTAATAAACAAGTAATGATATTTGTTTGTATCACAAGGACATTAGCAAGTAGGATATAACCGTAAACCACTTGATGAGTATTACTAGGATAGAACATGTAAATCACTCAGTTAAGGAATGTGGGCTCACTAAGGGACTAAATCTTAAAAATGAAAGCAATATGGGATCAAATGGATCAATCTGGTATGGTTGTTATTGTTGTTTAGCGCATGTAAAGCACTTGATAAGAATGGATTAAAATGATTTATGTCTTGTAACTAATGAATTCTAATACATCAATACATACTTTGAGATTTTTGTTGTACAACAGTATTATGCAGAGTTACCATGCAAGGGTATCTAATAGGAAAACTCTTGCATGATCACTTGCGCAGGATGTCTATAAGATACGGATTATACCAAATGTTAAGACGAAAAACACTAAATGAGTAATGGAATAGCCTAATAAGAGTGACAAGAGGGGTCATGCAAATCCTAGAAGTCCCGTCGATGCTCGAGCAAAGCTGGGCACTGGAAGATTAGATCGGTGCAGAAACAAAGTAATTCGGATTTCTTAAAATCCCCATTTTACAAGAGTATCCAGTCTATAATAATAATACTACAAATTCAGTATAATGTTAAGATAACATTATCAAGAGGATAGAGATAGAGAAGGTTCACATTTGGAAACCCGGATGAATACCAGGCCTGTTTGCTCTGTCAGCTCAAGTTTTGGGCTTTCATATAAACAAAAAATTGTACGACCCATGTATTTTTTGAAAAACAAATAATTTGAAAATTGTGTTAACATACAAAAATGAAAAACAAATTTATTTTATTTGTTGTGTTTTGAGTACTAAAGGCATAGAAAATGATCCATCCCTCCGCCGTCCTTCCACCCATTTCGTTATCCTATCGTCCCCTCCATCGTCCCTCAATAATCGTCTGTTTTTCTCATAATTTGTAATAAATATTGAAAATGAAAAACAGAAAAGCAAAATTCCATTCAAACATAAAAAATAACTTAACATACACCATTATTTTGTTGAGAAAATATATTACTAAATTATCATTCTTAATTTTAGCCTTTCTATCATGATCCGTCAAATTAAAATAGTAAAATAATGATATGATCAAATTTGTACATTTTTCATGAAGAATTTATTGAGTTGTTTTACAATGAAACCTAAAATATCAATTAATACAACTTCCATAACTAATTGCTCTAATATAATAATATTCAATTTTTTTTTTATAAAATTAGGGTCAATCTCGTTGAAATTAAGATTTTATTTTAAATAATATTAAAAAAAAATCATATTGTTGGTGCAAAAAATTAAAGTTCATTTTGTTAAAGTTTTACCTTAATTTAAAGATAGGGATTTCTTATTTTGTGTAACAAGTTTTAAATATTAACTTAGAAGATGGTGAAGTTGAAAACAAGGGTAGTTTTATCAAAGAGATGGTGTATGGAAAGTACATTATGGTGTATACCAATATATTATATTTTCCAGTGTATATTAAGAAATTATCGGTGTATGAATAGAATTATTCAAAATGAAACCAACATACCTTTGTCGCATTAGTGCCATTATAAGAGTACATATTAGAATTTTCTAAGAGTATAATTTCATCAGTTTTCATTTGTTTGATTGTGTATGAATGTAAATAGCATTGCTTATGAAAACAAAATGTCTAATTTGACCAGAATTTATTTATTTACTAATCTAGTCAAGATTACAGTAAAGAGAGGACCTTGCTAATTTCAACCTAACATTAACTAAGAAGAAAGGCAGGAAACATCCGGATAAACTACACCATCTTTCTTTCCACTAGCATTAAGACAATAACTTTTCAAATCATATCCAATAGTCGACGTAATTTTAACATTTTCCATAGTAATTCCTTGACAACCTTTTTCTTTACTACATGCAAGTTTAATGGCAGAAACATCCCCTTTTGTGTTTGAACTCCCTTGCGCTCCTATAAACGCCACATCCTCTACTTGTACATTAGATGTCTGTAACATAAATTCAAACAAGCATAATCAATGTAAGCATATTCATTAGAAACTAAGCACAAAAATAATTGATTGTTCGTATTAGTACCGAGTTTCCACAACCATATCTTCCATTACAGTAGTACTGATCAATTACTATAGGTTGATTCACCGAATCGAAAGTAATATCTTGGAAAGATATGCCTCTAGCATAACCAGAACCTCCCTAAATGAAGTTTTCAACTTGTAAGTTTAGTCTGAATTAGTAAACAAAAACGATCTAGTGTTGGTCAAATAAACCACATAAGCATACCTGCCATGTTTTAATTCGAGCACCAAACATTGCATTGTAAAATGGCACTGTTGAACCGTAATATTCTCTACTCGTACTGCTTCTCCATCTTTTCCCAAGCTCCCAACGCCGACAATTTATAAAATATTATAGTAACAAGTATACATAAAGAGAAACATGTTAGTGAGCAACCTGTGTATAGCAGTTTAATCTTATTTGAAGAATTGTATAAATGTACAATAACAGTTTCTCTTTTAATATATTTTGTTTGGTTTGGGATTTCCAAGTCCAGGAATTTTTGAAAGTATAGATGATTCAATTTTCTAATTGTGTTTTTAAAATTTTATGTATTTAAACAATAAAAATCTTAGACACTGAACTTTCTTTAAACTTGTTGGCGAGCAACTTGTGTATAATCTTTATAAGCAGTTAAATAATGTTCCAAGAAGTGTATGAATGTAAAAAATAATTTCTCTTTTAATATTTTTTGTTTTGTACTGGATTTCCAAAAGTCCTGGAAGTTTTGAAATTCTAAATAATTCATTTTTCTAATATGTTTTTAAAATTTTAAAATTCTACGAATTTCGAACGTTAGAAAATTTGACATTGAACAGTCTTTAATGTTTACATAAATAACATAAGAAAAGGTTTAAGGATATATCAGTTGATAAATGATATATATAATGTAATTTGTTCTTTATCAATAATTTTGTTTAACAGATCCTTTTCCTAGTCAATGATAAATGTTACCCAATTTATTTTTTCTTTTACTAATTGTCAAATATAAAAATACACTATAAAGAGAAAATAGATTACCTAATGCCATGACCAGGGCCACAATTTATATTGCTAATGTTCAAATTGGAAGTACCAGAAAGAATGGCAGTGCAATCATCACCTGCAATTGTGCAACTCAATTGTCTATTATCAGTAGAGAATCAGAAATTCAATTTAAGAAGAGCTTAAACCAATAAGGTGGGCTTTTTATATAAATTTTATATACATTAAATCATAAAATTCATTAAACATAAATTATTTGAAGTGTGTGTATGTGTTTATTTGACACAAAGAACAGTAAGTTATCTCATCGTCTCGATAAGTAATAACTAGAATCATCACATTCCAATGGGATAATTAGCAACTGTCGCATTTTAAACCCATTCTATCTCTATTTATTAGAACAAATTATGAGCTTGCATAGATCAAAAATATCTTTTGTCCACATGGAAACAAAAACATCAATCCGTAGTGGCATTTTATTACTATTATTTGATATGAAAATTATATTTATTGTTTCAAATTATGCTATGAAAAATAATTATGCATGCATTTTATATTTTGGACAAATAAAACAGTAAGAAAACATATAAGTTGACATTTTGCCTATTTTAATTTAATACCATATTTGGTATGTAATTGTTGTGTAATACACTTAATTAGTTTGTAACCCGTGCGATGCACACTGTAAGGATATCAAAAAGTAATATTTAAATTTTAATTATTGTTAAAAATTGAAGTTTTTAAGCACAATATGATAAACTTGTTGAAATAAAAAAATTATAATTTAAAATGACATACAATACTCAGATGTAAGTTAAATGGTCGCTACTATACACACACACACACACACACACACACACATAACTATTATTATATATGTAAATAGTTGATGCTATGTGATACAAGTATTTTTTATATAAACTGGTGAAAAAATTGAATTTCCCATTTCTATTAATATGAATATTGTATATATAATTTCAATGATTTACAATGGAATAATGAATATTATGTAATTGAATATATTTAAATATTTTAAATCAGTGATCAGCTTATAGTTAGATATATGGAGCTGAATATTAGAAAGGAGAGAAAAAATGAGATGAGCTTTGTTGTAGTTGTAGTTGAGAAAAATATCTTACCATCAACTTATTTGAAATGAACTTTTATTCATTATCTGTAAGTTCAATTAGTAAACCTTTTTTTAGTAATTAATCATAAATTTCATGTTATTGTAGGAGTGTCATGTTTACAACTTCAATATTTGCAAAAAAAATGTTGCGTTAATTTGAGTTGTGAGTTCGGTAAGTTTTAATATCATGTTGAAAATGAGAATGTCGAGATAACCTAATTTGCATTAGAGTAATCCGTGCATCCACATCCCACTGTTGTAAATTATAAATTATCCTTTAAAAGTTGCAAAAAAAAGAAACTTTTTTACTACAAATATATGATATTATTTTGAGATAAATGAATTATACATTAAAAAAATATTATTTTTTATGTTGACATTTAATGTTATGCGATCCATATATCTTTATATATATGAATAAAAATAACAATTTTATCATCTTTGCGCGCGTGTGTGTTGTAGGCATACTTAAATCGATATATATTTTAAGATTTATTAGATAATTATTAATATTAGTAAATTGAATTTATTCGAATGATTTAAAATAAAGATTACATAATTGGTTAAATACATGTATATGAGTAAAAAAATATTAGAAGAGAATTATGATGGGTTTGTAAGTAACTATGAGAATTTAAAATATAGGTGTTTAAAGTTAAAAATATAATTTTTCAGTGCAATACATGATAACTTCATTGAGATAAACGAATTATAAAATAAATTTGTTATTGTTGTTGATGTATATAATTTATGCTATGTGATTTATATATGTTTATAAGAAAATGAAAATTTTGTTTCACCATATTATTGATGCTACTATGGTATATTGTTGAAATTTTCATATTTTAGAATTTACATGATGTATCGAATGTTAGACAATTGAGTTTATCAAATGGTTTATATTTTTAATTACGTAATTAGTTTAATTGTATGGACTTAAATGTAAAATATTAGAAGAGAATTAAGAAAGCATTTGTGAATAATCTTAGAAAATTTTAAAAGTATGTATTTGATTATAAATTACCATTAGAAGTTTAGTAGATTAATTACGAAGTGTTAAATTACAAAAATTTAAAATTAAAATATCGAGAGAAAATTAATGAGAGTAAAGAAAACTCATACAATTAATGGGAGAGCTTGAATTTCTTCTGCTTTACTATTATTTAATAGATTATGTCACTTAATGTAACTATACAAACACGCGTATGTAAGTATGCGTGTGTGTGTATGGCCGGTGCTATAGCTTTGGTTGGCCTAATCAAAAGGTGGAAAACAATGTGAAAATTTACGAAGTAAAGGAAAAAGGTAATGGTGAAATACAAGATAATATTATTGTTGCCAATCTACCTAATTCAAACCTAGGGTTTTACTCCTTTATTTCAACACACACCACCATCCAACCTAAGAAGCAATTTATAACTAAACATGTAGCATATTATTTTTTGTAGTCATCGCTACTGGAGATTGGTTGTCCCACCACGGTGGGTTGCCCTATTCTATAGCCTTGCTCAACTACCCTTGAAACCGGCCTTGTGTAGCCTTGCTCAACTATGCATGTATGTATGTGTATGTGGGTGTATATACGTGTATATGCATATATGTATATGTGTGTGTGTATACAATTGTGTGTGTATACACTTGTGTGTATATCAATGTTATCAAGGCGCACGTCGAGATGCGCCTATGCTGAAAGAGGACTTAAACGCACATTGTGCACTTTTTGCAGTTTGAGTGCGCCTTTTTTTCAAAGTTTAAATTTAAATTTACAAAATTATTAAATAAAAAATTTAATAGTTAAATGAATTATAAAATATGGTTTAAAATTTAAAATTTAGTTAATAAAATATTTAAAATGTTCGAATGAATTATAAAATATAATTTTAAATTTAATTTGCAGTTAGTAAAATAGTAGAGCAAACTTGTATAAAAGTCAGTAAAAGGCTCGTGGCTCAAAAAAGCCCAAGGCTAAAGCTTGTGCGTTTTTGCGCCTTAGTGCCTTAGCTACTTTGGTATTTATCTCTATGTTTATGCATAAACTTAGTATTATACATTTTGAAATGAAAATTCTTTACAATTCGTCCTCAAGCATCATATCTTCTTATTCGAACAATTGAACTAAAAGAAATGATAAATACCTGTTGCAATAAAAGCATGAGTAACTTAACATCTTGAGACTCTGAAATCAAGATTCCATCAGTGTTTGGACTGTTCAGGAGCTGTTATGTTCAGACTGTTCATACTAACGCTGGAACATTGGTGAATAGTCAAGTGCTTAGCAGCACTGTCTACAGAATTTATGTTGTTTACAATGACGTTTTGGCAATTCATTATATTTAATGACTGTATAATAATATAAATAATAAGTTAGTTTCCAATCTGATTAGCAGTTAAGTAATAAATTCAAAAGAGGCCAATACTTACGTATGGAGCATTATCACATCCCTACGTAGATAGTATAAATGTCAGATGCAATTAATCATACAAATAGAAGTAAGTATATATATAGACACACAATCAAATATTGATAAACTTACTCCTTTTTTCTTACAGGCCCACCATGCTTGACCTTGTCCATTAATGGTTCCACCACCATCAATTAAAAGACCATTTAAACCATGTAATGTGATCCAATGAGGATCAGAATTCGACGCCACGCCATTATATGCAATTAGTGTTCCAGCAAGCTACAATTCAAATGTATGTTATTGTATTTTGATCATATGCATTCTAATAAAATTTTGTAAGAAGTTGAATATATTACCTGAAAATGCAATTTTTGATTTGCATGGACCTTCAAAATAAATCTTATTTAACAAAAATGTTTTTAAGGATGGAATTAAAAAAATGGGATTGTATCCATCGGCACATGCTGCTCCCCATGCTTTTAGAAATGCCTTCAACATACATAAATTGTTATTATCAGTCAAAAATAGTTGGATATAATTTATATGAAAACATCGTAAAAAAATTTATTTCTAAGTGTAAATATATACTTGGCTATCATCTGATTTAGCATCTCCTTTAGCTCCAAAGTCTACAACATTGTAAATTGCACCATTTGCACCAAATATTACACTTCTCATACAAAAGAGCATTATCATGCTAGCAATAAAATCTTGCAAAATAGATGGCATTTTGCTAATAAAACATAGCTAGTGTAGGATTGTATACAAAATCCCTGACAGCTAGTAGTAATTCTCACCATATCACCTTTGTTGAATTAATCTTCAAGAGTGAATATCATGAAGCAATAAGAAAGATGAGGTTTTGAGTTAAGCTTCCACAATTTATAAGCAGCATAATGTCGACCATATAGTATTTTCCAACTATGTTTGAAGATACTATAATTAAAAAAATATTGTTAGTTAAATTTGATTTCTAATAAACAAGGTATCTTGGAATTTTTTTTGAAACAATTGAAACCATATTAAGAAATATATATTTATTACTATGCAAATTTGACACCTATATATAAATGAAATTATATATATAAGTGCATTGCAATGAAATCACTGCCAATAATGAAGTATACTGTTGTGACAAAAAAAATATTGAATTCTTGTTACCTGATTTGTTCAACATTAATAAAAGTAATATGTATATTACTCTCTTTCAGTTAATAAATAAGGTAATATGGAATAATTACTTAACAAGACAAGACCACACTGATAAATAATTATTTATCGTAGCACTATTAATAAATGAGATTATCTGATTGCATTTTTATAAAGCGAAACACAAATGAATGATTATTGTATTTTATTAGATAATGTTATTATAGTTTTTCATTTATGTTTATTTAAATAAATGTTATTATTGGAACTGGAGAAAAATTAGTATAATGAAATTATCGCTATGTAGTAATTATGTAAATATTTTTAAGAGATTTAGACATGTTGTTCTATAATATTGATCTTAATGGACATAGTGGTTATCCCCTCTATTTCATTGGTAAATCACAAGTTTAAACATTCACTTCATTACCCGAAGCTATTTTTGCACCCATTTTAATACTTCACACATTATTTTAATTTTAATATTCAAAATGTAATAATCCTTTGTCGAGAAAAATTGGATTGATGAACCATTTTCACCATTGAATAAAACAGTTATGATCTTTTGACGATAGGCATTATGCAAATGTAAAACCAAAAATCCAACATTTTGAAAATTCAAAATTGTTCTAGTAACTAGTGTATGACTGGTATGTCTTTTACTATAAATACATAAGCAGCATAATGTTAACCACATAATACTTTCCTACCATGTTCAAAGATACTATACTTTAAAAAATATATTAGTAGTCAAATTTGATATTTAATTAATAAGGTATATTGGAATAATTTTTGATAAAATTTAAAACATATTAACAAATATCTATTTATTACTATGAAAGTTTGATACCTTCTGCATTTAAATGAAATTATATGTATAAGTGCATTGCAATGAAATGTAATGTGAATAAATGAATTATACTATTTTGACATAGAGATTAAAAAATATTGGATTCTTCTTACCTGATTTGTTTAACATTAATGAAAGTAATATGTAAATTAATTGCTTTTTTTTAATAAATAAGGTAACGTGGAATAATTACTTAACAAGACAACATCATGTAAAAAGATAACTATTTATCGCAGCACTATTAATAAATGAAACAAAAAATAAGGTAACACAGAATAATTACTGAACAAGACAAGACCATATAAAAAGATAACCATTTATCGCATCACTATTAATAAATGAGATTATTTGATTACATTTTTGTAAAGTGAAACACTAATGAATGATTATTTTATTTTATTAGACAATGTTATTATCAGTTTTCGTTTATGTCTATTTAAATAGATGTTATTACTTGAACTGGAGTGAAATTAGTATTATGAAAATTAGTGCTAATTAGCGATTATGTTAATAATTTTAGGGGATTTGGGCATGTTGTTCTATAATATTGACCTTAATGGACGTAATGGTTATCCTTTTTATTTGTTTTGTAAATCACAAGTCCTTGCACATTCACTCACTTCATCACCCAGAGCTATTTTTGCACCTATCTTAATACTTCACACATTATTTTATTTTTAATATTCAAAATTTAATAATCTTTCGTGGAAAAATTGGACCGATGAACCATTTTCACCATTTAATAAAATATTTAACTGATAGACATTATGCATATGTAAAACCGAAAATCCGACCTATTGAAAATGCAAAATTATTCTACATATATAGTGTGTGACCGGTCTGTCTTTTATTATAAAATCATAAGCAGGATAATGTTAAGCATATGGTACTTTCCTACTACATTTGTAAATGCTATAATTTAAAAAATGTTAGTAGCCAAATTTGATCTTTAATCAATAAAGTATCCTGGAATAATTTTTGAAAAAAAGTGAAACTATATTAACAAATATATATTTATTACTATGCAAATTTGAAATCTTCTACATATAAATGAAACTATACAAGTGCAATGCAATGAAATGTACTCCCAAAAAATCAAATATACTATTGTGACATCATAGATTAAAAAATATTGGAATCCTTTTACCTAATTTGTTCTACATTAATAAAAGTAATATGTAAATTAATCGCTTTTTTTTTAATAAATAAGGTAACATGGAATAATTAGTTAACAAGACAAGGCCGTATAAAAAGATAACTATTTATCGCAGCACTATTAATAAATGAGGTTATTTGATTATATTTTTATAAAGTGAAACACCAATGAATGATTATTTTATGCAGGAAAATATTATCAAGAACAACTTTATAGGCTTTTCTACTATCTAGGACAGCCCACCAATATTTTATTCTTGAGGACCAAATGAACCTCTGCGCTTTCTCTTTTCTTCTCCGATCTTCAATTCAAATAGGAAAAAACAACGAAAAAAGAAACAAGGGCAGATGAAAATCGAATTCAAATAAAAAAATAAAAATAAAGCGGTTTGATTTGAGTTCTATTGAGTTGGATTTGTAGGAATTGCAGTCCATGTCGCGGGTTTGAGGTGTCGTTTGTAATAGGCAGCGGAAGGTTGCTTAGTTGGTTTGAATGATGGGGGTTTGGTGTAATTATTTGAATGTGTGCAATTTCGGGTGAATTTGATTGTGATTCAGAATGTTGAAGTTTGAGGAGATGAAGTTAGTTGCGGGTTGAAGAAGATTGTGGTTTGTGGTTGCTTGATGATGGGAAAGATGGGATCGCTATTGCTGGTGCTAGACTGAAAGCGCACTATAGGATGCAGGTTGGTAGTTTGTCTGCTATCTTTCTCATTTTGGGGTTCATCATTGGCTTATTAATTTCAGTATCAGATTTTAGGTTTCGGTTTCGCAGTCTTTTGGTATCATTTTTAAAAAAATAGTTAATTTATCATTTTTGATTTTTATGTCTATAAGAAACGAAGTTGTTATAGATTAAATATAATGATAAATGAGTTGAATTAGTGTTTTGTTACTATCAAACATTTATTGAAGTTTTCTAGTATCAAACATTCAATAAACTTTGTTTGACTATCATTTTTCTTATTAATTTTAGTATCAGTTTTACAGTCTGTAACTATCATTTTTTAATAAAATCGTAACATTTTTGTTTTTGATTTTTGTTGTATAAAGAAAATTAACATACTAATAAAATGACAATTTGAAGCGAATATTTTTGATTGACGGTTTTATTTTCTTGTATTCATATCGGTTTAATTGAAAAAGTATTGTTGTGTTGAGTTCAGTGAAGATTCGGTTTTTATATATCATTTTTGTCTTTATATATCATTTTTCTTAGTACCATTTTTTGAAAAGTATCAGTTTATGTTAGCATCATTTTTTTCATTTCACTAACTGTTATTTTGAGTTCGTGTGAGTAACAATTTTTCTTAGTATCAGTTTCTATTACTACCATAATGTACAACAGTGCATATACTGAAAATAAGACATGATATTAAGATTTTTAGTTTAATATCAGTTTTGGAGTAACATATGTGTTGCATGGTATCAGAAAGTATTAGATTTGGATATTAAGGTTTTTTACTTTAGTATCAGTTTTGAAGTAACATATGTGATTGTATGGTATCGGATAATATTATAATTTGATATTAAGATTTGAAAAAAAGTGACATTTTGTAGCGTTGTAGATTTTTCCATTAGTGTGTATTAGATCGGTGTTTATTATTACTTTTTAGGTATAAGTTTTTTAAAATGTTTTACTACATAGTATCAGAATTTAGTTATCAGTTTTTAGGTATTGTTTATAGTTATCGGTAGTAGTTTTTAGGTATCAGTTTTTGAGTTAACAGTTGATTAAATTTTTTAAATTTTTTAATTATTATTTGTAGGATTTTTCCCTTCAGCTATGGGTATGATTTCTCTTGAAAATGTGGATAACTGGAAATAGTTTTTGAATAAATTAAAACAAACGCTTCAAGAAGATCGCGATTTGATTTTTATGTTGGATAGCTATCAGGATGTGATTTTAGGTGTTGGTTAAGTTTTTTTTCTCTAGCCTTTCTGGTCACTGCTATCTTCATATGGTATTAGTATTAGTTTCAGGATGTTCAGTATTGGTTTCTGATGCTATTAGTATTAGTGTCAGGCGTGTAAAAATTTGGTATTATTTTTTGCATGCTAATAGTATTAGTTTTAGGTAGTACAAAAATCTAATATCAGTTTTTGCATGATATTAGTTTCAGTTTAAGGTGTAATAGAACATGATATTGGTTTTCCATTATAGTAGCATCAGTATCAGTTTCAGTTATAACAGAACAAGCTATTTTTGAGTTTTTGATTTTTTGTGTAACAAAATTATTATACTGTAATAAATTCACATTTTGAAGAAAATATTTTTTAATTTATATCTTGTTTTTTTTTACATTCATGTTGGTTTAATTGATAATGCAAGGTTGTGTTGAGTTTAGTGAGGATTGGTTTTTAGGTATCATTTTTGTTTTTTCCGAGTATCGTTTTTTGCAATATGCAGTGTGTAAGTTCTTTACTATTTTGTTTGTTTGAGTATTTAAAAAAATGAAGTTGTTACAGAGAAAATATGATGACTATTGAGTTAAATTAGTGTTTCGCTAGTATCAAATATTTAATGAATTTTGTTTGAGTATCATTTTTACTGTTAATTTGAGAATCAAATTTTAAGTAGAAGTTTTATTGACAGTATATATAATTTTAGTAAAATCTTTTTATTTTTTATTTTTTGTTTTATAAAGGTAATTAGTGTACTAGAATAAAATGACAATCTGAACAAAACATTCTTTTTACCGATGTTTTCTTCTTATTCTAGTACTGACATGAAATGTCTAAATTTTAGGAGTTATCCTTGTCCATTTATATGTCATACACAATATTTTCTATTGTTTGCAACATTGTTCAGGTTTTATTTTGACCGGTATTTAGTTTTCGTTCAATGATATGATGACTATCATTATTTTATAGTATTCTTTTGTTAGTACCATTTTTAGTTGATTTTTTGTTATTTTTAGTTTCAGTAACTAATATATTGCAAAGTTGTGTAGGATCGATTTCGCCCTAAAGGGGGGTGAATAGGTGATGCTATTAATTATAAAAATTATTGCGGAATTTTATAAAATATTTTCAACATAGTATACCAGAATTATAGCAGCATAGATAATAGCAGAATAATAAATGTAGAAATAGGACGACACAGAATTTACCCAGCTTCGACAAAACCCTGCCTATGTGCTTCCTCCAATGTTTCTACTAGAAATTAAGCAGTCAGACGCTTACACTCGTAAACTCGTAATACCCGCTATCAACTAGCCTTAACTCTACACTCAAAACCTTATCACAACTCAGCCATTAAGTTGCGAATTCTCAAACTACACCACCGTAGCCCGTCCCTTTTGTTTCCTTTTATATTTTTTGGCCTGTTTCTTTTGTAAAATAATGTTGGCTTCCTTTTCTCTTTTGTTCGCTCTAAAATTAGGGCTTCTGGATGAAGTTGCCACTTCGATTTCTGAAGCTACAATTCCTCTCTTCTCTCTGTCGATCGCTTTTGGCTACTTCAATTGATCGAGTTTGAATTAAACTTGGTATGTTATTTTACCTTTTGCTTTTCTGGTTGATTGCTTGAACTCGATCGATGATTCGAGTTATTGGTTTATTGTTCTCAGTTTTTCTCGAATTCGAATGAATTAGGCTGATGATGTATTAGGGTTTATATAGGATTTGAATTAATATTTCTTCGTTCGTCTAATAAATTGCTCGGCCGTTTGATTTTTCTTGGATGTTTATGATGATTCTGACTTTGTCAATTTCGTATATTTGTTACTTGATTCCCACGGTGTTGATTTCTGACATGGTTCGATTTCTTAGCCACCACGATTTGCTTGTCTTTGACTACGGTCAATTGCTCACGGCTTCGACTTGATTTCGTGGCCACCACGTGTGACGTTTTCGATTTTGCCCGCTCGAAAATCGACATCCATACTTCATATCGTATTCGAATGCCATAGATTCGACCGTTCAAATCCGATTCGCCGGAGCTTATAACAACATTAAGTAAATAACACAGCGGAATAAAAGAATAATACATTGATATACAGCTTTGATAAAATATCTGATACAACAGATAATCCAGTAGATATCAATATACATCAGAGACATGATACAATAGAATAGCAGCGGAAAAGAAAACGATAGATAACTTCTAGCAGCGGAACAAAATAACTCTAAGATAGTCTTCAACGAAGAACTCCAAATCTGAACTCTATCTCCAAGAACCAATCCAGCAATAGCTCGAACTCCCCATAACAATGCACCAAGCTAGGCAAGACTGGTGCGAACCAAAGACTGAACTAACTCTAGATAATCTACTAAACCTGACTATCTGAAAAACCCAACTCTAGACTGCTCGTGTAGAAAATAATGAGCACCCAGAGTTTAGGAAAGAAACAATAAACTCCGGATCAGTCGTGGGACTGGTGTGAGCAACAAAAACAGTTTATTTATCTTTAAACTCAAAATAGAGGAATATTTTAAAGTCAATTCGCAATGCTTTTAAAAATGAGACTACCATAAGGCCTCCCGCACACACACACAATGCAAACGCAGAATCGGAGGAGATTTCTCCTTATGATAGTCAAAGATGCTTGATACGCATTAAAAAGAAACATTTGATATTATTACTAGTACATAGTGTAGTAAAAATCATTTCGAAAATAAAGATATAAATCTTAGCCAACATACGACCATTATCGTATGCCTACTATAGCTAACCATGTTCAATAGCAGGTTACCGCCACATTCCATGGCAGGTTATACAACTAAAACTGTACAAGATCGTATTGTTTCTTTGGATTTCCAACGAATGGTCAGACCAAGGAACTTCCCATTGCCACATGAGAACGCCTCTGGAAGGACGTCCCCGAGAGCCAAACCAGATCTCTACCAACACAAGGCTGGGTTACCCCTAACTGGGTAACAACTGACACGAGTATGCCATCCCCCGATCCTTTGGGACCTTTCAACCGAGCGCTCGTAATCAATTCACACAATCATAAATAAAGTGTTTCAACATGAGTAAGTATCTGGGCTCCATACCATGATACCACCCTTTCCAGAAGGAAATGCACATACCCTAAAGGGAGCTACCCCTCATAACCTTGCCGCATCTTTCCTGTTTTGACCATTCCGGGATGTGAGGTTCGACGAAGTCACGTCCACAAAGACACGCTTTATACAAAAGCTGTGCTTTGGGTCAACAAATGATCATAGAAATGATCACAAAGATAAACGATCAAACAAATGATCTTATCACAAATGATCAACACAATGATCATTTCACAGCAACACTCAGCATGTCACATTACCAAATTGGGAATATATTGCTAATAACCTTCAACTACATAACCTCTGAGCTCGTACGTCTCAGAGAAGGGTGTTAAGCTAAGAGAATAAATTCTCCGCCACCAACAGAAATATATTTGAAAGAAATAAGCTTTATCTCTCAATTTGTAATGTCAGACATACTATCCATACAAGTCTGTTCCGGGCTCGAACAGAATCGAAGGCACTTACAAAGAAGTCCTTGCAATCTGGATATTCACAATCCCGATCGGATTTCCCATCACTTAGGGAGTCTCTATACCGGCGCGACTCGGTATAGAAACAATCGATAGGTCATCCTATCGCTCTCGCAAATACCCGGTCTTCAACACCGGTCTTCAAATGCTATCCACAACGTCAAATCACATATTCGGAATGGGTTATACGACACAAAGGTCCTTTCCCGGCTAAACCAAATAGTGAGCATGATATTTCAAAAACAAATGGATAATGGGATTTCAATTAAGTCACAACTTATTACCCAAAACTTTTCTTCAAATGGCTTAACAAATTACCATTTTCAATCTTTAAACAAAAAGATTCATTTTCACAACCTTTAACGGTTTAAACAATTTTCACATTTTAATCTTTTAAACAAAAGATTCATTCACAGATTTTCCAAATCAATTTTCATTTCAATTTGATTAACTCGTTAAATCTTTAAATCAAAGATTTAACTTATAGCCTTAAAAACAATTTCATTTCAATTTGATTAACTCGTTAAATCTTTAAATCAAAGATTTAACTTATAGCCTTCAAAACAATTTCATTTCAATTTGATTAACTCGTTAAATCTTTAAATCAAAGATTTAACTTATAGCCTTCAAAACAATTTCATTTCAATTTGATTTAAACAAATCATCAATTTAAATCTGTTAAAAATAAACAGATTTAATTCATAGCTTTCAAAAAAGAATTCATTCATAACTTAGGAAAATCATTTCTCTATTCAATCTTGAAATTCCCCTAATTAACTGGAATCTCAGTTCTTATCTAAAAGTGTTTATCATTTGAAAACAACAGTTTTCATTTTGGAAATCTGATTCATTTATACGAGTTGAAATCCTTGGGTTAAATTCAAATTCCCAAAACCATACCTTAAAATGGTTTAAATTCATACAAACCTGTTCATAATATCTTTAACCATAATTTCCAATCATCGAATTCAATTCCAAATATCGAATTCAAATTCAAATTGAAGTATTTAAATTAGAGATTTTACCGAGTTATTCAAAATAGCTTTTATCTGTGAAAACCTTTTTCAAAAGCTTTACCGTTTAACCCAAATCCATTTTCAAAATCAATTTGAAATTAAAACTTTAATTTCAAAAACATTACATTTAAATTATCTGTGACTTAACCGATTTCCTCGTGAAATCCATATTTGTGTGTGTATGGTGTAGTCCAGGGGTTAACACAGTAGTGCAACATCATTCAATCATGACAGATCAAATACAACAATTTATCTGATAAGCGATATAAATTATAACGCTTATCTTCATTCACAGATCACAGATATATTTATATATCACAGATAATAAATTACATCACAGATCACAACACAAATCAGGATAATCATAAAGCATCATATAACAGGGATATCAAACAGTTTAACATCCAATATAATCCAAACATCCATAAATAGGATTAATTTAATTATCTGATTAATTTAAATCAGATTAAATTTCTATGAATAATTCTTTTCACATTTATTATCAAAATAAATTTCAAGTAAATGATCCTCATTAACTATTCATAATTATTTAATTACTATTCTCAAGTAATTAAACTCAATTTAATTATTGTTAATTATCATTTAATTAACCTTTAAAATCATATATTTAATCAATGATTATTTAATTAATTAAGTTCTAAACTGTAACTTAATAAATCTTAATTACTTGATTAAATAACCTTTATCATTTGTTTAAAAGACAACTCTTTATTAAATTAATGAATCTTATTTACCAATTAATTTACCTTAATTAATCTAACTCAAATCTTAATTTCTTGATAAAATAAATTAATCAATTATTCACTTGAACTAATTTAATGAGTGCATATCATTTTATCTTTACTAATTCAAATTTAAAACATTTTCTAACTAATGTTTTAATTATCATCACAAAGCAAATCTAAACAATTTAAATATTAAAACTTCTTTGATTTCAGAACTAGAATTCAAATTATCTTTAATTCAGATTTAAATTTAGATTTAAACTTGTTTTAACTTTGCTTAATAATTTAAATTCAGTTTTAAATTTCAAAACTTTACATTGACAGGTTTCAAAAATCTGAAACCCGTAACCTTAAGTTTACTCGAGACAAGCTAACTTTGCCCCGAGTCCAAAACCATATTTCTTCGAGCGAAACCTGAAGTAACTCGAGTAAAACTCGAGAGAATCACGCGAACAAATCCCACCTTTCTTCCCAAACTAACGAAATTCCAGACCACCAGAAACTCGTGCACGGAGTACGTGCACGTGGCCGATGGCCATCTCTAATCGCCACCACTTCATCGAGCATGTCGGCAATCTCACCCACAAACTCCACGAGCTCCCCGATTGGCCAAACCTACCAGAGAACAAAATCGAGCAAATCTGTTCATCCTGGAACCGAAGTCCAAGCCTGTAACCACCTCGCACCGCCGCTACACAGTGCCGGAACGCACGCGCCTTCGCCACGAGCTTCCCCTATCGAACACTCACCGCCACCGATCAACCCTATCTGGTCCGATGCGACGTTGATTGCACCATTGCCACATGAATCGATCGGCAAAAACACAGGGATAAAACCCTAAATCGTTTTCGCCCCCAACCTCCTTGCATTATAAATTTTTTTCAGTATTTTTCCTAGATTCGAAAGTGATCAAACTAACTCCTCAACAAATTTCAACAGTTAAAATTTGTTGGACTAACAGAGATTGGTAAAAGTGTATTTTTAGTTCATCCAAAGTTTGCTATTGATATACTCAATGAAAAAATACAATTTTTGGTTTAAAAATCTTATTTTTCAGTAAGGATTCAAGATAGGTATTCGAATTTGCAAATCGTTAGGTTCGAATTTTATTAAATTTTGAAATTTTCTCTGTAGAACTTTGAGTTGTTCATCCTGTATATGTTTATTCTTCATGAAACTATTTTTATATTACAATTCATACTTAAACACATTTATTTTGTTTTGAAACTAAAGCCTAATATTGATTAGAAAAGAAGAATTTGAATTTTTCTTTTCTTGGTTGGGTTGTTGTAACGACCCCGAATTTTTAATAATTAAAATTTGAATATTTAATTAATTTTAAATATCATTAAGTGAAATTTATAAGTCAAATAAATTTTTATTTGAATTATTGGATTTAATTGAATAATTAAATCAATAATTTAATAAGTTAAATTATGAAAATAATTGAAATTTGAGTTAAATATGATTGAAAATGATTTGTAAAATTTTATTTTATCATATTGGAGTTAGAATGATATTTTAGAACTTTTAAAATTGAATTAAGAGTTAAATTGTGAAAATTGAATATTTTAATATTAAATCGACTAGTGAAAATAGTCAATTTTTGAACAGTCTCAGAATTGAACGAAACCAGTTCCATTGGATCCGTAATAGTTAGTTATTACTGGATTTCAATTTTCGTATCAATCGGAGCTATCGTTTGAGCGTAGCAGCTCGAAACGCATCGAATTGTTTTTAATTTTTAATTTGGCGAGTTAAAATAGCCATTTTTCAAAAAGTCTCGGATTTCGACGAAACCAGTTTCATCGGATCCGTAATGTGATATTATTGTAAGGTTTCAAATTTCGTGTCAATTGGATTTACCGTTTGTCCGGTACAAATTAAAACGCCTAGAAATCGATTTAAATCGGTTTAATTTAAATTGAGCGTTTATAGCCATAACTCGCACAGATGTCCGAATTAGCTTTCGAAACATGTTCCATTGTGTCCGGAACGCGAGGTAAACCCTAGGAACGCTGGTTACGGCGCGTAAATCGGAGTTCGGAATTTCCGGGATGAATAGTGTCGTTCGAAATTCTATAAATAGGCACCCTCACTCTAAAAAAAAAAAAAACACAAAATAGAAACCCTAGCCGCCATTCACATATGCCAATGGCCGATATGCTCCAGAATTCATCGCGATTTTTCTCTCAATCTAATCGTTTTCGTCCAAAGTTCTCAACTAAGAAGTCGTAGGGGATGGTGAGAAGGGTAAATCCAACGGTCAGGATGATTTTTCGTGCGACGTGGTGGCCAGAATCAAGGCCGAGGCGTGGGCCGTTCGAGCTCGTCATGGGGAAGCAGGGGACCACCGAGTTGCACGTGCTTTGGGGCGTGAGTAGCTCTCGTCATGGCGAATGGAACGACATCATCTGATCGGAGGCTAGGCGTCATATGGTGGTTGCGTTTTCAAGCCCTAGGAAGCTAGGTTTGGGTTCTTGCGCACGGGAAAGAGATGCTTGGGAGGAGAAGGCTGAACGCGCGCGCGTGATGGTCCAGGGTATGTGGCAGCGGGGCCCGTTGTGTTGGTAATTGCAATTTATTTAAAAGAAGATTGTTTTGAAATTAAATTCAAGCTTTAAAAATTAATAACAAATTCATACTGTATCAGAATTCGACGAAATTCGCGGCGTTGGAATCGTATGGTCGTGCTCTTCGCGATGAAGCTGGTTTGGAGTCAACTGGAACTCATTTGAATTTTGGGTAAAATTAAACGTTCGTTTAATTTTATTCGAAACGAACGCCAAACCGCAAATAAAATCAAGGTGAGAACTTCTCACTCAATCGAATCAGTTTCGATTTTATTTTAAATAGTTAGATTTAAAATATTTGAATGCATGTTTGAATGTTGATTGTTATCTATTGATTGTTAAAATAGACATTATACGCCGTTAGTAAGCGGATGTTATTTAATAAAAACATATACCGCGAATATTTCATAAACAGTGAAATTGGTATTATATATAATATCAATATATATATATTGGCATATGTATATATTGGAGTTATTGATTCCCGCATTTTTTGTTTAGCGGATGAGACCCTATTGCGCCGTCTATTAAGCGGATAATATTTAAATCCCATATACTGCGATAATTTCGTACTGGAGCGAAATTGGTATTGTGCTAATGTTTTTGGATGCAGGAAAACAGGTTGGAGGGATCCAACTGGATTCCTCAACAGTATTTATTTGATTTTAAATATTTTGATATTTGATGGATTATCATATCGATATATGATATCGTTGTTGTCGTGATTGACTATTTGGTATGTAGCATCATTGGACCAAATTTTGAAACTTTAAAATAATTTTTAAAGTGATTTTTGAGAAGTATACGTTTTATAAAATATTTTTGGAATTGATTCATTTTAAATAAATAAACGTTATAATTTTTAAAGTTATAAAAATTATGATTTTTGGGAAATATAGTTAAAAACTGATTTTTGAGAATATGATGCTATTGATTCTATAAAAGAGTTTAATCGGGATTTTAGAATTATTGTGAACAGTTTAAATATAGGATTTATAAAATTTAATTATTTTATGAATCAAAAGAATGAAGTTTTTAAAGGAATTTAAAGACGTTTAAAAAGAATAATATAAATTGATTTATATTAAGAGATTTATAAATGGATATTTATAAATTGAAATATTGAAATTATAAAACGAGTTTTTATAAGTGTTTGAATGAAGTGAAAATGAATTTCATAAATTGAATGAGATTTATAGAATTATAAACGGTGAGATTATAAATGGAATTTTATAAACAGTAGGTTTATAAAAATTATAAAGTCATTAAAAGAATGGTTTTGGATAAATAATTGAATCTTATAAGTTATAAGATTTATAATTATGAAGTTCAAAGAAACGATTTTGTAAAATAATCGTTTTATAAGCATTTAACTTATAATATGAATCTTTGGTTTATAATTGAGTTATGAAGTGAATAGGTTAATAAAGGAATTTATAAAAGGAAGTTGTTGTAAAATAAATAGAAATGGAATTTATAAACGTTGTTTTATAAATCCGCAAATGACTTATTTTGATAAGTAAACTGTTGAAACTTAGTAATGGAGTTATATTCACGTTTTTAACTGTGAATAATCCTTTGAAATAAAATGAATAAAGGATGAAATTGATTAACGTAGTATATTCACGTTTTTGAATAGTGAATAAGATGTTAAAGAAATTGTTTTGAATGTGATGTTTTAAATAGAATTAAAACGATATAACGATGTTTTAAATGCATTAAGATTCGAAACCATAGATTTCAACATTTATTGTTGAAATAGACGTTTTCGAGAAATAAAAGGAAATGGTGGACTATAACACTGTTGTTATAGTGAATGATTTCCGAAAGGAAATGTTTTGTATAGTATTGGGATTTATATATCTATTTTAATTTCGAATCCCTATACTAGTGATTTTGGGTTGTTGTAACGATGTTTTACGCAACATTCATTTTGGCCCAAATAAATATGTTTAAGGGAATGATTTCCTTAAAGAATGAAATATATACTTAATCTCGATTTAAGTATATTAAATATTTTCCAAGTGTTGAAAATAAATAAAATTTGTGAATTACTTATGAATAAATAATTATGGAAATGTTTTCCAATATAAAGCGAATATTTTGAGAATTTATCTTTTTGAAGATAAATTGAAAAGGAAATTGAAATGAATAATCGAAATCGAATATTCATAGATATTTTTGATTATAAATTCACTATGGAATTTATGAATGAAAAGGAGAATTGGGTTTAAAAATAAATGTTGATTTATTTTTGAAGTGTGAAAATTTTATATCTTGTAAAGATATTTTTTGGAAAATAAATAATTTGAAAAATTATTTGGAAACTGGTGATGTGTGCATATCAATTGATAGTTCAATAACCGACTATCAATATTTCCCTTTGAATGGGTATTTGATGTGATTTGATTGAATTGAATGTCACACTTATTTTTGAATAAGCGCTCACTATTCGGGTTAACCGGGAAAGGACCATGGGGTCGTATAACCCATTCTGAATATGTGATACGTCGTTATGAATTGCATTGAAGATTGGTGTTGAAGACCCGGTATTTGCAAGAACGATAGGATGACCTGTCGATTGACTCTGCACCGAGTAGCTACGGTATTGAGTTCTCCATATGTGATGGTGAATCCGATCAGGATTGTGAATATCCGGATTGCAAGGACTTCTTTGTAAGTGCCTTCGGTTTTGTTCGAGCCCGGAACAGACTTGTATGGATTGTATGTCTGACATTACAAGTTGAGATATAAAGCAGATTTCTTTCAAATATATTTCTGTTGGTGGCGGAGAATTTATTCTTTTAGCTTAACACCCTTCTCTGAGACGTACGAGCTCAGAGGTTATATAGTTGAAGTTATCAGCGATATATTCCCAGTTTGGTAATGTGACATGCTGAGTGTAGCTGTAAATGATCACTGTGTTAATTATTTGTGATAGGATCGTTTATTTGATCGTCTATCCTGGTGATCATTTCTATGATCATTTGTTGACCCAAAGCATGGCTTTTGTATAAAGTATGTTTTTGTGGACGTGACTTTGTCGAGCCTCACACCCCGTGAATGGTCAAAACAGGAAAGATGCGGCAAGGTTATGAGGGGTAGCGCCCTTTAGGATGTGTGCATTTCCTTCTGGAAAAGGGTGGTATCATGGTATGGAGCCCAGATACTTACTCATGTTGAAAACACTTTGTTATGATTGTGTGAATTGATTACGAGCGCTCGGTGAAAAGGTCCCAAAGGACCGGGGGATGGCATATTCGGTCAGTTGTTACTCAGTTAGGGGTTACCCGGCCTTGTGTTGGTAGAGATCCGGTTTGGTTCTCGGGGATGTCCATCCAGAGGCATTCTCATATGGCAATGGGAAGTTCCTTGGCCTGATCATTCGTTGGAAATCCAAAGAAACAATACGTGACTTGTACGGTTTTAGTTGTATAACCTGCTATGGAATGTGGCGGTAACCTGCTATTGAACATAGTTAGCTATAGTAGGCATAGTTCGGAATGTCTATGCTGGCTAAGATTTATATTCTACTTTCGAAATGAATTTTTCCTACACTATGCACTAGTAATAATATGAAATGTTCTTTTTAATGCGTATCAAGCATCTTTGACTATCATAAGGAGAAATCTCCTCCGATTCTGCGTTTGCATTGTGTGTGTGTGCGGGAGGCCTTATGGTAGTCTCATTTTTAAAAGCATTGCGAATTGAATTTAAAAATATTCCTCTATTTTGATTTTAAAGTTAAATAAACTGTTTTGAGTTCTCACACCAGTCACATGACTGACTTGGAGTTTATTGTTTTCCTTCCTAAACTCTGGGTGCCCACCAATTTCTACACGGGCAGTCAAGAGTTAAGGTTTATCAGGATATTCTGGAGTTGCTGGAGGCAAGCTGGATGGCATGACGTATTACTAGTTATATAGTATTTCTTTTTCCGCTGTTTGTTTGATGTTGTATACTCTGATGATATGATGTAATGAAATGTAATGTATAAAATGTAATAACTAATATAGTTCTTTGTTTAAAGATTATTCATTTATTATTATATGTTGTTCCGCTGCGAATTGTGAGATTCTGATGTGATTTTATTGTTTTCTGTTCAGTTCTATTTTCTCTATTTTCTTTCTGTTCTATTCTCTTTTTCTTCTATTTTAAAATTTTCTATCTCTTCTCTATTTTCTGTTTTCTTTCCCCTATCTTTTTCTATTCTCTTTTCCCTCCATCTTCTACCTTCTCCTCTCTTCTTCTGCCTTTTTCTTTTCCTAAATTTTTCTTAAACCATAACATTTCGGGTTTTTGGCCTTCGATTTCTCGGCAGTCGATAAAGTGAGTATCGATGTTGAATTTTCGAAAGTCTAAAATTTTCGGGACGTTACAGTTGTGCTCTGTAGAATAAACAGAGAAGAACTGCTATATGTTACTCACAGATATACCTATATATATAAGCAACAGTTTTATATTTTAAAAGTATCTAAAAAGAATAAGTTACTCACATATTTATTCTTCAAATTGTTTTAAATGAAATGTTACTCACTTCTAAACATATACGGGCTTTCACAAGTATATGTGTATGTATTCTTTTACCATACATTTAAGAAATCATCTTCATAATATCACTTCATAGATTTTCATAGGCATCAAAAAAAGTTTATCCAGATTTAAAGCTTTTTAGAGGAGAATTAAAATTACTCACCGGATATTGAAACAAAGAAGCCTGTTAACATGCAAACCTATATATAAACAGATTAAGTTTAAAGATGGAAGTTTGCTCACCTTGATATTGAATAAGGCAGAGAACAAGAACAGAGAAGAAATTTGAGCCGGCACACATTTTTTTTTCTTTAATTTTGATCTTTGTTTCCTGCAACTTTATTTTATTTTCCAGAAAGCTTTGCATTTGATTTCTAGATCTGAAATGCTTTGCACTGGCATTTGCTTTTGGGTTTTCAGATTTGATTTGTTTTGTAACTTTGCTTGATCTTTTGATTTCCAGTTTGAAGAAAATATGCACAGGCTTTTATGCTCATATTTTTTTTTCTTTTGGCATATGGGGCTGATGCATACTATATATTGTACTAGAGGTATGGCATTAATTTATTGCTAGAGGTGTAATGTATTAATTGCTTTAGTACATATTACTTTGTTCATCCCTTTATCTCGGTTGAAATGATGTTGTTATGTATAAGAGAAGTATGCAGGTGATGTTATTATTTTGTACAATATGATAAAATATTATTTGTACAATATTGTAGAGATTTCCTTTCTTACTTTATGGTGGCTAAGAGATACAATTTTGACTTGCATTGATTACTTGAACAAATGAATAATTTTTTTTTTCATGTCTTATTTCATTAGCTTACACTGTCATCAGCTTATACTTTGTTTTGCTTTATATTTGTTTTAAGTGTACATACTTGCATTTTATTTGGGTGGCTGTAGATCACTTGTTGATTTTCTTTGTACTTTGCTTGAGTTAATTATATGTTTAATAGATATTTATTTTACTTTATGTACATATTATATTGCCTACAAATACTTTATTACTTGTTTGTATACATACTTTGTTTTGGTATTCTTTTTTAAAGTTTTGTTTTCAAGTTTAAGTGTATTTATTACTTTTGTGCTTATATTGTATTATATGTCTTATTTTATATTTTTTCCTAATTTATCTTATAGTCTTGTATTTTATTTATCAAAATAACTCAATATTAACTTTTTTTTAAATTTTTTTTATAAAAGAAACCGTTTTCTTATTAATAAATAACTAAAACATTTGAATTTAGAAAAACTCCAATCGACTATCATTTAATTTCAAAATTTTAAATCAAAAGTAAATTTAATTATCAATTTAAAATAAATAAAATTCGGGATCGTTACACTACGGCTTGACTTTGAACTGTTCAATTCTGTTCTTGTTGACTTTGGCTTGATACTATGATAATATTTGACTTCGGCCTTCATGGTTGAACTTGCTACTGTAGGTTTTGATTCTCTGTTGTTTTTACTTTGGTCATTCGATCACAGTCTTGCATTGCACTGACCATTGCTAGTGTTGCATTCATACTGTTGCTCCATTGTTTTTTCTGGTATTTGATTTTGAAGTCTCTGACTAACTTAGTTCATGCCATGCTTTGCTTGAGTTGGTTTGTTGTACCATGGTTTCGGCATTGTTTGAGTTCATCTTGGTTTGCACTTTGATGCTGCCTGGATTGTGTCACCGTTATCTTGTTGTATTTGATTCAATCGAGTCTGGTACCTTTTGTAGCATTATTTTGTGACCTGGTTTTGTCTTGAATTGTGCAGTCTTGAGTCTTGTACATGTCTTCACCGTGTAGTCTGCACATATTGATTCAGTTGAGCTTGCACAAGTCTTTTATGATGTTGTGTTCATTAGCTTGGTAGCAATCCTCATAGTATTTGTGAAATGCTGTGATTGTTCTTCATTTCACTATGCACTGCTTGACTCGAAGTCTAGTTGCCTTTTTTGTGATGATCATCACTTCTGCATTGTGTATGTTTTCATTACTTTGTGTATTCATATAGTTTGGTGGCTTCATGTATATGATGCATGTTGAATTGTTGTTGATTTTTGCCTGTTAATCTTCACTTGTACACATATGTTGCCTTATCTTTGCTTACATCTGTTGGTCTGCACATCCATGTTAACTCCTCTGTTTCATTTTTGTTCTTTTGGTTCCACTGCATATATGTGTGCTTGCTATCTCATTGATGCATTTGTTTGTTCATGTTCATTTGGGTTTGCTTTGAGTTGCACTGCACAACATATTTATCACTGTCTGCTTAGTAGGTTGAGCTGGTACATATTGTTTACTCTGTAGTTGTACATATGCCTTGTACAGATGTTGCATTCCTGGACTTATTGACATATGCATGTCATTTGTGTCTTTGAGCCTTTGTTCTGACCAGTTCATTATTTTCTCACTGAATTTTTGTCGAGGCTTGTATTTTTGGACTGCACCTGTGTTGGATCCAGCTTTAAAGCTCGGGTTTGACCTTGTGCTTGTGTCGTAACATTGTTTTTATTTCACTTGAGTTGAACCTGGCTTTTGATTTGGGTTTGACCTTGTGCTCACTTGTCCTTGTAGATATATCAAGTGTATATATCTATGTGCATGGCCTTATGGCATGTATAGTGATACACTGTGCATGTCACAAGCAGTTCGTGTATGATGAATTCAAAATGAAATGATGGTGAACAACCCAAATAACTGAGGAAAATAATATTTTCAAAAATACATTTTATTTCATTGTAAAAATATTTTCTTTTCAACTTTACTGTGCCAGTGCATATTTTTGCAGATTGCTTAGATGCTGGATTCAATTTGGAATGAAGTTAAAAATAAATATGAGTGAATGAGCGATATGTAGTGGGGCGTATTTTTAAATTAGAAATTGCGATGTAATCAAATTTGTATTGTTATTGAAATTGTATATATATAGTGAAAGCTTGAATTTGTACTATTCAAAATTGTAATAAATATTTCTTTAAATAAAATCTCCGTTTGAATTTAAACTCTGTGTCATTTATTTTATTCAGCAAATAGTTATTTAATTATGTGAAAAAAAAAATAGTACATTAACAAATACGTTTAAATGAATATATATACGTTTATTATTATCAAACAAAAAAATATATACTCGCATATTCAACAATCTCCCCCTTTTGATGATAACAAACATATATTTAAGATTTTGAATATATTAAATTTATTTGATCATTAAAAGACTACGTTTGCTCCTTATTTAAATGCTCCCTCTCTACACAAGGCTCCCCCTTAATATATGCATGTAAATAAAAATATGCAAATGAGTCTAGATGCAAATAGAAGATATCTGACCTTTATTTGTCAAAATCTTAACTTTGCTCTCCCCCTTTTGTTATCAGCAAAAGAGTAATAGTGTTATAAAAATAGAGTTAAAGCAATAGAAATTAATACAACATTTAAACTCAATCGAATATAAGTATTAAATTTCAATAAAAAATCAAACAAAAATTAAAAATACTCTGTTAGACGCATATTCCACTTTAGGGTGATAGGGATAAAGCCATCATATTAAACCATATAGTTGTGATGATGGTTTTCAACTAGATATGGTCAAGAAAAAAAGAGGAAAGACGACGATGAAAACATTTGTTGTGACGCCGAAGGATAAAGCCGAAGTTGAATTCAATGATTGAGGTCAACCAATTTGTTTCAATTCTAAACATTTGTCATCTTATCTTAATACCTTAGCAAGGAAAATGATACCGGTGACTCTTACCAAATGGAAAAAAGTCGACAAGGACCTAAAGAAAGATTTATGGACTTGTATTCAGGTATGAAAAAAAATTCAATTTGGATATTAACTGTTAGTACATGCTTTTTCAGGCTGCAAAGTCAATGTGTGTACAGGCTTTTCCTATATTTTGGTAAAAATACATGTTCTATAAAAAATAAGTCCTGAATTCCTAATTAAAAAATGCATATCACTAGTCGATAAATTATTTAAAGCAAATGAACTGATTTAATCCAATTGACTAATAACTAACCTGATTAGTAGTTGAGCAGATTAGTCATTGTTTTTATTATGAATTGTTAAAATGTTGATGCATTTAATATTTATCACTTGGAGCTTGTTTGCTAAATTATTGTAATTAGTTTTATTACATGGTGAGTCAAACTTTATTGTCTTTTGTATATGATTTCTAAATTGAAGCAATAATATTATAAATTGAATTTAGGGAAAGTTAGCCTGAGTTATTGGTTAGAGAACCATAATCGTTTGTTGTGTGGTTATAGACTCAGGTTGCTTGTTGATTTGGTTGCCTGATACAAGTTGTGTGCACCGTGTGCTATGTGTTTTAGTTGTTGTGACATGTTTCTTAACTCAAAAGAACATAAACACCTAAATTTTGTCACTGATATAATTTGGTAGTTATGCACTTATTTTAGTTAAGATGGCTGACATTTAATTGCAAAGTTTAGTTGCTGAAATATCAATATGTTAGCCTGAAAGAGAAAAATATGTCTGTACATATGACATGCTGACCTTGAATATGCCTGTGTTAATATATGTGCTGTGACACGTTTTCTTGATTTCAATACACAAAACAACATGGTTGTAGATTATCATTTCGATAAGTAACTTTTGTTGGCCAGAAACCAAGTGTGTGTATGTTGACTTTAATTATACATATAGTAGCATGTCATGATTTAGCTATACAGCATCATATTCACATAATTTAAAGCTCACAATTGTATGTTTCATGATTTTTAATTATACACAGTTCTACACAATTGCCTGTAAATATGACACTTCAGTTATACATGGTTATACACAGCGTCATGTTCAGTTATACCAATGTTATGTTGTATTACAATTAAATTTTTGTTGTGCAGACAAGATTCTAGGTGTATGAAGTATACAAGGATTTGTTGATTAAGATGTTGGGACTACGATGGAGAGACGCAAAATCAAGATTGATTTCCACTACAAAAGTAGCATCTACTTGTCCCGACTCTTTCTCTAGAATAGCCATGTTAAAATCGAACAATATAGACAATGTTCAAGAGTGGAATGAATTTGTGAAGGAAAAACTATCGGAGAAATTTGAGGTAAAAAGCTGTATTTTATTCATTATAAATTAAAATTAATTTATAGTTTATTAATGAATTTATCCTATGTAGGGAACTAGCAACAAATTTAGAGCATTGAGACAAAAGAATAAAATTCCACACACAATGAGTAGAAATGGTTACACACGTTTGGCAGAGAACATGGTAAGAAATGCATGTTTGTTTACAATGATTATATAATTTTTTTGGTTATTATTATTATTATTTGCAAAAAAAGGAAATTGGAATATCAAATATTAGTAGAGATGAGCTATGGTGCAAAGCCCACATCAAGAAAAATGGAGACCCACCAAATTCTGTTATTGTCGACTACATTGCAACGATTTTTTATATTATTATGGTAATTTTTCCACACATTATAGTAGTTTTTTTATTTTTAATATTGGGTCTATTTTAATTTGTAGGCTAAGATAAGTGAGCATATAGTAATGCTTAGTGCTCTCACAGAACGAATTCGCTAAGTGGAGATGGAGTGTCAAGAGTATTTGGCAATGAACATAAAGCTAGAGTGAGAGGACTAGGATTTGGTGTTGTACCATATCAAATGGGTTATTATTTAAGTAATTCAAAAAAGGTGTATGCATTGGAAACCAAGTTACTCGCTTGGAGGCTAGGGTAGAAGAACTGACTAATTTGTTCATGACGGTAAGTTATTGTTAATTGGCTATTGTTAATGAATATGTGATATGTGCTTATGAATTACTAAGTGCATGTATTGTACAATTTTATAGAGTGTGAATAGAAGGCAAAATGATAATGTGGCAGATATGGAGACACCTCATGCAAATAGGCCTCAGGTTAGAACACTTCATGCCTATATTTAAAACTTCACAAACATAACGCCTTTAGCAAATGCAGAGATATCTAAAAGTCTAAGTGCATGTCTTGTACATTTGCAAAGTGTGAATAGAAGGCAAAAAAATAATGTGGCGGATATGGAGACACCTTGTGCTAATACGCCTCTAGTTAGAACATTTCAAGCCTATATTTAAAACTTTGTAAACATAACGCCTATAATAAATGCAGAGATATCTAAAAGTCTATGCATTGTTTCATCTGAAGTATGTACGTACAGCGTTTTGAGAATACTTATCAAATATATTTGTGATTCTAATACCGTCTCCTCTAATATCGAGCTTAGCTCAAATAATAGACCTAAGCTTAGATTAACTACAAAAAGGAGCTATCTAAGCTAGCTCATTTTCGGTTTTTAAATTGAGCAAACTCGGTTTTTCAACCAAGCTTTAGCTCAGTTGCAAAAATTGATCTTAGCTCAGTTTTAGAGCCGAGCAAGCTCAGTTTATAAGATTGATTTTAGCCTCTGTACCTTATATAAAGTCAAATGATTGACTCAATGTCCATAAAATAGCTGAATGACTACAATCCATACTAAAAGCTAACAAGAAAAAGCTTTTTGTGATAAAAGAATGAAACAAACAGTTAAATGGACATTATTTGATATTAAAACCTACGGATTTTGCATCATATTATACAGGCATGACCAAATACATCAAATTTTTCTCTGATTTTTTTTCCATTTCTCTATTATACCCACACGTCTACAAATTTAGTGAGAAGTTTAAAAAATGTTAAATTGAAAATAAATATTTATATATTTAGTAGTCATCTTCAATTATTAAAAAAATCCTAATTACATGACATTGGCCATGGCATACAAATACTAAAGTATCAAAGCTATAGATTTAGACTAGCCACCTTGTCTCTAATCTTAGAAATATATATCAATGTGAAAGCTGCAACGAAAGCCTAATTCCACCAAAGTAGATGTAATTTAGAAGAGCCTTCCTTTAGTGAAACAGTAAGTGAAAATTCTAATGTACATACAAGTGGAATTCCATCAATAGATAGATGGTAATTAGCCCTTAAGGGGTTATCCTTCTATCAATGATAGGAGTGTAGATAAGGTTAATATCCAATTTGGGGTAAAAAATGAATATCCATCCACTAATACTACGCCTATAAGATCAGTTTAAATTTTAACTAACTATCCTAGTTGCATCTACGTTGGGAGTGTACATCATATTTTGCTGCTTTTCTACTGCTGACCAAAATAGCATAACTTTTCTTATTTGGTTGACATTTTACTATTTGGAAAATCTTGTAGCAATAAATTATTTTATACTGCCATCAAACCCGAGTAATTTAATTTTACGCGTAGCAGTATATTTGGTTGGGCAATTTTTAGATCAGGTAAAAGACAAGATGAGTTTTGGGGTGTACGTGTTGTGCTCCTAAAACATAATAGATATTACTATACAACAAGTTGATAGTGGAACATACAACTCAGTCGCTAGCACAAGGGCAAGCAAGATTGGAAGTCCAACAAAATGAAAGGAGTTACAAAAATGGAGTGGCATAAATAATTCTTTATGAAACTAAATATAATATGTTGATTCTAAATATAATATGTTAATTCTATGTTTGATTTATTTGGAAATAAAAAAATTAACACAATACAAATATGAAGTGTTTTTTTAATATTGATTTTGATGTATGCTTAAAAAAATCAAATTCAATGACTTTACCATCTGTCTTTTACAGTTTGATTTATTTAACAACTCCAGCGGATAGATTATAATGTAATTTAACTTTTGTAAATTGTTACAACTCTTATAGTGCATATCCACCTGTAGGAATTAACAGTAGATATCCTTACATATATATTTAATGAGTTGGATGCTTTAAGCCTAAGTTGTTAGTAATTGAACTATTTTTTTAACGAGTTAGACATCATTATAAATTGGCTTATTTATACATGCCAACGAACTATTTTTTGTTTGCTTGCAGTCACAACGTGATAGTAACCATATGCAAGCTTAGTGGCACCAAAATCAGGAAACTCGGGATGTTTTAGAGAAAAGAAAGTCCATGCTATTGAGTTGGCAAATGAACGTAGTTGCGGAAGGGATGATAGTGAGCACTGATCCTGATGCTTCGGTAAAGTTTGTAAATCACCAGATGCTTGGAAGGTATGGATGCATGTGGCGGTGGAACTAAAAGCTATTTTATTTAGGTCGAATTCAGAGATGTTCACTATTAAAAAGGCCGTTGGATCAACTATTGCTTGGCACAAAGACTTTATTTCCTTGGCCTAGTATATATATGTATTTTGGTATGTGTTGGCACTTAGAACTTTATATGTATTTTTTGATTAGTTATTATGTGTCAGTGCTTTTTGGAACTATCTCTTATGTATATATTTTAGGATTATGTGTGTAGTACGTTAAAACTCTCTATGAATGTACACTTATATATCCTTTTGAAATGTGTTGGAAGTTTGTGAATGTGGTTTTATTTAGTCTCCTTGTATGTGTGATTTTGGTTGTTTTATGATAATATTTATTAGTTATTACATATTGCTATAGGTGTACAGTATGAAAGTTCGTGCAAGTTGATTTTATTTTTGCATTTATATCGCAACGGTTTAAAATAATTGCAAAAAATGAAAAGGCAGTGGACAATGTTTGTTGTGGATGGAGCTTACTGCAACGGTTTATGCCTGTTGTAGTGAAGGCCTATTACAACAGGCTCGGCTAGTTGTGGTTGTGGCATATTGCAAGCAACATTAAGCGTTGTAAAAGACTCTACTACAACGGCTGATGCATGTTGTAGTTGAGATCTATTACAATGGGCTGGACAAGTTGTAATATAATGTACTACAAAACAAAATGGTCCATATCTACAATAGGCATTAACTGTTGTAAAAGACTCAATTGCAACAGGCTTGCACCGTTGTAAAAAATCTATTGCAACGACTCATAACCACTGTAAAAGACTCTATTGCAATGGCTCTGCACCGTTGTAAAAATGTTTACTACAACGGACCATTACAATGGTTTTAAACCATTGTAAAATAATCTGAGTCTATTACAACATCGCATAAGACAACGGGCGCTGGCCCATTACGAAATACCTATTACAATGGGCAGTGCTCATTGTAAAAGGGGTATTTTGTTGTAGTGAAAATATTGAAAAGGCTAGCCAATTATAGGCATGTCAATAGGTCTAAATCCTACATTCAATTTTCATTCCTTTCTAAAAATCAACATTCACTCCAAAAACTCGTCGACTCCAACCATAAGTTTGTACTCATTTTTCTCACATCAGAAAAACGGTCACAACCATGGATGTCCCGAGACCCAATTCATCTATTTTTGAAAAATCGAGCATAATGGACATTGCATCAATTAAAGATTAAATATTTGAATTAATCATTTAAATATTCATTCGTTAAATTGTGGGTTGTTACAGATATCATGTAGAGCATCCTGACATTATTCGAACAGCAAAAGGCCTTAAGAAATCAGTCGACGTTGTTTGTGTTTGAGTTATACCAATATAGTAAGTTTGCAGATAGATAGCAAACAGTTGTCAAATTTAAGAATTCAGAGATTTGGCTTCAATTTTGATGTTGGTGTATCATCATGATGTTGAGTTATAGCTAAGATCACTAAATGTTTGTCAACTGGCTCTTTAACACGAACAACATGAGAGACGTTCACCTGCTAGTGTTTTTTCTATATAACAATTGGTTGGAAAACAAACTCGGAACACAACAGACCGTGTGGGATGTATATGTGTTGTTGATCCATGTTGCGTAATAAACAAGTAATGATATTTGTTTCTATCACAAGGACATTAGCAAGTAGGACATAACCGTAAACCACTTGATGAGTATTACTGGGATAGAACATGTAAATCGCTCAGTTAAGGAATGTGGGCTCACTAAGGGACTAAATCTTAAAAATGAAAGCAATATGGGATCAAATGGATCAATCTGGTATGGTTGTTATTGTTGTTTAGCGCATGTAAAGCACTTGATAAGTATGGCTTAAAATGATTTATGTCTTGTAACTAATGAATTCTAATACATCAATACATACTTTGAGATTTTTGTTGTTCAAACAATATTATGCAGAGTTACCATGCAAGGGTATCTAATAGGAAAACTCTTGCATGATCACTTGCGCAGGATGTCTATAAGATACGGATTATACCAAATGTTAAGAAGTAAAATACTAAATGAGTAATGGAATAGCCTAAGAAGAGTGACAAGAGGGGTCATGCAAATCCTAGAAGTCTCGTCGATGCTCGAGCAAAGCTGGGCACTGGAAGATTAGATCGGTGCAAAAACAAAGTAATTCAGATTTCTTAAAATCCCCATTTTACAAGAGTATCCAGTCTATAATAATAATACTACAAATTCAGTATAATGTTAAGATAACAATATCAAGAGGATAGAGATAGAGAAGGTTCACATTTGGAAACCCGGATGAATACCAGGCCTGTTTGCTCTGTCAGCTCAAGTTTTGGGCTTTCATATAAACAAAAAATTGTACGACCCATGTATTTTTTGAAAAATATATAATTTGAAAATTGTGTTAACATACAAAAATGAAAAACAAATTTATTTTATTTGTTGTGTTTTGAGTACTAAAGGCATAGAAAATGATCCATCCCTCCGCCGTCCTTCCACCCATTTCGTTATCCTACCGTCCCCTCCATCGTCCCTCAAAAATCGTCTGTTTTTCTCATAATTTGTAATAAATATTGAAAATGAAAAACAGAAAAGCAAAATTCCATTCAAACATAAAAAATAACTTAACATACACCATTATTTTGTTGAGAAAATATATTACTAAATTATCCTTCTTAATTTTAGCCTTTCTATCATGATCCGTCAAATTAAAATAGTAAAATAATGATATGATCAAATTTGTACATTTTTCATAAAGAATTTATTGAGTCGTTTTACAATGAAACCTAAAATATCAATTAATACAACTTCCATAACTAATTGCTCTAATATAATAATATTCAATTTTTTTTAATAAAATTAGGGTCTATCTCGTTGAAATTAAGATTTTATTTTAAATAATATTAAAAAAAATCATATTGTTGGTGCAAAAAATTAAAGTTCATTTTGTTAAAGTTTTACCTTAATTTAATGATAGGGATTTCTTGTTTTGTGTAACAAGTTTTAAATATTAACTTAGAAGATGGTGAAGTTGAAAACAAGGGTAGTTTTATCAAAGAGATGGTGTATCGAAAGTACATTATGGTGTATACCAATATATTATATTTTCCAGTGTATATTAGGAAATTATCGGTGTATGAATAGAATTATTCAAAATGAAACCAACATACCTTTGTCGCATTAGTGCCATTATAAGAGTACATATTAGAATTTTCTAAGAGTATAATTTCATCAGTTTTCATTTGTTTGATTGTGTATGAATGTAAATAGCATTGCTTATGAAAACAAAATGTCTAATTTGACCAGAATTTATTTATTTACTAATCTAGTCAAGAATACAATAAAGAGAGGACCTTGCTAATTTCAACCTAACATTAACTAAGAAGAAAGGCAAGAAACATCCGGATAAACTACACCATCTTTCTTTCCACTAGCATTAAGACAATAAATTTTCAAATCATATCCAATAGTCGACGTAATTTTAACATTTTCCATAGTAATTCCTTGACAACCTTTTTCTTTACTACATGCAAGTTCAATGGCAGAAACATCCCCTTTTGCGTTTGAACTCCCTTGCGCTCCTATAAACGCCACATCCTCAACTTGTACATTAGATGTCTGTAACATAAATTCAAACAAACATAATCAATGTAAGCATATTCATTAGAAACTAAGCACAAAAATAATTGATTGTTCGTATTAGTACCGAGTTTCCACTACCATATCTTCCATTACAGTAGTACTGATCAATTACTATAGGTTGATTCACCGAATCGAAAGTAATATCTTGGAAAGATATGCCTCTAGCATAACCAGAACCTCCCTAAATGAAGTTTTCAACTTGTAAGTTTAGTCTGAATTAGTAAACAAAAACGATCTAGTGTTGGTCAAATAAACCACATAAGCATACCTGCCATGTTTTAATTCTAGCACCAAACATTGCATTGTAAAAATGGCACTGTTGAACCGTAATATTCTCTACTCATACTGCTTCTCCATCTTTTCCCAAGCTCCCAACGCCGACAATTTATAAAATATTATAGTAACAAGTATACATAAAGAGAAACATGTTAGTGAGCAACCTGTGTATAGCAGTTTAATCTTATTTGAAGAATGTATAAATGTACAATAACAGTTTCTCTTTTAATATATTTTGTTTGGTTTGGGATTTCCAAGTCCAGGAATTTTTGAAAGTATAGATGATTCAATTTTCTAATTGTGTTTTTAAAATTTTATGTATTTAAACAATAGAAATCTTAGACACTGAACTTTCTTTAAACTTGTTGGCGAGCAACTTGTGTATAATCTTTATAAGCAGTTAAATAATGTTCCAAGAAGTGTATGAATGTAAAAAACAATTTTCTCTTTTAATATTTTTTGTTTTGTACTGGATTTCCAAAAGTCCTGGAAGTTTTGAAATTCTAAATAATTCAATTTTCTAATATGTTTTTAAAATTTTAAAATTCTACGAATTTCGAACGTTAGAAAATTTGACATTGAACAGTCTTTAATGTTTACATAAATAACATAAGAAAATGTTTAAGGATATATCAGTTGATAAATGATATATATAATGTAATTTGTTCTTTATCAATAATTTTGTTTAACAGATCCTTTTCCTAGTCAGTGATAAATGTTACCCAATTTATTTTTTCTTTTACTAATTGTCAGATATAAAAATACACTATAAAGAGAAAATAGATTACCTAATGCCATGACCAGGGCCACAATTTATATTGCTAATGTTCAAATTGGAAGTACCAGAAAGAATGGCAATGCAATCATCACCTGCAATTGTGCAACTCAATTGTCTATTATCAGTAGAGAATCAGAAATTCAATTTAAGAAGAGCTTAAACCAATAAGGCGGGTTTTTTATATAAATTTTATATACATTAAATCATAAAATTCATTAAGCATAAATTATTTGAAGTGTGTGTATGTGTTTATTTGACACAAAGAACAGTAAGTTATCTCATCGTCTCGATAAGTAATAACTAGAATCATCGCATTCCAATGGGATAATTAGCAACAGTCTCATTTTAAACCCATCCTATCTCTATTTATTAGAACAAATTATGAGCTTGCATATATCAAAAATATCTTTTGTCCACATGGAAACAAAAACATCAATCCGTAGTGGCATTTTATTACTATTATTTGATATGAAAATTATATTTATTGTTTCAAATTATGCTATGAAAAATAATCATGCATGCATTTTATATTTTGGACAAATAAAACAGTAAGAAAACATATAAGTTGACATTTTGCCTATTTTAATTTAATACCATATTTTGTATGTAATTGTTGTGTAATACACTTAACTAGTTTGTAACCCGTGCGATGCACACGGTAAGGATATTAAAAAGTAATATTTAAATTTTAATTATTGTTAAAAATTGAATTTTTAAGCACAATATGATAAACTTGTTGAAATAAAAAAAAATAATTTAAAATGACATACAATACTCAGATGTAAGTTAAATGGTCGCTACTATACACACACACACATAACTATTATTATATATGTAAATAGTTGATGCTATGTGATACAAGTATTTTTTATATAAACTGGTGAAAAAATTGAATTTTCCATTTCTATTAATATGAATATTGTATGTATAATTTCAATGATTTACAATGGAATAATGAATATTATGTAATTGAATATATTTAAATATTTTAAATCAGTGATCAGCTTAACTAGTTAGATATATGGAGCTGAATATTAGAAAGGAGAGAAAAAATGAGATGAGCTTTGTTGTAGTTGTAGTTGAGAAAAATATCTTACCATCAACTTATTTGAAATGAACTTTTATTCATTATCTGTAAGTTCAATTAGTAAACCTTTTTTTAGTAATTAATCATAAATTTCATGTTATTGTAGGAGTGTCATGTTTACAACTTCAATATTTGCAAAAAAAATGTTGCGTTAATTTGAGTTGTGAGTTCGGTAAGTTTTAATATCATGTTGAAAATGAGAATGTCGAGATAACCTAATTTGCATTAGAGTAGTCCGTGCATCCACATCCCACTGTTGTAAATTATAAATTATCCTTTAAAAGTTGCAAAAAAAAGAAACTTTTTTACTACAAATGTATGATATTATTTTGAGATAAATGAATTATACATTAAAAAAATATTATTTTTTATGTTCACATTTTATGTTATGCGATCCATATATCTTTATATATATGAATAAAAATAACAATTTTATCATCTTTGCGCGCGTGTGTGTTGTAGGCATACTTAAATCGATGTATATTTTAAGGTTTATTAGATAATTATTAAATATTAGTAAATTGAATTTATTCGAATGATTTAAAATAAAGATTACATAATTGGTTAAATACTTGTATATGAGTAAAAAAATATTAGAAGAGAATTGTGATGGGTTTGTAAGTAACTATGAGAATTTAAAATATAGGTGTTTAAAGTTAAAAATATAATTTTTCAGTGCAATACGTGATAACTTCATCGAGACAAACGAATTATAAAATAAATTTGTTATTGTTGTTGATGTATATAATTTATGCTATGTGATTTATATATCTTTATATGAAAATGAAAATTTTGTTTCACCACATTGTTGATGCTACTATGGTATATTGTTGAAATTTTCATATTTTAGAATTTACATGATGTATCGAATGTTAGACAATTGAGTTTATCAAATGGTTTAAATTTTTAATTACGTAATTAGTTTAATTGTATGGACTTAAATGTAAAATATTAGAAGAGAATTAAGAAAGCATTTGTGAATAATCTTAGAAAATTTTAAAAGTATATATTTGATTATAAATTACCATTAGAAGTTTAGTAGATTAATTATGAAGTGATAAATTACAAAAATTTAATATTAAAATATCGAGAGAAAATTAGTGAGAGTAAAGAAAACTCATACAATTAATGGGAGAGCTTGAATTTCTTCTGCTTTACTATTATTTAATAGATTATGTCACTTAATGTAACTATACAAACACGCGTATGTAAGTATGCGTGTGTGTGTGTGTATGGCCGGTGCTATAGCTTTGGTTGGCCTAATCAAAAGGTGGAAAACAATGCGAAAATTTACGAAGTAAAGGAAAAAGGTAATGGTGAAATACAAGATAATATTATTGTTGCCAATCTACCTAATTCAAACCTGGGGTTTTACTCCTTTATTTCAAAACACACCACCATCCAACCTAAGAAGCAATTTATAACTAAACATGTAGCATATTATTTTTTGTAGTCATCGCTACTGGAGATTGGTTGTCCCACCACGGTGGGTTGCCCTATTCGATAGCCTTGCTCAACTACCCTTGAAACCGGCCTTGTGTAGCCTTGCTCAACTATGCATGTATGTATGTGTATGTGTGTGTATATACGTGTATATGTATATATGTATGTGTGTGTGTGTATACAATTGTGTGTGTATCAATGTTATCAAGGCGCACGTCGAGATGCGCCTATGCTGAAAGAGGACTTAAACGCACATTGTGCACTTTTTGTAGTTTGAGTGCGCCTTTTTTTCAAAGTTTAAATTTAAATTTACAAAATTATTAAATAAAAAATTTAATAGTTAAATGAATTATAAAATATGGTTTAAAATTTAAAATTTAGTTAATAAAATATTTAAAATGTTCGAATGAATTATAAAATATAATTTTAAATTTAATTTTCAGTTAGTAAAATAGTAGATCAAACTTGTATAAAAGTCAGTAAAAGGCTTATGGCTTAAAAAAGCCCAAGGCTAACGCTTGTGCGTTTTTACGCCTTAGTGCCTTAGCTACTTTGGTATTTATCTCTATGTTTATGCATAAACTTAGTATTATACTTTTTGAAATGAAAATTCTTTACAATTCGTCCTCAAGCATCATATCTTCTTATCCGAACATTTAAACTAAAAGAAATGATAAATACCTGTTGCAATAAAAGCATGAGTAACTTGAACATTTTGAGACTCTGAAATCAAGATTCCATCAGTGTTGGACTGTCTCCAGGAGCTGTTATGTTCAGACTGTTCATACTAACGCTGAAACATTGGTGAATAGTCAAGTGCTTAGCAGCACTGTCTACAGAATTTATGTTGTTTACAATGACGTTTTGGCAATTCATTATATTTAATGACTGTATAATAATATAAATAATAAGTTAGTTCCCAATCCGATTAGCAGTTAAGTAATAAATTCAAAAGAGGCCAATACTTACGTATGGAGCATTATCACATCCCTACGTAGATAGTATAAAAGTCAGATGCAATTAATCATACAAATAGAAGTAAGTATATATATATAGACACACAATCAAATATTGATAAACTTACTCCTTTTTTCTTACAGGCCCACCATGCTTGACCATGTCCTTTAATGGTTCCACCACCATCAATTAAAAGACCATTTAAACCATGTAATGTGATCCAATGAGGATCAGAATTCGACGCCACGCCATTATATGCAATTAGTGTTCCAGCAAGCTACAATTCAAATGTATGTTATTGTATTTTGATCATATGCATTCTAATAAAATTTTGTAAGAAGTTGAATATATTACCTGAAAATGCAATTTTGATTTGCATGGACCTTCAAAATAATTCTTATTTAACAAAAATGTTTTTAAGGATGGAATTAAAAAAATGGGATTGTATCCATCAGCACATGCTGCTCCCCATGCTTTTAGAAATGCCTTCAACATACATAAATTGTTATTATCAGTCAAAAATAGTTGGATATAATTTATATGAAAACATCGTAAAACAAATTATTTCTAAGTGTAAATATATACTTGGCTATCATCTGATTTAGCATCTCCTTTAGCTCCAAAGTCTACAACATTGTAAATTGCACCATTTGCACCAAATATTACACTTCTCATACAAAAGAGCATTATCATGCTAGCAATAAAATCCTGCAAAATAGATAGCATTTTTCTAATAAAACATAGCTAGTGTAGGATTGTATACAAAATCCCTGACAGCTAGTAGTAATTCTCACCATATCACCTTTGTTGAATTAATCTTCAAGAGTGAATATCATGAAGCAATAAGAAAGATGAGGTTTTGAGTTAAGCTTCCACAATTTAGAAGCAGCGTAATGTCAACCATATAGTATTTTCCAACTATGTTTGAAGATACTATAATTAAAAAAATATTGTTAGTTAAATTTGATTTTTAATAAACAAGGTATCTTGGAAATTTTTTTGAAACAATTGAAACCATATTAAGAAATATATATTTATTACTATGCAAATTTGACACCTATATATAAATGAAATTATATATATAAGTGCATTGCAATGAAATCACTGCCAATAATGAAGTATACTGTTGTGACAAAAAAATATATTGTATTCTTGTTACCTGATTTGTTCAACATTAATAAAAGTAATATGTATATTACTCTCTTTCAGTTAATAAATAAGGTAATATGGAATAATTACTTAACAAGACAAGACCACACTAATAAATAATTATTTATCATAGCACTATTAATAAATGAGATTATCTGATTGCATTTTTATAAAGCGAAACACAAATTAATGATTATTGTATTTTATTAGATAATGTTATTATAGTTTTTCATTTATGTTTATTTAAATAAATGTTATTATTGGAACTGAAGTAAAATTAGTATAATGAAATTACCGCTATGTAGTAATTATGTAAATATTTTTAAGAGATTTAGACATGTTGTTGTATAATATTGATTCTTATTCCCAAGTGCGAAAATCCACGGTCTTGAGCGGATTTCCGTCCCATCAGTCTTTGTAACTTCTCGAATAAAGTTATTTCTAAGATTTTAGCTAGTCGTTTAGCCCCTATCCTTGAACGCATTATCTCTCCCTCTCAAGCGGGGTTTGTTAAGGGACGTTTAATCACGGATAACGTCCTTCTCGCTCAAGAACTGATCTCCCAAATAGATCGGGAAATTAGGGGTTCCAATGTGGTGTTCAAACTAGACATGGCTAAGGCCTTCGATCGCATGTCTTGGTTTTTCATCTTAAAGGTCTTTAGGGCTTTCGGGTTCCCCGAAACCCTTATTGACTTAGTTTGGCGGCTCATCTCGAACTGTTGGTACTCTGTGCTCATTAATGGGTCTTCTACGGGGTATTTCAAGGGAGATAGGGGTCTGCGTCAGGGAGACCCACTCTCGCCTTGTCTACCCGTCATTGCGGTGGAGGCTTTCATTCGTGGTCTTCAGTCCCTGACTATCCACGGTCAGATCCAGCGATTTGGAATCCCGAGGGGTTGCCCTCTTATCTCTTCCTTATCCTTTGCCGATGACATTGTCATCTTCTCTAATGGTAGCCGCTCCTTTGTCCGGCGACTGCTTCGTTTCATTCACCAATACGAGAGGTGTTCGGGCCAACTCGTTAATCCATCCAAAAGTTGCTTTGTCCATAACAAGGACTTGTCCCCTTCTCGTGCCACTTGGATCGAGACCATTTCTGGTTACGAGGCAGCTTCCCTTCCTCTTCCTTACCTGGGTATCTCCCTTTACCGAGGTAGAAAACTTAACGCTATCTTCGATCCCTTAACTGATAAAGTGAGAAACAAGATTATCCGCTGGAATGCATCTCTCCTTTCCCAAGCAGGGAAACTAGTTCTCATTATTCGGTTCTTGACTCAATGGGTTCCCATGTTTTCGCCGCTATAACCCCCACCTCTTCCTTCTTCCATTCTTATCAGTCTTTGGTCTCGTCCTTCTTCTGGGGTTCCAAGGACGATACCCGCCATCACCACTGGGTATCTTGAGACGCCATTTGTCGTCCGAAGAACGAAGGTGGCCTGGGACTGCGTAATCGTAAGGACCTTTGTGCGGCTTTTGCTTGTAAGCTGTGGAACAGGTTTGGGGCTAACGACTCTTTGTGGGCAACATTTCTCCGTGCTAAGTACTATAGGCTTGCAGGCACAAATTTTTCTGGCACTCCGTCCTATGCTAGTGAGACCTGGAAGCACATGCAGTCGGTTAAACTGTTCTGTGACTCTCACAACGGGCTTACGGGTTGGGATGGTGGATCGTTCTCCGTTGCGATAGCTTGGACATCAGTTCGCACTTCAAATCCTATCCGCCCTTTGTTTTCCTTCATTTGGGATTATCGAATTCCCCCTAAGGTTTCTCTGTTGATGTGGCGTATCCTTCACAATGGGTTGCCGCTCGATGAAAATCTCCAAATGATCGGCATCCCAACCGTCTCCCGTTGTAGATGCTGCAGCGTTGGGAACTCGGAATCCTTGTCCCACCTATTTTTTGTTGGCCTCTCGGCCAGAGCGTGCTGGAATTACTTCGGCAATCTCGTCGGAGTTCGTGCCATGGCCACATCTCTCCCAGAGGTCCAGTCAATCTGGTGGGCTGGCGTATCTGGTAAATCTCTTCGTTCGATTGTTTTCAGATTGCTTCCCTGTCTGATCTGTTGGCACGTATGGTGCGCGCGGAATAAGGCAATCTTCGATAATAGCCCCATGGACCCCCCGACTATTATAAGGCGTGCGAGGAATGATGTCTTCATGGCCTTCCGCAGTAGGCCCTTCAGAGGATCCGTGGGCCCCCGCTCAAGGAGACTTGTGGGTCTTATCTCTATTACCACAGTCCGGTCTACTGCCAGACTGGGCATTGGCTGAATCCTGATCTTGGCGCGATGTCTCTCCCGCCTCATCCCCATCCCCCCCCCCAAAATCTCATGAGGTTGCTTGTTTTCCAGGTCCAGGTGTCCGTGGACTATTTCTACGCCCGTTTCTCTATTTGCATGGCTTTGACTGCTTCTCATGGTAATGCTTGGTTGCGGACGTCCCATTATCTTGGTGTTCTTCGGTTCTGGGGCTGCTCGTGTGATCTTGGATCTTTCTTCTCTAGTTACCTATCCTATATCTGTTTTGGTTTACGGCTTTCTGTTCCGCTCTGACTTTGTTCCCGCTGTGTTTTGGGATTTTATTCTTTCGCTTATGTCGCTTGCTGGTCTCTATAGTTACCTGCCAGGCTTGTTGGCAGCTTTTGGTGTTTGTTTTATGTATATATTTTCGGTTTAAAAAAAAATCTTAATGGACATAGTGGTTATCCCCTCTATTTCATTGGTAAATCACAAGTTTAAACATTCACTTACTTCATCACCCGAAGCTATTTTTGCACCCATTTTAATACTTCACACATTATTTTAATTTTAATATTCAAAATGTAATAATCCTTTGTCGAGAAAAATAGGATTGATGAACCATTTTCACCATTGAATAAAATAGTTACGATCTTTTGACGATAGGCATTATGCAAATGTAAAACCAAAAATCCGACATTTTGAAAATTCAAAATTGTTCTAGTAACTAGTGTATGACTGGTATGTCTTTTACTATAAATACATAAGCAGCGTAATGTTAACAACATAATACTTTCCTACCATGTTCAAAGATACTATACTTTAAAAAATATTAGTAGTCAAATTTGATCTTCAATTAATAAGGTATATTGGAATAATTTTTGATAAAATTTAAAACATATTAACAAATATCTATTTATTACTATGAAAGTTTGAAACCTTCTGCATTTAAATGAAATTATATGTATAAGTGCATTGCAATGAAATGTACTGTGAATAAATGAATTATACTATTTTGACATAGAGATTAAAAAATATTGGATTCTTCTTACCTGATTTGTTCAACATTAATGAAAGTAATATGTAAATTAATTGCTTTTGTTTAATAAATAAGGTAACGTGGAATAATTACTTAACAAGACAACATCATGTAAAAAGATAACTATTTATCGCAGCACTATTAATAAATGAAACAAAAAATAAGGTAACATTGAATAATTACTGAACAAGACAAGACCATATAAAAAGATAACCATTTATCGCATCACTATTAATAAATGAGATTATTTGATTACATTTTTGTAAAGTGAAACACTAATGAATGATTATTTTATTTTATTAGATAATGTTATTATCTGTTTTCATTTATGTCTATTTAAATAGATGTTATTACTTGAACTGGAGTGAAATTAGTATTATGAAAATTAGTGCTAATTAGAGATTATGTTAATAATTTTAGGGGATTTGGGCATGTTGTTCTATAATATTGACCTTAATGGACGTAATGGTTATCCTTTTTATTTGTTTGTAAATCACAAGTCCTTGCACATTCACTCACTTCATCACCCAGAGCTATTTTTGCACCTATCTTAATACTTCACACATTATTTTATTTTTAATATTCAAAATTTAATAATCTTTCGTGGAAAAATTGGACCGATGAACCATTTTCACCATTTAATAAAATATTTAACTGATAGACATTATGCATATGTAAAACCGAAAATCCGACCTATTGAAAATGCAAAATTATTCTACATATATAGTGTGTGACCGGTCTGTCTTTTATTATAAAATCATGAGCAGGATAGTGTTAAGCATATGGTACTTTCCTACTGCGTTTGTAAATGCTATAATTTAAAAAATATTAGTAGCCAAATTTGATCTTTAATCAATAAAGTATCCTGGAATAATTTTTGAAAAAAAAGTAAAACTATATTAACAAATATATATTTATTACTATGCAAATTTGAAATCTTCTACATATAAATGAAACTATACAAGTGCAATGCAATGAAATGTACTCCCAAAAAATCAAATATACTATTGTGACATCATAGATTAAAAAATATTGGAATCCTTTTACCTAATTTGTTCAACATTAATAAAAGTAATATGTAAATTAATCGCTTTTTTTTAATAAATAAGGTAACATGGAATAATTAGTTAACAAGACAAGACCGTATAAAAAGATAACTATTTAACGCAGCACTATTAATAAATGAGGTTATTTGATTATATTTTTATAAAGTGAAACACCAATGAATGATTATTTTATGCAGGAAAATATTATCAAGAACAACTTTATAGGCTTTTCTACTATCTAGGACAGCCCACCAATATTTTATTCTTGAGGACCAAATGAACCTCTGCGCTTTCTCTTTTCTTCTCCGATCTTCAATTCAAATAGGAAAAAACAACGAAAAAAGAAACAAGGGCAGATGAAAATCGAATTCAAATAAAAAAACAAAAATAAAGCAGTTTGATTTGAGTTCTATTGAGTTGGATTTGTAGGAATTGCAGTCCATGTCACGGGTTTGAGGTGTCGTTTGTAGTAGGCAGCGGAAGGTTGCTTAGTTGGTTTGAATGATGGGGGTTTGGTGTAATTATTTGAATGTGTGCAATTTCGGGTGAATTTGATTGTGATTCAGAATGTTGAAGTTTGAGGAGATGAAGTTAGTTGCGGGTTAAAGAAGATTGTGGTTTGTGGTTGCTTGATGATGGGAAAGATGGGATCGCTATTGCTGGTGCTAGACTGAAAGCGCACTATAGGATGCAGGTTGGTAGTTTGTCTGCTACCTTTCTCATTTTGGGGTTCATCATTGGCTTATTAATTTCAATATCAGATTTTAGGTTTCGGTTTCGCAGTCTTTTGGTATCATTTTAAAAAAAAATAGTTAATTTATCATTTTTGAGTTTTATGTCTATAAGAAACGAAGTTGTTATAGATTAATTATAATGATAAATGAGTTGAATTAGTGTTTTGTTACTATCAAACACTTATTGAAGTTTGCTAGTATCAAACATTCAATAAACTTTGTTTGAGTATCATTTTTCGTATTAATTTTAGTATTAGTTTTACAGTCTGTAACTATCATTTTTTAATAAAATCGTAACATTTTTGTTTTTGATTTTTTTTGTATAAAGAAAATTAACATACTAATAAAATGACAATTTGAAGCAAATATTTTTGATTAATGGTTTTATTTTCTTGTATTCATATCGGTTTAATTGAAAAAGTATTGTTGTGTTGAGTTCGGTGAAGATTCGGTTTTTATATATCATTTTTGTCTTTATATATCATTTTTCTTAGTACCATTTTTTGAAAAGTATCAGTTTATGTTAGCATCATTTTTTTCATTTCACTAACTGTTATTTTGAGTTCGTGTGAGTAACAATTTTTCTTAGTATCAGTTTCTATTACTACCATAATGTACAACAGTGCATATACTGAAAATAAGATATGATATTAAGATTTTTAGTTTAATATCAGTTTTGGAGTAACATATGTGTTGCATGGTATCAGAAAGTATTAGATTTGGATATTAAGGTTTTTTACTTTAGTATCAGTTTTTAAGTAACATATGTGATTGTATGGTATCGGATAATATTATAATTTGATATTAAGATTTGAAAAAAAGTGACATTTTGTAGCATTGTAGATTTTTCCATTAGTGTGTATTAGATCGGTGTTTATTATTACTTTTTAGGTATAAGTTTTTTAAAATGTTTTACGACATAGTATCAGAATTTAGTTATCAGTTTTTAGGTATTGTTTATAGTTATCGGTAGTAGTTTTTAGGTATCAGTTTTTGAGTTAACAGTTGATTAAATTTTTTAATTTTTTTAATTATTATTTGTAGGATTTTTCCCTTCAGCTATGGGTATGATTTCTCTTGAAAATGTGGATAACTGGAAATAGTTTTTGAATAAATTAAAACAAACGCTTCAAGAAGATCGCGATTTGATTTTTATGTTGGATAGCTATCAAGATGTGATTTTAGGTATTGGTTAAGTTTTTTTTCTCTAGCCTTTCTGGTCACTGCTATCTTCATATGGTATTAGTATTAGTTTCAGGATGTTCAGTATTGGTTTCTGATGCTATTAGTATTAGTGTCAGGCGTGTAAAAATTTGGTATTATTTTTTGCATGCTAATAGTATTAGTTTTAGGTAGTACAAAAATCTAATATCAGTTTTTGCATGATATTAGTTTTAGTTTAAGGTGTAATAGAACATGATATTGGTTTTCCATTACATTAGCATCAGTATCAGTTTTAGTTATAACAGAACAAGCTATTTTTGAGTTTTTGATTTTTTGTGTAAAAAAATTATTATACTGTAATAAATTCACATTTTGAAGAAAATATTTTTTAATTTATATCTTGTTTTTTACATTCATATTGGTTTAATTGATAATGCATGGTTGTGTTGAGTTTAGTGAGGATTGGTTTTTAGGTATCATTTTTGTTTTTTCCGAGTATCGTTTTTTGCAATATGCAGTGTGTAAGTTCTTTACTATTTTGTTTGTTTGAGTATTTAAAAAAATGAAGTTGTTACAGAGAAAATATGATGACTATTGAGTTAAATTAGTGTTTCGCTAGTATCAAATATTTAATGAATTTTGTTTGAGTATCATTTTTACTGTTAATTTGAGAATCAAATTTTAAGTAGAAGTTTTATTGACAGTATATATAATTTTAGTAAAATCTTTTTATTTTTTATTTTTTGTTTTATAAAGGTAATTAGTGTACTAGAATAAAATGACAATCTGAACAAAACATTCTTTTTACCGATGTTTTCTTCTTATTCTAGTGCTGACATGAAATGTCTAATTTTAGGAGTTATCCTTGTCCATTTATATGTCATACACAATATTTTCTATTGTTTGCAACATTTGTTCAGCTTTTATTTTGACCGGTATTTAGTTTTCGTTCAATGATATGATGACTATCATTATTTTATAGTATTCTTTTGTTAGTACCATTTTTAATTGATTTTTTGTTATTTTTAGTTTCAGTAACTAATATATTGTAAAGTTGTGTAGGATCGATTTCGCCCTAGAGGGGGGTGAATAGGTGATGCTATTAATTATAAAAATTATTGCGGAAGTTTATAAAATATTTTCAACACAGATATACCAGAATTATAGCAGCATAGATAATAGCAGAATAATAAATGTAGAAATAGGACGACACAGAATTTACCCAGCTTCGACAAAACCCTGCCTACGTGCTTCCTCCAAGGTTTCTACTAGAAATTAAGCAGTCAGATGCTTACGCTCGTAAACTCGCAATACCCGCTATCGACTAGCCTTAACTCTACACTCAAAACCTTATCAGAACTCAGCCATTAAGTTGTGAATTCTCAAACTACACCACCGTAGCCCGTCCCTTTTGTTTCCTTTTATATTTTTTGGCCTGTGTCTTTTGTAAAATAATGTTGGCTACCTTTTCTCTTTCGTTCGCTCTAAAATTAGGGCTTCTGGATGAAGTCGCCACTTCGATTTCTGAAGCTACAATTCCTCTTTTCTCTCTGTCAATCGCTTTTGGCTACTTCAATTGATCGAGTTTGAATTAAACTTGGTATGTTTTTTAATTTTTGCTTTTCTGGTTGATTGCTTGAACTCGATCGATGATTCGAGTTATTGGTTTATTGTTCTCAGTTTTTCTCGAATTCGAATGAATTAGGCTGATGATGTATTAGGGTTTATATAGGATTTGAATTCCTATTTCTTCGTTCGTATGATAAATTGCTCGGTCGTTTGATTTTTCTTGGATGTTTATGATGATTCTGACTTTGTCAATTTCGTATATTTGTTACTTGATTCCCACGGTGTTGATTTCTGACATGGTTCGATTTCTTAGCCACCACGATTTGCTTGTCTTTGACTACGGTCAATTGCTCACGGCTTCGACTTGATTTCGTGGCCACCACGGCTTGACTTTGAACTGTTCAATTATGTTCTTGTTGACTTTGGCTTGATACTATGATAATATTTGACTTCGGCCTTCATGGTTGAACTTGCTACTGTTGGTTTAGATTCTCTGTTGTTTTTATTTTGGTCATTCGATCACTGTCTTGCATTGCACTGACCAATGCTAGTATTGCATTCATACTGTTGCTCCATTGTTTTGTCTGGTATTTGATTTTGAAGTCTCTGACTAACTTAGTTCATGCCATGCTTTGCTTGAGTTGGTTTGTTGTACCATGGTTTCGGCATTGTTTGAGTTCATCTTGGTTTGCACTTTGATGCTGCCTGGATTGTGTCATCGTTATCTTGTTGTATTTGATTCAATCGAGTCTGGTACCTTTTGTAGCATTATTTTATGACCTGGTTTTGTCTTGAATTGTGCAGTCTTGAGTCTTGTACATGTCTTCACTATGTAGTCTACACATATTGATTCAGTTGAGCTTGCACAAGTCTTTTATGATGTTGTGTTCATTAGCTTGGTAGCAATCCTCATAGTATTTGTGAAATGCTGTGATTGTTCTTCATTTCACTATGCACTGCTTGACTCGAAATCTAGTTGCCTTTTTTGTGATGATTATCACTTCTGCATTGTGTATGTTTTCATTACTTTGTGTATTCATATAGTCTGGTGGCTTCATGTATATGATGCATGTTGAATTGTTGTCGATTTTTGCCTGTTAATCTTCACTTGTACACATATGTTGCCTTATCTTTGCTTACATCTGTTGGTCTGCACATCCATGTTAACTCCTCTGTTTCATTTTTGTTCTTTTGGCTCCACTGCATATATGTGTGCTTGCTATCTCATTGATGCATTTGTTTGTTCATGTTCATTTGGGTTTGCTTTGAGTTGCACTGCACAGCATATTTATCACTATCTGCATAGTAGGTTGAGCTGGTACATATTGTTTACTCTGTAGTTGTACATATGCCTTGTACAGATGTTGCATTCCTGGACTTATTGACATATGCATGTCATTTGTGTCTTTGAGCCTTTGTTCTGACCAGTTCATTGTTTTCTCACTGAATTTTTGTCGAGGCTTGTATTTTTGGACTGCACCTGTGTTGGATCCAGCTTTAAAGCTCGGGTTTGACCTTGTGCTTGTGTCGTAACATTGTTTTTATTTCACTTGAGTTGAACCCGGCTTTTGATTTGGGTTTGACCTTGTGCTCACCTGTCCTTGTAGATATATCAAGTGTATATATCTATGTGCACGGCCTTATGGCATGTATAGTGATACACTGTGCATGTCACAAGCAGTTCGTGTATGATGAATTCAAAATGAAATGATGACGAACAACCCAAATAACCGAGGCAAATAATATTTTCAAAAATACATTTTATTTCATTGTAAAAATATTTTCTTTTCAACTTTACTGTGCCACTGCATATTTTTGCAGATTGCTTAGATGCTGGATTCAATTTGGAATGAAGTTAAAAATAAATACGAGTGAATGAGCGATATGTAGTGGGGTGTATTTTTAAATTAGAAATTGCGATGTAATCAAATTTGTATTGTAATTGAAATTATATATATATAGTGAAAGCTTGAATTTGTACTATTCAAAATTGTAATAAATATTTCTTTAAGTAAAATCTCCATTTGAATTTAAACTCTGTGTCATTTATTTTATTCAGTAAATATTATTTAATTATGTGAAAAATAAAATAGTACATTAACAAATACGTTTAAATGAATATATATACGTTTATTATCATCAAACAAAAAAATTATATACTCGCATATTCAACAATCTCCCCCTTTTGATGATAACAAACATATATTTAAGATTTTGAATATATTAAATTTATTTGATCATTAAAAGACTACGTTTGCTCCTTATTTAAATGCTCCCTCTCTACACATGGCTCCCCCTTAATATATGCATGTAAATAAAAATATGCAAATGAGTCTAGATGCAAATAGAAGATATCTGACCTTTATTTGTCAAAATCTTAACTTTGCACTCCCCCGTTTTGTTATCAGCAAAAGAGTAATAGTGTTAGAAAAATAGAGTTAAAGCAATAGAAATTAATACAACATTTAAACTCAATCGAATATAAGTATTAAATTTCAATAAAAAATCAAACAAAAATTAAAAATACTCTGTTAGACGCATATTCCACTTTAGGGTGATAAGGATAAAGTCATCATATAAAACCATATAGTTGTGATGATGGTTTTCAACTAGATATGGTCACGAAAAAAAGAGGAAAGACGACGATGAAAACATTTGTTGTGACGCCGAAGGATAAAGCCGAAGTTGAATTCAACGATTGAGGTCAACCAATTTGTTTCAATTCTAAACATTTGTCATCTTATCTTAATACCTTAGCAAGGAAAATGATACCGGTGACTCTTACCAAATGGAAAAAAGTCGACAAGGACTTAAAGAAAGATTTAGGGACTTGTATTCAGGTATGAAAAAAAATTCAATTTGGATATTAACTGTTAGTACATGCTTTTTCAGGCTGCAAAGTCAATGTGTGTATAGGCTTTTCCTATATTTTGGTAAAAATACATGTTCTATAAAAAATAAGTCCTGAATTCCTAATTAAAAAATGCATATCACTAGTCGATAAATTATTTAAAGCAAATGAACTGATTTAATCCAATTGATTAATAACTAACCTGATTAGCAGTTGAGCAGATTAGTCATTGTTTTTATTATGAATTGTTAAAATGTTGATGCATTTAATATTTATCACTTGGAGCTTGTTTGCTAAATTATTGTAATTAGTTTTATTACATGGTGAGTCAAACTTTATTGTCTTTTGTATATGATTTCTAAATTGAAGCAATAATATTATAAATTGAATTTAGGGAAAGTTAGCCTGAGTTATTGGTTAGAGAACCATAATCGTTTGTTGTGTGGTTATAGACTCAGGTTGCTTGTTGATTTGGTTGCCTGATACAAGTTGTATGCACTGTGTGCTATGTGTTTTAGTTGTTGTGACATGTTTCTTAACTCAAAAGAACATAAACACCTAAATTTTGTCACTGAGATAATTTGGTAGTTATGCACTTATTTTAGTTAAGATGGCTGACATTTAATTGCAAAGTTTAGTTGCTGAAATATCAATATGTTAGCCTGAACGAGAAAAATATGTCTGTACATATGACATGCTGACCTTGAATATGCCTGTGTTAATATATGTGCTGTGACACGTTTTCTTGATTTCAATACACAAAACAACACGGTTGTAGATTATCATTTCGATAAGTAACTTTTGTTGGCCAGAAACCAAGTGTGTGTATGTTGACTTTAATTATGCATATAGTAGCATGTCATGATTTAGCTATACAGCATCATATTCACATAATTTAAAGCTCACAATTGTATGTTTCATGATTTTTAATTATACACAGTTCTGCACAATTGCCTGTAAATATGACACTTCAGTTATACATGGTTATACACAGCGTCATGTTCAGTTATACCAATGTTATGTTGTATTACAATTAAATTTTTGTTGTGCAGACAAGATTCTAGGTGGATGAAGTATACAAGGATTTGTTGATTAAGATGTTGGGACTACGATGGAGAGACGCAAAATCAAGATTGATTTCCACTACAAAAGTAGCATCTACTTGTCCCGACTCTTTCTCTAGAATAGCCATGTTAAAATCGAACAATATAGACAATGTTCAAGAGTGGAATGAATTTGTGAAGGAAAAACTATCGGAGAAATTTGAGGTAATAAGCTGTATTTTATTCATTATAAATTAAAATTAATTTATAGTTTATTAATGAATTTATCCTATGTAGGGAACTAGCAACAAATTTAGAGCATTGAGACAAAAGAATAAAATTCCACACACAATGAGGAGAAATGGTTACACACGTTTGGCAGAGGACATGGTAAGAAATGCATGTTTGTTTACAATGATTATATAATTTTTTTGGTTATTATTATTATTATTTGCAGAAAAAGGAAATTGGAATATCAAATATTAGTAGAGATGAGCTATGGTGCAAAGCCCACATCAAGAAAAATGGAGACCCACCGAATTCTGTTATTGTCGACTACATTGCAACGATTTTTTATATTATTATCGTAATTTTTCCACACATTATAGTAGTTTTTTGATTTTTAATATTGGGCCTATTTTAATTTGTAGGCTAAGATAAGTGAGCATATAGTAATGCTTAGTGGTCTCACAGAACGAATTCGGTAAGTGGAGATGGAGTGTCAAGAGTATTTGGCAATGAACATAAAGCTAGAGTGAGAGGACTAGGATTTGGTGTTGTACCATATCAAATGGGTTATTATTTAAGTAATTCAAAAAAAGTGTATGCATTGGAAACCAAGTTACTCGCTTGGAGGCTAGGGTAGAAGAACTGACTAATTTGTTCATGACGGTAAGTTATTGTTAATTGGCTATTGTTAATGAATATGTGATATGTGCTTATGAATTACTAAGTGCATGTCTTGTACAATTTTATAGAGTGTGAATAGAAGGCAAAATGATAATGTTGCAGATATGGAGACACCTCATGCAAATAGGCCTCAGGTTAGAACACTTCATGCCTATATTTAAAACTTCATAAACATAACGCCTTTAGCAAATACAGAGATATCTAAAAGTATAAGTGCATGTCTTGTACATTTGCAAAGTGTGAATAGAAGGCAAACAATAATGTGGCGGATATGGAGACACCTTGTGCTAATACGCCTCTAGTTAGAACACTTCAAGCCTATATTTAAAACTTTGTAAACATAACGCCTATAATAAATGCAGAGATATCTAAAAGTCTATGCATTGTGTTCATCTGAAGTATGTACGTACAGCGTTTTGAGAATACTTATCAAATATATTTGTGATTCTAATACCGTCTCCTCTAACATTGAGCTTAGCTCAATTAATAAACCTGAGCTTTGATTAACTACAAAAAGGAGCTACCTAAGCTAGCTCATTTTCGGTTTTTAAATTGAGCAAACTCGGTTTTTCAACCAAGCTTTAGCTCAGTTGCAAAAATTCAGCTTAGCTCAGTTTTAGAGCCGAGCAAGCTCAGTTTATAAGATTGATTTTAGCCTCTGTACCTTATATAAAGTCAAATGATTGACTCAATGTCCATAAAATAGCCGAATGACTACAATCCATACTAAAAGCTAACAAGAAAAAGCTTTTTGTGATAAAAGAATGAAACAAACAGTTAAATGGACATTATTTGATATTAAAACATATGGATTTTGCATCTTATTATACAGGCATGACCAAATACATCAAATTTTTCTCTGATTTTTTTTTCCATTCCTCTATTATACCCACACGTCTACAAATTTAGTGAGAAGTTTAAAAAATGTTAAATTGAAAATAAATATTTATATATTTAGTAGTCATCTTCAATTATTAAAAAAATTCAAATTACATGACATTGGCCATGGCATACAAACACTAAAGTATCAAAGCTATAGATTTAGACTAGCCACCTTGTCTCTAATCTTAGAAATATATATCAATGTGAAAACTGCAACGAAAGACTAATTCCACCAAAGTAGATGTAATTTAGAAGAGCCTTCCTTTAGTGAAACAGTAAGTGAAAATTCTAATGTACATTCAAGTGGAATTCCATCAATAGACAGATGGTAATTAGCCCCATAAGGGGATATCCTTCTATCAATGATAGGAGTGTAGATAAGGTTAATTTCCAATTTAGGGTAAAAAATGAATATCCATCCACTAATACTGCGCCTATAAGATCAGTTTAAATTTTAACTAACTATCCTAGTTGCATCTACGTTGGGAGTGTACATCATATTTTGCTGGTTTTCTACTGCTGACCAAAATGGCATAACTTTTCTTATTTGGTTGACATTTTACTATTTGGAAAATCTTGTAGCAATAAATTATTTTATACTGCCATCAAACCCGAGTAATTTAATTTTACGCGTAGCAGTATATTTGGTTGGGCAATTTTTAGATCAAGTAAAAGACAAGATGAATTTTGGGGTGTACGTGCTGTGCTCCTAAAACATAATAGATATTACTATACAACAAGTTGATAGTGGAACATACAACTCAGTCGCTAGCACAAGGGCAAGCAAGATTGGAAGTCCAACAAAATGAAAGGAGTTACACAAATGGAGTGGCATAAATAATTCTTTATGAAACTAAATATAATATGTTAATTCTAAATATAATATGTTAATTCTATGTTTGATTTATTTGGAAATAAAAAAATTAACACAATAAAAATTATACAGTGTTTTTTTTAATATTGATTTTGATGTATGCTTAAAAAAATCAAATTCAACGACTTTACCATCTGTCTTTTACAGTTTGATTTATTTAACAACTCCAGCGGATAGATTAAAATGTAATTTAACTTTTGTAAATTGTTACAACTCTTATAGTACATATCCACCTGTAGGAATTAACAGTAGATATCCTTACATATATATTTAATGAGTTGGATGCTTTAAGCCTAAGTTGTTAGTCAATGAACTATTTTTTTAACGAGTTAGACATCATTATAAATTGGCTTATTTTTACATGCCAACGAACTATTTTTTGTTTGCTTGCAGTCACAATGTGATAGTAACCATATGCAAGCTTAGTGTCACCAAAATCAGGAAACTCGGGATGTTTTAGAGAAAAGAAAGTCCATGCTATTGAGTTGGCAAATGAACGTAGTTGCGGAAGGGATGATAGTGAGCACTGATCCTGATGCTTCGGTAAAGTTTGTAAATCTTGGACCAGATGCTTGGAAGGTATGGATGCATGTGGCGGTGGAACTAAAAGCTATTTTATTTAGGTCGAATTCAGAGATGTTCACTATTAAAAAGGCCGTTGGATCAACTGTTGCTTGGCACAAAGACTTTATTTCCTTGGCCTAGTATATATATGTATTTTGGTATGTGTTGGCACTTAGAACTTTATATGTATTTTTTGATTAGTTATTATGTGTCAGTGCTTTTTGGAACTAGCTCTTATGTATATATTTTAGGATTATGTGTGTAGTACGTTAAAACTCTCTATGAATGTAAACTTATATATCCTTTTGAAATGTGTTGGAAGTTTGTGAATGTGGTTTTATTTAGTCTTCTTGTATGTGTGATTTTGGTTGTTTTATGATAATATTTATTAGTTATTACATATTGCTACAGGTGTACAGTACGAAAGTTCGTGCAAGTTAATTTTATTTTTGCATTTATTTCGCAACGGTTTAAAATAATTGCAAAAAATGAAAAGACAGTGGACAATGTTTGTTGTGGATGGAGCTTACTGCAACGGTTTATGCCTGTTGTAGTGAAGGCCTATTACAACAGGCTCGGCTAGTTGTGGCTGTGGCATATTGCAAGTCGCATTAAGCGTTGTAAAAGACTCTACTAGAACGGCTGATGCATGTTGTAGTTGAGATCTATTACAATGGGATGGACAAGTTGTAATATAATGTACTACAAAACAAAATGGTCCATATCTACAATAGGCATTAACTGTTGTAAAAGACTCAATTGCAACAGCCTTGCACCGTTGTAAAAAATCTATTGCAACGACTCATAACCATTGTAAAAGAATCTATTGCAATGGCTCTGCACCGTTGTAAAAATGTTTACTACAACGGACCATTACAATGGTTTTAAACCATTGTAAAATAATCTGAGTCTATTACAACATCTCATAAGACAACGGGCGCTGGCCCATTACGAAATACCTATTACAATGGGCAGTGCTCATTGTAAAAGGGGTATTTTGTTGTAGTGAAAATATTGAAAAGGCTAGCCAATTATAGGCATGTCAATAGGTCTAAAGCCTACATTCAATTTTCATTCCTTTCTAAAAATCAACATTCACTCCAAAAACTCGTCGACTCCAACCATAAGTTTGTACTCATTTTTCTCACATCAGAAAAATGGTCACAACCATGGATGTCCCGAGACCCAATTCATCTATTTTTGAAAAATCGAGCATAATGGACATTGCATCAATTAAAGATTAAATATTTAAATTAATCATTTAAATATTCATTCGTTAAATTGTGGGTTGTTACAGATATCATGTAGAGCATTCTGACATTATTCTAACAGCAAAAGGCCTTAAGAAATTAGTCGATGTTGTTTGTGTTTGAGTTATACCAATATAGTAAGTTTGCTGATAGATAGCAAACAGTTGTCAAATTTAAGAATTCAGAGATTTGGCTTCAATTTTGATGTTGGTGTATCATCATGATGTTGAGTTATAGCTAAGATCACTAAATGTTTGTCAACTGGCTCTTTAACACGAACAACATGAGAGAAGTTCATCTGCTAGTGTTTTTTCTACATAACAATTGGTAGGAAAACAAACTCGGAACACAAAAGACCGTGTGGGATGTATATGTGTTGTTGATCCATGTTGCGTAATAAACAAGTAATGATATTTGTTTCCATCACAAGGACATTAGCAAGTAGGATATAACCGTAAACCACTTGATGAGTATTACTGGGATAGAACATGTAAATCGCTCAGTTAAGGGATGTAGGCTCACTAAGGGACTAAATCTTAAAAATGAAAGCAATATGGGATCAAATGGATCAATCTGGTATGGTTGTTATTGTTGTTTAGCGCATGTAAAGCACTTGATAAGAATGGCTTAAAATGATTTATGTCTTGTAACTAATGAATTCTAATACATCAATACATACTTTGAGATTTTTGTTGTTCAAACAGTAATATGCAGAGTTACCATGCAAGGGTATCTAATAGGAAAACTCTTGCATGATCACTTGCGCAGGATGTCTATAAGATACGGATTATACCAAATGTTAAAACGTAAAACACTAAATGAGTAATGGAATAGCCTAAGAAGAGTGACAAGAGGGGTCATGCAAATCCTAGAAGTCCCGTCGATGCTCGAGCAAAGCTGGGCACTCGAAGATTAGATCGGTGCAGAAACAAAGTAATTCGGATTTCTTAAAATCCCCATTTTACAAGAGTATCCAGCTATAATAATAATACTACAAATTCATTATAATGTTAAGATAATACGCCTCTAGTTAGAACACTTCAAGCCTATATTTAAAACTTTGTAAACATAACGCCTATAATAAATGTAGAGATATCTAAAAGTCTATGCATTGTGTTCATCTGAAGTATGTACGTACAGCGTTTTGAGAATACTTATCAAATATATTTGTGATTCTAATACCGTCTCCTCTAATATCGAGCTTAGCTCAATTAATAAACCTGAGCTTGGATTAACTACAAAAAGAAGCTATCTAAGCTAGCTCATTTTCGGTTTTTAAATTGAGCAAACTCGGTTTTTCAACCAAGCTTTAGCTCAGTTGCAAAAATTCAGCTTAGCTCAGTTTTAGAGCCGAGCAAGCTCAGTTTATAAGATTGATTTTAGCCTCTGTACCTTATATAAAGTCAAATGATTGACTCAATGTCCATAAAATAGCTGAATGACTACAATCCATACTAAAAGCTAACAAGAAAAAGCTTTTTGTGATAAAAGAATGAAACAAACAGTTAAATGGACATTATTTGATATTAAAACCTACGGATTTTGCATCTTATTATACAGGCATGACCAAATACATCAAATTTTTCTCTGATTTTTTTTCCATTTCTCTATTATACCCACACGTCTACAAATTTAGTGAGAAGTTTAAAAAATGTTAAATTGAAAATAAATATTTATATATTTAGTAGTCATCTTCAATTATTAAAAAAATTCAAATTACATGACATTGGCCATGGCATACAAACACTAAAGTATCAATGCTATAGATTTAGACTAGCCACCTTGTCTCTAATCTTAGAAATATATATATCAATGTGAAAGCTGCAACGAGAGCCTAATTCCACCAAAGTAGATGTAATTTAGAAGAGCCTTCCTTTAGTGAAACAGTAAGTGAAAATTCTAATGTACATACAAGTGGAATTCCATCAATAGATAGATGGTAATTAGCCCTTAAGGGGTTATCCTTCTATCAATGATAGGAGTGTAGATAAGGTTAATTTCCAATTTGGGGTAAAAAATGAATATCCATCCACTAATACTACGCCTATAAGATCAGTTTAAATTTTAACTAACTATCCTAGTTGCATCTACGTAGGGAGTGTACATCATATTTTGCTGCTTTTCTACTGCTGACCAAAATAGCATAACTTTTCTTATTTGGTTGACATTTTACTATTTGGAAAATCTTGTAGCAATAAATTATTTTATACTGCCATCAAACCCGAGTAATTTAATTTTACGCGTAGCAGTATATTTGGTTGGGCAATTTTTAGATCAGGTAAAAGACAAGATGAATTTTGGGGTGTACGTGCTGTGCTCCTAAAACATAATAGATATTACTATACAACAAGTTGATAGTGGAACATACAACTCAGTCGCTAGCACAAGGGCAAGCAAGATTGGAAGTCCAACAAAATGAAAGGAGTTACAAAAATGGAGTGGCATAAATAATTCTTTATGAAACTAAATATAATAAGTTGATTCTAAATATAATATGTTAATTCTATGTTTGATTTATTTGGAAATAAAAAAATTAGCACAATACAAATATGAAGTGTTTTTTTTAATATTGATTTTGATGTATGCTTAAAAAAATCAAATTCAACGACTTTACCATCTGTCTTTTACAGTTTGATTTATTTAACAACTCCAGCGGATAGATTAAAATGTAATTTAACTTTTGTAAATTGTTACAACTCTTATAGTACATATCCACCTGTAGGAATTAACAGTAGATATCCTTACATATATATTTAATGAGTTGGATGCTTTAAGCCTAAGTTGTTAGTCAATGAACTATTATTTTAACGAGTTAGACATCATTATAAATTGGCTTATTTTTACATGCCAACGAACGATTTTTTTTTTGCTTGCAGTCACAACGTGATAGTAACCATATGCAAGCTTAGTGTCACCAAAATCAGGAAACTCGGGATGTTTTAGAGAAAAGAAAGTCCATGCTATTGAGTTGGCAAATGAACGTAGTTGCGGAAGGGATGATAGTGAGCACTGATCCTGATGCTTCGGTAAAGTTTGTAAATCTTGGACCAGATGCTTGGAAGGTATGGATGCATGTGGCGGTGGAACTAAAAGCTATTTTATTTAGGTTGAATTCAGAGATGTTCACTATTAAAAAGGCCGTTGGATCAACTGTTGCTTGGCACAAAGACTTTATTTCCTTGGCCTAGTATATATATGTATTTTGGTATGTGTTGGCACTTAGAACTTTATATGTATTTTTTGATTAGTTATTATGTGTCAGTGCTTTTTGGAACTAGCTCTTATGTATATGTTTTAGGATTATGTGTGTAGTACGTTAAAACTCTCTATGAATGTAAACTTATATATCCTTTTGAAATGTGTTGGAAGTTTGTGAATGTGGTTTTATTTAGTCTTCTTGTATGTGTGATTTTGGTTGTTTTATGATAATATTTATTAGTTATTACATATTGCTACAGGTGTACAGTATGAAAGTTCGTGCAAGTTGATTTTATTTTTGCATTTATTTCGCAACGGTTTAAAATAATTGCAAAAAATGAAAAGACAGTGGACAATGTTTGTTGTGGATGGAGCTTACTGCAACGGTTTATGCCTGTTGTAGTGAAGGCCTATTACAACAGGCTCGGCTAGTTGTGGCTGTGGCATATTGCAAGCAGCATTAAGCGTTGTAAAAGACTCTACTACAACGGCTGATGCATGTTGTAGTTGAGATCGATTACAATGGGCTGGACAAGTTGTAATATAATGTACTACAAAACAAAATGGTCCATATCTACAATAGGCATTAACTGTTGTAAAAGACTCAATTGCAACAGGCTTGCACCATTGTAAAAAATCTATTGCAACGACTCATAACCATGTAAAAGACTCTATTGCATGGCTCTCCACCATTGTAAAAATGTTTACTACAACGGACCATTACAATGGTTTTAAATCATTGTAAAATAATCTGAGTCTATTACAACATCGCATAAGACAACAGACGCTGGCCCATTACGAAATACCTATTACAATGGGCAGTGCTCATTGTAAAAGGGGTATTTTGTTGTAGTGAAAATATTGAAAAGGCTTGCCAATTATATGCATGTCAATAGGTCTAAAGCCTACATTCAATTTTCATTCCTTTCTAAAAATCAACATTCACTCCAAAAACTCGTCGACTCCAACCATAAGTTTGTACTCATTTTTCTCACATCAGAAAAACGGTCACAACCATGGATGTCCCGAGACCCAATTCATCTATTTTTGAAAAATCGAGCATAATGGACATTGCATCAATTAAAGATTAAATATTTAAATTAATCATTTAAATATTCATTCGTTAAATTGTGGGTTGTTACAGATATCATGAAGAGCATTCTGACATTATTCTAACAGCAAAAGGCCTTAAGAAATTAGTCGACGTTGTTTGTGTTTGAGTTATACCAATATAGTAAGATTGCTGATAGATAGCAAACAGTTGTCAAATTTAAGAATTCAGAGATTTGGCTTCAATTTTGATGTTGGTGTATCATCATGATGTTGAGTTATAGCTAAGATCACTAAATGTTTGTCAACTGGCTCTTTAACACGAACAACATGAGAGACGTTCATCTGCTAATGTTTTTTCTACATAACAATTGGTAGGAAAACAAACTCGGAACACAACAGACCGTGTGGGATGTATATGTGTTGTTGATCCATGTTGCGTAATAAACAAGTAATGATATTTGTTTCTATCACAAGGACATTAGCAAGTAGGATATAACCGTAAACCACTTGATGAGTATTACTGGGATAGAACATGTAAATCGCTCAGTTAAGGAATGTGGGCTCACTAAGGGACTAAATCTTAAAAATGAAAGCAATATGGGATCAAATGGATCAATCTGGTATGGTTGTTATTGTTGTTTAGCGCATGTAAAGCACTTGATAAGAATGGCTTAAAATGATTTATGTCTTGTAACTAATGAATTCTAATACATCAATACATACTTTGAGATTTTTGCTGTTCAAACAGTATTATGCAGAGTTACCATGCAAGGGTATATAATAGGAAAACTCTTGCATGATCACTTGCGCAGGATGTCTATAAGATACAGATTATACCAAATTTTAAGACGTAAAACACTAAATGAGTAATGGAATAGCCTAAGAAGAGTGACAAGAGGGTTCATGCAAATCCTAGAAGTCCCGTCGATGCTCGAGCAAAGCTGGGCACTGGAAGATTAGATCGGTGCAGAAATAAAGTAATTCGGATTTCTTAAAATCCCCATTTTACAAGAGTATCCAGTCTATAATAATAATACTACAAGTTTAGTATAATGTTAAGATAACAATATCAAGAGGATAGAGATAGAGAAGGTTCACATTTGGAAACCCGGATGAATACCAGGCCTGTTTGCTCTGTCAGCTCAAGTTTTGGGCTTTCATATAAACAAAAAATTGTACGACCCATGTATTTTTTGAAAAACAAATAATTTGAAAATTGTGTTAACATACAAAAATGAAAAACAAATTTATTTTATTTGTTGTGTTTTGAGTACTAAAGGCATAGAAAATGATCCATCCCTCCGCCGTCCTTCCACCCATTTCATTATCCTACCGTCCCCTCCATCGTCCCTCAAAAATCGTCTGTTTTTCTCATAATTTGTAATAAATATTGAAAATGAAAAACAGAAAAGCAAAATTCCATTCAAACATAAAAAATAACTTAACATACGCCATTATTTTGTTGAGAAAATATATTACTAAATTATCCTTCTTAATTTTAGCCTTTCTATCATGATCCGTCAAATTAAAATAGTAAAATAATGATATGATCAAATTTGTACATTTTTCATGAAGAATTTATTGTGTTGTTTTACAATGAAACCTAAAATATCAATTAATACAACTTCCATAACTAATTTCTCTAATATAATAATATTCATTTTTTTTTATAAAATTAGGGTCAATCTCGTTGAAATTAAGATTTTATTTTAAATAATATTAAAAAAAAAATCATATTGTTGGTACAAAAAATTAAAGTTCATTTTGTTAAAGTTTTACCTTAATTTAATGATAGGGATTTCTTGTTTTGTGTAACAAGTTTTAAATATTAACTTAGAAGATGGTGAAGTTGAAAACAAGGGTAGTTTTATCAAAGAGATGGTGTATCGAAAGTACATTATGGTGTATACCAATATATTATATTTTCCAGTGTATATTATGAAATTATCGGTGTATGAATAGAATTATTCAAAATGAAACCAACATACCTTTGTCGCATTAGTGCCATTATAAGATTACATATTAGAATTTTCTAAGAGTATAATTTCATCAGTTTTCATTTGTTTGATTGTGTATGAATGTAAATAGCATTGCTTATGAAGACAAAATGTCTAATTTGACCAGAATTTATTTATTTACTAATCTAGTCAAGATTACAATAAAGAGAGGACCTTGCTAATTTCAACCTAACATTAACTAAGAAGAAAGGCAAGAAACATCCGGATAAACTACACCATCTTTCTTTCCACTAGCATTAAGACAATAACTTTTCAAATCATATCCAATAGTCGACGTAATTTTAACATTTTCCATAGTAATTCCTTGACAACCTTTTTCTTTACTACATGCAAGTTCAATGGCAGAAACATCCCCTTTTGCGTTTGAACTCCCTTGCGCTCCTATAAACGCCACATCCTCAACTTGTACATTAGATGTCTGTAACATAAATTCAAACAAACATAATCAATGTAAGCATATTCATTAGAAACCAAGCACAAAAATAATTGATTGTTCGTATTAGTACCGAGTTTCCACAACCATATCTTCCATTACAGTAGTACTGATCAATTACTATAGGTTGATTCACCGAATCGAAAGTAATATCTTGGAAAGATATGCCTCTAGCATAACCAGAACCTCCCTAAATGAAGTTTTCAACTTGTAAGTTTAGTCTGAATTAGTAAACAAAAACGATCTAGTGTTGGTCAAATAAACCACATAAGCATACCTGCCATGTTTTAATTCTAGCACCAAACATTGCATTGTAAAAATGGCACTGTTGAACCGTAATATTCTCTACTCGTACTGCTTCTCCATCTTTTCCCAAGCTCCCAACGCTGACAATTTATAAAATATTATAGTAACAAGTATACATAAAGAGAAACATGTTAGTGAGCAACCTGTGTATAGCAGTTTAATCTTATTTGAAGAATTGTATAAATGTACAATAACAGTTTCTCTTTTAATATATTTTGTTTGGTTTGGGATTTCCAAGTCCAGGAATTTTTGAAAGTATAGATGATTCAATTTTCTAATTGTGTTTTTAAAATTTTATGTATTTAAACAATAGAAATCTTAGACACTGAACTTTCTTTAAACTTGTTGGCGAGCAACTTGTGTATAATCTTTATAAGCAGTTAAATAATGTTCCAAGAAGTGTATGAATGTAAAAAACAATTTCTCTTTTAATATTTTTTGTTTTGTACTGGATTTCCAAAAGTCCTGGAAGTTTTGAAATTCTAAATAATTCATTTTTCTAATATGGTTTTAAAATTTTAAAATTCTACGAATTTCGAACGTTAGAAAATTTGACATTAAACGGTCTTTAATGTTTACATAAATAACATAAGAAAATGTTTAAGGATATATCAGTTGATAAATGATATATATAATGTAATTTGTTCTTTATCAATAATTTTGTTTAACAGATCCTTTTCCTAGTCAATGATAAATGTTACCCAATTTATTTTTTCTTTTACTAATTGTCAGATATAAAAATACACTATAAAGAGAAAATAGATTACCTAATGCCATGACCAGGGCCACAATTTATATTGCTAATGTTCAAATTGGAAGTACCAGAAAGAATGGCAATGCAATCATCACCTGCAATTGTGCAACTCAATTGTCTATTATCAGTAGAGAATCAGAAATTCAATTTAAGAAGAGCTTAAACTAATAAGATGGGTTTTTTATATAAATTTTATATACATTAAATCATAAAATTCATTAAGCATAAATTATTTGAAGCGTGTGTATGTGTTTATTTAACACAAAGAACAGTAAGTTATCTCATCGTCTCGATAAGTAATAACTAGAATCATCACATTCCAATGGGATAATTAGCAACCGTCGCATTTTAAACCCATTCTATCTCTATTTATTAGAACAAATTATGAGCTTGCATAGAAAAAAAATATCTTTTGTCCACATGGAAACAAAAACATCAATCCGTAGTGGCATTTTATTACTATTATTTGATATGAAAATTATATTTATTGTTTCAAATTATGCTATGAAAAATAATCATGCATGCATTTTATATTTTGGACAAATAAAACAGTAAGAAAACATATAAGTTGACATTTTTCCTATTTTAATTTAATACCATATTTGGTATGTAATTGTTGTGTAATACACTTAATTAGTTTGTAACCCGTGCGATGCACACGGTAAGGATATCAAAAAGTAATATTTAAATTTTAATTATTGTTAAAAATTGAAGTTTTTAAGCACAATATGATAAACTTGTTGAAATAAAAAAATTATAATTTAAAATGACATACAATACTCAGATGTAAGTTAAATGGTCGCTACTATACACACACACACACACACACATATAACTATTATTATATATGTAAATAGTTGATGCTATGTGATACAAGTATTTTTTATATAAACTGGTGAAAAAATTGAATTTTCCATTTCTATTAATATGAATATTGTATATATAATTTCAATGATTTACAATGGAATAATGAATATTATGTAGTTGAATATATTTAAATATTTTAAATCAGTGATCAGCTTAACTAGTTAGATATATGGAGCTGAATATTAGAAAAGAGAGAAAAAATGAGATGAGCTTTGTTGTAGTTGTAGTTGAGAAAAATATCTTACGATCAACTTATTTGAAATGAACTTTTATTCATTATTTGTAAGTTCAATTAGTAAACCTTTTTTTAGTAATTAATCACAAATTTCATGTTATTGTAGGAGTGTCATGTTTACAACTTCAATATTTGCAAAAAAAATGTTGCGTTAATTTGAGTTGTGAGTTCGGTAAGTTTTAATATCATGTTGAAAATGAGAATGTCGAGATAACCTAATTTGCATTAGAGTAATCCGTGCATCCACATCCCACTGTTGTAAATTATAAATTGTCCTTTAAAAGTTGCAAAAAAAAGAAACTTTTTTACTACAAATGTATGATATTATTTTGAGATAAATGAATTATACATTAAAAAAATATTATTTTTTATGTTCACATTTTATGTTATGCGATCCATATATCTTTATATATATGAATAAAAATAACAATTTTATCATCTTTGCGCGTGTGTGTGTTGTAGGCATACTTAAATCGATATATATTTTAAGATTTATTAGATAATTATTAAATATTAGTAAAATGAATTTATTCGAATGATTTAAAATAAAGATTACATAATTGGTTAAATACATGTATATGAGTAAAAAAATATTAGAAGAGAATTGTGATGGGTTTGTAAGTAACTATGAGAATTTAAAATATAGGTGTTTAAAGTTAAAAATATAATTTTTCAGTGCAATACATGATAACTTCATTGAGATAAACGAATTATAAAATAAGTTTGATATTGTTGTTGATGTATATAATTTATGCTATGTGATTTATATATCTTTATATGAAAATGAAAATTTTGTTTCACCACATTGTTGATGCTACTATGGTATATTGTTGAAATTTTCATATTTCTGAATTTACATGATGTATCGAATGTTAGACAATTGAGTTTATCAAATGGTTTAAATTTTTAATTACGTAATTAGTTTAATTGTATGGACTTAAATGTAAAATATTAGAAGAGAATTAAGAAAGCATTTGTGAATAATCTTAGAAAATTTTAAAAGTATGTATTTGATTATAAATTACCATTAGAAGTTTAGTAGATTAATTATGAAGTGATAAATTACAAAAATTTAATATTAAAATATCGAGAGAAAATTAATGAGAGCAAAGAAAACTCATACAATTAATGGGAGAGCTTGAATTTCTTCTGCTTTACTATTATTTAATAGATTATGTCACTTAATGTAACTATACAAACACGCGTATGTAAGTATGCGTGTGTGTGTGTATGGCCGGTGCTATAGCTTTGGTTGGCCTAATCAAAAGGTGGAAAACAATGTGAAAATTTACGAAGTAAAGGAAAAAGGTAATGGTGAAATACAAGATAATATTATTGTTGCCAATCTACCTAATTCAAACCTGGGGTTTTACTCCTTTATTTCAACACACACCACCATCCAACCTAAGAAGCAATTTATAACTAAACATGTAGCATATTATTTTTTGTAGTCATCGCTACTGGAGATTGGTTGTCCCACCACGGTGGGTTGCCCTATTCGATAGCCTTGCTCAACTACCCTTGAAACCGGCCTTGTGTAGCCTTGCTCAATTATGCATGTATGTATGTGTATGTGTGTGTATATACGTGTATATGCATATATGTATATGTGTGTGTGTATACAATTGTGTGTGTATACACTTGTGTGTATATCAATGTTATCAAGGCGCACGTCGAGATGCACCTATGCTGAAAGAGGACTTGAACGCACATTGTGCACTTTTTGCAGTTTGAGTGCGCCTTTTTTTCAAAGTTTAAATTTAAATTTACAAAATTATTAAATTAAAATATTTAATAGTTAAATCAATTATAAAATATGGTTTAAAATTTAAAATTTAGTTAATAAAATATTTAAAATGTTCGAATGAATTATAAAATATAATTGTAAATTTAATTTGCAGTTACTAAAATAGTAGATCAAACTTGTATAAAAGTCAGTAAAAGGCTCATGGCTCAAAAAAGCCCAAGGCTAACGCTTGTGCGTTTTTGCGCCTTAGTGCCTTAGCTACTTTGGTATTTATCTCTATGTTTATGCATAAACTTAGTATTATACTTTTTGAAATGAAAATTCTGTACAATTCGTCCTCAAGCATCATATCTTCTTATCCGAACAATTGAACTAAAAGAAATGATAAATACCTGTTGCAATAAAAGCATGAGTAACTTGAACATTTTGAGACTCTGAAATCAAGATTCCATCAGTGTTTGGACTGTCTCCAGGAGCTGTTATGTTCAGACTGTTCATACTAACGCTGGAACATTGGTGAATAGTCAAGTGCTTAGCAGCGCTGTCTATAGAATTTATGTTGTTTACAATGACGTTTTGGCAATTCATTATATTTAATGACTGTATAATAATATAATAATAAGTTAGTTTCCAATCTGATTAGCAGTTAAGTAATAAATTCAAAAGAGGCCAATACTTACGTATGGAGCATTATCACATCCCTACGTAGATAGTATAAAAGTCAGATGCAATTAATCATACAAATAGAAGTAAGTATATATATAGACACACAATCAAATATTGATAAACTTACTCCTTTTTTCTTACAGGCCCACCATGCTTGACCTTGTCCATTAATGGTTCCACCACCATCAATTAAAAGACCATTTAAACCATGTAATGTGATCCAATGAGGATCAGAATTCGACGCCACGCCATTATATGCAATTAGTGTTCCAGCAAGCTACAATTCAAATGTATGTTATTTTATTTTGATCATATGCATTCTAATAAAATTTTGTAAGAAGTTGAATATATTACCTGAAAATGCAATTTTGATTTGCATGGACCTTCAAAATAAATCTTATTTAACAAAAATGTTTTTAAGGATGGAATTAAAAAAATGGGATTGTATCCATCAGCACATGCTGCTCCCCATGCTTTTAGAAATGCCTTCAACATACATAAATTGTTATTATCAGTCAAAAATAGTTGGATATAATTTATATGAAAACATCGTAAAAAAAATTATTTCTAAGTGTAAATATATACTTGGCTATCATCTGATTTAGCATCTCCTTTAGCTCCAAAGTCTACAACATTGTAAATTGCACCATTTGCACCAAATATTACACTTCTCATACAAAAGAGCATTATCATGCTAGCAATAAAATCCTGTAAAATAGATGGCATTTTGCTAATAAAACATAGCTAGTGTAGGATTGTATACAAAATCCCTGACAGCTAGTAGTAATTCTCACCATATCACCTTTGTTGAATTAATCTTCAAGAGTGAATATCATGAAGCAATAAGAAAGATGAGGTTTTGAGTTAAGCTTCCACAATTTATAAGCAGCGTAATGTCGACCATATAGTATTTTCCAACTATGTTTGAAGATACTATAATTAAAAAAATATTGTTAGTTAAATTTGATTTTTAATAAACAAGGTATCTTGGAAATTTTTTTGAAACAATTGAAACCATATTAAGAAATATATATTTATTACTATGCAAATTTGACACCTATATATAAATGAAATTATATATATAAGTGCATTGCAATGAAATCACTGCCAATAATGAAGTATACTGATGTGACAAAAAAAAATTGTATTCTTGTTACCTGATTTATTCAACATTAATAAAAGTAATATGTATATTACTCTCTTTCAGTTAATAAATAAGGTAATATGGAATAATTACTTAACAAGACAAGACCACACTAATAAATAATTATTTATCGTAGCACTATTAATAAATGAGATTATCTGATTGCATTTTTATAAAGCGAAACACAAATTAATGATTATTGTGTTTTATTAGATAATGTTATTATAGTTTTTCATTTATGTTTATTTAAATAAATGTTATTATTGGAACTGGAGTAAAATTAGTATAATGAAATTACCGCTATGTAGTAATTATGTAAATATTTTTAAGAGATTTAGACATGTTGTTCTATAATATTGATTCTTATTCCCAAGTGCGAAAATCCACGGTCTTGCGTGGATTTCCGTCCCATCAGTCTTTGTAACTTCTCGAATAAAGTTATTTCTAAGATTTTAGCTAGTCGTTTAGCCCCTATCCTTGAACGCATTATCTCTCCCTCTCAGGCGGGGTTTGTTAAGGGACGTTTAATCACGGATAACGTCCTTCTCGCTCAGGAACTGATCTCCCAAATAGATCGGAAAATTAGGGGTTCCAATGTGGTGTTCAAACTAGACATGGCTAAGGCCTTCGATCTCATGTCTTGGTTTTTCATCTTAAAGGTCTTTAGGGCTTTCGGGTTCCCGGAAACCCTTATTGACTTAGTTTGGCGGCTCATCTCGAACTGTTGGTACTCTGTGCTCATTAACGGGTCTTCTACTGGGTATTTCAAGGGAGGTAGGGGTCTGCGTCAGGGAGACCCACTCTAGCCTTATCTATTCGTCATTGCGGCGGAGGCTTTCATTCATGGTCTTCAGTCCCTGACTATCTACGGTCAGATCCAGCGATTTGGAATCCCGAGGGGTTGCCCTCTTATCTCTTCCTTATCCTTTGCCGATGACATTGTCATCTTCTCTAATGGTAGCCGCTCCTCTGTCCGGCGACTGCTTCGTTTCATTCACCAATACGAGAGGTGTTCGGGCCAACTCGTTAATCCATCCAAAAGTTGCTTTGTCCATAGCAAGGACTTGTCCCCTTCTCGTGCCACTTGGATCGAGACCATTTCTGGTTACGAGGCAGCTTCCCTTCCTCTTCCTTACCTGGGTATCTCCCTTTACCGAGGTAGAAAACTTAACGCTATCTTCGATCCCTTAACTGATAAAGTGAGAAACAAGATTATCCGCTGGAATGCATCTCTCCTTTCCGAAGCAGGGAAACTAGTTCTCATTAAGTCGGTTCTTGACTCAATGGGTTCCCATGTTTTCGCCGCTATGACCCCCACCTCTTCCTTCTTCCATTCTTATCAGTCTTTGGTCTCGTCCTTCTTCTGGGGTTCCAAGGACGATACCCGCCATCACCACTGGGTATCTTGGGACGCCATTTGTCATCCGAAGAACGAAGGTGGCCTGGTACTGCGTAATCGTAAGGACCTTTGTGTGGCTTTTGCTTGTAAGCTGTGGAACAGGTTTGGGGCTAACGACTCTTTGTGGGCGACATTTCTCCGTGCTAAGTACTATAGGTGTGACGCCGCACCTCTATACCCACGCTAGCCAAGAACATTACTGTGAATGCTGTCAACTAGCACGGAGAATAAGGCTGTTGAGGAGCGACCATCTGTATAATTGCTTTGGGCGAGTACCGATATACCGGATAAAAATATATCTTTTCATCTCAAGAGGAAATCCGACATACCGACACAAACTCAAAGCTACTACACAGTGGCTATATAAATCCTTCGGAAACAAATATAGAAATAAACATAACATAAATCAGTCACAGACAATTCATATCACAAAGGCGGAATAAGATATGAATATTACACTAGAAAGTGTACATCAGAGTAGTGGTCTCAAAAGTTCCACAATATCACAAAAGAATAGTTACATGAACTACACAAAAGAATAAGTATACATTATGGAGTCTATATCTCAAATGTATACAACAAAATAACTACTAATCTAAGTAGTTAACCCAAAAGTCAAGGAGTTAATCCCGGATGAGAAGTCAAGCAGAAGCACCTGTAACATCTCGGTCTGACCCGAGTATTATTTAATAAGAAAATAATAAACGGATCAGTCTAACTATAAATATCAGATGAAACGATATAGAATAAGAGATATGACTAAACACGTAATAATCACAATGCCAAGCTGTGATATATATATATATATACTTAGTTGATAATCATCAAGAGATTAATCAATGTCACCAAATCTACACAAGAATCAAAGAAGTGTCATACTCATTATTTCGTTCATCAAACCACAAATATTGACGATAATATCAATGTCAATCACCAAAGTCAAAGACGCACAAATTCCAGAAGACTACACAAGAAATCCAGAAATCACAAAAGTCAATGACACACAAATTCACCAATGCACAAATATTGATAAAACTTATCAATGGAAATCACGAAAATTGGTGAAACAAAAATTCTAGAAATCTACACAAGAAATCCAGAAATCACAAAAATAGAGGGGGGGAGGCCTATCACAAACGGGAGCATAAAGCTCACCAACACGTGTATCACAAACGGAACGCTAATTCCATGGTCGCTAACCATCACAAATTGAGCCGAAGCTCCACAAACGGCCCGAAGACCATGGGTTGCTACACCATCACAAATTGAGTCGAAACTCCACAAAACGGGGTTTAGTCTCCCTCGCAGACAAAGAGACATCGCACATTGCTAGTCTAAATCACAAAGATGATCGTCATGATCAACGAGAAGTGTCGATTACACTAAGCTAGTAAATATATGAGTTTAGCTTCATGTCCCATAACCACTTGCTTAACTTAAATATTTACGAACAAACAGTAAGTCTCCACTAGAAAATTGTCACAAGAGGTTCAATCAAACAAGTCCAAGAATTAATCGATAAAGTAAACGCAAGCGCTTCATACCACTTGTTTTACTAAGCCGTTTAATTAGATTTCTCATACGAGTGAGGTAAAGGTTTGTATATACTAATAGATTGGAAAACGGTTTTATAAACGAGTTTGGTATTAAAATAGTATTGAAATCGTTTGAGGAAAGGGTTTTGATATTTACTACTAGTATAGAAAACCTTTATATTTTTAAAGTGACAAATCACGAAGAAGATTGTAAGAACAATCAATCACAAAAATTCACATACGAAGACGTGAATAAAATCCAAAGAAATCGATAAAGAATCCATCGAAATGGATATTCAAAAATCCCTAAAAAGAGTCATCAAAATCATAATAGATGATAACAACAAATAGGATTATCACGAATCGATTTAAATTGGAATTCCAATCCCAAAAGGCAAATTGGACTCAAACAGCAGGTTCAGTCGACTGAACAGAGTTTTTCAGTCGACTGACCCTGTACATGGAAATTTTCCAGGTTCAGGAAACTTTCTGTTTCCAGTTTCAGTCGACTGTGCAGAGATTTTCAGTCGACTGAATCATGCCTGGAAACTCTCGGGTTTCAGGTTCAGCCGACTGAACAGAGATTTCAGTCGAATGAATCATGCCTGGGCTGTTTTTCAGCCTTATTCAAATGAAGAGCAAACTCTTCCAAAATGCAATCGGACGAACATTGGCTCTAAGGGTTTATGCCAATCGACAACCCGGCCCTATATGCTCCTCGATGCATCACCAAAAGCATGATCAAACATCCATAAAAGGATTTTACACAAATTTGGCTTAAAAACCCAAAAATTGGAATATTTACAAAACCAATCCAAATCAAGAGCAAATTCTCATGAAGAAGTGTTAGGAATTCATACCCAACAACCAAAGATAATTATAGTCATAGATGTGAGATAAAAATCTCACCTTTGAACTAAATTTATGAAGATGAAGCTTGAAAGCAATGGCAAGAACGAGCACTCTTCAATCTCAACACTAGAAGCTTGAATCTAAGCTAAAAAGAAGAACATTTCCTAAGTTAGGTTTAGGAAATTTCTGAAATTAAATGGAGAAAGAGTTGGAGAAGAAGAAGGAGATGCTTACCAAGGGGTTCTTCTTGAATTTGGAGCAAGGAGATGGATTTGCTAAGGAAGTTAGGGCTTGGAGTTTTAATTCTTTTTCCTCTCCACCATTTTCAGTTGGAGCTTGAGTTTGAGGAGTTGGAATGAAGTAATGAAGAGGAGAGGGGGATTGGGACTGAGTTAGCAAGTGGGTTCAGCCCAAACCAAAGCCCAAAGCAAAAAGTAGCAAAATTCAACTTTCTCCAAACATATCGAAGCTTATACTCAAAAAGGTCGCAAACGGCATTTTGAACTCAATGGAGGTGGTCTCGAGTCCTAATTCGACCGTATGCAAAAAGTAGATTTTCGGACTAAAATCCGACGAACGATAAAATATTTAAATATAAAATCGATAAATATGCGGGTTGTTACAATAGGCTTGCAGGCACAAATTTTTCTGGCACTCCGTCCTATGCTAGTGAGACCTGGAAGCACATGCAGTCAGTTAAACTGTTCTGTGACTCTCACAACGGGCTTACGGGTTGGGATGGTGGATCGTTCTCCGTTGCGAAAGCTTGGACATCAGTTCGCACTTCAAGTCCTATCCGCCCTTTGTTTTCCTTCATTTGAGATTCTCAAATTCCCCCTAAGGTTTCTCTGTTGATGTGGCGTATCCTTCACAATGGGTTGCCGCTCGATGAAAATCTCCAAATGATCGGCATCCCAACCGTCTCCCGTTGTAGATGCTGCAGCGTTGGGAACTCGGAATCCTTGTCCCACCTATTTTTTGTTGGTCTCTCGGCCAGAGCGTGCTGGAATTACTTCGGCAATCTCGTCGGAGTTCGTGCCATGGCCACATCTCCCCCAGAGCTCCAGTCAATCTGGTGGGCTGGCGTATCTGGTAAATCTCTTCGTTCGATTGTTTTCAGATTGCTTCCCTGTCTGATCTGTTGGCATGTATGGTGCGCGTGGAATAAGGCAATCTTCGATAATAGCCCCATGGACCCCCCGACTATTATAAGGCGTGTCAGGAATGATGTCTTCCTGGCCTTCCGTAGTAGGCCCTTCAGAGGATCCGTGGGCGCCCGCTCAAGGAGACTTGTGGGTCTTCTCTCTATTACCACAGTCCGGTCTACTGCCAGACTGGGCATTGGCTGAATCCTGATCTTGGCGCGATGTCTCTCCCGCCTCGTTCCCATCCCCCCCCCCCCAAATCTCATGAGGTTGCTTGTTTTCCAGGTCCAGGTGTCTGTGGACTATTTCTACGCCCGTTTCTCTATTTGCATGGGTTTGACTGCTTCTCATGGTAATGCTTGGTTGCGGACGTCCCATTATCTTGGTGTTCTTCGGTTCTGGGGCTGCTCATGTGATCTTGGATCTTTCTTCTCTAGTTACCTATCCTGTATCTGTTTTGGTTTACGGCTTTCTGTTCCGCTCTGACTTTGTTCCCGCTGTGTTTTGGGATTTTATTCTTTCGCTTATGTCGCTTGCTGGTCTCTGTAGTTAACTGCCAGGCTTGTTGGCAGCTTTTGGTGTTTGTTTTATGTATATATTTTCGGTTAAAAAAAAATCTTAATGGACATAGTGGTTATCCCCTCTATTTCATTGGTAAATCACTAGTTTAAACATTTACTTACTTCATCACCCGAAGCTATTTTTGCACCCATTTTAATACTTCACACATTATTTTAATTTTACTATTCAAAATGTAATAATCCTTTGTCGAGAAAAATAGGATTGATGAACCATTTTCACCATTGAATAAAACAGTTACGATCTTTTGACGATAGGCATTATGCAAATGTAAAACCAAAAATCCGACATTTTGAAAATTCAAAATTGTTCTAGTAACTAGTGTATGACTGGTATGTCTTTTACTATAAATACATAAGTAGCGTAATGTTAACCACATAATACTTTCCTACCATGTTCAAAGATACTATACTTTAAAAAATATTAGTAGTCAAATTTGATCTTCAATTAATAAGGTATATTGGAATAATTTTTGATAAAATTTAAAACATATTAACAACTATCTATTTATCACTATGAAAGTTTGAAACCTTTGGCATTTAAATGAAATTATATGTATAAGTGCATTGCAATGAAATGTACTGTGAATAAATGAATTATACTATTTTGACACAGAGATTAAAAAATATTGGATTCTTCTTACCTGATTTGTTCAACATTAATGAAAGTAATATGTAAATTAATTGCTTTTGTTTAATAAATAAGGTAACGTGGAATAATTACTTAACAAGACAACATCATGTAAAAAGATAACTATTTATCGCAGCACTATTAATAAATGAAACAAAAAATAAGGTAACATTGAATAATTACTGAACAAGACAAGACCATATAAAAAGATAACCATTTATCGCATCACTATTAATAAATGAGATTATTTGATTACATTTTTGTAAAGTGAAACGCTAATGAATGATTATTTTATTTTATTAGATAATGTTATTATCAGTTTTCGTTTATGTCTATTTAAATAGATGTTATTACTTGAACTGGAGTGAAATTAGTATTATGAAAATTAGTGCTAATTAGCGATTATGTTAATAATTTTAGGGGATTTGGGCATGTTGTTCTATAATATTGACCTTAATGGACATAATGGTTATCCTTTTTATTTGTTTGTAAATCACAAGTCCTTGCACATTCACTCACTTCATCACCCAGAGCTATTTTTGCACCTATCTTAATACTTCACACATTATTTTATTTTTAATATTCAAAATTTAATAATCTTTCGTGGAAAAATTGGACCGATGAACCATTTTCACCATTTAATAAAATATTTAACTGATAGACATTATGCATATGTAAAATCGAAAATCCGACCTATTGAAAATGCAAAATTATTCTACATATATAGTGTGTGACCGGTCTGTCTTTTATTATAAAATCATAAGCAGGATAATGTTAAGCATATGGTACCTTCCTACTACGTTTGTAAATGCTATAATATAAAAAATATTAGTAGCCAAATTTGATCTTTAATCAATAAAGTGTCCTGGAATAATTTTTGAAAAAAAGTAAAACTATATTAACAAATATATATTTATTACTATGCAAATTTGAAATCTTCTACATATAAATGAAACTATACAAGTGCAATGCAATGAAATGTACTCCCAAAAAATCAAATATACTATTGTGACATCATAGATTAAAAAATATTGGAATCCTTTTACCTAATTTGTTCAACATTAATAAAAGTAATATGTAAATTAATCGCTTTTTTTTAATAAATAAGGTAACATGGAATAATTAGTTAACAAGACAAGACCGTATAAAAAGATAACTATTTATCGCAGCACTATTAATAAATGAGGTTATTTGATTATATTTTTATAAAGTGAAACACCAATGAATGATTATTTTATGCAGGAAAATATTATCAAGAACAACTTTATAGGCTTTTCTACTATCTAGGACAGCCCACCAATATTTTATTCTTGAGGACCAAATGAACCTCTGCGCTTTCTTTTTTCTTCTCCGATCTTCAATTCAAATAGGAAAAAACAACGAAAAAAGAAACAAGGGCAGACGCAAATCGAATTCAAATAAAAAAACAAAAATAAAGCGGTTTGATTTGAGTTCTATTGAGTTGGATTTGTAGGAATTGCAGTCCATGTCGCGGGTTTGAGGTGTCGTTTGTAGTAGGCAGCGGAAGGTTGCTTAGTTGGTTTGAATGATGGGGGTTTGGTGTAATTATTTGAATGTGTGCAATTTCGGGTGAATTTGATTGTGATTCAGAATGTTGAATTTGAGGAGATGAAGTTAGTTGCGGGTTGAAGAAGATTATGGTTTGTGGTTGCTTGATGATGGGAAAGATGGGATCGCTATTGCTGGTGCAAGACTGAAAGCGCACTATAGGATGCAGGTTGGTAGTTTGTCTGCTATTTTTCTCATTTTGGGGCTCATCATTGGCTTATTAATTTCAATATCAGATTTTAGGTTTCGGTTTCGTAGTCTTTTGGTATCATTTTTAAAAAAATAGTTAATTTATCATTTTTGAGTTTTATGTCTATAAGAAACGAAGTTGTTATAGATTAAATATAATGATAAATGAGTTGAATTAGTGTTTTGTTACTATCAAACACTTATTGAAGTTTGCTAGTATCAAACATTCAATAAACTTTGTTTGAGTATCATTTTTCTTATTAATTTTAGTATCAGTTTTACAGTCTGTAACTATCATTTTTTAATAAAATCGTAACATTTTTGTTTTTGATTTTTTTTGTATAAAGAAAATTAACATACTAATAAAATGACAATTTGAAGCAAATATTTTTGATTGATGGTTTTATTTTCTTGTATTCATATCGGTTTAATTGAAAAAGTATTGTTGTGTTGAGTTCGGTGAAGATTCGGTTTTTATATATCATTTTTGTCTTTATATATCATTTTTCTTAGTACCATTTTTTGAAAGTTATCAGTTTATGTTAGCATCATTTTTTTCATTTCACTAACTGTTAGTTTGGGTTCGTGTGACTAACAATTTTTCTTAGTATCAGTTTCTATTACTACCATAATGTACAACAGTGCATATACTGAAAATAAGATATGATATTAAGATTTTTAGTTTAATATCAGTTTTGGAGTAACATATGTGTTGCATGGTATCAGAAAGTATTAGATTTGGATATTAATGTTTTCTACTTTAGTATCAGTTTTGAAGTAACATATGCGATTGTATGGTATCGGAAAATATTATAATTTGATATTAAGATTTGAAAAAAGTAACATTTTGTAGCGTTGTAGATTTTTCCATTAGTGTGTATTAGATCGGTGTTTATTATTACTTTTTAGGTATAAGTTTTTTAAAATGTTTTACTACATAGTATCAGAATTTAGTTATCATTTTTTAGGTATTGTTTATAGTTATCGGTAGTAGTTTTTAGGTATCAGTTTTTGAGTTAACAGTTGATTAAATTTTTTAATTTTTTTAATTATTATTTGTAGGATTTTTCCCTTCAGCTATGGGTATGATTTCTCTTGAAAATGTGGATAACTGGAAATAGTTTTTGAATAAATTAAAACAAACGCTTCAAGAAGATCGCGATTTGATTTTTATGTTGGATAGCTATCAAGATGTGATTTTAGGTGTTGGTTAAGTTTTTTTCTCTAGCCTTTATGGTCACTGCTATCTTCATATGGTATTAGTATTAGTTTCAGGATGTTCAGTATTGGTTTCTGATGCTATTAGTATTAGTGTCAGGCGTGTAAAAATTTGGTATTATTTTTTGCATGCTAATAGTATTAGTTTTAGGTAGTACAAAAATCTAATATCAGTTTTTGCATGATATTAGTTTCAGTTTAAGGTGTAATAGAACATGATATTGGTTTTCCATTATATTAGCATCAGTATCAGTTTTAGTTATAACAGAACAAGCTATTTTTGAGTTTTTGATTTTTTGTGTAACAAAATTATTATACTGTAATAAATTCACATTTTGAAGAAAATATTTTTTAATTTATATCTTGTTTTTTACATTCATATTGATGCATGGTTGCGTTGAGTTTAGTGAGGATTGGTTTTTAGGTATCATTTTTGTTTTTTTCGAGTATCGTTTTTTGCAATATGCAGTGTGTAAGTTCTTTACTATTTTGTTTGTTTGAGTATTAAAAAAATGAAGTTGTTACAGAGAAAATATGAAGACTATTGAGTTAAATTAGTGTTTCGCTAGTATCAAATATTTAATGAATTTTGTTTGAGTATCGTTTTTACTGTTAATTTGAGAATCAAATTTTAAGTAGAAGTTTTATTGACAGTATATATAATTTTAGTAAAATCTTTTTATTTTTTATTTTTTGTTTTATAAAGGTAATTAGTGTACTAGAATAAAATGACAATCTGAACAAAACATTCTTTTTACCGATGTTTTCTTCTTATTCTAGTGCTGACATGAAATGTCTAATTTTAGGAGTTATCCTTGTCCATTTATATGTCATACACAATATTTTCTATTGTTTGCAATATTTGTTCAGGTTTTATTTTGACCGGTATTTAGTTTTCGTTCAATGATATGATGACTATCATAATTTTATAGTATTCTTTTGTTAGTACCATTTTTAGTTGATTTTTTGTTATTTTTAGTTTCAGTAACTAATATATTGAAAGTTATGTAGGATCGATTTTGCCCTAGAGGGGGGTGAATAGGTGATGCTATTATTATAAAAATTATTGCGGAAGTTTATAAAATATTTTCAACACAGATATACCAGAATTATAGCAGCATAGATAATAGCAGAATAATAAATGTAGAAATAGGACGACACAGAATTTACCCAGCTTCGACAAAACCCTACCTACGTGCTTCCTCCAAGGTTTCTACTAGAAATTAAGCAGTCAGACGCTTACGCTCGTAAACTCGCAATACCCGCTATTGACTAGCCTTAACTTTACACTCAAAACCTTATCACAACTCAGCCATTAAGTTGCGAATTCTCAAACTACACCACCGTAGCCCGTCCCTTTTGTTTCCTTTTATATTTTTTGGCCTGTTTCTTTTGTAAAATAATGTTGGCTTCCTTTTCTCTTTCGTTCGCTCTAAAATTAGGGCTTTTGGATGAAGTCGCCACTTCGATTTCTGAAGCTACAATTCCTCTCTTCTCTCTGTCGATCGCTTTTGGATACTTCAATTAATCGAGTTTGAATTAAACTTGGTATGTTATTTTACTTTTTGCTTTTCTGGTTGATTGCTTGAACTCGATCGATGATTCGAGTTATTGGTTTATTGTTCTCAGTTTTTCTCGAATTCGAATGAATTAGGCTGATGATGTATTAGGGTTTATACAGGATTTGAATTCCTATTTCTTCATTCGTCTGATAAATTGCTCGGCCGTTTGATTTTTCTTGGATGTTTATGATGATTCTGACTTTGTCAATTTCGTCTATTTGTTACTTGATTCCCACGGTGTTGATTTCTGACATGGTTCGATTTCTTAGCCACCACGATTTGCTTGTCTTTGACTACGGTCAATTGCTCACGGCTTCGACTTGATTTCGTGGCCACCACGGCTTGACTTTGAACTGTTCAATTCTGTTCTTGTTGACTTTGGCTTGATACTATGATAATATTTGACTTTGGCCTTCATGGTTGAACTTGCTACTGTTGGTTTTGATTCTCTGTTGTTTTTACTTTGGTCATTCGATCACTGTCTTGCATTGCACTGACCATTGCTAGTATTGCATTCATACTGTTGCTCCATTGTTTTGTTTGGTATTTGATTTTGAAGTCTCTGACTAACTTAGTTCATGCCATGCTTTGCTTGAGTTGGTTTGTTGTACCATGGTTTCGGCATTGTTTGAGTTCATCTTGTTCGCACTTTGAAGCTGCCTGGATTGTGTCATCGTTATCTTGTTGTATTTGATTCAATCGAGTCTGGTACCTTTTGTAGAATTATTTTATGACCTGGTTTTGTCTTGAATTGTGCAGTCGTGAGTCTTGTACATGTCTTCACTATGTAGTCTACACATATTGATTCAGTTGAGCTTGCACAAGTCTTTTAGGATGTTGTGTTCATTAGCTTGGTAGCAATCCTCATAGTATTTATGAAATGCTGTGATTGTTCTTCATTTCACTATGCACTGCTTGACTTGAAGTCTAGTTGCCTTTTTTGTGATGATCATCACTTCTGCATTGTGTATGTTTTCATTACTTTGTGTATTCATATAGTCTGGTGGCTTCATGTATATGATGCATGTTGAATTGTTGTCGATTTTTGCCTGTTAATCTTCACTTGTACACATATGTTGCCTTATCTTTGCTTACATCTGTTGGTCTGCACATCCATGTTAACTCCTCTGTTTCATTTTTGTTCTTTTGGTTCCACTGCATATATGTGTGCTTGCTATCTCATTGATGCATTTGTTTGTTCATGTTCATTTGGGTTTGCTTTGAGTTGCACTGCACAGCATATTTATCACTGTCTGCATAGTAGGTTGAGCTGGTACATATTGTTTACTCTGTAGTTGTACATATGCCTTGTACAGATGTTGCATTCCTGGACTTATTGACATATGCATGTCATTTGTGTCTTTGAGCCTTTGTTCTGACCAGTTCATTGTTTTCTCACTGAATTTTTGTCGAGGCTTGTATTTTTGGACTGCACCTGTGTTGGATCCAGCTTTAAAGCTCGGGTTTGACCTTGTGCTTGTGTCGTAAAATTGTTTTTATTTCACTTGAGTTGAACCCGGCTTTTGATTTGGGTTTGACCTTGTGCTCACCTGTCCTTGTAGATATATCAAGTGTAACTATGTGCACGGCCTTATGGCATGTATAGTGATACACTATGCATGTCACAAGCTGTTCGTGTATGATGAATTTAAAATGAAATGATGACGAACAACCCAAATAACTGAGGCAAATAATATTTTCAAAAATACATTTTATTTCATTGTAAAAATATTTTCTTTTCAACTTTACTGTGCCAGTGCATATTTTTGCAGATTGCTTAGATGCTGGATTCAATTTGGAATGAAGTTAAAAATAAATACGAGTGAATGAGCGATATGTAGTGGGGTGTATTTTAAAATTCGAAATTGCGATGTAATCAAATTTGTATTGTAATTGTAATTGAAATTGTATATATATAGTGAAAGCTTGAATTTGTACTATTCAAAATTGTAATAAATATTTCTTTAAATAAAATCTCCGTTTGAATTTAAACTCTGTGTCATTTATTTTATTCAGAAAATATTATTTAATTATGTGAAAAATAAAATAGTACATTAACAAATACGTTTAAATGAATATATATATATATACGTTTATTATCATCAAACAAAAAATTATATACTCGCATATTCAACAATCTCCCCCTTTTGATGATAACAAACGTGTATTTAAGATTTTGAATATATTAAATTTATTTGATCATTAAAAGACTACGTTTGCTCCTTATTTAAGTGCTGCCTCTCTACACATGGCTCCCCCTTAATATATGCATGTAAATAAAAATATGCAAATAAGTCTAGATGCAAATAGAAGATATCTGACCTTTATTTGTCAAAATCTTAACTTTGCTCTACCCCTTTTGTTATCAGCAAAAGAGTAATAGTGTTAGAAAAATAGAGTTAAAGCAATAGAAATTAATACAACATTTAAACTCAATCGAATATAAGTATTAAATTTCAATAAAAAATCAAACAAAAATTAAAAATACTCTGTTAGACGCATATTCCACTTTAGGGTGATAGGGATAAAGTCATCATATAAAACCATATAGTTGTGATGATGGTTTTCAACTAGATATGGTCACGAAAAAAAGAGGAAAGACGACGATGAAAACATTTGTTGTGACGCCGAAGGATAAAGCCGAAGTTGAAATCAACGATTGAGGTCAACCAATTTGTTTCAATTCTAAACATTTGTCATCTTATCTTAATACCTTAGCAAGGAAAATGATACTGGTGACTCTTACCAAATGGAAAAAAGTCGACAAGGACTTAAAGAAAGATTTATGGACTTGTATTCAGGTATGAAAAAAAATTCAATTTGGATATTAACTGTTAGTACATGCTTTTTCAGGCCGCAAAGTCAATGTGTGTATAGGCTTTTCCTATATTTTGGTAAAAATACATGTTCTATAAAAAATAAGTCCTGAATTCCTAATTAAAAAATGCATATCACTAGTCGATAAATTATTTAAAGCAAATGAACTGATTTAATCCAATTGATTAATAACTAACCTGATTAGCAGTTGAGCAGATTAGTCATTGTTTTTATTATGAATTGTTAAAATGTTGATGCATTTAATATTTATCACTTGGAGCTTGTTTGCTAAATTATTGTAATTAGTTTTATTACATGGTGAGTCAAACTTTATTGTCTTTTGTATATGATTTCTAAATTGAAGCAATGATATTATAAATTGAATTTAGGGAAAGTTAGCCTGAGTTATTGGTTAGAGAACCATAATCGTTTGTTGTGTGGTTATAGACTCAGGTTGCTTGTTGATTTGGTTGCCTGATACAAGTTGTATGCATTGTGTGCTATGTGTTTTAGTTGTTGTGACATGTTTCTTAACTCAAAAGAACATAAACACCTAAATTTTGTCACTGAGATAATTTGGTAGTTATGCACTTATTTTAGTAAAGATGGCTGACATTTAATTGCAAAGTTTAGTTGCTGAAATATCAGTATGTTAGCCTGAACGAGAAAAATATGTCTGTACATATGACATGCTGACCTTGAATATGCCTGTGTTAGTATATGTGCTGTGACACGTTTTCTTGATTTCAATACACAAAACAAGATGGTTGTAGATTATCATTTCGATAAGTAACTTTTGTTGGCCAGAAACCAAGTGTGTGTATGTTGACTTTAATTATGCATATAGTAGCATGTCATGATTTAGCTATACAGCATCATATTCACATAATTTAAAGCTCACAATTGTATGTTTCATGATTTTTAATTATACACAGTTCTGCACAATTGCCTGTAAATATGACACTTCAGTTATACATGGTTATACACAACGTCATGTTCAGTTATACCAATGTTATGTTGTATTACAGTTAAATTTTTGTTGTGCAGACAAGATTCTAGGTGGATGAAGTATACAAGGATTTGTTGATTAAGATGTTGGGACTACGATGGAGAGACGCAAAATCAAGATTGATTTCCACTACAAAAGTAGCATCTACTTGTCCCGACTCTTTCTCTAGAATAGCCATGTTAAAATCGAACAATATAGACAATGTTCAAGAGTGGAATGAATTTGTGAAGGAAAAACTATCGGAGAAATTTGAGGTAATAAGCTGTATTTTATTCATTATAAATTAAAATTAATTTATAGTTTATTAATGAATTTATCCTATGTAGGGAACTAGCAACAAATTTAGAGCATTGAGACAAAAGAATAAAATTCCACACACAATGAGGAGAAATGGTTACACACGTTTGGCAGAGGACATGGTAAGAAATGCATGTTTGTTTACAATGATTATATAATTTTTTTGGTTATTATTATTATTATTTGCAGAAAAAGGAAATTGGAATATCAAATATTAGTAGAGATGAGCTATGGTGCAAAGCCCACATCAAGAAAAATGGAGACCCACCGAATTCTGTTATTGTCGACTACATTGCAACGATTTTTTATATTATTATCGTAATTTTTCCACACATTATAGTAGTTTTTTGATTTTTAATATTGGGCCTATTTTAATTTGTAGGCTAAGATAAGTGAGCATATAGTAATGCTTAGTGGTCTCACAGAACGAATTCGGTAAGTGGAGATGGAGTGTCAAGAGTATTTGGCAATGAACATAAAGCTAGAGTGAGAGGACTAGGATTTGGTGTTGTACCATATCAAATGGGTTATTATTTAAGTAATTCAAAAAAGGTGTATGCATTGGAAACCAAGTTACTCGCTTGGAGGCTAGGGTAGAAGAACTGACTAATTTGTTCATGATGGTAAGTTATTGTTAATTGGCTATTGTTAATCAATATGTGATATGTGCTTATGAATTACTAAGTGCATGTCTTGTACAATTTTATAGAGTGTGAATAGAAGGCAAAATGATAATGTGGCAGATATGGAGACACCTCACGCAAATAGGCCTCAGGTTAGAACACTTCATGCCTATATTTAAAACTTCATAAACATAACGCCTTTAGCAAATGCAGAGATATCTAAAAGTCTAAGTGCATGTCTTGTACATTTGCAAAGTGTGAATAGAAGGCAAAACAATAATGTGGCGGATATGGAGACACCTTGTGCTAATACGCCTCTAGTTAGAACACTTTAAGCCTATATTTAAAACTTTGTAAACATAACGCCTATAATAAATGTAGAGATATCTAAAAGTCTATGCATTGTGTTCATCTGAAGTATGTACGTACAACGTTTTGAGAATACTTATCAAATATATTTGTGATTCTAATACCGTCTCCTCTAATATCGAGCTTAGCTCAATTAATAAACCTGAGCTTGGATTAACTACAAAAAGAAGCTATCTAAGCTAGCTCATTTTCGGTTTTTAAATTGAGCAAACTCGGTTTTTCAACCAAGCTTTAGCTCAGTTGCAAAAATTCAGCTTAGCTCAGTTTTAGAGCCGAGCAAGCTCAGTTTATAAGATTGATTTTAGCCTCTGTACCTTATATAAAGTCAAACGATTGACTCAATGTCCATAAAATAGCTGAATGACTACAATCCATACTAAAAGCTAACAAGAAAAAGCTTTTTGTGATAAAAGAATGAAACAAACAGTTAAATGGACATTATTTGATATTAAAACCTACGGATTTTGCATCTTATTATACAGGCATGACCAAATACATCAAATTTTTCTCTGATTTTTTTTCCATTTCTCTATTATACCCACACGTCTACAAATTTAGTGAGAAGTTTAAAAAATGTTAAATTGAAAATAAATATTTATATATTTAGTAGTCATCTTCAATTATTAAAAAAATTCAAATTACATGACATTGGCCATGGCATACAAACACTAAAGTATCAATGCTATAGATTTAGACTAGCCACCTTGTCTCTAATCTTAGAAATATATATCAATGTGAAAGCTGCAACGAGAGCCTAATTCCACCAAAGTAGATGTAATTTAGAAGAGCCTTCCTTTAGTGAAACAGTAATTGAAAATTCTAATGTACATACAAGTGGAATTCCATCAATAGATAGATGGTAATTAGCCCTTAAGGTGTTATCCTTCTATCAATGATAGGAGTGTAGATAAGGTTAATTTCCAATTTGGGGTAAAAAATGAATATCCATCCACTAATACTACGCCTATAAGATCAGTTTAAATTTTAACTAACTATCCTAGTTGCATCTACGTAGGGAGTGTACATCATGTTTTGCTGCTTTTCTACTGCTGACCAAAATAGCATAACTTTTCTTATTTGGTTGACATTTTACTATTTGGAAAATCTTGTAGCAATAAATTATTTTATACTGCCATCAAACCCGAGTAATTTAATTTTACGCGTAGCAGTATATTTGGTTGGGCAATTTTTAGATCAGGTAAAAGACAAGATGAGTTTTGGGGTGTACGTGTTGTGCTCCTAAAACATAATAGATATTACTATACAACAAGTTGATAGTGGAACATACAACTCAGTCGCTAGCACAAGGGCAAGCAAGATTGGAAGTCCAACAAAATGAAAGGAGTTACAAAAATGGAGTGGCATAAATAATTCTTTATGAAACTAAATATAATAAGTTGATTCTAAATATAATATGTTAATTCTATGTTTGATTTATTTGGAAATAAAAAAATTAACACAATACAAATATGAAGTGTTTTTTTTAATATTGATTTTGATGTATGCTTAAAAAAATCAAATTCAACGACTTTACCATCTGTCTTTTACAGTTTGATTTATTTAACAACTCCAGCGGATAGATTAAAATGTAATTTAACTTTTGTAAATTGTTACAACTCTTATAGTACATATCCACCTGTAGGAATTAACAGTAGATATCCTTACATATATATTTAATGAGTTAGATGCTTTAAGCCTAAGTTGTTAGTCAATGAACTATTTTTTTAACGAGTTAGACATCATTATAAATTGGCTTATTTTTACATGCCAACGAACGATTTTTTTTTTGCTTGCAGTCACAACGTGATAGTAACCATATGCAAGCTTAGTGTCACCAAAATCAGGAAACTCGGGATGTTTTAGAGAAAAGAAAGTCCATGCTATTGAGTTGGCAAATGAACGTAGTTGCGGAAGGGATGATAGTGAGCACTGATCCTGATGCTTCGGTAAAGTTTGTAAATCTTGGACCAGATGCTTGGAAGGTATGGATGCATGTGGCGGTGGAACTAAAAGCTATTTTATTTAGGTTGAATTCAGAGATGTTCACTATTAAAAAGGCCGTTGGATCAACTGTTGCTTGGCACAAAGACTTTATTTCCTTGGCCTAGTATATATATGTATTTTGGTACGTGTTGGCACTTAGAACTTTATATGTATTTTTTGATTAGTTATTATGTGTCAGTGCTTTTTGGAACTAGCTCTTATGTATATGTTTTAGGATTATGTGTGTAGTACGTTAAAACTCTCTATGAATGTAAACTTATATATCCTTTTGAAATGTGTTGGAAGTTTGTGAATGTGGTTTTATTTAGTCTTCTTGTATGTGTGATTTTGGTTGTTTTATGATAATATTTATTAGTTATTACATATTGCTACAGGTGTACAGTATGAAAGTTCGTGCAAGTTGATTTTATTTTTGCATTTATTTCGCAACGGTTTAAAATAATTGCAAAAAAATGAAAAGACAGTGGACAATGTTTGTTGTGGATGGAGCTTACTGCAACGGTTTATGCCTATTGTAGTGAAGGCCTATTACAACAGGCTCGGCTAGTTGTGGCTGTGGCATATTGCAAGTAGCACTAAGCGTTGTAAAAGACTCTACTACAACGGCTGATGCATGTTGTAGTTGAGATCGATTACAATGGGCTGGACAAGTTGTAATATAATGTACTACAAAACAAAATGGTCCATATCTACAATAGGCATTAACTGTTGTAAAAGACTCAATTGCAACAGGCTTGCACCGTTGTAAAAAATCTATTGCAACGACTCATAACCATTGTAAAAGACTCTATTGCATGGCTCTGCACCGTTGTAAAAATGTTTACTACAACGGACCATTACAATGGTTTTAAATCATTGTAAAATAATCTGAGCCTATTACAACATCGCATAAGACAACAGACGCTGGCCCATTACGAAATACCTATTACAATGGGCAGTGCTCATTGTAAAAGGGGTATTTTGTTGTAGTGAAAATATTGAAAAGGCTAGCCAATTATAGGCATGTCAATAGGTCTAAAGCCTACATTCAATTTTCATTCCTTTCTAAAAATCAACATTCACTCCAAAAACTCGTCGACTCCAACCATAAGTTTGTACTCATTTTTCTCACATCAGAAAAACGGTCACAACCATGGATGTCCCGAGACCCAATTCATCTATTTTTGAAAAATCGAGCATAATGGACATTGCATCAATTAAAGATTAAATATTTAAATTAATCATTTAAATATTCATTCGTTAAATTGTGGGTTGTTACAGATATCATGAAGAGCATTCTGACATTATTCTAACAGCAAAAGGCCTTAAGAAATTAGTCGACGTTGTTTGTGTTTGAGTTATACCAATATAGTAAGATTGCTGATAGATAGCAAACAGTTGTCAAATTTAAGAATTCAGAGATTTGGCTTCAATTTTGATGTTGGTGTATCATCATGATGTTGAGTTGTAGCTAAGATCACTAAATGTTTGTCAACTGGCTCTTTAACACGAACAACATGAGAGACGTTCATCTGCTAATGTTTTTTCTACATAACAATTGGTAGGAAAACAAACTCGGAACACAACAGACCGTGTGGGATGTATATGTGTTGTTGATCCATGTTGCGTAATAAACAAGTAATGATATTTGTTTCTATCACAAGGACATTAGCAAGTAGGATATAACCGTAAACCACTTGATGAGTATTACTGGGATAGAACATGTAAATCGCTCAGTTAAGGAATGTGGGCTCACTAAGGGACTAAATCTTAAAAATGAAAGCAATATGGGATCAAATGGATCAATCTGGTATGGTTGTTATTGTTGTTTAGCGCATGTAAAGCACTTGATAAGAATGGCTTAAAATGATTTATGTCTTGTAACTAATGAATTCTAATACATCAATACATACTTTGAGATTTTTGCTGTTCAAACAGTATTATGCAGAGTTACCATGCAAGGGTATCTAATAGGAAAACTCTTGCATGATCACTTGCGCAGGATGTCTATAAGATACGGATTATACCAAATGTTAAGACGTAAAACACTAAATGAGTAATGGAATAGCCTAAGAAGAGTGACAAGAGGGTTCATGCAAATCCTAGAAGTCCCGTCAATGCTCGAGCAAAGCTGGGCACTGGAAGATTAGATCGGTGCAGAAATAAAGTAATTCGGATTTCTTAAAATCCCCATTTTACAAGAGTATCCAGTCTATAATAATAATACTACAAGTTTAGTATAATGTTAAGATAACAATATCAAGAGGATAGAGATAGAGAAGGTTCACATTTGGAAACCCGGATGAATACCAGGCCTGTTTGCTCTGTCAGCTCAAGTTTTGGGCTTTCATATAAACAAAAAATTGTACGACCCATGTATTTTTTGAAAAACAAATAATTTGAAAATTGTGTTAACATAAAAAAATGAAAAACAAATTTATTTTATTTGTTGTGTTTTGAGTACTAAAGGCATAGAAAATGATCCATCCCTCCGCCGTCCTTCCACCCATTTCATTATCCTACCGTCCCCTTCATCGTCCCTCAAAAATCGTCTGTTTTTCTCATAATTTGTAATAAATATTGAAAATGACAAACAGAAAAGCAAAATTCCATTCAAACATAAAAAATAACTTAACATACGCCATTATTTTGTTGAGAAAATATATTACTAAATTATCCTTCTTAATTTTAGCCTTTCTATCATGATCCGTCAAATTAAAATAGTAAAATAATGATATGATCAAATTTGTACATTTTTCATGAAGAATTTATTGAGTTGTTTTACAATGAAACCTAAAATATCAATTAATACAACTTCCATAACTAATTTCTCTAATATAATAATATTCATTTTTTTTTATAAAATTAGGGTCAATCTCGTTGAAATTAAGATTTTATTTTAAATAATATTAAAAAAAAAATCATATTGTTGGTGCAAAAAATTAAAGTTCATTTTGTTAAAGTTTTACCTTAATTTAATGATAGGGATTTCTTGTTTTGTGTAACAAGTTTTAAATATTAACTTAGAAGATGGTGAAGTTGAAAACAAGGGTAGTTTTATCAAAGAGATGGTGTATCGAAAGTACATTATGGTGTATACCAATATATTATATTTTCCAGTGTATATTATGAAATTATCGGTGTATGAATAGAATTATTCAAAATGAAACCAACATACCTTTGTCGCATTAGTGCCATTATAAGATTACATATTAGAATTTTCTAAGAGTATAATTTCATCAGTTTTCATTTGTTTGATTGTGTATGAATGTAAATAGCATTGCTTATGAAAACAAAATGTCTAATTTGACCAGAATTTATTTATTTACTAATCTAGTCAAGATTACAATAAAGAGAGGACCTTGCTAATTTCAACCTAACATTAACTAAGAAGAAAGGCAAGAAACATCCGGATAAACTACACCATCTTTCTTTCCACTAGCATTAAGACAATAACTTTTCAAATCATATCCAATAGTCGACGTAATTTTAACATTTTCCATAGTAATTCCTTGACAACCTTTTTCTTTACTACATGCAAGTTCAATGGCAGAAACATCCCCTTTTGCGTTTGAACTCCCTTGCGCTCCTATAAACGCCACATCCTCAACTTGTACATTAGATGTCTGTAACATAAATTCAAACAAACATAATCAATGTAAGCATATTCATTAGAAACTAAGCACAAAAATAATTGATTGTTCGTATTAGTACCGAGTTTCCACAACCATATCTTCCATTACAGTAGTACTGATCAATTACTATAGGTTGATTCACCGAATCGAAAGTAATATCTTGGAAAGATATGCCTCTAGCATAACCAGAACCTCCCTAAGTGAAGTTTTCAACTTGTAAGTTTAGTCTGAATTAGTAAACAAAAACGATCTAGTGTTGGTCAAATAAACCACATAAGCATACCTGCCATGTTTTAATTCTAGCACCAAACATTGCATTATAAAAATGGCACTGTTGAACCGTAATATTCTCTACTCGCACTGCTTCTCCATCTTTTCCCAAGCTCCCAACGCTGACAATTTATAAAATATTATAGTAACAAGTATACATAAAGAGAAACATGTTAGTGAGCAACCTGTGTATAGCAGTTTAATCTTATTTGAAGAATTGTATAAATGTACAATAACAGTTTCTCTTTTAATATATTTTGTTTGGTTTGGGATTTCCAAGTCCAGGAATTTTTGAAAGTATAGATGATTCAATTTTCTAATTGTATTTTTAAAATTTTATGTATTTCAACAATAGAAATCTTAGACACTGAACTTTCTTTAAACTTGTTGGCGAGCAACTTGTGTATAATCTTTATAAGCAGTTAAATAATGTTCCAAGAAGTGTATGAATGTAAAAAACAATTTCTCTTTTAATATTTTTTGTTTTGTACTGGATTTCCAAAAGTCCTGGAAGTTTTGAAATTCTAAATAATTCATTTTTCTAATATGTTTTTAAAATTTTAAAATTCTACGAATTTCGAACGTTAGAAAATTTGACATTGAACGGTCATTAATGTTTACATAAATAACATAAGAAAATGTCTAAGGATATATCAGTTGATAAATGATATATATAATGTAATTTGTTCTTTATCAATAATTTTGTTTAACAGATCCTTTTCCTAGTCAATGATAAATGTTACCCAATTTATTTTTTCTTTTACTAATTGTCGTATATAAAAATACACTATAAAGAGAAAATAGATTACCTAATGCCATGACCAGGGCCACAATTTATATTGCTAATGTTCAAATTGGAAGTACCAGAAAGTATGGCAATGCAATCATCACCTGCAATTGTGCAACTCAATTGTCTATTATCAGTAGAGAATCAGAAATTCAATTTAAGAAGAGCTTAAACCAATAAGGTGGGTTTTTTATATAAATTTTATATACATTAAATCATAAAATTCATCAAGCATAAATTATTTGAAGTGTGTGTATGTGTTTATTTGACACAAAGAACAGTAAGTTATCTCATCATCTCGATAAGAATAACTAGAATCATCACATTCCAATGGGATAATTAGCAACCGTCGCATTTTAAACCCATTCTATCTCTATTTATTAGAACAAGTTATGAGCTTGCATAGATCAAAAATATCTTTTGTCTACATGGAAACAAAAACATCAATCCGTAGTGGCATTTTATTACTATTATTTGATATGAAAATTATATTTGTTGTTTCAAATTATGCTATGAAAAATAATCATGCATGCATTTTATATTTTGGACAAATAAAACAGTAAGAAAACATATAAGTTGACATTTTGCCTATTTTAATTTAATACCATATTTGGTACGTAATTGTTGTCTAATACACTTAATTAGTTTGTAACCCGTGCGATGCACACGGTAAGGATATTAAAAAGTAATATTTAGATTTTAATTATTGTTAAAAATTGAATTTTTTAAGCACAATATGATAAACTTGTTGAAATAAAAAAATTATAATTTAAAATGACATACAATACTCAGATGTAAGTTAAATGGTCGCTACTATATACACACACACACACACATAACTATTATTATATATGCAAATAGTTGATGCTATGTGATACAAGTATTTTTTATATAAACTGGTGAAAAAATTGAATTTTCCATTTCTATTAATATGAATATTGTATATATAATTTCAATGATTTACAATGGAATAATGAATATTATGTAATTGAATATATTTAAATATTTTAAATCAGTGATCAGCTTAACTAGTTAGATATATGGAGCTGAATTTTAGAAAGGAGAGAAAAAATGAGATGAGCTTTGTTGTAGTTGTAGTTGAGAAAAATATCTTACGATCAACTTATTTGAAATGAACTTTTATTCATTATCTGTAAGTTCAATTAGTAAACCTTTTTTTAGTAATTAATCATAAATTTCATGTTATTGTAGGAGTGTCATGTTTACAACTTCAATATTTGCAAAAAAAATGTTGCGTTAATTTGAGTTGTGAGTTCGGTAAGTTTTAATATCATGTTGAAAAAGAGAATGTCGAGATAACCTAATTTGCATTAGAGTAATCCGTGCATCCACATCCCACTGTTGTAAATTATAAATTATCCTTTAAAAGTTGAAAAAAAAGGAACTTTTTTACTACAAATGTATGATATTATTTTGAGATAAATGAATTGTACATTAAAAAAATATTATTTTTTATGTTCACATTTTGTGTTATGCGATCCATATAACTTTATATATATGAATAAAAATAACAATTTTATCATCTTTGCGCGCGTGTGTGTTATAGGCATACTTAAATCGATATATATATTTTAAGATTTATTAGATAATTGTTAAATATTAGTAAATTGAATTTATTCGAATGATTTAAAATAAAGATTACATAATTGGTTAAATACATGTATATGAGTAAAAATATATTGGAAGAGAATTGTGATGGGTTTGTAAGTAGCTATGAGAATTTAAAATATAGGTGTTTAAAGTTAAAAATATAATTTTTCAGTTCAATACATGATAACTTCATTGAGATAAACGAATTATAAAATAAATTTGTTATTGTTGTTGATGTATATAATTTATGCTATGTGATTTATATATCTTTATATGAAAATGAAAATTTTGTTTCACCACATTGTTGATGCTACTATGGTATATTGTTAAAATTTTCATATTTTTGAATTTACATGATGTATCGAATGTTAGACAATTGAGTTTATCAAATGGTTTAAATTTTTAATTACGTAATTAGTTTAATTGTATGGACTTAAATGTAAAATATTAGAAGAGAATTAAGAAAGCATTTGTTAATAATCTTAGAAAATTTTAAAAGTATGTATTTGATTGTAAATTACCATTAGAAGTTTAGTAGATTAATTATGAAGTGATAAATTACAAAAATTTAAAATTAAAATATTGAGAGAAAATTAATGAGAGTAAAGAAAACTCATACAATTAATGGGAGAGCTTGAATTTCTTCTGCTTTACTATTATTTAATAGATTATGTCACTTAATGTAACTATACAAACACGCGTATGTAAGTATGCGTGTGTGTGTGTGTATGGCCGGTGCTATAGCTTTGGTTGGCCTAATCAAAAGGTGGAAAACAATGTGAAAATTTACGAAGTAAAGGAAAAAGGTAATGGTGAAATACAAGATAATATTATTGTTGCCAATCTACCTAATTCAAACCTGGGGTTTTACTCCTTTATTTCAAAACACACCACCATCCAACCTAAGAAGCAATTTATAACTAAACATGTAGCATATTATTTTTTGTAGTCATCGCTACTGGAGATTGGTTGTCACACCACGGTGGGTTGCCCTATTCGATAGCCTTGCTCAACTACCCTTGAAACCGGCCTTGTGTAGCCTTGCTCAACTATGCATGCATGTATGTGTATGTGTGTGTATACAATTGTGTGTGTATACACTTGTGTGTATATCAATGTTATCAAGGCGCACGTCGAGATGCGCCTATGCTGAAAGAGGACTTAAACACACATTGTGCACTTTTTGCAGTTTGAGTGCGCCTTTTTTTCAAAGTTTAAATTTAAATTTACAAAATTATTAAATAAAAATTTTAATAGTTAAATGAATTATAAAATATGGTTTAAAATTTAAAATTTAGTTAATAAAATATTTAAAATGTTCGAATGAATTATAAAATATAATTTTAAATTTAATTTGCAGTTAGTGAAATAGTAGATCAAACTTGTATAAAAGTCAGTAAAAGGCTCATGGCTCAAAAATGCCCAAGGCTAACGCTTGTGCGTTTTTGCGCCTTAGTGCCTTAGCTACTTTGGTATTTATCTCTATGTTTATGCATAAACTTAGTATTATACTTTTTGAAATGAAAATTCTTTACAATTCATCCTCAAGCATCATATCTTCTTATCCGAAGAATTGAACTAAAAGAAATGATAAATACCTGTTGCAATAAAAGCATGAGTAACTTGAACATTTTGAGACTCTGAAATCAAGATTCCATCAGTGTTTGGACTGTCTCCAGGAGCTGTTATGTTCAGACTGTTCATACTAACGCTGGAACATTGGTGAATAGTCAAGTGCTTAGCAGCACTGTCTACAGAATTTATGTTGTTTACAATGACGTTTTGGCAATTCATTATATTTAATGACTGTATAATAATATAAATAATAAGTTAGTTTCCAATCTGATTAGCAGTTAAGTAATAAATTCAAAAGAGGCCAATACTTACGTATGGAGCATTATCACATCCCTACGTAGATAGTATAAAAGTCAGATGCAATTAATCATACAGATAGAAGTAAGTATATATATAGACACACAATCAAATATTGATAAACTTACTCCTTTTTTCTTGCAGGCCCACCATGCTTGACCTTGTCCATTAATGGTTCCACCACCATCAATTAAAAGACCATTTAAACCATGTAATGTGATCCAATGAGGATCAGAATTCGACGCCACGCCATTATATGCAATTAGTGTTCCAGCAAGCTACAATTCAAATGTATGTTATTGTATTTTGATCATATGCATTCTAATAAAATTTTGTAAGAAGTTGAATATATTACCTGAAAATGCAATTTTGATTTGCATGGACCTTCAAAATAAATCTTATTTAACAAAAATGTTTTTAAGGATGGAATTAAAAAAATGGGATTGTATCCATCAGCACATGCTGCTCCCCATGCTTTTAGAAATGCCTTCAACATACATAAATTGTTATTATCAGTCAAAAATAGTTGGATATAATTTATATGAAAACATCGTAAAAAAAATTATTTCTAAATGTAAATATATACTTGGCTATCATCTGATTTAGCATCTCCTTTAGCTCCAAAGTCTACAACGTTGTAAATTGCACCATTTGCACCAAATATTACACTTCTCATACAAAAGAGCATTATCATGCTAGCAATAAAATCCTGTAAAATAGATGGCATTTTGCTAATAAAACATAGCTAGTATAGGATTGTATACAAAATCCCTGACAGCTAGTAGTAATTCTCACCATATCACCTTTGTTGAATTAATCTTCAAGAGTGAATATCATGAAGCAATAAGAAAGATGAGGTTTTGAGTTAAGCTTCCATAATTTATAAGCAGCGTAATGTCGACCATATAGTATTTTCCAACTATGTTTGAAGATACTATAATTAAAAAAAATATTGTTAGTTAAATTTATTTTTAATAAACAATGTATCTTGGAAATTTTTTTGAAACAATTGAAACCATATTAAGAAATATATATTTATTACTATGCAAATTTGACACCTATATATAAATGAAATTATATATATAAGTGCATTGCAATGAAATCACTGCCAATTATGAAGTATACTGTTGTGACAAAAAAAATATTGAATTCTTGTTACCTGATTTGTTCAACATTAATAAAAGTAATATGTATATTACTCTCTTTCAGTTAATAAATAAGGTAATATGGAATAATTGCTTAACAAGACAAGACCACACTAATAAATAATTATTTATCGTAGCACTATTAATAAATGAGACTATCTGATTGCATTTTTATAAAGCGAAACACAAATTAATGATTATTGTATTTTATTAGATAATGTTATTATAGTTTTTCATTTATGTTTATTTAAATAAATGTTATTATTGGAACTGGAGTAAAATTAGTATAATGAAATTACCGCTATGTAGTAATTATGTAAATATTTTTAAGTGATTTAGACATGTTGTTCTATAATATTGATTCTTATTCCCAAGTGCGAAAATCCACGGTCTTGCGCGGATTTCCGTCCCATCAGTCTTTGTAACTTCTCGAATAAAGTTATTTCTAAGATTTTAGCTAGTCGTTTAGCCCCTATCCTTGAACGCATTATCTCTCCCTCTCAAGCGGGGTTTGTTAAGGGACGTTTAATCACGGATAACGTCCTTCTCGCTCAGGAACTGATCTCCCAAATAGATCGGAAAATTAGGGGTTCCAATGTGGTGTTCAAACTAGACATGGCTAAGGCCTTCGATCGCATGTCTTGGTTTTTCATCTTAAAGGTCTTTAGGGCTTTCGGGTTCTCGGAAACCCTTATTGACTTAGTTTGGCGGCTCATCTCGAACTGTTGGTACTCTGTGCTCATTAACGGGTCTTCTGCTGGGTATTTCAAGGGAGGTAGGGGTTTGCGACAGGGAGACCCACTCTCGCCTTGTCTATTCGTCATTGTGGCGGAGGCTTTCATTCGTGGTCTTCAGTCCCTGACTATCTACGGTCAGATCCAGCGATTTGGAATCCCGAGGGGTTGCCCTCTTATCTCTTCCTTATCCTTTGCTGATGACATTGTCATCTTCTCTAATGGTAGCCGCTCCTCTGTCCGGCGACTGCTTCGTTTCATTCACCAATACGAGAGGTGTTCGGGCCAACTCGTTAATCCATCCAAAAGTTGCTTTGTCCATAGCAAGGACTTGTCCCCTTCTCGTGCCACTTGGATCGAGACCATTTCTGGTTACGAGGCAGCTTCCCTTCCTCTTCCTTACCTGGGTATCTCCCTTTACCGAGGTAGAAAACTTAACGCTATCTTCGATCCCTTAACTGATAAAGTGAGAAACAAGATTATCCGCTGGAATGCATCTCTCCTTTCCCAAGTAGGGAAACTAGTTCTCATTAAGTCGGTTCTTGACTCAATGGGTTCCCATGTTTTCGCCGCTATGACCCCCACCTCTTCCTTCTTCCATTCTTATCAGTCTTTGGTCTCGTCCTTCTTCTGGGGTTCCAAGGACGATACCCGCCGTCACCACTGGGTATCTTGGGACGTCATTTGTCGTCCGAAGAACGAAGGTGGCCTGGGACTGCGTAATCGTAAGGACCTTTGTGCGGCTTTTGCTTGTAAGCTGTGGAACAGGTTTGGGGCTAACGACTCTTTGTGGGCAACATTTCTCCGTGCTAAGCACTATAGGCTTGCAGGCACAAATTTTTCTGGCACTCCGTCCTATGCTAGTGAGACTTGGAAGCACATGCAGTCGGTTAAACTGTTCTGTGACTCTCACAACGGGCTTACGTGTTGGGATGGTGGATCGTTCTCCGTTGCGAAAGCTTGGACATCAGTTCGCACTTCAAGTCCTATCCGCCCTTTGTTTTCCTTCATTTGGGATTCTCGAATTCCCCCTAAGGTTTCTCTGTTGATGTGGCGTATCCTTCACAATGGGTTGCCGCTCGATGAAAATCTCCAAATGATCGGCATCCCAATCATCTCCCGTTGTAGATGCTGCAGCGTTGGGAACTCGGAATCCTTGTCCTACCTATTTTTTGTTGGTCTCTCGGCCAGAGCATGCTGGAATTACTTCGGCAATCTCGTCGGAGTTCGTGCCATTGCTACATCTCCCCCAGAGCTCCAGTCAATCTGGTGGGCTGGCGTATCTGGTAAATCTCTTCGTTTTGTTGTTTTCAGATTGCTTCCCTGTCTGATCTGTTGGCAAGTATGGTGCGCGCAGAATAAGGCAATCTTCGATAATTGCCCCATGGACCCCCCGACTATTATAAGGCGTGTCAGGAATGATGTCTTCCTGGCCTTCCGCAGTAGGCCCTTCAGAGGATCCGTGGGCCCCCGCTCAAGGAGACTTGTGGGTCTTCTCTCTATTACCACAGTCCGGTCTACTGCCAAACTGGGCATTGGCTGAATCCCGATCTTGGCGCGATGTCTCTCCCACCTCGTTCCCATCCCCCCCCCCCCCCAAATCTCATGAGGTTGCTTGTTTTCCAGGTCCAGGTGTCTGTGGACTATTTCTACGCCCGTTTCTCTATTTGCATGGCTTTGACTGCTTCTCATGGTAATGCTTGGTTGCGGACGTCCCATTATCATGGTGTTCTTCGGTTATGGGGCTGCTCATGTGATCTTGGATCTTTCTTCTCTAGTTACCTATCCTGTATCTGTTTTGGTTTACGGCTTTCTGTTCCGCTCTGACTTTGTTCCCTCTGTGTTTTGGGATTTTATTTTTTCGCTTATGTCGCTTGCTGGTCTCTGTAGTTACCTGCCTGGCTTGTTGGCAGCTTTTGGTGTTTGTTTTATGTATATATTTTCGGTTAAAAAAAAAATCTTAATGGACATAGTGGTTATCCCCTCTATTTCATTGGTAAATCACAAGTTTAAACATTCACTAACTTCATCACCCGAAGCTAGTTTTGCACCCATTTTAATACTTCACACATTATTTTAATTTTAATATTCAAAATTTAATAATCCTTCGTTGACAAAAATAGGATTGATGAACCATTTTCACCATGATCTTTTGACGATAGGCATTATGCAAATGTAAAACCAAAAATCCGACATTTTGAAAATTCAAAATTGTTCTAGTAACTAGTGTATGACTGGTATGTCTTTTACTATAAATACGTAAGCAGCATAATGTTAACCACATAATACTTTCCTACCACGTTCAAAGATACTATACTTTAAAAAATATTAGTAGTCAAATTTGATCTTTAATTAATAAGGTATATTGGAATAACTTTTGTAAAATTTAAAACATATTAACAAATATCTATTTATTACTAAGAAAGTTTGAAACCTTCTGCATTTAAATGAAATTATATGTATAAGTGCATTGCAATGAAATGTACTGTGAATAAATGAATTATACTATTTTGACATAGAGATTAAAAAATATTGGATTCTTCTTACCTGATTTGTTCAACATTAATGAAAGTAATATGTAAATTAATTGCTTTTGTTTAATAAATAAGGTAACGTGGAATAATTACTTAACAAGACAACATCATGTAAAAACATAACTATTTATCGCAGCACTATTAATAAATGAAACAAAAAATAAGGTAACATAGAATAATTACTGAACAAGACAAGACCATATAAAAAGATAACCATTTATCGCATCACTATTAATAAATGAGATTATTTGATTACATTTTTGTAAAGTGAAACACTAATGAATGATTATTTTATTTTATTAGATAATGTTATTATCAGTTTTCGTTTATGTCTATTTAAATAGATGTTATTACTTGAACTGGAGTGAAATTAGTATTATGAAAATTAGTGCTAATTAGCGATTATGTTAATAATTTTAGGGGATTTGGGCATGTTGTTCTATAATATTGACCTTAATGGACGTAATGGTTATCCTTTTTATTTGTTTTGCAAATCACAAGTCCTTGCACATTCACTCACTTCATCACCCAGAGCTATTTTTGCACCTACCTTAATACTTCACACATTATTTTATTTTTAATATTAAAAATTTAATAATCTTTCGTGGAAAAATTGGACCGATGAACCATTTTCATCATTTAATAAAATATTTAACTGATAGACATTATGCATATGTAAAACCGAAAATCCGACCTATTGAAAATGCAAAATTATTCTACATATATAGTGTGTGACCGGTCTGTCTTTTATTATAAAATCATAAGCAGGATAATGTTAAGCATATGGTACTTTCCTACTACGTTTGTAAATGCTATAATTTAAAAAATATTAGTAGCCAAATTTGATCTTTAATCAATAAAGTATCCTGGAATAATTTTTGAAAAAAAGTAAAACTATATTAACAAATATATATTTATTACTATGCAAATTTGAAATCTTCTACATATAAATGAAACTATACAAGTGCAATGCAATGAAATGTACTCCCAAAAAACCAAATATATTATTGTGACATCATTGATTAAAAAATATTAGAATCCTTTTACCTAATCTGTTCAACATTAATAAAAGTAATATGTAAATTAATCGCTTTTTTTTAATAAATAAGGTAACATGGAATAATTAGTCAACAAGACAAGACGGTATAAAAAGATAACTATTTATCGCAGCACTATTAATAAATGAGGTTATTTGATTATATTTTTGTAAAGTGAAACACCAATGAATGATTATTTTATGCAGGAAAATATTATCAAGAACAACTTTATAGGCTTTTCAACTATCTAGGACAACCCACCAATATTTTATTCTTGAGGACCAAATGAACCTCTACGCTTTCTCTTTTCTTCTCCGATCTTCAATTCGAATAGGAAAAAACAACGAAAAAAGAAACAAGGGCAGATGCAAATCGAATTCAAATAAAAAAACAAAAATAAAGCGGTTTGATTTGAGTTCTATTGAGTTGGATTTGTAGGAATTGCAGTCCATGTCAGGGGTTTGAGGTGCCGTTTGTAGTAGGCAGCGGAAGGTTGCTTAGTTGGTTTAAATGATGGGGGTTTGGTGTAATTATTTGAATGTGTGCAATTTCGGGTGAATTTGATTGTGATTCAGAATGTTGAAGTTTGAGGAGATGAAGTTAGTTGCGGGTTGAAGAAGATTATGGTTTGTGGTTGCTTGATGATGGGAAAGATGGGATCGCTATTGCTGGTGCTAGACTGAAAGCATACTATAGGATGCAGGTTGGTAGTTTGTCTGCTATCTTTCTCATTTTGGGGTTCATCATTGGCTTATTATTTTCAATATCAGATTTTAGGTTTCGGTTTCGCAGTCTTTTGGTATCATTTTTAAAAAAATAGTTAATTTATCATTTTTGAGTTTTATGTCTATAAGAAACGAAGTTGTTATAGATTAAATATAATGATAAATGAGTTGAATTAGTGTTTTGTTACTATCAAACATTTATTGAAGTTTGCTAGTATCAAACATTCAATAAACTTTGTTTGAGTATCATTTTTCTTATTAATTTTAGTATCAGTTTTACAGTCTGTAACTATCATTTTTTAATAAAATCATAACATTTTTGTTTTTGATTTTTTTTGTATAAAGAAAATTAACATACTAATAAAATGACAATTTGAAGCAAATATTTTTGATCGATGGTTTTATTTTCTTGTATTCATATCGGTTTAATTGAAAAAGAATTGTTGTGTTCAGTTCAGTGAGGATTCGGTTTTTATATATCACTTTTGTCTTTATATATCATTTTTCTTAGTACCATTTTTTGAAAAGTATCAGTTTATGTTAGCATCATTTTTTTCATTTCACTAACTGTTATTTTGAGTTCGTGTGAGTAACAATTTTTCTTAGTATCAGTTTCTATTACTACCATAATGTACAACAGTGCATATACTGAAAATAAGATATGATATTAAGATTTTTAGTTTAATATCAGTTTTGGAGTAACATATGTGTTGCATGGTATCAGAAAGTATTAGATTTGGATATTAAGGTTTTTTACTTTAGTATCAGTTTTGAAGTAACATATGCGATTGTATGGTATCGGATAATATTATAATTTGATATTAAGATTTGAAAAAAAGTGACATTTTGTAGTGTTGTAGATTTTTCCATTAGTGTGTATTAGATCGGTGTTTATTATTACTTTTTAGGTATAAGTTTTTTAAAATGTTTTACTACATAGTATCAGAATTTAGTTATCAGTTTTTAGGTATTGTTTATAGTTATCGGTAGTAGTTTTTAGGTATCAGTTTTTGAGTTAACAGTTGATTAAATTTTTTAATTTTTTTAATTATTATTTGTAAGATTTTTCCCTTCAGCTATGGGTATGATTTCTCTTGAAAATGTTGATAACTGGAAATAGTTTTTGAATAAATTAAAACAAACGCTTCAAGAAGATCGCGGTTTGATTTTTATGTTGGATAGCTATCAAGATGTGATTTTAGGTGTTGGTTAAGTTTTTTTCTCTAGCCTTTCTGGTCACTGCTATCTTCATATGGTATTAGTATTAGTTTCAGGATGTTCAGTATTGGTTTCTGATGCAATTAGTATTAGTGTCAGGCGTGTAAAAATTTGGTATTATTTTTTGCATGCTAATAGTATTCGTTTTAGGTAGTACAAAAATCTAATATCAGTTTTTGCATGATATTAGTTTCAGTTTAAGGTGTAATAGAACATGATATTGGTTTTCCATTATATTAGCGTCAGTATCAGTTTAGTTATAACAGAACAAGCTATTTTTGATTTTTTGATTTTTTGTGTAACAAAATTATTATACTGTAATAAATTCACATTTTGAAGAAAATATTTTTTAATTTATATCTTGTTTTTTACATTCATATTGGTTTAATTGATAATACATGGTTGTGTTGAGTTTAGCGAGGATTGGTTTTTAGGTATCATTTTTGTTTTTTCCGAGTATCGTTTTTTGCAATATGCAGTGTGTAAGTTCTTTACTATTTTGTTTGTTTGAGTATTTAAAAAAATGAAGTTGTTACAGAGAAAATATGATGACTATTGAGTTAAATTAGTGTTTCACTAGTATCAAATATTTAATGAATTTCGTTTGAGTATCATTTCTACTGTTAATTTGAGAATCAAATTTTAAGTAGAAGTTTTATTTACAGTATATATAATTTTAGTAAAATCTTTTTTTTGTTTTTTTTGTTTTATAAAGGTAATTAGTGTACTAGAATAAAATGACAATCTGAACAAAACATTCTTTTTACCGATGTTTTCTTCTTATTCTAGTGCTGACATGAAATGTCTAATTTTAGGAGTTATCCTTGTCCATTTATCTGTCATACACAATATTTTCTATTGTTTGCAACATTTGTTCAGGTTTTATTTTGACCGGTATTTAGTTTTCGTTCAATGATATGATGACTATCATTATTTTATAGTATTCTTTTGTTAGTACCATTTTTAGTTGATTTTTTGTTATTTTTAGTTTCAGTAACTAATATATTGTAAAGTTGTGTAGGATCGATTTCGCCCTAGAGGGGGGTGAATAGGTGATGCTATTAATTATAAAAATTATTGCGGAAGTTTATAAAATATTTTCAACACAGATATACCAGAATTATAGCAGCATAGATAATAGCAGAATAATAAATGTACAAATAGGACGACACACAATTTACCCAGCTTCGACAAAACCCTGCCTACGTGCTTCCTCCAAGATTTCTACTAGAAATTAAGCAGTCAGACGCTTACGCTCGTAAACTCGCAATACCCGCTATCGACTAGCCTTAACTCTACACTCAAAACCTTATCACAACTCAGCCATTAAGTTGCAAATTCTCAAACTACACCACCGTAGCCCGTCCCTTTTGTTTCCTTTTATATTTTTTGGCCTGTTTCTTTTGTAAATAATGTTGGCTTCCTTTTCTCTTTCGTTCGCTCTTAAATTAGGGCTTCTGGATGAAGTCGCCACTTCGATTTCTGAAGCTACAATTCCTCTCTTCTCTCTGTCGATCGCTTTTGGCTACTTCAATTGATCGAGTTCGAATTAAATTTGGTATGTTATTTTACTTTTTTCTTTTTTGGTTGATTGCTTGAACTCGATCGATGATTCGAGTTATTGGTTTATTGTTCTCAGTTTTTCTCAAATTCGAATGAATTAGGCTGATGATGTATTAGGGTTTATATAGGATTTGAATTCCTATTTCTTCGTTCGTCTGATAAATTGCTCGGCCGTTTGATTTTTCTTGGATGTTTATGATGATTCTGACTTTGTCAATTTCGTATATTTGTTACTTGATTCCCACGGTGTTGATTTCTGACACGGTTCGATTTCTTAGCCACCACGATTTGCTTGTCTTTGACTACGTTCAATTGCTCACGGCTTCGACTTGATTTCGTGGCCACCACGGCTTGACTTTGAACTGTTCAATTCTGTTCTTGTTGACTTTGGCTTGATACTATGATAATATTTGACTTCGGCCTTCGTGGTTGAACTTGCTAATGTTGGTTTTGATTCTCTGTTGTTTTTACTTTGGTCATTCGATCACTGTCTTGCATTGCACTGACCATTGCTGGTATTGCTTTCCTACTGTTGCTCCATTGTTTTGTCTGGTATTTGATTTTGAAGTCTCTGACTAACTTAGTTTATGCCATGCTTTGCTTGAGTTGGTTTGTTGTACCATGGTTTCGGCATTGTTTGAGTTCATCTTGGTTTGCACTTTGATGCTGCCTGGATTGTGTCATCGTTATATTGTTGTATTTGATTCAATCGAGTCTGGTACCTTTTGTAGCATTATTTTGTGACCTAGTTTTGTCTTGAATTGTGCAGTCTTGAGTCTTGTACATGTCTTCACCGTGTAGTCTGCATATATTGATTCAGTTGAGCTTGCACAAGTCTTTTATGATGTTGTGTTCATTAGCTTGGTAGCAATCCTCATAGTATTTGTGAAATGATGTGATTGTTCTTCATTTCACTATGCACTGCTTGACTCGAAGTCTAGTTGCCTTTTTTGTGATGATCATCACTTCTGCATTGTGTATGTTTTCATTACTTTGTGTATTCATATAGTCTGGTGGCTTCATGTATATGATGCATGTTGAATTGTTGTCGATTTTTGCCTGTTAATCTTCACTTGTACACATATGTTGCCTTATCTTTGCTTACATCTGTTGGTCTGCACATCCATGTTAACTCCTCTATTTCATTTTTGTTCTTTTGGTTCCACTGCATATATGTGTGCTTGCTATCTCATTGATGCATTTGTTTGTTCATGTTCATTTGGGTTTGCTTTGAGTTGCACTGCACAGCATATTTATCACTGTCTGCATAGTAGGTTGAGCTGGTACATATTGTTTACTCTGTAGTTATACATATGCCTTGTACAGATGTTGCATTCCTGGACTTATTGACATATGCATGTCATTTGTGTCTTTGAGCCTTTGTTCTGACCAGTTCATTGTTTTCTCACTGAATTTTTGTCGAGGCTTGTATTTTTGGACTGCACCTGTGTTGGATCCAGCTTTAAAGCTCGGGTTTGACCTTGTGCTTGTGTCGTAAAATTGTTTTTATTTCACTTGAGTTGAACCCGGCTTTTGATTTGGGTTTGACCTTGTGCTCACCTGTCCTTGTAGATATATCAAGTGTAACTATGTGCACGGCCTTATGGCATGTATAGTGATACACTATGCATGTCACAAGCTGTTCGTGTATGATGAATTCAAAATGAAATGATGACGAACAACCCAAATAACTGAGGCAAATAATATTTTCAAAAATACATTTTATTTCATTGTAAAAATATTTTCTTTTCAACTTTACTGTGCTAGTGCATATTTTTGCAGATTGCTTAGATGCTGGATTCAATTTGGAATGAAGTTAAAAATAAATACGAGTGAATGAGCGATATGTAGTGGGGTGTATTTTAAAATTCGAAATTGCGATGTAATCAAATTTGTATTGTAATTGAAATTGTATATATATAGTGAAAGCTTGAATTTGTACTATTCAAAATTGTAATAAATATTTCTTTAAATAAAATCTCCGCTTGAATTTAAACTCTGTGTCATTTATTTTATTCAGCAAATATTTATTTAATTATGTGAAAAATAAAATAGTACATTAACAAATACGTTTAAATGAATAAATATACGTTTATTATCATCAAACAAAAAATTATATACTCGCATATTCAACAATCTCCCCCTTTTGATGATAACAAACATATATTTAAGATTTTGAATATATTAAATTTATTTGATCATTAAAAGACTATGTTTGCTCCGTATTTAAATGCTCCCTCTCTACACATGGCTCTCCCTTAATATATGCATGTAAATAAAAATATGCAAATGAGTCTAGATGCAAATAGAAGATATCTGACCTTTATTTGTCAAAATCTTTACTTTGCTCTCCCCCTTTTGTTATCAGCAAAAGAGTAATAGTGTTAGAAAAATAGAGATAAAGCAATAGAAATTAATACAACATTTAAACTCAATCGAATATAAGTTTTAAATTTCAATAAAAAATCAAACAAAAATTAAAAATACTCTGTTAGACGCATATTCCACTTAGGGTGATAGGGATAAAGTCATCATATAAAACCATATAGTTGTGATGATGGTTTTCAACTAGATATGGTCACCAAAAAAAGAGGAAAGACGACGATGAAAACATTTGTTGTGACGCCGAAGGATAAAGCCGAAGTTGAATTCAACGATTGAGGTCAACCAATTTGTTTCAATTCTAAACATTTGTCATCTTGTCTTAATACCTTAGCAAGGAAAATAACACCGGTGACTCTTACCAAATGGAAAAAAGTCGACAAGGACTTAAAGAAAGATTTATGGACTTGTATTCAGGTACGAAAAAAATTCAATTTGGATATTAACTATTAGTACATGCTTTTTCTGGCTGCAAAGTCAATGTGTGTATAGGCTTTTCCTATATTTTGGTAAAAATACATGTTCTATAAAAAATAAGTCCTGAATTCCTAATTAAAAAATGCATATCACTAGTCGATAAATTATTTAAAGAAAATGAACTGATTTAATCCAATTGATTAATAACTAACCTGATTAGGAGTTGAGCAGATTAGTCATTGTTTTTATTATGAATTGTTAAAATGTTGATGCATTTAATATTTATCACTTGGAGCTTGTTCGATAAATTATTTGTAATTAGTCTTATTACATGGTGAGTCAAACTTTATTGTCTTTTGTATATGATTTCTAAATTGAAGCAATAATATTATAAATTGAATTTAGGGAAAGTTAGCCTGAGTTATTGGTTAGAGAACCATAATCGTTTGTTGTGTGGTTATAGACTCAGGTTGCTTGTTGATTTGGTTGCCTGATACAAGTTGTATGCACTGTGTGCTATGTGTTTTAGTTGTTGTGACATGTTTCTTAACTCAAAAGAACATAAACACCTAAATTTTGTCACCGAGATAATTTGGTAGTTGTGCACTTATTTTAGTTAAGATGGCTGACATTTAATTGCAAAGTTTAGTTGCTGAAATATCAATATGTTAGCCTGAACGAGAAAAATATGTCTGTACATATGACATGCTGACCTTGAATATGCCTGTGTTAATATATGTGCTATGACACGTTTTCTTGATTTCAATACACAAAACAACATGGTTGTAGATTATCATTTCGATAAGTAACTTTTGTTGGCCAGAAACCAAGTGTGTGTATGTTGACTTTAATTATACATATAGTAGCATGTCATGATTTAGCTATACAGCATCATATTCACATAATTTAAAGCTCACAATTGTATGTTTCATGATTTTTAGTTATACACAGTTCTACACAATTTCCTGTAAATATGACACTTCAGTTATACATGGTTATACACAGCGTCATGTTCAGTTATACCAATGTTATGTTGTATTACAATTAAATTTTTGTTGTGCAGACAAGATTCTAGGTGGATGAAGTATACAAGGATTTTTGATTAAGATGTTGGGACTACGATGGAGAGACGCAAAATCAAGAATGATTTCCACTACAAAAGTAGCATCTACTTGTCCCGACTCTTTCTCTAGAATAGCCATGTTAAAATCGAACAATATAGACAATGTTCAAGAGTGGTATGAATTTGTGAAGGAAAAACTATCGGAGAAATTTGAGGTAATAAGTTGTATTTTATTCATTATAAATTAAAATTAATTTATAGTTTATTAATGAATTTATCCTATGTAGGGAACTAGCAACAAATTTAGAGCATTGAGACAAAAGAATAAAATTCCACACACAATGAGTAGAAATGATTACACATTTTTGGCAAAGGACATGGTAAGAAATGCATGTTTGTTTACAATGATTATATAATTTTTTTGGTTATTATTATTATTATTTGCAGAAAAAGGAAATTGGAATATCAAATATTAGTAGAGATGAGCTATGGTGCAAAGCCCACATCAAGAAAAATGGAGACCCACCGAATTCTGTTATTGTCGACTACATTGCAACGATTTTTTATATTATTATCGTAATTTTTCCACACATTATAGTAGTTTTTTGATTTCTTAATATTGGGTCTATTTTAATTTGTAGGCTAAGATAAGTGAGCATATAGTAATGCTTAGTGCTCTCACAGAACGAATTCGGTAAGTGGAGATGGAGTGTCAAGAGTTTTTGGAAATGAACATAAAGCTAGAGTGAGAGGACTAGGATTTGGTGTTGTACCATATCAAATGGGTTATTATTTAAGTAATTCAAAAAAGGTGTATGCACTGGAAACCAAGTTACTCGCTTGGAGGCTAGGGTAGAAGAACTGACTAATTTGTTCATGACGGTAAGTTGTTGTTAATTGGCTATTGTTAATGAATATGTGATATGTGCTTATGAATTACTAAGTGCATGTCTTGTACAATTTTATAGAGTGTGAATAGAAGGCAAAATGATAATGTGGCAGATATGGAGACACCTCGTGCAAATAGGCCTCAGGTTAGAACACTTCATGCCTATATTTAAAACTTCATCAACATAACGCCTTTAGTAAATGCAGAGATATCTAAAAGTCTAAGTGCATGTCTTGTACATTTGCAAAGTGTGAATAGAAGGCAAAACAATAATGTGGCGGATATGGAGACACCTTGTGCTAATACGCCTCTAGTTAGAACACTTCAAGCCTATATTTAAAACTTTGTAAACATAACGCCTATAATAAATGCAGAGATATCTAAAAGTCTATGCATTGTGTTCATCTGAAGTATGTACGTACAGCGTTTTGAGAATACTTATCAAATATATTTGTGATTCTAATACCGTCTCCTCTAATATCGAGCTTAGCTCAATTAATAGACCTGAGCTTAGATTAACTACAAAAAGGAGCTATCTAAGCTAGCTCATTTTCGGTTTTTAAATTGAGCAAACTCGGTTTTTCAACCAAGCTTTAGCTCAGTTGCAAAAATTGATCTTAGCTCAGTTTTAGAGCCGAGCAAGCTCAGTTTATAAGATTGATTTTAGCCTCTGTACCTTATATAAAGTCAAATGATTGACTCAATGTCCATAAAATAGCTGAATGACTACAATCCATACTAAAAGCTAACAAGAAAAAGCTTTTTGTGATAAAAGAATGAAACAAACAGTTAAATGGACATTATTTGATATTAAAACCTACGGATTTTTCATCTTATTATACAAGCATGACCAAATACATCAAATTTTTCTCTGATTTTTTTTCCATTTCTCCATTATACCCACACGTCTACAAATTTAGTGAGAAGTTTAAAAAATGTTAATTGAAAATAAATATTTATATATTTAGTAGTCATCTTCAATTATTAAAAAAATTCAAATTACACGACATTGGCCATGGCATACAAACACTAAAGTATCAAAGCTATAGATTAGGCTAGCCACCTTGTCTCTAATCTTAGAAATATATATCAATGTGAAAGCTGCAACGAAAGCCTAATTCCACCAAAGTAGATGTAATTTTAGAAGAGCCTTCCTTTAGTGAAACAGTAAGTGAAAATTCTAATGTACATACAAGTGGAATTCCATCAATAGACAGATGGTAATTAGCCCCTTAAGGGGATATCCTTCTATCAATGATAGGAGTGTGGATAAGGTTAATTTCCAATTTGGGATAAAAAATGAATATCCATCCACTAATACTGTGCCTATAAGATTAGTTTAAATTTTAACTAACTATCCTAGTTACATCTGCGTTGGGAGTGTACATCATATTTTGCTGCTTTTCTACTGCTGACCAAAATAGCATAACTTTTCTTATTTGGTTGACATTTTACTATTTGGAAAATCTTGTAGCAATAAATTATTTTATACCGCCATCAAACCCGAGTAATTTAATTTTACGCGTACCAGTATATTTGGTTGGGCAATTTTTAGATCAGGTAAAAGAGAAGATGAGTTTTGGGGTGTACGTGCTGTGCTCCTAAAACATAATAGATATTACTATACAACAAGTTGATAGTGGAACATACAACTCAGTCTCTAGCACAAGGGCAAGCAAGATTGGAAGTCCAACAAAATGAAAGGAGTTACACAAATGGAGTGGCATAAATAATTCTTTATGAAACTAAATATAATATGTTAATTCTATGTTTGATTTATTTAGAAATAAAAAAATTAACACAATACAAATATGAAGTGTTTTTTTAATATTGATTTTGATGTATGCTTAAAAAAATCAAATTCAACGACTTTACCATCTGTCTTTTACAGTTTGATTTATTTAACAACTCCAGCAGATAAATTAAAATGTAATTTAACTTTTGTAAATTGTTACAACTCTTATAGTACATATCCACCTGTAGGACTTAACAGTAGATATCCTTACATATATATTTAATGAGTTGGATGCTTTAAGCCTAAGTTGTTAGTCAATGAACTATTTTTTTAACGAGTTAGACATCATTATAAATTGGCTTATTTATACATGCCAACGAACTATTTTTTGTTTGCTTGCAGTCACAACGTGATAGTAACCAATATGCAAGCTTAGTGTCACCAAAATCAGGAAACTCGGGATGTTTTAGAGAAAAGAAAGTCCATGCTATTGAGTTGGCAAATGAACGTAGTTGCGGAAGGGATGATAGTGAGCACTGATCCTGATGCTTCGGTAAAGTTTGTAAATCTTGGACCAGATGCTTGGAAAGTATGGATGCATGTGGCGGTGGAACTAAAAGCTATTTTATTTAGGTCGAATTCAGAGATGTTCACTATTAAAGAGGCCGTTGGATCAACTGTTGCTTGGCACAAAGACTTTATTTCCTTGGCCTAGTATATATGTGTATTTTGGTATGTGTTGGCACTTAGAACTTTATATCTATTTTTTGATTAGTTATTATGTGTCAGTGCTTTTTGGAACTAGCTCTTATGTATATATTTTAGGATTATATGTGTAGCACGTTAAAACTCTCTATGAATGTAAACTTATATATCCTTTTGAAATGTGTTGGAAGTTTGTGAATGTGGTTTTATTTAGTCTTCTTGTATGTGTGATTTTGGTTGTTTTATGATAATATTTATTAGTTATTACATATTGCTACAGGTGTACAGTATGAAAGTTCGTGCAAGTTGATTTTATTTTTGCATTTATTTCGCAACGGTTTAAAATAATTGCAAAAAATGAAAAGACAGTGGACAATGTTTGTTGTGGATGGAGCTTACTGCAACGGTTTATGCCTGTTGTAGTGAAGGCCTATTACAACAGGCTCGGCTAGTTGTGGTTGTGGCATATTGCAAGCAGCATTAAGCGTTGTAAAAGACTCTACTACAACGGCTGATGCATGTTGTAGTTGAGATCTGTTACAATGGGCTGGACAAGTTGTAATATAATGTACTACAAAACAAAATGGTCCATATCTACAATAGGCATTAACTGTTGTAAAAGACTCAATTGCAACAGGCTTGTACCGTTGTAAAAAATCTATTGCAACGACTCATAACCATTGTAAAAGACTCTATTGCAATGGCTATGCACCGTTGTAAAAATGTTTACTACAACGGACCATTACAATGTTTTTAAACCATTGTAAAATAATCTGGGTCTATTACAACATCGCATAAGACAACGGACGCTGGCCCATTACGAAATACCTATTACAATGGGCATTGCTCATTGTAAAAGGGGTATTTTGTTGTAGTGAAAATATTGAAAAGGCTAGCCAATTATAGGCATGTCAATAGGTCTAAAGCCTACATTCAATTTTCATTCCTTTCTAAAAATCAACATTCACTCCAAAAACTCGTCGACTCCAACCATAAGTTTGTACTCATTTTTCTCACATCAGAAAAACGGTCACAACCATGGATGTCCCGAGACCCAATTCATCTATTTTTGAAAAATCGAGCATAATGGACATTGCATCAATTAAAGAATAAATATTTAAATTAATCATTTAAATATTCATTCGTTAAATTGTGGGTTGTTACAGATATCATGTAGTGCATTCTGACATTATTCTAACAGCAAAAGGCATTAAGAAATTAGTCGACGTTGTTTGTGTTTGAGTTATACCAATATAGTAAGTTTGCTGATAGATAGCAAACAGTTGTCAAATTTAAGAATTCAGAGATTTGGCTTCAATTTTGATGTTGGTTTATCATCATGATGTTGAGTTATAGCTAAGATCAATAAATGTTTGTCAACTGGCTCTTTAACACGAACAACATGAGAGACGTTCATTTGCTAGCGTTTTTTCTACATAACAATTGGTAGGAAAACAAACTCGGAACACAACAGACTGTGTGGGATGTGTATGTGTTGTTGATCCATGTTGCGTAATAAACAAGTAATGATATTTGTTTCTATCACAAGGACATTAGCAAGTAGGATATAACCGTAAACCACTTGATGAGTATTACTGGGATAGAACATGTAAATCGCTCAGTTAAGGAATGTGGGCTCACTAAGGGACTAAATCTTAAAAATGAAAGCAATATGGGATCAAATGGATCAATCTGGTATGGTTGTTATTGTTGTTTAGCGCATGTAAAGCACTTGATAAGAATGGCTTAAAATGATTTATGTCTTGTAACTAATGAATTCTAATACATCAATACATACTTTGAGATTTTTGTTGTTCAAACAGTATTATGCAGAGTTACCATGCAAGGGTATCTAATAGGAAAACTCTTGCATGATCACTTGCGTAGGATGTCTATAAGATACGGATTATACCAAATGTTAAGACGTAAAACACTAAATGAGTAATGGAATAGCCTAAGAAGAGTGACAAGAGGGGTCATGCAAATCCTAGAAGTCCCGTCGATGCTCGAGCAAAGCTGGGGACTGGAAGATTAGATCGGTGCAGAAACAAAGTAATTCGGATTTCTTAAAATCCCCATTTTACAAGAGTATCCAGTCTATAATAATAATACTACAAATTCAGTATAATGTTAAGATAACAATATCAAGAGGATAGAGATAGAGAAGGTTCACATTTGGAAACCCGGATGAATACCAGGCCTGGTTGCTCTGTCAGCTCAAGTTTTGGGCTTTCATATAAACAAAAAATTGTACGACCCATGTATTTTTTGAAAAACAAATAATTTGAAAATTGTGTTAACATACAAAAATGAAAAACAAATTTATTTTATTTGTTGTGTTTTGAGTACTAAAGGCATAGAAAATGATCCATCCCTCCGCCGTCCCTCCACCCATTTCGTTATCCTACCGTCCCCTCCATCGTCCCTCAAAAATTGTCTGTTTTTCTCATAATTTGTAATAAATATTGAAAATGAAAAACTAAAAAGCAAAATTCCATTCAAACATAAAAAATAACTTAACATACACCATTATTTTGTTGAGAAAATATATTACTAAATTATCCTTCTTAATTTTAGCCTTTCTATCATGATCCGTCAAATTAAAATAGTAAAATAATGATATGATCAAATTTGTACATTTTTCATGAAGAATTTATTGAGTTGTTTTACAATGAAACCTAAAATATCAATTAATACAACTTCCATAACTAATTGCTCTAATATAACAATATTCAATTTTTTTTTATAAAATTAGGGTCAATCTTGTTGAAATTAAGATTTTATTTTAAATAATATTAAAAAAAATCATATTGTTGGTGCAAAAATTTAAAGTTCATTTTGTTAAAGTTTTACCTTAATTTAATGATAGGGATTTCTTGTTTTGTGTAACAAGTTTTAAATATTAACTTAGAAGATGGTGAAGTTGAAAACAAGGGTAGTTTTATCAAAGAGATGGTGTATGGAAAGTACATTATGGTGTATACCAATATATTATATTTTCCAGTGTATATTAAGAAATTATCGGTGTATGAATAGAATTATTCAAAATGAAACCAACATACCTTTGTCGCATTAGTGCCATTATAAGAGTACATATTAGAATTTTCTAAGAGTATAATTTCATCAGTTTTCATTTGTTTGATTGTGTATGAATGTAAATAGCATTGCTTATGAAAACAAAATGTCTAATTTGACCAGAATTTATTTATTTACTAATCTAGTCAAGATTACAATAAAGAGAGGACCTTGCTAATTTCTACCTAACATTAACTAAGAAGAAAGGCAAGAAACATCCGGATAAACTACACCATCTTTCTTTCCACTAGCATTAAGACAATAACTTTTCAAATCATATCCAATAGTCGACGTAATTTTAACATTTTCCATAGTAATTCCTTGACAACCTTTTTCTTTACTACATGCAAGTTCAATGGCAGAAACATCCCCTTTTGCGTTTGAACTCCCTTGCGCTCCTATAAACGCCACATCCTCAACTTGTACATTAGATGTCTGTAACATAAATTCAAACAAACATAATCAATGTAAGCATATTCATTAGAAACTAAGCACAAAAATAATTGATTGTTCGTATTAGTACCGAGTTTCCACAACCATATCTTCCATTACAGTAGTACTGATCAATTACTATAGGTTGATTCACCGAATCGAAAGTAATATCTTGGAAAGATATGCCTCTAGCATAACCAGAACCTCCCTAAATGAAGTTTTCAACTTGTAAGTTTAGTCTGAATTAGTAAACAAAAACGATCTAGTGTTGGTCAAATAAACCACATAAGCATACCTGCCATGTTTTAATTCTAGCACCAAACATTGCATTGTAAAAATGGCACAGTTGAACCGTAATATTCTCTACTCGCACTGCTTCTCCATCTTTTCCCAAGCTCCCAACGCTGACAATTTATAAAATATTATAGTAACAAGTATACATAAAGAGAAACATGTTAGTGAGCAACCTGTGTATAGTAGTTTAATCTTATTTGAAGAATTGTATAAATGTACAATAACAGTTTCTCTTTTAATATATTTTGTTTGGTTTGGGATTTCCAAGTCCAGGAATTTTTGAAAGTATAGATGATTCAATTTTCTAATTGTGTTTTTAAAATTTTATGTATTTAAACAATAGAAATCTTAGACACTGAACTTTCTTTAAACTTGTTGGCGAGCAACTTGTGTATAATCTTTATAAGCAGTTAAATAATGTTCCAAGAAGTGTATAAATGTAAAAAACAATTTCTCTTTTAATATTTTTTGTTTTGTACTGGATTTCCAAAAGTCCTGGAAGTTTTGAAATTCTAAATAATTCATTTTTCTAATATGTTTTTAAAATTTTAAAATTCTACGAATTTCGAACGTTAGAAAATTTGACATTGAACAGTCTTTAATGTTTACATAAATAACATAAGAAAATGTTTAAGGATATATCAGTTGATAAATGATATATATAATGTAATTTGTTCTTTATCAATAATTTTGTTTAACAAATCCTTTTCCTAGTCAATGATAAATGTTACCCAATTTATTTTTTCTTTTACTAATTGTCAAATATAAAAATACACTATAAAGAGAAAATAGATTACCTAATGCCATGACCAGGGCCACAATTTATATTGCTAATGTTCAAATTGGAAGTACCAGAAAGAATGGCAATGCAATCATCACCTGCAATTGTGCAACTCAATTGTCTATTATCAGTATAGAATCAGAAATTCAATTTAAGAAGAACTTAAACCAATTAGGTGGGTTTTTTATATAAATTTTATATACATTAAATCATAAAATTCATTAAGTATAAATTATTTGAAGTGTGTGTATGTGTTTATTTGACACAAAGAACAGTAAGTTATCTCATCGTCTCGATAAGTAATAACTAGACTCATCACATTACAATGGGATAATTAGCAACCGTCGTATTTTAAACCCATTCTATCTCTATTTATTAGAACAAATTATGAGCTTGCATAGATCAAATATATCTTTTGTCCACATGGAAACAAAAACATCAATCCGTAGTGGCATTTTATACTATTATTTGATATGAAAATTATATTTATTGTTTCAAATTATGCTATGAAAAATAATCATGCATGCATTTTATATTTTGGACAAATAAAACAGTAAGAAAACATATAAGTTGACATTTTGCCTATTTTAATTTAATACCATATTTGGTATGTAATTGTTGTGTAATACACTTAATTAGTTTGTAACCCGTGCGATGCACACGGTAAGGATATTAAAAAGTAATATTTAAATTTTAATTATTGTTAAAAATTGAATTTTTTAAGCACAATATGATAAACTTGTTGAAATAAAAAAATTATAATTTAAAATGACATACAATACTCAGATGTAAGTTAAATGGTCGCTACTACACACACACACACATAACTATTATTATATATGTAAATAGTTGATGCTATGTGATACAAGTATTTTTATATAAACTGGTGAAAATTTTGAATTTTCCATTTCTATTAATATGAATATTGTATATATAATTTCAATGATTTACAATGGAATAATGAATATTATGTAATTGAATATATTTAAATATTTTAAATCAGTGATCAGCTTAACTAGTTAGATATATGGAGCTGAATATTAGAAAGGAGAGAAAAAATGAGATGAGCTTTGTTGTAGTTGTAGTTGAGAAAATTATCTTACGATCAACTTATTTGAAATGAACTTTTATTCATTATCTGTAAGTTCAATTAGTAAACCTTTTTTTAGTAATTAATCATAAATTTCATGTTATTGTAGGAGTGTCATGTTTACAACTTCAATATTTGCAAAAAAAATGTTGCGTTAATTTGAGTTGTGAGTTCGATAAGTTTTAATATCATGTTGAAAATGAGAATGTCGAGATAACCTAATTTGCATTAGAGTAATCCGTGCATCCACATCCCAGTGAGGTAACTTATAAATTATCCTTTAAAAGTTGCAAAAAAAAGAAACTTTTTTACTACAAATGTATGATATTATTTTGAGATAAATGAATTATACATTAAAAAAATATTATTTTTTATGTTCACATTTTATGTTATGCGATCCATATATCTTTATATATATGAATAGAAATAACAATTTTATCATCTTTGCGCGCGTGTGTGTTGTAGGCATACTTAAATCGATATATATTTTAAAATTTATTAGATAATTATTAAATATTAGTAAATTGAATTTATTCGAATGATTTAAAATAAAGATTACATAATTGGTTAAATACATGTATATGAGTAAAAAATATATTAGAAGAGAATTGTGATGGGTTTGTAAGTAACTATGAGAATTTAAAATATAGGTGTTTAAAGTTAAAAATATAATTTTTCAGTGCAATACATGATAAATTCATTGAGATAAACGAATTATAAAATAAATTTTTTATTGTTGTTGATGTATATAATTTATGCTATGTGATTTATATATCTTTATATGAAAATGAAAATTTTGTTTCACCACATTGTTGATCCTACTATGGTATATTGTTGAAATTTTCATATTTTAGAATTTACATGATGTATCGAATGTTAGACAATTGAGTTTATCAAATGGTTTAAATTTTTAATTACGTAATTAGTTTAATTGTATGGACTTAAATGTAAAATATTAGAAGAGAGTTAAGAAAGCATTTGTGAATAATCTTATAAAATTTTAAAAGTATGTATTTGATTATAAATTACCATTAGAAGTTTAGTAGATCAATTATGAAGTGATAAATTACAAAAATTTAAAATTAAAATATCGAGAGAAAATTGATGAGAGTAAAGAAAACTCATACAATTAATGGGAGAGCTTGAATTTCTTCTGCTTTATTATTATTCAATAGATTATATCACTTAATGTAACTATACAAACACGCGTATGTAAGTATGCGTGTGTGTGTATGGCTGGTGCTATAGCTTTGGTTGGCCTAATCAAAAGGTGGAAAACAATGTGAAAATTTACGAAGTAAAGGAAAAAGGTAATGGTGAAATACAAGATAATATTATTGTTGCCAATCTACCTAATTCAAACCTGGGGTTTTACTCCTTTATTTCAAAACACACCACCATCCAACCTAAGAAGCAATTTATAACTAAACATGTAGCATATTATTTTTTGTAGTCATCGCTACTGGAGATTGGTTCCCTATTCGATAGCCTTGCTCAACTACCCTTGAAACCGGCCTTGTGTAGCCTTGCTCAACTATGCATGTATGTATTTGTATGTGTGTGTACATACGTGTATATGCATATATGTATATGTGTGTGTGTATATAATTGTGTGTGTATACACTTGTGTGTATATCAATGTTATCAAGGCGCACGTCGAGATGCGCCTATGCTGAAAGAGGACTTAAACGCACATTGTGAACTTTTTGCAGTTTGAGTGCGCCTTTTTTTCAAAGTTTAAATTTTAATTTACAAAATTACTAAATAAAAAATTTAATAGTTAAATGAATTATAAAATATGGTTTAAAATTTAAAATTTAGTTAATAAAATATTTAAAATGTTCGAATGAATTATAAAATATAGTTTTAAATTTAATTTGCAGTTAGTAAAATAGTAGATCAAACTTGTATAAAAGTCAGTAAAAGGCTCATGGCTCAAAAAAGCCCAAGGCTAACACTTGTGCGTTTTTGCGCTTTAGTGCCTTAGCTACTTTGGTATTTATCTCTATGTTTATGCATAAACTTAGTATTATACTTTTTGAAATGAAAATTCTTTACAATTCGTCCTCAAGCATCATATCTTCTTATCCGAAGAATTGAACTAAAAGAAATGATAAATACCTGTTGCAATAAAAGCATAAGTAACTTGAACATTTTGAGACTCTGAAATCAAGATTCCATCAGTGTTTGGACTGTCTCCAGGAGCTGTTATGTTCAGACTGTTCATACTAACGCTGGAACATTGGTGAATAGTCAAGTGCTTAGCAGCACTGTCTACAGAATTTATGTTGTTTACAATGACGTTTTGGCAATTCATTATATTTAATGACTGTATAATAATATAAATAATAAGTTAGTTTCCAATCTGATTAGCAGTTAAGTAATAAATTCAAAAGAGGCCAATACTTACGTATGGAGCATTATCACATCCCTACGTAGATAGTATAAAAGTCAGATGCAATTAATCATACAAATAGAAGTAAGTATATATATAGACACACAATCAAATATTGATAAACTTACTCCTTTTTTCTTACAGGCCCACCATGCTTGACCTTGTCCTTTAATGGTTCCACCACCATCAATTAAAAGACCATTTAAACCATGTAATGTGATCCAATGAGGATCAGAATTCGACGCCACGCCATTATATGCAATTAGTGTTCCAGCAAGCTACAATTCAAATGTATGTTATTGTATTTTGATCATATGCATTCTAATAAAATTTTGTAAGAAGTTGAATATATTACCTGAAAATGCAATTTTGATTTGCATGGACCTTCAAAATAAATCTTATTTAACAAAAATGTTTTTAAGGATGGAATTAAAAAAATGGGATTGTATCCATCAGCACATGCTGCTCCCCATGCTTTTAGAAATGCCTTCAACATACATAAATTGTTATTATCAGTCAAAAATAGTTGGATATAATTTATATGAAAACGTCGTTAAAAAAATTATTTCTAAGTGTAAATATATACTTGGCTATCATCTGATTTAGCATCTCCTTTAGCTCCAAAGTCTACAACGTTGTAAATTGCACCATTTGCACCAAATATTACACTTCTCATACAAAAGAGCATTATCATGCTAGCAATAAAATCCTGCAAAATAGATGGCATTTTGCTAATAAAACATAGCTAGTGTAGGATTGTATACAAAATCCCTGACAGCTAGTAGTAATTCTCACCATATCACCTTTGTTGAATTAATCTTCAAGAGTGAATATCATGAAGCAATAAGAAAGATGAGGTTTTGAGTTAAGCTTCCACAATTTATAAGCAGCGTAATGTCGACCATATAGTATTTTCCAACTATGTTTGAAGATACTATAATTAAAAAAAAATATTGTTAGTTAAATTTATTTTTAATAAACAATGTATCTTGGAAATTTTTTTGAAACAATTGAAACCATATTAAGAAATATATATTTATTACTATGCAAATTTGACACCTATATATAAATGAAATTATATATATAAGTGCATTGCAATGAAATCACTGCCAATTATGAAGTATACTGTTGTGACAAAAAAAATATTGAATTCTTGTTACCTGATTTATTCAACATTAATAAAAGTAATATGTATATTACTCTCTTTCAGTTAATAAATAAGGTAATATGGAATAATTACTTAACAAGACAAGACCACACTAATAAATAATTATTTATCGTAGCACTATTATTAAATGAGACTATCTGATCGGGTTCTTTCGGGCTGGTAGGGGTCTCCGTCAGGGTGATCCTCTATCGCCTTCTCTTTTCGTGATTGCAGCTGAAGCTTTCATTCGAGGGATCCACACGTTAACGATTTTCGGCCAGGTTCACCGATTTGGTCTTCCGAGTAGGTGCCCCCTCATTTCTTCCTTATCCTTTGCAGATGACATTGTCATTTTCTCTAACGGTAACCGAACGTCTGTTCGTCGCCTTATTCGCTTTATCCATCAGTACGAGCGATGCTCGGGCCAGCGAGTTAACTCGTCGAAGAGTTGCTTCGTTCATGCGAAGGATATGGATTCAAACTGGGCTTCCTGGATCCATTCGTTTACAGGATTCAGGGAGGCTTCTCTTCCTCTTCCTTACTTGGGTGTTGCTCTCTACAGGGGCCGGAAACTCAATGCTCTTTTCGACCCTCTAACGGATAAGGTTAGGGGAAAGATCATTCGGTGGAATGCTTCGTTTCTTTCTCTGGCTGGCAGGTTGGTTCTTATCAAGTCGGTATTAAGCTCGCTGGGCACTCATGTCTTCGCAGCGATGTCTCCTACCGCCTCTTTTTTCAGGTCTTTCCAATCTTTGGCTTCTTCATTCTTCTGGGGGTCGAAGGTTGATAACCACCGTCATCACTGGGTTTCGTGGGACGTGGTGTGTCGTCCCAAGGAAGAAGGCGGGCTAGGTTTGCGAAATCCTAAGGATTTTTGCACGGCTTTTGCTTGCAAGTTGTGGTACCGGTTTGGGACTGTCGATTCCCTTTGGGCGAAGTTCCTCCGTGCCAAGTACCTTAGTCTGGCCTCCACAGGCTATTCCGGCTGTCCTTCCTTTGCTAGTGAAACTAGGAAGCACATGCAATCGGTGAAACCTTTCTCCGACTCCCACGGAGGGCAATCCGGCTGGGATGGTGGTTCGTTTTCTATCTTGAAAGCTTGGAATTCGGTTCGTCTTTCTTCCCCCATTCAACCTTTATTCTCCTTCATTTGGGACGCCAGAATCCCTCCTAAATTTTCTCTGTTCATGTGGCGAACCTTTCATAAGGGATTGTCAGTTGATGAGAACCTTCAGCGGATTGGTATTCCTTTCGTTTCCCGTTTCAGATGCTGCGGCAACGGGAATTCGGAATCTTTGGATCATTTAATCTATTCCGGTTTCTCTGCCAGATCCTGCTGGAACTATTTCGGTAACCTTTTAGGTGTAAGAGGTTGCATCAACTCGTCGGTGGATTTACAAATGACCTGGTGGTACGGTGTCAAAGGTAAATCTCTCCGTTCTGTTGTTCTCCGCTTAATTCCTTGTCTTATTTCCTGGCACCTTTGGTGTGCGCGGAATAAGGCTATCTACGACGAGTCTACCATGGATCCTTTTTCGATTATTCGTCGGGTGAGGAATGATGTTTTCCTCGCATTTCGTGGCAGACCCTTTAAGGGATCGATTAACTCTCGTTCAGCCCATCTTGTGGCTATGTTTTCTATTATCTGTATCCAGCCCCCGACAGGGCGGGCGTTGGTTGATGTCCGTCCTTAAGCCAGGTGGTTCTGGTTTAACCATCTCCGTCTTCCCCCCCCTATTTTTTACTCTGATTTAGTGGCTTCTGGTTGCAGGCTATGTTTTAAAGGTTTGGTTTGGGGTCTTTGGTTTCTTCTTTTTGGCTTGCTTTGTTCGGTCGCTATTCTGGTTCTTATTTCGTCATTCTCGGCTTGGGCTTCCTTTGCTGGTTCTTATCATTCTGGTTCATTTCCTTTCTGGGAGGTTCCGCCGGCAGCATTCCTAGTTGTTTCTGATTATGGGGTTGTTTTTATTCGGCGGCTTCGCCCCTTTGTTTTTATGGTCCTTCTGTTTGCTTATTTTTCCGTGTTTTTCCCTCTCTCTGTTTTATTTACTTTTTCATTGGTCGGCTTCTGTCGACGTCTATTGGTTTTTCTAGATTTGGGTTACTTGTCAGGCTTGTTGACAGCATCTATTTCCTATGTATATATTTCTCATTTTTGGTGAAAAAAAAATGAGACTATCTGATTGCATTTTTATAAAGCGAAACACAAATTAATGATTATTGTATTTTATTAGATAATGTTATTATAGTTTTTCATTTATGTTTATTTAAATAAATGTTATTATTGGAACTGGAGTAAAACTAGTATAATGAAATTACCGCTATGTAGTAATTATGTAAATATTTTTAAGAGATTTAGACATGTTGTTCTATAACATTGATCTTAATGGACATAGTGGTTATCCCCTCTATTTCATTGGTAAATCACAAGTTTAAACATTCACTTACTTCATCACCCGAAGCAATTTTTGCACCCATTTTAATACTTCACACATTATTTTAATTTTAATATTCCAAATGTAATAATCCTTTGTCGAGAAAAATAGGATTGATGAACCATTTTCACCATTGACTAAAACAGTTATGATCTTTTGACGATAGGCATTATGCAAATGTAAAACCAAAAATCCGACATTTTGAAAATTCAAAATTGTTCTAGTAACTAGTGTATGACTGGTATGTCTTTTACTATAAATACATAAGCAACATAATGTTAACCACATAATACTTTCCTACCATGTTCAAAGATACTATACTTTAAAAAATATTAGTATTCAAATTTGATCTTTAATTTATAAGGTATATTGGAATAATTTTTGATAAAATTTAAAATATGAAAGTTTGAAACCTTCTGCATTTAAATGAAATTATATGGATAAGTGCATTGCAATGAAATGTACTGTGAATAAATGAATTATTCTATTTTGACATAGAGATTAAAAAATATTGGATTCTTCTTACCTGATTTGTTCAACATTAATGAAAGTAATATGTAAATTAACTGCTTTTGTTTAATAAATAAGGTAACGTGGAATAATTACTTAACAAGACAACATCATGTAAAAAGATAACTATTTATCGCAGCACTATTAATAAATGAAACAAGGTAGCATAGAATAATTACTGAATAAGACAAGACCATATAAAAAGATAACCATTTATTGCATCGCTATTAATAAATGAGATTATTTGATTACATTTTTGTAAAGTGAAACACTAATGAATGATTATTTTATTTTATTAGATAATGTTATTATCAGTTTTCGTTTATGTCTATTTAAATAGATGTTATTACTTGAACTGGAGTGAAATTAGTATTATGAAAATTAGTGCTAATTAGCGATTATGTTAATAATTTTAGGGGATTTGGGCATGTTGTTCTATAATATTGACCTTAATGGACGTAATGGTTATCCTTTTTATTTGTTTTGTAAATCACAAGTCCTTGCACATTCACTCACTTCATCACCCAGAGCTATTTTTGCACCTATCTTAATACTTCACACATTATTTTATTTTTAATATTCAAAATTTAATAATCTTTCGTGGAAAAATTGGACCGATGAACCATTTTCACCATTTAATAAAATATTTAACTGATAGACATTATGCATATGTAAAACCGAAAATCCGACCTATTGAAAATGCAAAATTATTCTACATATATAGTGTGTGACCGGTCTGTCTTTTATTATAAAATCATAACCAGGATAATGTTAATCATATGGTACTTTCCTACTACGTTTGTAAATGCTATAATTTAAAAAATATTAGTAGCCAAATTGGATCTTTAATCAATAAAGTATCCTGGAATAATTTTTGAAAAAAAGTAAAACTATATTAACAAATATATATTTATTACTATGCAAATTTGAAATCTTCTACATATAAATGAAACTATACAAGTGCAATGCAATGAAATGTACTCCCAAAAAATCAAATATACTATTGTGACATCATAGATTAAAAAATATTGGAATCCTTTTACCTAATTTGTTCAACATTAATAAAAGTAATATGTAAATTAATCGCTTTTTTTTAATAAATAAGGTAACATGGAATAATTAGTTAACAAGACAAGACCGTATAAAACGATAACTATTTATCGCAGCACTATTAATAAATGAGGTTATTTGATTATATTTTTATAAAGTGAAACACCAATGAATGATTATTTTATGCAGGAAAATATTATCAAGAACAACTTTATAGGCTTTTCTACTATCTAGGACATCCCACCAATATTTTATTCTTGAGGACCAAATGAACCTCTATGCTTTCTCTTTTCTTCTCCGATCTTCAATTCAAATAGGAAAAAACAACGAAAAAAGAAACAAGGGCAGATGCAAATCGAATTCAAATAAAAAAACAAAAATAAAGCGGTTTGATTTGAGTTCTATTGAGTTGGATTTGTAGGAATTGCAGTCCATGTCGCGGGTTTGAGGTGTCGTTTGTAATAGGCAGTGGAAGGTTGCTTAGTTGGTTTGAATGATGGAGGTTTGGTGTAATTATTTGAATGTGTGCAATTTCGGGTGAATTTGATTGTGATTCAGAATGTTGAAGTTTGAGGAGATGAAGTTAGTTGCGGGTTGAAGAAGATTGTGGTTTGTGGTTGCTTGATGATGGGAAAGATGGGATCGCTATTGCTGGTGCTAGACTGAAAGCGCACTATCGGATGCAGGTTGGTAGTTTGTCTGCTATCTTTTCTCATTTTGGGGCTCATCATTGGCGTATTAATTTTAGTATCAGATTTTAGGTTTCGGTTTCGCAGTCTTTTGGTATCATTTTTAAAAAAATAGTTAATTTATCATTTTTGATTTTTTATGTCTATAAGAAACGAAGTTGTTATAGATTAAATATAATGATAAATGAGTTGAATTAGTGTTTTGTTACTATCAAACATTTATTGAAGTTTGCTAGTATCAAACATTCAATAAACTTTGTTTGAGTATCATTTTTCTTATTAATTTTAGTATCAGTTTTACAGTCTGTAACTATCATTTTTTAATAAAATCGTAACATTTTTGTTTTTGATTTTTGTTGTATAAAGAAAATTAACATACTAATAAAATGACAATTTGAAGCAAATATTTTTGATTGATGGTTTTATTTTCTTGTATTCATATCGGTTTAATTGAAAAGGTATTGTTGTGTTGAGTTCAGTGAAGATTCGATTTTTATATATCATTTTTGTCTTTATATATCATTTTTCTTAGTACCATTTTTTGAAAAGTATCAGTTTATGTTAGCATCATTTTTTTCATTTCACTAACTGTTATTTTGAGTTCGTGTGAGTAACAATTTTTCTTAGTATCAGTTTCTATTACTACCATAATGTACAACAGTGCATATACTGAAAATAAGATATGATATTAAGATTTTTAGTTTAATATCAGTTTTGAAGTAACATATGTGTTGCATGGTATCAGAAAGTATTAGATTTGGATATTAAGGTTTTTTAATTTAGTATCAGTTTTGAAGTAACATATGCGATTGTATGGTATCAGATAATATTATAATTTGATATTAAGATTTGAAAAAAAGTGACATTTTGTAGCGTTGTAGATTTTTCCATTAGTGTGTATTAGATCGGTGTTTATTACTACTTTTTAGGTATAAGTTTTTTAAAATGTTTTACTACATAGTATCAGAATTTAGTTATCAGTTTTTAGGTATTGTTTATAATTATCGGTAGTAGTTTTTAGGTATCAGTTTTTGAGTTAACAGTTGATTAAATTTTTTAATTTTTTTAATTATTATTTGTAGGATTTTTCCCTTCAGCTATGGGTATGATTTCTCTTGAAAATGTGGATAACTGGAAATAGTTTTTGAATAAATTAAAACAAACGCTTCAAGAAGATCGCGGTTTGATTTTTATGTTGGATAGCTATCAAGATGTGATTTTAGGTGTTGGTTAAGTTTTTTTCTCTAGCCTTTCTGGTCACTGCTATCTTCATATGGTATTAGTATTAGTTTCAGGATGTTCAGTATTGGTTTCTGATGCTATTAGTATTAGTGTCAGGCGTGTAAAAATTGGTATTATTTTTTGCATGCTAATAGTATTAGTTTTAGGTAGTACAAAAATCTAATATCAGTTTTTGCATGATATTAGTTTCAGTTTAAGGTGTAATAGAACATGATATTGGTTTTCCATTATATTAGCATCAGTATCAGTTTCAGTTATAACAGAACAAGCTATTTTTGAGTTTTTGATTTTTTGTGTAACAAAATTATTATACTGTAATAAATTCACATTTTGAAGAAAATATTTTTAATTTATATCTTGTTTTTTTTACATTCATATTGGTTTAATTGATAATGCAAGGTTGTGTTGAGTTTAGTGAGGATTGGTTTTTAGGTATCATTTTTGTTTTTTCCGAGTATCATTTTTTGCAATATGCAGCGTGTAAGTTCTTTACTATTTTGTTTGTTTGAGTATTTAAAAAAATGAAGTTGTTACAGAGAAAATATGATGAATATTGAGTTAAATTAGTGTTTCGCTAGTATCAAATATTTAATGAATTTTGTTTGAGTATCATTTTTACTGTTAATTTGAGAATCAAATTTTAAGTAGAAGTTTTATTGACAGTATATATAATTTTAGTAAAATCTTTTTATTTTTTATTTTTTGTTTTATAAAGGTAATTAGTGTACTAGAATAAAATGACAATCTGAACAAAACATTCTTTTTACCGATGTTTTCTTCTTATTCTAGTGCTGACATGAAATGTCTAAATTTTAGGAGTTATCCTTGTCCATTTATATGTCATACACAATATTTTCTATTGTTTGCAACATTGTTCAGGTTTTATTTTGACCGGTATTTAGTTTTCGTTCAATGATATGATGACTATCATTATTTTATAGTATTCTTTTGTTAGTACCATTTTTAGTTGGTTTTTTGTTATTTTTAGTTTCAGTAACTAATATATTGCAAAGTTGTGTAGGATCGATTTCGCCCTAGAGGGGGGTGAATAGGTGATGCTATTAATTATAAAAATTATTGCGGAAGTTTATAAAATATTTTCAACATAGATATACCAGAATTATAGCAGCATAGATAATAGCAGAATAATAAATGTAGAAATAGGACGACACAGAATTTACCCAGCTTCGACAAAACCCTGCCTACGTGCTTCCTCCAAGGTTTCTACTAGAAATTAAGCAGTCAGACGCTTACACTCGTAAACTCGCAATACCCGCTATCGACTAGCCTTAACTCTACACTCAAAACCTTATCACAACTCAGCCATTAAGTTGCGAATTCTCAAACTACACCACCGTAGCCCGTCCCTTTTGTTTCCTTTTATATTTTTTGGCCTGTTTCTTTTGTAAAATAATGTTGGCTTCCTTTTCTCTTTCGTTCGCTCTAAAATTAGGGCTTCTGGATGAAGTTGCCACTTCGATTTCTTAAGCTACAATTCCTCTCTTCTCTCTGTCGATCGCTTTTGGCTACTTCAATTGATCGAGTTTGAATTAAACTTGGTATGTTATTTTACTTTTTGCTTTTCTCGTTGATTGCTTGAACTCGATCGATGATTCGAGTTATTGGTTTATTGTTCTCAGTTTTTCTCGAATTCGAATAAATTAGGCTGATGATGTATTAGGGTTTATATAGGATTTGAATTCCTATTTCTTCGTTCGTCTAATAAATTGCTCGGCCGTTTGATTTTTCTTGGATGTTTATGATGATTCTGACTTTGTCAATTTCGTATGTTTGTTACTTGATTCCCACGGTGTTGATTTCTGACATGGTTCGATTTCTTAGCCACCACGATTTGCTTGTCTTTGACTACGGTCAATTGCTCACGGCTTTGACTTGATTTCGTGGCCACCACGTGTGACGTTTTCGATTTTTCCCGCTCGAAAATCGACATCCATACTTCATATCGTATTCGAATCCCATAGATTCGACCGTTCAAATCCGATTCGCCGGAGCTTATAACAACATTAAGTAAATAACACAGCGGAATAAAAGAATAATACATTGATATACAGCTTTGATAAAATATCTGATACAACAGATAATCCAGTAGATATCAATATACATCAGAGACATGATACAATAGAATAGCAGCGGAAAAGAAAACGATAGATAACTTCTAGCAGCGGAACAAAATAACTCTAAGATAGTCTTCAACGAAGAACTCCAAATCTGAACTCTATCTCCAAGAACCAATCCAGCAATAGCTCGAACTCCCCATAACAACGCACCAAGCTAGGCAAGACTGGTGTGAACCAAAGACTGAACTAACTCTAGATAATCTACTAAACCTGACTATCTGAAAAACCCAACTCTAGACTGCTCGTGTAGAAAATAATGAGCATCCAGAGTTTAGGAAAGAAACAATAAACTCCGGATCAGTCGTGGGACTGGTGTGAGCAACAAAAACAGTTTATTTATCTTTAAAATCAAAATAGAGGAATATTTTAAAGTCAATTCGCAATGCTTTTAAAAATGAGACTACCATAAGGCCTCCCGCACACACACACAATGCAAACGCAGAATCGGAGGAGATTTCTCCTTATGATAGTCAAAGATGCTTGATACGCATTAAAAAGAAACATTTGATATTATTACTAGTGCATAGTGTAGTAAAAATCATTTCGAAAATAAAGATATAAATCTTAGCCAACATACGACCATTATCGTATGCCTATTATAGCTAACCATGTTCAATAGCAGGTTACCGCCACATTCCATGGCAGGTTATACAACTAAAACTGTACAAGATCATATTGTTTCTTTGGATTTCCAACGAATGGTCAGGCCAAGGTACTTCCCATTGCCACATGAGAACGCCTCTGGAAGGACGTCCCCGAGAACCAAACCGGATCTCTGCCAACACAAGGCCGGGTTACCCCTAACTGGGTAACAACTGACACGAGTATGCCATCCCCCGGTCCTTTGGGACCTTTCAACCGAGCGCTCGTAATCAATTCACACAATCATAAATAAAGTGTTTCAACATGAGTAAGTATCTGGGCTCCATACCATGATACCACCCTTTCCAGAAGGAAATGCACATACCCTAAAGGGAGCTACCCCTCATAACCTTGCCGCATCTTTCCTGTTTTGACCATTCCGGGGTGTGAGGCTCGACGAAGTCACGTCCACAAAGACACGCTTTATACAAAAGCTGTGCTTTGGGTCAACAAATGATCATAGAAATGATCACAAAGATAAACGATCAAACAAATGATCTTATCACAAATGATCAACACAATGATCATTTCACAGCAACACTCAGCATGTCACATTACCAAATTGGGAATATATTGCTAATAACCTTCAACTACATAACCTCTGAGCTCGTACGTCTCAGAGAAGGGTGTTAAGCTAAGAGAATAAATTCTCCGCCACCAACAGAAATATATTTGAAAGAAATAAGCTTTATCTCTCAATTTGTAATGTTAGACATACTATCCATACAAGTCTGTTCCGGGCTCGAACAGAACCGAAGGCACTTACAAAGAAGTCCTTGCAATCCGGATATTCACAATCCCGATCGGATTTCCCATCACTTAGGGAGTCTCTATACCGGCGCGACTTGGTGCAGAAACAATCGATAGGTCATCCTATCGATCTCGCAAATACCCGGTCTTCAACACTGGTCTTCAAATGCTATCCACAACGTCGAATCACATATTCGGAATGAGTTATACGACACAAAGGTCCTTTCCCGGCTAAACCGAATAGTGAGCATGATATTTCAAAAACAACTGGATAATGGGATTTCAATTAAGTCACAACTTATTACCCAAAACTTTTCTTCAAATGGCTTAACAAATTACCATTTTCAGTCTTTAAACAAAAAGATTCATTTTCACAACCTTTAACGGTTTAAACAATTTTCACATTTTAATCTTTTAAACAAAAGATTCATTCACAGATTTTCCAAATCAATTTTCATTTCAATTTGTTTAACTCGTTAAATCTTTAAATCAAAGATTTAACTTATAGCCTTAAAAACAATTTCATTTCAATTTGATTAACTCGTTAAATCTTTAAATCAAAGATTTAACTTATAGCCTTCAAAACAATTTCATTTCAATTTGATTAACTCGTTAAATCTTTAAATCAAAGATTTAACTTATAGCCTTCAAAACAATTTCATTTCAATTTGATTTAAACAAATCATCAATTTAAATCTGTTAAAAATAAATAGATTTAATTCATAGCTTTCAAAAAATAATTCATTCATAACTTAGGAAAATCATTTCTCTATTCAATCTTGAAATTCCCCTAATTAACTGGAATCTCAGTTCTTATCTAAAAGTGTTTATCATTTGAAAACAACAGTTTTCATTTTGGAAATCTGATTCATTTATACGAGTTGAAATCCTTGGGTTAAATTCAAATTCCCAAAACCATACCTTTAAAATGGTTTAAATTCATACAAACCTGTTTATAATATCTTTAACCATAATTTCCAATCATCGAATTCAATTCCAAATATCGAATTCAAATTCAAATTGAATTATTTAAATTGGAGATTTTACCGAGTTATTCAAAATAGCTTTTATCTGTGAAAACCTTTTTCAAAAGCTTTACCGTTTAACCCAAATCCATTTTCAAAATCAATTTGAAATTAAAACTTTAATTTCAAAAACATTACATTTAAATTATCCGTGACTTAACCGATTTCCTCGTGAAATCCATATTTGTGTGTGTATGGTGTAGTCCAGGGGTTATACGCAGCAGTGCAACATCATTCAATCATGACAGATCAAATACAACAATATATCTGATAAGCGATATAAATTATAACGCTTATCTTCATTCACAGATCACAGATATATTTATATATCACAGATAATAAATTACATCACAGATCACAACACAAATCAGGATAATCATAAAGCATCATATAACAGGGATATCAAAAAGTTTAACATCCAATATAATCCAAACATCCATAAATAGGATTAATTTAATTATCTGATTAATTTAAATCAGATTAAATTTCTATGAATAATTCTTTTCACATTTATTATCAAAATAAATTTCAAGTAAATGATCCTCATTAACTATTCATAATTATTTAATTACTATTCTTAAGTAATTAAACTCAATTTAATTATTGTTAATTATCATTTAATTAACCTTTAAAATCATATATATAATCAATGATTATTTAATTAATTAAGTTCTAAACTGTAACTTAATAAATCTTAATTGCTTGATTAAATAACCTTTATCATTTGTTTAAAAGACAACTCTTTATTAAATTAATGAATCTTATTTACCAATTAATTTATCCTTAATTAATCTAACTCAAATCTTAATTTCTTGATAAAATAAATTAATCAATTATTCACTTGAACTAATTTAATGAGTGCATATCATTTTATCTTTACTAATTCAAATTTAAAACATTTTCTAACTAATGTTTTAATTATCATCACAAAGCAAATCTAAACAATTTAAATATTAAAACTTCTTTGATTTCAGAACTAGAATTCAAATTATCTTTAATTCAGATTTAAATTTAGATTTAAACTTGTTTTAACTTTGCTTAATAATTTAAATTCAGTTTTAAATTTCAAAACTTTACATTGACAGGTTTCAAAAATCTGAAACCTGTAACCTTAAGTTTACTCGAGACAAGCTAACTTTGCCCCGAGTCCAAAACCATATTTCTTCGAGCGAAACCTGAAGTAACTCGAGTAAAACTCGAGAGAATCACGCGAACAAATCCCACCTTTCTTCCCAAACTAACGAAATTCCAGACCACCAAAAACTCGTGCACGGAGTACGTGCACGTGGCCGATGGCCATCTCTAATCGCCACCACTTCATCGAGCATGTCGGCAATCTCACCCACAAACTCCACGAGCTCCCCGATTGGCCAAACCTACCAGAGAACAAAATCGAGCAAATCTGTTCATCCTGGAACCGAAGTCCAAGCCTGTAACCACCTCGCACCGCCGCTACACGGTGCCGGAACGCACGCGCCTTCGCCACGAGCTTCCCCTATCGAACACTCACCGCCACCGATCAACCCTATCTGGTCCGATGCGACGTAGATTGCACCATTGCCACATGAATCGATCGGCAAAAACACAGGGATAAAACCCTAAATCGTTTTCGCCCCCAACCTCCTTGCATTATAAATTTTTTTTCAGTATTTTTCCTAGATTCGAAAGTGATCAAACTAACTCCTCAACAAATTTCAACAGTTAAAATTTGTTGGACTAACAGAGATTGGTAAAAGTGTATTTTTAGTTCATCCACAGTTTGCTATTGATATACTCAATGAAAAAAATACAATTTTTGGTTTAAAAATCTTATTTTTCAGTAAGGATTCAAGATAGGTATTCGAATTTGCAAATCGTTAGGTTCGAATTTTATTAAATTTTGAAATTTTCTCTGTAGAACTTTGAGTTGTTCATCCTGTATATGTTTACTCTTCATGAAACTATTTTTATATTACAATTCATACTTAAAAACATTTATTTTGTTTTGAAACTAAAGCCTAATATTGATTAGAAAAGAAGAATTTGAATTTTTCTTTTCTTGGTTGGGTTGTGCTCTGTAGAATAAACAAAGAAGAACTGCTATATGTTACTCACAGATATACCTATATATATATAAGCAACAGTTTTATATTTTAAAAGTATCTAAAAAGAATAAGTTACTCACATATTTATTCTTCAAATTGTTTTAAATGAAATGTTACTCACTTCTAAACATATACAGGCTTTCACAAGTATATGTGTATGTATTCTTTTACCATACATTTAAGAAATCATCTTCATAATATCACTTCATAGATTTTCACAGGCATCAAAAAAAGTTTATCCAGATTTAAAGCTTTTTAGAGGAGAATTAAAATTACTCACCGGATATTGAAACAAAGAAGCCTGTTAACATGCAAACCTATATATAAACAGATTAAGTTTAAAAATGGAAGTTTGTTCACCTTGATATTGAATAAGGCAGAGAACAAGAACAGAGAAGAAATTTGAGCCTGCAAACATTTTTTTTTCTTTAATTTTGATCTTTGTTTCCTGCAACTTTATTTTAATTTCCAGAAAGCTTTGCATTTGATTTCTAGATCTGAAATGCTTTGCACTGGCATTTGCTTTTGGGTTTTCAGATTTGATTTGTTTTGTAACTTTGCTTGATCTTTTGATTTCCAGTTTGAAGAAAATATGCACAGGCTTTTATGCTCATATTTTTTTTTCTTTTGGCATATGGGGCTGATGCATACTATATATTGTACTAGAGGTATGGCATTAATTTATTGCTAGAGGTGTAATGTATTAATTGCTTTAGTACATATTACTTTGTTCATCCCTTTATCTCGGCTGAAATGATGTTGTTATGTATAAGAGAAGTATGCAGGTGATGTTATTATTTTGTACAATATGATAAAATATTATTTGTACAATATTGTAGAGATTTCCTTTCTTACTTTATGGTGGCTGAGAGATACAATTTTGACTTGCATTGATTACTTGAACAAATGAATAATTTTTTTTTCATGTCTTATTTCATTAGCTTACACTGTCATCAGCTTATACTTTGTTTTGTTTTATATTTTTTTTAAGTGTACATACTTGCATTTTATTTGGGTGGCTGTAGATCACTTGTTGATTTTCTTTGTACTTTGCTTGAGTTAATTATATGTTTAATAAATATTTATTTTACTTTATGTACATATTATATTGCCTACAAATACTTTATTACTTGTTTGTATACATACTTTGTTTTGGTATTCTTTTTTAAAGTTTTGTTTTCAAGTTTAAGTGTATTTATTACTTTTGTGCTTATATTGTATTATATGTCTTATTTTATATTTTTTCCTAATTTATCTTATAGTCTTGTATTTTATTTATCAAAATAACTCAATATTAACTTTTTTAAAAATTTTTTTATAAAAGAAACCGTTTTCTTATTAATAAATAACTCAAACATTTGAATTTAGAAAAACTCCAATCGACTATCATTTAATTTCAAAATTTTAAATCAAAAGTAAATTTAATTATCAATTTAAAATAAATTAAAATTCGGGATCGTTACACCACGGCTTGACTTTGAACTGTTCAATTATGTTCTTGTTGACTTTGGCTTGATACTATGATAATATTTGACTTCGGCCTTCATGGTTGAACTTGCTACTGTTGGTTTTGATTCTCTGTTGTTTTTACTTTGGTCATTCGATCACTGTCTTGCATTGCACTGACCATTGCTAGTATTGCATTCATACTGTTGCTCCATTGTTTTTTCTGGTATTTGATTTTGAAGTCTCTGACTAACTTAGTTCATGCCATGCTTTGCTTGAGTTGGTTTGTTGTACCATGGTTTCGGCATTGTTTGAGTTCATCTTGGTTTGCACTTTGATGCTGCCTGGATTGTGTCATCGTTATCTTGTTGTATTTGATTCAATCGAGTCTGGTACCTTTTGTAGCATTATTTTATGACCTGATTTTGTCTTGAATTGTGCAGTCTTGAGTCTTGTACATGTCTTCACCGTGTAGTCTGCACATATTGATTCAGTTGATCTTGCACAAGTCTTTTATGATGTTGTGTTCATTAGCTTGGTAGCAATCGTCATAGTATTTGTGAAATGCTGTGATTGTTCTTCATTTCACTATGCACTGCTTGACTCGAAGTCTAGTTGCCTTTTTTGTGATGATCATCACTTCTGCATTGTGTATGTTTTCATTACTTTGTGTATTCATATAGTCTGGTGGCTTCATGTATATGATGCATGTTGAATTGTTGTCGATTTTTGCCTGTTAATCTTCACTTGTACACATATGTTGCCTTATCTTTGCTTACATCTGTTGGTCTGCACATCCATGTTAACTCCTCTGTTTCATTTTTGTTCTTTTGGTTCCACTGCATATATGTGTGCTTGCTATCTCATTGATGCATTTGTTTGTTCATGTTCATTTGGGTTTGCTTTGAGTTGCACTGCACAACATATTTATCACTGTCTGCATAGTAGGTTGAGCTGGTACATATTGTTTACTCTGTAGTTGTACATATGCCTTGTACAGATGTTGCATTCCTGGACTTATTGACATATGCATGTCATTTGTGTCTTTGAGCCTTTGTTCTGACCAGTTCATTGTTTTCTCACTGAATTTTTGTCGAGGCTTGTAGTTTTGGACTGCACCTGTGTTGGATCCAGCTTTAAAGCTCGGGTTTGACCTTGTGCTTGTGTCGTAACATTGTTTTTATTTCACTTGAGTTGAACCTGGCTTTTGATTTGGGTTTGACCTTGTGCTCACTTGTCCTTGTAGATATATCAAGTGTATATATCTATGTGCACGGCCTTATGGCATGTATAGTGATACACTGTGCATGTTACAAGCTGTTCGTGTATGATGAATTCAAAATGAAATGATGACGAACAACCCAAATAACTGAGGCAAATAATACTTTCAAAAATACATTTTATTTCATTGTAAAAATATTTTCTTTTCAACTTTACTGTGCCAGTGCATATTTTTGCAGATTGCTTAGATGCTGGATTCAATTTGGAATGAAGTTAAAAATAAATACGAGTGAATGAGCGATATGTAGTGGGGCGTATTTTTAAATTAGAAATTGTGATGTAATCAAATTTGTATTGTTATTGAAATTGTATATATATATAGTGAAAGCTTGAATTTGTACTATTCAAAATTGTAATAAATATTTCTTTAAATAAAATCTCTGTTTGAATTTAAACTCTGTGTCATTTATTTTATTCAGCAAATATTTATTTAATTATGTGAAAAATAAAATAGTACATTAACAAATACGTTTAAATGAATATATATACGTTTATTATTATCAAACAAAAAATTATATACTCGCATATTCAACAATCTCCCCCTTTTGATGATAACAAACATATATTTAAGATTTTGAATATATTAAATTTATTTGATCATTAAAAGACTACGTTTGCTCCTTATTTAAATGCTCCCTCTCTACACATGGCTCCCCCTTAATATATGCATGTAAATAAAAATATGCAAATGAGTCTAGATGCAAATAGAAGATATCTGACCTTTATTTGTCAAAATCTTAACTTTGCTCTCCCCCTTTTGTTATCAGCAAAAGAGTAATAGTGTTATAAAAATAGAGTTAAAGCAGTAGAAATTAATACAACATTTAAACTCAATCGAATATAAGTATTAAATTTCAATAAAAAATCAAACAAAAATTAAAAATACTCTGTTAGACGCATATTCCACTTTAGAGTGATAGGGATAAAGCCATCATATAAAACCATATAGTTGTGATGATGGTTTTCAACTAGATATGGTCAAGAAAAAAAGAGGAAAGACGACGATGAAAACATTTGTTGTGACGCCGAAGGATAAAGCCGAAGTTGAATTCAACGATTGAGGTCAACCAATTTGTTTCAATTCTAAACATTTGTCATCTTATCTTAATACCTTAGCAAGGAAAATGATACCGGTGACTCTTACCAAATGGAAAAAAGTCGACAAGGACTTAAAGAAAGATTTATGGACTTGTATTCAGGTATGAAAAAAAATTCAATTTGGATATTAACTGTTAGTACATGCTTTTTCAGGCTGCAAAGTCAATGTGTGTATAGGCTTTTCCTATATTTTGGTAAAAATACATGTTCTATAAAAAATAAGTCCTGAATTCCTAATTAAAAAATGCATATCACTAGTCGATAAATTATTTAAAGCAAATGAACTGATTTAATCCAATTGATTAATAACTAACCTGATTAGTAGTTGAGCAGATTAGTCATTGTTTTTATTATGAATCGTTAAAATGTTGATGCATTTAATATTTATCACTTGGAGCTTGTTTGCTAAATTATTGTAATTAGTTTTATTACATGGTGAGCCAAACTTTATTGTCTTTTGTATATGATTTCTAAATTGAAGCAATAATATTATAAATTGAATTTAGGGAAAGTTAGCCTGAGTTATTGGTTAGAGAACCATAATCGTTTGTTGTGTGGTTATAGACTCAGGTTGCTTGTTGATTTGGTTGCCTTATACAAGTTGTGTGCACTGTGTGCTATGTGTTTTAGTTGTTGTGACATGTTTCTTAACTCAAAAGAACATAAACACCTAAATTTTGTCACTGATATAATTTGGTAGTTATGCACTTATTTTAGTTAAGATGGCTGACATTTAATTGCAAAGTTTAGTTGCTGAAATATCAATATGTTAGCCTGAAAGAGAAAAATATGTCTGTACATATGACATGCTGACCTTGAATATGCCTGTGTTAATATATGTGCTGTGACACGTTTTCTTGATTTCAATACATAAAACAACATGGTTGTAGATTATCATTTCGATAAGTAACTTTTGTTGGCCAGAAACCAAGTGTGTGTATGTTGACTTTAATTATACATATAGTAGCATGTCATGATTTAGCTATACAACATCATATTCACATAATTTAAAGCTCATAATTGTATGTTTCATGATTTTTAATTATACACAGTTCTACACAATTGCCTGTAAATCTGACACTTCAGTTATACATGGTTATACACAGCGTCATGTTCAGTTATACCAATGTTATGTTGTATTACAATTAAATTTTTGTTGTGCAGACAAGATTCTAGGTGGATGAAGTATACAAGGATTTGTTGATTAAGATGTTGGGACTACGATGGAGAGACGCAAAATCAAGATTGATTTCCACTACAAAAGTAGCATCTACTTGTCCCGACTCTTTCTCTAGAATAGCCATGTTAAAATCGAACAATATAGACAATGTTCAAGAGTGGAATGAATTTGTGAAGGAAAAACTATCAGAGAAATTTGAGGTAATAAGCTGTATTTTATTCATTATAAATTAAAATTAATTTATAGTTTATTAATGAATTTCTCCTATGTAGGGAACTAGCAACAAATTTAGAGCATTGAGACAAAAGAATAAAATTCCACACACAATGAGTAGAAATGGTTACACACGTTTGGCAGAGAACATGGTAAGAAATGCATGTTCGTTTACAATGATTATATAATTTTTTTGGTTATTATTATTATTATTTGCAAAAAAAGGAAATTGGAATATCAAATATTAGTAGAGATGAGCTATGGTGCAAAGCCCACATCAAGAAAAATGGAGACCCACCAAATTCTGTTATTGTCGACTACATTGCAACGATTTTTTATATTATTATGGTAATTTTTCCACACATTATAGTAGTTTTTTTATTTTTAATATTGGGTCTATTTTAATTTGTAGGCTAAGATAAGTGAGCATATAGTAATGCTTAGTGCTCTCACAGAACGAATTCGGTAAGTGGAGATGGAGTGTCAAGAGTATTTGGCAATGAACATAAAGCTAGAGTGAGAGGACTAGGATTTGGTGTTGTACCATATCAAATGGGTTATTATTTAAGTAATTCAAAAAAGGTGTATGCATTGGAAACCAAGTTACTCGCTTGGAGGCTAGGGTAGAAGAACTGACTAATTTGTTCATGATGGTAAGTTATTGTTAATTGGCTATTGTTAATGAATATGTGATATGTGCTTATGAATTACTAAGTGCATGTCTTGTACAATTTTATAGAGTGTGAATAGAAGGCAAAATGATAATGTGGCAGATATGGAGACACCTCATGCAAATAGGCCTCAGGTAAGAACACTTCATGCCTATATTTAAAACTTCATAAACATAACGCCTTTGGCAAATGCAGAGATATCTAAAAGTCTAAGTGCATGTCTTGTACATTTGCAAAGTGTGAATAGAAGGCAAAAAAATAATGTGGCGGATATGGAGACACCTTGTGCTAATACGCCTCTAGTTAGAACATTTCAAGCCTATATTTAAAACTTTGTAAACATAACGCCTATAATAAATGCAGAGATATCTAAAAGTCTATGCATTGTGTTCATCTGAAGTATGTACGTATAGCGTTTTGAGAATACTTATCAAATATATTTGTGATTCTAATACCGTCTCCTCTAATATCGAGCTTAGCTCAGTTAATAAACCTGAGCTTAGATTAACTACAAAAAGGAGCTATCTAAGCTAGCTCATTTTCGGTTTTTAAATTGAGCAAACTCGGGTTTTCAACCAAGCTTTAGCTTAGTTGCAAAAATTGAGCTTAGCTCAGTTTTAGAGCCGAGCAAGCTCAGTTTATAAGATTGATTTTAGCCTCTGTACCTTATATAAAGTCAAATGATTGACTCAATGTCCATAAAATAGCTGAATGACTACAATCCATACTAAAAGCTAACAAGAAAAAGCTTTTTGTGATAAAAGAATGAAACAAATAGTTAAATGGACATTATTTGATAATAAAACCTACGGATTTTGCATCTTATTATACAGGCATGACCAAATACATCAAATTTTTCTCTGATTTTTTTTCCATTTCTCTATTATACCCACACGTCTACAAATTTAGTGAGAAGTTTAAAAAATGTTAAATTGAAAATAAACATTTACATATTTAGTAGTCATCTTCAATTATTAAAAAAATTCTAATTACATGATATTGGCCATGGCATACAAACACTAAAGTATCAAAGCTATAGATTTAGACTAGCCACCTTGTCTCTAATCTTAGAAATATATATCAATGTGAAAGCTGCAACGAAAGACTAATTCCACCAAAGTAGATGTAATTTAGAAGAGCCTTCCTTTAGTGAAATAGTAAGTGAAAATTCTAATGTACATACAAGTGGAATTCCATCAATAGACAGATGGTAATTAGCCCCTTAAGGGGATATCCTTCTATCAATGATAGGAGTGTAGATAAGGTTAATTTCCAATTTGGGATAAAAAATGAATATCCATCCACTAATACTGCGCCTATAAGATCAGTTTAAATTTTAACTAACTATCCTAGTTGCATCTACGTTGGGAGTGTACATCATATTATGCTGCTTTTCTACTGCTGAACAAAATGGCATAACTTTTCTTATTTGGTTGACATTTTACTATTTGGAAAATCTTGTAGCAATAAATTATTTTATACTGCCATCAAACCCGAGTAATTTAATTTTACGCGTAGCAGTATATTTGGTTGGGCAATTTTTAGATCAGGTAAAAGACAAGATGAGTTTTGCGGTGTACGTGATGTGCTCCTAAAACATAATAGATATTACTATACAACAAGTTGATAGTGGAACATACAACTCAGTCGCTAGCACAAGGGCAAGCAAGATTGGAAGTCCAACAAAATGAAAGGAGTTACATAAATGGAGTGGCATAAATAATTCTTTATGAAACTAAATATAATATGTTAATTCTAAATATAATATGTTAATTCTACGTTTAATTTATTTGGAAATAAAAAAATTAACACAATACAAATATGAAGTGTTTTTTTAATATTGATTTTGATGTATGCTTAAAAAAATCAAATTCAACGACTTTACCATCTGTCTTTTACAGTTTGATTTATTTAACAACTCCAGCGGATAGATTAAAATGTAATTTAACTTTTGTAAATTGTTACAACTCTTATAGTACATATCCACCTGTAGGAATTAACAGTAGATATCCTTACATATATATTTAATGAGTTGGATGCTTTAAGCCTAAGTTGTTAGTAATTGAACTATTTTTTTAACGAGTTAGACATCATTATAAATTGGCTTATTTATACATGCCAACGAACTATTTTTTGTTTGCTTGCAGTCACAACGTGATAGTAACCATATGCAAGCTTAGTGGCACCAAAATCAGGAAACTCGGGATGTTTTAGAGAAAAGAAAGTCCATGCTATTGAGTTGGCAAATGAACGTAGTTGCGGAAGGGATGATAGTGAGCACTGATCCCGATGCTTCGGTAAAGTTTGTAAATCACCAGATGCTTGGAAGGTATGGATGCATGTGGCGGTGGAACTAAAAGCTATTTTATTTAGGTCGAATTCAGAGATGTTCACTATTAAAAAGGCCGTTGGATCAACTGTTGCTTGGCACAAAGACTTTATTTCCTTGGCCTAGTATATATATGTATTTTGGTATGTGTTGGCACTTAGAACTTTATATGTATTTTTTGATTAGTTATTATGTGTCAGTGCTTTTTGGAACTAGCTCTTATGTATATATTTTAGGATTATGTGTGTAGTACGTTAAAACTCTCTATGAATGTAAACTTATATATCCTTTTGAAATGTGTTGGAAGTTTGTGAATGTGGTTTTATTTAGTCTCCTTGTATGTGTGATTTTGGTTGTTTTATGATAATATTTATTAGTTATTACATATTGCTACAGGTGTACAGTATGAAAGTTCGTGCAAGTTGATTTTATTTTTGCATTTATATCGCAACGGTTTAAAATAATTGCAAAAAATGAAAAGACAGTGGACAATGTTTGTTGTGGATGGAGCTTACTGCAACGGTTTATGCCTGTTGTAGTGAAGGCCTATTGCAACAGGCTCGGCTAGTTGTGGCTGTGGCATATTGCAAGCAGCATTAAGCGTTGTAAAAGACTCTACTACAACGGCTGATGCATGTTGTAGTTGAGATCTATTACAATGGGCTGGACAAGTTGTAATATAATGTACTACAAAACAAAATGGCCCATATCTACAATAGGCATTAACTGTTGTAAAAGACTCAATTGCAACAGGCTTGCACCGTTGTAAAAAATCTATTGCAACGACTCATAACCATTGTAAAAGACTCTATTGCAATGGCTCTGCATCGTTGTAAAAATGTTTACTACAACGGACCATTACAATGGTTTTAAACCATTGTAAAATAATCTGAGTCTATTACAACATCGCATAAGACAACGGGTGCTGGCCCATTACGAAATACCTATTACAATGGGCATTGCTCATTGTAAAAGGGGTATTTTGTTGTAGTGAAAATATTGAAAAGGCTAGCCAATTATAGGCATGTCAATAGGTCTAAAGCCTGCATTATATTTTCATTCCTTTCTAAAAATCAACATTCACTCCAAAAACTCGTCGACTCCAACCATAAGTTTGCACTCATTTTTCTCACATCAGAAAAACGGTCACAACCATGGATGTCCCGAGACCCAATTCATCTATTTTTGAAAAACCGAGCATAATGGACATTGCATCAATTAAAGATTAAATATCTAAATTAATCATTTAAATATTCATTTGTTAAATTGTGGGTTGTTACAGATATCATGAAGAGCATTCTGACATTATTCTAACAGCAAAAGGCCTTAAGAAATTAGTCGACGTTGTTTGTGTTTGAGTTATACTAATATAGTAAGATTGCTGATAGATAGCAAACAGTTGTCAAATTTAAGAATTTAGAGATTTGGCTTCAATTTTGATGTTGGTGTATCATCATGATGTTGAGTTACAGCTAAGATCACTAAATGTTTGTCAACTGGCTCTTTAACACGAACAACATAAGAGACGTCCATCTGCTAGATGAATCTAACTAGTTAAGCTGATTAACATGTATATATAAACAAGGTATCGAGATAACCTAATTTGCATTAGAGTACTCCGTGCATCCACATCCCAGTGTTGTAAATTATAAATTATCCTTTTAAAGTTGCAAAAAAAAGAAACTTTTTTACTACAAATGTATGATATTATTTTGAGATAAATGAATTATACATTAAAAAAATATTATTTTTTATGTTCACATTTTATGTTATGCGATCCATATATCTTTATATATATGAATAAAAATAACAATTTTATCATCTTTGCGCGCGTGTGTGTTGTAGGCATACTTAAATCGATATATATTATAAGATTTATTAGATAATTATTAAATATTAGTAAATTGAATTTATTCGAATGATTTAAAATAAAGATTACATAATTGGTTAAATACATGTATATGAGTAAAAAAATATTAGAAGAGAATTGTGATGGGTTTGTAAGTAACTATGAGAATTTAAAATATAGGTGTTTAAAGTTAAAAATATAATTTTTCAGTGCAATACATGATAAATTCATCGAGACAAACGAATTATAAAATAAATTTGTTATTGTTGTTGATGTATATAATTTATGCTATGTGATTTATATATCTTTATATGAAAATGAAAATTTTGTTTCACCACATTGTTGATGCTACTATGGTATATTGTTGAAATTTTCATATTTTAGAATTTACATGATGTATCGAACGTTAGACAATTGAGTTTATCAAATGGTTTAAATTTTTAATTACGTAATTAGTTTAATTGTATGGACTTAAATGTAAAATATTAGAAGAGAATTAGGAAAGCGTTTGTGAATAATCTTAGAAAATTTTAAAAGTATGTATTTTATTATAAATTACCATTAGAAGTTTAATAGATTAATTATGAAGTGATAAATTAAAAAAATTTAATATTAAAAAATCGAGAGAAAATTAATGAGAGTAAAGAAAACTCATACAATTAATGGGAGAGCTTGAATTTCTTCTGCTTTACTATTATTTAATAGATTATGTCACTTAATGTAACTATACAAACACGCGTATGTAAGTATGCGTGTGTGTGTGTGTATGGCCGGTGCTATAGCTTTGGTTGGCCTAATCAAAAGGTGGAAAACAATGTGAAAATTTACGAAGTAAAGGAAAAAGGTAATGGTGAAATACAAGATAATATTATTGTTGCCAATCTACCTAATTCAAACCTGGGGTTTTACTCCTTTATTTCAAAACACACCACCATCCAACCTAAGAAGCAATTTATAACTAAACATGTAGCATATTATTTTTTGTAGTCATCGCTACTGGAGATTGGTTGTCCCACCACGGTGGGTTGCCCTATTCGACAGCCTTGCTCAACTACCCTTGAAACCGGCCTTGTGTAGCCTTGCTCAACTATGCATGTATGTATGTGTATGTGTGTGTATATACGTGTATATGTATATATGTATATGTGTGTGTGTGTATACAATTGTGTGTGTATACACTTGTGTGTATATCAATGTTATCAAGGCGCACGTCGAGATGCGCCTATGCTGAAAGAGGACTTAAACGCACATTGTGCACTTTTTGTAGTTTGAGTGCGCCTTTTTTTCAAAGTTTAAATTTAAATTTACAAAATTACTAAATAAAAAATTTAATAGTTAAATGAATTATAAAATATGGTTTAAAATTTAAAATTTAGTTAATAAAATATTTAAAATGTTCGAATGAATTATAAAATATAATTTTAAATTTAATTTGCAGTTAGTAAAATAGTAGATCAAACTTGTATAAAAGTCAGTAAAAGGCTCATGGCTCAAGAAAGCCCAAGTCTAACGCTTGTGCGTTTTTACGCATTAGTGCCTTAGCTACTTTGGTATTTATCTCTATGTTTATGCATAAACTTATTATTATACTTTTTGAAATGAAAATTCTTTACAATTCGTCCTCAAGCATCATATCTTCTTATCCGAACAATTGAACTAAAAGAAATGATAAATACCTGTTGCAATAAAAGCATGAGTAACTTGAACATTTTGAGACTCTGAAATCAAGATTCCATCAGTGTTTGGACTGTCTCCAGGAGCTGTTATGTTCAGACTGTTCATACTAACGCTGAAACATTGGTGAATAGTCAAGTGCTTAGCAGCACTGTCTACAGAATTTATGTTGTTTACAATGACGTTTTGGCAATTCATTATATTTAATGACTGTATAATAATATAAATAATAAGTTAGTTCCCAATCTGATTAGCAGTTAAGTAATAAATTCAAAAGAGGCCAATACTTACGTATGGAGCATTATCACATCCCTACGTAGATAGTATAAAAGTCAGATGCAATTAATCATACAAATAGAAGTAAGTATATATATAGACACACAATCAAATATTGATAAACTTACTCCTTTTTTCTTACAGGCCCACCATGCTTGACCATGTCCATTAATGGTTCCACCACCATCAATTAAAAGACCATTTAAACCATGTAATGTGATCCAACGAGGATCAGAATTCGACGCCACGCCATTATATGCAATTAGTGTTCCAGCAAGCTACAATTCAAATGTATGTTATTGTATTTTGATCATATGCATTCTAATAAAATTTTGTAAGAAGTTGAATATATTGCCTGAAAATGCAATTTTGATTTGCGTGGACCTTCAAAATAAATCTTATTTAACAAAAATGTTTTGAAGGATGGAATTAAAAAAAAATGGGATTGTATCCATCAGCACATGCTGCTCCCCATGCTTTTAGAAATGCCTTCAACATACATAAATTGTTATTATCAGTCAAAAATAGTTGGATATAATTTATATGAAAACATCGTAAAAAAAATTATTTCTAAGTGTAAATATATACTTGGCTATCATCTGATTTAGCATCTCCTTTAGCTCCAAAGTCTACAACATTGTAAATTGCACCATTTGCACCAAATATTACACTTCTCATACAAAAGAGCATTATCATGCTAGCAATAAAATCCTGCAAAATAGATGGCATTTTGCTAATAAAACATAGCTAGTGTAGGATTGTATACAAAATCCCTGACAGCTAGTAGTAATTCTCACCATATCACCTTTGTTGAATTAATCTTCAAGAGTGAATATCATGAAGCAATAAGAAAGATGAGGTTTTGAGTTAAGCTTCCATAATTTATAAGCAGCGTAATGTCGACCATATAGTATTTTCCAACTATGTTTGAAGATACTATAATTAAAAAAATATTGTTAGTTAAATTTGATTTTTAATAAACAAGGTATCTTGGAATTTTTTTTGAAACAATTGAAACAATATTAAGAAATATATATTTATTACTACGCAAATTTGACACCTATATATAAATGAAATTATATATATAAGTGCATTGCAATGAAATCACTGCCAATAATGAAGTATACTGTTGTGACAAAAAAAATATTGTATTCTTCTTACCTGATTTGTTCAACATTCATAAAAGTAATATGTATATTACTCTCTTTCAGTTAATAAATAAGGTAATATGGAATAATTACTTAACAAGACAAGACCACACTAATAAATAATTATTTATCGTAGCACTATTAATAAATGAGATTATTTGATTGCATTTTTATAAAGCGAAACACAAATTAATGATTATTGTATTTTATTAGATAATGTTATTATAGTTTTTCATTTATGTTTATTTAAATAAATGTTATTATTGGAACTGAAGTAAAATTAGTATAATGAAATTACCGCTATGTAGTAATTATGTAAATATTTTTAAGAGATTTAGACATGTTGTTCTATAATATTGATTCTAATTCCCAAGTGCGAAAATCCACGGTCTTGAGCGGATTTCCGTCCCATCAGTCTTTGTAACTTCTCGAATAAAGTTGTTTCTAAGATTTTAGCTAGTCGTTTAGCCCCTATCCTTGAACTCATTATCTCTCCCTCTCAAGCGGGGTTTGTTAAGGGACGTTTAATCACGGATAACGTCCTTCTCGCTCAGGAACTGATCTCCCAAATAGATCGGAAAATTAGGGGTTCCAATGTGGTGTTCAAACTAGACATGGCTAAGGCCTTCGATCGCATGTCTTGGTTTTTCATCTTAAAGGTCTTTAGGGCTTTCGGGTTCCCGGAAACCCTTATTGACTTAGTTTGGCGGCTCATCTCGAACTGTTGGTACTCTGTGCTCATTAACGGGTCTTCTGCTGGGTATTTCAAGGGAGGTAGGGGTCTGCGTCAGGGAGACCCACTCTCGCCTTGTCTATTCGTCATTGCGGCGGAGGCTTTCATTCGTGGTCTTCAGTCCCAGACTATCTACGGTCAGATCCAGCGATTTGGAATCCCGAGGGGTTGCCCTCTTATCTCTTCCTTATCCTTTGCTGATGACATTGTCATCTTCTCTAATGGTAGCCGCTCCTCTGTCCGATGACTGCTTCGTTTCATTCACCAATACGAGAGGTGTTCGGGCCAACTCGTTAATCCATCCAAAAGTTGCTTTGTCCATAGCAAGGACTTGTCCCCTTCTCGTGCCACTTGGATCGAGGCCATTTCTGGTTACGAGGCAGCTTCCCTTCCTCTTCCTTACCTGGGTATCTCCCTTTACCGAGGTAGAAAACTTAACGCTATCTTCGATCCCTTAACTGATAAAGTGAGAAACAAGATTATCCGCTGGAATGCATCTCTCCTTTCCCAAGCAGGGAAACTAGTTCTCATTAAGTCGGTTCTTGACTCAATGGGTTCCCATGTTTTCGCCGCTATGAACCCGCCCTCTTCCTTCTTCCGTTCTTATCAGTCTTTGGTCTCGTCCTTCTTCTGGGGTTCCAAGGACGATACCCGCCGTCACCACTGGGTATCTTGGGACGCCATTTGTCGTCCGAAGAACGAAGGTGGCCTGGGACTGCGTAATCGTAAGGACCTTTGTGCGGCTTTTGCTTGTAAGCTGTGGAACAGGTTTGGGGCTAACGACTCTTTGTGGGCAACATTTCTCCGTGCTAAGCACTATAGGCTTGCAGGCACAAATTTTTATGGCACTCCGTCCTATGCTAGTGAGACCTGGAAGCACATGCAGTCGGTTAAACTGTTCTGTGACTCTCACAACGGGCTTACGGGTTGGGATGGTGGATCTTTCTCCGTTGCGAAAGCTTGGACATCAGTTCGCACTTCAAGTCCTATCCGCCCTTTGTTTTCCTTCATTTGGGATTCTCGAATTCCCCCTAAGGTTTCTCTGTTGATGTGGCGTATCCTTCACAATGGGTTGCCGCTCGATGAAAATCTCCAAATGATCGGCATCCCAATCGTCTCCCGTTGTAGATGCTGCAGCGTTGGGAACTCGGAATCCTTGTCCCACCTATTTTTTGTTGGTCTCTCGGCCAGAGCGTGCTGGAATTACTTCGGCAATCTCGTTGGAGTTCGTGCCATGGCCACATCTCCCCCAGAGCTCCAGTCAATCTGGTGGGCTGGCGTATCTGGTAAATCTCTTCGTTCGATTGTTTTCAGATTGCTTCTCTGTCTGATCTGTTGGCACGTATGGTGCGTGTGGAATAAGGCAATCTTCGATAATAGCCCCCATGGACCCCCCGACTATTATAAGGCGTGTCAGGAATGATGTCTTCCTGGCCTTCCGCAGTAGGCCCTTCAGAGGATCCGTGGGCCCCCGCTCAAGGAGACTTGTGGGTCTTCTCTCTATTACCACAGTCCGGTCTACTGCCAGACTGGGCATTGGGTGAATCCTGATCTTGGCGCGATGTCTCTCCCGCCTCGTTCCCATCCCCCCCTCCCCCAAATCTCATGAGGTTGCTTGTTTTCCAGGTCCAGGTGTCTGTGGACTATTTCTACGCCCGTTTCTCTATTTTCATGGCTTTGACAGCTTCTCATGGTAATGCTTGGTTGCGGACGTCCCATTATCATGGTGTTCTTCGGTTCTGGGGCTGCTCATGTGATCTTGGATCTTTCTTCTCTAGTTACCTATCCTGTATCTGTTTTGGTTTACGGCTTTCTGTTCCGCTCTGACTTTGTTCCCGCTGTGTTTTGGGATTTTATTCTTTCGCTTATGTCGCTTGCTGGTCTCTGTAGTTACCTGCCTGGCTTGTTGGCAGCTTTTGGTGTTTGTTTTATGTATATATTTTCGGTTAAAAAAAAATCTTAATGGACATAGTGGTTATCCCCTCTATTTCATTGGTAAATCACAAGTTTAAACATTCACTTACTTCATCACCCGAAGCTATTTTTTGCACCCATTTTAATACTTCACACATTATTTTAATTTTAATATTCAAAATTTAATAATCCTTTGTCGACAAAAATAGGTTTGATGAACCATTTTCACCATTGAATCAAACAGTAATGATCTTTTGACGATAGGCATTATGCAAATGTAAAACCAAAAATCCGACATTTTGAAAATTCAAAATTGTTCTAGTAACTAGTGTATGACTGGTATGTCTTTTACTATAAATACATAAGCAGCATAATGTTAACCACATAATACTTTCCTACCATGTTCAAAGATACTATACTTTAAAAAATATTAGTAGTCAAATTTGATCTTTAATTAATAAGGTATATTGGAATAACTTTTGATAAAATTTAAAACATATTAACAAATATCTATTTATTACTAAGAAAGTTTGAAACCTTCTGCATTTAAATGAAATTATATGTATAAGTGCATTGCAATGAAATGTACTGTGAATAAATGAATTATACTATTTTGACATAGAGATTAAAAAACATTGGATTCTTCTTACCTGATTTGTTCAACATTAATGAAAGTAATATGTAAATTAATTGCTTTTGTTTAATAAATAAGGTAACGTGGAATAATTACTTAACAAGACAACATCATGTAAAAAGATAACTATTTATCGCAGCACTATTAATAAATGAAACAAAAAATAAGGTAACATAGAATAATTACTGAACAAGACAAGACCATATAAAAAGATAACCATTTATCGCATCACTATTAATAAATGAGATTATTTGATTACATTTCTGTAAAGTGAAACACTAATGAATGATTATTTTATTTTATTAGATAATGTTATTATCAGTTTTCGTTTATGTCTATTTAAATAGATGTTATTACTTGAACTGGAGTGAAATTAGTATTATGAAAATTAGTGCTAATTAGCGATTATGTTAATAATTTTAGGGGATTTGGGCATGTTGTTCTATAATATTGACCTTAATGGACGTAATGGTTATCCTTTTTATTTGTTTTGTAAATCACAAGTCCTTGCACATTCACTCACTTCATCACCCAGAGCTATTTTTGCACCTATCTTAATACTTCACACATTATTTTATTTTTAATATTCAAAATTTAATAATCTTTCATGGAAAAATTGGACCGATGAACCATTTTCACCATCTACTAAAATATTTAACTGATAGACATTATGCATATGTAAAACCGAAAATCCGACCTATTGAAAATGCAAAATTATTCTACATATATAGTGTGTGACCGGTCTGTCTTTTATTATAAAATCATAAGCAGGATAATGTTAAGCATATGGTACTTTCCTACTACGTTTGTAAATTCTATAATTTAAAAAAATATTAGTAGCCAAATTTGATCTTTAATCAATAAAGTATCCTGGAATAATTTTTGAAAAAAAGTAAAACTATATTAACAAATATATATTTATTACTATGCAAATTTGAAATCTTCTACATATAAATGAAACTATACAAGTGCAATGCAATGAAATGTACTCCCAAAAAATCAAATATACTATTGTGACATCATAGATTAAAAAATATTGGAATCCTTTTACCTAATTTGTTCAACATTAATAAAAGTAATATGTAAATTAATCACTTTTTTTAATAAATAAGGTAACATGGAATAATTAGTTAACAAGACAAGACCGTATAAAAAGATAACTATTTATCGCAGCACTATTAATAAATGAGGTTATTTGATTATATTTTTATAAAGTGAAACACCAATGAATGGTTATTTTATGCAGGAAAATATTATCAAGAACAACTTTATAGGCTTTTCTACTATCTAGGACAGCCCACCAATATTTTATTCTTGAGGACCAAATGAACCTCTGCGCTTTCTCTTTTCTTCTCCGATCTTCAATTCAAATAGGAAAAAGCAACGAAAAAAGAAACAAGGGCAGATGCAAATCGAATTCAAATAAAAGAACAAAAATAAAGCGGTTTGATTTGAGTTCTATTGAGTTGGATTTGTAGGAATTGCAGTCCATGTCGCGGGTTTGAGGTGTCGTTTGTAGTAGGCAGCGGAAGGTTGCTTAGTTGGTTTGAATGATGGGGGTTTGGTGTAATTATTTGAATGTGTGCAATTTCGGGTGAATTTGATTGTGATTCAGAATGTTGAAGTTTGAGGAGATGAAGTTAGTTGCGGGTTGAAGAAGATTGTGGTTTGTGGTTGCTTGATGATGGGAAAGATGGGATCGCTATTGCTGGTGCTAGACTGAAAGCGCACCATAGGATGCAGGTTGGTAGTTTGTCTGCTATCTTTCTCATTTTGGGGTTCATCATTGGCTTATTAATTTCAATATCAGATTTTAGGTTTCGGTTTCGCAGTCTTTTGGTATCATTTAAAAAAAAAAATAGTTAATTTATCATTTTTGAGTTTTATGTCTATAAGAAACGAAGTTGTTATAGATTAAATATAATGATAAATGAGTTGAATTAGTGTTTTGTTACTATCAAACACTTATTGAAGTTTGCTAGTATCAAACATTCAATAAACTTTGTTTGAGTATCATTTTTCTTATTAATTTTAGTATCAGTTTTACAGTCTGTAACTATCATTTTTTAATAAAATCGTAACATTTTTGTTTTTGATTTTTTTTGTATAAAGAAAATTAACATACTAATAAAATGACAATTTGAAGCAAATATTTTTGATTGATGGTTTTATTTTCTTGTATTCATATCGGTTTAATTGAAAAAGTATTGTTGTGTTGAGTTCAGTGAGGATTCGGTTTTTATATATCATTTTTGTCTTTATATATCATTTTTCTTAGTACCATTTTTTGAAAAGTATCAGTTTATGTTAGCATCATTTTTTTCATTTCACTAACTGTTATTTTGAGTTCGTGTGAGTAACAATTTTTCTTAGTATCAGTTTCTATTACTACCATAATGTACAACAGTGCATATACTGAAAATAAGATATGATATTAAGATTTTTAGTTTAATATCAGTTTTGAAGTAACATATGTGTTGCATGGTATCAGAAAGTATTAGATTTGGATATTAAGGTTTTTTAATTTAGTATCAGTTTTGAAGTAACATATGCGATTGTATGGTATCGGATAATATTATAATTTGATATTAAGATTTGAAAAAAAGTGACATTTTGTAGCGTTGTAGATTTTTCCATTAGTGTGTATTAGATCGGTGTTTATTATTACTTTTTAGGTATAAGTTTTTTAAAATGTTTTACTACATAGTATCAGAATTTAGTTATCAGTTTTTAGGTATTGTTTATAGTTATTGGTAGTAGTTTTTAGGTACCAGTTTTTGAGTTAACAGTTGATTAAATTTTTTAATTTTTTTAATTATTATTTGTAGGATTTTTCCCTTCAGCTATGGGTATGATTTCTCTTGAAAATGTGGATAACTGGAAATAGTTTTTGAATAAATTAAAACAAACGCTTCAAGAAGATCGCGGTTTGATTTTTATGTTGGATAGCTATCAAGATGTGATTTTAGGTGTTGGTTAAGTTTTTTTCTCTAGCCTTTCTGGTCACTGCTATCTTCATATGGTATTAGTATTAGTTTCAGGATGTTCAGTATTGGTTTCTGATGCTATTAGTATTAGTGTCAGGCGTGTAAAAATTTGGTATTATTTTTTGCATGCTAATAGTATTAGTTTTAGGTAGTACAAAAATCTAATATCAGTTTTTGCATGATATTAGTTTCAGTTTAAGGTGTAATAGAACATGATATTGGTTTTCCATTATATTAGCATCAGTATCAGTTTCAGTTATAACAGAACAAGCTATTTTTGAGTTTTTAATTTTTTGTGTAACAAAATTATTATACTGTAATAAATTCACATTTTGAAGAAAATATTTTTTAATTTATATCTTGTTTTTTACATTCATATTGGTTTAATTGATAATGCATGGTTGTGTTGAGTTTAGTGAGGATTGGTTTTTAGGTATCATTTTTATTTTTTCCGAGTATCGTTTTTTGCAATATGCAGTGTGTAAGTTCTTTACTATTTTGTTTGTTTGAGTATTTAAAAAAATGAAGTTGTTACAGAGAAAATATGATGACTATTGAGTTAAATTAGTGTTTCGCTAGTATCAAATATTTAATGAATTTCGTTTGAGTATCATTTTTACTGTTAATTTGAGAATCAAATTTTAAGTAGAAGTTTTATTGATAGTATATATAATTTTAGTAAAATCTTTTTATTTTTTATTTTTTGTTTTATAAAGGTAATTAGTGTACTAGAATAAAATAGCAATCTGAACGAAACATTCTTTTTACCGATGTTTTCTTCTTATTCTAGTGCTGACATTAAATGTCTAATTTTAGGAGTTATCCTTGTCCATTTATATGTCATACACAATATTTTCTATTGTTTGCAACATTTGTTCAGGTTTTATTTTGACCGGTATTTAGTTTTCGTTCAATGATATGATGACTATCATTATTTTATAGTATTCTTTTGTTAGTACCATTTTTAGTGGATTTTTTTGTTATTTTTAGTTTCAGTAACTAATATATTGTAAAGTTGTGTAGGATCGATTTCGCCCTAGAGGGTGGTGAATAGGTGATGCTATTAATTATAAAAATTATTGCGGAAGTTTATAAAATATTTTCAACACAGATATACCAGAATTATAGCAACATAGATAATAGCAGAATAATAAACGTAGAAATAGGACGACACAGAATTTACCCAGCTTCGACAAAACCCTGCCTACGTGCTTCCTCCAAGGTTTCTACTAGAAATTAAGCAGTCAGACGCTTACGCTCGTAAACTCGCAATACCCGCTATCGACTAGCCTTAACTCTACACTCAAAACCTTATCACAACTCAGCCATTAAGTTGCGAATTCTCAAACTACACCACCGTAGCCCGTCCCTTTTGTTTCCTTTTATATGTTTTGGCCTATTTCTTTTGTAAATAATGTTGGCTTCCTTTTCTCTTTCGTTCGCTCTAAAATTAGGGCTTCTGGATGAAGTCGCCACTTCGATTTCTGAAGCTACAATTCCTCTCTTCTCTCTGTCGATCGCTTTTGGCTACTTCAATTGATCGAGTTCGAATTAAACTTGGTATGTTACTTTACTTTTTGCTTTTCTGGTTGATTGCTTGAAATCGATCGATGATTCGAGTTATTGGTTTATTGTTCTCAGTTTTTCTCGAATTCGAATGAATTAGGCTGATGATGTATTAAGGTTTATATAGGATTTGAATTCCTATTTCTTCGTTCGTCTGATAAATTGCTCGGCCGTTTGATTTTTCTTGGATGTTTAGATGATTCTGACTTTGTCAATTTCGTATATTTGTTACTTGATTCCCACGGTGTTGATTTCTGACACGGTTCGATTTATTAGCCACCACGATTTGCTTGTCTTTGACTACGGTCAATTGCTCACGGCTTCGACTTGATTTCGTGGCCACCATGGCTTGATTTTGAACTGTTCAATTCTGTTCTTGTTGACTTTGGCTTGATACTATGATAATATTTGACTTCGGCCTTCATGGTTGAACTTGCTACTATTGGTTTTCATTCTCTGTTGTTTTTACTTTGGTCATTCGATCACTGTCTTGCATTGCACTGACCATTGCTAGTATTGCATTCATAATGTTGCTCCATTGTTTTGTCTGGTATTTGATTTTGAAGTCTCTGACTAACTTAGTTCATGCCATGCTTTGCTTGAGTTGGTTTGTTGTACCATGGTTTCGGCATTGTTTGAGTTCATCTTGGTTTGCACTTTGATGCTGCCTGGATTGTGTCATCGTTATCTTGTTGTATTTGATTCAATCGAGTCTGGTACCATTTGTAGCATTATTTTGTGACCTGGTTTTGTCTTGAATTGTGCAGTCTTGAGTCTTGTACATGTCTTCACTGTGTAGTCTGCATATATTGATTCAGTTGAGCTTGCACAAGTCTTTTATGATGTTGTGTTCATTAGCTTGGTAGCAATCCTCATAGTATTTGTGAAATACTGTGATTGTTCTTCTGTAACGACCCGTATTTTACGTGTCGATAGATCGTAAAATTTACAGGTTGTTAGTGTTGTTTATGTTGTCTCTAGCATGAGTCGTAGGGGGAGTTAACTCGTGTGTTAAGTGTTGAGTCGTGACCGACTCATAGGCTTAGTTGACTTAAGGATTGAACGAGTCACGGCTTATAGGGTTTGGATGAGTTAAAGGGTGGCCGACTCATGAGGGTATACGACCTAAGATTTGTGACCATGTTAGAATCTGACCGACTCATGGGATAAGTCGTGACCGACTCATAGAGGTAGCGACCTATAGATTTGGCCGAGTTAGTGAGTTGCCGAGTTAACAGGTCAAGGTAGTGAGCGACTCAGTGTTAAGTCGTTTGACCGACTTATAGGTAGAGCGGCTTAAGGGGTTAAGGCTTAGGTCGTGGATAGTTGAGTCGGTGGGGTTTTGAGTCGGTAGGGGGCTTAGGTCGGCAGGGTGTGTTATCTCGTGAAGTTGTTAAGTCGTGAGTCGGTATGTGTTCTGGGTTTAGGTCGGCAGGGAACTAGGTCGTGTGACCCTGTGTGTGTGTGTTGTGTAGTTGGGTCGGTATACTAGTTAAGTCGGCAGCGACCTAAGTTAGGTCGGAGGCCTTTGTATCGTGTAGGTCGTTGGGTCAAAGCACTGCCTGTGTTTGAGTCGTATGAGAGTTAGGTCGGCTATGCCGATGAGTCGTGTGGCAGATAGGTCGTTGGGTCGGCAGAGGCTAGTTGAGCTTGTGTCGGTAGGATTGGCTTGAGTCGTGGACGACTCATGGGTTAGGTCGGGGCCGACCTAAGGGGCGACGACTCAGGGGAAAATCAGCCTATAAATAGAGGACTTTGGCTCACTTTTTGGCACCGGTTTTTTTGAAGCGACGAAGTGCTGCCATTTTGAGAGCTCGACTACAACATTTCTTCATCTTCTTTTCTTCATTTCAATCTAGTTCTAACATCCATCCAAGATCGAAGATCGAGATCAAAGATTCAAGGGCCAAAGTTGAAGATCTTCATCCAACGAAGCTAGATTTCATCGTTTTAAGCGAGATTTCGCCGGATCAAGCCTTGATCTTCGCTGTCCAGATCTGTAGTGATTAGTTTTTGAGGTGTTTGGGTGATTTGGTGAGTGGTAGTTATCTCTCACGCGGACCCAAAGGAGTATATTGGATTGGTGGTTTGTTGGAGTGTTGTAGATAGTGATTTTGTGCATTTTCCTTAGATCCAAGTGTAGATTCATTGTTTGTGAAGATGTTTACTTATGCATGTTCATTTATCAAGTATTAGAGACAAAACCCATGTTTTATATTTGATAGATCTATGCTAAAAACCTATGATTCATGCATGTTAGACTTATGCTCATTTATTTACGAAATTGCCATTATAGTTGATATTGCTCATTAGATCTTGTTTAAATGATTGATTGTTTGATTGTATGATTGATTTGATCGTTTCCAAGTTAGCTAGTAGTTGATTTGGAACAAGATGATTGAAGATGATTCGAAAGCTAAGTGGAAAGGTTCTTGAATGGTGAAAGCTGCTTATGGCATATGAAGCGGATGTTGAAGCTCATATGTATGGATTGGATGATGTTGAGGTGGGATTTTGCCATGATGCGAGGAGGCAAACCATGATGTTGAGTTGGGACGGGTTATGATGACGTTCCAAGCACGGGCTACGACGACGTGCAAAGTTATGTTGATAACTCGGTAATGCGATCCGGGTAGGTGATAATGGTTAGCTTGAGAGGCGCTTGAGCTAGTATGGAAATAGTCGTCGAGGAGGATGACTAGGAGGCTAAGATCTTATCGTTGTTGAAGGTTCTAGCATGCTCAAAGCAAGAGTACGTTGGAACGGGCTGCGACGACGTTCCAAGCACGGGCTGCGACGACGTGCAAGTACTTTGGGTAGTTGCGAAAATTCCTAGGCACGGGCTGCGACGACGTGCGGAGTTATGTCTAGAACCGGGGTTACCATTAGCCCTTGACAGGTGGTCATTCAATTAACGGTGGAATCATGGCAATGATAACAGTGATAGCCAGAGTCATGGATGTTTGGTTGTATTATCATTCGGTCTCAAGAGCGGTATTTTCTGGGTGCTTATCTGATCTTGGTTTAGGCCTTGGGGGTTTGTATTTGGAAAGCATCGCCCTTGACTCGAGTGATTATTGCTTTACTTTAATTATCTGCTATATTATGCTTGCTTTTCCTTAGTGTGTATCTGGGGGCTATCACTGTAGAAAGAGGTGGAGTGGGACGGTTTGGTTCCTATTCCTTTTATTCCTTATGCTCTTTTGGTATGTTTGATAGTTGATTTACTACTCACTAAGACTTTGTCTGACTCAAGGTTTTACGTCTCCTCTTATTACCTTGGGCTGTTCATCCATGTTGGGATGGGCAGACTAGGTAGCAGGTGACAGGTGCTGTTCTTGGAGATCTACGCTGATGATGACGAAGACGAGCAGGAGGCTTTGCATATTAGTTTTCTTACTATTTGTACTGGGTGTTCCGCTGCTTGTATATATTCTGAGTGCTATGTAGTGAGGCTTTGATGTATGGATTTGCCTGGATGATTGTATCAAACTACTGTGATGCTTATATGATGATTTCCTGTTATGAAGCTTCACTATATATATATATATATTTCTCTATTGTATCTTATCCAGGCGCTGTGAGTTATGCGATAGAGTTTCTGCGATGCTTATTTTACCCTGACTACTGTCCATGGCTACCTGGCACGCCCTTCAGCGCTCTTTTCTCTTGTTTTGGTGCGAGAGTCATGGACGGTCGTCGCATTTGGTATCAGAGCTTTGGTTAATCGATTTTAGCCAACGCTCGCTGACGTAACTACGTATGAGAGACGTAATTGTATTTTGATGGATGATTACTATATATAATATAGTAGCCTAGAAGGATTTGAACTCCTTATGCAGTTGTTTCTCAAGGTGTTCTAATCATTCTTATTACAGATATTAAGGATGAGTCGAAGAGGGAGACCAGCTGCAAGGGAAAGCCGTGCTACTGAAGGAGCTGTTGATTATGGAACTATGTTCGAAGCGATGATGACTTCGATCATGAGAAGGATACCAGCTCCAGGGCCATCTGTAGATGTTGGAGTTCAAGTCCAAGCTCCAAGACCGGTGGATTTTGCTAAGCTTTGCAAGGATTATACTTCTCTTGGAGGAAAAGCTTTCTTGGGAACGGAGTCGACTATTGAGGTGCAGAGATGGATTGATGCATGTCGAAGGATCTTTGGTGATTTAGGGATTGAGGATGCAACTAAGAGGAAGCTTGCATCGAGACAGCTTCAAGGGAGAGCTGCGGATTGGTGGAATTCTATCACCATAGATACACCAGAAGAAGAGATTACTTGGGAGCAATTCCAAGTTAGATTTGAAGCTAAGTTCATCTCTACGGCTCAGAAGTCTGTCTTGTTTAAGAGGTTTGTGGATCTCAAACAAGGTGGAAGGCCTGTTCTTGAGTATATTTCTGAGTTCGAAGCTTTGTCCAAGTATGCCAGATCGTATATTGATTCTCCCTATCAGAAGAACGAGAAGTTTGTGACCGGTTTGGATGTTTATCTTGGGAGGCAGTTGGTGGATCACTTGGATGATCCGTTTGAGAAGCTTGTGGAGAAAGCTCTCAGGCATGAGAGTTTGTTTCCTAAGGAAAGTTCTGTTGTTGCAGTAACCAGGGAAGGATCTAAACCACAGCGGAGTGAAAATAGGAAGAGGAAGCAGCAGCAACAGAAGGGTAGGGATGGCCAGAAGAAGCCGAAGGGCGAGGTGATTTGCTATAATTGTCAGCAGAAGGGCCATCTCTCAAAGGATTGTAGGAATCCAAAGGCGCCGGCGAAATGCCACAACTGTGATAAACCAGGGCATTTCAGGAAGGACTGTCCAGAACCGAGGAAGGACAGGCAGATTGTGCAAGCTTATGCTTTGGGAGCTGTGCCGTCATCTTCAAAAGCTCCTACTGCTGAAGAGAAGGGGAAGAGTGTGGTGGTTCAAGGTACTCTTTCTATTTGTGGTGTTCCAGTTAGAGTGTTGTTTGATACTGGAGCGTCGCATTCTTTTGTTTGTAATGATTTGGCAGACCGGTTAGGTTTGAGACCAGATATTGTTGATAGACCATTGGTTGTGACTAATCCAGTTGGGGGTTCGTCATGTTTGTGTATGATATGTCGTGGTCTAGTTGTGTCGAGTCATGATTGCTCGTTTGTTTGTGATTGCTTTGTTCTGAACTTTGCGGGGTTCGGAATTATTTTGGGTATGGACTGGCTTAGGAAATATGCGGCAAGGATTGATTGTGAGAGGCTTGAGGTGACAGTCGGGAATGTGGAAGGGCGAAAGGTTGTGATACGATGTAAGCATGAGGAAGACGTCTTCATGAGCTTCATGTATTCGCTGGTTGTTCCACGGGATGAACTGTCATCGGTGCCTATTGTGAATGGATTTGAGGATGTCTTTGACGAAGTCAAAGGGTTGCCGCCGCATAGGGAGATCGAGTTTCGTATCGATCTAGTTGAGGGAGCCAGACCTGTTGTGATGCCTCTTAGGCGGATGGCGCCTAGGGAGCAGCTAGAGTTGAGGGTGCAGGTTGATGACCTTTTGCAGAAAGGATTCATTCGGAGAAGTGTGTCCGAATGGGGCGCACCAGTTGTGTTCGCAACCAAAGCGGATGGATCGTTGAGGTTGTGTGTTGATTACCGTGAGCTGAACAAGGTGACTAAGAAGAACAAGTATCCATTGCCGAGAATAGATGACTTGTTTGATCAGCTTCACGAGGCTAAGGTGTTTTCTCAGATGGATTTGGCAACGGGATTTCACCAGTTGAGAGTGGCGAAGGATAGTGTGCCAAAGACTGCTTTCAGGACACCATCCGGTTTTTATGAGTGGCTGGTAATGCCGTTTGGATTGACTAACGCACCAGCATATTTTGTGGATCTTATGAATAGAGTGTTCAGAGATCAGTTGAATAAGTTCGTGCTTGTGTTCGTGGATGATATTCTGATTTATTCCAGAACTGAGGAAGAGCACAAGACACACTTGAGGATTGTTTTGGGGATCTTACGGAAACATCAGCTGAAGGCTAAGTTTTCGAAGTGTCACTTCTGGAAGAGTGAAGTGAGGTTCTTAGGCCATGTTATCTCGGGAAATGGAATAGCGGTTGATCCCGCTAAGGTGGCAGCAATCCAGGATTGGGTTAGACCTAAGAATGCGTCTGATGTGAGAAGTTTTCTTGGATTAGCAGGATATTATCGTCGGTTTATCAAAGACTTTTCCAAGATAGCTGCACCGTTAACAGGATTGACGAAAAAGAACCAAGTGTTCAGATGGGATGATAAGTGTGAGCAAGCTTTCGTAATCCTGAAAGAGCGACTGACAAGTGCTCCTGTTTTAACTATTCCAAGTGGGAATGATGAGATGGTGGTTTACACCGATGCATGTGGCACTGGACTGGGAGCGGTGCTAATGCAGAAGGATAAAGTTGTTGCGTATGCAAGTCGACAACTGAAGCCGCATGAAAGGAATTATCCGACTCATGATTTGGAGTTAGCGGCAATTGTGTTTGCTTTGAAGATGTGGAGACATTATCTATTGGGAGTTCGATTCGAGTTGTTTACAGATCATAAGTCATTGAAGTATCTATTCTCCCAAAAGGATTTGAATCTTCGACAGCAACGGTGGCTAGAGTTTTTAGCATCATATGATTTTGGTATAGCCTATACTCCGGGAAAAGGTAACGCAGTGGCTGATGCGTTAAGTCGAAGACATGCAGGATTGGGAGCTATGTTTTCAGAATGGAAGAGTCTCGAGTATTTGGCTGGATTTGACTTCAGGCCTAGATGTGAATTGGAACCTGAGATGTTGGCAAATTTATCGATAAGACCTACTCTTGTGGAAAGGATTGGCGAAAGCCAAAAGCGAGACGATAAGCTTGTCAAGATTATCCGAGATTTGGAATCCGGATTGGACCCAGAGAAGGATAAGGGATTCGAGGTCGATCGAGAGGGTTGGCTTCGAAAGCAAGGACGGCTAGTTGTTCCCGATGTAGATGGATTAAGAGACGAAGTTCTGAGGGAAAGTCATCACTCGAAGTTGACAATTCATCCAGGTGGAAATAAGATGTATCGGGACATGAAGAGAGCCTACTACTGGGAAGGTATGAAGAAGGATGTTGGAAATTTTATTTCCAAGTGTATGAACTGCCAGTTGGTGAAAGCTGAGCAGAAGAAGCCCAGTGGATTACTTCAGCCATTAGAGGTTCCTACATGGAAATGGGAGCAAGTGTCGATGGATTTTATCGATGGTCTACCTAGAACCAGGGCAGGGAATGAAGGGATTTGGGTCATAGTAGATCGGTTGACCAAGAGTGCAAGGTTCATTCCTGTTCGATCAACTAGGACTGCATCGAAGCTGGCTGAGCTTTATGTTAAGTGGATAGTTCGATTCCATGGTATTCCGAAGAGTATAGTGAGCGATCGAGACCCATTGTTCACTAGTGGATTTTGGAAGAGCTTCCAGGAGGTTTTGGGAACTGAGTTGTGTTTGAGTACAGCCTATCACCCTCAAACAGATGGTCAGACTGAGAGAGTCAACCGAGTATTGGAAGATCTTCTTAGAGCATGTGTTTTGGACTTCGGAGGATCATGGGAAGATCACCTTCATTTGGTGGAATTTGCATATAACAACAGTTATCAGTCGAGCATTGGTATGGCACCATATGAGGCATTATATGGAAGACCGTGTAACTCTCCGACATGTTGGTTGGAAACTGGAGAAAAGTTGATACTTGGGCCAGAGATGATTCGACAGACTTCGGATTGTATAGAGATCATTCGGCAACGGATGAAGGCAGCCCAAGATCGTCAGAAGAGTTATGCCGATAATCGTCGAGAGGATTTGGAATTCGTCATAGGTGAGATGGTTTTTGTGAAGATTTCTCCATTAAAGAGTGCTATTAGATTCGGGAAGAAAGGGAAATTGACTCCGAGATTTGTTGGACCATTCCCGATTATCGAGCGAATTGGAAAGCTCGCTTATAGACTAGAGTTACCGGAAAAGATGGCGGGTGTGCACAATGTTTTTCATGTATCTTATCTACGGAAGTATGTGCACGACCCAACTACGGTGGTTTCTGCCGATAGCTGTGAAGGTTTAGAGGTTGATCCAGTGGTTAGAAGACCTCGTAAGCCGCTTCGTGTTGTTGAGACCGACACGAAACAGCTTAGGAGGAAGACGATTACGTTGCTCAAGGTACAATGGAGTGATGATGTTAACGACTGTACGTGGGAGGAGGAAGAGAGGATGAAGGCAACTCATCCCGGACTCTTCGAGTTATGGCCCTAAAGTGTCGTGACATCTCATGAATTTGTAGCTTGTTCTAAGTCTTAGAATTCTGCATGCTAGGCTAGAATTGGATGCATGGTTTGTTGATTGCTATGGATGGTAGGCATACAGAATATCTTTGATTGCTGTTGTTTGCTTGGAATTTCGGGGGCGAAATTCCTAAGGGGGAGAGAATGTAACGACCCATATTTTACGTGTCGATAGATCGTAAAATTTACAGGTTGTTAGTGTTGTTTATGTTGTCTCTAGCATGAGTCGTAGGGGGAGTTAACTCGTGTGTTAAGTGTTGAGTCGTGACCGACTCATAGGCTTAGTTGACTTAAGGATTGAACGAGTCACGGCTTATAGGGTTTGGATGAGTTAAAGGGTGGCCGACTCATGAGGGTATACGACCTAAGATTTGTGACCATGTTAGAATCTGACCGACTCATGGGATAAGTCGTGACCGACTCATAGAGGTAGCGACCTATAGATTTGGCCGAGTTAGTGAGTTGCCGAGTTAACAGGTCAAGGTAGTGAGCGACTCAGTGTTAAGTCGTTTGACCGACTTATAGGTAGAGCGGCTTAAGGGGTTAAGGCTTAGGTCGTGGATAGTTGAGTCGGTGGGGTTTTGAGTCGGTAGGGGGCTTAGGTCGGCAGGGTGTGTTATCTCGTGAAGTTGTTAAGTCGTGAGTCGGTATGTGTTCTGGGTTTAGGTCGGCAGGGAACTAGGTCGTGTGACCCTGTGTGTGTGTGTTGTGTAGTTGGGTCGGTATACTAGTTAAGTCGGCAGCGACCTAAGTTAGGTCGGAGGCCTTTGTATCGTGTAGGTCGTTGGGTCAAAGCACTGCCTGTGTTTGAGTCGTATGAGAGTTAGGTCGGCTATGCCGATGAGTCGTGTGGCAGATAGGTCGTTGGGTCGGCAGAGGCTAGTTGAGCTTGTGTCGGTAGGATTGGCTTGAGTCGTGGACGACTCATGGGTTAGGTCGGGGCCGACCTAAGGGGCGACGACTCAGGGGAAAATCAGCCTATAAATAGAGGACTTTGGCTCACTTTTTGGCACCGGTTTTTTTGAAGCGACGAAGTGCTGCCATTTTGAGAGCTCGACTACAACATTTCTTCGTCTTCTTTTCTTCATTTCAATCTAGTTCTAACATCCATCCAAGATCGAAGATCGAGATCAAAGATTCAAGGGCCAAAGTTGAAGATCTTCATCCAACGAAGCTAGATTTCATCGTTTTAAGCGAGATTTCGCCGGATCAAGCCTTGATCTTCGCTGTCCAGATCTGTAGTGATTAGTTTTTGAGGTGTTTGGGTTATTTGGTGAGTGGTAGTTATCTCTCACGCGGACCCAAAGGAGTATATTGGATTGGTGGTTTGTTGGAGTGTTGTAGATAGTGATTTTGTGCATTTTCCTTAGATCCAAGTGTAGATTCATTGTTTGTGAAGATGTTTACTTATGCATGTTCATTTATCAAGTATTAGAGACAAAACCCATGTTTTATATTTGATAGATCTATGCTAAAAACCTATGATTCATGCATGTTAGACTTATGCTCATTTATTTACGAAATTGCCATTATAGTTGATATTGCTCATTAGATCTTGTTTAAATGATTGATTGTTTGATTGTATGATTGATTTGATTGTTTCCAAGTTAGCTAGTAGTTGATTTGGAACAAGATGATTGAAGATGATTCGAAAGCTAAGTGGAAAGGTTCTTGAATGGTGAAAGCTGCTTATGGCATATGAAGCGGATGTTGAAGCTCATATGTATGGATTGGATGATGTTGAGGTGGGATTTTGCCATGATGCGAGGAGGCAAACCATGATGTTGAGTTGGGACGGGTTATGATGACGTTCCAAGCACGGGCTACGACGACGTGCAAAGTTATGTTGATAACTCGGTAATGCGATCCGGGTAGGTGATAATGGTTAGCTTGAGAGGCGCTTGAGCTAGTATGGAAATAGTCGTCGAGGAGGATGACTAGGAGGCTAAGATCTTATCGTTGTTGAAGGTTCTAGCATGCTCAAAGCAAGAGTACGTTGGAACGGGCTGCGACGACGTTCCAAGCACGGGCTGCGACGACGTGCTAGTACTCTGGGTAGTTGCGAAAATTCCTAGGCACGGGCTGCGACGACGTGCGGAGTTATGTCTAGAACCGGGGTTACCATTAGCCCTTGACAGGTGGTCATTCAATTAACGGTGGAATCATGGCAATGATAACAGTGATAGCCAGAGTCATGGATGTTTGGTTGTATTATCATTCGGTCTCAAGAGCGGTATTTTCTGGGTGCTTATCTGATCTTGGTTTAGGCCTTGGGGGTTTGTATTTGGAAAGCATCGCCCTTGACTCGAGTGATTATTGCTTTACTTTAATTATCTGCTATATTATGCCTTCTTTTCCTTAGTGTGTGTCTGGGGGCTATCACTGTAGAAAGAGGTGGAGTGGGACGGTTTGGTTCCTATTCCTTTTATTCCTTATGCTCTTTTGGTATGTTTGATAGTTGATTTACTACTCACTAAGACTTTGTCTGACTCAAGGTTTTACGTCTCCTCTTATTACCTTGGGCTGTTCATCCATGTTGGGATGGGCAGACTAGGTAGCAGGTGACAGGTGCTGTTCTTGGAGATCTACGCTGATGATGACGAAGACGAGCAGGAGGCTTTGCATATTAGTTTTCTTACTATTTGTACTGGGTGTTCCGCTGCTTGTATATATTCTGAGTGCTATGTAGTGAGGCTTTGATGTATGGATTTGCCTGGATGATTGTATCAAACTACTGTGATGCTTATATGATGATTTCCTGTTATGAAGCTTCACTATATATATATATATTTCTCTATTGTATCTTATCCAGGCGCTGTGAGTTATGCGATAGAGTTTCTGCGATGCTTATTTTACCCTGACTACTGTCCATGGCTACCTGGCACGCCCTTCAGCGCTCTTTTCTCTTGTTTTGGTGCGAGAGTCATGGGCGGTCGTCACATCTTCATTTCACTATGCACTGCTTGACTCGAAGTCTAGTTGCCTTTTTTGTGATGATCATCACTTCTGCATTGTGTATATTTTCATTACTTTGTGTATTCATATAGTCTGGTGGCTTCATTATATGATGCATGTTGAATTGTTGTCGATTTTTGCCTGTTAATCTTCACTTGTAAACATATGTTGCCTTATCTTTGCTTACATCTGTTGGTCTGCACATCCATGTTAACTCCTCTGTTTCATTTTTGTTCTTTTGGTTCCACTGCATATATGTGTGCTTGCTATCTCATTGATGCATTTGTTTGTTCATGTTCATTTGGGTTTGCTTTAAGTTACACTGCACGACATATTTATCACTGTCTGCATAGTAGGTTGAGCTGGTACATATTGTTTACTTTGTAGTTGTACATATGCCTTGTACAGATGTTGCATCCCTGGACTTATTGACATATGCATGTCATTTGTGTCTTTGAGCCTTTGTTCAGACCAGTTCATTGTTTTCTCACTGAATTTTTGTCGAGGCTTGTATTTTTGGACTGCACCTGTGTTGGATCCACCTTTAAAGCTTGGGTTTGACCTTGTGCTTGTGTCGTAACATTGTTTTTATTTCACTTGAGTTGAACCCGGCTTTTGATTTGGGTTTGACCTTGTGCTCACCTGTCCTTGTAGATATATCAAGTGTATATATCTATGTGCACGGCCTTATGGCATGTATAGTGATACACTGTGCATGTCACAAGCTGTTCGTGTATGATGAATTCAAAATGAAATGATGACGAACAACCCAAACAACTGAGGCAAATAATATTTTCAAAATTACATTTTATTTCATTGTAAAAATATTTTCTTTTCAACTTTACTGTGCCAGTGCATATTTTTGTAGATTGCTTAGATGCTGGATTCAATTTGGAATGAAGTTAAAAATAAATACGAGTGAATGAGCGATATGTAGCGGGGTGTATTTTTAAATTAGAAATTGCGATGTAATCAAATTTGTATTGTAATTGAAATTGTATATATATAGTGAAAGCTTGAATTTGTACTATTCAAAATTGTAATAAATATTTCTTTAAATAAAATCTCCGTTTGAATTTAAACTCTGTGTCATTTATTTTATTCAGCAAATATTTATTTAATTATGTGAAAAATAAAATAGTGCATTAACAAATACGTTTAAATGAATATATATACGTTTATTATCATCAAACAAAAAATTATATACTCGCATATTCAAAAATCTCCCCCTTTTGATGATAACAAACATATATTTAAGATTTTGAATATATTAAATTTATTTGATCATTAAAAGACTATGTTTGCTCCTTATTTAAATGCTCCCTCTCTACACATGGCTCCCCCTTAATATATGCATGTAAATAAAAATATGCAAATGAGTCTAGATGCAAATAGAAGATATCTGACCTTTATTTGTCAAAATCTTAACTTTTCTCTCCCCCTTTTGTTATCAGCAAAAGAGTAATAGTGTTAGAAAAATAGAGATAAAGCAATAGAAATTAATACAACATTTAAACTCAATCGAATATAAGTATTATATTTCAATAAAAAATCAAACAAAAATTAAAAATACTCTGTTAGACGCATATTCCACTTTAGGGTGATAGGGATAAAGTCGTCATATAAAACCATATAGTTGTGATGATGGTTTTCAACTAGATATGGTCACCAAAAAAAGAGGAAAGACGACGATGAAAACATTTGTTGTGACGCCGAAGGATAAAGCCGAAGTTGAATTCAACGATTGAGGTCAACCAATTTGTTTCAATTCTAAACATTTGTCATCTTATCTTAATACCTTAGCAAGGAAAATGATACCGGTGACTCTTGCCAAATGGAAAAAAGTCGACAAGGACTTAAAGAAAGATTTATGGACTTGTATTCAGGTACGAAAAAAATTCAATTTGGATATTAACTATTAGTACATGCTTTTTCAGGCTGCAAAGTCAATGTGCGTATAGGCTTTTCCTATATTTTGGTAAAAATACATGTTCTATAAAAAATAAGTCCTGAATTCCTAATTAAAAAGTGCATATCACTAGTCGATAAATTATTTAAAGCAAATGAACTGATTTAATCCAATTGATTAATAACTAACCTGATTAGCAGTTGAGCAGATTAGTCATTGTTTTTATTATGAATTGTTAAAAAGTTGATGCATTTAATATTTATCACTTGGAGCTTGTTTGATAAATTATTGTAATTAGTTTTATTACATGGTGAGTCAAACTTTATTGTCTTTTGTATATGATTTCTAAATTGAAGCAATAATATTATAAATTGAATTTAGGGAAAGTTAGCCTGAGTTATTGGTTAGAGAACCATAATCGTTTGTTGTGTGGTTATAGACTCAGGTTGCTTGTTGATTTGGTTGCCTGATACAAGTTGTATGCACTGTGTGCTATGTGTTTTAGTTGTTGTGACATGTTTCTTAACTCAAAAGAACATAAACACCTAAATTTTGTCACTGAGATAATTTGGTAGTTATGCACTTATTTTAGTTAAGATGGCTGACATTTAATTGCAAAGTTTAGTTGCTGAAATATCAATATGTTAGCCTGAACGAGAAAAATATGTCTGTACATATGACATGCTGACCTTGAATATGCCTGTGTTAATATATGTGCTGTGACACGTTTTCTTGATTTCAATACACAAAACAACATGGTTGTAGATTATCATTTCGATAAGTAACTTTTGTTGGCCAGAAACCAAGTGTGTGTATGTTGACTTTAATTATACATATAGTAGCATGTCATGATTTAGCTATACAGCATCATATTCACATAATTTAAAGCTCACAATTGTATGTTTCATGATTTTTAGTTATACACAGTTCTACACAATTTCCTGTAAATATGACACTTCAGTTATACATGGTTATACACAGCGTCATGTTCAGTTATACCAATGTTATGTTGTATTACAATTAAATTTTTGTTGTGCAGACAAGATTCTAGGTGGATGAAGTATACAAGGATTTGTTGATTAAGATGTTGGGACTACGATGGAGAGACGCAAAATCAAGAATGATTTCCACTACAAAAGTAGCATCTACTTGTCCCGACTCTTTCTCTAGAATAGCCATGTTAAAATCGAACAATATAGACAATGTTCAAGAGTGGAATGAATTTGTGAAGGAAAAACTATCGGAGAAATTTGAGGTAATAAGCTGTATTTTATTCATTATAAATTAAAATTAATTTATAGTTTATTAATGAATTTATCCTATGTAGGGAACTAGCAACAAATTTAGAGCATTGAGACAAAAGAATAAAATTCCACACACAATGAGTAGAAATGATTACACACGTTTGGCAGAGGACATGGTAAGAAATGCATGTTTGTTTACAATGATTATATAATTTTTTTTGGTTATTATTATTATTATTTGCAGAAAAAGGAAATTGGAATATCAAATATTAGTAGAGATGAGCTATGGTGTAAAGCCCACATCAACAAAAATGGAGACCCACCGAATTCTGTTATCGTCGACTACATTGCAACGATTTTTTATATTATTATCGTAATTTTTCCACACATTATAGTAGTTTTTTGATTTCTTAATATTGGGTCTAATTTAATTTGTAGGCTAAGATAAGTGAGCATATAGTAATGCTTAGTGCTCTCACAGAACGAATTCGGTAAGTGGAGATGGAGTGTCAAGAGTTTTTGGAAATGAACATAAAGCTAGAGTGAGAGGACTAGGATTTGGTGTTGTACCATATCAAATGGGTTATTATTTAAGTAATTCAAAAAAGGTGTATGCACTGGAAACCAAGTTACTCGCTTGGAGGCTAGGGTAGAAGAACTGACTAATTTGTTCATGACGGTAAGTTATTGTTAATTGGCTATTGTTAATGAATATGTGATATGTGCTTATGAATTACTAAGTGCATGTCTTGTACAATTTTATAGAGTGTGAATAGAAGGCAAAATGATAATGTGGCAGATATGGAGACACCTCATGCAAATAGGCCTCAGGTTAGAACACTTCATGCCTATATTTAAAACTTCATAAACATAACGCCTTCAGTAAATGCAGAGATATCTAAAAGTCTAAGTCCATGTCTTGTACATTTGCAAAGTGTGAATAGAAGGCAAAACAATAATGTGGCGGATATGGAGACACCTTGTGCTAATACGCCTCTAGTTAGAACACTTCAAGCCTATATTTAAAACTTTGTAAACATAACGCCTATAATAAATGCAGAGATATCTAAAAGTCTATGCATTGTGTTCATCTGAAGTATGTACGTACAGCGTTTTGAGAATACTTATCAAATATATTTGTGATTCTAATACCGTCTCCTCTAATATCGAGCTTAGCTCAATTAATAGACCTGAGCTTAGATTAACTACAAAAAGGAGCTATCTAAGCTAGCTCATTTTCGGTTTTTAAATTGAGCAAACTCGGTTTTTAAACCAAGCTTTAGCTCAGTTGCAAAAATTGATCTTAGCTCAGTTTTAGAGCCGAGCAAGCTCAGTTTATAAGATTGATTTTAGCCTCTGTACCTTATATAAAGTCAAATGATTGACTCAATGTCCATAAAATAGCTGAATGACTACAATCCATACTAAAAGCTAACAAGAAAAAGCTTTTTGTGATAAAAGAATGAAACAAACAGTTAAATGGACATTATTTGATATTAAAACCTACGGATTTTGCATCTTATTATACAGGCATGACCAAATACATCAAATTTTTCTCTGATTTTTTTCCATTTCTCGATTATACCCACACGTCTACAAATTTAGTGAGAAGTTTAAAAAATGTTAAATTGAAAATAAATATTTATATATTTGTTAGTCATCTTCAATTATTAAAAATATTCAAATTACATGACATTGGCCATGGCATACAAACACTAAAGTATCAATGCTATAGATTTAGACTAGCCACCTTGTCTCTAATCTTAGAAATATATATCAATGTGAAAGCTGCAACGAAAGCCTAATTCCACCAAAGTAGATGTAATTTTAGAAGAGCCTTCCTTTAGTGAAACAGTAAGTGAAAATTCTAATGTACATACAAGTGGAATTCCATCAATAGACAGATGGTAATTTACCCCTTAAGGGGATATCCTTCTATCAATGATAGGAGTGTGGATAAGGTTAATTTCCAATTTGGGATAAAAAATGAATATCCATCCACCAATACTGCGCCTATAAGATTAGTTTAAATTTTAATTAACTATCCTAGTTGCATCTACGTTGGGAGTGTACATCATATTTTGCTGCTTTTCTACTGCTGACCAAAATAGCATAACTTTTCTTATTTGGTTGACATTTTACTATTTGGAAAATCTTGTAGCAATAAATTATTTTATACCGCCATCAAAACCGAGTAATTTAATTTTACGCGTAGCAGTATATTTGGTTGGGCAATTTTTAGATCAGGTAAAAGACAAGATGAGTTTTGGGGTGTACGTGCTGTGCTCCTAAAACATAATAGATATTACTATACAACAAGTTGATAGTGGAACATGTAACGACCCGTTAAATTAATAATATGTAATAAATTAGATTAGTATAATTTCTAATTTGTTAAGGAATAAATGTAGAAATTTGGTATAGTAGTTGCGTAACTTAGTGTAACAATAAAACATTATGACAATAGGTTTGGTTAATGTAGATGGTCACATTTTGTTGAAAGTTAGTGATAAGAAACGAATGAAAGTTGAATTTATAAAAGTTAATATAAATATTAACTTTAATAGTATTCATGTATACAAAGATGCAATAAGTGTAGATAGTAAAATTCAATGTCTGTAGAAAAAAAAAATCTAATAGAAACATAAACTTTAATTATATGAGAAAGAGTATAGATCTGAACAAATATATGAAGATTCGTAAGAACAGTGTATGTAATCAGTTTGGTTATTAATATTTGAAAGATAGAGATGTGTAAATACGTAAATGAATTTATAATGGGAAGAAATGGTAAGAATGAAAATATAATAATAAGCAGTTGATTCAATTAAGGGAGTTAATTATAATAAATGGTCATTTAATAAATTTAACGTTCTGTGAGAAATCATAATAATTGTGTAAAATTAGTACAAGTTGGAAATGCATAAACCTTAATAAACATTCTAACTTAATAAATTTATTCAAATGTGGGAATTAGTTATAAGCGTGTAATTATGGGTATGATAACAATTAGTATAAAATACCCATATATTGGAAACACATTTGTAAAGCATAATTAATTGAGTTGGTGAATTGGGAATGAATTCAAAGTATATGAACATTTATGTTATATAAATAAGAATTAATGCAGTAGCTAAATTTGTGAAATCTAAATCTATGGAACAAAGGGTGTAAGATCTTTACTGATGGAAATTAACGTTACAGGTAGTGTAAATTCCTATTTTAATAAGACTATGGGTCATAGTAAAGATTTTAAATCAAGATTTAGCTACGTGAATAAAAAGAATGAAGGTAATTGAGTTATTGCAATTAAGAAAATTTAAACGTTTATTAATACGTTAAGTAAAACTTAAGTTGGGATTTAAAATATTTGTGTATATAAATTTCATGCATTTGGCTATAGTGGATTTAATAATAAAAATGAAACGGTGAAATCAAATGGATATAAAGATTTCAATTATACCTTGAAATTCATATTCACCATAAAAGGTTAATTGGAACCAAAGTAGTTAATATAGGAATCAAGCCTTATTTATCAATTTGGATTTATTGCAATAGTTAATTCCATAAAATAAAGTTAAAGCTAATTCAAATTTAGTTGGACCATTGTTGATATAACTTTAGAAAGCAAGATTTTATTTATAATTTGAATATTAAATCCAACAAAGGGTATTTACTACAAATAAAATAGAATTAAATGTAAAATATTACGTTATTGAATTTAAAATGGAATTTGTAAACAATTGAGTGAATTTAATAAATTTATCGAACTTATAATGTTGAATTCATTAAGATTGGAATTAATAATAGTTAAGAAAAATGAGGGGATAATAATTTGAAATCATAGCAATAGATATTAATGTAAGGTTACCTTAAATAAGTTAAGGCAAATCAATGGAAGATACCTTTATAATACGATGATTGTGTGTAAAGGAAATGGGAATAAAAGTTTATTAATAATTTGGAATTTAATGTATGGTAAAAATTTTATTTGCAATAAAATGAGTTGGAATGGAAATCAAATCTATTTATCTAATTGGATTCAAGTTGAGAGTATAAGAGTATAAGACTTAATAATTAAGTTTTGAGAATAAAGATTTTATGTCCAAATAATAAGAAAGTGCAGATATTAACACTGCAAATTGATATATTTATAGATTTTAATTCACATCCAAGCTTGCTAAATCATTTGGAATTGATTGGATTATATAAGTAATGAAATTTGACCAATATTAGGGGTTGATAATAAGGTGTGAATGGAAATTTGATTTGTTATATTAAATGAATGGGATTCAAATTTATTGGAAAAGGTAAATGGATATTTGGTAATAAATATAAACGGACTTCAATAGTGAATTTAGTTAATTTGAATACATAATAAATAATGATTTAATGGAAACATATACTCTGTATATATCTATAAGATTTGAGTGGAAATAATATATACTTAGAAATGTGGAATTTAGAGTCTTACAACAATTATTAGGAGTGATATAATTAGTACATTCAATCAATATGAAAACATTGCAATAGATGTAAATTAAGGGTTGTGTTAAATAAAGTAATAAATGGGAAATAACGTAAATGTCTGCATAGTATGGTGATTTGTAATTATTACGTTAATTTAAATTATCGTTCAGCGCGTTTGTTTATCAGATCCATCTACTCTAATTCTAACCTATCTATATAAACCCAAATATTAAACCCTAGCCTCCATTCTATGCTCATTTGTTGTACGTTCATTTCTTCAATTCTTTCTCTTCCTCAATGGATGCAAATTTCAGATCTAATTTCAAACCAAATCAAAAGCTAAAAATTTAAAGTCTTCGGAAAATTAACAAAAAATTATGTGTTATAGATTTCATCGATACGAATCTGCATCTGCTGTTCGCTTTCCAAGATGGTGACCGGATTTACCAGAAATCACGGTCAAACCTTGAATTTCGAAACCCTAAAGGTTGAATTGGGGCTTTTTGATTTCTTCATCTTTTTGCGAAATTGGAACATGGGTTTGGTGAGATTAGTCACTAGGGGTGCACAGGAAACGCTGACATGGCAAGTGGTAATAGGTAGGTTTATTTTGTTTGAATTTAATTTAATTTTGATTTTTCGAACACGTTAATACATTTAACTTCCACATACGAACTCCGTTTCACACGAAATTTCTTTTGATCGTAATTAAATTTCAGATCTGTTGGCGCTAGTTTGGATAGATTTGGAGACCGTCGAATTTTGGGTTTAAATCGGATTTAAATTCGATTTAAATTCAAAAGGTGAGTGTTTTAACCCACTCACAACTACTAGAAGCTTTTATGTTTGTTAAATTAATTTTAGAAATGAATGAAATTTATTTATGAGTATTTGGCATGTTTATTTCATTCATATCTGCTGAATTGCATTTATTGAATTTAACTGTTAATTTAATATATTTATTGCGTATTAATTGATAGTTAGAATTTATTTATTTGTATATGAACTGCTAGTTAACAGTTATATAATTTATTACTGAATATAAACTGTTAGATTAATAGTTGTTAAATTTAATCTGAATAAAATTTCCAGTTATTACCTGTTATATATTATCAAATATAAATTGTTATTGATTGATATTGCTTGATGATTGGTGATTGGATGATGGGTGATGTTGATGGATGTTTTATTGTATATCATTTAATTGCAAATTATCATGCATATTTCCTTTCATTCGGGATTGTGGTTTGAAATGATATACAACCGCAAAATTTTATATCTTTTAAATTGCGGATTGAAATGATAGATATCCGTATCACTTGACCATAGGATAGAAAATTATATACAGGCACCGCGGTCTATATATAACTATTTTTATGTGATTTCTATGGTTTGGATGTGATACGATTTATAAAAATTAAATTTTGATATTTTATAAATATTATTCTTCCATTTATATATATATATACATATGGAGTAAATTTTTAATATGAAATGTATACGAATCCCTTTAATAAAAATGGAAATTTTAGGAAAATAGTGTTTGATAATTTATACTGTATGTTAAATGTTTAAATTTGGAAATTTTAAGATATAACTGGATTTTTCCAATATAAGTATAAAATGAATATTCTAGTATAAATTAAATTGAAGAGATATTTAATTGCTAGAAATTGGGAGTTGTTTATGAATTTATGTGAATATTCAAGACTAAATAATAAACATCAAATTTGTTGAAAAAAAAATTAAATTCCATCTTTAGTTTTGAATATTAATACTCCAAATTATTTATACACATAGAAATTTAAGGGGTTTTAGAACTTAAAGTGATTATGGTTTAAACTTTAATAAAGGACCATATTTGTAAAGCCATGTAAATTATTTTCTTTACAAAGTAACCATAAAGTTAAATCACTTATTTTATATATTGTTGAATATCCAAACCATTTAGTTTTGAAAGTAATGGTTTTAAAAACTATGAATTTCGAAGTATTATGTTGAAAGTTAATATTCAAATATTTGGTTGCAAGGAGTTATAAATTTTAAAAGTGGCATAATTTTTGGAAAAGATTTATATTTGGGAAATGATATCATTGATTTGGGTTTTATAAAAATAATATCAAAATGAATCGTTTTGGGTTTTAAAGAAGAAATGATATCGTAATATTATGGTTTTGAAATGGATTATATTCTGGTTTTAAAGTATAAACTATTTTTAAATGACCGCGGTGTTATAATAACGATGGGTTGGCAAAGAGACCGGGATCGGATATGGACATACTCTCTGTCGATACCGAAAACCACTTTGACTAACCGTGTACGCGGTGGAGATTCCAGAATGAAGTAGGTTGGTGGCGACGTTTCTTGTAAGGTAAATACGTGGACCCAACTCCCGTGAGTTGGCATAAGGTGGCTAAAACAGGAGCGATTGATGGGTTAATGAGGTCATTCCTCTGATCGGACACTCCTCTTCGATATTATACTTTGACTTTGGATTGATTCAGTGGCCACTTCTATTTTGATTTTGGGGGAGTTTGTTCGAGGTGGGCGGTAGCTGCGGCTACGCGTTACCATTGACCCGGAAGCGTAATTGGTATATCTACCCTGGCATTGCCTAGTTGTGCCGTGTCACCTACCCTATCGCGCCTTGTACGAGTTTGGATTTCTCCCGTAGCCCGTGTGGTATCCTCTGGTGGCTTCCCGATCAGGAGGGACTATGATATTGGATGGACTACTGGGACTATTACGTGTTAAGGTGGAAAATGTAAAGCCTTAATGCTATTTAAAAGTACGTTTATTTTACTATAGACACTATTATAATAGCGCAATATACTACATAGTAAATAGTTTAACGGATCCTTAGGAGATGTAAATCCCGAACATCTTTTGAGTTATTGCACTCGTATTTATTTTTGTTAATTTAACTCACATAAGATCTTTTAGTTCTGACTCGAGTGTTTTTGTCTTTTCAAATACGCTCGGGTCAGTCCGAGCGTTTCAGGATCGAAGACTTTAGCTTTGGAGGACGAAGACGAAGAATTTGTATTATTATTATTTATAGTATTGCACTACACTCACACTGTTACGCTGCATTGTTATTGGTATGTGTAACTCTGATATGTATTATATAAATGTTTGTAAACAGTTTTATAAACTGTATATTTTCTTATTATATTTTATCCTTCCGCTGTGAGATTCTATTTGTTTATTTCTTCTTTGTTTTTTTTCTTATTTACCCCATAACAAATCCGCCCTTCCGTATGGTTTGAATCGGCATGTGTGTCGGTTTAAAGTGTGCGAGAAGGCGGGATGTTACAGAACATACAACTCAGTCGCTAGCACAAGGGCAAGCAAGATTGGAAGTCCAACAAAATGAAAGGAGTTACACAAATGGAGTGGCATAAATAATTCTTTATGAAACTAAATATAATATGTTAATTCTATGTTTATTTATTTGGAAATAAAAAAATTAACACAATACAAATATGAAGTGTTTTTTTTAATATTGATTTTGATGTATGCTTAAAAAAATCAAATTCAATGACTTTACCATCTGTCTTTTACAGTTTGATTTATTTAACAACTCCAGCGGATAGATTAAAATGTAATTTAACTTTTGTAAATTGTTACAACTCTTATAGTACATATCCACCTGTAGGAATTAACAGTAGATATCCTTGCATATATATTTAATGAGTTGGATGCTTTAAGCCTAAGTTGTTAGTCAATGAACTATTTTTTTAACGAGTTAGACATCATTATAAATTGGCTTATTTATACATGCCAACGAACTATTTTTTGTTTGCTTGCAGTCACAACGTGATAGTAACCAATATGCAAGCTTAGTGTCACCAAAATCAGGAAACTCGGGATGTTTTAGAGAAAAGAAAGTCCATGCTATTGAGTTGGCAAATGAACGTAGTTGCGGAAGGGATGATAGTGAGCACTGATCCTGATGCTTCGGTAAAGTTTGTAAATCTTGGACCAGATGCTTGGAAGGTATGGATGCATGTGGCGGTGGAACTAAAAGCTATTTTATTTAGGTCGAATTCAGAGATGTTCACTATTAAAGAGGCCGTTGGATCAACTGTTGCTTGGCACAAAGACTTTATTTCCTTGGCCTAGTATATATGTGTATTTTGGTATGTGTTGGCACTTAGAACTTTATATCTATTTTTTGATTAGTTATTATGTGTCAGTGCTTTTTGGAACTAGCTCTTATGTATATATTTTAGGATTATATGTGTAGCACGTTAAAACTCTCTATGAATGTAAACTTATATATCCTTTTGAAATGTGTTGGAAGTTTGTGAATGTGGTTTTATTTAGTCTTCTTGTATGTGTGATTTTGGTTGTTTTATGATAATATTTATTAGTTATTACATATTGCTACGGGTGTACAGTATGAAAGTTCATGCAAGTTGATTTTATTTTTGCATTTATTTCGCAACGGTTTAAAATAATTGCAAAAAATGAAAAGACAGTGGACAATGTTTGTTGTGGATGGAGCTTACTGCAACGATTTATGCCTGTTGTAGTGAAGGCCTATTACAACAGGCTCGGCTAGTTGTGGTTGTGGCATATTGCAAGCAGCATTAAGCGTTGTAAAAGACTCTACTACAACGGCTGATGCATGTTGTAGTTGAGATCTATTACAATGGGCTGGACAAGTTGTAATATAATGTACTACAAAACAAAATGGTCCATATCTACAATAGGCATTAACTGTTGTAAAAGACTCAATTGCAACAGGCTTGTACCGTTGTAAAAAATCAATTACAACGACTCATAACCATTGTAAAAGACTCTATTGCAATGGCTCTGCACCGTTGTAAAAATGTTTACTACAACGTACCATTACAATGGTTTTAAACCATTGTAAAATAATCTGGGTCTATTACAACATCGCATAAGACAACGGGCGCTGGCCCATTACGAAATACCTATTACAATGGGCATTGCTCATTGTAAAAGGGGTATTTTGTTGTAGTGAAAATATTGAAAAGGCTAGCCAATTATAGGCATGTCAATAGGTCTAAAGCCTACATTCAATTTTCATTCCTTTCTAAAAATCAACATTCACTCCAAAAACTCGTCGACTCCAACCATAAGTTTGTACTCATTTTTCTCACATCAGAAAAACGGTCACAACCATGGATGTCCCGAGACCCAATTCATCTATTTTTGAAAAATCGAGCATAATGGACATTGCATCAATTAAAGAATAAATATTTAAATTAATCATTTAAATATTCATTCGTTAAATTGTGGGTTGTTACAGATATCATGTAGAGCATTCTGACATTATTCTAACAGCAAAAGGCATTAAGAAATTAGTCGACGTTGTTTGTGTTTGAGTTATACCAATATAGTAAGTTTGCTGATAGATAGCAAACAGTTGTCAAATTTAAGAATTCAGAGATTTGGCTTCAATTTTGATGTTGGTGTATCATCATGATGTTGAGTTATAGCTAAGATCACTAAATGTTTGTCAACTGGCTCTTTAACACGAACAACATGAGAGACGTTCATTTGTTAGCGTTTTTTCTACATAACAATTGGTGGGAAAACAAACTCGGAACACAACAGACCATGTGGGATGTATATGTGTTGTTGATCCATGTTGCGTAATAAACGAGTAATGATATTTGTTTCTATCACAAGGACATTAGCAAGTAGGATATAACCGTAAACCACTTGATGAGTATTACTGGGATAGAACATGTAAATCGCTCAGTTAAGGAATGTGGGCTCACTAAGGGACTAAATCTTAAAAATGAAAGCAATATGGGATCAAATGGATCAATCTGGTATGGTTGTTATTGTTGTTTAGCGCATGTAAAGCACTTGATAAGAATGGCTTAAAATGATTTATGTCTTATAACTAATGAATTCTAATACATCAATACATACTTTGAGATTTTTGTTGTTCAAACAGTATTATGCAGAGTTACCATGCAAGGGTATCTAATAGGAAAACTCTTGCATGATCACTTGCGCAGGATGTCTATAAGTTACGGATTATACCAAATGTTAAGACGTAAAACACTAAATGAGTAATGGAATAGCCTAAGAAGAGTGACTAGAGGGGTCATGCAAATCCTAGAAGTCCCGTCGATGCTCGAGCAAAGCTGGGCACTGGAAGATTAGATCGGTGCAGAAACAAAGTAATTCGGATTTCTTAAAATCCCCATTTTACAAGAGTATCCAGTCTATAATAATAATACTAAAAATTCAGTATAATGTTAAGATAACAATATCAAGAGGATAGAGATAGAGAAGGTTCACATTTGGAAACCCGGATGAATACCAAGCCTATTTGCTCTGTCAGCTCAAGTTTTGGGCTTTCATATAAACAAAAAATTGTACGACCCATGTATTTTTTGAAAAACAAATAATTGGAAAATTGTGTTAACATACAAAAATGAAAAACAAATTTATTTTATTTGTTGTGTTTTGAGTACTAAAGGCATAGAAAATGATCCATCCCTCCGCCGTCCCTCCACCCATTCCGTTATCCTACCGTCCCCTCCATCGTCCCTCAAAAATCGTTTATTTTTCTCATAATTTGTAATAAATATTGAAAATGAAAAACTGAAAAGCAAAATTCCATTCAAACATAAAAAATAACTTAACATACACCATTATTTTGTTGAGAAAATATATTACTAAATTATCCTTCTTAATTTTAGCCTTTCTATCATGATCCGTCAAATTAAAATAGTAAAATAACGATATGATCAAATTTGTACATTTTTCATGAAGAATTTATTGAGTTGTTTTACAATGAAACCTAAAATATCAATTAATACAACTTCCATAACTAATTGCTCTAATATAATAATATTCAATTTTTTTTATAAAATTAGGGTTAATCTCGTTGAAATTAAGATTTTATTTTAAATAATATTAAAAAAAATCATATTGTTGGTGCAAAAAATTAAAGTTCATTTTGTTAAAGTTTTACCTTAATTTAATGATAGGGATTTCTTGTTTTGTGTAACAAGTTTTAAATATTAACTTAGAAGATGGTGAAGTTGAAAACAAGGGTAGTTTTATCAAAGAGATGGTGTATGGAAAGTACATTATGGTGTATACCAATATATTATATTTTCCAGTGTATATTAAGAAATTATCGGTGTATGAATAGAATTATTCAAAATGAAACCAACATACCTTTGTCGCATTAGTGCCATTATAAGAGTACATATTAGAATTTCTAAGAGTATAATTTCATCAGTTTTCATTTGTTTGATTGTGTATGAATGTAAATAGCATTGCTTATGAAAACAAAATGTCTAATTTGACCAGAATTTATTTATTTACTAATCTAGTCAAGATTACAATAAAGAGAGGACCTTGCTAATTTCTACCTAACATTAACTAAGAAGAAAGGCAAGAAACATCCGGATAAACTACACCATCTTTCTTTCCACTAGCATTAAGACAATAACTTTTCAAATCATATCCAATAGTCGACGTAATTTTAACATTTTCCATAGTAATTCCTTGACAACCTTTTTCTTTACTACATGCAAGTTCAATGGCAGAAACATCCCCTTTTGCGTTTGAGCTCCCTTGCGCTCCTATAAACGCCACATCCTCAACTTGTACATTAGATGTCTGTAACATAAATTCAAACAAACATAATCAATGTAAGCATATTCATTAGAAACTAAGCACAAAAATAATTGATTGTTCGTATTAGTACCGAGTTTCCACAACCATATCTTCCATTACAGTAGTACTGATCAATTACTATAGGTTGATTCACCGAATCGAAAGAAATATCTTGGAAAGATATGCCTCTAGCATAACCAGAACCTCCCTAAATGAAGTTTTCAACTTGTAAGTTTAGTCTGAATTAGTAAACAAAAACGATCTAGTGTTGGTCAAATAAACCACATAAGCATACCTGCCATGTTTTAATTCTAGCACCAAACATTGCATTGTAAAAATGGCACTGTTGAACCGTAATATTCTCTACTCGTACTGCTTCTCCATCTTTTCCCAAGCTCCCAACGCTGGCAATTTATAAAATACTATAGTAACAAGTATACATAAAGAGAAACATGTTAGTGAGCAACCTGTGTATAGCAGTTTAATCTTATTTGAAGAATTGTATAAATGTACAATAATAGTTTCTCTTTTAATATATTTTGTTTGGTTTGGGATTTCCAAGTCCAGGAATTTTTGAAAGTATAGATGATTCAATTTTCTAATTGTGTTTTTAAAATTTTATGTATTTAAACAATAGAAATCTTAGACACTGAACTTTCTTTAAACTTGTTGGCGAGCAACTTGTGTATAATCTTTATAAGCAGTTAAATAATGTTCCAAGAAGTGTATGAATGTAAAAAACAATTTCTCTTTTAATATTTTTTGTTTTGTACTGGATTTCCAAAAGTCCTGGAAGTTTTGAAATTCTAAATAATTCATTTTTCTAATATGTTTTTAAAATTTTAAAATTCTACGAATTTCGAACGTTAGAAAATTTGGGATTGAACAGTCTTTAATGTTTACATAAATAACATAAGAAAATGTTTATGGATATATCAGTTGATAAATGATATATATAATGTAATTTGTTCTTTATCAATAATTTTGTTTAACAGATCCTTTTCCTAGTCAATGATAAATGTTACCCAATTTATTTTTTCTTTTACTAATTGTCAAATATAAAAATACACTATAAAGAGAAAATAGATTACCTAATGCCATGACCAGGGCCACAATTTATATTGCTAATGTTCAAATTGGAAGTACCAGAAAGAATGGCAATGCAATCATCACCTGCAATTGTGCAACTCAATTGTCTATTATCAGTAGAGAATCAGAAATTCAATTTAAGAAGAGCTTAAACCAATAAGGTGGGTTTTTTATATAAATTTTATATACATTAAATCATAAAATTCATTAAGCATAAATTATTTGAAGTGTGTGTATGTGTTTATTTGACACAAAGAACAGTAAGTTATCTCATCGTCTCGATAAGTAATAACTAGACTCATCACATTACAATGGGAAAATTAGCAACCGTCGCATTTTAAACCCATTCTTTCTCTATTTATTAGAACAAATTATGAGCTTGCATAGATCAAATATATCTTTTGTCCACATGGAAACAAAAACATCAATCCGTAGTGGCATTTTATACTATTATTTGATATGAAAATTATATTTATTGTTTCAAATTATGCTATGAAAAATAATCATGCATGCATTTTATATTTTGGACAAATAAAACAGTAAGAAAACATATAAGTTGACAATTTGCCTATTTTAATTTAATACCATATTTGGTATGTAATTGTTGTGTAATACACTTAATTAGTTTGTAACCCGTGCGATGCACACGGTAAGGATATTAAAAAGTAATATTTAAATTTTAGTTATTGTTGAAAATTGAATTTTTTAAGCACAATATGATAAACTTGTTGAAATAAAAAAATTATAATTTAAAATGACATAGAATACTCAGATGTAAGTTAAATGGTCGCTACTATATATACACACACACACACATAACTATTATTATATATGTAAATAGTTGATGCTATGTGATACAAGTATTTTTATATGAACTGGTGAAAAATTTGAATTTTCCATTTCTATTAATATGAATATTGTATATATAATTTCAATGATTTACAATGGAATAATGAATATTATGTAATTGAATATATTTAAACATTTTAAATCAGTGATCAGCTTAACTAGTTAGATATATGGAGCTGAATATTAGAAAGGAGAGAAAAAAATGAGATGAGCTTTGTTGTAGTTGTAGTTGAGAAAATTATCTTACGATCAACTTATTTGAAATGAACTTTTATTCATTATCTGTAAGTTCAATTAGTAAACCTTTTTTTAGTAATTAATCATAAATTTCATGTTATTGTAGGAGTGTCATGTTTACAACTTCAATATTTGCAAAAAAAAATGTTGCGTTAATTTGAATTGTGAGTTCGATAAGTTTTAATATCATGTTGAAAATGAGAATGTCGAGATAACCTAATTTGCATTAGAGTAATCCGTGCATCCACATCCCAGTGTTGTAAATTATAAATTATCCTTTAAAAGTTGCAAAAAAAAGAAACTTTTTTACTACAAATGTATGATATTATTTTGAGATAAATGAATTATACATTAAAAAAATATTATTTTTTATGTTCACATTTTATGTTATGCGATCCATATATCTTTATATATATGAATAAAAATAACAATTTTATCATCTTTGCGCGCGTGTGTGTTGTAGGCATACTTAAATCGATATATATATTTTAAGATTTATTAGATAATTATTAAATTTTAGTAAATTGAATTTATTCGAATGATTTAAAATAAAGATTACATAATTGGTTAAATACATGTATATGAGGAAAAAAATATTAGAAGAGAATTGTGATGGGTTTGTAAGTAACTATGAGAATTTAAAATATAGGTGTTTAAAGTTAAAAATATAATTTTTCAGTGCAATACATGATAAATTCATTGAGATAAACGAATTATAAAATAAATTTGTTATTGTTGTTGATGTATATAATTTATGCTATGTGATTTATATATCTTTATATGAAAATGAAACTTTTTGTTTCACCACATTGTTGATCCTACTATGGTATATTGTTGAAATTTTCATATTTTAGAATTTACATGATGTATCGAATGTTAGACAATTGAGTTTATCAAATGGTTTAAATTTTTAATTACGTAATTAGTTTAATTGTATGGACTTAAATGTAAAATATTAGAAGAGAATTAAGAAAGCATTTGTGAATAATCTTAGAAAATTTTAAAAGTATGTATTTGATTATAAATTACCATTACAAGTTTAGTAGATTAATTATGAAGTGATAAATTACAAAAATTTAAAATTAAAACATCGAGAGAAAATTGATGAGAGTAAAGAAAACTCATACAATTAATGGGAGAGCTTGAATTTCTTCTGCTTTACTATTATTTAATAGATTATGTCACTTAATGTAACTATACAAACACGCGTATGTAAGTAAGCGTGTGTGTGTATGGCTGGTGCTATAGCTTTGGTTGGCCTAATCAAAAGGTGGAAAACAATGTGAAAATTTACGAAGTAAAGGAAAAAGGTAATGGTGAAATACAAGATAATATTATTGTTGCCAATCTACCTAATTCAAACCTGGGGTTTTACTCCTTTATTTCAAAACACACCACCATCCAACCTAAGAAGCAATTTATAACTAAACATGTAGCATATTATTTTTTGTAGTCATCGCTACTGGAGATTGGTTCCCTATTCGATAGCCTTGCTCAACTACCCTTGAAACCGGCCTTGTGTAGCCTTGCTCAACTATGCATGTATGTATTTGTATGTGTGTGTACATACGTGTATATGCATATATGTATATGTGTGTGTGTATACAATTGTGTGTATACACTTGTGTGTATATCAATGTTATCAAGGCGCACGTCGAGATGCGCCTATGCTGAAAGAGGACTTAAACGCACATTGTGAACTTTTTTCAGTTTGAGTGCGCCTTTTTTTCAAAGTTTAAATTTAAATTTACAAAATAATTAAATAAAAAATTTAATAGTTAAATGAATTATAAAATATGGTTTAAAATTTAAAATTTAGTTAATAAAATATTTAAAATGTTCGAATGAATTATAAAATATAATTTTAAATTTAATTTGCAGTTAGTAAAATAGTAGATCAAACTTGTATAAAAGTCAATAAAAGGCTCATGGCTCAAAAAAGCCCAAGGCTAACGCTTGTGCATTTTTGCGCCTTAGTGCCTTAGCTACTTTGGTATTTATCTCTATGTTCATGCATAAACTTAGTATTATACTTTTTGAAATGAAAATTCTTTACAATTCGTCCTCAAGCATCATATCTTCTTATCCGAAGAATTGAACTAAAAGAAATGATAAATACCTGTTGCAATAAAAGCATAAGTAACTTGAACATTTTGAGACTCTGAAATCAAGATTCCATCAGTGTTTGGACTGTCTCCAGGAGCTGTTATGTTCAGACTGTTCATACTAACGCTGGAACATTGGTGAATAGTCAAGTGCTTAGCAGCACTGTCTACAGAATTTATGTTGTTTACAATGACGTTTTGGCAATTCATTATATTTAATGACTGTATAATAATATAAATAATAAGTTAGTTTCCAATCTGATTAGCAGTTAAGTAATAAATTCAAAAGAGGCCAATACTTACGTATGGAGCATTATCACATCCCTACGTAGATAGTATAAAAGTCAGATGCAATTAATCATACAAATAGAAGTAAGTATATATATAGACACACAATCAAATATTGATAAACTTACTCCTTTTTTCTTACAGGCCCACCATGCTTGACCTTGTCCATTAATGGTTCCACCACCATCAATTAAAAGACCATTTAAACCATGTAATGTGATCCAATGAGGATCAGAATTCGACGCCACGCCATTATATGCAATTAGTGTTCCAGCAAGCTACAATTCAAATGTATGTTATTGTATTTTGATCATATGCATTCTAATAAAATTTTGTAAGAAGTTGAATATATTGCCTGAAAATGCAATTTTGATTTGCATGGACCTTCAAAATAAATCTTATTTAACAAAAATGTTTTTAAGGATGGAATTAAAAAAATGGGATTGTATCCATCAGCACATGCTGCTCCCCATGCTTTTAGAAATGCCTTCAACATACATAAATTGTTATTATCAGTCAAAAATAGTTGGACATAATTTATATGAAAACATCGTAAAAAAAATTATTTCTAAGTGTAAATATATACTTGGCTATCATCTGATTTAGCATCTCCTTTAGCTCCAAAGTCTACAACGTTGTAAATTGCACCATTTGCACCAAATATTACACTTCTCATACAAAAGAGCATTATCATGCTAGCAATAAAATCCTGTAATATAGATGGCATTTTGCTAATAAAACATAGCTAGTGTAGGATTGTATACAAAATCCCTGACAGCTAGTAGTAATTCTCACCATATCACCTTTGTTGAATTAATCTTCAAGAGTGAATATCATGAAGCAATAAGAAAGATGAGGTTTTGAGTTAAGCTTCCACAATTTATAAGCAGCGTAATGTCGACCATATAGTATTTTCCAACTATGTTTGTAGATACTATAATTTAAAAAATATTGTTAGTTAAATTTGATTTTTAATAAACAAGGTATCTTGGAATTTTTTTTGAAACAATTGAAACCATATTAAGAAATATATATTTATTACTATGCAAATTTGACACCTATATATAAATGAAATTATATATATAAGTGCATTGCAATGAAATCACTGCCAATAATGAAGTATACTGTTGTGACAAAAAAAAATTGTATTCTTGTTACCTGATTTGTTCAACATTAATAAAAGTAATATGTATATTACTCTCTTTCAGTTAATAAATAAGGTAATATGGAATAATTACTTAACAAGACAAGACCACACTAATAAATAATTATTTATCGTAGCACTATTAATAAATGAGATTATCTGATTGCATTTTTATAAAGTGAAACACAAATTAATGATTATTGTATTTTATTAGATAATGTTATTATAGTTTTTCATTTATGTTTATTTAAATAAATGTTATTATTGGAACTGGAGTAAAATTAGTATAATGAAATTACCGCTATGTAGTAATTATGTAAATATTTTTAAGAGATTTAGACATGTTGTTCTATAATATTGATTCTTATTCCCAAGTGCGAAAATCCACGGTCTTGCGCGGATTTCCGTCCCATCAGTCTTTGTAACTTCTCGAATAAAGTTATTTCTAAGATTTTAGCTAGTCGTTTAGCCCCTATCCTTGAACGCATTATCTCTCCCTCTCAAGCGGGGTTTGTTAAGGGACGTTTAATCACGGATAACGTCCTTCTCGCTCAGGAACTGATCTCCCAAATAGATCGGAAAATTAGGGGTTCCAATGTGGTGTTCAAACTAGACATGGCTAAGGCCTTCGATCGCATGTCTTGGTTTTTCATCTTAAAGGTCTTTAGGGCTTTCGGGTTCCCGGAAACCCTTATTGACTTAGTATGGCGGCTCATCTCGAACTGTTGGTACTCTGTGCTCATTTACGGGTCTTCTGCTGGGTATTTCAAGGGAGGTAGGGGTCTGCGTCAAGGAGACCCACTCTCGCCTTGTCTATTCGTCATTGCGGCGGAGGCTTTAATTCGTGGTCTTCAGTCCCTGACTATCTACGGTCAGATCCAGCGATTTGGAATCCCGAGGGGTTGCCCTCTTATCTCTTCCTTATCCTTTGCTGATGATATTGTCATCTTCTCTAATGGTAGCCGCTCCTCTGTCCGGCGACTGCTTCGTTTCATTCACCAATACGAGAGGTGTTCGGGCCAACTCGTTAATCCATCCAAAAGTTGCTTTGTCCATAGCAAGGACTTGTCCCCTTCTCGTGCCACTTGGATCGAGACCATTTCTGGTTACGAGGCAGCTTCCCTTCCTCTTCCTTACCTGGGTATCTCCCTTTACCGAGGTAGAAAACTTAACGCTATCTTCGATCCCTTAACTGATAAAGTGAGAAACAAGATTATCCGCTGGAATGCATCTCTCCTTTCCGAAGCAGGGAAACTAGTTCTCATTAAGTCGGTTCTTGACTCAATGGGTTCCCATGTTTTCGCCGCTATGACCCCCACCTCTTCCTTCTTCCGTTCTTATCAGTCTTTGGTCTCGTCCTTCTTCTGGGGTTCCAAGGACGATACCCGCCGTCACCACTGGGTATCTTGGGACGCCATTTGTCGTCCGAAGAACGAAGGTGGCCTGGGACTGCGTAATCGTAAGGACCTTTGTGCGGCTTTTGCTTGTAAGTTGTGGAACAGGTTTGGGGCTAACGACTCTTTGTGGGCAACATTTCTCCGTGCTAAGCACTATAGGCTTGCAGGCACAAATTTTTCTGGCACTCCGTCCTATGCTAGTGAGACCTGGAAGCACATGCAGTCGGTTAAACTGTTCTGTGACTCTCACAACGGGCTTACGGGTTGGGATGGTGGATCGTTCTCCGTTGCGAAAGCTTGGACATCAGTTCGCACTTCAAGTCCTATCCGCCCTTTGTTTTCCTTCATTTGGGATTCTCGAATTCCCCCTAAGGTTTCTCTGTTGATGTGGCGTATCCTTCACAATGGGTTGCCGCTCGATGAAAATCTCCAAATGATCGGCATCCCAATCGTCTCCCGTTGTAGATGGTGCAGCGTTGGGAACTCGGAATCCTTGTCCCACCTATTTTTTGTTGGTCTCTCGGCCAGAGCGTGCTGGAATTACTTCGGCAATCTCGTCGGAGTTCGTGCCATGGCCACATCTCCCCCAGAGCTCCAGTCAATCTGGTGGGCTGGCGTATCTGGTAAATCTCTTCGTTCGATTGTTTTCAGATTGCTTCTCTGTCTGATCTGTTGGCACGTATGGTGCGTGTGGAATAAGGCAATCTTCGATAATAGCCCCATGGACCCCCCGACTATTATAAGGCGTGTCAGGAATGATGTCTTCCTGGCCTTCCGCAGTAGGCCCTTCAGAGGATCCGTGGGCCCCCGCTCAAGGAGACTTGTGGGTCTTCTCTCTATTACCACAGTCCGGTCTACTGCCAGACTGGGCATTGGGTGAATCCTGATCTTGGCGCGATGTCTCTCCCGCCTAGTTCCCATCCCCCCTCCCCCAAATCTCATGAGGTTGCTTGTTTTCCAGGTCCAGGTGTCTGTGGACTATTTCTATGCCCGTTTCTCTATTTTCATGGCTTTGACAGCTTCTCATGGTAATGCTTGGTTGCGGACGTCCCATTATCATGGTGTTCTTCGGTTCTGGGGCTGCTCATGTGATCTTGGATCTTTCTTCTCTAGTTACCTATCATGTATCTGTTTTGGTTTACGGCTTTCTGTTCCGCTCTGACTTTGTTCCCGCTGTGTTTTGGGATTTTATTCTTTCGCTTATGTCGCTTGCTGGTCTCTGTAGTTACCTGCCTGGCTTGTTGGCAGCTTTTGGTGTTTGTTTTATGTATATATTTTCGGTTAAAAAAAAATCTTAATGGACATAGTGGTTATCCCCTCTATTTCATTGGTAAATCACAAGTTTAAACATTCACTTACTTCATCACCCGAAGCTATTTTTGCACCCATTTTAATACTTCACACATTATTTTAATTTTAATATTCAAAATTTAATAATCCTTTGTCGACAAAAATAGGATTGATGAACCATTTTCACCATTGAATAAAACAGTTATGATCTTTTGACGATAGGCATTATGCAAATGTAAAACCAAAAATCCGACATTTTGAAAATTCAAAATTGTTCTAGTAACTAGTGTATGACTGGTATGTCTTTTACTATAAATACATAAGCAGCATAATGTTAACCACATAATACTTTCCTACCATGTTCAAAGATGCTATACTTTAAAAAATATTAGTAGTCAAATTTGATCTTTAATTAATAAGGTATATTGGAATAACTTTTGATAAAATTTAAAACATATTAACAAATATCTATTTATTACTAAGAAAGTTTGAAACCTTCTGCATTTAAATGAAATTATATGTATAAGTGCATTGCAATGAAATGTACTGTGAATAAATGAATTATACTATTTTGACATAGAGATTAAAAAATATTGGATTCTTCTTACCTGATTTGTTCAACATTAATGAAAGTAATATGTAAATTAATTGCTTTTGTTTAATAAATAAGGTAACGTGGAATAATTACTTAACAAGACAACATCATGTAAAAAGATAACTATTTATCGCAGCACTATTAATAAATGAAACAAAAAATAAGGTAACATAGAATAATTACTGAACAAGACAAGACCATATAAAAAGATAACCATTTATCGCATCGCTATTAATAAATGAGATTATTTGATTACATTTTTGTAAAGTGAAACACTAATGAATGATTATTTTATTTTATTAGATAATGTTATTATCAGTTTTTGTTTATGTCTATTTAAATAGATGTTATTACTTGAACTGGAGTGAAATTAGTATTATGAAAATTAGTGCTAATTAGCGATTATGTTAATAACTTTAGGGGATTTGGGCATGTTGTTCTATAATATTGACCTTAATGGACGTAATGGTTATCCTTTTTATTTGTTTTGTAAATCACAAGTCCTTGCACATTCACTCACTTCATCACCCAGAGCTATTTTTGCACCTACCTTAATACTTCACACATTATTTTATTTTTAATATTCAAAATTTAATAATCTTTCGTGGAAAAATTGGACCGATGAACCATTTTCATCATTTAATAAAATATTTAACCGACAGACATTATGCATATGTAGAACCGAAAATCCGACCTATTGAAAATGCAAAATTATTCTACATATATAGTGTGTGACCGGTCTGTCTTTTATTATAAAATCATAAGCAGGATAATGTTAAGCATATGGTACTTTCCTACTACGTTTGTAAATGCTATAATTTAAAAAATATTAGTAGCCAAATTTGATCTTTAATCAATAAAGTATCCTGGAATAATTTTTGAAAAAAAGTAAAACTATATTAACAAATATATATTTATTACTATGCAAATTTGAAATCTTCTACATATAAATGAAACTATACAAGTGCAATGCAATGAAATGTACTCCCAAAAAATCAAATATATTATTGTGACATCATAGATTAAAAAATATTGGAATCCTTTTACCTAATCTGTTCAACATTAATAAAAGTAATATGTAAATTAATCGCTTTTTTTTAATAAATAAGGTAACATGGAATAATTAGTTAACAAGACAAGACCGTATAAAAAGATAACTATTTATCGCAGCACTATTAATAAATGAGGTTATTTGATTATATTTTTGTAAAGTGAAACACCAATGAATGATTATTTTATGCAGGAAAATATTATCAAGAACAACTTTATAGGCTTTTCTACTATCTAGGACAGCCCACCAATATTTTATTCTTGAGGACCAAATGAACCTCTGCGCTTTCTCTTTTCTTCTCCGATCTTCAATTCGAATAGGAAAAAACAACGAAAAAAGAAACAAGGGCAGATGCAAATCGAATTCAAATAAAAAAACAAAAATAAAGCGGTTTGATTTGAGTTCTATTGAGTTGGATTTGTAGGAATTGCAGTCCATGTCGCGGGTTTGAGGTGTCGTTTGTAGTAGGTAGCGGAAGGTTGCTTAGTTGGTTTGAATGATGGGGGTTTGGTGTAATTATTTGAATGTGTGCAATTTCGGGTGAATTTGATTGTGATTCAGAATGTTGAAGTTTGAGGAGATGAAGTTAGTTGTGGGTTGAAGAAGATTGTGGTTTGTGGTTGCTTGATGATGGGAAAGATGGGATCGCTATTGCTGGTGCTAGACTGAAAGCGCACTATAGGATGCAGGTTGGTAGTTTGTCTGCTATCTTTCTCATTTTGGGGTCCATCATTGGCTTATTATTTTCAATATCAGATTTTAGGTTTCGGTTTCGCAGTCTTTTGGTATAATTTTTAAAAAAATAGTTAATTTATCATTTTTGAGTTTTATGTCTATAAGAAACGAAGTTGTTATATATTAAATATAATGATAAATGAGTTGAATTAGTGTTTTGTTACTATCAAACACTTATTGAAGTTTGCTAGTATCAAACATTCAATAAACTTTGTTTGAGTATCATTTTTCTTACTAATTTTAGTATCAGTTTTACAGTCTGTAACTATCATTTTTTAATAAAATCGTAACATTTTTGTTTTTGATTTTTTTTGTATAAAGAAAATTAACATACTAATAAAATGACAATTTGAAGCAAATATTTTTGATTGATGGTTTTATTTTCTTGTATTCATATCGGTTTAATTGAAAAAGTATTGTTGTGCTCAGTTCAGTGAGGATTCGGTTTTTATATATCATTTTTGTCTTTATATATCATTTTTCTTAGTACCATTTTTTGAAAAGTATCAGTTTATGTTAGCATCATTTTTTTCATTTCACTAACTGTTATTTTGAGTTCGTGTGAGTAACAATTTTTCTTAGTATCAGTTTCTATTACTACCATAATGTACAACAGTGCATATACTGAAAATAAGATATGATATTAAGATTTTTAGTTTAATATCAGTTTTGGAGTAACATATGTGTTGCATGGTATCAGAAAGTATTAGATTTGGATATTAAGGTTTTTTACTTTAGTATCAGTTTTGAAGTAACATATGCGATTGTATGGTATCGGATAATATTATAATTTGATATTAAGATTTGAAAAAAAGTGACATTTTGTAGCGTTGTAGATTTTTCCAGTAGTGTGTATTAGATCGGTGTTTATTATTACTTTTTAGGTATAAGTTTTTTAAAATGTTTTACTACATAGTATCAGAATTTAGTTATCAGTTTTTAGGTATTGTTTATAGTTATCGGTACTAGTTTTTAGGTATCAGTTTTTCAGTTAACGGTTGATTAAATTTTTTAATTTTTTTAGTTATTATTTGTAGGATTTTTCCCTTCAGCTATGGGTATGATTTCTCTTGAAAATGTGGATAACTGGAAATAGTTTTTGAATAAATTAAAACAAACGCTTCAAGAAGATCGCAGTTTGATTTTTATGTTGGATAGCTATCAAGATGTGATTTTAGGTGTTGGTTAAGTTTTTTTCTCTAGCCTTTCTGGTCACTACTATCTTCATATGGTATTAGTATTAGTTTCAGGATGTTCAGTATTGGTTTCTAATGCTATTAGTATTAGTGTCAGGCGTGTAAAAATTTGGTATTATTTTTTGCATGCTAATAGTATTAGTTTTAGGTAGTACAAAAATCTAATATCAGTTTTTGCATGATATTAGTTTCAGTTTAAGGTGTAATAGAACATGATATTGGTTTTCCATTATATTAGCATCAGTATCAGTTTTAGTTATAACAGAACAAGCTATTTTTGAGTTTTTGATTTTTTGTGTAACAAAATTATTATACTGTAATAAATTCACATTTTGAAGAAAATATTTTTTAATTTATATCTTGTTTTTTACATTCATATTGGTTTAATTGATAATGCATGGTTGTGTTGAGTTTAGTGAGGATTGGTTTTTAGGTATCATTTTTGTTTTTTCCGAGTATCGTTTTTTGCAATATGCAGTGTGTAAGTTCTTTACTATTTTGTTTGTTTGAGTATTTAAAAAAATGAAGTTGTTACAGAGAAAATATGATGACTATTGAGTTAAATTAGTGTTTCGCTAGTATCAAATATTTAATGAATTTCGTTTGAGTATCATTTTTACTGTTAATTTGAGAATCAAATTTTAAGTAGAAGTTTTATTGACAGTATATATAATTTTAGTAAAATCTTTTTATTTTTTATTTTTTGTTTTATAAAGGTAATTAGTGTACTAGAATAAAATGACAATCTGAACAAAACATTCTTTTTACCGATGTTTTCTTCTTATTCTAGTGCTGATATGAAATGTCTAATTTTAGGAGTTATCCTTGTCCATTTATCTGTCATACACAATATTTTCTATTGTTTGCAACATTTGTTCAGGTTTTATTTTGACCGGTATTTAGTTTTCGTTCAATGATATGATGACTATCATTATTTTATAGTATTCTTTTGTTAGTACCATTTTTAGTTGATTTTTTGTTATTTTAGTTTCAGTAACTAATATATTGTAAAGTTGTGTAGGATCGATTTCGCCCTAGAGGGGGGTGAATAGGTGATGCTATTAATTATAAAAATTATTGCGGAAGTTTATAAAATATTTTCAACACAGATATACCAGAATTATAGCAGCATAGATAATAGCAGAATAATAAATGTAGAAATAGGACGACACAGAATTTACCCAGCTTCGACAAAACCCTGCCTACGTGCTTCCTCCAAGGTTTCTACTAGAAATTAAGCAGTCAGACGCTTACGCTCGTAAACTCGCAATACCCGCTATCGACTAGCCTTAACTCTACACTCAAAACCTTATCACAACTCAGCCATTAAGTTGCGAATTCTCAAACTACACCACCGTAGCCCGTCCCTTTTGTTTCCTTTTATATTTTTTGGCCTGTTTCTTTTGTAAATAATGTTGGCTTCCTTTTCTCTTTCGTTCGCTCTAAAATTAGGGCTTCTGGATGAAGTCGCCACTTCGATTTCTGAAGCTACAATTCCTCTCTTCTCTCTGTCGATCGCTTTTGGCTACTTCAATTGATCGAGTTCGAATTAAACTTGGTATGTTATTTTACTTTTTTCTTTTCTGGTTGATTGCTTGAACTCGATCGATGATTCGAGTTATTGGTTTATTGTTCTCAGTTTTTCTCAAATTCGAATGAATTAGGCTGATGATGTATTAGGGTTTATATAGGATTTGAATTCCTATTTCTTCGTTCGTCTGATAAATTGCTCGGCCGTTTGATTTTTCTTGGATGTTTATGATGATTCTGACTTTGTCAATTTCGTATATTTGTTACTTGATTCCCACGGTGTTGATTTCTGACACGGTTCGATTTCTTAGCCACCACGATTTGCTTGTCTTTGACTACGTTCAATTGCTCACGGCTTCGACTTGATTTCGTGGCCACCACGGCTTGACTTTGAACTGTTCAATTCTGTTCTTGTTGACTTTGGCTTGATACTATGATAATATTTCACTTCGGCCTTCATGGTTGAACTTGCTACTGTTGGTTTTGATTCTCTGTTGTTTTTACTTTGGTCATTCGATCACTGTCTTGCATTGCACTGACCATTGCTAGTATTGCATTCATACTGTTGCTCCATTGTTTTGTCTGGTATTTGATTTTGAAGTCTCTGACTAACTTAGTTCATGCCATGCTTTGCTTGAGTTGGTTTGTTGTACCATGGTTTCGGCATTGTTTGAGTTCATCTTGGTTTGCACTTTGATGCTGCCTGGATTGTGTCATCGTTATCTTGTTGTATTTGATTCAATCGAGTCTGGTACCTTTTGTAGCATTATTTTGTGACCTAGTTTTGTCTTGAATTGTGCAGTCTTGAGTCTTGTACATGTCTTCACCGTGTAGTCTGCATATATTAATTCAGTTGAGCTTGCACAAGTCTTTTATGATGTTGTGTTCATTAGCTTGGTAGCAATCCTCATAGTATTTGTGAAATGATGTGATTGTTCTTCATTTCACTATGCACTGCTTGACTCGAAGTCTAGTTGCCTTTTTTGTGATGATCATCACTCCTGCATTGTGTATGTTTTCATTACTTTGTGTATTGATATAGTCTGGTGGCTTCATGTATATGATGCATGTTGAATTGTTGTCGATTTTTGCCTGTTAATCTTCACTTGTACACATATGTTGCCTTATCTTTGCTTACATCTGTTGGTCTGCACATCCATGTTAACTCCTCTGCTTCATTTTTGTTCTTTTGGTTCCACTGCATATATGTGTGCTTGCTATCTCATTGATGCATTTGTTTGTTCATGTTCATTTGGGTTTGCTTTGAGTTGCACTGCACAGCATATTTATCACTGTCTGCATAGTAGGTTGAGCTGGTACATATTGTTTACTCTGTAGTTGTACATATGCCTTGTACAGATGTTGCATTCCTGGACTTATTGACATATGCATGTCATTTGTGTCTTTGAGCCTTTGTTCTGACCAGTTCATTGTTTTCTCACTGAATTTTTGTCGAGGCTTGTATTTTTGGACTGCACCTGTGTTGGATCCAGGTTTAAAGCTCGGGTTTGGCCTTGTGCTTGTGTCGTAACATTGTTTTTATTTCACTTGAGTTGAACCCGGCTTTTGATTTGGGTTTGACCTTGTGCTCACCTGTCCTTGTAGATAGATCAAGTGTAACTATGTGCACGGCCTTATGGCATGTATAGTGATACACTGTGCATGTCACAAGCTGTTCGTGTATGATGAATTCAAAATGAAATGATGACGAACAACCCAAATAACTGAGGCAAATAATATTTTCAAAAATACATTTTATTTCATTGTAAAAATATTTTCTTTTCAACTTTATTGTGCCAGTGCATATTTTTGCAGATTGCTTAGATGCTGGATTCAATTTGGAATGAAGTTAAAAATAAATACGAGTGAATGAGCGATATGTAGTGGTGTGTATTTTTAAATTAGAAATTGCGATGTAATCAAATTTGTATTGTAATTCAAAATGTATATATATAGTGAAAGCTTGAATTTGTACTATTCAAAATTGTAATAAATATTTCTTTAAATAAAATCTCCGTTTGAATTTAAACTCTGTGTCATTTATTTTATTCAGCAAATATTTATTTAATTATGTGAAAAATAAAATAGTACATTAACAAATACGTTTAAATGAATATATATACGTTTATTATCATCAAACAAAAAATTATATACTCGCATATTCAACAATCTCCCCCTTTTGATGATAACAAACTTATATTTAAGATTTTGAATATATTAAATTTATTTGATCATTAAAAGACTATGTTTGCTCCTTATTTAAATGCTCCCTCTCTACACATGGCTCCCCCTTAATATATGCATGTAAATAAAAATATGCAAATGAGTCTAGATGCAAATAGAAGATATCTGACCTTTATTTGTCAAAATCTTAACTTAGCTCTCCCCCTTTTGTTATCGGCAAAAGAGTAATAGTGTTAGAAAAATAGAGATAAAGCAATAGAAATTAATACAACATTTAAACTCAATCGAATATAAGTATTATATTTCAATAAAAAATCAAACAAAAATTAAAAATACTCTGTTAGACGCATATTCCACTTTAGGGTGATAGGGATAAAGACATCATATAAAACCATATAGTTGTGATGATGGTTTTCAACTAGATATGGTCACCAAAAAAAGAGGAAAGACGACGATGAAAACATTTGTTGTGACGCCGAAGGATAAAGCCGAAGTTGAATTCAACGATTGAGGTCAACCAATTTGTTTCAATTCTAAACATTTGTCATCTTATCTTAATACCTTAGCAAGGAAAATGATACCGGTGACTCTTACCAAATGGAAAAAAGTCGACAAGTACTTAAAGAAAGATTTATGGACTTGTATTCAGGTACGAAAAAAATTCAATTTGGATATTAACTATTAGTACATGCTTTTTCAGGCTGCAAAGTCAATGTGTGTATAGGCTTTTCCTATATTTTGGTAAAAATACATGTTCTATAAAAAATAAGTCCTGAATTCCTAATTAAAAAATGCATATCACTAGTCGATAAATTATTTAAAGCAAATGAACTGATTTAATCCAATTGATTAATAACTAACCTGATTAGTAGTTGAGCAGATTAGTCATTGTTTTTATTATGAATTGTTAAAATGTTGATGCATTTAATATTTATCACTTGGAGCTTGTTTGATAAATTATTGTAATTAGTTTTATTACATGGTGAGTCAAACTTTATTGTCTTTTGTATATGATTTCTAAATTGAAGCAATAATATTATAAATTGAATTTAGGGAAAGTTAGCCTGAGTTATTGGTTAGAGAACCATAATCGTTTGTTGTGTGGTTATAGACTCAGGTTGCTTGTTGATTTGGTTGCCTGATACAAGTTGTATGCACTGTGTGCTATGTGTTTTAGTTGTTGTGACATGTTTCTTAACTCAAAAGAACATATACACCTAAATTTTGTCACTGAGATAATTTGGTAGTTATGCACTTATTTTAGTTAAGATGGGTGACATTTAATTGCAAAGTTTAGTTGCTGAAATATCAATATGTTAGCCTGAACGAGAAAAATATGTCTGTACATATGACATGCTGACCTTGAATATGCCTATGTTAATATATGTGCTATGACACGTTTTCTTGATTTCAATACACAAAACAACATGGTTGTAGATTATCATTTCGATAAGTAACTTTTGTTGGCCAGGAACCAAGTGTGTGTATGTTGACTTTAATTATACATATAGTAGCATGTCATGATTTAGCTATAAAGCTCACAATTGTATGTTTCATGATTTTTAGTTATACACAGTTCTACACAATTGCCTGTAAATATGACACTTCAGTTATACATGGTTATACACAGCGTCATGGTCAGTTATACCAATGTTATGTTGTATTACAATTAAATTTTTGTTGTGCAGACAAGATTCTAGGTGGATGAAGTATACAAGGATTTGTTGATTAAGATGTTGGGACTACGATGGAGAGACGCAAAATCAAGAATGATTTCCACTACAAAAGTAGCATCTACTTGTCCCGACTCTTTCTCTAGAATAGCCATGTTAAAATCGAACAACATAGACAATGTTCAAGAGTGGAATGAATTTGTGAAGGAAAAACTATCGGAGAAATTTGAGGTAATAAGCTGTATTTTATTCATTATAAATTAAAATTAAATTTTAGTTTATTAATGAATTTATCCTATGTAGGGAACTAGCAACAAATTTAGAGCATTGAGACAAAAGAATAAAATTCCACACACAATGAGTAGAAATGATTACACACGTTTGGCAGAGGAAATGGTAAGAAATGCATGTTTGTTTACAATGATTATATAATTTTTTTGGTTATTATTATTATTATTTGCAGAAAAAGGAAATTGGAATATCAAATATTAGTAGAGATGAGCTATGGTGTAAAGCCCACATCAAGAAAAATGGAGACCCACCGAATTCTGTTATCGTCGACTACATTGCAACGATTTTTTATATTATTATCGTAATTTTTCCACACATTATAGTAGTTTTTTGATTTCTTAATATTGGGTCTATTTTAATTTGTAGGCTAAGATAAGTGAGCATATAGTAATGCTTAGTGCTCTCACAGAACGAATTCGGTAAGTGGAGATGGAGTGTCAAGAGTTTTTGGAAATGAACATAAAGCTAGAGTGAGAGGACTAGGATTTGGTGTTGTACCATATCAACTGGGTTATTATTTAAGTAATTCAAAAAAGGTGTATGCACTGGAAACCAAGTTACTCGCTTGGAGGCTAGGGTAGAAGAACTTACTAATTTGTTCATGACGGTAAGTTATTGTTAATTGGCTATTGTTAATGAATATGTGATATGTGCTTATGAATTACTAAGTGCATGTCTTGTACAATTTTATAGAGTGTGAATAGAAGGCAAAATGATAATGTGGCAGATATGGAGACACCTCGTGCAAATAGGCCTCAGGTTAGAACACTTCATGCCTATATTTAAAACTTCATAAACATAACGCCTTTAGTAAATGCAGAGATATCTAAAAGTCTAAGTGCATGTCTTGTACATTTGCAAAGTGTGAATAGAAGGCAAAACAATAATGTGGCGGATATGGAGACACCTTGTGCTAATACGCCTCTAGTTAGAACACTTCAAGCCTATATTTAAAACTTTGTAAACATAACGCCTATAATAAATGCAGAGATATCTAAAAGTCTATGCATTGTGTTCATCTGAAGTATGTACGTACATCGTTTTGAGAATACTTATCAAATATATTTGTGATTCTAATACCGTCTCCTCTAATATCGAGCTTAGCTCAATTAATAGACCTGAGCTTAGATTAACTACAAAAAGGAGCTATCTAAGCTAGCTCATTTTCGGTTTTTAAATTGAGCAAACTCGGTTTTTCAACCAAGCTTTAGCTCAGTTGCAAAAATTGATCTTAGCTCAGTTTTAGAGCCGAGCAAGCTCAGTTTATAAGATTGATTTTAGCCTTTGTACCTTATATAAAGTCAAATGATTGACTCAATGTCCATAAAATAGCTGAATGACTACAATCCATACTAAAAGCTAACAAGAAAAAGCTTTTTGTGATAAAAGAATGAAACAAACAGTTAAATGGACATTATTTGATATTAAAACCTACGGATTTTGCATCTTATTATACAGGCATGACCAAATACATCAAATTTTTCTCTGATTTTTTTCCATTTCTCGATTATACCCACACGTCTACAAATTTAGTGAGAAGTTTAAAAAATGTTAAATTGAAAATAAATATTTATATATTTAGTAGTCATCTTCAATTATTAAAAAAAATCAAATTACATGACATTGGCCATGGCATACAAACACTAAAGCATCAAAGCTATAGATTTAGGCTAGCCACCTTGTCTCTAATCTTAGAAATATATATCAATGTGAAAGCTGCAATGAAAGCCTAATTCCACCAAAGTAGATGTAATTTTAGAAGAGCCTTCCTTTAGTGAAACAGTAAGTGAAAATTCTAATGTACATACAAGTGGAATTCCATCAATAGACAGATGGCAATTAGCCCCTTAAGGGGATATCCTTCTATCAATGATAGGAGTGTGGATAAGGTTAATTTCCAATTTGGGATAAAAAATGAATATCCATCCACTAATACTGTGCCTATAAGATTAGTTCAAATTTTAACTAACTATCCTAGTTGCATCTGCGTTGGGAGTGTACATCATATTTTGCTGCTTTTCTACTGCCGACCAAAATAGCATAACTTTTCTTATTTGGTTGACATTTTACTATTTGGAAAATCTTGTAGCAATAAATTATTTTATACTGCCATCAAACCCGAGTAATTTAATTTTACGCGTACCAGTATATTTGGTTGGGCAATTTTTAGATCAGGTAAAAGAGAAGATGAGTTTTGGGGTGTACGTGCTGTGCTCCTAAAACATAATAGATATTACTATACAACAAGTTGATAGTGGAACATACAACTCAGTCGCTAGCACAAGGGCAAGCAAGATTGGAAGTCCAACAAAATGAAAGGAGTTACACAAATGGAGTGGCATAAATAATTTTTTATGAAACTAAATATAATATGTTAATTCTATGTTTGATTTATTTGGAAATAAAAAAATTAACACAATACAAATATGAAGTGTTTTTTTTAATATTGGTTTTGATGTATGCTTAAAAAAATCAAATTCAACGACTTTACCATCTGTCTTTTACAGTTTGATTTATTTAACAACTCCAGCGGATAGATTAAAATGTAATTTAACTTTTGTAAATTGTTACAACTCTTATAGTACATATCCACCTGTAGGAATTAACAGTAGATATCCTTACATATATATTTAATGAGTTGGATGCTTTAAGCCTAAGTTGTTAGTCAATGAACTATTTTTTTAACGAGTTAGGCATCATTATAAATTGGCTTATTTATACATGCCAACGAACTATTTTTTGTTTGCTTGCAGTCACAACGTGATAGTAACCAATATGCAAGCTTAGTGTCACCAAAATCAGGAAACTCGGGATGTTTTAGAGAAAAGAAAGTCCATGCTATTGAGTTGGCAAATGAACGTAGTTGCGGAAGGGATGATAGTGAGCACTGATCCTGATGCTTCGGTAAAGTTTGTAAATCTTGGACCAGATGCTTGGAAGGTATGGATGCATGTGGCGGTGGAACTAAAAGCTATTTTATTTAGGTCGAATTCAGAGATGTTCACTATTAAAGGGGCCGTTGGATCAACTGTTGCTTGGCACAAATACTTTATTTCCTTGGCCTAGTATATATGTGTATTTTGGTATGTGTTGGCACTTAGAACTTTATATCTATTTTTTGATTAGTTTTTATGTGCCAGTGCTTTTTGGAACTAGCTCTTGTGTATATATTTTAGGATTATGTGTGTAGTACGTTAAAACTCTCTATGAATGTAAACTTATATATCCTTTTGAAATGTGTTGGAAGTTTGTGAATGTGGTTTTATTTAGTCTTCTTGTATGCGTGATTTTGGTTGTTTTATGATAATATTTATTAGTTATTACATATTGCTACAGGTGTACAGTATGAAAGTTCGTGCAAGTTGATTTTATTTTTGCATTTATTTCGCAACGGTTTAAAATAATTGCAAAAAATGAAAAGACAGTGGACAATGTTTGTTGTGGATGGAGCTTACTGCAACGGTTTATGCCTGTTGTAGTGAAGGCCTATTACAACAGGCTCGGCTAGTTGTGGTTGTGGCATATTGCAAGCAGCATTAAGCGTTGTAAAAGACTCTACTACAACGGCTGATGCATGTTGTAGTTGAGATCTATTACAATGGGCTGGACAAGTTGTAATATAATGTACTACAAAACAAAATGGTCCATATCTACAATAGGCATTAACTGTTGTAAAAGACTCAATTGCAACAGGCTTGTACCATTGTAAAAAATCTATTGCAACGACTCATAACCATTGTAAAAGACTCTATTGCAATGGCTCTGCACCGTTGTAAAAATGTTTACTACAACGGACCATTACAATGGTTTTAAACCATTGTAAAATAATCTGGGTCTATTACAACATCGCATAAGACAACGGGCGCTGGCCCATTACGAAATACCTATTACAATGGGCATTGCTCATTGTAAAAGGGGTATTTTGTTGTAGTGAAAATATTGAAAAGGCTAGCCAATTATAGGCATGTCAATAGGTCTAAAGCCTACATTCAATTTTCATTCCTTTCTAAAAATCAACATTCACTCCAAAAACTCGTCGACTCCAACCATAAGTTTGTACTCATTTTTCTCACATCAGAAAAACGGTCACAACCATGGATGTCCCGAGACCCAATTCATCTATTTTTGAAAAATCGAGCATAATGGACATTGCATCAATTAAAGAATAAATATTTAAATTAATCATTTAAATATTCATTCATTAAATTGAGGGTTGTTACAGATATCATGTAGAGCATTCTGACGTTATTCTAACAGCAAAAGGCATTAAGAAATTAGTCGACGTTGTTTGTGTTTGAGTTATACCAATATAGTAAGTTTGCTGATAGATAGCAAACAGTTGTCAAATTTAAGAATTCAGAGATTTGGCTTCAATTTTGATGTTGGTGTATCATCATGATGTTGAGTTATAGCTAAGATCACTAAATGTTTGTCAACTGGCTCTTTAACACGAACAACATGAGAGACGTTCATTTGCTAGCGTTTTTTCTACATAACAATTGGTAGGAAAACAAACTCGGAACACAACAGACCGTGTGGGATGTATATGTGTTGTTGATCCATGTTGCGTAATAAACAAGTAATGATATTTGTTTCTATCACAAGGACATTAGCAAGTAGGATATAACCGTAAACCACTTGATGAGTATTACTGGGATAGAACACGTAAATCGCTCAGTTAAGGAATGTGGGCTCACTAAGGGACTAAATCTTAAAAATGAAAGCAATATGGGATCAAATGGATCAATCTGGTATGGTTGTTATTGTTGTTTAGCGCATGTAAAGCACTTGATAAGAATGGCTTAAAATGATTTATGTCTTGTAACTAATGAATTCTAATACATCAATACATACTTTGAGATTTTTGTTGTTCAAACAGTATTTTGCAGAGTTACCATGCAAGGGTATCTAATAGGAAAACTCTTGCATGATCACTTGCGCAGGATGTCTATAAGATACGGATTATACCAAATGTTAATACGTAAAACACTAAATGAGTAATGGAATAGCCTAAGAAGAGTGACAAGAGGGGTCATGCAAATCCTAGAAGTCCCGTCGATGCTCGAGCAAAGCTGGGCACTGGAAGATTAGATCGGTGCAGAAACAAAGTAATTCGGATTTCTTAAAATCCCCATTTTACAAGAGTATCTAGTCTATAATAATAATACTACAAATTCAGTATAATGTTAAGATAACAATATCAAGAGGATAGAGATAGAGAAGGTTCACATTTGGAAACCCGGATGAATACCAGGCCTGTTTGCTCTGTCAGCTCAAGTTTTGGGCTTTCATATAAACAAAAAATTGTACGACCCTTGTATTTTTTGAAAAACAAATAATTTGAAAATTGTGTTAACATACAAAAATGAAAAACAAATTTATTTTATTTGTTGTGTTTTGAGTACTAAAGGCATAGAAAATGATCCATCCCTCCGCCGTCCCTCCACCCATTTCGTTATCCTACCGTCCCCTCCATCGTCCCTCAAAAATCGTCTGTTTTTCTCATAATTTGTAATAAATATTGAAAATGAAAAACTAAAAAGCAAAATTCCATTCAAACATAAAAAATAACTTAACATACACCATTATTTTGTTGAGAAAATATATTACTAAATTATCCTTCTTAATTTTAGCCTTTCTATCATGATCCGTCAAATTAAAATAGTAAAATAACGATATGATCAAATTTGTACATTTTTCATGAAGAATTTATTGAGTTGTTTTACAATGAAACCTAAAATATCAATTAATACAACTTCCATAACTAATTGCTCTAATATAATAATATTCAATTTTTTTTATAAAATTAGGGTCAATCTCGTTGAAATTAAGATTTTATTTTAAATAATATTAAAAAAATCATATTGTTGGTGCAAAAAATTAAAGTTCATTTTGTTAAAGTTTTACCTTAATTTAATGATAGGGATTTCTTGTTTTGTGTAACAACTTTTAAATATTAACTTAGAAGATGGTGAAGTTGAAAACAAGGGTAGTTTTATCAAAGAGATGGTGTATGGAAAGTACATTATGGTGTATACCAATATATTATATTTTCCAGTGTATATTAAGAAATTATCGGTGTATGAATAGAATTATTCAAAATGAAACCAACATACCTTTGTCGCATTAGTGCCATTATAAGAGTACAGATTAGAATTTTCTAAGAGTATAATTTCATCAGTTTTCATTTGTTTGATTGTGTATGAATGTAAATATCATTGCTTATGAAAACAAAATGTCTAATTTGACCAGAATTTATTTATTTACTAATCTAGTCAAGATTACAATAAAGAGAGGACCTTGCTAATTTCTACCTAACATTAACTAAGAAGAAAGGCAAGAAACATCCGGATAAACTACACCATCTTTCTTTCCACTAGCATTAAGACAATAACTTTTCAAATCATATCCAATAGTCGACGTAATTTTAACATTTTCCATAGTAATTCCTTGACAACCTTTTTCTTTACTACATGCAAGTTCAATGGCAGAAACATCCCCTTTTGCGTTTGAGCTCCCTTGCGCTCCTATAAACGCCACATCCTCAACTTGTACATTAGATATCTGTAACATAAATTCAAACAAACATAATCAATGTAAGCATATTCATTAGAAACTAAGCACAAAAATAATTGATTGTTCGTATTAGTACCGAGTTTCCACAACCATATCTTCCATTACAGTAGTACTGATCAATTACTATAGGTTGATTCACCGAATCGAAAGTAATATCTTGGAAAGATATGCCTCTAGCATAACCAGAACCTCCCTAAATGAAGTTTTAAACTTGTAAGTTTAGTCTGAATTAGTAAACAAAAACGATCTAGTGTTGGTCAAATAAACCACAAAAGCATACCTGCCATGTTTTAATTCTAGCACCAAACATTGCATTGTAAAAATGGCACTGTTGAACCGTAATATTCTCTACTCGTACTGCTTCTCCATCTTTTCCCAAGCTCCCAACGCTGACAATTTATAAAATATTATAGTAACAAGTATACATAAAGAGAAACATGTTAGTGAGCAACCTGTGTATAGCAGTTTAATCTTATTTGAAGAATTGTATAAATCTACAATAACAGTTTCTCTTTTAATATATTTTGTTTGGTTTGGGATTTCCAAGTCCAGGAATTTTTGAAAGTATAGATGATTCAATTTTCTAATTGTGTTTTTAAAATTTTATGTATTTAAACAATAGAAATCTTAGACACTGAACTTTCTTTAAACTTGTTGGCGAGCAACTTGTGTATAATCTTTATGAGCAGTTAAATAATGTTCCAAGAAGTGTATAAATGTAAAAAACAATTTCTCTTTTAATATTTTTGTTTTGTACTGGATTTCCAAAAGTCCTGGAAGTTTTGAAATTCTAAATAATTCATTTTTCTAATATGTTTTTAAAATTTTAAAATTCTACGAATTTTGAACGTTAGAAAATTTGACATTGAACAGTATTTAATGTTTACATAAATAACATAAGAAAATGTTTAAGGATATATCAGTTGATAAATGATATATATAATGTAATTTGTTCTTTATCAATAATTTTGTTTAACAGATCCTTTTCCTAGTCAATGATAAATGTTACCCAATTTATTTTTTCTTTTACTAATTGTCAAATATAAAAATACACTATAAAGAGAAAATAGATTACCTAATGCCATGACCAGGGCCACAATTTATATTGCTAATGTTCAAATTGGAAGTACCAGAAAGAATGGCAATGCAATCATCACCTGCAATTGTGCAACTCAATTGTCTATTATCAGTATAGAATCAGAAATTCAATTTAAGAAGAGCTTAAACCAATAAGGTGGGTTTTTTATATAAATTTTATATACATTAAATCATAAAATTCATTAAGTATAAATTATTTGAAGTGTGTGTATGTGTTTATTTGACACAAAGAACAGTAAGTTATCTCATCGTCTCGATAAGTAATAACTAGACTCATCACATTACAATGGGATAATTAGCAACCGTCGCATTTTAAACCCATTCTATCTCTATTTATTAGAACAAATTATGAGCTTGCATAGATCAAATATATCTTTTGTCCACATGGAAACAAAAACATCAATCCGTAGTGGCATTTTATACTATTATTTGATATGAAAATTATATTTATTGTTTCAAATTATGCTATGAAAAATAATCATGCATGCATTTTATATTTTGGACAAATAAAACCATAAGAAAACATATAAGTTGACATTTTGCCTATTTTAATTTAATACCATATTTGGTATGTAATTGTTGTGTAATACACTTAATTAGTTTGTAACCCGTGCGATGCACACGGTAAGGATATTAAAAAGTAATATTTAAATTTTAATTATTGTTAAAAATTGAATTTTTTAAGCACAATATGATAAACTTGTTGAAATAAAAAAATTATAATTTAAAATGACATACAATACTCAGATGTAAGTTAAACGGTCGCTACTATACACACACACACACACACACATATAACTATTATTATATATGTAAATAGTTGATGCTATGTGATACAAGTATTTTTATATAAACTGGTGAAAAATTTGAATTTTCCATTTCTATTAATATGAATATTGTATATATAATTTCAATGATTTACAATGGAATAATGAATATTATGTAATTGAATATATTTAAATATTTTAAATCAGTGATCAGCTTAACTAGTTAGATATATGGAGCTGAATATTAGAAAGGAGAGAAAAAATGAGATGAGCTTTGTTGTAGTTGTAGTTGAGAAAATTATCTTACGATCAACTTATTTGAAATGAACTTTTATTCATTATCTGTAAGTTCAATTAGTAAACCTTTTTTTAGTAATTAATCATAAATTTCATGTTATTGTAGGAGTGTCATGTTTACAACTTCAATATTTGCAAAAAAAATGTTGCGTTAATTTGAGTTGTGAGTTCGATAAGTTTTAATATCATGTTGAAAATGAGAATGTCGAGATAACCTAATTTGCATTAGAGTAATCCGTGCATCCACATCCCAGTGTTGTAAATTATAAATTATCCTTTAAAAGTTGAAAAAAAAAGAAACTTTTTTACTACAAATGTATGATATTATTTTGAGATAAATGAATTATACATTAAAAAAATATTATTTTTTATGTTCACATTTTATGTTATGCGATCCATATATCTTTATATATATGAATAGAAATAACAATTTTATCATCTTTGCGCGCGTGTGTGTTGTAGGCATACTTAAATCGATATATATTTTAAGATTTATTAGATAATTATTAAATATTAGTAAATTGAATTTATTCGAATGATTTAAAATAAAGATTACATAATTGGTTAAATACATGTATATGAGTAAAAAAATATTAGAAGAGAATTGTGATGGGTTTGTAAGTAACTATGAGAATTTAAAATATAGGTGTTTAAAGTTAAAAATATAATTTTTCAGTGCAATACATGATAAATTCATTGAGATAAACGAATTATAAAATAAATTTGTTATTGTTGTTGATGTATATAATTTATGCTATGTGATTTATATATCTTTATATGAAAATGAAAATTTTGTTTCACTACATTGTTGACCCTACTATGGTATATTGTTGAAATTTTCATATTTTAGAATTTACATGATGTATCGAATGTTAGACAATTGAGTTTATCAAATGGTTTAAATTTTTAATTACGTAATTAGTTTAATTGTATGGACTTAAATGTAAAATATTAGAAGAGAGTTAAGAAAGCATTTGTGAATAATCTTAGAAAATTTTATAAGTATGTATTTGATTATAAATTACCATTAGAAGTTTAGTAGATTAATTATGAAGTGATAAATTACAAAAATTTAAAATTAAAATATCGAGAGAAAATTGATGAGAGTAAAGAAAACTCATACAATTAATGGGAGAGCTTGAATTTCTTCTGCTTTACTATTATTTAATAGATTATGTCACTTAATGTAACTATACAAACACGCGTATGTAAGTATGCGTGTGTGTGTGTATGGCTGGTGCTATAGCTTTGGTTGGCCTAATCAAAAGGTGGAAAACAATGTGAAAATTTGCGAAGTAAAGGAAAAAGGTAATGGTGAAATACAAGATAATATTATTGTTGCCAATCAACCTAATTCAAACCTGGGTTTTTACTCCTTTATTTCAAAACACACCACCATCCAACCTAAGAAGCAATTTATAACTAAACATGTAGCATATTATTTTTTGTAGTCATCGCTACTGGAGATTGGTTCCCTATCCGATAGCCTTGCTCAACTACCCTTGAAACCGGCCTTGTGTAGCCTTGCTCAACTATGCATGTATGTATTTGTATGTGTGTGTACATACGTGTATATGCATATATGTATGTGTGTGTGTGTGTATACAATTGTGTGTGTATACACTTGTGTGTATATCAATGTTATCAAGGCGCACGTCGAGATGCGCCTATGCTGAAAGAGGACTTAAACGCACATTGTGAACTTTTTGCAGTTTGAGTGCGCCTTTTTTTCAAAGTTTAAATTTAAATTTACAAAATTATTAAATAAAAAATTTAATAGTTAAATGAATTATAAAATATGGTTTAAAATTTAAAATTTAGTTAATAAAATATTTAAAATGTTCGAATGAATTATAAATATAATTTTAAATTTAATTTGCAGTTAGTAAAATAGTAGATCAAACTTGTATAAAAGTCAGTAAAAGGCTCATGGCTCAAAAAAGCCCAAGGCTAACGCTTGTGCGTTTTTGCGCCTTAGTGCCTTAGCTACTTTGGTATTTATCTCTATGTTTATGCATAAACTTAGTATTATACTTTTTGAAATGAAAATTCTTTACAATTCGTCCTTAAGCATCATATCTTCTTATCCGAAGAATTGAACTAAAAGAAATGAAAAATACCTGTTGCAATAAAAGCATAAGTAACTTGAACATTTTGAGACTCTGAAATCAAGATTCCATCAGTGTTTGGACTGTCTCCAGGAGCTGTTATGTTCAGACTGTTCATACTAACGCTGGAACATTGGTGAATAGTCAAGTGCTTAGCAGCACTGTCTACAGAATTTATGTTGTTTACAATGACGTTTTGGCAATTCATTATATTTTATGACTATATAATAATATAAATAATAAGTTAGTTTCCAATCTGATTAGCAGTTAAGTAATAAATTCAAAAGAGGCCAATACTTACGTATGGAGCATTATCACATCCCTACGTAGATAGTATAAAAGTCAGATGCAATTAATCGTACAAATTGAAGTAAGTATATATATAGACACGCAATCAAATATTGATAAACTTACTCCTTTTTTCTTACAGGCCCACCATGCTTGACCTTGTCCATTAATGGTTCCACCACCATCAATTAAAAGACCATTTAAACCATGTAATGTGATCCAATGAGGATCAGAATTTGACGCCACGCCATTATATGCAATTAGTGTTCCAGCAAGCTACAATTCAAATGTATGTTATTGTATTTTGATCATATGCATTCTAATAAAATTTTGTAAGAAGTTGAATATATTACCTGAAAATGCAATTTTGATTTGCATGGACCTTCAAAATAAATCTTATTTAACAAAAATGTTTTTAAGGATGGAATTAAAAAAATGGGATTGTATCCATCAGCACATGCTGCTCCCCATGCTTTTAGAAATGCCTTCAACATACATAAATTGTTATTATCAGTCAAAAATAGTTGGATATAATTTATATGAAAACATCGTAAAAAAAATTATTTCTAAGTGTAAATATATACTTGGCTATCATCTGATTTAGCATCTCCTTTAGCTCCAAAGTCTACAACGTTGTAAATTGCACCATTTGCACCAAATATTACACTTCTCATACAAAAGAGCATTATCATGCTAGCAATAAAATCCTGCAAAATAGATGGCATTTTGCTAATAAAACATAGCTAGTGTAGGATTGTATACAAAACCTGACAGCTAGTAGTAATTCTCACCATATCACCTTTGTTGAATTAATCTTCAAGAGTGAATATCATGAAGCAATAAGAAAGATGAGGTTTTGAGTTAAGCTTCCACAATTTATAAGCAGCGTAATGTCGACCATATAGTATTTTCCAACTATGTTTGAAGATACTATAATTAAAAAAAATATTGTTAGTTAAATTTTATTTTTAATAAACAATGTATCTTGGAATTTTTTTTGAAACAATTAAAACCATATTAAGAAATATATATTTATTACTATGCAAATTTGACACCTATATATAAATGAAATTATATATATAAGTGCATTGCAATGAAATCACTGCCAATTATGAAGTATACTGTTGTGACAAAAAAAATATTGAATTCTTGTTACCTGATTTGTTCAACATTAATAAAAGTAACATGTATATTACTCTCTTTCAGTTAATAAATAAGGTAATATGGAATAATTACTTAACAAGACAAGACCACACTAATAAATAATTATTTATCGTAGCACTATTAATATATGAGACTATCTGATCGGGTTCTTTCGGGCTGGTAGGGGTCTCCGTCAGGGTGATCCTCTATCGCCTTCTCTTTTCGTGATTGCAGCTGAAGCTTTCATTCGAGGGATCCACACGTTAACGATTTTCGGCCAGGTTCACCGATTTGGTCTTCCGAGTAGGTGCCCCCTCATTTCTTCATTATCCTTTGCAGATGACATTGTCATTTTCTCTAACGGTAACCGAACGTCTGTTCGTCGCCTTATTCGCTTTATCCATCAGTACGAGCAATGCTCGGGCCAACGAGTTAACTCGTCGAAGAGTTGCTTCGTTCATGCGAAGGATATGGATTCAAACAGGGCTTCCTGGATCCATTCGTTTATAGGATTCAGGGAGGCTTCTCTTCCTCTTCCTTACTTGGGTGTTGCTCTCTACAGGGGCCGGAAACTCAATGCTCTTTTCGACCCTCTAACGGATAAGGTTAGGGGAAAGATCATTCGGTGGAATGCTTCGTTTCTTTCTCTGGCTGGCAGGTTGGTTCTTATCAAGTCGGTATTAAGCTCGCTGGGCACTCATGTCTTCGCAGCGATGTCTCCTACCACCTCTTTTTTCAGGTCTTTCCAATCTTTGGCTTCTTCATTCTTCTGGGGGTCGAAGGTTGATAACCACCGTCATCACTGGGTTTCGTGGGACGTGGTGTGTCGTCCCAAGGAAGAAGGCGGGCTAGTTTTTCATTTATGTTTATTTAAATAAATGTTATTATTGGAACTGGAGTAAAATTAGTATAATGAAATTACCGCTATGTAGTAATTATGTAAATATTTTTAAGAGATTTAGACATGTTGTTCTATAATATTGATCTTAATGGACATCGTGGTTATCCCCTCTATTTCATTGGTAAATCACAAGTTTAAACATTCACTTACTTCATCACCCGAAGCTATTTTTGCACCCATTTTAATACTTCACGCATTATTTTAATTTTAATATTCCAAATGTAATAATCCTTTGTCGAGAAAAATAGGATTGATGAACCATTTTCACCATTGACTAAAACAGTTATGATCTTTTGACGATAGGCATTATGCAAATGTAAAACCAGAAATCCGACATTTTGAAAATTCAAAATTGTTCTAGTAACTAGTGTATGACTGGTATGTCTTTTACTATAAATACATAAGCAACACAATGTTAACCACATAATACTTTCCTACCATGTTCAAAGATACTATACTTTAAAAAATATTAGTAGTCAAATTTGATCTTTAATTTATAAGGTATATTGGAATAATTTTTGATAAAATTTAAAACATATTAACAAATATCTATTTATTACTATGAAAGTTTGAAACCTTCTGCATTTAAATGAAATTATATGGATAAGTGCATTGCAATGAAATGTACTGTGAATAAATGAATTATTCTATTTTGACATAGAGATTAAAAAATATTGGATTCTTCTTACCTGATTTGTTCAACATTAATGAAAGTAATATGTAAATTAACTGCTTTTGTTTAATAAATAAGGTAACGTGGAATAATTACTTAACAAGACAACATCATGTAAAAAGATAACTATTTATCGCAGCACTATTAATAAATGAAACAAGGTAACATAGAATAATTACTGAATAAGACAAGACCATATAAAAAGATAACCATTTATCGCATCGCTATTAATAAATGAGATTATTTGATTACATTTTTGTAAAGTGAAACACTAATGAATGATTATTTTATTTTATTAGATAATGTTATTATCAGTTTTCGTTTATGTCTATTTAAATAGATGTTATTACTTGAACTGGAGTGAAATTAGTATTATGAAAATTAGTGCTAATTAGCGATTGTGTTAATAATTTTAGGGGATTTGGGCATGTTGTTCTATAATATTGACCTTAATGAACGTAATGGTTATCCTTTTTATTTGTTTTGTAAATCACAAGTCCTTGCTCATTCACTCACTTCATCACCCAGAGCTATTTTTGCACCTATCTTAATACTTCACACATTATTTTATTTTTAATATTCAAAATTTAATAATCTTTCGTGGAAAAATTGGACCGATGAACCATTTTCACCATTTAATAAAATATTTAACTGATAGACATTATGCATATGTAAAACCGAAAATCCGACCTATTGAAAATGCAAAATTATTCTACATATATAGTGTGTGACCGGTCTGTCTTCTATTATAAAATCATAAGCAGGATAATGTTAATCATATGGTACTTTCCTACTACGTTTGTAAATGCTATAATTTAAAAAATATTAGTAGCCAAATTTGATCTTTAATCAATAAAGTATCCTGGAATAATTTTTGAAAAAAAGTAAAACTATATTAACAAATATATATATTTATTACTATGCAAATTTGAAATCTTCTACATATAAATGAAACTATACAAGTGCAATGCAATGAAATGTACTCCCAAAAAATCAAATATACTATTGTGACATCATAGATTAAAAAATATTGGAATCCTTTTACCTAATTTGTTCAACATTAATAAAAGTAATATGTAAATTAATCGCTTTTTTTAATAAATAAGGTAACATGGAATAATTAGTTAACAAGACAAGACCGTATAAAACGATAACTATTTATCGCAGCACTATTAATAAATGAGGTTATTTGATTATATTTTTATAAAGTGAAACACCAGTAAATGATTATTTTATGCAGGAAAATATTATCAAGAACAACTTTATAGGCTTTTCTACTATCTAGGACATCCCACCAATATTTTATTCTTGAGGACCAAATGAACCTCTGTGCTTTCTCTTTTCTTCTCCGATCTTCAATTCAAATAGGAAAAAACAACGAAAAAAGAAACAAGGGCAGATGCAAATCGAATTCAAATAAAAAAACAAAAATAAAGCGGTTTGATTTGAGTTCTATTGAGTTGGATTTGTAGGAATTGCAGTCCATGTCGCGGGTTTGAGTTGTCGTTTGTAATAGGCAGTGGAAGGTTGCTTAGCTGGTTTGAATGATGGAGGTTTGGTGTAATTATTTGAATGTGCGTAATTTCGGGTGAATTTGATTGTGATTCAGAATGTTGAAGTTTGAGGAGATGAAGTTAGTTGCGGGTTGAAGAAGATTGTGGTTTGTGGTTGCTTGATGATGGGAAAGATGGGATCGCTATTGCTGGTGCTAGACTGAAAGCGCACTATAGGATGCAGGTTGGTAGTTTGTCTGCTATCTTTCTCATTTTGGGGCTCATTATTGGCTTATTAATTTTAGTATCAGATTTTAGGTTTCGGTTTTGCAGTCTTTTGGTATCATTTTTAAAAAAATAGTTAATTTATCATTTTTGATTTTTTATGTCTATAAGAAACGAAGTTGTTATAGATTAAATATAATGATAAATGAGTTGAATTAGTGTTTTGTTACTATCAAACATTTATTGAAGTTTGCTAGTATCAAACATTCAATAAACTTTGTTTGAGCATCATTTTTCTTATTAATTTTAGTATCAGTTTTACAGTCTGTAACTATCATTTTTTTAATAAAATCGTAACATTTTTGTTTTTGATTTTAGTTGTATAAAGAAAATTAACATACTAATAAAATGACAATTTGAAGCAAATATTTTTGATTGATGGTTTTATTTTCTTGTATTCATATCGGTTTAATTGAAAAGGTATTGCTGTGTTGAGTTCAGTGAAGATTCGGTTTTTATATATCATTTTTGTCTTTATATATCATTTTTCTTAGTACCATTTTTTGAAAAGTATCAGTTTATGTTAGCATCATTTTTTTCATTTCACTAACTGTTATTTTGAGTTCGTGTGAGTAACAATTTTTCTTAGTATCAGTTTCTATTACTACCATAATGTACAACAGTGCATATACTGAAAATAAGATATGATATTAAGATTTTTAGTTTAATATCAGTTTTGAAGTAACATATGTGTTGCATGGTATCAGAAAGTATTAGATTTGGATATTAAGGTTTTCTAATTTAGTATCAGTTTTGAAGTAACATATGCGATTGTATGGTATCGGATAATATTATAATTTGATATTAAGATTTGAGAAAAAGTGACATTTTGTAGCGTTGTAGATTTTTCCATTAGTGTGTATTAGATCGGTGTTTATTATTACTTTTTAGGTATAAGTTTTTTAAAATGTTTTACTACATAGTATCAGAATTTAGTTATCAGTTTTTAGGTATTGTTTATAATTATCGGTAGTAGTTTTTAGGTATCAGTTTTTGAGTTAACAGTTGATTAAATTTATTAATTTTTTTAATTATTACTTGTACGATTTTTCCCTTCAGCTATGGGTATGATTTCTCTTGAAAATGTGGATAACTGGAAATAGTTTTTGAATAAATTAAAACAAACGCTTCAAGAAGATCGCAGTTTGATTTTTATGTTGGATAGCTATCAAGATGTGATTTTAGGTGTTGGTTAAGTTTTTTTCTCTAGCCTTTCTGGTCACTGCTATCTTCATATGGTATTAGTATTAGTTTCAGGATGCTCAGTGTTGGTTTCTGATGCTATTAGTATTAGTGTCAAGCGTGTAAAAATTTGGTATTACTTTTTGCATGCTAATAGTATTAGTTTTAGGTAGTACAAAAATCTAATATCAGTTTTTGCATGATATTAGTTTCAGTTTAAGGTGTAATAGAACATGATATTGGTTTTCCATTATATTAGCATTAGTATCCGTTTTAGTTATAACAGAACAAGCTATTTTTGAGTTTTTGATTTTTTGTGTAACAAAATTATTATACTGTAATAAATTCACATTTTGAAGAAAATATTTTTTAATTTATATCTTATTTTTTACATTCATATTGGTTTAATTGATAATGCATGGTTGTGTTGAGTTTAGTGAGGATTGGTTTTTAGGTATCATTTTTGTTTTTTCCGAGTATCGTTTTTTGCAATATGCAGTGTGTAAGTTCTTTACTATTTTGTTTGTTTGAGTATTTAAAAAAATGAAGTTGTTACAGAGAAAATATGATGACTATTGAGTTAAATTAGTGTTTCGCTAGTATCAAATATTTAATGAATTTTGTTTGAGTATCATTTTTACTGTTAATTTGAGAATCAAATTTTAAGTAGAAGTTTTATTGACAGTATATATAATTTTAGTAAAATCTTTTTATTTTTTATTTTTTGTTTTATAAAGGCAATTAGTGTACTAGAATAAAATGACAATCTGAACAAAACATTCTTTTTACCGATGTTTTCTTCTTATTCTAGTGCTGACATGAAATGTCTAAATTTTAGGAGTTATCCTTGTCCATTTATATGTCATACACAATATTTTCTATTGTTTGCAACATTTGTTCAGGTTTTATTTTGACCGGTATTTAGTTTTCATTCAATGATCTGATGACTATCATTATTTTATAGTATTCTTTTGTTAGCACCATTTTTAGTTGATTTTTTGTTACTTTTAGTTTCAGTAACTAATATATTGTAAAGTTGTGTAGGATCGATTTCGCCCTAGAGGGGGGTGAATAGGTGATGCTTTTAATTATAAAAATTATTGCGGAAGTTTATAAAATATTTTCAACACAGATATACCAGAATTATAGCAGCATAGATAATAGCAGAATAATAAATGTAGAAATAGGACGACACAGAATTTACCCAGCTTCGACAAAACCCTGCCTACGTGCTTCCTCCAAGGTTTCTACAAGAAATTAAGCAGTCGGACGCTTACACTCGTAAACTCGCAATACCCGCTATCGACTAGCCTTAACTCTACACTAAAAACCTTATCACAACTCAGCCATTAAATTGCGAATTCCCAAACTACACCACCGTAGCCCGTCCCTTTTGTTTCCATTTATATTTTTTGGCCTGTTTCTTTTGTAAAATAATGTCGGCTTCCTTTTCTCCTTCATTCGCTCTAAAATTAGGGCTTCTGGATGATGTCGCCACTTCGATTTCTGAAGCTACAATTCCTCTCTTCTCTCTGTCGATCGCTTTTGGCTACTTCAATTGATCGAGTTCGAATTAAACTTGGTATGATATTTTCCTTTTTGCTTTTCTAGTTGATTGCTTGAACTCGATCGATGATTCGAGTTATTGGTTTATTGTTCTCAGTTTTTCTCGAATTCGAATGAATTAGGCTGATGATGTATTAGGGTTTATATAGGATTTGAATTCATATTTCTTCGTTAGTCTGATAAATTGCTCGGCCGTTTGATTTTTCTTGGATGTTTATGATGATTCTGACTTTGTCAATTTCGTATATTTCTTACTTGATTCCCACGGTGTTGATTTCTGACATAGTTCGATTTCTTAGCCACCACGATTTGCTTGTCTTTGACTACGGTCAATTGCTCACGGCTTCGACTTGATTTCGTGGCCACCACGGCTTGACTTTGAACTGTTCAATTCTGTTCTTGTTGACTTTGGCTTGATACTATGATAATATTTGACTTCGGCCTTCATGGTTGAACTTGCTACTGTTGGTTTTGATTCTCTGTTGTTTTTACTTTGGTCATTCGATCACTGTCTTGCATTACACTGACCATTGCTAGTATTGCATTCATACTGTTGCTCCATTGTTTTGTCTGGTATTTGATTTTGAAGTCTCTGACTAACTTAGTTCATGCCATGCTTTGCTTGAGTTGGTTTGTTGTACCATGGTTTCCGCATAGTTTGAGTTCATCTTGGTTTGCACTTTGATGCTGCCTGGATTGTGTCATCGTTATCTTGTTGTATTTGATTCAATCGAGTCTGGTACCTTTTGTAGCATTATTTTGTGACCTGGTTTTGTCTTGAATTGTGCAGTCTTGAGTCTTGTACATGTCTTCACTGTGTAGTCTGCACGTATTGATTCAGTTGAGCTTGCACAAGTCTTTTATGATGTTGTGTTCATTAGCTTGGTAGCAATCCTCATAGTATTTGTGAAATGATGTGATTGTTCTTCATTTCACTATGCACTGCTTGACTCGAAGTCTAGTTGCCTTTTTTGTGATGATCATCACTTTTGCATTGTGTATGTTTTCATTACTTTGTGTATTCATATAGTCTGGTGGCTTCATGTATATGATGCATGTTGAATTGTTGTCGATTTTTGCCTGTTAATCTTCACTTGTACACATATGTTGCCTTATCTTTGCTTACATCTGTTGGTCTACACATCCATGTTAACTCCTCTGTTTCATTTTTGTTCTTTTGGTTCCACTGCATATATGTGTGCTTGCTATCTCAATGATGCATTTGTTTGTTCATGTTCATTTGGGTTTGCTTTGAGTTGCACTGCACTGCATATTTATCACTGTCTGCATAGTAGGTTGAGCTGGTACATATTGTTTACTCTGTAGTTGTACATATGCCTTGTACAGATGTTGCATTCCTGGACTTATTGACATATGCATGTCATTTGTGTCTTTGAGCCTTTGTTCTGACCAGTTCATTGTTTTCTCACTGAATTTTTGTCGAGGCTTGTATTTTTGGACTGCACCTGTGTTGGATCCAGCTTTAAAGCTCGGGTTTGACCTTGTGCTTGTGTCGTAACATTGTTTTTATTTCACTTGAGTTGAACCCGGCTTTTGATTTGGGTTTGACCTTGTGCTCACCTGTCCTTGTAGATATATCAAGTGTATATATCTATGTGCACGGCCTTATGGCATGTATAGTGATACACTGTGCATGTCACAAGCTGTTCGTGTATGATGAATTCAAAATGAAATGATGACGAACAACCCAAATAACTGAGGCAAATAATATTTTCAAAAATACATTTTATTTCATTGTAAAAATATTTTCTTTTCTACTTTACTGTGCCAGTGCATATTTTTGCAGATTGCTTAGATGCTGGATTCAATTTGGAATGAAGTTAAAAATAAATACGAGTGAATGAGCGATATGTAGTGGGGTGTATTTTTAAATTAGAAATTGTGATGTAATCAAATTAGTATTGTAATTGAAATTGTATATATATAGTGAAAGCTTGAATTTGTACTATTCAAAATTGTAATAAATATTTCTTTAAATAAAATCTCCGTTTGAATTTAAACTCTGTGTCATTTATTTTATTCAGCATATATTTATTTAATTATGTGAAAAATAAAATAGTACATTAACAAATACGGTTAAATGAATATATATACGTTTATTATCATCAAACAAAAAATTATATACTCGCATATTCAACAATCTCCCTCTTTTGATGATAACAAACATATATTTAAGATTTTGAACATATCAAATTTATTTGATCATTAAAAGACTATGTTTGCTCCTTATTTAAATTCTCCCTCTCTACACATGGCTCCCCCTTAATATATGCATGTAAATAAAAATATGCAAATGAGTCTAGATGCAAATAGAAGATATCTGACCTTTATTTGTCAAAATCTTAACTTTGCTCTCCCCCTTTTGTTATCCGCAAAAGAGTAATAGTGTTAGAAAAATAGAGATAAAGCAATAGAAATTAATACAACATTTAAACTCAATCGAATATAAGTATTAAATTTCAATAAAAGATCAAGCAAAAATTAAAAATACTCTGTTAGACGCATATTCCACTTTAGGGTGATAGGGATAAAGTCATCATATAAAACCATATAGTTGTGTCTATTTGTGGTATATTTTTTCATGAATTTCAATGTCTACTAACCATGCATAATCGTTAGGACTTTTAAATGAGATTAGTAGTATTCCAATTTTTTTTTAAAAATGAATTCAAGCATCTTATGACCATGTATAACCGTGAGGACTTTTAAATGGGATTAGAATCAACTTGTCTATTTAATTAATCAATTTTAATATGTATTCAATACATGCATAACCGTGAGGACTTTTAAATGAGCATGGAAGCACATAAAAAATTCCAAGTAATTCACCCATGCATAACCGTGAGGAATTTTAAACGAGAGTGAATACTTTGGATGTTTTCATTTGTTAAAAAAATATTGAAATGAAAAACGGATAATTCCCGTTTAAAATACCACATATTGACAAACTATATTGAATTTTGATGAGTGATGGTCATTAGAAATATGATAGAAATAGAGATGGTCATGGAATTTTTACCAATAAAAAGTTTTTATAACTCTTGTTCAAATTTCTAAAGAAATTTACTAAATATACTATCTCAAGTTATAATATATGATTAATATCAACACTCATCACTTTTTCAATCACTATTTATCTTTCGATAATCATTAGGGAGTCAGATTAGCTAATATAGTCATTTAAAATCATATTCAAAAATAATTATCAAATTTTCTAAAAAATGACCAATCTGAAACAAGGTCTAAAATGATTTTCTAGAAGGGGTTTTGTAAGAAAATTTCTGCTATTTGAAAATATTTGAAATGGGAAATATGCAGATATTTTCTTTGAAAAAATGATGCAGCTAACGAATGTTTCAAAATAAATCACGTTCCACCAGTAATTTTTCTATTAACTAGATTGCCAGTGTAATCTGCATCTGAATTTTTCTTTCACTCGAGATTATCATCAGTTGGATGTTATAAACCAAACCGTGATGTTGCAACAAATTCTTGAAGACCTTTCTAAATGAAATTATTTTCAATTTTAACTGAAGCCATGCCAATAAACAAAAACCATGAATATAAAGTCTGCCATAAAATAACCAAATGGATTATCATCAACCAATAAAACACTATCATTAATCCAAACTATTCTATATGAAGTAGTTCAAAGACTCTACAAATTTTTGTAGTGTTCTTGGCAAAAGAATATAATTGGCCAACAATTTTGAAAAAGTCAGAATCATTATCAAACATTCATTTCATCATTGCATTACTGGTTGATTTAATTCAGATTACGGTGTAGATTATCACATTTAATATATCGTTCAAAATGAATATATAATTTCCCTTTTTTACCCTTATCGATAATATTTCGTTGTTGTCCATTGTGATTCTGTCACCTTTGTACTATGCTAAGGAAATTTGCTTTGTTGCCCGCTGTGTTTCTGGAATAGCCAGAATCCAAGTAACACTATTGTAGTTCCTTAGCCTGCCACCACACCTAGACGTTAAAATATTTTTGTGACCAGTTTGTTTTTATAGGTCCATGGTTGTTAGTGGCAACAGATTTTGAAAAATATGTTTGTGGAGACCCAAAACTATTTATATATGTTCCTTTTGGCATCCAAATTTGTTTAACTTCCAATGATTTTATATTTTTGTGCCTTTTGGACCCCAAATTGGAATGGTTTTCACGTTTTTGGGTCTATACCAACAAATACTTTGATTCTGTCCAATTTTTCTACAAATAATGCGCTCGGATTTAACTTGATTAATTTTTCTTTTAACAGTTTCAGATTTATTATATCCAAGTCCTTGTCTAACTGTATTAACAGTTTGTTTCCCTAATAGAATTTTCAACGATCTTTCTCCTTTGGAAAATTTTCCTAAAGTCGTTGACAATTGTTGGACTTGTGTTTTGAGAGATTCGTTTTCGTTTAATAATTGTGCACACTTTTTAATAGAATTTTCTCTTCTAGTATTTTCGCTTTCTTTCAAAATCGAAATTTCTTTTTCAAGTGATTTAATTTTAATTTCTGATTTTTTAATTTCTTTTTCAAATGTTGGACACTTATCACACTTAGGGATCCTACTTTGATAGTTTTTAACTAATTGGTCAAGTTATTTATTTGATTCTATCAAAGTATCTCTTTGTAATTCAATTTTAGAATATCTTTTCCTAAGTCATTCAAAACAGCCATTTACTTCATGGAAATATATAAGTAATTCTGAGTGAGTAAGTTTTGATACCTCGCTTGGCTCGTCATCATCGCTATCGGTTATATCACCTCGAAGACACATATCTGCTTTCTCACTCTCACTGCTAGTACTTTTGCAATCATCAATTTTATTCCATGTGGCTGCAAAACTTTTCCATTTTGAATTATTTTCTGGGTCGTTTTGATTTTGAGGACAATTGGGCTTGATGTGTTCGACTTTGTTGCACTTATGACAGATGATTTCTTGCTGTTCTGGGTTATTTAAAACTTTGATTATTCTTCTTTTTAATTTTTGATTTAGTGCTGGATTTCCGTATTTACGGTTCCACTTTTTGAATCACTTTATTACTAGTGCCAGCTCTACTGCTCCATCATCATCGTTATCATCATCGCTTTCAGTTTTTCCTTTGAGAGCTACTGATTTCTTTCGAGTATTTCCTCCTTCATGCTCTTCCTTGAATTTCATTTCTAGCTCATAAGTGGTGAGATTTCTGATGAGTTCTTTAACTTTGTTTTGTTTTAAATCTTTCGATTCTTGAACGGTAGTCACTTTTGATTCAAAATTTCATGGAAGGACTCTGAGGATTTTTCGGACTATTTCCAATTCCATGTATGATTTTCCGAGAGCTTTTGATTTGTATACGATGTTGGAAAGCCGTCTGTACATCCCATTAACATTTTCTTCCTTGGCCATTGTAAAATTCTCGTATTCACTACTCAGCATTGCAAGGCGAGATTCCTTGACTTGAGATGTTCCTTCGTGAGTCACTTCTAGTGTGTGCCATATTTCATCTCAGTTAGACAATGTGAGACACGATTAAATTCAAATTGAACTAATAAACAAATAATAGAATTCAAAGCTTTGGCATTAGAATTCTGTAATTTGTTTTCTAGATCTGTCCATTGATCCATCGGTTTATCTATTTCCTAATTATTTACAACTATAGTTGGTGCTCTATAACCTATCTCAACTATATTCCAAGCATCAATGGTTTTCAAAAAAAATTCATTCTATTTTTCCTATAAGCATATTCACTGTTGAACATTGGTGGTCTAACTATAGACTGACCCTCGGCAAAAGCAGTATGAAAAGAAGCCATTTTAAAAATTCAAATTTTTTAAACAAAAATTGGTTTTTGAAAAGTTAAATTTTTAAAACAAAAATGGCTTTTGAAACTTGCTCTGATACCACTTGTAGGATCGATTTCACCCGAGAGGGTAGGTGAATAGGGTGATGCTATTAATTATAAAAATTATTGCGGAAGTTTATAAAATATTTTCAACACAGATATACCAGAAGTATAGCACCACAGAAAATAGCAGAATAATAAATGCAGAAATAGAACGACACAGAATTTACCCAGCTTCGGCAAAACCTTGCCTATGTGCTACCCCAAGGTTTCCATTAGAAATTAAGCAGTCAGACACTTACACACGTAAAATCGCGACACCCACTATCGACTAGCCTTAACTTTACGCTCGAAACCCTGCCACAACTTAGCCAATGAGTTGCCAATTCTCGAACTACACCACCGTAGCTCGTCCCCTAGTCACACGACTAGAAAATACAAATGTTTAAAAGGAAAAATATGAATGTAAAAACAATTATAAAGCAAAACCCTATTTTTAAATAAGCTAAATCCTTTAAAAATGAAATAAGGCCGGCCTTCCTTTTGTTTCCTTTTATATTGTTCGTCCCGTTTCTTTGGTAAAATAATGTTGGCTCCTTTTCTTTTTCGTTCGCTCTGAAATTAGGGCTTCTGGATGAAGTCACCGCTTTGATTTCTGAAGCTTCGATTCCTCTCTTCTCTCCGTCGATCGCTTTCGGCTACTTCAATTCGATCGAGTTCGAATTAAAATTGGTATGTTATTTTCCTTTTTTATTTTTTGGTTGATTTCTTGAACTCGATCGATGATTCGAGTGATTGGTTTATTGTTCTTAATTTTCTCGAACTCGAATGAATTAGGCCGATGATGTATTACGGTTTATATAGGATTTGAATTCCTGTTTCTTCGTTCGTCTGATAAATTGTTCGGCCGTTTGATTTTGCTTGGATAATTATGATGATTTCCGACTTTGTCAATTTCGTATATTTGTCACTTGATTCCCACGGTCTTGATTTCTGACTTGGTTCGATTTCTTGGCAACCACGATTTGCTAGCCTTTGACTACGGTCAATTGCTCACAGCTTCGACTTGATTTCGTGGCCACCACGGCTTGACTTTGAACTGTTCGATTCTACTCTTGTTGACTTCGGCTTGATACTGTGATAATGTTTGACTTCGGCCTTCGTGGTTGAACTTGCTACTGTTGGTTTCGATTCTCCGATTTTTTTACTTTGGTCATTCGATCACTGTCTTGAATTGCATTGACCATTGCTAATATTGCATTCATACTGTTGCTCCATTGTTTTGTCTGGTATTTGATTTTTAAGTCTCTGATTAAACTTGGTTCATGCCATGCTTTGCTTGAGTTGGTTTGTTGTACCATGGTTTTGGCATTATTTGAGTTCATCATGGTTTGCACTTTGATGCTGCCTGGATTGTGTCACTGTTATCTTGTTGTATTTGATTCAATCGAGTCCAGTGCCTTTTGTAGCATTGTTTTATGACCTGGTTTTGTCTTGAATTGTGCAGTCTTGAGTCTTGTACATGTCTTCACTATGTAGTCTGCATATTGATTCAGTTGAGCTTGCACCAGTCTTTTATGATGTTGTGTTCATTAGCTTGGTAGCAATCCTCATAGTATTTGTGAAATGCTGTGACTGTTCTTCGTTTCACTGTGCAATGCTTGACTCGAAGTCTAGTTGCCTTTTTTTGTGATGATCATCACTTCTGATTGTGTATTTTGTCATTACTTTGTGTATTCATATAGTCTGGTGGCTTCATGTATATGATGCATGTTGAATTGTTGTCGATTTTTGCCTGTTAATTTTCACTTGTACACATGTGGTGCCTTATCTTTGCTTACATCTGTTGGTCTGCACATCCATGTTGCCTCCTCTGTTTCATTTTTGTTTTTTGGTTCCACTGTACATATGTGTGCTTGCTATCTCATTGATGCATTTGTTTGTTCATGTTCATTTGGGTCTGCTTTGAGTTGCACTGCACTGCATATTTATCACTATCTTCATAGTGGGTTGAGCTGGTACATATTGTTTACTTTGTAGTTGTACATATGTCTTATAGAGAAGTTGCATTCCTGGACTTGTTGACATGTGCATGTCATTTGTGCCTTTGGGCCTTTTTTCTCACTAGTTCACTGTTTTCTCACTGAATTTTTGTCGAGCCTAGTACTTTTGGACTGCACCTGTGTTGAATCCAGCTTTAAAGCTCGGGTTTGACCTTTTGCTCGTGTCGTGACAATATTTTTATTTAACTTGAGTTGAACTCTGCTTTTGATTTGGGTTTGACCTTATGCTCACCTGTCCCTGTAGATATATCAAGTGTATATATCTGTTTGCATGGCCTTATAGCATGTACAGTGATGTGCATGTCATAAGTTGTTCGTGTATGATGAATTCAAAATGAAATGATGACAAATAACCCAAATAACTGAGGAAAATAATATTTCCAAAAATACATTTTATTTCATTGCAATAATATTTTATTTTCAATTTTACTGTGTCAATGTATATTTTTGCAGATTTTTTAGATGCTGGATTCAATCTGGAATGAAGTTAAAGATAAATACGAGAGAATGAGCGATATGTAGTGAGGCGTATTTGTAAATTAGAAATTGTGATGTAATCAAATTTGTATTGTAATTGAAATTGTATATATATAGTGAAAGTTTGAATTTGTACTATTCAAAATTGTAATAAATATTTGTTTGAATAAAATATCCGTTTGAATTTAAACTCTATGTTATTTATTTTATTGAGAAAATATTTATTTAATTATGTGAAAAATAAAATAGTACATTAAAAAATACATTTAAATGAATATATATGTTTATTATTATCAAACAAAAAATCATATACTCGTATATTCTACAAGTTGTAGTTTTTGCTTTGGTGTGTATTAGATTTGTGCTTATTATCAGTTTTAGGTATCATAATTTAAAACGTTTTAATGTATATTATCAGAATTTAGTTATCAATAGCAGTTTTTAATTATCGATAGTGGTTTCAGGTATCTGTTTTTAGTTATCGATAGCAGTTTTTAGGTATCAGTTTTAAGTTAATAGTTGATTGAAATTTGATGTAAAGCATAGCATCAATGCCTTCTCTTCTTTGTTTTTTCAATTGAATTTTATCTTCTATTTGTTGTTCATGTCTCTCTTAGTTCTTTTCTCTCGTCTCTGCTATTTTTCTTGTTCAATTGTTTATTTTTTAGTGTTACTGTACTAGGTTTAACCTTCATCCGATGCATAGAAAATTTCAAAACTCAAGCATCCTTAAGCATTAACATACAATTAGATTCAAATCAACTTCGCTTCACAACGCGACTACCTCTACAAAGGCAAGAAGCGATATTCAGATCTGTTTAGTTTTCAGATTCAAGCAAGTCAAAGCTTCAGGCACCATAAAATCTCTAGCACTAAGAATGGTGAGACCGTATCGAGGCAGCAATACTTGATGGTGTTAGTAGTGGCTCTCAGTTTTAGGCAATAACGACGTGACTTTCCAAATCGACGTGTATAGGAAAAACGCGACGGTGCAAAAATTTGATCATGGAAGTGAGTGGGAAAAGTAGAGAAAAGCGTAGCGGAGATCTAAAGATGGAAAACACAGTAGAAGTTGTGAAGTGAAAATCGATCGATAAATGGATTTGAGAAGTTGAGCACTTGAAAGACGGGTTTGGACCTGTCCGTGTAGCAAAAAACTAGACGACCGACCTTGTGCTTAAATTATTAAGATAATTTGTTCTTTAAAATACTTTCCCCAATTTTATTTTACTAGGATAATGTTATTATAGTTTTTCATTTACGTTTTTTAAATAAATGTTATTATTCGAACTGGAATAAAATTAGTATTATAAAAATTACTGCTAATTAGTAATTATGTTAATATTTTTTATGGGATTTAAGCATGTTGTTCTATAATATTGATCTTAATGGGCGAAATGGTTATCCTCTTTATTTGTTTTGAAAATCATAAGTCCTTGCACATTCACTCACTTCATCACCCAGAGCTATTCTTATATCCATTTTAATACTTCACACATTATTTTAATTTTAATAGTTTAATAATCTTTTGTGGAAAAATTGGATTGATGAATCATTTCACCTTTTAATAAAATATATATGATCTTTTGCTGATAGGCATTATGCATATGTAAAACCAAAAATCCAACTTTTTGAAAATTCAAAATTATTCTATGCAAAAAGTGTGTGGCTAGTTTGTCTTTTACTATAAAAAAATAAGTAGTGTAATGTTGACCACATATTACTTTCCTACTATGTTCGAAGATACTATAATTTAAAAAATATTATCAGTCAAATTTGATCTTTAATTGTGACGACCCAGTATTTTAAACATTTGAAATTGAGGTATTTAATTAATTTTAATATTTGAAAGTTAATTTAACTTTAATTTCAAAAAAAATCTGGTTATTTGTCAATAAAATTTCTGCATTTAACTATTGAAGTTAGGTAAAATATTAAATCCTGAGTTTTAGGCTTGTTATAAATATTTCAAAGGCTTACGAAATTTATGTTGATGATACTGAAGATAATGGAAGCTTCAAAATTGATTTTGAAAATATTTTTTTCAGTTTTGAAATTATATCGTTTGAATCGATTTTAAAAAATAGCCTTCTGAGGCACAGTCTCGGAATTCGACGAAACCAGTTTCATTGGTTCCGTAATATTGTATTATTATCGGATTTCAATTTTCGTGGCATTCTAAGTTGTCGTGTGATCGTACCATAAGCAAACGCGTTGAAATTTTGTCGAAATTTAATTTAAATAGCCGGGTCCAAAAAGCAATCTTCTCCATACGATCGAATAGGGGTTTACATTATATACGCCTAGTGGCACGTCTTGATTGGGATTTGAGATTGTAAGTTGCATTTATCAAGATGATTGGATTTGAATTTGAATTTTATTTAAATTATATATATATATATATATATATGGATTTAATAATATTTTCACAAGGAAAATGACATGTTCTTCTCTTTTACAAAACCTGGTGATTATTTTAACACGCGTTGTTTTTAATGAATAAAATAAATAAAAGAAAAGCCGAGCCTTTTCTTTTTCAATTCGAAATCGAAAATCATCAGAACAAAAATGAAATCAAAGAAAAAAGGGAAAAATGGCCGCCCTCTTTCAATTTATTTTGAAATAGAAAATAGAAGAAATCACAAAAGAAATAAGATGCAAAATAGAAATCATGGCCGAAGATTTAAACCCTAAGTCAGGTAATGGACCTAATTGCGATGGTGGCTGCATTGGCACGCGACAAAGTCGCGAGTTTCTGGCATCTGCTTTACGCACGCGTTGTCAGAGAAGGGTGGAGCGCAGTTACTCAGGGTGGTCACGACGTTGATGGGAAGTGCATGGGAAAGCTGGTGTGCCTGAACAGTACTCTGTGGAGGTGACTCAATTATTTGGGTTCGACGAGATTACTGGATGCTTGAGAAGAAGTGGAGGAGCGGTGGTTTGGTGATGTGGCAGGGCAAAGCGCATTGGTCGGTGAGGCTTTTTCCACATGCCTGGTTAACCAAACGTGACTGGGCTTGCTGTTTGCGATGAGCAATAAGGTATAAGTTTTTTTATATGAATGTAAGCTAGAAGAAAATATAATATATGTATATATCAGATTTTGAAAAAGAAAACTTTAAAATGGTAGTGGAGTTTATATAAATTAGATTTTTAGGAAATCTATATAGGTTACTTTATAATTATATATATGTAATTCATAAAGAAAATAAATATGCGGATATATTTTTAAATATATAGACATAGGAATTTTTAAATATTGAAAGTTAATGTAAAAAAATTAGTTTTTGAAACCGAGAAATTATTTTTAGTTTCAATTTGAAAAATAAATATACATATTTTGATTTACTAAAAACAATTTATCAAAGGTAATTTGTTTAGATAAAGTTATTTTAAATAATTGTTAGTTAATTAAATTTATTAAAATGGCAAATTGAATTGTTCGATTTATTTCGAATATTAATAAAAATTATGTAATTGTTTATACAAGGTCAAAACTGCAAAGAAAACAAGCCGGAATGGAAATGGGTTGCATGCGTAGTCAAAGGCGAGATCTTCTCACTCAAATTAAAATTTGAATTTCAGTTATTGATTGACTGTTTGGATGTGGTATTATATATGCATATATTTATTTGGAATGATTGATTTCCCACATTATATAGCGGATGAGGCCCTATGCGCCGCATAGTAAGCCGATGATATTATATAATTCCATATACCGTTATATTCCACCTCGAAGTGGATTTGGTATTTAATTGTTGTGCTAACATCTGTGGATGCAGGGAAACAGGTTGGAGCGATCCAACTAGATTCCTCAAATATTTGAATTTGTTTCAATGTTATGCAATGATTTATTTATAATTTATGAACGATTGTATTTGTGATTGAAATCGTTGAAGGCTATGGTTTAGGCGAATATATTTTTGGTATCGTAGGATAACAGAAATATAAAATTGGATTTTTTAAATTAAAGTGGAAACTTTAAGTAAATTCATTTTAGAGAATTGGATTAATTTAAAAAAAGAATTTAAAAGTATTAAAGATTGGTTTTGAAATTTTATCGAATTTATTCCAAAATATGGGGAAAGTTTTTAATAAATGGATTTCGAGTAATATTGTTTAAAAGTTGGAGAATTTATTTAAATTTATTTTAAATAGTTTGGAAGAATTAAAGGAATTTTTTTTAAAAGAAATAAATTTAGAAATCAAATTGGTGTTTGAAATAAATTTGAGAATCAATTTAAATTTAATTTGGTGTTTTAAAATAATTTTGGAAATCAATTTGGAATTTGATTCGGTGTTTGAAAATAATTTTGGGAAATCAATCTGGAATTTGATTTGGTATTTGAAAGTGAATATTTGAAAACCGATTTGAAAATCGTATATCAGTGAATATTTGGAAATTTAAATTCATAATGAGACTTTATAAAGGAAAGGGAAATTTGTTTTAAAAAATAAATAATGGTTTATTTTTAAAAGGTGTGAAATCTAATTTGAGGATTTGGAATGTAAATTAAAATAAATCCAGAAGGATTTATTAATTGATTTGAATGAACCATTTTAGAACGGAAGGTGTATTTTACCTGGAAAGCCGAGTATGTTTCAAAGTAGCTTTCAAATATAAATTAAATGCTCTAAAGTTGGTTTTAAAAAGGATGCTTTGGAGAAATTATTTTCTTAAGTTATTTTGAAAATCTTTAAAGTAAAGATTTATTTAGTTAATTACAGAAGTGATTATTTAAAGATTTAAATTGATATTTGGTTTAAAAAATGGTTATTTAAATAGTTATACTCTATCTAATAATTTTATTTTAAAATTATTTTAGACTTGAGTTTTTATATGAGATATTGATATAAAATTTCATAACTAATGTTTTAAATAAAGTGTTTCAATTTTTTTTTTTGTTTTAAAGGTTTCCAAGTATATATATTTCGGGTAAGTGAGTTAAATTATTTTAAGGTATTCGGACTCGGCGGATTTTCAGTGGAAATGAATAAATATTTGGAAATATATTCTACGTAAGGAAAGGGATTTGAAATTTGTTTTCAAAGTGTTGAAAATACAGCTTGTGAAGATATTTTGAAGATAAATAATTCGGGGAAAATTATTTAAATCTAGTGATTGTTGTGAATATTATTTGATAGTTAAATAATCGACTATCAGTATTGGCCTTTAAATGGCATTTGAATTTTGATGCGACCAGGGGTCGGATGCTGAATGGTTATCCGAAAACCACATCGAATCTTGGTGATTGATCTTTTATTTAAACGATCAAAGTGGAAATTTGTTGTGACTTACTTGAAATCTAAATGTAACACTTATTTATAAAATAAACGCTCATTATTCGAGTTAGCCGTGAGAGGACTTTGTGTCATAAAACCCATTCCGAATAATGATACGATGAAATAGGATTGCATTTGAAGACGGTGTTGAAGACAGGTATTTTCGAAAGTAGAAGGATTACCTGTCGAATGTCTCTGCGCTGGGTTGCTCTGGTATATAGATTTTATCACCCTTTGTGATGGGGATCCGGACGTGATTAGTGAATATTCGGATTTGCAAGGGCTTCTTTGAAGTGCCTTCGGTTCTGTTCGATCCTGGAATGGACTTGTATGGATGTGTGTCTGATGTTACACTTTGAGATGTAAAGCTGGTTTCCATCAAATACTTTTCTGTTCGAGGCGAAGAATTTATTCTCTCAACTTAACACCCTTCTCTAAGATGTACGAGATCAATGGTTATGTAGTTGATCATTACTAGTGATACGTTCCTAATTTGGTAATGTGGCATACGAAGTGCTGTTGATCATTTGTTGATCGAAGCATGGCTTTTGTGAAAAGCGTAGCTTTGTGGACGAGACTTTGTCGAACCTCACAACCCGGAAATGGTCGAAACAGGAAGGATGCGGCAAGGATATTGGGGGTAGCTCCCCTTAGTGTATGTCCATTTCCTTCTAGAAAAGGGCGGTATCATGGTATGGAGCCCAGATATTTAACCTATGTGGTTGCTGCAAATTTATTACTTTGTGGTTGTTGGTGTTGAGGATCCTCGAATAAAGTCAGTAATGACTAGGGGATGGCATAATCGTATCAGTATTTACCTAGTTGCAGAGCTAACCCGGCCTTGTATTGGCAGAGATCCGGTTAGGTTCTCGGGGTGTCCCTTTAGAGGCATACCCACGTGGCATAGGAAGTTCCTTAGCCTGGCCATTTGTTGGAAATCCAATCATCCAATATGAACCCTTTACGATTGCAGTTGTATAATCTGCCATTCTTAAGCGGTTGCTATAGCAGGCATAATATAATGGTACCTATGCTGGCTAAGATTAATATTATATTTTGGAAATGTTTTCCACGCTATGCACTAATAATAATAATATCAAAAAGGGTTTTGTGTATCATGCATGTTTAACTATCATAAGGAGAAATCTCCTCCAAGTGTGTGATTGCATTGTGTGTATGCCGGGAGGCCTTATGGTAGTTTCATTTTCCAAAAGCATAGAGGATTTCTTTTCCTTTCTTTGTGAAAGTAACTGTTTTTAAGATCTCACGCCAGTCTTATGACCGACCTGGAGTTTAATGTTCCCTTTCTAAACTCTGGGTGCCCAAGATTTTTCCATACAGGCAGCCTAGAGTCGGGTTATCAGTTGTTCTGGAGCGAATTCGGAAAAATATGCTATGGAGATCTAGAGTTCAAGCTGGATGGCGAGGCATATCACTAGCATATAATATTTCTGTTCCGCTGTTGTGTTGTCGTAAACTATGATAATGTGATGCATAAACTGATATAGTGCTTTTGTTTTAAAGATTATTCATTTATATATTATATGTTATTTCGCTGCGAAATGTGAGATTCTATTATTGTTTCTGTTTTCTTCTTCTGTCTTTTTCTTCTTTAACCGTAATGGTTCGGTTTTCTATTATTCGGTTGTGAAGCATTCGATGCAGTGGACGTAGTGATGTTGACTTTCAAAAGTCTAAAAATTAGGTTGTTAAACGCTACATCGTCGATGATAGGCCACCACGACACATAATAATTCACCCACTATTTTTCCAGGGATCGGCATCCTCCAAACTACCTTTGACACCAACCTCGATGATCCCAGACTAGTCGATCACCAGTAAAGCTCAAAATCCCAAATTCAATCAACTACGAATATCTCCATCGATCCCAAACAAAAATTTATGATTTAACCTCTAAAATTCATGATTTCTACTAATAAAATAGATTATACACGTGAAACAATGAATTATTTCAATCGAGAGTTTGATATGTTTCACATTTTCACTGTCTTTCTTCATTTCCAGATAGTTTATAAACAAACATACTTTAAACTATTTTAAGATTTTAGTTTATGTTTCAACAAACATAATTTATTCAAATACTAAAGTCTATCAGAGATTGGTTAAATAAATATTGAATTTTCTTTAATTTGTTTGAAACCTTGTAACTTAAAAAAATAGATACATGCCTGCACACATACATATATATAAAGAGTCATATACATGTATATGTTGAACCATAAGTTTTGATTCATGACAAAGAGCTTAATCAAATCAGTGAATGAGAGTATATGGACAAGCGACAAAAAGAGAAAGAAATATGCTGTTAAAACTTCAAAGGAGACAAGGGTACAAAACTGAGCATAGTATGTTAATTTGTCGAAGTTTTTAGTCTTAGAATTGTTAAAATCTATCCTCAAGTAGTTCACTCAAACCAAAGTTGTTTTAAGCTTCAAACGTTTTAATATATATGAGCACTGTGCACTGACTGTCAGGTCAGTCGACTGACCAAATATGGCAAGTCGACTGACCAAATATGGCCAGCCGACTGAATCTGCCCAGATGCATAGAAACTCCCTGTTTTGCACTAACTTTGAACATTAAGTTGATTGGTCATTTTGGATCAGTCGACTGAATTCTTTCAATAGCCATTTTTTTGAATATCCATTTTCCAAGAGATACGATCTAAATTGAAGGGGTTTGGATGCTTCCTTTGATCAGAACTCTTCGTGAATGGTTGCAACTATTTATCTACTATATAAACACATAAGATTCACTTTACAAATCACCATTTTTTTAATATTTTCAGATTATACTCTCTACTATCTCTACATTCTGAAAAGTAATCACAACTTTCATATATTGCTTGAATCTCTAAATCAATTAACTTATTCTTCGATTCAAAGCAATATTCTCCTTTCTAAATCTCTACACACACACATATACATGACAAAAAGATAATAGGAAGGTTGTATTATCGAAGACAAATCAGTGTTATTAAGAACACAAAGTGTCAAAGCAATTTTATTGAAACCGTTGAAGTCCTTTTCGGTTGTTCAGGTGGGTAAAGTCCACTTTCGGTTGTTAGAGGCGGAAAAATCCTATTAGGTTGGTAGGTGTTGTATACTTATTCCTTCAGGTTAAGTAAGGGGTTACTGTGAGAAATTCCAGAGGGAAGTCTGGGACTGGACGTAGAACGGGAAGTTCGAACCAGTATAAAAACTCCTGGCGTGCTTATTCTTATTTACTTTACTATTATTATCTGCTTCTGCATTTAGATTATAATACATTCCATATTACACGAAACTAGCCACACGGTAGTTACCTTCATTTGGTATCAGAGCTGGACATCCTATAACTGTAACACTGTTATTTGACAATCTTTTGCTAATATGGAAAATAACACCATCACAAGCACTATCACTAACACTAGTTTTATTGAAGGTCAATTTGCACGACCTCCACTATTTAATGGCATGAATTATAATTAGTGGTCAACTAGAATGAGAATATATATGCAATCTAATGGTTTTGAAACTTGGATCATTACTCAAAACGAATATACTATTCCAATAGAAGATTTTTCAACTTGGACTGCTGCACGGAAAACTGATGCACGGAAAACTGATGCTACTACAAATGCTAAAGCTATGAATATGTTATTCTGTGCATTAGATAGAAACGAGTTTAATAGAGTCGGTATGTGTACAAATGCTTATGAGATATGGAGAACTCTAAAAGTAACTCATAAAGGGACTAACAAAGTTAGACAAAGCAAAATTTCCATGTTGAAAAATCAGTTTCAAAATTTCAAAATGAAATCAAATGAACAAATAAATGACAAGTACTCTAGATTTCAAGATATATATCATTCATTATTGGATCTAGGAGAAAAAATTTCTAACTTTGATATAGTATCAAAAATCCAAAACTCTTTAACGGATGAATGGGAAAGAAAGGTTCTAGCTATTGAAGAAGCACACGATCTTTCAACCATGAAACAAAAAGAGTTAATAGAAAATCTAATGTCATATGAAGTAAATTGGCAGGCAATGAAAGTTCAAGCACAGGATAAGAAGAATCTAGCATTTCAAGCAGAATAAGATGACTCTGACTCAGATGAATAGGATATGGCATTTATTGCCAAGAATTTCAAAAAGTTTCTGAAATTCAAAAAGAATAACAGGATGAAAAGATACAAAAATAACTCTAATAACAATAATAGCAATAAACCATCATCATCTGTCATGGAATGTTATGAATGTCATAAAAAGGGTCATATGAAGAAAGATTGTCTAGAGAAATAGAAAAATAAATTCAAGACAAACAAATTCAAAAGGAAAGCTTTTTCTACAACATGGGATTCAGATTCTTCATCATCAGAAAGTGACAGTGACAGTGACAGTGACAAATAGCAAGCAAATGTATGCTTCATGGCTACAAATGGTGACATAAGTGAACTACGTTTTGAAGATTTAGTTGAACTTAATTCAGAACTAGTAGACTTTGTAAAACAAACTAAAAAGTAAAATAAGGAATTACAAGGAAAACTGAATAGATCTAAATTAGAAATTAATATGCTTAGAGATGAAAAGAAATTTTTTGAATAAGAACTTAAAAAATCTCAAGAATCTAATTCTAATTTAGCATCTCAACTTTCTATGATAATTTAGGAATTAGAAATTCAGAAGAATAAAAATAATGATTTATCAATTGAAATTAATGGTTTGAAATCTAACACTAAAGTATTAGAGTTAGAAAAATCTAGTCTTAAAACAAAGCTAGAAGACATCAATAAAAATATTTCTAATTTTAATGAAGGAAGAGAAAATCTTTCTAAAATAATAAAAAATTCTCAGTCTGCTTCAAATAAAATGGGATTAGGATATAAGAAAATTGAAAATCCAAAGAAATCTGGAAAGTTAAAAATAAGTTTAAAAAAAATACGAAAGATTTAAAGAAAACAGTTTCTAAAGATTTTAAAACTACTAAAATATGGATTCCTAAAATAAATAACGACTTAATTAGGAATAAGCATATCAAAACATTTATGGAAACTGTTCATAAAAATGTGAATTACATTTATAAAGGGAATTCTAAACCTTCTTGAGTTTGGTTTCCTAAGACCTAACTCTTAGGACCCTAAAAGGAAAAATAGGTACCATCTTAACCTTTATTTTTTGCAGATACCACTTAAAAAAGAGGAAAATGGATTCTAGGCAGTGGTTGTCGAAACACGTGACTGGTAATAAAGATATGTTAACAAACACAGTCTATTCAAATGGAGGATCGGTCACTTTTAGAGATAATTCAAAAGTTTATGTCGCCGGCAAAGACGATGTGAGCAATAACGGTATCTCTAACTCACCTCTCATTGCTGATGTTTTATTAGTTAAAAACTTGAAACATAATTTATTAAGTATAAGTCAATTATGTGATAAAGGTTTTAATATGTCTTTTTTAGAAGATAAATGTAATATCTCTGTTAAAAATCAAAATTTAATTTTTGAAGGTATAAAAGACAAAAATATTTAAATTTTAAATATAATTATAAATCATAACACAAATATGTGTTTAGTAGCTAAAGAAAATGATTCTTGGCTATGGCATAAAAGATTTTGTCATATAAATATTAATACTATTAATAAAATAGCTAAAAATAAACTTGTTAAAGGACTACCTGATATGAGATTCAAAATTGATAATATTTGTGATGCTTGTCAATTAGGAAAATTAACAAAATTTTCCTTTAATTCTAAGAAAGTAATATCTATAACACAACCACTTGAACTGCTACATATGGGCCTTTTCGAGCCTACTCAAGTTCAATCTATTAATCACAATAGATACGTGTTTGTTATTGTAGATGATTTTTCAAGATATACATGGACTATTTTTATGAAACATAAAAGTGATGCTTTTGAGAATTTTAATTTCTTTGTAAAAATAATTTAAAATATAATGAATTTAAGAGTTAAAAATAAGAATTTAAAATATGAAGAATTTAAGAGTTAAAAATATTAGAAGTGGTCATGGAGGTGAATTTGAAAATGAAGCCTTCGAATATTTATGTAACAAAAAAGGAATTATTCATAATTTCTCTTTTACAAGAACACCATAACAAAACGGAGTTGTAGAAAGGAAAAACAAAAAATTAAAAGAATGTGCACGAACTTTATTAAATGGAAGCACTTTAGCTAAGCACTTTTGGTCAGAAACTGTTGCAACTGCCTGCTATGTCTTGAATCGTGTTTCTATTCGATCATTGACAAAACATACTCCATATGAACTTTTAAATGGTAGAAAACCAAATATGTCATATTTCAAAGTTTTTGGTTCAAAATTTTTATACTTAACACTAAAGATCGGCTTGGCAAATTTGATCCAAAATCTGATGAAGGAATATTCATAGGATATTCGGAAAGAACCAAAGCTTATCGAGTTTTTAATACAAGAACTAAAGTAATCGAAGAAACTCTTCATGTTTCATTCGATGAAAATGTCAAAATTTATTCTAAGGTTACAAATTTTGAAAATAATTCAAATGAAATTCTAACAAATAATTCAGAAGATGATATTATTTTTCAAAATAATAATTCTGATATTTCTATAGAAAATGAAAACATTGTTAATAATGATAATATAGTAAGATCTCCTCTAAGAAATCTTAGAGATCACCCTGTTCAAAATATAATTGGAGAAGTAAATTCAAATGTAATAACAAGACATTAATCAAATCAAATAGGTCATATAGCTTTTCTCTCTAATATAGAACCTAAAAATAGTAAAGAAGCCTCAGTTGATGACTATCGGATTATAGCTATGCAAGAAGAGCTAAATCAATTTGAAAGAAACGAAGTGTGGGAATTAGTTCCTAGACCAAGTGTTCAATCAGTCATTGGTACAAAATTGGTTTTCAAAAACAAAGCTAATGAAAAAGGTACCATTACCAGAAATAAAGCAAGATCAGAAGTCCAAGGTTATAATCAAGAAGAGGGAATAGACTATGAAGAAACATTTGCCCCAGTTGCAAGACTAGAAGCTATACCTATTCTACTGGCTTTTGCATGTTTTCATAACTTTAAATTATATCAAATGGATGTTAAAAGTGCTTTTCTAAATGAATATATAAAAGAAAATGTTTATGTTGAATAAGCTCCTCTTTTTACTCCTGAAAAATTTCCAGATCATGTTTATAAACTTAAGAAAGCTTTATATGGTTTAAAACAAGCACCTCGTGCTTGGCACGACCGACTTAAAAGCCATCTACTAGAAGTGGTTTTGATATTGGAAAAGTTGATCAAACATTATTTATTAAGAAAACTAAATAGGATATTTTAATTATAAAAATATATGTTGATGATATTATTTTTGGTTCAACAAATGAAAATCTATGTCAGGAATTTTCGACTATCATGACAAATGAATTTGAAATGTCACATATGGGAGAACTATCAAATTTTCTTGGATTGCAAATCAAGCAATTAAAAATGGCATTTTTATTAATCAAGAAAAGTATTGTAATAATCTAATTAAACGGTTCGGTATGGAAAACACTTCTGCCAAACCAACTCCTATGAGTACAACTATATATCTCGATAAAGATGAAAATGGTAAAAATGTTGGCCGAAAACTATATGGTAGTACGATCGGAACATTACTTTACTTAACTGCTAGTTGACCTGACATTATGATGAGTGTTTTTTTATGTGCAATATTTCAAGAAAATCCTAAAGTATCACATATGCGAGCAGTTAAATGTATAATTTGTTATCTTAGCAAAACCAAAGATTCAGGGTTATTTTATCCAAAAGAATGTCCTTTTGAATTAGTATCTTATAGTGATACTGATTTTGGAGGAAGTCGGACAGATAGAAAAAGTACAAGTGGAACTTGTCATTTCATTGGACAATCCTTAGTATCTTGGTTTAGCAAGAAACAAAATTGCGTTTCACTATCGACATGCGAAGCAGAATATATGTCTGCAGCTTTAGCATGTGCTCAAGTAATCTACATGCAACAAACATTACAAGACTTTGATATAAAATTAAATAAATCTATAATATATTGTGATAATACTAGTGCAATAAGTTTATCTACAAATCCTGCCAATCACTCAAGAACTAAACATATTGATATTCATCATCATTTTCTTCGTGATAATATTGAAAAGGATATAATAAATATAGAATTTATAAATTTTGAAAATCAATTAGCTGATATTTTCACTAAATCACTCAATGAAAATTGTTTTATAAATCTAAGAAGAGAACTAGGTATAATTTCTTTAAAGGAATTATAAAAGTACTAATTTAATTTAAAAAATATATATTCTCTTCATTGGTACTCGAACTCTACACCTCAAGTCTGATAAGCCTATGTCTCTCCCACTTGACCATTCAATTTTTCACATCTACTTCTTATACAATTTTCTCCTTATATTTTTTTTTAACTTTCTATGAAAATTTTCAGGCACAAATTTTTGTTTAATTTTCATCCTCAATTTTTTCAGTTTATATATAAATCCATCAACTTCTAACTGCATATTTTCCTATATATATCTCAGACTTCTGCTCTTTGTTCTCCATCAAAAAACTTTGTCTCAAACAAAATCTTATCTTCTACATAAATTTCTAGTCTTCTTTCAACCAAAATTTCTTCATAAGATTCATCAAATGGATCCGCTTACTCTACTATCGATTTTTCAACGCCATCATCTGGCTCGTCAAGCTTACCTACACCTACACCAACACAAGAACCGGCCAGATCGTCAAATTATCACACAGGCTATACTCCCGAGAAAAAGAAGGCGAGCCATTTTCTGTTCTTTGGTTCTTCTCAAACCAAACAAAAAATTGATGATGTACATCATTACCAGAGGGAATTTATAACGATTCAACGCGAGATGTACTACGAACAGAAAATGAATTCAAGACGCCTAAGTTTTATGGAGAAGATTGGATGGAAGTTCTGCAGGTCATCTTCATCTGCGGTTCATCAACCTACACCATCTTCCTCTCGAAATCCATGGGATCAGTCGCCATAGGCTCCACTTGTCTCTTCAAATTCAAGGGAGAGTAGAAACCATTGGTTACCATCGAAACCACATGTGGAGAAGACGAAGGATAAACCAACCAACTCCATGCCTCCATCCATTCCTTCTTCCAAATAATTATTTTTTTACTTTTTATTTTTTTTCCTACTATGTATGCATCATTTTAAATAGTATTGAATATATTATTTTTTCAAAAATATTATATATGTTGCAAAATACATAATTCAGTCAATTAAAATTTTCGACCAGTCGACTGATGCTGAATACCGAGTGTTTTCAGACCATATTCAGTCGACTGAAAGAAAATAACCAGTCGATTGAATCATAAAACAGAAAGCTTTCTTGCCATATTCAGTCGAATATTCAGTCGATTGAAATAATATGGCCAGCCGACAGAATCTAAAACAGAGAGTTTTGGGATACTGGTTCAGTCGACTGACCATATTCGACCAATCGACTAAATGGCAACCTGAGCCACTTTTACACCTTTTTACCTACCTTTTTAACCCGCCAACCCCCTATATCCTATTTCACTTTTTACCTTTACCTTCTAACTTCAGAATTCTAAAACCCTAGCTCCAATTTTTTTTCCAAAATCCTCCACTACATTACTATTTTCAAATGGCTCCTCATCAACCTAAGAGATCTAGACAACCTTTTCTTCCTCCTCTGAGCCGATTGATTCTCGGATTGCTCAATGGCTTTATGATGCTACCGTAGTCCAAAGGTGGAATAAAATGAAAGAAGCTTGATTTTTTGAAGGTTCTTTTGTTGTGTTTCCCAATTTCGCTCCATATAGGATTCAAGAGTTAGCAAGGAGAAGCCATCTAGAGTCACTCCTAGATCACAGTCAGAATAGTTTCAAGATAAATCACTTTTCTATGCTACTTTGAATTTAGGCCATCAAAACCCACGCAATCGTGATGCTTGCATTTGGAGTTTATGTGGTCGACAAGTATTTCTTTCTTTAGATAATTGGTCATATTCTTCATTCTTCAACGATTGGTACTAATTCAGAAGAATTAAATGTACCCATAGGCGAGCGAGACGAAGTCATCGGTAGAAGATGACATGACCGAACTTAAGTCTATCGCTTTACGACCTACAGCTAGAACTATGCATCGAGCTTTAATGCACATCGTTCTTCCCCGTACTGGCTCTTATGAGCTTGTCTATGCAAACAACTTTAAGGCATTGTATGCTATTTGGGGAGAAGTCCGAATAAATTGGCTGAAACTTATTCTAGAAGAATTCTTCTCATTTAACCAAGGTCCTATGAACATTATTTATTATGAAGAATATATTATGCAGCAACTTATGAATCTCCAGGTTTCAATTCCCGTATTTGATACTTCTGTTCCCAAAACCCGAAATAGCTGCACAATAAGCCTTATGAAATTGCCACCTAGACCTCTAACTATCATGACTTTTCAAGAATGGCAATCTCGGCCTCGTCAACAAACTTCTACTCCACAACAACAATAATCAAGGGATGACATTTGTACACCAACTCCATCCTAAAGCACTCGGGAATCTATTGATTTAATTGTAAGAAATCAAGTCATTTTGAATTCTCGCATCAAAAATCTTGATAAGAAAATTGACAAAAAATTTGACAAAATAAAGAGTTTCTTTGGGATTTTATGGGATGCGATATCTTGTTCCTCTTCCACCACTACAGAGACTTCTCAACATGATCCAGACAAACGCCCAGCTCCTCGCTTCACTTGATCAACATCGGAGGAACACACAAGTTCCGACACAAGCGGCAATGTGGGTGGCAGACGGCTTGTGGAAAGTTCCTCTAGAGGCAAAAGTCCAATGCAAGTGGAACAAGAAGAAGAGACAGAGTCAGACTCTGATTGATTTGTCATCTCTTGGTAGTAGTAAGTTATCTATTTGATTCCAACCATTCTATTTATGAGTTTGTATTAGTAACAGTTTCAAATCTATGTTTTTTCTATGATTGCAATTTTCAGTTAGTTCAATGATGAAATTATTATTGTTTTATTTTTGTCGATGGCAAAGGGGGAGAAATTTGTATGACTAACCATTTCTTGCAGGGATTAAATATGTCGCTATATATTCAGGGGGAGATGTATATAACTCCCGTTATATATTTCTCAAAATATAGTATCATCTATAACAGGTTGTCATCAATCAAAAAGGGGGAGAATGTTGAATCATAAGCTTTGATTCATGACAAAGAGCTTAATCAAATCAGTGAATGAGACTATATGGACAAGCGACAAAAAGAGAAAGAAATATGCTATATTAAAACTACAAAGGAGACAAGGCTACAAAACTGAGTATATTATGTTAATTTGTCGAAGTTTTTAGTCTTAGAATTGTTAAAATCTAACCTCAAATAATTCACTCAAACCAAAGTTCTTTTAAGCTTTAAACATTTTAACATATATGAGAACTGTGCACTGACTGTCAGGTTAGTCGACTGATCAAATATGGCCAGTCGACTTAATCTGTCCAAGTGCACAGAAACTCCCTGTTTTGCACCAACTTGGAACATTCAATTGACTGGTGGTTTTGGGTCAGTCGATTGAATTCTTTCAACGGATATTTTTTTGAATAGACACTTCCATTTGCCAAGAGATACGATCTTAATTGAAGGGGTATGGATGTTTCCTTTGATCAGAACTCTTCGTGAATGGTTGCAACTATTTATCTACTATATAAACACAAAAGATTCACTTCACAAATCACTGAATTTCTTTTTAATTTCTGATCATACTCTCTACTATCTCTGCATTCTGAAAAGCAATCACAACTTTCATATATTGCTTGAATCTCTAAATCAATTAATTTATTCTTCAATTCAAAGCAATATTCTTCTTTCTAAATCTCTACAAACACATGTATACTTGATGATAAGATTATAGGAAGGTCGTACTATCAAAGACAAATGTGTTATCAAGAACACAATGTGTCAAAGCAATTTTATTGAAACTATTGAAGTCATGTTCGCTTGTTCAGGCGGGTAAAGTCCTCTTTCGGTTGTTAGAGGTGGAAAAATCCTGATCGGTTGCTTAGGTGTTGTATACCTATTTCTCCGGGTTAAGTGAGGGGTTATTGTGAGAAATTCTAGAGGGAAGTCTGGGACTGGACGTAGAACGGTAAGTTCGAACCTGTATAAAAACTCCTGGTGTGCTTATTCTTATTTACTTTACTATTGTTATCTGTTTTCTGATTTAAATGATAACACATTCCATATTACACGATCCTAAGTGATAACCGGCCACAAAGTAGTCACTTTCAATACACACAGAGGCATATTTACACACATACAAACATATTTCACAAACATATTTCCAATACTTGATCTCATGCAAACCAATACAGATAAAGGTTCAAAATTTTTGCTCAGCTGGAACAAAGAAAAGAAGAATTTGAGCCTGTAAAAATTTTCGAAATCTGGAATGTTTGATTTGATCTGGTTTCTTTGATTTTCTTTGTTCTTTAGTTTGATTGCTTGAATGTTTCCAGGCTACACTTGAAAACAAGCTTTTTATTTTTATTTAAACCTCAGGTTGAAGAAGTTGTTTGATTTTAAAGAAAAACTGGAATATGTGTCTGAGTTGATTTGTTTTCCTTTGGTTACAGCTTACAGGTTTTTCAAACTGATGTTGTTTGATTTTTATTTTAATATTTCTTTTGAATAGTGGAAGAAGAAATTCAGAAATGAATGTAAAAACTGGAAATGGCTTTCTTTCCAAGGCTATATTTAAATTATTAAATTTTTAAAGAAACAAAATTTTCGACTTGTAATTCTTGAGCTAACAGATGTAAATTAGGTAACACTTGTTAAAACATATTGTTAATATTTTACAAATGTCAAAAACAACCATTTTATGTTTAAATCCCAATTAATTTGATTTTTTTTTTTAAATGCTAGTCCTTGAGATGATGGTTTTGATGACAACAACCTTAGAATAAGATTATAAAATATAAATACTAACATTATAGTTTAGATGTATATATGTATATGCAGGATTTAACCATGCATGTACCAAGAATGAAGACTGTACAGTATAGAGATTCAAGATATCAAGATTGAAGACTCATGAGTATCAAGAATATCAAGAGTTCAAGATTTCAATAATAAGTAATTTAATTAGGAATTTTGTTAAAACCCCTAGAAAAGCACTGGCATCTTAAAATCCAATTTATTAGTGGAATAAAACCCACTTCAGCCTGCTAAAGGGATGGAACCGCAAGTAGGATGGAACCTACGAAGAATCTAGTGGAACATTGTTTTGTATCCGCTAACCTTTTATTCAAAATGTTTTTACAAAATTATATCTTGTTTTCAAAATGATTTCAAAACCTTCCTTTTAAAAGAATCAAAAACATCTATCCTGGTTTTGATACTTTTAGCCTCAAAATAATCTTTATTTTCAAAACCAAATTATCCTTGGTTTTGAATTATCTTTTAATAATAATATATTTAAATTTTAATTTAGATTTAAATATAAAATTGTAGTAAAAATTTATATATATATATACAACCAAAATATTATTTGTTATATTTACTTATGTATTTTAACTATAGTTAAGTATATTTATTAAGTTTAAAATAGTTTTAATAAAAGATAGAAGTTATTTTCAAACAAATTACCAAAAATACCTTAGGCATGTCGACAACCTCAAGTACCCCTTGTCGACATGGTAGCAATTTATTTCAAAAATTTGAATTTCAAAGAAAGTGTCTATTCGTCATATCCTTTCACGAATGGACATGGTTGTTGTTCTATTATAAATAGGGGTAGTTTTGAACAAATTTGTATTCATATTTTTTCTAATTTCACTCCTCTTTTTCTTCCACATTTCTTTATACACATTTTTACCATTACTCTACCGAAATCAACATTAAATCTAACTAGATCATTTCTGGTTTGATTCTCTATCACTATCTCCACAAGATCTCATGCTATTCAGAGTTATAGGCTTCTTTGTAATAAACTAAGCAAAAAAAGGTGTGATTGTAGCTAGTGAAATCAATCAAGTGAGAAAAGGTGTGATTGTAGCCTGTGAAATCAATTGGGTGAACTTGTTGCCCGTAAAATCAAGTATCTCTACCCACAGGGTTGTGAATCTGGAGTGGTGTACCTCGTGGCCTTGAAATCGATGGTATAATTATACAATTGCTTTTGAAAGGAAATCTGTACTTGTGTGCGGGACTGGATGTAGGGTAACTCCGAAGCAGTATAAAATCTGGTGTGTTCTTTCCTTTATTGCTTTTACTTTATTTCTGCATCTGTATTTGTTTCTGTGATCATCTGTGTCCGAATATTGCATACATTTGTGTTCAAATTAATATAAACTCAAAAAGATTTAGTAATTCCTTTAAACACTATTCACCCCCCTTTTGTGTTAATCTTAGCCTTAAGATCCATATTCCGCATTTCTCACATTTAAACCCTTATGTTGTTATAAATTGTGTAATATGTTTTCTTATATACATATAATTTTAAAAGAAAGTATCTAATCCTTTTTATTCATTTTCAAACTATTATACCTTAAACAAATAAATATGTGAATCATATTTTTTTATACATGTATACGTTTTTAATTTACATATATATGCTTTATTAATTTCAAAAGATATACAGTATATATATGTTTTATTGACTTAAGTATTATGTTTACAAATGTATATTATTATTTTAGCAAGTTGATAAAACTGTTTGTTTTGGAAAAAAATTAAGGGGTTAAGGATCATTCTTCCTCACTAATAATTTTGGGATGAAATTCTTTTAAGGAGGGAAGAATGTGACGACCTAGAATTTTGAACAAATCGAAATATTAAATTGATTTTAAATGTTTGAAAGGTGGTTTAACTTGAATTTCAAAAAAATATCTGTTTATTTAGCAATTAAATTTTTGAATTTAATAATTGAAATTGGGTAAAATATTGTATCTTCAACATTATGCTGATTAGAAAAAATGTAAAGGCTTAGAAAATTTATATTGATAATACTGAAGATAATGGAAGCTTCAGAATTGAATTCAAAAATGATTTATTCAATTTTCAGTTTATATCGTTTAAATCGATATTTAAAAATAGCCTTCCGAGGTACAGTCTCAGAATTCGATGAAACCAGTTTCATTGGATCCGTAATATTATATTATTACTAAAACTAAAATTTGCATAGTGTTTGGAGTAATCGTTTGGCCATACGATTAGCAAACGTGTTGAAATTTTATCAAAATTTAATTTAATAGCTGGGTCCAAAAGCTACCTTCTTCATACGATCGAATTTGGAGTCGAAACCATTTCCATTGCACTCAAAATAGGGGTATAACCTTATGAACGCTTGGCGGCACGCCTCGAAAGGATGTCGAGATTTTGAATTGCGAAAATCAAGACGATTTAAATTTGAATTTAAATTTTAAAAACTATATATATTTATATATAATATAATTAAAATACTTTGCAAGCATCAGATATGTATTGAGATTTCAAACACATGTTTCTTTGATTCTGTTAAATTTTCACACACGTCTCCTTCTTTCTTAAAAAAATCGAAGCCAAACTTTTTATCGTTCAAAATAATACGAGAATCTAAGAAGAAAAATAATAAGAAAATGGCAAATGAATGCTTCTCTCCCTCGTTCCTTTAAATCACCAATTTCCTTTTTTTCCCGTTCGAAAAATGATAATTCGAATTGCAAAATGCCCGAGCTCTGGATTTCGTTCGACCTTCATAAATTCACAGGCCATTCGAACTCAATCTCATCTAGTTTCTCCATCAACGAGAATCAATTCGAACGGTTTGAGATCGTGCTTTCCTTGCCTCAAATCAATCGATCGGCTCATAAAAAAAAGGAAGACCGAGATCGAATTCGGTCTTCGTAGGAAGGAAAGTAAATCAAAATTGGTCTATGCCTGGAATCATTCTCACACCCTCGAGTTCCTCGAACAGCTATCACCTAGCGGCAACATCGGATTGCATCGACGATGCAAAGTCACCAACGGTGGGTCAGGTGGCAATTAGACGACCTCTGGTAGGCTGGGTAAGGATATTGGCAGCCGGGACAGAGCATGACAAGGTTGTGTAACAACCCGCATATTTATCGATTTTATATTTAAATATTTTATCGTTCGTCGGATTTTGGTCCGAAAAGCTACTTTTTGCAAACAGTCCGGGACTCGAGACCACCCCCATTGAGTTCAAAATGATGTTTGCGACCTTTTTGAGTATAAACTTCGATATGTTTGGAGATAGTAGAATTTTGACCTTTTTCACTTAGGGCTTTGGTTTGGACTGAACCCATTAGCCACTTACTAACTCAGTCCCAACCCCCTCTCCTCTTCATTACTTCATTCCTCATTTCCTAACATTCAAGCTTCATCAAAAATGGGGGAAGAGAAAAGGAATTAGGAAATCCTAAGCCCTAGTTTCCATTAGCAAATCCATCTTCTAGCTCCAAACTCAAGAGAACCCATTGGTAAGCTTTCTCTTCATCTTCTCCAACTCATTCTCTCTTTGATTTCAGAAATTTCCTAAACCTAACTTAGGGAATGTTCTTCTTTTAAGCTTAGATTCAGGCTTCTAGTGTTGAGATTGAAGTGTGGTTGATCTTCCCTTGTCTTCAAGCTTCTCATTCATTGTTTTTGGGTTCAAAGGTGAGATTTTTATCTCACATCTATGACTATAATTATCTTTGGTTGTTGGGTATGAATTCCTAACACTTCTTCAGGTGCATTTGCTCTTGATTTGGATTGGTTTTGTGAATATTCCAATTTTTGGGTTTTGAAGTCAAATTTGTGTGAAATCCTTTTATGGATGTTTGATCATGCTTTTGGTGATGCACCGAGGAGCATATAGGGCCGGGTTGCCGATTGGCATAAACCCTTAGAGCCAATGTTCGTCCGGTTGCATTTTGGAAGAGTTTGCTCTCCATTTGAATAGGCTGAAAAACAGCCCAGGCATGATTCAGTCAACTGAATCTTCTGTTCAGTCGACTGAACCTGGAACCCAAAAGTTTCCAGGCTTGATTCAGTCGACTGAATCTTCTGCTCAGTCGACTGAACCTGGAAACAGAAAGTTTCCTGAACCTGGAAAATTTCCAGGCACAAGGTCAGTCGACTGAAAACTCTGTTCAGTCGACTGAACCTGCTGTTTGAGTCCATTTTGCCTTTTTGGATTGAATTTCCAATTTAAATCGATTTGTGCTGATCCTATTTGTTGTTATCATTTATTATGACTTTGATGACTCCTTTTTAGGGATTTTTGAATATCCACTTCGATGGATTCTTTATCGGTTTCTTTGAATTTTATTCACATCTTCGTATGTGAGTTTTAGTGATTGATTGTTCCTACAATCTTCTTTGTGATTTGTCACTTTAAAAATATAAAGGTTTCGATACTAATAGTAAATATCAAAACTCTTTCTTCAAATGATTTCAACACTATTTTATTACAAAGCTCGTTTTCTCAAACCGATTTCCAATCTATTAGTATATACAAACCTTTACCTCACTCGTATGAGAAATCTAATTAAACGACTTAGTAAAACAAGTGGTATGAAACGCTTGCGTTTACTTCGTCAGTTAATTCTTGGACTTGTTCGATTGAATCTCTTGTGACAATTTTCTAGTGGAGATCTACAGTTTGTTCGTAAATATTTAAGTTAAGCTAGTGGCTATGGGACATGAAGCTAAGCTCATATATTTACTTGCTTACTGTAATTGACACTTCTCGGTGATCGTGACGATCATTTTATGGTTTAGACTAGCAATGTGCGATATCTCTTTGTCTATGTGGAGGACTGTTCCTCATTTCATTGAGCTTCGTCTCATCTCTTGCATGGTTCGTACCTATCTAGGTGCATCGATGCTTGTTTACACATGGGTCGTACCTTTCTAGGTGCGTCAATGTTTATTTATGCATGGGGTGTACCTTTCTAGATGCATCGATGTTTATTTACTTCGTGGAGCAATCGGCTCAATAAGTCGGGACATGGGGCGTATCTTTCTAGGTGCGTCGATGTTCGTCTATGCATGGGGCGTGTCTTTCTAGATGCGTCGATGTTCAACTTAGCATGGGGTGTATCTTTCTAGGTGCATTGATGTTAGACATTACATGGGGTGTATCTTTCTAGATGCATAGATGTTTATTTATGCATGAGGCGTATCTTTCTAGGTGCGTCGATGCTAGAGCATGGGGCTTATCTTTCTAGGTGCATCGATGTTCGACTGTGCATGGGGCGTGTCTTTCTAGGTGCGTCGATGTCCAGTTTATGGGATTGGCCATCCTTTTCTTGTTATTTCTGGATTTCGTGTGTTGAATTCTGGAATTTATGCTTCATTAATTTTCGTGATTTCCATTGATAAGTTTTATCAATATTTGTGCATTGGTGAATTTGTGTGTCATTGACTTTTGTGATTGACATCGATATAATCGTCAATATTTATGGTTTGGTGAACGAAATAAGGAGTATGACATTTCCTTTGATTCTTGTGTAGATTTGGTGATATTGATTAATCTCTTGTTGATTTTTCAATTACTTATATATATCACAGCTTGGCATTGTGATTATTTTGCGTTTAGTCATATCTCTTATTCTATATCATTTCTTCTGATATTTATAGCTAGACTGATCCGTTTATTATTTTCTTCTTAAATAATACTCGGGTCAGACCGAGATGTTACAGGTGCTTCTGCTTGACTTCTCTTCTGGGGTTATCATATGATCTTTCGGCTAATTACTTAGATTAGTAGTTTTTGTTGTATACATTTGGGATACAGACTCTATGATGTATACTTATTCTTTTGTCTAGCACTTGTATCTATTCTTTTTGATATTGTGGATCTTGTTAGACCACTACTCTGATGTACACTTTCATGTGTTAGTTATATATTCATATCTTCTTCCGCCTTTGTGATATGAATTACCTGTGACTGATTTATGTTATACTTATTTCTATATTTGTTTCCGAAGATATTATAGCCACTGTGTAGTAGCTTTGAGTTTGTATCGGTATGTCGGATTTCCTCTCGAAATGAATTGCATGTTATTCTATCCGACATATCGGTGCCCGCACAAAGAAATTACATGGATGGTCGCTCCTCAACAGCCTTATTCTCCGTGCTAGTTGACAGCATTACTTCGTAGTGTTCTTGGCTAGCGTTGGTATAGAGGTGGGGCGTCACAGCTTGGTATCTGAGCCAAACTTCGGAACAATATGGAATATTATAACAAGGATCATCGTCCTAAGTCCATCTTAGGAGTCGTGCTTTAGGATTTAATTCGAGTCTTCGTACCGATTCATCCTATTTTCTTTATGATTCCTTATTTTATCTATCAAGATTGCTTGATATTTATTTCTGAGAATAACTTTTTCCTCTTCTTTCTTTCTTTCTTAAAGAAGAGAAATGGTTAGACCAGGCCGTCCCAGTGCCGGTCAATCTAGTGCTACTCCCCAAGATGGAGTATTTATGTCTGCCGAGCAGCTTCTTAATCTAGTAAAGAACGCTCAAGCAGCCGGTTCCAATACAGAGCCTACTCATCCTAGATCCGGTTTTGCACGTTTGTGCAGAGACTACACCGATTTGGGTGGAAGGCCATTCAAGGGATCCGAGAGTGTTATAGAAATTCAAGCTTGGCTCAAATCATGCGATCGTATCTTTTCTCGCATGAACCTTATTGATCTACATCGAGTCCAAGTGGCTCCTAGCATGCTCCAAGAAAGAGCGTTAGATTGGTATGAGCTCTTGACTTCGAAGATTATCGAAGCGGATCTTACTTGGGAGCAATTCCGGGAACGATTCGAACTAAAGTTTGTGCCGGAGGCTGAAAAAGTAACTTTAGCACGGTGTTTTATTGACCTTGTTCAAGGTGAATCTTCTGTGACAGACTATGTCGCATCTTTCGAATCTCTGTCAAAATACGGGGTTGAGTACATTAATACCCCATTGAAGAAAAATCAGAGATTTGTCTATGGCTTGAATAAGAATCTTAAGAAGCCATTACTTCTGAAATTTGAAGTTTCATTTGATCAGCTTATTGATATCGCTCTTCGTCTTGAAGAGGCCGATAGAGAGTGTGATGTTGAAGTTGTGGATGCCAAACAAAACTTCAACAACAACATGAAAAGGCCTATTAAATTCAAAGGCCCCATTCCCAACAAGAAAGGGAGGCAAGAAACCTCGGTAGCAAAAGTTCCTACCTCTAGTCGTGGGCAATGCTACAATTGTGGTTCTACGGACCACTATGCAAGGGAGTGTCCGAAACCTCTTTATTGTCGCTATTGTAAAAATTCGGGTCACCATATAACTGCATGTCCCATACTTCAAAGTAGGAAGGAGGGAAAGCTCAATGTAGTGCAAGCCCCTGGTAACACTTCTCGTGGTCAAGGTATTTCTTATTTATTCCTTGATTACATTTGTTTTGTGATCATCCTTTCGAGTTCTTGTTGATATGGGTTCATCTCATTATTTTTATATCAAAAGAACTTGTTGATTCTTTTTCTTTGAAAATATTTTGGGCTTGATGACTTATTTGAGGATTGTGAATCCTGATGGTAGATCCGCAACACTCAATTTGTCTTTATTGATGACAAAATTATTTTATGTGATTTTTCTGTCCGAGCCGATTTTTACTTAGGCTTCGGAATTGATTTTTGTAAGGATTGGCTTAATCGTTGTGAAGCCCATATCCTATTTTCCATGTGGACTATTCATCTTCGACATTTTCTATCTGTTGAGCAGATTTCTATTTTTTCTTATGATTTCGATTCCAACTTGATGGCATCATTTTTTTTAATCCCTCACGATGAGGAAAGTGTTATTTCTCTCATTCATGTAGTTTGAGAATTTTTTGGTATTATTGAGTTGTCTTAGAATTATCACCTAAGAAATCTTTTGTGTGGTGTTAAGGTCTTTCTAGTTCGACCTTGTCACCGATTTTCATTTGGCTACGAGTTGCGGGAGTTCGCATCCCACTTACCGCATTCCGCACTCGTCACGGTTCTTATGAATGACTTATTTTGTCATTCAGTTTGTCCAGCTTATTTCATCCATTTTATAAATCGAATATTCTAGGAATATCTCGATGACTCCATTCTTGTATTTATTGATTTTGGATGAAAACAGCAATTTAAAATTTTGCGAATCTTTTTAATAAGATTTATTTATAAGTAAAATTAGATTTTTATTCTTGAAACAAACGAAGAATATTCTTAAAAGTTTTTTTTTAAGAAACATGTTTATTATCTAGAAAATGATTTTGTGATTGAATTGCCCGTTGAGTGCTTTAATAATTTTGGTCGATGCGCTTGATCAACGTTATCGATAGGAATTTCCTAAATGCTTTGATGAGACAATCAAACACAGTAAAATTCACTTTAAATAAGTAAAATTTTCTAAAAAGAAGATTATTTAAAAGAACTCTTCTTTTCGGTACTCTTATTTTTGTGATTCCTGAAAGGGAACCAAGACTTTGCTATTTGTACCGATACTAGTCGTATTGGTTTGGATGTCGTTCTATTGCAAAAGAGAACGTGCTATCAATTGTGCTTCTAAGTCATTATAGCTTATCGAGACTAGATATGCCACTCATGATCTAGTGCTCGCGGCTAATGTTTTCGCTTTTAGCATTTGGCATCATTATTTTTGGGGGAGAAATTTGTTCTCCACCTCGATCATAAATCTTTGGAATATTTATTTTCTCATAAGGAACTTCATGTCAACTCGAGTTCCTGGCATATTATGATCTTGATATTCTTTTTATTCCCGGAAGGGAAATCGTGTTGCCAATGCGCTTTGTTGTAAGCCACAAGTGGTTGATTCTTTGATGTTGTCTGAATGGAAATTATCTTTTTATCAAGTTCATCGGACGTTTTGTTCATTTTATTGGACTTTATCTCATTCCTTTTATGGACTAGCGTCCGATGTTCTTTTATGGTGTTCGGTTCATCGGATGTACCGTTATCATACTACATCGATGTTCCGTCTTATCTGGATCAATGGATGTACCATTATTACACTACATCGTTGTTCCGGTTTATCGGTTCATTGGACGTACCGTTTTTGTACTACGTCGGTGTTCCGAAATTATTCGGGCTTTGGTTCATTGGGCGTACCGTTTTTGTACTACGCTGATGTCCCAAATTATTTGAGTTTCTAGTTTCTCGGGCGTACTGTTATTATACTACGTCGTTGCACCAGCAAAATTTTCTTTTATTCTTGACGTTCTCCACGTCTTTTATCTACGGAAATGCCTTAGAGATTCCGGTTTTTATTCTTGAGCCCGGTGATATTGTGGAAATTGAAGTTTCACCAGATTTGATTTATGAGCGATATCTCATTCGCATCATTGCTTCGGAGGTTGAGCGCCTTCGGAATAGAGATATTCTTCTTGTAAAAGTTCAATGGTTCTCAAATCCTAAGGATTGCTCTTGAGAAATCTTGAGAATTCATCGAATGAAAACTTTCGGATTTACTCCTTCGTGCTCTTTATGGTGGACTTCTTGATTCAAATTTTCTTTTGTGTTGATATGCTTCCATGGTTGTTACTTCTTATTTTCTTCTTAAGTATTGCGAGGATGCAATTTCTTTAAGGAGGGGAGTCTGTAACAACCCGCATATTTATCGATTTTATATTTAAATATTTTATTTAAATATTTTATTGTTCGTCGGATTTTGGTCCGAAAAGCTACTTTTTGCAAACAGTCGAATTGGGACTCGAGACCACCCCCATTGAGTTCAAAATGACGTTTGCGACCTTTTTGAGTATAAACTTCGATATGTTTGGAGATTGTAGAATTTTGACCTTTTTCACTTAGGGCTTTGGTTTGGACTGAACCCATTAGCCACTTACTAACTCGGTCCCAACCCCCTCTCCTCTTCATTACTTCATTCCTCATTTCCTAACATTCAAGCTTCATCAAAAATGGGGGAAGAGAAAAGGAATTAGGAAATCCTAAGCCCTAGTTTCCATTAGCAAATCCATCTTCTAGCTCCAAACTCAAGAGAACCCATTGGTAAGCTTTCTCTTCATCTTCTCCAACTCATTCTCTCTTTGATTTCAGAAATTTCCTAAACCTAACTTAGGGAATTGTGACGCCCCACCTCTATACCCACGCTAGCCAAGAACACTCCGGAGTAGTGCTGTCAACTAGCACGGAGAATAAGGCTGTTGAGGAGCGACCATCCATGTAATTGCTTATCACACGGTGGCTATAGATAATCTTCGGAAACAAACATAGAAATAATCACATCACAAATCAGTCACAGATATCCATATCACAAAGGCGGAAGAAGATATGAATATATAACTAACACATGAAAGTGTACATCAGAGTAGTGGTCATTAAGATCCACGATAATACAAAAGAATAGCAACACGTGCTATACAAAAGAATACAACTATGAGTCTATATCTCAAGTGTATACAACAAAAACTGCTAATCTAAACAGTTAGCCAAAAGTCAGAGTGATGAATCCCTGGGAAGGAGTCAAGCAGAAGCACCTGTAACATCTCGGTCTGACCCGAGTATTATTTAAGAAAATAATAAACGGATCAGTCTAGCTATAAATATCAGATGACATGATATAACATAAAAGATATGGCATAAACATAAACATCCATAACGACATACCACTATAAGTATATAAATAATGATCAACAGAAGATCAATCAATAAGAGATAATCAATATCACAAGAATCTTCTCAAAGATTCGAAGAGGGCATCATACCCTAAACTTGTACTCATAACAAGTCAGTGACATAAATTCCAGAAATCAACACGAGAAATCCAGAAATCATAAAAAGGGAAAGAGGCCTATCACATGACGGTCCGAAGACCATGGGGAGCTACCCCGCATGTGTGAATGGAATCACACAGATTGAGGTCAAGACTAACCAAAAAGCAGAAAGGTATGTGTGAATGGAATCACACAAGTGGTGTCTAGTCTAACCTTGCAATGAAAGAGACATCGTGCAATTGCTAGTCTAATTCATAAAGCGATCATCAAGATCAACGAGAAGTGTCAATTACACTAAGCTAGTAAATATAGAAGTTTAGCTTCATGTCCCATAACCACTTGCTTAACTTAAATATTTACGAACAAACTGTAAATCTTCACTAATAAAATTGTCACAAGAGGTTCAATCGATCAAGTCCAAGAATTAACCGACGAAGTGAACGCAAGCGTTTCATACCACTTGTTTTACTAAGTCGTTTAATTAGATTTCTCATCCGAGTGAGGTAAAGGCTTGTATATACTAATAGATTGGAAAACGGTTTAAGAAAAGAGATTTGTTATTAAAAATAGAGTTGAAATTGTTTGTTAAAAGAGTTTTGATATTTACTACTAGTATTGAAACCTTTATATTATAAAGTGACAAAACACAGAAGCAATTGTACAAACAATCAGTCACAAAAATCGCATACGGAGATGTGAATAAAATCCAAGGAAATCAGCTCAATGTTTTTCAGATAAGATCCCCTACGGAGGGGGGGTCCGGGGGGGTGGCAACCCCCCAAGGTGGGGGTGCGGGGGCAACGCCACCGCCTACGGGGTTGCGACCTAAGGGGAATAGGGTCGAGCGACCTAAGGGTTGCGACCTAGGAGTCCAAGGGGTCAAGCGACCTATCGGGATAAGGTCCAACGACCTACGAGTCAAAGGTCCAACGACCTATAGGGTTATAATGTCATGTGACCTATCGGTTTATAAGGTCATGCGACCTAACGAGCTATGGCCAAACGACCTAGTAATGGTAGTAGAGTTGAGCGACCTAAAGGTTTAACCGGTCAAGCGACCTAAGGAAGGTAAGGTCTAACGACCTAACGCTCGCGACCTAACGGTCTAAAGGCCATGCGACCTAGAGGAAAACAAGGTCAAGCGACCTAAAACGTCGCGACCTAACGACCAAAAACGTCGCGACCTAGCGACCTAAAAATGGAAGGCAAGGCCAAGCGACCTAACGAAGAGGGGGTGAGCGACCTATGGTCATAAAAGAGGTCGAGCGACCTATAGAGGCATAGGATGCAGCGACCTAAAACATCGCGACCTAGCGACCTAAGGGGATAGGGGCCGAGCGACCTAACATTCGAACGACCTACGACCTAAGGGGATAAGAGCCGAGCGACCTAACATTCGAACGACCTACAACCTAAGGAGCTTGCGACCTAAAGCCCAACGACCCACGACCTAATTCCGAAGCGCCGAGCGACCTAACGTTATAGGCCATTTTAGGTCGGAAACGAGCTATTAGAAGGCCGAGACTTTTCCACGCGAACGACCTAAGGGTTAGGTCGCGAACGACCTAAGGGTTAGGTCGCGAGCGACCTAACTCCGAACACACGAAAATGGCCAGAACGACCTAAGTGCAGAAAATTCACCAAAACGCTAAAAATTGGAGTTTTTCGCCAATCCAATCCAAACCAAATGCAAATGTGCTTGCAAAAGTGATAGGGAATCATTCCCAACAGTCCAATATTGTTATAGACTAGATTTGTGAGATAAAAATCTTACCTTTGCACTAAAGTTTATGAAGATGAAGCTTGAAAGCAAGGAGAAGCAATCCAAAGCTTGAATCCAATATCTTCTACTTGAATTTGGAGTTGAATGTTGGATTTGCAATTGAATTTGAGCTTGGAGTTTTAATTTCCCATTCTCTTCACCATTAATGCCAAAGCTTGAGTTAGTTAGGAAATTTATGAAGAGTGAGGAGAAGAGGGTTGGAACTTGGGCTTAATAGGCTAAACTAACCCAAAGTCCAAAGCGGGAAAAGTTAGTGAAATTGCTATAACTCCAAACCTATCGATGTTTATACTTAAAAAATTGTAAACGACATTTCGAACTCAATGGAAGTGGTCTCGAGTCCTAATTTGACCGTTTGCAAAAAGTAGCTTTTCGGACCAAAACCCGATTAACGAGTTAATACTTAAATAAAATATTTAAATACAAACTCGATAAATATGCGGGTTGTTACAGGAATGTTCTTCTTTTAAGCTTAGATTCAAGCTTCTAGTGTTGAGATTGAAGTGTGGTTGATCTTCCCTTGTCTTCAAACTTCTCATTCATTGTTTTTGGGTTCAAAGGTGAGATTTTTATCTCACATCTATGACTATAATTATCTTTGGTTGTTGGGTATGAATTCCTAACACTTCTTCATGTGCATTTGCTCTTGATTTGGATTGGTTTTGTGAATATTCCAATTTTTGGGTTTTGAAGTCAAATTTGTGTGAAATCCTTTTATGGATGTTTGATCATGCTTTTGGTGATGCACCGAGGAGCATATAGGGCCGGGTTGCCGATTAGCATAAACCCTTAGAGCCAATGTTCGTCCGGTTGCATTTTGGAAGAGTTTGCTCTCCATTTGAATAGGCTGAAAAACAGCCCAGACATGATTCAGTCGACTGAATCTTCTGTTCAGTCGACTGAACCTGGAACCCGAAAGTTTCCAGGCATGATTCAGTCAACTGAATCTTCTGTTCAGTCGACTGAACCTGGAAACAGAAAGTTTCCTGAACCTGGAAAATTTCCAGGCACAGGGTCAGTTGACTGAAAACTCTATTCAGTCGACTGAACCTGCTGTTTGAGTCCATTTTGCCTTTTTGGATTGAATTTCCAATTTAAATCAATTCGTGATGATCCTATTTGTTGCTATCATTTATTACGACTTTGATGACTCCTTTTTAGGGATTTTTGAATATCCACTTCGATGGATTCTTTATCGGTTTCTTTGGATTTTATTCACATCTTCGTATGTGAGTTTTAGTGATTGATTGTTCCTACAATCTTCTTTGTGATTTGTCACTTTAAAAATATAAAGGTTTCGATACTAATAGTAAATATCAAAACTCTTTCTTCAAATGATTTCAACACTATTTTATTACAAAGCTCGTTTTCTCAAACCGATTTCCAATCTATTAGTATATACAAACCTTTACCTCACTCGTATGAGAAATCTAATTAAACGACTTAGTAAAACAAGTGGTATGAAACGCTTACGTTTACTTCGTCGGTTAATTCTTGGACTTGTTCGATTGAATCTCTTGTGACAATTTTCTAGTGGAGATCTACAGTTTGTTCGTAAATGTTTAAGTTAAGCTAGTGGTTATGGGACATGAAGCTAAGCTCATATATTTACTTACTTACTGTAATTGACACTTCTCGGTGATCATGACGATCATTTTATGGTTAGACTAGCAATGTGCAATGTCTCTTTGTCTATGTGGAGGACTGTTCCTCATTTTATTGAGCTTCGTCTCATCTCTTGCATGGTTCGTACCTATCTAGGTGCGTCGATGCTTCTTTACACATGGGTCATACCTTTCTAGGTGCGTCAATGTTTATTTATGCATGGGGTGTACCTTTCTAGGTGCATCGATGTTTATTTACTTCGTGGAGCAATCGGCTCAATAAGTCGGGACATGGGGCGTATCTTTCTAGGTGCGTCGATGTTCGTCTATGCATGGGGCGTGTCTTTCTAGGTGCGTCGATGTTCGACTTAGCATGGGGTGTATCTTTCTAGGTGCATTGATGTTAGACGTTACATGGGGTGTATCTTTCTAGGTGCATCGATGTTTATTTATGCATGGGGCGTATCTTTCTAGGTGTGTCGATGCTAGAGCATGGGGCGTATCTTTCTAGGTGCGTCGATGTTCGACTGTGCATGGGGCGTGTCTTTCTAGGTGCGTCGATGTCCAGTTTATGGGATTGGCCATCCTTTTCTTGTGATTTCTGGATTTCGTGTGTTGAATTCTGGAATTTATGCTTCACCAATTTTCGTGATTTCCATTGATAAGTTTTATCAATATTTGTGCATTGGTGAATTTGTGTGTCATTGACTTTTGTGATTGACATTGATATAATCGTCAATATTTATGGTTTGGTGAACGAAATAAGGAGTATGACATTTCCTTTAATTCTTGTGTAGATTTGGTGATATTGATTAATCTCTTGTTGATTTTTCAATTACTTATATATATCACAGCTTGGCATTGTGATTATTTTGCGTTTAGTCATATCTCTTATTCTATATCATTTCTTCTGATATTTATAGCTAGACTGATCCGTTTATTATTTTCTTCTTAAATAATACTCGGGTCAGACCGAGATGTTACAGGTGCTTCTGCTTGACTTCTCTTCTGGGGTTATCATATGATCTTTTGGCTAACTACTTAGATTAGTAGTTTTTGTTGTATACATTTGGGATACAGACTCTATGATGTATACTTATTCTTTTGTCTAGCACTTGTATCTATTCTTTTTGATATTGTGGATCTTTTTAGACCACTACTCTGATGAACACTTTCATGTGTTAGTTATATATTCATATCTTCTTCCGCCTTTGTGATATGAATTACCTGTGACTGATTTATGTTATACTTATTTCTATATTTGTTTCCGAAGATATTATAGCCACTGTGTAGTAGCTTTGAGTTTGTATCGGTATGTCGGATTTCCTCTCGAAATGAATTGCATGTTATTCTATCCGACATATCGGTGCCCGCACAAAGAAATTACACGGATGGTCGCACCTCAACAGCCTTATTCTCCGTGCTAGTTGATAGCATTACTTCGTAGTGTTCTTGGCTAGCATGGGTATAGAGGTGGGGCGTCACAGGTTGCCTGAGCAGACTCTTGCCCAATTTCTTAGCATGCAACTTAAATTCTGATGCAGCAGGTAGGGCCGAAGGTAGGGGAAGTTGGAGTTTGGTATGTCGTAGTGATGTACGATGAAGCGGCTGATGGAGATACTACTTGACGAAATGTCAATGGTATTATCCGCGATTTGCTGTCTGAATGGGGCAATCTGTTTTGGGAAGTGGTCTATGAGGTATAGAAGTTATTTTAATTAATCTAAGTAAATTTATATAAGGAAGTATTGTTAAGTAGAAAATTATTTTATTACAGTAAGGTATAGCCTGTTAGTTTAATTTAGTACATATATATGAATGCATGCATATAAGTTAGGAAAGAAAATAAAATAAATATACATATTTTAATTTGCGAAAATAATTATTAAAGGAAATTTGTTTAGATAAAGTTATTTTAAATAATCGTTAATTAATTAAATTTATTAAAATTATAAAATGGCAAAATGAATTGTTCGATTCATTTTGAATATTAATAAAAATTATGTAATTATTTATACAAGGTCTAAAATGGAGAAACAAGCTTGAATGTAAATGAGTTGGAATGGGTTGCAAATAAAAGGTGAGATCTTCTCACTCAAATTATAATAATTGTAATTTCAGTTATTGATTGATTGTTGGATTGTGATAATGTATATATATGTGTGTGTATATATATATTTGGAGTGATTGATTTCTCACATTATATAGCAGATGAGACCCTATGCGCCGCATAATAGCGGATGATATTATATAATCCATATACCACCTCGAAATGGAATTGGTATTTAATTGTTGTGCTAACATATATGGATGCAGGGAAACAGGTTGGAGGGATCCAACGGGATTCCTCAAATATTTGAATTTGTTTCAACGTTGTGTGTTGATTTACTTATAATCTGTGTATGATTATATTTGTGAGTGAAATTGTTGAGGGCTATGGTTTAGCCGAATATATTTTTGGTATCGTAGGATAACAGAAATATTAAATTGGATTTTTGGAAACTAAAGTAGAAAACTTTATGTAAATTCATTTTAGAGAAATTGATTAATTTAAAAAAAAGGAATTTAAAAGTATATAAGATTGATTTTGAAGTCTTATCGAATCAATTCCAAAATATGAGAAAAGTTTTTAATAAATGGATTTCGAGTAATATTATTTAAAAGTTGGAGAATTTATTTAAAATTCGGATTTTAAATAGTTTGGATGAAATAAAGTAATTTGTTTTAAAAGAAATAAATTTGGAAATCAAATTGGTATTTGAAATAAATTCGAGAATCAATTTGAAATTTGATTTGGAACTGAAAATAAATTTGGGAAATCAATTCTGAAATCGATTTGGTGTTTGAAATAAATGTTTGAAAAATCAATTTGGAATTTGATTTGGCGTTGAAATAAATTAGAAAATCAATTTGGAAAATTGATTTGGTGTTTGAAAGTGAATATTTGGAAATCAATTTTTTTAAATCGTATATTAGTGGATATTTGAAAATTTAAAATTCACAATGGGAATTTTATAAAGGAAAGGGAACTTTGTTTTAAAATTAAATATTAGTTTATTTTTAAAAAGTGTGAAAAGAAATATACAGATTTGGAACGTAAATTTAAAATCAAATAAGAAGGATTTATTAATTGATTTAAATGGACTATTATAGAATGGGAAGTGTGCTTCCTCTAAAAAGCCGAGTATGTTTTCAAAGTACCTTTCAAATATAAATTAAAAGTTAAAAGTTGGGTTTGAAAAGATGCTTTGAAGAAATTATTTTCTTAAGTTGTTTAAAAATCTTTAAAGTAAAGATTTTTTTGATTAATTATAGAAGTGGTTATTTTAAAGATTGAATTGGTATTTGATTTAGAAAATGATTATTTTAATAATTTCACTTTATCTAATATTTTATTTAAAAAAACCATTATTTGGACTTGAGTTTTATATGAGATATTTGTATAATATTTCATAACTAATATTTAAGTAAGTGTTTAAAAATAGTTTTATTTTGAATGTTTCCAAGTATATATGTTTGGAGAAATGCTTTAAATTTTTAAAGTACTCGGACTCGGCAGATTTTCAGTGGAAATATTTGGAAATTTATTCCACGCGAGGAAAGTGACTTGAAATTTGTTTTCAAAGTGTTGAAGTGTTGGAAATATATCTTGCGAAGATATTTTGAAAAGAAATAATTGGGGAAAATTTATTTAAAATCTGGCAATTATTGTGGATATTGATTGATAGTTAAATAACCAGCTAACAATATTAGCCTTTAAATGGCATTTGAATTTCGATGCGACTAGGGGTTTTAAAAATAAATATTAGTTTATTTTTAAAAGTGTGGAAAGGAACTTACCTATTTAATGATTTTAATTACTATAAGATTTTTAATAGAGTAAATGATATATGCAAATATTTAACTTACTGTTAAATTTTAAATAATATATTAAGGTGTTTAATTTATTTAATCAACTTATGTAACAATCTTAAATATTTGTTAAAAAGAAAGTTAGTTTAAAATTTAAAACTATTAGTTTAAAATAAATCACTGGTTAATTAAAATTGTCTAGTGGAATTTAAATAGTTAATTAAATTATTTAATAATAAGTGACTATTCGATTTGTTCAAATATTAATTAAATCATCTAATATTTTTACAAGGTCAAGAACTATGAAGAAAACAATCTGGAATGGAAATGGATTGCAAACTAAGGGCAAAGGTGAGATCTTCTCACTCACTTGGTTGTTTGTCGAATTTAAGTAGTAAAATTTAAATTCTGAATGTGTTTGGATGAATTTGATAATTTATCTATTGATGATATTAGATATAGTATTGTGACATAAAAATATTGAATTCCTATTACCTGATTGGTTCAACAATAACAAAAGTAACATGTAAATTATGGTCTTTTATTTAATAAATGAGGTAACTTGGAATAATTACTTAACAAGACAAGATCATAATAAAAAAAATAACTATTTATTATAAAATGAAGAAAGTAAAAGTCATTAGAGAGAGAGACAGAAGATATATTATTCATTCCTGAAATTAGACATGTATTTACATTACATAGCCTCCTTTATATAAAGACTTCAGAGCTAAGGATTTAACATATTCCACGATGTGGGAGTAAACAAATCAACATAAAAGCATATTCATTTCATGATTTACATATATTGTAACATTCCTCCTTGAATATGCTCCCTCAAAATCTTGAATGCTCTGATAACTTGAAATTTTCCGTTTCGAAATGTGTATGATGATTGCTCCCCCTCATTATTATCTTGTTTGCATTTACCGATTCAGTCGATATAGATATTTTATGTTGCCTCATTAAAAACCTCTAATAGGAAAACCTAATGGAAAAACTTTGAACGAGGAAAAAAGCGCAACTTGAAATCATAGATATCATACAACGATATTCCTTCTAAGAGTTTGATACTTCGGGATCAATATAATGCCTCAATAAAACCCTTACTAAGAAAAACTCAATGGAAAAATCTTAGTGAAGGAAAAAAAGTACAGTGACATATCTTATTTTCTCATTTCTTCAAATGAAGTTTGATACATCTGGATCAAACTAATGCCTCATTAAAATTTTACTAACAAAAACCCTATGGGAAAAATCTTAGTGAAGGAAAAAGAGTACAATATAGTATGAGATATTTCAGTAATTTACAGAATCAAATAGAGTTTGATACTTCTGGTTCAATATAGCACTTCATTAAAAACCTTACAAAGGAAAACCAGATGGGAAAAAATAAAATTTAACTTAAATAACATATTCGAGATGTTATTTCTTGAAAAAGACGTTTGATTCTTCTAGATCAATACAATGTCTCGTTAAAACCTTAGTAAGAAAAACCCAGTGGGAAAAATTTTAAATAAGGGAAAAGAGTACATTGTAACTTATTTTTTACTGGAAAGTTGATACTTCGGGATCAAGATAATGCCTAATTAAAACCTTACTAATAAAAACCCAGTGGGAAAAATCTTAGTTAAGGAAAATGAGTGCATCATAAAATACTTATGGATGCTCTCCCTGATTTAAAATTTTCCTCTGAACTCATATTCATATTTCGATAACTCAAATTGGTTATAGATACTTCTGGATCTATAAATACGAATCTTATTAATAATACAATTTATTAATAGTTTCCTTCGATACAATCAAATTTTCTAAGATTGTTTCTTCCAAATATGGTTTGCATTTTATGTCTTTGTATGCTACTTTTATAAAAAACACTTCATGTGCTTTCATTTTTGTGCTTTGAATTATTTTTGTGCATTGCAACTATACATCTTTTATGAATATTAAAAATTTCATTACAACATTACTAGAAAGCAGGAAGTAATCTACTCATCTTGAAATATATCAAGATTTTCATTACAACAATACTTAGAAGAAATTTGAAATCTACACTTCATGTCTTTTGCATTCTTTATAACTACAAAAGTTGTATATATTCTTCAGAAATTTGTGTACTTTAATAAGTATTTGCATATCGCAACTATCACTCCAATGGATATTAAAAGTCTCATTACAACGATACTTAAAAATAGGAAGTAATCTGCTCATCATGAATTATATCAAGATTTTCATTACAACAACTTAAAAGTAGGTTGAAATCTACTCTCCTTGTTCTTTGCATTCTTTATAGCAATGAAAGTTATTTATGTTCTTTAGGAATTTGTATGCTTTCATTATTTAATATGATTTAAACCACATTTATACCTTAGGGGTATATTAAGCATTTAAAGTACTTTAAGTACTTTGCGGACTACATGTCCATATTTCTCTACTATTAAAGGATTCATGATGGCCAATCATGTTTTCCCCTAATTTAAGATTCTTAATCTATTTATAAACATAAACGCTTTATTATTTATAAATTTGTCATCAATGATTATTTCTTGTCAGTTCTAGACATGATTTATTGAGATCTCTTTGATTATCATGTTTTAGGTACCTAAACCACTTCTAGGGTAATTTGACAATCATGTCATTAGTCTCTTCAAGTGCACCTTTAAGTGTTTCTTCGAGAACACTCACATCTTTTATTTGGCATCTTTATTACTTACTCCAAAAGTATTTCGAACCGATTTTTGTATCATATTTCAAATATGGTTTACACATTTTGATCCTTCAAGGATTCAAATCTATATTGGAGAAAGTCTACTAGGGACATTATTAATAATTTATTCAAGTTACTTAATATTTTGCATTATTATATGTGTTAACAAATATTTGACATTGATGATCAAAACGAACTTGTATCCCTTTATCCTCACCCTTAATGTTAAGGAACGTTATCACATTAAATAATAATCATCTTTGGATTCCCATTTTGATCATTATCATATTGCTACTAGCAAATACACCATACATATTAATAATAGGAGGATAATTCTTTTATCAATTGATAAGATGCATTCAAGTGATATTTGTGAGCTTCTGGCTCATGATTAAATATGGGATTCAATTATGCCAAATTTCGTGAAATGTAGTCCAGTTGAAATTGTACCAAATTTTTCTAAAATAATCTTCCAGCTTTCAATTTGTAGAGATAACGCAAAGATATTCTTTGACGTTTTCATTATAGTTCCAGTATGGTAGCCATTCATTTATATATCCTCAAAAATCAACAAATTTCTTTTAAATTTGCGTGAGTATAACGTATTTTGAATTAAGATATATGTACCATTTGGTAATACTATACGGGGTCTTCTGGACCCTTCAATTATATAGCAAATTTGCTATGGTTGAAATTTTTAGCTAAAATATTTTCAGATAGTTCATAGAAAAACTTTTGGTTTTTCAAAATCATACGAGTAATTGAACTATCTAGTAGGCAAATATTATCACTCAAATATTAATGGTCCATCTTAAGAATTAAAGACATTATAGTTAGTCAACTATTAAAATTTGTAAGCATTAAATAAATGCTAATACTTTCCAATTTTTTTCCTTAAATGGACTGCTGATTAAAGCACAACATTCATCGTTATGTTATTTCGATTAGTTCTAAAAGGAAAAACATACAAGCACTAACTTCCAATTTTTTTGAAACTTTAGGTTCGACCACTTTTGTCTAGTGTTTGGAAGTGTGACCATCTTTTAGTGGTCATAACGCTCCTTCAGGGAGTTCTCTAAATAAAGATGACCTTTTTTTAGTTAAATATCTTATTTTAAGATTGTCATGGACATGACACCTTAAAAACATAAGAGCCTTTGTTTTATCCTACCGGGACATATTATCATTTTTAATGGCATATTCTAAGCATGAGATTGTAATTGAATGTCAGCATCCAATATCTATACAAAAAGTTATCTCTTAATAAGTCCAAAGTTTTAAATTCAAGTTTGGCTATGTTTATCATATTACTAACTATCAGTGAAAATAAAAATGCATAAGCATCAAAATATTGTTCATGGGTATATAATTAATGCATTTCATAAAATAAAAACACATATCTGATAGTAGTTATAGTGAAAGAATAAAAACATTACTGCAAAATAGTCAAAAACAACCAAATATAATCTATAAAAGCAGCTATAATTTCTTATTTACATCCTTTTGATAGCTCTAGATTCAATCTCATTAATTGCATTAATGAATTTCCTTGAAAATGCAAAACTACCCTTGAAAATATGGAAAGGCCTTTATATGGATTGATTGGTGGAGAAGGGATGAATTATAATCAAACATTGTGCATAGCTTGCATGAAAATTATGATATGAAATATAGACCATCTCTTTGGGAAAATATTTAAAGATATTTCTTCAAGAAATGATTATTCATATAATATATCTTATGAATTAATAACTAGGAATATGACCTTTATGGTATAATTAGACATATGAGCATTTAACAATGTATTCTTGAGATAATCTTTAACCTTTTGGATCTAATCTAAACTAAATTAAGATCCTTCATAATCATATTTATGTACACTTATTTGGTTTAATAAAATTACCAAATATATAAATACATCTCTTCTAGAGATATGTTATCATTTTTAAATTTATAAATCTCTTCTAGAGATATTTTAGTATCACCACTTCTGGAGTGAACTGTCTCTTCTAGATATATATATACATATATGTATGTATGTATGTATGCACTACTGGAATGCCATATCAATACACAATATTTATTTTATATAAATTACATAATTACTACTTTTGCAGTAGCATAAAATATCCATGCTGGAGATTTTTGTTATAACTGCTTTTAAAATAGCATATCGAACTTTAAATACATTAACAAAATTTGATTCACCGACTGAAAGCAAGATGTAATAGATAAAGTCACTAATTCTGTAGTGTAATATTGGTATACAATATCATTTTTTTTGGATAAATTATTGTTATTACTTCAAAAAAATTATATCACTATTCTTCAGGGAATATAGTATTTCCTTTTAAGGAATTGCAATGTAACAAAAATAAAATTCCTATAACATCTCTTCTTGGATGTTGGATTTTGCAATATAAATATAGATAAATCTATAAAACATCTCTTTTGGGATGATTTATTAATTTCCTTTAACTTCTTCAAGGAGTACAACCGTATCATTTTACACAATTTCAATAGGGCTTCGAGATTCTAATTTATGAACTTCAAGTTCATTAATTTGTTATGAACTTCAGGTTCTCAAATTTTTTTGTAAAATTCCTTTTTAGAAGCTTGTATATTTTGAAAAATTAAAAAAAAAACTGACAAGAATTCAAGCTTGTAAACTTTATCAAAAATTCTTTTCATAATTCAAGACTTCAGGTCTTGGATTTTGAGTTATACAACTTCTATTAAAATAATTTCTTCGCACAACTTCAAGTTGTTATTAAGCCTAATTCTTCCATTACACTAGACATTACTTGTCAAAATAAATACATCAAATAGTACATCATACGCCAATTCTTATTCCAAGCACAAACATAAAATATTATTTACTTTACAATTACCAATTCATTTAATACATTTATTGTAAAAATAAATGCATTTAACCTTTATGTGATCTAAGATATAACTAACAACACAACAAAATGATTTCATTATAAATACATATGAATCAATCGAACAAAAAATAGTTAAAGTAACATAATTTCATCTCAGATCTAGGTTCAAGATTACTTAATAATAAAATTAAAATGGATATCTTAAAAAGAAATTTTATTCTCAATAATTAAAGTTTCTAATATAAACAACATCATCATCTCATATCTGTCCATATCATTCGTAATCATAAATAACTATACATCTCAGATCCAAATTATTTCCCTTATAAGAAAATTAACTTCATAATTCTTTACCAAATATAGAAAAACAAACATGTAAATCTTCATATGTTATCTCGTAAATTTGGGGAATTAAGTTTATTTCCAAAAAATAAAAACATTTTAGAATTATATTTAATTATACAAACTATATACAGATCATTAGATCTTGCTTTCTACATCAGAAGCTACATTTTGGTCTAGGAAAAACAACTTAGCTTCAAACCAAATCCAAAATTATCAACAAAAAAAAATCTTTCATACGTAGATCAAATAGATCTGAAATTTTAGTAAGATGTTACAAGAATCAATGACATATAAATAAAGTCGATTCAAAACTTACTAAAAAAATCAAAAATTTATAATGAAATCAAAGATGATTGAATCTAATATCACTTGTTAGAAATTTTGAATCAATCCAAACTTAATATTTATCAAGTACAAATTCTGAAAGAATAAATAAAATTGCTTTCAACTAAAAGATATGTAATAATAAGTAATCTTAGAAGTCATACTTGTTTTCAATGAATAAATAAGAGAAAAGGATTGTGACGATTCGAATTTTTCGCGTTCGAAAATCGACATCCATACTTCACATTGTACTCGAATGCCGCAGATTCGATCGTTCAAATTCGAGTCGCCGGAGCTTATAACACATTAAGTAAATAACACAGCGGAAGAAAAGAATAATATATATCAATGTACAACATTTGATACAATATCTGATACAACAGAATGATACAATGAATATACATCAGAGATACAAGAAATAGCAGCGAAAAGAAAAGATAACACAGCAGCGGAACAAATCTCCAAAATGGCCTTCAAGAAAGAACTCCAGTATCAGTAATCTCCATCTTCAAAGCACCAATCCAGAAATAGCTCGAACTCCAAAACAAGATGAAGAGAAACAACTCGATCCAATTGTCATTGCCAAATCCTAAGGCTGAAAGCTATCGAATCTACACCTACTACTGATTATCTGAAAACCCCAACTCTAGACTGCCCGTGTGGGAAAATAGTGGGCACCCAGAGTTTAGGAAAGGAACAATAAACTCCAGGTCAGTCATGGGACTGGTATGAGCAAACAAAAACAATTGGTCTTTTAAAACAAACAACAGAATTTAAATTTGAAATCCGCAATGCTTTTTGAAAAATGAAACTACCATAAGGCCTCCCGGCACACACACAATGCAAACGCACACATGGGGGAGATTTCTCCTTATGATAGTCAAATATGCTTACTACGAGAAAAATCCTTTGATATTATTACTAGTGCATAGTGGAAAATCTTTCGAAAGTATAATATAAATCCTAGCCAGCATAGGTACCATGATACTATGCCTACTATAGCTGCCATGTTAAATGGCAGGTTCTACAACTAAAACCGTACAAGGCACGTATTGGATGAATGGATTTCCAACAAATGGTCAGGCTAAGGAACTTCCTATTGCCACATGGGTACGCCTCTGGCGGGACGTCCCGAGAACTAACGTTACGGTTAGATCTCTGCCAACACAAGGCCGGGTTACCTCTGTAACTAGGTAACTACTACACGAATATGCCATCCCCCGGTCCTTTGGGACCTTTATCCGAGGCGCCTCAAAGCAACAACCACACAGTAAATGAGATTGGAGCAACCACATAGGTTAAATACCAGGGCTCCATACCTGATACCACCCTTTACCAGAAGGGAATGACACACCCTAAAGGGAGCGACCCTCATAACCTTGCCGCATCTTTCCTGTTTCGACCATTTCCGGGGAGTGAGGTCCTGATGCAGTCTCGTCCACAAAGCTACGCTTTGTGCAACAAAGCCATGCTTTGGGTCAATCAGATGACCAAAGCAATGATCACAAAGATAAATGATCAAACAAATGATCATATCACAAATGATCAACCAATGATCATCACACAGCAGCACTCAGCATGCCACATTACCAAATTGGGAATATCACTGATAAATATCAACTACATAACCTCTGAGCTCGTACGTCTCAGAGAAGGGTGTTAAGCTAAGAGAATAAATTCTCCGCCACCAAGCAGAAATGTATTTGATAGAAATCAGTTAACATCTCAAAGTGTAATGTCGGACATACAACCATACAAGTCTGTCCCGGGTTCGAACAGAACCGAAGGCACTTCCGAAGAAGCCCTTGCAAATCCGGATAATCCCTAATCACGTCCGGACTTCCCATCACATATGAAGATCTCTATACCGGGGATCAGCCAGTGCAGAGACAATCGATGAGTTACCCTTTTGTTTTTGGAAATATCCGGTCTTCACCACCGGTCTTCAATTGCTACCCATAACGTCGTATCACTATTCGGAATGGGCTATATGACACTAGGTCCTCTCCCGGCTAAACCGAATAATGAGCGCCATATTTTAAAACATATGGATATGGGATTTTAGTTAAGTCACAACTTATAAAATCCAAAACTTTTCTTTCAAATGGTTAAGCAAATTACCATTTTAAATCTTTAAACAAAAAGATTTATTTCACAAAGTTTCACCTAGTTTCACAAAGATCTATTCATAGATTTCAAAACAACTTCCATTTCAATTGGATTAACTCAATAAATCTTTAAATTAAAGATTTAATTTATAGCTTTCAAAACACGTCCAAAGATTTATTTATAACTTGGAATACCATTTTCATTTCAAAACTTGAATTCCTTTTAACATACATTGGAAATCCATTTCTTATATGAAAGCTTCTATTATTTGAAAACAACAGTTTTCGTTTCAGAAAAGTCCGATTTATACAAGTTGGAATCTTGGGTTAAATTTTAAATTTCAAAACATCACTTTTAAATTGGTTTAAAAACCCCATATAAACCCATTTATAAGTTGAATAACTTTTTAAAACCCTAGTTTCCAAATCATAGAATTCAATTCAATTATTGAATTCAAATTTAACTCAAATTATTTAAATTTCAAAACTCCATTAAGTTATTCACATAACTTTTATTTTTGAAATTCATTTTTTTTTCAAAAACCTCAATTCTAATTCCAAAACTATTTTGGATTCAAAAATTCAAATTTTTAAAACAATTTCAAAATCTGTGACTTAACTCATTTCCACGTGCAACCCATATTTGTGTGTGTATAAGTGTGGTCCAGGGGTTTTACACAATAGTGCACAACATCATCATCACAGATTCAATCATAAAGATAAGCGGTATAACCCATAACGCTTATCTATATTCACAGATTCATAGATAAAGTAAATTATCAATCATAAAAATTCACTAATATGATTCGATGTGGGTTTCGGATAACCAACTGGAATCCGACTCCCTGTCGCATCGAAATTCAAATGTCGTTTTGCGGGTCAAAGGGTTTCATATTCATACAACAACATATTCATCACAAATATAGCAGATCAGCACAAAGTATCACATAGCATCACATCACATATCAAAATATATCAATCCATCACACAACATTCAATAACAATCAGCATCTACAATTAAGATGAATAAACTGGGTGGTTTTAAATTTATCACCTACATGATTACTTTCATTTATTAGTCCTAATTAACTATCTCTAATTACAATGAGTAATTAGCTTATAAGATAATTACACAAGTTAATTACTTAAACCCTACATATATATAAATCACCCTTGATTAATAACCATTCAGTAATTAAATACATTAATTACTCAACCCAATTAATTATTCTTAATTAATTATCTAAATTAATCATTAATCACTTGATTAAATAAATCTTAATTATAAATTAAAATTTAGTTAACCGTTCTTAATTATAGATTAATTAAACTTAATTAATTAATCTCAAATCAAATTAAATATCATTAATTTTTTAATTAAACTTCCACATTATTAATTAATTAAATAATTAATATTTATCTAAATTACCTTAGTAATTAAATGATTCCAATCATTAAACATTTATTTATCTTTTAGATAAACATTTCTTATTAAATCAAGCATTTAAACACAAAAATGTTTTTAAATTTACATTAAATTCCATTTAACATTTCTTTTAAACTTAAAGATTCAAATTTATTTAAAATAAGATTCTAAAACAATACAAATCTTAATCTTATATGTTTACAAGAACATATACTTTGTTAATAAGATTAAAAAGAATTTAAATTTCAATTCAAATTAAATTCAAACCAATTTAAAAATTACTTTAACATTTGAAATTCAACTTTCAAATTTATTTTAGCTTTAAATTCTTTCTATCATCTATACCTTTAATTCAAATGCAAACCATTTGAAAACAATTTAAATTTAAATCTTTAATTTAAAAACTGAAGTTAAAAAAAATAGATTTAAAAACTCAGAGTTTGAATTCATTTGAATTCCTAAATTTCAAATACTTAACCTTTCCAATACAAAATTCAAAACAACATTGCCTTTATACTTGAGAGTCAAAATCAAATTTGAATTTGAAATATAATTACCTTCAAATCTCTGATAATCAAATCTGAACTCATATTCAAAATTCCAAATTAAAAACTAAGTTTAAATCTCCATCTTAATTTTAAATTTACTTTTTTTTTTCATTTAAAACAGAAACAGTTTCTGTTTAATTCAAAAACTTAAACTTTGAAATCTTTTTCTAAATTTACATTATTTCAAAAGAACATAATTCAACTTATTTGAATTCAACATAAATTCAGTTTCAAAATTCCAAGTCACAAATGTATTTTGCACTTTATTTCAAATTTTATAAAACCTGAAACAGGTTTCCTGATTCATCTCTTTTATTTATTTTTTATATTTCAAACAAACTTTGAATTTCTGCATTTAACTTATTACAAAAATAGGAATTCAAACTATTTGAATTTAATTTTCAAACTCAAGTTTAAATCCTAAGCTAAGCTTCCAGATTTAAATTTAAACTTTACTTCAAATTTTAAAAATAACAGAACAGCTCTGTTATTAAGCCTGCACATACACACAGAACTCCCTGATTTACTTCGAGTCACTTCTCCTACTACTCCGAGTTTTTTTCAATTTACCCGAGACCTACCCGAGTCAAAATTCCCTGCAACCCAGAAACTTACCCCAAACCCAGTAAACTAGTGATCTTACTGTAATTTCCAATTTACAAACTAAATTTTGAATTGTAAATCAATTCAATGATTTACTTATGATCTAAAATAGATGACCATTTCCAGAAACAATTTTACTTAATTCAAATGCAAGGGATCAAAGGATCTTGATCAAAAATAAAATACAGTAAACATGAAACTGTATTTTCTCTTTTCACTGTAAATTTAAATTTTAGTTTTAAAATTCTTGAATTTACTCACTGATTAAATTAATAAACCTGGAACATTACATCATAAATCTTTAAATTTATCACTCCAGTCAAATTTGTTTTGTGTAATTTGGTTTTCAGATTCCAGATATCATATGTAGTTTATATACAATTAGAACTCACACATTCTAAACAAACTTGATTTGTTCAAGCATTTAAGTTAAATTCAGTAAAAAAAAAAGTCAAAGAAATTTTAGAAATCAAGACATAAGTTTTGAAATTTGAAAAGCACACATGCACAGCCACCAACTTGTTTACAGTCACAACTTGCAAGTACTTCCATATATGTTTATTTAAAATTTATAAACATGCATAATTTACCTAAAAAAAAAACTGTTTTATAAAGAAGAGTTACTCACATAACCAGATAATGTCTCAGTCATTTTTTTATTTTTTTATTTTTTTATTTTGCAACCAGGTTCTTGAGATCTGGAATGAATGAAACAAAAGCAAGCTTTGTTGTGTTTCCCAAACATGCATCACACATATACATACACATGTAAACATATTTCTATTTCAGAATCATCACATATCAGAGAAGACAAGTCATTCAAGCATTCATCAAGACAGAGAACAAATTCAGGGCTAGATTGCTCACCTGGGTATTTTGACAGAGAACAAAGAAGAAGCAGAGAGGTGTTTTGACAGCTTCAAAGAGTGAAAGCCTGAATTTTTTTTCTTTTTCTTCTTTAGATCATAAAGTTTAGATCTGTAAATTGTAAGTACAGATTTCTATTTACTCTTTGTTGTACATAATTTATTAAATACAAACACTTCTAATTACTTACAGTTGAATGACAAAGAAGTTTTTTTTTCTTTTCTCTACAACCTGAAATCAGAATTAGCTCAAGTCTTACGCTTGATTTCCTGCAATTTGGATTGACCTAATTGTTTAAATCTTGTTTTAGTTACTGATTTCAACATTAAACTCAAATTATTTTAGAAAGGAAATTTACTTGCCTTTGAGTTTGTTTTAGAAATCCACTGCATGCTTTCCAGGTTATCATCTCCAGGCTTCCACTTTTATTTTCAAACTTCATGTTTTGCTTTGCTTTAAAAACTTCACCTGATTGTTTTACTTCTCTGATCTTGTTTGCCTTTTAATCTTTGTATTGAATCATTGATGAATTGAATTGGGAAAACAGGTTCTATGATTGAATTTGCAGATGCAAAGAAAATGCAGGGTTCCCTTGCATTTCCAGATTATGAAAGTATGAAATGCAGCCCCCTTTTGTTTCCAGAGTTTGATTGTTTGATGAGGTTTCTTGATTCATAATGATGCATGCAGATTTGAATTTTGGAAAAGAGGAGTTTTGAATACATGAATGTATGCTGCAGGTTTTGAATATGGTTGTGAATGAGATTTGTTTTGAAAAAGAGGAGGAGTTTGTTTGATTTCAAGGTTGCAGATTAGTATATGGTTTGAGAATGTGATTTGGTTTTCTTTTTGATATCTATGTTTTAAAAAGCTTTGATATTGAGATGTGTGATGCAAAATCTGTTTTTCAGATTTTGCTGAGATATGCTAAGATATGTTATATGATGGCATATGGGAAGATGTGAAGCTTCTTGTATTTATTTTTTTTATTAAAAAAATTTCATTATTTTTAAATAAAAGTAATGATGCTATTTGTATGTATACATATATGTAAGATCTAAAGGTATGTATTTGTTTATACTTTGTAAATAAATGTATTTGTTTATTCATTTGTATGTAATATGTACATGTTCAATGTTAAAAGAATTTAATCAATATTTATGTATGTATATATATACATATATTGTATCTTAACAAATTTTTAAATGCTGCTCATTTTTTTAAAACACTCATTTTAAACTTGAGATACTAACATATGTATTTATTTTACTTTTACAAATTTTAAAAAGAAAGGAATTTAAAACAATTTGTACACTCACAAACAAATCACACACATATATATACATTTCTTAGTTTATTTTATTTTTGAATTAAGACTAGTATACCATTTAAATAAATAATTATCTTTGTTTATATTATTTCAGATTTTTATTTCTTATTTTATAACCATTTTGTCCATTATTCCTACTTATTCTAATTTAAAGAAAGGAAATGAATTTTAAACTAATTATGTTTTTAATAAATAAACCCATATAAAATAGTATTTAGTTTTAAACAATTGTTTTGAAAATCATTTGTATCCAATTCAAAATACAACTTTTAAATCCAACTAATTTGATAAAAATATAAATTATTGAATTTTCAATTAAAAGTTCCATTTTAAAAATACCTAAATTTCACCTTAATGATTTTAAAGGCCAAATGTTTATTTTAAAAACATTTATCTCAAATGTAGGTTCAAATCCCCAATTTACTTGAATTAAATTTATTTATATCTATTTATATACATATATTCATACATTTTCCTTTTATTTATTTATTTATTCATTCTAGAAAATTTTCTAATTAAATCACAATTTATTTCAAAAAATAATTTAATGGCCAATTTAAACTTAATGAATTTCAGGAATGTTACAGATTTCCCCCCTTAAAAGAATTTCGTCCTCGAAATTGCAAGGACGAGAAAGAAAAGATGAAAGATAGAGAAATTCCTTTCCAAATCGAACTGGATATAAATTCTGTATTTGGCTTACCAAATAAGAATATCAACAATAGATATGAGAACAATCTCATATAATATTACACAAGATATTTGGGTCCATCGGTCTACGAATATGCAAGGGCATTGACTAGTTCGAAGAGATAACTAATCGTTCGTAGAATATATCGGATCCCAGAGAATAGATAGATGGATCAAATCTTCATATTAGTTAACCAATTTACTAAATTAAAATTTCCAATTTATTTAATATTTTCAACTTCAAATTCATTAGAATTTAGATCGAAAAGCTGATAAGAAACCGATGAAGATACGAAGTAAGAATTTCCTTCAACGATTCGTAGGGCCATCATCACACCGAAACTTCTTTCTGGAGCAGTCACGAAGCAATCAAATGAATTCGAAATCGAATCAAAGGAGATTGATAGAGAAAAGATATTCCCACTGTTGCAGGGTTTTGACCATTTGTAGTGGTACTCCCCTGTCCCCTATCTCGTTCTCTTCTCGCACTCATACTCACTATCAGTGGATAGTAAGAGAATTTACTGAGGCATTCGAACGGATATCTCAGGGATATACTCATTCTAGGGTTTACTTCACCCTATCTCTAATGAGTTACTTAATGTGTTATACTCCTGAGCTAAAGTTTTAACCTTCAGCTCTGATACCAAATGTGACGATTCGAATTTTTCGCGTTCGAAAATCGACATCCATACTTCACATTGTACTCGAATGCCGCAGATTCGATCGTTCAAATTCGAGTCGCCGGAGCTTATAACACATTAAGTAAATAACACAGCGGAAGAAAAGAATAATATATATCAATGTACAACATTTGATACAATATCTGATACAACAGAATGATACAATGAATATACATCAGAGATACAAGAAATAGCAGCGAAAAGAAAAGATAACACAGCAGCGGAACAAATCTCCAAAATGGCCTTCAAGAAAGAACTCCAGTATCAGTAATCTCCATCTTCAAAGCACCAATCCAGAAATAGCTCGAACTCCAAAACAAGATGAAGAGAAACAACTCGATCCAATTGTCATTGCCAAATCCTAAGGCTGAAAGCTATCGAATCTACACCTACTACTGATTATCTGAAAACCCCAACTCTAGACTGCCCGTGTGGGAAAATAGTGGGCACCCAGAGTTTAGGAAAGGAACAATAAACTCCAGGTCAGTCATGGGACTGGTATGAGCAAACAAAAACAATTGGTCTTTTAAAACAAACAACAGAATTTAAATTTGAAATCCGCAATGCTTTTTGAAAAATGAAACTACCATAAGGCCTCCCGGCACACACACAATGCAAACGCACACATGGGGGAGATTTCTCCTTATGATAGTCAAATATGCTTACTACGAGAAAAATCCTTTGATATTATTACTAGTGCATAGTGGAAAATCTTTCGAAAGTATAATATAAATCCTAGCCAGCATAGGTACCATGATACTATGCCTACTATAGCTGCCATGTTAAATGGCAGGTTCTACAACTAAAACCGTACAAGGCACGTATTGGATGAATGGATTTCCAACAAATGGTCAGGCTAAGGAACTTCCTATTGCCACATGGGTACGCCTCTGGCGGGACGTCCCGAGAACTAACGTTACGGTTAGATCTCTGCCAACACAAGGCCGGGTTACCTCTGTAACTAGGTAACTACTACACGAATATGCCATCCCCCGGTCCTTTGGGACCTTTATCCGAGGCGCCTCAAAGCAACAACCACACAGTAAATGAGATTGGAGCAACCACATAGGTTAAATACCAGGGCTCCATACCTGATACCACCCTTTACCAGAAGGGAATGACACACCCTAAAGGGAGCGACCCTCATAACCTTGCCGCATCTTTCCTGTTTCGACCATTTCCGGGGAGTGAGGTCCTGATGCAGTCTCGTCCACAAAGCTACGCTTTGTGCAACAAAGCCATGCTTTGGGTCAATCAGATGACCAAAGCAATGATCACAAAGATAAATGATCAAACAAATGATCATATCACAAATGATCAACCAATGATCATCACACAGCAGCACTCAGCATGCCACATTACCAAATTGGGAATATCACTGATAAATATCAACTACATAACCTCTGAGCTCGTACGTCTCAGAGAAGGGTGTTAAGCTAAGAGAATAAATTCTCCGCCACCAAGCAGAAATGTATTTGATAGAAATCAGTTAACATCTCAAAGTGTAATGTCGGACATACAACCATACAAGTCTGTCCCGGGTTCGAACAGAACCGAAGGCACTTCCGAAGAAGCCCTTGCAAATCCGGATAATCCCTAATCACGTCCGGACTTCCCATCACATATGAAGATCTCTATACCGGGGATCAGCCAGTGCAGAGACAATCGATGAGTTACCCTTTTGTTTTTGGAAATATCCGGTCTTCACCACCGGTCTTCAATTGCTACCCATAACGTCGTATCACTATTCGGAATGGGCTATATGACACTAGGTCCTCTCCCGGCTAAACCGAATAATGAGCGCCATATTTTAAAACATATGGATATGGGATTTTAGTTAAGTCACAACTTATAAAATCCAAAACTTTTCTTTCAAATGGTTAAGCAAATTACCATTTTAAATCTTTAAACAAAAAGATTTATTTCACAAAGTTTCACCTAGTTTCACAAAGATCTATTCATAGATTTCAAAACAACTTCCATTTCAATTGGATTAACTCAATAAATCTTTAAATTAAAGATTTAATTTATAGCTTTCAAAACACGTCCAAAGATTTATTTATAACTTGGAATACCATTTTCATTTCAAAACTTGAATTCCTTTTAACATACATTGGAAATCCATTTCTTATATGAAAGCTTCTATTATTTGAAAACAACAGTTTTCGTTTCAGAAAAGTCCGATTTATACAAGTTGGAATCTTGGGTTAAATTTTAAATTTCAAAACATCACTTTTAAATTGGTTTAAAAACCCCATATAAACCCATTTATAAGTTGAATAACTTTTTAAAACCCTAGTTTCCAAATCATAGAATTCAATTCAATTATTGAATTCAAATTTAACTCAAATTATTTAAATTTCAAAACTCCATTAAGTTATTCACATAACTTTTATTTTTGAAATTCATTTTTTTTTCAAAAACCTCAATTCTAATTCCAAAACTATTTTGGATTCAAAAATTCAAATTTTTAAAACAATTTCAAAATCTGTGACTTAACTCATTTCCACGTGCAACCCATATTTGTGTGTGTATAAGTGTGGTCCAGGGGTTTTACACAATAGTGCACAACATCATCATCACAGATTCAATCATAAAGATAAGCGGTATAACCCATAACGCTTATCTATATTCACAGATTCATAGATAAAGTAAATTATCAATCATAAAAATTCACTAATATGATTCGATGTGGGTTTCGGATAACCAACTGGAATCCGACTCCCTGTCGCATCGAAATTCAAATGTCGTTTTGCGGGTCAAAGGGTTTCATATTCATACAACAGCATATTCATCACAAATATAGCAGATCAGCACAAAGTATCACATAGCATCACATCACATATCAAAATATATCAATCCATCACACAACATTCAATAACAATCAGCATCTACAATTAAGATGAATAAACTGGGTGGTTTTAAATTTATTACCTACATGATTACTTTCATTTATTAGTCCTAATTAACTATCTCTAATTACAATGAGTAATTAGCTTATAAGATAATTACACAAGTTAATTACTTAAACCCTACATATATATAAATCACCCTTGATTAATAACCATTCAGTAATTAAATACATTAATTACTCAACCCAATTAATTATTCTTAATTAATTATCTAAATTAATCATTAATCACTTGATTAAATAAATCTTAATTATAAATTAAAATTTAGTTAACCGTTCTTAATTATAGATTAATTAAACTTAATTAATTAATCTCAAATCAAATTAAATATCATTAATTTTTTAATTAAACTTCCACATTATTAATTAATTAAATAATTAATATTTATCTAAATTACCTTAGTAATTAAATGATTCCAATCATTAAACATTTATTTATCTTTTAGATAAACATTTCTTATTAAATCAAGCATTTAAACACAAAAATGTTTTTAAATTTACATTAAATTCCATTTAACATTTCTTTTAAACTTAAAGATTCAAATTTATTTAAAATAAGATTCTAAAACAATACAAATCTTAATCTTATATGTTTACAAGAACATATACTTTGTTAATAAGATTAAAAAGAATTTAAATTTCAATTCAAATTAAATTCAAACCAATTTAAAAATTACTTTAACATTTGAAATTCAACTTTCAAATTTATTTTAGCTTTAAATTCTTTCTATCATCTATACCTTTAATTCAAATGCAAACCATTTGAAAACAATTTAAATTTAAATCTTTAATTTAAAAACTGAAGTTAAAAAAAATAGATTTAAAAACTCAGAGTTTGAATTCATTTGAATTCCTAAATTTCAAATACTTAACCTTTCCAATACAAAATTCAAAACAACATTGCCTTTATACTTGAGAGTCAAAATCAAATTTGAATTTGAAATATAATTACCTTCAAATCTCTGATAATCAAATCTGAACTCATATTCAAAATTCCAAATTAAAAACTAAGTTTAAATCTCCATCTTAATTTTAAATTTACTTTTTTTTTTCATTTAAAACAGAAACAGTTTCTGTTTAATTCAAAAACTTAAACTTTGAAATCTTTTTCTAAATTTACATTATTTCAAAAGAACATAATTCAACTTATTTGAATTCAACATAAATTCAGTTTCAAAATTCCAAGTCACAAATGTATTTTGCACTTTATTTCAAATTTTATAAAACCTGAAACAGGTTTCCTGATTCATCTCTTTTATTTATTTTTTATATTTCAAACAAACTTTGAATTTCTGCATTTAACTTATTACAAAAATAGGAATTCAAACTATTTGAATTTAATTTTCAAACTCAAGTTTAAATCCTAAGCTAAGCTTCCAGATTTAAATTTAAACTTTACTTCAAATTTTAAAAATAACAGAACAGCTCTGTTATTAAGCCTGCACATACACACAGAACTCCCTGATTTACTTCGAGTCACTTCTCCTACTACTCCGAGTTTTTTTCAATTTACCCAAGACCTACCCGAGTCAAAATTCCCTGCAACCCAGAAACTTACCCCAAACCCAGTAAACTAGTGATCTTACTGTAATTTCCAATTTACAAACTAAATTTTGAATTGTAAATCAATTCAATGATTTACTTATGATCTAAAATAGATGACCATTTCCAGAAACAATTTTACTTAATTCAAATGCAAGGGATCAAAGGATCTTGATCAAAAATAAAATACAGTAAACATGAAACTGTATTTTCTCTTTTCACTGTAAATTTAAATTTTAGTTTTAAAATTCTTGAATTTACTCACTGATTAAATTAATAAACCTGGAACATTACATCATAAATCTTTAAATTTATCACTCCAGTCAAATTTGTTTTGTGTAATTTGGTTTTCAGATTCCAGATATCATATGTAGTTTATATACAATTAGAACTCACACATTCTAAACAAACTTGATTTGTTCAAGCATTTAAGTTAAATTCAGTAAAAAAAAAAGTCAAAGAAATTTTAGAAATCAAGACATAAGTTTTGAAATTTGAAAAGCACACATGCACAGCCACCAACTTGTTTACAGTCACAACTTGCAAGTACTTCCATATATGTTTATTTAAAATTTATAAACATGCATAATTTACCTAAAAAAAAAACTGTTTTATAAAGAAGAGTTACTCACATAACCAGATAATGTCTCAGTCATTTTTTTATTTTTTTATTTTTTTATTTTGCAACCAGGTTCTTGAGATCTGGAATGAATGAAACAAAAGCAAGCTTTGTTGTGTTTCCCAAACATGCATCACACATATACATACACATGTAAACATATTTCTATTTCAGAATCATCACATATCAGAGAAGACAAGTCATTCAAGCATTCATCAAGACAGAGAACAAATTCAGGGCTAGATTGCTCACCTGGGTATTTTGACAGAGAACAAAGAAGAAGCAGAGAGGTGTTTTGACAGCTTCAAAGAGTGAAAGCCTGAATTTTTTTTCTTTTTCTTCTTTAGATCATAAAGTTTAGATCTGTAAATTGTAAGTACAGATTTCTATTTACTCTTTGTTGTACATAATTTATTAAATACAAACACTTCTAATTACTTACAGTTGAATGACAAAGAAGTTTTTTTTTCTTTTCTCTACAACCTGAAATCAGAATTAGCTCAAGTCTTAGGCTTGATTTCCTGCAATTTGGATTGACCTAATTGTTTAAATCTTGTTTTAGTTACTGATTTCAACATTAAACTCAAATTATTTTAGAAAGGAAATTTACTTGCCTTTGAGTTTGTTTTAGAAATCCACTGCATGCTTTCCAGGTTATCATCTCCAGGCTTCCACTTTTATTTTCAAACTTCATGTTTTGCTTTGCTTTAAAAACTTCACCTGATTGTTTTACTTCTCTGATCTTGTTTGCCTTTTAATCTTTGTATTGAATCATTGATGAATTGAATTGGGAAAACAGGTTCTATGATTGAATTTGCAGATGCAAAGAAAATGCAGGGTTCCCTTGCATTTCCAGATTATGAAAGTATGAAATGCAGCCCCCTTTTGTTTCCAGAGTTTGATTGTTTGATGAGGTTTCTTGATTCATAATGATGCATGCAGATTTGAATTTTGGAAAAGAGGAGTTTTGAATACATGAATGTATGCTGCAGGTTTTGAATATGGTTGTGAATGAGATTTGTTTTGAAAAAGAGGAGGAGTTTGTTTGATTTCAAGGTTGCAGATTAGTATATGGTTTGAGAATGTGATTTGGTTTTCTTTTTGATATCTATGTTTTAAAAAGCTTTGATATTGAGATGTGTGATGCAAAATCTGTTTTTCAGATTTTGCTGAGATATGCTAAGATATGTTATATGATGGCATATGGGAAGATGTGAAGCTTCTTGTATTTATTTTTTTTTTAAAAAAATTTCATTATTTTTAAATAAAAGTAATGATGCTATTTGTATGTATACATATATGTAAGATCTAAAGGTATGTATTTGTTTATACTTTGTAAATAAATGTATTTGTTTATTCATTTGTATGTAATATGTACATGTTCAATGTTAAAAGAATTTAATCAATATTTATGTATGTATATATATACATATATTGTATCTTAACAAATTTTTAAATGCTACTCATTTTTTTAAAACACTCATTTTAAACTTGAGATACTAACATATGTATTTATTTTACTTTTACAAATTTTAAAAAGAAAGGAATTTAAAACAATTTGTACACTCACAAACAAATCACACACATATATATACATTTCTTAGTTTATTTTATTTTTGAATTAAGACTAGTATACCATTTAAATAAATAATTATCTTTGTTTATATTATTTCAGATTTTTATTTCTTATTTTATAACCATTTTGTCCATTATTCCTACTTATTCTAATTTAAAGAAAGGAAATGAATTTTAAACTAATTATGTTTTTAATAAATAAACCCATATAAAATAGTATTTAGTTTTAAACAATTGTTTTGAAAATCATTTGTATCCAATTCAAAATACAACTTTTAAATCCAACTAATTTGATAAAAATATAAATTATTGAATTTTCAATTAAAAGTTCCATTTTAAAAATACCTAAATTTCACCTTAATGATTTTAAAGGCCAAATGTTTATTTTAAAAACATTTATCTCAAATGTAGGTTCAAATCCCCAATTTACTTGAATTAAATTTATTTATATCTATTTATATACATATATTCATACATTTTCCTTTTATTTATTTATTTATTCATTCTAGAAAATTTTCTAATTAAATCACAATTTATTTCAAAAAATAATTTAATGGCCAATTTAAACTTAATGAATTTCAGGAATGTTACAAGGATGAATAAACATGAAAAAGAATAAATCTGATGACTAAAATATATAGATCTCAAAGATATATCATTTGGGCAGATATCAAAATCTACAAAAGATTTGGAAAAAATTAGAACATATGATCTACAATAGAATGAGATCAAAAAATTAGATCTATGATTGAATGAGATCTAAGAAGATAAAATTTGATTGATGAACCATTTTCACCGTTGAATAAAATAGTTATGATATTTTGATGATAGGCTATGTAAAACAAAAAATCCGACCTATTGAAAATTCAAAATTATTCTACGTAAATTGTGTGTGACTGGTCTGTCTTTTACTATAGAAACAACCACATTGTACATTCCTACTATGCTCGAAGATACTATAAGTTAAAAAATTTCATCGGACAAATTTGACCTTTAATAAGGTATCTTGGAATAATTAAAAAAAAATGAAATCATATTAATAAATACCTATTTATTACCATGCAAATTTGAAATCTTCTATATATAAATGAAATTAAATAAGTGCACTGCAATGAAATGTATTGCCAGTAAATGTGTTACCTGATTTGCTCGACATTAATAAAAGTAATATGTAAATTACGCTCTTTTATTTAATAAATAAGGTAACAAGGAATTATTACTTTACAAGACAAGTTCATATTAAAAAATAACTATTTATTAAAGCATTATTAATAAATGAAATTAATTGGTTACATTTTTATGTAGTGAAACACTAATGAGTGATTATCGTATTTTACTATATAACACTATTATAGTTTTTCATTTATGTTCATTTAAATAAATATTGTTATTCGAACTGGAGCAAAATTAATACTATGAAAATTACTGTTAATTAGTAATTATGTTAATATTTTTTAGGATATTTGGACATGTTGTTCTGTAACATTGATCTTAATGGACGTAGTGGTTATTCACTCTATTTGTTTTGTAAATCATTCACATCATCACCTAGGGCTATTCTTGAACCCAATTTAATACATCACACATTATTTTAATTTTAATATTTGAAATATAATAATCTTTTATGAGAAAATTGGATTGATGAACCATTTTCACCATTGAATAAAATAGTTATGGTCTTTTGATGATAGCCATTATGTATATGTAAAACCAAAAATCCAACCTTTTGAAAATTCAAAATTATTCTACGTGAATGGTGTGTGATTGGTCTGTCTTTTACTATAAAAGCATAAACAGCGCAATGTTAACCATATAGTACTTTCCTACTATGTTCGAAGATACTATAATTTAAAAATATTAATAGTCAAATTTGACCTTTAATAAATAAGGTATATTGGAATAATTTTTGAAAAAATTAAAACCACATTAACAAATATCCATTACTACTATGCAAATTTGAAACCTTCTACATATAAATGAAATTATATAAGTGCATTACAATGTAATGTGCTGCCAATAAATGAACAATACTATTGTGGCATTAGAGATTGAAAAATATTAGATTCCTGTTACTTGATTTGTTTGACATTAGTAAAAGTAATATGCAAATTATGCTCTTTTATTTAATAAATAAGGTAACATGGAATAGTTACTTGGTAAGACAAGACCATTTTAAAAAATAACTATTTATCGCAGCACTATTAATAAATGAGATTATTTGATTCCATTTTTATAAGTGGAACACTAATGAATAAAAACTGTATTTTATTAGATAATGTTATTATAGTTTTCATTTTTATTTAAATAAATGTTATTATTTGAATAGGTGTAAAATTAGTATTACGAAAATTATTGCTAATTAGTAATTATGTTAATGTTTTTTAGGAGATTTAGGCGTGTTTTATAATATCGATCTTAATGGACATAATGGTCACCCTCTCTAGTTGTACTGTAAATCACAAGTCCTTGCACATTCACTCACTTCATCACCCAGAGTTGTTCTTGCACCATTTTTAATACTTCACACATTATTTCGATTTTAATATTCAAAATTTAATAATCTTTTTTTGAATAATTAGATTAGTGAACCATTTTCACCATTTAATAAAAATAATTATGATCTTTTGCTGATAGGAATTATGCATATGTAAAACCAAAAATTCAACCTTATGGAAATTAAAAATTATTCCACATAAATAGTGTGTGATTGGTTTATCTTTTACTATAAGAACATAAATAGCGCAATGTTGACCAGATAGTTTTTCACGGCGGCTGGAAGAAAGGGTTAGGGCTAGGGCCGATAAACGATATATATACGTGTATAAATATTATTTCAATATTAAATCCATTTCAAAACAACTTTCTCAAACGATCTCCAAACAACGCGTGCCGACAGGAAATTATAAGGTTTTACCTACATTCCGAACACAATAAAACATGTTTCGGAGGCTAATTTGATCATATGTGGAAGATAGCCTTTTGAATCGAGTTTAAATATTAAATTATCGATTTTAATTCCCAACGCGTTCCTCACCCGTATGAGCAAACGGTAACTCCAAACGCCACAAAAATTGAAATCCGATAATAATTAACTATTATGGATCCAATGGAACTGGTTTCGTCGAATTCCAAGACTGTGCCCCAGAAGGCTATTTTACTCGTCGATAAATTCGAGCGATTTCCAAAATCGTCGAAATCACTTAAAATTTCCCTTTTAAAATTTTACTAACTCTATTACAAATCATATAGAATTTATATTCACACTAGAAATCATTCTGTTTCACTTCAAATCAAAATCTGATTATTTACATTATTAAAATATTAAATTTCATTATTAAATTAATATAAAATTTCCAAATTCAATTTATCGGCTTTTAATTCCATCTAAAATCCAGTAGAAAAATTCAAATCAAACTAAACTTAAAATAAACCTTAGAAACCATTTTCATAACTATTTACATCTGATTCACTAATTATCCCAATCCCAAATATTTAATTATTATTCAAATTTCAATTGAATTTCTATATTGAAAATTATAACTAAATTCTATTGATTTAACAAAATTCTTATTCCAAAATCAATTCAAAATCCACATTTAACATTTAAAATGAATTAAATGTTCAAAATCTAACGGTCAAAATTCTGGGTTGTTATAAAAATTTCATCCCCGAAATTTGCTAAGGTAGGAAAATGCTTCTAAACTCATTACTTACCTAACTTACTTAGTTAAAAAAATTACATTCACTTCACCAAAAAATTTAGCTCAATTCCAAAACCATTTGTTTTTATTTCTAACTCAAAACTTGTTTTCAATATCATTTCAAATATCGACCTTTTCTTGTTAACTTAAAATTTCCAAAACCCCCAAAAAATTTCTAACTCCCAAAAATTTTCGAAATTTTTTGGCAGAGTCTCCTTTGTACGGAGGAGCTTTTGCAATTTGACAAGAGATATGAATATATATACATCGACCAACACGGTCGGAAAAACAAAAACAGTTCATATTTTCTAATTTTATTGCGTAAGCGTACCTTTATTTAGCATTTTTAAGCAAGCGACTTATTATTTAGAAATTAGCACGTCCAAATCCAGCTAAACGGCTTCCCGATACCTATAGTTACTCAAACAAGCCATAAGTTTTCAACAATATAAGATTTATAACATCCTTCCATATATTAATCTTAGCCAAACACCTCAATTACATAGTTCAAACAAACAAATTTCATAATTCAACCTGTTAACCATATATTATAAGCAAATCCCAAGATTTCAATCACCATTTTAATTTCGTAACAAATCCAACTTCATTTTAATTCACTTGAATGATTTAAACTCAAGTTTACTACTCTCAATTCATATTTACCATAACCAACCCAAAGTTACTTTAATATGATCAACATGTGCCTACTTACATCATTTTACTTCAGTTTAATTCCAAATTGATTCACAATCAAAATTTTATTTTAAATTTGATATACTTTCATTTCTTTTATGATTCACTTGCATTTATATACAAAACCACTTAATTAGATTTCACTTACTCCAATTAATTCAAAAACCAGCTAAATTTGCTTCTTTAAATCAATTCAATTCCGTTTACAACAAACAACCAATTTCCATGCAAATTTTAAAGTTACCCATGCAAGTAACCATTTAAAATTAATTCCATCTCAATTTATATCAATTTTATTCCATTCGGAATTATTTACAATCCATACAATTTTACTTCATCACAATTATTAAATCAAATCCCTATTCTCACATTTAATTTCGTTATCCATCATTCAAAACCATTTTATAAGCTTGACAACAACCCTTTCACAATTCTCTTATGTTATTCCAACTCCAAAATGACTCTATTCCTTCTTACATTAATTTTATTTTCATTTTACTTTGATTCTCATTAAATCAAATTCCAATCTATTTACAAATTTTCAATCAATCTATTTACTTACTTAATCCATTTTAATTCACTTTCTCAATTCATTTCTGAATTTATTTTATTAATAACACAACCACTCCAATTATTCCATACCAGAACTGGGATTTTATTTTATCCCCTCAAATTTTCTTAACAAGCTACAAAAATCTTATTCGTCCCATTACCCCCCTTATTTAATTTAGCCTACGCTAATCCATCTTCATTCAATTCCTTTAAATTTAGTTGAGTGAGAATTTAATTATTCAATATCATTTCAATTAAATTAAACTTTCCTTCAACTCAATTCTTTTCCAAATTTAATTCAAGTTTAACTAAATTTTATTTAGCCAAATTAAATTCATTCCACTTCCTTTACTACTTAAATAAGAATTGAATTTCATTCAATATTATTTATAACACAACTGAATTTTGGTTTCAACTCAATCCAAATTCAACTTAACTTCTTTTAATTTAAGTTAAATCCAATTTTCATTTCTCCATTCAATTTAAATTTTTTACTTTCTAATATACAAGTTCAAAACCTTTTTACTAACCTAATTCCATTCACCTTATATATCTCACTTTGCCTTACCTCACTTTACATTTCATTTAAGATTTAAATTTTGAATTTCCCAAAAATGTCAACCATTTTTATAATATCCCGGAATTTCCAGGAGTTTAAAATGTTGATAATCTCTTAATTTAAATTATATGAAATTTATAAATTGTTCTTTTCAGAAATAAATAACAAAGTAATAATAAAACGATGTTTTAATTTTAGTTATAAATTGGTTTTATAATAATAATTATTTTGTTTGTGTAAATAAAATTCTAAATAGATTTATTATGTTCAAAGTTGATAAGTGTGTGTAAAAATATTTATTTCTGTGTATTTTAAATTGATTTTAAAATAGGATATATTATTTGTAAATAATAATGTGCTTATTTAAAATTGATATTTATTTATTTAAATTGATTTTTAAATTTGAATTTGAAAATGAATATAAATTTGAATTCAAAGAAATACATACATCTTAAATAAAATGATAGTATAGTTTGGTTTTAAATTATATAGATAATGTTTTTAATTAAAAATAAAGATTTGTTTTGTATTTTTCTTTTTATAGAAATTTATCTATATAAATTTGATTTGTGTTTATTTAATAAAATAAATACAAGGCTTTTGAAATAACATTTTAAAATAAGTTTGAAATGTTGTATCATTTTATTTAAATTATATTTGATTCATTCTTTTCAAAGATTGTATTTTATATAAATTTAGCATACATTTATAAATGTGTAAATGTATTTGTTTTTTAGATATTTAATTAGAAAGTATTTTTTTTTAAATTAAGAAAACATGTTTGTTAATTAGGAAAATAATATAAAAGGGGTTTTAAATTTCTTTTAGAATAAAATTTAATAAAAAGTGACAAATGTTTAATTGTAAAACACTTCGTTAACAAGTGTTAACACATTCATGAAATTAGGGACAAGTGTCCATATGTTTTTGTATTTTCTTTTTAATTTATTAAATCTGAAATTTGCTTATATAATCACCTTTTCTCTTCATCTTTCTTTTTCTTTAAAAACTTTGTTTCATTTCTAAAAAGAAACTTGAATCGTCAGCAAACACTCAACCACCAAAAATCAGAAACACTCCTCAATTCAAACAATCCTCTAATTTAAATCTGAAGCTCCTCAAATTTAAACCATGAGCAAATCAAAACCCTAAAACATTAACTCCCTGTTTACCAAAACCTGAAAGCATCCCAGTTTAAAACCAAATCTGCAAAATGTTTTTGCAAGTTATCGATCTAGTCTGCATTATCCCATGTCTGCCTCAAACTTCAAATGCATATAAGTTATCAATTTAGATCTGCAATTTTCCATGTCTGCATCAAATTTGCATATGCATACAAATGGGTCAAAGCAATCTGAAGCAAAATTTATTGAAGCAATTTCAAAGGGTTCAGCTTCAAGTCTAAGTGTTTCTGCAAGTTCAAGTTCAAAGTTATTTTGTCAGTTTTCAAAATGCAAGATCTGGAAGCAATTTCAGTTTGAAGCCTCCCTGTTCTTTTTCAAAACCACTGCATTTCTTTTATGAGGTGAGTAAACTTTTATTTAAAATTTAAAGTAGTAATTATCTGTTGAAATTAAGTAGTGATGATGTTTATATGAGTTGTCTTTGAGTAGATATAAGGATTGCAATAGGTTTTGTTTAACAGAAACTATGCATATTGATTTTTATTTTCCTCTCTGTATGTTTCTGTAGGATCTGAGACAAAGATTAAATCTGCAAACAATTCTATTCAAAAATTGTTAAGTCATAGCTTTAATCTAAAACAAGTTAGTTCAAGTATAAACTAAAAACAAAAATAGATCTAAGTCTCTGTTTTTTTTTGAAATGTACCTGGGAATAAAAAAAATGCATTAACAAATTTATTACCAAATGTTGAAACCAAATGTTAAAATTTGATGAAATAAGTATACAATCTGGATTGTCATTGGAAAGTATGAATTTTGGAATGAAATTCAAAAATTTTAAAATTATATTAAGTGAGTATTTAGGGGTTTCCTGGTGTGACGCCCCACCTCTATACCCACGCTAGCCAAGAACACTACGGTGTAGTGCTGTCAACTAGCGCGGAGAACAAGGCTGTTGAGGAGCGGCCATCAGTAGTAAGGCATTACACTAGTATTGGTTATCTCTATAGGAGTGGTATATAAATATATATATTCTTTCATTTTTTCATCTCTGGTTTATTTTCTCCCATCGACATACCCCAATTCCAGTATAAAACGAACTACGATGGTTCATAATAGTTTAGGATGAAATATATAATAATAACACAGATAAATATAAATGCGGAACACAGATAAAAACAGAAAGTCTCATATATATAATAACTGATATCAGTTACAATACATGTGATACGATAGATATGATATAACTACAACAGTCGACTCAGGAAGCTATATATATACAAGTACATTATCAACTAATATACATGAATACATATCAACCTAGACTATGACACGACAACTCCAAAAGATATGAAAAGTCTTCATAGCTCAAGCAGCAACCCAAAGATAAAAATCTACAACCTGTCAATACTCGGTCTGACCCGAGTATTAAATTCAAAAGAAAATAATACTCAGGTCAGTCTAATTCAAACTCAGTTATTAGTGCACAGAAGCAATAATAATTAAATAATGAATAGACGACAGTCACAATAAATCTCGTCTATCCGATCCTTAAATAAAGAAATCGGATAACGATAAATATAACACGTAACAGTGTTAAACAACAAATTAGCAAATTAAACCAAATCAGAATATTGAATTGAACAAACAAAACGGTTCAAAACATTGAAATATCAATTAAAATATTTAAATTCGAGTAGGGCTGCAGTACACGCACGCGTGCACTGCCTCGCCACTACAACATATAGAATATGCAAAAGATCAATAAATCAAAGCAAGATAGAATAAAAAAAAGCCATGCCGTATGGCTGTAGTTCACGCTTGCGTGCACTGCCCTGCCACTACAGTGATAATGTACCCAAAAACTCAACTCTGCGTGGCTGCAGTTCACGCTTGCGTGCACTGCCTTGCCACATCAGTAACGATGTACACAACCGGGCACAAGGTCAAACCCAAAATTAAAAGACGGGTTCAACTCAGGTGAAATATATTTCGAAAATCGAGCAAAATGCAAAGGTCAAGTCATGACAACCATGACTCAACACAAAGCAACAAGACACTACAAACTCAAGTGAAAACAAAACTCATATATGCCAGTGAATGCAGTGGTCAGTGCAATGCACGAACCAATTTAAACGACAACCATCACAAGAATACAAGTCAGGATACTGCAAGCTCCAGGTGGTCAGTAATGACCAAGGAAAAATGAAACAGAGTGCAACCTGGAAGATATGAACCAGCCTAAGCAAATGAATGCAAGGGTCGACCAACAACACAGTGCCATCATAATGAACCCAAATTTCAACATTTGCAAATTGTTTGCTCACGCATGCACTAATTTTTTTATGAAGAATGAAACGATCTCCAACATGCCTGAACAAATGAAACACTAAACTTTGGCCAAACTTACTCATTTAATACTACAATGCACATAAGACTAAAATGACCTGGGCAACCACATAAAGAGGCACGGTAGAATATATATAAAAATGTCACAACTTTGTACAATGCACGCATGAATATGTACTAGGCAACGATGTACACGTGATGCTCCCTGAGCAACAATAAAGACTGCAATAGTGCATCCTTGAAATATATTCACTGGAATATTATTTTCATACTATACGAACAAAATAAAATGACTTGGAATCTAGTTGCTCTTTAGTGTTTCACTGGTGCATGCATTTACAAAATGAACCCAAATTTTAAATGAGGCAATGTAGACAACAAGGGTCTGAACTCATGTACACAGTCAGTGACGATGCCAAACGTATTACCAGACCAGCCGTGATCAGAGAGGAGCAAAAGCAAGTGCAACAAAAATGGATACATATGCACATATGTACCACATAAAGTGTGGACAGGGGTAAAAACTGCTATAACTCAAAACATCAATTAAATTGTCAAAAGAAAAAAAAAGTACCCAAGTTTGTGTGGCTGCAGTAGAAGCAATGTGCAACCAACAGGTCAAAAATGCTCAGGGACGAACATAAAATGGCCAGAGCCGAAGCACACAGAGTCACAAAATCAAAGTCAATATGATCGGTGAAGCAAAGAAATTCAACAAAGTGGTCACAGTCATGAAACAGCCGGGGGAAGTCAAGTTCTCTACAGAGAACAGGTTTTACAATTCAATCAAATACCAAAGTTTAGAAGGTAATTAAGTTGAAGCCACGATCAACAGAAATCAAAGTCACAAAAGAATTCAAAACTAAATTCCAGTGTAACAGTTTCAAACCAACGCCATAATTCAATCAACATCGATGAAATCGAGTCGAAGTCGAAGACCACGAAAACAAAATAAGCAAAACCATATCAATCGAGTAAACTAACTTATTCGATATGAATAAATCAGAAATCATCAGCATCGAACAAAAACAGGGCCGAGGCGACCAAGTTACAAAATCAATCATCAAAACAAATCGAATAGCCGAAGGCAGGTACCAAAAATCACGAATTAAACAAGCCAAGAAATCACGACCGAAGTCAGGTACCAAAATTTCAAGGCCGAACACAAAATCACCTAACTATGAATTCGAATTAGATGTGAGTATGAATTACTCACCTTGTCGACGAATTTAGATGAAGCCAAGCACACCAGAAATCGAGCGAAGATGAACGAAGCTATCAACCGAAGCCCAATCGAGCACGAGCACGTCGAATTGAAGAAGCCAGCTTCATCAATTTTGAATGCGCCCTAGCTGAAGACGAACGAAGACGAGATGCCGCCATTTTTAATTTTCTTCGTTCGATTTTTAAGGTTGCTGAATCAAATGAAAAATGGAAATAAAAAGGGGGAACGGGTTATTTGCTTAGGAGATTATCACGGCCCAAATAAAAATGGACCACTACTTAAATTTTCTAAGCCAATCAATCCTTTTAACAATTTATAAAAGAATTTTTAGTTCAAAATTTAAAAACTTCAAATGGCAGTTAGCAAGGAAAAGTTATCGTCCAAAGACGATAATTAATCGGTACGAAATACCGGGTTGTTACAGACTCCCCTCCTTAAAGAAATTGCGACCTCGCAATCTTGAGGAATAAATGGACAAAAGGTAACAACCATAAAAGCATATCATCACAAGATGAAGAAATTTGAAATAGGAAGTTTACCATGAAGAGCATGAAAGAGAAAGCCTAAACGTGTTTGCTCGATGAATTCTCTAGATTCCAAAGTGAAATCCATAAGATTTGAGAACCACTGAGCTTTCACGAGAAAAACATCTTTATTTAGAGGGTGCTGAACCTCCGAAGCAATGATGTGAATAGAAGGTTGCTCAAGAATAAGGATCGGAAACCCCAAAGGCATTTTCCGTAATTGGAAGACGTGGAAAACGTCATGAATAGCAGAAAATTGAGCCGGTGCACTGGCGTAGTACAATATAAACGTCAAAGAAATTTTCACAAAAGAAATTCACAAATTCTCTACAAAATTTAATTATCAATAGATAATCAGAATACAGAAATCACAAAACAGCAATATCTAATTATCGATACGATAATTAGAAAATAGCAAAATCAGAAAATTCTAATTATCAACAAAGATAATTAGAAAACACAAATCACAAATATCTACTATCAAAACGATAATCAGGAATTACCACACGGTAATCAAATTTCAAATCAGCAAATATTCAATTATCAAAACGATAATCAAATCTTAAATCACAAATATTTAATTATCATAGATAATTAAATCTCAAATATCTAATTATCACAAGCGATAATCAAAAACAACAAATATCTGATTATCAAAAACGATAATCAGAAATCACTAATCAACGAATATTTAATTATCACAATTGGTAATTAAATCTTAAATCGCAAATATTTAATTATCACAAACGATAATCAAATCACAAATATCTAATTATCACAAACGATAATTAGAAACAACAAATATCTGATTATCAAAAACGATAAATCATAAATCACAACATTCGATTATGAAAAACAATAATCAGAAATCACAAAATTTTCAATTAATGAGTCCGGAATTAACCGAAATAGCAAACGCACATGACCCATAACCACGAGTTTTACTAAATCGTTTAATTCACTTCATCGTTTTCTTGAAAGTGCATAATTGTGTATTTTAAAAATAACATTTCACATTCTCAAACGGACAAGTCCGGAATTAAGCGAATCAGCAAAAGAAAGGGGTCATAGTCCTCGATTTTTCTGAAACGTTTAAATCGCTTCCTCATTCTTTTGAAAGCGTAAACTGTAAAAATTTTGAAAACAATTTTAATTTTTATTTTGAAACAATTTTGAAGAATAACAAATTTTTAAAACACGTGATTAAAATAGCAGCGTCAGTAGCAACTTCGACAAGGAAATTTCACTTCTCGAGATACCGTAAAAACGGACAACAAAATCAGCATTGTGGGATAACCGCTTGAAAATTCATTTTAAAATTGACAGTTACCGAAGTTAATACGTCAAAATTTCATCTAAATAATTGGCATCAAAATATAATACCAATGAATTTTCATTCATCAAAAATGTCACAAGAATCTTCTCAAAGATAGGAAGGGGTATCATACCCTAAACTTGTATTCATAACAAGTCAATAACACACGAATTCACCAATGCACAAAAATTGATAAAATTTATCAATAGAAATCACGAAAATTGGTGAAGCACAAATTCTAGAAATCATCACAAGAAATCTAGAAAACACAAATTCTAGAAATCTACACAAGAAATCCAGATATCACAAAATGGGAGTACGGAAACTCGCATGGGAGTACGGAAACTCAAATGGGAGTATGAAAACTCAAATGGGAGTATGGAAACTCAAATGGGTGTAAGGAAACTCAAATGGGAGTATGAAAACTCACCTACACGTGAGCATGAAAAATCACCAACACGTGTAACGCAAAGCGAGAACGGGAGCATGGAAACTCACCTACATGTGAGCATGAAAAATCACCAACACGTGCAACACAAAGCGAGAACGGGAGCATGGAAACTCACCTACACATGACCATGAAAACTCGTCAACACGTGTAACGCAAAGCGAGAACGGGAGCATGAAAACTTACCTACACGTGAGCATGAAAACTCATCAACACGTGTAACGCAAAGCGAGAACGGGAGCATGGAAACTCACCTACACGTGAGCATGAAAACTCATCAACATGTGTAACGCAAAGCGAGAACGGGAGCATGGAAACTCACCTACACGTGAGCATGAAAACTCATCAATAACGCAAAGCGAGAACGGGAGCATGCAAACTCACCTACACGTGAGCATGAAAACTCATCAACACGTGTAACGCAAAGCGAGAACAGGAGCATGAATACTCACTTACACGTGAGCATGAAAACTCATCAACATGTGTAACGCAAAGCGAGAACGGGAGCATGAAAACTCACATACACGTGAGCATGAAAACTCATCAACACGTGCAACGCAAATCGAGACGCTATCTCATGGTGGCTAACCGAAAAGCAAAAAGGTATGTGTGAATGGAATCACACAAGTGGTGTCTAGCCTATCCAGAAAGCAAAAGGATATCTGTGAATGGAGTCACACAAATGGTGTCTAGGCTAACCAAAAAGCATAAAGGTATGTGTGAATGGAATCACACAAGTGGTGTCTAGCTTAACCAGAAAGCAAAACGATGTGTGTGAATGGAATCACACAAATGGTGTCTAGGCTAACCAAAAAGCATAAAGGTATGTGTGAATGGAGTCACACAAATGGTGTGTAGCCTAACCAGAAAGCAAACAAAGAGACATCGCACTATTGCTAGTCTAAATTATAAAATGATCGTCATGATCAACGAGAAGTGTCAATTACACTAAGCTAGTAAATATTAAAGTTTAGCTTCATGTCCCATAACCACTTGCTTAGCTTAAATATTTACGAACAAACTGTAAATCTTCACTAGAAAATTGTCACAAAAGATTCAATCGAATAAGTCCAAGAATTAACCGACGAAGTGAACGTAAGCGTTTCATACCACTTGTTTTGCTAAGCCGTTTAATTAGAGTTCTCATACGAGTGAAATAAAGGTTTGTATATACTAATAGATTGGAAAACGCTTTAGGAAAAGAGTTTGATATTGAAACTAGAGTTGAAAACATTTTGATAAAAGAGTTTTGATATTTACTACTAGTATTGAAACCTTTATATTTTTAAAGTGACAAATCACAAAAATGATTGTAGAAACAATCAATCACAAGAATTCACATACGAAGACGTGAATAGAATCCAAAGAAATCGATACTGAATTCATCGAAAGGTATGTTCACAAAAATCCCGAAGAAATGGTCATCAAAGTTGCTAATAAATGATAGCAACAAATCGGGAAATAATCAAAAATCGATTAAATTTGGAAACCCCATCAATTCACTAAAATTCACATTCGAAGACGTGAATAAAATCCAAAGAATTCGATTCCAAATCCATCAAAGTAGGAATACCCAAAAATTCCTGAAATAGAAGTTATCAAAGTCGACAAAGGTGATAACAACTAATTGGAAAACAAGAATCGATCAACAATTGGAATAACGAAGCAAAACGAGCATAAGTGCATAAATGACTTCAACAAAAAATGAAAATCAAGTCAATGCCGTAGCCAACAAGTAATGGCCACAACAGCTTATAAAGAAATAACAACAAGGCACAAAGGCCAATGCTCAAGAATTCACGGTGCAAACAAATGCAATAAGCAAGTGACAGTAATGAAAAGCTTCCACCAAATGAATGTGAAATATGTATACTGTAAATTCGAGAAGGTAGCGGACTACCACAAAATGCAAGGAGATCAAAATAGCTTTAATTGGCCAAATTCAAACAAAATCAAAGTCGGCTAACTCAATTCAAAGCCGAAAACACGAGAACAAAATCCTCATCATCAAAAATCCAACTTGAGTTCGTAAAGCAAACGGAGGCCGAAGCCAAAATACTTTCACGAAATCAAAATCAAAGACACATGAATAAGCGTTAGGAATTCATACCTAACAATCAAATATAATCATACGCAAATATGAGAAATAAAATACCGACAAATAGTTGTAACATATGTTCCATCTAAGTTATGTTTTATATTTTTTCTAAACCCCAGGCTCTGATACCAAGCTGTGACGCCCCACCTCTATACCCACGCTAGCCAAGAACACTACGGTGCAGTGATGTCAACTAGCGCGGAGAATAAGGCTGTTGAGGAGCGGCCATCAGTAGTAAGGCCTTACACTAGTATTGGTTATCTCGATAGAAGTGGTATATAAATATATATATTCTTTCATTTTTTCATCTCTGGTTTATTTTCTCCTATTGACATACCCCAATTCCAGTATAAAACGAACTACGATGGTTCATAATAGTATTGGACGAAATATATAATAATAACACAGATAAATATAAATGCGGAACACAGATAAAAACAGAAAGTATCATATATATAATAACTGATATCAGTTACAATACATGTGATACAATACATATGATATAACTACAACAGTCGACTCAGGAAGCTATATATATACAAGTATATTATCAACTAATATTCATGAATACATATCAACCTAGACTATGACACGACAACTCCAAAAGATATGAAAAGTCTTCATAGCTCAAGCAGCAACCCAAAGCTCAAAATCTACAACCTGTCAATACTCGGTCTGACCCGAGTATTAAATTCAAAAGAAAATAATACTCGGGTCAGTCTAATTCAAACTCAGTTATTAGTGCACAGAAGCAATAATAATTAAATAATGAATAGACGACAGTCACAATAAATCTCGTCTATCCGATCCTTAAATAAAGAAATCGGATAACGATAAATATAACACGTAACAGTGTTAAACAACAAATCAGCAAATTAAACCAAATCAGAATATTGAATTGAACAAACAAAACGGTTCAAAACATTGAAATATCAATTAAAATATTTAAATTCGAGTAGGGCTGCAGTACACGCACGCGTGCACTGCCTCGCCACTACAGCATACAGAATATGCAAAAGATCAATAAATCAAAGCAAGATAGAATAACATAAAAGCCATGCCGTGTGGCTGCAGTTCACGCTTGCGTGCGCTGCCCTGCCACTACAGTGATAATGTACCCAAAAACTCAATTCCATGTGGCTGCAGTTCACGCTTGCATGCACTGCCTTGCCACATCAGTAACGATGTACACAACCGGGCACAAGGTCAAACCCAAAATTAAAAGACGGGTTCAACTCAGGTGAAATATATTTCGAAAATCGAGAAAAATGCAAAGGTCAAGTCACGACAACCATGACTCAACACAAAGCAACAAGACACTACAAACTCAAGTGAAAACAAAACTCATATATGCCAGTGAATGCAGTGGTCAGTGCAGTGCACGAACCAATTTAAACGACAACCATCACAAGAATACAAGTCAGGATACTGAAAGCTCCAGGTGGTCAGTAATGACCAAGGAAAAATGAAACAGAGTGCAACCTGGAAGATATAAACCAGCCTAAGCAAATGAATGCAAGGGTTGACCAACAACACAGTGCCATCATAATGAACCCAAATTTCAACATTTGCAAATTATTTGCTTACGCATGCACTAATATTTTTATGAAGAATGAAACAATCTCCAACATGCCTGAACAAATGAAACACTAAACTTTGGCCAAACTTACTCATTTAATACTACAATGCACATAAGACTAAAATAACCTGGGCAACCACATAAAGAGGCACGACAGAATATATATAAAAATGTCACAACTTTGTACAATGCACGCATGAATATGTACTAGGCAACGATGTACACGTGATGCTCCCTGAGCAACAATAAAGACTGCAATAGTGCATCCTAGAAATATATTCACTGGAATATTATTTTCATATTTTACGAACAAAATAAAATGACTTGGAATCTAGTTTCTCTTTAGTGTTTCACTGGTCAATGCATTTACATAATGAACCCAAATTTTAAATGAGGCAATGCAGACAACAAGGGTCTGAACTCATGTACACAGTCAGTGACGATGCCAAACGTATTACCAGACCAGCCGTGATCAGAGAGGAGCAAAAGCAAGTCAACAACAATGGATACATATGCACATATGTACCACATAAAGTGTGGACAGGGGTAAAAACTGCTATAACTCAAAACATCAATTAAATTGCAAAAGAAAAAAAAAGTACCCAAGTATGTGTGGCTATAGTAGAAGCAATGTGCAACCAACAGGTCGAAAATGCTCAGGGATGAACATAAAATGGCCAGAGCCGAAGCACACAGAGTCACAAAATCAAAGTCAATATGATCACTGAAGCAAAGAAATTCAACAAAGTGGTCACAGTCATGAAACAGCCGGGGGAAGTCAAGTTCTCTGCAGAGAACAGGTTTTACAATTCAATCAAATACCAAAGTTCAGAAGGTAATTAAGTTGAAGCCACGATCAACAGAAATCAAAGTCACAAAAGAATTCAAAACTAAATTCCAGTGTAACAATTTCAAACCAACGCCATAATTCAATCAACATCGATGAAATCGAGTCGAAGTCGAAGACCACGAAAACAAAATAAGCAAAACCATATCAATAGAGTAAACAAACTTATTCGATATGAATAAATCAGAAATCATCAGCATCGAACAAAAATAGGGCCGAGGCGACCAAGTTACAAAATCAATCATCAAAACAAATCGAATGGCCGAAGACAGGTACCAAAAATCACGAATTAAACAAGCCAAGAAATCACGACCGAAGTCAGGTACCAAATTTTCAAGGCCGAACACAAAATCACCTAACTATGAATTCGAATTAGATGTGAGTATGAATTACTCACCTTGTCGACGAATTTAGATGAAGCTAAGCACACCAGAAATCGAGCGAAGACGAATGAAGCTTTCAACCGAAGCCCAATCGAGCACGAGCACGTCGAATTGAAGAAGCCAGCTTCATAAATTTTGAACGCGCCCTATCTGCAGACGAACGAAGACGAGATGCCGCCATTTTTAATTTTCTTCGTTCGATTTTTAGGGTTGTTGAATCGAATGAAAAATGGAAATAAAAAGGGGGAACGGGTTATTTGCTTAGAAGATTATCACGGCCCAAATAAAAATGGACCACTACTTAAATTTTCTAAGCCAATCAATCCTTTTAACAATTTATAAAAGAATTTTTAGTTCAAAATTTAAAAACTTCAAATGGAAGTTAGCAAGGAAAAGTTATCGTCCAAAGACGACAATTAATCGGTACGAAATACCGGGTTGTTACACCTGGAAATTGGGTTTTGGTCTAAATCTGTTGATTTATACATCTGGATTGCTTGAGATTGTTGATGGAGCTAGGTTTTGGATTGGTGAGTGCTGCAAAAATGGTTGAAGAATTTTTAAATCTCTGTGTAGTTTGAATTTGCTCGGATTTAATTTTTAACGTAGTTTTGGGTTCTAGCTGTATATTGGTCTACTGCACCTTCTTCTCTGCATCGAGTTGTATGAAATTCTGGGTGAAGGAGGCGGGGTGGGTCAGCAACAGATGGACGGAGTTGTGGCGACTTTAGTAGATCGGAGGCGAGGGTTTTTTGAAATTTCTGATGATGGTATTTTGGGGTTAAGTTCAACCAGAGTGCTCGATTTTGAATAGAGGGAAGAAGTGATGATCTGTGGGTCGGGGATGTTTGTAGGGTTGTAGAGAAACTTGTCTGTGGGTTCGACGTTGGTCGGAATGGTTCCGGCACCGGTGCAGGTTTCACGGAGGTGGGTTGTTGTCAGCAGTTTGTTTGGGTTGCTTGATTTTCTTGAAGCAGAACTCGGGATATAAGGGAGATAACTCGGGAAGGAACTCGCGTGGTCTCTGGGGTCTTGTGTGCAGAGTTAAACTGTTATGTTTTTAACAGTTTTTATTTTTAAATTTAACAGTTTTAAAATTTTAAAATCAAATTTGTTTAAGAAAAAGAAGAAGAAGATGCACTTTGTTTCTTGGTTCAAATATTAAGGGGTTGAACCCAAATGGAACATTTAACTAGATTTTAAATTTAAAATAAATAAAGTTTTAAACTTTAAATAAATTAAGTTAAGTTAAATTCTTGTTCAAAATTGATTTTTTTTATAATGCAATTTGTATGAATAGTTTAAATGCTTAAGTTAATGTTATCTTCAAAAAAATTACTTTGGAAATATAAAAAGGGAAATTTATAAATGTTTTTATAATTAACAATTAAAGTTTAAGGTAATTTATTAACTTGAAATTAGAATTGTTAATTAATAACTAAGGAAAGTAATTAATGATTTCTTTATATTAATTTAATTAATGAATTAAGTTAAGTAAAGATTTCAAAATTAATTTAAGATAATGTTTTAGCTTAAATAATAATTAAGTATTAATAATTTATAATTAATTAATTAATTAAGAATTTTATGTTTAATTAATTAATTATTATTTTAAAGAAGTTAATTAAGAAATTAATTAATTACAATTATTAATTTAGTTAACTAATAATTACGATGATTTAATTAATAACTAATGATTAATTAAATTTTAATTATGAATTAATTAAGTGATTAAACTAGTAATTAAATTTTAATTTGAGTTTTTCTTAATTAATAATTAAAAGGTTATTAATCTAAAATGCAAGTTAATTAGGAATTAATTAACTATTATTAAGGGTTAATTAATTAAAATTAAGGATTGATGAATTTTAAATATGAATTAATTAATTTGTAATTAAGGTTGTTAATTAATAATTAAATTTTATTAATTAATGATTAAGAGATAATTAATTGGTTAATTAAGGTTAATTAGTTAATTATAAAAGTAATTAGTGATTAATTACTTTGTATTAAAGGATTGATTAATGATAAAGGTTTATTAATTAAGAGTTGAAGGTAATTAATCTGTTATTTGAAGATTAATTTGGTAAAGGGTAATTAAGGAATAAATTACTCAATTTTAATTGTTGTGATAAGTGTGATCAAGTAAGTTAATTAATTTGTTAATTAAAGGAAGTCACTTGATAAAAGATTTAGTATGTTTACTTAATAAGTTGTGATAAAGCTAATTACTTAAGATAAGTAATTGATAAATTACAGAGGTAATTGAGTTAAGGTAAATTACTGATTGGGAAGTAATTTTAAATGGATAATTACTTGGTAAAATAATTAAAGGTTTATTACTTGGTGTAATAAATCAAAGTAATTAAAAGTAATTAAGGAGTAATCAAGAATAATTAATTGCTGTATTTATTTATTAAAGTTGATTAACTAAGCATGATTAATTTATGTAATTAATTAAGAAATAATGTAATTAATTATAGTTAATTAATTAATAGAAGTAAATTAATTAAGGTTCATTAATTAATATGATTAATGAGAGTAATTAAGAATTAATTATTTGAATAAGATTTAATTCATCAAGGTTGATTAATTACGATGGTGATTAATTAATTGGTTTAATTAATGTTTATTTAAGCAAGATTTTTTTTGATGTAGGTAATTAATTTAATTAATTTTAAATTAATTAAGAGATGAAGTAATTATTAATTCACATTAAATTAATTAGAGATTAGAGATAGTTATTTTAATTCATTTTAAATTAATTATGTTGTCATTAAGTAAATCATTGCTTATGTATGGATGGATGACATTGATTGTTCTGAATGGATGTAATCTCAGAAATGAGATAAGTAATGTTGTGCAGTATGAATGCTTCGTTGCATTGTGATGGTAATATAGATTATCTATTGTGATAATGACGTGGATTACCTATTTTGTTATGAATCATCTGTTTATTTGATAATGTAATTATCAATTGTGAACTTGTGATTTATCTATTATGTGTGTATATAGATAGTTGAATTTAATTGTTTAACCTTCAAACAACTTGGACCTAAAAGACACGCTTTGGATTTCGTTGAGACCGGGATCGGGTTCCATATTTGGATATCCGAAAACCACATCGATTCCAATTAAACGTTAGGTCATAAATCAAAGTGGAGCTTTGTGAAGACTCGAGGTGTAAGGGCTATACGTCAGTATAACTCTATGGGTGATTATGTGATGAGTTTGCGGAGTAAGTTCTTATAGATTCGAGATGGTGATTCAGAGTGCAAGGGTTATTGTCGTTAACTCTGAGGGTGATTCCAAAATGAGTGTAACGAGATAATGCCTTCGATTTCGTTCGAACCCGGAACGAACTTGTATGGATTGAATGCTTTCAGAACATCGTCAGGTGGACGATGAGCATTCTAAGTTGATATGTTCTATAAAGGTAATCGTAACCTCAAGCCTCGTCAACTAGAAATGGCTAAAACAGGGGAGGTGCAGTAAGGCTTCGTGGGTAGCCCCCACTTGAAAGTAAGATTTACCCCCTTTCTAGAGGTCCCTTTTATTTCGGTGTGTGGGTGGTTGACTAGCTACATCTGCCGGGGTTGTCTTATTTGGAACTGTTCAGTAAGGAATGGGTCCGGCTTTTTGTTGTAGGGGAGCGGGCGTACTCCTCGGTACGGTGATCTAGACCACGTACTGTAACGAGCGGTATCCCAGTAGCCCTTCCATTGTATAGAATCCAAAATCCAATAAGTGCCAACGGTTTAGATTTTATTACCCACTTTTGTGGCTAGTAGATGGAATTTAATGAATGTAACAATTTCGGCTATTTCATATTTATTTGAAAACCCTAGACACTATTATAATATCATCGTATTTCCTATCAAATGTTTGGTTAGCGTAAGGTAAATTTTTTTCCATGTTTATGTGTGGGAAGTCATACGTGATACCTTTTCTTTCAAAGGTTTTTTAAAGTTAAGCAACTTTAACCGTTAACTCACACCAGACCCATGTCTAACTCGGAGTTTATTCTGTTTTTATTAAACTCTTGGGTACTCAAATTTTTACGAGTAGCCAAGGGATTTTAGGTTGGCTTGACGAATTTTGGAGGAGCAATGGAGCAGGAGGCTTCTGTGTATAGCTATAGAGTATTCCGCTGTGTGTTCTCTGAGTTGTTTTCTTTGAGTTGCATTGAGTTGTAATAACTAGACAAGTGTTTATAACTGTCTAGTACGTTTTGTTTTAGCTGTGTATCTCTGATGTATATGATACTATGTAATATATTATGTGATTAATATAATTTATTCATTCCGCTGTTTAGATTCTGATGTTGTTTCTTTCTTCTTCTCTGTCTTTTCTCTTTTCTATCCCTTTCTTTCTTAAAGATGATGCGATTTTCTGTGGTAACAAAGTCGGGTCGTCACAATTTTATTTTGGTTTTACAAATTCCATTTCCTAATCTTAAGTTCTCCAACTCATTTATTTAAAAGCTTATATTGCTTATTTTATTCCATCTTCATCTTATAATCACAATTCTAGATTATGTATGTATAACACTTAATAACTTAAGGATATAAATTTTCATTACACAATTATAACCCACACTTATATAATCATTTTACATTTCAACTTTAACCAATTTAATTCGATTTACATTTTAATTTTTATTTAACTTATCCTGAGTTAAATTCAAATATATTTTACTCACATCCATTTACTCAAGTTAAATTTTAATTCTAGGATTAAAATTTCATTTTCCCTTCTTATTTAAATCAACTTCACTTAATAGATTCAATAGTTGATTCATTTTTATCTTTTATATTTTTAAATAGAGTTCCTGGAATTCAATTGCCCAGTTTTATCTCAAAACCATTTCGAAATCATAAATAACACAAACCCACTTGGTATATCAAATCAAATCTCTGAATTCCAAAACATTTGGTTTTACCAAAACAAATTTCCCTTTTGAAATTTCTAAAACACATTGTTTACCCAACAAGTCCAAACAAATATCATAACCAATCACCACGGTAGCAATCCATCACCTTAGAAACTCGAAAATGAATTCCGATGATGTGACCATCATCATCAGGATTATTTTCCAACGAATGAAGTGAGTGCAGTGCTTCCTTACTACCACAAATTCCTTTCAAAACAATTTCAATTCAAAAATATTTCCCCAAATAATATTCCATTATTGCCTTCAAGCACTTTGGGAAACATTTCCTAAGATTTTTAAATTCCAAACCTTTGTTTTAAATACATTTAAAACACTTTTCAAAATCTCCGGGATTTAAATTCTACTTTAAATCAAATTTTAGTTGTACTTATTTAAATAAGTCACACTTATTGAATTTTATTTGGTTATAAACCATTTCAAATTTTAGATTCTTATTTGATTATAATATTAACAACCAATCATCCAAATATATATAAAAAAAAATTCACAAAATTATTTCTTTTATACCAAAATATAATTTTGGATAAAATTATTTCATTTTCCCACTTTAAAAACAATACTATGTCAGTTTATCTTGTTTAAGAGTTTAGAAACCCCTATCAATATGGCTGTACTTCCTGTACCGAGCATAATTTATAAACACTTAACCGATAAGTCAACACGGTATGAAAACAATTTTAGATTTGCTAACAAGTACGTTCTCATATCTATTAATACAATCAACTCATTATAGAGTACTATAGACTCTATTTAATGAGTAATTTCCCCACCAAAGCCTAGGTTGTCGCCAACCTAAGCTCTGATAACACGTGTGACGACCCACCCTTCTCGACCCTCGAAAATCGACACAAAATACACCACAGAATAATATGTCGACGCTCGAGTGCCGGAAAAGACAGATTGTTGAAGGAAAAGAAAGAAGATAGAAGAAAGAAGGAACTAAACAATAACAGAATCTCACAATCACAGCGGAACAAAATATAATACATAATATCAGATCTTTACACAAAATGAAAACTATATCGGTGTTATACAATATACCATCAGAGTATCAAAAACAAACAACAATTACCAGCCTGACATTTTCAAACAAATCACAGCAGCGGATGTAAACAAGTACGGATAATACGTCTCGGACTCCAGCTCCTATCCTGAGCTCCGTAGCATCATTTCCTGTAATCTATAGTACTCGGTCTGACCCTAGCATTATAATGAAATAACACCCGAGTCAGTCTGGAATACCAGCGTTAGAAAAATACATCCAAATTGATTATTAAAGTTTTAAAATCCATTGAAAATCAAAAGCATCTCATAAAACCACGCCACAAATAAACATGTCGGGTTTTTACCTTACGATAGCCAAAACATTTCTTATCAAAATCCTCTAATATTATAATAGGTCTATATACAAATGCTTATTAAAATAGCCGAAATTGTTACATTTATTAAATTCCAGCTACTAGCCATACAGTGGGTTATACAAACAAAACTGTAAAAGGCGCGCAGGGAGAATGGATTTCCAACTAATGTCTAGGCACTGGGGTACCACCTATCACAGTACGTGGCCTAGATCACCGTATCGAGGATTAATCCCAATCCCCTGCAACACAAGACCAGGACCACCCCTTACTGGATAATCCCGAGTAAGATCATCCTACGGTTGGGATCTGCAACCGCACCACTAAGCCGAATAAAAAGGGACATCTATACAGGGATGACCTCACCCTAATGGGTGTTATCCACTTAGCATTGCTGCATATCCCCTGGTTTTCAGTCATTTCCGGTTGATGAGGCTTGAGGCTAAGCGTTACCTTTTTAGAACGTTTCACTTAGAATGCCCACCGGCCACCTGACGATATTCTGGAAGCATTCATCCATACAAGTCTGTCCCGGGTTTGAATGGAACCGCATGCACTACTCCTACTACATCCATTTTGGAATCATCCTTAGGATTAGTAGCGACTAGGCGTTGCACTTCACTGCTCCATCTTCGAATCCAAACTCGTCTTTCTAACGAAAACGTACAAACTGGATCGAAGTGGTTTTCGAGAAATAAATCTCGATCTCGTTCTCTTCGAAACGATCGACGCATTGGCCAATATTGATAGTCGGTTATCTAACTATCAATTAACATTCACAAACATCCATCAAATAATAAATAATTTCCGAAATTATTTATTAACTTCAAATTATCTTCACAAGATATATTCCTAATTTCAAACCTTTTGAAAACAGTTTTCAATTCACACTTTGTCATGGAATAAATTTCCAAATATCTATTTCCATCGAATACAGCCAAGTCCAAATACTATAGATTTAAAATAATTTAAATCACTTTATTCTTCAATATACCTTTAAACATTTAAATTTAAACTACCTAAATATTTTATTTAAAATGTATACCTTTAAGGTATTTCAAACAAAACTGCTTTATAAAATATAAACTACTTTTCTCCAAAGTAAAAGTTAAGCCATAAGAAATTTAAAATAAGAGTTATAAAATTCTATACAAGTTTCCAAAAATGTTTTAACTAAACTTATCTTTAAAATAAACTATTTTATTAAAATATAAATACTAATCATTATCTTTAAAACATAATACCAATTAACCTTTAAAAATAATTTCTATTATAATTAATTTAATAAATATTTACCTTTAAAATTTATACAACTTAAATAATAATCTTCTTAAAACATTCCTTTAAAATCAACTTCAAAACTTCTACTTTTACTCAAAAACCTGCTTAAAAACGTACTTGTCTTTCAGGGAAATACACTTCCATTCAATAATAATCCAAAGAATTCCTTTTATAAATTTTGCTTGATTTATCTCCATTCAAATTTACGTTCCAACCCCATAAATTTCTTCCCATCCTTTAAAAATAACACCTTTTTTATTTTTAAACACATTTCTCATTTCTTGGAAAATCACTTTCAAAGTATATGCGTAAACTATTTGAAATAAGGCTACCAGAATTTACTTAAATGAAAATAATACTTAAGAAAATATAGAGGAGTTCTAAGTAATTTAAACTGAAATTACCTTTTTAAAATAGAGTTATTAAATCAAATATTTATATTAAAATTCCCCTTTTGGAAATTAATACTAATTTACCTTTAAATAATTTATATTCCATAATTACTTAAATAAATATTTACTTACTTAAAATATATATAAGAATAATTTATTTTTCTAAAATATTTCTATAATCACATTTTAAACTTTTCTTTGAAAACATACTTAATTTTCCAGCGAATACACTTTCCATCTTTTAAAAATAATCCCACCATTACCTTAAAAACAATTTACACCTTCTTATGGAAGTTCCCACCGTAAATCTATGCTTTCAAATTTATCCCTCGATAAATATTCCATTTCATTTATAAACCCAGTTTATAAATTTCCATTCCTCATTTCCTTTTAAATCAAATTTCAAAAACACTTCAAATTTTCCAAACCAATTTTCTGAATTTAATTTCCTCAAATTCATTACTCAAAATTCCTTTTCAATTCCCTTTTAAATCCTAATTTATTTTATTTATATTTTAGAATCCCAAATTATACTTATCCAATCATAACACTGCACAATTTAATTCCCAAATTAATCTTTCACGGTATGTAAATAAAATGCATCATCAATTATGAAAAATAATTTCTATATTGTGTGGAATCCAGTTGGATCCCTCCAATCTGGTTCCCTACATCCATAGATTTTAGCACACAAATAAATATTGATCCAATCTGATAATAATTATCATATTCAATTAATCAACCGATCATTTAAATATTAACTATTCAAAATAGCTGAAATTCAAGATGTGAGTGAGATTAACTCACCTTGCATTGGCATTTCAAATTTTAAATTAAATCGAGCTCGTTCAATTTAATCTAAAATTTCCACTCGCTCAAAACGATTCCAGGCCTACATCATAGCGTGCTGCTCGTCGCTGCGATTTCGACTTATGTTGTTTCGTCAGAATCTGACAACGCATGCACAAGATATGGTTTAACAAAGTTTGAATATAATTATATTTTTTTTAGACTATCAGATCTGGTCGTAGAAAAGGAAGATGAGAATTAGGCTGCTACCTTCTTCTCTCTCGTGTGTTCGCTTTGGGCTAAACATGCACAAAGAAACCCATCGGACGCTCACTAGGGTTAGGCGACGCTCCGCCTCTGGTCGACCGGAGATCGATCGAGCGCCACCGTCCCGTAGCCCTTCGTCAACTCCACCTCCACCCAAAGTTTCAACGAGCTCGGCTGTCCCTTCATCATGAAAAACGAGAGCGACCGTACATGCTTCTCGGTTGGCCATCTCGTCGATCTTCACGTCGACCCACCGTACGGATGTGTAGATTTCGAAGCCCTCTACAATCTTCGTTTAGAAATCGAGACTTAATTGTGTAAGGATTTCGAGATATTTGAGAAAGAAATTCATGAATTTTCGGCCATTGAAATGTTTTTCACGGCGGCTGGAAGAAAGGGTGAGGGCGTGGGCCGATAAACATATATATATATACGTGTATAAATATTATTTTAATATTAAATCCATTTTAAAACAACTTTATCAAACGATCTCCATACAACGTGTGCCGATAGGCAATTATAAGGTTTTTTACCCGCATTCCGAACACAATGGAACGTTTTCGGAGGCTAATTTGATCATATGTGGAAGATAGCTTTTTGAATCGAGTTTAAATATTAAATTATCGATTTTAATTCCCAACGCATTCCTCAACCATACGAGCAAACGGTAATTCCAAACGCCATGAAAATTGAAATTTGATAATAATTAACTATTACGGATCCAATGGAACTGGTTTTGTCGAATTCCGAGACTGTGCCCGGAAGGTTATTTTACTCCTCGATAAATTCGAGCGATTTTCAAAATCGTCGAAATCGCTTAAAATTTCACTTTTAAAATTTTGCTAACTCTATTATAAATCATATAGAATTTATATTCACACTAGGAATCATTTGGTTTCACTTCAAATCAAAATATGATTATTTACATTATTAAAATATTAAATTTCTTATTAAATTAATATTAAATTTCCAAATTCAACTTATCGACTTTTAATTCCATCTAAAAATCCAATAGAAAAATTCAAATCAAACTAAACTTAACATAAACCTTAGAACCATTTTCATAACTATTTACAACCAGATTCACTAATTATCCCAATCCCAAATATTTAATTATTATTCAAATTTCAATTGAATTTCTATATTGAAAATTATAAGTAAATTCTATTGGTTTGACAAAATTCTTATTCCAAAATCAATTCAAAATCCACATTTAACATTTAAAATGAATTACATGTTCAAAATCTAACGACCAAAATTCCAGGTTGTTAGAAGATCGGAGTCGGGTATTTACTAATACCCAAAACCACTTCGATTTAAAATCTTCGATAATGCTTCAAAGGTTGATTTGTGAAATCAATAGGTTGGAATGAGATTAATTAAAATGACTGGACCATTTAAACTAAGTAAGGGTACTTAGGGATCGATTTGTGAATATAATGGTTGATTATAACAAGTTGTGAACTTGTGGTGATGTACGAGTTACCCAGATTTTAAATAAGTTTTATGCTTTAGTATTTCTTATTAAATGAGTTTACTCACGTAGGTTTCCGGCCTGACCTGGGTGTTACTTTAATGTAATGCTTGGGTCAGACCGAGTATTACAGCTTTTCAGGTAAGGACGTTCTAAAGCTCAGGAAGGCGAGTTGGATGGCAGGAACGTATGAAAGGTTTCCGCTGTGATATATTGTAGTATCTGAGCCATGTTTGTATTTGTCTAGTGTTTGTGTTATGTGTAACTCGGATGTATGAAAGTGTAATTTGATAGGTACAGTTTTCCTTTGTATAACTGATATTATTTGATATTATATTTTATCCGCTGCGATTGTGAGATGTTGGTGTTTTTGTTCTTCTTATCTTCTATCTCTTTTCTTCTTTTCATAACTGTCTGGAATTTTCGCGATCGAAAATTCCGGGTCATTACAAAACTATTCTCTCTAATTTAATAAATAAAATAACATGGAATAATCACTTAATAAGACGAGACCATATTAAAATATAACTATTTAACGTAGAACTATTAATAAATGAGCTTATTTTGATTACATTTTTATAAAGTGAAACACTAATAGATGATTATTGTATTTTATTAGATAATGTTATTATAGTTTTTCATTTACGTTTATTTAAATAAGCGATATTATTCAAACAGGAGTAAAATTTGTATTATGAGTATTATGGTAATTAGTAATCATGTTTATATTTTTTTGTGACTTGGACATGCTGTTCTATAATATCGATCTTAACAGATGTGATGGTTATCCTCCCTATTTATTTTGTAAATCACAAGTCCTTGCACATTCATTAACTTCATCATCTAGAGCTATCCTTGCACCCATTTTAATACTTCACACATTTTTTCTCAATTTTAGTATTCAAAATGTAATAATCTTTTGTGAAGAAATTGGATTGATGAACCATTTTCACCATTTAAAAAAATACTTACGATCTTTTATTGAAAGGCATTATGCATATATAAAACCTAAAATTTGACTTTTTGGAAATTAAAAATAATTCTACTTATATTATATAACGACCCGGATTATTCGTTGTTTGATTTTAAACATTTAAATCTTTTAAAGGTTGGATTTGGAATATAAGTGAATTGGAATATGAAGATTTCGTTTGAAATTGTAGAATGGATTTAAGATTTCAAATATAATGATTATTGTAATACGAATAGTGAAAATAATTGGAATTTGAGTTGAATATGAATCGAAAAGATTTCTAACATTGATATAAATTCTATTTGAATTAGAATTGAGTTAATAAGTTTTTAAAACTGGAATTTCAGGTGATTTCGCCAATTTTTGAAAATCGTCGATTTAAAATAGTGATCCCGGGCATAGTCTTGTAATTCGACGAAACTAGTTCCATCGGATCCGTAATAGTACATTATTAGTGGATTTCAAATTTAATTGCATTTGGATTCACCGTTTGGTTGTGCGATCTAAAAACGTCTAGAAATAATTTAATTTATATAGTCAATTTGAAAAGCTATCTTCCACATACGATCGAATTAGGTCCCAAGATTTATTCCATTGCGTTCGAAATAGGGGTATAATATTAGGAACACCTGTCAGCATACCTCGATAGTGGCTCGGGATTTTAAGATGCCATATACGAGATATTTTTAATATTAAATTAAATAAAATCAAAGTCAAAACAGAGAGCCACCCTAGTTTTGTAAGCCGACCTAGTTGTGTACTTCAGATGCCTCCTTCCTACTTAAAACATGCGTTTCCTTCTTCCTCTCGAAGGAAATCAATAAAAGGAAAAAAAAAGGAGAAAGGAGCGATTGAATAAATCGTCGCAAGGGTCACGCGAGTTCGACTTGAAGAGGAGGCTAGGGCTTGGATTGCTCCTCTTCATATGCATGTGTCTCAAGATATTGGTCATGTTGTTGGATTGCGCGTGCATGTGGATGAGGAGGACAGAGGAAGGTTAACGTGGGATGTCGTACGCGATATCGAAGTCACAATTTCTAAGCGGTCGATGGCTGAGTTGTAGGGGTCAGCGATGGTGGGCGTTCACGTAGGGGATTGTGAACTGGAGCGAAAGGGTCATGCATAGGGAGGAGAGGGGCGACAGCATAGGTCGAGAGTTTGGTCGATGGTTGTGCGCATGGGGAAGTAGTCGAGCTCGTGTTGGTCGTTCGCGTATCCAAGAAGCTTTATCGTGAGGAAGTAATTAGGGTTTTAAAACGTATTGATTTATGTTAATTACTATAATTAGTAGAATAATTATATTATTCAAATTTAGAATTTTATAAATGTTATATTTCATTCATACGAGGTTGAAATCAAACAAAAACAAGTTGTGTTGGGCTCATGGCATCGAAAATCATGCATAGGAATTGATTTGGGATTTTTTGGAGTCAGTTGAGGTTTTATAAAATTTGAAATCTAGATGTTCGGTAAAATAAAAATTAAGGTGAGTTAATCTCGCTCAATTTGGTTAACTAGTTCAAATTTATAATAATTAAAATTATTTATTGGATGATTGGTTGAATGGATATATATTTATTAGTTTAATGCTATTATATATATTAGAGTGTGAGTGTGTGTGTGTATACTAGTATATATATTAGCAGTTGAATATATTTCTCGCCTATTGGAGCGGATGAGACCCTATGCGACTCGCATAATAGCGGATGATCCTATATTACCACCATATCCCACCTCGAAGTGGAATTGGTATTTTATGATTATATAACATTGTGGATGCAAGGAAACAGGTTGGAGGGATTCAACAGTATTCCTCAAAATGTTGATTTTAATTTCATATATAGTGATATACGATTTGTGTAAATGATCTGATACCGATTATGTGGTGATTTGAATTTTTGGATGCTATAGGAGCACTGGGCATAATCTTGGTATTTTAAATACCATAAATATTATATTTGGAATTTGAAGTATTTAAAAGGAGATTTTAAATATAAAAATACTAATATTGATATTTGGATTATTTTAAAAGAAATTGATTTGGATTAAACAATATTGATTTTGGGTGTTACTTAACTATTCGTAAAAATATTTTAAATAGAGATTTTAAAATAATCTTAATAGAGGATATTTTAACAACGGATTTTTAAAATGGTATTTTTGAAAAAAATATGGAAAAGAAGTAAAAATCGATTTTTAAAATAGATTTGAAAAATAAATGGAATTTATAAAAAGATTTATTTATAAAATGGAATTGTATAAATGAGATTATATTTGTAAACATGTAAAACCCAAATGAGTTATAAATTTATAAAATGATGTTTATTAATAAGGGAAATGATACCGGTTGATAAATTGGGAATATAATTTCATAGTGTGAATTTATATCGAGATATGAAAATAGATTTTGGAAAAAATAGTGGATTCTATATTGAAAAGCGAGAATGGTTAGGGAATCAGAATGAAATCGAAGTGTTGTGAATCGAGAGGGATTTATATATTGAAATTGATTATTGGGATTTTAAAAGTATATATTTATTAAGAAGTTGTTGTTTTAAAAGGAAAATTTTATATATTAATCTATGTAATTTAAAACTAGGTAGTGTTGAAATACTACGAAAATGAATTTTTCAAATATCTAATATTAATTGAAATAAAATTCTAATTTTTATAATAAGCTTTGTAAATCGATTAGTTTTATGTAAAAATGAATTGGAAATGAGTTATCAATGCTTATTTAAAGTTTTGGATATTTTGAATAACTATTTAAAATTGTTTTAGAAATAAAATATTATTATTTAAAATACTCACTAGATATATAGTTTTGAAAGTGACTGAATTTATTTATAGATACTCTCGAGATCTGTTAACCTAGTTTTATTTAACAACTGAGATTTTATAGGAGAAACCTTATAGTAGAATTCTAGGAAACTTAAGGAAATTTTCGAGTCCTTGAAGTAAAAGAACTTCGAAAGATGATTTTGAATTCATAAGGGAAGATAGAAATGGGTAGTTGTAATTATAGACAAGTGTAATCGATTTTGAAAATATTAAAGGAAATTAATCAATGGATTTCAGGGACTTATGGAATCCGTTATAAATGAATTAAGGGATTTATAAGTCAATTGTAAAGGATTTTGAGAAATAGGAAACAAATGAAATATTTTCCTAAGTATTGGGAATAAAATGATTTTAGAGGAAAAGTAGACCTATGAATATGTCCTAAGTATTGGAATTCGAAGAAAATATTTCTAATTATTGAGATGGTGAAATTATCCTATTATGGATATAAGTATTTGAATTTGTTTTCAAATATTTAAAATTGGAAGAGAATTGGATTTATATATCTTTGTAAAGATATTTTGAAATAAATATTTTGGAGAATTTACGATATGGGCCTAATGACTGCTTATGTGTGTAATTTGATAGTAAAATAACCAACTATCAAATTTGGGCAAATTCGTTGATCATTTCGAAGAGATCGGGATCATATTAAATTATCCAAAAACCATTTCGATCTGATTTGTACGTTACGAATTGTGATATCTCAAAGATAATGGAGACAATGATCTTGAAGGAGATTTAGTTTGTTCAGACCCAAAACAACTTGTACGGATGAATGCTATCATTGCATCATTGCTTGGTGTAACGAACGCGAATTTTTCGCGCTCGAAAATCGACATCCATACTTTACATCGTACTCGAATGCCGTAGATTCGACCGTTCAAATCCGAGTCCCCGGAGCTTATAACACAATTAAGTAAACAACACAGCGAAATAAAAGAATAATACATTGATATACAGCTTTTATACAATATCTGATACAATGATCAACATATATCAATATACATCAGAGATATGATACAAGAAAATAGCAGCGGAAAAGAAAAATAGATAACATCTAGAAGCGGAACAATATAACTCTAAGATAGTCTTCAAAAGAGAACTCCAGCAACAGCAGCTCGATCCAACATCACGATGCACAAAGATAAGCAAGTGCAGTCCGTATCCAAAGACTGAACTAGCTCCAGATAATCTACTAAACCTGACTATCTGAAAACATCCAACTCTAGACTGCACGTGTAGAAAAATTTTGAGCACCCAGAGTTTAGGAAAGAACAATAAACTCCGGATCAGTCATGGGACTGGTCTGAGTAACAAAAACAGTTTATCTTTTAAAAACAAACAATAAGAGAATTTTAAATTAGATTCGCAATGCTTTTAGAAAATGAGACTACCATAAGGCCTTCCGCACACACACACAATGCAAACGCAGAATCGGAGGAGATTTCTCCTTATGATAGTCAAATATGCTTGATACGCGAATTCCTTTGATATTATTACTATAAGTGCAAAGTGGAGAAAACATTTCGAAAGTAGAATATAAATCTTAGCCAACATAGACATTTCGAACTATGCCTACTATAGCTACCTCCAAAAAGTGTGGCGCCACCATAAGTAGATGGTAGGTAATACAAATAAAACCGTACAAGGTACGTATTTGAAGAATGGATTTCCAACAAACGGTCGGGCAAAGGAACTTCCCAAACCGAAATGGAACGCCTCTGGAAGGACGTCCCCGAGCATCCCAAATGGATCTCTGCCAAACAAGGCCGGCTACCCCTTTCCCAGGGAGTAAGAAACCTCAGATATACCACCCCCGGTCCTTTTGGACCTTTATACGAGGCCTCGATTCCAACAACACCACACAGTAATAGATATGTGTATCCACATGAGTAAGTATCTGGGCTCCATACCATGATACTACCCCTTTCCAGAAGGAATGGTCATACCCTAGGAAGCTACCCCTGAAACCTTGCTGCCACGATTCCTGTTTCGACCATTACCGGGTTGTGAGGCTCGACGAAGTCTCGTCCACAAAGCCATGCTTTTTTACAAAAGCCACGCTTTGATCAACAAATGATCAGCAGCACTCAGCATGCCACATTACCTGTGACGCCCCACCTCTATACCCACGCTAGCCAAGAACATTACTGTGAATGCTGTCAACTAGCACGGAGAATAAGGCTGTTGAGGAGCGACCATTTGTATAATTGCTTTGTGCGAGTACCGATATACCGGATAAAATATAACTTTTCATCTCAAGAGGAAATCCGACATACCGACACGAACTCAAAGCTACTACATAGTGGCTATAATATCTTCGGAAACAAATATAGAAATAAACATAACATAAATCAGTCACAGACAATTCATATCACAAAGGCGGAAATAGATATGAATATTACACATAAAAGTGTATATCAGAGTAGTGGTCAAAAAGATCCACAATAATACAAAGAGTAGCAACACGTGCTAGACAAAAGAATAAGTATACATCATAGAGTCTGTATCTCAAATGTATACAACAAAATAAACTACTAATCTAAGTAGTTTTCCAAAAGTCGGGATGATAGTCCGATAAAGAGTCAAGCAGAAGCACCTGTAAAATCTCAGTCTGACCCGAGTATTATTTAAGAAGAAAATAATAAACGGATCAGTCTAGCTATGAATATCAGATGAAGTGATATATAACAAGAGATATGACATAAACATATAATAATCACAATGCCAAGCTGTGATAAATAAGTAACTGAAAATCAACAAGAGATTAATCAATATCACAATAATCTACTCAAGATAAAAAGGAATGTCATACTCCTAATTTCATTCACCAAGCCACAATAAATGACATATATCAATGCCCATCGTAAAAGTTGGTGAAACATAAATTCCAAAAATCAACACATGAAATCCAGAAATCACAATAAAAGTATGTGTGAGTGGAATCACACAAGTGGTGTCTAGGCTAACAGAAAAAGTATGTGTGAATGGAATCACACAAGTGGTGTCTAGCCTAACCAAACAGCAAAAAGTATGTGTGAATGGAATCACACAAGTGGTGTCTAGGCTAACCGAAAAAGTATGTGTGAATGGAATCACACAAGTGGTGTCTAGCCTAACCAAACAGCAAAAAGACATCGCACATTGCTAGTCTAAACCATAAAGATGATCGTCAGGATCAACGAGAAGTGTCAATTACAATAAGCTAGTAAATATATGAGCTTAGCTTCATGTCCCATAACCACTAGCTTAACTTAAATATTTACGAACAAATTGTAGATCTCCGCTAGAAAATTATCACAAGAGCTTCAATCGAACAAGTCCAAGAATTAACCGACAAAGTAAACGCAAGCGTTTCATACCACTCGTTTTACTAAGTCGTTTAATTAGATTTCTCATACGAGTGAGGTAAAGGTTTATATATACTAATAGATTGGAAAACGGTTTTATAAACGAATTTGGTATTAAAATAGTATTGAAATCGTTTGAGGAAAGAGTTTTGATATTTACTACCAGTATAGAAAACCTTTATATTTTTAAAGTGACAAAGCACAAGGGGGATTGTAGAAACAATCAATCACAAAGATCACATTCGAAGATATGAATAAAAATCCAACGAAATCGATAAAGGATCCATCGAAGTGGATATATCTAAAATTCCCAAAGAAAATAAGTCATCAAAGATGATAATAAATGATGACAATAAATAGGATCATCACGAATCGATTTAAATTGGAAATTCAATCCAAAAAGACAAATTGGACTCAAACATCAGGTTCAGTCGACTGAACAGAGTTTTCAGTCGACTGACCCTGTACCTGGAAATTTTTCAGGTTCAGGAAACTTCCTGGAAGTTTTCCAGGTTCAGTCGACTGTGCAGAGTTTTTCAGTCGACTGAATCATGCCTGGAAACTTTCGGGTTCCAGGTTCAGTCGACTGAACAGAGTTTTCAGTCGACTGAATCATGCCTGGGCTGTTTTTCAGCCTATTCAAATGAATAGCAAATTCTTCCAAAATGCAACCGGATGAACATTGGCTCTAAGGGTTTATGCCAATCGGCAACCCGACCCTATATGCTCCTCGGTGCATCACTAAAAGCACGATCAAACATCCATATAAGGATTTTCACACAAATTTGACTTAAAAACCCAAAAATTGGAATATTCACAAAACCAATCCAAATCAAGAGCAAATGCACATGAAGAAGTGTTAGGAATTCATACCCAACAACCAAAGAAAATTATAGTCATAGATGTGAGATAAAAATCTCACCTTTGAACTAAATTTATGAAGATGAAGCTTGAAAGCAATGGCAAGAACAAGCACTCTTCAATCTCAACACTAGAAGCTTGAATCTAAGCTTAAAAGAGAAACATTCCCTAAATTAGGTTTAGGAAATTTCTGAAATTGAATGGAGAAAGAGTTGGAGAAGGTGAAGGAGATGCTTACCAAAGGGTTCTTCTTGAGTTTGGAGCTAAAGCTTGGATTTGCAAAGGAAGTTAGGGCTTGGAGTTTTAATTTCCTCTTCCACCCTCCATTAACATAAAAGCTTGAGTATTAGGAAAATAGAAGAGAAGTGAATGAAGAGGAGAGGGTTGGAACTGAGTTAAGTGGTTAATTGGCTCAGCCCAACCAAAGCCCTAAGCGGGAAAAAGTAGCAAAAATCAACTTTCTCCAAACATATCGAAGCTTATACTCAAAAAGGTCGCAAACGGCATTTTGAACTCAATGGAGGTGGTCTCGAGTCCTAATTCGGCTGTTTGCAAAAAGTAGCTTTTCGGACCAAAATCCGACGAACGATAAAATATTTAAATAAAATATTTAAATATAAAATCGATAAATATGCAGGTTGTTACAGACTCCCCTCCTTAAAGAAATTGCGTCCTCGCAATAATTAAGAAGGAAATATAAGAAGTAACAACCATAGAAGCATATTAACACAAAAGAAATTTTGAAATAGGAAGTTCACCATAAAGTGCACAAAAGAGTTAGCAAGAAATCTGGTGAAACTTCAATTTCCACATAACACCGGGCTCAAGAATAAAAACCGGAATCCCTAAGGCATTCCCGTAGATAAAAGACGTGGGGAACGTGAAGAATAGCAGAAAATTGAGCCGGTGCAACGGCGTAGTACAAAAACGGTAAGCCCGAAAAACTAGAAACTCAAACAATTTGGGACATCAGCGTAGTACAAAAACGGTACGCCCAATGAACCAAAGCAAAGACATTGATGTAGTACATACGGTACATCCAATGAATTAAATAGCAAAAACATTGATGTAGTACAAACGGTACATCCAATGAATTAAATAGCAAAAACATTGATGTAGTACAAACGGTACATCCAATTAATCCAAAAGCAAAGACATTGATGTAGTACAAACGGTACATCCAATGAATCGAAAAGCAAAGTCATTGATGTAGTACAAACGGTACATCCAATGAATCAAATAGCAAAGACATTGATGTAGTACAACGGTACATCCAATGTATCAAAAGCAAAGACATCGATGTAGTACAACGGTACATCCGATGAATCAAAAGAAAAGACATCGATGTAGTACAACGGTACATCCGATGAATCAAAAGCAAAGACATCGATGTAGTACAACGGTACATCCGATGAATCAAAAGAAAAGACATCGATGTAGTACAAACGGTACATCCGATGAATCAAAAGCAAAGACATCGATGTAGTACAACGGTACATCCGATGAATCAAAAGAAAAGACATCGATGTAGTACAAACGGTACATCCGATGAATCAAAAGCAAAGACATCGATGTAGTACAACGGTACATCCGATGAATCAAAAGAAAAGACATCGATGTAGTACAAATGGTACATCCGATGAATCAAAAGCAAAGACATCGATGTAGTACAACGGTACATCCGATGAATCAAAAGAAAAGACATCGATGTAGTACAAACGGTACATCCGATGAATCAAAAGCAAAGACATCGATGTAGTACAAACGGTACATCCGATGAATCAAAAGAAAAGACATCGATGTAGTACAACGGTACATCCGATGAATCAAAAGAAAAGACATCGATGTAGTACAAACGGTACATCTGATGAATCAAAAGCAAAGACATCGATGTAGTACAAACGGTACATCCGATGAATCAAAAGAAAAGACATCGATGTAGTATAACGGTACATCCGATGAATCAAAAGCAAAGACATCGATGTAGTACAAACGGTACATTCGATGAATCAAAAGCAAAGACATCGATGTAGTACAAACGGTACATCCGATGAATCAAAAGAAAAGACATCGATGTAGTACAACGGTACATCCGATGAATCAAAAGAAAAGACATCGATGTAGTACAACGGTACATCCGATGAATCAAAAGCAAATAATTCGGAACACTGACGCAGTACAAAAACGGTACGTCCAATGAACCGAAGCCCGAATGATTTTTGGAATACCGAAGTAGTACAAAAACGGTACGTCCAATGAACCGAACACAATAAAAGGACATCGGACGTTAGTCCTTAAAAGGAATGAGATAAAGCTCAATAAAACGAAGTATACCAAAACGTCCGATGAACTTGATAGAAAAATAATTCCATTCAGACAACATCAAAGAATCAACCACTTGTTGCTTACGACAAAGCGCATTGGCAACACGATTTCCCTTCTCGGGAATAAATGAGTATCAAGATCATAAGATGCTAGGAACTCGAGTCAACATGAAGTTCCTTTTGAGAAAATAATTATTTCAAAGATTTATGATCGAGGTAGAGAACAAATTTCTATCCAAAAATGATGATGCCAAATTCCAAAAGTAAAAACAATAGCCGCGAACACTAGATCATGAGTGGCATATCTAGTCTCGATAAGCTATAATGATTTAGAAGCACAAGTGATAGCACGTTCTCCTTTGCAAGAGAATGGCATTCCAAACCAATACGACTAGTATCGGTACAAATAGCAAAGTCTTGGTTCCCCTTCAGGAACCACAAGAATAAGAGTATTGAAAGGAAGGGTTCTTTTAAATAATTCTCTTCCCCGAAAAGTTAAAACTTTCAAAATTACATTTTTACTTTTATGTAATAATCTTTCTACAAAAATTTACATTTTTACAAGTCAATATATCGTGCCTGATTGTCACATCAAAGCGTTTAGGAAATTCCTATCGATAACGTTGATCAAGCGCATCGACCAAAATTCTTAAAGCACTCAACGGGCAATACAATCACAAAGTCATCTTTTCTAGGATAAATAAATCTCTTAAAAAGTTTTAAGAATATTCTTTGCTCGTTTTAAGAGCAAAATCAAATTGCACTTATAATTAAATCTTATGAGAAAGATTTGCAAAATTTTAAATTTCTATTTCCATCCAAAATCCATAAATAAGAATGGTCTCATCGAAATTTTCATAGAATATTGGATTTATAAAACGGATGAAACAAGCTGGACAAATTGAATGACATAATAATTCATTCATAGGAATCATAACAAGGGTAGAATGCAATAAGTGAAATGCTAACTTCATCAACTTGTAGCAAATGAAAACGGTGGTAAAGTCGAACTAAAAAGACCTTAGCACCACACAAAAGATTACTTAGGTGATAATCCTAAGACAAGTCAAATATACCGGAAAATTCTCAAACTATTTAGATGAGAGAAATAACACTTTCCTCACCATAAGGATTTTAAAGAATAAAATGATGCCATCAAGATCACAAAGAAAAATAGAAATCTGCTTAACAGATTGAAAATGTCGAAGATGAATAATCCACTCGGAAAAATAGGATATGGGCTTCACAATGATTAAGCCAATCCTTACAGAAAGGTCAATTCCGAAGCCAAAGCAAAAATATTGGCTCGGAAAGAAAAGTCACATAAAACAATCTCGACATCTAAACAAAAGCAAATTGAGTGTTGCGGATCTACCATCCGGATTCGCAATTCTCAATGAAGTCAACAAGCCCAAAATATTCAAAGAAAAGAATCGACAAGTTCTTTTGATATAAAAATAATGAGATGAAACCCATATCAAAAAGAACTCAAATAGAAAGTTCACGAATTAAAACAATGCCATCGAGGATTGAATGAAAATACCTTGACCAAAAGTTGCAGCTTTCCTTCTCACTTGCTTGGAAGCTTAGGACACGATGATAAAAGATGACCCGAACCTTTGCAATAACGGCAAAAGAGGGGTTTCGGGCACTCCTTTACTTGGTGGTCTGTGGAACCACAATTGTAGCATCGTCCACGACTAGAGGTAGGAACTTTTGCTACCTGAGTTTGTTGCTTCCCTTTCTTATTAGAATCGGGGCCTTCAAGCTATTGTCGAAGTTCCGTTGGGCACGCACAACTTCAACATCACCTTCATTATCGGCCTCTTCAAGACGAAGAGCGATATCAATAAGCTGATCAAATGAAACCTCAAGTTTCAGGAGTAATGGCTTCTTAAGATTCTTATTCAAGCCATAGACAAATCTCTGATTTTTCTTCAATGGGGTATTAATGTACTCAACCCCGTATTTGGACAGAGATTCGAAGGATGCGACATAGTCTGTCACAGAAGATTCACCTTGAACAAGGTCTATGAAACGCCGGGCTAAGTTTACTTTTTCAGCCTCCGGCACAAATTTCGATTCGAATCTGTCCCGGAATTGCTCCCAAGTGAGATCCGCCTCAATGATTTCAGAAATTAAAAGCTCATACCAATCTAATGCTCTTTCTTGGAGCATGCTAGAAGCCACTTGGACTCGATGTAGATCAATAAGGTTCATGCGAGAAAAGATGTGATCGCATGATTTGAGCCAAGCTTGAATTTCAATAACACTCTTGGATCCCTTGAATGGCCTTCCACCCAAATCAGTGTAGTCTCTGCATAAGCGTGCAAAACCGGATCTAGGATGAGTAGGCTCTGGATTGGGTCCGGCAGCTTGAGCGTTCTTCACGAGATCCAAAAGCTGCTGAGCAGACAAGAATACTCCATCCTGAGGAGTAGCACTAGATTGACCGGCGCTGGAACGGCCTGGTCTAACCATTTCTCTTCTTTAAGAAAGAACGAAAGAAGAGGAAAAAGTTATTCTCAAAATGAATATCAAGCAATCTTGATAGATAAAACAAGAAATCATAAAGAAAATAGGATGAATCGGTACGAAGACTCGAATTAAATGCTAAAGCACGACTCCTAAGAAAGACTTAAGACGATGATCCTTATTATAATATTCCATATTGTTCCGAAGTTTGGCTCTGATACCAAGCTGTGACGCCCCACCTCTATACCCACGCTAGCCAAGAACATTACTGTGAATGCTGTCAACTAGCACGGAGAATAAGGCTGTTGAGGAGCGACCATCTGTATAATTGCTTTGTGCGAGTACCGATATACCGGATAAAATATAACTTTTCATCTCAAGAGGAAATCCGACATACCGACACGAACTCAAAGCTACTAAACAGTGGCTATAATATCTTCGGAAACAAATATAGAAATAAACATAACATAAATCAGTCACAGACAATTCATATCACAAAGGCGGAAATAGATATGAATATTACACATAAAAGTGTATATCAGAGTAGTGGTCAAAAAGATCCACAATAATACAAAGAGTAGCAACACGTGCTAGACAAAAGAATAAGTATACATCATAGAGTCTGTATCTCAAATGTATACAACAAAATAAACTACTAATCTAAGTAGTTTGCCAAAAGTCGGGATGATAGTCCGATAAGGAGTCAAGCAGAAGCACCTGTAAAATCTCAGTCTGACCCGAGTATTATTTAAGAAGAAAATAATAAACGAATTAGTCTAGCTATAAATATCAGATGAAGTGATATATAATAAGAGATATGACATAAACATATAATAATCACAATGCCAAGCTGTGATAAATAAGTAATTGAAAATCAACAAGAGATTAATCAATATCACAATAATCTACTCAAGATAAAAAGGAATGTCATACTCCGAATTTCATTCACCAAGCCACAATAAATGACATATATCAATGCCCATCGTAAAAGTTGGTGAAACATAAATTCCAGAAATCAACACACGAAATCCAGAAATCACAATAAAAGTATGTGTGAGTGGAATCACACAAGTGGTGTCTGGGCTAACCGAAAAAGTATGTGTGAATGGAATCACACAAGTGGTGTCTAGCCTAACCAAACAGCAAAAAGTATGTGTGAATGGAATCACACAAGTGGTGTCTAGGCTAACCGAAAAAGTATGTGTGAATGGAATCACACAAGTGGTGTCTAGCCTAACCAAACAGCAAAAAGACATCACACATTGCTAGTCTAAACCATAAAGATGATCGTCAGGATCAACGAGAAGTGTCAATTACAATAAGCTAGTAAATATATGAGCTTAGCTTCATGTCCCATAACCACTAGCTTAACTTAAATATTTACGAACAAATTGTAGATCTCCACTAGAAAATTGTCACAAGAGCTTCAATCGAACAAGTCCAAGAATTAACCGACAAAGTAAACGCAAGCGTTTCATACCACTCGTTTTACTAAGTCGTTTAATTAGATTTCTCATACGAGTGAGGTAAAGGTTTATATATACTAATAGATTGGAAAACGGTTTTATAAACGAATTTGGTATTAAAATAGTATTGAAATCGTTTGAGGAAAGAGTTTTGATATTTACTACTAGTATAGAAAAACCTTTATATTTTTAAAGTGACAAAGCACAAGGGGGATTGTAGAAACAATCAATCACAAAGATCACATTCGAAGATGTGAATAAAAATCCAACGAAATCGATAAAGGATCCATCGAAGTGGATATATCTAAAATTCCCAAAGAAAATAAGTCATCAAAGATGATAATAAATGATGACAATAAATAGGATCATCACGAATCAATTTAAATTGGAAATTCAATCCAAAAAGGCAAATTGGACTCAAACAGCAGGTTCAGTCGACTGAACAGAGTTTTCAGTCGACTGACCCTGTACCTGGAAATTTTCCAGGTTCAGGAAACTTTCTGTTTTCAGGTTCAGTCGACTGTGCAGAGTTTTTCAGTCGACTGAATCATGCCTGGAAACTTTCGGGTTCCGGGTTCAGTCGACTGAATAGAGTTTTCAGTCGACTGAATCATGCCTGGGCTGTTTTTCAGCCTATTCAAATGAAGAGCAAATTCTTCCAAAATGCAAGCGGACGAACATTGGCTCTAAGGGTTTATGCCAATCGGCAACCCGGCCCTATATGCTCCTCGGTGCATCACTAAAAGCACGATCAAACATCCATATAAGGATTTTCACACAAATTTGACTTAAAAACCCAAAAATTGGAATATTCACAAAACCAATCCAAATCAAGAGCAAATGCACATGAAAAAGTGTTAGGAATTCATACCCAACAACCAAAGATAATTATAGTCATAGATGTGAGATAAAAATCTCACCTTTGAACTAAATTTATGAAGATGAAGCTTGAAAGCAATGGCAAGAACAAGCACTCTTCAATCTCAACACTAGAAGCTTGAATCTAAGCTTAAAAGAGAAACATTCCCTAAATTAGGTTTAGGAAATTTCTGAAATTGAATGGAGAAAGAGTTAGAGAAGGTGAAGGAGATGCTTACCAAAGGGTTCTTCTTGAGTTTGGAGCTAAAGCTTGGATTTGCAAAGAAAGTTAGGGCTTGGAGTTTTAATTTCCTCTTCCACCCTCCATTAACATAAAAGCTTGAGTATTAGGAAAATAGAAGAGAAGTGAATGAAGAGGAGAGGGTTGGAACTGAGTTAAGTTGTTAATTGGCTCAGCCCAACCAAAGCCCTAAGCGGGAAAAAGTAGCAAAAATCAACTTTCTCCAAACATATTGAAGCTTATACTCAAAAAGGTCGCAAACGGCATTTTGAACTCAATGGAGGTGGTCTCGAGTCCTAATTCGGCTGTTTGCAAAAGGTAGCTTTTCGGACCAAAATCCGACGAACGATAAAATATTTAAATATAATATTTAAATATAAAATCGATAAATATGCGGGTTGTTACATTACCAAGTTGAGAATATATCGCTGATAACCTTCAACTACATAACTTCTAAGGGTGTTAAGCTAAGAGAATAAATTCTCCGCCACCAACAGAAATGTATTTGAAAGAAATATGCTTTATATCTCAAAATGTAATGTCAGACATACAATCCATACAAGTCTGTTCTGGATTTAGAACAGAACCGAAGGCACTTCCAAAGAAGCCCTTGCAATCCGGGTATTCACAATCTCGATTGAACTTCCCATCACTTAGGGAATCTCTATACCGTAGCTACTCGGCGCAGAGACAATCGATAGGTCATCCTATCGTTCTCGCAAATACCCGGTCTTCACCACCGGTCTTCAAATGCTATCCATAACGTCGAATCACATATTCGGAATGGGTTATATGACCCAAGGTCCTTCCCTGGCTAACCCGAATAGTAAGCGCAAGATTTAAAACATATAGATATGGGATTTCAATTAAGTCACAACTTAATAATTCAAAACTTTCTTTCAAATGGTTTAAACCAATTACCATTTTAAATCTTTAAACAAAAAGATTTATTTCACAAAATTCCATTTACGGATTTCAAAACAATTTCCATTTCATTTGGATTAACTCGTTTAAAATCTTTAAATTAACGATTTAACTTATAGCCTTCAAACCGTTTCCATAACTTGGAAAAATCATTTTCATTTTTAACTTGAAATCCCTTTTTGACATAGTTTGGAAGCTCACTTCTTATATGAAAGCTTTTATTATTTGAAAACGAATAATTTCATTTCGGAAAGATCCAATTTTTATTTACACGAGTTAAAGCCCTTGAATTTAAATTCAAATTCCCAAATCAATACATTTAAAATGGTTTAAAAACCCATATAACTCATTTGTAAGTTGAATAACTTTTCTTTATATCGTAGTTTCCAAATGATAGAATTCAATTTCAAATATTGAATTCAAATTTAAATCAAAATATTTAAATTTCAAAACTCAATCAAGTTATCCAAACTATATTTCATCTTTGAAATTCCATTTTAAAAGCTTTTCACTTTAAATCCAATCCATTTCCAAAACATTTGAATTTAAATATTCAACTTTGAAAATCATTTCAAAATCTGTGACTTAATCGATTTCCTCGTGAAATCCATATTGGTGTGTGTATAAGCGTGGTCCAGTGGTTTAACACAATAGTGCAACATTATTCAATCATCATAGATCAAAACACAGAATATAGTTGATAAGCGATATAAACTATAACGCTTATCGTCCATTCACAGATTCACAGATAATATAACAATGTAAATGAATGGATAAATTATACACAGTCACAGAACAGAATATCACAAATCAGATAGGACAATCAATTTCAAGGCATCTCATACAATACAATAATTCATAAGTAAGGTCAAGCATGTAATAATCATTTATAAGCAGGATTAATTAAATTAATTTCCAATTATATTTATTTACTTATGAATTTATTTTCCAATTCTGATTAATTAATTCCAATCATTTGATATAAATTAATTTATCAAACACTTTAATTTATTAAATTATTCCTAATAAATCATATTAATTAATTCAACCCTTTAAACCAATTTCATAATTAATTATCTTTAATTAATCAAAAGATCCAAAATCTATTACTATAAGCGATTAATCCTTAATTACTTTCATTTAGTAATTACATTTAAACAATTTATAATTGATTATCTAAATTAAACAATTTATAATTGATTATCTAAATTAATTAATCCAATTAATTATTAAAATTAATCACCTTAATCAATACTTAATGATCCTTAGTTATTTATCTTCATTAACCACTAACATTTCTTAATCACTTTCTTAAGAAATTATCTTAGATTGGTTCATTATTAATCATTTCTAATTAATTTAATTTATTAATTTATAAATAAAATAAATCATTCTTTACTTACCTTATTGATTAAATCATTTAATACCTTAATTATCTATAAGATAATTTATTTCTTTATTCATGACTTAATTAATATTAAGGTGTAGAACATTACGCTTTTGAATTTAGATTAAAATTACATTTTGAATTTAAGATTCAAAATGATTTATCATTTAAAACTCTAACCAAATTTAAATATAATTATAAAACTCTTAAACAATGTAAGGTATATTGTTTACTTATATATGAGGCTTATATAAGAAAAGTTTTAAATTAGATTACTTAATTTTTATTTAAAATTAAGCAATTAATCATTTAACTTGCAAATTCAAGTTAAAAACAAATCATATACTTTCATTCAAAAACCCTTTTATAAAAAGAAGTTTATCAAAATTCAAGTGTAAACATTTGTTTGAAAACAAATCTACTTTTTTTAAAAACTATTTAATATAAACTTGCTAAAAACACTTTCACATTTAAAACTGATTTTAAATTCCAGATTTTAATTCAAGAAAACTTGAATCCATATTTTAACTTTGGTTTAAACTTGATTTTAATCTTTGTTTAAAAACCTTGATTTAAAACTTTTGATATAAAATCCAAATTTCATTTTAAAAAATTAAAAACAGTGATAGGTTTTTATTAAAAACCTGTAACCAAACTAATACTCGAGCAATCCCTAAATTGCTTCGATTCAAACTCGTATCTACTTCGAGTAAATACTTGAATCACTCGAGTAAAACACACGAGAGCTGCTTCCACCCAAACCCAAAGTTCACCAGGATATCAAAGTGCACGTGCACGTGTACATCACCATCGCTTGCTTCCAGCCGCCGCCTCGTTGCCGAGCAAGTCGACGTTCACCCTCGCGTCCATCTTAGCCCATCAGAATCCCCATTTTTCCACTCAAATTCGAATTCGAGTAAAACTCGAAACTTGGGACACGAGCAGGAACAACGCCCTATCATGTCAACGCGCCATTCACCCAACCTCGGCCACCGGAATTCGTGCAACTCTGGTCACGCGATCGTCAACTTCACCTCCTCCATCACCCACGGTCGCGTGCAACTCGATGCACGAGAGAAGCCACGTCAATCGATTCCCTGACCACTAAAAATAATTAGGTTTACGAACTTAAACCTTGCGCCGCGGCCATCTCGGCCATCTGCACCCTCATCCACCATTTTTCCTGCAACCACTGTATACTCCTCCATCTCCACACAAAACCCCGACCCTCCTCCTTGACGTATTCGCCGGAATTTCCCCAAACAATGAAATTCGAACAAAACCCAATCCCTCTTGAATTCGTGATCTAAAAATTCCAATTCTTGCCTTAAAAATCAAGTCAAGTATAAGAATTCAAATTATATATTTGAATTTGAGAATTAAGACATTCGAATTTTCTGTATATATGATGATGTTTCTCAGTTCTTGGCTTTTCCAGAGCCTCCAACAGGTTATTTTATCTTGATTTTATTTTTAAAACTTAGTTCAATGTTAAACAGACAACATTGGTTTAACCTGAAGGCCAAATATCAAGTAGACGTGAAGCAATGATTTTTGAAATCAAAATTTGGTGTTCAGAGTCATAACAGTGAGCCTGTATAAACACTTCCAACTCTCAATTTCACTCAGAGGATCCATATGTATAAACAAGCTTTCTCACAGATATACCTATATGTATATAAGCAACAGTTTTATACTTTAAAATATCTAAAAAGAATAAGTTACTCACCAGAGATTGAAGCAGAGAAGAACAGAGGCTATGTTTTGAAAACCTGGAACAAATTTTAAATCTAGAATTTGATTCTTTTAGATTGATTTGTTATTTGATTTCCTGATCCTTGTAATTGAAGCTTGAATTGATCTACTGATTAAAGTTGAATCTATGTTCTTGAATTAGTTGCTTCAGATTTGAAAATTCTTTTTTTTTATCTGTGGTTAGATTTTTCTAGTTTCGCTTTGTTTTGTTTCGGTTTTGATGAACGAAATTGAATAGGATGAAGAGCTTGATATATATATATATATATATATAAGAAATCTTATAGGGTATATTATTATTTGTACAATACAGGTACAGTATTTCTTTTATTATGCTCAGAGATTTTTTTTATATGGAGGCTGATATAAAGGAGATGTGTACAGGTTAAATATATTGTTTTGTATAATAGGCATGGCTTGGTATGCTTGCATTAAATGCATGAAGCATGTTACATTAATTACTTTGGTACTTCATTTGCAAGCTACTCTTCCATATCAAATTTGATTTGTTTACCCTTATGCAGGCTAATGTATATTTTTGTATGTGTTGAGAAGACTTTGTGGTGGAATTTTACTTAATTTTTTTCACCATGTTGCTTTTAAACTTAATGTATATTTTGTTTATACTTGCCATTCTACTCATAGGCTACATTCTTATCATTTATTTGCTTGCACTTGAATGTATTACTTTTATTTTGCAAGCCAAAGATATTTATATTTTGTTGTCTGGTTACATACTTTTGCTTTGTTTTGTCTTTGTCTTGCTTATATACTTGAGTATATTTATTTCTTTTGTTAAATTGCTTTATAATTTAAATAAATTTCTTTTTAAATTATGCTGTTAGATTTTAGTTAATGTGTTTACTTACTATTTTATAGTCTATCTCATTTGTTTACTTCCTATTTTACAAAACTATATAATTTATCTCATATATATATATATATATATATATATATATATATATTTTAATTTACATTTTGTAATCTTAAATATTTTTATTTTCAACTTAAATACTTGAGTGTATTTTTATTTGTTTGAATCTTAACTAGGTGTATTTATTTTTATTATTTTTTTCTTTTGTTTCTTGTATTGTATTAATTTGTTAAACTTGTTAAATATAAATAAATTTCTATTTTATATTACTATAAATAATTTGAGATATTTATATTTTTATTTAAAGACTTCATAATTGAATTTTCAAATCAATTTATCAATAAATTTCACCATTTTAAATCAACATTTAATTTAATTATCAATTTAAAATTTATAAAAAATCCGGGATCGTTACACTTGGAAGGAAACGTTAGCATTCCAAGTATGAATGCTATTCTAAAGGCAAACGAATCCTCGAGGCTCATGAATCGGGAATGATTAAAACATGGGAGATACAGCAACGCAAAGTGGGTCGCACCCAAGTAGGGTACGTTATCACTTTTCTACATTCCCTTGGATATATATTATTAAATTATGGATATGGTTATGCATGGAATAGAGAACGCTCGATTAGGGTTGGAACACTCGGGGTGATAACATATTCGATACTATCCAATAAGAGATAGGTCGGTCCTGTGTTGGCAAGGATTGTTAGGTACGATCTCGGTATGTTTTTATAGAGGGTACTGTGACGGACGGTACCTTAGTAGCCCAATCATTGTATGTAATCCAATATCAACTACGAGCCAGTACGGTTTTAGTTGTATGCCAACTATGCCGAAATGTGAGATGCAAGCATTTCAACTATTTTCTAATTTGCTTTCTATACACTATTATAATATCAGATGAGTTGATATAAAAAAATATTTTGGTTATCGTAAGGTAAAAACCCATCGTATTTATGTGTGATGTGGTCTTACGAGATACCTTTTTTCAAAGGATTTTGAAAATATTAATAATTCAAATTGAGTGTGCTTTCTCATGCTGGTTTTCCAGAATGACTCGTTTGTTATTTTATCATAATGCTCCGGTCAAACCGAGTATTATGGATTCAGTTTAGGTTATTATGGAGCTTAGGAGACGAGTTGGAGGGTTTCAGACATATTTCATGTATTACATCATATTCCGATGTTTGTGTATGCTGTATATTCAGCACTTGTCGGGACAAGTTATTATAGCTATCCATATTAATTTGTAAATTATTATACTCTGATGATTGTATATATATTAACAATTACAGTTTCTTCTGTATAAAGATCTGTATTTTATTTATTAAATATTCTTTCGCTGCGATTGTGAGGTTCTGTGTTATTGTTTGTCTCTTCTATCTCTTTTTTGCTTCACCTCTAATGATCTGGTATTTCCGGCACTCGATTGTTCGGCATATTACACAGTGAACGAATGATGTTGATTTTCAAGGGTCTAAAATCCCGAGCCATTAAATATTGTGTGTGATTGGTCCGTCTTTTACTCTGAAAACATAAGCAGCATAATGTTGACCACATATTACTTTCCCGTTATGTTCCAAGATACTATAATTTAAAAAATATTATTTGTCAAAATTGATCTTTAATAAATAAGGTATCTTGGAATAATTTTTGAAAAAATTAAAACCATAATAACAAATATCTATTTATTACTATGAAAATTTGAAACCTTCTATAAATAAATGAAATTGTATAAGTGTATTGCAATGAAATATACTACCAATAAATGAATTATACTCTTATGACATCAGAGATTAAAAACTATTGGATTCATGTTGCCCGATTTGTTCAACATTAATAAAAGTAATATGTAAATTGCTCTCTTTTATTTAATAAATAATGTAACATGTAATTACTTAACTAGACAAGCCATATTAGGAAACAACTATTTACGTAGCACTACTAATAAATTAATTATTTAATTACATTTTTATAAAGTGAAATACTAATGAATGATTATTGTACTTTATAGGATAATGTTAATATAGTTTTTCATTTATGTTTATTTAAATAAATATCGGTACTCGAACTAGACTAAAAATATATTATGAAAATTACTACTAATAAGTAATTATGTTAATATTTTTTAGGGGATTTGAACATGTTTTTCTATAACATAGATCTTAATTGATGTAATGGTTATCATCTCTATTTATTTTGTAAATCACAAGTGCTTGTATATTCACTTACATCATCACCATACCATATGCTATTCTTGCTCCCATTTTAATGATTCACACGTTATTTTAATTTTAATATTCAAAATGTAATAATCTTCGTAGAAAAATTAGATTGGTGAACCATTTTCACCATTTAATAAAATTGTTATGATCATTTAATGATAGTCATTATGTATATGTAAACCCAAAATTCTGACCTTTTGAAAATTCAAAATCGTTTAATCGATCTTAGTTACTTGCGATCCACTAACCTATTACTCATATCAAAGTGCATGACAACTATCTCTTTTAAGTTGCGACAACTATTTCGTTCCTTGAAACTCGATAGATTATAAGTTTCGACACACAATAGCTTGATATTTTGAACACTCTATAAGCTTTTTTATCTTTGACACTCGATAGGTTATAATTTTCATTAATCGATAACTATAAATTTTAAACACTCGATAGCTTTATAAGCTTTGACACTTGATAGGTTATAAGGTCATTACTCGATAAATCCAAGTTTTAAACACTCGATAACTTATAAAGTTTCCAAAAGTCGATTGCTTTAAATTTCAAACACTTGACAACTTACGAAGTTTCAAACACTCGACAGCTCTGTACGTTTTGACACTTGATAGCTGCAAAATTTCATGTTCAGTAGCTTTATCCTTATAACTTTAAGATAATTTTTTTAATTATACTAATAAAATTTGTCATATTTCATCCATTGATATCTTTATGTTCTACTTAATTAGGTACCATATCTATACTAAAAAAGGTAACTTTTATACAATCCACATGCATTCCCATAGTTAAAAGAAAACCAAAGTCGGTTGAAGAAAAAGTATATGTCAACCGTCAGTAATTAATCACCACACGATTAGAAGTTGACAATATCTTTCAACATTTTGGAATTATTTGTCACGCCTCGATTTTTTCGATGCCCGAAAAACCGAACCATGAGGGTTAAAGAAGAGGAGGTAGAAGAAGAAAATAGAAAACAACACCAGAATCTAACCATCGCAGTGGAATAAAATATAATAGATAATAAATGATCTTTACGCATGAAAAAATACATTTGTTTATTCATTACACCATCAGAGCATACATAACACACAACTGGACAGTAATCATAACATGTCCTCACAATATGAATACACAACGGAATATTTAACACAAATATGGAAGTACGTATCGCCATCCAGCTCATCTCCTGAGCTCCACAGCATCCTTTCCTATACCCTTTAATACTCGGTCTGACCCGAGCATTATAGTGAAATAACACCCGAGTCAGTCTGGAATACCAGCGTGAGAAAACCACACTCAAATTGATTATATCATGCTGCAATATAGCAAACCCGATCCCATTCTCTTTCACATCTTTTAAAAATAAATCACTATTTATTTCTACATAAATTTACCCATTCCTTTAATAAATTCCCACCGTGAATGTATTCTTCCAAATATCCACTGATATATTGCTTTACTTTCATAAACCCAGTTTATAAATTCCATAGTCTCACTTCCCTTTTTAAAATCCCGGTTTTACACACTTAAATCAATCCCCAAATTGATTTCCAATTTACTTCACTTTTAAATAAATTCCTTTACTCCCTCATTTATTTCAAAACCCATTGAATGCAGATTTTTTTTATTTCTTAATTATGATTTAAATATTTTAACTGAAAATACCAATTCATATTTCCCAAATTTCTTCTTTATCCTTTCAAATAAATTTAAACCTTGAATTTTAAAGTGAATTCTCTTATTCCTTTAAGTCACATCACTTAAGTTTTAAGCAAATCACTTATTCCCATTTATTCGAAAACCTCATTTTTCCACACTTGGAATTTTATTTATTAGAATTCAAAAATCACTTTTTATTCTTTCACATTCATTTTTATTTTTATTCTATAATTATTTCACTTCAAAATTTGCTCTCGTATTTCTTTCAAAAATTCAATTCTAAATATTTTGATGACTCGATGTACCGAAATATATTAAATCAAACCATGGTATCCAATATTCCAATTATCAATATAATCCATCACAACATATCAATTAATCATACCATAGAATTATTAGAGCAATCTAAATAATTTTGAGGAATCCAGTTGGATCGCTCCAATCTGTTTCCCTGCATCCACAGATGTTAGCATAACATAAAATACAAATTCCACTTCGAGGTGGAAACTCACGGTATATGGGATTTACAAAATATCATCCGCTATTATGCGGCGTATAGGGTCTCATCCGCTATATAATGCGGGAAATCAATCACTCCAATATATACCATATACTAATATATATAATAGAGCACATCAAATCAATTCAATCATTCAACCAATTATTTAAATTTAACCATTTAAATTTAAATAGCAACCAGATGAGTGAGATTAACTCACAATTGCCCCTTAAATTTGCAAATCCACTTCATTCTCGATTTGATTCCACGATTATTGACCTTGTATAAACAATTTACGATTTATTAATATCCGAAATAATCAAACAATCATTTGCCATTTTATAATTTAATTAAATAACAATTTAGTTCTAAACTAAAAATTTCCTTTTTAAAAACTTTTTGTAACTAAAATGAGTTAATCCATTATTTTTAAAATAATGTTTAAAATATGTATACGTATATGTAATATGTGTATGTGTATATAATTTTATGCTTGTATTCTACTTTTCCTTAACTGTATATATATACACAGATGTACATAGTTTATTTATATTCGTATTTATTTTCTATAAATAAACAAGCAGTAATTTCTTACTGTAAAGTTTTTTAAACGTAGCTTTAGCTACCTATTTAAAATAGATTTTTTTTCTTTTTTTTCCTTACTGCAAATAAATTAAATTTAAATTGCAAAAACGAGGATACCTCACTGCTACCCAGGCCGAGACCTACTATCATCGACCATCTATGTCACGGTAAGACTGCGACAGACCCCCCAACGACAGCCACACTCCTCGAGCTTGCCACGACAACTTCGACACCCACTATAGCAACACGATCGAAAATCTAGCTTGATCTCACGACAAGTGACATGAAATTCAAACTAGATCCAAAATCGAGTGCCTCCTTCACTACACGTCGCAAATACCCAACCACCGAGCTTCTCGACATCCACGTCGCCCCCCAATGCCAACCGCGCCTCAATCACCCATCGCGATAGTGAATCCTTTCCCTCTGAGTCGAACGCGATTCGATTATCGCGATTTGAATCTCGATTTACCATTTTTTAGGGCCGATTCGAATTAATTTACTTGAGGAGGAATTTATTCGATTTAAAGATCGAGGAAGAGAGGCTTCGGCATTTTGATTTATAAAAGGGGGAAAATTAGATTTCGTCCGATCGCCATTTTCTTTTTTTATAAACGAACGATTTCGGTTTCGAATTGGGGGAGAAAGGTAATACGAGTTGATTGACTGAAAGAGGGGATAGCTTGCATGAAAACTTGGGCTAGCGTATGAAGAAAGGAACTGCTTTGATTTGTTTTCATAATAATTTTCTTTTTATTTAAATTTCCAAACGTCTCGATTTACGTAGCTAGAAATCTCAAACTCCTATCAAGGCGTGCCATCAAGTTTTTATAATCTTATACACCTATTCCGAACGCAATGGAAAAGGTTTCGAGCCCTAATTCGATCATATGGAGAAGATAGCTTTTTGAACCCAGCTATTATATTAAATTTCGATTTAATTTTCAGCGCGTTTACATATCGTACGGCCAAATGATCACTCCAAACACTACGAAAATTGAAATCCGATAATAATAAAATATTATGGATCCAGTGGAACTGGTTTCATCGAATTCCGAGTCTGCGCCTCAGAATGCTATTTTTTAATATCGATTTAAACGATAAAATTTCAAAACTTAACAAAACACTTCCGAATCAAATTTTAACACTTTTACTATCCTCGGTATTATCAATATAAATTTTACAGACCCTTAAATTATTTTTAACAGGCATAAAACTCCAGATTCAACGACTTACCCAATTTCAGTTTATTAAATCCAATAACTTAATTTCCAAATAATAATAATATTTGAATTCAAGTTAAAAATTAACTTTTAAATATTTAAAATCAATTAAATATTCCAATTTCAAACATCCAAAAATTCTGGGTCGTCACATTCCTCCCTCCTTAAAAGAATTTCGTCCCGAAATTGCTAGTTAAGAAAAATGGTCCAATACCCATTTACTTTTTCCCAAAACCAAACAATTCCAAACAATTCTCAAAACAATCTTTTTATTAAAGACACACTAACCCTTTTTCTAGCTTTCCCAACTTATCCACAAGTCCCAATAATATTATTTACTTAACAATTCAAATTTGAATTTAAAACCAAATTTTGAATTATCAAAATTTTCGAAAAAAAAAATTTAACTCCCTAAATTTCCGAAATTTTTTGCCAGCGTCTCCTTTGCGCGGCTAGCTCGGTACAACTACAAAATGCCTCTGCGGGCTCCCAAATTTCAAATGAAAACCAAAAAGCCAAGTAGCTAGATCAAAAACCCAATCAAATTTCATGCAGAAATTTAAACACACACCCTTTTGTCGAGCAATTCAAATTTATCTTCTGAAATCAAAACCAATTTTCCTTTCCCTTTTTAATATCTGCAAATCCGCTTAGCAGTTATATCCAATCATTGCTTTTGAAATCATTTTATACATTTCCTTACAGAAGTTTTCATATCCACTTCTATTCAAATTAGTTTTCCCATTTCCATATGAATTCAATTTATGTTCAACTCTGAATATTGAATTTTATCTACCATTTATAACTGATTCAGATCATTATTTTAAATTAGTTTCATCCACTAATTTATTTCAATTTCCAATTTGAAATCGTTTTGACGCTAACAAAAATAATTCTAATTCCTAAAATTTTTGAATTTTTTTTGGCAGAATCTCCTTTGTATGGAGGAGCTTTTGCAATTTGACAAGAGATATAAATATATATACATCGACCCACCCGGTCGGAAAAACAAAAACAGTTCATATATCCTATTTTTATTGCATAGACGTACCTTTATTTAGCATTTTTAAGCAAGCGGCTTATTATTTTAGCAATTAGCGCATCCAAATCCAGCCAAACGGCTTCCCGGTACCTGTACTTACTCAATTTAAAAATGTAAGTGCCGTATATAGGAAATTTATTTACATTTCACTCATTTTCAATAGCTAACACATGGATTTCATAAGCCATACCTACCAAACAGCACTTAAAAGTAATTAATAAGGTTTCAATCACCAATTCAATTGCTTTCACTCGCTTTTCTTACCCTTGCATTCACTTTAAGTGATGTACAACTCACTTACTTACCTTCAATTCATTTATAATTCCAAACAAACTCATATTCTTATCAATTGATTCAAAAATTCAATTATGTTTGCTTCCACTAATTCATAGAATTTATTAAATCTCATTTACGTCAAATGACAATCATCTCTATGCAATTTCGATGATATTCACTTAATGGCATATCCAATTTAGTTTTTAACTACTTCCAATCGATTCCAACTCAATTTTCATTTAATTCATTTCCATTTTAACTTATTTATAAACCATTCACCAGCGTTTCATTCATTCCCGCGTTGGTTTCATTTAAACCCATTCCATTAAGCTTGACAACATTCCGTGCTAATATTAATAACCATTTCCCAATTTAATTTAACCCAAACTTTTATTTAACGGGCTTTCACCCTTACTCGAAGCCAAGCTTCTATTATTTTAAACTTAAGTTAATTTACTTTCTTCAAAAATTTTCAAGGTGAACTCAAGAATTGAACTAAAAATCCAAATGTACAAGTACATGAACAACAAAGAACCCAGCTACGTAATGAAAATCATCATAGACCAAAAATCATCAACATCGAACAAAATCAAACAATGCCGAGATAAATTGAATCACAATTCCAACGAACAAAATATAGGAATTCAAACCCTAATAAACCTGAGATTGAAGCAGATGTGAGTGAAAAGAATCACTCACTTTTATTCGACACGTACTGAAGTAGCCACGATCACTGAGAGGAATTGAAGCATCGTAGCGTTCAATTTGGCGAAGCGGCGATCTCATGCTCGAAGCCCTAATCTGGACAAAGAGGAACGAAGGAAAATTAACGAGGCCGCCATTTTCGTTTCTTTTATTTCGTATGCTAGGGTTTTTCGAACGAATGGGAAAAATAAAAAGGGGGGAGCGGTTTGCCTTTGTTTAGTTTAGGGTTTGCCACTGAAAATTGAACAAAGATAGGAACCGGGTTATCTACACTAGATAATTATCATGGCACAAAGATAAGACGTGGGCCGAAAATCTCGTTTACAGCCCGCGTAACGCTTAAACAAATTTTTGAAAAGAATATCGACCGATAAAAATTCCAAACAGCAATAAGCTATTGCCATTAATCATTTAACGATGATCATAAATTGGTGAAAAAATCTCTGGTTGTTACAGACTCCCCTCCTTAAAGAAATTGCGTCCTCGCAATCATGAGGAATAAATGGACAAAAGGTAACAACCATAAGAGCATATCATCACGACATGAACAAATTCGAAATAGGAAGTTCACCTTAAAGAGCATGAAAGAGTAAACTTGAACATGTTTGCTCGATGAATTCTCTGGATTCCTAAGTGCAATCCTTAGGATTTGAGAACCATTGAACTTCCGCAAGAAAAACATCTTTATTTCGAAGGTGTTACACCCCCGAAGCAATGATGTGAATAGAAGGTTGCTCAGAAGTAAAAACAATCGAAAATCCCTAAGGCATTTCCGTAATTGGAAGACGTGGAAAACGTCATGAATAGCAGAAAATTGAGTCGGTACACCGGCGTAGTACAATATAAACACCAAAGAAATCTTTTAATTTCATAAAAGAAATTCACAAATTCTCTACAAAATTTAATTATCAACAGATAATTCAGAAATCTCAAATCATAAATATTCGATTATCAAAAACAATAATCAAATCAACAAATATTCGATTATCAAAAACGATAATCAAATCGACAAATATTCGATTATCAAAAACGATAATCAAACCTCAAAAACAAATATTCGATTATCGACAACGATAATCAAATGAACAAATATTCGATTATGAAAAACGATAATCAAATCAACAAATATTCGATTATCAAAATCGATAATCAAATCTCCAATATTCGATTATCAAAAACGATAATCAAATCTCAAATCAACAAATATTCAATTATCAAAACGATAATCAAATCTTAAATCACAAATATTTAATTATCACAAACAATAATTAAATCTCAAATACCTAACTATCACAAGCGATAATCAGAAACAACAAATATATGATTATCAAAAAGGATAAATCAGAAATCACAAATCAACGAATATTTATTATCACAATTGATAATCAAATCTTAAATCACAAATATTTAATTATCACAAGCGATAATTAAATCTCAAATATCTAATTATCACGAGCGATAATCAGAAATAACAATTATCTGATTATCAAAAACGATAATCAGAAACCACAAATATCCGATTATCAAAAATGTTAATCCGAAATAATATTTCAATTAATGAGTCCGGGATTAACCGAAATAGCAAACGCACATGTCCCATAACCACGAGTTTTACTAAATCGTTTAATTCACTTCATCGTTTCCTTGAAAGTGCAAAATTGTGTATTCTAAAAATAACATTTTACGTTCTCAAACGGACAAGTCCGGAATTAAACGAATCGGTAAAAGAAAGGGGTCATAGTCCTCGATTTTGCTGACAAGTTTAAATCGCTTCCTCATTCTTTTGAAAGCGTAAACTGTAAAAATTTTGAAAACAATTTTTATTTTTATTTTGAAACAACTTTTAAAACACGTGATTAAAACTGCAACATCAGTAGCAACTTCGACAAGGAAATTGCACTTCTCAAAATACCGTAAAAACGAGCAACAAAATAAGCATCGCGGGATAACCGCTTGAAAATCCATTTTAAAATTGACGGTTACTGAAGTCAAAGCGACGGTAATTTTTATACGTCAAAATCTCATCAAAATAATTGGCATTAAAACATACCAATGAATTTTCATTCATCAAAAATGTCACAAGAATCTTCTCAAAGATAGAAAGGGGTATCATACCCTAAACTTGTATTTATAACAAGTCAATGACACACAAATTCACCAATGCACAAAAATTGATAAAACTTATCAATAGAGATCACGAAAATTGGTGAAGCACAAGTTCCAGAAGACTACACAAGAAATCAAGAAATCAAAAAATGAGAGTATGAAAACTCAAATGGGAGTATGAAAACTCACCTACACGTGAGCATGAAAACTCACCAACACGTGTAACGCAAAGCGAGAACGGGAGCATGAAAACTCACCAACACGTGTAATGCAAAGCGAGAACGTGAGCATGAAAACTCACCTACACATGAGCATGAAAACTCACCAACACGTGTAACGCAAAGCGAGAACGGGAGCATGAAAACTCACTTACACGTGAGCATGAAAACTCACCAACACGTGTAACGCAAAGCAAGACGCTATCTCATGGTGGCCAACCATTAAATTTTGACACACGGATGGTCCGAAGACCGTGGGGAGCTACCCCATATGGATGAGTCGGAATCACCCAGACGAAGTCTAGGCTAACCAAAAAGCAAAAAGGTATGTGTGAATGGAATCACACAAATGGTGTCTAGCCTAACCTCGCAACAAAAAGGTATGTGTGAGTGGAATCACACAAGTGGTGTCTAGGCTAACCAAAAAGCAAAAAGGTATGTGTGAATGGAATCACACAAATGGTGTCTAGCCTAACCAGAAAGCAAAAAAGATATGTGTGAGCGGAATCACACAAATGGTGTCTAGGCTAACCAAAAAGCAAAATGGTATGTGTGAACGGAATCACACAAATGGTGTCTAGCCTAACCAGAACGCAAAAAAAGGTATGTGTGAGTGGAATCACTCAAATGGTGTCTAGTCTAACCAGAAAGCAAAAAGATACGTGTGAGCGGAATCACGCAAATGGTGTCTAGGCTAACCAAAAAGCAAAAAAAGAGACATCGCACAATTTCTAGTCTAAATCATAAAATGATCATCATGATCAACGAGGAGTGTCAATTACACTAAGCTAGTAAATATAAAAGTTTAGCCTCATGTCCCATAACCACTTGCTTAACTTAAATATTTACGAATAAACTGTAAATCTTCACTAGAAAATTGTCACAAAAGATTCAATCGAACAAGTCCAAGAATTAACCGACGAAGCAAACGCAAGCGTTTCATACCACTCGTTTTACTAAGTCATTTAATTAGATTTCTCATACGAGTGAGGTAAAGGTTTGTATATAATAATAGATTGGAAATCGGTTTAGGAAAAGAGCTTTGTAGTAAAATAGTTTTGAAATCGTTTGGAGAAAAGGGTTTTGACATTTACTACTAGTATAGAAAACCTTTATATTTTTAAAGTGACAATCTCAAAAATGATTGTAGAAACAATCAACCACAAGAATTCACATACAAAGATGTGAATAGAATCCAAAGAAATCGATACTAAGTTCTTCAAAAGGTATGTTCACGAAAATCCCAAAGAAAATGTCATCAAAGTTGCTAGTAAATGATAGCAACAAATCGGGGAATTAACAAGAATCGATTAAATTTGGAAACCAAATCAATTCACTAAAATCCACATTCGAAGACGTGAATAAAATCCAAAGAATTCGATTCCAAATCCGTCAAAGTAGAAATACTCAAAATTTCCAGAAATAGAAGTTATCAAAGTCGACATAAGTGATAACAACTAATCGGAAAAGGAGAATCGATTAACAATTGGAAAAACAAAGCAAAACGAGCAAAAACGCATAGATGACCTCAACAAAATAAAAATCAAGTCAACGTCGAAGTCAACAATTAATGGCCACAGTCGAGTGCAAAACGAATCAACATCATTATCAAAGAATTCAACGGCAAACAAAGTCAGAGTCTTGGAAATCAAGAAACTATCAATTTCACGAAAACAAAGTGACCGAAGTCGAATGGAAATCAAGCCGAGGAAAACACAAAATATCAAGTTCAAAATCGCGGAGATTCGAACAAAATCAACATCGGCTAAATCAATTCAAAGCCGAAAACACAAGAACAAAATACTCATCATCAAAAACCCAACTTGAGTTCGCAAAGCAAACGGAGGCCGAAGCCAAAATACTTTCACAAAATCAAAATCAAATGCACATGAATAAACGTTAGGAATTCATACCTAATAATCAAAGATAATCATAGGCAAAGATGAGAGATAAAACATCGACAATTAGTTGTAACACATGTACTATCTAAGTTATATTTTATATTTTTCCTAAACCCCAGGCTTTGATTACAAGCTGTGACGCCCCACCTCTATGCCCACGCTAGCCAAGAACACTACGGTGTAATGCTGTCAACTAGCGCGGAGAATAAGGCTGTTGAGGAGCGGCCATCCGTAGTTAGGCCTTACACTAGTATTGGTTATCTCGATAGGAGTGGCATGTATATTCTTTCATTTTTCACCTCTGATTTATTTACCCCCATCGACATACCCCAATTCCAGTATAAAACGAACTACGATGGTTCATAATAGTTTAGGACAGTAAAATATAATAATAACAACACAGATAATATAAATGCGGAACACAGATAAAAACAGAAAGTCTCATATATATAAAATAACTGATGTCAGTTACAATACACGTGACGCAGTACATATTGTAGGATCTAGATTAACCCTAGAGGAGGAGGGTGAATAGAGTTATAGCAAATTTTCTCGACTTAAACACAGAAATAAACTGCAGAAATAAATATGCTGAAAAGTAAATCACACACAAAATTTACCCAGCTTCGGCAACCCCTGCCTACTGCTGCATTCCCAGATTTCTATTAGAATTAAACAGTTTCCCGCTTACAAACACTCTAACAGACTCGCACACCCTGCTACCGCCTATAGAGTTTTGCAAACTCGCATACCCTGCTCATTAAACTAATTCTAACTAGACAATCTGACACTACCTACAACCTAGGTGGTGATTTACCAAGGTTTGACAACCTTAAAAAAGAAATTTAAATTTAAAACAAATTTAAAAACAAATTAAAACCCTATAAACTAAAACCCTCTTAACAAAGCCTCTTTCATAAAACAAGGACGGCCCACTATTGTTTCTTTAACCCGATCCTTCTTTGTGACTCGTGAAAAAATGTCGTCTCTGTTGATTTGGGGCTTTTGTTCCCTTGCAAAAGTTAAGGCTTCGTTTCTTCGTTCGATCTAGCGCCTTGCTCTGTCGATCGATGGATCTTTTGAATTGTACTAGGCTGCTTCTCTTGATCATTCTGTGAACTCAGGGTTTTTGATGTAAACGGCTTGGTTGCTTTGAGATGCTTTAATTCGAATTCTCTCTGGTATGTGATTTTATCCTTTGGTTATCTGTATAGATTGCTTGAATTCGGTTTTCTTCTCTGTGTCGATGATGATGGTGGTGTTTGGTATTTATATGGATTTCGAGACACTTGTAATTGCTCGTATCAATTCGATACTTTCCAAAAAAAAATCTTTCCTGAATTTTTTTTCGACTTGATACTCACGGCCTTGATTTTGTAGCGTTCGATTTTTACTCGAGACATACGGCAGAACCTTTCCTCTTTTGATTTTTGACTTTATCAAAGATACGCAGAACATACTTGATTTTTGGCTTGGTAATCACGTTGTTTGACTTTGATATTTTCGGCAATTTCCATTTTTATACATACTTGATTTCAATCCACGATTCTGCACTATCGTCGGCCATCACTGTTTTTTCTATTCTCACATGTACATGCTTCATGTCATACTTCCATGTGATTTCGACTACACTGTGTATTATGTTGATTTTATTTGCATGTTGCTATTCTCTGTTGCACTTGCTCATTTGCACTGCTTCATCATGTTGTATTCGTCCCTGTACTTGTAGTTGTGTAGTTCTTCTGGCTTCACATGTGCATAGAGTTGTTTGCTGTCATTAACACTTCCATGTATCACTTGATTGACTCAAGTATTCGACATTGCCATGTTATTCACTCTTTGCATTGTAGTTTTCTTTGGTTTCACTGGTGCATTCTTACTTTGGTTTCATGATGTACTTGCTGCCTGGATTGATTCTGTCCACTTCATGTTGTTGACTGCATTACTGCTGTCTCGTTTACTTGTGGTCTTCACTGAGTTTGTTGTTGCATGCATTTCATGTTTGCATTGTCATATTGTTGTCAGATACTTAGAACTGTTAAGAACAGTTCGACTTCGACTTGGTCTTTGGGCATTGCATTACTTCATGTACGTTGAGCTCTGGTCGTTTGCACTTGCACTTGATATTGTAGTTTCTGGCCTTGTACCTGTAGTTGTAACTGGACATGTTGCATACTCTCTGATTATTTGCAGCATTATGTTGTTACCAGTTTGCCTTGTACAGTCCACTGCCCTTGTGTTGCTCACCATTTTGCATTCTTTTTTTTTTTGCTTTCATATTCTTGTAGTTTCTATGCCTTTGACACAAATGCTTCACTTGATATATATATGCATTTGCCACTATGTTGAATTGAGCTTCACCACTCTTGTATCATTGGTGTCTGCACTGTGTTGCATTACCATCATTGCTACCTGGTCGACTTGATTCACTGCACATATGATCTTGATGGCATTTCTTTGAGGTCTTGCGCTGTACATATGAATTTCTGGTTGGTCTGCATTTTTCGATTGTTGCTGTCCTATATATGATGTTTGACACCGTTGGAGTCGCTATGCAGTTGAGTTGTTGTTTGGACATTTGTGTTCCGGTCATTAGTGCTCTGGTGCATTTTGCTCGAGCCACTTGCATTTGTTTGCTGTCATGTTAGTTCGAATTGCACTTTCTCTACTTGTAGTCTCTGGTACTTTTGTTGGCTGCGTACACGAGTTTGCGAGGCAGTGCACATGTGTATGAATGTACACGTGTGTATTGCAGCCACTTACGTTTACCTGTCCCTAATAGGAATACAAGTGTATATATCTATGTGCACGACTTTGTATGTGGTGAATTCAAATGTAAATGATGACACACAACCCAAATAACTGAGGCACCAATAAAAACAAATTTATATTTTTGCACACTCAATTTTGTTTATCTTCAGATTACTGCTGTAGTTGCTAATTATACAGGTACACAGGAGACAGGACTAGAACTACAGCTGGACAATGCAGATAGATGCAGATTTATGATTTTGTACAGTGTTGTGTGTTGTAGTGAGAGAAGAAATGAATATGAAATGTATAAACATGTATATGTATATAGAGAGAGCTGAAATCTTTGTTAAATATTACATTGAATAAAAATACTGATTGAATTATATAAATTCTGTGCAATGGTATACTGATTGAATTATATAATTTCTGTGCAATAGTATTATTATTCAATATGAATATTTATGTATATATGTATATAGTACAATCTGCAAGCACATATTGATATATGTATGTTTGTTATCATCAAACAAAAATTCACATCAAACAATCTCCCCCTTTTGATGATGACAAACATATATATTAAAGATTTTGAAATTCTGATAGATGTGTTTGAGCATGAAATATATTGCTCCCCTTATATGAATGCTCCCCCTACAACTGAGACCACTCCCTATTTGGAAGATTTAAAAAATTACAGAAGAATAAAAGAACTAAAGAAAATTAACTAACACATTTAACCAATTTGTTTGAAATATTCCAAAAAATATTTACTTCCTTATCAAAATCTTGTTCTTCTCCCCCTTTTGTCATTATCAAAAGACTGACAAAAAACAATGGAACAGAAGGAAAAAACATAATATATCAAAACGAGATAACAATTTCCACATTGTAGAGAATGGATCGATGCTTCGGTTTTTGTATAATAAGAAGAGAGATATTTTAAAATTAATTTTATATTTAAGCACAAAAATAAGCACTTACTAACCACGCATAACCATAAGGACTTTTAAATGGGATTAGCAGTTACTTATTAGTCTAAGCATATAGACTTTTAAGTGAGACCAGAATACTTAGTTACCAAACTCCATCCATGCATAACCATAAGGACTTTTAAATGAGAATGGAGTAATGATAAAAATAATTCACTCACATGCTCCATCCATGCATAACCATAAGGACTTTTAAATGAGAATGGATACATGAGAGTTATTATCATTAAAAAAATTTAACAAAAATAATCCACTCTTCTCATTTTACAAAACCATTATGAACGATAGAAAGATGGTAGTAATAGAAATGATCGTGGAATAAGTTACCAAGTTAATTATATTATATAATATCCAATACTGAATACCATATTCGAATCAATCTTTGGATAATATCCAAAACTGGTTTGAATCCTAGAAATTGAAGTTGAAAGTATATATCCAAGAATATTTCAACTAAAAAATGGAAAATGATCAGTCAATTTCTATAATCCCCAAATCCAAACGTAATCTGGAAAATCTGTCTTCGGGGAGGGGTTTTGTGAAAATACCAACAAGTTGAGCCTCAGTTGAAATCTATTCAATGCAAATGTCTTCCTTAGCAATGTGATCTCTAAGAAAGTGGTGTCTCACATCAATGTTTTTTGTGCGTGAATGATGAACAGGATTATTTGACAAGTCTATTGCACTTTTACTGTCAATTTTAATGGAACTTGTTTATAAACTAAGCCAAAATCAGAAAGAGTTTGCATCATCCATAAAATTTGAGCACAACAACTTCCTAAAGCAATATATTCTGCTTCAGTGGTGGATAATGCAACACAATTCTGTTTTCGACTTGACCATGAAACTAATGAATGTCCTAGCATGAAACATGTCCCACTAGTGCTTTTCCTGTCAGCCAATGAACCAGCATAATCAGCATCAGAATAACCAACTAAATCAAAATTTTCACAAGAAGGGTACCATAATCCAAATTTGTGTGTGTGAAAGATATCTCAAAATTCGTTTAGTGGCTTTCAAATGAGATTCTTTAGGATTAGATTGAAAACGTGCACACAAACACACAGAAAACATAATATCAGGTCTAGAAGCAGTAAGATAGAGAAGTGAACCAATTATCCCTCGATATTTTTTCTGATCAACAGCAATTCCTTTCTTGTCTTTGTCCAACTTCGTTAATGGACTCATAGGAGTTCTCAATGGTTTGGAGTTGTCAACTCCAAATTTCTTCAACAGTTCCAATTCGTACTTGGATTGTGAAATAAAAATACCATCACTGCTTTGCTTGATTTGGAATCCAAGAAAATATTTCAATTCTCCAATCAAGCTCATCTCGAATTTAGCCTGCATGACTTGTTCAAATTTCTCGCACAAGAGTTCACTAGTAGCACCATAAATAATATCATCCACATAAATCTGAACAATCAAAAATTCACTTCCATTATGTAATAGAAACAGTGTTGTGTCAGCACTCCCCTTTTTAAAACCATTTTCCAAAAGATATGTACAAAGGCAGTCATACCAAGCTCTAGGAGCTTGCTTAAGACCATATAATGATTTTTCTAGTTTATACACATGATTTGGAAAATCATGATTTTCAAAACCGGGGGGTTGTTCCACAAAATCTTCTTCCTTCAAATCACCATTTAGAAAGGCACTTTTACAACCATTTGTTTAAGTTTAAAACCCTTATAACATGCAAAACTTAGCAAAATCCTAATGGCTTCTAACCTAGCTACTGGAGCAAATGTTTCATCAAAATCTATGTCTTCTATTTGGTTATATCCTTTAGCGACCAACCTAGCTTTGTTTCTAATTACATTTCCTGATTCATCAAGTTTGTTTTTGAACACCCATTTAGTTCCAACAATTAGATAGTCATTAGGCCTAGGAACTAATTTTCAAACTTTATTTCTTTCAAATTGATTAAGTTCATCCTGCATTGCTAAAATCCAACTTTCATCATTAAGAGCCACTTCAAAAAAATCAGGTTCAATTTCAAAAATAAAACCACTGTGACAACAAAATGCACACAAATTTTTATCAAACGAGGAGCGAGTGCGTATACCTTCCGTAGGATCACCTATAACCAATTCAGGAGGGTGATTGGATTTGAACTTCAATCTATCAGCATCAACAGCCCTATTTTCATCTTTCTTACTAGATGTCCCTTCTTCAATGCCTTCATGATCTACCCCATCATCAATCGTCTTTTCAGTCGTCCTTTCCAGGTCAGATTCATCGAATTTCACATTGATTGATTCAACAATTGTCTTTTTTCATTTGTTGTATATCCTGTAAGCCTTGCTCCTTGTTGAATAGCCCATAAGAATTCCCTCATCGGCTTTTGATTCAAATTTTCCAAGTTGATCACCTGTGTTAAGAATGAAACAAGGGCATCCAAATACACGAAAATAAGAAATGTTAGGTTTCCTTTCATGCCACAATTCATAAGATGTTTTGTCAAGTATTGGCCTAATCATTACTCTATTTATTACATAGCACGAAGTATTCACTGCCTCTGCCCAAAAGGTTGGCGGCAGTTTATACTCACTCAACATGGATCGAGCCAACTCCTGTAATGTACGATTTTTCCTTTCAACCACCCCATTTTGTTGAGGTGTTCGTGGAGCAGAAAATTCATGTTTTAAACCATTTTCTTCACAAAAGCTTTCAAATTCCAAGTTTTCAAATTCGCCTCCATGATCACTTCTCAAGATTTTAATAGAAACTCCTTTTTCATTTTGAACAAGTTTTACAAATTTTGAAAAACAATCAAAAGATTCAGACTTTTGGCTAAGAAATAAACCCATATAAATCTAGAATAATCATCAACAAATACATAACAATAATGTTTTCCATTCAAGATTGCAATTTCATTTGGTCCAAATAAGTCCATGTGAATTAATACAAGGACCCTTGATGTGCTGACAATGTTTTTAGGGCGAAATGATGATCGACTAAGCTTGCCCAAGGTACATGCTTTACACACTTTATTATTTTTAAATTTCTAATGTGGTAACCCTCTGACTAATTCTTTCATTTCAAGTTTTTCTAAGAGGCTCATGCTAGCATGTCCAAGTCTTCTATGCCATAAAAATGCCTCTTCGTCAGTGGCTACCAAACATCTAGAAAGATTTAGATTATCAAACGAAAGTTAGTAAACATTTCCTTTTCTTTTTCCCATAAAAACAATGTCATTAGAGATTTTATCAATGATTTTGCAAGTATCACTATCAAAAACCACATTCATACCTTTGTCACATAGCTGGCTAATATAAATGAGATTGTGGCGCAAATTATCAACGTATAAAACATTAGTCAAGGAAAAAATATCATTACCTACTTCACCTTTACCAATAATCTTACACTTGCTATTGTCCCCCATGATCACATTTCCACCTTTAAAATTCTCTAGGCTAAGTAACTTCGATTTGTCACCTGTCATATGTCTAGAATAACCTGAATCTAGAAACCATTCTTGTTGTTCCTTAGCCCGCCAACAGACCTACATAGAGAGAGAGGAGAATGACCTAGAGAAACTCTTAGGTCCAATGATATTAGTGACTGAAGCATTGTGAATAAACAGTCCCTTTGGAACCCAAACTTGTTTTGTCCTTTTATTCTTGTTCCAATAGACATGAAATTTGTTTGTAGAATTCTTAGGAACCCAAACTTGTATAAATTTTGTGTTCTTGTTCCTATAACTACAATTTTCAACATGATGTCCAATTATTTCACATCTAGCAGAGACACTCTTACCTATTGCATCATCATCAGCTTGTGTTTTTTCAAAACCTAGTCCTTTTCTGTTGTTAGCAAAAATTTGATTTCCCAATAACATGTTGAATGATTTTTCTCCTCTTGAAAAGTTATTCAGAGATTTCTCAAGATTTTTGACTTTGGTTTTTAGTGTTGTGTTTTCAGTGACAAAAGAGGTGCATCCTTTTTCCTAGTGTCAATGGTTTCCTTAAGACTCAAGTTTTCTTTTTCAAGATTCTCAAAGCTATTCTTAATTCTTGATAATTCTAAATCTAAAATTTTACATTTTTCACAGTCTAGATTTTGAATGTTTTCAAGTTCAGTTTCTAATCTAAAATTTTCACGAGCAAGTTCTCTCCTATCAGATTTCAGTTTTTCAATTTTAGATTCAAGAGTATCAACTACTTTAGTAAGATCAAGACACATAAAAACAAGATCTTTATAAGAATAGTCACCTACCTCACTAGATTCCTCTGAGCTTTCTTCTGAATCTGATTTTGCCACAAGACACAAGTTAGCCTCCTCTGAGCTATTATTCGAAACTTCCTCTCCTTCTTCATCATCCCAAGTCACTGCAAATGCGTTCTTCTTCTTTTTCTTTCCTTTTTTGTTTTTGAGAAGTGGGCATTGTTGTTTGAAGTGGCCAGGCTTGTTGCAGTTAAAGCACGTCGATTCATTATCGGAATTGTCAGAATCTTTTGACCTATTACCGCTTGTTTTCTTCTTGCGTGGCTTGAATCTTGACCATTTTCGAAGTTTATTGACAGCCATTGCAAGCTCTTCAATTGGATCTTCTTCTTCTTCATCGCTCTCTTCTTTGCTCTTTAAGGCAATCGTCTTCTTCTTTGATTCGGAGTTGTTGCGTTCGTCCTTTGCTTTTAGCTCAAGCTCATATGTCATCAAGTTGTCGATCAACTCCTCCATGCTTAGTTTACTCAGATCTTTTGATTCTTGTATTGCCGTAACTTTTGCCTCGAAGTTCATTGGTAAGACTCGTAGCATCTTCCTCACAAGCTCTACCTCAGTGAATACCTTCCCAAGTGCTCTAGTGTTGTACACCAAAGTTGAAAGGCGTCCAAACATGTCCTTTATGCTCCCGCCTTTGTCCATCACAAAGTTCTCGTATTCATTGCTGAATAGGGCTAGACGAGACTCCTTGACTTGAGAAGTTCCTTCATGTGTCACCTCCAAGGTGTGCCAAATTTCCTGTTCAGTTTTACAATGAAAAATTCTATTAAATTCATTCTTATCAAGAGCACAAATCAAAGCATTCATGGCTTTAGCATTTGTAGTTTTTAATTTTTTATCGTTAGCATCCCACCTATCCTTAGGTTTAGGAATCTCAGTATCACCAACGGTTATAGTGGGAGATTTATAGCCTGTTTCAATAATGTCCCAAACATCATAATCAACAGAACTAAGATAAATACTCGTCCTAACTTTCCAATAAGCATAATCATTCCCATTAAACATGGGTGGCCTAGCAATAGATTGCCCCTCAGAAAAAGCATTATTTGGTGGATTCATGACTCTAGAGTTAAAAATACCTTGCTCTGATACCACTTGTAGGATCTAGATTAACCCTGGGGGGGTGAATAGGGTTATAGCAAATTTTCTCGACTTAAACACAGAAACAAACTGCAAAAATAAATATGCTGAAAAGTAAATCACACACAAAATTTACCCAGCTTCGGCAACCCCTGCCTACTGCTGCATTCCCAGATTTCTATTAGAATTAAACAGTTTTCCGCTTACAAACACTCTAATAGACTCGCACACCCTGCTACCGCCTATAGAGTTTTGCAAACTCGCACACCCTGCTCACTAAACTAATTCTAACTAGACAATCTGACACTACCTACAACCTAGGTGGTGATTTACCAAGGTCTGACAACCTTAAAAAAGGAATTTAAATTTAAAAAAAAATAAAAACAAATTTAAAACAAATTAAAACCCAATAAACTAAAACCCTCTTAACAAAGCCTCTTTCATAAAACATGGCCGGCCCACTATTGTTTCTTTAACCCGATCCTTCTTTGTGACTCGTGAAAAAATGTCGGCTCTGTTGATTTGGGTCTTTTGTTCCCTTGCGAAAATTAGGGCTTCGTTTCTTCGTTCGATCTAGCGCCTTGCTCTGTCGATCGATGGCTCTTTTGAATTGCACTCGGCTGCTTCTCATGATCACTCTGTGAACTTAGGGTTTTTGATGTAAACGGCTTGGTTGCTTTGAGATGCTTTAATTCGAATTCTCTCTGGTATGTGATTTTATCCTTTTGTTATCTGTATAGATTGCTTGAATTCGGTTTTCTTCTTTGTGCCGATGATGATGGTGGTGTTTGGTATTTATGTGGATTTCTAGACACTTGTATTTGCTCGTATCAATTCGATACTTTCCAAAAAAAATTCTTTCCTGAATTTTTTTTCGCCTTGATACTCACGGCCTTGATTTTGTAGCGTTCGATTTTTACTTGAGACATACGGCAGAACCTTTCCTCTTTTGATTTTTGACTTTATCAAAGTTACGCAGATACATACTTGACTTTTGCCTTAGTAATCACGTTGTTTTACTTTGATATTTTCGGCAATTTCCATTTTTATACATACTTGATTTCAATCCACGATTCTGCACTATCTTCGGCCATCACTGTTTTTACTGTTCTCACATGTACATGCTTCATATCATACTTCCATGTGATTTCGATTACACTGTGTATTATGTTGATTTTATTTGCATGTTGCTATTCTCTGTTGCACTTGCTCATTTGCACTGCTTCATGATGTTGTATTCGTCCATATACTTGTAGTTGTGTAGTTCTTCTGCCTTAACATGTGCACAGAGTTGTTTGCTATCATTAACACTTCCATGTATCACTTGATTGACTCAAGTATTCGACATTGCCATGATATTCACTGTTTGCATTGTAGTTTGCATTGGTTTCACTGGTGCATTCTTACTTTGGTTTCATGATGTACTTGCTGCCTGGATTGATTCTGTCCACTTCATGTTGTTGACTGCATTACTGCTGTCTCATTTACTTGTGGTCTTCACTGAGTTTGTTGTTGCATTCATTTCATGTTTGCATTGTCATATTGTTGTCAGATACTTAGAACTGTTAAGAACAGTTCGACTTCGACTTGGTCTTTGGGCATTGCATTACTTCATGTATGTTGAGCTCTGGTCATTTGCACTTGCACTTGATATTGTAGTTTCTGGCCTTGTACCTGTAGTTGTAACTGGACATGTTGCATACTCTCTGATTGTTTGCAGCATTATGTTGTTACCAGTTTGCCTTGTACTGTCCACTGCCCTTGTGTTGCTCACCATTTTGCATACATTTTTTTTTGCTTTCATGTTCTTGCAGTTGCTATGCCTTTCAAATAAATGCTTCACTTGATATATATATATATATATATATATATATATATATGCATTTGCCACTATGTTGCATTGAGCTTCACCACTCTTGTATCATTGGTGTCTGCACTGTGTTGCATTACCATCATTGCTACCTGGTCGACTTGATTCACTGCACATATGATCTTGATGGCATTTCTTTGAGGTCTTGCACTGTGCATATGAATTTCTGGTTGGTCTGCATTTTTCGATTGTTGCTGTCCTATATATGATGTTTGAAACCGTTGCAGTCGCTATGCAGTTGAGTTGTTGTTTGGACATTTGTGTTCTGGTCATTAGTGCTCTGGTGCATTTTGCTCGAGCCACTTGCATTTGTTTGCTGTCATGTTAGTTCGAATTGCACTTTCTCTACTTGTAGTCTCTGGTACTTTTGTTGGCTGCGTACACGAGTTTGCGAGGCAGTGCACATGTGTATGAATGTACACGTGTGTATTGCAGCCACTTACGTTTACCTGTCCCTGATAGGAATACAAGTGTATATATCTATGTGCACGACTTTGTGTTTGGTGAATTCAAATGTAAATGATGACACACAACCCAAATAACCAAGGCACCAATAAAAACAAATTTATATTTTTGCACACTCAATTTTGTTTATCTTCGGATTACTGCTGTAGTTGCTAATTATACAGGTACACAGGAGACAGGACTAGAACTGCAGCTGGACAATGCAGATAGATGCAGATTTATGATTTTGTACACTGTTGTGTGTTATAGTGAGAGAAAATATGAATATGAAATGTATAAACATGTATATGTATATAGAGAGAGTTGAAATCTTTGTTAAATATTATATTGAATAAAAATACTGATTGAATTATATAAATTCTGTGCAATAGTATACTGATTGAATTATATAATTTCTGTGTAATAGTATTTTTATTCAATATGATTATTTATGTATATATGTATATAGTACAATCTGCAAACACATATTGATATATGTATGTTTGTTATCATCAAACAAAAATTCACATCAAACACATATGATACAACTACAACTGTCGACTCAGGAAGTTACATATACAAGTACATTATCGACTAATATACATGAATACATATCAACCTATACTATGACACGACAACTCCAAAAGATATGAAAAGTCTTCATAGCTCAAGCAGCAACCCAAAGCTAAAAAATCAACAACCTGAAATAACTCGGGTCCGACCCGAGTATTACATTCAAAAGAAAATAATACCCGGCTCAGTCTAATTCAAACTCAGTTATTAATGTATAGAAGCAATAATAGTTAAATAACGAATAGATGACAGTCACAATAAATCTCGTCTATCCAATCACTTAATAAGGAAATCAGATAACGGTAAAAATACGATTTCAAATCATTGAATTGGCAACACGAATCAATTCAAATCAAAGATAATTTATAAATATTGAATTGGACAAAGAAAACAATCTAGTAATTGAAAACATCAATTAAAACGTCAACTCGGGTAGGGCTGCAGTATACGCACGCGTGTACTTCCTCGCCACTACAACATAGGGAATACGCAAAAGATCCATAAATCAAAAGCAATTAGAATATCAATAAAAGCAATGTCGTGTGGCTGCAGTACAGGCTTGCATGCACTGCCTTGCCACCCTAGTGATGATGTACACAAAAGATCAACGAACCAAAATCAATGAAGATTCAAATATCAATGCCACGGCCTCAGTGGTCAAAGTAGACAGACAAGGAGATAATTTAGAAAACATCAAATTAAACCAAATCTGAATTGAATACACAAAACAATTCAAGTAATTAAAATATCAATTCATAATGTCGATACCGTGTGGCTGCAGTGCACGCACGCGTTCACGGCCTCGCCACAACAGCATATACAGAAATAGCAACAAGGCACAAAGGCCAATGCGCAAGAATTCACAGTCCAAACAAATGCAATAAGCAAGTGACAGTAGTGAAAAGCCTCAACAAAGTGAATATGCAATATGTACACAAATGAATGACGTAACAATCTGCACATGGACAAAATGAACCAGAGGTGCAGCAAGGAGGGCTCTGCATCACGAAAATGCAACAAAATGAAACTGCAGAGGTCAAGTCACTAATATCATGACTCAACTCAACTGCATGGCCAGTGCACAAGGCAGTGGTACAACATGAAGACCAGACAACATGGCTCCTATGGGAGTGCACATACGAACAGGTGAAGCAACAAATGACAACAAGTATGACAGGAATGCATACATACTCCAGAGATGAAACCCAAACAACGACATCAAGTGGCAGTTCAATTCAAAGAACAGCATAATATGAACCTGTGCACATATATACACAAGAAGCCTACAGGTAAAACCAGTGAAGCAGCTACACCCAAATGGAACAAGAGATAGTACAGCCTCGACATCAAAGAAGTAGGCCCAAAATACATGAAAACATCAGAATGAAGGTGAGAGCATCAACAATATGGCACCCCACACCCAACATTGAAAGACATAGAAAATCATTACCCAAAAGAGGCAACTGGCAATCACATGTATACATACACATGCTACTAGCAAGCAGCATGGAGATACAGAAGGAAACAGAGGTGGCAGTATGGAACTACTGACCAACAAAACACCAAAACAAAACATCAACAAATTTCAAATAAATATAGGCAGCAGCTCCGAATATAATGCAGCAGTGCATATATATATAACAAGCATACTGCACCCAAGATAAGTCAAAACAGCAAGGCACAACAACAATTTCTAGTGGACAGTGACAGTGCCGAGGTCATCAAAATCAAAGATATAAGGGCCCAAACCATTACACAAAAATGTAAAGCCAACGTCGAACAAAACAGCACAAAAAAACAATTTCAAGCTTAAATAGATAGTTCGAACAAAGCCACAAGACAGTGTCGAACCAATTGCACATGGCAGAAGGGAGTTTACAGTGCAAGTTTGCATGAGTTCAGAAAATAACAAAAGTAGGAGAATCACAAATAAACAAGGCCAAAGATGCACTGAGGTGGAACCACAACACAAGTGCGACAGATGTAAGGTGATGCACAAGCAGGAATATGAAGGCAAATATATACACTGCGGTGAGGCTTGTACATGTGTGGATAACAACTACAACTATTCATGAACACAACTAGGGATCAAATGCAGCTGAACTCTAGAATTGAACTAAAAATACAAATGTACAAGTACATGAACAACAAAGAACCCAGCTATGTAATGAAAATCATCGCAGACCAAAAATCATCAACATCGAACAAAATCAAACAATGCCGAGATAAATTGAATCACAATTCCAACGAACAGAATATAGGAATTCAAACCCTAATAAACCTGAGATTGAAGCAGATGTGATTGAAAAGAATCACTCACTTTTATTCGACGCATACTGAAGTAGCCGCGATCACTGAGAGGAATTGAAACATCGTCGCGTTCAATTTGGCGAGGCGGCGATCTCATGCTCGAAGCCCTAATCTGTACAAAGAGGAACGAACGAAAATTAACGAGGCCGCCATTTTCGTTTCTTTTATTTCGTATGCTAGAGTTTTTCGAACGAATGGGAAAAATAAAAAGGGGGGAGCGGTTTTCCTTTGTTTAGTTTAGAGTTTGCCACTGAAAATTGAACAAAGATAGGAACCGGGTTATCTACACTAGATAATTATCATGGCACAAAGATAAGACGTGGGCCAAAAATCTCGTTTACAGCACGCGTAACGCTTAAACAAATTTTTGAAAAGAATATCGACCGATAAAAATTCCAAACAGTAATAAGCTATCGCCATTAATCATTTAACGATGATCATAAATTGGTGAAAAAATCTCGGGTTGTTACACGTGCATATGAAGAGAAGCAACCTAATCCCTAGCCTACGCTTCAAGTCGAGCTCGCGCGATGCTTGCTGCGATTTATTAAATCGCTGCTTTCTCCCTTTTTTCTTTCTTTTTTAAAAACAAACTGCTTTCCTTCGAGAGGAAGAAGGAAATGCGTGCTTAAGAGAGAAGGAGGCAACTGAAGTACACAACTAGGTCAGCGTACAAAACTAGGGTGACTCTCTATTTTGAAACATCTCGCCTTTTTGGAAGGTTAAATCGATGATAAACCACACACGTCAGACTTAAACCATACAAAATGGTGGATTGTTATTAAGGTGAATAAGAAAAGGTAGAGAAAGAAAAAACAAACAGAATCTTGCAGCGGAATGACAAAATATAATAATCAAATAACAGTTCATGAAGCTGTTTATAAAGCATTAGATTACACTAATACAATACAAAATCAGAGTTACACATATCAGAGATAATTAAATAATGCAGCGGAACAGTATGAATGCAGTGGAATAATTATATATTAAATAGTAGTGGCACAAATCTTCGTCTTCGTCCTCCATAATAAGTCTTCAAATCCTGAAATGCTTAGGCTGACCCGAGCGAATTGAATAGACAAAACACTCAAGTCAAAACTAAATGATCTTAAGTAAGTTAATCAACGGTAAATATGTGTGTGACGGCATCAGAGATGTTTGTAGATTTTTGACATCTCTTATCCATTGTCTAACGTGAGTGCAGTAACTTAAAATATGTTTGGGATTCACAACTCCTAAGGATCCGTTAAACAATCTACTATATAGTAATACATGTTATTATAATTGTGTCTACAGCAAAGTATTAAAATAGCATTAAGGCATTATATTTTTCCCCTTAACACATTTTATTTATTCCCATAGTCTATACAGTACCGTAATCCCGCCCGTACTGGACGCCGTCAGAGGGCACTCCATAGGTATGGTACAAAACAAACTCGTAGAAGGCACACTAGGGTAGGTGACACGACACAATTAGGTAATGCCTGGGTAGATATACCAATTACACTTTCGTACTGATGGTAACGCATAGCAGCTACTATCGCCCACCTTGGAACACACTCCTGAGAAAAATCGCGGGTAACCACCAAATAATCAAAAGTCATAATATAATATCGATGGAGTGTGCTCGATTGGAGGAATGACCTCACTTGGCCCGTCAATTATTCCTGTTTTAGTCACCTTATGCCAACTCACGGGTGTCGAGTCCACATATATACCTCATATAGGATCGTCACCACCATCCTACTTCATTCTCCACTGCGTACACAATTGTTAAAGTGGTTTTTGGTATTGGCAGAGAGTATGACAATATTCGATCCCGGTTTCTTTAACAACCAATCGCTTATTACACACCAGATGGTTCTTTTATATTCCAAAAGTCAATTCACAATTTGTACCAAAATATCATATTCTCAAAACTGTCACTTTCGAAATTATATTTACCTTCAAATCATATTCACTTTCAAAATCATATTGTTTCCAAAAATCATAATTTCTTCCAAAATCGTACTTCCAAAATAGGTTCAATCCTTGCTTCAAAATCGCCATATCCAATTAGTTAACATTTAAATCTCAACTTAGGTTATAACTTCATTAACCATATTCACTTTAAAATCGAGAATTTGAATATAACCCATCCATTTTACTTAGTTTGGATTTAGAAGAAAATAGTCTTAAATAGTTATAAATAGTTTGAATAAATTTTCAATAGTCAAAAAACTCTAAATAGTAAACATAGATTTAAAATAGTTAAATAGATTTAAAACAGATTAAATAAAATTAAAATAGATTAAATAGCTTTAAAATAGATTAATTAAATTTAATATAAGTTAAAATGGTTTAATTAGTTTTAAAATAATTTAAATGGTTTAAAATAGGTTAAATTGATTTAATATAGTTAATATAGGTTAAAAGAGTTTATAAATCTGAACGGCTGAGGTTCGTTCTGAATTTTTGGACAAAAAATGTATCGAATTGAAAGACGAATTGCTGCGGAAGATTACTCTCATCGAAAGCTTCGAAATGATATATAATTCGATAAGGTTTGGAGGAGTTTGATTTTTTTAATTTGGTTTTGAAATTGAATTTAAGGTTTGGGAATTAGGTTTTTGTCCGCCATTGGAATGAGGAGCTAAAAAGAGATGTACATACAGACAATAGAAATAAAAAAATAACCTAGGGTTTATAACGAGCTATTTATAGACAGGTCTGAACATATAAAATTCGATTTGGGTTGGAACGATAAACGACCCAAAATACCCGTTCTGCCTCCGTAATGAAAATAGGTCATCCCATATATGAAAATGGATGTTTTCAACATTTTTAAACTCAATGGAACAGGTTTCATGCCTTAATTTCATCGTACAAAGAAGTTATGATAAAATCAGCTTATTTCAAACCGATTTCAATTAATTTTAATTAAATTGATTTCTTGGCGTTTCGAGTCCGTATGATCAAACGACAAGTCCGATCGCTACGAAACTTGTAATCTTTCAATAATGCATCATTGCGGATCCGATGAAACTGGTTTCGTTGAAATCCGAGTTAGTTGCCAAAATGGCTATATTGACGTTAATTAAATAAATTAATAATAAATAAATTAAATCTCTTTTTCAATTCAAAGTTAATAAATCACAATTTCTATCATTTTGGCTTACCTAGTATTCTATGATCATCTTTAACAAATTTGTCTATAATTTCAATGTTAATTATCTTATCGATTGTAGTGTTTAATTCCAATTGTAATTGATTCCAATTATTTATGATTAATTCCAGTAAATCAATTTGTTTCAATTTCAATCTTTTTATTAAATCCGTTACTACTCTATAAACCTAGTTAACCTTTGTTTTACCTTTCATTACCATAATAGACTCCAATTTCCATCTCTAGTTTGTACTAACTATCATATTTCCATTTTATTGTATTTTGTTAATTTTATTAAAATTTAAAATCCCAATAAATCAAATTGTCTTTGTTTCACTTTTTTATCTCCATTAATTTGCCTTGTAAATCAATTTAACAATTTCTAAACATTGTATCCGTTTCGCATTAATGTAACATTTATTTAAAATTGATTTCCAATTTAAATTTTACAGACTAAATAAAATAGATAACACATAATTGTTGTTACCCTTTCGCTTTTAATCACACTTATAAGGGTTTATTATTTATAACCAAATATTGTAATTACTTACATAATATTGATTTTATTCAATCACCATTTATTATGCTATTTCATACATTATTCAATATCTACATTTGTTTTCATATATTCAATTTATAACCAAGTATTACCTTTACACTATTTCATTTTAGTATATATTTCATTATTAAATTACAAATTTTTATTTCTTTCACTATTTAATCACATTAAATTAACTATTCTAATTATCGAAATTTAAGGGTCGTTACACTCTCCCCCACTCAAAACTTTTCATCTCTAAAAAGGAAAAAGGAGGGAAAAGAAGAAATTAAATAGTCACTATCTTATTTAAAATATAGAGTTTATAAACAATCAATTCAAAAAAAATTAAAAAATCTAAATAGAATATATCAATTTATGACAATTAAATCTTTTTATATTCTTTTTATATTAAAGTAAATAAAAGTTGGGAAGACTTTTCATAAAAATTTCTAAGTCCATAATTTTCGAAAAATTTCGGCAGAGTCTCCTTTGTACGGAGAGGCTCGGGAGAAATTATAATATCAGATATAATAATATATAACATAAGTTATCAAATAATATATCCCAACAGCGGGAAAACAATATAATATCGCTAGAAAACCATAATCCAAGAATGTACCTATTTGTCGGGCAACTAACGCTTATTTTATGAAACCAAAACCAGTAACAATTGCTTCTATAAACCTGCATTTCACTTATATAATCCAAAACGAGTTAATAGTTATATAAAATGAAATATTTAACGTTCTTTCAACCACTAAGAAACAAATCAATACAAACAACAATCACTTGCAATCACAGCATACAATCATCCTTGTTATCCCGCCTTTTACAAGGTCGTGATACGAAAAGATTAACCGAGAACCAAAGACAGTTCATCCCGAAGATTGGTTGTATGCAGGCTCGCTGTGAATATCGACAAATTTTTTCCGGGTCCAAATCAAGCTAGAATTGACATGACACAACAAGCAAAGCCGTAGAAGCCAGTGCTCCAAATTTCAGGTCAATCCGAGTTCGTATGCTCAAGTTATGATCGACGAAAATTGAAGGAGATAACCCCATTTTCGTATCCATCACTGAACCTCAGTTCAAATCCATCTGAGAGCCTCAGTTCGTATCGATCGACTGTAGCATACTTCGCATTGATCAGCCTTGTTCGTATACATCGGCAAGCGTCTATTCGAATCCATCGAAGGGAGAACTATTCGTATCCATCAGGCGCGCACTGCTCGTATCCATCAGGGGAAAATGCATCATTCATATCGATCTATTTGACTTTATCATCCAACACCTCCATTTCGAATCGATCGACTGTTGTTTTATTCGTATCCACCGAAGATGGCCTTGTTTGTATCCACCAAAAAGCAAGCCCACTTCGAATCGATCGGTTGCGGCCCATTTTCATATCCAATACCCATCGATACAAACATGATAAAGCAACCGACCGATACGAACAAATTCATGATACCCGATACAAACAAAATAGCTTCAATCGACTCAAATATGCACAATTCAAATCGATACGAATGTGGCGTGAATGTTGGGGAGACTCGATCAACTCGGCATAAGAAGTGGATCGATCCGAAGAGTGCGAGCCACGTCATCACCTGGACACGTGCAACGATCGATTCGAATGGATCGATTCAAAGCTATCGATGCGAACCAAACAGCCCACCAAAGAACCCAACCTTGCATCGATCATATCTCACAATCGACAAGTCCAAATGCTATGAAATTTTCACAGAAGCTTACGCACAAGCTAAGGAAGGTCCATGCCAAATTTCGACTCGATTGGACCAAATCTTGATCGATACAAAATTGGTTCGTGTCGTTCATTGATCGAGTCGAAACTTCATGGGATCGATCGCGTGGGCCCCCTCACATGCCAGAAGAAGTCTCCCAAAATTTGAGCGAGATATCAGCCTCCTATGCCTATAAACAGGGCCCTATGTTCTACAGAAGAGGGATCTTTTTGGCTTCCCAACATCAAGACCCTGCCGAATTCAACTTTGCCCTGTTGTGGTACTCGAGTTTTAAAGCTATAATCCGCTGTAATCTGCTGTAATCAATTGTAATCATCAAGTGAATATCAATAAAGTTATCAAATTTCAAAGTGGATATAGGCCGGATTGCCGAATCACTGTAAATTCTGCGTTCCTTATTGCTTTCATCTGAATTTCCAGAGTGTTCTTCATTTTTAATTTTCTACGTACTTGTTATCTATAATCTATGATTGTGAACTGGTGCTTTTATGTATGATTGGGTGGTTGTGACCAATTTTGACACAAATAATCCTATTAAATCAAAACAAACCAATTATCCATCCATATCAACAAAAACCAATAGTTTGTTCAGGTTAAGACACTTTTAATCACATAGAATGTCAAATAACTACTAAGTATACCATTTACTCAACAGTCTTAGATGAAACTCAATAGATTATTCATACATCTTGAACAATTAGAAGTATCCCATCCCAAACAACCCATAAACCAAAACAAACAATGATTTACAATGTACTTGAGTTATTCTTATTAAATTTCTATCACAACATTTACAGTTTTTTTTATTCATACAAGGATTATTTCTTTAACTTACATTTATCTCCTACCAATATTTTATTTTCATTCATCCATTTAGTGTTTATTTCATTTATTTTCATTTGTTACTTACAAAAATTCATCATCATTTATTCATATCATGTCAATTTCTTTTTATTGCATTACATGCGTTCATTCATTACTTAATTTCATTTATTTACATTCATTTATTTATAGTATTCATGTTCAGTTCAACTACTTAGCATATTAATTCATTAACTTAAGTTTATAATACTTACTTACAATACTTACATTCTACCACATTTTATTATAGTAACATTTCAATTATAACTTAGGTTTATAACAACTATAACATCAAATTCTTATTTATAAAGATTTTCCATTACATAATCATTTAACATTTCAACTTTTATAATTGGTATATATATGTGTGTGTGTATATATATGTCTTTAAGAATGTAATTTAAAGTCACACAAGTTTATTTCATTTCATTTAATTAGTTTAATGTTCAATAATCATATCCTTTGTTTTATATGTTACAAATTTCAACTTTCTTGTATTTTCATTTATAACCTAGCATTTAATCTCTTATTTCATTTAGAGGTTCCAATAATTAAATAATTAAAATTTTATTCCATCACAATAATTAAAATCTCTAATTTATAGAAATTTAAGAACTAAATGTCGGGTTCCGCTTCAAATCATTTAAAATATTAGATGGATGTATATACTCATAACTTATATATCCAATTATATTTAAAGAAATTTGAAATTTATATTTGTTTATCAAAATAAATCTACAGTACAACTACTACAACAGCTTTCCCACTTTGAAACTCGAAAATGAATGTTGATGATGCATGCACTCATCATCGAAATTATTTCTTAACGACAGAGAGTGGAGTACAGAACTTATTTCTTTCCAAAATTTCTTTAAAACAATTCTTTCAAATTATATTGAAATATTTATATTACAAAATACTTTTAAATAATATTATTATTCCAAATTTACTTGAAAGAAATTAAAAATCCCTGAACTTCAGTTCTAAGATTTCCTATTTATTCTCATTTTATTTGTAAATTTTAGATTACAACTAATATTTATAAATTTCACTACCTAACAACCAATATATTACAACCAAATATTTCCTTATATAAAATTATAACTTTATAGACAAAAATATATAATAGGAAAAATTATATCATTTAGCTATATTTCAAAACAAATATTGTGTCGGTTTGTTCTATTAATTGTTTAGAAATCCCTATTGATGTCATAGCATCCTATGCACCCGCCATAATTTATAAATACAAAACGGAACAAATTAACACAATATAAAAAACCTTTTATAACACTAACAAATATGCTCTCTCATATATATACACTCAGAGACTCATAATAGGGTATTACTACTCTATTAGTAAAGAGTCAGACCCCATAAAGCTAAGGTTTTCGCTAAACCAAACCTTTGATACCAACTGTAACATCCCGCCTTTTTGGACAGTTTAAATCGATGATAAACCACACACATCAGACTCAAACCATACAGAAGGGCAGATTGTTATTGGGGTGAATAAAAAAAGTAGAGAAAGAAAAAACAAACAGAATCTTGCAGCTGAATGACAAAATATAATAATCAAATAATAGTTCATGAAGCTGTTTACAAAACATTTGATTGTACTAATTCAATGCAAAATCAGAGTTACACATATTAAACAAAAGTAAATAATGCAGCGGAACAACGTGAATGCAATGGAATAATAATATAGTAAATAGTAGTGGTACAAATCTTCGTCTTCGTCCTCCAGAATAAGTCTTCAAATCCTGAAATGCTCAGGCTGACACGAGCGAATTGAAAAGACAAAACACTTGAGTCAGAACTAAAAGATATTATGTAAGTTAAATCAACGGTAAATATGTGTGTGACAGCATCAGAGATGTTTACAGGTTTTTGACATCTCTTAACTAGTGTCTAACGTGAGTGTAGTAACTTAAAAGATGTTCGGGATTCACATCTCCTTAGGACCCGTTAGACTATCTACTATGTAGTAATATATGTTATTATAATAGTGTCTACAGTAAAGTAAAGTATTAAAATAGCATTAAGGAGTTACATTTTCCCCCTTAACACATCTTATATATTCCCATAGTTTATACAGTACCGTAATCTCGCCCATACTAGATGCCGTCAGAGGGCACTCCATAGGTATGGTGCAAAACAAACTTGTAGAAGGCGCGCTAGGTTAGGTGACACGACACAACTAGGCAATGCCAGGATAGATATACAATTTACACTTCTGGACTAATGGTAACGCATAGCAGCTGCTACCGCCCACCTCGGAACACACTCGTGAAAAAAATCGCGGGTAGCCACCAGATAAATCAAAAGTCAGAATATAGTACCGATGGTGTGTGCCCGATCGAAGGAATGACGTCACCTGGCCCGTAAATTGCTCCTGTTTTAGCCACCTTATGCCAATTCACGAGAGTCGGTTCCACTTCATATAGGATCGTCGCCACCATCCAACTTCATTCTCCACCGTGTACACAGTTGTCAAAGTGGTTTTCGGTATTGGCAGAGAGTATGACAATATCTGATCCCGGTCTCTTTAACAACCAATCGCTTATAACACACCGGATAGTTCTTTTATATTTCAAAAGTCAATTTTCAATTTGTATCAAAATATCATATTCTCAAAACCATCACTCTCGAAATTATATTCCCCTTCAAATCATATTCACTTTCAAAATCATATCGTTTCCAAAAATCATAATTTCTTCCAAATCGTATTTCCAAAATAGGTTCAATCCTTACTTCAAAATCATCATATCCCATTAGTTAACATTTAAATCCCAACTTATGTTATAACATCATTAATCATATTCACTTTAAAATCGAGAATTTGAATATAACCCATCCATTTTACTTAGCATGGAATTTAGATGAAAATAGTCTTAAATAGTTGTAAATAATTTGAATAAATTTTCAATAGTCAAAATATTCTAGAATAGTAAATACAGATTTAAAATAGTTAAACAGATTTAAAATAGATTAAATAAAATTAAAATAGATTAAATAGCTTTAAAATAGATTTATTAGATTTAATATAAGATAAAATGGTTTAATTAGTTTTAAAATAATTTAAATTGTTTAAAATAGATTAAATTGATTTAATATAATTAATATAGGTTAAAATAGTATATAAATCTGAAAATCTTAAAATTTAGAATCTTAAAAACAATATAATTTAAAATAGTTTATATTTGAAAACATCAATTTGGAATTTATATCAACTTAAAGCAGTTTATTTCATTTCAGCAAAATCAAACCATTTTAATTTAATTTCTTAAAACAATTCCTTTTAAGACAATTCACATTTCAACATAAAACTTGATTTTCCAAAAATACATCAATTTATACAAATCAAATTTTTCTTCAAAATATCATTTAATTCCCTTCAAAAATTTAGGATTTTAAAATCATTTGATTTAACCAATCCGGTGTTCGTATATAATTTTCTACCCTAGGGTCAAGTGATACAGATATTTATCTTTCAATACACAATTTGAAATTTTACGGTTATATATCATTTCAAACCACAATATGGAATTAAATAAAATCCATAAAATCACTCGAGTCTATAATTTCAACCCATAACGATTTTTTCTTAATCTATAGATCATTCGGGTATGTATCATTTCAACCCATAGTGGACTTGCAGTTTATAATGATATAAAATACAACATCCATTCATCCAATATCAACAATCAATATCCATCACAATCATCATCCAAATAATCAATAAATATCGATATAGAATTAATAATCCTTAACAGGTATTTAATAGGCAGTTTATATTCAGTAATCAATTAAATAATGATTTAATTCAAATAAATTCAAATTGACTAAGATGATGATTCAAAATGTAGCAAAAAGTCATAAGTGAATTCCTAATCACATCATAAAATTTAATTTAACAAATATAAGAAATTTTAGAAGTTGTGAGTGGGTTAAAACACTCACCTTTGAATTTGACCAGAAATACGTGCCGCCACGATCAACTTCCCTCCGATCAGCAACCGCTGAAAGCATCCCAACGGAGAAAACTGAGGTAGTTGCCAGTATGGCTGTATTCACGTTAATTAAATAAATTAATGTTAAATAAATTAAATCGCTTTTTCAATTCAAAGTTAATAAATCACAATTTCTATCATTTTGGCTTACCTAATAATTTGTGATCCTCTATAACAAATTTCTATATCAATTCAATGTTAATTATCTTATCGATTGCAGTGTGTAATTCCAATTGTAATTGATTCCAATTATTTATAATTAATTCCAGTAAATCTATTTGATTTAATTTCAATCTTTTTATTGAATCCATTACTACTCTATAAACCTATTTAACCTTTGTTTTACCTTTCATTACCTTAATATACTCCAATTTCCATCTTTACTTTGTATTAACTATCATATTTCCGTTTTATTGTATTTTTGTCCATTTTATTAAAATTTAAAATCCCAACAAATCAATTTGTCTTTGTTTCACTCTTTTATCTCCCTTAATTTGCCTTGTGAACCAATTTAACAATTTCTAAACATTTTATTGCATTTCACATTAATGTAACGTTTATTTACATTTATTTAAAATTGATTTCCAATTTAAATTTTACAGACTAAATAAAATAGGCAACACATAATTGTTGTTACCCTTTTACTTTTCATCACACTTGTAAGGGTGTATTATTTACAATCAAATATTATAATTACTTACATAATATTGATTTTATTCAGTCACCATTTATTATGCAATTTCATACATTAATTCAATGTCTACATTTGTTTTCATATATTCAATTTATAACCAAGTATAACCTTTACACTATTTCATTTTAGTATATATTTCATGATTAAATTACAAATTTTTATTTCTTTCACTATTTAATCACAAAATCTCATTAAATTAACTATTTTAATTGTCGAAATTTACGGGTCGTTACATGTTTTGACTTTGATTTTATTTAATTTAATATTACAAATATCTCGTATATGCCATCTTAAAATCCCGAACCCCTATCGAGGTATGCCGCCTGGTGTTCCTAATATTATACCCCTACTTCCAACGCAATGGAACAAGTCTTGGGACCTAATTCGATCGATCTTATGTGGAAGATAGCTTTTTAAATCGACTATTTAAATTAAATTCAATTAAATTATTTCTAGGCGTTTTCAGATCGCACAACCAAACGGTGAATCCAAACGCAATAAAATTTGAAATCCGATAATAATACACTATTACAGATCCAATGGAACTAGTTTCGTCGAATTCTGAGATTATGCCTCGGATCACTATTTTAAATCGACGATTTTCATAAATTGACGAAATCACTTGAAATTCCAGTTTTAAAAACTTATTTACTCAATTCTAATTCAAACAGAACTTATATCAATATTAGAAATCGTTTCGATTCATATTGAACTCAAATTCCAATTATTTGCACTATTTGTATTACAATAATCATTATATTTGAAATCTTAAATTCATTCAACAATTTGAACTGAAATCTTTATATTCGAAATCACTTATGTTCCAAATCCAACATTTGAAACCATTTAGATATTCAAAATCAAACGACGAAAAATCCGATCGTTACACAATATGCGTAGAATAACTTTTAATTTTCAAAAGGTCAAATTTCAGGTTTTACATATGCATAATGCCCATCATTAAAAGATCATAAGTATTTTTTTAAACGGTGAAAATGGTTCATCAATCCAATTTCTTCACAAAAGATTATTACATTTTGAATACTAAATTTTTTTTAAAAAAATGTGTGAAGTATTAAAATGGGTGCAAGGATAGCTCTGGATGATGAAGTTAGCGAATGTGCGAGGACTTGTGATTTACAAATCAAACATCGAGGATAACCATCACATCTATTAAGATCGATATTATAGAACAACATGTCCAAGTCCCTCAAAAAATATTAACATAATTGCTAATTACTAGTAATATTCATAATACAAGTTTTACTCCTGTTTAAATAATAACACTTATTTAAATAAACATAAATGAAAAACTATAATAACATTATCTAATAAAATACAATAATCATTCGTTAGTGTTTTCACTTTATAAAAATGTAATCAAATAAGCTCATTTATTAATAATTCTACAATAAACAGTTATATTTTAATATGGTCTCGTCTTGTTAAGTGATTATTCCATGTTACCTTATTTATTTAAATAAAAGAGGGTAATTTACATTTACTTTTATGAATCCAATATTTTTTAATCTCTAATGTCAAAATAGTATATTCATTTATTGGTAGTACATTACATTGCAATGCACTTATATAATTTCCTTTATATATAGAAGGTTTCAAATTTGTATAGTAATAGACCTGCATTTATTAATATTGTTTTAAATTTCAAAAATTGTTCCAAGATAACTTATTTATTTATATCAAATTTGACTAATAATATTTTTTTAGTCATGGTGGCATCGAACACAGTAGGAAAGTACTATGTAGTCAACGTTACGCTACTTATGTTTTTATAGTAAAAGAAAACCAATCACACACCATTTACGTAGAATAATTTTGAATTTCCGAAAGGTTGAAATTTTGGCTTTATATGGCGACCCGACTTCCTATCTCCAGAAAGTCGCATCACTAATGAAGAAAGAAAGGGATAGAAGAAGAAAAGATAAGAAAAGAAGAAACACAACAACATCAGAGAACTCACAGCGGAATGAATGAAATATAATATATCACATAAAATATTACATAGTATCATATACGTCAGAGTACACAACTTATACATCACATATTAGACATTTATAAACATCCGTCTAACCATACAACTCAAGTACACAAGATACAGACACAATACAAACACAGCGGAACCATAATATATCTACATGTGGAAGCCTCCTGCTCCGTATCTCCTTCAGAATTCGTCAAGCTAACCTGAATCACTTGACTACTCATACATAATATGAGTACCCAAGAGTTTAATAAAATAGAAAATAAACACTCGGGTCAGACATGGGTCTGGTGTGAGTAAACGATTTAAAATTGCTTAACTTTAGAAAAACCTTTGAAAGAAAAGGTATCACGTAAGACTTCCCACACTTAAACATGGAAAAGTTTTTACCTTACGCTAACCAAAACATTTGATAGGAAATCCAGTGATATTATAATAGTGTCTAGGGTTTTCAAGTAAATAAGAAATAGCCGAAATTGGTACATTCATTAAATTCCAGCTACTAGCCACAAAAGTGGGTGATACAAACAAAACCGTAGGGTCTCGTAGGGGTTTCCATCAATGGCAGGGCTACTGGGGTACCGCCCGCCATAGTATGGAGCCTAGATCACCGTACCGAGGAGTACGTCCACTCCCCTACAACACAAGGCCGGAACCATTCCTTACTGATCAGTCCCGAACAAGACCACCCCGCAGTTGGCGCGACCAACCACATACTAAGCCGAAATAGAAAGGGACCTCTAGACAGGGGTAAATCTCACTCTCAAGTGGGGGCTACCCACGAAGCCTTGCTGCACCTCCCCTGTTTTAGCCATTCCCGGTTGATGAGGCTTGAGGCTGCGATTACCTTTATAGGGCACATCACTTAGAATGCTCATCGTCCGCCTGACGATGTGCTGAAAGCATTCAATCCATACAAGTTCGTTCCGGGTTCGAACGAAACCGAAGGCACTATCTTGTTGCACTCATTTTGGAATCACCCTGAGAGTCAACGACCATAGCGCTTGCACTCTAAATCAAGATCTCGAATCTATAAGTACTATTCCGTCAAACTCATTATGGAATCACCCACAGAGTTATACTGACATATAGTTCTTACACCTCTAGTCTTCACTTGCTCCACTTGGATTCACTACCTAACGTTTAATTGGAATCGATGTGGTTTTCGGATCCCAAATATGGAAATCCGATCCCAGTCTCACCGAAACCAAACTCCATTTTAATGTCCAAGTTGTTCTTAAGGGTTTTAAACAGTTAACTTATATTCAGGATGATATAAACAGATAAATGAATCACATTATCACAATAGATAAATCATATCAAACATTCATCTCACAAAGCAGCATAACATATATCAGAGATATCCAAATCATTCAGTAACACCCAATATCAAGCATCCAATATAAACCAGTCATCCAATATCAATCAATCAATATTAACCAATCATCCTTAAACAGAATTGATTAACTCTTAATCAATCGGATTATCTAAATCCTTCTTTGTTAATTTATTCCAAATAAATTAATCTTCTCTAAATAATCTTCCTTAATTAATCTTTCTTGATTAATTATCTTTAATTACATTCAAGTAATTGTCCTTAACCATATTCAGTAATTAACCTTTAATTACTATCATTAATTACAATAACTAATGATCCTACATTAACTAATTAACTATAATTAATTACATTAAACCTCAATTAATTACAATTGATTAATCATACTTTAATTAATTACTTTTATTAATCAACCTTGATTAATATTTTTAATCATATTAATTAATGATCCTTATTAATTAATAATCCTTTAATTAATTAAATAATTAACTTATATTAACCATCTCATTAATCTTAAACAGTAATTAACAATTTGTAATTACTTATCTTAATTAATTAACTTCTTAATTAATTATATTAATCCTTTGATTAATTAATCTAATTAATCTTTAATTACTTCATTAAGTAATTATTAAGAAATTAAACTAATAAATAATCCTTAATTAATTACTTTATTAATTAATTACATTTTAATTAATTACCTTTAGTAATTAATCTTAAATTAATCTCATCCATTAATTAATTAATTAACTAAATTTAACTAAGTAATTAGCCCTTAATTACTTCATAAGTAATTATCTTCTAATTACTTCATTAATAATCTTGATTACTTTCTTAAATAATTACTTAACAAGTAATTTATTCCATCATTAAATAATCCTTAATACTTTAATTAATTAATTAGTCCATAATTAATTAACTTTAAAAAAAATTAATCAATTCTTAGATTCATAACATCATGTGATTATCCCTTAATCACTACAACTAATTACTCCCATGAGTAATTCCCATTAATTACTTCCATAAGTAATTAACTTTCTTAATTACATTCAACAATTAGCCATTAATTACGTTATTAAGTAATTACACTTAATTAATCCATAATTAAGTGATTATTTAAAAATTAAATAAACAATTAACTAATTATATAAAATTAATTAAACAATTAATTAATTAACTTCTAATATTAAAGAAAATCTTCAATAAATTAAGAAAAACAAAAATCTTAATCAAACTTAACTTATTAACCAATCATATTAAATAAGTATTCTTCAGTTAATTATCCAAATAATTTAACCTTATTTATTTCCATAAATAAATTATTTGAATTATTTAAATCTTATTAATTCAAAGACAAATTATAAACTTGGTTTACAAAATCATAATAATAGTCTTACTTGGAGATAAATCATTTCCAAATTTAAACACTTTAAATTATCAAGTTTTAAACTAATTTATTTTCAATATAAATCGAAAATTTGTTATTAAAACATTACTTAAATCTTTAACTTTAAAACTTTGATTTAATAATTAAATTCAAGTTTCTCTTTTGAATTTGAATTTTAAAACTTAATTAAGATAATTATTTTTAAAATCAAACATCTTAAAACATTTTTAAATTTGAAATATAAATTAAATTTTCACTTTTAAATGTTTGATTTACTTTCACTTTAAAATAACAAGTTTAACTTTATGTTCGCTTCCTTTATATACTTGTTTTACAACCTAAACTTGGTTTCTTTACTTATTTTAAACAATGAGTATAATCTGCATTTTATCATTACACAGCTAAACCAAAACAAACTCGAGTTAACTTTGTAACTTACTATACACTGTACTAATCAAATTACAACAACCCAGAAACTCGAGTAAAACACCCAGTTGCCCCGAGCCTACCCTGAGACTCCACCAAGCAACCCCGCTTCGAGTCGATCACGCGAACATCACGATAGCTTCCCCGAGTTTCAACTCGTCTTCCCAACATGATTCCCAGTTCCACATTCCAGTGCACAAACAAAATCTCGTGCACGTGCAACCCATCAACTACGGTCGAATTTGGTCGCGACCATCGTCGTCGGCCACCCTAACGCTCCCGATCCCCAAACCAAACCCAGATTTGAGATTACTTCACCGAATCAAATTATGACCCCCAAGCTCAAAACTGCAGCACCAACTCGTCCCAAAATCCCTCCATGGCCATCGCCACGACGTCGTACAACCTTTGTCGTCCTCACCATCAATTGGCCATGCATCGCCGAACAATTCTCACCCCTCGCGACATAATCCGGTCCTCTATACACGATGCAAAAACTTCTACAGCCATGCCGAAAACGCAACCCCCTAAAACCCTAGTTTGATCAATTACGATCAAATTACTCATTGGAAAAATTCAAAAGTATTTCTCCCTTAATCTATAACATACATGCAAGCTTCGATCCAAGAATCAACTCAAATTATTAAGTAAATCATCTGCAGTTCATAAAAATTCCCAAAACATTCAAACCCAAATTCGATTAAATTACTAAACTATAAATTACAAATTTCATATCTAAATTCATGATTTTACATCAAGATTACGTGCATGTAGTTAAATTTTGAATTTAAGATAATAAATTTTTAACCAATATTCAAATTCCTTTGTAAATTTTTATTTTAACCATGATTTATGATATATCGAATTCCCGGACTATTTTATAATCTTTAACATACAATTACAAATCAATTTAATTCAAATACTAAAGGCTAATATGGATTTGAGTTGTTGGTTTTGAATTTTTTTTTGAATGGGAATGAACCTGAACATAGAACAGAGATGTAAACATTCACATATACACACTTTTGCACAACATAGCATACATACATACATGCATTCAAATTCAAGCATACATGTAAACATCTCATATCATTTTACTTCAAGATCTTATTCATATTTCCCTGTTAAATCTCTGATGTGAAACTGTTTTTATAATAAAGATTTACTCACCTTTTCAATATGCAGGGCAGATTTGAATTTTCCAGGCTTTGAACAATCTTGCAGATCAAATTTTGCTTTGTTGTTGAAAACTGAATCCATGCATGCTTTAGTTTGATTGTTTAATATGTTGAACAGACCTTTAACTTGCTGAATTGATCTAGACTTGAATTGCATGTTGAAGCTTTAGTTGATCTTCCATTTGAATATGCAGAAATTTTAAAGTTTCGGGTTGAAGTTGATATTGCAGGTTTTATCATTGCTTTTGGTTTAGATTTCAGATTTTGAAAGAAATCTCTGGTTGCCATTATTTTAGTTGATAAGTGAAAACAAAGAATGAAAGTGTTATGAAAGAAACTTGTTAATTAATCTTACACTTTTCACTAACACTTACACTTGTCATTTTAATTAGCTTAATAGCTTTACATGTGTTATTAAGAGGATTAACATGTTTACACATGTATTTAAGTATATTTAATAGATTTTCATTTAATTTAAAAGATAATATAAGCTTTCTTATTTAAGTTACTTAATAAATAAATTCTTATATAAATTTACTTTTAAAAGAAAATATTATAAAACTAGTTATAATATAAATATACATCTTATACATGGATTTAAAATCTAAACACATACATATACATTTATAACCATTTTAATTTGAGCATTTTAAAAGAAAACAAAACAAATCTTGTTTAAATCCTTTTTAAACTATCATATTTTAAAAACAAACAATTATCTCATATTTTTAAAATAATTGAATTAATCTAAATTAACTTTTGAAATAATAAATTTTAAAACAAAGTTTTAAATTACAATTCATTCATATATAAATTATCAATAGATTAAAATTAAATTTCAAACAATTCCAAATTATAACATATATACATATATATTACAATTTGAAAGTTCATTCTTTTATTTAAAACAGAAGATCTCCTATTCACAATATATATCAAATGTATATATTATAAACGTAATAAAATTTATTAGCTTTGAGAAACAAATCTTATCAATATTGCCAGATTAAAATTCATTAACCTTTAAAAGATTAAATTAGCCAACTTAAACTAAAATTATAAATAAAATTATCAAATCAATTAAATTATTAATACAGATTATTAAATTGTTATTGCCCAAAATTCGGGTCGTTACACTTTACATATACATAATTCCTATCAGCAAAAGATCATAACTATTTTTATTAAATGGTGAAAATGGTTCATCAATCCAATTTTTCCAAAAAAGATTATTAAATTTTGAATATTAAAATTAAAATAACGTGTGAAGTATTGAAAAGGGTGCAAGAACGACTCTGGGTGATGAGTGAGTGAATGTGCAAGGACTTGTGATTTACAAAACAAATAGAGAGGATGACCATTGCATCCATTAAGATTGATATTATAGAACAACATGCCCAAATCTCCTAAAAATATTAACATAATTACAAATAACAATAATTTTCAAAATACTAATTTCAAACCTGTTCAAATAATAACATTTATTTAAATAAAAATGAAAATTATAATAACATTATCTAATAAAATACAGTAATCATTAATTAGTGTTCCACTTTATAAAAATATAATCAAATAATCTCATTTGTTAATAGTGCTGCGATAAAATAGTTATTTTTTGAAATGGTCTTATCTTATTAAATAATTATTCCATATTACCTTATTTATTAAATAAAAGACATAATTTACATATTACTTTTACTAATGTTGAACAAATCAAGTAACAGGAATCTAATATTTTTTACATTCTGATGCCATAATAGTATAACTCATTTATTGGCAGTACATTTCATTGTAATACACTTATATAATTTCATTTATATGTAGAATGTTTCAAATGCACACTAATAAATAGATATTTGTTAATGCGGTTGTAATTTTTTCAAAAATTATTCCAAGATACCTTATTTATCAAAGATCAAATTTGACTATTAATATTTTTAAATTATAGTATCTTCGAACATAGTAGGAAAGTACCATATGGTTAACATTACGCTGCTTATGCTTTTATAGTAAAAGACAGACCAGTCACACACCGTTTACGTAGAATAATTGTGAATTTTCAAAAGGTCGGATTTTTTGTTTTACTTATACATAATGCCTATCATTAAAAGATCATAACTATTTTATTCAATGGTGAAAATTGTTCATTAATCCAATTTTCTCGTAAAAGATTATTACATTTGAAATGTTAAAATTAAAATAATGTGTGAAGTATTAAAATGGGTTTAAGAATAGCCCTAGGTGATGATGTGAATGATTTACAAAACAAATAGAGTGGATAAATACTACATCCATTAAGATCTATATTATAGAACAACATGTCCAAATCTTCTAAAAAATATTAACATGATTACTAATTAGTAGAAATTTTCATAATACTAATTTTGATGCAGTTTGAATTACAATATTTATTTAAATGAACATAAATGAAAAACTATAATAGCGTTATCTAGTTAAATATGATAATCATTCATTAGTGTTTCACTTTATAAAAATGTAATCAAATAATCTCATTTATTAATAATGCTTTAACAAATAGTTATTTTTTAATATAATCTTGTCTCGTAAAGTAATAATTCCTTGTTACCTTATTTATTAAATAAAAGGGCGTAATTTACATATTACTTTTATTAATGTCGAACAAATCAGGTAGTAGGAATCCAATATTTTTTAATCTTTGATGTCACTATAATTGATTTACTGGAAATGCATTTCATTGCAACACACTTATATAATTTCATTTAAATATAGAAGATTTCAAATTTGCATGGTAATAAATAGTATTTGTTAATATGGTTTTAATTTTTTCAAAAATTATTCCAAGATACCGTATTGAAGGTCAAATTTGGCTGATGATATTTTTTTAAATTATAGTATATTTGAGCATAGTAGGAAAGAACAATGTGGTTAACATTACCCTACTTATGTTTCTATAATAAAAGACAGACCAGTGGCACACTTTACGTAGAATAATTTTGAATTTTCAATAGGTCGGATTTTTTGTTTTACATAGCCCTATCATCAAAATATCATAACTATTTTGTTCAACGGTGGAAATGGTTCATCAATCAAATTTTTCCACAAAATGTTAAAATTAAAATAATGTGTGAATATTAAAACGAGTTCAAGAATAGCTCTAAGTGATGAAGTAAGTGAATGTGCAAGGACTTGTGATTTACAAAACAAATAGTGAGGATAACCACAACGTCCGTCAAGATCAATATTATAGAACAACATGTCAAAATCACCTGAAAAATTGTAACGTTTGCGATTTTTCGTTGCCGAAAAACCGAAATGTTATGGGTTTAAGAAAGAAAAAGAGGTAGAAGAAGAGATAAGAAGATAGAAAATAGAGAGAAAAGAAAATAGAACGAACAGAAAGAAAACAACAGAACAATAACAGAATCTCACAATTCGCAGCGGAACAATATATAATAATAAATGAATAATCTTTAAATAAAGAACTATACCGGTTATTACATTTTATGCATTACATTACACTACATCATATCATCAGAGTGTACAACAACAAACAGTGCAGCGGAAAAAGAAATACTATATACTAGTAATACGCCATGCCATCCAGCTTGCCTCCAGCAATTCCAGAATATCCTGATAAACCTAACTCTTAACTGCCCGTGTGGAAATTGGTGGGCACCCAGAGTTTAGGAAGGAAAACAATAAACTCCGAGTCAGTCATGTGACTCGTGTGAGAACTCAAAACAGTTTATTTATCTTTAAAAATCAAAACAGAGGAATATTTTTAAATTCAATTCGCAATGCTTTTAAAAATGAGACTACCATAAGGCCTCCCGCACACACACACAATGCAAACGCAGAATCGGAGGAGATTTCTCCTTATGGTAGTCAAAGATGCTTGATACGCATTAAAAGAACATTTGATATTATTACTAGTGTATAGTGTAGGAAAAATTCATTTCGAAAGTAGAATATAAATCTTAGCCAACATACGACCATTATCGTATGCCTACTATAGCTACCATCCAAACAGTGGGGCGCCACCATAAGTGAATGGCAGGTTCTACAACTAATACCGTACAAGTTTTGTATTGGGAATTAGATTTCCAACGAATGATCAGGCCAAGGAACTTCCCATTGCCACATGAGAATGCCTCTGGGTGGACATCCCCGAGAACCAAACCGGATCTCTACCAACACAAGGCCGGGTTACCCCTAACTGAGTAACAACTGACCGAATATGCCATCCCCAGGTCCTTTGGGACCTTTAACCGAGCGCTCGTAATCAATTCACACAATCATAACAAAGTGTTTTCAACATGAGTAAGTATCTGGGCTCCATATCATGATACTACCCTTTTCCAGAAGGAAATGCACACATCCTAAAGGGCGCTACCCCTCATAACCTTGTCGCATCTTTCCTGTTTTGACCATTCACGGGGTGTGAGGCTCGACGAAGTCACGTCCACAAAAAAATACTTTGTACAAAAGCCATGCTTTGGGTCAACAAATGATCATAGAAATGATCACCAGGATAGACGATCAAATAAACGATCCTATCACAAATAATCAACACAATGATCATTTCAGCAACACTCAGCATGTCACATTACCAAATTGGGAATATATCGCTGATAACATTCAACTACATAACCTCTGAGCTCGTACGTCTCAGAGAAGGGTGTTAAGCTAAAAGAATAAATTCTCCGCCACCAACAGAAATATATTTGAATGAAATCGGCTTTATATCTCAATTTGTAACGTCAGACATACAATCCATACAAGTCTGTTCCGGGCTCGAACAAAACCGAAGGCACTTACAAAGAAGTCCTTGCAATCCGGATATTCACAATCCTGATCGGATTTCCCATCACTTAGGGAGTCTCTATACCGTTGCAACTCAGTGCAGAGACAATCGACAGGTCATCCTATCGCTCTCGCAAATACCGGGTCTTCAACACCGATCTTCAATGCAATTCACAACGACGTATCACATATTCGGAATGGGTTATACGACCCCATGGTCCTTTCCCGGTTAACCCGAACAGTGAGCGCTTATTCAAAAATAAGTGTGGCATTCAAATTCAAACAAATCACATCAATTACCCATTCAAAGGGAAATATTGATAGTCGGTTATTGAACTATCAATGGATATGCACACATCAACAGTTTCCAAATAATTTTCCAAATTATTTATTTTCCAAAAATATCTTTACAAGATATATAATTTTCACACTTCAAAAATAGATCAGTATTTATTTTTAAACAACTTCCCTCTTCATTCATAAATCCCATAATGAATTTATATTTCACAATATCCATGCGTATACGATTTCAATTATTCATTTCAATATTCCTTGTCAATTTATCTTCAAAAAGATAAATTCTCAAAATATTCACTTTATATTGGAAAACATTTCCATACTTATTTAATAAGTAATTCACAAATTTTATTTATTTTCAACACTTGGAAAATATTCAATATACTTCAATCGAAATTTAGTATATATTTCATTCTTTAAGGAAATCATTCTTTTAAACATATTTATTTGGGCCAAAACGAATGTTGCGTAAAACATCGTTACGACAACCCAAAATCACTAGTATAGGGATTCGAAATTAAAATAGATATATAAATCCCAATACTATACAAAACATTTCCTTTTGGAAATCATTTACTATAACAACAGTGTTATAGTCCACTATTTCCTTCTATTTCTCGAAAACGTCTATTTCAACAATAAATGTTGAAATCTATGGTTTCGAATCTCAACACCTTTTAAAACATCGTTAGATCGTTTTAATTCAATTTAAGACATCACATTCAAAACAATTTCTTTAACATATTATTCACTATTCAAAAACGTGAATATACTACGTTAACAAATTTCATCCTTTTATTCATTTTATTTTAAAGGATTATTCACAATCAAAAAATGTGAATATAACTCCATTAATAGGTTTCAACAATTTACTTATCAAAATAAGTCGTTTGCGAATTTATAAAACAACGTTTATAAATTCCATTTCTATTTATTTTATAACAACTTTCTTTTATAAATTCCTTTATTAACCTATTCCAGTTTATGACTCAATTATAAACTAAAAGTTCATATTATAAGTTAAATACTTATAAAACGATTATTTTACAAAATCGTTCCTTTGAACTTCATAATTATAAATCCTATAACTTATAAGATTCAATGATTTATTCAAAACTATTCTTTTAATAACTTTATAAAATTTATAAATCTTACTACTTATAAATTTCATTTATAACTTCACCATTTTTAATTTTATAAATTCCATTCATTTACAAAATTCATTTTCACTTCATTCAAACACTTATAAAAACTCGTTTTATAATGTCAATATTTCAATTTATAAATATCCATTTATAAATCTCTTAATATAAATCAATTTATATTATTCTTTTAAAACGTCTTTAATCTCCTTTATAATTTCATCATTTTGATTCATAAAATAATTAAATTTTATAAACCTATATTTCCAACTCTTTATAATAATTTCAAAAATCCCGATTAAACTCTTTTTATAAAGTTATTAACCCATATTTTCAAAAATCAACCTTTAACTATATTTCTCAAAAATCATGATTTTTATAACATTAAAAATTATACGTTTATTTATTTAAAATGGATCAATTCCAAAATTATTTTATAAAACGTATACATTTCAAAAATCACTTTAAAAATCATTTTAAAATTCCAAAATTTGGTCCAATGATGCTACACACCAAAATAGTCAATCACGACTATAACGATATCATATATCGATATGATAATCCATCAAATATCAAAATATCTGAAATCAAATAAATACTGTTGAGGAATCCAGTTGGATCCCTCCAACCTGTTTTCCTGCATCCACAAACATTAGCACAATACCAATTTCGCTCCAGTACGAAATTATCGCGGTATATGGGATTAATAATATTATCCGCTTAATAAACGGCGCAATAGGGTCTCATCCGCTAAACAAAAAAATGCGAGAAATCAATAACTCCAATATATACATATGCCAATATATATATATATATATTGCTATTATATATAATACCAATTTCACTGTTTATGAAATATTCGCGGTATATGTTTTTAATAAATAACATCCGCTTACTAACGGCGTATAATGTCTATTTTAACAATCAATAGATAACAATCATCATTCAAACATGCATTCAAATATTTTAAATCTAACTATTTAAAATAAAATTGAAACTGATTCGATTGAGTGAGAAGTTCTCACCTTGATTTTAATTCCTTTTTAGCGATTTATTTCGAATAAAATTAAACGGACGTTTAATTTTACCCAAAATTATCACTAATTCCAAACGACTCCAATCCAATTCCATAGCGTAGTGCTCATCCATACGATTCCAACGCAACTGGTTTCGCGCGTTTTCGACCTCGTATGAAAAAGATATACATTTTTGAAGTTATACGAATTTATAATTTAAATTTACAACAATTTCTAATTAATTTCTTTACCTAACCTATTTACAACCGTAGATCTAAGCTTCACTGCATCTGACCGTTGCTCCCTACCATCTCCCTTACGTCTTCTTCTCCAGTAAATAGCCGCACACCAAACCCATAACAATAGCAACTAGGGTTTCGATTTGCTCCGCCTATACTCGACTAAACTTCATCAAACCACTTCCATTCGAACGCCCTTCGCAAGAGCTACCTCCACCACCAGCAGAATGAAGCTCGGCCACCTGATGCTCCTAGGGTTGCGTGCGCAGCCTACAGAAAACGCGGCCACTTTGCACCTTCCACACTGCTCCATTTTTAATCATAGCCGTTGGATCTCTAGCTCTCTTCGTGCTCTACCACTTCCTAGTTGGAAGTTTTCTCTAATTGTTAGTGGATTGGAAGAAATCGAGGGAGAAAGGAGAGAAGTTTCTGGCCATGGGTTTCATTTCTGGCGGCTAGGTTTAGAAAATTAGGTTTTTTTCTTTTTTTTTAATTTTATGAAGAGAAGGGTGCTATTTATAGAGTTTTGAACGACACTATTCATCCCGGAAATTTCGAAATCCGATTTACGCGCCGTAACCAGCGTTTCTAGGGTTTACCCCGCGTTCCGGACACAATGGAACAGGTTTCGAAAGCTAATTCGGACATATGTGCGAGTTATGGCAATAAACGTTCAATTTAAATTAAACCGATTTAAGCGATTTTCTAGGCGTTTTAATTTGTACCGGACAAACGGTAAATCCAATTAACACGAAATTTGAAACCTTACAATAATATCACATTACGGATCCGATGAAACTGGTTTCGTCGAAATCCGAGACTTTTTGAAAAATGGCTATTTTAACTCGCCAAATTAATATTAAAAATAATTCGATGCGTTTCGAGCTGCCACGATCAAACGGTAACTCCGATTGACACGAAAATTGAAATCCGATAATAACTAACTATTACGGATCCAATGAAACTGGTTTCGTTCAATTCTGAGACTGTTTAAAAATTGACTATTTTCACTAGTCGATTTAATATTAAAATATTCAATTTTCACAAATTAACTCTTAATTCAATTTTAAAAGTTCTAAAATATCATTCTAACTCCAATATGATAAAATAAAATTTTACAAATCATTTTCAATCATATTTAACTCAATTTTCAATTATTTCCATAATTTAACATATTAAATTATTGATTTAATTATTCAATTAAATCCAATAATTCAAAATAAAATTTCTTCAACTTATAAATTCACTTATTAATATCTAAAATTAATTAAATATTCAAATTTTAATTACTAAAATTTCTGGGTCGTTACAATCTTCCCTCCTTAAAAGAATTTCGTCCTCGAAATTATCAAGTAAGAAAGGTTACAGAATCTATTAATTTTCCCAAAATTCATAATTAAACTTCTTACAATACTTTACTACGTTTCCAAATCATACTTAGTTATCTTTTCAAAACCAACTACTATTGTTTAACTTTCAATTCCAAATCAAAGTTAAAGTTTTCAAAAAAATTCCAATTTTTCTAACGCCTTAAATTTTCGGAAAAATTCGCCATAGTCTCCTTTGCGCGGCTCGATCCGAAAAAAATGACAGTATATATATCACAAATATACATCTCATCAAGTAATGAGGCATCCCGAAGGGAAAAAAGTGTAAAAGTACGGTATGTAATCCGAGATATGTACCTTATAATTTTATTAGCGAGCATATACGGCTAATATAGCGCGAAAGCGAGCTCCAAAGGCGAAGCAAACGCGATCCGCACCTACTAGTCACTCAACAAACAACATGAGAACATGCATATATGAAAATAATCTCAATATACAACATATATCTCCATAACAACTATATATGTCACATAGCATATGCAATAAAAGCAATATATTCAACCATCAACCAACTAACATCCATAACCAATAAATATTCATTCATATTTTCATTAATATTAAATGAAATAGGTTTTCAATTTAATCACGTTTGATTGATTAACAGTGGATGTTCTTACTAACATTCATTTTCAATTAGTTTATATTTACTAATTCATATTCAAGTTGGTTCACTTCCAATTCAAATTCAATTCTATTTAAGATTCACTTGACTTCCAATTGAATTTTAATTACTTTAGCTTTCAATTTCATTAACTCAATTTCATTAACACTTAATGAATTATATACAATCAATCAACTAACAACCATATAACAATCAATGTATATTAATTGCAACCAAATTCCTTTGCTTTCATTTGGTTTAATTAAATTGATTTTCATTCTATTATTCAACTTCCAATGACATTAGATTTTAATGAATTATCACTTACATTAATTATTTCATATCGACTTAATTCACATTTAATTGATTAACATTCAATCCATTTTTATTTTACAACTCATATTCATAAATATATTCATATAGTTCCACTTCTTATATATATAAGTTTATTTCACAATTGTAAATCACTTTAATTATAATTCCATTTTTTTATAATTCATTTGCTTATACAATTATTCTTTTATTTAGATTATTCAAACATCTAAACAATCCACTTATATACTTTAATAATTCTGAAAAATTATTTCTTTATATATAAAAATATAATCAAGGTAAAATTATTTCATTTACCCAATTTAAAACAATATTGTGTCGAATTGTTCTATTCAAGTGTTTAGAAACCCCTTCGGCATAGTTTTGCGGACCACGCTGACGAAAGTTCATATGCCACTCAATAAACCAATCATCACAATATAAAACAATTTTATATTCACTAACAAATACGCTCTCATAGCTATTATTACACTCAAACTCATTCTAGAGTACTACTGACTCTATCTCTAATGAGTAATACCCAACAGAACCATGGTTGTCGCTTAACCATATGCTCTGATACCAAATGTAACGTTTGCGATATTCGTTGCCGAAAAATCGAAATGTTATGGGTTTAAGAAAGAACAAGAGGTAGAAGAAGAGATAAGAAGATAGAAAATAGAGAGAAAAGAAAATAGAACGAACAGAAAGAAAACAACAGAACAATAACAGAATCTCACAATTCGCAGCGGAACAATATATAATAATAAATGAATAATCTTTAAACAAAGAACTATACCAGTTATTACATTTTATACATTACATTACATTACATCATATCATCAGAGTGTACAACAACAAACAGTGCAGCGGAAAAAGAAATACTATATACTAGTAATACGCCATGCCATCCAGCTTGCCTCCAGCAATTCCAGAATATCCTGATAAACCTAACTCTTAACTGCCCGTGTGGAAATTGGTGGGCACCCAGAGTTTAGGAAGGAAAACAATAAACTCCGAGTCAGTCATGTGACTGGTGTGAGAACTCAAAACAGTTTATTTATCTTTAAAAATCAAAATAGAGGAATATTTTTAAATTCAATTCGCAATGCTTTTAAAAATGAGACTACCATAAGGCCTCCCGCACACACACACAATGCAAACGCAGAATCGGAGGAGATTTCTCCTTATGATAGTCAAAGATGCTTGATACGCATTAAAAGAACATTTGATATTATTACTAGTGTATAGTGTAGGAAAAATTCATTTCGAAAGTAGAATATAAATCTTAGCCAACATACGACCATTATCGTATGCCTACTATAGCTACCATCCAAACAGTGGGGCGCCACCATAAGTGAATGGCAGGTTCTACAACTAATACCGTACAAGTTTCGTATTGGGAATTGGATTTCCAACGAATGATCAGGCCAAGGAACTTCCCATTGCCACATGAGAATGCCTCTGGATGGACATCCCCGAGAACCAAACCGGATCTCTACCAACCCGGGTTACCCCTAACTGAGTAACAACTGACCGAATATGCCATCCCCCGGTCCTTTGGGACCTTTAACCGAGCGCTCGTAATCAATTCACACAATCCTAACAAAGTGTTTTCAACATGAGTAAGTATCTGGGCTCCATACCATGATACTACCCTTTTCCAGAAGGAAATGCACACATCCTAAAGGGCGCTACCCCTCATAACCTTGCCGCATCTTTCCTGTTTTGACCATTCACGGGGTGTGAGGCTCGACGAAGTCACGTCCACAAAAACATACTTTATACAAAAGCCATGCTTTGGGTCAACAAATGATCATAGAAATGATCACCAGGATAGACGATCAAATAAACGATCCTATCACAAATAATCAACACAATGATCATTTCAGCAACACTCAGCATGTCACATTACCAAATTGGGAATATATCACTGATAACATTCAACTACATAACCTCTGAGCTCGTACGTCTCAGAGAAGGGTGTTAAGCTAAAAGAAAAATTCTCCGCCACCAACAGAAATATATTTTAATGAAATCGGCTTTATATCTCAATTTGTAACGTCAGACATACAATCCATACAAGTCTGTTCCGGGCTCGAACAAAACCGAAGGCACTTACAAAGAAGTCCTTGCAATCCGGATATTCACAATCCTGATCGGATTTCCCATCACTTAGGAAGTCAGTATACCGTTGCAACTCAGTGCAGAGACAATCGACAGGTCATCCTATCGCTCTCGCAAATACCGGGTCTTCAACACCGATCTTCAATGCAATTCACAACGACGTATCACATATTCGGAATAGGTTATACGACCCCATGGTCCTTTCCCGGTTAACCCGAACAGTGAGCGCTTATTCAAAAATAAGTGTGGCATTCAAATTCAAACAAATCACATCAATTACCCATTCAAAGGGAAATATTGATAGTCGGTTATTGAACTATCAATGGATATGCACACATCACCAGTTTTCAAATAATTTTCCAAATTATTTATTTTCCAAAAATATCTTTACAAGATATATAATTTTCACACTTCAAAAATAGATCAGTATTTATTTTTAAACAACTTCCCTCTTCATTCATAAATCCCATAATGAATTTATATTTCACAATATCCATGCATATACGATTTCAATTATTCATTTCAATATTCCTTTTCAATTTATCTTCAAAAAGATAAATTCTCAAAATATTCACTTTATATTGGAAAACATTTCCATACTTATTTAATAAGTAATTCACAAATTTTATTTATTTTCAACACTTGGAAAATATTCAATATACTTCAATCGAAATTTAGTATATATTTCATTCTTTAAGGAAATCATTCTTTTAAACATATTTATTTGGGCCAAAACGAATGTTGCGTAAAACATCGTTACGACAACCCAAAATCACTAGTATAGGGATTCGAAATTAAAATAGATATATAAATCCCAATACTATACAAAACATTTCCTTTTGGAAATCATTTACTATAACAACAGTGTTATAGTCCACTATTTCCTTCTATTTCTCGAAAACGTCTATTTCAACAATAAATGTTGAAATCTATGGTTTCGAATCTCAACACCTTTTAAAACATCGTTAGATCGTTTTAATTCAATTTAAGACATCACATTCAAAACAATTTCTTTAACATATTATTCACTATTCAAAAACGTGAATATACTACGTTAACAAATTTCATCCTTTTATTCATTTTATTTTAAAGGATTATTCACAATCAAAAAATGTGAATATAACTCCATTAATAGGTTTCAACAATTTACTTATCAAAATAAGTCGTTTGCGAATTTATAAAACAACGTTTATAAATTCCATTTCTATTTATTTTATAACAACTTCCTTTTATAAATTCCTTTATTAACCTATTCCAGTTTATGACTCAATTATAAACTAAAAGTTCATATTATAAGTTAAATACTTATAAAACGATTATTTTACAAAATCGTTCCTTTGAACTTCATAATTATAAATCCTATAACTTATAAGATTCAATGATTTATTCAAAACTATTCTTTTAATAACTTTATAAAATTTATAAATCTTACTACTTATAAATTTCATTTATAACTTCACCATTTTTAATTTTATAAATTCCATTCATTTACAAAATTCATTTTCACTTCATTCAAACACTTATAAAAACTCGTTTTATAATGTCAATATTTCAATTTATAAATATCCATTTATAAATCTCTTAATATAAATCAATTTATATTATTCTTTTAAAACGTCTTTAATCTCCTTTATAATTTCATCATTTTGATTCATAAAATAATTAAATTTTATAAACCTATATTTCCAACTCTTTATAATAATTTCAAAAATCCCGATTAAACTCTTTTTATAAAGTTATTAACCCATATTTTCAAAAATCAACCTTTAACTATATTTCTCAAAAATCATGATTTTTATAACATTAAAAATTATACGTTTATTTATTTAAAATGGATCAATTCCAAAATTATTTTATAAAACGTATACTTTTAAAAAATCACTTTAAAAATCATTTTAAAATTCCAAAATTTGGTCCAATGATGCTACACACCAAAATAGTCAATCACGACTATAACGATATCATATATCGATACGATAATCCATCAAATATCAAAATATCTGAAATCAAATAAATACTGTTCAGGAATCCAGTTGGATCCCTCCAACCTGTTTTCCTGCATCCACAAACATTAGCACAATACCAATTTCGCTCCAGTACGAAATTATCGCGGTATATGGGATTAATAATATTATCCGCTTAATAAACGGCGCAATAGGGTCTCATCCGCTAAACAAAAAAATGCGAGAAATCAATAACTCCAATATATACATATGCCAATATATATATATATATATATATATATATTGCTATTATATATAATACCAATTTCACTGTTTATGAAATATTCGCGGTATATGTTTTTAATAAATAACATCCGCTTACTAACGGCGTATAATGTCTATTTTAACAATCAATAGATAACAATCATCATTCAAACATGCATTCAAATATTTTAAATCTAACTATTTAAAATAAAATCGAAACTGATTCGATTGAGTGAGAAGTTCTCACCTTGATTTTAATTCCTTTTTAGCGATTTATTTCGAATAAAATTAAACGGACGTTTAATTTTACCCAAAATTCTAACTAACTCCAAACGAATCCAATCCAATTCCATAGCGTAGTGCTCGTCCATACGATTCCAACGCAACTAGTTTCGCGCGTTTTCGACCTCGTATGAAAAAGATATACATTTTTGAAGTTATACGAATTTATAATTTAAATTTACAACAATTTCTAATTAATTTCTTTACCTAACCTATTTACAACCGTAGATCTAAGCTTCACTGCATCTGACCGTTGCTCCCTACCATCTCCCTTACGTCTTCTTCTCCAGTAAATAGCCGCACACCAAACCCATAACAATAGCAACTAGGGTTTCGATTTGCTCCGCCTATACTCGACTAAACTTCATCAAACCACTTCCATTCGAACGCCCTTCGCAAGAGCTACCTCCACCACCAGCAGAATGAAGCTCGGCCACCTGATGCTCCTAGGGTTGCGTGTGCAGCCTACAGAAAACGCGGCCAGTTTGCACCTTCCACACTGCTCCATTTTTAATCATAGCCGTTGGATCTCTAGCTCTCTTCGTGCTCTACCACTTCCTAGTTGGAAGTTTTCTCTAATTGTTAGTGGATTGGAAGAAATCGAGGGAGAAAGGAGAGAAGTTTCTGGCCATGGGTTTCATTTCTGGCGGCTAGGTTTAGAAAATTAGGTTTTTTTCTTTTTTTTTTTAATTTTATGAAGAGAAGGGTGCTATTTATAGAGTTTTGAACGACACTATTCATCCCGGAAATTCCGAAATCCGATTTACGCGCCGTAACCAGCGTTTCTAGGGTTTACCCCGCGTTCCGGACACAATGGAACAGGTTTCGAAAGCTAATTCGGACATATGTGCGAGTTATGGCAATAAACGTTCAATTTAAATTAAACCGATTTAAGCGATTTTCTAGGCGTTTTAATTTGTACCGGACAAACGGTAAATCCAATTAACACGAAATTTGAAACCTTACAATAATATCACATTACGGATCCGATGAAACTGGTTTCGTCGAAATCCGAGACTTTTTGAAAAATGGCTATTTTAACTCGCCAAATTAATATTAAAAATAATTCGATGCGTTTCGAGCTGCCACGATCAAACGGTAACTCCGATTGGCACGAAAATTGAAATCCGGTAATAACTAACTATTACGGATCCAATGGAACTGGTTTCGTTCAATTCTGAGACTGTTCAAAAATTGACTATTTTCACTAGTCGATTTAATATTAAAATATTCAATTTTCACAAATTAACTCTTAATTCAATTTTAAAAGTTCTAAAATATCATTCTAACTCCAATATGATAAAATAAAATTTTACAAATCATTTTCAATCATATTTAACTCAATTTTCAATTATTTCCATAATTTAACATATTAAATTATTGATTTAATTATTCAATTAAATCCAATAATTCAAAATAAAATTTATTCAACTTATAAATTCACTTATTAATATCTAAAATTAATTAAATATTCAAATTTTAATTACTAAAATTTCTGGGTCGTTACAAACTTCCCTCCTTAAAAGAATTTCATCCTCGAAATTATCAAGTAAGAAAGGTTACAGAATCTATTAATTTTCCCAAAATTCATAATTAAACTTCTTACAATACTTTACTACGTTTCCAAATCATACTTAGTTATCTTTTCAAAACCAACTACTATTATGTAACTTTCAATTCCAAATCAAAGTTAAAGTTTTCAAAAAAATTCCAATTTTTCTCAAATTTTTCTAACGCCTTAAATTTTCGGAAAAATTCGCCATAGTCTCCTTTGCGCGGCTCGATCCGAAAAAAAATGACAGTATATATATCACAAATATACATCTCATCAAGTAATGAGGCATCCCGAAGGAAAAAAAGTGTAAAAGTACGGTATGTAATCCGAGATATGTACCTTATAATTTTATTAGCGAGCATATACGGCTAATATAGCGCGAAAGCGAGCTCCAAAGGCGAAGCAAACGCGATCCGCACCTACTAGTCACTCAACAAACAACATGAGAACATGCATATATGAAAATAATCTCAATATACAACATATATCTCCATAACAACTATATATGTCACATAGCATATGCAATAAAAGCAATATATTCAACCATCAACCAACTAACATCCATAACCAATAAATATTCATTCATATTTTCATTAATATTAAATGAAATAGGTTTTCAATTTAATCACGTTTGATTGATTAACAGTGGATGTTCTTACTAACATTCATTTTTAATTAGTTTATATTTACTAATTCATATTCAAGTTGGTTCACTTCCAATTCAAATTCAATTCTATTTAAGATTCACTTAACTTCCAATTGAATTTTAATTACTTTAGCTTTCAATTTCATTAACTCAATTTCATTAACACTTAATGAATTATATACAATCAATCAACTAACAAACATATAACAATCAATGTATATTAATTGCAACCAAATTCCTTTGCTTTCAATTGGTTTAATTAAATTGATTTTCATTCTATTATTCAACTTCCAATGACATTAGATTTTAATGAATTATCACTTACATTCATTATTTCATATCGACTTAATTCACATTTAATTGATTAACATTCAATCCATTTTTATTTTACAACTCATATTCATAAATATATTCATATAGTTCCACTTCTTATATATATAAGTTTATTTCACAATTGTAAATCACTTTAATTATAATTCCATTTTTTTATAATTCATTTGCTTATACAATTATTCTTTTATTTAGATTATTCAAACATCTAAACAATCCACTTATATACTTTAATAATTCTGAAAAATTATTTCTTTATATATAAAAATATAATCAAGGTAAAATTATTTCATTTACCCAATTTAAAACAATATTGTGTCGAATTGTTCTATTCAAGTGTTTAGAAACCCCTTCGGCATAGTTTTGCGGACCACGCTGACGAAAGTTCATATGCCACTCAATAAACCAATCATCACAATATAAAACAATTTTATATTCACTAACAAATACGCTCTCATAGCTATTATTACACTCAAACTCATTCTAGAGTACTACTGACTCTATCTCTAATGAGTAATACCCAACAGAACCATGGTTGTCGCTTAACCATATGCTCTGATACCAAATGTAACGTTTGCGATATTCGTTGCCGAAAAATCGAAATGTTATGGGTTTAAGAAAGAACAAGAGGTAGAAGAAGAGATAAGAAGATAGAAAATAGAGAGAAAAGAAAATAGAACGAACAGAAAGAAAACAACAGAACAATAACAGAATCTCACAATTCGCAGCGGAACAATATATAATAATAAATGAATAATCTTTAAACAAAGAACTATACCAGTTATTACATTTTATACATTACATTACATCATATCATCAGAGTGTACAACAACAAACAGTGCAGCGGAAAAAGAAATACTATATACTAGTAATACGCCATGCCATCCAGCTTGCCTCCAGCAATTCCAGAATATCCTGATAAACCTAACTCTTAACTGCCCGTGTGGAAATTGGTGGGCACCCAGAGTTTAGGAAGGAAAACAATAAACTCCGAGTCAGTCATGTGACTCGTGTGAGAACTCAAAACAGTTTATTTATCTTTAAAAATCAAAACAGAGGAATATTTTTAAATTCAATTCGCAATGCTTTTAAAAATGAGACTACCATAAGGCCTCCCGCACACACACACAATGCAAACGCAGAATCGGAGGAGATTTCTCCTTATGATAGTCAAAGATGCTTGATACGCATTAAAAGAACATTTGATATTATTACTAGTGTATAGTGTAGGAAAAATTCATTTCGTAAGTAGAATATAAATCTTAGCCAACATACGACCATTATCGTATGCCTACTATAGCTACCATCCAAACAGTGGGGCGCCACCATAAGTGAATGGCAGGTTCTACAACTAATACCGTACAAGTTTCGTATTGGGAATTGGATTTCCAACGAATGATCAGGCCAAGGAACTTCCCATTGCCACATGAGAATACCTCTGGATGGACATCCCCGAGAACCAAACCGGATCTCTACCAACACAAGGCCGGGTTACCCCTAACTGAGTAACAACTGACCGAATATGCCATCCCCCGGTCCTTTGGGACCTTTAACCGAGCGCTCGTAATCAATTCACACAATCATAACAAAGTGTTTTCAACATGAGTAAGTATCTGGGCTCCATACCATGATACTACCCTTTTCCAGAAGGAAATGCACACATCCTAAAGGGCGCTACCCCTCATAACCTTGCCGCATCTTTCCTTTTTTGACCATTCACGGGGTGTGAGGCTCGACGAAGTCACGTCCACAAAAAAATACTTTATACAAAAGCCATGCTTTGGGTCAACAAATGATCATAAAAATGATCACCAGGATAAACGATCAAATAAACGATCCTATCACAAATAATCAACACAATGATCATTTCAGCAACACTCAGCATGTCACATTACCAAATTGGGAATATATCACTGATAACATTCAACTACATAACCTCTGAGCTCGTACGTCTCAGAGAAGGGTGTTAAGCTAAAAGAATAAATTCTCCGCCACTAACAGAAATATATTTGAATGAAATCGGCTTTATATCTCAATTTGTAACGTCAGACATACAATCCATACAAGTCTGTTCCGGGCTCGAACAAAACCGAAGGCACTTACAAAGAAGTCCTTGCAATCCGGATATTCACAATCCTGATCGGATTTCCCATCACTTAGGGAGTCTCTATACCGTTGCAACTCAGTGCAGAGACAATCGACAGGTCATCCTATCGCTCTCGCAAATACCGGGTCTTCAACACCGATCTTCAATGCAATTCACAACGACGTATCACATATTCGGAATGGGTTATACGACCCCATGGTCCTTTCCCGGTTAACCCGAACAGTGAGCGCTTATTCAAAAATAAGTGTGGCATTCAAATTCAAACAAATCACATCAATTACCCATTCAAAGGGAAATATTGATAGTCGGTTATTGAACTATCAATGGATATGCACACATCACCAGTTTCCAAATAATTTTCCAAATTATTTATTTTCCAAAAATATCTTTACAAGATATATAATTTTCACACTTCAAAAATAGATCAGTATTTATTTTTAAACAACTTCCCTCTTCATTCATAAATCCCATAATGAATTTATATTTCACAATATCCATGCATATACGATTTCAATTATTCATTTCAATATTCCTTTTCAATTTATCTTCAAAAAGATAAATTCTCAAAATATTCACTTTATATTGGAAAACATTTCCATACTTATTTAATAAGTAATTCACAAATTTTATTTATTTTCAACACTTGGAAAATATTCAATATACTTCAATCGAAATTTAGTATATATTTCATTCTTTAAGGAAATCATTCTTTTAAACATATTTATTTGGGCCAAAACGAATGTTGCGTAAAACATCGTTACGACAACCCAAAATCACTAGTATAGGGATTCGAAATTAAAATAGATATATAAATCCCAATACTATACAAAACATTTCCTTTTGGAAATCATTTACTATAACAACAGTGTTATAGTCCACTATTTCCTTCTATTTCTCGAAAACGTCTATTTCAACAATAAATGTTGAAATCTATGGTTTCGAATCTCAACACCTTTTAAAACATCGTTAGATCGTTTTAATTCAATTTAAGACATCACATTCAAAACAATTTCTTTAACATATTATTCACTATTCAAAAACGTGAATATACTACGTTAACAAATTTCATCCTTTTATTCATTTTATTTTAAAGGATTATTCACAATCAAAAAATGTGAATATAACTCCATTAATAGGTTTCAACAATTTACTTATCAAAATAAGTCGTTTGCGAATTTATAAAACAACGTTTATAAATTCCATTTCTACTTATTTTATAACAACTTCCTTTTATAAATTCCTTTATTAACCTATTCCAGTTTATGACTCAATTATAAACTAAAAGTTCATATTATAAGTTAAATACTTATAAAACGATTATTTTACAAAATCGTTCCTTTGAACTTCATAATTATAAATCCTATAACATATAAGATTCAATGATTTATTCAAAACTATTCTTTTAATAACTTTATAAAATTTATAAATCTTACTACTTATAAATTTCATTTATAACTTCACCATTTTTAATTTTATAAATTCCATTCATTTACAAAATTCATTTTCACTTCATTCAAACACTTATAAAAACTCGTTTTATAATGTCAATATTTCAATTTATAAATATCCATTTATAAATCTCTTAATATAAATCAATTTATATTATTCTTTTAAAACGTCTTTAATCTCCTTTATAATTTCATCATTTTGATTCATAAAATAATTAAATTTTATAAACCTATATTTCCAACTCTTTATAATAATTTCAAAAATCCCGATTAAACTCTTTTTATAAAGTTATTAACCCATATTTTCAAAAATCAACCTTTAACTATATTTCTCAAAAATCATGATTTTATAACATTAAAAATTATACGTTTATTTATTTAAAATGGATCAATTCCAAAATTATTTTATAAAACGTATACTTTTCAAAAATCACTTTAAAAATCATTTTAAAATTCCAAAATTTGGTCCAATGATGCTACACACCAAAATAGTCAATCACGACTATAACGATATCATATATCGATATGATAATCCATCAAATATCAAAATATCTGAAATCAAATAAATACTGTTGAGGAATCCAGTTGGATCCCTCCAACCTGTTTTCCTGCATCCACAAACATTAGCACAATACCAATTTCGCTCCAGTACGAAATTATCGCGGTATATGGGATTAATAATATTATCCGCTTAATAAACGGCGCAATAGGGTCTCATCCGCTAAACAAAAAAATGCGGGAAATCAATAACTCCAATATATACATATGCCAATATATATATATTGCTATTATATATAATACCAATTTCACTGTTTATGAAATATTCGCGGTATATGTTTTTAATAAATAACATCCGCTTACTAACGGCGTATAATGTCTATTTTAACAATCAATAGATAACAATCATCATTCAAACATGCATTCAAATATTTTAAATCTAACTATTTAAAATAAAATTGAAACTGATTCGATTGAGTGAGAAGTTCTCACCTTGATTTTAATTCCTTTTTAGCGATTTATTTCGAATAAAATTAAACGGACGTTTAATTTTACCCAAAATTCTCACTAACTCCAAACGACTCCAATCCAATTCCATAGCGTAGTGCTCATCCATACGATTCCAACGCAACTGGTTTCGCGCGTTTTCGACCTCGTATGAAAAAGATATACATTTTTGAAGTTATACGAATTTATAATTTAAATTTACAACAATTTCTAATTAATTTCTTTACCTAACCTATTTACAACCGTAGATCTAAGCTTCACTGCATCTGACCATTGCTCCCTACCATCTCCCTTACGTCTTCTTCTCCAGTAAATAGCCGCACACCAAACCCATAACAATAGCAACTAGGGTTTCGATTTGCTCCGCCTATACTCGACTAAACTTCATCAAACCACTTCCATTCGAACGCCCTTCGCAAGAGCTACCTCCACCACCAGCAGAATGAAGCTCGGCCACCTGATGCTCCTAGGGTTGCGTGTGCAGCCTACAGAAAACGCGGCCAGTTTGCACCTTCCACACTGCTCCATTTTTAATCATAGCCGTTGGATCTCTAGCTCTCTTCGTGCTCTACCACTTCCTAGTTGGAAGTTTTCTCTAATTGTTAGTGGATTGGAAGGAATCGAGGGAGAAAGGAGAGAAGTTTCTGGCCGTGGGTTTCATTTCTGGCGGCTAGGTTTAGAAAATTAGGTTTTTTTCTTTTTTTTTTTAATTTTATGAAGAGAAGGGTGCTATTTATAGAGTTTTGAACGACACTATTCATCCCGGAAATTCCGAAATCCGATTTACACGCCGTAACCAGCGTTTCTAGGGTTTACCCCGCGTTCCGGACACAATGGAACAGGTTTCGAAAGCTAATTCGGACATATGTGCGAGTTATGGCAATAAACGTTCAATTTAAATTAAACCGATTTAAGCGATTTTCTAGGCGTTTTAATTTGTACCGGACAAACGGTAAATCCAATTAACACGAAATTTGAAACCTTACAATAATATCACATTACGGATCCGATGAAACTGGTTTCGTCGAAATCCGAGACTTTTTGAAAAATGGCTATTTTAACTCGCCAAATTAATATTAAAAATAATTCGATTCGTTTCGAGCTGCCACGATCAAACGGTAACTCCGATTGACACGAAAATTGAAATCCGGTAATAACTAACTATTACGGATCCAATGGAACTGGTTTCGTTCAATTCTGAGACTGTTCAAAAATTGACTATTTTCACTGGTCGATTTAATATTAAAATATTCAATTTTCACAAATTAACTCTTAATTCAATTTTAAAAGTTCTAAAATATCATTCTAACTCCAATATGATAAAATAAAATTTTACAAATCATTTTCAATCATATTTAACTCAATTTTCAATTATTTCCATAATTTAACATATTAAATTATTGATTTAATTATTCAATTAAATCCAATAATTCAAAATAAAATTTATTCAACTTATAAATTCACTTATTAATATCTAAAATTAATTAAATATTCAAATTTTAATTACTAAAATTTCTGGGTCGTTACAAAAATATTAACATAGTTACTATTAAGCAGTAATTTTCATAATACTAATTTCACTCCAGTTCGAATAATAACATTTATTTAGATAAATATAAATGAAAAATGTAATAACATTATTTAATTAAATACAATAATCATCCATTGGTGTTTAACTTTATGAAAATGCAATCAAATAATCTCATTTATTAACAGTGCTGCAATAATGAGTTATTTCTTTATGATCTTGTCTTTTTAAGTAATTATTCCAAGTTACGTCATTTATTAAATAAAAGGCCGTAATTTACGTGTTACTTTTATTATTGTTGAACCAATCAGTTAACAGGAATTCAATATTTTTATGTTACAATAGTATAGTTCATTTATTGGCAGTACATTTCATTGCAATGCACTTATTCAATTTCATTTATATATAAAAGGTTTCAAATTTGCACGGTAATAAATAGGAATTTGTTAGAAAATTATTCCAAGATACCTTATTTGATATTTGATTGATAATATTTTTTAAATTATAGTATCTTCGAACATAGTCGAAACTGATGCGTGGTCAACATTACGCTACTTATGTTTTTGTAGTAAAAGACAAACCAGCCACACACTATTTGCATATAATAATTTTGAATTTTCAAAAGGTCAGATTTTTGGTTTTACATATGCATTATGCCTATCAGCAAAAGAACATATATATTTTATTAAATGGTGAAAATGGTTCATCAATCCAATTTTCCCACAAAAGATTATTAAATTTTATTAAAATTAAAATATGTGTGAAGTATTAAAATGGATGTAAGAATAGTTCTGGGTGATGAAGTGAGTGAATGTGTAAGGACTTGTGATTTACAAAACAAATAAAGAGGATAACCATTTCGCCCATTAAGATCAATATTATAGAACAACATGCCCAAATCCCATAAAAAATATTAACATAATTACTAATTAGCAGTAATTTTTATAATACTAATTTTACTCATGTTGGAATAATAACATTTATTTAAAAAACATAAATGAAAAACTATAATAACATTATCTTAGTAAAATAAAATAGGGGAAAGTATTTTATAGGACAAATTATCTTAATAATTTAAGCACAAGGATGCTCTATTTTTTGCTACAGGGACAGGCCCAAACCCATCTTTCAAGTACTCAACTTCTCAAATCCATTTATCGATTGATTTTCACTTCTCAACTTCTGCTGTGTTTTCCATCTTTAGATCTCCACTACGCTTTCCTTCTCTTCTCCATCTCTAGATCACCGCTACGCCCTTCGCTTCTTCTCCCACTCACTTCCATGAACAAAGTTTTGCACCATTGTATTTTTCCTATACACGTCGATTTGGAAAGTCACGTCATTGTTGCCTAAAATTGAGAGCCGCTGCTAACAGCATCGAAGTATTGCTGCCTCAATACGATCTCATCGTTCTTAGTGCTAGAGTTTTTATGGTACCTGAAGCTTTGACTTGCTTGAATCCGAAACATAAACAGATCTGAATATCACTTCTAGCTTTTGTGGAGGTAGTCGCGTTGTGAAGCGAAGTTCATTTGAATCTAATTATATGTCATTGCTTAAGGATGCTTGAGTTTTGAAATTTTCTAGGCGTCCGATGAAGATTAAACCTAGTAAAGTAACACTAAAAAAGAACAATTGAACAAGAAAAATAGCAAAGAGGAGAGAAAAGAACTAAGAGAAGATATGAACAACAAATAGAAGATGAAATTCAATAAAAAAAACATAGAAGAGAAGGTATCGATACTATGATTTATATCAAAATTCAATCAACTATTAACTTAAAAACTGATACTTAAAAACTGCTACCGATCACTAAATTCTGATAATATACACTAAAACGTTTTAAAATTATGATACCTAAAATTGATAATAAGCACTAATCTAATACACACCAAAGCCAAAACTACAACTTTACAATATATTAATTACTGAATCTAAAAAAACAAAAACTCAACTAAAAATGGTACTAACAAAAGAATACTACAAAAAAATGATATTCATCATATCATTGAACGAAAACTAAATACCGGTCAAAATAAAACCTGAACAAATGTTGCAAACAAAAGCAAAAATTGTGTATGACATATTAATGGACAATGATCACTCCTAAAATTTAGCCATTTCATGTCAACACTGGAATAAGAAGAAAACATCAGTAAAAAATGTTTTATGCAGATTAACATTTTGTTCTAGTACAATAATTACCTTTATAAAAAATAGATTTTACAAAAATTGTATACACTGCCAATAAAACCGCTACTTAAAAATTGTTTCTCAAATTAACACCAAAACTGATACTCAAACAAAATTTATTAAATATTTGATACTAGTGAAACACTAATTCAACTAAATAATCATCATATTTACTCTAACAACTTCATTTTTTAAAATACTCAAACTAACAAAATAGTAAAGATCTTGCACACTGCATATTGCAAAAAACGATACTCAGAAAAAACAAAAAAGATATCTAAAAACCAATCCTCATTAAACTCAACAAAACTTTGCATTACCAATTAAACCAATATGAACGCAAAAAAACAAGGCAGAAATTAACAACTATTTGCTTCAAATGTGAATTTATTATAGTACAATAATTTTGTTATACAAAAAAAATCACAAACTCAAAAATAGCATTTCTGTTATACCTGAAACTGATAATGATGCTAATGTAATGAAAAACCAATATCATGTTCTAATATACCTGAAACTGAAACTAATAGCATGTAAAAACTGATATTATATTTTTGTACTACCTAAAACTAATACAAGTTGCATGCAAAAAATAATACCAAATTTTTACATGCTTGAAACTGATACTAATTGCATCAAAAACTAATACCGAACAACTGTTATCGAATAAATGAACCAACGTCACCACATAACCAAATAAATAACAAAACCGATAATGATATTACTGCAAATTAAACTGATACTTAAAATGAAACTCGAAATTTTACTATATACCTAAAACAAATAAATAATAAAACCGATACTGCGTATACTACAAACCTATACTGTAAATGAAACTATAAATTATACTTACCAAGTTTAATTACATAGAGCAAATCAAGGACAATTTTAAAATGTGCTAACATCAATGAACATATTAACATATGCTAAACCAATATGCCTATATAACCAAGTTCGACTATAAAAAATTGCCAAAAAAGACATGCAACCAAGTATAATTCTCAGCAAATTCAGAAAAACATAAAAATCAAATCATTTCTTCTTAAATGTATAACAATTATGCTTATTGTGAACATATCGCTTGCATACACTCCATCTATTTTTCTTATTTCGAACATATGCAAATCCTCCTCTCCGTTTAATAGCAGGCCTACCGGCACCACGTTTCTGTTGAATTTGGATGATTCAAATATTTGTTAAAGAGGAAATAAATTGATTAATTGATTCAATCAAATCAATTAATTTGGCTGATATATGGAAAGATATTTTGAAGGAAACTAATTAATTAGTCAATCAATTAATTAGTCAATGTATATCTGCTATATGAAGAAATAAAAGATTAGGCATGGAGAATAAAGGAAAGATATGGAAACGAAGATTACTCCATCTATTTATGCTAAAATCAAATCATGCAAATTGGAAAGATATCTGAGTAATCGGGAAATTAATTTGCTTAATCTCCAAGCAATCCTTCATTATCAAGTCTATTTAAATGAAGGAATTTCATCTTCATATGTACAAGCAAGTGTAGTATCCACCATTATTCTTTCATCTCTCTTTTGTACTCTTTTCTTTAGTGAAATAAAAAGTTATTGGATCTCCGTGGACGTAAGATATTCATATACGAACGACGTTAAATCTTTTGTGCCTCGTATTTAAGTTATTTTTCTGTGAGACTGCATAATTCTTTTTAAGTGTCATTGGTATCTAAATAGGCAATACTAGATCCTGAACAAATAACCGCTTCCGCTCAAATTAAAAAAAAAATTCACTACAGTTTGGTATCAGAGTTAGTGTTATTGTTCCTGTTTGGATATTAATGGCTACTTCTAGTAAGTATGTTGGCATATCTGGTGTCAATTATAGTGTAACACGTTTGATGGAAAAGGAGATTTTGGTACTTGGAAGATGAAGATGGAGACTGTATTGAAGAAGGAGAAGACTTATAAGATTATTTCTGCGCTTGAGAAATTGGAAGGTATTGATGCAGCTGATTTGGAAGAGATGGAAGATGAAGCTCTCACAACAATTCAGTTGAGCCTTTCAGATGAAGTTCTTAGAGAATTTTCTCAAAAGAAGACGGTGAAGGAACTATGGAATGCATTGTCGGATGCACATCAAGAGAAGTCTCTCACTAATCGGATTATTCTTCAGCAACAAATTTATTCATCCAATATGAAGCCTGGAGCTGATCTCATGGAGCATGTAGATGCTTTGAAGACTTTGATTATGAACCTGAAGGCAGCGGAAGTTGATATTACCGATGAGGCTCAAGCTGTGATCCCCTTATGTTCCTTGCCTAAGGAGTATACTGCTTTTGTTAATTCCATGATTTATGGCCGCAGTAAAATTAGCCTATCTGATTTAAAGGTTGGTCTTCATAATGAAGTATTAAGAGGTAGATTGGCGAGCACTAGCTTGGATAATGATACTGAAGGCTTATCTGTTCAGAGAGGTAGAGGCCATAGCAGGTCAAAGAAAGGTGGAGGACGGAATTATTCACGGTCTCAGTCTAGAGGGCCTAAGAATTTGAACTGCCATTATTGTAAGAAACCATGGCACTTCATAGCACAATGTCCCAAGCGTGAAGGTAGAAGAAAAGATCCAAAGCAAGCCTCAGCTTCTACAGCAGAGAAATCAGATATAGAAAGTGACACCGATGTATTTACAGCTTCTGGCTCTTTGGGGAAGGGCAACTTATGGCTGATTGATTCTGGCGCATCATATCATATGACACCTGATAGGAACTGCTTTTCCACTTACCGTGAAATTGATGGAGGAGAAGTTCTGATGGGTAACGATGCTTCTTGCCGTATATAGCGTGATGATTCAGATGTTTGATGGTGTTATTCCTACAATCACCGATGTTAGACATGTACCTGATTTGAGGAGGAGCTTGATTCTGTTGGGTCATTGAGTAGACTTGGTTTGAAGATAGTAGTGGAAGGAGAGAAAATGAAGATATCGAAGGGTTCATGATTGTTATGAGAGGTGTTAGGGCAGGAAATCTTTATCTATTAAAGGGCATTACTATGATTTGTGAATCAGCTTCTATTACATCTGTTGATTCAGATTCTTCCATATTATGGCACTTACGGATGGGTCACATCGGTAGGCGCGGCATGGATGAGTTGAGAAAACAATGATTGATTGATGGAGTACATCATTCAAAACTAGGTTTTTCTGAAGAGTGTGTTCTTGGAAAGCAGACGAAGATTTATTTTGGTATAGGAGAGCATAAAGCAAAAGCTGTCTTAGAGTATGTTCATACAGATGTCTGGGGTCCCTCCCCTTGTCCGTCTTTAGGTGGAGCTTGATATTTTATTTCATATATAGATGATTTCTCTCGTAAAGTATGGGTATACTTTCTTCAGTCAAAGAGTGAAACTTTTGCCAAGTTTTGAAAGTGGAAATCTATGGTTGAGAAGCAGTCAGGGGAGAAATTGAACGTTCTCCGTTCAGATAATGGCGGTGAATTTGTATCACAGGAATTCATCGACTATTGTGAGTCTGAAGGCATTAAGAGGCATTACACCACACCAGGTGACCCCCAGTCTAATGGAGTTGCAGAAAGGAGGAATCGGACATTTTTGGAGAGAACAAGATGCCTTAGACTGACTGCTAAATTGAAGAAGGGATTTTGGGCTGAAGCTTTATCTATGGCGGCTTTCCACATCAACCGCACACCTTCCACTGCCATAGATATGAAGATCCCTAAAGAAGTATTGAAAGGAGAGCCTGTTAGCTATTCATTTCTCAGGGTGTTTGGTTGCCCAGCTTATGTGCATGAGAGCAAAGGAAAGATGGAACCTAGAGCTCGCAAGTGTATTTTTCTAAGTTAAAGGAGAGGAGTGAAGGGTTATAGGTTGTGGTGTCCTATTAGCAAGAGGATCGTTATGAGCAAGCATGTGACTTTTGATGAGAAGGCTATGTTGAAGGTGGAGCCGTCCTCATCGGATGACAATGAGAGGACATGTAAAGAATACCAGACATAAAGCAAGTCATCTGTTGATTCTTTCAATAGATGTTTAAATGGTGTTTCCGATGAACCGTGGTTGATGAGGATAATATCGATGTTAGTACAGAGGATCAAACTCACGGTGGAGCTCATTCGGAACCTAGGCCTGTCAGACAAAGAAGAAAGCCTAAGTGGCTTGATGAGTTTGTTGGATTAAGCATCGAAGATATTAACTTCGACGATATAGCAACATATGCTTTGAATGTTGTCCATGATGAGCCCTGTGATTATAAAGATGCTATCACATCAGTTAACAGTTCTAGTTGGTTAGTTGCTATGGAGGAGGAGATTGAATCATTGCAGAGAAATCATACTTGGGATTTGGTGCCTCTTTCCACCGACAAGAGAGCTATTGGATGCTAGTAGATCTATAGAGTGAAAGACGGCGAAAATGGTAATCTCAGATACAAGGCAAGGTTAGTCGCAAAGGGGTATGTTCAGAAGAAAGGGGTAGAGTATCATGATATCTTTGCTCCAGTGGTTAGGCATACTTCTGTTTGTATTCTTTTGGCATTGGTTACCCATTATGATACGAAATTAGAGAAACTAGATGTCAAAACTTCATTCTTGCATGGTGATCTGGATGAGGAGATTTATTTAAAGCAGCCGGAAGGGTTCATAGATAGTAGCAGGCCAGACTATGTATGCAAACTCAACAAATCTCTATATGGACTGAAGCAGTCTCCTAGACTGTGTGGTATAAGAGGTTTGATAAGTTTATGCTTTCACAGGGATACTCCAAAAGTTTCAAAGACCAGTGTGTTTATTTCAGAAGATGTGATAGTGATATGATTTATTTGTTGTTATATGTTGATGATATGCTGATTGCATCTCGGAGTATGGTCAAAATTAAGGAGTTGAAAGTGGAGCTCAGTAGAGAGTTTGACATGAAGGATTTGGAAAAGGCACAAAGAATATTGGATATGAAGATAAGCAGAGATAGAAAGCGGAGAGAGTTAAGGCTCACTCAAGCACAGTACATCAAGAAAGTCCTTGCTCGATTTGGAATGAAGAAAGCTAAACCGGTTGGCACTCCATTAGGCTCTCATTTTAAGTTGTCAAAAGACTTATCTCCCTCATTGGAAGAAGACAGAAGTATATGGCTGATATACCTTATTCTAGTGCTGTTGGTAGTCTTATGTATGCGATGGTGTGCACAAGACCAGATTTGGCTCATGTAGTGGGTGTTGTGAGTTGATATATGTCTAACCCAGACAAAGAGCATTGACAAGCTGTGAAGTGGATTCTTAAATGTCTTCGAGGCACTTCTTCGGTGGGCTTGTTATATGGAGGAGTGGATGGTGACATCTTTCTTAGAGGATACTGTGATTCTGATTACGCTGGGGATAGAGATGCTAGAAAGTCAGTGTCGGGCTATGTTTTTACACTTGGCATATGCTCGATTTCATGGAGATCAAAGCTGCAATCTATCGTAGCTTTATCGACTACCGAAGCAGAGTTGATATCGATCGTGGAAGCAACAAAGGAAGGTTTGTACTTACTTCAGTTGTTGGATGATCTTTCAATGGTGCAGCGGACAGTAGGGCTATTTTCAGACAGTCAGAGTGTGATTCATCATGTAGAAAATCAAGCTTATAAGGATTGTACTTACCGAAGTAGAGCTCTACTATCCGTGAACTATAAGCTTGATTTTCTACAAGATGAATCGCACTCTGACTGTCTGAAAATAGCTCTACTGTCTGCTGCACCATTGAAAGATTATCCAACAACTGAAGTAAGTAAAATCCTTCCTTTATTGTTTCCACAATCGATATCAACTCTGCTTCGGTAGTCGATAAAGCTACGATAGATTGCAGCTTCGATCTCCATGAAATCGAGCATATGCCAAGTGTAAAAGCATAGCCCGACACTGACTTTCTAACATCTCTATCCCCAGCATAATCAGAATCACAGTATCCTCTAAGAAAGAAGTCACCATCCACTCCACCATATAACAAGCCCATCGAAGAAGTGCCTCGAAGATATCTAAGAATCCACTTCACAGCTTGCCAAAGCTCTTTGCCTGGGTTAGACATATACCGACTCACAACACCCACTGCATGGGCCAAATCTTGTCTTGTGCACACCATCGCATACATAAGACTACCAATAGCACTAGAATAAGGTATATCAACCATATACCTCTTGTCTTCTTCCGATGAGGGAGATAAGTCTTTTGACAACTTAAAATGAGAGCCTAATGGAGTGCCAACCGGTTTGGCTTTCTCCATTCCAAATCGAGTGAGGACTTTCTCGATGTACTGCACTTGAGTGAGCCTTAACTCTCTCAGCTTTCTATCCCTGCTTATCTCCATACCCAATATTCTTTGTGCCTTTTCCAAATCCTTCATGTCAAACTCTCTACTAAGCTCCGCTTTCAACTCCTTAATTTTGACCATACTCGGAGATGAAATCAGCATATCATCAACATATAACAGCAAATAGATCATATCACCATCACATCTCCTGAAATAAACACACCGGTCTTTGAAACTTCTGGAGTATCCCTATGAAAGCATAAGCTTATCAAACCTCTTATACCATAGTCTAGGAGACTGCTTCAGTCCATATAGAGATTTGTTGAGTTTGTAAACATAGTCTGGCCTACTACTATCAACGAACCCTTCTGGATGCTTTAAATAAATCTCCTCATCCAGATCACCATGCAAGAATGCGGTTTTGACATCTAGTTGCTCTAATTCCATATCATAATGAGAAACTAATGCCAAAAGAATACGAACAGAAGTATGCCTAACCACTGGAGTAAAGATATCATGATACTCTACCCCTTTCTTCTTAATATATCACTTTGCGACTAACCTCGCCTTGTATTTGAGATTACCATTTTCACCGTCTTTTACTCTATAGATCCACTTGCATCCAATAGCTCTCTTGTCGATGGGAAGAGGCACCAAATCGCAAGTATGATTTTTCTGCAATGATTCAATCTCCTCCTCCATAGCAACCAACCAACTGGAACTGTTAACTGATGCGATAGCTTCTCTATAATCACAAGGCTCATCATGGACAACATTCAAAGCATATGTTGCCATATCATCGAAGTTAATATCTTTGATCCTCAATCCAACAAACTCATCAAGCCACTTAGGCTTTCTTCTTTGTCTGAAAGGCCTAGGTTCCGAATGAGCTCCACCTTGAGTTTCATCCTCTGTACGAACATCGATACTATCCCCATAAACCACAGCGTCATCGGAAACACCATTTGAACGTCTATGGAAAGAATCAACAGATGACTTGCTTTGTGTCTAGTATTCTTCACATGTCCTCTCATTGTCATCCGATGAGGAAGGCTCCACCTTCAACATAGCCTTCTCATCAAAAGTCACATGCCTGCTCATAACGATCTTCTTGCTAATAGGACAACGCAGCCTATATCCTTTCACTCCTCTCCTATAACCTAGAAAAATACACTTGCGAGCCATAGGTTCCAGCTTCCCTTTGCTCTCATGCACATAAGCTGGGCAACAAAACACTCTGACAAATGAATAGCTAACAGGCTCTATTTTCCATACTTCTTTAGGGATCTTCATATATATGGCAGTGGAAGGTGTGCGGTTGATGTGGAAAGCCTCCATAGATAAAGCTTCAGCCCAAAATCCCTTCTTCAATTTAGCAGTCAGTCTAAGGCATCTTGTTCTCTCCAAAAATGTCTGATTCATCCTTTCTGCAACTCCATTAGACTGGGGGTCGCCTGGTGTGGTGTAATGCCTCTTAATGCCTTCAGACTCACAATAGTCGATGAATTCCTGTGATACAAATTCACGGCCATTATCTGAACGGAGGACGTTCAATTTCTCCCCTGACTGCTTCTCAACCATAGATTTCCACTTTCAAAACTTGGCAAAGGTTTCACTCTTTGACTGAAGAAAGTATACCCATACTTTACGAGAGAAATCATCTATAAATGAAACATAATATCTGGCTCCACCTAAAGACGGACAAGGGGAGGGACCCCAGACATCTGTATGAACATACTCCAAGATAGCTTTTGCTTTATGCTCTCATGTACCAAAAGAAACCTTCGTCTGCTTTCCAAGAACACACCCTTCACAAAACCTAAGTTTTGAATGATGAACTCCATCAATCAATCCTCGTTTTCTCAACTCATCCATGTTGCACTCACCGATGTGACCCATCCGTAAGTGCCATAATCTGGAAGAATCTAAATCAACAGATGTAAGAGAAGCTGATTCACCAATTACAGTAGTGCCCTTTAATAGATAAAGATTTCCTGCTCTCACACCTCTCATAACAATCAGGGAACCCTTCGATATCTTCATTTTCTCTCCTTACACTACAATCTTTAAGCCAAGTCTACTCAATGCCCCAATAGAAATCAAGCTCCTCCTCAAATCAGGTACATGTCTAACATCGGTGATCGTACGAATAACACCATCAATCATCCTAATCATCACGCTATCAACACCCACCATATGGCAAGAAGCATCATTACCCATCAGAACTTCTCCTCCATCAATTTCACGGTAAGTGGAAAAGCAGTTCCTATCAGGTGTCATATGATAGGATGCGCCAGAATCAATCAGCCATAAGTTGCTCTTCCCAAAAGAGCCAGAAGCTGTAAATACATCGGTGTCACTTTCTGTATCTGATTTCTCTGCTGTAAAAGCTGAGGCTTGCTTTGGATATTTTCTTCTACCTTCAAGCTTGGGACATTGTGTTATGAAGTGTCGTGGTTTCTTACAATAATAGCAAGTCAAATTCTTAGGTCCCCTAGACTGAGACCGTGAATAATTCCGTCCTCCACCTTTCTTCGACCTGCTTTGGCCTCTACCTCTTTGAACAGATAAGCCTTCAGTATCACTATCCAAGCTAGTGCTCGCCAATCTACCTCTTAATACTTCATTATGAAGACCAGCCTTTACATCAGACAGGCTAATTTTACCGCGACCATAAATCATGGAATTAATAAAAGCAGTATACTCCTTAGGCAAAGAACATAAGAGGATCGCAGCTTGAGCCTCATCGGTAATATCAACTTCCGCTGCCTTTAGGTTCATAATCGAAGTCGTCAAAACATCTACATGATCCATGAGATCAGCTCCAGGCTTCATCTTGAACGAATAAAGTTGTTGCTGAAGAATAATCCGATTAGTGAGAGACTTGTCTTGATATGCATCCGATAATGCATCTCATAGTTCTTTCACCGTCTTCTTATGAGAGAATTCTCTAAGAACTTCATCTGAAAGGCTCAACTGAATTGTTGTGAGAGCTTCATCTTCCATCTCTTCCAAATCAGCTGCATCAATGCTTTTCAATTTCTCAAACGCAGAAACAACCTTGTAAGTCTTCTCCTTCTTCAATACAGCCTCCATTTTCATCTTCCAAGTACCAAAATCTCCTTTTCCGTCAAAATGTGTTACTCCATAATTGACACCAGATCTACCAACAGACTTACTAGAAGTAGCCATTAATATCCAAACAGGAACAATAACACTAGCTCTGATACCAAACTGTAGTGATTTTTTTTTAATTTGAGCGGAAGCTGTTATTTGTTCAGGATCTAGTATTGCCTCTTTAGATACCAATGACACTTAAAAAAAATTATGTAGTCTCACAGAAAATTAACAGAAATAGAAGACAAGAAGATTTAACGTGGTTCGGATATGAATATTTTACGTTCACGGAGACCTAACAACTTTTTATTTCACTAAAGAAAAGAGTACAAAAGAGAGCGGAAAGAATAATGGTGCATACTACACTTGCTTGTACATATGAAGATAAAGTTCCTTCATTTACATAGACTTGGTAATAAAGGGTTGCTTGGAGATTAAGCAAATCAATTTCCCGATTACCCAAATATCTTTCCAATTTGCGTGATTTGATTTTAGTACAAGTAGATGGCGTAATCTTCGTTTCCATATCTTTCCTTTATTCTCCATGCCTAATCATTTATTTCTTCATATAGCAGATATACATTGACTAATTAATTGATTTACTAATTAATTAGTTTCCTTCAAAATATCCTTCCATATATCCGCTAAATTAATTGATCTGATTGAATCAATTATTAATTTCTTTCCTCTTTAACGAATATTTGAATCGTCCAAATTCAACACTAAGCAAACATTCTGCTTCCTATCACAAACAGCACCTCAAACCCGCGACGTGAACAGCAATTCCTACAAATCCGACTCAATAGAACTCGAATCAAACTGCTTCATTTTTGTTTTTTCATTTGAATTCAATTTGCATCTGCCCTTGTTTTTTCCGTTGTTTTTTCCGATTTGAATTCGAGATCAGGGAAGAAAAGAGAAAGCGTGGAGGTTCGTTTGGTCCTTAAGAATAAAATATTGGTGGGTTGTCCTAGGTAGAAAAAAAGCCTATAAAGTTGTTCTTGACAATATTTTCCTGAATAAAATAATCATTCATTAGTGTTTCACTTTATAAAAATCTAATCAAATAACCTCATTTATTAATAGTGCTGCGACAAATAGTTATGGTTTTATATGGTCTTGTCTTGTTAAGTAATTATTCCATGTTACCTTATTTATTAAACAAAAGCGATTAATTTACATATTACTTTTATTAATGTTGAACAAGTCGGGTAAAAGGAATCCAATCTTTTTTAATCTCTGATGTCACAATAGTATATTTGATTTATTAGGAGTACATTTCATTTACATTGCACTTATATAATTTCATTTATATATAGAAGATTTCAAATTTGCGTAGTAATAAATATATATTGTTAATATGGTTTTAATTTTTTTCAAAAATTATTCCAAGATACTTTATTTATTAAAGATCAAATTTGGCTACTAATATTTTTTAAATTATAGCATCTACGAACATAGTAGGAAAGTACCATGTGGTTAACATTACCCTGCTTATGTTTTTATAGTTAAAGACAAACCGGTCACACACTATTTATGTAGAATAATTTTGAATTTTCAATAGGTCGGATTTTCGGTTTTACATATGCATAATGTCTATCGGTTAAACATTTTATTAAATGGTGAAAATGGTTCAGGAGTCTAATTTTTCCATGAAAGATTATCTAATTTTAAATATTAAAAATAAAATAATATGTGAAGTATTAAAATGGGTGCAAAAATAGCTCTGGGTGATGAAGTGAGTGAATGTGCAAGGACTTGTGACTTACAAAACAAATATAAAGGAAAACCATTACATCCATTAAGATCAATATTATAGAACAACATGCCCAAATCCCCAAAAAATTATTAACATAATTACTACTTAGCACTAATTTTCATAATACTAATTTTACTCCAGTTCAAATAATTACATCTATTTAAATAAACATAAACGAAAACTGATAATAACATTATCTAATAAAATAAAATAATCGTTCATTAGTAAATGGTGGAAATGGTACATCAGTCCAATTTTTCCATGAAAGATTATTTAATTTTAAATATTAAAAATAAAATAATGTGTGAAGTATTGAAATGGGTGAAAAAATAGCTCTAGGTGATGAATTGAGTGAATGTGCAAGAACTTGTGACTTACAAAACAAATAAAAAGGATAACCATTACATCCATTAAGATCAATATTATAGAACAACATGCCCAAATCCCCTAAAACTTATTAACATAATTACTAATTAGCACTAAATTTTCATAATACTAATTTTACTCCAGTTCAAATAATAACATATATTTAAATAAACATAAACGAAAACTTATAATAACATTATCTAATAAAATAAAATAATCATTCATTAATGTTTCACTTTACAAAAATGTAATCAAATAATCTCATTTATTAATAGTGATGCGATAAATAGTTATATGTTTATATGGTCTTGTCTGTTATAAAATAAAGAAATAAGAAGCCATTAGAGAGAGAGGCAGAAGATATATTATTCATTCCTAAGAATAGATGTCTATTTACATTACATAGCCTTCTTTATATAAAGGCTTTGGAGCTAAGGATTTAACATATTCCACGATGTGAGACTAAACAAAACAACATAAAAGCATATTCACTCTATAATTTACATATATTGTAACACTCCCCCTTGAATATGCGTCTTCAAAATCTTGAATGCCCAATAACTTGAAATTTTTTCCGTTTTGAAATGTGTATGATGATTGCTCCCCCTCATTATTATCTTGTTTGCATTTATCGATTCAGTCGATACAGATATTGTCTATTGCCTCATTAAAAACCTCTATTAGGAAAAACCCAATGGGTAAAACCTTGAAAGAGGAAAAAAGTGCAACTTGTGAAATCACAGATACCATACTAAAAATGATATTCCTTCTAAGAGTTTGATACTTCGGGATCAAAATAATGCCTCATTAAAACCTTACTAAGAAAAATCCAATGGGAAAAATCTTAGTGAAGGAAAGAGAGTACAATGGCATATTTTATTTTCTTATTTCTTTAAATGAAGCTTGATACTTCTGGATCAAACTAATGCCTCATTAAAACCTTACTAAGTAAAACCCTATGGGAAAAATCTTAGTGAAGGAAAAAAAGCACAATATAGTATGTCATATTTCAATAATTTACTGCATCAGATAGAGTTTGATACTTCTGGATCAATTTATTACTTCATTAAAAACCTTATAAAGGAAAACCCGATGGGAAAAACCTTAGTCAGGGATAAAAATACAATTTAACTTAAATAACATATTTGAGATGTTATTTCTTGAAAAGAGGTTTGATTCTCCTAGATCAAGATAATGTCTCGTTAAAACCTTAGTAAGAAAAACCCAGTGGGAAAAATCTTAAATAAGGGAAAAGAGTACATTGTAACTTATTTTCAAATGTTACTAGGGAGTTGATACTTCTGGATCAAGATAATGCCTCATTAACACCTTACTAATACAGTGGGAAAAATCTTAGTTAAGGAAAAAGAGTGCACTATAAAATACTTATGGATGCTCCCCCTGATTTTAAATTTTCCTCTGAATTCATATTCGTCTTTCGATAACTCAAATTGGTTATAGATACTTCTGAATCCATAAATACGTATCTCATTAATAATACAATTTATTAATAGTTTCCTTCGATACAATCAAATTTTCTAAGATTGTTTCTTCCAAATATGGTTTGCATTTTATGCATTTTGTATGCTACTTTTATGAAAAACACTTCATGTGCTTTCATTTTTGTGCTTCAAATCAATTTTGCGTATTGCAACTATACATCTTTCATGAATATTTAAATTTCATTACAACATTACTAAAAAATAGAAAGTAATCTACTCATCATGAATTATATCAAGATTTTCATTACAACAATACTTAAAAGAAGTTGTAATCTACGGTCTTGTTCTTTATCTTCTTTATTACCACCAAAGTTATTTATATTCTTCAGGAATTTGTGTACTTTTATTGTTTAAAATGTTTTAACTATATTTATAACTTCAGGGTATTTTAAGTGTTCAAACACTTTCACTGCTTCAATGAATTCAATTATTTATAAAAACATATGCCTAGAGCATTTAACACGATGTAGCACTACATGTGCTTCAGTAATTTCAGTGTGTTTTTCTATTATATATATATATATATATATATATATATATTTGTGAACTACAGGTTCATATTTCTTATTTATGAGAATTTCATGATGGCCAATCATGTTTTTCTCTAATCCAGGATCTTTAATCCATTTATGTACATAAGCGCTTTATTATTTATAAATTTATCATCGATGATTATTTCTTGTCAGTTCTAGACATGATTTCATTGAGATCTCTTTAATTATCATGTTTTAGGTACCTAATCCGCTTTTAGGGTTATTTGACAATCATGTCATGGATCTCTTTCAGAGCACCCTTAAGTGTTTCTTCAAGAACACTCACCTCCCTTATTTTGCATCTTTATTACTTACTCCAAAAGTATTTTGAACTGACTTTTGAACCATATTTCAGATGTGGTTTTCACATTTTGATCCTTCAAGGATTCAAATCTATATTGGAGAAAGTCTACTAAGGATAATACTGATAATATTTTGCATCATTGTATATTTTAATAAATATTTAACACTGATGATCAAAATGAACTTGTATCCCTTTATCCTTCCCTCAATGTTGACAAACATTGTCACATTAAATAATAATCATCTTTGGACTTAATTTTGATCCATTATGATATTGCTACTAGCAAATGCATCATAAATATTAATAATAGGAGGATAATTCTTTTATTAGTTGATAAGATGCATTCAATTGATATAGCTTATTAGAGTTTGTTCTCGTTCATTGATCTAACCAATTGGAGGAATTTACTTATTGTGTAGATCATTTGAATACATACATGACTTCAGGTCATTCAACATTTATGTTGATTGAATTTTAAATCACTAAATAATATCTATGCATAATCTATAAGATGAGCTTATAACAAACTTCAAGTTGTTAGCTATATATTTACATATATGGATGTATACGTGCGTCCACGTATCACACATATATTATAAAATTTTCATATTCTTTATCATTTGAATTAGTGATTTTTAGAACAAACTATTACAAGGATTCAAACTATTAATTTCTATTTATAAATCAATGTCAATGCAAACCTGTCAAAACCGCATGATAATGTTCAAAACATTTGGTTTGGAACCATATCGAACTTTTGGTTCGAACAATATATACACACAACTTCAAGTTGTTAAGTTTTGTTCCTCAATTGTATCTCAAGTATCAAATTTCTGTGCATTTATTCGTTTTAATAAAATTACCAAATATACAAACAAATATCTTCTAGAGATATGTTATCATTTTCAAATTTATAAATCTCTTCTAGAGATATTTTAGTATCATCACTTCTGGAGTTAACATATCTCTTCTATATATATGCATTATAGGAATGCCATATCAATATACAATATTTCTTTTATATAAATTACATAATTACTATTTTTACAGTGGCATAAAATATCTCTGCTGGAGATTTTTGTTGTAACTGTCTTTGAAATGGCATATCAAACTTTTAAATACAGTAACAAAATTAGATTCACCAAATGAAAGTAAGATGTAAGAGATAAAACCACTACTTCTGGAGTGTAATATTGGCATACAATATCCTTTTTTTCAAAAATTATTTCTATTGCTTCAATTTTTTTTATATGGTTATTCCTTCAGGAAATATAGTGTTTCCTTTTAAGGAATTACAATGTAACAAAAATAAAATTCTTATAACATCTCTTCTAGGATGTTAGATTTTGCAATATAAATATAAATAAATCTCTAAAACATCTTTTCAACAGATTAATACACACACACACATACATCCAATGATGTTTGAAATATCATATAACATAATATCTTCAGGATATTTGGTTAATTTAATATAAATGTTAAGATATTAGGTAAGGTATAACTCATTTGGAAATTTTTGTAATCTAATGCAACATCATTTTCTCATATGATTATTTATTAATTTTCTTTAACTTCTTCAGGAAGTACAACCTTATCATTTTATATAATTTCAATAGAGCTTCGGGCTTCTAATTCATGAACTTCAAGTTCATTAATTTGTTATGAACTTCAGGTTCTCAAATTTTGTGTAAACTTCTCCCCCTTTTTTGTACCATATTGTTACAAAATAAAAGTCTATTCCTATTTCAAGACTTGTACATTTTGACAAATTAAAAAAAATACTGACAAGAATCCGAGCTTGTAAAGTTTATCAGAATTTATTTTTTGCATAATTCAAGACTTCAGGTCTTGGACTTTGAGTATACAACTTCTGGTTGAAAAAAAATCTTTGCACAACTATAGGTTGTTGTTCAAACTTATTTCTTTCATTATATCGAGCATTGTTTGCCAAAATGAATACACCATATAATAAACCATATATCTATTCTTGTTCCAAACATAAAAATACAACATCATTTAATTTACTGTAATCAATGCATTTAATGCATTTATGATAATAAATAATTTAATTTATTACCATAACACTTGCAATTAATTCATTTATGATAAAAATACCTACAATTAACCTTTACGTGGTCTAGGATATAACTACTGTCACATCAAAATAATTTCATTATAAATATATATGAACCAATTGAACAAATAATACTTAAAGTAACACAATTTCATCTCAAATCTAGGTTCAATATTACTCAATAATAAAATTAAAATGAATATCTTAAAATGAAATTTTATTTCCCAATAATCTAAATTTCTAAATAAACAGAATTATCATCTCAAATCTATCCATATCATTCATAGTCATAAATAACTATACATCTCAGATCCAAATTATTATTATTTTCATAAGAAAATTAACTTCATAATTCTTTACCAAATATATCAAAACAAACATGTAAATCATCAAATCAACACAAGATATTTTAGAAATTTAGGGATTTAAGATTATTTCAGATCTATTATATTTGATGTATTATATTTTACCTTTTGAAAGGCAATTGGATCCATGGAAGAAGGAAAAAAAATTAAGAAATAAACTTTCTATTAGAATACCTTATTTTTAATTAAAAAGAAAGAGAGTAGGAGAGTAGATATGTTTCTACGTATTTATTTGGTTTAGTAAAAGCACCAAATATATCAACAAATCTCTTCTGGACACTTTTTTTAATATATTATCATCACTACTTCTGGAGTGAACAAGTTTCTATAAATTTATTTGGTTTAGTAGTTAATACCATTGGCAAATATTTTAGAACTTCATGTTCCAATTTTACTTTAATTAAAGTCTTTGTTTAGTACTTTAGATCCTAAATGGTACAACTTTATTTTTATTATCAAACTTCAGGTTTGATTACAATTGGAATTTACCATAATCTGAATTAGCTTTTCTAATAATTCAAAGCTTCACATCTCAAATTTATATATTTGACTTTTGATATATAATCCTTTTTTTTGAAATGCAAACTTATATGTATAATTTTTATTTGAGAACTTCAGGTCTCCAATATTAAATAAACACAATGAAACAAGAGGACTATTCATAATTGTATTCGAACGTGAGAATCATAATACTCTTTCTCTTCGAGGAAGTAGTTTTTATCATATTTGTAATGTTATTCCAACATATTGTTTTTATGTTATGTCTTCTAGACATATTAATATCTTCTTTTGGAATTGCTCATTTTTTTTCAAGGCTTTATTTCAGCGTATGAAAACTTTAATCTTTCACCTTCGCACATATGAACTTCAGGTTCCTATTCTTTTATATAAACTTAATACGATCTTCTAGATACGTATTATCCTTATATTTGTTTCTCTAAGAAACAATGAAATATTTTTTCTGAAAATATAAATCATGTACCAAAATCATTTCTATAGTTCTCATTCAAACTAAAACCCAAATAAAAAAATTCAAAATGAAAACCTTTTTTTTTAACCAAATAATGGAATCAGATCTAAAATGATAAGATTAATAGAGAAAGATCTATGAGATGATATGTATATATAATGAAATCTGAAAAATTAGATCTACAACAAAACGAGATCTAAAATACATAGATAAAAATAAAATAAAATATGCAAATAGATTCAGATCTGAATAATTAGATCAATAATAAAATGAGGTCTAAAAGAAATAAAATAAATAGAACGAGATCAGAAAGATTTGAGTAATCAGATCAGAAATGGCTTACCGCTTTGAAGATTTATAATCAGATCTGAAATTTTCCTTTTGTTTAGAGATCGTGCGGATAATGTGTTATAAAATAAAGAAATAAGAAGCCAATTAGAGAGAGAGGCAGAAGATATATTATTCATTCATAAGAATATATGTCTATTTACATTACATAGCCTTCTTTATATAAAGGCTTTGGAGCTAAGGATTTAACCTATTCCACGATGTGGGACTAAACAAAACAACATGAAAGCATATTCACTCTATAATTTACATATATTGTAACATTGTCTGTTTAGTAATTATTCCATGTTACCTTATTTTTTGTTTCATTTATTAATAGTGGATAAATAGTTATCTTTTTATATGGCCTTTTCTGGTTTAATAATTATTCCAGGTTACCTTATTTTTTGTTTCATTTATTAATAGTGCTACGATAAATAGTTATCTTTTTATATGGTCTTGCCTTGTTAAGTAATTATTCAATGTTACCTTATTTATTAAACAAAAGCAATAAATTTACATATTACTTTTATTAATGTTGAACAAATCAGGTAACAAGAATCCAATATTTTTTAATCTCTATGTCACAATAGTATAATTCATTTATTCGCAGTACATTCCATTGCAACGCACTCGTACATATAATTTCATTTAAATATAGAAGGTTTCAAATTTTCATACATATAAATAGATATTTTTTAATATGTTTTAACTTTTTTCAAAAACTATTCCAAGATACCTTATTAATTAAAGATAAAATTTGACAACTAATATTTTTTAAAGTATAGTATCTTTGAACAGGGTAGGGAAGTATTACGTGGTTAACATTATGCTGCTTATGTTTTTATAATAAAAGACATACCAGTCACACACTAGTTATTAGATCAATTTTGAATTTCAAAAGGTCGGATTTTTGGTTTTACATATGCATAATGCCCATCGACAAAAGATCGTAACTATTTTATTCAATGGTGAAAATGGTTTATCAATCCAATTTTTCGACAAAGGATTATTACTAATGTGTGAAGTATTGAAATTGGTGCAAAAATAGCTATGGGTGATGTAGTAAGTGAATGTTTAAGAACATGTGATTTACCAAAAAAAATAGAGAGGATAACCACTATCTCCATTAAGATCAATATTATAGAACAACGTGTCTAAATCTCTTAAAAATTATTAACATAATAACTACATAGCAGTAATTTCATTATATTAGTCCGCGGGTGCGGCGCAGTGGAAAGAAGGTTTGGGTTCTGCTAAAAAGACCCAGGTTTGATTCCTACTGTAACAGCCCGCAAATCCGTACCCCTTGAATCAACACTATTCTATCTCTGTTAACTCAAGTGGCATAGAAATAAGAACCATTTGGGTTTAAGAAGAAGAGATAGCAGAGGAAGAAGCTAAACAATCTCAGACTCTCACAGTCGCAGTGGAATAAAATATAATAGTAAATATAGAACTTTAAACAAAATGAAATCTATAACTGTTTATACATCATATCACCAGAGTATCTCATACACACAATATTTACCAGTCAGACAAATCCAAACAATCACAACAGCGGAATATATATATGTATAGATAATACGTTACGGACTCCAGCTCCTCTCCTGCTCCATAGCATCCTGTCCTGAACATATAATACTCGGTCTGACCCGAGCATTATAACGAAATAACACCCGAGTCAGTCTAGAATACCATAATAATGCATCCAAATTGATTATTAAAGTTTAAAAATCCTTTTGAAAACAAAAGCATCTCGTAAGACCGCGCCACAAATAAACATGTCGGGTTTTTACCTTACGATAGCTAAATCACTTTTTATAGAAATCCTCTGATATTATAATAGGGTCTATATACGAATACTTATAAAATAGCCGAAATTGTTACATATATTAAATTCCAGCTACTAGCCACAAAAGTGGGTAATACAAACAAAACTCGTACAAAGCTCGTAGGGAGAATGGATTTCCAACAATGACTAAGGACTGGGGTACCACCTGCCACAGTACGGGGCCTAGATCACCGTACCGAGGACCACGTCTGATCCCCTGCAACACAAGGCCGGACTCATCCCTTACTGGACAGTTCCGAATAAGATCACCCCGCGGTTGGGATCAGCAACCGCCCACTAAGCCGAAATAAAAAGGGACATCTAGACAGGGATGACCTTACTCTCAAGTGGGGACTACCCACGAAGCCTTGCTGCATATCCCCTGATTTTCAGTCATTCCCATTTGATGAGGCTTGAGGCTAAGCGTTACCTTTTAGAACGTTTCACTTAGAATGCCCATCGCCCACCTGACGATGTCTCGAAAGCATTCATCCATACATGTCTGTCCCGGGTTCGAACGGAACCGAAGGCACTACTCCTACTACATCCATTTTGGAAATATCCTCAGGATTAGTAGCGACTAGCTCTTGCATTTCACTGCTCCATCTTCGACTCCGAACACGATTTCCGCACGAAAACTTACAAACCGGATCGAAGTGGTTTTCGAGAAATAAATCTCGATCCCAGTCTCTTCGAAACGATCAACGCATTTGTCCAATATTGATAGTCGGTGATTTAACTATCAATTAACATTCACAAACATCCATCACACAATAAATAATTTCCACATTATTTATTTGCCTCAAATATCTTTACAAGATATATTTCAAATTTCAAAACTCGTTTGAAAGCAGTTTCCCAAAGTTCTTTCTTTACAAGGTAAATCCTTTACCATTTATTCCCATTGGAAATAACCAAGTTCAAAACATTTAGATTTAAAACCAATTTAAAAACACTTTATTCTGCAATATACTTTAAATATATAAATTTACTTCTAGTTATTACTCAAAATTATAATTTCAAATATGTAAAATAAAACTATTTATTAAACAGGAGTTTTGTTAACTAAATTTAAGAGTAGTGGTTTTAAAGGTTTGGTGCTATGTTTCAAATATCTTAAATCATCTATTCTTTAAATAAATTCATTTATCAAATAAAATACTAATAATATTCTTAAATCATTATACTATAGATAAACTTATTACTTACCTTTAAATAAGAATTTCTTAAAACACTTCCTTAAAACAAATTAAACCTAACTTTTCAAACCTGATTTAAATCACGAACTCAGTTTTCCCAGGGAAACATTTCCATTGAAACAACCCAAAGGATCATTCATATAGATCCCGCCCGATCTATTCCAACTCAAATTTACGTTAGATATCGTAAATTTATTTCTAAGCTTAAAAATAAACTCCTTTTGAAGTTTAAACACCCTTTTCCATTCCTGGAAATTCCATTTTCAAAGTATAGGTTTAAAACATTTTTAAATAAAACATTTGAAAATTTATTACCGGAAAATATTACTTATGAATTTCTTAACTAAATACCAAGGGTGAAAAATGCATTTCAAAAAAATATTGATTTACATTTATAATTGTTAATTTATATTTAGAAGCTTTGTTGAAACATATTTTAAATTTTCTGGCAAACTCTATTCATTATCAAGATAATCCATCGTTATTTTAACAATTTATATCCTCTTATAAAATTTCTCACCCAAATCTTTACTTTGCATTTATCAACTAATAATTTTCCAGCTTTATTTAAAATTCCCATTTGCAAATTACATTCTTCATCCAAACCAAATCCAAATTTTATTCCTTTAAATTCTTTATATAACAATTTCTTTCATTTCTTAAATCCCAATTAAATCCATTTATAATTAAAATTCTAGATTTATATTTATTTCAACAATATCACAGTACAATTTAATTTCAGATTTATCAATCACAACATACAAATAATTTGCATTATCAATTCTAAAAATAATCACTATATTGTGAGGAATCCCGTTGGATCCCTCCAACCTGTTTCTCCCTGCATCCACAAATATTAGCACATCACATATATAAATATCAATCTAGACTGATAACAACCATAATATTCAATCAATCACACAGATATTTATTTTAATCAGCTAATATTCCAGATGTGAGTGAGATTAACTCACCTTGAGTTTCAGGGAGCGTTCGAAATTTAAATTAAACCGAACAACGTTCGATTTAACTCAAATTTCTACTTGCCCGGAATGATTCTCGAACTGCACCATTGCATAGTACGCACCTTTGCGATTCCGACGCCACAAATTTCATCAAAATCTGATACAGTATGCATTAGATATTCGATTTTAAAGTTTAAATTGAATTTAAAATAAATTTCTTTTATTTAATTTTATTTTACCATAAACAACATCAGGGCCACATGCTTACAGAAGGAAATCACGGTCGTAGATCCATTTCTTCCTCTCGTACGTGACTCTCCAGGTTCGAACAACCCATCTTCGTCACTTAGGGCTAGAGGCCGTACCACCTACGGTTGCTTAGAGGACGATCCAACACCTTCTTCTCGCTCGCGAACCTCAGCTCCACCCTCGGCCAGAAGATCTCCAAGCTCGGCCCCCTCTCCATCACGCACGTCAAGCATGAACGCGCGGCCTTCCCAACGCGATTTCTCCCATCTCGTCGCTCCAAACACGATCACTGCCGCACAACTCGGGGAGCTCGGGGAGCTCTTCGTCGTTGTAGTTGAACGAATCTCCTAAAATTCGACGGATTATGGTAGATCTAAGGTGGAAGGCGAACAAATTTCGTCCATGAAATAAAATAGAGGTGGCTCTGATGGCAATTAGGGTTTCGGCCCCTAATTCTATATATATATATAAAAACCCTTAATTATATTATTTTAATATTAAAATCAATTTTAATGAACATTTGCAAACGAACTCCAAAACACACGTGCCGACAGGCGTTCCTAAAGTTTTTCCGCGTTCCGGACACAATGAAATAGGTTTCGTAAGCTAATTCGGTCATACGTGTGAGTTACGGAATTAAACGATCAATTTAAAATTAAATCGATTAAAACGATTTCTATGCGTTTCGAGCTGCCACAGTCAAACGACAATTCCAATTGCTACGAAAATTGAAATCCGATAATAACTAACTATTACGGATTCAATGGAACTGGTTTTGTCGAATTCCGAGACTGTGAACCGGAAGGCTATTTTAACTCGTCTATTAAATCGAGTGATTTTCAAAATTGTCGAAAACGCTTAAAATTTTACTTTTAAAATTTTACTAACTTAATAATAAATCATATAAAATTTATAATCACATTAAAAGTCATTCTGGCTCATTCCGAACACAAAATCTGATTAAATTGCATTTTTATAATATTAAATCCATTATTAAATTAATATAAAATTCCAAATAATAACTTATTAATTTTTAAATTCATATAAAATCCAATAAAACCTTTAATGACCAAATAAACTTAAAATAAATTTTAGAACTCATTTCCATATCTATTACCTCCATATTCACAATTTATTCCGATTCAATATTTAATTATTATTATTTAAATTCCAATTGGATTACCATATTTGGAACTATACGTAAACTTATTAATTCCACCCAATTCTTTTTATTTTAAAGCCAATTCAAAATCTACATTGAACATTTAAAATGAATTAAATGTTCAAAATTCAATGTCCAAAATTCCGGGATGTTACATTCCCCCCCCCCCCCCTTATAAAAATTTCGTCTCCGAAATTTGCTAAGTTAGAACATACTTCTAAACCCACTTACTTACCCAACTTACTTAGTTAAAAACTTATGTACACTTTCCAAAATCCTTTAGCCCAAATCCAAACTCATTTGCTTTATTTATACTCAAAAGCCTTTGTGGCAACATTATTTCAAAACAACTTTACTAGTTAATAAAATTTTCCAAAATTCTCAAAAAATTTCTAACTCCCAAAATTTTCAGAAAATTTTGGCAGAGTCTCCCTTGCACGAAGGAGCTTTCGCGATATCGCGATACAAATAAATATATATACATCGACTCACACGGTCGGAAACCAAATATATCACAATATTTATATCATTTTCCAATTATATTTGCATAGGCGTACCTTTTTAGCAAATTTTAAAGCAAGCGGCTAATATAACGCATAGACGCGCTCCAACTCTCTCGAACGCCTCCCGTACCTGTATTTACTCAACAAACTCATCAGTTTTTTAAGATATGAACATTTTAACAACATTTCCAATATAAATGTAAGCCAAACATATCCATTTCATAATCCCAAACATCACTTTGCATAATTTCATAAGTAAATCATATTTTATAACATGCATAAAGTTTCCTTTTCTAATGCCGAATCCCACTTTATTTCACACAAAGGATTTACATACAAGTTTCGCTATTTCAATTCATACTCTACCCAATTTTCGAATTGATTCACCAAGCAAATTTCATGTCAATCTGTTACATTTGCATTTCTATTATAACTCACTTACATTTATACTCAAATCCATTTATTAAGATTTTAGCCCATTCTACTTTCATCCAAACCAACTTCATTTTTATTTCACTTGAATGATTTACATTCAAGTTTACTATATACCATTCATATTTATTACAACCAATTCATTTCTATTCAATATGATTACATATGCCTTACTTGCATTTCTTTACTTTAACTTACGTTCCCAATTTGATTTACAATCAAATTTTATTTTAAACTTGAAACATTTGCATTTCTTTTATGATCCATTTCCATTCATATGCAAAATCACTTAATTAGATTTCATTTATCTAATTAATTTAAAACCATCTTTATTTGCTTCTTTAAATTAATTCACTTGCATCCATATACAAACTCTTTGAATTTTATTCCAATCCATATCAATTTATTCAAAAATCAATTTCAATTGCTTGTTAAATAACTCAATTCCGAATACATGCAATTTTCATGTCATTCGAGCAAAATAACCACCACTTAAGCTTATAACCATTAAAATTTATTCTACTTAGATTTATATTAATTTTATTCAGTTTTTCCTAGTTCACAAGCCAAGTATTTTTATTCCAATGCAATTGTTAAATTAAATTTTCCTTACATTTTTATTTCATTGGCCAATTCAGGTTTATATTAATTCCACTCCATCCTGGATTATTTACAACCCATACATCCTTAATTTATCACAATAATTAATTAATACAATTTCACTTGCAATTCAATTTTATTATCTAACAAATTTCATTCAAGAGTACTTAATAAAGCTTATTCACAATCATTTTGTTTTTTTTTTCCAAGTTGCTTAAGTTCTTTCACAACATTTTCATTATCTTCTTATATTAATTTTATTTTATTTCCATTTGATTCTCATTAAATTAAATTCCAATCCATTTACAAATTCGAATGCCCTTTGTTTACTTATTCAATCCATTTTAGATTTATTTTAATAACAAAGAGACCATTTAAATTATTTCGCTCATTTGAATTTATTTACAAATCAAATCATCATTATTATAATCTAATCCCATTATTCATTCACACATCCAATATTTATTACCAAAATTAAATTCCATTCCAAAACTGGACTTTATTTACTTTCTAAATTTTGGCCAAACTATCAAAATTTTATTCATGCCAATACAAATTCCATTTAATTTAGCTTACAAAAATTCATTTCCAAACAATCATTTTGAATTTAGTTGAGTGAACATGTACTTCATTCAGCATCATTTCAACTAAATTAAATTTCCATTCAATTTGATTCTTATCCAAATTTATTTCAAGTTTACTTGAAATTTTGCTTAGCCAAATTAAATTCATTCCACTACTTTACCACTTAAATAAGGATTGAATTTCATTCAATATGCCTATAATGCAACTGAATTTTGTATTTCATTTCACTTCAATTTTATTCCTCCATAAATAAATTCAAAACTTATTTTCTATTGTAAGTTCATTCATCCTTTTATATCTCACTTTCCTTATCTTACTTTACATTCCTTTTAAGATTAAGTTTGAATTCACCATACCGTTCAACTATTTTCCATTTGTGATTATAATTCCACTTTACTTGGGTTAAAATCAAAGTGTCCATTCTCAAGTTCATCAATTTATTTATTTATAAGTTTATATTGCTCATTTTAATCCTTTTATGTCTCATAACCACAATTCCAAATTTATTCCAAATTTCTATATATATATATATATATATATATATATATATATCTGAATTCTTAAAGATACAAATTTTCTTTCACGTAACTCCTTGCACAAATTTAAATCTACATTTCCAGATTATAAGTATAACATTTAATAGCTCATGGGTATAATTTATTACACAATGACCCACAATTATAAAGTCATTTTACTTCCAACTTAACTCAAATCAATTTAATTCCAATCCCCAATTTTATTTAACTTATCCCAAGTTAAATTCAAATCGCTAGTCACTTCAATATCTTCATTCACTTCCATTTACCAAAATTAAATTTAAAATTCAGGATTAACATTTTCATTTTTCCTTTCTCACTTAAATCAACTTTACTTCAAGGTTATTGTTGATTTATTTCAATTTTACATTTTAATTTAAATAGGACTCCCAGAATTCAATTACCCGATTTAATTTCGAAACCGATTTGAAATATAAATCAACCCATTCCCATTTGATATTCAAATCAAATCCCAAATTCCAAAACAACTGTTATACCCAACAAGTCCAAACAATATCATAACCAAGTACTAAGGAAGCAATCCATCACTTTAGAAACTCGAAAATGAATTCTAATGATGTGGCCAGCGTCATCAGGATTATTTTCCAGCGACTGAAGTGAGTTCAGTGCTCCCTTACTTTCCCACATTCATTTCAAAACAGTTTCCATTCAAAAATACTTCCCAAAATAATATTCCATTATTGCCTTCAAACACCTTAGCAAACATTTCAATCTTTCCCAAGATTTTAAATTTCCAAATTTTGTTTCCAATACATATAAAATCCTTTTCAAAATCCCCGGGATTTAAATGTTGGTTTAATTCAAATTTAATTATTCTTCTTTTGCATAATTCATACTTAGAGAATTTATTTGGTTATAACCATTTCAAATTTTAGATTCTTATTTAATTATAGTATTAACAACCAATCAACCAAATATATATATATAATAAATTTCAGAAAAATATTTCTTTTATATCAAAATATAATTTCGGGTAAAATTATTTCATTTACCCCCTTAAAAAAACAATACTATGTCGGTTTATCTTGTTTAAGAGTTTAGAAACCCCTATCGATACGGTTGTACTTCCCGCACCGACCAGAATTCATAAACACTCAACCGATAAGTCAACACAGTATAAAAACAATTTTATATCCACTATCAAGTACGCTCTCATATTTATTAATACACTCAACTCATTATAGAGTACTATTGACTCTATATCTAATGAGTAATTTCCCCCACCAAAGCCTAGGTTGTCGCCAACCTAAGCTCTGATACCAAGTGTAACAGCCCACAAATCCGTACCCCTTGAGTCAACACAATTCTATCTCTGTTAACTCAAGTGGCACAGAAATACGAACCATTTGGGTTTAAGAAGAAGAGATAGCAGAGGAAGAAGCTAAACAATCTCAGACTCTCACAGTCGCAGTGGAATAAAATATAATAGTAAATATATAACTTTACGCAAAATGAAATCTATAACTGTTTATACATCATATCACCAGAGTATCTCATACACACAATATTTACCAGTCAGACAAATCCTTACAATCACAGCAGCAGAATATATATATGTATAGATAATACGTCACGGACTCTAGCTCCTCTCCTGCTCCATAGCATCTTGTCCTGAACATATAATAATCGGTCTGACCCGAGCATTATAATGAAATAACACCCGAGTCAGTCTGGAATACCAGCTGATAATAATGCATCCAAATTGATTATTAAAGTTTAAAAATCCTTTTGAAAACAAAAGCATCTCGTAAGACCACGCCACAAATAAACATGTCGGGTTTTTACCTTACCATAGCTAAATCACTTTTTATAGAAATCCTCTGATATTATAATAGGGTCTATATACAAATACTTATAAAATAGCCGAAATTGTTACATCTATTAAATTCCAGCTACTAGCCACAAAAGTGGGTAATACAAACAAAACTCGTACAAGGCTCGTAGGGAGAATGGATTTCCAACAATGACTAGGCACTGGGGTACCACCTGTCATAGTACGGGGCCTAGATCACCGTACCGAGGACCACGCCCGATCCCCTGCAACACAAGGCCGGACCCATCTCTTACTGGACAGTTCCGAATAAGATCACCCGCGGTTGGGATCAGCAACCGCCCACTAAGCCGAAATAAAAAGGGACATCTAGACAGGGATGACCTTACTCTCAAGTGGGGGCTACCCACGAAGCCTTGCTGCATATCCCCTGATTTTCAATCGTTCCCATTTGATGAGGCTTGAGGCTAAGCGTTACCTTTTAGAATGTTTCACTTAGAATGCCCATCGCCCACCTGACGATGTCTCGAAAGCATTCATCCATACAGGTCCGTCCCGGGTTCGAACGGAACCGAAGGCACTACTCCTACTACATCCATTTTGGAAATATCCTCAGGATTAGTAGCGACTATCCCTTGCATTTCACTGCTCCATCTTCGACACCGAACACGATTTTCGCACGAAAACGTACAAACCGGATCGAAGTGGTTTTCGAGAAATAAATCTCGATCCCGGTCTCTTCGAAACGATCAACGCATTTGTCCAATATTGATAGTCGGTGATTTAACTATCAATTAACATTCACAAACATCCATCACACAATAAATAATTTCCACATTATTTATTTTCCTCAAATATCTTTACAAGATATATTTCAAATTTCAAAACTCGTTTGAAAACAATTTCCCAAAGTTCTTTCTTTACAAGGTAAATCCTTTACCATTTATTCCCATTGGAAATAACCAAGTTCAAAACATTTAGATTTAAAACCAATTTAAAAACACTTTATTCTGCAATATACTTTAAATATATAAATTTACTTCTAGTTATTACTCAAAATTATAATTTCAAATATGTAAAATAAAACTATTTATTAAACAGGAGTTTTGTTAACTAAATTTAAGAGTAGTGGTTTTAAAGGTTTAGTGCTATGTTTCAAATATCTTAAATCATCTATTCTTTAAATAAATTCATTTATCAAATAAAATACTAATAATATTCTTAAATCATTATACTATAGCTAAACTTATTACTTACCTTTAAATAAGAATTTCCTAAAAACGCTTCCTTAAAACAAATTAAACTTAACTTTTCAAACCTGATTTAAATCACGAACTCAGTTTTCCCAGGGAAACATTTCCATTGAAACAACCCAAAGGATCTTTCATATAGATCCCGCCCGATCTATTCCAACTCAAATTTACGTTAGATATCGTAAATTTATTTCAAAGCTTAAAAATAAACTCCTTTTGAAGTTTAAACACCCTTTTCCATTCCCGGAAATTCCATTTTCAAAGTATAGGTTTAAAACATTTTTAAATAAAACATTTGAAAATTTATTACCGGAAAATATTACTTATGAATTTCTTAACTAAATTCCAAGGGTGAAAAATGCATTTCAAAAAAATATTGATTCACATTTATAATTGTTAATTTATATTTTGAAGCTTTGTTGAAACATATTTTAAATTTTCTGGCAAACTCTATTCATTATCAAGATAACCCATCATTATTTTAACACTTTATATCCTCTTATAAAATTGCTCACCCAAATCTATACTTTACATTTGTCAACTAATAATTTTCCCGCTTTATTTAAAATTCTCATTTACAAATTTCATTCTTCATACAAACCAAATCCAAATTTTATTCCTTTAAATTCTTTATATAACAATTTCTTTCATTTCTTAAATCCCAATTAAATCCATTTATAATTAAAATTCTAGATTTATATTTATTTCAACAATATCACAGTACAATTTGATTTCAGATTTATCGATCACAACATACAAATAATTTGCATTATCAATTCTAAAAATAATCACTATATTGTGAGGAATCCCGTTGGATCCCTCCAACCTGTTTCTCCCTGCATCCACAAATATTAGCACATCACATATATAAATATCAATCCAGACTGATAACAACCATTATATTCAACCAATCACACAGATATTTATTTTAATCAGCTAATATTCCAGATGTGAGTGAGATTAACTCACCTTGAGTTTTGGGGAGCGTTCGAAATTTAAATTAAACCGAACGACGTTCGATTTAACTCAAATTTCTACTTGCCCAGAATGATTCTCGAACTGCACCATTGCATAGTACGCATCTTTGCGATTCCGGCGCCGCAAATTTCGTCAAAATCTGATACAGTATGCATTAGATATTTGATTTTAAAGTTTAAATTGAATTTAAAACAAATTTATTTTATTTAATTTTATTTTACCATAAACAACATCAGGGCCGCATGCTTACAGAAGGAAATCACGGCCGTAGATCCCTTTAATCCTCTCGTACGTGACTCTCCAGGTTCGAACAACCCATCTTCGTCACTTAGGGCTAGAGGCCGCACCACCTACGGTTGCTTAGAGGACGATCCAACACCTTCTTCTCGCTCGCCACCCTCAGCTCCACCCTCGGCCAGAAGATCACCAAGCTCGCCCCCCTCTCCATCGCGCACGTCAAGCACGAACGCGCGGCCTTCCCAACGTGATTTCTCCCATCTCGTCGCTCCAAACACGATCACTGCCGCACAACTCGTAGAGCACGGGGAGCTCTTCGTCTTTGTAGTTGAACGAATCTCCTAAAATTCGACGGATTGTGGTAGATCTAAGGTGGAAGGCGAACGAATTTCGGCCATGAAATAAAATAGAGGTGGCTCTGAAGGCAATTAGGGTTTCGGCCCCTAATTCTATATATATATATATATATATATATATATATATATATATATAAACCCTTAATTATATTATTTTAATATTAAAATCAGTTTTAATGAACATTTGCAAACGAACTCCAAAACACACGTGCTGACAGGCATTCCTAAGGTTTTTCCGCGTTCTAGACACAATGGAATAGGTTTCGTAAGCTAATTCGGTCATACGTGCGAGTTACGGAATTAAACGATCAATTTAAAATTAAATCGATTAAAACAATTTCTATGCGTTTCGAGCTGCCACGGTCAAACGACAATTCCAATTGCTACGAAAATTGAAATCCGATAATAATTAACTATTACGGATTCAATGGAACTGGTTTCGTCGAATTCCGAGACTGTGCCCCGGAAGGCTATTTTAACTCGTCTATTAAATCGAGTGATTTTCAAAATTGTCGAAAACGCTTAAAATTTTACTTTTAAAATTTTACTAACTTAATAATAAATCATACAAAATTTATAATCACATTAAAAGTCATTCTGGCTCGTTTCGAACCCAAAATCTGATTAAATTGCATTTTTATAATATTAAATCCATTATTAAATTAATATAAAATTCCAAACAATAACTTATTAATTTTTAAATTCATATAAAAATCCAATAACACCTTTCATGACCAAATAAACTTAAAATAAATTTTAGAACTCATTCCATATCTATTTACCTCCATATTCACAATTTATTCCGATTCAATATTTAATTATTATTATTATTTAAATTCCAATTGGATTACCATATTTGGAACTATACGTAAACTTATTAATTCCACCCAATTCTTTTTATTTTAAAGCCAATTCAAAATCTACATTGAACATTTAAAATGAATTAAATGTTCAAAATTCAATGTCCAAAATTTCGGGATGTTACACCTACCGTGCGCTTCCCTATCCTATATAAATTTACCCAAGGGTATGGGGCTTGGCTCAGCGTACGACTTTACTATACCCTCCTCTGGAGTTTACCGGCCTGCCGGGTTCTCCTGTGCTTTCAAAAAAAAGGTAATTTAATTATATTAATTTTACTCCAGTTCGAATAATAATATTTATTTAAATAAACATAAATGAAAAGTTATAATAACAATATTATCTAATAAAATACAATAATCATTCATTTGTGTTTCGCGTTATAAAAATGTAATTAGATAATCTCATTTATTAATAGTGCTGCGATAAATAATAGTTTATTAGTATGGTCTTGTCTTGTTAAGTAATTATTCCATATTACGTTATTTATTAACTGAAAGAGAGTAATGTACATATTACTTTTATTAATGTTGAACAAATCAGGTAACAAGAATTCAATATTTTAATGTCACAATGGTATATTTCATTATTGGCAGTGATTTCATTGCAACGCACTTATATATATAATTTCATTTATATATAGAAGGTGTCAAATTAGCATAGTAATAAATAGATATTTCATACTATGGTTTTAATTTTTTCAAAAATTATTCCAAGATACCTTGTTTATTAGAAATCAAAATTGACTAATAATATTTTTTTAATTACAGTATCTTCAAACATAGTTGGAAAGTACTATGTGGTCAACATTACGCTGCTTATAAATTGTGGAAGCTTAACTCAAAACCTCAACTTTCTTATTGATATTTACTCTTGAAGATTAATTCCACAAAGGGGATATGGTGAGAGAAGTACTACTAACTGTCAGGCCCTTTCTATACAATCCTACACTAGCTATGTTTTATTAGCAAAATGCCATCTATTATGCAGGATTTTATTACTGGCATGACAATGCTCTTTTGTATGAGAAGTGTAATATTTGGTGCAAATGGTGCAATTTACAATGTTGTAGACTTTGGAGCTAAAGGAGATGCTAAATCAGATGATAGCCAAGTATATATATACACTTAGAAATAATATTTTTTACGATGTTTTCATATAAATTATATCCAACTATTTTTGACTGATAATAACAATTTATGTATGTTAAAGGCATTTCTAAAAGCGTGGGAAGCAGCATGTGCTGATGGATACAATCCCACTTTTTTAATTCCATCCTTAAAAACATTTTTGCTAAATAAGATTTATTTTGAAGGTCCATGCAAATCAAAATTGCATTTTCAGGTAATATATTCAAACTTCTTACAAATTTTTATTAGAATACATATGATCAAAATACAATAACATACATTTGAATTGTAGCTTGCTGGAACACTAATTGCATATAATGGCGTGGTGTCGAATTCTGATCTTCATTGGATCACATTACATGGTTTAAATGGTCCTTTAATTGATGGTGGTGGAACCATTAATGGACAAGGTCAAGCATGGTGGGCCTGTAAGAAAAAATGAGTAAGTTTATCAATATTTTATTGTGTGTCTGTATATAAATTTACTTCTATTTGTATGATTAATTATCTCTGACATTTATAATATCAACGTAGGGATGTGATAATGCTCCATACGTAAGTATTGGCCTCTTTTGAATTTATTAATTAACTGCTAATCAGATTGGAAACTAACTTATTATTTATATTATTATGCAGTCATTAAATATACTGAATTGCCAAAACGTTATTGTAAACAACATAAATTCTGTAGACAGTGCTGCTAAGCACTTGACTATTCACCAATGTTCCAGCGTTAGTCTGAACAGTCTGAACATAACAGCTCCTGGGGACAGTCCTAACACTAATGGAATCTTGATTTCAGAGTCCCAAAATGTTCAAGTTACTCGTTCTTTTATTGCAACAGGTATTTATCATTTCTTTTAGTTCAATTGTTCGGATAAGAAGATATGATGCTTGAGGATGAATTGTAAAGAATTTTCATTTCAAAATGTATAATACTAAGTTTATACATAAATACAGAGATATATATCAAAGTAGTTAAGGCACTAAGGCGCAAAAATGCACAAGCCTTGAGCCTTCGGCTTTTTTGTGACATAATTAAGTGTATTACACAACAATTACATACCAAATATGGTATTAAATTAAAATAGGAAAAATGTCAACTTATATGTTTTCTTAGTGTTTTATTTGTCCAAAATATATAATGCATGCATGATTATTTTTCATAGCATAATTTGAAACAATAAATATAATTTTCATATCAAACAATAGTAATAAAATGCCACTACGGATTGATGTTCTTGTTCCATGTAGACAACAGATATATTTGATCTATGCAAGCACATAATTTGTTCTGATAAATAGAGATAGAATGAGTTTAAAATGTGACGGTTGCTAATTATCCCATTTGAACGTGATGATTCTAGTTATTACTTATTGAGACGATGAGATAACTTACTGTTCTTAGTATCAAATAAACGCATACACACACTTCAAATCATTTATGCTTAATTAATTTTATGATTTAATGTATATAAAATTTATATAAAAAACCCACCTTATAGGTCTAAGCTCTTCTTAAATTGAATTTCTGATTCTCTAGTGATAATAGACAATTGAGTTGCATAATTGCAGGTGATGATTGCATTGTCGTTCTTTCTGGTACTTCCAATTTGAACATTAACAATATAAATTGTAGCCCTGATCATGGCATTAGGTAGTCTATTTTCTCTTTGTAGTGTATTTTTATATTTGACAATTAGTAAAAGGAAAAACAAATTGGGTAACATTTATCCATTGGCCAGGAAAAGGATCTGTTAAACAAAATTATTGATAAAGGACAAATTCCAGTATATATATCATTTGCCAACTGATATATTCTTAAACATTTTCTTATGTTATTTACGTAAACATTAAAGAATGTTCAATGTTGAATTTTCTAAAGTTCGAAATTCGTAGAAATTTAAAATTTTAAAAACATATTAGAAAAATGAATTATTTAGAATCTCAAAAATTCCAGGACTTTTGGAAATCCAGAACCAAACAAAAAATATTAAAAGAGAAACTGTTATTTTACATTCATACACTTCTTGAAACATTATTTAATTGCTTATAAAGGTTATACACAGGTTGCTCGCCAACAGGTTTAAAGAAAGTTCAATGTCTAAGATTTCTATAGTTTAAAGTTCACAAAATTTCAAATTTTAAAAACATAATTCGAAAATTGAATTATTTATGCTTTCAAAAAATCCTGGACTTTTGGAAATCCCAAACCAAACAAAATATGTTAAAAGAGAAACTGTTATTGTACATTTATACACTTCTTTAAATGAGATTAAACTGCTCATAAAAAATTATACACAGGTTGCTCACTAACACGTTTCCCTTTATGTATATTTGTTACTATAATATTTATAAACTGTCAGCGTTGGGAGCTTGGAAAAAGATGAAGAAGCAGCACGAGTAGAGAAAGTTGAAGAAACTGAAAAGATGATTTATGCTTTATTTCAAAACACAGTTTTCTTTTCAGTACTATATTTATTTTGTATATTGGCTATACAATTGTATTTTTAAAGGAAATGAAAATGTGGGTTAGCCCAAGAGATTAATACAGCCTGCATTTGTAAAAGCTCTTGTATTTGATATACTTCGTATCTTCTATCTGTTATACCACTTATTCGCCCCCCCCCCCCCCCCCAACCACCCAAGCTAGGGTCAGGGTTTGCGAGCGATATTCAGATCTCGCTGTCGCGTTCAAAAAATTGAGAGACTAGAGATGAAATTTCTGATCTAACTGGCTCTGGCCAACATCTTAGATTCAGACAGTAAGAAGATCTGTGAGAAATCACGACTTCGAGCTCGAATTGAGGAAGTGTCTGATGAATGCTTTAGTTGTCACTCATAGAGTTTCTCAAATGTAGATCTGAGTATCAAGTCACCGATTAGTGACAACATCGTTGATGTTGAGCTCATGTTTGAGGTGACTGAAGTTTGGCCATTAGATAACTATCAGATGCTTCAGTCTTTACTTGTAGTGCTTCGGTAATATAGATCTGAGCTTTAGATCTCAGATTAATGTCAGCTTCATCAACATTGAGCTCGTGTCTGAAGCGAACGAAGTTTGGCCTTGAGAGAGGTTTGGTTAAGATGTCGGCTTTCTGGTAAGTAGAAGGTACGTAATTAAATTTGAGCTCTCTTTTAATAACTTGCTCTCGTACGAAATATAAATCCAATTCCATGTGTTTCGTACAAGAATTAGAATTGGGTTGATAGTAAGTGCAATTGCGCTTTGATTGTCACACCATATAGTGGCTCTGGTGTTATATGTAACATGTAATTCACTTAAAAGAGATTTTATCCGCATAATCTCAGCAGTAGTGCGAGCTAAACTACGGTATTCGGCTTCGGTGCTGGATCTAGACACTGTTGGCTGTTTTTTTTTGCACACCAAGATATATGATTGTTGCCTAAAAACACATAGTAGCCAGTAGTAGATCTTCTATTATCAGGATCTATTGCCCAATCTGAAGTAGAATAAACATTGATATGTAGAGATGAACATGATTTCAAGATTAGTCCTTGATTGATTGATCCTTTAAGATACCTTAAAATTCTTTTTACTGTCTTCCAATGGTTGTCTAGTGGTCTTTGCACGAACTGGCTCACTTTATTGACACTATAGGATATATCAGGCCTGGTTATGGTGACATACTGAAGTGCTCCAACTATACTTCTATACTGTTTGTCATTTAGTATTGATTCTCCTTTGTTCTTTGATAGATGCAAGTTGCTAGTCATTGGAGTGGGAAGTGGATTTGCTCTATCCATCTTGGCTCTTATTAGAATTTCACTGATGTATTTTTTCTGACTTAACTGTATCTTTGAATTTTAATTTTTTTTTTTTTGACTTCAATGCCTAGAAAATAATTCGGCTCTCCTAAATCTTTAATAGAGATTTCCTTCTTTAGACATTGTGTTATGTGACAGATTTCCAACTTGTTGTTTCCTGTAATAATAAAATGATCTACATAAATTAGCACATAAGTCACAGTATGATTAAAAAAATTAGTAAATAAGGAATTGTTAGATTTTGTTTGATTATAGCCATGACTGGATAGTATAGCTTTAAAGCTTGTCAAACCAAACTCTTGGTGCTTGCTTAAGATCATAGAGTGCTTTATTAAGTTTGCACACCAGTTGCTCACTGCCTTTCTTTATAAATCCATATGGTTGCTCCATGCATACTTCTTCCTGCAAATCACCATTAAGAAAAGCATTGTTAACATCTAATTGTTGAATAGCCCAACTTTTGCAAAGCAATTGTTAATATTATCCTGATTAATGTGGGTTTAACAATTGGGGAGAAAGTTTCATTAAAGTCAAACCCATTTTGTTGTAAATACCCTTTTGCCAACAATCTTGCTTTGTACCTAAGAATTGAGCCATCTGGATTTCTCTTCAACTTGTATGTCCATTTACATCCTATGACATTTTTATTTCTGGGTAGTGGAACAAGATCCCAAGTTTTGTTTTAGATTAATGCATCATATTCCTATACCATTGCAATTTTCCAATTGTCATCAACAATTGCCTATTGATAAGTGCTTGGCTCACTTGTATCAAGTTCAGTACTATATATTTTTGGTTTAAAAATACCACTCTTTGCCCTAGTTATCATATGATGACCAGTGTTTGCAGAAACAGTGGGTTGATCTCTATCATAATTAGTGATCTCTTGTTGAGTATTGATTGACTCTTGGTCATTCAATACTGAGCATGGATCACCAGAGCAATTGCTGTCTGATAGTATTGTCGGTCGTTGATGATTCTTCAGTTTGCTCATGACCTGGTTCACTTTTGTGCATTGTGTATTGTGAGCAGGGATCCTTTTCATCATCATCACCTTCACTTTGAATTGTTATGATTATCTCAGGTGAGAATGATATTGGAGGTATGGAATATTTTGTATTGCGTATCTTCTGAGATGTTTTGATATCTGCATTGCTAAAAGGAAATTCATTCTCATTAAATATAACATGTCTGGATATATGCACTCTGCCATTGTTATCAAGGCATTTATAGCCCTTTTGATTTATAGGATAACCTATGAATGTACATGGTTTGATCTTGTAACGACCCGTAAATTCAACTTGTTTTAATAACGTAATCAACTGAAATTTTATGGAATTTTAAATAACAAAATTTTGAAATATAAATTTGATATTTGAAATGCATCTAGTTAAACATAGCAACTGGTAAATTTTCGTCCGAAAATATGAAAGTTTATTTCGTGCGTAAATTTACTTCAATTTAATCAGTTAAAAATCGATGAAAATAAAACGGTTTCGAAATCTAAATATTTTTACATAGAAAAATTCTAAACCATCTTCTGAGCAAGATGTCATTTTTCGTTTTTTCAAATTCGGGCATTTTTAGCTCCGTCGATCCTATTTTTCTGTGTTTTTCATGCATTTTCCGCTAGTATAAAATTTCGAATTTTTATAATTAAATCTATTTGGACAAATTTTCAAAAGGGACAAATTTTCAAAACCATTTGCAGATATAGGCTAGTTTTGAAACTCATTGCATAAATAGGCTAGTTTTGGCCAGCTCAGCGATGAGCTGGCCTTTTTAAAAAAAATAATATAACGGGGTGCATTTCTGAAATGCGCCCCTTTATATTTGCACTGGCGCATCTGCAAAATGCGCCAATGCAAATCTTTGCGTCTAAACCTGGACAGCAAACTATATTAAGCAATTCGAATTGAAATACACAAAATCGAAATTCAATTGGACAATCTTAAATGATAGCAAACGTTTATCAATATGCAAACCAACAAATAAAACTACCATTAAATAAATTCCAGCATAACATAATTAAAATCCAATTACATTCGAATTAAAGCAGAAGTTATAGTTCGATTACAAAAGCAAATTAATAGTAAACTAAAAATAGGAGTGCTCATGGTTAAGTTGGATCGTCTTGAGTAGGTGGGGGTTGAGAAGGTCCAGCAGGTTGCGATTGGTGTGTATCCTGCCTTCTTTTAGTTCTTCACTCTCTAATCCACAAAGCTTGTTCGGAAGAGCTTGGCCGTGTTAATCGATTTCTAAAAAGGAGCGTGTCAATAAGTTTCTTCAAATCAAGACACCGTGGTTGGACTTCTCGTTCGGGTACTCTACCATGTCCGATATCAGCTAACCCTCCTCCTACCGTCTCTAGTACATCGACCTACAAGTTGAAGTTATTTATTCAAAATTAGAAATATAATTCAAGCGAACAAACTAAAAATATCACGATAATGTGAAGATTTACCACATCTCGCTCAAGTGGTGCACGAGCGGTGTAAATTCGTTCGTGAGAAGTCCGATCTGCAACAATGAATCTTCGAGTAATCGACCAATACCAAGTCATGTATCTCGAAATAGGAATCGTAGGAAGCTGCTGGTGTACGATACGGTTATGTCTATCGTTCCACTGGACGATAGCAAACTCCGAATCAGGCTTTGGTTCGCATGGATCAAGTATGTGTTGCTGAAGACCAAACTGTCGCATCACTCGGTCAGGATTATACATTTCTACATCTCGCATGCATATGATAGGTGTCTTACAAAGCCAACTATGCATCCCACTTAGACATATCTGCGGAAGATCGACTAGCACATCCTGTGTATACGGATTCCATATAACAGCTTCATCTGTTAGCATGTCGAGCTGGTCGCGATAGTAAGTGGCCACCTGCTTTGGAGACTCAACCCAACTCCTCGAACCAAACCACCTATATATATAGTTATACAAGTAGAGTTTTATTAGTACAAAAATATACACATGTAAATATAGTTGGAAATTCACTACCTTGCACAATAAGGCAATGTTCTGTCGATTTTCATGGATGAAGTCACATTTGGACGACCAATGGAAAGATGCGTCCATGCCCAAAGCTGTGAAATAAATTAAAAATTTGAATACTTTAGAATTACATATGAGTTTATAGCAAATATATCTATGCATATTGTACCTATAAAAGCGAGAGACAACCAGCTATCGATTTAGATTTCATGAGTGCAACATTTGTTAACTTATTATATAATGTTGCCAATATAGCACTGCCCCAAGAATATCGTGCACACTCATCCAGGTTTCGCAAAAACAATAACCAAAAAAGGTTTATTCGTCCTTTAGAATGATCGGGAAATATACGACAAGATATCAAATGTGGAATAACAGCTCTCGCATGATATTCAATTTCTTCATCTGAAGCATCCGGTGATGGCTCATCTGCAAACATGTCGCGAAGCCATGTCAACTTAACTGTTGCACCTCTTATCTCACTCCGAGGTGGAACTACACCTAAACACTGTTGACAAATATCTTCGTAATTACTTAGCTGTCGAATTGTCATAGGATTTCCTTCTACTGTAACACCTAGAAGACAACTAACATCTGCTAATGTGATGGTAATTTCACCCGTAGGGAAATGGAAAGTTGAAGTCTCTGGTCCCCATCTATCTACCAATGAAGTAATTAGTGCATGATCTATTTAGAAAAAACCCAATCTAGATATTTCTCTGAATCCCGCTCTTTGTAATGCAAGTTGAACTCTAGGAGTATTAGGCTTGGTTAATTTTAATTTGCTTGAATGATCATGACACTCAAGTGGCTCATCACTCTACACATTCATAAACAAACACTTGCATCAAGTTCATAAACAAACACTTGCATAAACAAACACTCAATGGTAATTTTAATTTTCTTGAAAAATACCTGCATCAAGTTCCTATCATTGCTTCGATGTTCATTCTGAAGATACAAAACATTTGCATTCACGGGACCAGGTACTAACTCTTTAAGAAAAAAATGTTCAAGTAAAAAAATGATGTAAATGAATGTAAATATAAACAAATTGATGTAAATGAATGTAATTGCTTTGATGTAAATGCTTTGATGTTCATTTTGGTGGTGCAAAACTAAATTGATAAATAAAATTCCAAATTGATAATCAAAGGTGTACACTTTTGAATTGAAGATTATACCTCTAACTTGAGAAGATGATGATGATTCTTCCATTTTTCAACAGATTTGACGAAGAAATAACTAAAATTGATGTTGGATTTTAGAATTTAGTAGATTTGGAGTTTTAGGGATTTTGAGGAAAAGGGTGGAATGGGAGGAAATGAGGAATGCAGGTTGGCTGGTTGGGTATATTACCAGCACAGGGCGCAATTAAGAATTGCGCCATCACAAAAATACACGGGCGCAACTGCAAATTGCGCCCATTGATTTTTCAAAAGGCGCAATTGGTAAATGCGCCCATCACAAATTTTCATGGGCGCAACTGCCAATTGCACCCATTCAATTCTATTACAGACAGAGACCTGCTGCTTCATATTGCGAACTGAAAATTAACATTGCACAATTTGAAGTCATCAAGCAAGATACAAACAACATACAAAAACATACAAACTGAAGGTTAACATCCAAACAAATGTTGATCTTTTAACATCCAAACGAAGATTAACATCCAAACCAAGATTAGCGTACAATGTTTTCCAATCTCCAAAAACTCTCTCCAGTGCTTTACGCAATGCTCTATATGCCTTGAAGTAGCTGATTTTGATAAAAAAAGTTTCAGACATTAGCACTTGAATCGCAGAAGGAGTGGTATTCAAATCCGATTTCACAAAAGGAAGTATTTTATTAGCAATAAACCTGCTTGTTTATGATTTGAATTAATAATCGGATTAACACAAGTATGATTGCCATCATATTTTCTAATTTCTCACCACCCCATCAATGATTTTTTAGGGACAATTGCATGTATTCTCCAATTGCAATTTTTATCAACACTACAAATCGCGGTGTACTCTGTTTTGCAGGACTTTATGGGTTTAAAAGAAACAGAATTTTTGATGGACCACTCACTTAACTGCTGAATAAGTATTTCCTTTGTTTGAAATTGCATTCCCACTTGAAAACCAGAATCAACACATTCTGAGGTAAAAAAATCTCTAATAAGAGTTGCATTTTCAATCAATGATGCCGCCATAATTTTCGCAGTACATAAATCATCTGTCAAAGGCGTCTCAAATTCCATATGTTCATCGTTATCATCGTCGTCTTCTTCTTCCACCAAAGATGCTTCGTTATTTTCATTTTCTTTCTCATGATTAATTTCAAACTCTAGCGCTTCATTGTTAACTTCCATATTATCCATCCATGACATATCATTATCCATTGAAGCAATTTATATACTATCTATATGCGGTGAACTCGACCTCCATCATCATTGTTAACATCTCTAGCATTTGTAGGAACGGAGTGTAAAAATTGATCATTTGCCAATCTAGAGCTTGAACCACCCGAATGCATCATAAAACTGTGAAAAAGGAGTATAAGATCAAAACGCTATAAATTCCAACTACTCGAATGTAAATACTTTAACAAATTACTTACTTTGTATTCACACAAGTAGGAAATACTGGACTTGGATTGCTCTGATAAGAATAACTCGGAATAGTACCAAGAATTTGAGTAGAATGTTGGTTCAAATTAGTGGTATTTGCATCTTCAAAATGTCTCAACTCCTCTTTTATTACAAATAATTCGATCACTTTCATATTAACGGAAAACATAGCATCGGCATCTTCATCATCATTTACGTCGATAGCAGAAGATCCAGAATCAGTAACCCACTTGCTTACTAGTTTTACATCATATTCTTGTGAATTAATTTTTGTCACCCCATACACCGTTTCTTTTAGTTCATGATAGGAGCAAAAAATTTTAACCTTCGAACCTTTTTGTTTACCACCAACATATACCGGTGTATTGTTTTCTTTTATAGTCAATTTTCCATCAAAGTAGCAAATTATTGGGATGAAATCCGACATACTTCTAAAAAAGAAAATATTATTAATTTTAGAACAATCAATTACTACACAAATACTAATGACATAATAAAGCATAAAAATGAAAGGATGGACATGTGAAAATTAGAATATGAAAATACCCAAAAATTGAGCTAGGGTTTGAGTTTTTACCTTCAAATTGATGCAAAGTAGCTGATAGAAGTAATCCGACTAGTAATCCTTGTATATTTTGGAGATTAGATATTGATCAATTTTTGAGCTGAATGGAAGAAAGGTTCGGAATTGGAGTTTGGACTAGACTGTTTTATTTTGAGTAATAAAAGTGAATTGGGTATATTGCTGCTTTCTGTTTTGTGCAGAAAGATTTGCACTGGCGCATTTTGCAGATGCGCCAGTGCAAATATAAAGGGGCGCATTTACGAAATGCGCCCCGTTATATTTTTTTTAAAAATGCCAGCTCATCAGCTGAGCTGGCCAAAACTAGCCTATTTCTGCAATTAGTTTCAAAACTAGCCTATATCTGCAAATGGTTTTGAAAATTTGTCCAATCTATTTGTATATCATTTTGATCGTCTCGCTGTATTGTCCTCTGTGGTATATTTAATTCTGTGTTTCAAGATATGATACATAGCGAAATCAGCGAGAAATGATTTCGTACCGGTACAAGTTTTAAGTTTTGGGCTTCCTTTTTCTCTATTCCGTTATCCTCTTGTTTAAATCTAACAACCATAACTTTAACCTTTCGAAAATGGTCTCTTAGTCTTCTGCGTACGCACTATTTCAATTCGCTTGGTTTTGTGAGGAAATAAATTATTAAGTAAACTTTAACGTTGAAACCGAAGCCAACTTCGCATGCTCGTTTATTACCTGTTGCTTGCTTTTATGAATGCCAGCTCATCTTCCTCTCCTTCTCCATAATTTCTTTTCTTTCCTTCTTGCTCTCAAATCAAACTTGCTTTGAAGAAAAAAAAACTTACAGCATATTGTATTTGCCGAAACACCACTGTCCACCCACTCTCCGAACGACCCGCCAACCCCAAGCCTTGTCACCTTCACCCAAATCCCATCACTTCCCACAACAACGAAGTCCACATGTACCTCCTCTCACCTGCACCTATCGACCGTGGCTTCCCTTCCTTCGGCCTCTTTCAACGTAGCTCCGCCGCCTCACAGTTGAACTGTGCCCCACCACACGTCCATGACCTCAGCCGATCGAGTGCAGGTGGTCATCACCGCTCCTCCGCGCCGTCCACCACTTGCTCGTCCACCAACAGCCCAGCATGGCTCGGCCTCACTCCAATACCCGAACCTATTTGCACCACTCCCGCCATGCCTTAAACTCGGAAGCTTGCTTGCCGTGACAACCTCCAACCTGCCTGCACTTAGCTAGCCAAGAACAACTCGCATATATGCATGCTTACATGTATATGTATATGATATTTTGATGTATATGTATATGATATTTTGAAGGTAAAATATTTGTTACTAATACTGTTTTATATTGTATATATATTAACATAATATAGAGTCGTTCATGTGGTAGGTTATACTAGTTGGATATTAGATATATGTTTATAATACATAAGTTATAGGTGTTATGTTAGTATTCATATATATGTTTTTTTTTAAGAAAGAACGAGCCCCATGCATACAAAACCGATTAACTTTTTACAAATAAAAGCAATCTCTCATGCTTATGCATGTCGAGCATTTTCTTTTTATACCCCCGCTTCTATATGATGAAATATCATTCAAGTCTATATAATGTAAACCAAACTTTAAAAAGAAAAAATAAAATAAAAAAAGTAGCAGCAACTACGTTTAAAGATCTAAATCTATGACATAACTTTGGCAGCTAAAATGACTGCAAATAAAGAAAAAATATGACCGTGTTGTACGTAGACGGATGAAAAATTAGGTCATCATGGGGTCGAATCCTCCAGCGTGAAGACCAGATACACGATTTGCTGCAGCTACAAGGCGACCTGTGAATGGTTGCGGCAGTTGCTTCTCAAAGTATTCATATATATGAATATAAGATTGTGTTTACTGTATTATTATAGTTTAAAGCGTTTATTTGATATTTTATTTCTATGATGACTTTATATAAAAAGTGATAGTTTTAATTTATATACTAGTATAACCGCACAACGGTGGTGAAACCGACCGTTATGGTATTTGATATCAAAGAAAAACATTTTCGTTTAATTTTTTTCTTTATTGTTAATTTGATGAAAAATTAACTGAATTTTAAAAAAAATAAAAATAATTGAAACTGTGTAAATTCAATTATATCAATGATTGAAAATGTAGGTCACTTGATACTAAGAATGTGCTATTAATGTATTGATATGAACTACCCACAGACACACAGACATATATGTATTAAGAAGGTTCAATATACACTTAATTTTAAGCTTATTTGTAGCTCTAACGTATTAATGAATTGGATATAACGAAATCTTTCTCCTTCAGAATATATTGTGATTGCTTCAAATCCTCCTTTGTGGTGGCTGATAACTTGCTAGTATTGTTTAGAGCTTTCTAGAATGAAATTGGAACTAAATATAACATGTGGACATCAGATCAACAGAATAATAATACTACCAGTAAGCAACAGTACCTCAGTGGCATCAAGTTGTTTCCGCAAATCAGATACAAGTTGGAGTTGTCCGTCATACTTTTCCTGCAGATCCTCTATTTGCTGCAAGGATGTTTAGGTAGTCATGTCATCTGTTATGATGGGTAACCTGCAACTCACCAAAAATTCACCAAAACTTCCTTACCTTTTGATTTGTTTCGATTGTGACACTCATCTGTTCAATTTGCTCAGCCATTGCCTTTATGAACAGAAACAGATTATTTAGCAAACAACGCATAGTCAATGTATGATGTCATAAATACACAAGAAAGTTATAAGTATAAGCAAAAAAGCGAACAAATTAGAAACACTGATTAATGTGTATAACCTTTGGATCAAGGTTTAACATTCTGGTTTCCAATCTTTTTTTGGTCATTTGAAATGTTCAAAATTTTGATTCTGTTTCGAAAATTGCGCAAATTTCACTTCAAATTAGGTTTTGAAATTCCATAATATTCAGTACTTTACTAATACAAATACACTAATAAATACAATAAACAAAATGCATACTATATTTATATACAAAGCATAAATGAAATAATTAAATAGCAGTTGGGTGCTTTTATTTTTGAAGCTTTTTGAACTACATTGTTTTAGTGTAGTGCTAAAAGCCTCATATTTTATATTTCCTAATACCATACGGTGGTATTAGAAAATGTAAAACATGACTCTTACCCCCCATAGGTTATGTGGTGACAAGGGCACCACGTTTTACACTTCCTAATACCAAATGGTGGTATTAGGAAGTGTTGGCCCTTAGCACTGCACATGTTTTTTTTATTCTACGATTTGAGGTATGGTTTGAGGTATGCTTGTTAACAAAATTAATCAAGTGTTGAATCGGAAATAATACAACTCTTAGTATGCTTTTCTATTTTATTGCTTTTATAATAAGTTGATCCCTGTTCTTTTTTATAGGCACTGCAAAGTGGATCCAATCATTTTTTTTAACTATTTGAACATGTATACTTGAATAAAGTTGAATTGGAGTTGTTAGATTTAAAAATAATAATTTTGCATTTGATTTCTACATCTAAATGTTGAAATATTCAAATATCAAATAAGATTCAGGGCTATTAATGTTTTTACATTTTACTCTATAGTGAAATTGTAATGTTAATCTTTTTTTTTTCAACTCTTGGTACCAAAATCAGAATTTCTCTCCAATTCCATCACAGATCATGTAGGAACCAGAACAGAATAAGTGGAATTCAAGTATATCGTGTGGAATTTTGAACCATGCTTTAGATGGACAGTTAGAACCATTTAGCTGACATCAAGAATTATTTATCAACTCAATAGTACAAAAAATATGCACCTTTCTTTCATTTTTTTCTTAGGAATATTGTTCTTTTGGTATGTACACTCCATTTTTCTCTCGAGTGGAATAAAGCTCTGAATATATAAGAGCACATCAGCAGTTAAGAGTATAACGACTTGCCACGGCTAATATGAGAATCTTACCTGCTTCAAGTCGTTCAATTTCTGCATACAAGTCCTTAATCAAAGTTGATTTCATCATCTTCTGATTCACCTGAAATATACAAGAGGTGTTGATTGAAAAATGGCTAATGATGGTACGCAACTGTATTTCACTAGTCACAAGATCCATTACAGGCATTGCTAAAAAGGAAGCTAGCCTGGTTAGCAAAAAGACAATTTTGGTTTGGACAAATATTTATAATGATTGAGCTTGTTTGAACAACATTTTTTTTGGTATGCCACGAAAATCGAAAGCTACAAGAATTAAATAAAAGCAGTACACTCTAACGGCACAAGACTAAATTACAAAGGTATTCAAGGATATGAACCTAGATTTAGAGGTAAACAACTCCAGACATATTTGCAAGCCAAGTAAATTAAGATGAACATGTTTGTAGCACATAAAACAGTTTTTAAGCTGAAACAATAGGTAACGGTATTTCCCACATGATGTTATATCATCTGATGATTCAAGCCATATACAGGAACTGAGTGTGGATCATTTCAAGTAGTATTTTACAATCCTATATCAATAAGTTAGGCAGGTGCCTTGAAATGGATCCCGAGTTCATCCCATGACAACAATGAAACATGAGCCATTTACAGAGATGAGGCATATCAGTGACTCGAAGATGCGATTCAAAAGGACTGAGATAGGAACTGATGTAATGATTTTAAATGTAATAAAAAATTACTATATTGCTTTATCAGTCTTGAAAAATAAAAACTATTAAAATGTGCACTTTTAGGCATCGTGGCACTCACCAAAAATAGAAATGTTGCTATGAGCGTCCACATTCACCCTCCATGGTATATGTTTTGCCTGTACCAGTTTTCCCATATGCAAAAATCGTGCAATTAAAACTTTCTAAAACTTCATTTACAATTGGAACTACTCCTTGATCGTATAAATCACACTGCTTAGATAAAGGTCCAAATACCTGCATACAGTTTGCAACATAGCAAGGTAAAATACTATATATAAACGATATGTTTACATAACAAATCACAGCTGCAAACAATTTCAGAAAAAAAGTTCTTATGGACTAAAACGACTTGATAGATAACTGTATTAAACTTTAAAAAGTAAGCATACAAAAAATAAAGAATGTGGTAACAATTTTTACTTACCGGCTTAAATTCAAACTAGCAGTTAAGGTTAACACTGTTTATAATTCATTCACTTCAGCGAAAAATATACTAAAAATGACATTAAAAATGGACTAATATGATAATAATAACAAAGTAAAGATACACTAACCAACAACCTGGAGAAAACTTGTACTCGCTAGTGCAAAATATAAGGCCATAGGTTAGTCAGACTACACTCTACCATCAATGGTCAGGAAATTCAAGAGCAGTTGCAGAAGGCACAAGTACAAGGGCATCAAGATACTCGTTACTATAGAATTTACTCAAATGCCTCATCCCACTATCACAAAGAATGGTAACTATCATATGCCAAGGTCCCAAATCACATGCTAATCTCACCGCACCAACACAGTTGACTGCTGATGAACTCCCCAAGAACAGCCCATCATTCTTAAGAAGGTACATAGACATTTCCACGGACTCTTTATCCGTAACTCTATAAGCTCCATCCACTTCAGCCATGGTGAAATTCTTTGTCAGTCTGTTAATTCCAACTAATTCAGTAATAGTATCAAAAGGGTTTTTCAGTCTTTTCCCGTCAGCTTCTTCTTTCGTGTACATCACTCCTCTAGTGACCTTATTGAACAGACCTGATCCTGGTGGGTCTGTTAGAAAGCACTTTATGTTTGGGTTCTTTTCTTTGAGAAATTTAGAAACTCCAGCAAGTGTACCACCAGTGCCTGCTCCTGCAATGAAAGCATCCAATTTGCCTGAAGTTTGATCCCATATTTCTGGGCCTGTATCCTTGTAATGGGCTCTGAAGTTTGCTAGGTTCTCAAATTGATTTGCAAAGAAGCCACCTTTACTGTTGGATTTTGATTCATTATCTTCTTCTAGCTTTGCTGCTAGTTTATTGGCTTCAGAAGCTCTCCTTCTTGCCACATTGACAAAGTGATCTTTGTGTGTGATGGACACTGGTCTTAATCTTTCTACTATTGCTCCAAGTGCCTCAATAATTTGTGACTGAAAAAGGAGCAATTTATTTAAAGCATTTTAACACAAAAACATGTTTTTTGCAACTATAACCATTACTGCCAGGCAAAGGTTTAAAACTGACCAATAATCAGAAATGAAGTTTATTTTTGAGCTATGAAATATGGACTGCAAAACATGATATCTTTATTCATATTCATGTGTTGGATAGCACATACCAACAACCCGCATTCTGGCATCATATAACTCATATTTTGCATGTTAATTTGTTATATAACAGTCAATCAAAATCCATTTTTGTCTAAGAAAACACTCGCCTGGATAATGGACGGAAAATAATGCATGAGTCTATGTGACACCTCTACACATATTAATATATTCAAATTGTTTGCTTTCCAAACCCCCAAAAAAAACATAAATTTTTACCTTATATAATAGACTAATACACATTTCAGGGAAAAAAATTGAAAATGGAAGACAAAATAATGTTTCAACATAAACAGATAAACTGGCATCAAACTAAGAAATTATACATGACTCAATTTAGCTACTGAAATTATGTAATCATAATTCAAATTATGAAATTAAAAATCAAGTAATTTGTTTTGAAATTATATTTTTCGTGAAGTAAATAACTTCAATCAAGGCTTTGTTGTGGTAACCAAAACCTTCCTATCGGTCATGTTGGCAGTATCCTCATTTAGATTGGAGATCTCCTGATCACAACTATTTTACAATTGGAATTGACATTAGGAATTTGGACAAGACATTGTAATAAGGCAACTAGTTCTGGACTGTAGCCTTAGCCGATGTTTTTTGCATTTCTAGATTTGATAATGTCGACATTTCACATTAATTTCTTTCACGAATTCATCAAATAGTAGAAAAACAAATGTAATGTACATCATAACTACTATCGAAGCATCCAAAATCAAAAATAATTAGAAAAGAAAATATTTACCTGGAGCGAGACAAGACGCGCACTCGAGAGCGAGACGAGAGGCGGCAGACTGGAGAGGAGTACGAGAGGAGTACGAGATGAGAGGAGTACGAAAGGCGGGAGACTGGAGAGGAGTACGAGAGGCGGGAGACTGGAGAGGAGTAGAAGAGAACTAAAGAGGAGAGGGAAGGGGAAAATTGACAGGAGAAAACGGAGGCGAAAGCTTCAAACTGAGAATACGCGGTCAGCGGAAGAAAATTTGAGGGAGAAGCGGACGGGAAACAAAAACGAAACAGCGGCAATTTTTTTTTTTTGGCTTGAGTATATTTGGGTTTGGCCAAGTGAAAGTAAACAAACCTCCCTACGGTCGGTTTGAATGTATAAATTGTAGATCTGGTTATATACATAGTATATATTTTATAATACGTTATATATATATAAGTATATGAATTATGGTTACAGGGCTTATATATGTTTTAAAGTACATAAGTATATGTTGTCATATATTTTCAGGTTATACTTTTGTATATATATGATAGTCTATATAATAGTTGTATACATATAATACGTAAGTAATGTTGGTTAAATATTGATTTTGTATAACTTTGTTACGTGGTTATGCTATTGTTATTGTTTGTGTATTATGTAATTAGGGTACTATATATAACAGTTTATTTATGTTTTAAATATATAATATATTTGGAATGTTACTTACATGTATGTTAATACGGTTGAAATAGTTTCTGTGTAATAGTTTTGGAACATATAAATTTATATAAATCTTTATATATAGATGTACGAAACAGCAGTTTATTTTTTATATTTCATCTATGTTTTTCTATAATTTTGAATTACGTGTGTGTATATATATATATATATATATATATATATATATATAAGTTTGTATATATATATGGTTTGTAATAGCTTATATAAAATTAGTCGCTTATATGTGTATAGCCTGCATATATGTTGTTCATACCTCTTTAGGTTGCATGTATTTTATTATACATCTTTGAGTCTGCATATTTATTTTGTCTATCTAATATATTTAGTTATGATTGTGCTTTTGTCTGCAGAGTATGTTAGTCTACAAATATACATATATTTTACACGTATTAAATATATGTGTGGCTTTTTAAAACTAATATTTTACACATATACATATATTATTTTATATTTGTTCTAACTTAAATATTGATTTCAAGGAAATAATAATAATAGCAATACATACATTTTCTGTTTATATCAAAAATTGATTCTGATTGATTCTCATCGATTCTCATTTTATCAGTTTTGGTCCGTTATGCCTGTTTCCTTCATCGAATTCGTGCCCATCTCAGTTTGCTCTGGATTCGTAGCTCATTTCTGTGTCAAATTTCTCTAACCTCGAAAGGTGAGTAATCACTCACGATTAATGTTCTTTTATTTATTAAATTTGATTTCAATTGAAATGACAAATTGAAATATGCTGATGTTAGTTATTTATACTGTTAAATATATGTTATTACCTGTATCAGTTCACCCGTGACATCTGACACCATTATCTGTTGATTATACGATGATAATCCCGTTTGGTTGACAATTGATTGATTGTTTGTTGTTTATATTGAATGTTAAATTGTAACGTTTAGAGTGATAAATGTTATGCAATTAAATTTGATGTAGGATAGTTAAAATTTGAATCGTCATATGTATTGAATTTGATTAGATAAATTTGTATAACATGACCCCTTAAATGTTTAATTATTTAATACGTAGAAAAATAGTTAATTTCCCTTGAACCATTTGAATTTATGTTGTATTAATTGATGAAGTATGAAATTGAATAATTGATGTCAAGTGTAGAATTGCATAGAATAATTCGTGTAATAATCTTTAATCTACATGAAATGATAGTGTAGATTCTAGAAATAATTATATTAATTTGCACAAACAATAATGTGAATTAATACGATTATTTCGGGATTATTTGAGTTAATTATTGGATTGTTATTATTACTTGTTTATTTGCTTTGACACCATCCCAGTTATCACACTGCAAGTTCCCTTTGCTATGCGTTGATTTTTGAATTGAAATGGAATCGGGTTGAAATGATAAATACCCAAATGAACTTTGACCTAGGATAGAGAATTAAATAAAAACCCGATTGGTCAATGATTTGATTTAAAAACAAAAATAAAGATTTTATTTAAATAAATAATAAGATTTGAAATGAAGTTGGAATTTGAATTTAATGGAAGGAAAATGTTAATATTTAAAAAATCTGAAACAAAAATATTAACATAGTAGTTATTAAAAGAATGTTGTTTTAAAATAAATTATTTGACAATAAGATTTAAAATTATTCATTGAATTAAGTTTAAAATAATTTAATAAATAAGTTTGAATTTATAATTAAGTTTGAATTATTAAGTTTTGAAATTATTTAAAAACTAAGTTCGAAATTATTTAATAATTGAATAAGATTGAATTGTTTGAGAATTAAATAAAAATTTGAATTCTTTGATAAGAGAAATTGAACTTTTGATTAAGTGAATTTGAACTTCGTTAATAAATGAAATTGGGTTTCTTTATTTATTTAGTTTTGGGAATTTTTTAAGTAAGTTAATAAGTGAAATTGAACTTCTTGAATACGTGAAATTCAGCTTCTTTATTAACTGAGTTTTGAAATTTGTAACTAAGTAAATAAATAAGTGAAATTGAATTTCTTTAACAAGAAATAAAATGTGATTTATTGAAATTAATGTATAACTTATAAATTAAAGAATTTGATTTGACGAATCTAATTTAATTAAATTTGTAAGTTGATATAATGGAGTTGAACTTAAGTAATTGATCTAACGAATTGGAATTTAATAGAAATTGTTTTGAATGATAAATTAACTTAACGAATATTGAATGAAATCAATAAATGAGTTTAAATTGATTTGAATGTTAAATTAAATTAATTCAAATTATTTCAAAATGAAACTTATATATGAATTTGAATAAATATTTGAATTGTTTTAAAACAAATTTTTGAAATTGAATTATAAGATTGTGAAATAGTAATTTGGAAGTTTTGAAACATAATTATGGAAGTTGTTTTAGAAAGACAATTGAAATGTTAATTTACAAATTCTAATTGAAATTGAAATTGATTTGGTTTTGAAATATTAAACGACCAATCGGTGTAATAATTACGAAAGTTATTAAAGAAACCAGAATCGGTTATGGACATACTCTCTATTTAAACCGAAAACCACTTTAATAATTATACGCGGAGTGTGATCCAGAATGAAGTGGTTGGAATGATGTACGTGATGACTGAAGAAAGAGAACGATAATGGATAGCCTTGACACTTGTGTCAAATTGGAAATGACTAAAACAGGAGCCTTGTCGGGCCAAATGGAGTTAGCTACCTCGAGCGAACACACTTCTTCGTAAACTACTCATTAATTGTTATTGATTGGTGCACCCTCGTACTTTTGAGAGTGTTGTTTCACGGTGTTGCGATCGTTGCGGCGATGTGTTCTCACCAGTCCGGATCAGGAAAACGGTAGTTTCACTACCTTGGGTATCGCCTCATGTGCCTTGTCATACTTGTATCCTTATATACGCGACCACTACAAATTTGTTTTGTGTTATACCTATGGAGTACTCCCTGACATCCCACTAGTTTACGGTGGAGTTACAGTGCTGTATAGTCAACAACGCTTATATAAAATGTGTTAAGGGGATAATGGTAACGCCTTAACACTATTTTGATATTTTATGTTACTGATAGACATTATCTATCTAGCGTACACTACTACATAATAGATAGTTTAACGGATCCTTAGAGGATGGTTATTCCAACGTCCTCTGAGTTACTTGTATTTTAGTTGTTATTTCACTTGAGTTGGATTTGTTAATATAAGAATGTTAATCCTGACTCGAGTGTTTTGTATTTTGCTTTACGCTTGGGTTAGACTGAGTGTACCAGTATTCGAGACTCACCTTTGGAGTTGGAGCTTCGCTTGGAGATCCGGCTATCTATCCAGCTTCAGATATTCAGTTGATTCTAGTGATGTATTCTGATTTTGTATTTGACTATTGTATGTTGTTACTCTTCTGTTGTATCTGGTTTAACTCTGATGTATCTTATATATTTATATAGTACTCTTTTACTTCCACTGCATATTATTACTCTGTGTCTGTGATCTTTGATTATTTATTTACTGTATATGTTCAGTTTTGCCAAATTTAAATTAACAGTTCGGTATTTTGAATTATTCAAGTCCGACATGTGCGGATGCGAATAGTCCAAAATAGCGGATCGTTACAGATCTATAATCAAGTTTGTGTGAGTTGTATGGTCTTAAATAGGGAAAACACTAACATCTAAACACTTTTAAGTTTTGATAGTCTGGTTCAACTTAGGTTAGCACTTCCAAAGGACTCTTATATTCAAGAGTCTTTATAGGCAGTCTATTAATTAAGTAGATTGCTGTAGGAAAAGCATCTAGCAGAATTTGAGTGGCATAGATGTTTGTGCTAGTAAAGTTAGACATGTTTCAACAATATGTCTGTGTTTTCTCTCTATGAGACCACTTTGCTTTGAAGTATAGGGGCATGTGATTCAATGTGTGATTCCCTTTCTTTGAAAGATTTTTTTTAGTGGCAGAAATTCCTTACCTCCATCTGTCTGAAAGATTTTTACCTGGTTGTTTGTCCGTCTTTCAACATTTTTAATGAATTGCATCACTGCATAGTTAGTCTCAGATTTTGATTTCAAGAAATAGATCCACACAAATATAGAGTAAGCACAAAATTAATAAAAGATAATATTTATAACCATAATCAGTACTAATTGGAGCAGGTCTCCAGAGATTTGCTGCAATTAGTTCGAGAGTATTATTATACACAGTTTCAGAGTCTAGAAATGCAAGTTTATGACTTTTACCTAACTGACAATGTGTGCATGTGTAAGAGGTCGGAATTTTATCAACAAGAATACCATTACATTTACTCGGTACATGTTTTACGATATTTATACTAGGATGTCCTAGTTTACAGTGCCAAGCATCAAATTTTTCAATGTACTTTTCAGCATTTCTTGTTTCAGATACATGAAACCATTTACTTTCATACTCAGATTTTCTTAAGCTTGTGACATCAAATTTGTATAACCCCTTATGTTCTCTACCCTGCAAAAGAACTTCATCGGTTAGATTAACTTTCACTAGATAGTATGTTGAGTGAAATTCAAAATAGACATTGTTATATTTGGCAAATTGTGATACACTCATCTAATTTTTTTCTAATTACTGGTACACTCAGTAAGTTTTTGTGATAGAGTTGTCTGGTACAATTAAAGCTTGCATTTCCAATATGAGATTTGTGTGCTGATTTACCATTACCTATATACAGTAATTTTTTACCTTTGTATTCCCTGTTGCCAAGATTTAACTGACTTAAGTTGTTGGTCACATGGTTGGTTGCACCAGAATCAGGATACCAACTATCATCGTGAATGTCCTTAATCCTTGCCTTGCTAGTGTCTGCACTCTCTGATTTTGATTCTTGATGCATGTTCATCATATTAGCACTAAGATTTTATGGTCTTGTGTTGTTGTTATCCTGTTGTGCTGGAGTGAAGTTTGCATCAAACCTAAAGTAACACTTGTTTGTAGTATGGCCATATCTTTCACATATTTGACATCTTGGTTTGTTATTATTATTGTAATTCCATCTACCACCTCTAGCTCTGCCTCTGCTGGATTGACCACTTCTACAGTTGCTTGACTGTTTTTTGTTACTTTGATATTTTTTCTTGATTTCTGTTCTTGTTAACTGAGACATGATTAACATTGTATTCCCAGTTTATTGGTTTCTTTTGCTCTAGTCTGCCTTCATGAGCATAAGCATTGACTGAACATTCTGAAGTGATGGCAATTTTTCATTAGATGATATTATGGCCACAACTGCTTCATGCTCATCATCTAGACCACTTAGTATGCATATTATTTGTTCTGTGCCTGTTACTTTGTGACCAGCACAAGCCAATTGATCACATATGCTTTTGGCCTTGGACAGATAATCTCTTATACTTGCATTATCTTTCCTCAAGTTTTGTAACTGTATTTTGTATTGCATTATTCTTGCTGCAGATTGAGAACTGAATATATGTTCAACTGTATGCCAAATTTCGTTGGCAGTCTTGCATCCAACTAACTGTGGCAATAGATTTGTGCCTATGGAAGACAGTAGCCAAGAACTAATCAGGCTATCTTGTCTTTCATGGGCGGTGTAATCTTTATTATTGATTAACTTTCCTTCATTGTCTATAGTGAATCTTGGTGGAGTAATCAATATGCCATAAACAAATTCTTGCAAGCCATAGCCCCTTATGGTTGTCTTAACCTGAAACTTCCATAGCAGATAGTTAGATTCGTCTAACGGTATAGTGATGACTAGGCTCTTTGGTTTGATGACGAATTTGATGAGATCTTAGGTGATACTTGACTGATCTTGAGCAGTTCTTGAATCAGATCTTAGTGATGCAGCAGTATTACTACTTTCTTCAGCCATTTTGATGATCAAAAATTGTGATGGATAGAAAGGAAAGTTGAAGAGAATCAAGAAGTGCAACCGAAGTCTGTTGAAAGATGAAGGATTTCTGACACCTTCTTCTTGGCACGGCACGACGGGTAAGATAATCAGAACTTTGAAAATTCTGATGAATCAATGCAGCCGAGAAGGTGTTTGATGATGAGAATTCTTTGAAACGCCTTCTTCTTGGCACGACACTAGATTCAAATGATGAATTTTATGATAAGAGACTGTGCACAGTTATCTGCTTGTGTACAATGCTCTCATGTGATGATACTACTCTGATGAGAGTAAATATATTAACCAATTTTGCTACTAAGCAATTTTCTTTGCTCTAATACCAAGTTGAAGAAACTGAAAAGATGATTTATGCTTTATTTCGAAACACGGTTTTCTTTTCAGTACAATATATATTTTGTACATTGGCTATACAATTGTATTTATAAAGGAAATGAAATGGGCTGTAGTTGGCCCAAGAGATTAATTCAACCCGCATTTGTAAAAGCTCTTGTATTTGATATACTTCGTATCTTCTATCTGTTATACCACTTATTGAGAATATTATGATTCAACAGTGCCATTTTTACAATGCAATGTTTGGTGCTAGAGTTAAAACATGGCAGGTAAGCTTATGTGGTTTATTTGACCAACATAAGATCATTTTTTGTTTGCTAATTCAGACTAAACTTACAAGTTGAAAACTTCATTTAGGGAGGTTCTAGTTATGCTAGAGGCATATCTTTCCAAGATATTACTTTCGATTCGGTGAATCAACCTATAGTAAATGATCAGTACTACTGTAATGGAAGATGAAACTTGGTACTAATACGAACAATCAATTATTTTTGTGCTTAGTTTCTAATGAATATGCTTACATTGATTATGTTTGTTTGAATTTATGTTACAGACATCTAATGTACAAGTTGGGGATGTGGCGTTTATAGGAGCGCAAGGGAGTTCAAATGCAAAATAGGATGTTTCTGCCATTGAAATTGCATGTAGTAATGAAAAAGGTTGTCAAGGAATTACTATGGAAAATGTTAAAATTACGTCGACTATTGGATGTGATTTGAAAAGTTATTGTCTTAATGCTAGTGGAAGGAAAGGTGGTGTGGTTTATTCGGATGTTTCTTGCCTCTCTTCTTAGTTAATGTTAGGTAGAAATTAGCAAGGTCCTCTCTATGTTGTAATCCTGACTAGATTAGTAAATAAATAAATTCTGGTCAAATTAGACATTTTGTTTTCATAAGCAATGCTATTTACATTCATACTTAAGCAGACAAATGAAAAATGATGAAATTCTACTCTTAGAAATTCTAATACGTATTCTTATAATGGCACTAATGCGACAAAGGTATGTTGGTTTCATTTTGAATAATTATATTCATACACCGATAATTTCTTAATATACACTGGAAAATATAGTATATTGGTATACACCATAATGTACTTTCCATACACCATCTCTTTGACAAAATTACCCTTGTTTTCATCTTCACTATCTTCCACTACTAGAATACTTTAAAGTGAGGACGGAGCCTAGAGTCAGCCGGAGTCGGCTCCGTCTCCATTATGGAGTTGTCTGGGGATGACGCAAAATTCTATTGAAGTTTGCATCGGTTGGGGACGGCCTGCAACAGCCCAAGTTGGCTAGCATTGGCTCAATTCACCCTTTCAAATTCTCAATTCACACTTTCACACTTTCAAATTATAAATACCTGCACCCAATTATTTCAAATTCTCAACTCCCAATTCACACTTTCACACTTTCAAATTCTAAATACCTACACCCAATTATTCCCAATTCACACTTTCAAATTCAACGATTTCATACTAAAAGTAACCTAATACACTAAATTAGCAATACCTATACCCAATTATCATCACAATAATGTACATTTAAACCTAATCAAACAATTTAATTCGAAATTAGGGTTTAGAAAATTACCAAATTTAAGAAGACGAGGAGATTCCGACGAGTTCTAGGCTTCTACGGCGACGACGAGGAGGGTAACGCCTGGAGAGGGTCGGAATCAGTGATGGGGAAGAAAAAAAATCATTTTTTTATTAAGTAAATAAAGTGAAAAAGAAGATCTCGACTAAAACCTGTATACTCGATATGGAGTCGGTTGGCGTCGGCTAGCATCGGCCCGTTTAGTGACGGCTTGAGTCGTTTAAGGTCGGCCCGTATATATATTTTTTAAAAATTCTTTTCTTACACCTATTTCGTTAAAAAAATTAAAATTACTATGACAATATAAAAAAAATTGACCTGTATGATTATTAATATTCACGCAATAACGGGTCGTGATAGGTTAAATTGATATTTTCGATGATATATGTTCGTGTAATTCGAAAAGTTACCGTTGTTGAAAATCTAATTCGTACGAAAATTCGATGCAAATTTTAGTCAATCCTTTATATAAATTCGATAGAGGTGGTTATATGTAACATTTTAAAAAATTAAAATAATTTTTTAAACAGGTGGGTAATCAATTATGAATTTTTGAATGTATTTGGTATAATAAAGTTATATAAAATAAAATATGCGGCGTAAAAATAAATTATTTGGATCTTATGTCGATCTAAGGTATTTTGGACATGCTTCCCGAATATGGTTTAAAAATACACGAACCTGGGATGTCGATCTTGAATTTCAAATTTATGGCCGTTCGTGGACTTTCTGACAAAAAACCCTTCGTTCGAAAGCCGAACGACCTTCAAACGAGACCAAATTTGAACCAGCAATGGTTTGTAGTGTTTTAATCGAATCCGTACGGTTCTATTCGGAAAAAAATCATCACTTACAAAATTATCCAAGAAATATATCATTTTCTAGGAGTTAGCTATACTTAAAATATATATGTTATAGCCAACTCCTACAAAATGACAAATATCTTGGATAATTTTATTTTCGATGATTTTTTTGTGAATCCAACTGTATGGATTCGGTTAAAACACTACAAAGCATTACTGTTCAAATTTGGTCTCGTTTGAAGGTCGTTCGGCCTTCGACGAAGGGTTATTTTTTTCGAAAGTCCACGAATGCCTTTAATTTGAAATTTAAGATCGACCCTCCAGATTCGTTTATTTTTAAACCATATTCTGGAACATGTTCAAAATATCTTAGATCGATATAATATTCAAAGAATTAATTTTTACGCCGCATATTTTATTTTATATAATTTTATTATACCAAATACATTTAAAAATTCATAATTGATTATCCAACGGTTTAAAAAATTATTTTAATTCTTGAAAATGTTACATATAACCACCTTTATCGAATTTGTATAACAGATCGACTAAAGGTTGTATCGATTTGTCGTGCGTTTAGATTTTCAACAACGAATTTTTTTGAATTACACGAACATATATCATCGAAAATACCAATTTAATCTATGTGACCCGTCATTGGGTCAATAATAATAATAATAAATGTCAATTTTATTTTTTATATTGTAGTAGTGGTTTTTTATTTTTTTAAACAAAATAGGTGTAAAAAAAGAATTTTAAAAAAAAAATATACGGGTCGACCCTAAACGACTCAAGCCGTCACCAAATGGGCCGATGCTAGCCGACGCCAGCCGACTCAATATCGAGTATACAGGTTTCAGTCGAGATCTTATTTTTCACTTTATTTGCTTACTAAAAAATGATTTTTTTCTTCCCCATCACTGATTCCGTCCCTCTCCAGCTGTCACCCTCCGTCGTCGTCGCCGTAGAAGCCTAGAACTCGCCGGAATCTCCTCTTCTTCTTGAATTTGGTAATTTTCTAAACCGTAGTTTCGAATTAAATTGTTTAATTAGGTTTAAATGTACATTATTGTAATGATAATTAGGTGTAGGTATTGCTAATTTAGTGTATTAGGTTATTTTTAGTATGAAATCGTTGAATTCGAAAGTGTGAATTGGGAATAATTCTACGTATGTATTTAGAATTTGAAAGTATGAAAGTGTGAATTGGGAATTGAGAATTTGAAAGTGTGAAAGTGAATTTGAATTTTATTCCCGATCGATCCCTTATATTTTATATTTGGATTGAGTGAGGATGACTTGGCCATCGTGTGTTATTTAAATGGCCTGTATGTCTTGTATTTGGATTGAGTGAGGATACTTGGTCGTCGATTGTTGTTTGACTGGCTTGTGCGTCATGTGTTTGGGTATTTATCTATTTTTGTTTGACTAGCTTGTGCGCCATGTGTTTGGGTATTTATACCTGAAAAGTCTCAGTAGCCGGTCGATTCGGGCTATGCCGATATTATATGGAAGGCGTATCGCCTCGATACACTACCATTTATTTCTGGCGCTTGGATGAAGCTACAATTTGTATTTTTATTGCTTTATATGCAATAAACATCTTAATATAAATGATTTAAATGAAATAATTTATAAATAAACTTCTTACTTATTTTAGTATATCTCTAATTAATATAAATATGTAACGAAAATAAGACAGCAACAAAGCCTTTAGTCCCAAAAGGCTTTGGCAGATTAGAAAATACGATAATAATCACATCAAACTTCAGATGCAACTATATGTGTATAGGTATAGAAAAGAAATTCTATTGAAATTTCTAATATATATATGTTTTTAAATTAGAAAAAATGTTCAACTATCTTCTCGATCATACTTGGATGTATGAAAGTCGAACATAAACGAAAGGCTCAACAAAAAAACATTTTAAGGATGGTGTACATGAATTTGTTAAATTCGCTAAAGCTAATAATGAAGAAGGCAGCACACAAATTCGTTGTCTGTGTCGTAAATGTCGACATTTGCATTATCGAGAACTGGATTTAGTTATTGTACATTTGTGTAAATCCGATTTTGTGCCAAACTATTATTTCTGAGATCGTTATGGAGAAAAAATTGGTGCATTTAATTCTATAGTGCCTGAGGCTGAGGTGAATAACAATAATGTTACGACGAATCTAATAGTGGATATGGTGGAAGATGCAGCACGGTTAATGTTTCCTACTATTCAAGTTAATGATGTAAATGTCGTAGAAATACCGACCGAGGGGGTGAAAAGAATTTATAATTTACTAGATTCTATGAAAAGATCTGTAACAACCCGCATATTTAACGATTTTATAATTAAATGATTTATTTAAGTATAGTGTCGTTAGTCGGATTTTGGGGTCCGAAATGTTACTTTCTGCAAACGGCCGAATTGGAGCTCGAAACCACTTCCATTGAGTTCAAAGCGTCGTTTGCGATCTTTTTGAGTATAATCTTTGGTATGTTTGGAGTAAGTTGAATTTTGCTACTTTTTCTGGTTGGGCTTTAGCTTTGGGTTCAGCCCCAAACCCCACTTAACCCTCTAACTCAGCCCATCTCCTCCCATTCATTCATTCCTACTCCTCTTCACTTCTAAACTCAAGCTCCAACTGAAATGGGGGAAAGGAAGAGGGAATAGAAACTCCCAAGCCTTAGTTGCTCTTGATAATCCAAATTCTTGCTCCAAATTCAAAGAGAAGGATAGGTAAGCCTCTTCTCCATCTTCTCCATATCTTCTCCTCTTCAATTTCAGAAAATATCCTAAACCTAATTTAGGAAAATATTTGTTTTATTCTTAGATTGAAGCTTGTTGAGTAAGAGTGAAGAGTGGTTAGCCTTTCCTTTGCATTTGAGCTTCTTCTTCTTGTTCTTGAGTTAAAAAGGTGAGTTTTGAACTCACATCTACTTCTCTTGATTTCATTGATGTTGGGTATGAATTCCTAACACCTTGTTCATATGCACTTGCATTTGGTTTGGGTTGAATTGGGGAATATTCCAATTTTTAGTATTTTGGGTTCAAATCTTTGAAACCCTAACTTTGATGTTTTGATCATGTTTTGGTGATGCATCGAGGAACATATAGGGCCGGGTTGTCGATTGGCATAAGCCCTTAGAGCCAATGTTCGTCCGATTGCATTTTGGAAGAGTTTGCTCTTCATTTGAATAAGGCTGAAAAACAGCCCAGGCGTGATTCAGTCGACTGAAAACTCTGTTCAGTCGACTGAACCTGGAACCCGAAAGTTTCCAGGCATGATTCAGTCGACTGAAAACTCTGTTCAGTCGACTGAACCTAGAAACAGAAAGTTTCCTAAACCTGGAAAATTTCCAGGTATAGGGTCAGTCGACTGAAAACTCTGTTCAGTCGACTGAACCTGCTGTTTCAGCCCACTTTGCCTTTGGGATTGAATTTCCAATTTGAATCGATCCATGATGATCCCATGTATGATTATCAATTGTTTTGACTTTGATGGTTCCTTTTAATTTTAATCCACGGGTTTTTATAAAATAATCTCTCGAATCGCATTTAAAAGTTCGTTTCTCTAATTTATAAATTCTATTTAAAACACACACTTTCGCACTTCGAACGAAGTGGAAGGGTGATTAAATGGTTGGGCAAAACACGGACCATGAATCTCTGCGTTTATCTTTTCGATTAATCCTCAACCTATTCGATTGATTGTTTTGACCTTCGGGTTTGGTTTACCGATGATATGAGGTAAACTTTGTACTGTTTTGGGTGTGAAAGGGACTGACGGATAGTAAACCGTTTAGTGCGAACGAGTGGTTATGGGACATACGTTAACACTTTTCGGATTCCTTTTCGAGAATTGTGACACATTCCTCCAGTTAGTGGTGTCCAGTACTGGGTCTTCGACCTTCACCACTACGGCTTGTCGCCCTATAGTATCGCTCTGATGTTGGCCTTATGTGCCGCATGGGTGATATTGGGTTTGTTCCTTCGGGTTTGTCGCCCTATATAGTTTCGCTCTGATGTTGGCCTTATGTGCCGCATGGGTGATACTTGGGTTTGGAGCCTTCGGGCTTATGGATCCTTGTTGTACAGTACTGAGCTCGAGCAATCATATGTTTCATTGATATTATGTTCCCTTGGTATCGCCCATCGTGTTGGTCTGTTTGAGCCGCATGATGTATAACGATTACCTTGTGGAACTTGTATACCTTATTGGTATTTGTTATTTGCCATTTGGCTTGTTTTGGGATATTCGTATCCTTTGTTTCTATATGTTGCCGATGATATGAGGCTTGTTCTATATGATTCATCTCTTGTTGATGATTGTGTTTTCTCCTCTGGAGATATTTGTTATACTGTATGACCTTGTAGGTTTATTATTGTTCAGTTTATCTAACTGATTTGTTTAGCTAGACTGACCCGGGTATTTTATACTCGGGTCAGACCGAGATGTTTCAGGTTAGGTGCTTTGGACTTAGCCTCTTTTGCTTCCGCATGGACTATTCCGCTGACTCCTTTTTGTCTTAGCTTTTTGTGTAGTCCTTTCTGTTATAACTCTGATATGTATTCTATTGACTCGTCTGTATATTGTGGTTTTCTATACCACTTGACATGAATTATTTTGTATACTCTGCTTTGTATCAGTATATGTGTGTATATGATGGTTTACTGTTCTGTGATGTATATTACATTTGAGTTGTTATATTCTGTTCTGATAGATCCTCTAGCCACCTCTGGTTTTGTTTTAAGTATTCATTGGACATGTCGATCTGCTTGGTAAGGCAATTGTCGATGTATTCAATAGATAATTAAAGCAAGGCCATAGATGGTCGCTCCTAAACAGCCTTATTCTCCGTGTTAGCAGACGGTATTATCTATTAATACTCTTGCTAGCGTGGGTATAGAGGTGGGGCGTCACAAGATCGTTGTGGGAAGGTTGTAGTAGCGGAAGGGAATTGTCAGTTACTACCAAATACATTACTACGAAATCAAAATTCAATATTACAGAAGCTGGATTTACAGCAGTTGTAAAGCTGCAAAACAACATATGCCACCCAATAATCTAATGTGCGATAGTCATTATAAATTGAAAATACTAATGCCTACTTTCGGTTTGCCCTACCAGAAGATAGATACATGTATAAAAGGTTATATGTTGTATTGGAAAGATGACATTAATCTTAAGAAATGCAAAGTATGTAATAAGGAAAGATACAAACAAGGAAAAAAGGAAAGGAAGTTCTATACAAGAGAATGCCTTATTTACCCATCACTCTCAGACTTCAAAGGTTATATGCATCGTCTACGACAGCATCACATATAAGATGACACGGTATGAGAACGCAGGAAGAGGGGACTTTAATATATCCATCGGACGGAGAAGCATGGAAACATTTCGATAAGACTTATATGTGTTTGTCATAGAGAGTCATAATGTGAGATTTGGTTTATATACAGATGGATTTTCACCATTCTCTCAATTTGGTAGTAAATATTCGTCTTGGCCTATTGTCGTTACACCTTATAATTTACCTCCGTGGATGTGTATGAAAACTCCATATATGTTTCTTATGGTTGTCATCCCTGGCCTGACGATCCGACACAAGGAATCGATATTTATCTACATCCATCGATCGAAGAGTTAAAAACATTATGGTATGAAGGGGTGGATACATACGACGTGTCAAAAAAAAAAAAATTTCATGTGTTTGCATCTTTGTTATGGACTATTGGTGATTTATCGGCTTACGCAATGCTTTCAAGCTAGAGTACGGCTGGTCGTCTGGCTTGTGCTTACTGCATGGAAGATACATGGGCGTTTTCATTACAGCATGAAAGGAAAATTTCATGTTTTGATTTTCATTGATGTTTTCTCCATGTTAATCATTCTTTTAGATGAGATAAGAAAAACTTTGTAGAAAAAGAGCAAAGAACAGACAACATCCAACGACTTTATCAGGTGAAGAATTATATGAACTAGCTAAAGAATATCCGAAGATACATGAAACTGAAGTACAGACTGAAATTCCAAGTAAATCGAACTGGCATAATTTGTGCAAAAAAAGTATATTTTGGGAGTTACCTTATTGGAAGCATCTCTTACTACGTTGATGTGATGCACAACGAAAGAACGTGTCTGATAATGTGTTTAATACATTTTTGAATGTCAAGGGTAAAACTAAGGACGATCTCAATTCAAGACATGATATAGAACAATATTTTAAACGTCTCGAACTTCATATAAACCCGAATGACAATAAAAACCCAAAGCATGCTACGAGTTAGACAGTAATCAAGTAAAACTTGTGTTGAAGTGGATTGAAGGGCTGAGATTTCTTGACGGGATTTCGTCAAATCTCCGTAGATGTGTTTAATTAAAAAACAATAAATTGAGTGGGATGAAAATTCACGATTGCCGTGTCACGATGGAAAATTTCTTACCCGTCGTTTTCAAAGAACTATTACTCGTAAAAGTGTGGAGTGCTATAACAGAGTTAAGTCTGTTTTATAAAGAGCTTTGTTCGACCACGTTAAAAGTTGAGTGTATTCGTAAACTTGAAAATGACATCCTTATACTACACTGCAAATTTGAGAAAATATTTCCTCCAGGATTATATAATGTAATGGAGCATTTATCTGTTCATCTTCCATATGAAGCACTTCTTCGACGTCCTGTGCAATATGGATGGATGTATCAATTTGAGAGGTAATTTTGAATATTTGAAATAATAATTTAAATCTGAATTTGATGTAAGTAAATTTTAATTGAATAAATTTTGTAATTGGCACTTGAATCATCTCAAGAAAAAAGTTAGACAAAAAGCACGAGTTGAAGGTTCGATTTGCAAATCATATATCAAAGAAGAAGCTTCATTCTTTTTCTCTCATTATTTCAGTGACCATGTGAACTTATAATTTGCATGTGTTTCGCGTAATGATCAAGCCGTTGAACAAGATTGTTCTGAATCAATGTTTTCTATTTTTAGATAGAATGGCCGTGCTGCTGGAAAATGTGTGAAAATATGGTCAGACGATTGCACGATATGTTCTTCTTAATTGTGCTGAAGTTGCACCATTTATTAGGTAAATATTGAATGATAATTCTCGATAATAGTACATATTTGCATTATTTACGAGTTACCCAATTTAAATTGATTTTGCACTTAATATACGTATATATATATATATATATATATATATTTGCAGTATTTATGAATCAGAACATCCACTTGGCTATCTCGACAAAAAATTTGCTAACTGGTTTAGGAAATACGTTTGTGATCAAAGAAATTGTGTCGGTGATGAGGGATTGAAACGTCTTGCAATAGGGCCAAAAAGAAATGTCAACACTTATCCATTATTTTTCGTGAATGGATTTAAATTCAACACCAAGGAATACGGTGCTGAAAAAAGACTTATAACAGCGGTGTATTTGTCAAAGGGACTGATGATCCAAATGAACATATAAAAGATTTTTACGACGTCTTAACATAGGTTTTGGAATTGACATATCTGTCCAATTGGCAGAAAAAGTATTTTTATTCAGATGCAGTTGGTTTAGCAATGTTCCGGGCTCTAGTATCAACGTGCACAAAGACTATAAATTTATTGAAATAAAGCATATCTCACATTACTCAAAGTATGATCCTTTCATGTTAGCCAAACAAGCATTACAGGTTTATTTTGCTCCGTATCCATCACTAAAACGAAATAAAGCAGACTGGTCGGTTGTTTTTATAACAAAGGCAAGATTTACACTTGATGGAAATAATATTCCAGACGAAGCAGCTTATCACGCAGATCTTGAGCCAAATAATGAATTAATAATAACTGATGATCATGCTGATATAGGGCCTTTGAACGATGAATCAAATATTCTAATAGAAGCATTTGAGACATTATATGGAAATGATGATATAGAGTGCGAGACCGAGTCAGAATCAGAAAACGACGAAGATTAAGTATTAATTATTGATGATATAGTGTATATAAGATGGAAATTTGTATCTTTTATTGTATTATGTCAATTCTAAAACCTGTGTTAATGTAGTAGAAATTCGTATCGTTTGTTGTATTATTCTTTTATTATTCTGCCGTGAGCTATATGTATGTGATTATTAATCCGGCGTGTTTTCTAATTATGAAATGATATATGATTTTTCATTATATGAAATGATATATTTATATATGCATGTTTCTAGCATATATTATGTCACACAGTAGGCGGTCCCAGGGTTCACAAGGCCCTGCTCTTGGTGAGGGTAGTAGTGGCATGGCCGATAATCGCCAGAGAGCATATTTAGTGCCAAAGACCGATGGAGGGTAAGTATTTAATTTACTTCAACTTCATTATATTATTTAGTGCATGCTACTAGTATATTTATGATTTATTAACGGACATATCAAAATGTATTTAGGGATTTTGATTTACAGCCGTCCGAGCCCATTCTAGCTGTGTCTCGCAATAGATATCGTAGTAGGATGACGGACTTGTGGAGCAGTGGTATAGGCAGGCCCGGCCCCAGGGCAAGGCAACCAAGGCGGCCGCCTGGGGCAACGGATCAGAGGGGGGCAACAATGGTATCGAGGCTGCCTGGTTACAACTGTCATTAGTGTACTTTAATTTACATAAAAGGGCATTCATTACTAAAAGTTGCTTTAGTGTACTGGTTTGATAATCTGCTACCTCATCAGCGTGCAAGGATCGAGTCGGATTGGTTTGCTTATTTTTCTGTATTTGTTTTTATTTTTCTTCCACCGCACGTTTGCCTTGGGTAGCTACAGTTAACGGGCCAGGCCTGGGTATAGGATCCCACTTTATATCAGAGATGCCATATGGGATGACTTCTAGGTAAGTATAAAATTCTAATTAATTTGAGATTGGCATATTTTATCTTTTAAAATTAGCATACAATTTAGGTAATTAATTTAAATTTCAATGTGCAGGCGTCATTTATTGTAGATCTCGAAGATCTCGGGAGGTTCAGAATGCATTGGGAGAGGAAAATGAGAAAAAACTATAGAGGTACGCTCTCCAAGATGAAAGAGACCGATAAAAGGCCAAACCAGATGAGTGAAAATTTGTATGCGCGGTTTGTGCAATATTGGGAAAGCGAAGACGCGATGGTAAATTTTTTATTTTCATATGTCTGTAATTATGATTTGTTTAAATGTTTATATAATAGTTAAATTATACAGGTGGTAGCATCGAGAACTCCACAAAAAGGCTTAGGAATCCTACCACACACCGTGGTGGATTCAAGTCTTTTCAGCAATATAAAGAAGAAATGGTAAACATAAAAATTGTCATTTGTAATTTACTTATAACATTTTTTAGTTAAATATATGTAAATATGTGTACATATACACATTCTTTAAGTTTATCTAATTTCAGACGAGGGAGAGAGGTGGTGTTGCACCGTCTCATTTGGACGTCTTCACCCGAACACACACCGTCAAGCATACAGATGAAGATGGCGTGGTAACATATGAATGGTCAGACGCCAAATCAGCGAATATCCGGCTATAAAGACTATAAATTTTTTCTCGTATTTAACAATACATTAAATTGAATATTCACCTTCTCAAAATTATATTTCTAAACACAGGAGAGATGTGATCAAGAGATTACTCACGTGCTTGCAGAGTCTGGCAGGAAGCAATTGACTTTGAGGAGACAGACAGGATATTCACTCGTAGTACGACCCGCCGACCAGAAATAGACGGTATGGATATAGCAATCAAGCGGTAATATTTATTGAATTTAATTAATTCATTAACCAGTTTATAAATTTTATTGAATATTACGCATAAATTATAACTACAAATTTATTAATATACAGGTACGCGACGCAAGCCGCTTACAATAAACAACAGACTAAAGAAACAATAGCGGCCCTGCAAGCATAAGTCGCCAAGTTGAACGATTGGAGGAAGACTTGATTGAAGCAGCAACTAGACAAGGCGATTGCTGCTTACTTGGCAGAGCACGAGACGAATATGCCACCATCATAGGGATCTGGCGCTGTTGATAATTGGGGCGAGTGGTAGTAATTTTTTATATATGTTTTGTGATGAACTTTGATTGTCTTGTATATTTGATGAACTTTTGGTTGAATTTTTTAAATATTATGGATATTTGTGATGATGAATGTTTGGAGATGTATATTGATATTTTGTGGTTCTTAGTTGGGCATATATATGATGTATATTGTTGTTTGGTGAAGTATATTTGAGAAATATACATGATTGTGTGGATGGAAGTTGAGAAATGGTTGTTCGAAATGTAGAAAAATTTACCCAGATTAGCGTCGGCTGGAGCCGGCTCGGGTCGGCATATGGGTCGTTTATTATTTTACACGTGGACTAAGTTTAGCGTCGGTCAGAGTCGGCTAGCCGACGCTAAACTAGAAGACGGACCCGTCCCCATTCCCTTCACCATTTCACTTGGTGACGAGCTATTAGCATCGGCATATAGCGTCGGCTCGAATCGGCCGGAGTCGGCTACATGCTGATGCTAAACATTCTTCTCCTTCTAGTGTTCTCTCTTTAATATTTAAAACTTATTACACAAAACAAGAAATCCCTATCCCTAAATTAAGGTGAAACTTTAACAAAATGAACTTTAATTTTTTGCACCAACAATATGTTTTTTATAATATTATTTAAAAGGAAATCTTAATTTCCACAAGATTGACCCATATTTCATGAAAAATTGAATATTTTTATATTAGAGCAGTTAGTTATGAAAGTTGTCTTAATTGATATTTTATGTTTCATTGTAAAAAACCTCAATAAATTCTTCATAAAAAATGTACAAATTTGATCATATGATTATTTTACTGTTTTAATTTGATGGGTCATGATAGAAAGGCTAAAATTAAGAAGGATAATTTAGTAATATATTTTCTCAACAAAATAATGGTGTATGTTAAGTTATTTTTTATGTTTGAATGGAATTTTCTTTTCTGTTTATCATTTTCAATATTTATTACAAAATATGAGAAAAATGGACGATATTTGAGGGATGATGGAGGGGACGGTAGGATGACGAAATTGGTGGAGGGACAGCATAGGGATGGATCATTTTCTGTGATTTTAGTACCCAAAATACGACAAATAAATTTGTATTTAATTTTTGTATTTTAACACAATTTTCAAATTGTTTGTTTTTCAAAAAATACATGGGTCATACAATTTTTTGTTTAGATGAAAGCCCAAAACTAGAACTAACGGAGCAAACAGGCATGATATTCATCCGCGTTTTCAAATGTGAACCCACTCTATCTCTATCCTCTTGATATTTCTATCTTAAACATTATACTGAATTTTTAGTATTATTATTATAGACTTGATACTCTTGTAAAATGTGGATTTTAAGAAATCCGAATTACTTTGTTTCGCACTGGTCTAATCTTCCAGTGCCCAGCTTTGCTCGAGCATCGACGGGACTCCAAGGATTTGTGTGACCCCTTTTGTCACTCTTCTTAGGCTATTCCATTACTCATTCAGTCTTTTACATCTTAACATTTGGTATCATCCGTATCTTATAGACATCTTGTGCAAGTGATCAAACAAGAGTTCCCCTATTAGATACCCTTGCATGGTACTCTGCATAATACTGTTTTAACCACAAAAATTTCATAGTACGTATTGATGTATCAGAATTCATTAGTTACAAGACATAAATCATTTTAAGCCATTCTTATCAAGCGCTTGAAATGCGCTAAACAACAATAACAATCATACCAGATTGATCCATTTGATCCCACATTGCTTTCATCTTTAAGATTTAGTCCCTTGGTGAGCCCACATTCCTTAACTGAGCGATTTACATGTTCTATCCCAGTAATACTCATCAAGTGGTTTACGGTTATATCCTACTTGCTAATGACCTTGTAATAAAAACAAATATCATTACTTGTTTATTACGCAACATGGATCAACGACACATATACATCCCACACGGTCTGTTGTGTTCCAAGTTTGTTTTTCATCCAAGTGTCATGTAGAAAAAACACTAGCAGATGAACGTCTCCCATGCTGTCCAGTGTTAAAGAGCCAGTTGACAAACATTTAGTGATCTTAGCTACAATCAACACCATGATGGTACACCGACATCAAAATTAAAGCCAAATCTCTGAACTCTCAAATTCGAAAACTGTTTGCTATCTATCAGCAAACTTACTATATTGGTACAACTCAAACACAAACAACGTTGACTCATTTCTTGATGCCTTTTGTTGTTAGAATAATGTCAGAATGCTCTACATGATATCTGTAACAACCCACAATTTAACAAATGAATATTTAAATGATTAATTTAAATATTTAATCTTTAATTGATGCAACGTCCATTATGCTCGATTTTTCAAAAATAGATGAATTGGATCTCGGGACATCCATGATTGTGACCGTTTTTCCGATGTGAGAAAAATGAGTACAAACTTATGGTTGGAGTCGACGAGTTTTTGGAGTGAATGTTGATTTCTAGAAAGGAATGAAAATTGAATGTAGGCTTTAGACCTATTGACATGGCTATTTGGCTAGCCTGTTCAATATTTTCACTACAACAAAATACCCTTTTACAATGGGCAATACCCTTTCTAATAGGTATTTCGTAATGGGCCAGCGCCCATTGTCTTATGTGATGTTGTAATAGACCTACCTTATTTAAAATGGTTTAAAACCATTGTAATGGTCCGTTGTAGTAAACATTTTTACAACGGTGCAGAGCCGTTGCAATAGAGTCTTTTACAACGGTTATGAGCCGTTGCAATAGATTCTTTTACGACGATGCAAGCCCGTTACAATTGAGTCTTTTACAACAGTTAATTCATATTGTAGATATGGACTATTTCATTTTGTACTACATTATATTACAACTGGTCCAGCCCATTGTAATAGATCTCAACTACAACATACATCAGCCGTTGTAATAGAGTCTTTTACAATGGTTAATGCTGCTTGTAATATGCCACAACCACAACTAGCCGAGCCTGTTGTAATAGGCCTTAACAATAACAGGCAAAAACCGTTGCAGTAAGCCCCATCCACAACAAACATTGTCCATTGTCTTTACATTTTTTGTAATTATTTTAAACCATTGCGAAATAAATGCAAAAATAAAATCAACTTGCACGAACTTTCATACTATACACCTGTAGCAATATGTAATTACTAATAAATATTATCATAAAACAGCCAAAATCACACATACAAAAAGACTAAATAAAACCACATTCACAAAGTTCCAACACATTTCAAAAGGATATATAAGTTTACATTCATAGAGAGTTTTAACATACTACACACATAATCCTAAAATACATACATAAGAGCTAGTTCCAGAAAGCACTGGCACATAACAACTAATAAAAAAAAACATATAAAGTTCTAAGTACCAACACGTACCAAAATACACATACATACTAGGCCAAGGAAATAAAGTCTTTGTGCCAAGCAACGGTTGATCCAACGACCTCTTTAATAGTGAACATATCTGAATTCGACCAAAATAAAATAGCTTTTGGTTCCACGGCCACATGCACCCATACCTTCCAAGCATCTAGTCCGAGCTTTACAAAATGTACCGAAGCATCAGGATCAATGCTCACTATCATCCCTTCCGCAACTACGTTCTTTTGCCAACTTAATAGCATGCACTTTATTTTCTCCAAAACATCCCATGTTTCCTGATTTTGGTGACACTAAGCTTGCATATGGTTAGTATCACGTTGTGACTGCAAGAAAACAAAAAATAGTTCGTCGGCATGTATAAATAAGCCAATTTATAATGATGTCTAACTCGTTAAAAAAACAGTTCATTGACTAACAACTCGGGCTTAAAGCATCCAACTCAATAATATATATATATATATATACATATATATATATATATAAGGATATCTACTATTAATTCATGCAGGTGGATATGTACTATAAGAGTTGTAACAATTTACAAAAGTTAAATTACATTTTAATTTATTCGCTGGAGTGGTTAAATAAATCTAACGGTAAAAGACAGTTGGTAAAGTTGTTGAATTTGATTTTTTTTAAGCATACATCAAAATCAATATTAAAAAAAACACTTCATATTTGTATTGTGTTAATTTTTTTATTTCCAAATAAATCAAACTTAGAATTAACATATTATATCTAGTTTCATAAAGAATTAGTTATGCCACTCCATTTGTGTAACTCCTTTCATTTTGTTGGACTTCCAATCTTGCTTACCCTTGTGCCAGCGACTGAGTTATATGTTCCACTATCAAATTGTTGTATAGTAATATCTATTATGTTTTAGGAGCACAACATGTACCCCCAAAACTCATCTTGTCTTTTACCTGATCTAAAAATTACCCAACCAAATATACTGCTATGCATAAAAATAAGTTACTTTGATGGCAGTATAAAATAATTTATTGCTATAAGATTTTCTGAATAGTAAAATGTCAACCAAATAAGAAAAGTTATGTTATTTTGTTCAGCAGTAGAAAAGCAGCAAAATATGTTGTACACTCCCAACGTAGATACAACTAGGATAGTTAGTTAAAATTTAAAACTGGTCTTATAGGTACAGTATTAGTGGATGGATATTCATTTTTTATCCCAAATTGAAAACTAACCTTATCCACACTTCTTTCATTGACAGAAGGAAATCCCCTTTAGGGGCTAATTACCATCTGTCTATTGATGGAATTCTGCTTGTATGTACATTAGAATTTTCACTTACTATTTCACTAAAGGAAGGCTCTTCTGCCTCTACTTTGGTGAAATTAGGCTTTCGTTGCAGCTTTCACATTGATATCTGTTTCTGAGATTGGAGACAAGGTGGCTAGTCTAAATCTATGGCTTTGATACTTCAGTGTTTGTATGCCATGGCCAATGTCATGTAATTTGAATTTTTTTATTAATTGAAGATGACTACAAAATATATAAATATTTATTTTCGATTTAACATTTTTTTAAACTTCTCACTAAATTTGTAGATGTGTGGGTTGTTGGAATTCCTATAGAATAAAATGAATGAAAAATACATAAAGTCCCACATCGCCTAATATACTAAGAAAGCCAAGTATATTAATAGCTTTCTCAAGTGGAGGTTGGGGGCCTGGGGTTCCCAAATGTATGCTTCATTGTGAGGAGGGAGATCATGCATCTCCACCACAGGCGTGCGGGCCGCCGCCGTCCGTCCGACCGAACTGGGTCGGGTTTGGGTTTGGGTTTAATATGATACTCGTATTTTTACTGCAATTGGACCGGGCTTTTTAACAGTTGCAGGCTATACGAACGGACGTGTCTGTTCATAAGCGGACGCGGATTGCTGAGGAGGTGCGACTTCTGAAGCGAGCGGGTGCGACCCGTTAGAAGCAAACATGTGCGAGCCGATTGAAGCGAACGCGGGCGAACAGATGCGGCACGAGCGGGTGCGACCCGACTGAAGAGGCGTGGGCGAAACAGTACCAGGTGGTACGAGCGGATGAACAAATGTGACTGTACGAAGAGGTACATACGCGACTGTTTGAGTGAACGGGTGTAGACACGATCGTTCGAAAGAGATACGGACCAACTATAAGTAAGAAGGAAAACTGATCACTTTCCTAACTCTTTTTCAGAATCCAAATCTTCTTCTTCTCTTCTGCTACTATACTCTAAATCACAGAGTGATATACTCGTTACAATCTCGAGCAAAATACGTCTGTTGTATCTTGGGGGAATTTTGAAATAAAATTCTTAAGGAAATTGTTACGACAAGCCTCAGACGGAATTTCCTTTATAATCAGGTCAAAATTCTAGTGTGTTTGTATATTTATATACATTATTCTATATTCTATTCGTTATTCTGGTTATACTATTCATTCAAAATAGTATAACGCTGTTGTTGTAACTTATTTACAACATTCATATTGTTTTAATAATTAATACAGAATTCCAGTGTAGTGGAAATCTAATTTATAAACTTGTGCGACGAGTTTATTGTAGCGTGCTATCTGTTTTAGTACACTAGACATATAAGATCTTAAGAATTTTACCGTTTTCTTACTAAAACAGAGATGGAAACAGTAGAATTTTCAAAGACTACTACTCACAACAGACCTGAACCCTTCAAGGGAGATGGTGATGATTTCTTGACATGGCAGAATCACATGTTGTTTTATCTCACCACATTCGGTCTGCAAAAATACCTCGAGGAGGAGGAACCGATCCCTGCACCAGGCAAGGAAGCAGAGTTGAATACGTGGAAGCATTCCGATTTTTTATGCAGAAACTATATTCTGAATTGTCTCGACAAGGTGCTATACAAAGTATATCAGCCTTTAAAGACATCAAAAGAACTCTGGAATGCACTTACCACAAAGTATAAGACGTAGAATATCAGTCTTAAGAAATTCATTGTAGACAAATTCATGGACTACAAGATGGTTGACTCCAAACCGGTGACTGCTCAACTGCATGAACTGCAAGTCATCATTCATGAACTCGAAGCGGAAGGTCATAAGGTTGGAGAATCGTTTTTGGTTGAAGCCATCATGGGAAAACTGCCACCGTCATGGAGAGAGTACCGCAACTATCTAAAGCATAAGAAGAAGGAAATCTCTTTACAGGGTCTCATAGTCCGATTGAAAATTGAGGCAGATAACCGTGGAATAACAAAACAAAGCGAGAGGCATTTGTGGCTGAAGGGTCAAAGACCAAAAACAAAAAGAGGAATTTCCAGAAGAAAAGGAAAGCTCCTAAAAACAAATCCAAAGACAACAAACAAACCAAGAAGTTTAATGGTGAATGTTGGGTTTGTGGATGGGACACGCCGCTAGAGATTGCAGACACAAGAAGGAACGCAACTCAGAGGCGAATATAGTTGACAACGTGGAAATGGACGAGTCCGATTTCTCAGCATGATGGCCTATTTAAGGCAAACGTAGCCGTTGTTTGCAATAAAACTATGTATTCTGATTGTGCTGTTAATAAAATTGAAGTTTCTTATGTGCTTGACCACGATATTTTACTATGGCATGATAGATTAGGATACATAAATTTCCCAAAATTGAAGAATACAAAACTGAGGTAGAAAATCAGTTAAATAGAAAGATCAAGATATTGAGCTCTGATCGAGGTGGAGAATATGAATCACCGTTTGAACAGTTCTGTGTAGAAAATAGAATAATTCATCAAACAACATCACCATATTCGCCTTAATTAAAATGGTTACAATTCCATATGAGTTATGGAAAGGACACAAACCAAGTTTAAATACCTCAAAGTGTGGGGGTGCTTAGCAAAAGTTCCAGTTCCGTCTCCTAAGAAAACACTAATGAGAGTGTTGGGATATTTAAAGAATACCACTAACTTTTCCTTACATTATGGAAAATATCCTGCAGTATTAGAAGGATATAGTGATGCAAACTGGATTGCAGATTCAGAGGAATCAAAATCCACAATTGGTTATGTATTTACCCATGCAGGAGCAACAGTGTCATCGAATCTGAGTTTTCCATTTTGGCCCAAACCTGTGACGGCCATATGTACTCACTGCGATAATCAAGTAGCGCTTACTAGAGCGAAAAACTTTGTGTATAATGGAAAATCACGACACATATGTCGTCGCCATAACACAGTTAGGCAGTTACTCTCTAATGGAACTATTTCCATTGATTATGTGAGAACAGATGATAACCTAGCGGATCCATTTACTAAAGGTTTATCAAGAGAGAAAATTGATTGCGCATCGAGGGGAATGGGTTTAAAAGCCTAAACCAACAAGAGTTACCTTATATGGAAACCTATCCTAGCGACTGGAGATCCCACGGACTAGGATCAATAGGCAAACCAGTTATGAGTAACTCAAGAAGTAATGCATTTATCTGGACTTGGTCCTACTCCATTCCTAAGGTGCAAAATATAATGCATGCCTAAAGAGTTTTTTAAAGGTTAAAACTATGTTTTTTAATGATGACCATATCTTGGAAATAACAAGTGGGGTATATGTAGGATACTCTTAATGGTTGCGATCACCTATGTTAGTGTGAGCTGGGTCGGCTCTATGAGAATATTAAAAGACTTTTATTCTCTAAAACACTCGCAGAACCAAAAATTGTTCAGGACCAAAATGAACACAACCAAGAGATTGGATGAGAAGGGAATCAATGTTTCGTAAAGCTTATTGTCTGGATATACAATAAAGGCCGACGGTTCAAGATGAAATAATTCACCGATTAGCCAAGTAGATCTGATAAGTTTTAACTAGGGAAAGTTCAAAGTGAAATATCTACTTATCCACGATAAAGCATTATTCCATATGTACTCTGTGATATTTCGCTTTGTGTGGGGGATATGTATATTATCATCATGTGGGGGATTGTTGGAATTCCTATAGAACAAAATGAATGAAAAATACATAAAGTCTCACGTCGCCTAATATACTAAGAAAGCCAAGTATATTAATAGCTTTCTCAAGTGGAGGTTGGGGTCCTGGGGCTCCCAAATGTATGCTTCATTGTGAGGAGGGAGATCATGCATCTCCACCACACGCGCACGCCCCACCGCCGTCCGTCCGATCGACCGACCGAACCAGGCCGGGTCGGGTCGGGTTTGGGTCTAATATGATACTCGTATTTTTACTGCAATTGGACCGGGCTTTTTAACACTTGCAGCTACACGAATGGACGCGACTGTTCATAAGCGGACGCGGATTGCTGAGGAGGTGCGACTTCTGAAGCGAGCGGGTGCGACCCGTTAGAAGCAAACAGGCGCGAGCCGATTGAAGCGAACGCGGGCGAACAGATGCGGCGCGAGCGGGTGTGACCCGACTGAAGAGGCGCGGGCGAAACAGTACCAGGTGGTACGAGCGGATGAACAGATGTGATTGTACGAAGAGGTACATACGCGACTGTTTGAGCGAATGGGTGCAGACACGACTGTTCAGAAGAGATACGAACCAACTATAAATAAGAAGGAAAACAGATCACTTTCCTAACTCTTTTTCAGAATCCAAATCTTCTTCTTCTCTTCTGCTACTATACTCTAAATCACAAAGTGATATACTCGTTACAATCTCGAGCAGAATACGTCTGTTGTATCTTGGGGGAATTTTGAAATAAAATTCTTAAGGAAATTGTTACGACAAGCCTCAGACGGAATTTCCTTTATAATCCGGTCAGAATTCTAGTGTGTTTGTATATTTATATACATTATTCTATATTCTATTCATTATTCTGGTTATACTATGCATTCAAAATAGTATAATGCTGTTGTTGTAACTTATATACAACATTCATATTGTTTTAATAATTAATACAGAATTCCAGTGTAGTGGAAATCTAATTTAAAACTTGTGCGACGAGTTTATTGTAGTGTGCTATCTGTTTTAGTACACTAGACATATAACATGGGTAAAATAGAGAAATGAAAAAAAAATCAGAGAAAAATTAGATGTATTTGGTCATGCTTGTATATAAGATGCAACATCCGTAGATTTTAATATCAAACAATATCCATTTAACTATCTGTTTCATTCTTTTATCACAAAAAGCTTTTTCTTGTTAGCTTTTAGTATGGATTGTAGTAATTCAACTGTTTTATGGACATTGAGTCAATCATTTGACTTTATATAAGGTACAGAGGCTAAAATCAATCTTATAAACTGAGCTTGCTCGGCTCTAAAACTGGGCTAAGCTCAATTTTTGCAACTGAGCTAAAGCTTGGTTGAAAAACCGAGTTTGCTTAATTTAAAAACCGAAAATGAGCTAGCTTAGATAGCTCCTTTTTTGTAATTAAGCTAAGCTCAGGTTTATTAACTGAGCTAAGCTCGATATTAGAGAAGATGGTATCAGAATCACAAATATATTTGGTAAGTATTCTCAAAACGCTGTACGTACATACTTTAGATGAACACAATGTATAGACTTTTAGATATCTCTGCATTTATTATAGGCGTTATGTTTACAAAGTTTTAAATATAGGCTTGAAGTGTTCTAACTAGAGGCTTATTAGCACGAGGTGTCAACATATCTGCCACATTATTGTTTTGCCTTCTATTCACACTTTGCAATTGTACAAGACATGCACTAAGACTTTTAGATATCTCTGCATTTACTAAAGGCGTTATGTTTACGAAGTTTTAAATATAGGCATGAAGTGTTCTAACCTTAGGCCTATTTGCATGAGGTGTCTCCATATCTGCCACATTATCATTTTTCCTTCTACTCACACTCTATAAAATTGTACAAGACATGCACTTAGTAATTCATAAGCACATATCACATATTCACTGACAATAGCCAATTAACAATAACTTACCATCATGAACAAATTAGTCAGTTCTTCTACCCTAGCCTCCAAGCGAGTAACTTGGTTTCCAATGCACACACCTTTTTTGAATTACTTAAATAAAAACCCATTTGATATGGTACAACACCAAATCCTAGTCCTCTCACTCTAGCTTTATGTTCATTGCCAAAAACTCTTGACACTCCATCTCCACTTACCGAATTCGTTCTCTGACAGCACTGGGCATTACTATACGCTCTCTTATCTTAGCCTACAAATTAAAATAGATCAAATATTAAGAAATCAAAAAACTACTATAATGTACGGAAAAATTACGATAATAATATAAAAACCCTTGCAATGTAGTCGGCATTAACAGAATTCGGTGGGTCTCCATTTTTCTTGATGTGGGCTTTGCACCGTAGCCCGTCTCTACTAATATTTGATTTTCCACTTTCCTTTTTCTGCAAATAATAATAATAATAATAACCAAAAAAGTTATATAATCAATGTAAACAGACATGCATTTCTTACCATGTCCTCTGCCAAATGTGCGTGACCTTTTCTACTCATTGTGTATGGAATTTTATTCTTTTGTCTCAATGCTCTAAATTTGTTGCTAGTTCCCTACATAGGATAAATTCATTAATAAACTACAAATTAATTTTAATTTATAATGAATAAAATATACCTTATTATCTCAAATTTCTCCGACAGTTTTTCCTTCACAAATTCATTCCACTCTTGAACATTATCTATATTGTCCGATTTTAACATGGCTATTCTAGAGGAAGAGTCGGGACAAGTAGATGCTACTTTTGTAGTGGAAATCAATCTTGATTTTGCGTCTCTCCATCATAGTCCCAACATCTTAATAAACAAATCGTTGTATACTTCATCCACCTGGAATCTTGTCTGCACAACAAAAATTTAATTGTAATACAACATATCATTGGTATAACTGAACATGACGCTGTGTATAACCGTGTATAACTGAAGTGTCATATTTATAGACAATTGTGTATAACTGTGTATAACTGAAAATCATGAAACATACAATTGTGAGCTTTAAATTTTGTGAACATGACGCTGTATAGCTAAATCATGACATGCTACTATATGTATAATTAAAGTCAGCATACACACACTAGGTTTCTGGCCAACAAATGTTACTTATCTAAATGATAATCTACAACCATGTTGTTTTGTGTATTGAAATCAAGAAAACATGTCACTGCTCATTTTTAAATATATGTTGCTACAAATCTAAAGTTTCATCATTTATACGAGTAAGAAACATACATGTTTAATGTCAAAATCATGCTACAGAAAATATATTATCCCAGGCATATTTAAGGTCAGCATGTCATATGTACAGACATATTTTTCTCGTTCAGGTTAACATATTGATATTTCAGCAACTAAACTTTGCAATTAAATGTAAACCATCTTAACTAAAATAAGTGTACGGCTACCAAATTATCTCAGTGACAAAATTTAGGTGTTTATGTTCTTTTGAGTTAAGAAACATGTCACAACAACTAAAACACATAGCACACAGTGCATACAACTTGTTTCAGGCAACCAAATCAACAAGCAACCTGAGTATATAACCACACAACAAACGATTATGGTTCTCTAACCAATAACTCAGGCTAATTTTCCCTAAATTCAATTTATAATATTATTGCTTCAATTTAGAAATCATATACAAAAGACAATAAAGTTTGACTCACCATGTAATAAAACTAATTACTATAATTTAGCAAACAAGCTCCAAGTGATAAATATTCAATGCATCAAAATTTTAACAATTCATAATAAAAACAATGACTAATCAGCTCAACTACTAATCAGCTTAATTATTAATCAATTGGATTAAATCAATTCATGTGCTTTAAATAATTTATCGACTAGTGATATGCATTTTTTAATTAGGAATCCAGGACTTATTTTTTTATAGAACATGTATTTTTACCAAAATATAGGAAAAGCCTATACACACATTGACTTTGCAGCCCAAAAAAGCATGTTCTAACAGTTCATATCCAAATTGATTTTTTTCATACCTGAATACAAGTCCATAAATCTTTCTTTAAGTCCTTGTCGACTTTTTTCCATTTGGGAAGAGTCATCAGTATCATTTTCCTTGCCAAGATACTAAGATAATACGACAAATGTTTAGAATTGGAACCTACTGGTTGACCTCGATTATTGAATTCAACTTCGGCTTTATCCTTCGGCGTCAAAGAAAATGTTTTCATCATCGTCTTTCCTCTTTTTTTTCCTGACCATATCTAGTTGAAAACCATCATCATAAAAACTTGAGTTGTTCAAGGCATCCATGATGTTGGTTGAGTCTGTGTTTATGGGGGTGACATTTGGAGGGTCGGTTGAATTAGGACCAGGAACGACTTTTGGAGGCTGAATTTTGTCAGGTGGAGGTTGCATTTCAGCATGCTTGCAAGGCTATCTTCTAACAGTAGTGTTTAAACTTTGAAGAGTATGGGCGACTTCAGCTTTAGCATCTCTAGGTTCATTGATTTTTAAACCACTAGTCTTATCTTTTGCTCGAAAAGCAACAATTGCAGCTAAAGTTTGCCTCTTCGAATGTCTCATTGCTAACTTTGATGTCTGAAATCAGCAAACACTTGTCACGAATATAAGATTAAGTTATAGCATGATATTCAATATGAAATACAATAGCAAACAATTTCAGCTTCATTGAAACTGGAATATCATTATGAAGAATGACTATACAATTTCACGAAAACACAATGAGCAACAGTTAACTAAATAAGGCATCGATAGATGAAATATTCCACGAAAGCATAATGAGTAAACATTTATGCCATACGTTTGGTTAACTAAAATTAACAATTCAACATGAATAATTAAAACAGTTATGCTATATATTTGTCTATGTGCTTGTTCAGATTTCATATATTCAAGTGTAAGATGTAGAGATTATATAAAAAAACCATTCTACCAGTAAGTAATAGTAAAGAAGGATCATGTAGTTTAAGCAATAAACATGCTATATTCGAAAGCTTTAATTGTAAGTTCAAATTGAAATCTGCATGTAAATAAAAAGAAAACCTCCCCAAACATAATCATCTTACGTGTTGATTAAAAAATAAAGCATAACAGAATGTAGAAGTTTTATATTGAAGTGCTAATATTCACAAAACAAAATGAATTTTCATTGCTCAGAATTGGCAATAGCTTTATATTTTCATGTTATATACCATTAATGTAGTTCATCAACTATGTCCAAATTAAATATTTGTTTATGAAAGGAAAAATAAAAACATGATGCATTTAGCACAAAAACATGTTATAATGAGAAATTTTAACCATGTGCTTTAATTGAAACATTAAAATGGAAGAAAAGAGCCCAAACAACAATCTACCTTGAAAATAAATCATAATTGAACGGAAAAAAATTTCTACACAACAAATACTCTAGGAAAATTGAACGAAAATAAAATTTTCGGACTTAATAAAAATATTATATATTCATGATAGAAAGTTATAACTCATTAATCTACACAATCATAAAGTTAAATTATGAAACGAGCATTCATGCGTAAAGATCTTTAAGCGGGTTGTATCTGTTGAGTTTCGGCATTCCCGCGTACCGTACGCGTTCGCTTCACCGTGTCTATCAGGGTCAACGGTCAAAGTCTCCCATGCCGTCGTCCCGATTGAACATCCCTCCATCGCCTCCATCGAGCATATAACTGGTCTTGGCAACACATTGTAACAAAAGGGATCCCTAATGTTACGTGCCACCAATCCCATATATATACCACGATTATTCTGAATATTCCGCGATGTGGGACTTTAACAATTCAATCCACGCACCCACTCCATTTACAATGCGAGCCACACCTAACAATCTCCACCTTGGCGAGCATTGCTCAAGTCACCTTGGAGTTATACCAAGTCCTCTTTGCAGTGGAGTCAAGCTGCTACCCTGAGTTCTCATAAGCAGGACGGAGCGACTGCTTTAACCATATCTCCACCTTGATGAGCATCCCATGCTCAAGCCCCTTAGGAGCCATGCTTCGGTCACGCTGCATCATACCGGTCCCATCGAACCATGGAGCTTTGATACCATGTTGAGTTTCGGCATTCCCGCGTACCGTACACGTTCGCTTCACCGTGTCTATCAGAGTCAACGGTCGAAGTCTCCCATGCCGGCATCCCGATTGAACATCCCTCCATCGCCTCCATCGAGCATATAATCTGGTCCTGGCAACACATTGTAACAAAAGGAATCCCTAATGTTACGTGCCACCAATCCCATATATATACCATGATTATTCTGAATATTCCGCGATGTGGGACTTTAACAATTCAATCCACGCACCCACTCCATTTACAATGCGTGCCACACCTAACAGTATCTATAAAATAAACCAGCAAGCATGCATTGTCCTTTATTGGAGATTTGATAATTCATGTTGAATTTAGTGAAATCTGACAATAATGAGCTTAATTGATGCTTTAAATTTCAACTGAACTTAATTGGATGATTTTTGTGTTACATTTTTATTGCTTACATCTGAACATTTTTATTGTTCACTGAAATGCCATCTGACAATAATAAGCGAAAGACATCAGCGATAAGGAAAGGTAAAAATATTATTATGGATGATACGATTGAATTTGGAACAAAAATGATGAAGAATTGCAGCAAGGCAAGACGAAGAAGAAATGCACAAAAGGATTTATAATCAGTGAGCCTAACGATAATGAGAAAAATGTATCTAAGAATTTATTGGCTACAAAGATGGAAGAAAAATAAGGAATCGTGCATGAAAATTAATAAGCGGCAAGTTCAAGTAACTTTATTCTTCATTATGTTAGTCATTGTACATACTGATAAATTCCATTGTGTTTTCTAGTCGTACATATAACATTATTCTTCCATTTCCATTCCGTTTGATGGGTAAAAAATATTTCAGATTTGTCAATACATAATCATTTCATTTTGATTCCAAACGCAGGTTCAACTAGTCTATATCTAAGACTATGGATTTGATTCGCTTTCAATTCATTATTCCATTCATATTTATATGAATTTGTCTTTGCAATAAACTGTTGGGGATAATCTTCTGTACTACACTACTAACGAGATGTAGTCAGTGATATCCTTATATCACTTATTCCTAAGCCTGTAGAAGAATTAAATCTAGATTGCATATACACAGTTGAATTTTATGTGTACTATGAACCAATTCTTGGTGTAATTAGACTATGATCTGAATCAACACTGCTTTGTTTGATATTTATCTTCCCCTTTAGTTTGATTTTGACAAGATACAACTGGATTCTGTTGCAATTGCAATACTGTTAAGAAGGTAACTATTCATAAAATAGTTACCATATTTACACCACTATTTGACTAAGGCTACTACAAGCTTGAAGGAGCTTGAAGGTTAAACTACAATACACACACATACTGTTATTTCCTTTGAATCCTTAATGAGATTATCTTGCTAATATACAAGCATACACATACAAGTTCCCTCTATTACTAAAACGACTATTTAAATTCAAAGTAAAATGGGCACACACTAATTCATAAACAAGAAATCTCACTAGATTTATAAAATAGTTGTTTACTGGGTATTCATTTGTAGCTATCAATATCGGTGTGTTGTCCATGCATTTAGCACACTAACAAATTTTCTAGCTATAAACACTACTTTCAACTATAGAAAATAACAGCTAAAACCATCATTCAATCGTAAATGGTTCTTTATAACTTCCAACATTCAATCGAAAATATCATATTAGATTCACCAATCAGACTCAAAAAATATACATGTAATATATATATATATATATATATAGGATAGTTATATTTTAACTCTCCTAGATCTTTCTCGTTTTCACCCATTGATGCTTCAAGTTCAATTGTCTTCTGCTTAGTGAGCAACCTAGAAAAAAAATCATAATATACAAATAATTTAAACATTATACTAATTATCCATTATTATAAAATATAAAAATCATGATGTGAAATGGCAATAATTTGCAAATGAATGATTATTTTTTCCTAAGTTTACTAATCAGAATTGATTGAATTAGCGGTGAGATTCGGTGTGACCAAAGCTGGAGCAGTTAGAACAAATTGTAAGTTTCCATTCATATACCACATCTTGCCAAATAATTTCATTTTCTCCGATAAAATAGGAAGCTTACTTGGATGAAAATCTTCCCAATAATATTTTTTACTTCAAACAAAGCTAAGATTCATCCATTGTAGTAAGAGTGAATTAATCTTTTAGTTTGTACAATGACACAAATATTCAATCCAACTAAACTTAAGTAAGTCTCAATTCCATTTTAAGTTCCAGATAAGGCCATTCATTAAGTATTTTTAAATCATTAATTTAACCATTCGGTGTCCGTATAAAATTCTCTACCCTAGGATCAAGTGATACAGATATTTATCATTTCAATCCACAATTTAAATTTTATGGTTATATCGTTTCAAACCGCAATCCCGAAGTAAATAAAATCCATAAAATCGCTCGAGTCTATCATTTCAACCCATAACGATTTTTTCTTAATCTATAGACCATTCAGGTATGTATCATTTCAACCCATAATGAACTTGCAGTTTATAACGATATAAAATACAATATCCATTCATTTAATATCAACAATCAACATCCATCACAATCATCATCCAAAAAAATCAATAAATATCAATATAGAACTGATGATCCTTAACAGGTATTTGATTGGCAGTTTATATTCAATAATCAATTAAATAACGATTTAGTTCAAATAAATTCAAATTAACTGAGATGATGATTCAGAATGTACCAAACAGTCGTAAATAAATTCCTAATCACATCATAAATTTAATTTAACAAACATAAGAAATTTAAGAAGTTGTGAGTGAGTTATAACACTCACCTTTGAATTTAAATTGAATTTAAATCCAATTTAAGTAAAAATTCAAATGATCTCATAATTCATCCAAACAAGAGCTATAATCTCTGGAATTCCAATACTATCCTTGACGCAGCGTGGGAAGCAAAATCGATGATGTAAATCGAATCCGTCTAGGACCTCACACGATTAGCGGAAATAATCGGTGAATCGATGATAAATCGATGAATTTAAGAACACCGTAAGGCCTAAATCCGTTGATCGCGAAGATACCGGACTTTAGCAATCTTCGACGCGTTGATCGTGCACGATACCGTGAGAGAAGTTCTTCAATTCTTCGGACGTTGATCAAGCGCACTTGATTCCATGAATCGGCTTCAACAATCGTTGATTCGAGCGCACTTGAATATTCGAAAGTGGAGATAGGAGATTACACTCAACTACCAATTTAATGGAGGCACAAAGCTTCACAAACAAAAATTTATTCAATTTTCAACAACCTTTACAAATGACACGACTCGCCTATTTATAGGCTTACAAGACAACACAACACATTACAAAGCCATCACGACCTAACATATTTACACATGACCGACTTAACATAGGTCGTTAACGACCTAACAAATACAAGACGACTTATGAGTCAAACGACTCAACAACACATAACGACATAACAAATACATTTTACAACACAGCAATGCAAGTGTTCTGGAACGAGCGACTTAAACGGATACGACCTAGGATTCGATCTCGCGACCTAAAAAATACTCTGCTCATTCGCGATTTAGGGAAGCTCGGCAGCGACTTACTTCTCGCGACCTATATTATGTCACGTGCGACCTTCTTCATCTTGTCGTCCGCGACTTAGGGTTACCTCGCGGTGAAGGGTAGCACGGCAACGACTTAGAGTTAGCTCGCGATGAAGGGTAGTTCGTCCGCGAGGTGTATCTGGAGTGGTGAAGCGACCTAGGGAAGAGACGACCTAGAGGAATAGCGGCCTCGACTTGCTCGCGACCTAGGGCTTGTTCGCGATCTGGAGTGGCGCGATTCAAGGTAAGCGCTGCATCATCCTCCCCTCGTTGGAAAGAATTCGTCCTCGAATTCACATTCTCCTCTTCAAGTATCTCCCCATAATACGGAATTAAATGTTTGACATTGAAAACATCAGAAATATGAATATTTTCCGGCAACCTTAATTGATACGCATTATCATTGATCTTCTTCAAAACTTCTACTGGACCAAATTTTCGAGCTTTCAGCTTGTTGTAAATTCCAGCCAGAAAACGATCTTTTGTTAAGACTGCGTAAACCAAATCTCCTTCATTAAATTCAGCACTTCTTCGCTTCAGATCTGTAGATCGTTTATACTTCTCATTCGTCTTCTCCAATCGTTCCTGAACGATTCTATGGAATTCTGTCAACCTATCAACGAAATCAGCAGCCCGCTTAACTGTCCCCTTCGGTTGTGGCACTATCATTAAATCCAACGGCCCCTTTGGCAAGCTTGAATATACAATCTGAAATGGACTGAAACCAGTACTATGATTAGCAGCATGATTATGCGCAAATTCCGCTTGACATAACTTCATATCCCAGCTCTTCAAATTATCTTTCACAAGACATCTCAGCAGATTTCCCAACGATCTATTCACTACCTCTGTTTGACCATCTGTTTGCGGATGATAAGCGCTACTAAAATTCAGTTTCGTTCCAATCATCTTCCACAAACTCAACCAAAAATGACTTAAGAATCGATTGTCCCTGTCAGAAACAATGGTCTCAGGCAACCCATGCAATCGATAAATCTTTTTAAAGAATAACTGAGCAACTCGGACTGCATCCGCGGTCTTCTTACAGGCTATGAAATGTGCCAACTTCGAAAATCTATCTACCACCACATTTATGGAATCATTTCCTCGCTGAGTTCTTAGCGAACCCAAAACGAAATCCATGCTGATATCAACCCATGGTCTTGTAGGCACGGGTAATGGCATATATAATCCCGCATTCGTAGCTGTTCCTTTGGAAATTTGGCATGTATGACATCGCTGCACAAATCTTTCCACTTCTCTCCTCATAGAAGGCCAAAAATAAGATTGAGAAATCATCTGCAATGTGCGATCCCGACCAACATGTCCTTTTTCATGCAACTCTTTTACAATTTTCATTCTCAAGCTGCCATTTGGTACGCACAATCGATTCCCCTTGAATAAGAATCCATCTACCAATACAAACTCATCAGTACTCCCATCCTTGACTTTCTCAACAATCTTCGCAAAGTAAGAATCCTCTTCAAACAACTCTGGCAATAGTTCAAATCCTGTCATTTCAACCTTCACCGTCGTTAATAAATGATTCCTCCTGTTCAAGGCATCAGCTACACGATTCGTCACCCCTGATTTGTGTTTTACAAAAAAAGTAAACTGCTGCAAATATGCGACCCATGAAGCGTGTCTGGCTGAAATTTTGTCCTGTCCTTGCAAATGTTTCAAAGCTTCGTGACCCGTATAAAGCACAAACTCCTTCTGAAATAGATAATGTCTCCAGTGTTTCACAGCTAGAACAATTGCGTAAAACTCCACGTCATAAGTGCTATATCTCAACTTGGCTTCGGACAACTTCTCACTGAAATAAGCAACTGGTCTTCCATTCTGACTCAATACTCCACCAATCCCAACCTTCGAAGCATCAGTGTGTAACTCGAACAATATTTGAAAATCCTGCAGTACCAGAATAGGTGTTGTCGTCAAAAGTGTCTTGATCTTCTCAAAAGCTAACTCTGCTTCCTCGGTCCATACGAACTTCTTCCCTTTCATGCAGTCGGTTACAGGTGCCATCACGCTGCTAAAATGTGGAATGAATCTTCGATAAAAAGATACCAACCCATGAAAACTTCTCACTTCAATAATTGTCTTGGGTTGTGGCCAACTCCTAACAGCTTCCACTTTACTTTCATCCACATGAATATCCTCCTTCAACAAAACATATCCCAGAAATAAAACACTGCGCGTCATAAACATACACTTCTTCGTTGCTGCATAGAATTGCTCCTGTCGTAGAATTAATAGTACTTCTCGCAAATGTTGGACATGTTCTTCCATACTCCCACTATAGATCAAAATATTATCAAAGTAAACTACTACGAACTTCCCAATAAATGGTCTGAAAACCCGGTTCATCATTCTTATAAAAGTGCTAGGAGCATTTGACAAGCCAAACGGCATCACCATCCATTCGTATAGACACTCCCTAGTTTTAAAAGCAGTCTTCCACTCATCACCCGGTCTAATACGAATCTGGTGGTATCCACCCTTCAAGTCAATCTTCGAGAACACAACAGCCCCACTCAACTGATCAATCAAATCATCGAACCTCGGCATAGGAAACCTATATCTCACAGTAATCTTGTTTAGAGCCCGACTATCCATACACATCCGCCAAGTCCCATCCTTTTTCGGTACCAATAAGGCTGGCACTGCACAAGGAGTCAAGCTCTCCTGAACACGCCCTTGTTCTAACAACTCATCCACCTGCCTTCTCATTTCCTCATGCTCCTTTGGACTCATCCTGTAGTGCAGTCGATGCGGCAATACGGCTCCTGGAACAAGATCTATTTGATGTTGTATGTCCCGCGGTGGTGGTAACTCCTTTGGCATCTCTTTTGGAAATACATCTTCAAACTCTTCCAACACCGGCTTTACTTTTTCAGGAATTTCAACAGATTCAGTAGCTTCATGTCCAATCAACAAGAACACCTCTGGACTCTCCTCTACTTCTACAACAAACTCCTTCAACGTCAACAAAGTCTTCAGTTCCTCAATCTCTTCTGACTTGCTTTCTCCTTGCTGTCTCTTCTTCGGAACTAAAATGATCTTAACACCTTCAAACATAAAGCTGTAGCTATTGGTTCGACCATCATGTTGCACCGCTCGGTCATACCGCCATGGTCTTCCCAAAAACAAGTGACAAACATCCATCTCCACCACATCACTCCAGATCTCATCTTTATACTTCTTCCCAATAGAAAATGGAACATGAACTCGCCTATCCACCTTCACCTCTCCCCCTTTTCTCAACCACGCTAACTTGTAAGGATTTGGATGCTTCTCCGTCTTCAACTTCAACTTTCTCACAGCTTCGGTAGAAATGATATTGTCACAACTTCCTGCGTCAATCACAAATTTACACACCTTTCCTAGTATAGTGCATGTCGATTGAAAAATATTACTCCTCAACCAACTAGCCTCTTCTTCCTGTTTCGGTGTCAAACATGATCTCCTCAACATTAGATTACATCCTTCATCACCCGACGCTATATCCTGTTCATCCACTTCAACTGGACTAGAATGACCTTCATCAACATCCTCACCTTCCATTTCAGCAATCATAGTTCGCCGGTTTCGAACATTCATTGCTCTTGTGGCCAAATTCTTGACAATTAAAGCACTTGATACTATTGTTGACCTTGGTCTTTGCTACCTCATTGACAACCGGTTTAGTAACAGCCTTTGAAACAGTAGTATTTCTACTAGCTCTCTTCACTTGACTGTTGGAATTTGTAAACACACCACCTCCTCGTCTTCCCTGCTTCTCCCAAGCCAACGCTTTCTGGTGCGCTTTAGCCACAGATCTAGGGTCAAACATATTTACCATGTCCTGGATCTGGATCCTCAACCCTCCAACAAATCTGGCGGTCAACTGTTCTTCCATCTCCATGATATCATTCCTAGCAATCAGTTGATAAAACTCATCAGCATAATCATTAACAGTCTTTGTCCCCTGCCATAGATTTTGTAAACATTGATACATAAGAGATTGATAATTGTAAGGTAAGAAAGTAACTTTCATTAACTTCTTCATCTTCTCCCATGAAACAACCTTTGACTTTCCCATCCGTTCTCGTGTAAGTTTAGTCTGCTGCCACCACGCCATAGCTCTCCCTCTCAATCTCGTAGCAACCAACTTCACTCTACGATTCTCGAGAACTTCTTTGAAGTCAAAAATTTCCTCAACATTTGAACCCAATCCAAAAATTTCTCAGCCTGCATACCACCCTCAAACTCTGGAATTTCAATTTTCATTCCGGACTCCCATTTGTGATCATACTCTGAATGATTTCTTCCTTGGCTTCGATTTCGACTATGAACACTACCACCATCAAACTCCTCATCAAAATCTGATGCATATCGCTGTCGATCATGACCACCAACATCTCTACCACCACCATCTCTTTGATCTACATTCTTCTGATCATGATAATCCACATTTCTCCGATTTCGTTCATCAACATTCCTTTCACGATCGTCAACATTCCTACGATCATGATCTCCTCTTCTCTCCCAATCCGACTGTGGTGAAACTCTGTTTCCCCATGACCCGATTCAGGTAGAACCCTTCTTCTACTTTGATTCATTTCAAGCATCGTTATCTCTAATCGACCAATCCCTTCATTCGACTTCTCAGTGAAACTCTCATTGATTCGTTGCTCCATTTCATCGGCCTCTTCTCTTCCATACAAAGCATTAATATTGCGATGGCGTTGAGCTCATCTCGGTGGCATAATTGAACTTCAACAAATTCAAAAAAATTCAAAACTTTTCGATCTTTGATCCAAAATGATATGGATCGAAACTCTCAACTTGTTGCAACTTCACAATGAACACGATGAACACCAAACTTCTCAACAATTGCAAATCTGATCTCCAAACTACAAATTCTCGAAACCCAATTCTCCAAATGACAAAAACTTCTTGCGATCTAGCTCTGATACCAAACTGACGCAGCGTGGGAAGCGAATTCGATGATGTAAATCGAATCCGTCTAGGATCTCACATGATTAGCGGAAATAATCGGTGAATCGATGATAAATCGATGAATTTAAGAATACCGTAAGGCCCAAATCCGTTGATCACGAAGATTCCAGACTTTAGCAATCTTCGACACGTTGATCGCGCGTGATACCGTGAGAGAAGATCTTCAATTCTTCGGACGTTGATCAAGCGCACTTGATTCCATGAATTGGCTTCAACAATCGTTGATTCGAGCGCACTCGAATATCCAAAAGTGGAGATAAGAGATTACACTCAACTACCAATTTAATGGAGGCACAAAGCTTCACAAACAAAAATTTATTCAATTTTCAACAACCTTTACAAATGACACGACTCGCCTATTTATAGGCTTACAACACAATACAACACAACACATTACAAAGCCATCACGACCTAACATATTTACACATGACCAACTTAACATAGGTCGTTAACGACCTAACAAATACAAGACGACTTATCAGTCAAACGACTCAACAATACATAATGACATAAAAATACATTTTACAACACAGCGACACAAGTGTTCTGGAATGAGCGACTTAAACGGATACGACCTAGGATTCGATCTCGCGACCTAAAAAATACTCTGCTCATTCGCGATTTAGGCAAGCTCGGCAGCGACTTACTTCTCGCGACCTATATTATGTCACGCGCCACCTTCTTCATCTTGTCGTCCGCAACTTAGGGTTAGCTCGCGGTGAAGGGTAGCACGACAATGACTTAGAGTTAGCTCGTGGTGAAGGGTAGTTCGTTCGCGAGGTGGATCTGGAGTAGCGAAGCGACCTAGGCGGTGGAGCGATCTAGGGAAGAGACGACCTGGAGGAATAGAGACCTCGACTTGCTCGCGACCTAGGGCTTGTTCGCAATCTGGAGTGGCGCGATTCAAGGTAAGCGCTGCATCAATCCTTGCAGAGAAAATTGTGCTTGAATCTGACCTCGTATGAAAAAGTTATTAAAGTTATATATTCAATGATTTTAAAATATGAAATAACTAAAATAAAAAGAACAAACCGGTAATACACCGCCACGTCAGCACTGCTTAGAATGACCGAACCCTAGCTCAAAATCACGATTTACAACTGCTACCAGACAGCCGCCACGAATGCAACTTTGACCAGAAACACGCGCCGCCACGATATAATTCCCATCGATCAGTGACCGCTGAAATCATCCCCACTTCAAGCCGCACCATAGGCCAACACAGGGCCATGAACGTCGCCTCCATCCGCTCAAATTGCCACCAACTAGGGTTGGCACTCATGACCACCCCGTGACCCCCTGACACATGTGAACCCCACCGACGCAAACTACTCGACACCCTCTACCTCACAGCAGCCTCCGATCATTGTTTGATCAACTATCCACCGTTGGATCGTGATTGTGGCCTATGAACGGTCGAGGTTCATCCTGAATTTCTAGAAAAAAGATGTATCGAATTGAAAAACGAATTGTTACAGAAGATTATGCTTGTCAAGAGCTTCAAAATGATATATAATTTGATAAGGTTTGGAGGAGTTTGATTTTTTTGATTTGGTTTTGAAATTGAATTTGAGGTTTGGGAATTAGATTTTGTCTGCCATTGGAATGAGGAGATGAGAACCATATCCATGCATAACCATATCCATAATTTAATAATATATCCATGGGTATATAGAAAAGTGATAACATACCGTACTTGGGAGCGACCCAATTTGCCCTGTTGCATCTCCCATGTTTTAGACATTCCCGATTCATGAGGCTTGAGACTACGTTTGCCTTTAGAATAGCATTCATACTTGGAATGCTAACATTACCTTCCAAGCAATGATGCAATGATAGCATTCATCCACATAAGTTTTTCTGGGTCTGAACAAACTGAATCTCCTTCGAGATCACTGTCTCCGTTATCTTTGAGATATCACAATTCCTAACGTACAAATCAGATCGATATGGTTTTTGGATAACTAAATCTGATCCCGATCTCTTCGAAACGATCAAAAAATTTGGCCAAATTTGATAGTCGGTTATTTAACTATCAAATTATACACATAAGCAGTCTATCTCCATGTTATAAATTTTCCAAAATATTCATTTCAAATATCTTTACAAAGATATATATATATATATATATATATATATATATATCCAATTCTCTTCCAATATTAAATATTCAAAAACAAATTCAAATACTTATATCCATAATAGGATAATTCCACCATCTCTATACATAGAAATATTTTCTTCCAATTCCAATACTAAGGAAATATTCATTGGTCTATTTTTCCTCTAAAATCATTTTATTCCCAATACTTAGGAAAATATTCCATTTATTTCCTATTTCTCAAAATCCTTTACAATTGACTTGTAAATCCCTTAATTCATTTATAACGGATTCTATAAGTCCTTGAAATCCATTAATTAATTTCCTTTAATATTTCCAAAATCGATTATACTTGTCTATAATTACAACTACCCATTTTAAACTTCCCTTGTGAATTCTAATTCATCTTTCGAAGTTCTTTTATTTCAATGACTCAGAAATTTCCTTAAGTTTCCTAGAATTCCACTATAAGGTTTCTCTTATAAAATCTCAATTGTTAAATAAAACTCGGTTTACAGATCTCAAGAGTATCTATAAATAAATTTCAATCACTTTCAAAACTATATATATAGTAAGTATTTTAAATAATAATATTTTATTTCTAAAACAGGTTTAAATAATTATTTAAAATATCCAGAAACTTTAAATAAACATCGATAACTCAATTCCAATTCATATTTATATAAAGCTAATCGATTTACAAAGCTTATTATAAAAATTAGAATTTTATTTCAATTAATATTAGATATTTGAAAAATTCATTTCAAAGTATTTCAACACTAACTAGTTTTAAATTACATAGATTAATATATAAAATTTTCCTTTTAAAACAAACGTAACTTCTTAATAAAAATATATTTTTAAAATCCGAATAACCAATTTCAATTTATAAATCCCTCTCGAATCACAACATATCGATTTCATTCCGATTCCCTAACCATTCTCACTTTTCAAATTAGAGTCCACTATTTCTTCCAAAACCTATTTTCATATCTCGATATAAATTCACGTTGTGAAATTATATTCCCAATTTACCAACTGATATCATTTCCCTTATTAATAAACATCGTTTATAAATTTATAACTCATTTGGTTTTTACTTGTTTACAAATATAATCTCATTTATAAAATTACATTTTATAAATAAATTTCTTTATAAATTCCATTTATTTTTCAAATCAATTTTAAATATCGATTTTAACTTCTTTTCCATATTTTTTTCAAAAACATCATTCTTAAAATCCATTGTTAAAAAATCCTCTATATAAATTATTTTAAAATCTTTATTTAAAATATTTTTACAAATAGTTAAATGAAACCCGAAAGCAATATCCAAATCAATTTCTTTTAAAATAATCCAAATTTCGATATAAATATTCTTATATTCAAAATCTCCTTTTAAATTACTTCCAATTTCAAATATAATATTTATGGTATGATTAAGGCCAATGCCCCTATAGCATCCAAAAATTCAAATCACCACATAATCGATATCAAATCATTTACACAAATCGTATATCACTATATATGAAATTAAAATAAACATTTTGAGGAATCCAGTTGGATCTCTCCAACTTGTTTCCCTGCATCCACACATGTAATGTAATCATAAAATACTAATTCCACTTTGAGGCGGGATATCGCGGTAATATAGGATCATCCGCTATTACGCAGGGCGCATAGGCTCTCATCCACTCAAATAGGCGAGAAATATATCCAACTACTAATATATATACCAATATATGTATATACACACATACACTAATATATATATAATAGCATTCAACTAATAAATATATATCCATTCATCCAATCATCCAATCATCCAATAAATAATTTAAATTACTAACCAAACTGAGTGAGATTTACTCACCTTAATTTTTATTTTACCAAACATCTAGATTTTAAATTTTCTAAAATCTCAACTGACTCCGAAAAATTCCAAATCAATTCCTATGCATGATATTCGATTACACTAGTGCAACACAACTTGTTTTGTTTTGATTTCAACCTCGTACGAATGAAATATAGCATTTATAAGATTCTAAATTTAAACAATATAATTATTCTACTAATTGTAGTAATTAACATAAATCAATACGTTTTAAAACCCTAACCTCTTACTCGCGATAAAGCTTCATGGATACACGAACAACCAACACAAGCTCGCCTACTTCCCCACGCGCTCAACCATCGACCTGACTCTCGACCTATGCTGCCGCCTCACTCCTCCCTATGCATGAACCCTTCCGCTATAGTTCGCAATCCCCTACGCAAATGCTTACATCTCAGCCATCGACCACCCAAAAATCGTGACTTCGACATCTCATACGATGTCCCACGTTCGCCTTACTCTTCTCTTCCTCATCCACATGCTCCCACGCAATCCAACAACGCGACCAATATCTCGAGACACGTGCTGTGACGCCCCACCTCTATGCCCACGCTAGCCAAGAACACTACGGTGTAATGCTGTCAACTAGCGGAGAATAAGGCTGTTGAGGAGCGTCCATCCGTAGTTAGGCCTTACACTAGTATTGGTTATCTCGATAGGAGTGGTATATATATTCTTTCATTTTTCACCTTTGATTTATTTACTCCCATCGACATACCCCAATTCCAGTATAAAACGAACTACGATGGTTCATAATAGTTTAGGACAGTAAATATAATAATAACAACACAGATAATATAAATGCGGAACACAGATAAAAACAGAAAGTCTCATATATATAAAACAACTGATGTCAGTTACAATACACGTGATACAGTACATATGATACAACTACAACTGTCGACTCAGGAAGTTACATATACAAGTACATTATCGACTAATATACATGAATACATATCAACCTATACTATGACACGACAACTCCACAAGATATGAAAAGTCTTTATAGCTCAAGCAGCAACCCGAAGCTAAAAATCAACAACCTGAAATAACTCGGGTCTGACCCGAGTATTACATTCAAAAGAAAATAATACCCGAGTCAGTCTAATTCAAACTCAGTTATTAATGCACAGAAGCAATAATAATTAAATAACGAATAGAAGACAGTCACAATAAATCTCGTCTATCCAATCCCTTAATAAGGAAATCAGATAACGGTAAAAATACGATTTCAAATTATTGAATTGGCAACACGAATCAAATCAAATCAAAGATAATTTATAAATATTGAATTGGACAAAGAAAACAATCTAGTAATTGAAAACATCAATTAAAACGTCAACTCGGGTAGGGCTGCAGTATACGCACGCGTGTACTGCCTTGCCACTACAACATAGGGAATACGCAAAAGATCCATAAATCAAAAGCAATTAGAATATAAATAAAAGCAATGTCGTGTGGCTGCAGTACACGCTTGCGTGCACTGCCTTGCCACCCCGGTGATGATGTACACAAAAGATCAACGAACCAAAATCAATGAAGATTCAAATATCAATGCCACGGCCTCAGTGGTCAAAGTAGACAGATAAGGAGATAAGTTAGAAAACATCAAATTAAACCAAATATGAATTGAATACACAAAACAATTCAAGTAATTAAAATATCAATTCATAATGTCGATCCGTGTGGCTGCAGTGCACGCACGCGTGCACGACCTCGCCACAACAGCATATACAGAAATAACAAGGCACAAAGGCCAATTCGCAAGAATTCACAGTCCAAACAAATGCAATAAGCAAGTGACAGTAGTAAAAAGCCTCAACAAAGTGAATATGCAATATGTACACAAATGAATGTACGTAACAATCTGCACATGGACAAAATGAACCAGAGGTGCAGCAAGGAGGGCTCTGCATCACGAAAATGCAACAAAATGAAACTGCAGAGGTCAAGTCACTAATATCATGGCTCAACTCAACTGCAAAACAACTCAACTCGAATGGCCAGTGCACAAGGCAGTGGTACAACATGAAGACCAGACAACATGGCTCCTGTGGGAGTGCACATACAAACAGGTGAAGCAATAAATGACAACAAGTATGACAGGAATGCATACATACTCCAAAAATGAAACCCAAACAACAACATCAAGTGGCAGTTCAATTCAAAGAATAGCATAATATGAACCTGTGCACATATATACACAAGAAGCCTACAGGTAAAACCAGTGAAGCAACTACCCCAAAATGGAACAAGAGATAGTACAGCCTCGACATCAAAGAAGTAGGCCCAAAATACATGAAAACATCAGAATGAAGGTGAGAGCATCAACAATATGGCACCCCACACCCAACATTGAAAGACACAGAAAATCAGTACCCAACAAAGGCAACTGGCTATCACATGTATACATATACATGTTACTAGCAAGCAGCATGGAGCTACAGAAGGAAACAGAGGTGGCAGTATGGAACTACTGACCAACAAAACACCAAAACAAAACATCAACAAAGTTCAAATAAATATAGGCAGCAGCTCCGAATATAATGCAGTAGTGCATATATATATATAACAAGCATACTGCACCCAAGATAAGTCAAAACAGCAAGTCACAGCAACAATTTCCAGTGGACAGTGAAAGTGCCGAGGTCATCAAAATCAAAGATATAAGGGCCGAAACCATTACACAAAAATGTAAAGCCAACGTCGAACAAAACAACACAAAAAAACAATTTCAAGCTTAAATAGATAGTTCGAACAAAGCCACAAGACAGTGTCGAACCCAATTGCACATGGCAGAAGGGAGTTTATAGTGCAAGTTTGCACGAGTTCAGAAAATAACAAAAGTAGGGGAATCACAAATAAACAAGGCCAAAGATGCACTAAGGTAGAACCACAACACAAGTGCGACAGATATAAGGTGATGCACAAGCAGGAATATGAAGGCAAATATATACACTGCGGTGAGGCATGTACATGTGTGGACAACAACTATAACTGTTCATGAACACAACTAGGGATCAATTGCAGGTGAACTCAAGAATTGAACTAAAAATCCAAATGTACAAGTACATGAACAACAAAGAACCCAGCTACGTAATGAAAATCATCGCAGACCAAAAATCATCAACATCGAACAAAATCAAACAATGCCGAGATAAATTGAATCACAATTCCAACGAACAGAATATAGGAATTCAAACCCTAATAAACCTAAGATTGAAGCAGATGTGAGTGAAAAGAATCACTCACTTTTATTCGACACGTACTGAAGTAGCCGCGATCACTGAGAGGAATTGAAGCATCGTCGCGTTCAATTTGGCGAAGCGGCGATCTCATACTCGAAGCCCTAATCTGGACAAAGAGGAACGAACGAAAATTAACGAGGCCGCCATTTTCGTTTCTTTTATTTCGTATACTAGGGTTTTTCGAACGAATGGGAAAAATAAAAAGAGGGGAGCGGTTTGCCTTTGTTTAGTTTAGGGTTTGCCACTTAAAATTGAACAAAGATAGGAACCGAGTTATCTACACTAGATAATTATCATGGCACAAAGATAAGACGTGGGCCAAAAATCTCGTTTACAGCCCGCGTAACGCTTAAACAAATTTTTGAAAAGAATATCCACCGATAAAAATTCTTAACAGCAATGAGCTATCGCCATTAATCATTTAACGATGATCATAAATTGGTGAAAAAATCTCTGGTTGTTACAGACTCCCCTCCTTAAAGAAATTGCGTCCTCGCAATCATGAGGAATAAATGGACAAAAGTAACAACCATCAGAGCATATCATCACGAGATGAAGAAATTCGAAATAGGAAGTTCACCATGAAGAGCATGAAAGAGTAAACTTGAACATGTTTGCTCGATGAATTCTCTGGATTCCTAAGTGCAATCCTTAGGATTTGAGAACCATTGAACTTCCACAAGAAAAACATCTTTATTTCGAAGGTGCTACACCCCCGAAGCAATGATGTGAATAGAAGGTTGCTCAGAAGTAAAAACAATAGAAAATCCCTAAGGCATTTCCGTAATTGGAAGACGTGGAAAACGTCATGAATAGCAGAAAATTGAGCCGGTACACCGGCGTAGTACAATATAAACACCAAAGAAATCTTTTAATTTCATAAAAGAAATTTACAAATTCTCTACAAAATTTAATTATCAATAGATAATTCAGAAATCTCAAATCATAAATATTCGATTATCAAAAACAATAATCAAATCAACAAATATTCGATTATCAAAAACGATAATCAAATCGACAAATATTCGATTATCAAAAACGATAATCAAACCTCAAATCAACAAATATTCGATTATCGACAACGATAATCAAATCAACAAATATTCGATTATCAAAAACGATAATCAAATCAACAAATATTCGATTATCAAAATCGATAATCAAATCTCCAATATTCGATTATCAAAAACGATAATCAAATCTCAAATCAACAAATATTCAATTATCAAAACGATAATCAAATCTTAAATCACAAATATTTAATTATCACAAACGATAATTAAATCTCAAATACCTAACTATCACAAGCGATAATCAAAAACAACAAATATCTGATTATCAAAAACGATAAATCAGAAATCACAAATCAACGAATATTTATTATCACAATTGATAATCAAATCTTAAATCGCAAATATTTAATTATCACAAGCGATAATTAAATCTCAAATATCTAATTATCACGAGCGATAATCAGAAACAACAATTAGCTGATTATCGAAAACGATAATCAGAAACCACAAATATCTGATTATCAAAAATGATAATCCGAAATAATGTTTCAATTAATGAGTCCGGGATTAACCGAAATAGCAAACGCACATGTTCCATAACCACGAGTTTTACTAAATTGTTTAATTCACTTCATCGTTTCCTTGAAAGTGCAAAATTGTGTATTCTAAAAATAACATTTTACGTTCTCAAACGGACAAGTCCGGAATTAAACGAATCGGTAAAAGAAAGGGGTCATAGTCCTCGATTTCGCTGACACGTTTAAATCGCTTCCTCATTCTTTTGAAAGCGTAATCTGTAAAAATTTTGAAAACAATTTTTATTTTTATTTTGAAACAACTTTTAAAACACGTGATTAAAACTGCAACATCAGTAGCAACTTCGACAAGGAAATTGCACTTCTCAAAATACCGTAAAAACGGACAACAAAGTAAGCATCGCAGGATAACCGCTTGAAAATCCATTTTAAAATTGACGGTTACTGAAGTCAAAGCGACAGTAATTTTTATACGTCAAAATCTCATCAAAATAATTGGCATTAAAACATAATACCAATGAATTTTCATTCATCAAAATGTCACAAGAATCTTCTCAAAGATAGAAAGGGGTATCATACTCTAAACTTGTATTTATAACAAGTCAATGACACACGAATTCACCAATGCACAAAAATTGATAAAACTTATCAATAGAAATCACGAAAATTGGTGAAGCATAAGTTCCAGAAGACTACACAAGAAATCCAGAAATCACAAAATGAGAGTATGAAAACTCAAATGGGAGTATAAAAACTCACCTACACGTGAGCATGAAAACTCACCAACATGTGTAACGCAAAGCGAGAACGGGAGCATGAAAACTCACCTACACGTGAGCATGAAAACTCACCAACACGTGTAACGCAAAGCGAGAACGTGAGCATGAAAACTCACCTACACGTGAGCATGAAAACTCACCAACATGTGTAACGCAAAGCGAGAACGGGAGCATGAAAACTCACCAACACGTGTAATGCAAAGCAAGACGCTATCTCATGAAAACTCACCAACACGTGTAATGCAAAGCAAGACCGTAGGGAGCTACCCCATATGGATGAGTCGGAATCACCTAGATGAAGTCTAGGCTAACAAAAAGCAAAAAGGTATGTGTGAATGGAATCACACAAATGGTGTCTAGCCTAACCTCGCAACAAAAAGGTATGTGTGAGTGGAATCTCACAAGTGGTGTCTAGGCTAACCAAAAATCAAAAAGGTATGTGTGAATGGAATCACACAAATGGTGTCTAGCCTAACCAGAAAGCAAAAAGATATGTGTGAGCGGAATCACACAAATGGTGTCTAGGCTAACCAAAAAGCAAAAAGGTATGTGTGAATGGAATCACACAAATGGTGTCTAGCCTAACCAGAAAGCAAAAAAAGGTATGTGTGAGTGGAATCACACAAATGGTGTCTAGCCTAACCAGAAAGCAAAAAGATACGTGTGAGCCGAATCACACAAATGGTGTCTAGGCTAACCAAAAAGCAAAAAAAGAGACATCGCACAATTTTTAGTCTAAATCATAAAATGATCGTCATGATCAACGAGAAGTGTCAATTACACTAAGCTAGTAAATATAAAAGTTTAGCCTCATGTCCCATAACCACTTGTTTAACTTAAATATTTACGAATAAACTGTAAATCTTCACTAGAAAATTGTCACAAAAGATTCAATCGAACAAGTCCAAGAATTAACCGACGAAACAAACGCAAGCGTTTCATACCACTCATTTTACTAAGTCATTTAATTAGATTTCTCATACGAGTGAGGTAAAGGTTTGTATATACTAATAGATTGGAAATCGGTTTAGGAAAAGAGCTTTGTAGTAAAATAGTTTTGAAATCGTTTGGAGGAAAAGGTTTTTGATATTTACTACTAGTATAGAAAATCTTTATATTTTTAAAGTGACAATCTCAAAAATGATTGTAGAAACAATCAACCACAAGAATTCACATACAAAGATGTGAATAGAATCCAAAGAAATCGATACTAAGTTCTTCAAAAGGTATGTTCACGAAAATCCCAAAGAAAATGTCATCAAAGTTGCTAATAAATGATAGCAACAAATCGGGGAATTAACAAGAATCGATTAAATTTGGAAACCAAATCAATTCACTAAAATTCACATTCGAAGACGTGAATAAAATCCAAAGAATTCGATTCCAAATCTGTCAAAGTAGAAATACTCAAAAATTCCAGAAATAGAAGTTATCAAAGTCGACATAAGTGATAACAACTAATCGGAAAAGGAGAATCGATTAAAAATTGGAAAAACAAAGCAAAACGAGCATAAACGCATAGATGACCTCAACAAAATAAAAATCAAGTCAATGTCGAAGTCAACAATTAATGTCCACAGTCGAGTACAAAACGAATCAACATCATCATCAAAGAATTCAACGGCAAACAAAGTCAGAGTCTTGGAAATCAAGAAACTAGCAATTTCATGAAAACAAAGTGACCGAAGTCGAATGGAAATCAAGCCGAGGAAAACACAAAATATCAAGTTCAAAATCGCGGAGATTCGAACAAAATCAACATCGGCTAAATCAATTCAAAGCCGAAAACAAAAGAACAAAATACTCATCATCAAAAACCCAACTTGAGTTCGCAAAGCAAACGGAGGCCGAAGCCAAAATACTTTCACGAAATCAAAATCAAATGCACATGAATAGACGTTAGGAATTCATACCTAACAATCAAAGATAATCATAGGCAAAGACGAGAGATAAAACATCGACAATTAGTTGTAACACATGTACTATCTAAGTTATATTTTATAATTGTCCTAAACCCCAGGCTCTGATACCAAGCTGTGATGCCCCACCTTTATGCCCACGCTAGCCAAGAACACTACAACTAGCGTGGAGAATAAGGCTGTTGAGGAGCGGCCATCCGTAGTTAGGCCTTACACTAGTATTGGTTATCTCGATAGGAGTGGCGTGTATATTCTTTTATTTTTCACCTCTGATTTATTTACTCCCATCGACATACCCCAATTCCAGTATAAAACGAACTACGATGGTTCATAATAGTTTAAGACAGTAAATATAATAATAACAACACAGATAATATAAATGCAGAACACAGATAAAAACAGAAAGTCTCATATATATAAAATAACTGGTGTCAGTTACAATACATGTGATACAGTACATATTGTAGGATCTAGATTAACCCTAGAGGAGGGGGGTGAATAGGGTTATAGCAAATTTTCTCGACTTAAACACAGAAACAAACTGCGGAAATAAATATGCTGAAAAGTAAATCACGCACAAAATTTACCCAGCTTCGGAAACACCTGCCTACTGCTGCATTCCCAGATTTCTATTAGAATTAAACAGTTTCCCGCTTACAAACACTCTAACAGACTCGCACACCCTGCTACCGCCTATAGAGTTTTGCAAACTCGCACACCCTGCTCACTAAACTAATTCTAACTAGACAATCTGACACTACCTACAACCTAGGTGGTGATTTACCAAGGTTTGACAACCTTAAAAAAGGAATTTAAATTTAAAACAAATTAAAAAACAAATTAAAAACAAATTAAAACCCTATAAACTAAAACCCTCTTAACAAAGCCTCTTTCACAAAACAAGGACGGCCCACTATTGTTTCTTTAACCCGATCCTTCTTTGTGACTCGTGAAAAAATGTCGTCTCTGTTGATTTGGGGCTTTTGTTCCCTTGCAAAAATTAGCGCTTCGTTTCTTCGTTCGATCTAGCGCCTTGCTCTGTCGATCGATTGCTCTTTTGAATTGCACTAGGCTGCTTCTCTTGATCACTCTGTGAACTTAGGGTTTTTGATGTAAACGGCTTGGTTGCTTTGAGATGCTTTAATTCAAATTCTCTCTGGTATGTGATTTTATCCTTTGGTTATCTGTATAGATTACTTGAATTCGGTTTTCTTCTCTGTGTCGATGATGATGGTGGTGTTTGGTATTTATATGGATTTCGAGACACTTGTATTTGCTCGTATCAATTCGATACTTTCCAAAAAAAATTATTTCCTAAATTTTTTTTTCCGACTTGATACTCACGGCCTTGATTTTGTAGCGTTCGATTTTTACTTGAGACATACGGCAGAACCTTTCCTCTTTTGATTTTTGACTTTATCAAAGATACGCAGAACATACTTGATTTTTGGCTTGGTAATCACGTTGTTTGACTTTGATATTTTCGACAATTTCCATTTTTATACATACTTGATTTCAATCCACGATTCTGTGCTATCTTCGGCCATCACTGTTTTTACTGTTCTCACATGTACGTGCTTCATGTCATACTTCCATGTGATTTCGACTACACTGTGTATTATGTTGATTTTATTTGCATGTTGCTATTCTTTGTTGCACTTTCTCATTTGCACTGCTTCATCATGTTGTATTCGTCCCTGTACTTGTAGTTGTGTAGTTCTTCTGGCTTCACATGTGCACAGAGTTGTTTGCTGTCATTAAGACTTCCATGTATCACTTGATTGACTCAAGTATTCGACATTGCCATGCTATTCACTGTTTGCATTGTAATTTGCATTGGTTTCACTGGTGCATTCTTACTTTGGTTTCATGATGTACTTGCTGCCTGGATTGATTCTGTCCACTTCATGTTGTTGACTGCATTACTGCCGTCTCATTTACTTGTGGTCTTCACTGAGTTTGTTGTTGCATTCATTTCATGTTTGCATTGTCATATTGTTGTCAGATACTTAGAACTGTTAAGAACAGTTCGACTTCGACTTGGTCTTTGGGCATTTCATTACTTCATGTATGTTGAGCTCTGGTCATTTGCACTAGCACTTGATATTGTAGTTTCTGGCCTTGTACCTGTAGTTGTAACTGGACATGTTGCATACTCTCTGATTGTTTGCAGCATTATGTTGTTACCAGTTTGCCTTGTACTGTCCACTGCCCTTGTGTTGCTCACCATTTTGCATACATGTTTTTTTTTTTGCTTTCATATTCTTGTAGTTGTTATGCCTTTGACACAAATGCTTCACTTGATATATATATATATGCATTTGCCACTATGTTGCATTGAGCTTCACCACTCTTGTATCATTGGTGTCTGCACTGTGTTGCATTACCATCATTGCTACCTGGTCGACTTGATTCACTGCACATATGATCTTGATGGCATTTCTTTGAGGTCTTGCACTGTGCATATGAATTTCTGGTTGGTCTGCATTTTTCGATTGTTGCTGTCCTTTATATGATGTTTGACACCGTTGGAGTCGCTATGCAGTTGAGTTGTTGTTTGGACATTTGTGTTCTGGTCATTAGTGCTCTGGTGCATTTTGCTCGAGTCACTTGCATTTGTTTGCTGTCATGTTAGTTCGAATTGCACTTGCTCTACTTGTAGTCAATGGTACTTTTGTTGGCTGCGTACACGAGTTGGCGAGACAGTGCACGGATGAATGTACACATGTGTATTGCAACCACTTACGTTTACCTGTCCCTAATGGGAATACAAGTGTATATATCTATGTGCACGACTTTGTGTGTGGTGAATTCAAATGTAAATGATGACACACAACCCAAATAACTGAGGCACCAATAAAAACAAATTTATATTTTTGCACACTCAATTTTGTTTATCTTCAGATTACTCTGTAGTTGCTAATTATACAGGTACATAGGAGACAGGACTAGAACTGCAGCTGGACAATGCAGATAGATGCAGATTTATGATTTTGTACAGTGTTGTGTGTTGTAGTGAGAGAAGATATGAATATGAAATGTATAAACATGTATATGTATATAGAGAGAGCTGAAATCTTTGTTAAATATTATATTGAATAAAAATACTGATTGAATTATATAAATTCTGTGCAATAGTATACTGATTGAATTATATAATTTCTATGCAATAGTATTATTATTCAATATGAATATTTATGTATATATGTATATAGTACAATGTGCAAACACATATTGATATATGTATGTTTGTTATCATCAAACAAAAATTCACATCAAACAATCTCCCCTTTTTGATGATGACAAACATATATATTAAAGATTTTGAAATTCGAGTAGATGTGTTTGAGCATGAAATATTTAGCTCACCTTATATGAATGCTCCCCCTACAACTGAGACCACTCCCTATTTGGAAGATTTAAAAAATTACAGAAGAATAAAAGAACTAAAGAAAATTAACTAACAACATTTAACCAATTTGTTTGAAATATTCCAAAAAATATTTACTTCCCTATCAAAATCTTGTTCTTCTCCCCATTTTGTCATTATCAAAAGACTGACAAAAAACAATGGAACAGAAGGAAAAAACATAATATATCAAAACGAGATAACAATTTCCACATTGTAGAGAATGGATGATGATTCAGTTTTTGTATAATAAGAAGAGAGATATTTTAAAATCAATTTGATATTTAAGCACAAAAATAAGCACTTACTAACCACGCATAACCATAAGGACTTTTAAATGGGATTAGCAGTTACTTATTAGTCTAAGCATCTGGACTTTTAAGTGAGACCAGAATACTTAGTTACCATACTCCATCCATGCATAACCATAAGGACTTTTAAATGAGAATGGAGTAATGATAAAAATAATTCACTCACATGCTCCATCCATGCATAAACATAAGGACTTTTAAATGAGAATGGATGCATGAGAGTTATTATCATTTAAAAAAAATTTAACAAAAATAATCCACTCTTCTCATTTTACAAAACCATTATGAATGATAGAAAGATGGTGGTAATAGAAATGACCGTGGAATAAGTTACCAAGTTAATTATATTATATAATATCCAATACTGAATACCATATTCGAATCAATCTTTGGATAATATCCCAAACTGGTTTGAATCCTAGAAATTGAAGTTGAAAGTATATATCCAAGAAAATTTCAACTAAAAAATGGAAAATGATCAGTCAATTTCTATAATCCCCAAATCCAAACGTAATCTGGAAAATCTGTCTTCGGGGAGGGGTTTTGTGAAAATATCAGCAAGTTGAGCCTCAGTTGAAATATATTCAATGCAAATGTCTTCCTTGGCAATGTGATCTCTAAGAAAGTGGTGTCTCACATCAATGTTTTTTGTGCGTGAATGATGAACAGGATTATTTGACAAGTCTATTGCACTTTTACTGTCACATTTTAATGGAACTTGTTTATAAACTAAGCCAAAATCAGAAAGAGTTTGCATCATCCATAAAATTTGAGCACAACAACTTCCTAAAGAAATATATTCTGCTTCAGTGGTGGATAATGCAACACAATTCTGTTTTCGACTTGACCATGAAACTAATGAATGTCCTAGCATGAAACATGTCCCACTAGTGCTTTTCCTGTTAGCCAATGAACCAGCATAATCAGCATCAGAATAACCAACTAAATCAAAATTTTCACAAGAAGGGTACCATAATCCAAATTTGTGTGTGTGTGAAAGATATCTCAAAATTCGTTTAGTGGCTTTCAAATGAGATTCTTTAGGATTAGATTGAAAACGTGCACACAAACACACAGAAAACATAATATCAGGTCTAGAAGCAGTAAGATAGAGAAGCGAACCAATTATCCCTCGATATTTTTTCTGATCAACAACAATTCCTTTCTCATCTTTGTCCAACTTCGTTGATGGACTCATAGGAGTTCTCAATGGTTTGGAGTTCTCAACTCCAAATTTCTTCAACAGTTCCAATACATACTTGGATTGTGAAATAAAAATATCATCACTGCTTTGCTTGATTTGGAATCCAAGAAAATATTTCAGTTCTCCAATCAAGCTCATCTCGAATTTAGCCTGCATGACTTGTTCAAATTTCTCGCACAAGAGTTCATTGGTAGCACCATAAATAATATCATCCACATAAATCTGAACAATAAAAAATTCACTTCCATTATGTAATAGAAACAGTGTTGTGTCAGCACTCCCCTTTTTAAAACCATTTTCCAAAAGATATGTACAAAGGCAGTCATACCAAGCTCTAGGAGCTTGCTTAAGACCATATAATGCTTTTTCTAGTTTATACACATGATTTGGAAAATCATGATTTTCAAAACCGGGGGGTTGTTCCACAAAAACTTCTTCCTTCAAATCACCATTTAGAAAGGCACTTTTTACAACCATTTTTTTAAGTTTGAAACCCTTATAACATGCAAAACTTAGCAAAATCCTAATGGCTTCTAACATAGCTACTGGAGCAAATGTTTCATCAAAATCTATGCCTTTTATTTGGTTATATCTTTTAGCGACCAACCTAGCTTTGTTTCTAATTACATTTCCTGATTCATCAAGTTTGTTTTTGAACACCCATTTAGTTCCAACAATTAGATAGTCATTAGGCCTAGGAACTAATTTCCAAACTTTATTTCTTTCAAATTGATTAAGTTCATCCTGCATTGCTAAAATCCAACTTTCATCACTAAGAGCCACTTCAACAGAATCAGGTTCGATTTCAAAAATAAAACCACTGTGACAACAAAATGCACACAAATTTTTATCAAACGAAGAGCGAGTGCGTATACCTTCCGTAGGATCACCTATAACCAATTCAGGAGGGTGATTGGATTTGAACTTCAATCTATCAGCCTCAATAGCCCTACTTTCAGCTTTCTTACTAGATGTCCCTTCTTAAATGCCTTCATGATCTACCCCATCATCAATCGTCTTTTCAGTTGTCCTTTCCAGGTCAGATTCATCGAATTTCACATTGATTGATTCAACAATTGTCTTTGTTCGTTTGTTGTATATCCTGTAAGCCTTGCTCCTTGTTGAATAACCCATGAGAATTCCCTCATCGGCTTTTGATTCAAATTTTCCAATTTGATCACCTGTGTTAAGAATGAAACAAGGGCATCCAAATACACGAAAATAAGAAATGTTAGGTTTCCTTTCATGCCACAATTCATAAGATGTTTTGCCAAGTATTGGCCTAATCATTACTCTATTTATTACATAGCACGAAGTATTCACTGCCTCTGCCCAAAAGGTTGGCGGCAGTTTATACTCACTCAACATGGATCGAGCCAACTCCTGTAATGTACGATTTTTCCTTTCAACCACCCCATTTTGTTGAGGTGTTCGTGGAGCAGAAAATTCATGTTTTAAACCATTTTCTTCAAAAAAGCTTTCAAATTCCAAGTTTTCAAATTCGCCTCCATGATCACTTCTCAAGATTTTAATAGAAACTCCTTTTTCATTTTGAACAAGTTTTGCAAATTTTGAAAAACAATCAAAAGATTCAGACTTTTTGGCTAAGAAATAAACCCATGTAAATCTAGAATAATCATCAACAAATACATAACAATAACGTTTTCCATTCAAGCTTGCAATTTCATTTGGCCCAAATAAGTCCACGTGAATTAATTCAAGAACCCTTGATGTGCTGACAATGTTTTTAGGGCGAAATGATGATCGACTAAGCTTGCCCAAGGAACATGCTTTACACACTTTATTATTTTTAAATTTCTAATGTGGTAACCCTCTGACTAATTCTTTCGTTTCAATTTTTTCTAAGAGGCTCATGCTAGCATGTCCAAGTCTTCTATGCCATAAAAATGCCTCTTCGTCAGTGGCTACCAAACATCTAGAAAGATTTAGATTATCAAACGAAAGTGAGTAAACATTTCCTTTTATTTTTCCCATAAAAACAATGTCATTAGAGATTTTATCAATGATTTTGCAAGTATCACTATCAAAAACCACATTCATACCTTTGTCACATAGCTGGCTAATAGAAATGAGATTGTGGCGCAAATTATCAACGTATAAAACATTAGTCAAGGAAAAAAAATACCATTACCTACTTCACCTTTACCAATAATCTTACACTTGCTATTGTCCCCCATGATCACATTTCCACCTTTAAAATTCTCTAGGCTAAGGAACTTCGATTCGTCACCTGTCATATGTCTAGAACAACCTGAATCTAGAAACCATTCTTGTTGTTCCTTAGCCCGCCAACAGACCTGCATAGAGAGAGAGAGGAGAATGACCTAGAGAAACTCTTAGGTCCAATGATATTAGTGACTGAAGCATTGTAAATAAACAGTCCCTTTGGAACCCAAACTTGTTTTGTCCTTTTATTCTTGTTCCAATAGACATGAAATTTGTTTGTAGAATTCTTAGGAACCCAAACTTGTATAAATTTTGTGTTCTTGTTCCTATAACTACAATTTTCAACAGGATATCCAATTATTTCACATCTAGCAGAGACACTCTTACCTATTGCATCATCATCAGCTTGTGTTTTTTCAAAACCTAGTCCTTTTTTGTTGTTAGCAAAAATTTGATTTTCCAATAACATGTTGAATGATTTTTCTCCTCTTGAAAAGTTATTCAGAGATTTCTCAAGATTTTGGACTTTGGTTTTTAGAGTTGTGTTTTCAGTGACAAGTGAGGTGCATCTATTTATAAAATCCTTTTTCCTAGTGTCAATGGTTTCCTTAAGACTCAAGTTTTCTTTTTCAAGATTCTCAAAGCTATTCTTAATTCTTGATAATTCTAAATCTAAAATTTTACATTTTTCACAGTTTAGATTTTGAATGTTTTCAAGTTTAGTTTCTAACCTAAAATTTTCACGAGCAAGTTCTCTCCTATCAGATTTCAGTTTTTCAATTTTAGATTCAAGAGTATCAACTACTTTAGTAAGATCAAGACACATAAAAACAAGATCTTTATAAGAATAGTCACCTACCTCACTAGATTCCTCTGAGCTTTCTTCTGAATCTGATTTTGCCACAAGACACAAGTTAGCCTCCTCTGAGCTATTATTCGAAACTTCCTCTCCTTCTTCATCATCCCAAGTCGCTGCAAATGCCTTCTTCTTCTTTTTCTTTCCTTTGTTGTTTTTGAGAAGTGGGCATTGTTGTTTGAAGTGGCCAGGCTTGTTGCAGTTAAAGCACGTCGATTCATTATCGGAATTGTCAGAATCTTTTGACCTATTACAGTTTGTTTTCTTCTTGCGTGGCTTGAATCTTGACCATTTTCGAAGTTTATTGACAGCCATTGCAAGCTCTTCAATTGGATCTTCTTCTTCTTCATCGCTCTCTTCTTTTCTCTTTAAGGCAATCGTCTTCTTCTTTGATTCGGAGTTGTTGCTTTCCTCCTTTGCTTTTAGCTCAAGATCATATGTCATCAAGTTGCCGATCAACTCCTCCATGCTTAGTTTACTTAGATCTTTTGATTCTTGTATTGCCGTGACTTTTGCCTCGAAGTTCATTGGTAAGAGTCGTAGCATCTTCCTCACAAGCTCTACCTCAGTGAATACCTTCCCAAGTGCTCTAGCGTTGTACACCAAAGTTGAAAGGCGTCCAAACATGTCCTTTATGCTCCCGCCTTTTTCCATCACAAAGTTCTCGTATTCATTGCTGAATAGGGCTAGACAAGATTCCTTGACTTGAGAAGTTCCTTCATGTGTCACCTCCAAGGTATGCCAAATTTCCTATGCAGTTTTACAGTGAGAAATTCTATTAAATTCATTCTTATCAAGAGCACAAATCAAAGAGTTCATGGCTTTAGCATTTGTAGTTTTTAATTTCTTATCGTTAGCATCCCACTTATCCTTAGGTTTAGCAATCTCAGTATCACCAACGGTTATAGTGGGAGATTTATAGCCTGTTTCAATAATGTCCCAAACATCATAATCAACATAACTAAGATAAATACTCATCCTAACTTTCCAATAAGCATAATCATTCCCATTAAACATGGGTGGCCTAGCAACAGATTGCCGCTCAGAAAAAGCATTATTTGGTGGATTCATAACTCTAGAGTTAAAAATACCTTGCTCTGATACCACTTGTAGGATCTAGATTAACCCTAGAGGGGGGGTGAATAGGGTTATAGCAAATTTTCTCGACTTAAACACAGAAACAAACTGCAGAAATAAATATGCTGAAAAGTAAATCACACACAAAATTTACCCAGCTTCGGCAACCCCTGCCTACTGCTGCATTCCCAGATTTCTATTAGAATTAAACAGTTTCCCGCTTACAAACACTCTAACAGACTCGCACACCCTACTACCGCCTATAGAGTTTTACAAACTCGCACACCCGGCTCACTAAACTAATTCTAACTAGACAATCTGACACTACCTACAACCTAGGTGGTGATTTACCAAGGTTTGACAAACTTAAAAAAGGAATTTAAATTTAAAACAAATTTAAAAACAAATTTAAAACAAATTAAAACCCAATAAACTAAAACCCTCTTAACAAAGCCTCTTTCATAAAACAAGGCCGGCCCACTATTGTTTCTTTAACCCGATCCTTCTTTGTGACTCGTGAAAAAATGTCGGCTCTGTTGATTTGGGGCTTTTGTTCCCTTGCGAAAATTAGGGCTTCGTTTCTTCGTTCGATCTAGCGCCTTGCTCTGTCGATCGATGGCTCTTTTGAATTGCACTCGGCTGCTTCTCTTGATCACTCTGTGAACTTAGGGTTTTTGATGTAAACGGCTTGGTTGCTTTGAGATGCTTTAATTCGAATTCTCTCTGGTATGTGATTTTATCCTTTTGTTATCTGTATAGATTGCTTGAATTCGGTTTTCTTCTCTGTGCCGATGATGATGGTGGTGTTTGGTATTTATATGGATTTCGAGACACTTGTATTTGCTCGTATCAATTCGATACTTTCCAAAAAAAATTCTTTCCTGAATTTTTTTTCGACTTGATACTCACGGCCTTGATTTTGTAGCATTCAATTTTTACTTGAGACATACGACAGAACCTTTCCTCTTTTGATTTTTGACTTTATCAAAGATACGCAGATACATACTTGACTTTTGGCTTGGTAGTCACGTTGTTTTACTTTGATATTTTCGGCAATTTCCATTTTTATACATACTTGATTTCAATCCACGAATCTGCACTATCTTCGGCCATCACTGTTTTTACTGTTCTCACATGTACATGCTTCATGTCATACTTCCATGTGATTTCGACTAGACTGTGTATTATGTTGATTTTATTTGCATGTTGCTATTCTCTGTGGCACTTGCTCATTTGCACTGCTTCATCATGTTGTATTTCTCCCTATACTTGTAGTTGTGTAGTTCTTCTGCCTTCACATGTGTACAGATTTGTTTGCTGTCATTAACACTTCCATGTATCACTTGATTGACTCAAGTATTCGACATTGCCATGCTATTCACTGTTTGCATTGTAGTTTGCATTGGTTTCACTGGTGCATTCTTACTTTGGTTTCATGATGTACTTGTTGCCTGGATTGATTCTATCCACTTCATGTTGTTGACTGCATTACTGCTGTCTCATTTACTTGTGGTCTTCACTGAGTTTGTTGTTGCATTCATTTCATGTTTGCATTGTCATATTGTTGTCAGATACTTAGAACTGTTAAGAACAGTTCGACTTTGACTTGGACTTTGGGCATTGCATAACTTCATGTATGTTGAGCTCTGGTCATTTGCACTTGCACTTGATATTGTAGTTTCTGGCCTTGTACCTGTAGTTGTAACTGGACATGTTGCATACTCTCTGATTGTTTGCAGCATTACGTTGTTACCAGTTTGCCTTGTACTATCCACTACCCTTGTGTTTCTCACCATTTTGCATACATTTTTTTTTGCTTTCATGTTCTTGCGGTTGCTATGTCTTTGAAACAAATGCTTCACTTGATATATATATATATATATATATATATATATATATATATATGCATTTGCCACTATGTTGCATTGAGCTTCACCACTCTTGTATCATTGGTGTCTGCACTGTGTTGCATTACCATCATTGCTACCTGGTCGACTTGATTCACTGCACATATGATCTTGATGGCATTTGTTTGAGGTCTTGCACTGTGCATATGAATTTCTGGTTGGTCTGCATTTTTCGATTGTTGTTGTCCTATATATGATGTTTGAAACCGTTGCAGTCGCTATGCAGTTGCGTTGTTGTTTGGACATTTGTGTTCTGGTCATTAGTGCTCTGGTGCATTTTGGTCGAGTCACTTGCATTTGTTTGCTGTCATGTTAGTTCGAATTGCACTTGCTCTACTTGTAGTCTCTGGTACTTTTGTTGGCTGCGTACACGAGTTGGCGAGGCAGTGCACACGTGTATGAATGTACACGTGTGTATTGCAGCCATTTACGTTTACCTGTCCCTGATAGGAATACAAGTGTATATATCTATGTGCACAACTTTGTGTGTGGTGAATTCAAATGTAAATGATGACACACAACCCAAATAACCGAGGCACCAATAAAAACAAATTTATATTTCTGCACACTCAATTTTTTTTATCTTCAGATTACTGCTGTAGTTGCTAATTATACAGGTACACAGGAGATAGGACTAGAACTTCAGCTGGACAATGCAGATAGATGCAGATTTATGATTTTGTACAGTGTTGTGTGTTGTAGTGAGAGAAAATATGAATATGAAATGTATAAACATGTATATGTATATAGAGAGAGTTGAAATCTTTGTTAAATATTATATTGAATAAAAATACTGATTGAATTATATAAATTCTGTGCAATAGTATAGTGATTGAATTATATAAATTCTGTGCAATAGTATAGTGATTGAATTATATAATTTCTGTGCAATAGTATTATTATTCAATATGAATATTTATGTATATATGTATATAGTACAATCTGCAAACACATATTGATATATGTATGTTTGTTATCATCAAACAAAAATTCACATCAAACACATATGATACAACTACAACTGTCGACTCAGGAAGTTACATATACAAATACATTATCGACTAATATACATGAATACATATCAACCTATACTATGACACGACAACTCCAAAAGATATGAAAAGTCTTCATAGCTCAAGCAGCAACCCGAAGCTAAAAATCAACAACCTGAAATAACTCGGGTCTGACCCGAGTATTACATTCAAAAGAAAATAATACCCGGCTCAGTCTAATTCAAACTCAGTTATTAATATACAGAAGCAATAATACTTAAATAACGAATAGATGACAGTCACAATAAATCTCGTCTATCCAATCCCTTAATAAGGAAATCAGATAACGGTAAAAATACGATTTCAAATCATTGAATTGGCAACACGAATCAATTCAACTCAAAGATAATTTATAAATATTGGATTGGACAAAGAAAACAATCTAGTAATTGAAAACATCAATTAAAACGTCAACTCGGGTAGGGCTGCAGTATACGCACGCGCGTACTGCCTCGCCACTACAACATAGAGAATACGCAAAAGATCCATAAATCAAAAGCAATTAGAATATCAATAAAAGCAATGTCGTGTGGCAGCAGTACACGCTTGCATGCACTGCCTTGCCACCCCAGTGATGATGTACACAAAAGATCAACGAACCAAAATCAATGAAGATTCAAATATCAATGCCACGGCCTCAGTGGTCAAAGTAGACAGACAAGGAGATAATTTAGAAAACATCAAATTAAACCAAATCTGAATTGAATACACAAAACAATTCAAGTAATTAAAATATCAATTCATAATGTCGATACCGTGTGGCTGTAGTGCACGCACGCGTGCACGGCCTCGCCACAACAGCATATACAGAAATAGCAACAAGGCACAAAGGCCAATGCGCAAGAATTCACAGTCCAAATAAATGCAATAAGCAAGTGACAGTAGTGAAAAGCCTCAACAAAGTGAATATGCAACATGTACACAAATGAATGTACGTAACAATCTGCACATGGACAAAATGAACCAGAGGTGCAGCAAGGAGGGCTCTGCATCACGAAAATGCAACAAAATGAAACTGCAGAGGTCAAGTCACTAATATCATGACTCAACTCAACTGCAAAACAACTCAACTCAAATGGCCAGTGCACAAGGTAGTGGTACAACATGAAGACCAGACAACATGGCTCCTATGGGAGTGCACATACAAACAGGTGAAGCAACAAATGACAACAAGTATGACAAGAATGCATACATACTCCAGAGATGAAACCCAAACAACAACATCAAGTGGCAGTTCAAATCAAAGAACAACATAATATGAACCTGTGCACATATATACACAAGAAGCCTACAGGTAAAACCAGTGAAGCAGCTACACCCAAATGGAACAAGAGATAGTACAGCCTCGACATCAAAGAAGTAGGCCCAAAATACATGAAAACATCAGAATGAAGGTGAGAGCATCAACAATATGGCACCCCACACCCAACATTGAAAGACATAGAAAATCATTACCCAACAGAGGCAACTGGCAATCACATGTATACATATACATGCTACTAGCAAGCAGCATGGAGATACAGAAGGAAACAGAGGTGGCAGTATGGAACTACTGACCAAAAAAACACCAAAACAAAACATCAACAAATTTCAAATAAATATAGGCAGCAGCTCCGAATATAATGCAGCAGTGCATATATATATAACAAGCATAGTGCACCCAAGATAAGTCAAAACAACAAGGCACAGCAATAATTTTCAGTGGACAATGACAGTGCCGAGGTCATCAAAATCAAAGATATAAGGGCCGAAACCATTACACAAAAATGTAAAGCCAACGTCGAACAAAACAACACAAAAAAACAATTTCAAGCTTAAATAGATAGTTCGAACAAAGCCACAAGACAGTGTCGAACCCAATTGCACATGGCAGAAGGGAGTTTACAGTGCAAGTTTGCACGAGTTCAGAAAATAACAAAAGTAGGGGAATCACAAATAAACAAGGCCAAAGATGCACTGAGGTGGAACCACAACACAAGTGCGACAGATATAAGGTGATGCACAAGCAGGAATATGAAGGCAAATATATACACTGCGGTGAGGCATGTACATGAGTGGACAACAACTACAACTGTTCATGAACACAACTAGGGATCAAATGCAGGTGAACTCAAGAATTGAACTAAAAATCCAAATGTACAAGTACATGAACAACAAAGAACCCAGCTATGTAATGAAAATCATCGCAGACCAAAAATCATCAACATCGATCAAAATCAAACAATGCCGAGATAAATTGAATCACAATTCCAACGAACAGAATATAGGAATTCAAACCCTAATAAACTTGAGATTGAAGCAGATGTGATTGAAAAGAATCACTCACTTTTATTCGACGCGTACTGAAGTAGCCGCGATCACTGAGAGGAATTGAAGCATCGTCGCGTTCAATTTGGTGAAGCGGCGATCTCATGCTCGAAGCCCTAATCTGGATAAAGAGGAACGAACGAAAATTAATGAGGCTGCCATTTTCGTTTCTTTTATTTCGTATGCTAGGGTTTTTCGAACGAATGGGAAAAATAAAAAGGGGGGAGCGGTTTGCCTTTGTTTAGTTTAGGGTTTGCCACTGAAAATTGAACAAAGATAGGAACCGGGTTATCTACACTAGATAATTATCATGGCACAAAGATAAGACGTGGGCCAAAAATCTCTTTTACAGCCCGCGTAACGCTTAAACAAATTTTTGAAAAGAATATCGACCGATAAAAATTCCAAACAGCAATAAGCTATCGCCATTAATCATTTAATGATGATCGTAAATTGGTGAAAAAATCTCGGGTTGTTACACGTGCATATGAAGAGAAGCAACCTAATCCCTAGCCTACGCTTCAAGTCGAGCTCGCGCGATGCTTGCTGCGATTTATTAAATCGCTGCTTTCTCCCTTTTTTCTTTCTTTTTTAAAAACAAACTGCTTTCCTTCGAGAGGAAGAAGGAAATGCGTGCTTAAGAGAGAAGGAGGCAACTGAAGTACACAACTAGGTCGGCTTACAAAACTAGGGTGACTCTCTATTTTGAAACATCTCGCCTTTTTGGACGGTTAAATCGATGATAAACCACACACGTCAGACTTAAACCATACAAAATGGTGGACTGTTATTAAGGTGAATAAGAAAAGGTAGAGAAAGAAAAAACAAACAGAATCTTGCAGCGGAATGACAAAATATAATAATCAAATAATAGTTCATGAAGCTATTTATAAAGCATTAGATTACACTAATACAATACAAAATCAGAGTTACACATATCAGAGATAATTAAATAATGCAGCGGAACAGTATGAATGCAGTGGAATAATTATATATTAAATAGTAGTGGCACAAATCTTCGTCTTCGTCCTCCATAATAAGTCTTCAAATCCTAAAATGCTCAGGCTGACCCGAGCGAATTGAAAAGACAAAACACTCAAGTCAAAACTAAATGATCTTAAGTAAGTTAATCAACGGTAAATAAGTGTGTGACCACATCAGAGATGTTTGTAGATTTTTGACATCTCTTATCCATTGTCTAACGTGAGTGCAGTAACTTAAAAGATGTTTGGGATTCACAACTCCTAAGGATTCATTAAACAATCTACTATATAGTAATACATGCTATTATAATAGTGTCTACAGCAAAGTAAAGTATTAAAATAGCATTAAGGCGTTATATTTTTCCCCTTAGCACATTTTATTTATTCCCATAGTCTATACAGTACCATAATCCCGCCCGTACTGGACGCCGTCAGAGGGCGCTCCATAGGTATGGTACAAAACAAACTCGTAGAAGGCACGCTAGGGTAGGTGACACGACACAACTAGGTAATGCCTGGGTAGATATACCAATTACACTTTCAGACTGATGGTAACGCATAGCAACTACTACCGCCCACCTTGGAACACACTCCTGAGAAAAATCGCGGGTAACCACCATATAATCAAAAGTCATAATATAATATCAATGGAGTGTGCTCGATTGGAGGAATGACCTCACTTGGCCCGTCAATTATTCCTGTTTTTGCCACCTTATGCCAACTCACGGGTGTCGAGTCCACGTATATACCTCATATAGGATCGTCGCCACCATCCTACTTCATTCTCCACCGCGTACACAATTGTCAAAGTGGTTTTTGGTATTGGCAGAGAGTATAACAATATCCGATCCCGGTTTCTTTAACAACCAATCGCTTATTACATACCAGATGGTTCTTTTATATTTCAAAAGTCAATTCACAATTTGTACCAAAATATCATATTCTCAAAACTGTCACTTTCGAAATTATATTTACCTTCAAATCATATTCACTTTCAAAATCATATTGTTTCCAAAAATCATAATTTCTTCCAAAATAGGTTCAACCCTTGCTTCAAAATCGCCATATCCAATTAGTTAACATTTAAATCTCAACTTAGGTTATAACTTCATTAACCATATTCACTTTAAAATCGAGAATTTGAATATAACCCATCCATTTTACTTAGTTTGGATTTAGAAGAAAATAGTCTTAAATAGTTATAAATAGTTTGAATAAATTTTCAATAGTCAAAAAAATCTAAATGGTAAATATAGATTTAAAATAGTTAAATAGATTTAAAACAGATTAAATAAAATTAAAAAAGATTTAAATAGCTTAAAAATAGATTAATTAAATTTAATATAAGTTAAAATGGTTTAATTAGTTTTAAAATAATTTAAATGGTTTAAAATAGGTTAAATTTGATTTAATATAGTTAATATTGGTTAAAATAGTTTATAAATCTGAACGGCTAAGGTCCGTCCTGAATTTTTGGACAAAAAATGTATCGAATTGAAAGACGAATTGCTGCGGAAGATTAGTCTCATAGAAAGCTTCGAAATGATATATAATTCGATAAGGTTTGGAGGAGTTTGATTTTTTTAATTTGGTTTTGAAATTGAATTTAAGGTTTGGGAATTAGGTTTTTGTCCGCCATTGGAATGAGGAGCTAAAAAGAGATGTACATACAGACAATAGAAATAAAAAATAACCTAGGGTTTATAACGAGCTATTTATAGACAGGTCTGAACATATAAAATTCGATTTGGGTTGGAACGATAAACGACTCGAAATACCCGTTCTGCCTCCGCAATGAAAATAGGTCATCCCATATATGAAAATGGATGTTTTCAACATTTTTAAACTCAATGGAACATGTTTCAAGTCTTAATTTCATCGTACAAAGAAGTTATGATAAAATCAGCTTATTTCAAACCGATTTCAATTAATTTTAATTAAACTGATTTCTTGGCGTTTCGAGTCCGTATGATCAAACGACAAGTCCGATCGCTACGAAACTTGTAATCTTTCAATAATTCATCATTGCGGATCCGATGAAACTGGTTTCGTTAAAATCCGAGTTAGTTGCCAAAATGGCTATATTGACGTTAATTAAATAAATTAATAATAAATAAATTAAATCTCTTTTTCAATTCAAAGTTAATAAATCACAATTTCTATCATTTTGGCTTACCTATTATTCTATGATCATCTATAACAAATTTGTATATCGATTCAATGTTTATTATCTTATCGATTGTAGTGTTTAATTCCAATTGTAATCGATTCCAATTATTTATGATTAATTCCAGTAAATCAATTTGATTCAATTTCAATCTTTTTATTAAATCCCTTACTACTCTATAAACCTAGTTAACCTTTGTTTTACCTTTCATTACCATAATAGACTCCAATTTCCATCTTTAGTTTGTACTAACTATCATATTTCCATTTTATTGTATTTTGTTAATTTTATTAAAATTTAAAATCCCAATAAATCAAATTGTCTTTGTTTCACTTTTTTATCTCTATTAATTTTCCTTATAAATCAATTTAACAATTTCTAAACATTGTATCGCGTTTCGCATTAATGTAAAATTTATTTAAAATTGATTTCCAATTTAAATTTTACAGACTAAATAAAATAGAAAACACATAATTGTTGTTACCCTTTCGCTTTTAATCACACTTATAAGGGTTTATTATTTATAACCAAATATTGTAATTACTTACATAATATTGATTTTATTCAATCACCATTTATTATGCTATTTCATACATTATTCAGTATCTACATTTGTTTTCATATATTCAATTTATAACCAAGTATTACCTTTACACTATTTCATTTTAGTATATATTTCATTATTAAATTACAAATTTTTATTTCTTTCACTATTTAATCACATTAAATTAACTATTCTAATTATCGAAATTTAAGGGTCGTTACACTCTCCCCCCCTCAAAACTTTTCATCTCTAAAAAGGAAAAAGAAGGGAAAAAAAGAAATTAAATAGTCACTATCTTATTTAAAATATAGAGTTTATAAACAATCAATTCAAAAAAATTTAAAAAAATCTAAACAGAATATATCAATTTATGACAATTAAATCTTTTTATATTCTTTTTATATTAAAGTAAATAAAAGTTGGGAAGACTTTTCATAAAAATTTCTAAGTCCATAATTTTCGAAAAATTTCGGCAGAGTCTCCTTTGTACGGAGAGGCTCGAGAGAAATTATAATATCAGATATAATAATATATAACATAAGTTATCAAATAATATATCCCAACAGCGGGAAAACAATATAATATCGCTAGAAAACCATAATCCAAGAATGTACCTATTTGTCGGGCAACTAACGCTTATTTTATGAAACCAAAAGCAGTAACAATTGCTTCTATAAACCTGCATTTCACTTATATAATCCAAAACGAGTTAATAGTTATATAAAATGAAATATTTAACGTTCTTTCAACCACTAAGAAACAAATCAATATAAACAACAATCACTTGCAATCACAACATACAATCATCCTTGTTATCCCGCCTTTTAGCAAGGTCGTGATACGAAAAGATTAACCGAGAACCAAAGACAGTTCATCCCGAAGATTGGTTGTACGCAGGCTCGCTGTGAATATCGACAAATTTTGTCCGGGTCCAAATCAAGCTAGAATTGACGTGACATAACAAGCAAAGCCGTAGAAGCCAGTGCTCCAAATTTCAGGTCAATCCGAGTTCATATGCTCAAGTTATGATCGACGCAAATTGAAGGAGATAACCCCATTTTCGTATCCATCACTGAACCTCAGTTCAAATCTATCTGAGAGCCTCAGTTCGTATCGATCGACTGTAGCATACTTCGCATTGATCAGCCTTGTTCGTATACATCGGCAAGCATCTATTCGAATCCATCGAAGGGAGAACTATTCGTATCCATCAGGCGCGCACCACTCGTATCCATCAGGGGAAAATGCATCATTCATATCGATCTATTTGACTTTATCATCCAACGCCTCCATTTCGAATCGATCGACTGTTGTTTTATTCGTATCCACCGAAGATGGCCTTGTTTGTATCCACCAAAAAGCAAGCCCACTTCGAATCGATCAGTTGCGGCCCATTTTCATATCCAATACCCGATCGATACAAACATGATAGAGCAACCGACCGATACGAACAAATTCAAGATACCCGATACAAACAAAATAGCTTCAATCGACTCAAATATGCACAATTCAAATCGATACGAACGTGGCGTGAATGTTGGGGAGACTCGATCAACTCGGCATAAGAAGTGGATCAATCCGAAGAGTGCGAGCCACGTCATCACCTGGACACGTGCAACGATCGATTTGAATGGATCGATTCAAAGCTATCGATGCGAACCAAACAGCCCACCAAAGAACCCAACCTTGAATCGATCATATCTCACAATCCACAAGTCCAAATGCTATGAAATTTTCACAGAAGCTTACGCACAAGCTAAGGAAGGTCCATGCCAAATTTTGACTCGATTGGACCAAATCTTGATCGATACAAAATTGGTTCGTATCGTTCACTGATCGAGTCGAAACTTCATAGGATCGATCACGTGGGCCCCCTCACATGCCAGAAGTAGTCTCCCAAAATTTGAGCGAGATATCAGCCTCCTATGCCTATAAATAGGGCCCTATGTCCTACAGAAGAGGAATCTTTTTGGCTTCCCAACATCAAGACCCTGCCGAATTCAACTTTGCCCTGTTGTGGTACTCGAGTTTTAAAGCTATAATCCGCTGTAATCTGCTGTAATCAATTGTAATCATCAAGTGAATATCAATAAAGTTATCAAATTTCAAAGTGGATGTAGGCCGGATTGTCGAATCACTATAAATTCTGCGTTCCTTATTGCTTTCATATGAATTTCCAGAGTGTTCTTCATTTTTAATTTTCTACGTACTTGTTATCTATAATCTATGATTGTGAACTGGTGCTTTTATGTATGATTGGGTGTTTGTGACCAATTTTGACGCAAATAATCCTATTAAACCAAAACAAACCAATTATCCATCCATATCAACAAAAACCAATAGTTTGTTCGGGTTAAGACACTTTTAATCACATAGAATGTCAAATAACTACTAAGTATACCATTTACTCAACAGTCTTAGATGAAACTCAATAGATTATTCGTACATCTTGAACAATTAGAAGTATCCCATCCCAAACAACTCATAAACCAAAACAAACAATGATTTACAATGTACTTGAGTTATTCTTATTAAATTTCTATCACAACATTTACAGTTTTTTTTTATTCATACAAGGATTATTTCTTTAACTTACATTTATCTCCTACCAATATTTTATTTTCATTCATCCATTTATTGTTTATTTCATTTATTTTCATTTGTTACTTACAAAAATTCATCTTCATTTATTCATATCATGTCAATTTATTTTTATTGCATTACATGCGTTCATTCATTACTTAATTTCATTTATTTACATTCATTTATTTATAGTATTCATGTTCAATTCAACTACTTAGCATATTAATTCATTAACTTAAGCTTATAATACTTACTTACAATACTTACATTCTATCACATTTTATTATAGTAACATTTCAATTATAACTTAGGTTTATAACAACTATAACATCAAATTCTTATTTATAAAGATTTTCCATTACATAATCATTTAACATTTCAACTTTTATAATTGGTATATATATATATATATGTATATATATATATGTCTTTAAGAATGTAATTGAAAGTCACATAAGTTTATTTAATTTCATTTAATTAGTTTAATGTTCAATAATCATATCCTTTGTTTTATATGTTACAAATTTCAACTTTCTTGTATTTTCATTTATAACCTAGCATTTAATCTCTTGTTTCATTTAGAGGTTCCAATAATTAAATAATTAAAAATTTATTCCATTACAATAATTAAAATCTCTAATTTATAGAAATTTAAGAACTAAATGTCGGGTTCCGCTTCAAATCATTTAAAATATTAGATGGGTGTATATACTCATAACTTATATATCCAATTATATTTAAAGAAATTTGAAATTTTATATTTGTTTATCAAAATAAATCTACAGTACAACTACTACAACAGCTTTCCCACTTTGAAACTCGAAAATGAATGTCGATGATGCTTGCACTCATCATCGAAATTATTTCTTAACGACAGACAGTGGAGTACAGAACTTATTTCTTTCCAAAATTTCTTTAAAACAATTCTTTCAAATTATGTCGAAATATTTATATTACAAAATACTTCTAAATAATATTATTATTCCAAATTTACTTGAAAGAAATTAAAAATCCCTGAACTTCAGTCCTAAGATTTCCTATTTATTCTCATTTTATTTGTAAATTTTAGATTACAACCAATATTTATAAATTTCACTACCTAACAACCAATATATTACAACCAAATATTTCCTTATATAAAATTATAACTTTATAGACAAAAATATATAATAGGAAAAATTATATCATTTAGCTATATTTCAAAACAAATATTGTGTCGGTTTGTTCTATTAATTGTTTAGAAATCCCTATAGATGTCATAGCATCCTATGCACCCGCCATAATTTATAAATACAAAACGGAACAAACTAACACAATATAAAAAACCTTTTATAACACTAACAAATATGCTCTCTCATATTTATACACTCAGAGACTCATAATAGGGTATTACTACTCTATTAGTAAAGAGTCAGACCCCATAAAGCTAAGGTTTTCGCTAAACCAAACCTTTGATACCAACTGTAACATCCCGCCTTTTTGGACAGTTTAAATCGATAATAAACCACACACATCAGACTCAAACCATACAGAAAGGCAGATTGTTATTAGGGTGAATAAAAAAAGCAGAGAAAGAAAAAACAAACAGAATCTTGCAGCTGAATGACAAAATATAATAATCAAATAATAGTTCATGAAGCTGTTTACAAAACATTTGATTGTACTAATTCAATGCAAAATCAGAGTTACACATATTAAAGAAAAGTAAATAATGCAGCGGAACAACGTGAATGCAATGGAATAATAATATAGTAAATAGTAGTAGTACAAATCTTCGTCTTCGTCCTCCAGAATAAGTCTTCAAATCCTGAAATGCTCAGGCTGACATGAGAGAATTAAAAAGACAAAACACTCGAGTCAGATTTAAAAGATATTATGTAAGTTAAATCAACGGTAAATATGTGTGTGACAGCATCAGAGATGTTTATAGGTTTTTGACATCTCTTAACTAGTGTCTAACGTGAGTGCAGTAACTTAAAAGATGTTCGGATTCACATCTCCTTAGGATCCGTTAGACTATCTACTATGTAATAATATATGTTATTATAATAGTGTCTACAGTAAAGTAAAGTATTAAAATAGCGTTAAGGAGTTACATTTTCCCCCTTAACACATCTTATATATTCCCATAGTTTATACAGTACCGTAATCTCGCGCATACTAGATGCCCTCAGAGGGCACTCCATAGGTATGGTGCAAAACAAACTTGTAGAAGGCGCGCTAGGTTAGGTGACACGACACAACTAGGCAATGCCAGGATAGATATACAATTTACACTTCTGGACTGATGGTAACGCATAGCAGCTGCTACCGCCCACCTCGGAACACACTCGTGAAAAAATCGCAGGTAGCCACCAGATAAATCAAAAGTCAGAATATAGTACCGATGGTGTGTGCCCGATCGAAGCAATGATGTCACCTGGTCCGTCAATTGCTCCTGTTTTAGCCACCTTATGCCAACTCACGAGAGTCGGTTCCACTTCATATAGGATCGTCGCCGCCATCCAACTTCATTCTCCACCATGTACACAGTTGTCAATGTGGTTTTCGGTATTGGCAGAGAGTATGACAATATCTGATCCCGGTCTCTTTAACAACCAATCGCTTATAACACACCGGATGGTTCTTTTATATTTCAAAAGTCAATTTTCAATTTGTATCAAAATATCATATTCTCAAAACCATCACTCTCGAAATTATATTCCCCTTCAAATCATATTCACTTTCAAAATCATATCGTTTCCAAAAATCATAATTTCTTCCAAATCGTATTTCCAAAATAGGTTCAATCCTTACTTCAACATCATAATATCCCATTAGTTAACATTTAAATCCCAACTTATGTTATAACATCATTAATCATATTCACTTTAAAATCGAGAATTTGAATATAACCCATCCATTTTACTTAGCATGGAATTTAGATGAAAATAGTCTTAAATAGTTGTAAATAGTTTGAATAAATTTTCAATAGTCAAAATATTCTAGAATAGTAAATAAAGGTGTAAAATAGTTAAACAGATTTAAAATAGATTAAATAAAACTAAAATAGATTAAATAGCTTTAAAATAGATTTATTAGATTTAATATAAGTTAAAATGGCTTAATTAGTTTTAAAATAATTTAAATTATTTAAAATAGATTAAATTGATTTAATATAATTAATATAGGTTAAAATAGTATATAAATCTGAAAATCTGAAAATTTTGAATCTTAAAAACAATATAATTTAAAATAGTTTATATTTGAAAACATCAATTTGGAATTTATATCAACTTAAAGCATTTTATTTCATTTCAGCAAAATCAAACCATTTTAATTTAATTTCTTAAAACAATTCCTTTTAAGACAATTCACATTTCAGCATAAAACTTGATTTTCCAAAAATACATCAATTTATACAAATCAAAATTTTCTTCAAAATATCATTTAATTCCCTTCAAAAATTTAGGATTTTAAAATCATTTGATTTAACCAATCTGGTGTTCGTATGTAATTTTCTACCCTAGGGTCAAGTGATACAGATATTTATCTTTCAATACACAATTTGAAATTTTACGGTTATATATCATTTCAAACCACAATATGGAATTAAATAAAATCCATAAAATCACTCGAGTCTATAATTTCAACCCATAACGATTTTTTCTTAATCTATAGATCATTCGGGTATGTATCATTTCAACCCATAGTGGACTTGCAGTTTATAATGATATAGAATACAACATCCATTCATCCAATATCAACAATCAATATCCATCACAATCATCATCCAAATAATCAATAAATATCGATATAGAATTAATAATCCTTAACAGGTATTTAATAGGCAGTTTATATTCAGTAATCAATTAAATAATGATTTAATTCAAATAAATTCAAATTGACTAAGATGATGATTCAAAATGTAGAAAAAAGTGATAAGTGAATTCCTAATCACATCATAAAATTTAATTTAACAAATATAAGAAATTTTAGAAGTTGTGAGTGGGTTAAAACACTCACCTTTGAATTTAAATTGAATTTAAGTCCAATTTAAATCAAAAATTCAAACAATATTAAAATTCATCCAAACCTGTGCTAAAATGTCTGGAATTCCAATATGATATCAGCGGAGAAAACCACGCATGAATCCGACCTCGTATGCAAAAGTTATTAAAGTTATAAGTTCGACGATTTTAAAATACGAAATAACTAAAATAAAACGAACAAACTGGTAATACTTCGCCACGTCAGCATCGCTTAGAATGACCGAACCCTAGTTCAAAATTGCGATTTCTAGCTGTTACCAAACAGTCGCCATGCATGTAACTTTGACCAGAAATACGTGCCGCCACGATCAACTTCCCTCCGATCAGCAACCGTCGAAAGCATCCCAACGGAGAAAACTGAGGTAGTTGCCAGTATGGCTGTATTCACGTTAATTAAATAAATTAATGTTAAATAAATTAAATCGCTTTTTCAATTCAAAGTTAATAAATCAAAATTTCTATCATTTTGGCTTACCTAATAATTTGTGATCCTCTATAACAAATTTCTATATCAATTCAATGTTAATTATCTTATCGATTGCAGTGTGTAATTCCAATTGTAATTGATTCCAATTATTTATAATTAATTCCAGTATATCTATTTGATTCAATTTCAATCTTTTTATTGAATCCATTACTACTCTATAAACCTATTTAACCTTTGTTTTATCTTTCAATACCTTAATATACTCCAATTTCCATCTTTACTTTGTATTAACTATCATTTTCCATTTTATTGTATTTTTGTCCATTTTATTAAAATTTAAAATCCCAACAAATCAATTTGTCTTTGTTTCACTCTTTTATCTCCCTTAATTTGCCTTGTAACCACTTTAACAATTTCTAAACATTTTATTGCATTTCACATTAATGTAACGTTTATTTACATTTATTTAAAATTGATTTCCAATTTAAATTTTACAGACTAAATAAAATAGGCAACACATAATTGTTGTTACCCTTTTACTTTTCAACACACTTGTAAGGGTGTATTATTTACAATCAAATATTATAATTACTTACATAATATTGATTTTATTCAGTCATCATTTATTATGCTATTTCATACATTAATTCAATGTCTACATTTGTTTTCATATATTCAATTTATAACCAAGTATAACCTTTACACTATTTCATTTTAGTATATATTTCATGATTAAATTACAAATTTTTATTTCTTTCACTATTTAATCACAAAATCTCATTAGATTAACTATTTTAATTGTCGAAATTTACGGGTCGTTACATGTTTTGACTTTGATTTTATTTAATTTAATATTAAAAATGTCTCGTATATGCCATCTTAAAATCCCGAACCCCTATCGAGGTATGCCGCCTGGTGTTCCTAATATTATACCCCTACTTCCAACGCAATGGAACAAGTCTTGGGACCTAATTCGATCGATCGTATGTGTAAGATAGCTTTTAAAATCGACTATTTAAATTAAATTCAATTAAATTATTTCTAGGCGTATTCAGATCGCACAACCAAACGGTGAATCCAAACACAATAAAATTTGAAATCCGATAATAATACACTATTACAGATCCAATGGAACTAGTTTCGTCGGATTCTGAGATTATGCCCCGGATCACTATTTTAAATCGACGATTTTCATAAATTGGCGAAATCACTTGAAATTCCAGTTTTAAAAACTTATTTACTCAATTCTAACTCAAATAGAACTTATATCAATATTAGAAATCGTTTCGATTCATATTGAACTCAAATTCCAATTATTTGCACTATTTGTATTGCAATAATCATTATATTTGAAATCTTAAATTCATTCAACAATTTGAATCGAAATCTTTATATTCGAAATCACTTATGTTCCAAATCCAACATTTGAAACCATTTAGATATTCAAAATCAAACGACAAAAAATCCGATCAGTACACAATATGCGTAGAATAACTTTTAATTTTCAAAAGGTCAAATTTCAGGTTTTACATATGCATAATGCCCATCATTAAAAGATCATAAGTGTTTTTTTAAACGGTGAAAATGGTTCATCAATCCAATTTCTTCACAAAAGATTATTACATTTTGAATACTAAATTTTAAAAAATAAAATGTGTGAAGTATTAAAATGGGTGCAAGGATAATTCTGGATGATGAAGTTAGCGAATGTGCGAGGACTTGTGATTTACAAAACAAACATCGAGGATAACCATCACATCTATTAAGATCGATATTATAGAACAACATGTCCAAGTCCCTCAAAAAATATTAACATAATTGCTAATTACTAGTAATATTCATAATACAAGTTTTACTCCTGTTTAAATAATAACACTTATTTAAATAAACATTAATGAAAAACTATTATCACATTATCTAATAAAATACAATAATCATTCGTTAGTGTTTTCACTTTATAAAAATGTAATCAAATAAGCTCATTTATTAATAATTCTACAATAAACAGTCATATTTTAATATGGTCTCGTCTTGTTAAGTGATTATTCCATGTTACCTTATTTATTTAAATAAAAGAGGGTAATTTACATTTACTTTTATGAATCCAATATTTTTTAATCTCTAATGTCAAAATAGCATATTCATTTATTGGTAGTACATTACATTGCAATGCACTTATATAATTTCCTTTATATATAGAAGGTTTCAAATTTGTATAGTAATAAACCTGCATTTATTAATATTGTTTTAAATTTCAAAAATTGTTCCAAGATAACTTATTTATCTATATCAAATTTGACTAATAATATTTTTTTAGTCATGGTATCTTCGAACATAGTAGGAAAGTACTATGTAGTCAGCGTTACGCTACTTATGTTTTTATAGTAAAAGAAAACCAATCACACACCATTTACGTAGAATAATTTTGAATTTTCGAAAGGTTGAAATTTTGGCTTTATGTGGCGACCCGACTTCCTATCTCCAGAAAGTCGCATCACTAATGAAGAAAGAAAGGGATAGAAGAAGAAAAGATAAGAAAAGAAGAAACACAACAACATCAGAGAGCTCACAGCGGAACGAATGAAATATAATATATCACATAAAATATTACATAGTATCATATACATCAGAGTACACAACTTATACATCACATATTAGACATTTATAAACATCCGTCTAACCATACAACTCAAGTACACAAGATACAGACACAATACAAACACAGCGGAACCATAATATATCTACATGTGGAAGCCTCCTGCTCCGTATCTCCTTCAGAATGTGTAACGACCCGGAATTTTGGGTCGCCAGATTTGAACATTTAATTCATTTTAAATGTTGGATATGGATTATAATTTGAATTTTTAAATAAAAGAATTTGGTTGAATTAATAAACTTTGTTTAAAATTTCAAATATGGCAATTAAATTGAAATTTGAATAAAATAGTTTAATATTAGGATTGGGTTAATTGATAATTCTGAGTGAAAATAGATGTAAATTAGATTCTAAAATTTATTTTAGGTCTAATTGGACTTGAATTATAATGTTGGATAGTTGAAATGAAATTTGAAGTCGATAGGTCAAATTTAAATTTTATAATAATTTAAAAAAATTAATTTAATATTATTAAAATGCAAATAATCTGATTTTGGTCCGGAATGAGCCAAAATGATTTTTAATGTGCTTATAAATGTTATATGAATTATTTTTAAGTTAATAAAATTTTCAAAGTGGAAATTTTGAGTGATTTCGATAATTTCGAAAATTGCTGGATTTAATAGACGAGTTAAAATAGCCTTCCGGGGCACAGTCTCGGAATTCAACGAAACCAGTTTCATTAGATCCGTAATAGTTAGTTATTATCGGATTTCAATTTTCGTAGCAATCGGAGTTGTCGTTTGACCGTGGCAGCTCGAAACGCATCGAAATCGTTTTAATCGGTTTAATTTTAAATTGATCGTTTAATTTCGTAACTCGCACATATGACCGAATTAGCTTACGAAACTTGTTCCATTGTGTCCGGAACGCGGAAAAACTCTAGAATCGCCTGTCGAAACGCGTAGATTGGAGGTCGTTTGCGTAAACGGTTAAATTGAGAAATTTTATTAATTAAATAATATTTAACTATTATATATATCCACGTTAATTATCCAAACCCTAGCAATTTCTCAGAGCTGCCGTTTCTTTTTATTTCATGGCCGAAAATGCGTCGATTTTTCCCTCTCAATCTCTCTCAATCCTCTCGATTTTAGTAAGAACTCCCAACTAAAGATACGGAGAGGTCGACACGATCTTCACATCCATAAGGTGGAGTGGGGTGCGATGCGACGTGGTGGCCAGAATTTGGGCCGAGATGCGGTCCGTTCGTGCTCTTTTTCCGAGCTTATGGAGTAGCCGAGTTTCGCACGGCATTGGACGTGGATGCGATAGGGATGAGGCTTCAAGATGATGGCCTCCGATCGAGATATAGGGCTTCGAATTGGCTGCGTTTTCCAAGCCCTAGGCGGCGGCAGAGGAGCTCGTTCGAGCCTGGTAATGTCGCATGGGGGAAGATGAGATGTGCGGCCTTGATGAGGGCTTCCAGATCTGACGGCCAAAAATTTGTTTGGTATAATAAAATTTAATTTAAAAGAAGTTGCTTTAAATTCAATTCAACACTTTATAAAATCATAACTAATTCATATGTTATCCGATTTTAACGAAACTGGCGACATTGGAATCGCAGAGAAGAATACTTCGAGATGGTGTAGATCCGGATCCATTCCAGGCAAGTAGGAATTTGAGTTAAATCGAACGTCGTTCGGTTTAATTTGAATTTCGAACGATCGCCGAAACTCAAGGTGAGTTATTCTCACTCACATCTGGATACTAGTAAAGTTAGACAGCTAATATTGACTGTTTGTTTGGATGTTTAGCTGAATATGTTGATTATTTTCAAATTGAATCGATATTTATAGTTGTGCTAATATTTGTGGGTGCAGGGAAAACAGGTTGGAGGGATCCAACAGGATTCCTCACATTGTAGTAATTATCCTTATAATTGATAATGATGCCTGTTTATATATTGTGATTGATAAATTTGGAATTTAATTATATTATGATGTTGTTGGATAAACTATAAACTTAGAGGGTTAATTATAAGAAAATAAATTGGATTTTAAAATAAATAAATAAATAATCAAGAAATTGATAAATAAAGAATTTAAAAGAATTAAAATTTGAAATCTATAAGGAATGAAAATTAAAAATTTGTAAATTTGGAATGATAACGAGGAGAAACGTTATCAGTTGGTAAATGTGAAATTAAATTTAAGTTATTAAAATATAAACCTGAATTGAAATAAATTTGACAGAAACTGTGAGAAGGATTTCTATGATGTTTAAGTGGAAATGAGTTCCCTAGGAAAACCAAGTTCGAGTTTAAACTGATTTTATAAAAAGGAAGCTTTAAAAATTCAAGCTTGTTTAAAGGAATGTTTGAAAATATTTATTTTCAAAAGTACCTATTATAAATTAGCAATAGTAAATTTTATTAATATCTTAATAATTATTTTTACAAATGGATTTGTTCAAAAGACTAGTTTTGAATTAAGTTATTGAAATTAGTATTAGCCTTTTAAAAACTCTACTTATAAGTTTAGTTTAAACTAAAACCCTTATTTAAAATCAAGATTTATATCCTAATAAATGGTTTAACTTTAAATATTTGAAACTATATTTTTAGTAAATAATTAGTAGTAAAGTTACATATTTTAAAGTATATTTCAGAATAAAGTGTATTTACTATCTAAATGTTTTGAACTTGGTTATTTCCAATGGAAATTAAGGGTAAAGGATTTACCTTGTAAAGGAAGAATTTTGGAAAATGTTTTCAAATGAGCTTGGGAAATGTGAAATTTATATCTTTTAAAGATATTTGAGGCAAATAAATAATATGGAATATTATTTATTGTGTGATGAATGTTTATGGATGTTTATGAATATAAATTGATAGTTAAATCACCGACTATCAATATTGGACAAATGCATCGATCGTTTCGAAGAGACCGGGATCGAGATTTATTTCTCGAAAACCACTTCGATCCGGTTTGTACGTTTCGTGCGAAAAACGTGTTCGGAGTCGAAGATGGAGCAGTGAAGTGCAAGGGCTAGTCGCTACTAATCCTGAGGATATTTCCAAAATGGATGTAGTAGGAATAGTGCCTTCGGTTTCCGTTCGAACCCGGGACGGACTTGTATGGACGAATGCTTGCGAAACATCGTCAGGTGGGCGATGGGCATTCTAAGTGAAAACGTTCTAAAGGTAACGCTTAGCTTCAAGCCTCATCAACCGGGAATGACAGAAAATCAGGGGATATGCAGCAAGGTTAGGTGGGTCATGCCCAAGCAGGACAAGATATTTCCCCTGTCTAGATGTCCCTTATATATTTTCGGCTTAGTGGGTGGTTGGTCGCGCCAACCACGGGGTTTATCTTGTTCGGGACTGTTCAGTAAGGAATGGTTCCGGCCTTGTGTTGCAGGGGATGAAGGGAGTAGTCCTCGGTACGGTGATCTAGGCCCCGTACTGTGACAGGTGGTACCCCAGTGCCTAGTCATTGTTGGAAATCCATTTTCCCTACGAGCCTTGTACGAGTTTTGTTTGTATTACCCACTTTGTGGCTAGTAGCTGGAATTTAATCATGTAACAATTTCGGCTATTTTATAAGTATTTGTAAATAGACACTATTATAATATCAGAGGATTTCTATAAAAAGTGTTTTAGCTATCGTAAAATAAAATCCCGACATGTTTATTTGTGGCGTGGTCTTACGAGATGCTTTTGTTTTCAAAGGATTTTTGAAACTTTAATAATCAAGTTGGATGCATATTTAGTATCAGCTGGTATTCTAGACTGACCCGGGTGTTATTTCATTATAATACTCGGGTCAGACCGAGTATTATATGTTCAGGACAGGTTGCTATAGAGCAGGAGAGGAGCTGGAGTCCGAGACGTATTATATGTACCTATATATATATCTGCTGCTATGATTGTATGGTATGTCTGATTTGTGATTGATGATGTATGAGACACTCTGATGATATGATTGTATAAAACAGTTATAGATTCCATTTTGTGTAAAGTTATATATTTACTATTATATTTCATTCCGCTGCGACTGTGAGATTCTGATATTGTTTAGTTCTTCTTCTCCTATCTCTTCTTCTTCAACCCTAATGGTTCGTATTTCTGTGCCTTTTGAGTTAATAGAGATAAAATAGTGTTGATTCAAGGGGTACGGATTTGCGGGCTGTCACACTTGGTATCAGAGCTTAGGTTGGCGACAACCTAGGCTTTGGTGGGGAAATTACTCATTTAATAGAGTCAATAGTACTCTATAACGTACTTGTTAGTGAATATAAAATTGTTTTTATACTGTGTTGATTTATCGGTTGAGTGTTTATGAATTCTGGTCGGTGCGGGAAGTACAACCGTATCGATAGGGGTTTCTAAACTCTTAAACAAGATAAACCGACATAGTATTGTTTTTAAAGTGGGAAAATGAAATAATTTTACCCAAAATTATATTTTGATATAAAAGAAATTATTTTCTAGCTTATTATATATTGGGTGTTTGTTGGTTGTTAATACCATGATCAAGTAAGAATCTTGAATTTGATCAAAATTTGAAATAATAAGCTAATAAGAATATAAAATATTAAAATGGTTTATAACCAAATAGAATTAATTAAATATAGTGCAAATAAGAATCCAACATTTAATCTTAAACTTGAAATGGTTGTAATCTAATAAAATTCTATAAGTATAAATTATACAAAAGAGAATAACTAAATTTGAATTAAACCAGAATTTAAAACCTGGAAGTTTTGGAAAGGATTTTAAATGGAATAGAAATAAAAGTTTGGGAATGTTTTCCAATGTATTTGGAGGCAATAATGGAATATTGTTTTGGGTAATATTTTTGAATGGAAACTGTTTTGAAATAATTTTGGGAAAGTAAGAAGCATTGAACTCTCTTCAGTCGCTGGAAAATAATCCTGATGATGCTGGCCACATCGTTAGAATTCATTTTCGAGTTTCTAAAGTGATGGATTGCTTCCTTAATACTTGGTTATGGTATTGTTTGGATTTGTTGGGTATATTAGTTGTTTTGGGAATTTCAAAGGTGGAAATTGTTTTGGTACAACCAAATGGTTTTGGAAATCTGAGATTTGATTGATATACCAAATAGGTATATATATTGACATAATTCAAAATGGTTTTGAAATAAAACCGGTAAATTGAATTCTGGAAAAAAAAAATTCTATTTAGCTAATGTGTAAGATTAAAATGAACTAACCATTGAACTTATTAAGTGAAGTGATATTAATTAGAAGGAAATGAAAATTTTAAACTTGAAATTAAAATTTAACCTGAGTAAATGGAAGTGAATAAAATATATTGAAGTAAATAGAAAATTTGAATTTTTCTTGGATAAGTAAAATAAATTGGACTTAAATAAAGTTAATCTGAATTAAATTAAAATGTAAGATGACCTTGGAATTGAGGGTCATTGTGAAATGAATTGAACTCCTGAGCTATCAGGTGTTATGCTTATATTTTGAAACTGTGAATTTAAAATTTGCAAAGAATTAAGGTGAAAGAAGATTGGTAACCTTAAAAATTCAGTGATATATATATGTGAATCTGAAATTGTGATTATAAGTTGTAGATGGATTAAAATGAGCTATATAAGCTTTAAAATAAATAAGTTGGTAAACTTATAAAATAGAAATGGAAACTATAATCACAATGGGAAATAATGGAATGGAAGGGTGGACTCAAAATCTAATCTCAAATGAAAGGTGAATTGAGATAAGGTAAAGTGGGATATAAAGAAGTGAATGAACTTCACTTAGTAAACAAGTTTTGAACTTGTATTTGGAGAATTAAAATTGTGAATTTGAAGTAAATCTAAAAGAAATGGAAAATTAAAATTGAGAAATTGAAATTTAATTAAATCTAAATGAATTAGAATTAATTTGAATTGGATATAAAGGTGAAATGTAAATTGCTTATAATTGCATAAAGAAAATCATATTCTTAAGTTATAAATTATAATTTGGACTTGTGATTAAAAAATGGAAGAGGACTTAAATAAGCAACTTAAACTCTTAAATGGAAATGAAATTGTAATTCATTAATGAAAAAGGTTGAAGAGTGTGGCAAATTTAAATTTTGACCATAAATGAAATGCAAAGTCTAATGAAGCAAAATGAGAACATAAATGTGAATGTTCTTAAGTGGCAAATAAGTCTTGAACTTATGTATGGGGAGAATAAAATTTGTTTTGGTAATGAAATTGAAATTGAATTTCAGTTGAGTAATAAATAATATTGAAAGAAATTTAGATTCTATTTAAAGGAGTAAAAAGGAAAGGTAGAAATCTAAATTTGCTAAATGAAATAATTGGAAAATGGTGATAGTAAAAATGAAGTGAATTGGGAAAGTGTATTAAAAACCTAATATGGATTAGGTTAGTGGCTAAGTTGAATTACCATTAAATGGGAATTGTATTGAAATGGATAGAATTTTGGTAATTGATCAAAATTTGGAAAGTAAATAAAAATCCAATTGTGGCATGGGATTTAAATTGGTGGTAACAAATATTTATTGTGTGGTTGGAAATGAACTTAGCTTATGCTGGGATAGTTGAATTGTAAATAAATTCAACGGAAAGAAATAATTTAAATAGACTCTTTGTTAATAAAATAAATTTGTAAATGGATTGAATTAATAAACAAAGAGCATTCAAATTTATAAATAGATTGGAATTGATTGAATGAGAATCAAATGGAAATAAAAACTGATATAAGAAGATAATAAAGGTATTGTGAAAGAACTTAAGTATCTTGAAGGTAAAACAAAATGATTGTGAATAAGTTTTATTAAGTACTCTTGAATGAAATTTGTTAGAAAATAAAAATTTGAATTGCAAGTGAAATAGTATTAATTAATTTCTGTGATAAATTAAAAATGTATGAGTTCCAGAATGGAATGATATTCATATAGATCTATTGGATAATGAATTGCAAATATAAGATTTGAGATATAATTCAATAATTGTGATAAAACAAAAATGTTTGGACTGTAAATAAAATAGAATGGGATGTTATTAATTTGAACTTAAATGATGATCTTGAAGTGTGAATAAGAAATTGATTTAAAAATTGAAATGTATGATTCAGAATGGAGTAAAATAATATAAATTTAAGTTGAAATTAATTTTAAATGGTTAAGTTTAAGTGGCAATTGTTTTGCTTGAATGACATGAATATTTGAATATATTCAGAATTGAGTTGTTTAAACATCAACTGAATTGGTTTTTAATAAATTGGAATGCATGGAAATGTTATTAAGTAATTTTGCATAAGAATGTAAATGCTTCAAATTGAAAACAGGAAATCGGTTGTGAATCAAATTGGGAAATGAATTGGTTGAGATTAATATAAATGGTATATAACGAACTTGAATGTAAACCATTTCAAGTGTAATAAAACGAAGTTAGTTTGGATGAAAATAGAATGGGCTAAATCTTAATAAAGGGATTTGAGTATAAAGGTAAGGTAAATGAATTAAATGCATATATTCATTATATTGAAGTGAATATGAATTTGTAGTAGTAATTATGAATTGGAATGGCCGAACTTGTATGTAAATCCTTTATGTGAAATAAAATGGAATTTGGCATTAGAAAATGAACTTTGTGCATGTTATAAAATATGGATTTACTTATGAAATTATGCAAAGTGTTGTTTGGAATGGAAATGGATATTTTAGCTTGCATTTACATTGAAAATGTTGTTTAAATACTCATATCTTTGAAAACTGATATGTTTGTTGAGTAAGTACAGGTATAGAAGGCGTTCGAGAGAGTTGGAGCGCGCATATGCGTTATATTAGCTGCTTGCTATTAAACATTTGCTAAAAAATGTACGCCTACGCAAATATAATTGGGAAATGATATATATACATTGTGATATATTATGGTTTCCGACCGTGTGGGTCGATGTATATATATTTGTGTGTATCGCGATATCGCGAAAGCTCCTCCGTGCAAGGGAGACTCTGCCAAAATTTTCCCAAAATTTTGGGAGTTAGAAAATTTTTGGATTTTGGGAAAAGTTAAGTAACTTGGGAAGTTAAATTAAAGCTTTAAAGTTAATAAAGCAAATAGGTTTGGGAATTTAGCAAAAGGATTTTGTGAAGTGTATATAAGCTTTTAACCAAGCAAATGGGGTAAGTAAATGGGTTTGAGAGTATGTTCTACCTTATACAAATTTCGGGGACGAAATTTTTATAAGGGGGGAGGAATGTAACGACCCGAAATTTTGGGTCGCCAGATTTGAACATTTAATTCATTTTAAATGTTGGATATGGATTATAATTTGAATTTTTAAATAAAAGAATTTGGTTGAATTAATAAACTTTGTTTAAAATTTCAAATATGGCAATTAAATTGAAATTTGAATAAAATAGTTTAATATTAGGATTGGGTTAATTGATAATTCTGAGTGAAAATAGATGTAAATTAGATTCTAAATTTATTTTAGGTCTAATTGGACTTGAATTATAATGTTGGATAGTTGAAATGAAATTTGAAGTCGATAGGTCAAATTTGAATTTTATAATAATTTAAAAAAATTAATTTAATATTATTAAAATGCAAATAATCTGGTTTTGGTCCGGAATGAGCCAAAATGATTTTTAATGTGCTTATAAATGTTATATGAATTATTGTTAAGTTAATAAAATTTTAAAAGTGGAAATTTTGAGTGATTTCGATAATTTCGAAAATCGCTGGATTTAATAGACGAGTTAAAATAGCCTTCCGGGGCACAGTCTCGGAATTCGACGAAACCAGTTTCATTGGATCCGTAATAGTTAGTTATTACCGGATTTCAATTTTTGTAGCAATCGGAGTTGTCGTTTGACCGTGGCAGCTCGAAACGCATCGAAATCGTTTTAATCGGTTTAATTTTAAATTGATCGTTTAATTTCGTAACTCGCACATATGACCGAATTAGCTTACGAAACTTGTTCCATTGTGTCCGGAACGCGGAAAAACCCTAGAATCGCCTATCGAAACGCGTAGATTGGAGGTCGTTTGCGTAAACGGTTAAATTGAGAAATTTTATTAATTAAATAATATTAACTATTATATATATCCACGTTAATTATCCAAACCCTAGCAATTTCTCAGAGCCGCCGTTTCTTTTTATTTCATGGCCGAAAACGCGTCGATTTTTCCCTTTCAATCTCTCTCAATCCTCTCGATTTTAGCAAGAACTCCCAACTAAAGATACGGAGAGGTCGACACGATCTTCACATCCATAAGGTGGAGTGTGTTGCGATGCGACGTGGTGGCCAGAATTTGGGCCGAGATGCGGTCCGTTCGTGCTCTTTTTCCGAGCTTATGGAGTAGCCGAGTTTCGCACGGCTTTGGACGTGGATGCGGTAGGGATGAGGCTTCAAGATGATGGCCTCCGATCGAGATATAGGGCTTCGAATTGGCTGCGTTTTCCAAGCCCTAGGCAGCGGCAGAGGAGCTCGTTCGAGCCTGGTAATGTCGCGTGGGGGAAGATGAGATGTGCGGCCTTGATGAGGGCTTCCAGATCTGACGGCCAAAAATTTGTTTGGTATAATAAAATTTAATTTAAAAGAAGTTGCTTTAAATTCAATTCAACACTTTATAAAATCATAACTAATTCATATGTTATCCGATTTTAACGAAACTGGCGACATTGGAATCGCAGAGAAGAATACTTCGAGATGGTGTAGATCCGGATCCATTCCGGGCAAGTAGGAATTTGAGTTAAATCGAACGTCGTTCGGTTTAATTTGAATTTCGAACGCTCGCCGAAACTCAAGGTGAGTTATTCTCACTCACATCTGGATACTAGTAAAGTTAGACAACTAATATTGACTGTTTGTTTGGATGTTTAGCTGAATATGTTGATTATTTTCAAATTGAATCGATATTTATAGTTGTGCTAATATTTGTGGGTGCAGGGAAAACAGGTTGGAGGGATCCAACAGGATTCCTCACATTGTAGTAATTATCCTTATAATTGATAATGATGCCTGTTTATATATTGTGATTGATAAATTTGGAATTTAATTATATTATGATGTTGTTGGATAAACTATAAACTTAGAGGGTTAATTATAAAGAAAATAAATTGGATTTTAAAATAAATAAATAAATAATCAAGAAATTGATAAATAAAGAATTTAAAAGAATTAAAATTTGAAATCTATAAGGAATGAAAATTAAAAATTTGTAAATTTGGAATGATAACGAGGAGAAACGTTATCAGTTGATAAATGTGAAATTAAATTTAAGTTATTAAAATATAAACCTGAATTGAAATAAATTTGACAGAAATTGTGAGAAGGATTTCTGTGATGTTTAAGTGGAAATGAGTTCCCTAGGAAAACCAAGTTCGAGTTTAAGCTGATTTTATAAAAAGGAAGCTTTAAAAATTCAAGCTTGTTTAAAGGAATGTTTGAAAATATTTATTTTCAAAAGTACCTATTATAAATTAGCAATAGTAAATTTTATAAATATCTTAATAATTATTTTTACAAATGGATTTGTTCAAAAGACTAGTTTTGAATTAAGTTATTGAAATTAGTATTAGCCTTTTAAAAACTCTACTTATAAGTTTATTTTAAACTAAAACCCTTATTTAAAATCAAGATTTATATCCTAATAAATGGTTTAACTTTAAATATTTGAAACTATATTTTTAGTAAATAATTAGTAGTAAAGTTACATATTGTAAAGTATATTTCAGAATAAAGTGTGTTTACTATCTAAATGTTTTGAACTTGGTTATTTCCAATGGAAATTAGGGGTAAAGGATTTACCTTGTAAAGGAAGAATTTTGGAAAATGTTTTCAAATGAGCTTGGGAAATGTGAAATTTATATCTTTTAAAGATATTTGAGGCAAATAAATAATATGGAATATTATTTATTGTGTGATGGATGTTTATGGATGTTTATGAATATAAATTGATAGTTAAATCACCGACTATCAATATTGGACAAATGCGTCGATCGTTTCGAAGAGACTGGGATCGAGATTTATTTCTCGAAAACCACTTCGATCCGGTTTGTACGTTTCGTGCGAAAAACGTGTTCGGAGTCGAAGATGGAGCAGTGAAGTGCAAGGGCTAGTCGCTACTAATCCTGAGGATATTTCCAAAATGGATGTAGTAGGAATAGTGCCTTCGGTTTCCGTTCGAACCCGGGACGGACTTGTATGGACGAATGCTTGCGAAACATCGTCAGGTGGGCGATGGGCATTCTAAGTGAAAACGTTCTAAAGGTAACGCTTAGCCTCAAGCCTCATCAACCGGGAATGACTGAAAATCTGGGGATATGGAGCAAGGTTAGGTGGGTCATGCCCAAGCAGGACAAGATATTTCCCCTGTCTAGATGTCCCTTATATATTTTCGGCTTAGTGGGTGGTTGGTCGCGCCAACCACGGGGTTTATCTTGTTCGGGACTGTTCAGTAAGGAATGGTTCCGGCCTTGTGTTGCAGTGGATGAAGGGAGTAGTCCTCGGTACGGTGATCTAGGCCCCGTACCGTGATAGGTGGTACCCCAGTGCCTAGTCATTGTTGGAAATCCATTTTCCCTACGAGCCTTGTACGAGTTTTGTTTGTATTACCCACTTTGTGGCTAGTAGATGGAATTTAATCATGTAACAATTTCGGCTATTTTATAAGTATTTGTAAATAGACACTATTATAATATCAGAGGATTTCTATAAAAAGTGTTTTAGCTATCGTAAGATAAAAACCCGACATGTTTATTTGTGGCGTGGTCTTACGAGATGCTTTTGTTTTCAAAGGATTTTTGAAACTTTAATAATCAAGTTGGGTGCATATTTAGTATCAGCTGGTATTCCAGACTGACTCGGGTGTTATTTCATTATAATACTTGGGTCAGACCGAGTATTATATGTTCAGGACAGGTTGCTATGGAGCAGGAGAGGAGCTGGAGTCCGAGACGTATTATATGTACCTATATATATATCCGCTGCTATGATTGTATGGTATGTCTGGTTTGTGATTGATGATGTATGAGACACTCTGATGATATGATTGTATAAAACAGTTATAGATTCCATTTTGTGTAAAGTTATATATTTACTATTATATTTCATTCCGCTGCGACTGTGAGATTCTGATATTGTTTAGTTCTTCTTCTCCTATCTCTTCTTCTTCAACCCTAATGGTTCGTATTTCTGTGCCTTTTGAGTTAATAGAGGTAAAATAGTGTTGATTCAAGGGGTATGGATTTGCGGGCTGTCACAGAATTCGTCAAGCTAACCTGAATCACTTGACTACTCATACATAATATGAGTACCCAAGAGTTTAACAAAATAGAAAATAAACACTCGGGTCAGACAGGGGTCTGGTGTGAGTAAACGGTTTAAAATTGCTTAACTTTAGAAAAACCTTTGAAAGAAAAGGTATCATGTAAGACTTCCCACACATAAACATGGAAAAGTTTTTACCTTACGCTAACCAAAACATTTGATAGTAAATCCAGTGATATTATAATAGTGTCTAAGGTTTTCAAGTAAGTAAGAAATAGCCGAAATTGGTACATTCATTAAATTCCAGCTACTAGCCACAAATGTGGGTGATACAAACAAAACCGTAGGTTCTCATAGGGAAAATGGGTTTCCATCAATGGCAGGGCTACTGGGGTACCGCCCGTCACAGTATGGAGCCTAGATCACCGTACCGAGGAGTACGTCCACTCCCCTGCAACACAAGGCCGGAACCATTCCTTATTGAACAGTCCCGAACAAGACCACCCCGCAGTTGGCGCGACCAACCACATACTAAGCCGAAATAGAAAGTGACCTCTAGACAGGGGTAAATCTCACTCTCAAGTGGGGCTACCCACGAAGCCTTGCTGCACCTCCCCTGTTTTAGCCATTCCCGGTTGATAAGGCTTGAGGCTGCGATTACCTTTATATGACACATCACTTAGAATGCTCATCGTCCGCCTGACGATGTGCTGAAAGCATTCAATCCATACAAGTTCGTTCCGCGTTCAAACGAAACTGAAGGCACTATCTCGTTGCACTCATTTTGGAATCACCCCGAGAGTCAACAACCATAGCCCTTGCACTCTAAATCAAGGTCTCGAATCAATAAGTACTATTCCGTCAAACTCATTGTGGAATCACCTAAAGAGTTATACTGACATATAGTTCTTACACCTCTAGTCTTCACTTGCTCCACTGGGATTCACGACCTAACGTTTAATTGGAATCGATGTGGTTTTCGGATCCCAAATATGGAAATCCGATCCCAGTCTCACCGAAACCAAACGCCATTTTAATGTCCAAGTTGTTCTTAAGGGTTTTAAACAGTTAACTTATATTCAGGATGATATAAACAGATAAATGAATCACATTATCACAATAGATAAATCATATCAAACATTCATCTCACAAAGCAGCATAACATATATCAGAGATATCCAAATCATTCAGTAACACCCAATATCAATCATCGAATATAAACCAGTCATCCAATATCAATCAATCAATATTAACCAATCATCCTTAAACAGAATTGATTAACTCTTAATCAATCGGATTATCTAAATCCTTCTTTGTTAATTTATTCCAAATAAATTAATCATCTCTAAATAATCTTCCTTAGTTAATCTTTCTTGATTAATTATCTTTAATTACATTCAAGTAATTGTCCTTAACCATATTCAATAATTAACCTTTAATTACTATCATTAATTACAATAATTAATGATCCTACATTAACTAATTAACTATAATTAATTGCATTAAACCTCAATTAATTACAATTGATTAATCATACTTTAATTAATTACTTTTATTAATCAACCCTTGATTAATTTTTTTAATCATATTAATTAATGATCCTTATTAATTAATAATCCTTTAATTAATTAAATAATTAACTTATATTAACCATCTCATTAATCTTAAACAGTAATTAACAATTTGTAATTACTTATCTTAATTAATTAACTTATTAATTTATTATATTAATCCTTTGATTAATTAATCTAATTAATCTTTAATTACTTCATTAAGTAATTATTAAGAAATTAAACTGTAAATAATCCTTAATTAATTACTTTATTAATTAATTACATTTTAATTAATTACCTTTAGTAATTAATCTTAAATTAATCTCATTCATTAATTAATTAATCACATTAATTAATTAACTAAATTTAACTAAGTAATTAACCCTTAATTACTTCATAAGTAATTATCTTCTAATTACTTAATTAATAATCTTGATTACTTTCTTAAATAATTACTTAACAAGTAATTTATTCCATCATTAAATAATCCTTAATACTTTAATTAATTAATTACTCCATAATTAACTAACTTTAAAAAAATAATATTAATCAATTCTTGGATTCATAACATTATGTGATTATCCCTTAATCACTACAACTAATTATTCCCATGAGTAATTCCCATTAATTACTTCCATAAGTAATTAACTTCCTTAATTACATTCAATAATTAGCCATTAATTACTTTATTAAGTAATTACACTTAAGTAATCCATAATTAAGTGATTATTTAAAAATTAAATAAATAATTAACTAATTATATAAAATTAATTAAACAATTAATTAATTAACTTCAAATATTAAAGAAAATCTTCAATAAATTAAGAAAAACATAAATCTTAATCAAACTTAACTTATTAACAAATCATATTAAATAAGTATTCTTAAGTTAATTATCCAAATAATTTAACCTTATTTATTTCCATAAATAAATTATTTGAATTATTTAAATCTTATTAATTCAAAGACAAATTATAAACTTGGTTTACAAAATCATAATAATAGTCTTACTTGGAGATAAATCATTTCCAAATTTAAACACTTCAAATTATCAAGTTTTAAACTAATTTATTTTCAATATAAATTGAAAATTTGTTATTAAAACATTACTTCAATCTTTAACTTTAAAACTTTGATTTAATAATTAAATTCAAGTTTCTCTTTTGAATTTGAATTTTAAAACATAATTAAGATAATTATTTTTAAAGTCAAACATCTTAAAACATTTTTAAATTTGAAATATAAATTAAATTTTCACTTTTAAATGTTTGATTTACTTTCACTTTAAAATAACAAGTTTAACTTTATATTCGCTTCCTTTATAAACTTGTTTTACAACTTAAACTTGGTTTCTTTACTTATTTTAAACAATGAGTATAATCTGCATTTTATCATTACACGGCTAAACCAAAACAAACTCGAGTTAACTTTGTAACTTACTATACACTGTACTAATCAAATTACAACAACCCAGAAACTCGAGTAAAACACCCAGTTGCCCCGAGCCTACCCTGAGACTCCACCAAGCTACCCCGCTTCGAGTCGATCACGCGAACATCACGATAGCTTCCCCGAGTTTCAACTCGTCTTCCCCAACATGATTCCCAGTTCCACATTCTAGTGCACAAACAAAATCTCATGCACATGCAACCCATCAACTACGGTCGAATTTGGTCGTCGCGACCATTGTCGTCGGCCACCCTAATGCTCCCGATCCCCAAATCAAACCCAGATTTGAGATTACTTCACCGAATCAAATTATGACCCCCAAGCTCAAAACTGCAGCACCAACTCGTCCCAAAGTCCCTCCATGGCCATCGCCACGATGCCGTACAACCATTGCCGTCCTCACCATCAATTGGCCATGCATCGCCGAACAATTCTCACCCCTCGCGACACAATCCGGTCCTCTATACACGATGCGAAAACTTTTACAGCCATGCCGAAAACGCAACCCCCTAAAACCCTAGTTTGATCAATTACGATCAAATTATTCATTGGAAAAATTCAAAAGTATTTTTCCCTTAATCTATAACATACATGCAAGCTTCGATCCAAGAATCAACTCAAATTATTAAGTAAATCATCTGCAGTTCATAAAAATTCCCAAAACATTCAAACCCAAATTTCGATTAAATTACTAAACTATAAATTACAAATTTCATATCTAAATTCATGATTTTACGTCAAGATTACATGCATGTAGTTAAATTTTGAATTTAAGATAATAAATTTTTAACCAATATTCAAATTCCTTGTAAATTTTTATTTTAATCATGATTTATGATATTTCAAATTCCCGGACTATTTTATAATCTTTATCATACAATTACAAATCAATTTCATTCAAATACTAAAGGCTAATATGGATTTGAGTTGTTGGTTTTGAATTTTTTTTTGAATGGGAATGAACCTGAACATAGAACAGAGATGTAAACATTCACATACATAGACTTTTGCACAACATAGCATACATACATACATGCATTCAAATTCAAGCATACATGTAAACATCTCATATCATTTTACTTCAAGATCTTATTCATATTTCCCAGTTAAATCTCAGATGTGAAACTATTTTTATAATAAAGATTTACCCACCTTTTCAATATGTAGGGCAGATTTGAATTTTCCAGGCTTTGAACAATCTTGCAAATCAAATTTTGCTTTGTTGTTGAAAACTTAATCCATGCATGCTTTAGTTTGATTGTTTAATATGTTGAACAGACCTTTAACTTGCTGAATTGATCTAGACTTGAATTGCATGTTGAAGCTTTAGTTGATCTTCTATTTGAATATGCAGAAATTTTGAAGTTGCAGGTTGAAGTTGATATTGCAGGTTTTATCTTGGCTTTTGGTTTAGATTTCAGATTTTGAAAGAAATCTCTGGTTGCCATTATTTTAGTTGAGAAGTGAAAACAAAGAATGAAAGTGTTATGAAAGAAACTTGTTAATTAATCTTACACTTTTCACTAACACTTACACTTGTCATTTTAATTAGCTTAATAGCTTTACATGTGTTATTAAGAGGATTAACTTGTTTACACATGTATTTAAGTATATTTAATAGATTTTCATTTAATTTAAAAGATAATATAAGCTTTCTTATTTAAGTTACTTAATAAATAAATTCTTATATAAATTTGCTTTTAAAAGAAAATATTATAAAACTAGTTATAATATAAATGTACATCTTATACATGGATTTAAAATCTAAACACATACATATACATTTATAACCATTTTAATTTGAGCATTTTAAAAGAAAACAAAACAAAGCTTGTTTAAATCCTTTTTAAACTATCATATTTTAAAAACAAACAATCATCTCATATTCTTAAAATAATTGAATTAATCTAAATTAACTTTTGAAATAATAAATTTTAAAACAAAGCTTTAAATTACAATTCATTCATATATAAATTATCAATAGATTAAAATTAAATTTCAAACAATTCCAAATTATAACATATATATACATATATATTACAATTTGAAAGTTCATTCTTTTATTTAAAACAGAAGATCTCCTATTCACAATATATATCAAATGTATATATTATAAACGTAATAAAATTTATTAGCTTTGACAAACAAATCTTATCAATATTGCCAGGTTAAAATTCATTAACCTTTAAAAGATTAAATTAGCCAACTTAAACTAAAATTATAAAGAAAATTATCAAATCAATTAAATTATTAATACAGATTATTAAATTGTTATTGCCCAAAATTCCGGGTCGTTACACTTTACATATACATAATTCCTATCAGCAAAAGATCATAACTACTTTTATTAAATGGTGAAAATGGTTCATCAATCCAATTTTTCCAAAAAAGATTATTAAATTTTGAATATTAAAATTAAAATAACGTGTGAAGTATTGGAAAGGGTGCAAGAACGACTCTGGGTGATGAGTGAGTGAATGTGCAAGGACTTGTGATTTACAAAACAAATAGAGAGGATGACCATTACATCCATTCAGATTGATATTATAGAACAACATGCCCGAATCTCCTAAAAATATTAACATAATTACAAATAACAATAATTTTCAAAATACTAATTTCAAACCTGTTCAAATAATAACATTTATTTAAATAAAAATGAAAATTATAATAACATTATCTAATAAAATACAGTAATCATTAATTAGTGTTCCACTTTATAAAAATATAATCAAATAATCTCATTTGTTAATAGTGCTGCGATAAAATAGTTATTTTTTGAAATGGTCTTATCTTATTAAATAATTATTCCATATTACCTTATTTATTAAATAAAAGAGCATAATTTACATATTACTTTTACTAATGTGGAACAAATCAAGTAACAGGAATCTAATATTTTTTACATTCCGATGCCATAATAGTATAACTCATTTATTGGCAGTACATTTCATTGTAATACACTTATATAATTTCATTTATATGTAGAATGTTTCAAATGCACACTAATAAATAGATATTTGTTAATGCGGTTGTAATTTTTTCAAAAATTATTCCAACATACCTTATTTATCAAAGATCAAATTTGACTATTAATATTTTTGAATTATAGTATCTTTGAACATAGTAGGAAAGTACTATATGGTTAACATTATGCTGCTTATACTTTTATAGTAAAAGACAGACCAGTCACACACCGTTTACGTAGAATAATTGTGAATTTTCAAAAGGTCGGATTTTTGGTTTTACTTATACATAATGCCTATCATTAAAAGATCATAACTATTTTATTTAATGGTGAAAATTATTCATCAATCCAATTTTCTCGTAAAAGATTATTACATTTGAAATGTTAAAATTAAAATAATGTGTGAAGTATTAAAATGGGTTTAAGAATAGCCCTAGGTGATGATGTGAATGATTTACAAAACAAATAGAGTGGATAAATACTACATCCATTAAGATCTATATTATAGAACAACATGTCCAAATCTTCTAAAAAATATTAACATGATTACTAATTAGTAGAAATTTTCATAATACTAATTTTGATGCAGTTTGAATTACAATATTTATTTAAATGAACATAAATGAAAAACTATAATAGCGTTATCTAGTTAAATATGATAATCATTCATTAGTGTTTCACTTTATAAAAATGTAATCAAATAATCTCATTTATTAATAATGCTTTAACAAATAGTTATTTTTTAATATAATCTTGTCTCGTAAAGTAATAATTCCTCGTTACCTTATTTATTAAATAAAAGGGCGTAATTTACATATTACTTTTATTAATGTCGAACAAATCAGGTAGCAGGAATCCAATATTTTTTAATCTTTGATGTCACTATAATTGATTTACTGGAAATGCATTTCATTGCAACGCACTTATATAATTTCATTTGTATATAGAAGATTTCAAATTTGCATGGTAATAAATATTATTTGTTAATATGGTTTTAATTTTTTCAAAAATTATTCCAAGATACCGTATTGAAGGTCAAATTTGGCTGACGATATTTTTTTTAAATTATAGTATATTTGAGCATAGTTGGAAAGAACAATGTGGTTAACATTACCCTACTTATGTTTCTATAATAAAAGATAGACCAATGGCACACTATTTACGTAGAATAATTTTGAATTTTCAATAGGTCGGATTTTTTGTTTTACATAGCCCTATCATCAAAATATCATAACTATTTTGTTCAACGGTGGAAATGGTTCATCAATCAAATTTTTCCACAAAATGTTAAAATTAAAATAATGTATGAATATTAAAACAGAGTTCAAGAATAGCTCTGAGTGATGAAGTAAGTGAATGTGCAAGGACTTGTCATTTACAAAACAAATAGTGAGGATAACCACTACGTCCGTCAAGATCAATATTATAGAACAACATGTCAAAATCACCTGAAAAATATTAACATAATTACTAATAAGCAGTAATTTTCATAATACTAATTTCACTCCAGTTCGAATAATAAAATTTATTTAAATAAATATAAATGAAAAATGTAATAACATTATTTAATTAAATACAATAATCATCCATTGGTGTTTAACTTTATAAAAATGCAATCAAATAATCTCATTTATTAACAGTGCTGCAATAATGAGTTATTTTTTTATGATCTTGTCTTGTTAAGTAATTATTCCAAGTTACGTCATTTATTAAATAAAAGGTCGTAATTTACGTGTTAGTTTTATTATTGTTGAACCAATCAGTTAACAGGAATTCAATATTTTTATGTCACAATAGTATAGTTCATTTATTGGCAGTACATTTCATTGCAATGCACTTATTCAATTTCATTTATATATAAAAGGTTTCAAATTTGCATAGTAATAAATAGGAATTTGTTAGAAAATTATTCCAAGATACCTTATTTGATATTTGATTGATAATATTTTTTAAATTATAGTATCTTCGAACATAGTCGAAATTGATGCGTGGTCAACATTACGCTACTTATGTTTTTGTAGTAAAAGACAAACTAGCCACACACTATTTACATATAATAATTTTGAATTTTCAAAAGGTCGGATTTTTGGTTTTACATATGCATTATGCCTATCAGCAAAAGAACATATATATTTTATTAAATGGTTAAAATGGTTCATCAATCCAATTTTCCCACAAAAGATTATTAAATTTTATTAAAATTAAAATATGTGTGAAGTATTAAAATGGATGTAAGAATAGTTCTGGGTGATGAAGTGAGTGAATGTGTAAGGACTTGTGATTTACAAAACAAATAAAGAGGATAACCATTTCGCCCATTAAGATCAATATTATAGAACAACATGCCCAAATCCCATAAAAAATATTAACATAATTACTAATTAACAGTAATTTTTATAATACTAATTTTACTCCTGTTGGAATAATAACATTTATTTAAAAAACATAAATGAAAAACTATAATAACATTATCTTAGTAAAATAAAATAGGGGAAAGTATTTTAAAGGACAAATTATCTTAATAATTTAAGCACAAGGATGCTCTATTTTTTGCTACAGGGACAGGCCCAAACCCATCTTTCAAGTACTCAACTTCTCAAATCCATTTATCGATTGATTTTCACTTCTCAACTTCTGCTGTGTTTTCCATCTTTAGATCTCCACTACGCTTTCCTTCTCTTCTCCATCTCTAGATCACCGCTACGCCCTTCGCTTCTTCTCCCACTCACTTCCATGATCAAAGTTTTGCACCATTGTATTTTTCCTATACACGTCGATTTGGAAAGTCACGTCATTGTTGCCTAAAATTGAGAGCCGTTGCTAACAGCATCGAAGTATTGCTGCCTCAATACGATCTCATCGTTCTTAGTGCTAGAGTTTTTATGGTACCTGAAGCTTTGACTTGCTTGAATCCGAAACATAAACAGATCTGAATATCACTTCTAGCTTTTGTGGAGGTAGTCGCGTTGTGAAGCGAAGTTCATTTGAATCTAATTATATGTCATTGCTTAAGGATGCTTGAGTTTTGAAATTTTCTAGGCGTCCGATGAAGATTAAACCTAGTAAAGTAACACTAAAAAAGAACAATTGAACAAGAAAAATAGCAAAGAGAAGAGAAAAGAATTAAGAGAAGACATGAACAACAAATAGAAGATGAAATTCAATAAAAAAAACATAGAAGGGAAGGTATCGATACTATGATTTACATCAAAATTCAATCAACTATTAACTTAAAAACCGATACTTAAAACTGCTACCGATCACTAAATTCTGATAATATACACTAAAACGTTTTAAAATTATGATACCTAAAATTGATAATAAGCACTAATCTAATACACACCAAAGCCAACACTACAACTTTACAATATATTAGTTACTGAAGCTAAAAATAACAAAAACTCAACTAAAAAAGGTACTAACAAAGAATACTACAAAAAAATGATATTCATCATATCATTGAACGAAAACTAAATACCGGTCAAAATAAAACCTGAACAAATGTTGCAAACAAAAGCAAAAATTGTGTATGACATATTAATGGACAATGATCACTCCTAAAATTTAGCCATTTCATGTCAACACTGGAATAAGAAGAAAACATTAGTATAAAATGTTTTATGCAGATTAACATTTTGTTCTAGTACAATAATTACCTTTATAAAAAATAGATTTTACAAAAATTGTATACACTGCCAATAAAACCGCTACTTAAAAATTGTTTCTCAAATTAACACCAAAACTGATACTCAAACAAAATTTATTAAATATTTGATACTAGTGAAACACTAATTCAACTAAATAATCATCATATTTACTCTAACAACTTCATTTTTTAAAATACTCAAACTAACAAAATAGTAAAAAACTTGCACACTGCATATTGCAAGAAACGATACTCAGAAAAAACAAAAAATATATCTAAAAACCAATCCTCACTAAACTCAACACAACTTTGCATTATCAATTAAACCAATATGAACGCAAAAAAACAAGGCAGAAATTAAAAACTATTTGCTTCAAATGTGAATTTATTATAGTACAATAATTTTGTTATACAAAAAAAATCACAAACTCAAAAATAGCATTTCTGTTATACCTGAAACTGATAATGATGCTAATGTAATGAAAAACCAATATCATGTTCTAATATACCTGAAACTGAAACTAATAGCATGCAAAAACTGATAGTATATTTTTGTACTACCTAAAACTAATACTAGTTGCATGCAAAAAATAATACCAAATTTTTACATGCTTGAAACTGATACTAATTGCATCAAAAACTAATACCGAACAACTGTTATCGAATAAATGAACCAACGTCACCACATAACCAAATAAATAACAAAACCGATAATGATATTACTGCAAATTAAACTCATACTTAAAATGAAACTCGAAATGTTACTATATACCTAAAATAAATAAATAATAAAACCGATACTGCGTATACTACAAACCTATACTGTAAATGAAACTATAAATTATACTATATTACCAAGTTTAATTACATAGAGCAAATCAAGGACAATTTTAAAATGTGCTAAACCAATATACAAAGAGCAAATCAATGTACATATTAACATATGCTAAACCAATATGCCTATATAACCAAGTTCGACTATAAAAAATTGCCAAAAAAGACATGCAACCAAGTATAATTCTAAGCAAATTCAGAAAAACATAAAAATCAAATCATTTCTTCTTAAGTGTTTAACAATTATGCTTATTGTGAACATTTCGCTTGCATACACTCCATCTATTTTTCTTATTTCGAACATATGCAAATCCTCCTCTCCGTTTAATAGCAGGCCTACCGGCACCACGTTTCTGTTGAATTTGGATTATTCAAATATTTGTTAAAGAGGAAATAAATTGATTAATTGATTCAATCAAATCAATTAATTTGGCTGATATATGGAAGGATATTTTGAAGGAAACTAATTAATTAGTCAATCAGTTAATTAGTCAATGTATATCTGCTATATGAAGAAATAAAAGATTAGACATGGAGAATAAAGGAAAGATATGGAAACGAAGATTACTCCATCTATTTATGCTAAAATCAAATCATGCAAATTGGAAAGATATCTGAGTAATCGGGAAATTGATTTGCTTAATCTCCAAGCAAGCCTTCATTATCAAGTCTATTTAAATGAAGGGATTTCATCTTCATATGTACAAGCAAGTGTAGTATGCACCATTATTCTTTCCTCTCTCTTTTGTACTCTTTTCTTTAGTGAATAAAAAGTTATTGGGTCACCGTGGACGTAGGATATTCATATACGAACGACGTTAAATCTTTTGTGCCTCGTATTTATGTTATTTTTCTGTGAGACTGGATAATTCTTTATAAGTGTCATTGGTATCTAAATAGGCAATACTAGATCCTGAACAAATAACCGCTTCCGCTCAAATTAAAAAAAATTCACTACAGTTTGGTATCAGAGTTAGTGTTATTGTTCCTGTTTGGATATTAATGGCTACTTCTAGTAAGTATGTTGGCACATCTGGTGTCAATTATGGTGTAACACGTTTTGACGGAAAAGGAGATTTTGGTACTTGGAAGATGAAGATGGAGGCTGTATTGAAGAAGGAGAAGACTTATAAGATTATTTCTGCACTTGAGAAATTGGAAGGTATTGATGCAGCTGATTTGGAAGCGATGGAAGATGAAGCTCTCATAACAATTCAGTTGAGCCTTTCAGATGAAGTTCTTAGAGAATTCTCTCAAAAGAAGACGGTAAAGGAACTATGGGATGCATTGTCGGATGCACATCAAGACAAGTCTCTCACTAATCGGATTATTCTTCAGCAACAACTTTATTCATTCAATATGAAGCCTGGAGCTGATCTCATGGAGCATGTAGATGCTTTGACGACTTTGATTATGAACCTGAAGGCAGCGGAAGTTGATACTACCGATGAGGCTCAAGCTGTGATCCTCTTATATTCCTTGCCTAAGGAGTATACTGCTTTTGTTAATTCCATGATTTATAGCCGCAGTAAAATTAGCCTATCTGATGTAAAGGTTGGTCTTCATAATGAAGTATTAAGAGGTAGATTGGCGAGCACTAGCTTGGATAGTGATACTGAAGGCTTATCTGTTCAGAGAGGTAAAGGCCATAGCAGGTCGAAGAAAGGTGGAGGACGGAATTATTCACGGTCTCAGTCTAGGGGGCCTAAGAATTTGAACTGCCATTATTGTAAGAAACCAGGGCACTTCATAGCACAATGTCCCAAGCGTGAAGGTAGAAGAAAAGATCCAAAGCAAGCCTCAGCTTCTACAGCAGAGAAATCAGATACAGAAAGTGACATCGATGTATTTACAGCTTCTGCCTCTTTGGAGAAGAGCAACTTATGGCTGATTGATTCTGGCGCATCATATCATATGAAACATGATAGGAACTTCTTTTCCACTTACCGTGAAATTGATGGAGGAGAAGTTCTGATGGGTAATGATGCTTCTTGCCGTATGGTGGGTGTTGATAGCGTGATGATTCAGATGTTTGATGGTGTTATTCCTACGATCACCGATGTTAGACATGTACCTGACTTGAGGAGGAGCTTGATTCTGTTGGGGCATTGAGTAGACTTGGTTTGAAGATAGTAGTGGAAGGAGAGAAAATGAAGATATCGAAGGGTTCATGATTGTTATGAGAGGTGTTAGGGCAGGAAATCTTTATCTATTAAAGGGCATTACTATGATTTGTGAATCAGCTTCTATTACATCTGTTGATTCAGATTCTTCCATATTATGGCACTTACGGATGGGTCACATCGGTGGGCGCAGCATGGATGAGTTGAGAAAAAAAGGATTGATTGATAGAGTTCATCATTCAAAACTTGGTTTTTCTGAAGAGTGTGTTCTTGGAAAGCAGACGAAGATTTCTTTTGGTATAGGAGAGCATAAAGCAAAAGCTGTCTTAGAGTATGTTCATACAGATGTCTGGGGACCCTCCCCTTGTCCGTCTTTAGGTGGAGCTAGATATTTTATTTCATTTATAGATGATTTCTCTCGTAAAGTATGGGTATACTTTCTTCAGTCAAAGAGTGAAACCTTTGCCAAGTTTCGAAAGTGGAAATCTATGGTTGAGAAGCAGTCAGGGAAGAAATTGAAAGTTTTACGTTTAGATAATGGCGGTGAATTTGTAACACAGGAATTCATCGATTATTAGGAGTCTAAAGGCATTAAGAGGCATTACAACACACCAGGCGACCCCCAGTCTAATGGAGTTGCAGAAAGGATGAATCGGACATTGTTGGAGAGAACAAGATGCCTTAGACTGACAAATTGAAGAAGGGATTTTGGGCTGATGCTTTATATGGCGGCTTTCCTCATCAACCACACACCTTCCACTGGCATAGATATGAAGATCCCTGAAGAAGTATGGAAAAGAGAGCCTGTTAGCTATTCATTTCTCAGAGTGTTTTGTTGCCCAGCTTATGTGCATGAGAGCAAAGGGAAGCTGGAACCTATGGCTCGCAAGTGTATTTTTCTAAGTTATAGGAGAGGAGTGAAAGGATATAGGTTGCGTTTTCCTATTAGCAAGAAGATCGTTATGAGCAGGCATGTGACTTTTGATGAGAAGGCTATGTTGAAGGTGGAGCCTTCCTCATCGGATGACAATGAGAGGACATGTGAAGAATACTAGACACAAAGCAAGTCATCTGTTGATTCTTTCCATAGACATTCAAATGGTGTTTCCGATGACACTGTGGTTTATGAGGATAGTATCGATGTTCGTACAGAGGATCAAACTCAAGGTAGAGCTCATTCGGAAGCTAGGCCTTTCAGACAAAGAAGAAAGCCTAAGTGGCTTGATGAGTTTGTTGGATTGAGAATCGAAGATATTAACTTCGATGATATGGCAACATATGCTTTGAATGTTGTCCATGATGAGCCCTGTGATTATGGAGAAGCTATCGCATCAGTTAACAGTTCCAGTTGGTTGGTTTCTATGGAGGAGGAGATTGAATCATTGCAGAAAAATCATACTTGCGATTTGGTGCCTCTTCCCATCGACAAGAGAGCTATTAGATGCAAGTGGATCTATAGAGTAAAAGACGGTGAAAATGGTAATCTCAAATACAAGGCGAGGTTAGTCGCAAAGTGATATATTAAGAAGAAAGGGGTAGAGTATCATGATATCTTTACTCCAGTGGTTAGGCATACTTCTATTCGTATTCTTTTGGCATTAGTTGCTCATTATGATATGGAATAAGAGCAACTAGATGTCAAAACTGCATTCTTGCATGGTGATCTGGATGAGGAAATTTATTTAAAGCATCCAGAAGGGTTCATTGATAGTAGTAGGCCAGACTATGTTTGCAAACTCAACAAATCTCTATATGGACTGAAGCAGTCTCCTAGACTATGGTATAAGAGGTTTGATAAGTTTATGCTTTCATAGGGATACTCCAGAAGTTTCAAAGACCAGTGTGTTTATTTCAGGAGATGTGATGGTGATATGATTTATTTGCTGTTATATGTTGATGATATGCTGATTTCATCTCCGAGTATGGTCAAAATTAAGGAGTTGAAAGCGGAGCTTAGTAGAGAGTTTGACATGAAGGATTTGGAAAAGGCACAAAGAATATTGGGTATGGAGATAAGCAGGGATAGAAAGCTGAGAGAGTTAAGGCTCACTCAAGTGCAGTACATCGAGAAAGTCCTCACTCGATTTGGAATGGAGAAAGCCAAACCGGTTGGCACTCCATTAGGCTCTCATTTTAAGTTGTCAAAAGACTTATCTCCCTCATCGGAAGAAGACAAGAGGTATATGGTTGATATACCTTATTCTATTGCTATTGGTAGTCTTATGTATGCGATGGTGTGCACAAGACAAGATTTGGCCCATGCAGTGGGTGTTGTGAGTCGATATATGTCTAACCCAGGCAAAGAGCTTTGGCAAGCTGTGAAGTGGATTCTTAGATATCTTCGAGGCACTTCTTCAGTGGGCTTGTTATATGGTGGAGTGGATGGTGACTTCTTTCTTAGAGGATACTGTGATTCTGATTATGCTGGGTATAGAGATGCTAGAAAGTCAGTGTCGGGCTATGCTTTTACACTTGGCATATGCTCGATTTCATGGAGATCGAAGCTGCAATCTATCGTAGCTTTATCGACTACCGAAGCAGAGATGATATCGATTGTGGAAACAATAAAGGAAGGATTTTACTTACTTCAGTTGTTGGATGATCTTTCAATGGTGCAGCAGACAGTAGAGCTATTTTCAGACAGTCAGAGTGTGATTCATCTTATAGAAAATCAAGCTTATAGTTCACGGACAGTAGAGCTCTACTTCGGTAAGTACAATCCTTATGAGCTTGATTTTCTACAAGATGAATCACACTCTGACTGTCTGAAAATAACCCTACTGTCCGCTGCACCATTGAAAGATCATCCAACAACTGAAGTAAGTACAAACCTTCCTTTGTTGCTTCCACAATTGATATCAACTCTGCTTCGGTAGTCGATAAAGCTACGATAGATTGCAGCTTTTATCTCCATGAAATCGAGCATATGCCAAGTGTAAAAACATAGCCCGACACTGACTTCCTAGCATCTCTATCCCCAGCGTAATCAGAATCACAGTATCCTCTAAGAAAGATGTCACCATCCACTCCGCCATATAAAAAGCCCACCGAAGAAGTGCCTCGAAGATATTTAAGAATCCACTTCACAGCTTGTCAATGCTCTTTGCCTGGATTAGACATATATCAACTCACAACACCCACTACATGGGCCAAATCTGGTCTTGTGCACACCATCGCATACATAAGACTACCAACAGCACTAGAATAAGGTATATCAGCCATATACTTCTGTCTTCTTCCAATGAGGGAGATAAGTCTTTTGACAACTTAAAATGAGAGCCTAATGGAGTGCCAACCGGTTTAGCTTTCTTCATTCCAAATCGAGCAAGGACTTTCTTGATGTACTGTGCTTGAGTGAGCCTTAACTCTCTCCGCTTTCTATCTCTGCTTATCTTCATACCCAATATTCTTTGTGCCTTTTCCAAATCCTTCATGTCAAACTCTCTACTGAGCTCCACTTTCAACTCCTTAATTTTGACCATACTCCGAGATGCAATCAGCATATCATCAACATATAACAACAAATAAATCATAGCACATCACATCTTCTGAAATAAACACACTGGTCTTTGAAACTTTTGGAGTATCCCTGTGAAAGCATAAACTTATCAAACCTCTTATACCACACAGTCAAGGAGACTGCTTCAGTCAATATAGAGATTTGTTGAGTTTGCATACATAGTCTGGCCTGCTACTATCTATGAACCCTTCCGGCTGCTTTAAATAAATCTCCTCATCCAGATCACCATGCAAGAATGCAGTTTTGACATCTAGTTGCTCTAATTTCATATCATAATGGGTAACCAATGCCAAAAGAATACGAACAGAAGTATGCCTAACCACTGGAGCAAAGATATCATGATACTCTACCCCTTTCTTCTGAACATACCCCTTTGCAACTAACCTTGCCTTGTATTTGAGATTACCATTTTCGCCGTCTTTCACTCTATAGATCTACTAGCATCCAATAGCTCTCTTGTCGGTGGGAAGAGACACCAAATCCCAAGTATGATTTCTCTGCAATGATTCAGTCTCCTCCTCCATAGCAACTAACCAACTAGAACTGTTAACTGATGTGATAGCTTCTTTATAATCACAGGGCTCATCATGAACAACATTCAAAGCATATGTTGCCATATCGTCGAAGTTAATATCTTCAATGCTTAATCCAACAAACTCATCAAGCCACTTAGGCTTTCTTCTTTGTCTGACAGGCCTAGGTTCCGAATGAGCTCCACCGTGAGTTTGGTCCTCTGTACCAACATCGATATTATCCTCATCAACCACGGTTCATCGGAAACAACATTTAAACGTCTATGGAAAGAATCAATAGATGACTTGCTTTGTGTCTGTTATTCTTTACATGTCCTCTCATTGTCATCCGATGAGGACGGCTCCACCTTCAACATAGCCTTCTCATCAAAAGTCACATGCTTGCTCATAACGATCCTCTTGCTAATAGGACACCACAACCTATAACCCTTCACTCCTCTCCTATAACTTAGAAAAATACACTTGCGAGCTCTAGGTTCCATCTTTCCTTTGCTCTCATGCACATAAGCTGGGCAACCAAACACTCTGAGAAATGAATAGCTAACAGGCTCTCCTTTCCATACTTCTTTAGGGATCTTCATATCTATGGCAGTGGAAGGTGTGCCGTTGATGAGGAAAGCCGCCATAGATAAAGCTTTAGCCTAAAATCCCTTCTTCAATTTAGCAGTCAGTCTAAGGCATCTTATTCTCTCCAAAAATGTCTGATTCATCCTTTCTGCAACTCCATTAGACTGGGGGACACCTGGTGTGGTGTAATGCCTCTTAATGCCTTCAGACTCATAATAGTCGATGAATTCCTGTGATACAAATTTACCGCCATTATCTAAACGGAGAACGTTCAATTTCTCCCCTGACTGCTTCTCAACCATAGATTTCCACTTTCAAAACTTGGCAAAAGTTTCACTCTTTGACTGAAGAAAGTATACCCATACTTTACGAGAGAAATCATCTATAAATGAAACATAATATCTGGCTCCACCTAAAGACGGACAAGGGGAGGGACCCCAGACATCTGTATGAACATACTCCAAGACAGCTTTTTCTTTATGCTCTCCTGTACCAAAAGAAATCTTTGTCTGCTTTCCAAGAACACACCCTTCACAAAACCTAAGTTTTGAATGATGAACTCCATCAATCAATCCTCGTTTTCTCAACTCATCCATGTTGCACTCACCGATGTGACCCATCCGTAAGTGCCATAATCTGGAAGAATCTGAATCAACAAATGTAAGAGAAGCTGATTCACCAATTACAGTAGTGTCCTTTAATAGATAAAGATTTCCTGCCCTCACACCTCTCATAACAATCAGGGAACCCTTCGATATCTTCATTATCTCTCCTTACACTACAATCTTCAAGCCAAGTCTACTCAATGCCCCAATAGAAATCAAGCTCCTCCTCAAATCAGGTACATGTCTAACATCAGTGATCGTACGAATAACACCATCAATCATCCTAATCATCACGCTACCAACACCCACCGTCTGGCAAGAAGCATCATTACCCATCAAAACTTCTCCTCCATCAATTTCACGGTAAGTGGAAAAGCAGTTCCTATCAGGTGTTATATGATAGAATGCGCCAGAATCAATCAGCCATAAGTTGCTCTTCCCAGAAGAGCCAGAAGCTGTAAATACATCGGTGTCACTTTCTGTATCTGATTTCTCTGCTGTAGAAGCTGAGGCTTGCTTTGGATATTTTCTTCTACCTTCAAGCTTGGGACATTGTGCTATGAAGTGCCGTGGTTTCTTACAATAATAGCAAGTCAAATTCTTAGGTCCCCTAGACTGAGACCGTGAATAATTCCGTCCTCCACCTTTCTTCGACCTGCTTTGGCCTCTACCTCTTTGAACAGATAAGCCTTCAGTGTCACTATCCAAGCTAGTGCTCGCCAATCTACCTCTTAATACTTCATTATGAAGACCATCCTTTACATCAGACAGGCTAATTTTACCGCGGCCATAAATCATGGAATTAATAAAAGCAGTATACTCCTTAGACAAAGAACATAAGAGGATCACAGCTTGAGCCTCATCGGTAATATCAACTTCCGCTGCCTTTAGGTTCATAATCAAAGTCGTCAAAACATCTACATGCTCCATGAGATCAGCTCAAGGCTTCATCTTGAACGAATAAAGTTGTTGCTGAAGAATAATCCGATTAGTGAGAGACTTGTCTTGATATGCATCTGATAATGCATCCCATAGTTCTTTCGCCGTCTTCTTCTGAGAGAATTCTCTAAGAACTTCATCTGAAAGGCTCAACTGAATTGTTGTGAGAGCTTCATCTTCCATCTCTTCCAAATCAGTTGCATCAATGCCTTTCAATTTCTCAAACGTAGAAACAACCTTGTAAGTCTTCTTCTTCTTCAATACAGGCTCTATTTTCATCTTTCAAGTACCAAAATCTCCTTTTCCGTCAAAACGTGTTACTCCATAATTGACACCAGATCTACCAACAGACTTACTAGAAGTAGCCATTAATATCCAAACAGGAACAATAACACTAGCTCTGATACCAAACTGTAGTGATTTTTTTTAATTTGAGCGGAAGTGGTCATTTGTTCAGGATCTAGTATTGCCTATTTAGATACCAATGACACTTAAAAAAAATTATGTAGTCTCATAGAAAAATAACAAAAATAGAAGACAAGAAGATTTAACGTGGTTCGGATATGAATATCGTACGTTCACGGAGACCTAACAACTTTTTATTTCACTAAAGAAAAGAGTACAAAAGAGAGAGGAAAGAATAATGGTGCATACTACACTTGCTTGTACATATGAAGATAAAGTTCCTTCATTTATATAGACTTGGTAATAAAGGGTTGCTTGGAGATTAAGCAAATCAATTTCTCGATTACCCAAATATCTTTCCAATTTGCATGATTTGATTTTAGTACAAGTAGATGGCGTAATCTTCGTTTCCATATCTTTCCTTTATTCTCCATGCCTAATCATTTATTTCTTCATATAGCAGATATACATTGACTAATTAATTGATTTACTAATTAATTAGTTTCCTTCAAAATATCCTTCCATATATCCGCTAAATTAAATGATTTGATTGAATCAATTATCAATTTCTTTCCTCTTTAACGAATATTTGAATCATCCAAATTCAACACTAAGTAAACCTTCTGCTGCCTATCACAAACAGCATCTCAAACCCGCGACGTGAACTGCAATTCATACAAATCCGACTCAATAGAACTCGAATCAAACTGCTTCATTTTTGTTTTTTCATTTGAATTCGATTTGCATCTGCCCTTGTTTTTTCCGTTGTTTTTTCCGATTTGAATTCGAGATCGGGGAAGAAAAGAGAAAGCGTGGAGGTTCGTTTGGTCCTTAAGAATAAAATATTGGTGGGCTGTCCTAGGTAGAAAAAAAGCCTATAAAGTTGTTCTTGACAATATTTTCCTGAATAAAATAATCATTCATTAGTGTTTCACTTTATAAAAATCTAATCAAATAACCTCATTTATTAATAGTGCTGCGACAAATAGTTGTTGAATATGCGCTTATATGATTTTTTATTTGATGATAATAAACATATATACATTCGTTTAAATGTATTTGTTAATGTACTATTTTATTTTTCACAGGATAAATAAATATTTGCTGAATAAAATTAAATAACACAGAATTTGAATTCAAACAAATTTTTTATTCAAAACAAGTATTTACTACAATTTTGAATAGTACAAATTCCAGCTCTCACTATACACTATACAACTTTGATATAAATTCAAATACATCACAATTTCATATTTACATTTAACCTCACTACATATCACTCATTCACTCAATTAGTATTTTATCTTCAACTTCACTTCAAATTGAATCCAGCATCTGAGCAATCTGCAAAAATATTCACTAACGCATTAAAATTGAAAAAGAAATATTTTTGCAATATAAAATAAAATATGGATTTTTGAAAATATTATTTGCCTCAGTTATTTGGGTTGTTCGTCATCATTTATATTTGAATTCATCACACACACGAACAATGTGACATGCACAGTGTATCACTGTACATGCCACAAGGCCGTGCACACCGATATACACTTGATAATGCTACAGGGACAGGTGAGCACAAGGTCAAATCCAAATAAAAAGACGGGTTCAACTCAGGTGCAATATAAATAAAATCTCGACACACGCACAATGTCAAACCCGAACTATTAGCTGGGTTCAACACAGGGCAGGTGTACAAGCTACAACTTCAAATAAACTCAGTGACAATGCAAATGAATCAAAGCATGGTTTAAACCAGAGGCAAATGAACAGTGCACCGAACAACTCACAAATATGGTACCAGGCCAGAAGTTCAAGCAGGAGAACAGAGACCAGTAGTGAATTCAACAAACCAACATGAATACAACTAAAGGCGGATTTGAAGAAATGAAATAACATCAAAGCATCACATACATACATATGTACATGAGAAATGGCCAAGACTACAAGTACAAGGCATAGCAATGCATGCAACAGGCCGCAACAAAAGCATGCCGAGGCTCAGTGGTGAACCAATAACAAAACAACAGTGCAGACCAAAGAGTAAAAGTAATTTGGATCAATGAATTGGATGAACAAGACTCAGACCATCAATACACAAAGATGGTGATCAATATACAGATGTCAATGAAGCATGCAAACAGCAAAAATGAAAACCAAAACCAACAGCAAACTACAAACTCAACAAGACATGTACACAAAGCATAGTTCACCGAAGGAGAAGCAACAATGAAACTAACACAATGAAACTGACTCGAATCAATAGTGACAATGAAGTGAATGCAACAATCAAAAGATGGTAGCACAAAGATATGACATCACAGCGAACATGACAGTATACGAAATGCACCAATTTTTAATCAAGCAAGAATATGCACAGGAGCATCAGGATATACTACAGATATGAACACATGAGAATGGAATGCACAGGTCAGGGAAGCAACAAATATACAGAGACGATAACCACTTCACCAAATTCAAAATATATTCAAGTTGAAGCCGTGCAAGTCCAGAATGACACAAATACAGGCAGTGAAAAATCTCAAGTCAAGACCGAAGCCAGCAGTACAATGGATTCCCAAATCAAAATAGTTCAAGTGACCGAAGTGCTACAGATATATGGTGATACATAACCAAGAATGTAACCAGTATGCATATACATATATGAGGGCCACAATATCAAAGCCAAGGCAAACCAGTCAATGCCGAAGTAAAAAACGAAATCAGAGAGTAAAGTCAAGGAATCAAACTGTTCAAAACCGTGATAAACGAACAAGTCATAAAAATAATACGAATTTGACAAAGTCAGATTAATCACCAATCGTTCAAGTATCAGTATCAAGTTCGTGCCAAAGTAAATGTTGAACAAGTCAGAGACGTAATTGTAAAACAAATAGTTCAGATTCAAAGTCGTGAGAGCCAAGCAACGATAATACGAAATTGACAAAGTCAAATAAATCATCATCGTTCAACAAATATCAAATGGCCGATAGCATAAAATTGAAAAAATCAGACGAACGAGAATTCAGGAAATTGACTCCTATAAAAACCCACAAATCATCATCGGCAATGGCAAGATTCGAGTTCAAGTAACAACAGAGAAATATCAATAACGCGAATCAAAGGTCGAGCAAATATCAACATCGAAAAAGGAACAATCGCATACCGTTTTTGACAATTAACTCGACCAAATTGAAGAAGCCGAAGACAATTCAAAGAGCCAAGCAAGCGACGAAAGCAACAAACTGAAAATCATTTTCGATTGAGCAATCAAATGTCGGCAACTTCAGAAACAAGCCCTAATTTTGATCGAGCACGGAGCCGCCATTATCTCACAAAAGAATTGGGCCGAAGAAATAAAAGGAGACGGTCAAGATAAATTACAAAGAGGGCCGGCCTTTTTATTTTTAAGGGTTATAGTATTTTAAGTTAGGGTTATTTTAATTTAAATTGTTTTTAGTTGCATTCTTCTTTTTAAACCGTATAAATTTACTAGTCGTGTGACTAGGGGACAAGCTAGTGGCGTAGCTTGAGAATTCGCAACTCAGTGGCTGAGTTGTGGCAGGGTTTTGAGTGGAGAGTTAGATTTAGTCGGTAGCGGGTGTCTCGAGTTTACGTGTGTAAGCGAGGGACTATCTAATTTCTAGTAGAAACCTTGGGGGCAGCACGTAGGCAGGGTTTTGCCGAAGCTGGGTAAATTTTGTGTCGTTTTATTTCTGCATTTATTATTCTGCTATTATCCGTGCTGCTATTGTTCTGTGATCTGTGTTAAAATTATTTTATAAGCTTCCACAATTAATTTTTATAATTAACACTATCACCCTATTCACCCCCCTCTAGGTTGAAATCGATCCTACAAGTGGTATCAGAGCAAGGTCTAGAAGTCAACATTTGTTTTAAAAATTCGATTTTTTTTGAAAAAATCAATTTTGTTTTAAAAATTCGATTTTTTTCTGAAAAAATCAATTTTGTTTTAAAAATTTGAATTTTTAAAATGGCTTCTTTTAATAATGCTTTTGCAGAGGGTCAGTCGATAGTTAGACCACCAATGTTCAATGGTGAATATGCTTTTTGGAAAAATAGGATGAAAATTTTTCTGAAAACCATTGACGCTTGGGATATTGTTGAGACAGGTTACAGAACTCCAACTATAACCGTAGATAATCAGGAAATAGAGAAACCAAAGGAACAATGGACAGAACTAGAAAATAAATTACAGAATACTAATGCCAAAGCTATGAATTCTATTATCTGTTCATTAGATCAATTTGAATTTGATCGTGTCTCACATTGTCTAACTGCGTAGGAAATATGGCACATACTAGAAGTGACTCATGAAGGAACATCTCAAGTCAAAGAATCTCGCCTTGCCATGCTAAGCAGCGAATACGAGAACTTTACAATGGCGAAGGAAGAAAATGTCAAAGAGATGTATGGACGACTTTCCAATATCGTATACAAATCAAAAGCTCTCGGAAAAACATACACCGAATTGGAAATAGTCCGAAAAATCCTCAGAGTCCTTCCATGAAGCTTTGAAGCGAAAGTGACTGCCATTCAAGGATCGAAAGATTTAAAACAACTCAAAGTTGAAGAACTCATCGGAAATCTCATCACTTATGAGCTAGAAATGAAATTCAAGGAAGAGCGTGAAGGAGGAGATACTCGAAAGAAATCAATAGCTCTCAAAGGAACAACTGAAAGTGATGACGATGACGATAATGATGCAGAGGCAGAATTGGAGCTATTAATAAAGAAATTCAAAAAGTGGAATTACAAATATGGAAATTCAGCTCGAATTCAAAAAGCGAAAAGCAGAATAGCCAAAGCACTAGACTACTCTGAAGAACAGAAGATCATCTGTCACAAGTGCAACCAACCCGGACACATCAAGCCCAATTGTCCTCAAAATCAACGCGACTTTAAAAAGAAATCAAAAAGGAAAAGTTTTGCAGCCACGTGGAATACAAGTGATGAAGATAATCAAAGTTCTAGCAGTGAGAGTGAGAAAGCAGATATGTGTCTTCAAGGGAATATAACTGATAGCGACGATGACGAGCCAAGCGAGGTATCAAAATTTACTCACTCTGAATTACTTATTTATTTCCACGAAGTAAATGGCTGTTTGAACGACTTAGGGAAAAATACGCCAAACTTGAATCTCAAAAGGATACTTTGATAGAATGCAATGAACAACTTGATCAATTAGTTAAGAACTATCAACGTAGAATCCCTAAGTGTGATAAGTGTCCCACATTCGAAGAGGAAATTAAAAAATCAGAAATCAATATAAAATCACTTGAAAATGAAATTCTGATTTTAAAGGAGAATGAAAATACTAGTAGAGAGAATTCCATTAAAAAGTGCACACAATTGTTAAACGAAAATGAATCTCTCAAATCACAAGTCCAACAAATGTCTACTACTTTAGATAAATTTTCAAAAAGTGAAAAATCGTTGAATATGCTATTAGGAAAGCAAACTGTTAATTCGGTTAGACAAGGACTTGGATATAATAGTTCGAAAATTATTGCAAGCAATATTAATCAAGTTAATTCTATGTGCACAATTTGTAAAAAATTTGGACACGATCATAATAATTGTTGGTATAGACCCAAACATGTGAAAACTATACCGATTTGGGTTCCAAAAGGCACAAATATAAAATCTCTCAAAGTTAAACAAATTTGGGTGCCGAAGGGAACAATTATAAATAGTTTTGGGTCTACACAAAATTATTTTTCAAAATTTTCTGCCACTAACAACTATGGACCTATAAAAACAAATAGGTCACATAAATCTTTTCTCGTGTAGGTGTGGTGGCAGGCTAAGGAACAACAATAGTGTTTTCTGGATTTTTGGCTGTTCCAGAAACACAACGGACGACGAAGCAAAGTTCCATAGCCTAGTATAAAGGTGACAGAATCACAATGGACAACAATGGAAAATTATCGTAAAGGTAAAACAGGTAAAGTTATATTTATTTGAACGATATATTGAATGTGATAATCTGCACCATATTCTGAATTAAATCAGCCAATAATGAAGATGATGAAAAGATGATGATTTTGATTTTGACTTATTCAAAATAGTTGGCCAAATTACATTCTTATGCCACAACACTATAAAATTCTCTAGATTCTTTGAATTACTTCATATCAGTTTGGATTAAAAATAGTGTTTTGTTGGATAATACAATTGGTTATAATACGGCTAACTCTATATTCACGGTTTTTTGATTGTTTACACAGCTTCATTTCAAATTCAAGGGAATGTCATTTAAATTGCTGTTAAAATTGAGTTTGAAATTTTTGGTGCATACTTCATGGTTTGGTCAATCAAATTCAATTAATGATAATTTTGAGTGAAAGAGAAATTCAGATGCAGATTACACTGGTAATCTAGTTGATAGATAAATTACTAGTTGAACGTGATTTTTGAGACATTTAATAACTGCATCGTTTTTCAAAAAAATATCTGCATATTCTTCATTTGAAATAATTTTCAAATAGCAGAAAATTTTCTTTTAAAACCCCGTGGAGAAAATCATTTTTGACCATATTTTCAGATTAGTCATTTTTGAAAAATTAATTTCATAATTATTTTTGAATTTGATTTTAAATGACTATTATGACTATTCTGACTCCCAAATGATTATCGAAAAGAAAAATAGTGATTGAAAAAGTGATGAGTGTTGATATTGATCATATATTATAACTCGAGAAAGTATAATTAGAAAATTTCTTTAGAAATTTAAACAAGAGTTATAAAAAATATTTGTTGGTAAAAATTCCATGACCATCTCTATATCTATCATATTTCTAACGACCATCACTCATCAAAATTCTATATAGTTTGTCGATATATGGTACTTTAAACAGGAATCGTTCGTTTTTCATTTTCACATTTTAAAAAAAAAGGATAATAAAATAAATAAATAAATAAATAAATACCAAAGTATTCACTCTCATTTAAAAGTCCTCACGGTTATGCATGGGTGAATTACTTGGAATTTGTTATGTGCTTCCATGCTCATTTAAAAGTCCTCACGGTTATGCATGTATGGAACGCATATCAAAAGTTGTTTTTTATTAAATAAACAAGTTGATTCTAATCCCATTTAAAAGTCCTCACGGTTATGCGTGGTTAGAAGATACTTGAATTTATTTATTTTTAAAATAAAATTAGAATACTACTAATCTCATTTAAAAGTCCTAACGGTTATGCATGGTTAGTAGATATTCAAATTCCTGATATAAATATACCACAAATAGACACAACTATATGGTTTTATATGATGATATCATTCCTATCATTCTAAAAGTGGAATACGCGCCTAACAAAATATTTATGATTTTTGTTTGATTTTTTATTGAAATTTAATATTTATATTCAATTGAGTTTTAATGTTGAATTAATATCGATCACTTTATCTCTATTTTCTCTTACACTATTATTCTTTTGCTGATAACAAAAGGGGGAGAGAAAAGTTAAGATTTTGTCAAATAAAATTCAAGCAAAGGTCAAATAATTTTTCTATTTGCATCTAGGCTCATTTGCATATTTTTATTTGTATGCATATATGTAGGGGGAGCTTTGTGTAGAGAGGAAGCATTTAAATAGGGGGAGCAATGCATATCCATGATCAAATACATTTAACATATTCAAAATCTTAAATATATGTTTGTTATCATCAAAAGGGGGAGATTGTTGAATATGCGCTTATATGATTATTATTTGATGATAATAAACATATACACAATCGTTTAAATGTATTTGTTAATGTACTAGTTTATTTTTCACAGGATAAATAAATATTTGCTGAATAAAATTAAATAACACAGAATTTGAATTCAAACAAAATTTTTATTCAAAACAAGTATTTACTACAATTTTGAATAGTACAAATTCAAGCTCTCACTATACACTATACAACTTTGATATAAATTCAAATACATCACAATTTCATATTTACATTTAACCTCACTACAAATCACTCATTCACTCAACTAGTATTTAATCTTCAACTTCACTTCAAATTGAATCCAGCATCTGAGCAATCTGCAAAAATATTCACCAACGCAGTAAAATTGAAAAAGAAATATTTTTGCAATATAAAATAAAATATGGATTTTTGAAAATATTATTTGCCTCAGTTATTTGGGTTGTTCGTCATCATTTATATTTGAATTCATCACACACACGAACAATGTGACATGCACAGTGTATCACTGTACATGCCACAAGGCCGTGCACACCGATATACACTTGATAATGCTACAGGGACAGGTGAGCACAAGGTCAAACCCAAATAAAAAACGGGTTCAACTCAGATGCAATATAAATAAAATTTCGACACACGCACAAGGTCAAACCCGAACTATTAGCTGGGTTCAACACAGGGCAGGTGTACAAGCTACAACTTCAAATAAACTCAGTGACAATGCAAATGAATCAAAGCATGGTTTAAACCAGAGGCAAATGAACAGTGCACCGAACAACTCACAAATATGGTACCAGGCCAGAAGTTCAAACAGGAGAACAGAGACCAGTAGTGAATTCAACAAACCAACATGAATGCAACTAAAGGCAGATTTGAAGAAATGAAATAACATCAAAGCATCACATACATACATATGTACATGAGAAATGGCCAAGACTACAAGTACAAGGCATAGCAATGCATACAACATGCCGCAACAAAAGCATGCCGAGGCTCAGTGGTGAACCAATAACAAAACTACAGTGCAGACCAAAGAGCAAAAGTAATTTGGATCAATGAATTGGATGAACAAGACTCAGACCATCAATACACAAAGATGGTGATCAATATACAGATGTCAATGAAGCATGCAAACAACAAAAATGAAAACCAAAACCAACAGCAAACTACAAACTCAACAAGACATGTACACAAAGCATAGTGCACCGAAGGAGCAGCAACAATGAAACTAACACAATGAAACTGACTCGAATCAACAGTGACAATGAAGTGAATGCAACAATCAAAAGATGGTAGCACAAAGATATGACATCACAGCGAACATGACAGTATACGAAATGCACCAATTTTTAATCAAGCAACAATATGCACAGGAGCATCAGGATATACTACAGATATGAACACATGAGAATGGAATGCACAGGTCAGGGAAGCAACAAATATACAGAGACGATAACCACTTCACCAAAGTCAAAACATATTCAAGTTGAAGCCGTGCAAGTCCAGAATGACACAAATACAGGCAGTGAAAAATCTCAAGTCAAGACCGAAGCCAGCAGTATAATTGATTCCCAAATCAAAATAGTTCAAGTGACCGAAGTACTACAGATATATGGTGATACATAACCAAGAATGTAACCAGTATGCATATACATATATGAGGGCCACAATATCAAAGCCAAGGCAAACCAGTCAATGCCGAAGTAAAAAACGAAATCAGAGAGTAAAGTCAAGGAATCAAACTGTTCAAAACCGTGATAAACGAACAAGTCATAAAAATAATACGAATTTGACAAAGTCGGATTAATCACCAATCGTTCAAGTATCAGTATCAAGTTCGTGCCAAAGTAAATGTTGAACAAGTCAAAGACGTAATTGTAAACAAACAATTCAGATTCAAAGTCGTGAGAGCCAAGCAACGATAATACGAAATTGACAAAGTCAAATAAATCATCATCGTTCAACAAATATCAGATGGCCGATAGCATAAAATTGAAAAAAATCAGACGAACGAGAATTCAGGAAATTGACTCCTATAAAAACCCACAAATCATCATCGGCAATGGAAAGATTCGAGTTCAAGTAACAACAGAGAAATATCAATAACTCGAATCAAAGGTTGAGCAAAAATCAACATCGAAAAAGGAACAATCGCATACCGTTTTTGATAATTAACTCGACCAAATTGAAGAAGCTGAAGACAATTCAAAGAGCCAAGCAATCGACGAAAGCAACAAACTGAAAATCATTTTCGATTGAGCAATCAAAGGTCGGCAACTTCAGAAACAAGCCCTAATTTTGATCGAACACGGAGCCGCCATTATCTCACAAAAGAATTGGGCCGAAGAAATAAAAGGAGACAGTCAAGATAAATTACAAAGAGGGCCGGCCTTTTTATTTTTAAGGGTTATAGTATTTTAAATTAGGGTTATTTTAATTTAAATTGTTTTTAATTGTATTCTTCTTTTTAAACCGTTTACATTTACTAGTTATGTGACTAGGGGACAAGCTAGTGGCGTAGCTTGAGAATTCGTAACTCAGTGGCTGAGTTGTGGCAGGGTTTTGAGCGTAGAGTTAGATTTAGTCGATAGCGGGTGTCGCGAGTTTACGTGTGTAAGCGAGGGACTATCTAATTTCTAGTAGAAACCTTGGGGGCAGCACGTAGGCAGGGTTTTGCCGAAGCTGGGTAAATTTTGTGTCGTTCTATTTCTGCATTTATTATTCTGCTATTATCTGTGCTGCTATTGTTCTGTGATCTGTGTTAAAATTATTTTATAAGATTCCGCAATTAATTTTTATAATTAACACTGTCACCCTATTCACCCCCCCTCTAGGGTGAAATCGATCCTACAATAGTTATGTTTTTATATGGTCTTGTCTTGTTAAGTAATTATTCCATGTTACCTTATTTATTAGACAAAAGCGATTAATTTACATATTACTTTTATTAATGTTGAACAAATCAGGTAAAAGGAATCCAATCTTTTCTAATCTCTGATGTCACAATAGTATATTTGATTTATTAGGAGTACAGTTCATTTACATTGCACTTATATAATTTCATTTATATATAGAATATTTCAAATTTGCGTGGTAATAAATATATATTGTTAATATGGTTTTAATTTTTTTCAAAAATTATTCCAAGATACTTTATTTATTAAAGATCAAATTTGGCTACTAATATTTTTTAAATTATAGCATCTACGAGCATAGTAGGAAAGTACCATGTGGTTAACATTACCTTGCTTATGTTTTTATAGTTAAAGACAAACCGGTCACACACTATTTATGTAGAATAATGTTGAATTTTCAATAGGTCGGATTTTCGGTTTTACATATGCATAATGTCTATCAGTTAAACATTTTATTAAATGGTGAAAATGGTTCAGCAGTCTAATTTTTCCACGAAAGATTATCTAATTTTAAATATTAAAAATAAAATAATATGTGAAGTATTAAAATGGGTGCAAAAATAGCTCCGGGTGATGAAGTGAGTGAATGTGCAAGGACTTGTGACTTACAATACAGATATAAAGGATAACCATTACATCCATTAAGATCGATATTATAGAACAACATGCCCAAATCCCTGAAAAATTATTAACATAATTACTACTTAGCACTAATTTTCATAATACTAATTTTACTCCAGTTCAAATAATAACATCTATTTAAATAAACATAAACGAAAACTGATAATAACATTATCTAATAAAATAAAATAATCGTTCATTAGTAAATGGTGAAAATGGTACATCAGTCCAATTTTTCCATGAAAGATTATTTAATTTTAAATATTAAAAATAAAATAATGTGTGAAGTATTGAAATGGGTGAAAAAATAGCTCTGGGTGATGAATTGAGTGAATGTGCAAGAACTTGTGACTTACAAAATAAATAAAAAGGATAACCATTACATCCATTAAGATCAACATTATAGAACAACATGCCCAAATCCCCTAAAAATTATTAACATAATTACTAATTAGCACTAAATTTTCATAATACTAATTTTACTCCAGTTCAAATAATAACATATATTTAAATAAACATAAACGAAAACTTATAATAACATTAACTAATAAAATAAAATAATCATTCATTAATGTTTCACTTTACAAAAATGTAATCAAATAATCTCATTTATTAATAGTGATGCGATAAATAGTTATATGTTTATATGGTCTTGTCTGTTATAAAATAAAGAAATAAGAAGCCATTAGAGAGAGAGGCAGAAGATATATTATTCATTCCTAAGAATAGATGTCTATTTACATTACATAGCCTTCTTTATAAAAAGGCTTTGGAGCTAAGGATTTAACCTATTCCACGATGTGGGACTAAACAAAACAACATAAAAGCATATTCACTCTATAATTTACATATATTGTAACACTCCCCCTTGAATATGCGTCTTCAAAATCTTGAATGCCCAATAACTTGAAATTTTTTCCGTTTCGAAATGTGTATGATGATTGCTCCCCCTCATTATTATCTTGTTTGCATTTACGATTCAGTCGATATAGATATTGTCTATTGCCTCATTAAAAACCTCTATTAGGAAAAACCCAATGGGAAAAACCTTGAAAGAGGAAAAAAATGCAACTTGTGAAATCACAGATACCATACTAAAAATGATATTCCTTCTAAGAGTTTGATACTTGGGGATCAAAACAATGCCTCATTAAAACCTTACTAAGAAAAATCCAATGGGAAAAATCTTAGTGAAGGAAAGAGAGTACAATGACATATTTTATTTTCTTATTTCTTTAAATGAATCTTGATACTTCTGGATCAAACTAATGCCTCATTAAAACCTTACTAAGTAAAACCCTATGGGAAAAATCTTAGTGAAGGAAAAAAAGCACAATATAGTATGTCATATTTCAATAATTTACTGCATCAGATAGAGTTTGATACTTCTGGATCAATTTATTACTTCATTAAAAACCTTATAAAGGAAAACCCGATGGGAAAAACCTTAGTCAGGGATAAAAATACAATTTAACCTAAATAACATATTTGAGATGTTATTTCTTGAAAAGAGGTTTGATTCTCCTAGATCAAGATAATGTCTCGTTAAAACCTTAGTAAGAAAAACCCAGTGGGAAAAATCTTAAATAAGGGAAAAGAGTACATTGTGACTTATTTTCAAATGTTACTAGGGAGTTGATACTTATGGATCAAGATAATGCCTCATTAAAACCTTACTAATACAGTGTGAAAAATCTTAGTTAAGGAAAAAGAGTGCACTATAAAATACTTATGGATGCTCCCCCTGATTTTAAATTTTCCTCTGAATTCATATTCGTCTTTCGATAACTCAAATTGGTTATAGATACTTCTGAATCCATAAATACGTATCTCATTAATAATACAATTTATTAATAGTTTCCTTCGATACAATCAAATTTTCTAAGATTGTTTCTTCCAAATATGGTTTGCATTTTATGCATTTTGCATGCTACTTTTATGAAAAATACTTCATTTGCTTTCATTTTTGTGCTTCAAATCAATTTTGCGTATTGCAACTATACATCTTTCATGAATATTAAAATTTCATAACAACATTACTAAAAAATAGAAAGTAATCTACTCATCATGAATTATATCAAGATTTTCATTACAACAATACTTAAAAGAAGTTGTAATCTACGGTCTTGTTCTTTATCTTCTTTATTACCACCAAAGTTATTTATATTCTTCAGGAATTTGTGTACTTTTATTGTTTAAAATGTTTTAACTATATTTATACCTTCAGGGTATTTTAAGTGTTCAAACACTTTCACTGCTTCAATGAATTCAATTATTTATAAAAACATATGCCTAGAGCATTTAACACGATGTAGCACTACATGTGCTTCAGTAATTTCAGTGTTTTTTTCTATTATATATATTTGCGAACTACAGGTTCATATTTCTTATTTATGAGAATTTCATGATGGCCAATGATGTTTTTCTTTAATCCAGGATCTTTAATCCATTTATGTACATAAGCGCTTTATTATTTATAAATTTATCATCGATGATTATTTCTTGTCAGTTCTAGACATGATTTCATTGAGATCTCTTTAATTATCATGTTTTAGGTACTTAATCCGCTTTTAGGGTTATTTGACAATCATGTCATGGATCTCTTTCAGAGCACCCTTAAGTGTTTCTTCAAGAACACTCACCTCCTTTATTTTGCATCTTTATTACTTACTCCAAAAGTATTTTGAACTGACTTTTGAACCATATTTCAGATGTGGTTTTCACATTTTGATCCTTCAAGGATTCAAATCTATATTGGAGAAAGTCTACTAAGGATAATACTGATAATATTTTGCATCATTGTATATTTTAATAAATATTTAACACTGATGATCAGAATGAACTTGTATCCCTTTATCCTTCCCCTCAATGTTGACAAACATTGTCACATTAAATAATAATCATCTTTGGACTCTAATTTTGATCCATTATGATATTGCTACTAGAAAATGCATCATAAATATTAATAATAGGAGGATAATTCTTTTATTAGTTGATAAGATGCATTCAATTGATATAGCTTATTGGAGTTTGTTCTCGTTCATTGATCTAACCAATTGGAGGAATTTACTTATTGTGTAGATCATTTGAATACATACATGACTTCAGGTCATTCAACATTTATGTTGATTGAATTTTAGATCACTAAATAATATCTATGCATAATCTATAAGATGAGCTTATAACAAACTTCAAGTTGTTAGCTAAATATTTACATATATGGATGTATACGTGCGTCCACGTATCACACATATATTATAAATTTTCATATTCTTTATCATTTGAATTAGTGATTTTTAGAACAAACTATTACAAGGATTCAAACTACTAATTTCTATTTATAAATGTATGTCAATGCAAACCTGTCAAAACCGCATGATAATGTTCAAAACATTTGGTTTGGAACCATATCGAACTTTTGGTTCGAACAATATATACACACATCTTCAAGTTGTAAGTTTTGTTCCTCAATTGTATCTCAAGTATCAAATTTCTATGCATTTATTCGGTTTAATAAAATTACCAAATATACAAACAAATATCTTCTAGAGATATGTTATCATTTTCAAATTTATAAATCTCTTCTAGAGATATTTTAGTATCATCACTTTTGGAGTTAACTTATCTCTTCTATATATATGCATTATAGGAATGGCATATCAATATACAATATTTCTTTTATATAAATTACATAATTACTATTTTTACAGTGGCATAAAATATCTCTGCTGGAGATTTTTGTTGTAACTGTCTTTGAAATGGCATATCAAACTTTTAAATACAGTAACAAAATTAGATTCACCAAATTAAAGTAAGACGTAAGAGATAAAACCACTACTTCTGGAGTGTAATATTGGCATACAATATCCTTTTTTTCAAAAATTATTGTTATTGCTTCAATTTTTTTATATGGTTATTCCTTCAGGAAATATAGTGTTTCCTTTTAAGGAATTGCAATGTAACAAAAATAAAATTCTTATAACATCTCTTCTAGGATGTTAGATTTTGCAATATAAATATAAATAAATCTCTAAAACATCTTTTCAACAGATTAATACGCACACACACATCCAATGATGTTTGAAATATCATATAACATAATATCTTTAGGATATTTGGTTAATTTAATATAAATGTTAAGATATTAGGTAAGGTATAACTCATTTGGAAATTTTTCTAATCTAATGCAACATCATTTTCTCATATGATTATTTATTAATTTTCTTTAACTTCTTCAGGAAGTACAACCTTATCATTTTACATAATTTCAATAGAGCTTCGGGCTTCTAATTCATGAGCTTCAAGTTCATTAATTTGTTATGAACTTCAGGTTCTCAAATTTTGTGTAAACTTCTCCCCCTTTTTTTGTACCATATTGTTACAAAATAAAAGTCTATTCCTATTTCAAGACTTGTACATTTTGAAAAATTAAAAAAAATACTGACAAGAATTCAAGCTTGTAAAGTTTATCAGAATTTATTTTTTGCATAATTCAAGACTTCAGGTCTTGGACTTTGAGTATACAACTTCTGGTTGAAAAAAAATCTTTGCACAACTATAGGTTGTTGTTCAAACTTATTTCTTTCATTATATCGAGCATTGTTTGCCAAAATGAATACACCATATAATAAACTATATATCTATTCTTGTTCGAAACATAAAAATACAACATCATTTAATTTACTGTAATCAATGCATTTAATGCATTTATGATAATAAATAATTTAATTTATGACCATAACACTTGCAATTAATTCATTTATGATAAAAATACCTACAATTAACCTTTACGTGGTCTAGGATATAACTACTGTCACATCAAAATAATTTCATTATAAATATATATGAACCAATTGAACAAATAATACTTAAAGTAACACAATTTCATCTCAAATCTAGGTTCAATATTACTCAATAATAAAATTAAAATGAATATCTTAAAATGAAATTTTATTTCCCAATAATCTGAGTTTCTAAATAAACAGAATTATCATCTCAAATCTATCCATATCATTCATAGTCATAAATAACTATACATCTCAGATCCAAATTAGTATTATTTTCATAAGAAAATTAACTTCATAATTCTTTACCAAATATATCAAAACAAACATGTAAATCTTCAAATCAACACAAGATATTTTAGAAATTTAGGGATTTAAGATTATTTCAGATCTATTATATTTTACCTTTTGAAAGGCAATTGGATCCATGGAAGAAGGAAAAAAATTAAGAAATAAACTTTCTATTAGAATACCTTATTTTTAATTAAAAAGAAAGAGAGTAGGAGAGTAGATATGTTTCTACGTATTTATTTGGTTTAGTAAAAGCACCAAATATATCAACAAATCTCTTCTGGAGACTTTTTTTAATATATTATCATCACTACTTCTGGAGTGAACAAGTTTCTATAAATTTATTTGGTTTAGTAGTTAATACCATTGGCAAATATTTTAGAACTTCATGTTCCAATTTTACTTTAATTAAAGTCTTTGTTTAGTACTTTAGATCCTAAATGGTACAACTTTATTTTTATTATCAAACTTCAGGTTTGATTGCAATTGGAATTTACCATAATCTGAATTAGCTTTTCTAATAATTCAAAGCTTCACATCTCAAATTTATACATTTGACTTTTGATATATAATCCTTTTTTTTGAAATGCAAACTTATATGTATAATTTTTATTTGAGAACTTCAGGTCTCCAATATTAAATAAACACAATGAAACAAGAGGACTATTCATAATTGTATTCGAACATGAGAATCATAATACTATTTCTCTTCGAGGAAATAGTTTTTACATATTTGTAATGTTATTCCAACATATTGTTTTTATGTTATGTCTTCTGGACATATTAATATCTTCTTTTGGAATTGCTCATTTTTTTTCAAGGCTTTATTTCAGCGTATGAAAACTTTAATCTTTCACCTTTGCACATATGAACTTCAGGTTCCTATTCTTTTATATAGACTTAATACGATCTTCTAGATACGTATTATCCTTATATTTGTTTCTCTAAGAAACAATGAAATATTTTTTCTGAAAACATAAATCATGTACCAAAATCATTTCTATAGTTCTCATTCAAACTAAAACCCAAATAAAAAAATTTCAAAATGAAAACCTTTTTTTTAACTAAATAATGGAATGAGATCTAAAATGATAAGATTAATAGAGAAAGATCTATGAGATGATATATATATATATATATATATATATAATGAAATCAGAAAAATTAGATCTACAACAAAACGAGATCTAAAATGCATGGATAAAAATAAAATAAAATATGCAAATAGATTCAGATCTGAATAATTAGATCAATAATAAAATGAGGTCTAAAAGAAATAAAATAAATAGAACGAGATCAAAAAGATTTGAGTAATCAGGTCAGAAATGGCTTACCGCTTGGAAGATTTATAATCAGATCTGAAATTTTCCTTTTGTTTAGAGATCGTGCGGATAACGTGTTATAAAATAAAGAAATAAGAAGCCATTAGAGAGAGAGGCAGAAGATATATTATTCATTCCTAAGAATATATGTCTATTTACATTACATAGCCTTCTTTATATAAAGGCTTTGGAGCTAAGGATTTAACCTATTCCACGATGTGGGACTAAACAAAACAACATAAAAGCATATTCACTCTATAATTTACATATATTGTAACATTGTCCGTTTAGTAATTATTCCATGTTACCTTATTTTTTGTTTCATTTATTAATAGTGGATAAATAATTATCTTTTTATATGGCCTTTTCTTGTTTAATAATTATTCCAGGTTACCTTATTTTTTGTTTCATTTATTAATAGTGTTGCGATAAATAGTTATCTTTTTATATGGTCTTGTCTTGTTAAGTAATTATTCAATGTTACCTTATTTATTAAACAAAAGCAATAAATTTACATATTACTTTTATTAATGTTGAACAAATCAGGTAACAAGAATCCAATATTTTTTAATCTCTATGTCACAATAGTATAATTCATTTATTCGCAGTACATTCCATTGCAACGCACTCGTACATATAATTTCATTTAAATATAGAAGGTTTCAAATTTTCATACATATAAATAGATATTTTTTAATATGTTTTAACTTTTTTCAAAAATTATTCCAAGATACCTTATTAATTAAAGATAAAATTTGACTACTAATATTTTTTAAAGTATAGTATCTCTGAACAGGGTAGGGAAGTATTACGTGGTTAACATTATGTTGCTTATGTTTTTATAATAAAAGACATACCAGTCATACACTAGTTACTAGAACAATTTTGAATTTCAAAAGGTCGGATTTTTGGTTTTACATATGCATAATGCCCATCGACAAAAGATTGTAACTATTTTATTCAATGGTGAAAATGGTTCATCAATCCAATTTTTCGACAAAGGATTATTACTAATGTGTGAAGTATTGAAATTGGTGCAAAAATAGCTATGGGTAATGTAGTAAGTGAATGTTTAAGAACATGTGATTTACCAAAAAAAAAAGAGAGGATAACCACTATCTCCATTAAGATCAATATTATAGAACAACGTGTCTAAATCTCTTAAAAATTATTAACATATACATAACAGTAATTTCATTATATTAGTCCGCGGGTGCGGCACAGTGGAAAGAAGGTTTGGGTTCTGCTAAAAAGACCCAGGTTCGATTCCTACTGTAACAGCCCGCAAATCCGTACCCCTTGAATCAACACTATTCTATCTCTGTTAACTCAAGTGGCACAGAAATACGAACCATTTGGGTTTAAGAAGAAGAGATAGTAGAGGAAGAAGCTAAACAATCTCAGACTCTCACAGTCGCAGTGGAATAAAATATAATAGTAAATATAGAACTTTACACAAAATGAAAACTATAACTGTTTATACATCATATCACCAGAGTATCTCATACAAACAATATTTACCAGTCAGACAAATCCAAACAATCACAACAGCGGAATATATATATGTATAGATAATACGTCACGGACTCCAGCTCCTCTCCTGCTCCATAGCATCCTGTCTAATACTCGGTCTGACCCGAGCATTATAATGAAATAACACCCGAGCCAGTCTAGAATACCAGTTGATAATAATGCATCCAAATTGATTATTAAAGTTTAAAAATCCTTTTGAAAACAAAAGCATCTCGTAAGACCACGCCACAAATAAGCATGTTGGGTTTTTACCTTACGATAGCTAAATCACTTTTTTATAGAAATCCTCTGATATTATAATAGGGTCTATATACAAATACTTATAAAATAGCCGAAATTGTTACATCTATTAAATTCCAGCTACTAGCCACAAAAGTGGGTAATACAAACAAAACTCGTACAAGGCTCGTAGGGAGAATGGATTTCCAACAATGACTAGGCACTGGGGTACCACCTGTCACAGTACGGGGCCTAGATCACCGTACCGAGGACCACGTCTGATCCCCTGCAACACAAGGCCGGACCCATCCCTTACTGGACAGTTCCGAATAAGATCACCCCACGGTTGGGATCAGCAACTGCCCACTAAGCCGAAATAAAAAGGGACATCTAGACAGGGATGACCTTACTCTCGAGTGGGGGCTACCCACGAAGCCTTGCTGCATATCCCCTGATTTTCAGTCATTCCCATTTGATGAGGCTTGAGGCTAAGCGTTACCTTTTAGAACGTTTCACTTATAATGCCCATCGCCCACCTGACGATGTCTCGAAAGCATTCATCCATACAAGTCTGTCCCGGGTTCGAACGGAACCGAAGGCACTACTCCTACTACATCCATTTTGGAAATATCCTCAAGATTAGTAGCGACTAGCTCTTGCATTTCACTGCTCCATCTTCGACTCCGAACAAGATTTCCGCACGAAAACGTACAAACTGGATCGAAGTGGTTTTCGAGAAATAAATCTCGATCCCGGTCTCTTCGAAACGATCAACGCATTTGTCCAATATTGATAGTCGGTGATTTAACTATCAATTAACATTCACAAACATCCATCACACAATAAATAATTTCCACATTATTTATTTGCCTCAAATATCTTTACAAGATATATTTCAAATTTCAAAACTCGTTTGAAAACAGTTTCCCAAAGTTCTTTCTTTACAAGGTAACTCCTTTACCATTTATTCCCATTGGAAATAACCAAGTTCAAAACATTTAGATTTAAAACCAATTTAAAAACACTTTTTTCTGCAATATACTTTAAATATATAAATTTACTTCTAGTTATTACTCAAAAATATAATTTCAAATATGTAAAATAAAACTATTTATTAAACACGAGTTTTTATAACTAAATTTAAGAGTAGTGGATTTAACGGTTTAGTGCTATATTTCAATATCTTAAATCATCTATTCTTTAAATAAATTCATTTATCAAATAAAATACTAATAATATTCTTAAATCATTATACTATAGATAAATTTATTACTTACCTTTAAATAAGAATTTCTTAAAAACACTTCCTTAAAACAAATTAAACTTAACTTTTCAAACCTGATTTAAATCACGAACTCAGTTTTCCCAAGGAAACATTTCCATTGAAACAACCCAAAGGATCTTTCATATAGATCCCGCCCGATCTATTCCAACTCAAATTTACGTTAGATATCGTAAATTTATTTCTAAGCTTAAAAATAAACTCCTTTTGAAGTTTAAACACCCTTTTCCATTCCTGGAAATTCCATTTTCAAAGTATAGGTTTAAAACATTTTTAAATAAAACATTTGAAAATTTATTACCGGAAAATATTACTTACGAATTTCTTAACTAAATTCCAAGGGTGAAAAATGCATTTCAAAAAAATATTGATTTACATTTATAATTGTTAATTTATATTTAGAAGCTATGTTAAAACATATTTTAAATTTTCTGGCAAACTCTATTCATTATCAAGATAACCCATCATTATTTTAACACTTTATATCCTCTTATAAAATTTCTCACCCAAATCTATACTTTGCATTTATCAACTAATAATTTTCCCGCTTTATTTAAAATTCCCATTTGCAAATTTCATTCTTCATCCAAACCAAATCCAAATTTTATTCCTTTAAATTCTTTGTATAACAATTTCTTTCATTTCTTAAATCCCAATTAAATCCATTTATAATTAAAATTCTAGATTTATATTTATTTCAACAATATCACAGTACAATTTAATTTCAGATTTATCAATCACAACATACAAATAATTTGCGTTATCAATTCTAAAAATAATCACTATATTGTGAGGAATCCCGTTGGATCCCTCCAACATGTTTCTCCCTGCATCCACAAATATTAGCACATCACATATATAAATATCAATCTAGACTGATAACAACCATTATATTCAACCAATCACACGGATATTTATTTTAATCAGCTAATGTTACAGATGTGAGTGAGATTAACTCACCTTGAGTTTCGGCGAGCGTTCGAAATTTAAATTAAACCGAACGACGTTCGATTTAACTCAAATTTCTACTTGCCTGGAACGATTCTCGAACTGCACCATTGCATAGTACGCATCTTTGCAATTCCGGCGCCGCAAATTTCATCAAAATCTGATACGGTATGCATTAGATATTCGATTTTAAAGTTTAAATTGAATTTAAAACAAATTTCTTTTATTTAATTTTATTTTACCATAAACAACACCAGGGCCACATGCTTACAGAAGGAAATCACGGTCGCAGATCCCTTTCTTCCTCTCGTACGTGACTCTCCAGGTTCGAACAACCCATCTTCGTCACTAAGGGCTAGAGGCCGTACCACCTACGGTTTCTTAGAGGACGATCCAACACCTTCTTCTCGCTCGCCAACCTCAGCTCCACCCTCGGCCAAAAGATCTCCAAGCTCGGCCCCCTCTCCATCGTGCACGTCAAGCATGAACGCGCGGCCTTCCCAACGCGATTTCTCCCATCTCGTCGCTCCAAACGCGATCACTGCCGCACAACTCGTAGAGCTCGGGGAGCTCTTCGTCGTTGTAGTTGAACGAATCTCCTAAAATTCGACGGATTGTGGTAGATCTAAGGTGGAAGGCCAACGAATTTCGGCCATGAAATAAAATAGAGGTGGCTCTGAAGGCAATTAGGGTTTCGGCCCCTAATTCTATATATATATAAACCCTTAATTATATTATTTTAATATTAAAATCAATTTTAATGAACATTTGCAAACGAACTCCAAAACACACGTGCCGACAGGCGTTCCTAAGGTTTTTCCGCGTTCCGGACACAATGGAATAGGTTTCGTAAGCTAATTCGGTCATACGTGCGAGTTACGGAATTAAACGATCAATTTAAAATTAAATCGATTAAAACTATTTCTATGCGTTTCGAGCTGCCACAGTCAAACGACAATTCCAATTGCTACGAAAATTGAAATCCGATAATAACTAACTATTACAGATTCAATGGAACTAGTTTTGTCGAATTCTGAGACTGTGAACCGAAAGGCTATTTTAACTCGTCTATTAAATCAAGTGATTTTCAAAATTGTCGAAAACGCTTAAAATTTTACTTTTAAAATTTTACTAACTTAATAATAAATCATATAAAATTTATAATCACATTAAAAGTCATTCTGGCTCATTTCGAACCCAAAATCTGATTAAATTGCATTTTTATAATATTAAATCCATTATTAAATTAATATAAAATTCAAAATAATAACTTGTTAATTTTTAAATTCATATAAAAATCCAATAACACCTTTAATGACTAAATAAACTTAAAATAAATTTTAGAACTCATTTCCATATCTATTTACCTCCATATTCACAATTTATTCCGATTCAATATTTAATTATTATTATTTAAATTCCAATTGGATTACCATATTTGGAACTATACGTAAACTTATTAATTCCACCCAATTCTTTTTATTTTAAAGCCAATTCAAAATCTACATTGAACATTTAAAATGAATTAAATGTTCAAAATTCAATGTCCAAAATTCCGGGATGTTACATTCCTCCCCGCTTATAAAAATTTCGTCCCCGAAATTTGCTAAGTTAGAACATACTTCTAAACCCACTTACTCACCCAACTTACTTAGTTAAAAACTTATGTACACTTCCCAAAATCCTTTAGCCCAAATCCAAACTCATTTGCTTTATTTATACTCAAAAGCCTTTGTGGCAACATTATTTCAAAACAACTTTACTAGTTAATAAAAAATTTCAAAATTCTCAAAAAATTTCTAACTCCCAAAATTTTCAGAAAATTTTGGCAGAGTCTCCCCTGCACGGAGGAGCTTTCGCGATATCGCGATACGGATAAATATATATACATCGACTCACATTGTCGGAAACCAAAATATATCACAATATTTATTTATATCATTTTCCAATTATATTTGCGTAGGCGTACCTTTTTAGCAAATTTTAAAGCAAGCGGCTAATATAACGCATAGACGCGCTCCAGCTCTCTCGAACGCCTCCCGTACCTGTATTTACTCAACAAACTCTTCAGTTTTTAAAGATATGAACATTTTAGCAACATTTCCAATATAAATGTAAGCCAAACATATCCATTTCATAATCCCAAACATCACTTTGCATAATTTCATAAGTAAATCATATTTTATAACATGCATAAAGTTTCCTTTTCTAATGCCGAATCCCACTTTATTTCACACAAAGGATTTACATACAAGTTTCGCTATTTCAATTCATACTCTACCCAATTTTCGAATTGATTCACCAAGCAAATTTCATGTCAATCTGTTACATTTGCATTTCTATTATAACTCACTTACATTTATACTCAAATCCATTTATTAAGATTTTAGCCCATTCTACTTTCATCCAAACCAACTTCATTTTTATTTCACTTGAATGATTTACATTCAAGTTTACTATATACCATTCATATTTATTACAACCAATTCATTTCTATTCAATATGATTACATATGCCTTACTTGCATTTCTTTACTTTAACTTACGTTCCCAATTTGATTTACAATCAAATTTTATTTTAAACTTGAAACATTTGCATTTCTTTTATGATCCATTTCCATTCATATGCAAAATCACTTAATTAGATTTCATTTATCTAATTAATTTAAAACCATCTTTATTTGCTTCTTCAAATTAATTCACTTGCATCCATATACAAACTCTTTGAATTTTATTCCAATCCATATCAATTTATTCAAAAATCAATTTCAATTGCTTGTTAAATAACTCAATTCCGAATACATGCAATTTTCATGTCATTCGAGCAAAATAACCACCACTTAAGCTTATAACCATTAAAATTTATTCTACTTAGATTTATATTAATTTTATTCAGTTTTTCCTAGTTCACAAGCCAAGTATTTTTATTCCAATGCAATTGTTAAATTAAATTTTCCTTACATTTTTATTTCAATAACCAATTCAGGTTTATATTAATTCCACTCCATCCTGGATTATTTACAACCCATACATCCTTAATTTATCACAATAATTAATTAATACCATTTCACTTGCAATTCAATTTTATTATCTAACAAATTTCATTCAAGAGTACTTAATAAAGCTTATTCACAATCATTTTGTTTTTTTCCAAATTGCTTAAGTTCTTTCACAACATTTTCATTATCTTCTTATATTAATTTTATTTTATTTCCATTTGATTCTCATTAAATTAAATTCCAATCCATTTACAAATTCGAATGCCCTTTGTTTACTTATTCAATCCATTTAGATTTATTTTAATAACAAAGAGACCATTTAAATTATTTCACTCATTTTAATTTATTTACAAATCAAATCATCATTATTATAATCTAATCCCATTATTCATTCACACATCCAATATTTATTACCAAAATTAAATTCCATTCCAAAACTGGACTTTATTTACTTTCTAAATTTTGGCCAAACTATCAAAATTTTATTCATGCCAATACAAATTCCATTTAATTTATCTTGCAAAAATTCATTTCCAAACAATCATTTTGAATTTAGTTGAGTGAACATTTACTTCATTCAGCATCATTTCAACTAAATTAAATTTCCATTCAATTTGATTCTTATCCAAATTTATTTCAAGTTTACTTGAAATTTTGCTTAGCCAAATTAAATTCATTCCACTACTTTACCACTTAAATAAGGATTGAATTTCATTCAATATGCCTATAATGCAACTGAATTTTGTATTTCATTTCACTTCAATTTTATTCCTCCATAAATAAATTCAAAACTTATTTTCTATTGTAAGTTCATTCATCCTTTTATATCTCACTTTCCTTATCTTACTTTACATTCCTTTTAAGATTAAGTTTGAATTCACCATACCGTTCAACTATTTCCCATTTGTGATTACAATTCCACTTTACTTGGGTTAAAATCAAAGTGTCCATTCTCAAGTTCATCAACTTATTTATTTATAAGTTTATATTTCTCATTTTAATCCTTTTATGTCTCATAACCACAATTCCAAATTTATTCCAAATTTCTATATATATATATATATATATATATATATATATATATCTGAATTCTTAAAGATACAAATTTTCTTTCACGTAACTTCTTGCACAAATTTAAATCTACGTTTCCAGATTATAAGTATAACATTTAATAGCTCATGGGTATAATTTATTACACAATGACCCACAATTATAAAGTCATTTTACTTCCAACTTAACTCAAATCAATTTAATTCCAATCCCCAATTTTATTTAACTAATCCCAAGTTAAATTCAAATGCTAGTCACTTCAATATCTTCATTCACTTCCATTTACCCAAATTAAATTTAAATTTCAGGATTAACATTTTCATTTTTCCTTTCTCACTTAGATCAACTTTACTTCAAGGTTATTTTTGATTTATTTCAATTTTACATTTTAATTTAAATAGGATTCCCAGAATTCAATTACCCGATTTAATTTCGAAACCGATTTGAAATATAAATCAACACATTCCCATTTGATATTCAAATCAAATCCCAAATTCCAAAACAACTGTTATACCCAACAAGTCCAAACAATACCATAACCAAGTACTAAGGAAGCAATCCATTACTTTAGAAACTCGAAAATGAATTCTAATGATGTGGCCAGCATCATCGGGATTATTTTCCAGCGACTGAAGTGAGTTCAGTGCTCCCTTACTTTCCCACATTCATTTCAAAACAGTTTCCATTCAAAAATACTTCCCAAAATAATATTCCATTATTGCCTTCAAACACCTTAGCAAACATTTCAATCTTTCCCAAGATTTTAAATTTCCAAATTTTGTTTCCAATACATATAAAATCCTTTTCAAAATCCCCGGAATTTAAATGCTGGTTTAATTCAAATTTAATTATTCTTCTTTTGCATAATTCATACTTATAGAATTTATTTGGTTATAACCATTTCAAATTTTAGATTCTTATTTAATTATAGTATTAACAACCAATCAACCAAATATATATATAATAAATTTCAAAAAAATATTTCTTTTATATCAAAATATAATTTCGGGTAAAATTATTTCATTTACCCCCTTATAAAAACAATACTATGTTGGTTTATCTTGTTTAAGAGTTTAGAAACCCCTATCGATACGGTTGTACTTCCCGCACCGACCAGAATTCATAAACACTCAACTGATAAGTCAACACAGTATAAAAACAATTTTATATCCACTATCAAGTATGCTATCATATTTATTAATGCACTTAACTCATTATAGAGTACTATTGACTCTATATCTAATGAGTAATTTCCCCCACCAAAGCCTAGGTTGTTGCCAACCTAAGCTCTGATACCAAGTGTAACAGACCACAAATCCGTACCCCTTGAGTCAACACTATTCTATCTCTGTCAACTCAAGTGGCACAGAAATATGAACCATTTGGGTTTAAGAAGAAGAGATAGCTGAGGAAGAAGCTAAACAATCTCAGACTCTCACAGTCGCAGTGGAATAAAATATAATAGTAAATATAGAACTTTACACAAAATGAAATCTATAACTGTTTATACATCATATCACCAGAGTATCTCATACACACAATATTTATCAGTCAGAAAAATCCATACAATCACAGCAGCGGAATATATATATATGTATAGATAATACATCACGGACTCTAGTTCCTCTCCTGCTTCATAGCATCATGTCCTGAACATATAATACTCGTTCTGACCCGTGCATTATAATGAAATAACACCCGAGTCAGTCTGGAATACCAGCTGATAATAATGCATCCAAATTGATTATTAAAGTTTAAAAATCCTTTTGAAAACAAAAGCATCTCGTAAGACCACGCCACAAATAAACATGTCGGGTTTTTACCTTACGATAGCTAAATCACTTTTTATAGAAATCCTCTGATATTATAATAGGGTCTATATACAAATACTTATAAAATAGCCGAAATAGTTACATCTATTAAATTCCAGCTACTAGCCACAAAAGTGGGTAATACAAACAAAAACTCGTACAAGCCTCGTAGGGAGAATGGATTTCTAACAATGATTAGGCACTGGTGTACCACCTGTCATAGTACGGGGCCTAGATCACCGTACCGAGGACCACGCCCGATCCCCTGCAACACAAGGCCGGACCCATCCCTTACTGGACAGTTTCGAATAAGATCACCCGCGGTTGGGATCAGTAACCGCCCACTAAGCCGAAATAAAAAGGGGCATCTAGACAGGGATGACCTTACTCTCAAGTGGGGATACCCATGAAGCCTTGCTGCATATCCCCTGATTTTCAGTCATTCCCATTTGATGAGGCTTGAGGCTAAGCGTTACCTTTTACAACGTTTCACTTAGAATGCCCATCGCCCACCTAACGATGTCTCGAAAGCATTCATCCATACAAGTCCGTCCCGGGTTCGAACGGAACCGAAGGCACTACTCCTACTACATCCATTTTGGAAATATCCTCAGGATTAGTAGCGACTAGCCCTTGCATTTCAGTGCTCCATCTTCGACTCCGAACACGATTTTCGCACGAAAACGTACAAACCGGATCGAAGTGGTTTTCGAGAAATAAATCTCGATCCCGGTCTCTTCGAAACGATCAACGCATTTGTCCAATATTGATAGTCGGTGATTTAACTATCAATTAACATTCACAAACATCCATCACACAATAAATAATTTCCACATTATTTATTTGCGTCAAATATATTTACAAGATATATTTCAAATTTCAAAACTCGTTTGAAAACAATTTCCCAAAGTTCTTCCTTTACAAGGTAAGTCCTTTACCATTTATTCCCATTGGAAATAACCAAGTTCAAAACATTTAGATTTAAAACCAATTTAAAAACACTTTATTCTGCAATATACTTTAAATATATAAATTTACTTCTAGTTATTACTCAAAAATATAATTTCAAATATGTAAAATAAAACTATTTATTAAACAGGAGTTTTGTTAACTAAATTTAAGAGTAGTGGTTTTAAAGGTTTAGTGCTATGTTTCAAATATCTTAAATCATCTATTCTTTAAATAAATTCATTTATCAAATAAAATACTAATAATATTCTTAAATCATTATACTATAGCTAAACTTATTACTTACCTTTAAATAAGAATTTCCTAAAAACGCTTCTTTAAAACAAATTAAACTTAACTTTTCAAACTGATTTAAATCACGAACTCAGTTTTCCCAGGGAAACATTTCCATTGAAACAACCCAAAGGATCTTTCATGTAGATCCCACCCGATCTATTCCAATTCTAATTTACATTAGATATCGTAAATTTATTTCTAAGCTTAAAAATAAACTCCTTTTGAAGTTTAAACACCCTTTTCCATTCCCGGAAATTCCATTTTCAAAGTATAGGTTTAAAACATTTTTAAATAAAACATTTGAAAATTTATTACCGGAAAATATTACTAATGAATTTCTTAACTAAACTCCAAGGGTGAAAAATGCATTTCAAAAAAATATTGATTTACATTTATAATTGTTAATTTATATTTAGAAGCTTTGTTGAAACATATTTTAAATTTTCTGGCAAACTCTATTCATTATCAAGATAACCCATCATTATTTTAACACTTTATATCCTCTTATAAAATTTCTCACCTAAATCTATACTTTACATTCATCAACTAATAATTTTCCCGCTTTATTTAAAATTCCCATTTACAAATTTCATTCTTCATCCGAACCAAATCCAAATTTTATTCCTTTAAATTCTTTATATAACAATTTCTTTCATTTCTTAAATCCCAATTAAATCCATTTATAATTAAAATTCTAGATTTATATTTATTTCAACAATATCACAGTACAATTTAATTTCAGATTTATCAATCACAACATACAAATAATTTGCATTATCAATTCTAAAAATAATCACTATATTGTGAGGAATCCCGTTGGATCCCTCCAACCTGTTTCTCCCTGCATCCACAAATATTAACACATCACATATATAAATATCAATCCAGACTGATAACAACCATTATATTCAACCAATCACACAGATATTTATTTTAATCAGCTAATATTCCAGATGTGAGTGAGATTAACTCACCTTGAGTTTCGGGGAGCGTTCGAAATTTAAATTAAACCGAACGACGTTCGATTTAACTCTAATTTCTACTTGCCCGGAATGTTTCTCGAACTGCACCATTGCATAGTACGCATCTTTGCGATTCCGGCGCCGCAAATTTCGTCAAAATCTGATACAGTATGCATTTGATATTCGATTTTAAAGTTTAAATTGAATTTAAAACATATTTCTTTTATTTAATTTTATTTTACCATAAACAACATCAGGGCCTCATGCTTACAGAAGGAAATCACGGCCACAGATCCCTTTAATCCTCTCATACGTGACTCTCCAGGTTCGAACAACCCATCTTCGTCACTTAGGGCTAGAGGCCGCACCACCTACGGTTGCTTAGAGGACGGTCAACACCTTCTTCTCGCTCGCCACCCTCAGCTCCACCCTCGGCCAGAAGATCTCCAAGCTCGGCCCCCTCTCCATCGCACACGTCAAGCACGAACGCGCGGCCTTCCCAATGTGATTTCTCCCATCTCGTCACTCCAAACACGATCACTGCCGCACAACTCGTAGAGCTCGGGGAGCTCTTCGTCTTTGTAGTTGAACGAATCTCCTAAAATTCGACGGATTGTGGTAGATCTAAGGTGGAAGGCGAACGAATTTCGGCCATGAAATAAAATAGAGGTGGCTTTGAAGGCAATTAGGGTTTCATCCCCTAATTATATATATATATATAAACCCTTAATTATATTATTTTAATATTAAAATCAGTTTTAATGAACATTTGCAAACGAACTCCAAAACACACATGCCAACAGGCGTTCCTAAGGTTTTTCCGCGTTCCGGACACAATGGAACATGTTTCGTAAGCTAATTCGGTCATACGTGCGAGTTACGGAATTAAACGATCAATTTAAAATTAAATCGATTAAAACAATTTCAATGCGTTTCGATCTGCCACGGTCAAACGACAATTCCAATTGCTACGAAAATTGAAATCCGATAATAACTAACTATAACGGATTCAATGGAACTGGTTTCGTCGAATTCCAAGATTGTGCTCCGGAAGGCTATTTTAACTCGTCTATTAAATCGAGTGATTTTCAAAATTGTCGAAAACACTTAAAATTTTACTTTTAAAATTTTACTAACTTAATAATAAATCATATAAAATTTATAATCACATTAAAAGTCATTCTGGCTCATTTCGAACCCAAAATCTGATTAAATTGCATTTTTATAATATTAAATCCATTATTAAATTAATATAAAATTCCAAATAATAACTTATTAATTTTTAAATTCATATAAAAATCCAGTAACACCTTTAATCACCAAATAAACTTAAAATAAATTTTAGAACTCATTCCATATCTATTTACCTCCATATTCACAATTTAATCCGATTCAATATTTAATTATTATTATTTAAATTCCAATTGGATTACCATATTTGGAACTATACGTAAACTTATTAATTCCTCCCAATTCTTTTTATTTTAAAGCCAATTCAAAATCTACATTGAACATTTAAAATGAATTAAATGTTCAAAATTCAATGTCCAAAATTCCGGGATGTTACACCTACCGTGCGCTTCCCTATCCTATATAAATTTACCCAGGGGTATTGTAACGGACCGGGTTTTCGTTCTTCGAAAATTCAACATCGATACTCACTTTATCGACTGCCGAGAAATCGAAGGCCGGAAACACGGAATGTTATGGGTTTTAACAAAAATTTTAAGAAAAGAAAAAGAGAGAAGTAGAAGAAGATAACAGAAAATAGAGAGAGAGGAAGATAGAAAAATAGAAAATTTGATAATAGAAGATAGAAGAATTTTTTTTTTTAAAATAGAACGGGACAGAAAGGAACAACAACAGAATCTCACCATTCGCAGCGGAACAACATATAATAATAAATGAATAATCTTTAAACAAAGAACTATATCAGTTATTACATTACATCACATTTTATTACATCATATCATCACATCAGAGTGTACAACAACATACAACAACAAACAATACAGCGGAAAAAGAAATACTATATAAACTAGTAATACGCCATGCCATCCAGCTTGCCTCCAGCAACTCCAGAATATCCAGAATATCCTGATAAACCTAACTCTTAACTGCCCGTGTGGAAATTGGTGGGCACCCAGAGTTTAGGAAGGAAAACAATAAACTCCGAGTCAGTCATGTGACTGGTGTGAGAACTCAAAACAGTTTATTTAACTTTAAAATCAAAATAGAGGAATATTTTTAAATTCAATTCGCAATGCTTTTAAAAATGAGACTACCATAAGGCCTCCCGCACACACACACATGCAAACGCAGAATCGGAGGAGATTTCTCCTTATGATAGTCAAAGATGCTTGATACGCATTTAAAATAATATTTGATATTATTATTAGTGCATAGTGTAATAACAAATCATTTCAAAAATAAAGATATAAATCTTAGCCAACATACGACCATTATCGTATGCCTACTATAGCTACTATCCAAACAGTGGTGACCACCATAAGTGAATAGCAGGTTCTACAACTAATACCGTACAAGTTTCGTATTGGGAATTGGATTTCCAACAAATGGTCAGGCCAAGGAACTTCCCATTGCCACATGAGAATGCCTCTGGATGGACATCCCCGAGAACCAAACCGGATCTCTACCAACACAAGGCCGGGTTACCCCTAACTGAGTAACAACTGACCGAATATGCCATCCCCCGGTCCTTTGGGACCTTTATCAACCGAGCGCTCGTAATCAATTCACACAATCATAAAGTGTTTTCAACATGAGTAAGTATCTGGGCTCCATACCATGATACCACCCTTTTCCAGAAGGAAATGGACACATCCTAAAGGGTGCTACCCCTCATAACCTTGCTGCTTCTTTCCTGTTTTGACCATTCACGGGGTGTGAGGCTCGACGAATTCACGTCCACAAAAACATACTTTATACAAAAGCCATGCTTTGGGTCAACAAATGATCAACACAATGATCACAAGGATAGACGATCAAATAAACGATCCTATCACAAATAATCAACACAATGATCATTTCAGCATCACTCAGCATGTCACATTACCAAATTGGGAATATATCGCTGATAACATTCAACTACATAACCTCTGAGCTCGTACGTCTCAGAGAAGGGTGTTAAGCTAAAAGAATAAATTCTTCGCCACCAACAGAAATATATTTGAAAGAAATCGGCTTTATATCTCAACTTGTAATGTCAGACATACAATCCATACAAGTCTGTTCCGGGCTCGAACAAAACCGAAGGCACTTCTTACGAAGCCCTTGCAATACGGGTATTCACAATCCCGATCGAATTTCCCATCACTTAGGAGATCTCTATACCAGGAGCTACCCAGTGCAGAGACAATCGATAGGTCATCCTATCGCTTTCACAAATACTCGGTCTTCAACACCGATCTTCAAATGCAATTCATAACGACGTATCACATATTCGGAATGGGTTATACGACCCCATGGTCCTTTCCCGGTTAACCCGAATAGTGAGCGCTTATTCAAAAATAAGTGTGCATTCAAATTCAATCAATTCACATCAAATACCCATTCAAAGGGAAATACTGATAGTCGGTTATTGAACTATCACTGGATATGCACACATCACCAGATTCCAAAAAAATTTCCAAATTATTTATTTTCCAAAATATCTTTACAAGATATATATAATTTCAACACTTCAAAAATAAATCAATATTTATTTTTAACAAGTTCCACTTTCACATATAAATTCCATAATGAATTTATATTTCAAAATATCATGCATATACAATTTCAACTATCCATTTCAATTTATCTTCAAAAGATAAATTCTAAATATTCACTTCATATTGGAAAACATTTCCATACTTATTAAAAATAAGTAATCGACAAATCTTTTTATTTTCAACCTTTGAAAATATTCAATATACTTAAATCGAATTAAGTATATATTTCATTCTTTAAGGGAAATCATTCTCTTAAACATTTTTATTTGGGCCAAAACGAATGTTGCGTAAAACATCGTTACAACAACCCAAAATCACTAGTATAGGGATTCGAAATTAAAATAGATATATAAATCCCAATATTATTCTAAACATTTCCTTTCGGAAATCATTTACTATAACAACAGTGTTATAGTCCACCATTTCCTTTTATTTCACGAAACATCTATTTCAACAATGAATGTTGAAATCTATGGTTTCGAATCTCAACACCTTTTAAAACATCGTTAGATCGTTTTAATTCTATTTAAAATATCACATTCAAAACATTTCTTTAACGTCTTATTCACTATTCAAAAACGTGAATATACTATGTTCACAAATTCCATTATTTCTATTCTTTTTAACTTAAAGGATTATTCACTGTTTACAACGTGAATATAACTCCATTAATAGGTTATAACAATTAACTTATCAAAATAAGTCGTTTGTGAATTTATAAAACAACGTTTATAAATTCCATTTTATTTATTTTATAACAACTTCCTTTTATAAATTCCTTTATTAACCTATTCCAGTTTATAACTTAATCATAAACTAAAAGTTCATATTATAAGTTAAATCCTTATAAAACGATTATTTTATAAAATCGTTCTTTAAACTTCATAATTATAAATCTTATAACTTATAAGATTCATTTATTTAACCAAATCTATTCTTCAATTAACTTCACAAATTTATAAATCTTACTATTTATAAATTTCATTTATAACTTCACAGTTTATAATTCTATAAATTTCATTCATTTATGAAATTCATTTTCACTACATTCCAACACTTATAAAAACTCGTTTTATAATGTCTACATTTCAATTTATAAATATCCATTTATAAATCTCTTAATATAAATCAGTTTATATTATTATTCTGAAACGTCTTTAATTCCCTTTATAATTTCACCATTTTGATTTATAAAATAATCAAATTTTATAAATCCTATATTTAAACTTTTGATAATAAATTCAAAAATCCAGTTTAAACTATTTTATAAAGTCATTAATTCCTATTTCTCAAAAATCAGCTTTTAACCGTATTTCTCAAAAATTATAATTTTTATAACTTTAAGAATTATAACGTTCATTTATTTAAAATGGATCAATTCCAAAATATTTTATCTTTTCAAAAATTACTTTAAAAACATTTTTAAAATACCAGAAATTTGGTCCAATGATGCTACACACCAAATAGTCAATCACGACTAACAACGATATCATATATCGATATGATAATCCATCAAATATCAAAATATCTGAAATCAAATAAAAACTGTTGAGGAATCCAGTTGGATCCCTCCAACCTGTTTTCCTGCATCCAAAAACATTAGCACAATACCAATTTCGCTCCAGTACGAAATTATCGCGGTATATGTTCTTAATAAATATTATCCGCTTAATAACGGCGTAATAGGGTCTCATCCGCTAAACAAAAAAAAATGCGGGAAATCAACAACTGCAATATATACATATGCCAATATATATATATTGATATTATATATAATACCAATTTCACTGTTTATGAAATTTTCGCGGTATATGTTTTTAATAAATAACATCCGCTTACTAACGGCGTATAATGTCTATTTTAACAATCAATAATTTACAGTCATCATTCAAACATGCATTCAAATATTTTAAATCTAACTATTTAAAATAAAATCGAAACCTATTCGATTGAGTGAGAAGTTCTCACCTTGATTTTAAATTCCGTTTTAGCTTTTATTTCGAATAAAATTAAACGCGCGTTTAATTTTACCCGAAATTCTCACTAACTCCAAACGACTCCAAACCAACTCCATCGCGTAGTGCTCGTCCATACGATTCCAACGCAACTGATTTCGCGCAGTTTCGACCTCGTATGAAAAAGTTATGTATTTTTGAAGTTTGCACATGATTTATACTATATAATTTACAACTTAATTAATAAATTTATAACCTATACAAGCCTTGGCCGTTAGATCCTATACCCATGCATCCTAGCCCTTGAACGCAACTTCCCCCTCCCTCTCTTCTTCACGCAACCTACAGGTTTGAGGCCGAACTCCTCAACCCATCATGCTAAATTAGGTTTTAATAATATTCCTCCTATGCTCGATGAAAACTCGATCGGGGAACTCCGTTGCGAAGCCCATCTCCTCCACCAGGTTCGGCCCCCACCCTATGAAGCTCGGCCATGTCTATAGCCTAGGGTTGCGTGCGTGACCTGATGAGAACGGCCCTCCCTTGCTCCTCCATCGTCGCTCCGTTTCCGATCATCACCGTATGGAATCGAAGCTCTCTTCATGCTCTTCGACTTCCGTGTTGAACACTTCGGCTAATTGTCGATGGATTGTGAGTGATTGAGGGAGGAAGTGGAGTAGTTTCTGGCCATCCATCATAAAGTGGCGGCTGGCTATTATAAATTAGGGTTTAGAATGATATTTTTATCAAATTATGAAGGCAAGGGGTCTATTTATAAGGAACGAGCGACACTATTCATCCCGGAAATTCCGAACTCCGATTTAGGCGCCGTAACCAGTGTTTCTAAGGTTTACCCCGCGTTCCGGACACAATGGAACAGGTTTCGGAAGCTAATTCGGAAGTATGTGCGAGTTATGGCTGTAAACGCTCAATTTAAATTAAACCGATTTAAGTCGATTTCTAGGCGTTTTAATTTGTACCGGACAAACGGTAAATCCAATTGACTTGAAATTTGAAACCTTACAATAATATCACATTACGGATCCGATGAAACTGGTTTCGTCGAAATCCGAGACTTTTTGAAAAATGGCTAATTTGGCTCGCCAAATTTAAATTAAAAATAAATCGATGCGTTTCGAGCTGCCACGATCAAACGATAGCTCCGATTGACACGAAAATTGAAATCCGGTAATAACTAACTATTACGGATCCAATGGAACTGGTTTCGTTCAATTCTGAGACTGTTCAAAAATTGACTATTTTACAGTCGATTATTAAATATTAAAATATTCAATTTTCACAAATTAACTTTAAATTCGATTTTAAAAGTTCTAAAATATCATTCTAACTCCAACATGATAAAATAAAATTTTACAAATCATTTTCAATCATATTTAACTATATTTTCAATTATTTCCATAATTTCACATATTAAATTATCGATTTAATTATTCAATTAAATCCAAAAATTCAAATAAAAATTTATTTGACTTATAAATTCACTTATTAATATTTAAAATTAATTAAATATTCAAATTTTAATTAATAAAAATTCTGGGTCGTTACAATCTTCCCCACTTAAAAGAATTTCGTCCTCGAAATTACAAGTAAGAAAGGTTACAGAATCTATTAATTTTCCAAAATCCATAATTAAACTTCTTACAATACTTTACTAAGTTTTCAAATCATACTTAGTTATCTTTTCAAAAACAATTACAATTGTTTAACTTTCAACTTCAAAATCAAAGTTATAGTTTTCAAAATTTTCCAATTTTCTCAAATTTTTTTCTAACGCCTTAAATTTTCGGAAAAATTCGCCATAGTCTCCTTTGCGCGGCTCGATCCGAAAAAAAAATGACAGTATATATATCACAAATATACATCTCATCAAGTAATGAGGCATCCCGAAGGGAAAAAGTATAAAAGTACGATATTTAATCCGAGATATGTACCTTATATTTTATTAGCAAGCATATACGGCTAATATAGCGCTAAAGCGAACTCCAAATGCGAAGCGAACGCGATCCGCACCTACTAAACACTCAACAAACAACATGAGAATCATGCATATAGATAATAATCTCCATGTACAACATATAACATCATAATATCTATATATGCTAACATAGTAATGCAGTAAAACAACAAATGCAAACATCAACCATCTATTAAATCTATATTCATTCATATTCTCATTAATATTCAATGAAAGGGTTTTCAATTCAAATCACATTTGATTTATTTACATTGGATTTTATCAACATTCATTCTCAATTTTAATTAGTTTGCATTCACTAATTAAATCCAATTCACTTTCAATTCTATTCAAATTTATTTACTTCTAATTTGAATTCAATTTCATAGCTTTCAATTTCATTAACACTTAATGAATTACATACAATCAATCAACAATCAACTAACAATCATATAACATTAGAATTTAATGAATTAACACTTACATTCATTATTCCATATCAGCTTAATTTACATTCATTTGATTATCATCCAATCCAATTTCTAAAGTTGAATTTTATTTATATAACTTAAGTTCACATTTATCATTTAACTTTATTTTCACTTCTTATATATATAAGTTTATTCACAATTGTAATTCACTTTAATTATAATTCAACTTATAATTCTTTTACTTATACAATTATTCTTTTATTTAGATTATTCAAACAACCTAACAATCAACTTACATACACTTTAATAATTCTGAAAAATTATTCCTTCATATATAAAATATACTTAAGGTAAAATCATTTCATTTACCCAATTTAAAATCAATATCGTGCCGAATTGTTCTATTCAAGTGTTTAGAAACCCCTTCGGCTCAGTTTCGAGGCTGTGCTGACGAAAGTTCATATACCACTCAACAAACCAATCATCACAATATAAAACAATTTTTATATTCACTAACAAATACGCACTCATAGCTATTATTACACTCAAACTCAATCTAGAGTACTGCTGACTCTATCTCTAATGAGTAATACCCAACAGAACCATGGTTGTCGCTTAACCATCAGCTCTGATACCAAATGTAACGGACCGGGTTTTCGTTCTTCGAAAATTCAACATCGATACTCACTTTATCGACTGCCGAGAAATCGAAGGCCGGAAACACGGAATGTTATGGGTTTTAACAAAAATTTTAAGAAAAGAAAAAGAGAGAAGTAGAAGAAGATAACAGAAAATAGAGAGAGAGGAAGATAGAAAAATAGAAAATTTGATAATAGAAGATAGAAGAATTTTTTTTTTTTTAAAATAGAACGGGACAGAAAGGAACAACAACAGAATCTCACCATTCGCAGCGGAACAACATATAATAATAAATGAATAATCTTTAAACAAAGAACTATATCAGTTATTACATTACATCACATTTTATTACATCATATCATCACATCAGAGTGTACAACAACATACAACAACAAACAATACAGCGGAAAAAGAAATACTATATAAACTAGTAATACGCCATGCCATCCAGCTTGCCTCCAGCAACTCCAGAATATCCAGAATATCCTGATAAACCTAACTCTTAACTGCCCGTGTGGAAATTGGTGGGCACCCAGAGTTTAGGAAGGAAAACAATAAACTCCGAGTCAGTCATGTGACTGGTGTGAGAACTCAAAACAGTTTATTTAACTTTAAAATCAAAATAGAGGAATATTTTTAAATTCAATTCGCAATGCTTTTAAAAATGAGACTACCATAAGGCCTCCCGCACACACACACATGCAAACGCAGAATCGGAGGAGATTTCTCCTTATGATAGTCAAAGATGCTTGATACGCATTTAAAATAATATTTGATATTATTATTAGTGCATAGTGTAATAACAAATCATTTCAAAAATAAAGATATAAATCTTAGCCAACATACGACCATTATCGTATGCCTACTATAGCTACTATCCAAACAGTGGTGACCACCATAAGTGAATAGCAGGTTCTACAACTAATACCGTACAAGTTTCGTATTGGGAATTGGATTTCCAACAAATGGTCAGGCCAAGGAACTTCCCATTGCCACATGAGAATGCCTCTGGATGGACATCCCCGAGAACCAAACCGGATCTCTACCAACACAAGGCCGGGTTACCCCTAACTGAGTAACAACTGACCGAATATGCCATCCCCCGGTCCTTTGGGACCTTTATCAACCGAGCGCTCGTAATCAATTCACACAATCATAAAGTGTTTTCAACATGAGTAAGTATCTGGGCTCCATACCATGATACCACCCTTTTCCAGAAGGAAATGGACACATCCTAAAGGGTGCTACCCCTCATAACCTTGCTGCTTCTTTCCTGTTTTGACCATTCACGGGGTGTGAGGCTCGACGAATTCACGTCCACAAAAACATACTTTATACAAAAGCCATGCTTTGGGTCAACAAATGATCAACACAATGATCACAAGGATAGACGATCAAATAAACGATCCTATCACAAATAATCAACACAATGATCATTTCAGCATCACTCAGCATGTCACATTACCAAATTGGGAATATATCGCTGATAACATTCAACTACATAACCTCTGAGCTCGTACGTCTCAGAGAAGGGTGTTAAGCTAAAAGAATAAATTCTTCGCCACCAACAGAAATATATTTGAAAGAAATCGGCTTTATATCTCAACTTGTAATGTCAGACATACAATCCATACAAGTCTGTTCCGGGCTCGAACAAAACCGAAGGCACTTCTTACGAAGCCCTTGCAATACGGGTATTCACAATCCCGATCGAATTTCCCATCACTTAGGAGATCTCTATACCAGGAGCTACCCAGTGCAGAGACAATCGATAGGTCATCCTATCGCTTTCACAAATACTCGGTCTTCAACACCGATCTTCAAATGCAATTCATAACGACGTATCACATATTCGGAATGGGTTATACGACCCCATGGTCCTTTCCCGGTTAACCCGAATAGTGAGCGCTTATTCAAAAATAAGTGTGCATTCAAATTCAATCAATTCACATCAAATACCCATTCAAAGGGAAATACTGATAGTCGGTTATTGAACTATCACTGGATATGCACACATCACCAGATTCCAAAAAAATTTCCAAATTATTTATTTTCCAAAATATCTTTACAAGATATATATAATTTCAACACTTCAAAAATAAATCAATATTTATTTTTAACAAGTTCCACTTTCACATATAAATTCCATAATGAATTTATATTTCAAAATATCATGCATATACAATTTCAACTATCCATTTCAATTTATCTTCAAAAGATAAATTCTAAATATTCACTTCATATTGGAAAACATTTCCATACTTATTAAAAATAAGTAATCGACAAATCTTTTTATTTTCAACCTTTGAAAATATTCAATATACTTAAATCGAATTAAGTATATATTTCATTCTTTAAGGGAAATCATTCTCTTAAACATTTTTATTTGGGCCAAAACGAATGTTGCGTAAAACATCGTTACAACAACCCAAAATCACTAGTATAGGGATTCGAAATTAAAATAGATATATAAATCCCAATATTATTCTAAACATTTCCTTTCGGAAATCATTTACTATAACAACAGTGTTATAGTCCATCATTTCCTTTTATTTCACGAAACATCTATTTCAACAATGAATGTTGAAATCTATGGTTTCGAATCTCAACACCTTTTAAAACATCGTTAGATCGTTTTAATTCTATTTAAAATATCACATTCAAAACATTTCTTTAACGTCTTATTCACTATTCAAAAACGTGAATATACTATGTTCACAAATTCCATTATTTCTATTCTTTTTAACTTAAAGGATTATTCACTGTTTACAACGTGAATATAACTCCATTAATAGGTTATAACAATTAACTTATCAAAATAAGTCGTTTGTGAATTTATAAAACAACGTTTATAAATTCCATTTTATTTATTTTATAACAACTTCCTTTTATAAATTCCTTTATTAACCTATTCCAGTTTATAACTTAATCATAAACTAAAAGTTCATATTATAAGTTAAATCCTTATAAAACGATTATTTTATAAAATCGTTCTTTAAACTTCATAATTATAAATCTTATAACTTATAAGATTCATTTATTTAACCAAATCTATTCTTCAATTAACTTCACAAATTTATAAATCTTACTATTTATAAATTTCATTTATAACTTCACAGTTTATAATTCTATAAATTTCATTCATTTATGAAATTCATTTTCACTACATTCCAACACTTATAAAAACTCGTTTTATAATGTCTACATTTCAATTTATAAATATCCATTTATAAATCTCTTAATATAAATCAGTTTATATTATTATTCTGAAACGTCTTTAATTCCCTTTATAATTTCACCATTTTGATTTATAAAATAATCAAATTTTATAAATCCTATATTTAAACTTTTGATAATAAATTCAAAAATCCAGTTTAAACTATTTTATAAAGTCATTAATTCCTATTTCTCAAAAATCAGCTTTTAACCGTATTTCTCAAAAATTATAATTTTTATAACTTTAAGAATTATAACGTTCATTTATTTAAAATGGATCAATTCCAAAATATTTTATCTTTTCAAAAATTACTTTAAAAACATTTTTAAAATACCAGAAATTTGGTCCAATGATGCTACACACCAAATAGTCAATCACGACTAACAACGATATCATATATCGATATGATAATCCATCAAATATCAAAATATCTGAAATCAAATAAAAACTGTTGAGGAATCCAGTTGGATCCCTCCAACCTGTTTTCCTGCATCCAAAAACATTAGCACAATACCAATTTCGCTCCAGTACGAAATTATCGCGGTATATGTTCTTAATAAATATTATCCGCTTAATAACGGCGTAATAGGGTCTCATCCGCTAAACAAAAAAAATGCGGGAAATCAACAACTGCAATATATACATATGCCAATATATATATATTGATATTATATATAATACCAATTTCACTGTTTATGAAATTTTCGCGGTATATGTTTTTAATAAATAACATCCGCTTACTAACGGCGTATAATGTCTATTTTAACAATCAATAATTTACAGTCATCATTCAAACATGCATTCAAATATTTTAAATCTAACTATTTAAAATAAAATCGAAACCTATTCGATTGAGTGAGAAGTTCTCACCTTGATTTTAAATTCCGTTTTAGCTTTTATTTCGAATAAAATTAAACGCGCGTTTAATTTTACCCGAAATTCTCACTAACTCCAAACGACTCCAAACCAACTCCATCGCGTAGTGCTCGTCCATACGATTCCAACGCAACTGATTTCGCGCAGTTTCGACCTCGTATGAAAAAGTTATGTATTTTTGAAGTTTGCACATGATTTATACTATATAATTTACAACTTAATTAATAAATTTATAACCTATACAAGCCTTGGCCGTTAGATCCTATACCCATGCATCCTAGCCCTTGAACGCAACTTCCCCCTCCCTCTCTTCTTCACGCAACCTACAGGTTTGAGGCCGAACTCCTCAACCCATCATGCTAAATTAGGTTTTAATAATATTCCTCCTATGCTCGATGAAAACTCGATCGGGGAACTCCGTTGCGAAGCCCATCTCCTCCACCAGGTTCGGCCCCCACCCTATGAAGCTCGGCCATGTCTATAGCCTAGGGTTGCGTGCGTGACCTGATGAGAACGGCCCTCCCTTGCTCCTCCATCGTCGCTCCGTTTCCGATCATCACCGTATGGAATCGAAGCTCTCTTCATGCTCTTCGACTTCCGTGTTGAACACTTCGGCTAATTGTCGATGGATTGTGAGTGATTGAGGGAGGAAGTGGAGTAGTTTCTGGCCATCCATCATAAAGTGGCGGCTGGCTATTATAAATTAGGGTTTAGAATGATATTTTTATCAAATTATGAAGGCAAGGGGTCTATTTATAAGGAACGAGCGACACTATTCATCCCGGAAATTCCGAACTCCGATTTAGGCGCCGTAACCAGCGTTTCTAAGGTTTACCCCGCGTTCCGGACACAATGGAACAGGTTTCGGAAGCTAATTCGGAAGTATGTGCGAGTTATGGCTGTAAACGCTCAATTTAAATTAAACCGATTTAAGTCGATTTCTAGGCGTTTTAATTTGTACCGGACAAACGGTAAATCCAATTGACTTGAAATTTGAAACCTTACAATAATATCACATTACGGATCCGATGAAACTGGTTTCGTCGAAATCCGAGACTTTTTGAAAAATGGCTAATTTGGCTCGCCAAATTTAAATTAAAAATAAATCGATGCGTTTCGAGCTGCCACGATCAAACGATAGCTCCGATTGACACGAAAATTGAAATCCGGTAATAACTAACTATTACGGATCCAATGGAACTGGTTTCGTTCAATTCTGAGACTGTTCAAAAATTGACTATTTTACAGTCGATTATTAAATATTAAAATATTCAATTTTCACAAATTAACTTTAAATTCGATTTTAAAAGTTCTAAAATATCATTCTAACTCCAACATGATAAAATAAAATTTTACAAATCATTTTCAATCATATTTAACTATATTTTCAATTATTTCCATAATTTCACATATTAAATTATCGATTTAATTATTCAATTAAATCCAAAAATTCAAATAAAAATTTATTTGACTTATAAATTCACTTATTAATATTTAAAATTAATTAAATATTCAAATTTTAATTAATAAAAATTCTGGGTCGTTACAGGTATGGGGGCTTGGATCAGCGGACGACTTTACTTACCCTCCTCTGGAGTTTACCGGCCTGCCGGGTTCTCCTGTGCTTTCAAAAAAAAGTAATTTCATTATATTAATTTTACTCCAGTTCAAATAATAATATTTATTTAAATAAACATAAATGAAAAGCTATAATAACAATATTATCTAATAAAATACAATAATCGTTCATTTGTGTTTCGCGTTATAAAAATGTAATTAGATAATCTCATTTATTAATAGTGCTGCGATAAATAATAGTTCATTAGTATGGTCTTGTCTTGTTAAGTAATTATTCCATATTGCGTTATTTATTAACTGAAAGAGAGTAATATACATATTACTTTTATTAATGTTGAACAAATCAGGTAACAAGAATTCAATATTTTAATGTCACGATGGTATATTTCATTATTGGCAGTGATTTCATTGCAACGCACTTATATATATAATTTCATTTATATATAGAAGGTGTCAAATTAGCATAGTAATAAATAGATATTTCATACTATTGTTTCAATTTTTTCAAAAATTATTCCAAGATACCTTGTTAGTTAGAAATCAAAATTGACTAATAATATTTTTTTAATTATAGTATCTTCAAACATAGTTGGAAAGTACTATGTGGTCAACATTACGATGCTTATAAATTGTGTAAGCTTAACTCAAAACCTCAACTTTCTTATTGCTTCATGATATTTACTCTTGAAGATTAATTCAACAAAGGGGATATGGTGAGAAGTACTACTAACTGTCAGGGCCTTTCTATACAATCCTACACTAGCTATGTTTTATTAGCAAAATGCCATCTATATTGCAGGATTTTATTACTAGCATGATAATGCTCTTTTGTTTGAGAAGTGTAATATTTGGTGCAAATGGTGCAATTTACAATGTTGTCGACTTTGGAGCTAAAGGAGATGCTAAGTCAGATGATAGCCAACTATATATGTACACTTAGAAGTAATATTTTTTATAATGTTTTCATATAAATTATATCCAACTATTTTTGACTGATAATAACAATTTATGTATGTTGAAGGCATTTCTAAAAGCATGGGGAGCAGCATGTGCTGATGGATACAATCCCACTTTTTTAATTCCATCCTTGAAAACATTTTTGTTAAATAAGATTTATTTTGAAGGTCCATGCAAATCAAAATTGCATTTTCAGGCAATATATTCAAACTTCTTACAAATTGTTATTAGAACACATATGATCAAAATACAATAACATACATTTGAATTGTAGCTTGCTGGAACACTAATTGCATATAATGGCGTGGTGTCGAATTCTGATCTTCATTGGATCATATTACATGGTTTAAATGGTCTTTTAATTGATGGTGGTGGAACCATTAATGGACAAGGTCAAGCATGGTGTGCCTATAAGAAAAAAGGAGTAAGTTTATCAATATTTGATTATGTCAATATATATACTTACTTCTGTTTGTATGATTAATTGCATCTGACATTTGTACTATCTACGTAGGGATGTGATAATCTCTGATTCTCCATACGTAAGTATTGGCCTCTTTTGAATTTATTACTTAACTGTTAATCAGATTGGAAACTAACGTATTGTTTATATTATTATACAGTCATTAAATATAACGAATTACCAAAACGTTATTGTAAACAGCATAAATTCTGTAGACAGTGCTGCTAAGCACTTGACTATTCACCAATGTTCTAGCGTTAGTCTGAACAGTCTGAACATAACAGCTCCTGGAGACAGTCCAAACACTGATGGAATATTGGTTTCAGAGTATTTATCATTTCTTTTAGTTCAATTGTTCGGAAAAGAAGATATGATGCTTGAGGACGAATTCTATAGAATTTTCATTTCAAAAAGTTTAATACTAAGTTTATACATAAACATAGAGATATATATCAAAGTAGTTAAAGCATTAAGGCGCAAAAATGCACAAGCCTTGAGCCTTGGGTTTTTATACAAGTATGATCTACTATTTTACTAACTACAAATTAAATTTAAAATCATATTTTATAATTCATTCGACCATTTTAAATATTTTATTAACTAAATTTTAAATTTTAAACCATATTTTATAATTTATTTAACTATTAAAAATTTTATTTAACAATTTTGTAAATTTGAATTTAGATTTTGAAAAAAAGGCGCACTCAAACTACAAAAAGTGAACAAAGTACTTTTGGGTCTTCTTTGAGCATAGGCGCATATAGACGTGCGCCTTGATAACATCGATATACACACACGTGTGTGTATATATATATATGTATGTATGTATGTATGAGGGTATATATATACACACACACACGTATACACACACACATACATGCATGCATGAATTCATGCATATACATACATACATACATACATACATACATACATACATACATATATATATATATATATATATATATATATATATGCATATGCATGGCCGGTTTCATGGGTAGTTGAGCAAGGCTGTCCAATAGGGCAACCCACCATGGTGGGACAACCAATCTCCACCAGTAGCGATGACTACAAAAAACTATAAATTAAATAACATGCTACATGTTTAGTTATAAATTGCTTCTTAGGTTGGACGGTGGTGTGTTTTGAAATATAGGAGTAAAACCCTAGGTTTGAATCTGGTAGATTAGCAACAATAATATTATCTTGTATTTCACCATTACCTTTTTCCTTTACTTCGTAAATTTTCACATTCTTTTCCACCTTCTGATAAGGCCAACCAAAGCTATAGCACCGGCCATGCACACACATACATACATACATGCGTGTGTGTATAGTTACATTAAGTGACATAATTAAGTGTATTACACAACAATTACATACCAAATATGGTATTAAATTAAAATAGGCAAAATGTCAACTTATATGTTTTTTTTACTATTTTATTTGTCCAAAATATAAAATGCACGCACGATTATTTTTCATAGCATAATTTCAAACAATAAATATAATTTACATTTCAAATAATAGTAATAAAATGCAACAACGGATTGACGTTTTTGTTTCCACGTAGACAAAAGATACATTTGATCTATGCAAGCTCATAATTTGTTTTAATAAATAGAGATAGAATGAGTTTAAAACGTGACGGTTGCTAATTATCCTATTGGAATGTGATGATTCTAGTTATTGCTTATCAAGATGATGAGATAACTTACTATTCTTAGTATCAAATAAACACATACACACACTTCAAATAATTTATGCTTAATGAATTTTATGATTTAATGTATATAAAAACCCCACCTTATTGGTTTATCCTCTTCTTAAATTGAATTTCTGATTCTCTAGTAATAATAGACAATTGAGTTGCATTATTGCAGGTGATGATTGCATTGCCATTCTTTCTGGTACTTCCAATTTGAACGTTAGCAATATAAATTATGGCCCTGGTCATGGCATTAGGTAATCTATTTTCTCTTTATAGTGCATTTTTATATTTGACAGTTAGTAAAAGGAAAAATAAATTGGGTAACATTTATCATTGACTAGGAAAAGGATCTGTTAAACAAAATTATTGATAAAGGACAAATTACATTATATATATCATTTATCAACTGATATATCCTTAAACATTTTCTTATGTTATTTATGTAAACATTGAAGAATGTTTAATGTTAAATTTTCTAAAGTTCGAAATTTGTAGAATTTAAAAATTTTAAAAACATATTAGAAAAATGAATTATTTCGAATTTCAAAAATTCTAGGACTTTTGGAAATCAAGAACAAAACAAAAAATATTAAAAGTGAAATTGTTTTTTTACATTCATACGCTTCTTAGAACATTATTTAACTGCTTATAAAGATTATACACAAGTTGCTCGCCAACAATTTTAAAGAAAGTTCAATCTCTAAGATTTCTATAGTTCAAAGTTCATAAAATTTCAAATTTTAAAAAACACAATTAGAAAATTGAATCATTGACGCTTTCAAAAATTCTTGGACTTGTAAATCCCAAACAAAACAAAATATATTAAAAGAGAAACTGTTATTGTACATTTATACACTTCTTCAAATAAGATTAAACTGCTCATAAAAAATTATACATAGGTTGCTCACTAACACGTTTCTGTTTATGTATATTTGTTACTATAATATTTTATAAACCGTCAGCATTGGAAGCTTGGGAAAAGATGGAGAAACAGCACAAGTAGAGAATATTACGGTTCAACAGTGCCATTTTTACAATGCAATGTTTGGTGCTAGAGTTAAAACATGGCAGGTATGCTTATGTTGTTTATTTGACCAACATTAGATCTTTTTGTTTACTAATTCAGACTAAACTTACAAGTTGGAAACATCATTTTGGGAGGTTCTGGTTATGCTAGAGGCATATCTTTCCAAGATATTACTCGATTCGGTGAATCAACCTATAGTAATTGATCAGTACTACTGTAATGGAAGATATGGTTGTGGAAACTCGGTACTAATACGAACAATCAATTATTTTTGTGTTTAGTTTCTAATGAATATGCTTACATTGATTATGTTTGTTTGAATTTATGTTATAGACATCTAACTTACAAGTTGAGTATGTGGAGTTTATAGGAGCACAAGGGAGTTCAAATGCAAAAGAGGATGTTTCTGCCATTGAAATTGCATGTAGTAAAGAAAAAGGTTGTCAAGGAATTACTATGGAATATCTTTAAATTACGTCGACTATTGGATGTGATTTGAAAAGTTATTGTCTTAATGCTAGTGGAAGGAAAGGTAGTGCAGTTTATCCGGATGTTTCTTGCCTTTCTTCTTAGTTAATGTTAGCTAGAAATTAGCAAGGTCCTCCCTATGTTGTACTCCTGACTAGATTAGTAAATAAATAAATTCTGGTCAAATTGGACATTTTGTTTTCATAAGCAATGCTATTTACATTCATACACAATTAAACAAATGAAAACTGATGAAATTCTACTCTTAGAAAATTCTAATACTTATTCTTATAATGGCACTAATGCGACAAAGGTATGTTGGTTTCATTTTGAATAATTCTATCTATACACCAATAAATACTTAATATACACTGAAAAATGTAATATGTTGGTATACACCATAATGTACTTTCCATACACCATCTCTTTGACAAAATTACCCTTGTTTTCATCTTCACCATCTTCTCAGTTAATATTTAAAACTTATTTCACAAAACAAGAAATCCCTATCACTAAATTAAGGTGAAACTTTAACAAAATGAACTTTAATTTTTTGCACCAACAATATGATTTATGATTTTTTTAATATTATTTAAAAGAAAATCTTAATTCAACAAAATTGACCCTAATTTTATAAAAAAATTGAATATTTTTATATTAAAGTATTTAGTTATGGAAGTTGTATTAATTGATATTTTAGGTTTCATTGTAAAACAACTCAATAAATTCTTCATGAAAAATATAGAAATTTGATCATATCATTATTTTACTGTTTTAATTTGATGGGTCATGATAGAAAGGCTGGAATTAAGAAGGATAATTTAGTAATATATTTTCTCAACAAAATAATGGTGTATGTTGATGAAGCGTTTACCTTAGTCGAAGATTGCTGCCCTTCTTTAGGTCGTGGACGGCCTACTCAAAATCGCGAGCAAACCCTAGGTCGCGAGTGATGACCCACCGTATGTCTCCTGCCTCCAACCCTGGGTCGCTTCACCTTGAATCGCGAGCGAGCCATCGTAAGTCGCGAACGACCTTCACGCCTCCTCAGGTCGCTCCGCCTAAGTCGCTTCGCCACCATAGGTCGTGAACGACCTTTGTGTCTCAACAGGTTGCTCCATCTAGATCGCGTCTCCGGCTTAGAACGCAAACAAGCTTATACCGCGGGCTCCACTCTGAGTTGCGAAGAGCCCCAGTAGGTCGCTCAAGTTCCAGTACATCGCGAACAAACTACGTCGCGAATTACCCTAGGTCCTTGATGATTATAGGTCGCTGCCTTTTGATTTGGACCTGCTACTTTGAAGTGGATAGGTCGCAGATTGATTGTATTAGTTTGTTATGTCCTTTGATTCGTGCTTTGTATTCTTAGGTCGTACTGTGTATTTTAGGTCGTGTTGAAGTATGTAATGTTAGGTCAAGATATTTTTTAGGTCGTGTACGACATATGCTATGTTGTAGCGTGTGTGGTTGTAAACATCTATAAATACTGGGTCGAGTGCTCATTTGTAAGGTTGTTGAATTTGGAATAAAATTTGGTTTGTGCTTTGTGCCTCCATTAAAATCGGTAGTTGAGTGTTATCTCCTATCTCCACTTTCGGATATTCGAGTGCGCTCGAATCAACTATTGTTGAAGCCAATTCACGGAATCAAGTGCGCTTGATCAACGTTCGAAGAATTGAAGATCTTCTCTCACGGTATCGTGCGCGATCAACGTGTCAAAGATTGCTAAAGTCTGGTATCTTCGTGATCAACGGATTTGGGCCTTATGGTATTCTTAAATTCATCGAGTTATCATCGATTCACCGATTATTTCCGCTAATCGTGTGAGATTCTGGACGGATTCGATTTACATCGTCGAATTCGCTTCCTACGCTGCGTCAGTTTGGTATCAGAGCTAGATCGCAAGAAGTTTGTATCATTTGGAGAATTGGGTTTCGAGAATTTGTAGTTTGGAGTTCATATTTGGAATTGTTGAGAAGTTTGGTGTTCATCGTGTTCATCGTGAAGTTGCAACAAGTTGGGAGTTTCGATCCATATCATTTTAGATCAATGATCGGAAAGTGTTTGAATTTTTTTGAATTTGTTGAAGTTCAATTATGCCACTGAGACGAGCTCAACGTCCTCGCAATATTAATACTTTGTATGGAAGAGAAGAGGCCGATGAAATGGAGCAACGAATCAACGAGAGTTTCACTGAGAAGTTGAATGAAGGGATTGATCGATTAGAGAGAACGATGCTTGAAATGAATCAAAGTAGAAGAAGGGTTTCACCTGAATCGAGTCATGGGGGAAATAGAGTTTCACCACAGTCGGATTGGGAAAGAAGAGGAGATCATGATCGTAGGAATGTTGACGATCGTGAAAGGAATGTTGATGAACGAAATCGGAGAAATGTGGATTATCGTGACCAGAGGAATGTAGATCGAAGAAATGGTGGTGGTAGAGATGTTGGTGGTCATGATCAACAACGATATGCATCAGATTTTGATGAGGAGTTTGATGGTGGTAGTGTTCATAGTTGAAATTGAAGCCAAGGAAGAAATCATTCAGAGTATGATCACAAATGGCAGTCCGGAATGAAAATTGAAATTCCAGAGTTTAAGGGTGGTATGCAGGCTGAAGAATTTCTAGATTGGTTATCTAATGCTGAAGAGATCTTTGATTTCAAGGAGGTTCCGGAAGATCGTAGAGTGACGTTGATTTCTACTCGTTTGAGAGGGAGAGCAATGAAGTGGTGGCAGCAAACCAAACTTACACGAGAATGGATGGGGAAGTCGAAGATTGTTGATTGGAAGAAGATGAAGAAACTGATGAAAACTACATTTTTACCTTACAATTACCAATCACTCATGTATCAGAGTTTGCAAAATCTGAGGCAAGGGACAAAGTCTGTGAATGATTATGCAGATGAATTTTATCAACTGATTGCCAGGAATGATATCATGGAGACAGAGGAACAGTTAACTGCTAGGTTTGTTGGAGGGTTGAGAATGCAGATTCAAGATATGGTGAATATGTTTGATCCGAGATCTGTTGCAGAAGCACACCAGAAGGCGTTAGCTTGGGAGAAGCAGGGAAGACGAGGATGTGGTGTGTTTACAAATTCCAACAATCAAATGAAAGTGGCTAGTAGCAATGCGAATGTTTCCAAGGCTATTGCAAACCCGGTTGGTAGTGAAGTTGCTAAGACCAAGGTCAATAGTAGTATCAAATGCTTTAATTGTCAAGAGTTTGGCCACAAGAGCAATGAATGTCTAAAGCTGAAGAAGCGGGCAATGATTGCTGAGATTGAAAATGAGGTTGTTGGTGAAGGTTATTCTAGTCTAGTTGAGGAGGATGAACATGATATCGCATTGGGAGATGAAGGATGTAATCTAATGATGAGGAGGTCGTGTTTGACACCAAAGCAGGAGGATGATTCAAGTTGGTTGAGGAGTAATATTTTTCAATCGACGTGCACTATTCTGGGGAAGGTTTGCAAATTTGTCATCGATGCGAGAAGCTGTGATAACATTATTTCTACAGAGGCTGTGAAGAAGTTGGCGTTGAAAACAGAGAAGCATCCCAAACCTTACAAGTTAGCCTGGTTGAGGAAAGGTGGGGAAGTGAAGGTTGGTAGAAGAGCTTACGTGAATTTTTCGATTGGGAAGAAATATAAAGATGAGATTTGGTGTGATGTTGTGGATATGGATGTATGTCATCTGTTGCTGGGGAGACCGTGGCAGTATGATAGGGCTGTGCAACATGACGGTCGTACCAATAGCTACAGTTTTATGTTTAAAGACACAAAAATCACTTTAGTTCCTAAGAAGCGACAACAAGAAGAAAACAAGATGGAGGAGATTGAAGAATTAAAGACTCTGTTGACTTTGAAGGAGTTTGTTAAAGAGGTGGAGGAGGAACCTGAAGTGTTTTTGTTGATTGGACGTGAGAGTGGTGAAGTGGTGGGAGTTCCTGAAGAAGTAAAGCCAATGCTGGAAGAATTTGAAGATGTATTCCCTGAAGAGCTACCAAAAGAATTGCCATCGTTGAGAGACATACAACATCAAATTGATCTAGTGCCAGGTGCTGTTTTACCGCATAGGCCACATTATCGTATGAGTCCGAAAGAACACGAGGAGTGGAGAAGGCAAGTGGAAGAGTTGCTTGAGCAAGGGCGTGTTCAGGAGAGTCTCAGTCCATGTGCAGTACCAGCATTGTTGGTGCCTAAGAAGGATGGGACGTGGAGGATGTGTACCGATAGTCGGGCATTGAACAAGATTACTATCCGATACAGGTTTCCTATGTCTAGATTGGATGATTTGCTAGACTAGTTGAATGGAGTTATTATATTTTCTAAGATTGATCTGAAGAGCGGTTATCATCAAATCCGAATTAGACCAGGGGATGAATGGAAAACAGCGTTCAAGACACGGGAGGGGTTGTATGAATGGCTGGTTATGTCGTTTGGTCTTTCGAATGCACCTAGTACGTTCATGCGGGTGATGAATCAAATCTTTAGACCGTTTATTGGAAAGTTCGTGGTGGTGTATTTTGATGATATACTGATATATAGTGGAAGCCCAGAAGAACACTTGCATCATTTGAGAGAAGTATTGATGATACTGCGACAGGAACAATTTTATGCTGCAACGAAGAAATGTGTGTTCATGACGCATAGTGTTTTATTTTTGGGGTATGTTCTGTCGAAGGAGGGTATTCAAATGGATGAAAGCAAAGTGGAAGCTATCAAGAGTTGGCCACAACCCAAGACAATTACGGAAGTAAGGAGTTTTCATGGGTTGGTATCTTTTTATCGAAGATTCATTCCACATTTTAGTAGTGTGATGGCACCTGTAACTGATTGCCTGTAACTGATTGCATGAAAGAAAAGAAGTTTGAGTGGTCAGAGGAAGCAGGGGTTGCTTTTGAGAAGATCAAAACACTGTTGATGACATCACCAATTCTAGTATTGCCGGATTTTCAGTTGTTGTTTGAGTTACATAATGATGCTTCGAGGGTTGGGATTGGTGGAGTATTGAGTCAGAATGGAAGACCAGTTGCTTATTTCAGTGAGAAATTGTCTGGAGCCAAGTTGAGATATAGCACTTATGACGTGGAATTTTACGCGATTGTTCAAGTTGTGAAGCACTGGAGACATTATCTATTTCAGAAGGAGTTTGTTTTGTATACTGATCATGAAGCATTGAAACATTTGCAAGGGCAGGAAAAGATTGCAGCTAGGCATGCCTCGTGGATTGCATACATGCAACAGTTTACGTTCGTTGTGAAGCATAAGTCGGGAGTGACAAATTGTGTGGCAGATGCATTAAGTCGAAGGAATCATTTGTTGACAACGATGAAGGTTGAAGTGACAGGATTTGAACTATTGCCAGAGCTGTTTGAGGAGGATCCTTACTTTGCGAAGATTGTTGAGAAAATCAAGGATGGGAGTGCTGATGATTTTATGTTGGTGGATGGATTTTTATTCAAGGGAAATCAATTGTGCATACTAGATTGCAGTTTGAGAATGAAAATTGTAAAAGAGTTGCATAAAGAAGGACATGTTGGTCGAGATCGTACTTTGCAGTTGATTTCAAGGTCTTATTTTTGGCCGTCAATGAGAAAAGAAGTTGAAAAGTTTGTTCGGAGATGTCATGTTTGTCAAGTTTCGAAAGGGACAGCTACAAATGCGGGATTGTATATGCCATTACCCGTGCCTTCAGACCATGGGTTGATATCAGCATGGATTTCGTTTTGGGTTTGCCAAGAACTCAACGAGGAAATGACTCTATATATGTTGTGGTGGACCAGTTTTCGAAGATGCACATTTCATAGCCTGTAAGAAGACAGCTGATGCCGTCCGAGTCGCTCAATTATTCTTTAAAGAGGTGTATCGATTACATGGGCTACCTGAATCTATTGTTTCCGATCGGGATGCTAGATTTCTAATCCATTTTTGGTTAAGTTTGTGGAAGATGGTTGGAACGAAGCTGAATTTTAGTAGCGCCTATCATCCGCAATCTGATGGGCAAACGGAGGTGGCTAACAGATCGTTGGGGAACTTGTTGAGATGTCTCGTGAAAGATAACTTGAAGAGCTGGGATATGAAGTTATGTCAGGCAGAGTTTGCACATAATCATGCAGTCAATCGAAGTACTGGATTCAGTCCTTTTCAAGTTGTATATTCAAGCTTGCCAAAGGGGCCATTGGATTTAACGGTAGTGCCACAACCGAAAGGAGTGATTAAGCGAGCATCAGATTTCGTTGAAGAGTTGAAAGGTTGTCATAGAATCGTTCAAGGACGTTTGGAGAAGACGAATGAGAAGTATAAACGAGTTGCAGATTTAAAGCGAAGAAGTGTTGAATTTAATGAAGGAGATTTAGTATATGATGTGTTAACAAAAGATCGTTTCCCAGCTGGAACTTACAACAAATTGAAAGCACGAAAGATTGGTCCAGTAGAAATCTTGAAGAAGATCAATGATAATGCGTATCGGCTAAGGTTGCCGGAAGAGGTTCATACTTCTGATGTTTTCAATGTCAAACACTTAATTCCGTATTATGGGGAGTGATTTGTCGAAGATGACGAGAGTGTGAATTCGAGGACGAATTCCTTCCAACACGGGGAGGATGATGAAGCGTTTACCTCAGTCGAAGATCGTTGCCCTTCTTTAGGTCGTGGACGGCCTACTCAAAATCGTGAGCAAACCCTAGGTCGCTTCCCTCTAGGTCGCGAGCGACGACCCACCGTATGTCGCCTGCCTCCATCCCTGGGTCGCTTCACCTTGAATCGCGAGCGAGCTATCATAAGTCGCGAACGACCTTCACGCCTCCTCAGGTCGCTCCGCCTAAGTCGCTTCGCCACCATAGGTCGTGAACGACCTTTGTGTCTCGATAGGTTGCTCTATCTAGATTGCGTCTTCGGCTTAGAACGCGAACAAGCTTATGCCACGAGCTCCACTCTGAGTCGCGAAGAGCCCCAGTAGGTCGCTCAAGTCCCAGTAGGTCTCGAACAAACTAAGTCGCGAATTACCCTAGGTCGTTGATGATTATAGGTCGCTGCCTTTTGATTTGGAACTGCTACTATGAAGTGGATAGGTCGTAGATTGATTGTATTAGTTTGTTATGTCGTTTGATTCGTGCTTTGTATTCTTAGGTCGTACTGTGTATTTTAGGTCGTGCTGAAGTATGTAATGTTAGGTCAAGATATTTTATAGGTCGTGTACGACCTATGCTATGTTGTAGCGTGTGTGGTTGTAAACATCTATAAATACTGGGTCGAGTGCTCATTTGTAAGGTTGTTGAATTTGGAATAAAATTTGGTTTGTGCTTTGTGCCTCCATTAAAATTAGTAGTTGAGTGTTATCTCCTATCTCCACTTTCGGATATTCGAGTGCGCTCGAATCAACGATTGTTGAAGCCAATTCACGGAATCAAGTGCGCTTGATTAACGTTCAAAGAATTGAAGATCTTCTCTCACGGTATCGTGCGCGATCAACTTGTCGAAGATTGCTAAAGTCCGGTATCTTCGTGATCAACGGATTTGGGCCCTACTGTATTCTTAAATTCATCGAGTTATCATCGATTCATCGAGTTATCATCGATTCACCGATTACTTCCGCTAATCGTGTGAGATGCTGGACGGATTCGATTTACATCGTCGAATTCGCTTCCTATGCTGCGTCATATGTTAAGTTATTTTTTATGTTTGAATGGAATTTTTCTTTTTTGTTTTTCATTTTCAATATTTATTACAAATAATGAGAAAAACGGACGATGTTTAAGGGACGATGGAGTGGACGGTAGGATGACGAAATAGGTGGAGGAACGGTAGAGGGATGGATCATTTTCTACGCTTTTAGTACTCAAAACACAACAAATAAATTTGTTTTTCATTTTTGTATGTTAACACAATTTTCAAATTGTTTTTTTTTTCAAAAATACATGGATCATACAATTTTTTATTTAGATGAAAGCCCAAAACTAGAACTGACGGAGCAAACAGGCCTGATATTCATCCGGGTTTCCTAATGTGAACCCTCTCTATCTCTATCCTCTTGATATTGTTATCTTAACATTATACTGAATTTGTAGTATTATTATTATAGACTTGGTACTCTTGTAAAATGTGGATTTTAAGAAATCCGATTTACTTTGTTTCCGCACTGATCTAATCTTCTAGTGCCCATCTTTGCTCGAGCATCGACGGGACTCCTAGGATTTGTGTGACCACTCTTATCACTCTTCTGAGGCTATTCCATTACTCATTTGGTCTTTTACATCTTAACATTTGATATAATCTGTATCCTATAGACATCCTGTGCAAGTTATCATGCAAGAGTTTTCCTATTAGATACCCTGTCATGGTAACTCTGCATAATACTGTTTTAACAACAAAAATTTCACAGTATGTATTGATGTATCGGAATTCATTAGTTACAAGACATAAATCATTTTAAGCCACTCTTATCAAGAGCTTTAAAGTGCTAAACAACAATAACAATCATACTAGATTGATCCATTTGATCCCACATTGCTTTCATCTTTAATCTTTAGTCCCTTAATTAGCCCACATTCCATAACTGAGCGATTCACATGTTCTATCCCAGTAATTCTCATCAAGTGGTTTACGGTGATATCCTACTTGCTAAATGTTATTGTAATACAAACAAATATCATTACTTTTTTATTACGCAACATGGATCAACAGCACATATACATCCCACACTCTCTGTTGTGTTCCTTTTTGTTTTTCTACTAAGTATCGTGTAGAAAAAACACCAGTAGATGAACGTCTCCCATGCTGTTCGGTGTTAAAGAGCCAGTAGATAGACATTTAGTGATCTTACATATAACTCAACATCATGATGATACACCAATATCAAAATTGAAGCCAAATCTCTAAATTCTCAAATTTGACAAAAGTTTGTTATCGATCAGCCAACTTACTATATTGGTACAGCTCAAACACAAACAATGTTGACTAATTTTCTTTATGCTTTTTGTTGTTAGGAGAATGTCGGAATGCTCTACATGATATTTGTAACAACTCATAATTTAATGAATGATTTTTTAAATGAGTAATTTAAATATTTAATCTTTGATTGATGCAACATCCATTATGCTAATTTTTCAAAAACAGATGAATTGGGTCTCGGGACATCCATGGTTATGACCATTTTTTTGATGTGAGAAAATTGAGTACAAACTTATGATTGGAGTCAATGAGTTTTTGGAGTGAATGTTGATTTTTAAAAAGGAATGAAAATTGAATGTTGGCTTTAGACCTATTGACATGCCTATAATTGGCTAGCCTATTCATTATTTTCACTACAACAAATTACCCCTTTTACAACGGGCAATACCCGTTGTAATAGGTGTTTCGTAATGGGCCGACATCCGTTGTCTTATGCGATGTTGTAACAGATCCATATTACTTTACAATGGTTGAAAATCATTCTAATAGCCCGTTGTAGTAAACATTTTTACAACGGTGTAGAGCTGTTGTAATAGAGTCTTTTACAATGGTTATGAGCAATTGCAATAGAGTCTTTTACAACGGTGCAAGCCCGTTGCAATAGAGTCTTTTACAACAGTTAATGCTTATTGTGGATATAAACCATTTCGCTTTTTAGTACATTATATTACAACTGGTCCAGCCCATTGTAATTGATCTCAACTACAACATGCATCAGCCGTTGTAATAGAGCCTTTTACAACGGTTAATGCAACTTGTAATATGCCACAACCACAACTAGCCAAGCCCGTTGTAATATACCTTAACTAATACAGGCATAAACCGTTGCAGTAAACTCCATTCACAACAACTATTTTAAATCATTGCGAAATAAATGCAAAATTAAAATGAACTTGCACGAACTTCCATACTATACACCTGTAGCAATATGTAATAACGAATAAATATTATCATAAAACAACCAAAATCACATATACGAAAAGACTAAATAAAGCCACATTCACAAACTTCCAACACATTTCAAAAGGATATATAAGTTTACATTCATAGAGAGTTCTAACGTACTACGCACATAATCCTTAAACAAATACATAAGAGCTAGTTCTAAAAAGCACCGACACATAACAACTAATCAAAAAATACATATAAAGTTCTAAGTACCAACACATACCAAAATACACATACATATTAGGCCAAGGAAATAAAGCTTTTGTGCCAAGCGACGGTTGATCAGACGGCCTCTCTAATAGTGAACATTTCTGAATTCGACCTAAATAAAATAACTTTTGGTTCCACCGCCACATGCATCCATACCTTCCAAGCATCTGGTCCAAGCTTTACAAAATGTCTCGAACATCAGGATCAATGCTTACTATCGTCCCTTCCGCAACTACGTTCTTTTGCCAACTCAATAGCATTCACTTTCTTTTCTCCAAAACATCCCGAGTTTCCTGATTTTGGTGACACCGAGCTTGCATATTATTACTATCGCATCGTGAGTACAAGCAAATAAAAAACAGTTCGTTGGCATGTATAAATAAGCCATTTTATAATGATATCTAACTCATTAAAAAACAGTTCATTGACTAACAACTCAGGCTTAAAGCATCCAAATCATTAAAAAAAAGATAAATATAATGATATCTAGTGTTAATTCAAACAGGTCGATATGTACTATAAGAGTTGTAACAATTTACAAAATTTAAATTGCATTTTAATCTATCTGCTGGAATGGTTAAATAAAATCTAACGGGAAAAGACAGATGGTAAAGTTGTTGAATTTGATTTTTTTAAGCATACATACATCAAAGTCAACATTAAAAAAACACTTCATATTTGTAATGTATTAATTTGTTCTATTTCCAAATAAATCAAACTTAGAATTAAAATATTATATCTAGTTTCGTAACGAATCAGTTATGCCACTCCATTTGTGTAACTCCTTTCATTTTGCTAGACTTCCAATCTTGCTTACCCTTGTGCCAGCGACTGAGTTGCATTTTCCATTATCAACTTGTTGTATAGTAATATCTATTATGTTTTAAGAGCGCAACACTACCCCCAAAACTCATCTTATCTTTTACCCGATCTAAAATTTACCCAACCAAATATTCTTTCATTGGCAGAAGGAAATCCCTTTTGGGAACTAATTACCATCTGTCTATTGATGGAATTCTGCTTGTATGTACATTAGAATTTTCACTTACTGTTTCATTAAAGGAAGGCCCTTCCGCAATTACATCTACTTTGGGGAAATTAGGCTTTCGTTGCAGCTTTCACATTGATATCTGTTTTTGAGATTAGAGACAAGGTGACTAGTCTAAATCTATGCCTTTGATACTTTAGTGTTTGTATGCCATGGCCAATGCCATGTAATTTGAATTTTTTTAATAATTGAAGATGACTACTAAATACATACATATTTATTTTCAATTTAACATTTTTTTAAACTTCTTACTAAATTTGTAGATGTGTAGGTATAATAGAGAAATGAAAAAAAATTAGATAAAAATTAGATGTATTAGGTCATGCCTGTATAATAAGATGCAACATCCGTGGATTTTAATATCAAACAATGTCCATTTAACTATCTGTTTCCTTCTTTTATCGCAAAAAGCTTTTTTCTTGTTTGCTTTTAGTGTGGATTGTAGTCAATCAACTGTTCCATGGACATTGAGTAGATCATTTGACTTTATATAAGGTACAGATGCTGAAATCAATCTTATAAACTGAGCTTGCTCGGCTCTGAAATTGAGCTAAGCTCAGTTTTGCAACTGAACTAAAGCTTGGTTGAAAAACCGAGTTTTCTCAATTTAAAAACCAAAAATAAGCTAGCTTAGATAGCTCATTTTTTGTAATTACACTAAGCTCGGGTTTATTAACTAATCTAAGCTCGATATCAGAGGAGACGGTACTAGAATCACAAATATATTTGGTGAATATTCTCAAAAAGCTGCACGTACATACTTCAGATGAACACAATGCATAGACTTCAAGATATCTCTGCATTTATTATAGGCATTATGTTTATGAAGTCTTAAATATAGGCTTGAAGGGTTCTAACCAGGGGCATATTAGCACGAGGTGTCTCAATATCTGCCACATTATCGTTTTTCTTTCTATTCACACTCTGCAAAAGTACAAGACATTGTTGCGACTTTTCTATTGATTAGAAAAGCACAAATTTTAATAAATTCTGCAAGCACACAGGCGTGTAGTATGCAGGTCGAACACAGGGAATTGTACTTTAAAACAATTAAAATCCATTAAATCTTAGGCGTGTTAAACGAATTCGACGGTGAATTTTGAACAGAAAATAAAAACAATAATATACTCCGAATCGATTTCGAAACTAATCGAAATTGCAACCAAAATATAGATTTGTAAAAAAATCAGAACAGAAATTGAAATTGCGGAAAAGAAGATAACGGAGCAATCAACTGAAATAATTATTAACTAACTGAAAAGAGTGCAAAAAATAACTAAGAACAAGAATAAATAAATTGCTAAATCTAATCAACAATCCTATGTCTTCTGTTCGAAAATAAAAATAGTGCTGAATTTAAGTCTAAACTTGAAGAAAAGTGATGAGGTAAGAGATGATCTGAAGGTGCTGTATAATGTTGTATATATAGGCTTCAGCCACTAAAATCAGTCCATCTTTTTAGCAATAGGACCGGTTCTATTCTTAGTATTTTCCAAGATAATTGTACTGACTGGGCCCATTCCTTGAATTGGTGAAGAGTCAAGTTGCCACGTCATTGCTTGAAATACTTTTATATGTGAATTGGTCCAAATTCATACGTAAGCTACTTTTGAATGTGTCCCATTTTGCTTCATATCATGGCTATGTATTATGCTACTTGAATTGGCCATGTTTTATTTTTTTTTTGATTTACAGGTAGCATTGCTTTGAAATGGATATCCTTGAATTGCGTGAGCTGATATGAATATTTCCAATTGAGTGATATGCTTGATACGTGTTTTCTTTTTGAATCATTCGGTATCCAAAATGTTGCACTCATTATTGCGTGTCTTTTGGAACAGACCAACGCCACAACCGATTAATTTCAACATTGCACTTTGAAATTTATAATCTGCAAAACCACAACAGAATACCCGTATAATACCGCTTTATAAAAATAAAAATATATGAAACAAACGGTTTAAAATGCAGAAAAATACGTTCATCAAATACCCCCACACTTGAACTTTATTCGTCCTCGAATAAACGAGAAAATAAAAACTAATTTAATCCTTTTTCATAGGAAACACGATTGCATTGAGCGCATGCAACAAGCCGTTAAACCTCTAGGTGTCCCTAGTAGGACGAGTGGTGTCTCGTAAGGGTTTTCAGCGGATACTACCCACAAAATCCAAATGCAGTATGTGATGATTCTAATGTACTACATGAATGCAAAATTCTACACAAATGGAGACTCGATTTACTTCAAAATAGTTGCAACAAAATAATGTATATCAGTTTTAGTCAACTTCTTCAAATTTTTGGTTCCTCACTAATCACAAATTTCAATGTAACTCAAGTTTTTATACAATAGATTCTAGTTTGGCCAGTTGTTTCGGTCGATAGCATAGTGCAGCCATGAAATAAATTCTTCACTGTTGATCACGGTTTTTTTTCAAAATGGTATTTTTCATTTCCATTTGTATAACAAGCCAAATCAACAAAGTCAAGAAGTGTTTGGGTTTCAAAGCTTAGTCTCTCTTTACTAGTTTTTTTTACACCTATCCTTTGGACCAAGGTATACCACCCATGCACTGCCTCGCGGGCTTACGTGAGAGTTGGGACAGAGCTTGGCGGATTGTGCAAACCGACGCTGACTATGCCAGAAAAGGTCGGTAATCCTTAGGTGATTATTTATTTAATTATTTATACACCTAACTCAGAATGCTGAGGCCAGATATACCATCCATGCACTGCCTTGCGGGCTTACGTGAGAAGAGTATAGAGCGTGGCGAGTGCACACACTTTCACAAGTGTGCACACCTATCGACTTTAGGTGTTTCTTATTAGTTTTTTTTTCTTTTTTTTTTTGAGAAGAGCTAAAGAGTGTTATGCAAATCAACTTAGCACCACTTAACTTTAATGATTTGAGATGTCAACGCATGTACTTTAAATCTGCCATTTTTTTAAACAAAGACTACAGTTTAGAAAAGATTTCATAACCATCACCTATGAATCCCCCTATATACTAACCTCACTATTATCGCTTGTAATTCAACTTTTCATTATATTTTACATTTGAAATTAGTGATTCACAAAAATTTTCATCAATTGACTTCAACTGCTTACTTACTTTGTCTTGACTAACTAAAAATAAATCGAAGTCCTAAAAATATTGGGAAATGAAAAAAAATTGAAAGGAAATTTGAAAACAAGTAATGAGATGATTTTTTTTTTTAAAAATGATGCTACACCATGAAATATGAACAAACAGAATGAGATATGCGTCCCCCCCACACTGGAATGAGACAATGTCCCAACTGTCAAATAGAATGCAAATGCAAAATAGAAGAAAAAAAAACTAAAAAAATACAACCTGATATGTGCAAGATAGTGAGCGGCTCATGCCAAATAGCTAGGTTCGTGAAGATCCACGAACTCATCGTCCTCGTGCTGTTCAAACTCTAGAAATGGCTTCAAGCGTTGTCCGTTGACCTTTGAAATGGAACCGTCCCTAGGATTTTCAATTTCAACTGCGCCATAAGGGTATACTGTTTTCACAATATATGGACCTGTCCAACGGGATCTCAATTTTCCCGGAAATAAATGAAGTCTGGAATTATATAAGAGAACTTTCTGACCTACTTCGAATGTCTTACGAAGTATGGATTTATCATGATAGAATTTGGTTTTCTCTTTATAAATCTTTGCATTTTCATACGCTTCATTTCTTAGTTCTTCTAATTCTGACAATTGTAATTTACGATGCGATCCGGCCTTTTCTATGTCAAAATTAAGGAATTTGATTGCCCAAAGTGCGTGGTGCTCGAGCTCAACGGGTAAATGACATGCTTTTCCAAAGACTAATCGGTATGGTGACATTCCTAGATTGGTTTTATAAGCTGTGCGAAATGCCCAAAGGGCGTCTATCAATTTAGATGACCAATCTTTTCTGTTGGAGTTAACCGTCTTTTCAAGAATTTGTTTAATTTGTCTATTGGAAATCTCGACTTGACCGTTGGTCTGTGGATGATATGGAGTAGATAGTTTATGAGTGATAGAATATTTCTTAAGAAGAGATTCAAAAGCACGATTACAAAAATGAGAACCGTTATCACTTATAATGGCTCGAGGTGTGCCAAAACGGGAAAATATGTTTTCTTTCAAAAATTTGACAACAACTTTATTGTCATTCGTTCTGGTAGGAATGGCCTCAACCCCTTTAGACACATAATCTACTGCAAGTAGGATGTAGAGATTTCCAAAAGAATTAGGAAAAAGACCCATGAAATCGATGCCCCAAACATCAAAAATTTCGATGATAAGGATTGGGTTTAGGGGCATCATGTTACGTTTGGAAATACGACCTGTTTGTTGACATCTAGCGCATTTGGAGAAAAATTCATGGGCATCACGAAAAAGAGAAGGCCAATAAAAACTACACTGTAACACCTTGGCAGCAGTTTTCTTTGCTCCAAAATGTCCTTCACATGCTTGATTATGTGAAAAAGAGAGGATGCTATGGAATTCATGTTCGGGGACACATCTACGTATAATTTGATCAGTGCAATATTTGAAGAGATAAGGATCGTCCCAGTAAAAGTTTCGAACATTGGAGAGAAATTTTTGTTTATCTTGTTTTGACCAATGGGAAGGTGTTTCATTTGTGACAAGATAATTTACGATGTCCGCGTACCATGGTGCACTAGAGGGGGAAAGAATTTGTTCATCGGGAAAATGATCGTTGATTTGAGAGTTATTGTAGTTTTCATGAACTATACGAGAAAGATGATCGGCTACGACATTTTCAGAACCCTTTTTATCTCGTATTTCTAGGTCAAACTCTTGAAGAAGGAGAATCCAACGGATTAAGCGGGGTTTGGTATCCTTTTCGTGAGTAAATACCGCAAGGCGGCATGATCAGTGTAAACTATGACCTTAGAACCTATGAGATATGATCTAAACTTATCGAGGGCAAAGATAACTGCTAAAAACTCTTTTTCTGTGGTTGAGTAATTCAATTGAGCTTCATTAAGAGTTTTGCTAGCATAATACATGACTCGAGGAAGTTTATCGATTCGTTGACCTAAGATGGCTCCGATGGCATAATCAGAAGCGTCACACATTAATTCGAAAGGCAAGGTCCAATTTGGAGGTTGGATGATAGGTGCAGTGGTCAAGATCGATTTGAGGGTTTCAAAAGACGTTTTACATTCATTGGAAAATTCAAATTTGACGTCTTTAGCTAGAAGATTTGAAAGAGGTTTTGAAATTTTTGAAAAATATTTAATGAACCTCCTATAAAATCCTGCGTGGCCGAGAAACGAGCAAATGTCCTTTACGGACCTTGAAGGAGGAAGGTCAACAATAAGATCAACTTTAGATTTGTCAACTTCTAGGCCATTTTTAGAGACAACATGACCTAAGACTATTCGTCGCTTAACCATAAAATGACATTTTTCCCAATTAAGAACAAGAGATTTCTCCTTACATCGCTTTAAGACACGTTCTAAACGAAGGAGGCATTGATCAAAAGATGACCCATAGATTGAAAAATCGTCCATGAATATTTCTAAGAAATCCTCCACCATATCAGAAAATATACTCATCATACATCTTTGAAAGGTAGCAGGAGCATTACAAAGACCGAAGGGCATGCGACGATAAGCGAAAGTTCCGAAGGGACATGTGAACGTTGTTTTATGTTGGTCCTCTAACGCAATGGGAATTTGATTATAGCCAGAGTAACCATCAAGGAAACAATAATATTCATGACCGGCTAAACGTTCGAGTATTTGATCAATGAAAGGGAGGGGAAAATGATCTTTTCTTGTTGCTGCATTGAGTTTTCGATAGTCGATGCAAACGCGCCATTTTGTTTTGACCTTTGTCGGAACAAGTTCGTTATTCTCATTTGTTGTCACAGTGATTCCAGACTTCTTTGGTACAACTTGTACCGGACTTACCCAAGTACTGTCAGAGATAGGGTAGATAATGTTATTGTCTAAACATTTGATAATTTCTTCCTTTACCACTTCTCTCATATTAGGGTTTAATCGCCTTTGAGCTTCGCGAGTGGGTTTAGCCTCGTCGACTAAATGTACTCGATGTTCGATGATTGATGGACTAATTCCCTTAATGTCAGCGATTACCCATCCCAATGCCTCTTTATTTTCCCTTAAAATTTTCAAAAGGTGTTCTTCTTGGTCCTTAATGAGATCGGATGCCAAGATTACAGGGAAATTTTCCGAAGAATCTAAGTATGCGTACTTAAGATCGTTTGGAAGAGGTTTGAGGTCTAATTTAGGGCGTACTTCTTTTGAGGCTTCAGTAGACATTAACTGATTGAATTCTAGTGAATTGTGAGAAGAGCCGAACATATTTAATTCATAAATGTATTCATCTTCATTTAAATTGGAATTAAAATGATCTAGGCACATGTTAAGAGACTCCGTAATATCACTAAAATCATTTTCTACAATTGTTTGGATCATGTCAACTTCTTCTGTTTCAAAATCCCTTGGTTGTTTGTTAAGATTGAAGATATTTAGTTCAATGGTTAGGTGCCCAAAGGAAAGTCGGAGTTGACCATTCGTACAGTTTATGATAGCATTTGATGTTGCTAAAAACGGACGACCTAATATCAAAGGAATCTGACTATTGGGATTTGAGACAGGTGCAGTCTCTAGGAATATGAAATCGACTGGGAAATAGAATTGCTCGATTTGTATCAAAACATCTTCAACTGTGCCTAATGGTTTTTTGACAGATCGATCAGCTGGTTGAATTGTGATGTTTGTAGGTTTTAATTCCCCTAGTCCAAGTTGACAGTGCACAGTATAAGGCAAAAGATTCACACTCGCTCCAAGATCGAGTAAGGCATGACTAATGTGAGTGTTACCGATTTTACAACCGATTGTAGGACAACCGGGGTCCTTATACTCGATTGGGGAGGGATTTGAAAGAACAGAGCTAGTGTTTGCAGTTAGAAATGCAGTCTTAGGAACGTTAGTGGCACGTTTTTGAGTACATAGCTCTTTCAAACATTTGGCATATTGGGGAATTTGCTCGATGGTATCAAGAAGTGGAATATTGACTCGTACTTCTTTGAAGATTTCAAGAATTTGGTCAAAATTAGCGGGCTTCTTCTTTTTGTTGAGTCTATGGGGAAATGGAGCAATGGGTTTATAGACTCGTTCGGAAGTTTTTTCATTCGAAGAAGAAGGTGTTATATTAGAGGGTGAAGATAAGGGAGCTGGAATGTTGGGGTTGCCAACATCAGAAGATGAAGAGTGGTCGGGATTGCCAACCTTAGATGAAGAATTAGAATCGTTTTGATTGACAGTCGTGGTTGTCGACTGAGTTTCAGAATTTGGAACATGGGAAGATTTAAGAAGGATGTCGGGGTTGCCAACGTTGTTGTCTACCTTCTTTCCAGACCTTAATGTGGTGACAGCATTAACCGGATTTACATTTTCGTCCTCACAAATATTTACTCCTCGAGAGTTATACTTTGGATTCACTTCGGTTTGACTAGGCAATTTACCTTTCTCATTGATTTTCATGAGATCCTTCATCATTATCAACATTTGTTCATTTTGTTTGGTAATTTGCTCAATTCTTGCATCTTGGTTAGTGATTTGTTCATTTTGTTTAGAGAGTTGTTTTTCCAGTCGAGCAATTTCTTGTGAAGGCTGAGAAGGTTGGGTTGATGGATTGAAATTAGGATGCCTGTATGGTTGATTCGAAGGTTTTGTTTGAGGAGCGGGTTGAGAATTTTGAGCATTAGAGGTTGGGGCTCGATAATTCGGATTTGGTATCATTGGATACATATGTGATGGATTAACCACATTGTTAGGATTTGACCATGAAAAATTAGGGTGGTGCCTCCAGTTAGGATTGTATGTGGATGAATAAGGACTATTTTGAGCTATAGTATTGATTTGGTCTTGTGTGTAGTAATGGGGTAGTCCTTCTCCTTCTTGAGGAGTTTGGGTATCTATAGGAAGATGTGATGGGTCAATGGCATGTACTCCTCTATTTGGAGCACGAATTGGAACACGAATTGTTTCCCATTGCATATCATTTTCCGAATATTCTTCTAGAAATTCCCAAGCTTCCTCGTCAGTTTTTGCCATGAATTCTCCTCCGCACATTGATTCAAGTTGGGATCTTGTTTGATAGTTAAGCCCTTCATAAACGATTTGGCACAAAACGTGCTTAGGGATTGCATGATGTGGGCAACTATATAACAGTTGATTGAACCTTTCAAAGTATTTTGAAAAAGTTTCTCCTTCATTCTAAGAGAATTGATTGATTTCAGTTCGAATTTTAAGAGTTTTATGGAAAGGAAAAAACTTTTTCAAAAATATAGTAACGAAATTGTCCCAACTTTTAATTGAATTTTTAGGAAGAGAATTAAGCCATCTTTTCGCGCTTTCTAGAAGCGCGAATGGAATAAGCCTTAGCTTGATGGATTCATTAGAAAGTTGTTGCATTTTAGTTGCTTGATGGATTCATTAGAAAGTTGTTGCATTTTAGTTGTAGAAGCATATAACTCAAATTCACTAAGAAATTCATATGCATTTTCAGACCCAATGAAATTTGGTACCCCTTGGATAAAAGAATATTTTAGCTCAAAATTATTTCCTTCGGCGGGTGGAAATGAAATAACTGAAGGTTGAACGGTCCTAGTTGGATAGCATCGGTCTCTAAGGGATAATGGTCGGTTCTCATGAAATTCATTATTACCAACATGTGATTTAGGTGATAATTTCGGTGAATTGTGGTGTGAACTGTGTTGTGAACCGTGATTGCTCATATTTGTTTGATTTGAAATTTCCGTTGATTTGTTTAATGAAATATTTTGGATTTCTAAACAGTTAAAATTATTTCTTGCCCAAACGCGCATAAACAAATCAATGTGTAATAGCCGAAAGTAGATTTATAATAGTTTTTAGTTGGGCACCTGTAAAGTAGAAAATTACTTACAGAGAGGTATGGCTGTCCGTTCAGTGCAACCGAGCAGTGCTAGCGATTCAAACACCACTGTTTGTAATAACTTGATAGCTAGATCCTTGTTGTTGAATGGCTGAGATTTACGGAGTTGGAGCCATTTGATTTGGTTGATTGTTGTTTACTTGATGCCTTAGACTTGATTCACGTGAATCTGCAAATGTGAACAAATGAAAAGCAACAAATGATTTAAACGAAAGCACAGTGCGAAAAGTATAACGTGGCAAGGTGGCACTGCAAAGATAAAATGAAACGCACAATATTAAACACAAGCTGTGAATCACAAAAAGCTACTGACGTAAAAACTAAAACATGCATGCAAAAATAAAAACATGAATGACAACTAACGTGGTGGACAAAGTTTGAAAGTATGCAATCTGCAAACTAATGTGAATGCTTTTGTTTTGTTTTGGTTTTTTTTTTATTTTTTTTTTATTTTTTTAGCAAATCTGTAGAAAGTTTAAAGCAAGATTAAAGAATGGTTTATGTTAGATGCATGCGTGAATTACAGCAGTTCACTTAAAAATGATGTGTTAGTGAATGAAAATGCAGCAAGAGGCAAGTATGTATGCAAACGTCACTGAAATAATGCAATGAAGTATGCTTCTGTTATGTGAAAATCTATGTGTGAAAATAAACGTGGTGAAAATGATTGCAAAGTGAATGCAGAAAAATAACGTGCTTATGCGTAGATAATGAAAGCACAAACAGAAACTAAACAAAACAAAATGCAAATATGGTGAATGTGAACAGAAGGGTGAATAAATATTCAACTGACATATGAATGAAACCAAAATAGCAGTTGCATTAAAATAATTTAAACAAGTTTTTTGGTTACGTGGAAACCAAAACAGCAATGGAAACAACATGCGAAATGTAACGTGAAAAGCAAATAGAGCTAAACCAAATGGAAACTTGAAAATATGCAGCGAACGAGAAAAAAACGATTTTTTTAAAAAGTAAAACGTTACTTTGGTGAAAGGAACTGAAAAACGAAAAAAAAAACGATTTTTTTTTTTTTGAAAACTAATGCAAAAAAAAATTAAAAAAATTAACACGTATAGACTTAAAAGCGAAAAATCGAAAATCTCAAAATAATAACTCCCCGGCAACGGCGCCAAAAACTTGTTGCGACTTTTCTATTGATTAGAAAAGCACAAATTTTAATAAATTCTGCAAGCGCACAGGCGTGTAGTATGCAGGTCGAACACAGGGAATTGTACTTTAAAACAATTAAAATCCATAGTTAAATCTTAGGCGTGTTAAACGAATTCGACGGTGAATTTTGACAGAAAATAAAAACAATATTATACTCCGAATCGATTTCGAAAGTAATCGAAATTGCAACCAAAATATAGAATTGTAAAAAAATCAGAACAGAAATTGAAATTGCGGAAAAGAAGATAATGGAGCAATCAACTGAAATAATTATTAACTAACTGAAAAGAGTGCAAAAAATAACTAAGAACAAGAATAAATAAATTGCTAAATCTAATCAACAATCCTACGTATTCTGTTCGAAAATAAAAATAGTGCTGAATTTAAATCTAAACTTGAAGAAAAGTGATGAGGTAAGAGATGATCTGAAGGTGCTGTATAATGTTGTATATATAGGCTTCAGCCCCTAAAATCAGTCCATCTTTTTAGCAATAGGACCGGTTCTATTCTTAGTATTTGCCAAGATAATTGTACTGACTGGGTCCATTCTTTGAATTGGTGAAGAGTCAAGTTGCCACGTCATTGCTTGAAATACTTTTATATGTGAATTGGTCCAAATTCATACGTAAGCTACTTTTGAATGTGTCCCATTTTGCTTCATATTATGGCTATGTATTATGCTACTTGAATTGGCCATGTTTTTTTTTTTGATTTGCAGGTAGCATTGCTTTGAAATGGATATCCTTGAATTGCGTGAGCTGATATGAATATTTCCAATTGAGTGATATGCTTGATACGTGTTTTCTTTTTGAATCATTCGGTATCCAAAATGCTGCACTCATTATTGCGTGTCTTTTGGAACAGACCAACGCCACAACCGATTAATTTCAACATTGCACTTTGAAATCTATAATCTGCAAAACCACAACAGAATACCCGTATAATACCGCTTTATAAAAATAAAAATATATGAAACAAACGGTTTAAAATGCAGAAAAATACGTTCATCAGACATGCACTTAGACTTTTAGATATCTTAGCATTTATTAAAGGCATTATGTTTACGAAGTTTTAAATATAGGCATGAAGTGTTCTAACCTGAGGCTTATTAGCATGAGGTGTCTACACATTTTACCTTCTATTCACACTCTGCAAATTGTACAAGACATGCACTTTGTAATTCATAAGCACATATCACATATTCATTAACAATAGCCAATTAACAATAACTTACTGTCATGAACAAATTAGTCAGCTTTTCTACTTTAGCCTCCAAGCCAGTAACTTGGTTTTCCAATGCACACACCTTTTTTGAATTACTTGAATAAAAACCCATTTGATATGGTACAACACCAAATCCTAATCCTCTCACTCTACCCTTATGTTCATTGCCAAAAACTCTTGACACTCCATCTCCACTTATCGAATTCGTTCTCTGAGAGCACTGAGCATTACTATTATGCACTCTTATCTTACCTACAAATAAAATAGATCCAATATTAAGAAATCAAAAAAATACTACAATGTATTGAAAAATTATGATAATAATATAAAAAACCCTTATAGTGTAGTCGGCAACATAATTCGTTGGATCTTCATTTTTCTTGGTATGGGCTTTGCACCATAGCTTGTCTCTACTAATATCTGATATTCCATTTTCCTTTTTCTACAAATAATAATAATAATCATAATAATAGTAGTAGTAATAATAATAACCAAAAGTAATAATATAGGTGATGTAAACAGACATGCATTTCTTACCATGTCTTCTGCCAATCGTGCGTAACCTTTTCTACTCATTGCATGTGGAATTTTATTCTTATGTCTCAATGCTCTAAATTTGTTGCTAGTTCCCTACATAGGATAAATTCATTAATAAATTGTAATTTACTTTTAATTTATAAAGAATAAAATACAGCTTATTACCTCAAATTTCTCCGACAGTCTTTCCTTCACAAATTCATTCCACCCTTGAACATTTTTCATATTATCCGGTTTTAACATGGTTATTCTAGAGGAAGAGTCGGGACAAGTAGATGCTACTTTTGTAGTGGAAATTAATCTTGATTTTTCCTCTCTCCATTGCAGTCCCAACATCTTATCGTCCACCTAGAATCTTGTTTGCACAACAAAAATTTAATAGTTATACAACATAACATTGGTATAACTGAACATGACGCTATGTATAACTATGTATAACTGAATTGTCATATTTATAGACAATTGTGTATAACTGAAAATCATGAAACATACAATTGTGAGCTTTAAATTTTGTGAACATGACACTGTGTATAACTGAATCATGACATGCTACTATATGTATAATTAAAGTCCGCATATACACACTGGGTTTCAGGCCAACAAAAGTTACTTATCTAAATGATAATCTACAACCATGTTGTTTTGTGTATTGAAATCAAGAAAACATGTCACTGCTCATTTTTTAAATATATGTTGCTACAAATTTAAAGTTTCATCATTTATATGAGTAAGAAACATATATGTTTAATGTCAAAAACATGCTACAACAAATATATTATCACCGACATATTTAAGGTCAGCAAGTCATATGTATAGACATATTTTTCTCGTTAAGGCTAACATATTGATATTTCAGTAACTAAACTTTGCAATTAAATGTCAACCATCTTATCTAAAATAAGTATACAGCTACAAATTACCTCAGTGACAAAATTTAGGTGTTCAGGTTCTTTTGCATTTAGAAACTTGTCACCACAACTAAAACACATAGCACACAATGCATATAACTTGTATCATGCAACCAAATCAAAAAGCAACCTGAGTATATAACCACACAACAAACGATTATCGTTCTCTAACCAATAACTCAAGCTATTTTTCCCCAAATTCAATTTATAATATTATTGCTTCAATTTAGAAATCATATACAAAAGACACTAAAGTTTGACTAACCATAAAACTAATTACTATAATTTAGCAAACTAGCTCCAAGTGATCAATATTCAATGCATCAACATTTTAACAATTCATAACAAAAACAGTGTCCAATCAGCTCAGCTACTAATCAGCTCAACTATTAATCAATTGGATTAAATCAGTTCATGTCCTTTAAATAATTTATCCACTAGTGATATGCATTTTTTAATTAGGAATTCAAGAACTTATTTTTGATAGAACATGTATTTTTACGAAAATATTGGAAAATCATGTACACACATTGACTTTGCATCCCCAAAAATCATGTACTAATAGTTAATATCCAAATTGAATTTTTCTAATAACAAAATACAAGTCCATTAATCTTTCTTTAAGTCCTTGTCGACCTTTTTCTACTTGGTAATAGTCACTGGTATCATCTCCCTTGCTAAGGTACTAAGATAAGATGACAAATGTTTAGAATTGGAACATATTGGTTGACCTCGATCGTTGAACTCAACTTCTGCTTTATCATTCGACGTCAAAGAAAATATTTTCATCGTCGCCTTTCCTCTTTTTTCCCGACCGTCTCTAGTTGAAAACCATCATTACAAAAACTTGAGTTTTTCAAGGCATCCATGGTGTTGGTTGAGTCTGTGTTTATGGTGGTAACATTTGGAGAGTAGGTAGAATTAGGGCAAGGAACGACTTTTGGCGGCTGAATTTTGTCAAGTAGAGGCTGCATTTCAGCATGCTTGCAAGGCTACCATCTAACAGTAGTGTTTAATTTTTGAAGAGTATAGGCGATTCAGCTTCAGCATCTCTAGATTCATTGATTTTTAAACAACCAGTCTTATCTTTTGCTCGAAAAGCTGCAATTGCAGCTAAAGTTTGCCTCTTCGAATGTCTCATTGCTACCTTTGATGTTTGAAATCAGCAAAAACTTGTCATGAATATGAGGTTAAATTATAACATGCTATTCAATATGAAATATAGTAGTAAACAATTTTAGCTTCATCGAAACTGGAATATCATATTGAAGAATGAATATACAATTTCACGAAAGCATAATGAGCAACAGTTAATTAAATAAGGCATTGACAGATGAAATATTCCACGAAAGCACAATGAGTAAACAACTATGCCATATTGGATTAAACTCGCATTATGGGCACACGTATGTTTAAGTGTATGCTGCTATTATAATTAATATAAGGTAGAAAATAATAAAGTGTTGTTTACAATTTGTTGAGGGGCCAAATTGTAAAAATTACATGATTGATTTTTGTTCGTTAATAAAAACTGTTGGGTCCCCGAGGAACAGTACGTACTTTGGTTTTTCTCTTCTTCCCTATCAGAGAGGAATATTCAAGAAAAGTAGAAACTGTATTCTTGGAAGATTAGAACCATACATATTGATTCAATGGCTTCCGGTACGCTTCCACAAATTTCTATTTGTCTATTGTTTTTTCTCATGAATTGATTGGGGCTAAAATTCGAATCAGTTTAAAATCAACAATTGGTATCAGAGCAAACCCTAAATTAATTCATGAGGTTTTGATATTAATCATGAAACCCATTTTATACTATACGATAGCATTGCTGGTTATCAGTTTTGCTTGGAATCCTTGAAATATATTTTGCAATGACTTGCGTTTTGGATCTGCACATATTTTTGGGTTCGATTGAATACTCATTCAATCTTGACTAAATGTTTTGGTACTGCCTTCTGCAGGCACATATTTCCATTGTTCATTTAGTTATCTTTTATGCCAACCTGGTATGAAATATGGATTCCAACAATTTATGAATATGTGCTGTCAGACAATGCTATGATGGGAATTCCATTTTTATTACGTGTATGCATTTTGTACCAATATCAGTTTTAGAAAAGTCAAACTAGTAACATGCCAAATGCCAACATAGAATCTTCACCAACAATTTACTTACAGATACCAATATGTAGAAAGAATAATTGATTTAGGTCCCATTGTTGGATAAAATGATTGAATATTACAGGGATTCCGAGACTTAATATACTATTTCATAAAACGGAATCCATTCAGATTTATCATTAAATCATTAGTACACGTTGGTATTAGTGAAATTATGCAGTCTATGATTCCGTTCTGGGCACAATATGTTTCGTACGATTTTGTTCAGATTTATCAATTTGATGCAAATCTACACATATGAAATGATAATTTAGGATTCGTGGTTTACAAATTGTATGATACGAAACTGCGAATGAAAATTTAATTGTCCAGCCATGTTTTCTTTCCAGTTTAGTTCACAAAATAACCCAGTTTAGTTTATTTAATCTAAACGTGGTGTGTTGTATACTGGAATTTGTAAAATTTTATACTAGGTCTATGACTAAATATATAGCGTTTAATATCTGGTAGCTATATACAAAAATGACTTGGTATATTAGACCACCTAAATAAAACAATTTGTTTTATTATATGTATTCTTTTTCTTTTAAAAAGTAAATTCAAATTTGGTTTCCATGAAAATTTAGTGTTTTAAATAGATTAATTGAAGCAAAATATCACCAAAGTGATCACTTTTGTATAGATTAATCAAATCAAAATATCAAAATAACTATGTGTATGTAATTCATGCATTTGTTAACGAACCCAAAGGTGAATTAGTATTTGGCAGAATTTCATGCATACCTGTGGTGATAAATATGTGAAAATTATAAGGTGTTTTAGGTAAGCAATATGTTAGTCCAAAGACTGCATATTGTTTGACATAATTTATTGTCAACGTTTGATCGCTACAACAAGAGTACCGTTTACAGTTAATATTACTGTCCAAAGACTTGATATTAATGATGTGTTAGGTATTTGAGATGGAATTAACCATTATTTGAATTTTTTGTATTATATGAAGTCGTTAAGAGCATGTAATTTATATAATTTTATTTGTTTTCTATTTCAGCTGTTGCCACTGTATCTGCTAACCTTAATTCAGTACCAGTTCTTAATGGTAATAACTTTAAGGACTGGAAGGAGAACATATTAATTGTTCTTGGTTGCATGGATCTGGACCTTGCATTAAGGATGGATCGGCTTGCTTCTCTTACAGATGCTAATACCTCCAAGGAAAGGAGAATTTTTGAGAAATGGGACCGTTCAAATCGCATGAGTCTTATGATCATTAAATGGGGCATACCTGAGGCTTTTAGGGGTGCGGTATCCAAAAAGATTACCGATGCCATAGATTTCCTTGCTGAAATTGAGAAACGCTTTGCGAAAAGCGATAAGGCGGAAACAAGTACTCTTTTGAAGAAACTTATTTCCATGAGGTTCAAAGGCAAGGAAAACATAAGGGAGTACATTATGGAAATGTCTCACATTGCTTCAAAATTAAAGACACTAAAGCTTGAGCTTTCGGATGACTTGCTTGTGCATTTAGTGCTTATCTCGCTTCCTCCACAAGTCAGTTACAATTGTCAAAAGTACAAGTGGACTCTCAATGAGCTCATTTCATATTGTGTACAAGAGGAAGGCTAAAGAAAGATAAGACTGAGAGTGCCCATTTGGCAAGCACATCTAAATCAAAGGGCAAGAAAAGAAAATTTAAAAATGAAGCTGCTAAGGATGCAGATCAAAAGAAACAACGAAAGGAAAAGGACGATTGTTTCTTTTGTCACAAACCTGGACATATGAAGAAGGAATGTTTCAAATATCATGTATGGCGTGAAAAGAAAGGCATGTTTGTTACTTTGGTCTGTTCTGAAGTTAATTTATCTTCAGTACCTAGAAACACTTGGTGGATAGATTCTGGTGCTACCACTCACATAAGTGTTTCTATGTAGGGTTGCATGAGCTACAGAAAGCCAAGTGATGGTGAAAGACACATCTTTGTGGGCGATGGATAATCGATACAGTGGAAGCGATTGGACATTTTAGATTGTTGTTAGGAACTAGTTTTTATTTGGATTTAAAAGACACTTTTGTTGTACCGTCATTTAGACGGAATTTGGTTTCTGTTTCTATGTTGGTCAAATTTGGATTTTACTGTTCATTTGGAAACAATCATTTTACTTTGTCTTTAAATTCAAATGTTGTTGGAACTAGTTATTTAAATGCGTATGACAACCTTTATTTGTTGGAAACAGTTGCATCCTATAATGAAACCTTGCATGTAGAATCACGTGGTAATAAACGTAAATTAAATAAAGAAAATTTAACATCTTTATGGCATAAGCATTTAGGTCATATCTCAAAAGGTAGAGTTGAGCGCTTAGTATCTAATGGTATTTTAGAATCTCTTGACTTCACAAACTTTGACCTTTGTGTAGATTGTATCAAGGGAAAACAGACCAAAACTAAAAGATTGGGTGCTAATAGATCTTCAAACGTCTTAGAATTAATTCATACAGATATTTGTGGACCTTTACCCACGGCATCTTGGAATGGTCAACAATATTTCATACCATTCATAGAAGATTATCATATTATGGCTACCTATATCTAATTCATGAAAAATCACAGCCATTGGATGTGTTCAAAGCTTATAAAGTTTAAGCTGAAAATCAACTCAACAAAAGAATTAAAAATACCAAAACCGATCGTGGTGGTGAGTATTACGGTCGATATGATGGTTCAAGTGAACAACGTCCAGGACGGTTTGCTAGATTCCTAGCGGAATGTGGCATTGTCCCGCAGTACACCCTGCCATGATCACCTAGCATGAATGGTGTTGCTGAAAGACGAAACCGAACTCTTAAGAATATGCTAAGGAGTATGATTGCTCATTCCACCTTACCTTATTCTCTCTGGGGAGAAGCATTAAAGACAACAACTTATATTCTCAATAGAATATCAACTGAAGAAACTGCAAAAACACCTTATGAACTTTGGACAGGTCAAAAGCCTAGTCTAAAGCACTTTCACATTTGGGGTTGTCCAGCTGAGGCAAGGCCTTACAGGCCACATGAAAAGAAGCTAGATTCCAAAACAGTGAGCATCTAGTTTATTGGTTATTCTGAGCGTTCTGCGGGCTATAAGTTTTATGATCTCATAGCTAAGAATATTTTTGAGACAAGAAATGCAGTATTCTTTGACGATATTGAGTTTGGAGGAGAAATAAAGTTAAATACATTTATTTTGAAGAGGAATTGGATTTAAACTCAGTTCCTATTATCACTTTTGACAATGTTTAGTTTCCTACACCTATCATTGATCAAGAAGTGAATCCGGAACCTCAACAAGATAATGTTATACAACCCTTTATTCAGAATGAAGCTATTGTTCTAAAAGAACAAACTCAACAACCTCAAGAACCTGTGCCATTGAGGAGGTCCATGAGAGAAAGGAGAAGTGCCATTTCAGATGATTATATTGTATTTTTCCAAGAACAAGAGAACGATAATGGAATGATGACCCAATCAACTTTTACCATGCCATGAAAAGTTCTAACTCTCAAAAGTGGATAGATTCCATGAATGAGGAGTATAAGTCCATGCAAGACAATAAAGTTTGGGAATTTGTTCCATTACCAGATGATGCAAAACCAATTGGTTGTAAATGGATATTTAAAACCAAGAGGGATGCAAAGGATAATGTGGAGAGGTATAAGGCACGTCTTGTAGCAAAAGGGTATACTCAAAAGGAAGGTATCGATTTTATAGAGACTTTCTCTCCAGTTTCATCGAAAGACTCTTTTAGAACAATTATGGCACTTGTTGCTCATTTTGATCTTGAGTTACATCAGATGGATGTTAAGACGGCGTTTCTCAATGAAGACATTGATGAGATAATTTATATGGTACAACCAGAAAACTTTGTGTCGGGAGATCCAAAGAATATGGTTTGCAAATTAAGAAAATCTATCTATAGACTTAAGCAAGCTTCTCGTCAATGATACCACAAATTCCATTAAGTAATCATCTCGTTTGGTTTTGAGACGAATATTGTTGATGATTGTGTGTATCACAAGTTCAGTGAGAGTTAACATATATTTCTGGTTCTATATGTCGATGACATCTTGCTTGCCATTAACGATATAGGCTTATTGCACGAAACTAAGAAATTTCTATCTAAACATTTTGCGATGAAAGATCTTGGGGACGCCTCTTTGTATTGGGTATTCAAATACTTCGAGATCGATCTCGGGGTATCCTTGGATTATCACAAAAGAGTTATATTGGTAAAGTACTCAAAAAGATTGTAGACCAGGAGATACCCTTGTTGTAAAAGAAGATAAATTCAGTCTTAGTCAGTGCCCTAAAAGCAATCATGAAATTCAAGAAATGCAAAAGATTCTCTATGTTTTAGCCGTTTGGAGTCTAATGCATTCTCAAGTATGTACACGTCCAGATATTGCATACGTAGTTGGAATGTTAGGCAGATACTTAAGCAAACCTGGTATAGACCATTGGAAAGCAGCCAAGAGGGTTTTGAGGTATCTTCAGAGAACAAAAGATTACATGCTCACTTATAGAAGATCAGATCATTTGGAGGTCGTAGGGTATTCTGATTCTGATTTTGCTGGATGCCAAGATAGCAGAAAGTCTACGTCAGGCTATATTTATCTGTTGGTTGGAGGAGATATATCTTGGAAAAGTGTTAAACAAACACTTGTAACTTCTTCCACTATGGAACCAGAATTTGTAGCATGCTATGAGGCATCAAATCATGGAATATGGCTACACAACTTTATCATTGGGCTATGCATTTTGGAAGATGTAGAAAAACCGCTGAAGTTATATTGTGATAATAAGTTAGCAGTGCTATGTTCTAATAATAACAAAAGCTCAACTAAGTCAAAGCATATTGACATAAAATTATTAGTTGTGAAAGAAAGAGTGCAGAGTGGATATATATCTATATAGCATATAGGAACAAACTTCATGATAGCGGATCCGCTCACAAAAGGTTTACCGTCCAAGGTCTTTCATGAGCATACTGCTCATATGGGTGTTGTATTACTGAAGGATGTTATGGTTTAGTGGGAGTTTGTATTTTATATGCATTATATTTGTCTTGAAACATATATTTGGATTTCTGATCAGAAGTGAAGTATTCAGTTCATTCACTCTGTTTTATTGTTTCGATTCTGACCTCACTTAAGTTTAAGGAGGACGAATTGAAAACAGATTAATCTATGTCATTTGAATATATATATATATGTATGTGACCACTGATGGGTTTAGTCATGATTATTATGACGAAGACCACTGTGATCCTGTATAAATATGGTTGATGGACGAGATTGTTAAGATATACATTTATGTAATAGCAAATTTTGAGCTCACAAGGTTGTACATTTATAAGAAAACATATGTTGACCAAGTGGGAGATTGTTGGATTAAAATCCCATTATGGGCACACATATGTTTAAGTATATGTTGCTATTATAATTAATATAAGGTAGAAAATAATAAAATATTATTTGCAATTTGTTGAGGGGCCAAATTGTAAATATTACATAATTGATTTTTGTCCGTTAATAAAAACGGTTGGATCCCTAAGAAACAGTTCGTACTTTTGTTTTCTCTTCTTCCCCGTTGGAGAGAAATAATCGAGAAAAGTAGAAACTGTATTCTTGGAAGATCAGAACCATACATATTGATTCAATGGATTCCGGTACGCTTCCGCAAATTTCTATTTGTCTATTGTTTGTTTTCTCATGAATTGATTAGGGCTAAAATTCAAGTCAGTTTAAAATCAACATGCCATACATTTTGGTTAACTAAAAATAACAATTCAACATGAATACTAAAAACAGCTATGCTATATATTTGTCTTTGTGCTTGTTCAGATTTCAGATGTTCAGAAGTAAGGTGTAGTGACTATATAAAAAACTAATCTACCAGTAAGTAATAGTAAAGAAGGATCATGTTTAAGCAATAAACATGCTATATTCGAAACCTTTAACTGTAAGTTCAAATTGAAATCTGCATGTAAATAAAAAGAAAACCTCCCCAAACATAATCATCTTACGTGTGTTGATTAAAAAATAAAGCATAACAGAATGTAGAAGTTTTATATTAAAGTGCTAATATTCACAAAACAAAATGAATTTTCGTTGCTCAGAATTGGCAATAGCTTTATGTATGCATGTTATATGCCATTAATGTAGTTCATCAACTATGTCCAAATTTAATATTTCTTCATGAAAGGAAAAATAAAAAATCATGATGCATTTAGCACAAAAACATGTTATAATGAGAAATTTTAACCATGTGATTTGATTGAAACATTAAAATAGAAGAAAAGAGCCCAAACATCAATCTACCTTGAAAATAAATCATAATTGAATTGCAAAAATTTTCTACACAACAAATACTCTAGGAAAATTGAATGAAAATAAAATTTCCAAACGTAGTAAAAGTATTATATATTCATGATTGAAAGTTATAACTGATTAATCTACACAATCATAAAGTTAAATTATGGCAACGAACATTCATGCGTAAAGATTTTTAAGCAGGTTGTATCTATAAAATAAACCGGCGAGCATGCATTGTCCTTTATTTGAGATTTGAGAATTAATGTTGAATTTAGTGAAATCTGACAATAATGAGCTTAATTGATGCTTTAAATTTCAACTGAACTTAATTGGATGATTTTTGTGTTACATTTTTATTGCTTACATCTGAACATTTTTATTGTTCACTGAAATGCAGTCTGACAATAATGAGCGAAAGACATCAGCGATAAGGAAGGCTAAAAATATTGTTATGGATGATGTGAGTGAATTTGGAACAAAAATGATGAAGAATTGCAACAAGGCAGGAGGAAGAAGTAAAAGCACAAAAGGATTTATAATCTGTGAGCCTGACGATAATGAGAAAAATGTATCTAAGACTTTATTGGCTACAAAGATGAAAGAAAAAGAAAGAATAATGTATGAAGACTTATCAACGGCAAGTTCAAGTAACCTTATTCTTCATTATGTTAGTCGTTGTACATATTGATGAATGCCATTGTGTTTTCTAGTCGTACATATAACATTAGTTTCCCTATCCCTTTCATTTGGAAGGTAAAAAATATTTCAGATTTATAAATACGTAGTCAAATCATTTCATTTTGATTCCAAATGCAAGTACAACTAGTATATATCTAAGACTATGGATATGCTTCGCTTTCAATTCATATATAATATTCCATTCATATTTATACGAATTTTTCTTTGCATTAAACTGTTTAGGATAATCTTCTGTACTACAATGTTAATGAAATGTAGTCAATGATATCCTTACATTGCTTATTCCTAAGACTGTAGAAGAATTTAATCTAGATTGCATGTACGCAGTTAAATTTTATGTTTATTATGAACCAATACTTGGTGTAAACAGAGTATGATCTGGATCAACGCCGTTTTTTTTTATATCCACACATACTGTTCTTTCCTTTGAATCCTTAATGAGATTATCCTGCTAATATACAAGCATATACATACAAGTTCCCTCTATTACTATATTACTAAAACAACCGATTTAAATTCACAGTAAAATGCGCATACACTAATTGGTAAACAAGAAATCTCATTAGATTTATAAAACAGCTGCTTACTGTGTATTCATTTGTATCTATCAATATTGGTGCGTTGTCCATGCATTTAGCGTACTAACAAATTTTCTAGCTATAAACACTACTTGCAACTATAGAAAATAGCAGCTAAAAACCATCATTCAAATCGTAAATGGTTCTTTATAACTTCCAATTTTCAATTGCAAATATCGTATCAGATTCATCAACCAGACTCAAAAAATATACATGTAATATATGTAGGATAGTTATATTTTGACTCTCCTTGATCTTCCTCATTTTTACCCATTGACGCTTCAAGTTCAATTGTCTTCTGCTAAGTGAGCAACCTAGAAAAAAAAAATATACAAATAATTAGAACATCATACTAATTATCCATTATTATAAAATATAAAAATAATGATGTGAAATGGCAGTAATTAGTGTTGGAAATTGAATGAGCATTAATGAATAGTGCATTGGAAAATGAAGTATTTATTGTCTTGGAATATGAATAGTCCCACATCTTATATTATAATAACCATCATATTATATATAATATAAGATGTTGTCTCTATTCTAATTACAATAAGACAATAAGAGAGACATGAGCATGACCATCTTGGCGGGTGGTGCCCGCACGCACGCGCGCCCGTGCCCGTGCCCACGGCGTGGGCGAATGGGCGTTTGAGGCGTCTTGTAGGCACTTAGCACTTAGGGCTACTGGAATTGGTTCGCATCACACTATATTTTTAGGAGCCGAAACAGTTTAAATCCAACGGTAGTAACTGTTTGAAAATAGTTTAAATCCAACGGTAGTAACTGTTTGAAATGACGTGCCAATTGGTAAAGGGTCGCAACCTTTCCTAACGGTCACATACTCCTATAAATAACAGATCCGAGAAATTTTGAAACTAACTTTTATTCTAATTCTCTGATCGTCTTCTCTTTCCTCTGCACTCCGTTCTAACAGAAAATCTTCTCTTGAGTTCGCCGTTATTCTGCATCGCTTGCGCGGCCTTGCAGAACTTGATCCGTTTTACCTTAGGAAGCGGTTGCTACTCTGCCCCTTTGCGCCACTGTGGGGGAGCAATTCTGCTTTAAGGGAACAGTATACGATACTGGACTCGGATAATTATCATACTACAACGGAACTGCTTTAACGGTACTCATTTACTTCTACTTACTTTCTACGTTTTTGAATCAGCGTGAGTAGAGACAATAGGCAATAACAATCTTAAAGCAGAATTGTGTTACTTTGTGCTTACTGTTCTGATTGCTTTCAGGCGATGGCTCAAGAAAGCAATACTTCCGCAAACATACCCGTCATGACCACCTCTCAAATTGCACCAATGGTGGCACCGAACGTGCCATTCTCGCATGGAGAACGACCAGAAAAATTTACTGGTGTCGATTTTAAGCGGTGGCAGCAAAAAATGTTGTTCTACTTAATCACATTAGGCTTGGCCAAATTCCTCACAGAAGATCCTCCAGCGGTCGACGAATTAGAGCCCGACCCGATCAAGGCTGAGACACTCACTGCTTGGACGAGTTCGGACTTCATATGTAAAAATTACATACTCAATGGACTGGATAACAGTCTATACAATGTCTACTGCACAATGAAGACATCGAAGGAACTCTGGATATCTTTGGATAGGAAATACAAGACAGAAGATGCTGGTATGAAGAAGTTCATTGTCGGCAAATTTCTGGATTTCAAGATGATAGACTCCAAGACTGTTATCAGCCAAATTCAAGAATTGCAGGTCATTATTCATGAAATACATGACGAAGGAATGACTCTGAGTGAATCATTTCAAGTAGCAGCCGCCATAGAGAAGTTGCCCCCATTGTGGAAAGACTTCAAGAATTATCTGAAGCATAAACGAAAAGAAATGTCAATGGAAGATTTGGTTGTTCGACTCAGAATTGAAGAAGACAACAGAAAATCCGAAAAGAAAACATCTAATACTATGGTGGCAAAAGCAAATGTGGTCGAAACCGAAAAGAACAACAAAAGAAAAAGGGAAAACAACCCGAATGTGAAGAAGACAAGGAAGTTCAAAGGAAACTGTCATAATTGCGGAAAGAAAGGACATAAGGCAAGTGAATGTCGAGGTCCAAAGAATCAGAACAAAAAGAAAGACCAAGCCAACGTTGCAGAGTTAGAAGATGTCTCCGAAATGAATCTGTCCGCAGTAATCTCGGAATGTAACTTGGTTGGCAACATGAAAGAATGGTTCGTTGACACTGGTGCTACGAAACATATTTGCGCCAACAAATGGATGTTCACCAACTATAAACCAGCGACGCAACAAGAGCAACTCTTTATGGGAAACTCCTCCACGTCAAAGGTTGAAGGCAAAGGAAGAATAGTCCTAATGACATCCGGAAAAGAACTTACTCTAAATGATGTCCTACATGTTCCAGATATCCGCAAGAACTTAGTTTCGGGATCATTGTTGAGTAAGAATGGTTTCAAGTTGGTCTTTGTTTCTGATAAATTTGTCTTGTCTAAGAACGGAGTATATGTAGGTAAAGGGTATGTGAGTGATGGTCTGTTTAAAATAAATGTAATGACTATTGTACCAAAGGAGATTGATAATAAAACTGATTCTTCTGTTTATATCTCTGAGTCATTTAATATATGGCATGCTAGATTAGGGCATGTTAACTTTGATACATTGCGAAAGATGATTAACTTAGAATTTATACCTAAGTTTGCAATTGATTCCAATTACAAATGTGAAACATGTGCTGAAGCAAAGTTAACTAGAACTTCCTTTCATCATGTTGAAAGGAATACCGAGCCGTTAGATTTAATACATACTGATGTGTGCGATCTAAAGATGTGTCAAACCAGAGGAGGTAAAAGGTATTTTATTACCTTTATTGATGATTGCACTAGGTACTGTTATGTGTACCTACTAAGAAGTAAGGATGAGGCCTTCGAAACATTTAAGCAATATAAGGCAGAAGTTGAAAATCAACTAAACAAAAGGATAAAAGCCTTGCGAAGTGATAGAGGTGGAGAATACGAATTTCCATTTGAGGAATTTTGCGCTCAAAATGGAATAATCCATCAAACAACAGCACCGTATTCTCCTCAATCCAATGGAATAGCAGAACGTAAGAATCGTACCCTGAAGGAAATGATGAATGCTCTGCTTATTAGTTCTGGATTACCAGACAATTTCTGGGGTGAAGCAATACTTTCAGCCAATCATATACTGAACAAAGTACCTCGCAAAAGGACCTTTAAGTCACCACATGAATTATGGAAAAACAGACCTCCATCTTACAAATACTTAAAAGTGTGGGGGTGCTTAGCAAAGGTAGAAATACCTAAGCCTAAAAGGGTCAAAATTGGACCCAAAACTATAGATTGCATATTTATTGGATATGCTCATAATAGTAGTGCATATCGATTCTTGGTGCATAAATCTGAAATTGATGACATTCATGAAAACACCATAATCGAATCTCGAAATGCAAGATTCTTTGAAAACATATTTCCGCTAAAAGAATCCAATGGTACTAGTATCCAAAAGAGATCAAGAGAAGAAGAAACTCTTGAACATCATGTTGATCATGAAAATAATCAAGAGTTAGAGGAACCAAGAAGGAGCAAACGACAAAGGATATCAAAAACCTTTGGACCCGATTTCTATACATATATGATAGAAAATGAACCTCTAACATATCAACAAGCAATGTCATCTCCCGATGCTCCTTATTGGAAGGAAGCAATCAATGGTGAAATAGAATCCATTCTGCAAAACCATACATGGGAACTAGTAGATCTTCCTAAGGGATCAAAAGCCCTAGGGTACAAATGGATCTTCAAGAAAAAACTTAAGGCTGATGGCTCAGTAGACAAATATAAGGCCCGACTGGTAGTTAAGGGATTTAGACAGAAGGAAGATCTAGATTACTTTGACACATACTCACCAGTAACTAGAATAACATCCATTAGGATGCTTATCGCAATTGCCTCTATACTAAATTTGGAAATACATCAAATGGATGTAAAAACCGCGTTCCTGAATGGTGAGTTGGAGGAAGAAATATACATGCAACAACCTGAAGGGTTTGTAAGCCCAGGAAATGAAAATAAAGTACGTAAGTTGGTAAAATCACTTTATGGTCTCAAACAAGCGCCAAAACAATGGCACGAGAAATTTGATGAAACTATGATGACAAATGGATTCAAAATAAATGAATCAGATAAATGTGTCTATATGAAGAATATAGAAATGGGATATGTCATAGTTTGCCTATATGTTGATGACTTATTGATACTAGGCAATAATAATGCCATAATCAAATCAACAAAGGATATGTTGTCATCTAGATTTGATATGAAAGATCTAGGATTGGCTGATGTGATCTTGGGCGTTAAAATCTTAAAGACGTCGGAAGGTTATGTACTATCTCAATCACACTATGTGGCCAAAATACTTGAAAAATTCAAACAAGATAATATAACTGCTGCTAAATCGCCAGTTGATATGAACCAAAATTGGGTTAAAAATACTGGTGATGGAATCTACCAACTTGAATACTCTCGAATACTGGGAAGTATAATGTATATCATGAATTGTACTAGACCAGATATTGCATATGCTGTAAGTAAGCTAAGTAGGTATACAAGCAATCCTGGTAAAAATCATTGGAAGGCAATAATAAGGGTTCTGGGATATTTAAAATATACTCAGAACTACAGCTTGCATTACACTAAATATCCTTCCGTAGTAGAAGGATATAGTGATGCAAATTGGATAACTGGTTCAGATGACACCAAATCCACAAGTGGATATGTATTTACCCTAGGAAATGGAGCTATATCATGGAAGTCTTCTAAACAAACGTGTATAGCAAGGTCAACAATGGAGTCAGAATTCATTGCTTTAGACAAAGCCGCTGAAGAAGCAGATTGGCTTAGAAGTTTCCTAGAAGATATTCCGAATTGGAATAAACCTGTTCCACCAATCTGTATACATTGTGATAGTCAGTCAGCTATTGGAAGAGCTAACAGCACACTATACAATGGTAAGTCTAGACATATTCGTCGTAGACATAAAACCGTGAGACAACTACTCTCTAATGGAGTTATCACTATAGACTATGTAAGGTCGAAAGATAACATTGCGGATCCACTAACAAAAGGCTTTCCTAGAGAGAGAGTTCAAACCTTATCGATAGGAATGGGCTTAAGGCCTATTGGATAAAAAGTTTACCTCAACGGAAACCCAACCTAATTGACTGGAGATCCCAAGATTTAGGTTCAAAGGGACAACTAAGTTAAGGTTAAAACTTAGAAGCACTGGAAAAATCAAACATTTGGACATTCCTAAGATAAGTCAGTGCACATGCCGCCGGAGAAAAGGATAAGCTCTGCTTTTAATGATGTCTATACTTGGAGCTATAAAGAACCAAGTGGAGTATTGCGGAATACTCTTTATAGAATCACCTACGTGAGTGCGAAGGCGCCGCTTCAAGGAGAATTATAAGGCCAAATTCTCCAAGCACTCATGAGACCAAGCTGGTGTTCATGGCAAAAACGAACACAAACAGAGAACCAAGGGAGAAAAGAATACATTTATCACGTGTTGTCTATTTTGATTTACACAAAAGGCTTACAGTTCAAAGACAACCTAAGTCTACTGATTCGCCAGTAAAGTCAAGAAGATAAACACTAGGATAAGTTCAAGGCCAATGTGCTACTTAAACCGATATGATAAATGATTCGTAAATCTTAAGAACAAGTAATACTCATTCATGTGGGGGATTGTTGGAAATTGAATGAGCATTATGAATAGTGCATTGGAAAATGAAGTATTTATTGTCTTGGAATATGAATAGTCCCACATCTTATATTATAATAACCATCATATTATATATAATATAAGATGTTGTCTCTATTCTAATTACAATGAGACAATAAGAGAGACATGAGCATGACCATCTTGGCGGGTGGTGCAACGCACCACCCTGCACGCACGCGCGCCCGCGCCCGTGCCCGAGCCCGAGCCCGAGCCCGAGCCCGAACCCGAACCCGAACCCGCACCCGCATCCGCACGCGCGGCATGGGTGAAAGGGCGTTTGAGGCGTCTTGTAGGCACTTAGCACTTTGCAATGTGCAATAGGCATTAGGCATTCGGGCTACTGGAATTGGTTCGCATCACACTATATTTTTAGGAGCCGAAACAGTTTAAATCCAACGGTAGTAACTATTTGAAAACAGTTTAAATCCAACGGTAGTAACTGTTTGAAATGACGTGCCAATTGGTAAAGGGTCGCAACCTTTCCTAACGGTCACATACTCCTATAAATAACAGATCTGAGAAATTTTGAAACTAACTTTTATTCTAATTCTCTGATCGTCTTCTCTTTCCTCTGCACTCCGTTCTAACAGAAAATCTTCTCTTGAGTTCGCCGTTATTCTGCATCGCTTGCGCGGCCTTGCAGAACTTGATCCGTTTTACCTTGGGAAGCGGTTGCTACTCTGCCCCTTTGCGCCACTGTGGGGGAGCAATTCTGCTTTAAGGGAACAGTATACGATACTGGACTCGGATAATTATCATACTACAACGGAACTGCTTTAACGGTACTCATTTACTTCTACTTACTTTCTACGTTTTTGAATCAGCATGAGTAGAGACAGTAGGCAATAACAATTAGCAAATGAAAGATTATTTTTCCTAAGTTCACTAATCGAAATTGATTGAATTGGCGGTGAGATTCGGTGTGACCAAAGCTGGAGCAGTTAGAACAAATTGTAAGTTTCCATTCGTATACCACATCTTGCCAAATAATGTCGTCTTTCTCCGATAAAATTGGAAGTTTACTTGGATAAAAATCTTCCCAATAATATTTTTACTTCAAACATAGCTAAGATTCATTCATTGCAGTAAGAGTGAATCAATCTTTTAGTTTGTACAACGACACAAATATTCAACCCAACTAAACTTAAGTAAGCCTCGCTTCCATTTTAAGTTCTAGATAAGACCGTTCATTAACTTAACATCATAATATTTTTAATATACTTAGCATCCATATAATGCTATCGTTAAATACCAACCCATCAATCGTACTGTAATATCCTTTCTTTTTCAGGTTAGTGAATTGAGTGCAAAAAAATTTGAGGTTGAACTGGGAGCATGTTGACATAATAGAGATTTTGGCGATAAGTGGTATCTTTTTTAGGTGAGAATATTTGTTTCTACATTTTCTTCTGTAATCTTTGTTGAAGATGTTTGTTTGATTTGTAACTCTCTAGCAAATGCTCATTGATAACAATTTTGTGTCATGGCAATGTTTTTTTAATTTTTGTTTCACTAGAAATACTGAACTGAATGAAAAAATGTACTATCTATTGGGGAAATCTCGGTCTTCCCCGCTTCGTGAAGTTAAGATAGGCACTTTAAGATTAAAAGTAGCAATGGAAGCACAAGAGTTTGTAATTCTCCAATATGGAGATTCTTCCACTATACAAAAGAATAGTAGGATTACAATAATATGATTACAAAAGTAACTCACACTTGGTGGCTCACTCAAGCTTGAGGATAAAGAATTCTCAAGCTATCACTCTTTTCTCTCAAAGAGGATCTCTCTAACTCTCAAGTTTTTTCTCACTCTAAGAAGTGGCTTCTTCCTTGTATTCTTTGATGGCTAGTAATAGGGCTCCTTCTCCTATTTATACTACTCAACCTTCATAATGAATGGTGGAGATTACTTGCATCCGACGGTAGAGATTGATTCTCTAGAATGCTCCACACTCTCTAGGAATCTCTACACTCTTCCATTTCCTTCTTTATTCTTCCATACTCTTCCGTAAGGTTCCAGAAGGTTCCACACGTCTCTAGAATATTCCAGAGGGTTCCACACTCTTCCACAAGCTTCTAGAGAGTTCTACACTTCTCTAGAGTTCTCCGGAACATTCTATAAAATTCTAGATTTCTCTAGAAACGTCTAGAATTTTCTAGAAACTCTCCAATTAAGGAGGGATCCCAACAAATCTCCCCCTCCCGACTTAATTGGGGGGTAGTTGTACGCCCGCTCCTTGACGGCAGTCTTCAAACTTCTTTGTTGGTACTACCTTGGTCATCATGTCAGACCAATTCTCATCTGTGTGAACCTTGTCAAGATGTATTTGCTTTTCCTCGAGGACTCCTCGGATCCAGTGACATCTTGTATCAATATGCTTTGTGCGGGAATGAAATGTTGAATTCTTTGCCAAGTAAATTGCACTTTGATTGTCACACTTCAAGACATACTTTTCTTGATCCACTCCCAATTCATGCAACAAGTTCTTCACCCACAACATCTCTTTGCAAGCTTCAGTAGCTACGATATACTCTGCCTCTGTAGTGGATAATGCAATACACTTTTGCAGCTTTGATTGCCATGAAATAGCTCCCCCTGCAAAAGTGGTTAGGTATCCTGATGTTGATTTCCTTGAATCAATGTCACCAGCCAAGTCTGCATCTGTATATCCTTCTAACACAGGTTTTCCTTTTCCAAAGTATAAACATCTTTTGGAAGTTCCACGTATATATCGGAGGATCCATTTGACTGCAACCCAATGCTCATTCCCTGGGTTAGCCAAGAAGCGACTGACGACACCAACTGCATAAGCGATATCTGGTCTTGTGCATATCATTGCGTACATGAGACTGCCTACAATAGATGAGTATGGTTTCTTCTTCATTTCCTCCTTGTCTTTTTCACTTGTCGGACTCTGCTTCGAACTTAGCTTGAAGTGCCCAGCTAGTGTAGTGTTAACCGGCTTTGATTTGTGCATGTTGAACCTTTCCAAGACTTTCTCGATATATCTCTCTTGGGATAGCCATAACAGTCTTTTTGATCTATCACGAGTTATTCTCATCCCAAGAATCTGTTTAGCCGGCCCCAAATCTTTCATGGCAAAGCTCTTGCTTAGATCTTTCTTTAAAGCAGCTATCTTTATGCGGTCTTGTCCAATGATTAGCATATCATCAACATAGAGCAGAAGTATGAGAAAGTCACCACTTACATACCTCTTTATCAAGACACAATGATCGCTTTCCGTCTTTTTGAATCATGTTCTGCCATGAATGCGTCGAACTTCTTGTACCATTGCCTTGGTGCTTGCTTAAGTCCATATAGACTCTTTGTGAGGCGACACACTAGATCTTCTTTGCCTGGAACTTTGAATCCCTCAGGCTGTTCCATGTAGATCTCTTCCTCTAGGTCACCATGTAGAAACGCCGTCTTGACATCGAGTTGTTCAATCTCCAAATCTTGCATGGCTGCTAGGCTAAGCACAACTCGGATTGATGATATTTTTACCACGGGAGAGAATATCTCTTCAAAGTCAGTACCTTTTTCTTGTCCAAATCCTTTGACGACTAATCGAGCTTTGTAGCAAAACTTTGAACAGTTCTCTTCGGTCTTGATTCTATACACCCACTTATTCTTCAAAGCTCTTCTCCCTTTTGGTAGCTCCACTAGTTCATATGTGTTATTCTCATGCAAGGATTGCATTTCTCCTTGCATGGCTATTCTCCACTCTTCTTTATGACAATCACTCATTGCTTCTTTATAGCTTTGAGGCTCCCCCTCATCAGTGAGCGTAACATACTCCTCTGTGTTGTATCGGGTGGATGGTCTTCTGTCCCTTGAGGATCGTCTTGGCTCTGGTGCGATTGGAGTGCTAGATTGAGGTTCTTCCTGAACTGGTTCATCATGAATTTCATGATCTTCAGCTTCACTTCTTTCTTGTATGTTATTATCTTTATGTCGAACCAGAGTAGGTTCAATGTTCTTACTGCTTCTCAATCTTGCCTCTCTGAATTCTTGATATCTTCAATTGTTTGGTCTTCGAAGAATACAACGTCTCTACTGCGAATAACCCTCTTATTAATTGGGTCTCACAACCGGTACCCAAATTCATCCTTAGGTGAACGAAGATAAATACACTCCTTTGTCTTTGCATCAAGCTTAGCTCTCTCATCTTTGGGGATGTGAACAAATGCCTTGCACCCGAACACCTTGAGATGATTATATGAAGCCCTCTTGCCCGTCCAAACTTTCTCAGGAATGGCCCCATCCAAAGGAACCGATGGTGTGAGGTTGACAATGTCGGCTACAGCCATTATAGCTTCTCCCTAGAATGATTTGGGTAACTTAACATGAGAGAGCATACAACGAACTCTTTCTTCAATGGTTCGGTTCATTCTCTCAGCTATCCCATTCAATTGTGGTGTCTTGGGTGGAGTCTTCTCTAGCCTAATGCCATATTTCTTGCAATAGTCTTCAAAAGGACCTCTATACTCACCTCCGTTATCTGATCGTACACACTTGATCTTCCGTCCAGTCTCACGCTCCACCAGAGCATGGAATTCTTTGAAGGCATCAAGCACTTGATTCTTTGATTTTAACAGGTGCAACCATACTTTTCTTGAATGATCATCAATGAAGGTGAAAAAATATAGAGCACCACCAATGGATCTCTCAGACATCGAACATACGTCAGTGTGCACGAGGTCTAGAATGTTCTTTCTTCTTGTGGGCGGAGAAGATCTTTGGAAAGCAACCCTATGTTGTTTTCCAGCTGAACAATGAGCACAAGGATGAAGTGGTTTACCTTTCACGTCAGGGAGGAGTTGTTTCTGAGCGAATATGTGAAGACCTTTCTCACTAATGTGCCCATGTCGTTTATGCCATGTGTCCATATCATCAGTAGAGATGTTTACTTCTCCTTTGCATAGCTTAGCTTGCATTACATACAATGATCCTACCTTCTTTCCTCGAGCTATTGTCAAACTTCCTTTGGTGGGCTTCCACTTCCCCTCACCAAAGTAATTCATTAGACCGTCATCATCTAGCTTTTCAGCGGAGATAAGACTGAGGCCCATGGTCGGGACATGCCTCACATCTTTCAAAACAAGCTTGCACCCGGTGCTTGTCGTCAGAGTGATGTCTCCTATTCCAACATATTGCTTCTACCTTGATTTCCCATTTTCACCGTGCCAAAGTCACCTCTTTGGTAGGATGAGAAGAAGTTTTCATGTGGAGTAACATGGAATGAAGCACCAGAATCAACAATCCAAGAACTCTCATCACAAGCAATGTTTAGAATGTTACTTTCACCAACGAGATATAGCAGATCTTCCTTTAATACTATGGCAGTAGTACTCTTTTCTTCTTACTTCTTCGTTAGGCTTATTTGGTCAGGCTTAACATTACCGGCCTTTTGGTCTCTTTTGAAGCTTTGACATTCCATTTTCTTGTGACCCATCCTTCCACAGTAATAGCATGCAATCTTCGAGCGTGACTTGGATCTATCTCGAGATTGATGGGGATTTCGGCTCTTACTACGTCCTCGGGTTTCATTCCTACCCTGATTCTGAACAACATTAGCTTCGGGATGGATAGACTCATCTCGTTCCATTCTTCTTGCTTCTTCACCAAGAAGGCTGTCACTGACGGTATCCATAGTTAACTTTCCTTCCGGAGCTGAGTTACTTAGCGTGACAACAAGTGTGTCCTAACTTTCCGGTAAGAAACTAAGGAGTAAAAGGGCTTGTAGCTCATCATCAATCTTCATATCAATTTTTGTTAGTTGATTTACGGGCCCCTTGAAGTTATTCAAGTGCTCAATCATACTATGACCATCCTTATACTCCAATTTCACCAATGTCGAACTAAATTGGCCTTGTTGCGAGGCGTTTTCTTCTAAATCATGGACTCAAGCTTTGTCCATAATTCATAGGAATTGGTATAAGTAGAAACATGCTTGAAGAGAGTTTTTTCGATGTACTTACGGATCATAGCAACAGCCTTACGGTTCAACAGTTCCCACTGACCATCACTCTTTCCTTCCACTTTATTTTTGTAGATGATGGGCTCATGCAAATCCTTACAATACAAGTGGTCCTCCATCATTGGCTTTCAATAGGAGTAGTTGTTCGCTGTGAGCTTGAACATGCCTCCATCATGAGCGACAATATCCTCCATCTTGAACTTACACGAGCTTGATTACGGCTACGGATGAACCTGGCTCTGATAACACTGTTGGAGAAATCTCGGTCTTCCCCGCTTCGTGAAGTTAAGATAGACACTTTAAGATTAAAAGTAGCAATGGAAGCACAAGAGTTTATAATTCTCCAATATGGAGATTCTTCCACTATACAAAAGAATAGTAGGATTACAATAATATGATTACAAAAGTAACTCACACTTAGTGGCTCACTCAAGCTTGAGGATAAAAACTTCTCAAGCTATCACTATTTTCTCTCAAAGAGGATCTCTCTAACTCTCAAGTTTTTTCTCACTCTAAGCAGTGGCTTCTTCCTTGGATTCTTTGATGGCTAGTAATAGGGCTCATTCTCCTATTTATACTACTCAACCTCCATAATGAATGGTGGAGCTTACTTGCATCCAACGGTAGAGATTGATTCTCTAGAATGCTCCACACTCTCTAGGAATCTCTACACTCTTCCATTCCCTTCTTTATTCTTCCATACTCTTCCGTAAGGTTCCAGAAGGTTCCACACATCTCTAGAATATTCCAGAGGATTCCACACTCTTCCACAAGCTTCTAGAGAGTTCTACACTTCTCTAGAGTTCTCCGGAACATTCTAGAAAATTCTAGATTTCTCTAGAAACGTCTAGAATTTTCTAAAAACTCTCCAATTAAGGAGGGGTCCCAACACTATCTTAAATGCATAATTATATTTTTATTTCTTTAATATATCGGCACTGAATGGAAAATGGTAATGGTAATAAAGTCAATTCATAATAGGGGTGCTCACAAGCACCTATAATAGATATTAGTTACTAAATATAGTTGATAATAGAGTCATTTATAAGCGCCTCAAATAATTGTTGTGTTTATTATTCCTACGTCGCAAATTGAATAACAGGGGCAATTTAGAGTTTTATATGCCTTTATTTACTATTAAGGGCTGAATTATTATAGCATTTCTTAATTCGACTCTTCTTTATTTAAGGGCGGTACATTTTTGTGCCCTATTTAGGGTAATAAAGGCAACTTTATTTTCCTTTGATATTTCTAATTTTGGTAGCGGTGAAATTTACTACATTAAAAATAGATACATCATAAAATAAACTAGTGCAACGGGATCAAATAAAAGGTATAACAAACATCACACAAATACATGAAAGAAAATACCGATATTGAAAGTGAATAATGATTTTATCGAGAAAACGTTTGCCAATGTAAGGGGCTCCAAGGTAAGTGGCAACCCTCCTAGGTAGGGGTTAAAGGTTAACACCCCTGAGAACGTCGGTCGACGCGACCAGTGCAGCACCACCTAGTGGAACGTGGGGCAATACCTAATTGAAAAAGGGTATTAATATTTTTTTTAATTTTATAAAAAATATCACATTACTATTAATATTGTTTTATTATTTACAAAAACATGTTAAGTTGTATTGTTTTTTTGGCACAGCTAGCGGGTTTAACTGATCCCTACCAGTTTTATTGCAGAGCTAGGAAAAGAAAATACAACCAAATAACACAAGGAAAACCAGAAAAAAAGAAGCCATGACCAAAAACAATTATGGTCAGCAACAAAAACAAGTGAAGGACTAGGGATACAAGCACTGCAACAAAGGAAAAAAAATAAAGGAAAAGGGACAAAAATTAACACGGAGAAAAGAAAAGGACATAGGGCACTCAAGCAAATCATATATGATACAGAGAGGGAAATCAAAAGGACTTAACTCCATACCAACCCTGATTTCATGCATCAAAACATCCTTCAAATGTACAAGATTCTTCAATTTCCCATGAAATATTGCTTGGTTTCTTTCACACCATACCAATCTGACAAACTTTTTGAGAAGAAAAGGTAGCACATAAGTCTGCAAACTCCTCCATCTTATTGATTTAAATATAATGAGCTATTCCTGTTTACTATTTCTAGAATAGCTATGTCTACCTAATTTGGACATGATGCAAGACCATAGGCTGAAAACAAACTGATAGTTGAAGAACAAACGTTAATTATCTTCCACTGCACTATTACAAAAACTGCAATCTAAATGAACAGCAAACCCTTTAGCAGCCAAGTTAGATTTAGTGTGAAGGGCAGTATTAATAACTTTCCATATATTGGTAAATTTGCGGTTCGAGGCGATGGAGATAGCGATGAAACTGTACTACGGACTTGAAGGATCTAGGGGTAGATTCTTTTAGACGATAGTTCAATCCACCACGTACAATCGGGTATCGAACTATAGCCTTCAGGATACAATCAAGCCCTCAAACAGTGTAATCGGATTCAAGAATTGTACGGTTCTTGATCCGACCAAGAAACACTTTGTATATAATCTCTGAATTGATGCAAGCAGCAAGAAATCGAATGAAGAAAGAAGAAGTATAGATTAGCAACGTTTCTGGACGTTGCTAATTTCTGGAAGAAGAAGTTTTCGTAACAGAGAAAAGTGTTACGAAAACTGCAAGGAAGAAAGTGATTTTGCAACAGCCCTGAGTGTTACTATTTATAGGCAACGAATGGATGCTTCCATTCGTTAACAGCCGCGTCCATACCCATTCGTTTGAACGGATCTGACCGTTTGCTTGCGTCTCCCGCCAAAATCATGTCCGCTAATACTATTTGAATTTCGAACAGTTCTGGGTCCTCAACGGGCCGAACTTGGCCCATTTACTGTTTGAAGATCCGGTCCAAAATTATATCTTTTGGACCCGAAACCCGAGACCCGGCACGGCCGGTCGGACGGCGGCCTCATGCGCGTGTGTGGAGACGGTGCATGGTCTCCCTCCTCACAACGGAGCAAGCTTTGGGTGCCCAAAGGGCTCAACCCTTCATTTGAGAAACATCTATATAAACATAGACATGCTTCCTCTTTCCTATGGTGTGGGACAATAGTTTCCCCTCTTCTTCTTCTTTCCTTCAAAACAAAACTAGAGGCCAAATGTTGAAAATATCCAACATTCTCCCCCTATTTTCAAGATTGGATAATTAAAACAATTTAATTTAAAAACGGAATGACTGCATCACTTGAGTGATTGCCTACGTACCCAATTGGGATCAAGCCTAACGTAGTTCAGGGACAAGAATTTGCATCATCGTGAAAACCAACACATACACGATAGGCATCTTTTCGATTTGAACCTTCACATAGTGTAAACCATTCAAAACCTTATCGAGATTCTATGGTGAATGAATCTTGAACCAAGTATCCCTAACGATAAAACCGGAACAATCACACATGTTGATTTTCTTAGGTAAAGTGTTCTGTATTGCTAGCACGTTAATGGCCATGTGCTTTAATCCTGGATTCATGAGTCTACTTTAGAAAGCGGACTTACTTTCTTAGGAAATGACCTGATTTCCGTACTCATATAGGTATGTCTCTTAAGGTGTTTCTGCGATACACCTTTTAATTTTCTAGACTTATTAAGGATCTATTATCCATCCTTTGTTCTTGCAGAACCCAACACTAAATACTATGGGAGTTTTCTATTTAGTGTTCCATAATCGTTCTCTTAATTTGTTGGTACCCATTGAACTTTGTCTATCCATTTCAAGATATAAGTTGGATTTCTGTTAAGGACGATCAAACTTCATTCACAGACCTTAGTCTCATCTCCTTTGATTATATAGAAACCATTGCGTTTGGAAGACTCTTAGTAAGAGGATCAGCCAAGTTTTTCTTTGTTTCTATATAGTCAACAGTTATTACTCCTCGTTTGAGTAATTGTCTTATCATCTGATGTCTTACACTCACGTGTCTAGACTTTCCATTATATGTCTTATTAGAGACATTATATATCGTAGCCTGATTATCACAGTTAATCAAGACTGGGAGATGGCTTCTTCCATAGTGGAATTTCTATTAATAAATTCCTAAGCCATTCTGCCTCCTTACATGCATCTGCTAATGCAATTAATTCTGATAACATAGTTGAGTCTGATATGCAAGTTTGTTTCTTGGAACCCCAAGATACCGCTGCACCCCCTAATGTAAAGATCCATCCAGTTGTAGACTTGGATTTGGATTCTACATTGTTCCAGGTTGCGTCACTATACCCTTCTATAACAGCAGGATATCCTTTATAAGATAAACCATAGTCAATGGTTCCTTTTAGATACGCTAGAACTCTGGAAATAGCTTTCCAATGTTCGTAACCTGGATTGCTCGTAAATTGACATAGCACACTAATGGCATGTGCAATGTCAGGTCTGGTGCAATGCATAGCATACATAAGACTCCCAATAACACTAGAGTACTCAAGTCGAGAAATGGTACGTCCAGTGTTCTTTAGTAATTTAATACTAGGATCTAGAGGAGTTGGGGCTGGTTTGTCATTATAATGACTATACTTCTTAAGGAACATCTCAATATAGTGAGATTGGGTTAGTAATAACTCCCCCTCTTTCCTTATGATTTTAATTCCTAGAATTACGTCAGCCTCACCTAGATCTTTCATATCAAACTTAGAGGATAGAAACCTTTTAGTTTCATTTACACATGATATATTAGAACCAAATATTAGCATGTCATCAACGTATAAAAATATTATAATATCACCGGCATTATCCGATTTGCTATAAATACATTTGTCAGCATCATTAACAATGAAGCCATATGACAATGCTATCTTATCAAACTTCTCATGCCATTGCATAGGAGCTTGTTTCAGTCCATAAAGAGATTTTACCAATTTGCAAACTTTCTTTTCTTGGCCAGGGGTTTTAAAACCTTCTGGTTGTTCCATATATATCTCTTCCTCTAAATCTCCGTTTAGAAAAGCGGTCTTTACATCCATTTGATGTACGACCAATTTATGAGTGGATGCAAGTGCTATTAAACAACGTATAGAAGAAATGTGAGCAACAGGAGCATAAGTATCGAAGTAATCTACTCCGTGTCTTTTCTTATATCCCTTAGCAACTAATCTGGCTTTAAACTTATCAATGGATCCATTTGTATTCAACTTTTTCTTGAATATCCATTTACATCCTATTGGTTTAGCACCAGGAGGTAAATCAGTCAAAACCCAGGTTTGGTTAGACAATGTGGAGTTCATTTCGTCATTGATAGCATCTTTCCAAAAAATGGAATCTCTGGAATTCATAGCTTCAGAATAAGTCTTAGGATCATCATCGACGTTCATTACATATCTAGTTACATTAAGGACTTCGTCCTTACTACCTTCTATAAGATATGTTATGAAGTCAAGACCGTAGTCCTTCTCAATTCTCGCTCTTTTACTTCTCCTTTGTTCAGTACTATGATCTGGTACTGATACATCCTTGTTGTTTTGAGCAAGAGCATACTCATCGTCATTGACATCATTAGTCGTATCAGGACTACATGATCTCAATGGAATCTCAACAGTTTGATTTCAAAAAATTCTACATCTACTGATTCTATAATATCTAAGGTGTCAAGCATTAAGAATCTATAAGTTATAATAGCAAGGGAATAACCTATAAAAGCACATTTAAAAGCTCTATTTCCTAACATTGATCGTTTGGGGTCTGGTTTTCTAACATATGCTAAACAACCCCAAACTTTTAATCTATTCAAATTAGGTTTTCTATTAAACCATAATTCATAAGGGGAAAATTATTCTTTTTAAGTGGTACTCTATTTAAAATATAACAAGCAGATAACATAGCATCTCCCCACAAATTATTAGGTAAATTAGAACTAATAAGCATGGCATTAACCATCTCTACTAAAGTTCTATTTTTCCTTTCAGCGACACCATTTTGTTGTGGTGTATAAGGGGCAGTGCATTGGTGAATTAAACCATGTTGTTTACAAAACAACGTGAACTCATTTGAGAAATATTCACCACTACGATCTGAATGTAATACTTTAATTTTAACTCCTAATTGTGTTTCAACTTCGGCTTTGTAAATCTTAAATTTATCAAAGGCTTCATCTTTTGTTTTCATTAGATAAACATAAGCATATCTAGTATAATCATCAATAAATGTGATATAGTATTGGTTACCACCATAGGTGATATGACTTTTTAGTCACACACATCACTATATACCAAATCAAGCAAACCAGTTTTTCTTTCTACGGATTTAAAAGATTTTCGGTGTATTTTTGCTTGAACACAAATTTCACATTTAGAGATAGAATTGAAATCACAATCAGAAATTAATCCTAGCTTATGCATATTTTTAAGGGAATTATAATTAACATGTCCTAACCTACTATGCCATAAGCTAACTGAATCAACAATATAAACTAAGGATTTCTTTATTAGATTCAACTTAATCATTCCGTTACAAGAGTATCCCTGTCCAATGAATTTGCCGTTCTTGGACAACACTAACTTATCAGACTCATACGCCATCTTGAATCCTCCTTTGTTAAGAAAGTATCCAGATATCAAATTCTTACAAATGTCTGGTACATAAAATACATTGACTAAAGTAAGAACTTTCCCAGAGGTGAGTGGTAGTTCTATAGTGCCCTTTCCCATGACTTTACTCGGAACCTTGTTCGCTCCAGTAACTTCGTTCGCTTCTCCATTTTCTTCGTAGGTCTTGAATAGACTACGGTATTTTCAAATATGAATGGTTGCTCCAATATCAAGCCACCAATCATTATCTATACCACTAACGGAGTTTGCCTCTTGTACTACAGCCACAAGCGAGTCTTCGACCATATTCACATTTTGTTGTTTCTTCCGCAGACGGCAGTCTCAGGCATAATGGCCGGGCTTGTTACAGAAATAACAAGCGCCTTTATTTTTGTTGTTCTTGGGATGGCTTTTCTTCTTAAACTGTGTCTCATTCTTAGGCTTTAACTTGTCTGTTATTTCGACATTATTAACCTTCGTATGAGACTCAGTTTGCGGATTATCATCTAGTTCGCGTTTACGAGAGTCTTCTTCTATACGAAGATGACGCTGTAAACCATCTAAATCATAATCCGTTTCCGCATGTTTCAGTTTTTTCTTATAATCATTCCAAGAGTGAGGAAGTCGAGAAATTATGACCCCAACAACAAAAGATTCAGGGAGATCGATACTAGCATCTTTAAGTTGATTCACAAAAGTAAGATTTCACTTACTTGTCCCACTATGGACTTATTGGCGATCATTTTGAAATCCATAAAATTTTAAATAAGAAATTTCTTATTACTTTCCTTGGATATACGGTATTTGCTCTCCAGTGCAGTCCAAAGTGCTTTAGCAGTTTCCAGGCTTCGATGTGCGTTGTACACAGAAGTTGACAATGCATTCAGGATGTGCCCTCTACATAGGAAGTCGTATTCTTTGCGTTTGGTACGTTTCAGTTTCAGCGCAGCATCTTCCTTGTCAGTTTCTTCTGGAATCTCCTCCAATCCGTCTTCCAATATATAGAACAACTTGACGGTGATCAAGAAGAACTTCATTGTCTCTTGCCAACGAGTGAAGTTATCCCCGTCAAACCGCTCCAATCGAGTCAAATGTTGATTCATCACTTGCAACGCGCTCGAACCTTCCATGGTTGAAGAATATCGTCTAAAAATTGTTGGTAAATTTGCGGTTCGAGACGATGGAGATAACGATGAAACTGTACTACGGACTTGAAGGATCTAGGGGTAGATTCTTTTAGACGATAGTTCAACCCACCACGTACAATCGGGCATCGAACTATAGCCTTCAGGATTCAATCAAGCCCTCAAACTATAGATTAGCAACGTTTCTGGACGTTGCTAATTTCTGGAAGAAGAAGTTTTCGTAACAGAGAAAAGTGTTACGAAAACTGCAAGGAAGAAAGTGATTTTGCAACAGCCCTGGGTGTTACTATTTACAGGCAAGGAATGGATGCTTCCATTCGTTAACAGCTGCGTCCGTACCCGTTTGTTTGAACGGATCTGACCGTCTGCTTGCGTCTCCCGCCAAAATCATGTCCGCTAATACTATTCAAATTTCGAACAGTTCTGGGTCCTCAACGGGCCGAACTTGGCCCCATTTACTGTTTGCAGATCCGGTCCAAAGTTATATCGTTTGGACCCGAAACCCGGCCCGACACGGTTGGTCGGACGGCGGCGGCATGCACGTGTGTGGAGACGGTGCATGGTCTCCCTCCTCACAACGAAGCAAGCTTTGGGTGCCCAAAGGGCCCAACCCTTCATTTGAGAAACATCTATATAAACATAGACATGTTTCCTCTTTCCTATGGTGTGGGACAATAGTTTCTCCTCCTCTTCTTCTTTCCTTCAAAACAAAACTATAGGCCAAATGTTGAAAATATCCAACACCATACAAAAGGATTATCTATCTCATTATTATGCTTGATCCATATTATCTTATACAAATGAAGTTAGGGAAGTCAACAATGCATATGAGTGCATGATAAACATAACAGATTTTGATCTGTACTTCCCCTTCAGACCAAAGCACACTGTCCTTATGCACAAATGTGATTTTTATCTGCTAAAAATTAAGCCACATCTGCCTAACAACTTGATTAGATGCATAAGGGAATGTGATATAACATCATGAATATACTCAAAAGCTTTTGCATTAATCCTAATACCAGTCTGCAACATCTTTTGATAAGTTAAAACATTGCATAGGATTAAACCATTCTTGATCCAAGGATCATCCCAGAAACTAACAGACCCTCCTAAGGAAACAGCATAGTGAACATGTGGTAGAAGCATGTGCCTTAGATTGGGTATACTGCGTCATGTACAGCTACTGTTTTGAGGAATTTGCATCAGCCAGAATTTGTTCTTGCCCAGATTGTATTTGATTGACCACTGGACCCAAATGCTATCCTTGTTACATAAAAAATAACCACATGTCTATCAAATGCCTCCTTATTCCAATATAAAAGATTCTTGACACCCAGTCCTCCTTCAAGTAGTGGGAGCTTCAACTTCTTAAATGAACAAGGGGACGATTTGGAAGAAAAAACACAGCCAGTACAAAAGAGTGGCATCGTAGAGCTCCTTATCATTTTTAGAAACTTGATAGGCAAGATAAAAGTCTTAGACCAATACAAAACCATTAAAAAAATCGCAGATTAAATCAATGTTAATCTACCGGCCTAGGATAGGAACCTATTCGTCCACGAGTTTAATGCATCCATAATATGCTCATACATGGGCAGGCATTTCACTTTTGAAATCCTAGATGTGGCCAAGGGAATCCTAAGATATGACATGGAGTCTTGACTATGTTGCAAGGAAGAAACATTAAGAATATCACTACGAAGCTGTTGAGAGACACCAGCCAGAAGAATTGCAGATTTGGACAAATTAATTTTAAGGACAGTTAACTTACAGAAAACATTGAGGACATCCAAGATACTCGTTATAGATGACATAGTAGGCTTAGTAAACACAATAAGATCATCAGCAAAAATCAGACTAATGATTTGAGGGTCTTTACATTTTAGGCGAAGAATGATGTTTTCCATAACAACGACACTTCTATTTAGCATTTGAGTTAGGACCTCCATAATGATGACGAAAATGTAAGATGACATAGGATCCCCTTGCCTAATACCTTGTCTAATTTTAACATAACCAATAGGGTTACCATTGAAAATTATAGAAAATCTAGCAGTGGAAATGTAGGCATGAATACAAGCCACAAAATGCATAGGGAAGTTCATATGTGCCATGACTCTGACAACTGTATGTTGGAATTCCTAAAGAGCAAAGTGAATGAAAAATACCTAAAGTCCCACATCTCCAAATTGTGAGAGCTATATTGGTTTAAATATAGCTTTCTCATGAGGAGGTTGGGGGCCTGGGGCTCCCAAATGTATGCATCATTGTGAGGAGGGAGATTATGTGTCACCACAACACGCGCGCGCGCCGCCGCCGCCGGCCTTCCGACCGACCGAACCGGGCTCGGGTACGGGTCTAAAATGACCATTCTTTTGCTGGGCCATTGTTAACAGTTTTTTGGGCTTCGGCTGAAACTCGGCTGGGCCTGTAATATGAAGAGAAGCAGTAGACGGGTAAAAACGGACGCGGGACTGAACAGACACGACTTCTGAAGCGCGCGCAAACGAACAGGTGCGGCCCATGTGAGGAGACGCGGCCGAACAGCAGGCAGGTGCGATGAAAGGGCAACAGGCGCGACCGTTTGGACAAACGGGTGCAGTCGCGACCGTTCGAAGGGATACAGACCAATTATAAATAAGGAGAAAAACTGATCACTTTCCACACCGAATTTTTAATCTGAATTATCTCTTCTCTTCTAAACACAACCGCTGTTCTAATATTCAAATCACGGAGTGATATACTCATTACAATTTCGTGCAGAATTCGTCTGTTGTATCTTGGGAGAATTTTGAAATAAAATTCTTAAGGAAATCGTTACGACGAGCCTCAGACGTGATCCGGTTGGAATTCTAGTCTGATTGTATATTTATACACATTATTCTATATTCTATCCATTATTCTGGTTATACTGTTTGTTCAAAATAGTATAACGCTGTTGTTGTAATTTATTTATAACATTCATATTGTTATAATAATTACTACAGAATTCCAATGTAGTGGAAATCTGAGTTATAAACTTGTGCGACGAGTTTATAATTGATTATTCTCTGTTTTGGTATACTAGACGAATAACATCTTAAGAATTTTATTTCAAATTTACTAAAACAGAGATGGCAACAGTAGAATTTTCAAAGAATACTACTCACAACAGACCTGAACCGTTCAAGGGAGATGGTGATGATTTCTTGACATGGAAAAATCAAATGTTGTTTTATCTCACCACACTTTGTCTGCAAAAGTACCTCGACGAGGAGGAACCGATTCCTGCACCAGGCAAGGAAATAGAGGTGAATATGTGGAAGCATTCCGATTTTTTATGCCGAAACTATATTCTGAATTGTCTCGACAAGGTGTTATACAAAGTATATCAGCCTTCAAAGACATCAAAAGAACTATGGAATGCACTTACCACTAAGTACAAGACGCAGAATATCAGTCTTAAGAAATTCATTGTAGACAAATTCATGGACTACAAGATGGTTGACTCCAAACCGGTGACTGCTCAACTGCATGAATTGCAAATCATCATTCATGAACTCGAAGCGGAAGGTCATGTGGTTGGAGAATCGTTTTTGGTTGAAGCCATCACGGGAAAACTACCGCCGTCATGGAGAGATTACCGCAACTATCTAAAGCATAAGAAGAAGGAAATCTCTTTACATGATCTCATAGTCCGATTGAAAATTGAGGCAGATAACCGTGGAATAACAAAACAAAGCGAGGAGGCATTTGTGGCTGAAGGGTCAAAGACCAAAAACAAAAAGAAGAATTTTCAGAAGAAAAGGAAAGCTCAAGACAACAAACCAAAAGACAACAAACGAACCAAGAAATTTAATAGCAAATGTTGGGTTTGTGGAAAAGTTGGACATGCCGCTAGAGATTGCAGACTCAAGAAGGAACGCAATAAAGAGGCATATATAGTAGATAACATGGAAGTAGATGAGTCCAACTTCTCGGCGGTAGTATCTGAATGCAATATGGTTCAGAATCCTAACCAATGGTGGGTAGATACAGGCGCTACTCGTCATGTTTGTTCTGACAAATCCATGTTTTCTACATATCAAAAATTCGATCACGAAGAAAAACTCTACAAGGGTAATTCTGCAGTTTCCATGATCGAAGGCAGTGGCACAGTAATCCTCAAGTTTACTTCTGGAAAAACTGTTAAGTTGAACAACGTGCTCCACGTTCCAGACATACGCAAGAATCTCATCTCTAGTGCAGTCCTATCAAAGAAGGGATTCAAGATGGTGTTCGAGTCAGACAAGATGGTTCTGTCCAAAGCTGGAATGTATATCGGAAGGGGATATTTATGTGATGGTTATTTAAGGCAAATGTAGCCGTTATCGGCAATAAAACTATGTATTTTGATTGTGCTATTAATAAAATTGAAGTTTCTTACTTGCTTGAGCACGAAATTTTACTATGGCACGATAGATTAGGACACATAAACATCCGAAAAATGAAGAAATTATCAAACTTGGGGTTGATTCCAAATTTCCAAGTAGATAAGAACTACAAATGTGAGACATGTGTAGAAGCAAAAATGGTCAAACAACCATTTAAATCTGTTGACAGAAGCACCGAACCATTAGGTTTGGTACATACAGATTTATGTGATTTTAAATCACTACCTACAAGAGGTGGGAAAAAGTATTTCATTACTTTTATTGACGATTATACGCGATATTGTTATGTATATCTTTTAAATAGTAAAGATGAAGCAATAACAGCGTTTATAAAATACAAGGCTGATGTAGAAAATTAGTTAAATAAAAAGATCAAGATATTGAGATCTGATCGAGGTGGAGAATATGAGTCACCATTTGAACAGTTCTGTGCAGAGAATGGAATAGTTCATCAAACAACAGCACCATATTCACCACAACAAAATGGTGTAGCCGAGAGGAAGAACAGAACGTTAAAAGACATGATTACTGCCATGCTTTTAACTTCTGGTCTACCGACGAACTTGTGGGGGGAAGCATTAAATATGTCTAATCACATATTAAACAAAGTTCCTCACAATAAAACGGGAATAATTCCATATGAGATATGGTAAGGACACAAACCAAGCTTTAAATACCTCAAAGTGTGGGGGTGCTTGGCAAAAGTTCCAGTTCCGCCTCCCAAGAGAGTCAAACTTGGACCAAAAACAGTAGATTGTTATTATCTTGGGCCAGCCCAAAATAGTAGTGCCTACAGATTTTTGGTATTCAAGTCTGATATAACTGATATTCATGTAAATACAATCATGGAATCAAGAGATGCCTCATTCTTTGAAGATGTGTTTTCGCACAAAAGGAATGAAGGAAATAATGTCCCAAAAAGGACAAGGGAGGAATCAAACGATTCACATGAAGATGAAACTCGTCATGAAATTGATGATGCTGAACCAAGAAGAAGCGTAAGGGCTAGAACTTCCAAAACATTTGGTCGGACTTTTTTAGATATGTATTAGAGCACGAACCTCAAACGTACAAGGAAGCAATGTCATCTTCTGAATCTTCATGTTGGAAAGAAGCAATCCAAAGTGAGATTGATTCAATTCTAAGTAATAAAACTTGGGAAATTGTTGATATTCCACTAGGAATGAAACCAATTGGCTGCAAATGGATTTTCAAGAAGAAAATGAAAGCAGATGGCTCTATCGACAAGTATAAAGCCAGATTAGTAGCCAAAAGATATCGTCAAAAAGAAGGAGTAGACTTCTTTGATACCTATTCACCGGTTACACGAATAACCTCTATAAGAATGTTAATAGCAATTGCTTCCATATTTAATCTGGAAATTCATCAGATGGATGTCAAAACAGCATTCTTAAATGGAGATCTCGATGAGGAGATTTACATGGAGCAACCTGAGGGTTTTATTTCCAAAGGAAATGAAAAAAAAGTATGTCGGTTAGTGAAATCACTATACGGACTAAAACAAGCTCCAAAACAATGGCATGAAAAATTTGATAGTGTCATGATGAAAAATGGTTTTCGTATAAATGAATGTGATAAATGTGTTTATTACAAACAGGTTGGACAATCATATGTGATGATTTGTCTATATGTAGACGATATGCTAATCTTTGGTCCTAATACTAAAGTAATAGAGACTATAAAGAAGATGTTAATCAACAATTTCGATATGAAAGACTTAGGAGTTGCGGACGTTATTTTGGAAATCAAAATAATAAGAACACCTAATGGAATTGAACTATCTCAGTCACACTATGTAGACAAAGTGATTGAAAAATTCCAAGAGTATGGAATTAAAGGAGTGAGGACACCTTTTAATCCATCGGAAGTACTGCATAAAAACACTGATGAGAGTGTAATGCAACTGGAATACTCTCGTGTAATAGGATGCTTAATGTATCTGATGAATTGCACCAGACCAGATATTGCTTACGCGGTAAGTCGACTAAGCAGGTATACAAGTAATCCAGGGAAGGAACACTAGAAAGCACTAATGAGAGTGTTGGGATATTTAAAGAATACCACTAATTTTTCCTTACATTATGGAAAATATCCTGTCGTCTTATAAGGATATAGTGATGCAAACTGGATTGCAGATTCAGAGGAATCAAAATCCACAAGTGGTTATGTCTTTACCCTTGCAGGAGCAGCAGTGTCATGGAAATCTACTAAACAAACATGCATAGCTCGATCCACCATGGAATCTGAGTTTATCGCATTAGATAAAGCAAGCGAAGAGGCAGAATGGCTTCGTCAATTCTTAGAAGATATTCCATTTTGGCCAAAACCTATGACGGCCATATGTATTCACTGCGATAATCAAGCAGTGCTAAGTAGAGCGAAAAACCTTGTGTATAATGGCAAATCACGACACATATGTCGTCGCCATATCACAGTTAGGCAGTTACTCTCTAATGGAACTATTTCCATAGATTATGTGAGAACAAATGATAACCTAGCGGATCCATTTACTAAAGGTTTATCAAGAGAGAAAATTGACTGCGCATCGAGGGGAATGAGTTTAAAAACCTAAACCAACAAGAGTTACCTTATACGGAAACCTATCCTAGCGACTGAAGATCCCACGGACTAGGATCAATAGACAAACCAGTTATGAGTAACTCAAGAAGTAATGCATTTGTCTGAACTTAGTCCTACTCCATTCCTATGGTGCAAAATATAATGCATGCCTACAGAAGTTTTAAAGGTTAAAACTATGTTTTTTTAATGATGACCATATCTTGGAAATAACAAGTGGGGTATATGTAGGATACTCTTAATGGTTGCGATCACCTATGCAAGTGTGAGCTGGGTCGGCTCTATAAGAATATTAAAAGGCTTTTATTCTCTAAAACACTCGCATAACCAAAAATTGTTCAGAACCAAAATGAACACAACCAAGAGATTGGATAAGAAGGGAATCAATGCTTCGTAAAACTTATTGTCTGGATATACAATAAAGGCCGACGGTTAAAGATGAAATAATTCACCGATTAGCCAAGTAAATCCGATAAGTTTTAACTAGGGAAAGTTCAAAGTGAAATATCTACTTATCCACGATAAAGCATTATTCCATATGTACTCTGTGATATTTCGCTTTGTGTGGGGGATATGTATATTATCATTCATGTGGGGGATTGTTGGAATTCCTAAAGAGCAAAGTGAATGAAAAATACATAAAGTCCCACATCTCCAAATTGTGAGAGCTATATTGGTTTAAATATAGCTTTCTCATGAGGAGGTTGGGGGCCTGTGGCTCCCAAATGTATGCATCGTTGTGAGGAGGGAGATTATGTGTCACCACCACACGCGCGCGCGCCCCCGCGGCCGCCCGTCCGACCGACCGGGCCGGGCTCGGGTACGGGTACGGGTCTAAAATAATCATTCTTTTGCTGGGCCATTGTTAACAGTTTTTTGGGCTTCGGCTGAAATTGGGCTGGGCCTGGAATATGAAGAGAAGTAGCAGGCGGGTAAAAACGGACGCGCGACTGAACAGACACGACTTCTGAAGCGCGCGCAAACGAACAGGTGCGGCCCATGTGAGGAGACGCGGCCGAACAGCAGGCAGGTGCGATGAAAGGGCAACAGGCGCGACCGTTTGGACAAACGGGTGCAGTCGCGACCGTTCGAAGGGATACAGACCAATTATAAATAAGGAGGAAAACTGATCACTTTCCACACCGAATTTTTAATCTGAATTATCTCTTCTCTTCTTAGCACAACTACTGTTCTAATATTCAAATCACAGAGTGATATACTCATTACAATTTCGTGCAGAATTCGTCTGTTGTATCTTGGGAGAATTTTGAAATAAAATTCTTAAGGAAATCGTTACGACGAGCCTCAGACGTAATCCGGTTAGAATTCTAGTCTGATTGTATATTTATACACATTATTCTATATTCTATCCATTATTCTGGTTATACTGTTTGTTCAAAATAGTATAACGCTGTTGTTGTTTATTTACAACATTCATATTATTATAATAATTACTACAGAATTCCAGTGTAGTGGAAATCTGAGTTATAAACTTGTGCGACGAGTTTATAATTGATTATTCTCTATTTTGGTATACTAGACGAATAACACTGTATCCCAGTGGATAGATTCATATGCTTTCTTAATGCCTAGCTTAACCATGGTTCTTAGAGAAATACTGGATCTTCCATAAACTTTAAGGAGCTCATATGATAGAAGAACATTGTCCAAAATAGACCTTGAAGGAAGGAAAGCTATCTGGTTTGAAGAGATAATATTAGGAAGTACTGACTTTATACTGGTTGCAATAATCTTTGCAATTGCTTTATAAACAATATTACAAAAGGAGATAGGTCTGAAAGAAGTGACAGAATCAACATGTTTAACTTTGGGGATCAATGCAATGTTGGTGGCATTCATTGAACTTAGCATTTTGCATATATTGAAGAAGTTTTATATAGCCTTGTACACATCATTCTCAATAAAGTCCCAACATATGCTATGAAAAAAGAGACACTGAAGCCATCAGGGCCACCACAAGAGTTCTTATTCATGTCAAATATAGCCTGCTTTATCTCAAGATTAGTTATTTCCATTGCTAGAGCATTCTTGTCATCAGATGATAGAACCAGAACATCAAGGTTGTCCAAGATGCCGAGATCAGGGTGGAAGTTACTAGTATAACCAAGGAGATTTTCAAAATATGATTAAAAAAACTTTCTTTGATTCCCTCAGGAGTACATGTAATGTTCTTTCTGGATTGTTTAGCCTTCAGATTAGCATGATTAAAGGCAGCATTTTAGCCTTGCTTTTCTTGTCAGCATGTTCGCTTCCACTTGAAGTGCATCTCTATAATCATTGTTTAGTCGTATTGTTACTTTTAATAAAAATGAGTATGTTACAAAATATAAATGTTTATATTTTTTATAAGTTTTTTTATTTATTATTCATTTTTAAAATTTTATTACTGACCAAAAATAATCGTTGATTTTCGATGCATTGTCCGCAAATAATCTGGTTCCCTCGCGTAGAGGGAACGTGGCAAAGAGCCCATGTGCTTGTCCCAATTTTTGATGCGTTAGATGCATTTGATGCATCAAAATTGGGAATGAGTCAAAAAAACCGCAAACACATCATTATAGGTCTGATTTGGATTGATATGATTATCATATTTAAAATCATATAAATTAGTCAAATTATTAAGTAAAATGGATATTGATTTTGTTAATACTGCTTTTAAATGCATACTTTTCTACCTCGTTCAACTTCACTAATTTATCCATTCTCCTATTGATCATCACCATGATATAGGTCCATGTCAAACTTTCTTTCTCTTGTTTAATGTATGAACCAAACATAAGTTACTATTTATCGTTCTTCAAAAATCATGTGTATTTTACATGTTTGAAAGTGTGGTTCATTGACTATTTTAGCGGGACAATTTTAGATAACATGATTTGCATTGATCTAACTTGAAAAGTAATTCAATGAGGCATAGAGTTCAATTTCAGCTGGCATGAAATACATGAAATACAACCGAGGTATTGAAGCATACTGAGAATACGTGAAATATAGCTGAGGTATGCTGCTTTTAATTATTATCATAACAGTTCACCAAAAGCTTTGAATTTTAATTTGTTAAAGCATGCTAAGTTCACCAAAAGCTTTGAATTTTGATCTATTGAAGCATGCTAAGTTAGCAAAAGCATAATAATAGAAAAATGAAGAAGGAAAAGAGTAAGAATGATTGTGTATTTGGTCGTCATATATATATATATATATATATATATATATATATATATATATATATATATATATATATATATATATATATATATATTCTCATTTTCCCACTTTTTCACTCATATTTTACTTCCAAATTGTAGTTGTTTTGAACTATTAGACATTATACCATCCTATTTCTATAACAATATTATACATCATGTAAACATTTTGTTTCTATAGATGTTTGGACCAAAAGTTAGTCAAACATCCAAAGATAATTTAAAAAACAAAGGTGAAGAAATATAAATGAAAAAGAGAAGAAAAGAATACGGTCATTTAAAGTGGTTCGGCAAAACAAGGCCTACGTCCACTTTAAGATTTTACTATTGATCTACAACTTGAGGCCAGGAGTTTTTGGGACTCGGTACAACTCTAGCACTTAAAATTCCAAAGTTATAAGAATATAAAATAGAGAAAAGTTAGAGCCAAAAGATCTTGAAAAATGAGCCATGCCTTTCTATTTATAGAGATAGTGAACCTAAAATCTCGCACCAAATATCTCCTACCATTAGCCATGATTTAGACAAGTTCTCCCCAAAATAATAGATGATGCCTCACCAATCGCTGGGAGTCGGTACCGATCTCTAAGTGGGAGCCAATACCGATCACCAAATCCGTCATTCTTGGTGTCCTCAACTCCTCATCTTGGATCGTTTTATAGTTAGCTTTGTGATTTCATAGTTGTTTGTACTACTATAAACTTGCTTCTGAGTCCAAATGATAGAGTTGAAGGAGGATAAAGTTGTAGCTTCAAACATCCGTGGAGATCGATGGAGAATTGCATTGAATCAACAAATCGACTTTGGAAATAGGCCATTGACATCAAGATAAGTATGTAGGCAGAAGATGGGGTCCACCAAAGCCATATTTGAGAGTCGGCACTGATCCCAGGCGAGAGTCGGTACCGATCCCCAACTTGAGAATTGTTGTGTTCTCTTGATTTGGGTTACTTTGGATTTGGTTGAACATGCTTGTAGATCGACCTGAAAAATTTGAGTTTTTGCTTAGGGCTCGATTCTCTGATATTTTCGCGTTCTGAGTTTTCCTTTGCCTGCTTGGTGTCAAACCCGAGAATTTTGTTTGTCTGACCCGAGTTCAACCCTAATTCACCTGGTTGAAGTCAGACTCGAGTTTTCCATGTGTCTGACTCGGGTGTTTGGGACTGGATACCGATCCACGGAGTGGGGGTCTGTCCCGATTCCAAAATTGGAGTTTTTGCATGGGTTGCTTTGTGTTGCGCTTGGAGATTTTTCAAGACTGTCTCGCTTCGAGTCAGGCCTGAGGAATTTGTGGGTTTGCTTGGAGTCAATCTTTCCGAAAACTTGAATTTTCAAGTTTTCGACTTTTTCCGCTTTTTTTTTTATATTTCTTTTTTCTTGCCTTTTTATGATATATTCCCAAATTTCTTGGGTCATTTCTCCCTCATTGACTAGTCAAAGTCAATCGTTTAAATCTTATCAAATATGGCATGATCAAAAGGCGAGATAACAATAGATAAATAGATAAGGAGAATTTGTGGATTTGAAAATTAAAGGATTATTAAGTGTAGTTCAATTATGTAGAACTGTTCTATTATAAATTGTAATAGGAAATGGTAAAAGTCCCCTAGTAAAAGGTTTACCTATATACACAATATATATTCTCACTTCTATTTATTTATTTATTTTTTGAATATCCTTGTAATGTGCATATACATACATGTATAAAGAAGATTTTGGGTCTAATTAATATTTCCATGTTGGTCAGAACGTGTAATGATGAACTTCATTTGTAAATGTTAGGACTGATCTGAGGTATGACAAAACCATATGAACATGACACTCATCTAAAACTGATGTGTTCCTAATCAACATACACATTTTTACTATGTTTATGGATCCTAAATTTATAACCAATTCCACGGTTTGAAATGCCTCCTTGAAATTCAAGTTTTATAAACGCTGATATTGGGACAATATAAATGAATCAAAAGTCTTTGGGCTATCTATTAATATATATGGAATCTATCGGGCATCACATCATTCTCTTTGTTGTATCAACTCTACTTTCGATATATGCAGTTTACAGATATTTAAGGTTTTCAATCGAAATATTTGCAGTTTTAAAACTTGAATTTTTTTGCAAAATAGGGATATTTTGGAAAATCAGTTTTTGGCAAGAGTGGGTTGTGTATTTTCAAACCTAAAACTGATATCTTACAAAAGTAATATATATTTAAGTGGATGGTTCGGGATTGTAAATGCAGAGATCAGTTGCTCGCAAACTGAATTTTTCGAAATGGCGTTTAAAAAAGCACACTACTAAAAGCTAAATAAATATTCCTGCAATAATACACCGTGACAAGACATTAACACTTACTATATTTCTTTAAAATTCAACGGGTTCAACATTTCCTTAAAAATTTCTTCAGTTTCACACATTAATTTTTGCACTACAACAAAACAGCCTTTTTAAAACGGGCAGTGCCCGTTGTAATGTGTTTTTCGCAACGGGCATGTGCCCGTTGTAATAGACCTCGTTATAATAGATTCACCACATTTTACAATGGGCAAAGTCCGTTGTAAAAACCGTTGCAGTATACCTTTTTACAACGGGTTATGACCGTTGTAATAGATTCTAATACGACGGCCATAACCCGTTGCAATAGACTAACCATACCAGTCGCATAGCCTTTTTCACAACATGCATTGACTGTTGTAAAAAGCATATTTAACAACTTGTGTTGCCCGTTGCAATAAACTATATAACAACGGTCATAACCCGTTGCAATAGACTAAGCATAGTAATTGCATAGCCTATGTCACAACATGTATTGACCGTTGTAAAATACCGATTTAACAACTTTTGTTGACCGTTGTAATAAGCTCATATAACAATGTACGTTGCCTGTTGCAAAATAAATGCAAATTTTAAAAAAAATTACAACAGCATCCATGCAATACATCCATACAAATACTAACTATTATCGTAAAATAATTAAAATCACATACGAAAAGACTAAAAGCTAGAGTCATAAAATTTTAACACTCCAAAAAGTTATATAAGTTTACATGCCAAATACATAAAGCGTTAACACATAACAGTCCGCTACAAATATTACGTTCTAAGTACAATCATACTATACCACAGAGATGAAGTCTTTATGCCATGCGATGGTTGATCCAACGGCCTCTTTGATAGTCTGCATCTCTGAATTTGGCCTAAATACAAAGGCTTCTGGTTACACCGCTACATCAACCCATACTTTTCAAGCATTTGATCCAAGCTTTACAAAATGTACTGAAGCATCAGGATCAGTGCTTGCTATCGTCCCCTCTGCAACTACGTTCTTCTGCCAATCCAATAGCTTGCACTTTTTTTTCACCAAACCATCCACGGTAAGCTGATCTTGAACTTGCATATTGTTACTCTCATGATGTGACTGCAAAAAAAAAAACCATGGAACAAGATTATATAAAAATACTGAGATTCAAAAGGTAAGCATGGAACCTACTGTTGCGGTGTCACCTAAAGGTTTTTTTTCTTCTTTTTTTTAAAAATAAATGAAATGTGAACTAATTAAACTAATTAAACTACTACCATGATTAATGAACAACAATTTATCTAAGCAAAAAAACCAAAATTTCATATACTAATTTAGGATTATTTATATATTCTAACCTGAGATGTATGAGCCTCAACGATCTCCAAATCCGCCACATTAACATTTCTTCTCTGCAAAAGTGCAAGAGATGACTAGGTAACTCATTAGCACATATCACATATTTATTAACAATAGCTAATTAAATATAAACTTACTGTCATGACCAAATTAGTCGACTCTTCTACTCTAGCCGCCAAATGAGTTACTTGATTTTCGAATGCAATCACCTTTTTTGAATTAGTTGAATAAACACCCATTTGAGATGGTACTACACCAAAACCCAGCCCTCTCACCCTTCCCCTATGTTCATTTCCAAAAACATGTGACACCCCATCTCCACTTACCGATATTGTTCCATGAGAGCTCTGAGCGCTACTGTGCTCTTTTATCTTAGCCTACAAATCAAAATAGATCATTTCAAGAAAAATGAAATATGAATAAACTATAATCCCTCAATGTTCAGTTCAATGTATTTAATATTTTTAGTGAAATGTTGATCACAGAAAATATATATGAGCTGATATATGACTGAATCGTCGAAATATTGATCTCTCAATGTCAAGTACATATGAGTTTTGAATAAATATCTACACTCATATCTCAAAAGAATAAAAAACCTTACGATGCAATCGGCAACAACGGAATTTGGTGGGTCTCCATTTTTCTTTGTATAGGCTTTGCACCATAGGTCGTCTCTGCTAATATTTGATATTCCAGTTTCCTTTTTCTGCAAATAATAATAGTAAGAAGACGAACCAAAGAAAAAAATATTATTGATGTAAATGTACATGCATTTCTTACCATATCTTCAGCCAACCTCGCATAACCCTTTCTGCTCATTGTATGTGAAAGTTTATTTTTATCTCTCAGTGCTTTGAATTTTTTGCTAGTTTCCTACATAGGAGAAATTCATTAATAAACTATTATTTACCTTTTAATTTATACTGAATAAAATACATCTTATTACCTCAAATTTCTCCGACATATTTTTCTTAACATAGTCTTTCCACTCTTAAACATTTTCTATAGTATCAGGTTTTAGCATCGATACTCTAGAGAAAGCGTCAGGGCAAGTAGAAGCTACTTTAATAGCCGAAACTAATCTTGACTTTGCCTCTCTCTGTCGTACTCCTAACATCTTAAGCAATAAACCCTTATATGCTTCATCCACCATGAATCTTGACTGCACAACAAAAATCATTTCCTAATCAATACAAACAAAAACATGAATTTGTAGATATTGGTCAGCTATTGTCTTTTAAATAACCAATCTCATTATAATTATTATTATTCAGAGCTACCATGTAATTTTGGGTAAAAATCACATTTTGTTGTGCGTTTGTTCCTAGTGTTTATCTCTCTGCAGCACTAAAGTCAGGTAAATAAGAAGCTGAAATTATGAGGCTAAAAGTCCTAACAACAGCTCCAAGAGCAGCACCAAATCAGGCTTCAAACAGGTAATAATAAAAAACACGAGTAAAGGGGAGCAATAAGTGGAACAATGCTAGAAAGATTTGAAGTGATTTCAAGATGTCTATTATCTTTTTTGTTTACTAGACCATTCATCAATTCAAATATGTTCATGATTTTGAATGCAGCATGTATTTGTGGATGAAAACTTTAAAATCAAAACTACTGCAGGAAATCAAAGAGCAACTCAGAAATCCATGGTGGACAATTGCTACTGAGTGCTGCTAGTAAAGTAAAAGATCAAAACTATACAAGCTGTAGCTTTCTCCATGTGTACGCTTATATGTTTCTGTAAATTGTTTAACTTTGTTAGGAGTATGGTAAATGAGTACAACTATTGCGGTGTAAACTGAGTAATCATTTATACAATTATGTAACGAAATATTGCACCCATCACTATGTAATGTGGCATGAGATGACAAATTGGAGATTCAGACAGCACAAAATATTACTGTAACACATGCTAAAAGAGCCTTCATATTATGGCATAAAGCCACACAACTACACACTGTACACATGAAACCATGTATTCACTAAATATAAAAAAAATTAATAGCTAGAAAAACAAAGTCAAACTAAACTTCCCAAAGCAACATTGCAGCCGCAATTCAACTACTGCCTTCATTCAACCAAACTTCCCCCAGTTCCACATCAACTACAAACTACAGCCCCATTTACCAAACTTCCCACAGTTCTCTCTGCCTCCTTACTCTATCACTTCCGTCACCCTTCACCACTATGCCATAACTGACATTCAGACCATCTAATCATACCGCTGTAACATTTATTGACTTCACCACTACATACACATTCAACATACTAGCGACTCATGGTCAAACTCATGACTCAACTGCCTCGCAGCCAAACCATATCAACTACAAACTACAGCCCCATTGAATCAATACTACTTCACCTGAAAATCAACCGTTCTCCCACTGTTGCACCACCACCAGAACAACATATACCATTACCAACATCCATCAACATCAATTCGCAGCCACAAACTCCCACTCCCTATACCACATCAACTGCGAACATCCGGTCACTGCCATCCTCTACGCAACATCTTCGACATCATTCCACGACTGCCATTACAAGAGCAGTCACCACCCCTTCGTCCTTCATCAAACCGCTACCCTCATCGACCAACCCAAAATCACTACAAAATCAACCTCGACTCGAACCACAAATCCTTCTAACAGTATAGATACAAATGCATCATACGATTTGGTGGTTTCCAGGCTTTCCTTCGACATTTATTAGTTAACAAAATAGCAGTCTTTTTTTGTAGTTTAATGTGCTCCCTATAAAAATAAAAAATTGCTAATAAAAGAGTAGTGCTACATGCGTTTCTCCTATCTTGTTTAGAGCAATAGATGTGACGTTTAAAACGTTAAAGAGAGTTGGTAATATTACAGTAGTATTCTTATTATTTGGTTTTTCATCGATATTACTAACTTAGTAAAAATGAGCGATATTCTTTTGTCAACCAGATTAATATTATTCTTCTGGGCTGAGCATAGTGGGCCGTGTGTAGGCCCATATCTTTTTAGCAGTTTATATAAACACTGCAATTGCATTGTAATCAAAACAAGTATTCTCTATATCATTTTGTATGAGAAAAGTATCAAACTGTTTCATCAATAAAATTAGAAACAAGTTCTATTTCTTCTTCAAACAATCTCTCAAATTATCAAAGTGAAATTCTATCTTGGTATCAGAGCTCGCATTGGCTAAACAGCCTTTATAAAAAAAAAACTGATCCATCAGAAAATATCTCATCACTTGGATCAGTTTACCCATCAGATTCAAATATCATCATCTAGGTAAAGAATTTGTTCAAGATCCAACTGCCTTGCCAAGATTCGAAATCGGCTGCAATCTTTCTTCAAGAACAAATTCAACAATCAAGAAAACAATTCAGAAAACCAAATAGAGAAGAAAGCAGAAATTCATCATTCAAAAACAGCAAGTGCCATACCAGAAGCAATCAGAAAAATCTCATCATATTGCTTGGTTGCAACATACCTGTTAAAGGAAGATTCTCTTGATCTCCTCATAATTTTCTGTTTGATTATATTCTCAATTCAATTTCTTGTAGCAATTTCTTCATGGCTGAAGGAAGCAGTCCACATCAGGGAATGACACTAGCACTTCACTGCAATCTATGGATGTCACTGACAGTTTGATCAAAACCATAATTAGCCCACACTCCAATCTCATCACTGCTCAACTTGAAGACGACAACTATTTACTCTGGAAAGTGCAAGTCGAAACTGCCGCCAGAGGATATGGTCTTGATGGATATATTCTGGGCATGATAGCCACTCCACCCAAGTTCATCACTAATCAAGAAAACAAAACTGTGAGTAATGAAGAATATGTCAAATTTCAACGGCAAGACAGTTTAATAAGTTCTTGGTTGCTTTCATCAATCAGTATAAAACTTCTACCACAAGTTATTGGGTGTAAATCAGCAAATGAAATATGGACTACAGTGGAAAGAATTTTCAACACACAGTCAGCAGCTAAAATAATGCATTACAAAAGGCAGTTACACAATATAAGGAAAGACAGTCAACCCATGAAAGAATATCTCTCCAAAATCAAGAACACTTGTGATCTACTTGAAGCAGCAGGACACAAGATGCCAAATACAGAACATGTATTAACTATACTGAGTGGGTTAAGTGATGAATATGAGGCAGTTGTGGCAGTCATCTCATCACAAGAAACTCTGCCTTCCATTGATTACGTACATTCTATACTATTGGCTCATGAAGGAAGACTGGAATATAAGAAACCCCTAGATACAGATATGTCTGCTAATTATGCTTCAAATAGTAGAAACAGAAATCAGAACTATGGAAGTCAACAATCACAGAGGGGTGGACAGAGTTTTAGGGGAAGAGGCAGAGGAAGATACAATGGCAACAACAAACCAAAATGTCAGATATGTGAAAGAGTTGGACACACTGCTACTAAATGCTATTTTAGATTCAATGCAAACTATGTGCCAGGTCAGGGATCAAACAATCAAAGAAATGAAAACCACAATGCAAACATGGCTCAAATGCAACAAGATTCAGGCAAACAATTCAGTACAAACAGAAATCAAAGTCAGGATGAAACTGCTAAAGCAGATCACATTCAAGATGAGTCATGGTATCCAGATTCCGGGGCAACAAATCACTTAACAAACAATTTGGAGAATCTGAATCTGGGCAGCAGAGAATACAGAGGTAAACAATCTATTATCATGGGAAATGGCAAAGCAATTGAGATCACACACACTGGTAATGCTTATATCAAAGGTGAAAGACAATTATATCTCAATAATCTATTAAGAGTACCTAGCATTAAGAAAAACCTTTTGAGTGTCTCTCAATTTGCTCATGATAACAATGTTTATTTTGAATTTTATCCCACCTACTGCTTAGTTAAAGATATTCTAACCAAAGACATACTCTTGCAGGGTAATGCAGTAAATGGCCTTTACAAGTTCACTGTGACTAATAGCAAAAGTTCAAATCAAAGAATGTCAAATTGTAATAACAATGAATTGAAGTCATGTGAAACCAGTAGAAATAGTTTTGATCTTTGGCACTGCAAATTAGGACATCCATGTACAAGTGTTGTAAAACAGGTTCTGAAAGAAAATAAAATTTTCTTTGATGATATAACACTGCCTTATATATGTTCTTACTGCCAAATGGGCAAAAATCACAAATTAGCTTTTGCAGATTCTATAACAGAGTACAAAGTACCTCTTGAATTGATTTCAACTGATCTGTGGGGACCAACACCCATCAGCTCTGATTATGGATACAAATATTACATATCCTTTGTTGATGCATGTACAAGATATACTTGGATATATTTTTTAAAATCCAAGGCAGAAGCTCATAATGCTGTCATATGTTTTATTACTCAAGTCGAAAGACAGACTAATCATAAAGTTAAAATTATTCAGAGTGATGGGGGCACTGAGTACAAAACTCTTAGCAAATATTTTTTAGATAATGGTATAATGCATAGAACCACATGTCCCTACACATCTGAACAAAATGGTCTAGTTGAAAGAAAACACAGACACATTGTTGAGACTGGTTTGACCTTATTAGCTCAAGCATCATTACCTTTAAAGTTCTGGCCAGATTCCTTCAGTACTGCAGTCTATTTAATCAATAGACATCCAACTAAAGTACTGAATGGAATAAGTCCTTTAGAAAAGCTTTTAGGTGTCAAACCAGATTATCAACATCTGAAAACTTTTGGATGCTTGTGTTTTCCCTATCTAAGACCATATAATAGACATAAATTAGACTTTAGATCTCAGCCATGCACCTTTATAGGTTATGCAATTAAACAGAAAGGATACAAATGTCTAGATGAAACAGGGAAAATATTTATAAGCAGACATGTAGTCTTCAATGAGAGAATTTTTCCCTTTGCAAATGCAAGCATTAAAACTACACAAAAAGTGTATAATCCAAAAGTCTCCTTACCAAACATACCAGTAATGCCACATATATGGCATGCTGATGAGACTGAGAAAAGAACAGGAGACACTGGATCACAACACACTATGTCATCTGGACCAGGTCATGATGCAGTTGATCAACCTGTCTCATATCCTCAGTCACCTGCAAAGTCAAGAAATGATGATCAAAATAGTTATGTAAATCAACCAGATATAATTACAGATCATGACAGCAACTCAGAATCTACAAATGCTGAACAACAAAGCAAAATAGGCCATCATATGATCACCAGGTCAAAGAGTGGAATATACAAACCAAAGGTTTACACAGCAACTGCATGCAGCTCAGAGCCACAAACATTTGAGCAAGCCTACAAAGATGAAAACTGGAGAGCAGCAATGAATGAAGAGTATCAGGCATTAATAAAGAACAAAACATGCAGTCTTGTTCATCCACCAAGCAACAAAAACATCATAGGTTGCAAGTGGACTTATAAAATAAAAAGAAATTCAGATGGATCAGTGTCCAGACATAAAGCAAGACTTGTTGCAAAAGGGTACACACAAGAATATGGATTTGATTTCAGTGAGACTTTCTCACCAGTAGTGAAACCTACTACCATCAGAATAGTACTTACAATTGCTTTAAACAATGACTGGAATCTGAGACAATTAGATGTAAACAATGCATTTCTGAATGGAATACTACAAGAAGAAATTTATATGGAACAACCGCAGGGATACAAAGAGGGCACTAATCTTGTATGCAAGCTAAACAAAGCCATATATGGATTAAAACAAGCTCCCAGAGTATGGTTTGATAGATTGAAAGCAGCTCTTGTTCATCTTGGCTATCAATCCACCAAATCTGACAACTCCTTATTTATTAAAATTAATAATAATCTTATTGTTTACATACTCATATATGTCGATGATTTAATTATAAAAGGTAATGATGAGAGTGAAATCCAAGGCATAATACAATATCTTGACAAGCAATTCTCAATTAAGGATTTGGGTGAACTAAATTACTTCCTGGGAATAGAAGTAAGTAAAAAGTCAAATTCAGAAATATTTCTGAGCCAGAAGAAGTACATCAGGGAATTACTGATCAAAGCAAAAATGGACAGTGCCAAATCCCAACCTACTCCAATGATCAGCCATCAACAATTATCTAAATACAGGGGGGAACCAATATTAAACATTAAACAATATAGAAGTATTGTAGGGGCCCTACAATACTCTACTATAACAAGACCAGATATATCTTTCAGTGTTAACAAAGTCTCACAATTTATGCAGGAACCACATGAAGAGCACTGGAAAGCAGTTAAGAGGATACTTAGATATCTCAATGGCACAACAAACTATGGCATTACACTAAAGAAGTGCAAACAACTAAGCATAACAGCATATGCAGATGCAGACTGGGCAACAGATATGGATGACAGAAAGTCAGTAACAGGCTACTACATATACTTAGGGAACAATCCAATTTCTTGGTGTTCGAAGAAGCAAACAACTATATCCAGATCTAGCACGGAGGCTGAATACCGAAGTATAGCCAGCGCTGCCGCAGAAATCACATGGATTCAATCATTACTCACAGAGATGAATATTAAACAGAAATTAAGCCAACACTGTGGTGTGATAATCAAAGTACTGTATACATGGCAGCTAACCCAGTTATGCACTCAAGAACAAAACATATAGAGATCGACTTATACTTTGTTCGTGAATTAGTTCAAAGAGGAAAACTTCAAGTAAATCACCTACCATCCACTTACCAACGAGCAGATATACTTACAAAAGCATTGTCAGCTAAGAATTTTCACCGATTTAGGCAAGATCTGAAAGTTGAATCGACCAGCGAAAATTGAGCAAGCAAGATCTCCCTATTTTCTGTTCTATTTCTCAGATCTACTGCTGTACTTGCTCTCAAATTCAACTTCATGGTGAAACTGATGCCGTTGTAGGTGTTTTCCTCTCAGATTTGTCATCCCTCTCATCGATCTGCAGCAAAGCAATTTTGCCTCAGCCAATCTGTATAGTGTAGAGATTAAAGGAGGTTGAAGAGAAAAGTAAGGTGTTCAGGAAAGTGTTGCTCTGCCAATCTCTGAATCGCTCGCGGAAGACATAGCAACCCTAACCCTAGTTTCTGGTTGAGGGGGGGAGTAAAAATGAGCGATATTCTTTTGTCAACCAGATTAATATTATTCTTCTGGGCTGAGCATAGTGGGCCGTGTGTAGGCCCATATCTTTTTAGCAGTTTATATAAACACTGCAATTGCATTGTAATCAAAACAAGTATTCTCTGTATCATTTTGTATGAGAAAAGTATCAAACTGTTTCATCAATAAAATTAGAAACAAGTTCTATTTCTTCTTCAAACAATCTCTCAAATTATCAAAGTGAAATTCTATCTAACTTTGTTAGAAACGGAGGGGAATGACATTAAAACCAATGACAAAGAATAATTCTACTCACTGCCACTACCTAAGGTCGATGTGACTGTATGGGCCAATGAACAAAAATTCGAATTTTTACTCCAACTTTCAAACTCAGGATTGTTGCGGTTGTCTATTTCAATATGTCATGCCAAAATTTCTATGATGGAAGGACAAAAAAAATCATAAAACAGTTGACAACTAACCAACTTTCTATTGAAATACCTCACCAAATACCTAAGCCGATCCAATTTTTATAGTCGATAATAATATTTCGTTTATTAAGACTATGGTTGTAAAGAAATCCTCACTTTCGCTACTTGTGCAATATTTACATATAGATCATGGTTGCTTCTTCCTTGACCAATAGTTATGAGCACAAATGTCCCAGAGAAACCGGGTTTCATGCAAGCAAGGCCGACTGCATGTTTTACTCTAAAATAATTGAAAATGAAAATAACTAAATGGAATCCCATGCAGGAAACCCAAATGGCACGATCAAGACGTAAATGTCTTTCTTGTCTGTGCACAACAGCAGTACTGATTGCTCTCGCTTCTGCAAACACTCCCAGTATATTGGCTATGGAAGATTAACCTACAGTGTGCAGAATTGTTCAGGCAGTGGAGCTATACTATGTATTATCCATCTTCTCTATCTACTTTTCCTTTAAAATTTATTCATTAATGTAGTTTCTATTAAATTTTGGTTTTTCACTGAAAAAAACCAGGTGATATGTGTGGAGGCACGGGAAAATGGAAAGCATTGAACAGAAAGCGAGCCAAAGATGTTTATGAGTTCACTGAATGTCCAAACTGTTACGGTATGTATTTTCTTCTAATAGGTTATAATTTGTGCCATATTCTTTTAATATTTCTGTATGTAGCTTGCGTCATAATTTGATGTACCAAACAGCTTATGACACACAGTATTCCTTTTTGTCTGAGAGTTTCATTATTCATTCATTTTTCTTTTTTCTTTTTTAAATATATGCAGGCCGAGGAAAACTAGTATGTCCAGTTTGTCTTAGGCCTGTCAAATGGGTTGAGTTGGGTCAAAATGAATTGGGTCGAGTTTGACCCAACCCATTTATGATCCATTCTTTTTTACCCACTTATGACCATAGCCATATATGACCCAAACCGTTTAATAAGCGGGTTACCCATTTAACCCATTTAAAGATTTAGGCGCCGTTTGTATTACAATAAATAAGTTGTTTTTTGCTTATAAAATGAAAAAACTAAAAAGTCAATATGGATAAACAAAATTTACCGACTTTTAAAAGTCATTTGTCAACTTATTGCAAAAGCAATTTTTTTTTGCTCTTCGACTCACATAAGTCATTTTTTATATGAAAAAATTCTAAAAAAATGTATTTTCAAATTTCAAAATTTCACATTTCAAAATTCAAATTTAAAAATTTCAAATTTAAAAATTCACAGTACAAAATTCAAAATTTTAAAATTCAAATTTCATATTTTCAAAATTCAAATTTTCAAATTTCGAATTTTCGAATTTTGAATTTTAAAATTTGAAATTTCAAAATTTTGAACTTTAAAAATTCAAATTCCAATTTTCAAATTTAAATTTTCAAATTTCAAAATTCGAATTTTGAAATTTTGGAATTTGTTAAAATTTGAAATTTTGAAATTTCGAATTTTGTTAAAATTTGAAATTTTGAAATTTCGAATTTTGAAATTCGAAATTTTAAATTTTCAATTTTGAATTTAAAATTGAAAAGTTTAAAATTTAAATTTTGAAATTCGAAATTTGAAATTTCGAAATTTAAATTTGGAAATTTTGAAATTTTTGGAAATTTCGAATTTTGAAATTCGAAATTTTTAAATTTGAAATTTAAAATTTAAAATTTTTGGAAATTTCGGATTTTGAAATTTTTGATTTTGAAATTTTTGGAAATTTCGGATTTTGAAATTTGAAATTTTGATATTTAAATTTTCAAATTTTTGGAAATATCGAGTTTGAAATTTGGAATATGAAAATTTGAAATTTGAAATTTAAATTTTGAAATTTTTGAAAATTTCGAATTTATAATTTGGAATTAGAAATTTTAATTGCAGTCTGAACAGAAAAAATTACGGTTTCTACAGTAGGTGAAGTTCAAATATGAAGATGCAGTGGCCTGTTATTTTTTAAGTACAACTGTCAATTTTCATGAAAACTACATTGTATGTTTAAAATTCTTATTTTTCAAATTTATATTAAAATTTAATGATTTTAATAAATGGGTAAATGGTTACCCACTTATAACCTTTTTAAAAATGGGTCAACCAAACCCATAACCCATTTAATAAAATTCATAAATGGGTTGACCCAACCAACTTAAAAGTAGGATAAATGAGTTGGGTTAATGGGTTGGGTCATATTTTGACAGGTCTAGTTTGTCTTGGCACTGGTTTACCAAATAACAAGGGACTTCTTAGAAGACTTGGAGCAAAGGAATTACTGGACAAAATGTACAATGGCCGTTTATTGCCTGGCTCTTAAGCATTTTCTTGTTTCTTAAGCATTCCAATTAGTGTAACTTGATCGAGTTTCAAAAACGTCGGTGAGCTAATGTCCAATAGTTCCACAGTAAACACAACTGTATATAAATAGACATACAAATGTTAGCCATTCTCTGCCCAATCATACGCATTCGACTTATGTTTCGGTGCAAAGATAATAATGTCAAGGATGTTTGTACCCTACTAATTTCCAGCAAAGTTTACATATAAATAAAGGATGTCCAAAAATTGTATTCGAGTTTACATCTTATTTCATACCTAAATACAAGTCCATAAATCTTTTTTTAAATTTGCATCGACTTTTTTCCACTCTGAAATGTATTCTTCAGTCATTCTATAACATATAAAGGGATCAATAATCAACCATAATAATTACAAGTATAAAACTGATAATCAAAATTGACAAAACCTTGGTAGGTGGATCCATGCTTTGTCCATCTTGATAATCCTTTGATGTTAGAACCTAATGAAAAGACGTTATGCCAAAAAAAGTATGAGTTTTTCCCATGACGGAATTGCACAATTACCTCCCAATGAAAACTATATAGTTTTTTAATCTCATTTTAATTCTAGTTTTAGCTTCATTTTGCTTGTAGTTAACAATCTTCTCTCATTTTGGTCTAATTTGATTGAATTGATTTTTAAAATCTAACAATTTCCTACGGATCGACCTGTACTCGCCACGTACTAACTTTTGTACGCCATGCACTTGCGATATAAATTTTATTATAAATTTATCGACGATTTACTAAACCGATAAAAAATTCGTCGTTAAACAAGTTTTTGGCAGGTAGTCAGGGCAGGAAGTGGTCGAACCTAATGAAAAGACGTTATGCACACAACTATGTACAGTGCATATCCCAATCTCCCTGTCATCGTCTCTACAAAACACTCTAGCACCTATTCAACTGCCCTCATACCATACATCAGTCGATAACAGCAGCTCCTCCACATAAAACTGTTGCCACTTCACCCAAACCAAACTGCTGTACCACAATTGCCACTACACTTCAGTTAACATCCACTACAATCACCACATCTGCATTACCACATCAGATAGTTGCTGCTTTTCATAACCTCAAAAAAAAAATCCACCATCTGCACACTTCGGTCGTCACATACATAATCAACATCAGACTTCAGTGCACACTTCGACGCTTTCAAACTGCACATTTCAGAAACTCCACAGACCACTACAACCATCTCTTCGACATACTTCATCCATCAAACAAGACTGGTGCCTCAAAGCCTTCACTTGCATACAAACTCATACTTCCCCTACTTTCCACTGCCACTGCGTTCCCTACCAGACTCCCTCCTTGCTGCGCATCATCAACAGTAAATACCACACTCTATTACCCACTGCTGCGACCATTTCCCATACATAATCTACAAACTGCTGCAGTTATCTCACCTCACCACTGCCTGAAACAAAGCCATCCACCCCCTATATTTCATCAGTGCCATACCAAACACACGAATTCTATTCAACCACTAGCTCCACTGCCATCAGGTTAACTACTCAACATACCTGAACACTGAAATCACCAAGCTTCACCACGCAATTCATCTCCCCTGCTCACCGTCAATCTGCCAACACATTCATACTACCTTCAAAACAACAACCGCCTACAGACTTCCGAACCATCCCCTACAGTAGTTGCTTCGACCACTTCCTGCCCTGACTACATTCATCCTAACTTGGTAGATATCTTTTTATTACAGTGACGAATGATGATCACCATTTTCTTTGTACTCGAAAAAGGAAAAAAACAGTGATTACTGACTCGAATCATCGGCAAATTTATGCATTCAAGTACAAGCGAAACAGGTAATAATCATTCGACTCGAATCATTGATCGAGTTCAAGAATATCTACCAGAAAAGCAAAAGAAAAATAGCATACCAATACAAGTTGAACTCGATCGAGAAGCAGGCGGCTTCGAATCAAAGTGACAAATTGATTGACAAAGCAAACCGTATATAATTCATTCTTCAATCAACTACAAAAGTCGGCAGCTTCAACATATTCGAAAGCACTAATTTTTCGAGCAAAGAAAAGAGGAACTAGAGTATTGCTTCACGGAAAAGAGGAAAAGAGGGCCGGCTTCTATAATTTATCTTTGGGGTTCTATAGTTTAAAAATTAGGGTTTTGTTTTATATTTTTTGTGTTTAACTGGCATCTATTACAACGGGCATTTTTAGTCCGTTGTAAAATTGGCACCTATTACAACGGGCATTTTTGACCCGTTGTAAAATTGGCACCTCTTACAACGGACATTTTTAGCCCATTGTAAACTTCGTATCTATTACAAAGGGCATTTTATGAACGTTGTAAAATTGACATCCTATTACAACGGACATAAAAGGACCGTTGTAATAGCATTCTATTACAACGGGCAATGACTGTCTGTTGTATGAAAAGCATTATATAAGGCATCTATTACAACGGACCTGTATGGACCGTTGTAGCAGCCTACTATTACAACGGACAGCCAATTCCCGTTGTAAAAAGGATGTTGTAATAGAGAATTTTTGTTGTAGTGTTGAGAGTTATGAAAAGATGAACTAGAGGGAAAAAAAAGGAATTACCATTTAATTAAATTTACAGAATACATCTCAATAGTTACAAATACAATGAGTATAATATAATGCAATATGTATGTCGTGCATGTAGAATGAGCCCTCGTGGCGGGTGAAAAATGCAGTGATTATAATACTATAACTCAATTTTCACAAGTAGACTTATCACCGTCAACATAAAGAATTGGGTCTGAATCATATCACTGTCTGAATAATTATTAATTAACAACCCGTTGTTAAGTCTACCGAACAGACTTGGAAATTCATTTCAGTACACAAGTTATTAGGACCTACATGAAAAGAAAAAGTGATATGTATGGAAGAAAGTCAGTTAACTGAATCTTACGTCCAGCTCGGGCATTAAACATTTCTTCTTTAAACTATAATATTTTTTTTTTTCTCCAGCCAAAATAAAATAAGAACAACCTTTATTAGATCAAGGCTGCTACAATTAAAATAAAAGATTTACAAGTTTGCTAGTATATTTTAACCGTTGAATTACAGTATGTTCACATAAAGAATTGAAAGTAGATGGTAATTTAATGGTTGAGATATATTATATGTAGGAATGTTTGTATATTGAAGTGGAAAAAATTAAAAAATATCTCTTGAAGTGTACATTTCCTCTTCAAATATTTTTAAGACATTTTATGGTATCATAGTGTACACATTTATGCTTTTCAAGTGTTTACGTAGTGTTTAGCATGCATGGTGAAAACATAGAAATATTAACCATCTGCCTTCGTAATTTTCAACTGTTTTAAGTGTTTAGCATGGTCTCTTCACCAGTATTCCACCGTATTCAGTCAAAGTTATCTGTTGATATGGTCTCTTCACCAGTCTCCCACAATATTCAGTCAAAGTTGTCTGTTGATATGGTTGATGCAAGCTTAATTTCAACTCAAAATTTAAAATCTATTTTCTTGCCAGCTTATTAATATACGAGCTGATCGTCGTCTAAATCTCTACATCAAATATGAATGGCCGAAAAGCCTTAACCTAGTCTCACTTTCAACTCTAGACCTTCAGTCCTTCTCAATTTATATTCATGGCGTTTTCAGGTAAGAGTCCACCGAAAAGTTTTACCCTCTTCCTCTTTTTCAACATCTCATATGCATTAGATGATAGAATCACCCTTAGTCAGTCCATAACTGGATCAGAAAAGCTCACTTCCAAAGGTGGTAAATTTGAACTAGGGTTTTTCAAACCAAGCAAATCTCCATACCACTATCTCGGAATATGGTACAATCTTAATCTCGTATCTCAACAAACTTCAGTTTGGCTTACCAACAGAGAAACTCCATTAACTAATATTTCCAAAACAAACCTTGCTATCTCTGAAAATAGCAATTTAGTGCTTTCCTACCAAACAAACCCTCTTATTTGGTCCACTAACGTCACTCATAACACTCATAAAGTACTAGCCATTCTTCTTGATACTGGTAATCTTGTACTTAGGGACGCATCCAATCCAAATATAACTCTATGGCAAAGCTTCGACCATCCAACTCACACATTATTACCGGGTGCAAAGATCAGACTAAACAAAGTGACCAAAGAGTTGCAAAGGTTAACTTCCTGGAAAAATGAAGACGATCCTGCCCCTGGAATTTTCAGCGATGAAGGCGATCGCAACGGTTCAAGTGAATACTTCTTGCTTTGGAACAACTCTGTAATGTATTGGGCCAGCGGCTCCTGGGATGGTCGTATTTTCAGTAAGGTCCCTAAAATGACCGTACATCCTCATTGGCAATTTGTTTATATCTCCAATGAGAGAGAAAATTACTACACGTTCACGGTTAATAGCAACTTCCCACTCTTGTCTAAATACATAATGGACTTCTCTGGCCAGATCAAGCGGGTTACTAGGGTGACCAACAGCAGTTGGAGCCCATACTGGATTCAACCCAAAAGACAATGCGACGTTTATGCTCTATGTGGTCCGTTCAGTGTCTGCAACGAGGTTGGTTTGCCATTTTGTAATTCTATCAGGGGGTTTAGCGAAAATTCTCCATCAGATTGGGCTTTGAGCGACTGGACAGGAGGCTGTGTTAGAAATACAAAACTGGAGTATGAAAGCAGTGGAAAGGGTGAAAAAGATCTGTTCTTTAAGATGCCCGACACTAGAATGCCTGCTAATCCTCAAAGTGTACAAGCTGGAAGTGCTTCTGATTCTGATTGTGAGTCTAATTGCTTGAATAACTATTCGTGTACTGCTTACACTTATAACTCTAGCAGTTGCTTTGTTTGGCACGGCCCTTTGCTTAATCTTCAAGATTGGTACAATGGTCCTAACATAGGCATTCTCTTTGTTCGTCTTGCAGCCTCTGAACTTCCTATTATACATAATAGCGAAACAGTTATGATCATTTCTGTTGTAGGTAGTGTTTTCAGTTTCTTAGTATTACTCGCTATTGCATGGTCGGTATGTTGTTGGGGAAAAAGAACTTTACGTCGGTCAAACATTGTAGAAGGTGGTTTGATTGCATTTTCATACAAAGAACTGCAACGGGCGACTAAGAATTTTTCAGAAAAACTAGGAGGAGGAGGTTTCGGATTGGTTTTCAAAGGAGTTCTGTCCGACTCATCATTTAGTGAGATGATAGCTGTGAAGCGACTAGAAGGAGTTAGACAAGGAGAAAAGCAATTCAGAATGGAGGTGAGCACAATAGGAACAATACAACATGTGAATTTGGTTCGACTTCGGGTATTTTGCTCTTAAGGTCTGCACAAATTGTTAGTGTACGAGTACATCCCAAATGGTTCTTTGGATAGCAAACTTTTTAACAAAGATAATAGTTTAGATTGGAAAACAAGGTATCAGATAGTGCTGGGAATGGCACGACGATTGACTTATCTTCACGACAAATGCAAAGATTGCATTGTGCATTGTGATATAAAGCCTGAAAACATACTTCTTGATGCTTCATTTGTGCCGAAAGTAGCATATTTTGGAATGGAAAAATTAATAGGAAGAGATTTTAGTAGGGCATTAACTACATTGAGAGGGACAATAGTTTATCTTGCTCCGGAATGGATATCTGGAGTGGCAATAACAGCAAAGGCTGATGTGTATAGCTATGGAATGTTGCTTTTTGAGATAATTTCAGGTAAGAGAAATTTAATAAAACTGCAAGAACAGAGGATAAGCTATTTTCCTTCATTGGCGGCGAGCAAAATGAAGGAAGGGGATGTGATGAGTTTGATAGATGAGAAACTAGAAGGAGGAGAGATTTCAGAAGAGGAAGTTATTAGGGTTTGTAAAATTGCATGTTGGTGCATACAGGAGGAAGAAGACAGACCATCAAGTGGTTCAAATGTTGGAGGGTGTTATAGAAGTGAGTGTGCCACCTATTCCGAAAATGTTACAAATACTTGCAGAGAATCCAGAAGGCACTAATTTATTCTTCGAGCTTTTTTGGAAGTAGTACCTACGTGACTGTATGGATCAAAAGCTTTTATACTAGTTCCATGCATTGATATCTGAGATGGGTTTACTTAAGTATGTGTGGCTATAGTACACAAAATATGGATTTTGATTGTTGTAGCTAAGCTTATTATTACCGTGTGTAATTGCTTGTATATGGTGCATGTTATTGTAGCAAAAAATTTCATATCATTGTTCTTCTTTTTGGGAGGTTCTTGATGGAAGCATGTATAGTGGACGCAGATTTAAGAAAAGCAAATCTTCTGCCCCCATTTCTTGAATGTCCTACGTCCCAAATTCATCACAACCATCATTTATTTGTCTACTATATTAATTAATTTATTTAATTATTAATTGCAGGGCTATGATGAAGTAAGCACATAAGAACACAGAGATTTGAGAATAAGTGGTTTTTACTGGATTTTAGGTTGGAGGATAAAAAACAAACAAAACTACTCCAACTCATCCAGAAGTCAATTTATACTTTTTTCATCCGTTTTCTCCTGATTATTTTTTTATAGCAAAAAAGTGTAAAACAAGTTTCTGAAACCATTTAAGCATAAAAAGGGGCTTTAGAACCCCGTTTAGCGAAAATTTAGTTTTTTCATAATATTTTTACTATTTAAAAAATTGTTTAATTACATAATGACGCTACAAGAAACCATAGTATTTTAAACAGCTCAAAATCGTCGATGACTATCGGTAACTATCGGCAACAAAACCGTTGAGGGATGGGCTTTCCAACAGCTCGTGTTTCTTCCATGCAATAAGAACAAGCTAGATGACGGGTCATACTCCAACCTGAAAGCATTGCATATGCAGGATCGCTAATATTTATAATAAAGAAGCGAACATACAAAAATACTTTTTTCTTGAAATGTCGTATGTTTCAACTTGTTCATGCCATAGTGTTCTCAACCCTTTAATCAACGGTCGTAAATAAACATTGATTCCTTGTGTCATATTATCAAGGCCTAGTGAGAAACATATACAGGGTTTTAATACACTTCCACGGAGGTGAATTGTACTGTGCAACGGTAATAGGCCAAGATGAATATTTAGAAGCAGATTGAGAGAATGATGAAAATCTATCCATACACAAACCGAGTCTAACATTACGGTCCTTCGCTGCAAAAGCGGGATAGGTCTTTCAAAATGTTTCAGTGCTTCTCCATTGGCTGGGTGTGTTAGGGTAGCTTCTTCTTGTATTCTCACGGTATGCCATCTTATATGATGAGTGGTCACAGAATATGCATATAACCTTTGAAGTTTAGGAGTGATGGACAAGTAATACATTCTATTATATGGAACTTTCTTTCCCTTCTTTTTTCTCGGTTTGTATCTTTTCTCATTACATATTCTACATTTTCTAAGATTGATGTCCACTTTCTAAAATAACATGCAACCATTTAAATATGTAATTATCTTTTGGTATGGCAAATCGAAATAAGACATAAGTTTTTTCGCTTGATAATGATATTCGCACATTAAATTATTGAGTGACATGTTATTTTGCAGCTTGTACAACAGTTGAAAATTTGGCTTCTGTGAAGTTGAATTTAGATTTCATAGCAATGTATTATGCAATTACCAACAATTGAGTGTCGCTTTTACAACCATCCCAAAGGGGTTTCTTAGCTGCATCCAATAAATCATATATTTTCTTTGCTCCAATATTTTACTCTTCTTCAATATTTACATCGTTGTCATCAACTTCAATTGTAGGGAACATTGATCGTACTGCATCCTCAACCATATCTTCTATGAAATTTGCCGTAACATTGTCATAACTCATTTGCTTCTATGACACTACATGATTATGTGCAACAAGTTCTCCATGACAATCCCGCATAAAACACTCCATCAGAAAACCGTTTGATACAAATGGAATTTAACCATATTCAGTTTTAAATGCTTCAAATATTTAGGGTTGCTACACGAACAACGAATTTCTTCATCTTTTCCATTATTACCTAAAGCGAATTCAATAAATACGGGTACACTATTATTGTATGAGGAAATGTATAACAGCGGTAGCATTGTTATTTCTTTCATATCGAGATGCGGGTGTGGGTATGCATATAAGCACAAAATCCCATATGTTTATTTTTGAATAAACAGTACTAAGACTATTATAAATAGCATATTTAAACTATCTCCTTCATATGTAAGAATCATTTTCAGATATAATAAAATTCTCATCATTTCATTTCTGCAATTTCTCTTGCATGGTATCAGAGCCAGAAACTGTCTAAAGAAGTTTGATTACCGTGCCAATTCTTCATTAGATTCGCAATCATCATTTGGAGAAGGCTGCAACCATTGAGGATCATCAGATAAGAAATCTCATCATCTAAATAACTCTTCTTTTGTTCTCGAAATATTTTTTTTTTCTTGCATTCAGTTTTTTGAAAATCTCACTAAATTCATCACAAAACCTTACCAAGAAAGCTGTCAGAAGTGTTCATTACTCAGTTTCTTGGGTGCTTTCAGAATTTTTCGATCACAAAACCTTACCAAGAAAACTGTCAGAAGTGTTCACTCAACCAGAAGTGTTCATTACTAAATTCATCACAAAACCTATCCAAAATCTTGATTAGTCCTCAAAATCAGCTAAAAGCCACATAATTAGATGAACCAAATTTCCTACTCTAGAAATTTCAGATTGAAATTGCTATCAAAGCTTATGGATTGAAGGAGCGCATTCTTGGAAGAAAGCCAATACCAGCAAGGTATACTACAGACAATGCATATAATACTGCCAACAATAGAGAATATACAATCGATCAAAGACAAGATAGTTTGTTGAGTTTTTGGTTATTATCTTCCATAAGTGCAAGTTTACTACCACAATTGACAGGCCATAAAACTACACATGAGATTTGGATAACCATTGAGCAAGTGTTCAGTGCATAGTCAGCAGCAAAAATAATGTACTATAAAAAGAAACTACAAATGTAAAGAAGGAAACTGTGCCAATGAAAGAGTGTCTAACCAAAATCAAGACTTTATGTGATCAACTTAATGCAGGTGGACACACTGTCACTAATATAGAACATGTTCTCTCAAACTTGAGTAGACTTGATGATGAGTATGAGGCTGTAGTGGTACTTATTGCATCAAAAGACGCTACTCCATCTATACAATATGTTCATTCCATCCTTTTTGCACATGAAGGAAGAATTGAACAAAAAAGGCAGTGGTTTCTAAATTATCAGTAAACTACATTGCAAAAAACAAAAGAAAGAATCGAGAAAGATCCTACGGAGGTAGAAATGACACTACCAGCAATCAAAAAGGAGGTCAGACTTACAAATACAGAGGTAGGGGTGGTAGATGGAACAGTAAAAACAATAGACTTAGATGCTAAATATGTGAGAAATATGGTCATTCGGTAAACGGATGCTATTTCAGATTTGATGCAAACTATGTACCTCCACAACAAGGCAATACCAGCAACCAAAGAGGTTTTAATCCAAGTGCAAAATGATGAGCATACAACATGAACAGAGAAATCACTCAAAAAGTGCAAGAGGAAATCACTCAAATACTAATGATGTTGCCAAGATTGATGATATTCATGATGAAATCTAGTATCCTAACTCTGGAGCCACTAATCATGTCACTAACAATCTCAACAATTTGAATCTTGGAAATAAAGAATACAAAGGTAAATAGTGTATACACATAGTCAATGGTGTGTCTACTGAAATAACACATACGGTGAAAGACAACTTTATCTTAATAATCTATTAAGAGTTCCTCAAATAAAGAAAAACTTGATAAGTGTATCACAATTTCTAAGTGATGATAATGTATTTTGAATTTTATCCCACTTATTGCTTAGTTAGAGATATACCAACTAAAAAGGTCATCTTGCAGGGTAAAGCATTCAAGGGGCTATATAAGTTTATCTTTGTTGATTCTAAAAGCTGTGACAATACAGAAAAGTGTTGCAATTTCTCTGAATCTACTCAAAATAAAATGAGTAAGAGTATCATTAATGTTTGACAGTGTAAACTAGGTCATCCTAGTATTGATGTTGTAAAGAAAATTTTGAGCAGTAATAATATTGTTTTTGATAATTTATCATTTCCCTATATTTGCACATATTGCTAAATAGCAAAAGTCATAAACTCACTGTTCAAAATTCTGAAATAGACAAAACCACTTGCACTTGTGGCTAGTGATTTATGGGGACCGTCTCCTATTGACATTGATTATGGTTTTAAATACTATACATCATTTCTAATGCATATTCTATATTTTTTTGGATTTATTTTCTGAAAACAAAATCTGAAGTGTTTAATGTAGTGATACAGTTTATTGCTCAGGTAGAGAAACAAAAAAACTGTCAAGTTAAAGTTATGCAAACAGATGGAGGTGCAGAATTCAAACCACTTAAAGAATACTTTCAGAAAAGAGGGATAATTCAAAGAACCACTTATCCCTATACTTCAGAGAAGAATAGATTAATTGAAAGAAAACATAGACGTATAGTAGAAACATGACTTACACTGCTTGCACAAGCTTCTTAACTTTGAAATTTTGACCAGATGTCTTTGCTACAGCAGTATACTTGATCAACAAGCCACCCACTAAAGTGTTGCAAGGAAAAAGCCCAACTGAAGTGTTGTTCAACAAGTTACTAGATTATCATAGATTAAAGGTATCTAGTTGCTTGTGTTTTCCTTGCTTTAGGCAATACAACACTCACAAAATTGATTTTAGATCAGCTTCCTGCACTTTTCTTGGATATGTTAATAATATCAAAGGATACAAGTGTTTAGATAGCAAAGAAAGAGTAATCATATCCAAACATGTTACTTTTAATGAGTATATATACCCATTTAGAGAATTAAGTATCAAGACATCTCAGAAAATTTACAATTCAAGATTCTCCATACCATCAATACCTCTATGTCATGATATAATTGGCCAAGAGCAAAACGAAGACTTCCAGAATCATCCAAAACCATAACACATAGTGTCCAAATATGGACTAGGTCGTAGTGTTACTGAATCATTCTGAAGTCCAGATCATTTATCTCAGCAGCGTTCAAGTCATCAATCAGATTTCAATCAAATACATGATGTTGTACAATCATACAATACTCAACCTTAAATAGAAGATAATTCATCTAGTCAGCACAAGACATGTCATCATATGATTACTAGATCAAAAAGTGGAATATTTAAAGCAAAAGTGTACATTATTGATATTGAGACAGAGGAACCATCTATTATCCACAAGCTATGCAAAGTGAAAATGGATAGCATCAATGAATGAAGAATATGATGCTCTCATAAGGAACAAAATACAGGATCTTGTTCCTCTTCCTTGGGAACAAAAATATAATTGGATGCAAATGAACATATAGACTAAAAAGGAATATTGATGGAGTTATAGCAAAATATAAAGCAAGATTAATTGCCAAAGGATTCTCACTGCAGCAAGGATTTGGTTTCAATGAAACTTTTTCACCAGTGATAATACCATCATCAGTTACAATCATTCTTACAATTGAACACACAAAAATTAGAGTATAAAGCAACTGGATTTGAACAATGAATTTTTAAATGGAGTTATACAAGAGGAATTATATATGGAACAACCACCTGGATTCAAGAAAGTTGGAAATACAGAACTTGTGTGCAAGCGAAAAAAGAAATCTCTGATCTCAAACATGCACTAAGGATCTGATTTGAAAAGTTAAAAGCTACATGGATTAGACTTGGCTATAATCCTACTAAGTCTGATAAGTCCTTATTTACAAAATTAAGTGGTACTACAGTAATGTACGATCTAGTGTATGTAGATGATCCTATTATCACCGAAAACAACAATGAAGAAATAGTCAGTCTCATTCATCAACTAAACAAGGAATTTTCAATTAAATATCTTGGAGACTTGAGCTTTTTCCTTTGTATTGAAGTTAAAGGTATATTTTGGAAATTAAATATCTTGAAGACTTGAGCCAGAAGAAGTATATTTTGGAAATTCACAGCAAAACAAAAATTGATCAAGCAAACAGTTTACCAACTCCTATGATAAGTAATATACACTTGTCAAAAAACAATGGAGAACCAGTATCAAATGCAAAACAATAAAGAAATACTGTAGGGGCACTATAGTATGTGATAATAACTTGACTTGAAATTGTTTACAATGTGAACAAAGTCGGTCAGTTCATGAAGAATCCTCGTGATGAATATTGGAAGGCAGTAAAGATGATTCTAAGATATTTAAAGGGAAAAATAAATCATGGCTTGATTTTAAAATCATGTACTAATCTTAATTTATATGGTTTTGCGTATTCTGACTGGGTAACAGATCTAGATGATCGAAGATCAACAAAAGGATACTGCATATACTTAAGCCAAAACCTAATGTTATAGTGCTCAAAAAAACAACCAACTATATAAAATCAAGTATTGAAGTAGAATTCAGGAGTATAGCAAGTGCAACAGTTGAGATAATGTGGATAGAATCACTACTCAATGAGTTAAAGATTAACACTAACAGCAAGGCTATGGTGTGACAATCTCAGTATTGTCTCAATAACTGCCAATCCAATTCTACACTCTAGAACTAAACATATTGAACTAGACCTTACTTTGTCAAAAAGCAAGTATTAAAAGGAAAGATAACTGTAAATCACTTACCAGCTATTTACCAAAGGGTTGATATTCTTACCAAGTCACTATCTGCCACGAATTTCACACATCTAAAGCTGGAGCTATTAGTTAAGCATATCTACAACGAGTCAGAGAACTAACAAAGTCCTAGCTTCAATCAAGTGAAAACACTTCATTCAAGAAGATTTCAAAGCACAGTGACATCTTCGATGTAAATGATAGAGTTAAGGGTATTCCCTAAGGGCAATCATGTAATTTATTACATATATCTAACTCGTTTACCAATCTTGTTCACAATAAAGGTATTTCTTTCTAATATATACTTGATATAATATGGTTATATTAATTAATTAACTTAATTAAAAGTATATTTAGTAGAAAATCTATAAATGGCATATTTTATGATAATAGTTACAAGTGTAGTAAACATGAGTAATTTATCACAATAAAACAAATATACCATTTTAAATGTTCCTAGTAAAGATGCATCAAGACTGGGTATCGATGTATTCATTGAGACTAGAGTATGTAACGCTCTCCAAATGTTGGGTAGTGTATTATTCAAGACTGCTGGAGCACCTAGGGGTTACGTACTGATAGTTATTCGATAACTATGAAATGACTCGCTCGATAGTTTTCTATTGGTTAATATAACTAAGGTCAAATAGAAAATATCGACGTGACTAATTTACTCTGTTCTCTCGACTTGAGAATAATGTGAATCTTCAATATGAAAGCTTCGCTTTGATTATAGTCAACTTATGGCATGGTGTTCCATCGAGTGACTATAGTTGGGTCGAGTGAAAGTATTGACAGTGAATCACTATTCAAAAGGGAATTCGTCTCCTCAGTTATATGGGGTTAGTATCATAGTCAACTCAAGTCAACTTAAAGTCAAAGTCTCTGGCCAAAGAATTTTGGTTAATAATAATTGTTATTATTGAACCAAAGACTTTGTGTTTGGGATATAAAGTTGAATGTGGATGGTATTGGAATTTTAACCATTATCAAATTCCATAAATCCAAAGTGATATAGTTTTGAGGAAGAGGATTGGTGTAAATAATTGTCACTATTAGGTACGGCTTATAATAAGTAAAATTGGATTTAACCAAAAGATGTGTAAGCGATGAATTCAGCCAAAATGTCACACAACCAGCTAATTGACATGTGAAGTTAATATTTGAATTTTTTTAATATTAATCGCTGACTGAATTTACACATTTGAGTCGCACAAACGAAATGATAAATGCTCTAAATCAACCACGTAATTTAATTAATTTATAACTGCTATAAATTAATTAAATTAATTAATATTTATGAAATGTTAATTACTAAAATTTTATTTAATTTGTTTGAATTCCCTTAGCATTTAATAAAGTGTGTATATACATGGGTTATAAATGAGGATATTGATATATGATATCTTTGGAATGTTTAAATTTGATTTAAACATGATAAATACTAAAAAGGGGGCTTTAAATAAATTAAATTAATTAGTATTTGTGAAATATTAATTATTAAAATTTTATTTTAATTAATTTGAATGACATTAGCACTTAATGGTGTGCGTATATAAAAGTTATAAACACGCGCACATTTGAATTGGATTTAATTGGGATTAATACTAATGAGATTTTGGAAATTTTTGAGAGCCCATATGGCATCATCTATGGCTTGCCATGCATGTAGAAGAGATAGAGGATCTGGTTAACATTTAAAAAGAAACTAATAGGGAAAAGTTTTAAGGAAGGAATATGAAAGGTTTCTATCATTCCTTTAAAACACATCTTCCTTTATTTTCTTATACGATTGATATTTATTTCCTATCATAATCATCCTCTTGCTCTTCTATCAGAGAATTTTGAATTTTCATGGCTTCCTAACCTCTCAATTTCCAAAATAAAATTTCAAATAAAATTAATAACAAAAGGTGATTCTAATCTCTTAATTCCTACAAAATTAAGAGATTGATTCATGTAATCTAAGAGCCTTTGATTCATCATTCAAGGTGCATTCTCTTGGCCACACCTCATGGTGATAATTCTAATTTTATATATATTCATCATTCAACTTGTTTATGTAATTTAGATCTGTCTACTATTTCATCTTATCTATGTATTTGTTTATTTGGTCAAATAGATTAGATCTCTTTTATTCCATCTTAATTAATTACAAATGTTCACCATATTATTTGAGTTTGAATCTACTTTAAGATATATTTTAATTGTTTTCCAATTCCTATTGTCATTATTTAGATCTACATTATATGATCCTGTATTTAATTATTTTTCATATTGTTTAATTGTCTAGATATGAAAACTTTGCAACATATGCATATGTGTCTGATTTTCTTTATCTACTTTTTCGTTGGTTCAAGTTTTTTATTTAAAAAGGGACACCTTTTGATCAAAATCTAAGTCTTAATTAATGAAATATTTCTATTATTGATTCAAATAGAAAACATATGTAATTTATTTATATTTGCATGTATGTTTTGTGTTCAATATTTCAAATTCAATCTTTTTTATTTTGCATACTTCTGTTTAAAGTAGTAAAAAAAGTTTTCTTTTTAAACATAAATGAACTTTATTGCAAAATATCATAAACACTTGGATTTCCTTTTAAAGCTAAAGTTAGGCTTTAGTTGTTACTTTATATTGGAACATATACTAAATTATAATTTTTAACATAATGACGTATTAAGTTTAAAACATTATTTATAATGATTTTTGTATGTGTGTGTGTGTATAGACACACATAAGTTTATGTGTGTGCATGTATATACATACATACATGCATATATATATATTGATTTTAATTTATATAATGGAATTTTATGTAAAATTATAATTTTTATTCTTAAAAACTTTCAGTTTTGAAACTAGGTTCAAAATTGCTGACCTTTTGGAGTTATAAAACTAACACCTAATTTTATCTCATTTATATGTATATGTATACTAAATATAAATGTAAATATATGTATGTATATGCATTTTAAATAATACTACGGACAATATAGACACATATGTAGAAAATATCATCTCTATACATTATCAAATTTGTTGCACTTACATAATTTACAGTAAAGTACATTTAGACAATAGTTATAGTTTATGCCATGAATAAATTGCCAATTAATATCATTTAATGATCCAATCAATTTATTTAGAGAGAGAGATTGCAAGGTTTCTCTCTTCATGTAATGTTTATTATACTCTTAATTAATTTCCTCTTTTTAGGGAAAGAAATGAATGGTTTCCTTCCCTAAATTAACTCTTATAAACAATTGTTGAGGTATTTGATGCACTGTACATTTAAACTAAATTAATTTTGAACTTCCTTTTAACAACCTTTAAATAAAATAAGACTTTATTTAGTGTTTTATTAGATTGGGTACAATATACATTTAGACTTCATAGGCTTATTAAAGATCCAAAATAGTAAATTTTTTGAAATTCACATATTTCTTCCGCTGGGGCTGGCCAAGTTCCTTCGATGTTATCAGAGCCTAATAGCCTATGCGGTCTAAATTAGTTATGTTAGAGCAAACTAATTAAACTTGTGTACTTAGTTTGGTGTCTAAAAAGGTGATGTCTAGGATTACAATTGGGTTATCAAGTACCCTGTCCTACTTGGTTACCTGTCTGGTCTGAAAGATGACGTGAGCCTAACGGTTGCTCCTAATAGAAAAAGACCGAATTTTAATTGGGCCTTGTTGGAACTAGACTAGTCCGTAGCGGACGTTGTGTGTGAATTTCAAAAAATTTACCATATTGGATCTTTTATTGGGCCTATGAAGTCTAACTGAATTTGAACATTTCTAAATTTCTTTTAAATAAAATCATTTATTTTATTTAAATTCAAATATATTAAGATATGAAATTAATTTCATTTGATTTAGTTTATACGTAAATGTATCATATACATATATTTGTGAGCGCATGTGTAACATAATAATCCGTGAAATGTATGATATACCCATATGTAGATATTGGGATTTACATCGTAATAGACATATTAGCTCATTTTGTATGTCATGTATGTTGTCCAAATATGTGCATGTATATATGTTACAAAATATATGTATATACACACCCACACATATGTATGTATAAATATATTATATATAATATATGAACATAAAACATTTCTATATTATATACATATAAAGAGAGAGAAATTATTTAAAATCCAAAATTAACTTAGTTCTGCGAACATAATACATTTAGTATTTTAATTTGTATATATTATGAATAAAATAATATTTTTATCCATAAATAATTAACATAAAATAATAAAAATTTTAAAATTTTCAAAAATCTAGGATCATAAAATAGAGCTTAGAAAAAAATCTAGAGATATTTCAAAGATGAATTATTATTTTTAAACACAAATACATTGATTTCGGCAATGATTATTTAATATAAAATAATCATTATTAAAGATTCAAATTTTATAATTTCAAAAATGATAGGATCATGAGTGAAAGGTTATGAAAATTTTAAAGAATTTTTCAATTAAATTATTATTTTTATTAAATCATAAATATTTATTTTGAAATAATATTAATTATTAAAGATAAAAAACTTTATTGAAAAATTCCTAAATTTTTTCTATATGTTTCTAAAATGATATAATATTATTTTAAAATATAAAATTAAATTTTTAATGCAATACTTATTGTATATATATATCTATAAATTAAAAGATTCAATAAATTTTAATTTAAAAATATGAGTACATGTATGATAATTAATTTTTGAATTTGTAAATTCATATTAGATATAAATAAGTGTACTAAATTTTTGAATCATACATTAATCTTATATATGCATATATGCTATTTTGAGAGAGAAATATACACTAATACACACACACACACACACACACACACACACATATATATATATATATATAACAATTATTAATGACAAAAACTGATTCTGTAGAGTAAACAACATTTGTCTATGCATAAATCAAATAGTATAACAAACAAATTATGCACATAAGCAAACTGATTTGTGACAACCACATCCACTTACCAAATCTCACCTACCTAAACATATAGTAGCAATATATTTTGACAGATATGAAATTGCTCTTTATAGGATCATATAATATAATTTAGTTACCGTAATATGAATTAAAATAACCAATTTAATGATGCCTTTGAATCCACAATGAAGAAATGACTTCCATTCCTCTTACTATTCTTGATTCGTTAGATTGCAAGTCCGGAATCACCGACCTCTAACTATCGAATAGTATTATTTTAATTTAAAATATATTTGAGAATTTTGGAGTTGATTGAAAGCTATGTTTTAGCCAACAATATAGATCATAATAGCGACCAAAAAGGTTAGTAATTATTTTTAGAGATACATATATACATACATACATATTTATAGGGTTGTATTAGTGAGAAATGAGAAAAACCTTTTTACCTATTCTCACTTTATCTTAACCCATTATCTCCAAGCCAATTCCCTATATTTTAACCACCCCTAGACCTTCCCAAAACCAAAATTTTGCAGCCTTAATGATGGGCCTTAAACCCATTTAAGTCCAACCCAAAATACTATGCAATTAAACCTAATTTAACCGCCTATCGATATTGTATATCAATCAATATATTTATAACTGTTATAAATATATATAACATTATTTATTTCTCAAATCATATTAAATTTTATAATTCATATTTCAAAAGTGCTAATTAATTCAATTAATTTATAACAAATATAAACTAATTTAATTGTTCGATCTTAAGGGAATCCATCATTTTGGCTGTGTAACTCTTGGGTGTAAATTTGGTCAGCGATTAACTTCGAACTGTTTTAATGTTAATGTTGACACATCATTAGCAAGTGTTGTGACATTATGCCCAAATTTATTGCTTACTCATTTTCGGCAAAATCCAATTTTAGTTTAATAAGTGCGACGACCCGCCTTTCATTCCACAGAAAGACGCATCATCTTAAAGAAAGAAAAAGGTAGAAATAAAATAGAAAGAAGAAAAGAACTCAACAATATCAGAATCTCACAGCGGAACGAAACAAAATATAATATATAACATAACTATTACATAGTAATTTACATAACAGAGTTACACAGATACACCCACACAAGATAGATAGTTATAAAAGTCTGTCTATTATACAACTCAAATACAACACATATATCATAGAGATATATCACAGCGGAAACACAATATAACTACAAATGCTGAAGCCACTTGCTCCATATCTCCTCCCGTATTCGTCAAAGCAGACCTAAATCCCTTGGCTACTTGTAAAAATTTGAGTACCCAAGAGTTTAAGAAAAACAAAATAAACTCCGGGTCAGACATGGGTTTGGTGTGAGTAAACGGGTTTAAGTTGCTTAACTTTTAAAAACCTTTGAAAACAAAAGGTATCACGTAAGACTCCCTGCACATAAACATGGGTAAGTTTTTACCTTACGCTAACTAAAACATTTGATAGGAAATCCAGTGATATTATAATAGTGTCTAGGGTTTTCAAGTAAATAGAAATAGCCGAAATTGTTACATTCATTAAATTCCAGCTACTAGCCACAAAAGTAGGTAATACGATCCAAACCGTAAGGGCACGTAGGAAGAATGAGTTTCCATCAATGGCAGGGCTACTGTGGTGTAACAACCCGGAATTTTTGACAGCATATTTTAATGAATATTTAATCTAATTTAAATTAAATATAAGCTTGTCAATGTTTAAATTGATGAGATCATGGATATTTAACAGTTATATATGTATTTATAAAAGAAAGTTTTGATTTGAAATTTAAAATAGAATACTTCAAAACCATTTAAAACAAAATCGGTCTTATTTAATAAAATCAAATCAAAGGTTCAATATTTTATTATTTGATAATTTATATGGATACAATTGTAGTTTTTAAAATAATAAGTGTAAAAAATTAACAAACATAGTAATATAAACATAAACATACAAAACTGGTATAAAAACATAATTACAAATTATGAAATATAACTAAAAAGATAAATGTACAAATGTAAGTAATATAACTACAATGCTACGAATCAAAGGCTTGTAAAATTTGAAATACAAATGGAATACAAGTATTTTAGTCAAACAATAATCTTTTGTACAACACAACATCTTTAATAAAATTTTAAGAAAGATCATATGAACAAGTATACAAATTTCATAAAAAATATATTTATGCATAATCTGTATACACAAATGTACAACAACCAAAAAGATCTTGTTCAGAAAAGTAAAACAAACATAAAACTTTTATGCTGCTGAAATTTATATATATAAGAAAACAAGTTTTACTTTAATGTAATAAAACAAAATATGAGTCTTACAGGATATGCTTGGCCGAAATAATGGAAAAAAAATATCTTTGTACAAATTGCAACTATCAGCAAACCATTAAATACATGTTGTCATAATTAAGAGCAAAAGCATTAATTAGCATAACATATTGTTTAACATGTACTATAGCCGAAATCCCCTTATCACTTCATTTTGCAGGATATTTTACTTGACCAATTAAAAAAAAAAGAATAATGACAAACGAATACAAACTGGCCAGCTACAACCTGTTAAGTAGCTTTAACATATATATATACACCTATATACTATGTTCATTTATAAAGCTTAACTAAACTTAAAAGACAAACCTGAGAGAAACATTGATTTGTTTTGCAAACTTAGATTTAATTCAACAGCAAAACAACATGGAGAGTTTCAGGGAATTCAACTGCAATTGCTTCAACACACCTTATCTTCTGTTTTAAAGTTTACTTGGTGAGTAAACCTATTACTTGATTGATCTAAGAAATTCTGAGTTTGTAATATAGTTTGAATAAGAATTTGTATATTCTAGTACACTGTAAATAGTTGGGAATTGTCCTATATTCTTTGATTACAGAACAATAAACAGTAAGGAATTTGAATAATTCTTTTTACAAATACTTTATACATAGGAATTTAAGTTAAATGTACTTGAAGAAAATTGAAATTATGATCAGAAGTTAAGTTTTGAAGGTGACAGTGAAGTTCAAACTCTGTATATTCAAGTTTGCAGTAAGAAATCAATATGTGCAAAAATTCAAAGACTTTAAATTGTTAATTCGAATTCATATATTAAACAAACATGCAAAGTTAGGATTTTTAAAATGGAAATGATAATTTTTTGATCAAAGTTTGAGGAGCAGTTCAAAGAGAAGCCGAAAATTGATTTTTATCAATATTGGTTGCTTCAACAAAAATTAATTATTGAAATTTCCTGTGAAGTAAGCTTGAAGATAAATTAACATAAGAAAAATGTCAAAATAATTTTCGAATGTGTAGATTGTTAGTTTGAATCAAAGGTAGGGTTTTGTTCGATTTTCTGAACGAATTGGAAGTTTTGATCGCGGCGACTATCACAGTGCGCCGAGCGTCGTATGGCTGGAAGGGAAAGTAGTGTGGAGGTTGAGGGTGATGCAGCCAGAGTTTCGAAGCTCCAGGAGGTTTGCCTCGCCTGAACAAGGCGAGAGTTGGTCAGAGCATTTCTTTGGATTGGGAGCTCGAAGCTTCTTTTCTCGTTCACGAGTCGCATCGAGGTTTGGGGTGTTGGAATCCAAAGAGTGGATGGCGATCGACTTGTCAGCGATCGACTCAGGTGATGGAAGTTCGCCGCGGCACTGTGCACGTGAACGGCGACTCTGTGCGTGTCTGTGTTTTGATCGAGATCGACTCGAGTGGGTACTCGAGTAAAGGGGTCGGTTGGCTCGAGTTAGGACCCGTGTTCGCGCGAGTTTGTCATCTCAACAGACTGTTGAACTTAAAAATAATGAGAATAAGAAAAGTTACAGGAAAACGAAAACAAAAAGAAAAAAATAAGGAAGAGAGACGTAGGGGAAGTCGTGAGGGGAACTCGAGATAGTCTCGAGTGGAAATGGTGCTGTCTCAGGTCCACGTCCATGTTTTGTCTGATGCTTTTTAGTATGTTCATTAACAAGTTCAATAGTAATAACATTAGTTAGTTTAAAGTTAATAATTGATTTAAATCTATTAAAAGTATAGTTTATGAAAGGGGTAATTAATTGGTATATAGTAATTAGAATATAAATGAAATTTAAACTTGAAATTTTAAATTGATAACTTCAAATTAATTTTGTAATTGAAAATTTTATCATATGTTAAATCAATTTAAAATTTAAGAACGTTAGCTAATTACTTGAAAGTTAATTAATGATAATTAACTTAAGTGATTAATTAAAGACTATATAATTAACTAAATTGATAATAATTGATTACTTAAAGTAATTTGTGATAATTAAATAAGTAATTAATCTTTAATAAGTAAGTTAATAATCAAGAATCAACTAATTAACTGAGTAATTAAGTATTAGTTAATGAATAGAAGTTAATTAATTAAATAAGTAATTAAAGATTAGATGATTAATAAATTAATTATTAATGATTAACTAATTGATTAATTGATCATTAATAAGTTAAGTAAACAGTAATTAATTAAATAGAATAAAGTAGTTTACTTTTAAGCAAATAATTTAGTTAAGTAAAACCAAACTGTTTGGTATGCATTGATAATTATGTTTGATTGACTTTGATATCTGTTGATGATTTTTCTATGATATGTTGTGTTATATTATGGATATCTGTGATAACTGTGTATGATCTATCTGTTATATCTGTTATGTGAATTCTAATATTAAATTGAACTGTTAAGTTAAATAGACAACTTGACCCTTAAAATGGCGTATGGATTCCGATGAGACCGGGATCGGAAGAATCAATTTTGATTCTCCGAAAACCACATCGATCCAAATTAAACGTTAGGTCGTGACTTATCAATTGGTGATCGAGATGGTGTTTCAGAATGCAAGGGTTATCGTCGTTAACTCTGAGGGTGATTCCAAAATGAGTGTAACGAGATAATGCCTTCGGTTTCGTTCGAACCCGGAACGAACTTGTATGGATTGAATGCTTTCAACACATCGTCAGGCGGACGATGAGCATTCTAAGATATGTTCAATAAAGGCAATCGTAGCCTCAAGCCTCATCAACCGGTAATGGCTAAAACAGGGGAGATGCAGCAAGGTTAGGTGGGTCATGCCCAAGCAGGACAAGATATTCCCCTGTCTAGATGTCCCTTTTTATTTCGGCTGTGTGAGCAGTTGTTGGCCACAACTGCGGGGTTATCTTGTTCGGGACTGTTCAGTAAGAAATGGTTCCGGCCTTGTGTTGTAGGGGGTCGGGAGTGATCCTCGGTACGGTGATCTAGGCCCCATACTGTGACGGGCGGTACCCCAGTAGCCCTGCCATTGTTGGAAATCCATTTTCCCTATGAGACCCTACGGTTTTGATTTGTATTACCCACTTTCGTGGCTAGTAGCTGGAATTTAATAGATGTAACAATTTCGGCTATTTCCTATTTACTTGAAAACCCTAGACACTATTATAATATCACTGAATTTCCTATAAATGTTTTGGTTAGCGTAAGGTAAAAACTTACCCGTATTTATTTGTGGGGAGTCTTACGTGATACCTTTATTTTCAAATGATTTTCAAAGTTAAGCAATTTTAACCTGTTTACTCATACCAGACCCATGTCTGATCCGGAGTTTATATTTTGTTTTTCATAAACTCTTGGGTACTCAAATTTTTATGAGTAGCCAAGTGATAGGTATTTGGGAGTGTTGATTTTATGGAGGAGCTATTTTGGAAAGAAGACCAGACGTATGTATCTATATATGTAGTCCCGCTGTGTAGTTAGTGTATGCTGTATTTTGGATGTATGTATGGACATATATGTATATGACAGTCCTGTTATGTGATATTGTATGACTCTGATGTATGTATAACTATATAATAGTTATGTGATGTATTATATTTTGTTCCATTCCGCTGTGAGATTCTGATGTTGTTATTCTTTCTTTCTATTCTTTTCTATTTCTATCCCTTTCTTTCTTATTGATGAAACGTCTTTCTGGGTTGAGAAAGGCGGGTCGTCACAGTTGGTATCAGAGCGCTAGGTAGAGCGAGTACCTAGGCTCTTGTATTATATTTATCTTGAGAGTGCGTATTTGTATTTTCATATAATTATATATATACCTATCTAAATTTGTTGAGTTACCTGTTCAGGTGACCAACATGTGTTCAGGGAGAAGGGGTAGGGTTAGGGCCAGTACTTCAACAGATAATGGACAGAGTCAAAATGTTAGTGAGGCTGTCAATCCAGTACCGTCTCAAGTTAGTTTTGCAGCTTTATGCAAGGATTTCAAAAATCTTGGAGGCCAACCATTTAAAGGTTCAGAGTCAATAATTGAAGTTCAAGACTGGCTACGCTCTTGTGAGCGCATTTTCAAGAGCATGAAATTGACTGATGAGCGTAATAGGCATATGGCATCATGGCAACTGTAAGGTGGTGTAGCAGCATGGTGGGATTCAACTATTGCAAATATTTCTGAGGATGACATTTCATGGGATAGATTTAAGGAATTGTTTGAAGAGAAATTTGTGCCAACGGCAGGGAGAACCCAATTGTATCAGGATTTTCTGCATTTGAAGCAGGGTAGTATGTCTGTTTCGGAGTATGAAACTAGATTCAACGAACTCTCTTGTTTTGGACCAGGACTCATCGATACACCTCTGAAAAAGAATGAGAAATTTGTGCAAGGGTTGAGACCTGAACTCCATGGGAAATTGACAGTGCTTCTGAAGGGATATTTTTTTTATTTGATTGATATGGCATTGAGATACGAAAGTTTGATGAGTAAGAAACCAGTGGCTCCAGTTGCAGCTTCAGGTGGGAATTTCACTAATTCGAATAAGCGAAAGTTCGATCCTAAATGGAGGAAGTCGGATAAGAAGAAACCTGGAAATAACAACGGACCTCGAAAGTGCTACATTTGTCAACAGGAAGGGCATTTGGCAAATAAATGTCCTAGAAAGGGATTCCAGCAGCAACAACAGCAACTGCATCAGAGTGGCCCAGGATCAGCTATGGTTCAGAAATCATTGTGCTTTAATTGCCATCAGCCAGGACACATGATCAAGAATTGTCCACTTCTGCAGAGGGCGCCTCAGAATAAAGTTTTTGCTTTGGAAGCCGGACCATCTTCTTCTTCGATGGGCAAAGAGTATTAGAGGGTACTTAACTTTTAGATGGAAAATATATTAGAGTTTTGTTTGATTCGGGTGCTTCCTTGAGTTTTATTTCTTTGGACTCTGTTGAAAAGTTCTCTCTTACCCCTAGTTCTGTAGACAGTCCTATCTTGGTATCTAATCCTATAAGAGGGGTGACTAAATTAGACACTATCTACAAGGACTTGAAGATCTCTTATCTATCTCACAGTTTTTCTTATGACCCATATGTATTGAATTTTAAGGGATTTGATCTTATTTTGGGTATGGATTGGCTGGATAAGTATATAGCCATTTTGAATTGTGATGAAAGAACAGTTTCGTTGGAAACTGATCTGGGTAGAATTGCCACAGTGTCGTGTGATAATTCTGGAATTCACTTGAGCAGTCTTTTGCATGGAATTGAGACTTTTGAAGAGAGCGTTGAAGACATCGATGTGGTTCAAGATTTCGCTGATGTATTTGAAGAAGTTAAGTGTCTGCCACCACATTGAGAAATAGAGTTCCTATTGATTTGATTCCAGGAGCTTTGCCAGTGATTCAGCCCAGTAGGAGAATGGCTCCTAGGGAAAGAGAAGAGTTGATTAAGCAGACTCAAGATCTTTTAGAGAAGGGATTGATTAGACCCAGCTTTTCTTGTTGGGGTTCAGCAGTAGTGTTTGTGACCAAATCGGATGGATCACTGAGGTTCTGTGTGGATTATAGAGAATTGAACAAAGTGACTATCCGTAACAAATATCCTCTTCCTCGCATCGATGATCTTTTTGACCAGTTGCATGGTGCTTCTATCTTTTCTCAATTGGATCTAGCTTCAGGTTTCCACCAGTTGAGGGTAGCTGAAGACAGTATTCCCTTGACTGCATTTAGGGGACCTAATTGTTTTTATGAGTGGTTGGTTATGCCATTCGGATTAACCAACGCTCCTGCCTACTTCGTTGACCTCATGAACCGAGTCTTTAGGGATGTGTTGAATAAGTTTGTGCTGGTATTCATTGATGATATCTTGGTCTATTCCAAATCTAAAGAAGAGCACATGGAGATTTGAGGATTGTATTGGAGACTCTGAGGAAGCATGTGTTGAAGGCGAAGTTTTCGAAGTACCATTTCTGGAAATCAGAGGTTAAATTTTTAGGGCACATTGTTTCAGGTGAAGGCGTTTCTGTAGACCCAGCGAAAGTTGAAACTATTCTGGAATGGAAACAGCCAGAGACACCGACGAAAGTTCGCAGTTTTCTAGGATTGGCTGGCTACTACAGGAAATTTATCAGGGATTATTCCAAGATTTCTTCGCATCTGACTAAGCTGACCAAGAAAGGAGCTAAATTCAAATGGACACCTCAGTGCGAAGAAGCTTTTCAGGAATTGAAGATAAGGCTTACTAGTGCACCAATACTTGCTATTCCGGATGGGAAAAGCAAATTTGAGGTTTACACTGATGCTTGTATAGTGGGTTTGGGAGCAGTTCTGATGCAGAATGGAAGGGTTATTGCGTATGCTAGTCAGCAGTTAAAGCCACACGAGAAGAACTACGCTACGCATGATCTTGAACTGCTAGCCATTGTTTTTGCTTTGAAAATTTGGAGGCATTATCTTTTAGGAGAGAAATTCGAATTGTTCACAGATCACAAACCGTTGAAATATCTATTCTCTCAAAAAGATCTTAATCTGAGACAGCAACGATGGGTTGAATTTCTTGCGTCCTATGATTTGGATATTCTGTACACTCCGGGAAAAGCGAATGTCGTAGATGATGCTCTCAGTAGGAATGCAGTTCTATCTCTTCTGGAAGTGGTTCCATCTCTTATTGAAAGGATCTCAAACAAGCAAGAATCTGATAAGATGTTGGGGAGAATCATTAAGAGAGTCAGGAAAGGTCAGTGTCCTAGTTTTGAAATTAATGACCAAGGAAAACTAAGGATCAACGGGAGAATCTGTGTTCCGAATGACAAGGAGTTGAGGCAGGAAGTGTTGTCTGAAAGTCACCGCTCCAAATTGAATATTCATCCTGGAAGCTCGAAGATGTATAAAGATATGAGGAGAGTATTCTGGTAGCCGAATATGAAGAAGGATGTTGCTAGATTTGTGAGCAGTTGTGCCATCTGTCAACAAGTTAAAGGTGATCAACAGAAATCTACCAGGTTATTGCAACCTTTAGAAGTTCCAAATTGGAAATGGGAAACGATCTCGATGGATTTTATTGATGGTTTGCCTAGAACCAGGAAAGGGAATGATGGTATATGGGTTATTGTGGATCGTTTCACTAAGAGTGCCCATTTTATACCAGTTAAGGCAACCCGTACTGCAGTTTCTTTGGCGGAAATTTTCTTGAAGGAGATAGTTCGATTGCATGGTGTTCCAGTCAGCATAGTAAGTGATCGTGATCCTATTTTCACTAGCAAATTTTGGAAAGATCTGCAATCAGCAATGGGAACAGATTTGAGATTGAGTACAACCTATCATCCTCAAACGGACGGACAGACGGAGAGGCTGAATCGTATTCTTGAGGATATGCTACGGGCTTGTGTTTTAGATTTTGGAGGATCTTGGGAGGATCATCTTCATCTAGTGGAATTTTCTTATAATAACAGTTATCAAGCGAGTATTAAGATTGCTCCTTATGAAGCTTTATATGGAAGACCGTGTAGATCCCCATCTTGTTGGATTGAATCGAAGGATCGTCTTGTGCTCGGGCCCGATCTTATTCGAGAAGCTTCTGCGAAGGTTGAGCTTATCAAGAAAAGGATGAAAGCTGCTCAAGATCGTCAGAAGAAATATGCTGATAGAAGACGAAGACCATTGGAATTTGAGATTGGAGACTTGGTTTTTGTTAAAGTTTCCCCAATTAAATGTGCTATAAGATTCGGAAAGACGGAAAAACTTGCTCCAAGATACATTGGACCATTTCGAGTGTTGGAAAGAATTGGAACTGTAGCCTACATGATTGAATTGCCAGAGCGGATGTCTGGGATTCACAATGTGTTTCATGTATCACATTTGAGGAAATTTGTTCATGATCCCTCACTGGTTGCAGACCGGTAATTCAAGAAGATTTGGAAGTTGAACCAAATTTAATTGTGGTCGGAAATCCAGTTCAGATCGTGGATCGAGACGAGAAGCAACTCAGGAACAAAGTGGTGAAACTCATCAAGATGCAATGGAGTGAGGATCCCAGAGACTGTACCTGGGAAACTCTCGATAGTTTTAGGGATGCTTATCCCGATTTATGTTCGGATAACTAGTATTGTTTGTTAAAATAAACTGTTTGTTTGTTTGCTATTGTATGAATGATATTTATGTTTGGATGGTTAATATAAAAGCTTTTGAATTAACTGTTGTTTAAATTTCGGGGACAAAATTCTTTTAAGGGGGGAGGAATGTAATAACCTAGAATTTTTGACAGCATATTTTAATGAATATTTAATCTAATTTAAATTAAATATAAGCTTGTCAATGTTTAAATTGATGAGATCTTGGATATTTAACAGTTATATATGTATTTATAAAAGAAAATTTTGATTTGAAAATTTAAAATAGAATACATCAAAACCATTTAAAACAACATCGGTCTTATTTAATAAAATCAAATCAAAGATTCAATATTTTATTATTTGATAATTTATATGGATACAATTGTAGTTTTTTAAATAATAAGTGTAAAAAATAAACAAACATAGTAATATAAACATAAACATACAAAACTGGCATAAAAACATAATTACAAATTATGAAATATAACTAAAAAGATAAATGTACAAATTTAAGTAATGTAACTTCAATGCTATGGATCAAAGGCTTGTAAAATCTGAAATACAAATGGAATACAAGTATTTTAGTCAAACAATAATCTTTTGTACAACACAACATCTTTAATAATTTTTTTAAGAAAGATCATATGAACAAGTATACAAATTTCATATAAAATATATTTATGCATAATCTGTATACATAAATGTACAATAACCAAAAAGATCTTGTTCAGAAAAGTAAAACAAACATAAAACTTTTATGCTGCTGAAGTTTATATATATAAGAAAACAAGTTTTACTTTAATGTAATAAAAGAAAATATGAGTCTTACAGGATATGCTTGGCCGAAATAATGAAAAATATATATATCTTTATACAAATTGCAACTATCAGCAAACCATTAAATACATTTTGTCATAATTAAGAGCAAAAGCATTAATTAGCATAACATATTGTTTAACATGTACTATAGCCGAAATCCACTTATCACTTCATTCTGCAGGATATTTTACTTGACCAATTAAAAAAAAAGAGAATAATGACAAACAAATACAAACTGGCCAGCTACAACCAGTTAAGTAGCTTTAACATATATATATACACACACCTATATACCATGTTCATTTATAAAGCTTAACTAAACTTAAAAGACAAACCTGAGAGAAACATTGATTTGTTTTGCAAACTTAGATTTAATTCAACAGCAAAACAACAGGAAGAGTTTTAGGGAATTCAACTGCAATTTATTCAACACACATTATCTTCTGTTTTAAAGTTTACTTGGCGAGTAAACCTATTACTTGATTGATCTAAGAAATTCTGAGTTTGTAATATAGTTTGAATAAGAATTTGTATATTCTAGTACACTGCAAATAGTTGGGAACTGTCCTATATTCTTTCATTACAGAACAATAAACAGTAAGGAATTTGAATAATTCTTTTTACAAATACTCTATACATAGGAATTTAAGTTAAATGTACTTGTAGAAAATTGAAATTATGATCAGAAGTTAAGTTTTGAAGGTGACAGTGAAGTTCAAACTCTGTATATTCAAGTTTGCAGTAAGAAATCAATATGTGCAAAAATTCAAAGACTTTAAATTGTTAATTCGAATTCATATATTAAAAAAACATGCAAAGTTAGGATTTTTAAAATGGAAATGATAATTTTTTGATCAAAGTTTGAGGAGCAGTTCAAAGAGAAGCCGAAAATTGATTTTTATCAATATTAGTTGCTTCAACAAAAATTAATTATTGAAATTTCCTATGAAGTAAGCTTGAAGATAAATTAACATAAGAAAAATGTCAAAATAATTTTCGAATGTGTAGATTGTTAGTTTGAATCAAAGGTAGGGTTTTGTTCGATTTTTTGATCGCGGTGACTATCACGGTGCGTCGAGCGTCGTATGGCTAGAAGGGAAAGTAGTGTGGAGGTTGAGGGTGATGCAGCCAGAGTTTCGAAGCTCCAGGAGGTTCGCCTCGCCTGAACAAGGCGAGAGTTGGTCAGAGCATTTCTTTGGATTGGGAGCTCGAATCTTCTTTTCTCGTTCACGAGTCGCATCGAGGTTTGGGGTGTTGGAATCCAAAGAGTGGATGGCGATCGACTTGTCAGCGATCGACTCAGGTGATGGAAGTTCGCCGCGGCACTGTGCACGTGAACGGCGACGCTGTGCGTGTCTGTGTTTTGATCGAGATCGACTCGAGTGGGTACTCGAGTAAAGGGGTCGGTTGGCTCGAGTTAGGACCCGTGTTCGCGCGAGTTTGTCATCTCAGCAGATTGTTGAACTTAAAAATAATGAGAATAAGAAAAGTTACAGGAAAACGAAAACAAAAAGAAAAAAAATGAGGAAGAGAGACGTAGGGGAAGTCGTGAGGGGAACTCGAGATAGTCGTGAGGGGAACTCGAGATAGTCTCGAGTGGAAATGGTGCTGTCTCGGGTCCGCGTCCATGTTTTGTCTGATGCTTTTTAGTATGTTTATTAACAAGTTCAATAGTAATAACATTAGTTAGTTTAAAGTTAATAATTGGTTTAAATCTATTAAAAGTATGGTTTATGAAAGGGGTAATTAATTTGTATATAGTAATTAGAATATAAATGAAATTTATACTTAGAATTTTAAATTGATAACTTCAAATTAATTTTGTAATTTAAAAATTTATCATATGTTAAATCAATTTAAAATTTAAGAACGTTAGCTAATTACTTGAAAGTTAATTAATGATAATTAACTTAAGTGATTAATTGAAGACTTTATAATTAACTAAATTGATAATAATTGATTACTTAAAGTAATTTGTGATAATTAAATAAGTAATTAATATTTAATAAGTAAGTTAATAATCAAGAATCAACTAATTAACTGAGTAATTAAGTATTAGTTAATGAATAGAAGTTAATTAATTAAATAAGTAATTAAAGATTAGATGATTAATAAATTAATTATTAATGATTAACTAATTGATTAATTGATCATTAATAAGTTAATTAAACAGTAATTAATTAAATAGAATAAAGTAGTTTATTTTTAAGCAAATAATTTAGTTAAGTAAAACCAAACTGTTTGGTATGCATTGATAATTATGTTTGATTGACTTTGATATCTGTTGATGATTTTTCTGTGATATTTTGTGATATATTATGGATATCTGTGATAACTGTGTATGATCTATCTGTTATATCTGTTATGTGAATTCTAATATTAAATTGAACTGTTAAGTTAAATAGACAACTTGACCCTTAAAATGGCGTATGGATTCCGATGAGACCAGGATCGGAAGAATCAATTTTGATTCTCCGAAAACCACATCGATCCAAATTAAACGTTAGGTCGTGACTTATCAATTGGTGATCGAGATGGTGTTTCAGGATGCAAGGATTATCGTCGTTAACTCTGAGGGTGATTCCAAAATGAGTGTAATGAGATAATGCTTTCGGTTTCGTTCGAACCCGGAACGAACTTGTATGGATTGAATGCTTTCAACACAACGTCGGGTGGACGATGAGCATTCTAAGATATGTTCAATAAAGGCAATCGTAGCCTCAAGCCTCATCAACCGGGAATGACTAAAATAGAGGAGATGCAGCAAGGTTAGGTGGGTCATGCCCAAGCAGGACAAGATATTCCCCTGTCTAGATGTCCCTTTTTATTTCGGCTGTGTGAGCAGTTGTTGGCCACAACTGCGGAGTTATCTTGTTCGGGACTGTTCAGTAAGGAATGGTTCCGGCCTTGTGTTGTAGGGGGTCGGGAGTGATCCTCGGTACGGTGATCTAGGCCCCGTACTATGACGGGCGATACCCCAGTAGCCCTGCCATTGTTGGAAATCCATTTTCCCTACGAGACCCTACGGTTTTGATTTGTATTACCCACTTTCATGGCTAGTAGCTGGAATTTAATAGATGTAACAATTTCGGCTATTTCCTATTTACTTGAAAACCCTAGACACTATTATAATATCACTGAATTTCCTATAAAATGTTTTGGTTAGCGTAAGGTAAAAACTTACCCGTATTTATTTATGGGGAGTCTTACGTGATACCTTTATTCTCAAATGATTTTCAAAGTTAAGCAATTTTAACCTGTTTACTCATACCAGACCCATGTCTGACCCGGAGTTTATATTTTATTTTTCATAAACTCTTGGGTACTCAAATTTTTATGAGTAGCCAAGTGATAGGTATTTGGGAGTGTTGATTTTCTGGAGGAGCTATTTTGGAAAGAAGACCAGACGTATGTATCTATATATGTAGTCCCGCTGTGTAGTTAGTGTATGCTGTATTTTGGATGTATGTATGGACATATATGTATATGACAGTCCTGTTATGTGATATTGTATGACTCTGATGTATGTATAACTATGTAATAGTTATGTGATGTATTATATTTTGTTCCATTCCGCTGTGAGATTCTGATGTTGTTATTCTTTCTATTCTTTTCTATTTCTATCCCTTTCTTTCTTATTGATGAAACGTCTTTCTGGGTTGAGAAAGGCGGGTCGTCACATGTGGTACCACCCGTCACAGTACGTGGCCTAGATCATCGTACCGAGGATCACTCCCAATCCCCTGCAACACAAGTCCGGAACCATTCCTTACAGCATAGTTCCGAACAAGACCACCCCGGCGATTCTAGCTAGCAATCGCCCACACAGCCGAATAAAAAGGGACATCTAGACAGGGGTAAATCTCGTCCTACTTGGGCATGACCCACTTAGCCTTGCTGCACCTCCCCTGCTTTAGCCATTCCCGGTTGATGAGGCATGAGGCTGCGATTACCTTTATAGAACACATCTATCTTAGAATGCTCATCGTCCACCTGATGATGTTCTTAAAGCATCCAATCCATACAAGTTCGTTTCGAGTTCGAACAAAACTGAAGGCATTATCTCATTACACTCATTTTGGAATTACCCTCAGAGTTAACGACAATAACCCTTGCACGCTGAAAACTTCATCTTGAACCTGAAAGTACTATCTTCTTTATACTCGTATTGGAATCACCATCAGAGTTTTTAACGACAGATAGTTCTTACACTTCGAGTCTTCAACTCGATCTTTACTTGAATCACGACCTAACATTTAACTTGGATCGATGTGGTTTTCGGATAATCAAATTTGATACCCGATCCCGGTCTCATAAACCAAACGTGTCTTAAAGGCCAAGTTGTTTAAAGGTTTAAACAATTTAATTCAATTCAATACAATTCAATTCAATTCTTTGAATTCACATAACATTAACACAGATAAATATCACACATTTATCATTGATATAACCAATATCATATCATATAATGTCACAACACATATCATCAACAGATATCAGTCCAATAGATATCATCCAATTCAGACATTCAACAAACAATCATCCATAAGCAAGCATTATCAATTCATATCATAATTAATTTAATTACTTAAATTAAATCAACTCCTTAAGAATTTATCACTTAATCTTGCTTATACAATCATTAATTAATTACTAACCTTAATTAATTAACCACTCCTTGATTAACTTAATTAATCAATTTATCAATCTCTACTCCCAAATAAATTATCCTTTAATTATCAATTAATAATCCTCAATTATTAATTAATCTCCTTTAATACAAAGTAATTAATCCTTAATTACTTTCATAATCAATTAATTTAATCTTTAATTAACTGATTAATTATTCATCAACTATCGATTGATAACCTTAATTATTAATCGATATCTCTTAATTCAAATCAATTAATCCATATTACTTTTATAGTTAATTAACCATTAATTAATTAATTAATTATCTCTTAATTATTGATTAATAAACCTAATTATCAATTATTAATTAAGAACTTAATTACAGATTAATTACTCCTTAATCACCAGTTAATTAACCATTTGATTAACCCATAATTAACTGTTAACCCATCCTTAATTAGAAGTTAATTCAATCCTTAATTACCATTTGATTAATCCTTAATCACATTTGATTAATCAAGTAATTACCATTTAACAAATTCTTAATTAATCCTTAATCACGGATTAATTATTCTTTAATTATTAATTAATAAAACCTTAATTATTAATTAATAAAACTTAATTACAAATTAAGCACTTCTTAATTATTAGTTAAGTAACCTTTAATTACTTAATTAATTACTCACTAATTACTTAATTAGCAAATCTTCACCACTCAATTAATTAAGTTTAATTACGCTTAATAACTTGATTAATGATCTCTAATCATTAATTAATAATCTAGTTAATGATCTTTTAGTTACAATTTAATTAATCTTAAATTAATTAACCTTTAATCCTTAACCATTTATTAATCAAGTAAATTATTTTTCCTTAACTAATTTCTTAATCAATCTTTTATATTTTAACTAATCAATTTAAACTTAATTTCCTTAATTAACTTAATCAAAATTAAGATACTAAAACCTTAATTGAGATAAAACATTTATCTTATAAATGCTTTAATTACCTTAACATATTTACATCATTACCTTTATAACCATCTTTACTTAATTAAATTATTAATTAAGTTTTAAAAATAAAATAATCATTTAACTTGATAAATTAAAGTTATCAAAACACAACTTTAAATAACTTAAAACATTTATCAATTTATAATTTTAAAAACTAGTTTCAGTTTGAATTTAAAACTTGTCCTCTTTATATAAACCTTTAAAATTTCTTTCAAAACTCGATTTTAAAATCACTTTAAAATTTGTTAACAAACTTCAAAATTTCTTAAAATATGTTTAAGAAAACATTTATTAAAACATCAAGTAATTTATATAAGAGTTTTAAACCAATTTAAATTTTAAATTTCAAAAAAACAAGTTTTTAAAACCTTTTAAAATCTTTGAACTGTTTTACTTTTGCTGCTTTGGGTCAAACCCATAGCTCACTCGAGTCAAAACCCGAGTTCCCCTTCTTCCTATCTTTTTTCTAAACCTTGATTAAATTTAAGTTTACCAAAAACTACAGGTTAACCCAACCCGAACAAACTCGAGTTTCCTACGCCAATACTCGAACATGACTTCGAGCAATCCCATGCCAAAAATACTGACACCTAAAAGCGACTCCGCGCACATGCATGCCGCCGTTGGTCGCCTCCGACCATCGTCAATGCCTCTGGCATGTCACTCAACATCACAACAACACAATTCGACCGCAAAACCTCACAAACGTGACCTCGATCAAAATTTAGTACCCAGTTCGCCTGGAACCAAACAAAGCTTCCCACAAACTCCTTTCGACAACCAAGCTCTGACCACCAGAGATCGAGTGGTGTTGACCATCTTCTGCCGAGCCTACACGCTACCATCTGCCAGAATTTCATAGCGCACGATCCAACAGAGCCCACGTAGAAACCTAAAACCCAAACTATCCAAAAACTAGGGTTGAAAACAAATTATGATCATCGCCGACACCACAGTCCTCTATAGCCTCAACCACCATTTTTGCCCGAACCTCTATTATCTCCTCTACCTTCAGTAGCAATTCCGACCACCCTAAATACTCCATCTTCCAGAAATCACCTAAAACCCAATTTCCAGTAAACCCCAAAATTCTCATTCATTCCAACATTAAAAATTTAGATTATTGTTTTAAAAAACACAATTTTAAATGATGATTCAATACATATACATGAATCAATATAATTCGACATTTTATTTATTATATTATACAAGTTACAACTGCATTCTTCTTGTTTACAAGAAAATTCTAAACTTAATTTACTTAAACATATTTTCATAATCTAGATGAGTTTAAAACTTAACTAATTTGCTTTAAATCCAAAGCTTCAATGTATTTATATGGAAAGTTTGAATTTTTGTTTATTTATAAAACTCTGTAATCCAGAATGAACAGAGGAACACAAATTATAGGCATGTAGAAACAAATACATTCATAACTATAGATTGTATACTACTATCCACACATGCAAGAATCGATATCACAGTAATCACTTAAGCAATAAAATTAACCTACTTAAGATATAAATTAGATGTTTACTCACCTCTTGAATTTGCAGAGAGTTTTTTTCGAAACTGGAATGGAACTAAGCCCCTTTTTTGAAAGTTTGAAAACTGTTGTTGCATGATTCCTGAAAGCTTTGATTTCTAATACTTGACTTTGCTTTTTAGACTTTTGATAATTTGTTGGGTTTCCGGGTTGTATTTTACTTTGAAACTTGATTCCCAGGCATGCAGATTCAACTACATTCCAGGTTTGCAGTTTTGAAACATGCTACAGGCCTTGATAAATGCTTGATCACAATAGGTTACATGGTCTCAAATCTGATGTTTTATTTTTCTTTGAAAAAATTGATTTTTTTTAGGATGAACTCCTGGTTGAAGATGAACATTTCAGGTTTGACAAAAAAAAACATTACAGGGTTTGGTATAAAGGGTTACAGGATTTGGAAATGCTTGCAGTTGGAAAGAATGCTATAGATTTTTGAACTTGAGAATTTGAATATTGTTTCAGGCTTGAAGTTACAGGGTTTGGTTTCTTTTTGAGGATTTGGGTTGAAGATTTACTACAGGTTTTGATTTTTGAGAATGTGATTTCAGGTTATGGCCATGGATTTCTTGCTTGGTTTGAAGGAAAAGAAATATGAAGAAGGAAAGAATGGGAGTTTATAAAATTTATGGTTATTAAAATTAAAGAAAAAGAAAATTAGGAAAAATAAGACACTTGTTAAATCTTGTTTACATTTGTCACTACTAGTCCTAATCTATTTACACATGTTAATCAATGGGTTCTAAAATTTAAAACATATCCTTTCTTATTTTTAAATTATTTTTAAATGATTTTTAAAACCCTTTATTATTAGTTTTCCTAATATGTATATGCTTTTATAAATTTATAAATGTTTTTTCTTATTTTATAAAAATAAAAATTTCAAAAGAAAATAAGATATAAACTAATTAGATTCCAAATAAAATAATATAAAATTATTTGATTAATTTTTACATGCTAATTTAAATGCTTTTGCATTTATTTACTTCTAAATAAATATTTTCCAAATTTATATAAATAAAATTCTTTTGTTTTAAATTAATATAAAACAAATCTTATTTTTAAAATAAAAACTTTATTCATTAATCCTTTTATATACAAAATTATTTTCAAGATATAAATTCTTTTTAAATTACAAATTTCAATTCAAATTTCAAATTTTAAATCCCATATCCAATTCAAACTTTAATTTAAAATCAAATCAAATATATCTATATTAGATTAAACAAACATACTATTAAATTAAGAAATATTAAATTCTAATTTTAAAGTTAATTTTTAAATAAACATATATTTAAACAACATTTATTAAATTGAAATGTTAAGCTTATCAAAATCAAATTTATAAAATAACACAAATTAAATAATTATTCCATTTAAAATCAATTTATCTTTAAATTTAAAAACATCATATAAATTTTATTTTGGTTATTTATAATTGAAGATAATAATTTTATCAATTTAAATGATTTAATTAAGAGATTATCTCATTTTAAATTCTCCAAATTTTCGAGATATTACATTCCTTCCCCCTTAAAAGAATTTCGTCATCGAAATCTAAAATAAAGATAATCCAAAACCTTTATTTCATTTTAACCATTCCTATCAACCAACAATCCATCTAAACAAACAGTTTATTTAGACAACCAATTCATTCAATCAACAATCCTAGCTATCTGGACATAGATCCAGGTAAGTCTTCCTAAAACTATTCAGAGTTTCTTAAGACAAACTTTGAAATCCTAACTTCACAACAAAAGATAGACCATTCATGTATTTCCACAGATGGGATACGTGAAAAACAATGTGAATCCCAGCCATCCAAACTAGAAATTCAATACTGGAGACTACAACACTAATCTTCTCCTGATAAGATCCACCACGAAGATACCTCACAGACCAAAATTGGACCAAGAACCAGACGATCTCCCGACTCTACTCCACAGAATGGAAATATGCAAGGTATTCTAAACAAAGCTTCACAGGGTGCCATCTAGATACCTTCCTGATAACTATACGAGAATTCCAATAAATGCAGATGATCCTCCCAACATCCACAAAAATTCCAAAACACAAGCTCTATCAAATCTTTAAGATTTGGTTCAGCTTTTCCGTTGGTCTGGGAATGATAGGCTGTACCCAAATTTAATCTCGAACCCAAAGATGATCACAAAGCCTACCAAAACTAGCTGGAGAAGATAAGATCACAAATGATATCAATGCTGACTGGAACACCAAGCAGTCATACAAACTCTCAAGAAAACTCAGCCAAAGATGCTACAGAACGAATTGCCTTAACTAGAATAACATAGGCATTCTTGGTCACCCAATCCACAATCGCCCATATTCCTATAATTCCCTCTTTGGTCCTTGGCAAACCGTCGAAGAAATCCAAAGAAATCACTTCCCACTGGAACTTCCACTTCAGGACCTCCAAAGACTACAACAAACCGGCGGTCTTCTGCTGATCACCAACATTTGCTGACAGATCGCACATCCAAAGATGAAAGCAGTTACATCCTACTTCGTGCTTGACCACTAGAAGATTCTCTATGTATCCATATATCTTTGAACACCCTGGGCTGGACACAACTTGGAGCGATGACTCCCTACTAAACTTCTTGCTTCAAAATCCAAGAATTCGAAGCACAAATCCTTTTTGACGATCCTCAATGTTCCCTTGACCATCCATCTCAAAATTGGAACAATGACCATCATTGACTCACTTCATCCATCTCAGACACAAATGTCCGAGCATATCTCAAACTTATTCTTGCCATTATAGATAGCTATAACCGGCACACTAGTCAGCCTTGCCTTCAATCCAAGAAAATCTCTTCACACTCGGTTCCACTAATACTTCCTGTAGAACTCTGCCAAACCAGAAAACTTCGGTTACTTCTACTCCTGAATTGTAGCTATCCACGCTAGATCTATAGAAATACCATCACCAAAACAAAATGCTACATCAAAGCCTCTAACACTAACTCCAAATGTCTCTAGCTCTCCTCTTCGGATTTGGAGAAGACAAGAAAAGACATTGATGGAAACAAGAACAACTTATACCACACATCCCAAATCTCGATTCATCAAATCCACAAAGAATCTCAAAAGACTTATCAGTCCAGGCCACAAAGACTACAGCTGAACTCTAACTAGGAAAAACTAGGCAGAACAACAGGCACTGCTTTCGAAACTAAGATGATCCAAATCTCTATCTCCTAATGAGGAAAACCTTCGCTCTCTCGAAACATACGAAAAATTACTGACCAGCTCAATGGACTCCACACCTTCTGGAGATACCTCACTCCATGCAGAAGATGACTCAAAAGAACTTTGGCATCATCGCAAGTCACTTTTGCGATTCTTCCCAACTCAGCTTCCAAAGATACAATCCCTGTTTCACACATCAACAGCCCAATACCATCCAACCAATCCAAAATCCAAAACAAGATCAAAAACGCTTTGAAAAAAAGCTCTCTCGAAAAACTATGGGGGAGATAAGAAAATCTTAAGTTTCTACAAATCTGATCTATCTTGGTTACTCCATCTATAGCGCTTGATACAAAGGTAGGAGGGTCAACTAAACAAAGAGAGAGAGAGAGAGATAAAACTCCTCTAGCGCTCATGTTGGAAATCCAAACAGATACCCAACAAATTTACATAGTTATATAAAAATTAAAAATACACGCTCTCAAGATAGACACCACTGCAGAGCCTAGGTATTATCTCAACCTATGCCCTGATACCAAGTGCGACGACCCGCCTTTCATTCCACAGGAAGACGCATCATCTTAAAGAAAGAGGTAGGAATAGAATAGAAAGAAGAAAAGAACTCAACAATATCAGAATCTCACAGCGGAATGAAAAATAATAATATATATAACATAAATATTACATAGTCATTTACATAACAGAGTTACACAGATACGACAACACAAGATAGACGGTTATAAAAGTCTGTCTATTATACAACTCAAATACAACACATATATCACAGAGGTACATCATAATGGAAACACAATATAACTACAAACGTTGAAGCCTCCTGCTCCATATCTCCTCCAGTATTCGTCAAAGCAGACCCGAATCCCTTGGCTACTCGTAAAAATTTGAGTACCCAAGAGTTTAAGAAAAACAGAATAAACTCCGGGTCAGACATGGGTCTGGTGTGAGTAAACGGGTTAAAGTTTCTTAACTTTTAAAAACCTTTGAAAACAAAAGGTATCACGTAAGACTCTCCACACATAAACATGGGTAAGTTTTTACCTTACACTAACCAAAACATTTGATAGGAAATCCAGTGATATTATAATAGTGTCTAGGGTTTTCAAGTAAATAGAAAATAGCCGAAATTGTTACATTCATTAAATTCCAGCTACTAGCCACAAAAGTGGGTAATACAATCAAAACTATAAGGGCACGTAGGAAGAATGGGTTTCCATCAATGGCAGGGCTACTGGGGCACCGCCCGTCACAGTACGTGGCCTAGATCACCGTATCGAGAATCACTCCCAATCCCCTGCAACACAAAGCCGGAACAATTCCTTACTGAATAGTTTCGAAAAGACTACCCCGGCGATTCTAGCTAGCAATCACCCACACAGCCGAATAAAAAGGGACATCTAGACAGGGGTAAATCTCGTCCTACTTGGGCATAACCTACTTAGCCTTGCTGCACCTCCCCTGTTTTAGCCATTCCCGGTTGATGAGGCTTGAGGCTGCGATTACCTTTATAGAACACATCTATCTTAGAATGCTCATCATTCACCTAACGATGTTCTGAAAGCATTCAATCCATACAAGTTCGTTCCGGGTTCGAACGAATCCGAAGGCATTATCTCATTACACTCATTTTGGAATCACCCTCAGAGTTAAGGATAATAACCCTTGCACTCTGAAAACTCTATCTCGAACCTGAAAGTACTATCTCCATTATACTCGTATTGGAATCACTCTCAGAGTTTTTAACGATAGATAGTTCTTACACTTCGAGTCATCAACTCGATCTTCACTTGAATTCACGACCTAACGATTAACTTGGATCGATGTGGTTTTCGGGTAATCAAATTTGATACCCGATCCCGGTCTCATCGAAACAAACGTGTCAAAAGGCCAAGTTGTTTAAAGGTTTAAACAATTCAATTCAATTCAATACAATTCAATTCAATGCTTTGAATTCACATAGCATTAACACAGATAAATATCACACATTTATCATTGATATAACCAATATCATATCATAGAATGTCACAACACATATCATCAATAGATATCAATCCAATAGATATCATCCAATTCAGACATTCAACAAACAATCATCCATAAGCAAGCATTATCAATTCATATCATAATTAATTTAATTACTTAAATTAAATTAACTCCTTAAGAATTTATCACTTAATCTTGCTCATACAATCATTAATTAATTACTAACCTTAATTAATTAACCACTCCTTGATTAACTTAATTAATCAATTTATCAATCTCTAATCCAGATAAATTATCCTTTAATTATCAATTAATAATCCTCAATTATTAATTAATCTCTTGTAATACAAAGTAATTAATCCTTAATTACTTTCATAATCAATTAATTTAACCTTTAATTAACTGATTAGTTATTCATCAACTATCTATTAATAACCTTAATTATTAATCAATATCTCTTAATTCAAATCAATTAATCCATAATTACTTTTATAATTAATTAACCATTAATTAATTCATTAATTACCTCTTAATTATTAACTAATAAACCTAATTATCAATTATTAATTAAGAACTTATTTACAGATTAATTACTCCTTAATCACCAGTTAATTAACCATTTGATTAACCCTTAATTAACTGTTAACCCATCCTTAATTAGAAGTTAATTCAATCCTTAATTACCATTTGATTAATCCTTAATCACATTTGATAATCAAGTAATTACCATTTAAGAATTTCTTAATTAATCCTTAATTATGGATTAATTATTCTTTAATTATTAATTAACAAAACCTTAAATTATTAATTAATAAAACTTAATTACAAATTAAGCACTTCCTAATTATTAGTTAAGTAACCTTTAATTACTTAATTAATTACTCACTAATTACTTAATTAGTAAATCTTAACTACTTGATTAATTAAGTTTGATTAAGCTTAATTACTTGATTAATGAATCTCTAATCATTAATTAATAATCTAGTTAATGATCTTTTAATTACAATTTAATTAATCTTAAATTAATTAACCTATAATCCTTAACCATTTATTAATCAAGTAAATTATTTTTCCTTAATTAATTTATTAATCAATCTTTTATATTTTAACTAATTAATTTAAAATTAATTTCCTTAATTAACTTAATCAAAATTAAGATACTAAAACCTTAATTAAGATAAACATTTACCTTATAAATGTTTTAATTACCTCAACATATTTACATCATTACCTTTATAACTATCTTTACTTAATTAAATTATTAATTAAGTTTTTAAAATAAAACAATCATTTAACTTGATAAATTAAAATTATCAAAACACAACTTTAAATAACTTAAAACATTTATCAATTTATAATTTTAAAAACTAGTTTCAATTTGAATTTAAAATTTGTCCTTTTTATATAAACCTTTAAAATTTCTTTCAAAACATGATTTTTAAATCACTTTAAAATTTCTTAACAAAGTTTAAATTTTAACAAACTTCAAAATTTCTTAAAATATGTTTAAGAAAACATTTATTAAAACATCAAGTAATTTATATAAGAGTTTTAAACGAATTTAAATTTTAAATTTCAAAAAAACAAATTTTTAAAACCTTTTAAAATCTTTAAACTGTTTTACTTTTGCTGCTTTGGGTCAAACCCGTAGCTCACTCGAGTCAAAACCCGAGTTCCCCTTCTTCCTATCGTTTTTTTAAACCTTGATTAAATTTAAGTTTAACAAAAACTACAGGTTAACCCAACCCAACATACTCGAGAACAAACTCGAGTTTCCCACGCCAATACTCGAACATGACTTCAGCAATCCCACGTGAAAAATACTGACACCCAAAACCGACTCCGTGCACATGCACGCCACCGTTGGTCACCTCCAACCATCGTCAATGCCTCCGGCATGTCACTCAACATCACAGCAACACAATTCGTCCACAAAACCTCACAAAGGAGACCTCGATCAAAATTTAGTACCCAGTTCGTCTGGAACCAAACAAAGCTTCCCACAAACTCCTTTCGACCACCAAGCTCTGACCACTAGAGATCGTGCGGTGTTGACCATCTTCTGCCGAGCCTACACGCTACCATCTGCCAGAATTTCATAGCACTCGATCCAATAGAGCCCATGCATAAACCCGAAACCCAAACTATCCAAAAACTAGGGTTGAAAACAAATTCTGGTCATCGCCGACGCCACAGTCCCCTATAGCCTCAACCACCATTTTTGCCTGAACATCTATTATCTCCTCTACCTTAAGTAGCAATTCCGACCACCCCAAATACTCCATCTTCCAGAAATCACCCAAAATCCAATTTCTAGTAAACCCCAAAATTCTCATTTATTCCAACATTAAAAATTTAGATTATTGTTTTAAAAATCATAATTTTAAATGATGATTCAATACATATACACGAATCAATATAATTCAACATTTTATTTATTACATTATACAAGTTACCACTGCATTCTACTTGTTTACAGGAAAATTCTAAACTTAATTTACTTAAACATATTTTCATAATCTGGATGAGTTTAAAACTTAACTAATTTGTTTTAAATCCAAAGCTTCAATGTTTTTATATGGAAAGTTTGAATTTTTGATTATTTATAAAACTCTGTAATCAGGAATGAACATAGGAACACAAATTACAGGCATGCAGAAACAAATACATTCATAACTACAGATTGTATACTACTATCCACACATGCAAGAATCTATATCACAGTAATCACTTAAGCAATAAAATTAACCTACTTAAGATTTAAATTAGATGTTTACTCACCTCTTGAATTTGCAGAGAGTTTTTTTAGAAACTGGAATGGAACTGAGCCCTTTTTTTGAAAGTTTGAAAACTATTGTTGCATGATTCCTGAAAGTTTTGATTTCTAATACTTGACTTTTCTTTTAAGACTTCTGATAATTTGTTGGGTTGCCAGGTTGTATTTTACTTTGAAACTTGATTCTTAGGCATGTAGATAACTACATTCCAGGTTTGCTGTTTTGAAACATGCTACAGGCCTTGATAAATGCTTGATCAAAGCAGGTTACATGGTTTCAAATCTAATGTTTGATTTTTCTTTGAAAAAAATGATTTTTGTGGAGGATGAACTCTAGGTTTAAGATGAACATTTCAGGTTTGTTAAAAAAACATTACAGGGTTTGGTATAACGGGTTACATGATTTGGAAATGCTTGCAGTTGGAAAGAATGCTACATATTTTTGAACTTGAGAATTTGAATATTGTTTCAGGCTTGAAGTTATAGGGTTTGGTTTCTTTTTGAGGATTTGGGTTGAAGATTTACTACAGGTTTTGATTTTTGAGAACGCGATTTCAAGTTATAGCCATTGATATCTTACTTGGTTTGAAGGAAAAGAAATATGAAGAAGGAAAGAATGGGAGTTTATAAAATTTATGGTTATTAAAATTAAAGAAAAAGAAAATTAGGAAAAATAAGACACTTGTTAAATCTTGTTTACATTTGTCACTACTAATCCTAATCTAATTACACATGTTAATCAATAGGTTCTAAAATTTAACACATGTCCTTTCTTATTTTTAAATTATTTTTAAATGATTTTTAAATCCCTTTATTATTAACTTTCCTAATATGTATATGCTTTTATAAATTTATAAATGCTTCTTCTTATTTTATAAAAATAAAACTTTCAAAAGAAAATAAGATTTAAACTAATTAGATTCCAAATAAAATAATATAAAATTATTTGATCCATTTTTACATGCTAATTTAAATGCTTTTGCATTTATTTACTTCTAAATAAATATTTTCCAAATTTAAATAAATAAAATTCTTTTGTTTTAAATTAGTATAAAACAAATCTTATTTTCAAAATAAAAACTTTATTCATAAATCCTTTTATATACAAAATTATTTTCAAGATATAAATTCTTTTTAAATTACAAATTTCAATTTAAATTTCAAATTTTAAGTCCCAAATCCAATTTAAACTTTAATTTAAAATCAAGTCAAATATATCTACATTATATTAAACAAACACACTATTAAATTAAGAAATAGTAAATTCTAATTTTAAAGTTAATTTTTAAATAAACATATATTTAAACAACATTTATTAAATTGAAATGTTAAGCTTATCAAAATCAAATTTATAAAATAACACAAATTAAATAATTATTCCATTTAAAATCAATTTATCTCTAAATTTAAAAACATCATATAAATTTTATTTTGCTTATTTATATCTGAAGATAACAATTTTATCAGTTTAAATGATTTGATTAAGAGATTATCTCATTCTAGATTCTCCGAAATTCCGAGATATTACAATAAGCGTTACCCGGTTGTGACATTTGTTACACAAATTCTCTTTGTTAAAACCATATCACTTTGGACTTATGGAATTTGGTAACGGTCAAATTTCCAACCTCATCCACATTCAACTTTATAGTCTAAATACAAATACTTGTTTCAATAATAACAATTATTATTAACCGAAATGCTCTAGCTAGAGACTTTGACTTTGAGTTGATTTGTGTTGACTGTGATACTAACCGCATATAACCGAGGAGACGAATCCTCTATTGAATAGTGTTTCACTTCTAATACTTCCAATCTACCCAATTATACTCAGTTGATGGATGCCATGATTTGGCTATAATCAAAGTGGATCTTTCATATTGAAGAACCACAATATTCTCAAGTCAAGAGAACTGTGTAAATCAGTCACATCGATATTTTCTGTTTGACTTTAGTTATGTTAACTATTAGAAAACTACCGAGTGAGTCATTCCATGGTTATTGAATAACTATTAGTACATAATCCCTAGGTGCCCTCAGCGGTTATGAGTAATACGCTGCCCAACATTTGGACAGCGTTACGTACTCCAGTCTCAACGGATACATCGATATCCAGTCTCGATCCATCTTGGCTAGGAACATTTAAAATGGTATATTTGTTTCATTGTGATTAATTACTCACGGTTACAACACCTTGTAACTACTATCACAAAATATGTCGTTTATGGATTTTTCTATTAAGCATACTTTTAATCAAGCTGATTAATTAATATAATCACATTATATCAAGTATATAATAGGAAGAAAATACCTTTTATTTCAAATAAGATTGATCAACGAGTTAGATATATGTAACAAATTACATAATTGCCCAAAGGGCATACCCCAACTCTATTAGGCCTTGGGCTAATTTTCAAAATATTTTTTAAAATTAAGACATGATTTTAAATTTTAAAGTTAAACTTAAAATAAAAACATGTTTATTATACAAGATTATAATAAAACATAAATTTTCAAAATGTCTAAAAAGGCAATGAAAACTTCAAAATGTTTGACACTATTTAAATATTAATTTTGAAATTTAAAAATTTATTAATAAGATTAATAAAATTAATTAATAAATTGAGTTAATTAATTAATCCTCATATGCATGTATTATATATGTTGATATATGTTATGTTATTTTAAAGTGTTAAGATAACATAAGTATGCATGTATGTAAGATAAATTTTGAAATTTATATGATTTAATTAAAATTGTTTAATTAAGTAAATTATTTAAAGGTTAACTAAATAAAAATATGCATATTAAGATATATGTGTTATACTATAAAGGTTATAGTATACCTTATAAAGGTTTTAACAGATGTGTCCAATATAAAAGTTGTATTCAAATACTAATTTAAAATTAATTAAAGAGTTAATAAATTAAAATTAATTAAATAAGATTTAATTAATACCAAGATTTTTGATGTGTCTGACACTTAAATCACGAGGGTAATTCACAAGAAATACATTAGTCCATAAGTTGATATCACTTCAATATAATATATTGAAGGTTATGAATCTTCAATATAATGTTATCCCTTACCATATATATATATATATATATATATATATATATGTATATATATTAATAAATTACTTGCATACTCCTTAGTCGTTGAGCAAACTCGCTGTAACAACCCGCATGTTTGTCGATATTTATATTTAAATATTTTATTTAAATATTTTATCGATACTCGAAATTTAGTCCGAAAAGCTACTTTTTGCATACGGTCGAATTAGGACTCGGGACCACTCTCATTGAGTTTAAAATGCCGCTTGCGACCTTTTTGAGTATAAGCTTCGATATGTTTGGAGAAAGTTGATTTTTGCTACTTTTTCACTTTGGGTTTGGGTTTGGGTTCAGCCCTATGTTTAACTTATACCCAAATCTGAGCCACTCCTCCCCATTCACCCTCACTTTCTCCTCTTTTCAGTTCTAAAGCATCAATGGTAGGAGAGATGGGAAATTAAAACTCCAAAACCCTAGTTTTCTTTTGCAAATCAAACTCTAGCTCCAAACTAATAGAAGAACCCATTGGTAAGCTTCTCTTCTTCTTCTCCAACTCTTTCTCTCTTTGATTTCAGAAAATTCCTAAACCTAATTTGGGAAATGTTTCACTTTTAGCTTAGAATCAAGCTTCTTGAGTTGGATTTCAAGAGTGGTTGATTCTTCTTTTCTTTCAAGCTTCTTCTTCAATCGTTTGGGTTCAAAGGTGAGATTTTTATCTCACATCTATGCTTATAATTATCTTCGAATGTTAGGTATGAATTCCTAACACTTATTCGTGTGCATTAGCTTTTGGTTTGGATTGATTTGGTGAATATTCTAATTTTTGGTGTTTTGGGTTCAATTCTTTAAAAATCATGGCTTTGATGTTCAAATGTGTTTTTGGTGATGCAACGAGGAGCTCATAGGGCCGGGTAGTCGATTGGCATAAATCCGTAGTGCCGATGCTCGTTCGGTTGCGAATTGGTGGAGTTTGCACATCAATTAAGTAGGTATCAATTTGCAGAACATCAGGGTCGGCCGTCCGAACCCCTGGGCCGGCCGACCGACCTGCTACAAAGGTGCATGGGCACCTTTCTGTCTCTGGTCCGGTCGACTGGCTACAGGGCTCAGCCGACCGACCTGCTTCCCGAGCATTTCTGTTTTTTGGTCCGGTCGACCGAGCCCTGTAGCCGGCCGAGCGACCTGATGAAATTTTGCCTATTTCGCCTAGTTGCTTGAATTTCCAACTTTAATCGATTTGTGTTGTTTCCTATTTGTTGTTATCATTTATTATGACTTTGATGACTCCTTTTTAGGGATTTTTGAATATCCATTTCGGTGGATTCTTTATCAGTTTCGTTGGATTTTTATTCACATCTTCGTATGTGAATTTTAGTGATTGATTGTTCCTACAATCTTCTTTGTGATTTGTCACTTTAAAAATATAAAGGTTTCTATACTAGTAAATATCAAAACTCTTTCTTCAAATGATTTCAACACTACTTTAGTACAAAGCTCGTTTCTTAAACCGTTTTCCAATCTATTAGTATATACAAACCTTTACTTCACTCGTACGAGAAATCTAATTAAACGACTTAGTAAAACGAGTGGTATGAAACGCTCGCGTTTACTTCGTCGGTTAATTCTTGGACTTGTTCGATTGAATCTCTTGTGACAATTTTATAGTGGAGATCTACAGTTTGTTCGTAAATATTTAGGTTAAGCAAGTGGTTATGGGAGATGAAGCTAAACTCATATATTTACTAGCTTAGTGTAATTGACACTTCTCGTTGATCATGACGATCATCTTTGTGGTTTAGACTAGCAATGTGCGATGTCTCTTTGTCTGCGAGGGAGACTAAACCCCGTTTTGTGGACTTTCGACTCAAATTTGTGGGGTAGCTCCCCATGGCCTTCGGGCCGTTCGTGTGTCAAAAATTAATGGCTAGCTACTATGAGATAGCTTCTCGTTCGTGTGATACATATATTGGTGAGTTTTTATGCTCCCGTTTGTGTGATAGGCCTCCCCCCTTTTTGTGTGATTTCTGGATTTCGTGTGTCGAATTCTGTAATTTCTGCTTCACCTATTTTTGTGATTTCTATTGATATGATTTATCAATTTTTGTGCATAGGTGAATTCGTGTGTCATTGACTTTTGTGATTTCTATTGATAAGTTTTATCAATATTTGCGCATTGGTGAATTTGTGTGTCATCTACTTTCGTGATTGACATTGATATAATCGTCAATATTTATGGTTTGGTGAACGAAATAAGGAGTATGACATTTCTTTGATTCTTGTGTAGATTTGGTGATATTGATTAATCTCTTGTTGATTTACAATTACTTATATATATCACAACTTGGCATTGTGGTTATTATGTTTTAGTCATATCTCTTATTCTACATCGTTTCATCTGATATTTATAGTTAGACTGATCCGTTTATTATTTTCTTATTAAATAATACTCGGGTCAGACCGAGATGTTACAGGTGCTTCTGCTTGACTTTACATCCGGGATTACCTCCTTGACTTTTGGTTAACTACTTAGATTAGTAGTTTTTGTTGTATACATTTGAGATATAGACTCCATTATGTATACTTATTCTTTTGTGTAGTTCGTGTAACTATTCTTTTGTGATATTGTGGATCTTTTTAGACCACTACTCTGATGTACACTTCCTAGTGTAATATTTATATCTATTTCCGCCTTTGTGATATAAATTGTCTGTGACTGATTTATGTTATGTTTATTTCTATATTTGTTTCTGAAGATATTATAGCCACTGTGTAGTAGCTTTGAGTTTGTGTCGGTATGTTGGATTTCCCTCTTGATAAAGAAATGCATGTTATACTATCTGACATATCAATGCTCGCGCAAGGCAATTACACGGATGATCGCTCCTCAACAGCCTTATTCTCCGTGCTAGTTGACAGCATTCACCGTAATGTTCTTAGCTAGCGTGGGTATAGAGGTGGGGCGTCACAGCTTGGTATCAGAGCCAAACTTCGGAACAATATGGAATATTATAACAAGGATCATCGTCCTAAGTCTTTCTTAGGAGTCGTGCTTTAGGATTTTATTCGAGTCTTCGTACCGATTCATCCTATCTTATTTTATGATTTCTTGTTTTATCTATCAAGATTGCTTGATATTCATTAGTGAATAATCTTCTTCTTGTTCTTATTTCTTTCTAAAGGAAGAGAAATGTCTAGACCAGACCGCCCCAGAGCCGTACCATCTAGCACTCCACCCCAGGATGGAGTTTTTATGACTGCCCAACAGCTTCTTGATTTAGTGACGAATGCTCAAGCAGTTGGAGCTAACCCGAAACCTACTTACCCAAAGTCGGGGTTTGCACGCTTGTGCAGCGATTACACTAATTTGGGTGGGGGGCCATTCAAAGGTTCCGAAACTATTATTGAAGTACAAGCTTGGCTAAGGTCATGCGATCGAATCTTTTCTCGCATGAATCTTATTGACCTTCACCGAGTTCAGGTGGCCTCTAGTATGCTCCGAGAAAGAGCATTGGACTGGTACGAGCTTCTTATTTCTGAGATTAATGAAGCGGATCTCACCTGGGAGCAATTCCGGGAACGCTTCGAGTTGAAATTTGTACCAGAAGCAGAGAAAGTGACATTGGCTCGACGATTTATAGACCTTGTTCAACGTGAGTCCTCCATGACTGATTATGTCGCCTCCTTCGAGTCGCTTTCCTAATATGGGGTTGAATATATCAACACCCCTTTAAAGAAGAACCAGAGGTTCGTCTACGGCTTAAACAAAAATCTCAAGAAGCCATTACTTTTAAAGTTAGAAGTTTCTTTCGACCAACTCATAGATATCGCTCTTCGTCTTGAAGAGGCGGATAGGGAGAATGATGTTGAAGTGGTGGGTTCCAAACCAAACTTCAACAACAAGAAGAGGCCAAACAAATTCAAAGGTCCTTATCCCAATAAGAAAGGGAGGCAAGCAACTCCTTTTGCAAAGACCTTTTCCTCTACTGAAGGGAAATGCTTTAACTGTGGTTCCAGAGACCATTTTGCGAACAAGTGTTCAAAGCCTCGTACATGTCGCTATTGTAAAAGCCCAGACCATTTTATGCATGTATGTCCCAAACTTCAAAATAGAAAGGAGGGAAATCTTAATGTTGCTCAAGCCCCTGGCAACACATCTCGTGGCCAAGGTATTTCTCATTCTATTCTGGATGGAATTATTTTATTTCGTGATCATCCTATTCGAGTTCTTTTTGATACGGGTGCGTCCCATTCTTTTATATCAAAAGAACTTGTTGATACTTTTTCTTTGGATGTTTTGTGTTTAATGACTTCTTTGAGAATTGCGAATCCGGTTGGTGGATCCGCGACAATCAGTTTATTGTGTAAAGATGTCGAGATTATTTTGTGTGATTTTTCTTTCCGAGCCGATTTGCATGTCATGCGTTATTTAGGCTTTGGAATGATTTTGGGAATGGATTGGCTTAATTGTTATGAAGCTCATATCCTATGTTCTGAGCGGACTATTCATCTTCGACATCCTCAATCTGTTAAGCTGATTTCTATTAATTTTAAAGATTCGGATTCCAGCTTGGTTGCATCTTTATATTCTTTAAATCCTCGTGATGATGATGATGATGAGGGTGATATTATTTCTCTTATTCATGTCGTTCGTGAATTTTCCGACATATTCGAGCCCGTTTTAGGATTACCACCTAAGCGAGCAATTGAGTTCAGAATTAATCTCATTCCTGGAGCTTGACCTATCACTCGCCCTCCTTATCGTATGTCCAATAAAGAAAACGAGGAGATGCGTAGAAAATTATCCGAATTGGAGACGAAGCAATTTATTCGCTCTAGTTCCTCGCCTTAGGGAGCTTCAGCTATTTTTGTGAAGAAATTCGATGGTACACTTAGGCTTTGCGTTGACTACCGCAAGCTTAATGATCTTACTATCAAGAATAAATACCCTTTACCTCGGATTGATGATCTATTCGATCAACTTAGTGGTGCTAGAGTCTTTTCGCAATTGGACTTGGCTACCGGTTTTCACCAGCTTCGTATCGTAGAGGATATCATTCCTTTGACATCATTCTGTACGCGTTATGGATCTTATGAATGGCTTGTTATGCCATTTGGTTTAACGAATGCTCCAGCTTATTTTGTTGACCTTATGAATCGAGTTTTCAAAGATTTTCTCGATTGATTTGTTCTCATCTTTATTGATGATATTCTTGTGTATTCAAAAACCGAGGAGGAGCATGAAAAGCATCTTCGGATTGTGTTGGAAACTCTTAGGAGTAATCAATTAAAGGCAAAGTTTTCTAAATGCCACTTTTGGCAACCTCGTGTGAAGTTTCTCGGTCATATTATTTCTGAATCCGGAATTTCCGTGGATCCTTCAAAGATTGAAGCGATTCAAGATTGGAAGAGACCGGAGAGTGTGACGGAGATTCGTAGTTTTCTTGGATTGGCAGGTTATTACCGCCGTTTTATCAAAGACTTTTCTAAGATTGCCGTGCCTCTCACTAGCCTAACGAAGAAAGGTGTTAAATACATTTGGTCGTACAAATGTGAAGCTTCTTTTCAGAAATTGAAGGAACTCCTTTCTGATGCTCCTATTCTTGTTATTCCCGAGGGGAATCAAGATTTCGTTGTTTATACCGATGCTAGTCGTGTTGGTTTAGGTTCCGTTCTTATGCAAAGAGAACGTGTTATTGCTTATGCTTCTAGGCAATTGAAGCCTGCTAAGACTAGATATTCCACTCATGATTTAGAGCTCGCAGCTATTATTTTCGCCCTTCGAATTTAGCGTCATTATCTTTTAGGAGAGAAATTTATTCTTTTTACTGATCATAAGTCCTTGAAGTATTTATTCTCTCAAAAGAAACTTAATTTGCGTCAACCACGTTGGCTCGAGTTCCTTGCTCCTTATGATCTTGATATTCTTTATACCCCTGGTAAGGGTAATCGTGTCGCCGATGCTCTTAGCCGAAAACAACAAGCTGTTGTTTCTATGATGATATTCGAATGGAACGATCTCGAGATTTTATCTACTTGCGAAATTCGAGACCGTTTTTCTGATTTATGTTCATCTCTTGTTTTATGTAGCCTTGAGGGTCACCCCTCTCTTTTAGACTGCATTCTTGAAGCTCAAAGTATAGATCCCGACTTGGCTCTTCTTGGCCAAAATATTAAGGATAAAGTTGGTATTGAAGGTTTGAAAGACTTTGATATTGATTCTCGTGGCGGCATTCGGAGATTTGGTAGACTTATCGTACCAAATATTGGTGATCTTCGTAAAGATATTTTAGAAGATTCCCATCGTTCTAAATTTACCATTCATCCCGGTAGTAGTAAAATGTACGCGGATATGAAGCGACTTTATTATTGGGAGGGAATGAAACTTGACATCGCTAACTTTGTTAAGCGTTGCATGACTTGCCAACTCGTTAAGGCCGAGCATCAAAGGACCGGTGGGTTATTGCAACCTTTAGAAATTCCAATTTGGAAGTGGGACCAAATTTCCATGGATTTTATAGATGGCCTTCCCCGTTCTCGTTCGGGTCATGATAGCTTATGGGTGATCGTTGATAGACTTACTAAATCTGCCCATTTTATTGGTCTAACCGAACCGTTCCTCTTTTGGCCAAACTCTTTATTAAAGAAATTGTTAAATTGCATGGAGTTCCTACTTCTATTGTTAGTGATCGTGATCCATTGTTTACTAGTGGATTTTGGAAGAGTCTTCAAAAAGCTTTAGGAACGAAGCTTGATTTTAGCACCGCTTATCATCCCCAGTCCGATGGACAAACCGAGCGTGTGAATCAAACTCTTGAAGATCTTCTCCGTGCTTGTGTGCTTGATTTTGGTGGAACTTGGGAAGATCATATTTCTCTTGTTGAGTTTTCCTATAATAATAGCTTCCAATCTAGTATTGGTATGGCACCTTTCGAGGCACTCTATGGAAGGCCATGCCGATCTCCTTCTTGTTGGCTTGAGGCCGGTGAGAAGCTGATTTTAGGTCCAGACTTTATTCGTGATTCCACAGAGAAAATTGAACTTATTCGTCATAGGATGAAAGAAGCCCAGAGTAGACAAAAATCCTATGCCGATTACCGAAGAAGGAAGTTAGAGTTTTCTGTGGGAGATCATGTGTTCATTCGTGTGTCACCTATGAAAGGTGTTGTACGTTTCAGTCGATCGAGAAAGTTAGCACCTCGATATATTGGGCCATTTCCTATCACTGAACGTATTGGTTCCGTGGCTTATCGCCTTTTATTACCGGCTCAATTTTCTGCTATCCATGACGTGTTTCACGTTACTCAACTTCGGAAATGTCTTCGAGATTCCGATTCTATTCTTGAGCCCGGTGTTGTGGAAGAAATTGAAGTTTCGCCTAATTTAACTTATGAGCGGCATCCTATTCGAATTATTGCTTCGGAGGTCAAACGTCTTCGAAATAAAGATGTTCCGCTTGTGAAAGTTCAATGGTCTTCAAATCTTAAGGATTGTTCTTGGGAGACTAGAGAGTTCATTGAGCAATCACATCCGGACTTACTTTCCCGTGCTCTTTAAGGTGAACCTTTTATTTCAGATTTCTTTTGTGTTGAATATGCTTTTATGGTTGTTACTATATATCTTCTTCTTAAATATTGCGAGGACACAATTTTTTTAAGGAGGGGAGTCTGTAACAACCCGCATGTTTGTCGATTTTTATATTTAAATATTTTATTTAAATATTTCATCGATACTCGAAATTTAGTCTGAAAAGCTACCTTTTGCATACGGTCGAATTAGGACTCGGGACCACTCCCATTGAGTTTAAAATGCCGTTTGCGACCTTTTTGAGTATAAGCTTCGATATGTTTAGAGAAAGTTGATTTTTGCTACTTTTTCACTTTGGGTCTGGGTTTGGGTTCAGCCCTATGTTTAACTTATACTCAAATCTGAGCCACTCCTCCCCATTCACCCCCACTTTCTCCTCTTTTCAGTTCTAAAGCATCAATGGTGGGAGGGATGAGAAATTAAAACTCCAAAACCCTAGTTTTCTTTTGCAAATCAAACTCTAGCTCCAAACTAATAGAAGAACCCATTGGTAAGCTTCTCTTTTTCTTCTCCAACTCTTTCTCTCTTTGATTTCAAAAAATTCCTAAACCTAATTTGTGAAATGTTTCTCTTTTAGCTTAGAATCAAGCTTCTTGAGTTGGATTTGAAGAGTGGTTGATTCTTCTTTGCTTTGAAGCTTCTTCTTCAATCGTTTGGGTTCAAAGGTGAGATTTTTATCTCACATCTATGCTTATAATTATCTTCGAATGTTAGGTATGAATTCCTAACACTTATTCGTGTGTATTAGCTTTTGGTTTGGATTGATTTGGTGAATATTCTAATTTTTGGTGTTTTGGGTTCAATTCTTTAAAAATCATGGCTTTGATGTTCAAATGTGTTTTTGGTGATGCAACGAGGAGTTCATAGGGCCGGGTAGTCGACTGGCGTAAATCCTTAGTGCCAATGCTCATTCGGTTGCGAATTGGTGGAGTTTGCACATCAATTAACTAGGTATCAATTTGCAGAACATCAGGGTCGGCCGACCGAACCCCTGGGCCGGCCGGCCGATCTTCTACTAAGGTGCATGGGCACCTTTCTGTCTCTGGTCCGGTCGACTGGCTACAGGGCTCAGCCGACCGACCTGCTTCCCGAGCATTTCTGTTTTTCGGTCCGGTCGACCGAGCCCTGTAGCCGGCCGACCGACCTGATGAAATTTTGCCTATTTCGCCTAGTTGCTTGAATTTCCAACTTTAATCGATTCGTGTTGTTTCCTATTTGAATGTTATCATTTATTATAACTTTGATGACTCCTTTTTAGGGATTTTGAATATCGGTTTCGTTGGATTCTTTATCGGTTTCGTTGGATTTTTATTCACATCTTCGTATGTGAATTTTAGTGATTGATTGTTCCTACAATCTTCTTTGTGATTTGTCACTTTAAAAATATAAAGGTTTCTATACTAGTAGTAAATATCAAAACTCTTTCTTCAAATGATTTCAACACTATTTTAGTACAAAGCTCGTTTCTTAAAACGTTTTCCAATCTATTAGTATATACAAACCTTTACCTCACTCGTATGAGAAATCTAATTAAACGACTTAGTAAAACGAGTGGTATGAAACGCTCCCGTTTACTTCGTCGGTTAATTCTTGGACTTGTTCGATTGAATCTCTTGTGACAATTTTATAGTGGATATCTACAGTTTGTTCGTAAATATTTAAGTTAAGCAAGTGGTTATGGGACATGAAGCTAAACTCATGTATTTACTAGCTTAGTGTAATTGACACATTTCGTTGATCATGACGATCATCTTTGTGGTTTAGACTAGCAATGTGCGATGTCTCTTTGTCTGCGAGGGAGACTAAACCCCGTTTTGTGGAGTTTCGACCCAAATTTATGGGGTAGCTCCCCATGGCCTTCGGGCCGTTCGTGTGTCAAAAATAAATGGCTAGCTACCATGAGATAGCTTCTCGTTCATGTGATACATATGTTGGTGAGTTTTTATGCTCCCGTTCATGTGATAGGCCTCTCCCCCTTTTTGTGTGATTTCTGGATTTCGTATGTCAAATTCTGGAATTTCTGCTTCACCTATTTTTGTGATTTCTATTGATATGATTTATCAATTTTTGTGCATAGGTGAATTCGTGTGTCATTGACTTTTGTGATTTCTATTGATAAGTTTTATCAATATTTGTGCATTGGTGAATTTGTGTGTCATCTACTTTCGTGATTGACATTGATATAATCGTCAATATTTATGGTTTGGTGAACGAAATAAGGAGTATGACATTTCTTTGATTCTTGTGTAGATTTGGTGATATTGATTAATCTCTTGTTGATTTTCAATTACTTATATATATCACAGCTTGGCATTGTGGTTATTATGTGTTTAGTCATATCTCTTATTCTATATCGTTTCATCTGATATTATAGTTAGACTGATCCGTTTATTATTTTCTTATTAAATAATACTCGGGTCCGACCGAGATGTTACAGGTGCTTCTGCTTGACTTTACATCCGGGATTACCTCCTTGACTTTTGGTTAACTACTTAGATTAGTAGTTTTTGTTGTATACATTTGAGATATAGACTCCATTATGTACACTTATTCTTTTGCGTAGTTCGTGTAACTATTCTTTTGTGATATTGTGGATCTTTTTAGACCACTACTCTGATGTACACTTCCTAGTGTAATATTTATATCTATTTTCGCCTTTGTGATATGAATTGTCTGTGACTGATTTATGTTGTGTTTATTTCTATATTTGTTTCTGAAGATATTATAACCACTATGTAGTAGCTTTGAGTTTGTGTCGGTATGTCGGATTTCCCTCTTGATAAAGAAATGCATGTTATACTATCTGACATATCGATGCTCGCGCAAAGCAATTACACGGATGGTCGCTCCTTAACAGCCTTATTCTCCGTGCTAGTTGACATCATTCACCGTAATGTTCTTGGCTAGCGTGAGTATAGAGGTGGGGCGTCACAGCCGAGCTAGGGATGTTATCCATAATATTACTAATATACTTTTAATTAAGTTAATTAATTAATATAATCACATTATATCAAGTATATAATAGCAACAAAATACCTTTTATTTCGAAGAAGATTGGTCAACGTGTTAGATATATGTAACAAATTACGTAATTGGCCTTAGGGATAACCCCTAACTCTATCAGGCCTTGGGCTAATTTTCAAAATTATTTTGAAAATTAAGACATGTTTTAAATTTAAAAGTTAAATTTAATAATAAAACATGTTTACGATAAAACATTATAATAGAACATAAATTTTCAAAATATTTGATAAGGTAATGAAAACTTCTAAATGTTTAACACTATTTAAATATTAATTTTGAAATTTAAAAATTTATTAATAAGATTAATAAATAAATTTATTAGATGAGTTAGTTTATTAATAATTATATGCATGTACTATATAAGTTGATATATGTTATGTTATTTTAAAGTGTTAAGATAACATAAGTATGCATGCATGTAAGATAAATTTTGAAATTGATATTATTTAATTAAAATTGTTTAATTAAATAGATTAATTAAAGGTTAATTAATTAAACAAAAAATATGCAAATATAATATATATGTGTTGTACTATAAAGGTTGTGTATACACTATAAATGTTATAATAGATATATCCAATATAAAAGTTGTATTGAAATACTAACTTAAAATTAATTAAAAAGTTAATTAATTAAAATTAATTTAAAAGTTAACTGATTAGAATTAATTAAATAAGATTTAATTAATAAAATGTTATACATAAGATTATTGTATAAGTTAATTAAAATATTAAAGCAATATAATAATGAAACTTATATAATATGTGTGTATGAACTAAAGGTAGGACATTAAAGAAACCCAAATAGACTTAAGGAATAAATACATACATAAATGTACGTATACCATGATTTGTGATATGTCTAACACTTGAATCACGAGGGTATTTCATAAGAAATACATTAATACATCAGTTAATATCACTCAATATAATATATTGAAGGTTATGAATCTTCAATATAATGTTGTCCTTTACCATATATATATATATATATATATATATATATATATATATATATTAGTAAATTACTTGCATACTCATTAGTTGTTGAGTAAACTTAAGCTAGGGATGTTATATGTAGTATTATTAATATATTGAACAGATGAACTTAGATAACTATATATATTTATTAAGAAAACTCAAGGAACGTATACTGTACTTAAGCGGTCATGATATGGTAGGTATGGGTGAATAATCTCTTTCAATTTCTTGAGCGAACTCAATGTTGAATTGAGATTAGGACAAGGAAACATGGGTTAGGAGTTGTATGTGGTATAACCGATAAGGAGTTATCAATCATTTGTGGGGCTATGATTGCTGAGAAAACTCAATGTCCAAATACAAGACAGACGAGTCCTAATACCTACTAGTAAAGTCGAAAGACTTCTATGTTTCATCTTTGGGTTTGCAGAAACATAAAAAACTAGTGGGAGTCTTATTAGAAAATTGAAATGGTTACAATTAACCCTTCTAATATTATAAGAACATATGCTAAATAATGTTATGATTATCTACAATGATAAATTTGTGCATATGATTGACAAACTGTTTATCAATTAACGTATAAAAATGAACCAAAGTGAAAGTTGAAATATGGAAATATAATGCCCACTATTAAATTCCTATTGCATGTTAACAATTCAACACCCATGCAAGTCCTAATTTTACAATTGCTGAAAAAGTTCGTTGTTTGGTCACTTATGCGTTTATTCGGTCAAGACTATGTATTGCATTCTATGAGTTTCGAACTCTAAAAGTAATACAAGACCATGGGTATTTGATCCATATAGCATTGCATATAATGTTATATGGTGAATGGTCAAAGTTTGTAATGTACAATATTTCGATGAAATTAGTTCATCTGACAAACCAAATAAACCTTAATGCGAAATTGAGTATTCAATCTGACCGATTACAAAAGGGATCATATTGTGTTAATATGACACAAGACCAAAATCTGCAAGATAGATATAAGAACTCGATCGCTTAAATGTCATTTTGATCGGTTTGCGTAATGTAGCAATATATTTAAGCAGATATGAAATTTCTCATTATAGGATCATAGAATATAATTAAATTGCTGTAATATGAATTAAAATTATCAATTTAATGATGCCTTTGAATCCACACTGAAGCAATGAATTCTCTTCTTTTTACTGTTTCCGATTCTTCAGATTGCAAGTCTGGAATCACCGACCTCTAAATATCAAATATTATTATTTTAATTTGAAATATATTTGAGAATTTTGGAGTGGATTGAGAGCTATGTTTTAACCAGCAATGTAGAAGGTAATGGCGACCAAAAAGGTTAGTAATTGTTTTTAGAGATACATACATATACATACATACATATACATACATACATACATACATACATATATATATATACGGTTATATTAGAGAGAAACGAGGAACACCTTTTTACCCATTCTCACTTTATCTCAACCTATTATATCTAATCCAATTCCCTATGTTTTAGCCACCCTAGACCTTCCCAAAACCGAAATTTGTAGCCTTAATGATAGGCCTTAAACCCATATAAACCCAACCCAAAATACTATGCAATTAAATTTAATTTAATCGCCTATCGATATTATATATCGATCGATATATTTATAACTATTATAAATATATATAACATTATTTATTTCTTAAGTCATATTCAAATTTTACAATTAATATTTCATAAATATTAATCAATTTAATTAATTTATAACAATTACTAATTAAATCATTCGGTCTTAAGGGAATTCATCATTTCGGCCGTGTAACTCTTGGGTGTAAATTTGGTCAGCGATTAACATCGAACTACTCTAATGTTAATGTTCACACGTCACTTAGCAGGTGGTGTAACATTATAGCCAAATTTATAGCTTACTCATTTTCGTTAAAATCCAATTTTAGTTTAGTAAGCGTTACCCGGTTGTGACATTTGTTTACACCAATTCTCTTCGTCAAAACTATATCACTTTGGACGTATGGAATTTGGTAATGGTCAAAATTCCAACCTCATCCACATTCAACTTTATAGTCTAAATACAAAGTCCTTTGTTCGATAATAACAATTATTATTAACCGAATTCTTTGACCAAAGACTTTGATTTTGAGTTGACTTGGTTGACAGTGATACTACTACATATAACTGAGGAGAAGAATCCTCTCTTGAATAGTGTTTCGCTTTCAATACTTCCACTCGACCCAATTATAGTCACTCGATGGATGCCATGCCATGATTTAGATATGATCAAAACAGACCTTTCATATTAAAGATCCATGGTATTCTCAAGTCGAGAGAACTATGTAAATCAGTCACATTGATATTTTCTATTTAACCTTAGTAATATTAAAGAATAGAAAACTATTGAGTGGATTGTTCCATAGTTATGCAATAATTATTAGTACGTAACCCCTAGGTTCCCCCAACAATCATGTGTAATACACTGCCCAATATTTGGAGAGCGTTACGTACTCCAGTCTAAATAGATACACCAATATCCAGTCTCAATGCATCTTGATCAGGAACGTTTAAAATGGTATATTTGTTTCGTTGTGATAAATTACTCATGGCTACAACACTTTGTAACTACTATCATAAAATATACTATTTATGGATTTTTCTATTAAATATACTTTTAATTAAGTTGATTAATTAATATAATCACATTATATCAAGTATATAATAACAAGAAAATACCTTTTATTTCGAACAAGATTGGTCAACGTGTTAGATACATGTAACAAATTACATAATTGGCCTTAGGGCATACCCCTAACTCTATTAGGCCTTGGGCTAATTTTCAAAATAGTTTCAAAAATTAAGACATGATTTTAAATTTAAAAGTTAAATTTAATAACAAAACATGTTTATCATAAAAGATTATAATAGAAAAATAGTTTTGAAAATTAAGACATGATTTTAAATTTAATAATAAACATGTTTATCATAAAAGATTATAATAGAACATAAATTTTCAAAATGTTTGATAAGGTAATGAAAACTTCAAAATGTTTAACACTATTTAAATATTAATTTTGAAAGTTAAAAATTTATTAATAAGATTAATAAAATAAATTAATTAGATGAGTTAATTAGTTAATACTTATATGCATGTACTATATATGTTGATATATGTTATGCTATTTTAAAGTGTTAAGATAACATAAGTATGCATGCATGTAAGATAAATTTTGAAATTGATATAAATTAATTAAAATTGTTTAATTAAATAAATTAATTAGAGGTTAATTAATTAAATAAAAAATATGCAAATAATATATATATATATATACATACATATATATATATATATATATATATGTTCTGCTATAAAGGTTATGGTACACACTATAAATACTATAATAGATATGTCCAATATAAAAGTTTAATTGAAATACTAATTTAAAATTAATTAAAGAGTTAATTAATTAAAATCAATTAAATAAGATTTAATTAATAAAATGTTATACATGAGATTACTGTATAAGTTAATTAAAAATATAAAAGCTATATAGTAATGAAACTTATACAATATGAGTGTATAAACTAAAGGTAGGACACTAAAGAAATCCAAATAGACTAAAGGAATAAATACGTACATTATGTACGTATACCATGAATTCTGATGTGTCTGACACTTAAATCACAAGGTAATTCACAAGAAATACATTAGTCCATAAGTTGATATCACTTTAATATAATATATTGAAGGTTATGAATCTTCAATATAATATTCTCCTTTACCATATATATATATTGATAAATTACTTGCATACTCCTTAGTTGTTGAGCAAACTCAAGCTAGGGATGTTATCCGTAGTATTGTTAATATATTGAATAGACGAGAAAAGATAACTTTATGTATTTGTTGAGCAAACTCAAGGTACATATACTATACTTAGGTCATCACGAGATGGTAGGTATATGTAAATAATCTCTTTCGATTTATTAAGCAAACTCAAGGTTGAAATGAGATTAGGACAAGGAAACATGGGTTAGGATTTGTATGTGATACAACCGATAAGGAGTCATCCATCGTTTGCGAGGCTATGATTTATTGAACAAACTCAACGTCAAAGTACAAGATAGACGAGTCCTAACACCCACTAGTAAAGTCGAAAGACTTCTATGTTTCATCTTGGGGTTCGGAGAAACATAAAATACTAGTGGGAGCCTTATAAAAAAATTAAATGGTAACATTTAACCTTTCTAATATTGTATAACATATGTTAAATATTTAATTATCTACAATGATAAATTTGCGCATTTAATATGATTGATAAACTATTTATCAATTAAAATATACAAATGAACTGAATTGAAAGTTGACAAATGGAAATATAATGCCCACTATTAAATTCTTTTTGAATGTTAACATTTCAACACCCATGCAAATGCCTGATTTTACAACTTCTGAATACATTAGTGGTTTGATCACCTATGCATTTATTCGGCCAAGACCATGTATTGCATTCTATGAGTTTCAAACTCTAAAAGCAATACAAGGTTATGGATATTTGATCCATATAAAATTGCATATAAATGTTATATGGTGAATGGTCAAAGTTAGTTATGTAAAATATTTCGATGAAATTAGTTCATTCAAAAAACCAAATAAATCTTAGTGCGAGATCGAGTATTCAATCTGATTGATTACAAAAGGGATCATATTGTGTTATTGTAACACAAGACCAAAAACTAACAGATAGATATAAGAACTCAATCACTGAAATGTCATTTTGTTAGGTTTACATAAAGTGCAACATATTTGATGTCCTTAAATGTTAAGCATAATCGAATGCACTTTTGTAAAGAGTTTGTTATGATATTGTAGTATGGTTTTCTTTTGAATAGTCTGACCATTTGAAAGAAAAACGAATGCATAAGAATATATGTAATTTAAGGTAGAATTGGGATGAAGAGAATGAATAGTCAATTTTGCTTTATAAAGAAATAATGGAAACGAAATTGTAGTAATAATTGATAATTAATATCGAAATAAGAAATATGATTTCTATTTCAAAATGTATTTTCCTATATAAAATTGTTTTCTATGAGATTTATTTCTTTAAGCTCAAGATTTTTGAGCAACAAACTCTCCACTGTTTACAGTTACAGTGCATGAAATAAACAAATTGCATTAAGTGAACGATGGACCTCCGAATTTAGTACACTATTATAGTAATGGTGGAAATAGTGGAAGGATGACATATAGCACTTATTAGTTGCATCATAGTACGAAATTTATTTCCGTAATACTTACTATACATTATTTATGAAATAATAATGATTATTTTCAATATCGACTAAAAAAAATAGACATAGCTATATTTCAGTTTGAATATTATAAATATTATTTATGAAATAAAACTATAATGTGGTAAAAAAAATTATAATAAAATTGTTGTATTGGAAAATACAAGTACCTAATATTATTTACGGTTTTTTTTGGAGTTGTAGACTAAGCCATAGTTTTGAAAAATAATTTTGTTATATGATTTTTAATTGTACGATACCTGTTAATTATATCTCAAACAATAAAGGGCTATGCACCCATTTAATGGGAATATCATAAGAGTTTATGAGCTCTTCGGATTAATATAGATAGATGTATGCAATTGTAATTCTATGAATACCAAAATGGTTTCACGTACTTTGTCATATTCACCAATAAGTTATCGTTAACATGGACATGTGTATTTGATAAACATGTAGTATGTCTATGGTAAACTTATAGAATATAGAACAGAAGTAAATAAAATAACATGCGATAGAAATGATTTGATCGAATGAGTGAGTATATTGGAAAATGTTCCAAACATACATAAATTGAATACATATTCAGTCTTAAAATTACTTCTCCATGTGATACATAATGATGCATCGATACGGAGTAATCGAACTTTGTTGGACAATACACGATTAATTGTGGGTGAAGTTGAGTTAGTTTCTTTCTATAAGGTAATGTAATTTAGGGTAGTACACAAGTTTAGTATTATTTCATCTGAATAACAGTTTACAAAATTTTACAAGATAAGGGTTTATAAAAAACTCTAACATATCCTAGGCAAGTAGTTGGCAGGTTGTGTGAGTCGAAAGTTGCACGTAATAATTATTCATGAGGGATCTTGTATGAATCTCCCTGCAAGGATTTTGAAAAGACTGTCATTGGATGACATATTTATGTTTCAAACTTAATTTTGTAAACTAAAACCAAATCAATTTTATAAATAAAGAAATTCAAAAAACGTTTATGAATACCTATTCTATTGCATTGAGAAACAATTGTCTTTTTAAGATAAACCAATTTCATTTTGAAGAAATTTCTTTGGATAATTATTGCTAGTAAAATGGAATTTGATGCGATCCATAGATAGAGCTGATTATATGAGGTGAATGAAATTAACTAACGTAAATGAACACGTAGCATTAGAATGTCTAATAAGTATTCTCGCACATCAAGAGAAACTATGAGTTTCTTATTAATGTTGAAAATATATAATCCTAGATTTTTTTTAATTGAACCATTGAGAGTGTTGACTCTATATGGTATGTTGCGCAAATCCAAAATAATTCCAAATACATTATCAAAATATAGATTTTGGTGGTCGTAACTGATGGGATATAACCCATTGACCATGACTGTGATTTTATGAGTAAGACTAATGTAGTTGGAATTAAATGAGCAATATTGTAAGAATAATATCGCAAATTTCAATTGTTGAAATTAGCATAATAATTTGGTAGTAAACATGTTCAAGTCAAATTGGATTTACTTACAAAACTATTTCTTGATAAGTCCTAACGTTTTCGTACATATGTATTGAAACAAAAAAATTTAAATAACGATTTAGAGTAAGCTGTTTACATATATTAACCAAAAATGTCTCAAAGTCGGTGGGAGCGATATTGGGTTTGTGATTCTTTGGATATGATCCAAGAAATGATAGGAAAGTATCAGTTTATAAGCATCAAGATTGAAAGTATTTTGATAGAAATATCAAATAGGTTGATTTTCAATCAAAGCGTAGAGAAAGTGTGTGTTCATAAGAAAGAACGTTGTAAGGTACATTGTTATTTTGAAACTATAAGTAAGCAACACTTTGTTGGTTTTAACAATGTACTTATGTTAAAATCAGCTTTAGTTGTTTTAATACTCAACATTGGATTAACAAATGGTGTCTTTTATATTAAATATAAAAGATATCAGAATATCCCAAATGACATCCAAGGACACCTTAATTAAATGCTTAATATGGAACATGTAAGATTGATTCCTTTGCATTGGCAAAAGGAATCATCATACATGTTATGTTATCTATGATATCATGATTTGTTTATGTATTTGATACATGAAGAAAATATAAAATTCAATTTGATATCATTAAATGGTTGTTTGAAATGTTCTCGTGTATTGATGAAATACTAGAGAATTGTTTACAAAAACAAATACCTCTTATGAAGGAGTGTTTGGACTCAAATTTCATAAGTTATATTGAGTGTAGTATGTCAATAACAAATTCATATTAAGAATCATTGAGTCGGAAATGTTGGAACGAAAGACCATGGCTAATTCAATGAAAAAGGCTAAGTACATCGCTTAGAATAGCACCACAATAAAGGCAATGTATATAAAAATATAAATGCACAAATTTATAATCGAGCCGATTTCAAATATTGAGAATCTTATAACATTGTTATATGATAATAATGTCACGATATAGTTTGTAACATAACTTATAGCTCACTAGATGTCGAGAGACATCTTCGTTTCACATGATAAAACAGTTTATCACCGTTGGAGAGAGTTGATAGAGTAGATAATTAAAACATAATAGCATACCCGTTCATAAAGGGACCAACCCAATTGGTTTTAAGAAATCCGATTAGAGAAGTTAGAATAAGATTTCATAATTAACCCCAAGTGCAAGTGGGAGATTGATAGAGTTAAGGATATTACCAAAGGCAATTATGTAATTTGTTATTTGTTATATATATCTAACTCATTGACCAATCTTATTCACAATAAAGGTGTTTATTTCTATTATAAACTTGATATAACGTAATTATATTAATTAGTTAATTTAATTAAAAGTATATTTAAAAGAAAATCCATATATGCTTATTTTGTGATAGTATTACAAAGTGTTGTAGCCGTGAGTAATTTGTCACAATAAAACAAATATACCATTTTAAATTTTCATAGTCAAGGTGTATCAAGACTGGATATCGATATATCCATTGAGACTTGAGTATGTACCGCTCTCCAAATGTTGGATAGTGTATTACTCATGATTGCTGGGTGGAAACTAGGGGTTAGTACTGATAGTTATTAGATAACTATGGAATGACTCACTTGATAGTTTTCTTTTGGTTAATATAACTAAGGTCAAACAGAAAATATCGATGTGACTAATTTACACAGTTCTTCGACTTTAGAATACTGTGGATCTTCGATATGAAAGCTCTGCTTTGATATAGTCAAATCATGGTGTGGCGTTTCATCGAGCGATTATAGTTGGGTAGAGTGGAAGTATTGGAAGTGAAGCAATATTCAAGAGAGGATTCATCTTCTCGGTTATATGAGATTAGTATCACAGTTAACTTAAGGCAACTTAAAGTCAAAGTCTCTGGCCAGAGCATTTTAGTTAATAATAATTGTTATTATTGAACCAAATACTTTGTGTTTAGACTATAAAGTTGAATGTGGATGGTATTGAAATTTTAAGCATTACCAAATTCCATAAATTCAAAGTGATATAGTTTTGACGAAGAGAATTGGTGTAAATAATTGTCACTATTAGGTACCGCTTATAATAAGTAAAATTGGATTTAACCAAAAGATATGTAGGTGATAAATTGAGCTGAAAATGTCAGACCACCCACTAATTGATATGTGAACGTTAATATTTGAATTGATATAAATCGCTGATTGAATTTACACCCTTGAGTCGCACAACAGTAATGATGAATGCACTAAATGAACCACATGGTTTAATTAATTTATAGTTGTTGTAAATTAATTAAATTAATTAATATTATGAAATATCAATTACTAATTTTTTTTAATTTGTTTGAATGCTCTTAGCATTTAGTAAAGTGCATATATACATGGGTTATAAACGTACATATTGATATGTAATATCTTTAGAGTGTTTAAATTTGATCTAAACATGATAAATACAAAAAAGAGGCTTTAAATAAATTATTAATTAATATCTATAAAATATTAATTATAAAAATTTATTAAAAATTTATTTTAATTTATTTGAATAATACTAGCATTTAATGGCGTGCGATTATAAATTTGCACACATTTGAATTATATTTAAATAGTATTTATGCTAATGAAACGTTGATAATTTTTGAGGGTCCATATGGCACCATCTATAGCGAGCCATGCATGTAGAAGGGAGATGGCCTGATTAACATTTAAAAAGGAATTAATGGGGGAAAGTTTTAAGGAAGGAATAGAAAAAGTTTCTATCATTCCTTTAAAACGCATCTTCCTTTATTTTCTTATACGATTGATTTTTATTTCATATCACAATCATCCCTCTTGCTCTTCTATCAGAGAATTTCAAATTTTCATGGCATCTGTGACGACCCAAACTCGATGATCGACAAACAACATCGAATCCGTATTGTCGGAGCTTGCAACTACATTAGATGATAAACAATACAGCGGAAACAAAAGATAATACATTGATATACAATATAGGTGCAATGTGATATACATCACGATACAACAACCCAACACCATCAGAGAATATACAACACAACATCACATCGGAATAACATCTCAACATGAGCTAATTCTTCAAGAGAATCCAATACTTTAATTCCAAACCAAAATTCCAAAGCTAGAGCTCTAAACTTCAAGCTCGATCCACCATTATCAAGTAGAACTTGTAGTAAATGCGATCTCAAATGCGATTGCCAACCAAAACTTCAAAGATCCAAAAGCTGAAGAAGATCTCCAATTGCTACCAAACTAAGGACTTCGAAAGCTATCAAATCTACACCTATATATTTGATTATTTGAAAAACCAAACTCTGGACTGTCCGTGTGGAAAATTATGGGCACCTAGAGTTTAGGAAGGGAACAATAAACTCCAAGTCAGTCATGGGACAGTTATGAGCAAACAAAAACAGTTTATCTTTAAAATGAACAAAGGATTTTAAAATTTGAAATCCGCAATTCATTTTGGAAAATGATACTACCATAAGGTCTCCCGCCACACACACCATGCAAACGCAGAATTGGAGCAGATTTCTCCTTATGATAGTCAAAAATGCTTGATATGCGAAAACATTTTAATATTATTATTAGTGCATAATGCAGAAAACATTTCAAAAGTATAATATTAACCTTAGACAGCATAGACATTTCAAACTATGCCTGCTATAGCTACCATCTAAACAGTGGTGACCACCATAAGTAAATGACAGGTTATACAACTAAAACCGTACAAGGCGTGTATTAGAGATTGGATTTTCCAACAAATGGTCAGGCTAAGGAACTTTCCATTGCCTCATAGGTACGCCTCTGGAGGGACGTCACGAGAACTTACCCAGCTCTCTGCCAGCACAAGGCCGGTGTATTCCTCTCCCGGGAGTAACACCTAAGATATGCCACCCTCGGTCGTTTGCGACCTTTATCCGAGGATCCTCAACCACAAAGCAACATCACACAGTAATAAATGTACAGTGTCCACATGAGTTAAGTATCCGGGCTCCATACCATGATACCACCCTTTTTTAGAAGGTACCTTAGGGGTGCGACACCTGCAACCTTGCCGCATCTTTCCTGTTTCAACCATTTTCGGGGTGTGAGGTCCTGATGCAGTCTCGTCCACAAAGCTATGCTTTTTCACAAAGCCATGCTTTGATCAGCAAATGATCAGCAACACTTCGTATGCCATATTACCAAATTAGGAATGTATCACTAGTAACCATCAACTACATAACCTTTGAGCTCGTACGTCTCAGAGAAGGGTGTAACGTCTAGGCTTTTCAACCATCAACAGCGGCCACTCTCGACTGGTAGGCTTTTCAACCATCCCAGCCCCGCCATGGCATACAATGGTACCCTGCCCTTGCTTTTACAGCCTGCCTTTTGACTTCTTCACCTACCCAGTTAACCAACCTCTCCCCGGGGACATGTAGGGGTAAGAGTCTCCCGTTCGCCACCAAACGCGAAGCAATGACCCCCTATCACGTTGTATTAAGCAAGGTAGGTCAGTCATGGACTGGTGTGAACAAACAAAACAATTTATCTTTAAAACAAACAAAAGATTTTAAAATTTGAAATCCGCAATGCTTTTTGGAAAATGAAACTACCATAAGGCCTCCCGCCACACACACCATGCAAACGCAGAATTGGAGGAGATTTCTCCTTATGATAGTTAAAAATGCTTGATATGCGAAAACCATTTTGATATTATTATTAGTGCATAGTGTATAAAACATTTCGAAAGTATAATATTAATCTTAGTCAGCATAGAAATTTCGAACTATGCATGCTATAGCTACCATCTAAACAGTGGTGACCACCATAAGTAAATGGCAGGTTATATAACTAAAACCGTACAAGGCGCATATTGGAGATTCGATATTCCAACAAATGGTCAGGCCAAGGAACTTTCCATTTTCATATAGGTGTGCCTCAGAGGGACGCCTCGAGAACATACCCAGCTCTCTGCCAACACAAGGCCGGTGTACTCCCTTCTCGGGAGAAACACCTAAGATATGCCACCTCCGGTCGTTTGCAACCTTTATCCGAGGATCCTCAACCACAAAAAAATATCACATAGTAATAAATATACAGTGTCCACGTGAGTTAAGTATTTGGGCTCCATACCATGATACCACCCTTTTCCAGAAGGAATGGACATACCCTAAGGGTGCGACCCCTGCAACCTTGCCGCATCTTTCCTGTTTCGACCATCTCCGGGGTGTGAGGTCCTGATGCAGTCTCGTCCGCAAAGCTACGCTTTTTCATAAAGCAATGATTTGATCAACAAATGATCGGCAACACTTTGTATGCCACATTACCAAATTGGAAATGTATCACCAGTAACCATCAATTACATAACCTCTGAGCTCGTACGTCTCAGAGAAGGGTGTTAAGCTAAGAGAATAAATTTCCGCCACCAAACAGAAATGAATTTGATAGAAACTGGTTTTACATCTCAAAGTGTAATAATGTCAGACACACATCCATACAAGTCTGTCTCGGATTGGAACAGAACCGTAGGCACTTCCAAACAAGCTCTTTCAAATCCGGATATTCACAATCTCGACCGGACTCCCCAGCACATATGGAGATCTCTAACCGTAGCTATTCAGTGCAGCGTCATTTGACAGGTTATCCTATTGTTCTCGTAAATACCCGGTCTTCACCACCAGTCTTCAAATTCTATCCGTAACGTCGTATCATTATTCAGAATGGGTTATACGACACAGGGTCCTCTCCCGGCTAAACCGAATAATGAGCGCAATATTTAAAAACATATGGATACGGGATTTCAGTTAAGTCACAACTTTTGAAAACCCAAAAAATTTCTTCAAATGGTTTAATAAATTACCATTTTCCAAATCATTAAACAAAAAGATTCATTTCACAAAGTTCATCCAATTTTCATAAAGATCCATTCACATATTTCAAAACAATTTCCATTTCAATTGAATTAACTCATTCAATCTTTAAATCAAAGATTTAACTTATAGCTTTCAAAACCCGTTTCCAAAGATTCATTCATAACTTGGAAAACCATTACAACTTGAAATCACAAATTGGAAATTCTTTTCCTTATATTAAAGCTTTTATCATTTGAACACAAACTGTTTTCATTTCGGAAAAAGCTGATTTCATTTATACAAGTTAAAATCTTTGGGTTAAATTCAAATTCCCAAAACAACACTTTAAAAATGGTTTAAAACCCACATAAACTTGTATAACCTTTTTAAATCCTAAATTCTCAACATAGAATTCAATTTCAAATTTTGAATTCAAATTTAAATCAAATTTCAAAATTAAATCAAGGTATAAAAAATAACTTTTATCTTTGAAATTCCTTTTCAAAAGCTTTCCACTTAAAACCCAATCAATTTCCAAAACCATTTGGATTCAAAAATTCAATATTAAAACTATTTCAAAAATTTGTGACTTAACCAATTTCCACATGCAATCCATATTTGTGTGTGTATAGTGTAGTCAATGGGTTTTACCCAATAGTGCAACATCGTCAATCATCACTGATACAATCACAGCAATATCGATAAGCAGTATAATCCTATAACGCTTATCCATATACGTAGAATCACAGATAGATAATATAAATGCATTATAGATTAATAAATTACATTCATCACAACTTGAATTAAAACAATTCATATCATACAGCATCACATAGTAGAGATATCAAACAATTCACAACATTCAATAAAATACAGTCATCCATAAATAAGCTTAATTGACCATCTGATCAATTGAAAACAGATAAATTACTAATCCTGGTTGATTAACATTAATTAATCACAATTTATGTTAATTAATCATCCTTTAATTATTATTAATTAATCTAAATTAATGAATTAACTAATCTTTAATTATTAAAGAATCAATCTTAATTAATTACCCTCAATTAATTATCCTTAATTAATTAATCATAAATTAATTACCATTTAATTAATTAATCCTAATTAATTTAAGATAAGTAATTATCCTTAATTACTTAATTAACTTTTACCCATAATTAATTACTTTTATTAATTAACTAACCTTTAATTTATTAATCACTTCCTAAATTAATTACTTTTAATTACATTAATTAATTATCTTTAATTAATTAACCTTTAAACACTTAATTAATCAATCTTTAAATCCTTAATTTACCGTAATTATTTTCATTAAGAGATTAACTTTAAGTAATTAATTTTCTTTAACAAATAAATTAACTTAGACTTTAAAAGTTAATTTAACAATTAAAACATTTGTAATATTACTAAGTTTATTTAAAATAAACTTTAGAAATAAAGGTCGTGTATATTTTCAAAATATTTTGAAAAACTTAGTTTATTTAAACAATTTTATTTAAAAACTTTCTTAACCAATTTAAAACTGGGCTAACATTTATTATTTACAAAAATCTGTTTTAACAAAATTTTATTTCAAAGTAAAACGTAATTTTCTTTAAAATTTTGAAACTGTTTTTCCCGAAATCAAATAACCCGATAAAAAAACTTGTTTCACCCGTGCTAAACTTCGGGCCACACGAAATCTACATTAGCTTCGAGTCGAACACGATTCAGCATAAACAATATCCCGAGCTAACCCCACATCTGCTCCTTCTTCCACAATCTTTAGAAAATAATATGCATGGTGCACATGCACAGTTCGTCGGAGTCATTCCGATCATCCATACTGCCTGCGATGAGACGTCCTTGCCCTTTACAACAAACTCCATAAACCAGTTTGATCAAAATCATCTGGAAATAAAATTGAGCATCAGGATCAAAATCTAGGATCGACCCTGCTCCGCAAAATCCACTCGCCACCACAATTCCGACCACCTGAACACTAGCCACCAAGCTCAAAACTTCGCCACATCGCAACGCATCGGCCCATCACCACGCGATCAATTCCGATGCTCGGATGAAGTTGCGGCAATCATTTTTCCATCTATGCCCAAAACATGAGTCAAAACCCTAATTTGTCTCGTATGATCATCCCCGTTAATTATAAAGTCGTTGACTATTTTTCCAATAATCTACAATCCTTTATCTTCCTCCAGAAATAATTCCAAACTTTTCAATTACGTGAATCAACAGGAATCGATTGAAAACCCTTCCCTGTTCAACTCAAAAAATTTCGTCGTTTCCAAAGTTTAAAAATCACGAAATTGTTACCTAAATCCATCTTTTCCTACTACGAATTGAATTATGAAATCCAAATTTGAAATTAAAATACTTGAATTTTCATTTTGAAATGATTTTTACTGTAAATTATATATTTGGAAATAAATTCTTAACATATATGCTTAAAACTATTTTTAAAAATCAGATGTTGTTATTACTAACAGATTTCTTCTAGAGATCAAATCCTAAAAAGGACTAGAAGATGAGATTTCAAATTTTGGACATGTTTTGTAGCCTGTAACTAAGAACAGAGGCTGATATCTTCTAGTTTTCCAGAAATGCACAGACCAATATAATCAAATATTCACACAGTCATGCATGCACAATCACAAACATACAACAACTTCAAGAATATATGAGAGTTTAAAGGTTTGCTCACCTTAAATTGTGGAAGAATAGATGACTGAAAGCTTGAAACCAGAAAGAAATTTGATCAACTGGAAGATGATTTTTGATATCTTTTTGCTGAGATGATCTTTGACTTGATTTTAGTTCGATACTAGTTTGAATTAGTTGTTATTGAATCTGCTTTGCTCTAGAACTTGTTTAAGTGATCTGATGCTTGAAATTTTTGATTTGCTTCACTTCCAGGTTGAAGATTTCTGAGAACAGTTTTTTATCTCTGTTTTTGTACTTGATATTTCCCAGGCCTTAAAGATTTTAAATTGCTGTTTTGATTTTTGCTTTTGAGGAGAGTTTACAGGTTGCTATTTCTTCTTGTTACAGGCTTGAAAATTTTTGGTTACAGGTTCTTGAGATGATTTTGTTTTCTCTTTTTTTTCTTCTGATTTTAGTTTTCTTTGATATTGGAAAATATGAGAAAAATGAATATAGTTTATAAAATTTTAATTTATTTCAAGAAGATATTAATGCCACTTGTTTAACTTAGGCTAACACTTGTTAATTACTTTATAAAAATGCTTACACTTGTTAAAAATTATAAAAATTATGTTTACCCTTTGTTTAAATTAATTTATAGTTTATGTTTTAACCCCTTTATGCATTTATACTCTCACATCTTAACATATGTATTTTATTTTATTTACACTTGTTATAACAAATGTTTTCATATATACATACAATTTAAAAGAGAATGGTTTTAATACTAATGTATATATTTATGCATTCAAGGAACTGATTTTTTTTTTTTAAAAAAATTCTAGTTACACTTTAAACAATTAATCACATATGTAGATTATAAAATTTAGCTTTTAAACAACATTCAAACCTTTACTATATTTTGAACACTACAAATAATAGTTTAAATATAACTTAATATCATATTTCTTATTTAAATAAATACATTCCTTTATTAATCATTTATAAAATATTTAAAGCAAAAGATGGTTTTACAATTTTAATTACACATGAATAAATAATTTTATTCTTAACTAACCTTTGAAAAATTTATAATCAAATTCAAAATTTCATTTTTTTTTAAATAAGAATGCATATTTAATAAAATTAGAAACAATTTCTTATTAATTTAGAAATAAAATTTTAAATGCAATTTATTTTCAATATATTTATTTTTCAATCCAATTTTTATGTATAAAATACTTATCCTTAAATTTTAAACCAAAATCCAATCTATAAACTAAATTTTTTTATTTTGGAAATTTCTAATTAACTCACAAATAAATTTTCACAATTTAATTCCAAAATTAAATTAATTATCAAATTAAACTTGGTTAAAATTCGAGAATGCAGATTCCCCCTTAAGAAAATTTCGTCCTCGAAATTTTGCCAGGGAGACAACCAAGGACAGATAAAAGATAGAGAAATATCTTTTCCGATCAAACCGAATATCTGTTCTGGATTAGGCTTACCAAATAAGAATATTAACAATAGATATGAGAACAAACTCAATCAACTACGAAACGATTAGGTTATCTGATCTACAAATTATGCAACGACACTGGTTAGTTTGAAGGGATAACTAACAATTCGTAGAATATATCGAAACACAACGAAACAAACAAAAATATATTCGATTACGATCTCAGGTTTAAGATTGATCTCATACATGATTTGCTATGAAATAAAACTAGGTGTAGCTCCCGTTTCGAACAAAACTCGAAATTTTTTATCGTAAACGAGAAGGTTACCTTCTAAAATTTCTTTTCCTTTATCAGCCTTTGAGGTTGAAGAATCATCTTTGATTGCATACACCCTCGCTACTAGAGCATGCTTCTTTGCTGGGCAATCCTTGATCCTATATCCGAGCTTGCGGCAGTAATAGCATTCCCTAGATTCCTGATCTGGTTTCATAAATGGCTCCCTCATTCCTTTCTTCCAAGGTTTCTTACATTTATCCGAGTAATGGCCTTTCTCCAAGCAATCGAGACAAGTAACATCTTTCACCGTTTTCTTCTTTCCTTTGCCTCTCCTCAGTTTCTTTTCGCCGAACTTCCTTTTCCTCCAATTTGAATTGCTTTTATTCCCATTCTCCTCCGGAACTTCTCGCTTATCCAGAGTATCATATCTATAACCCATATCGATTAATTCAGAAAAAGTTTCCTTTACGTGAGTAGTCATCCTCTCCTGATATTCCTTGTTCATTCCCCGAATAAACTTTTCGTTCTTCTTTAAAGGTGTATTCACCAACTCCGGACCAAACCAAGATAATTCATTGAATTTATTCAAGTATTGCTCGAACGATAAAATTCCTTGCTTCAAATCCATGAACTCCTAGTACATTATAGTGATACCAGCAGACAACATATATCGCTGCTCGAACACTTCCTTGAAACGACTCCAAGTGAACTCATCCGCCGGCTCATTCACAGTAATAGTTTCCCACCATGCTAAAGCCTTTCCCTGGAGTTGCTAGGAAGCTATCAATCACATCTGATCATCTTCTAATTTTAGTCCTTTGTAAATCCTTTCACACGATCGAATCCAGGCTTGTGCTTCGATAATGGTTTCCTTGCTGTAAATGGCTTTCCACCAAGTCTAGAAAAGCTTCGATACGGATCAGCCAGATTTGGTTGAGATTGAGTGGGAATATCTGTTGTTGCAGGGCTTTGACCAGTTGAAGTGGTACTTCCCCATCCCCTACCTTGTCCTCTTCTTCCACTCATCCTTACAATATGTAATAGTAAGAAAATCGATTTAGGCATTCAGACGCGATATCTTAGGGAATAACAACAGTTAAAGAAAATAGACTGGGTAATTTGGGTTTTTCGTTTCACAGGTTGTACTCATTCTAGGGCATACTTCACCCTATCTCCAATGAGCCATCTAATGTGCTACACTCCGTAGCTAAAGTTCTTACTCAACCTTAAGCTTTGATACCACTTGTGACGACCCAAACTCGATGCCCGACAAATGACATCGAATCTGTATCGCCGGAGCTTGCAACAACGTTAGATGATAAACAACACAACGGAAACAAAAGATAATACATTGATATACAATATAGGTACAATGTGATATACATCATGATACAACAACCCAACATCATCAGAGAATATACAACACAACAGCACAGCGGAATAACATCTCAACATGAGCAAAGTCTTCATGGGAATCCAATATTTCAACTCCAAACCAAAACTCCAAAGCTAGAGCTCTAAACTTCAAGCTCGAACCACCATTATCAAGTAGAACTTATAGCAAATGCGATCCCAAACGCGATTTCCAACCACAACTTCAAAGATCCAAAAGCTGAAGAAGATCTCCAATTGTTATCAAACTAAAGATTTCGAAAGTGATCGAATCTACACCTATTTATTTGATTATATGAAAAACCAAACTCTAGACTGCCCGTGTGGAAAATTATGGGCACCCAGAGTTTAGGAAGGGAACAATAAAATCCAGGTCAGTCACAGGACTGGTGTGAGAAAACAAAAACATTTATCTTTAAAACAATCAAAAGATTTTAAAATTTGAAATCTGTAATGCTTTTTGGAAAATGAAACTACCATAAGGCATCCCGCCACACACACCATGCAAATGCAATATTGGAGGAGAATTCTCCTTATGATAGTCAAAAATGCTTGATATGCGAAAACTATTTTGACGTTATTAATAGTGCATAGTACAGAAAACATTTCGAAAGTATAATATTAATCTTAGCTAGCATAGAAATTTCAAACTATGCCTGCTATAGCTACCATCTAAACAGTGGTGACCACCATAAGTAAATGGAAGGTTATACAACTAAAACCATACAAGGCGCGTATCGGAGATTGGATTTTCTAACAAATGGTCAGGCCAAGGAACTTCCCATTGCCACAAAGGTATGCCTTTGGAGGGACGCCCCGAGAACTTACCCAGCTCTCTGCCAACACAAGGACGGTGTACTCCCTTCCTGGGAGTAACACCTAAGATATGCCACCCCCGGTCATTTGCGACCTTTATTCGAGGATCCTCAACCACAAAGCAACATCACACGGTAATAAATATACAGTGTCCACATGAGTTAAGTATCTGGGCTCCATACCATGATACCACCCTTTTCTAGAAGGAATGGACATAACCTAGGGGTGCGACCCCTACAACCTTGATGCGTCTTTCTTGTTTTGACCATTTCCGGGGTGTGTGGTCCTGATGCAGTATCGTCCATAAAGCTACGTTTTTTCACAAATCCATGCTTTGATCAACAAATTATCAGCAACACTTCGTATGCCACATTACCAAATTGGAAATGTATCACTAGTAACCATCAACTACATAACCTCAGAGCTCATACGTCTTAGAAAAGGGTGTTAGGCTAAGAGAATATATCTCCGCCACCAAAAAGAAATGTATTTGATGAAAACCGGTTTTACATCTCAAAGTGTAATGTCAGACACATATCCATACAAGTCTATTCCGGGTTCGAACAGAACAGTAGGCACTTCCGAAGAAGCCCTTGCAAATCCGAATATTCACAATCCCGATCGGACTCCCCATCACATATGGAGATCTCTATAGTAGCTACTCAGTTCAGAGTCATTCGACAGGTTATCCTATCGTTCTCGTAAATACCCGGTCTTCACCACCGGTCTTTAAATGCTATCCATAACGTCGTATCATTATTCGAAATGGGTTATATGACACAAGGTCCTCTTCCGACTAAACCGAGTAATGAGCGCAATATTTAAAAACATATGGATATGGGATTTCAGTTAAGTCACAACTTTTGAAAACCCAGAACCTTTCTTCAAATGGTTTAAACAAATTACCATTTTCCAAATCTTTAAACAAAAAGATTTATTTCACAAAGTTCACCCAATTTTCACAAAGATCCATTCACAGATTTTAAAACAATTTCCATTTCAATTGGATTAACTCATTCAATCTTTATATCAAAGACTTAACTTATAGCTTTCAAAACCCATTTCCAAATATTCATTCATAACTTGGAAAACCATTACAACTTGAAATCACAAATTGGAAATTCTTTTCCTTATATGAAAGCTTTTATCCTTTGAACACAAACTGTTTTCATTTCGAAAAAATCCAATTTCATTTATACAAGTTAAAATCTTTGGGTTATATTCAAATTCCCAAAACAATACATTAAAAATGGTTTAAAACCCATATAAACTTTTATAACCTTTTTAAATCATAAATTCTCAACATAGAATTCAATTCAAATTTTGAATTCAAATTTAAATCAAATTTCAAAACTAAATCAAGTTATTCAAAAATAACTTTTATCTTGGAAATTCCTTTTCAAAAGCTTTCCACTTTAAACCCAATCCATTTCTAAAACCATTTGGATTCAAAAATTCAATTTTAAAACTATTTCAAAAATCTGTGACTTAATCCATTTCCATGTGCAATCCATATTTGTGTGTGTATAGTGTAGTTCGGGGTTTCTACCCAATAGTGCAACATCATCAATCATCACACATGCATTCAAAGCAATATCGATGAGCGGTATAATCTTATAACGCTTATCCATATACATAGAAACACAAATAGATAATATAAATGCATTATAAATAAATAAATTACATTCATCACAGCTTGAATTAAAACAATTCATATCATACGACATCACATAGTAGAGATATCAAACAATTCACAGCATTCAATAAAATACAGTCATCCATAAATAAGGTTAGTTGATCATCTGATTAATTGAAAACAGATAAATTACAAATCCTGGTTGATAACATTAATTAATCACAATTTATGTTAATTATATCCTTTAATTATTATTAATTAACCTAAATTAAGGAATTAATTAACCTTTAATTATTAAAGAATTAATCTTAATTAATTAATAACCCTTAATTAATTATCCTTAATTAATTAATCAATTGATTAACCCTTAATTAATTATCATTTAATTAATTAATCCTAATTAATTTAAGATAAGTAATTATCCTTAATTACTTAATTAACTTTTACCCTTAATTAATTACTTTTATTAATCAACTAATCTTTAATTTATTAATCACTTCTTAAATTAATTACTTTTAATTACATTAGTTAATTGTCTTTAATTAATTAACCTTTAAACACTTGATTAATCAATCTTTAAATCATTAATTTACCTTAATTATTTTCATTAAGAGATTAACTGTGAAGCCCCACCTCTATACCCACGCTAGCCAAGAACATTACGGTGAATGCTGTCAACTAGCACGGAGAATAAGGCTGTTGAGGAGCGACCATATGTATAATTGCTTTGTGCGAGTACCGATATACCGGATAAAAATATAACTTTTCATATCAAGAGTCGATACAAACTCAAAGCTACTACACAGTGGCTATAAAGGTCTTCGGAAACAAATATAGAAATAAACATAACACAAATCAGTCACAGACAATTCATATCACAAAGGCGGAAATAGATATGAATATTACACTAGGAAGTGTACATCAGAGTAGTGGTCTAAAAAGATCCACAATATCACAAAAGAATAGTTACATGAACTACACAAAAGAATAAGTATACATTATGGAGTCTATATCTCAAATGTATACAACAAAAACTACTAATCTAAGTAGTTAACCAAAAGTCAGAGAAATCAATCCCAAGAGAGAAGTCAAGCAGAAGCACCTGTAACATCTCGGTCTGACCCGAGTATTATTTAATAAGAAAATAATAAACGGATCAGTCTAACTATAGATATCAGATGAAACGATATAGAATAAGAGATATGACTAAACACATAATAATCACAATTCCAAGCTGTGATATATATATATATATATATATATATATATATATAAGTTATTGAAAATCAACGAGAGATTAATCAATATCACCAAATCTACCCAAGAATCAAAGAAATGCCATACTCCTTATATCGTTCATCAAACCACAAATATTGACGATTATATCAATGTCAATCACAAAAGTCAATGACACACAAATTCTAGAATTCAATATGCGAAATCCAGAAATCACAAAAGTCAATGACACACAAATTCACCAATGCACAAATATTGATAAAACTTATCAATGGAAATCACGAAAATTGGTGAAACACAAATTCTAGAAATCATCTCAAGAAATCCAGAAATCACAAAGGAAGGGAGGCCTATCACAAACGGGAGCATAAAGCCCACCAACACGTGTATCACAAACGGAACGCTAATTCCATGGTCGCTAACCATCACAAATTGAGCCGAAGCTCCACAAACGGTCCGAAGACCATGGGTTGCTACCCCACCAAATTGAGTCGAAACTCCACAAAACGGGGTTTAGTCTCCCACGCAGACAAAGAGACATCGCACATTGCTAGTCTAAATCACAAAGATGATCGTCATGATCAACGAGCAGTGTCGATTACAGTAAGCTAGTAAATATATGAGCTTAGCATCATGTCCCATAACCACTAGCTTAACTTAAATATTTACGAACAAATTGTATATCTCCACTAGAAAATTGTCACAAGAGTTTCAATCGAACAAGTCCAAGAATTAACCAACAAAGTGAACGCAAGCGTTTCATACCACTTGTTTTACTAAGTCGTTTAATTAGATTTCTCATACGAGTGAGGTAAAGGTTATATATACTAATAGATTGGAAAACGGTTTTATAAACGAATTTGGTATTAAAATAGTATTGAAATCGTTTGAGGAAAGAGTTTTGATATTTACTACTAGTATAGAAAACCTTTATATTTTTAAAGTGACAAAGCACAAGGGGGATTGTAGAAACAATCAATCACAAAGATCACATTCAAAGATGTGAATAAAAATCCAACGAAATCGATAAAGGATCCATCGAAGTGGATATATCTAAAATTCCCAAAGAAAATAAGTCATCAAAGATGATAATAAATGATGACAATAAATAGGATCATCACGAATCGATTTAAATTGGAAATTCGATCCAAAAAGGCAAATTGGACTCAAACAGCAGGTTCAGTCGACTGAACAGAGTTTTCAGTCGACTGACCCTGTGCCTGGAAATTTTCTAGGTTCAGGAAACTTTCTGTTTCCAGTTTCAGTCGACTGAACAGAGTTTTCAGTCGACTGAATCATGCCTGGAAACTTTCGGGTTCCAGGTTCAGTCGACTGAACAGAGTTTTCAGTCGACTGAATCATGCCTGGGCTGTTTTTCAGCCTATTCAAATGAAGAGCAAATTCTTCCAAAATGCAACCGGACGAACATTGGCTCTAAGGGTTTATGCCAATCGGCAACCCGGCCCTATATGCTCCTCGGTGCATCACTAAAAGCATGATCAAACATCCATAAAAGGATTTTCACACAAATTTGACTTAAAAACCCAAAAATTGGAATATTCACAAAACCAATCCAAATCAAGAGCAAATTCTCATGAAGAAGTGTTAGGAATTCAAACCTAACAACCAAAGATAATTATAGTCATAGATGTGAGATAAAAATCTCACCTTTTCTCAAAATCAAACAAGAAGAAGCTTGAAAGCAAATGGAGATTCAACCTCTCTTCAACACAACCAAAATGAGCTTGAATCTATGCTCAAAAACAAGAACATTCCCAAAATTAGGTTTAGGAATTTCTGAAATTGGTAAGAGAATAAGTTGGAGAAGAAGAAGAGAAGCTTACCAATGGGTTCTTCTTGAGTTTGGAGCTAGGAATTTGATTTGCAAGAGAAACTAAGGTTTTGGAGTTTTAATTTCCAATCTCTCCCACCATTAATGCTAAGAAGACTGAAATGAGAAGAGAATGAGGGTGAGTGGGGAAGAGTGGCTCAGATTTGAGCATAAGTTAACATAGGGCTGAGCCCTAACCAAACCCAAAGTGAAAAGTAGCAAAAATCAACTTTCTCCAAACATATCGAAGCTTATACTCAAAAAGGTCGCAAATGGCATTTTAAACTCAATGGGAGTGGTCCCGAGTCCTAATTCGACCGTATGCAAAAAGTAGCTTTTCGGACTAAAATCCGACTAACGATAAAATATTTAAATAAAATATTTAAATATAAAATCGATAAATATGCGGGTTGTTACATTAACTTTAAGTAATTAATTTTCTTTAACAAATAAATCAACTTAGACTTTAAAAGTTAATTTAACAACTAAAACATTTGTAATATTATTAAGTTTATTTAAAATAAAATTTAGAAATAAAGGTCATGTATATTTTTAAAACATTTTAAAAACTTGGTTAATTAAAACAGTTTTATTTAAAAACTTTCTTAACCAATTTAAAACTGGGTTAACATTTATTATTCACAAAAATCTGTTTTAACAAAATTTTGTTTCAAAGTACATCTTAATTTTCTTTTAAAATTTGAAACTGTTTTGCCCAAAATCAAATAACCCGAGAAAAAAACTTTTTTCACCCGAGCTAAACTTTGGGCCACTTGAAATCTACATCAGCTTCGAGTAGAACACGATTCAACACGAACGAAATCCCGAGCTAACCCTACATCTCCTCCTTCTTCCTCAATCTTTAGAAATAATATGCACGGTGCACATGCACATTTCGTCGGAGTCATTACGATCATCCATGCTGCGACGAGTCGCCCTTGCCCTTTACAACAAACTCCATAACCCAATTTGATCAAAATCATCGGGAAATAAAATCGAGCATCATGATCAAAATCTTGGACCAACCTTGCTCCACAAAATCCACTCGCCACCACGATTTCGACCACCTGAACACTAGCCACCAAGCTCAAAACTTCGTCACATCACGGTGCGTCGGCCCCTCACCACGCGATCAATTCCGATGCTCAAATGAAGTTGCGGCAATCATTTTTCCAGCTATGCCCAAGACATGAGTCGAAACCCTAATTTGATCCCGTATGATCATACCAGTTAATTATAAATTCGTTGACTATTTTTCCAATAATCTATAATCCTTTATCTTCCTCCAGAAACAATTCCAAACTTTTCAATTACGCGAATCAACAGGAATCGATTGAAAACCCTTCCCAGTTCAACTCAAAAAATTTCGCCATTTCCAAGTTTAAAAATCATGAAATTGTTGCCTAAATTCATCTTTTCCAATTACGAATTGAATTATGAAATCCAAAATTTGAAATTAAAACACTTGAATTTTCATTTTGAAATGATTTTTACTGGAAATTATATATTTGGAAATAAATGCTTAACATATATGCTTAAAACTATTTTTAAAAATCAGATGTTGTTATTACTAACAGATTTCTTCTAGAGATCAAATCCTAAAAAGGACTAGAAAATGAGATTTCAAATTTTGGATATGTTTTGTAGCCTGTAACTAAGAACAGAGGCTGATATCTTCTAGTTTTCCAGAAATGCACAGACCAATATAATCAAATATTCACACAGTCATGCTTGCACAATCACAAACATACAATAGCTTCAAGAATATATGAGAGTTTAAAGGTTTGCTCACCTTAAATTTTGGAAGAACAAAGGACTGAAAGCTTGAAACTAGAAAGTAATTTGATCAACTGGAAGATGATTTTTGATATCTTGAACTAAATGTTTGCTGAAATGATCTTTAACTTGATTTCAGTTCGATACTGGTTTGAATTAGTTGTTATTGAATCTGCTTTTCTCTATAACTTGTTTAAGTGATCTGATTCTTGAAGTTTTTGATTTGCTTCACTTCCAGGTTGAAGATTTCTAAGAACTGTTTTTGATCTTTATTTTTGTACTTGATATTTCCTAGGCCTTAAAGACTCTAAATTGCTGTTTTGATTTTTGGTTTTGAGGAGAGTTTACAGGTTGTTTTTTTCTGTTACAGGGTTGATAAATTTTGGTTACAGGTTCTTGAGATGATTTTGTTTTTTTGTTTTTCTAATTTCAATTCTCTTTGATATTGGAAAATATGAGAAAAAATAAATATAGTTTATAAAATTTTAGTTCATTTCAAGAAGAGATTAATGCCACTTGTTTAACTTAGGCTAACACTTGTCAATTACTTTATAAAAATGCTTACACTTGTTAAAAATTATAAAAATTATGTTTACCCCTTTTGTTAAATTAATTTATAGTTTATGTTTTAACCCCTTTATGCATTTATATTCTCACATCTTAACATATGTATTTTATTTTATTTACACTTGTTATAACAAATGTTTTCATATATATATATATATATATATATACGCACAATTTAAAAGAGAATGATTTTAATACTAATGTATATATTTATGCATTCAAGGAATTGATTTTTAAAAAAAAAAAATCTAATTATACTTTAAACAATTAATCGGATATGTAGATTATAAAATTTAGCTTTTAAACAACATTCAAACCTTTACTATATTTTAAACACTACAAATAATATTTTAAATGCAACTTAATATCATATTTCTTATTTAATAAATACACTTCTTTATTAATCATTTATAAAATCTTTTAAAGCAAAAGATGGTTTTACAATTTTAATTACACATGAATAAATAATTTTATTCTTAATTAGCCTTTGAAAAATTTATAATCAAATTCAAAACTTCATTTTTTTAAATCAGAATGAATATATAATAAAATTAGAAATAATTTCTTATTAATTTAGAAATAAATTTTGAAATCCAATTTATTTTTAATATATTTATTTTTGGATCCAATTTTTATTTATAAAATACTTATCCTTAAATTTCAAACCAAAATCCTATCTGTAATCTAAAATTTTTTATTTTGGAAATTTCGAATTAACTCACAAATAAATTTTCACAATTTAATTCCAAAATTAAATTAATTGTCAAATTAAACTTGGTTAAAATTCGGGAATGTTACAGCATCCTAACCTATAAATTTCCAAGATAAAATATCAAATAAAATTAATAACAAAAGGTGGTTCAAATCATTTAATTCTTATAAAATTTGAAGATTGATTAATAGAATCTAAGAGCCTTTGATTCATCATTTAAGGTGCATTCTCTTGGCAACATCTCAAGGTGATAATTCTAATTTTACATATTCATCATTTAACTTGTTTTTGTAATTTAGATCCATCTCTTATTTCATCTCATTGTGTATTTGTATATTTTGTCAAATAGTTTAGATCCCTTTTGTTCCTTCTTAATTAATTACATGAGTACTTTGGCATGTGCGATACACGTGCGCAGGAGGAATTGGTGTTATAAAACATAGTTTGTAATATTTTTTTAAACTTACGAAATGACTTGATGTATACAAAATGTTGTATTTTTTATGCGCGTACGTGCACAAATAAACCATTTATGAAAACATGAATGAGAATAAGTTATTTTAGGAAATAATTAAACACAAAGAGAGTAATCAACCATTACATCAATCTTAGAAATGTAATCAATATTAAAATTAGCATTTTCAATAGGTTGGAACTTAACAAACTTGCAACCTCTCTATTTTAAAAAGTAATAAATCTTTATGTTAGTATATAAGTAAGATTTTTAGCTGTATAAATTGCAACTTCCATGATACTCCATTCCTGTGACGACTCGCCTTTTAGTCCACAGAAAGACGCATCATTATTAAGAAAGAAAGGGATAGAAAAGAGAAAAGATAGGAAAGAAAGAACTAAACAATATCAGAATCTCATAGCGGAATGAATGAAATATATTAATCACATAGTTATTACATAATATACAACATCTATCAAAGTTACACAGCTTTATATCACAACACTTTAGACAGTTATAAAAACCTGTCTATCATACAACTCAAGATACAACACAGAGATTAACACAACAGAACCACAATATCTATATACGCTGAAGCCACCTGCTCTATATCTCCTCCAGAATTCGTCAAAGCTAACCTGAATCCCTTGGCTACTCGTAAAAATTTGAGTACCCAAGAGTTTAAGAAAACATAAATAAAACTCTGGGTCAGACATGGGTCTGGTGTGAGTAAATGGGCTAAAGTTTTTGAACATTGAAAATTATTTGAAAACAAAGGTATCTCGTAAGACCACGCCTCAAATAAACATGTCGGTTTTTTACCATGTGATAACCAAAACATTTGATATGAAATCCAGTGATATTATAATAGTGTCTAGGGTTTTCAAGTAAAATACAGAAATAGCTGGAATGCTTACATCTCACGTTCTGACATTGTTGGGCACAATCAAAACGTACGACACTTATTGGAGATTGGATTCCTTACAATGGTAGGGCTACTGAGGTGCCGCCCATCACAGTACGTGGTCTAGATCACCGTACTGAGGATCCACCCTGATCCCCTACAACACAAGACTGGAACTATCCTTACTGGATAATGCCGAATAAGATAACCTTGCAATTGCCGCGAACAACTGCCCACACAGCCGAATAAAAAGGGACCTCTAGGCAGGAGAAATCTTATCCTACTTGGGTGCTACCCACTTAGCCTTGCCGCACCTCCCATGTTTTAGCCATTCCTGGTGGATGAGGCTTGAGGCTACGATTACCTTTTTAGAACACATACTTGGAATGCTCATCGTCCTCCATTGACGATGTTCTGAAAGCATTCAATCCATACAAGTTCGTCTCGGGTTCAAACGAAACCAAAGGCACTATCTCGTTACACTCATTTTGGAATCACCTTCAGAGTTAACGACAATAGCCCTTGCATCTGAATCTTCATCTCGAAACTAAAAGCACTATTTCCGTTAAACTCGTTTTGGAATCACTCTCAGAGTTTTAACGACAAATAGCCCTTACACTTCGAATCTTCATCTTGATCTTCACTTGAGATTTCACGACCTATCGTTTAATTTGGATCGATGTGGTTTTCGAATATCCAATCTGGAATCCGATCCTGGTCTCACTGAAATCCAAAATGCAGTCTTTTAAGGCTAAGTTGTTTAAGTTAAAACAATTTAACCTATTATTTCGGATAATATATTCACACAGATAGATAATTCACATTATCACAGATAGATAATCCATATTATCACAATTCAACAAAGCATCTAATATCACAAAGCAGCACGTATCACATATCTGAGATATCTAATAATCCAAGGCATTCAATATCGTTCAATCATCCACAAGCAAGATTAATTGGTCACACCATTTATAATTAATTTAAATAAATTAAATTAATTACTTCAAACACTTTTACATCCTGTTTGCTTAACCATTAATTAATTACAAACCAATTAATCATCATCACTTAATTATCCATCCTAATTAATTATTCTTTAATTACATTAAGTAATTAGTCTTTAGTTAATCACATAAATTAATTATCTTTTAACCATTCACATTAATTAACCTTTAATTATTCTCATTAATTAATTAACTATAGTTAATTACATTGATCCATAATTAATTACATTAATTAATTATCCTATAATCACTTGCATTGATTAATTATCTTTTAGTTAATCACATTCATTAATTAACTAACCCTTTAGTTAATTATCTTTATTAATCAATCCTTTAATTGATTACACTAAGTAATTAATCCTTAATTACTTCCATTAAGTAATTATCCTTTAATTACTATCATTAAGTAATTTCCCTTTAATTAATTACATTCAGCAATTATCCATTAATTACACTTAGTAATTACCATTAATTACCTACACTAAGTAATTATACTTTATTAATTACATTAAGTGATTATACTTAATCAATTATGTGATTATCCTTAGTTAATTAAACTAACTAATTATCTTAAATTAGTTACTTTAATTAATTATCCTTTATCTAATCACATTTATAAATCAACCTTAATTAGTAATTATCATTCAATTAATCACCTTATTTAATTATCCCTTAATTTTTTGCATTAATTAGCTAATCCTTAATTACTTACATCTAATAATTAGTCTTTTAATTTCTTTCATTAATTAAGACCTTAATTAAATTATTTAAATCTTTATTTGAGTGCTTGAAATTATTATATACAAAAAACATTTATTAATTAAAGTTAATACCACATGCTTTAATCACTTCTTAATCTCATCGTTAAATTTTATTTGAAAACATTTAGGAACTAATTACATAATTAATCTAATGTACGATTATATACACCAAACAATCTTAAAACAAAATTTAAACTTTGAAAACTTGTTTAACTTTTCTTTGAAAACTTTTCATCCAATATACCTTACAACTTAAACCTGTTAAATATTTGCTCTAAACTCAAACATTTCACATACCTTTAAAACTGGTTAGTATAAACTTGAAAACTCCCTTTGGAAACTTTGTTTAAAATTTACTTTTGCTTCCAAACTGAAATTTGTATTTCATTTTACAACCTGGACAGTATTCCTTGAATATTTAAAGCCTGGTCACATACACATCTAAAACCCGAGCAAAAACACAAAATCCCCAAGAAAATTCCTATGTCACTCGATCACAACACATGTGAACTCACCTTGCTTCGATTTACACCTGCAACATTCCCAAGCTTGACCCTTGAAGAATGTTTCTTCCCCAAACTACAAACCAAACCAGACTCACGAAAATGCACGCGTGCACGTGCACACGCCACTAGATCGCCTCCGACCTTAGCTCCGACCATCTACAAGTCGCCAACGATCTCGTTGATGGTCTGACTACCCAGATAACTGAATTTGATAGAAAATCAAAATTTTGTAGACGATCACCTCGCCGATCGTCAAAATTCGACGATAAACCATAATTCGTTCAAATCGAGATAACTCGATAATTTCCAACTTAAAAATCTTAAAATCACTATCAAAAATCACAGTTTTCTAAAACGAACCAATTCACGAAATTCAAACAGGAAATCATAATCATTAATTTCTGAGCCATATATGATTTTTACTGTTATTTCTCATTTTTAAATTAATTACTAAATTGAAATACCTGAAACTATTTTTAGAATTTGTATTTCGATGTTATAATCATATTTCATTTATAAATCCTAGCCTAAATCTGGATGTATAGGAAGATAAGAATTTTTTGAAAGATGATCTTAAGCATGTGAAAAACAACACAGTCCAGTTATATAAATATATACATACATGTACATATAAACAGAGCAGTTCAAAATATATCCTAGATAAAATCAATCATGCAAACAATATTGCTACATAAATCATCACAAGTACCAAGGTATAATCACAGTTTTAAATCTGTTTTTAAAAGAAAAGGTTTACTCACCAAAAATCAAACAGAGCACAGAGGTTTTGATTTAAATATGGAAACTGAAATTTGAATTGCTAGCTTACTGTTTGGATTTGAAACCTTTGTTAAGTTGAATATGAATCTGATGTAGCTATTTTTTTGATTCTACGTTTTGATTTTAGTTTTTGAATTTGGTCTTTAGTTTTGGGAAGAAGAAAAAAGAATTGTGTAACGACCCGCTAATCCATACCCCTTGAGTCAACACTATTATACTTAAATTAACTCAAGTTGTATAGAAATACGAACCATTTGGGTAAAAAAAGAAGAGGTAGAAGAAGGAAATAAAAATCAACAACAGAATCTAACCATCGCAGCGGAATAAAATATAATAGATAGTAAATAATCTTTACTCAAAATCAAATATATCTGTTTACATATTACATCATCAGAGTACATCAATCACAGCTCAACATCAATAACATACATCTGGATACACAACTACTCTACACAACGGAATATATATATAAAACAAGTACGAAAATACGTATCGTCATCCAGCTAGTCTCCTGAGCTCCATAGCATCTTATCCTATACCCTATAATACTCGGTCTGACCCGAGCATTACAGTTAAATAACACCCGAGTCAGTCTGGAATACCAGCGTGAGAAAGTCACACTCAATTGATTATTAAAGTTTCAAAAATCCTTTTGAAAACAAAAGCATCTCGTAGGACCACGCCACAAATAAGCATGTCGGGTTTTTACCTTACGATAGCTAAAACAATTTTTATAGAAATCCTTTGATATTATAATAGGTTCTATATACAAATACTTATAAAATATCCGAAATTGTTACATCTATTAAATTCTATCTACTATCCACAGAGTGGGTAATAAAACAAAACTCATACAAGGCTCATAGGAAGAATGGATTTCCAACTAATGACTAGGCACTGGGGTACCACCTGTCACAGTACGTGGCCTAGATCATAGTACCGAGGAGTACGCCCGCACCCCTGCAACACAAGACTGGAACTACCCCTTACTGGATAATCCCGAGTGAGATTGCTCTGCGGTTGGGATCAGCAACCGCCCACTAAGCCGAAATAAAAAGGGACATCTAGACAGGGATGACCTCACCCTGCTTGGGTGCTACCCACCTAGCCTTGCTGCATAACCCATGATTTTCAGTCATTCCCGGTTGATGAGGCTTGAGGCTATGCGTTACCTTTTCGGAACATATCCCTTAGAATGCCCATCACCCGCCTGACGATATTCCGAAAGCTTTCATCCATACAAATCCGTCCCAGGTTCGAACGGAACCGAAGGCACTACTCCTACTACATCCTTTTTGGAAATATCATCAGGATTAGTAGCGACTAGCCCTTGCACTTCACTGCTCCATCTTCGAATCCAAAATCATTTCCCATGAAACGTACAAACCGGATCGAAGTGGTTTTCGAGAAATAAATCTCGATCCTGGTCTCTTCGAAACGATCAACGCATGTGTCCAATACTGATAGTCGGTTATTTAACTATCAATTAATCTTCACAATAGCCATCACACAATAAATAATTTCCCAAATTATTTATTAACCTCAAGATATCTTCACAAGATATATTTCTATTTTCAACCCTTTGAAAACAGTTTCAAATCATCTTTTATTTTCAAAATAAATTTTTCCCAAATATTTTCTATCTCCACTAAAATCAGCAAGCATAAAACTAGATTTTTAAAATAAATTTAAAGCACTTTACTTTGAAATATACTTTAAAACATTTACTTTAAAAAGTGCTTCAACAATTTATTAAAAGTACATACTATATGAATATTTCAAAATAAGATTACTTTATAAAATATAAAACTAGTTTTTCACTTTTTTAAAAACAAGATACTAAATCACTCTTTAAATAATTACTGCTATAAAAGATTAAAGAAAATACTTACTTTAGAATTTAAATATTAGAAATAATAAATTTTCCACAACTTTCTTTTAAAAACAACTTTAAAACTTTTAACTTATATTTAAAAATTTACTTTGAAAATGTACTTGGTTATTCAAGGAGAATTTCCAACTTCAATCAATTTAAATCAATTTTCCAAATTGATTCCCAGTTTATTCCATTCGAAATAATTCTCTTTACTTACTCAGTTCATTTTAAAATTTATTGATTATGGACTTTATTATTAGTGTTATATTTTTTTTTCCGTTTGATTTAAATCTTTTAACTGAAATATACAAATTTCAGCTTTTTCCCAATTTCTTCTTTATTCTTTTCAAAAATTTAAATCTTAAATTTAAATAAATGTTTTGTTCTTTTAAAATAATAATACTGAAGGTTAAAATTCATTAATCTTCTGTTTATTCAAAATTACCCTTTCTATACTCAAGGTTTATTTATTAGAAATTTTTAAGTCACTTATTTATTTTTCCAATCATTCCCAAATTTATTCAAATCTTCTTTATTTATCCTACTTACAAATTCACTTCTTTTATTTTCTTTCCAAAATCCAATTTATATATTTTAGGTAATTCATTATACTCAATTATATCCAATGAACCATAACATTCAATATTCCAATAGAATTCATCATAGAATATCAAATAATCACAACAAAGGGTAATAAATAACTTAAATAAATGTTGAGGGATCCAGTTGGATCCCTTCAACCTGTTTTTCCCTTCATCCACAGACATTACCACAATATATAATGCCAATTCCATACTATAGCACATCAACTAATTCAACCATTCAAACAATTATTTAAATTTAATCGTTTAAATTTAAATTTAAATTCAGCTGAGTGAGATTAACTCACCTTTGATTTCGTTTTGTAATCCACTTCAATATTACCTTGGATTTCCAGATGTTTGACCTTAAATAAACAATTTACAGTTTATTATCGTTTGAACTAATCAATTACCACTAAATAAATTTAATTAACCAATAATTTAATTTACTAATAATTTAAATCTAAACAAATTTTCTTTTCATAAACTCCCTTTAATAAATCTTCATCATATGTAAATGAAATATGAATAAGTATATTTACTTTATTTTACGTTTTTAAATTGTTTACAAAAATAATCAATATCCTTTTAAATAAAAATATATTCTTGTTTATATTTTTAAATGGAATTATATATATATATATATCTATACTTATATTACCCTTTTCCTTTACTGAGTATACATACTTATTTTATTAGATTACGAAACATGAAAACTGGGGTGTATATATTTTTGCTGCAGTAACAAATTTTTTATTTTTTTAATATTATATAAATTTGAAAAGAAGAATTACCTCCCCTACCTCTAACACTCACGACCATGCCAAATGCCACCTCGAGCTGCCTTCAGCCAGCATCGCCGCACTTGAAACCCAAACAACAAATCGCGACGGAAGAAGACTATCTCGACGACGAAACTTCACCGCCGCTAACCCACTGCCTGTGCGAACACACCCCATCGCGACTTCGCCCTGTCCTCGACTACCGCCATGCCTACTTCCAACTCGCATGATGCCGACCTCGGCCCCCCTCGATCGTGCCATCACATTTACACGAAACTACCCCTCGCAAACCCTAAATGCCCTTCGACCCAAAGCTCCCTTCCATCGACATGCTCGTGCCTCGATTCCCACTCCCTCATAACGATTTCGAAACGAAATCTACTCTCGATTTCAAATTGAATTTTTTTTAAGGAGCGAGATTGATTTAACTAAACTGTGAAAAGGGGGTTCGGCCATTATGGATTTATATTTTTTTTCACTTCTTCTGAAGAAAGACAAGGCTCGAGTTATAAAAAAGGGGAAAAGTTTGCGTGAGATTATAAATTTATGTCCTTGGATCAATATAAAATGGCGTATAGAAGAAGCTTGACTAATTAAATTAAATTTCATAAGATTATTATCAATTAAATTTTCAGCGCGTTTATCTATAGTACACTCACACACTAGCTACGATCAATACGAAATTTGAAATCCGATAATAATTCAATATTACGGACCCAATGGAGTTGGTTTCATCGAATTCGAAAACTGTGCCTTGGAAGGCTGTTTTTAAATTCAATTTAAACGATATATTTTTAAAACTAAACAAATCAGTGTTAAATTCAATTTTAAAACTTCTATTATCCTCAATATTATCAATATAAATTTTATAAGCTTTCAAATTATTTTTAGTAGGCTTAAAATTCTAGGTTCAACATTTTACCCAATTTAAAATTATTTAAATTCAATAAATGAATAATGATATTTGAATTCAAGTTAAAATTAACTTTTAAATATTTAAAATTTATTAAATATTCTAATTTTAAATGCTCAAAAATTCCAAGTTGTCACATTCCTCCCCCTTTAAAAGAATTTCGTCCCCGAAATTACTAGTTAGGAAGAACGGTCCAATACCCGTTACTATTTTCCAAAACCAAACAGTTTAATTAACTTTCCATAACATATTCTTTTATTAAAGACCCACTATTACTTCAACCAACTTCCCAAGACCTTCCATAGTTTTCAAATAACTTTACTTATTCAATCATTCAAATTTCAATTTAAAATCCAAATTTAAATTATCAAAATTTTCTCAAAATTTTTTTAACTCTCTAAATTTCCGAATTTTTTTGCCAGTGTCTCCTTTGCGCGGCTAGCTCGGTACAACTACCAAAGACCTCCACGAGCTCCCAAATTCCAAAAGAAAACAAAAGCCAAGCGACTAGATCCAAAAGCCCAAGCAAATTTCACAGAAACTTAAACACATACCTTTTGTCGAGCATTTCAAATTTATCTTTCTGAAATCAAAATCAATTCTCTATTTCCTTTTATAATACATGCATATCTTACATAGCAATATGTCCAATCACAACATTCCAAAAACATTTTATCGACTTTTTGACAAATGTCAATTTTATTCATTCAAATGTTATTTTAGATTATATTTGTAATTGTTACCTGGAGAATCGACCAGGCAATTGGAACACTCGGCAGTACAAAGCTGTACTCGGCATAAGTGGATACTCGGCATCCATGGACTTTCGGCATGAAGAGTTGTACTCGGCATAAGTGGATGCTCGGCATAAGGCCATTCAGCTCTTTACACGGCATTGAAGTACGCTCGGCCTTCCAAGGCTGTGCTCGGCATCGAAGGGGGTTCGGCAGACCAAGATTGTACGCGGCATAGGGTCGTCCGACTTAATTCGCTCGGCATGATTGCTCCTTAAAGGAAGTTAGCTTGCTCGGCTTAAGGTTGTCCGGCATCCAGGCGATAGTTCGGCATGTTCTTCATCTGGCATTCCATCTGCTCAACGTATCCTTTCACTCGGCATCCACGCCTCACTCGGCATCCCAACATCGTTCGGCCCGCTTCCTCCATTCAACAGAGAGATCCATCGACTTGGAAAGGAGGGCTCGACATGCCGACCGTTCGGCATGTTCCACTCAGCATGCAGGGCGCGTCTTATCTAGGCCGAGCTGTCTAGCCATCTGGCCCACCAGGGAAGTCCAACCCACATTCGTCTATAAATAGAGGGGCAGGGGCACAGAAAAGGATGAGATTTGAGAGAACACAGGGGAGACTCTTCCGCATCCAAACCTTATCCAAGACTTCTACTTTTATTTCACAATGGTATTCGAATACTTAAAAGCGGATTGTATCTGTAATCAAGTTTAAAGTGAAGAAATAAAAGGATCAACTTCAAAGTGGACGTAGGCTACAACGCCGAACCACTATAAATTCTGTGTTCTCGTCTCCCGCATTTTAATTTATATTATCTTCTCTATTTTAATTTATCTTCTTCATTAATCTCTCTACACAAACTCTCTAAGGGTGTTAGTGACCAATTTTGGCGCTAACATTTTGGTGCTTTCACTGAGAAGCAAATTCTCAGGTTGTGAGGATCTACTTTGTAGCTACCGGATTGCATAAATCCCCCGAAGAAGATCTGTAATTATCCATAAGGCATCTGTTGATTCTACTCAGAGTTACAACCAACGACTCTACCATGGGAAGGCCACGAACAAGATCGACCTCCTAAAATGTAGATGCCCGCGAAACCGCTAGTGTTCAACAACTTGGACCTAACGATCAACAAGCAATTTGAGGCACGGGGCCCTCCAGCCAAAACCAAGCGAAAGTTGTTTCACGAGCGGAATTGAATGACTTGATAAAAGAGATTACGGAAAGCAGAAGGCAACTCGCTGAGCAAATGCAAGTTAATGCTGACCTCATGGCCCAACTTGCTCAACAGCAGCATCAGAATGCTGGAGGTAGCCCTGTCCCCTACTCTGAAGATGATAGCTCAACTTCAGCTGATGAACCTCCCAGGCGTAGACGCCGCAAGGATGAAGATGACCAAGAAGGTGCCAATGATCGCCCTATTAGAAATCAAGCCCGTGGAGCGGAACCCAACCTTCCTCCTACCATACAAACCCCGGATTTGACAGCTATGGTCAGGCAGTTGATGAGAGAGAATCAAGGTTTGACTAATGAAGATTGGGGAATGTCTAAGAGTCATACTCCCTTCACAGATACCATTCTATAGGCTGAATACCCAAGGAAGTTTAACATTCCCACCATACCCGCCTATGAAGGAAAAACTGACCCTAGAAAACATGTAATGAGGTATGGATGGATGATGGATTCAGCAAGGGCCAACGACGCAACTAAGTGCAGGTGCTTTCCAATAACTCTGTCCGGAATTGCCACCATGTGGTTCACTCGACTTCCTCCACGGACAATCTCAAACTTCGACGAATTAGCTAGGAAATTCATAGAACAATTCAGGATACACGCCACTCGACCCAAGGATGTGATGTCCTTATCAAGCGTGACCCAAGCTCCTGGAGAATCACTGAAAGCATACTTGTAGAGATTTCATGTTGCCGCTACTGAAGTGAGCAATCCAAACGACCACGCGATTTTGATGGCAGTAATGCGTGGAGTGGATCCAGACTCTGAATTTAGGGGTTGGTTGGCGGGAAAGCCACCATCTACGTTGGAACGTTTCTATTCGAAAGCTCACCAGTTCATAAGGAGGGAAGAGGCTCGGTGGATAAGGAAAGACAAGGCACCAGGGTCCGTTTAGGAGTCTGTAAAGGGCAACATCGCCATGAAAGCAACCGACAATAACCCTGGAAAGACTCAGGCCAGCGTCCAAAATAAGCCCGGGCAGTCTAAGGGAACTGGAAGTGGAAATCCTGGAAAGAAGAAGGAAACGGGGAGATGGAAGTCAAGGATCCCAACCTACAACGAATACACTCCACTGAATGCGTCTCTTGAAAACATCTACTTATCGACCTGCAACACTTTTCAATACAGAAAACCACGCCCTAAGGAATCAACAGAGGAGCAAAAGCGGACTGGAAAGTATTGCCGCTTTCACGAGTCTTATGGGCACAACACAGACGAATGCAGGCATCTCCATGACGCTATTGAGAAATTGATTAGGCAGAAGAAGCTGTAGGAATTCGTCAAAGATACGCCAGAAGGAAGACAAGAGACTTCAGACCCCGGACGTGGCCCAACTCTACACCAACCAGAGCAACCTACTCGAACTGTGGGAAGATTGATTATTAACACAATTGTTGGTGGACCTCATCCTGCGGATAAAAATTGGCAGGAAATGGAGCGATATGCTAATTCCTTGAGACATACAGAGCATGAGTGCTGTTCAAATGTGGAGGATGGAACTCCCGCAAAGCAGCAGCGCACGATGCACGACGATATTGTATTCAGGAATAGAGACGCGGATAAGGTGGACGCTCCCACCATCGATCCATTGGTCATATCCGCAACCATCGGACCGGCATTCGTAAGGAGAATCCTAATTGATTGCGGAAATTCCGTTAACATCATCTTCAAGAAAGCGCATGACCAAATGAAGCTGGAGACTAAGGATTTGAAGCCATCTAAAGCCCGAATCCATGGCTTTAACAGCGCAGCCACAGACGAGTAGGATATGTGGAGTTACCAGTTGAACTGGGACAAGGTGAACGCAAGAGAGTGCGAATCCTACCATTCATAGTGCTGGATGTTGATTCACCATACAACGTGTTTTTGGGACGACCAGCCCTCGTAGATTTCAGGGCAGCCTTGGCCCCGTGGTGTCTCACACTGAAATTCCCGACGGACAAAGGAGTTGGCGTAGTGCATGGCGACCAAGCAACCGGACGTGCATGTTACGTGGCTGAGCTGAGAGAGGCCCAGCGCAGAGAAAAGGGGAAGACTGCGGACAGCATCGTCCGCATCCCGAATTCTGATGATTGACAATTAGCGCCCTAGCCCTGGCTCGGGCGACATTCTCGGATCGTTGGAGACATAGATCCGAGAGGTGACAAAGGGGAACCCAGGGAATCAGACGCAGCACCGGCCGAACTAACAATTGATATTCCAGTTAGCCACAGCGACCCGACACGAGTTCTTAAAATTGGGTCACTGCTCGATCCCCTAATGGCAGAGAATTTATCTGATTTCCTCCGAGCAAATCTTAATGTCTTCGCTTGGACGCACTCTGATATGCGTGGGATTTCCTCTGCAATTGCGAGCCATATGTTGAATATAGACCCGAAACACGTACCTGTGAAGCAAAAAAGGAGAGGCATAGACCCGGAGAGGTCTACAGCTCTTAAAGAGGAGGTGGACAAACTCAAAGCCAATGGGTTTGTCCGCGACGCCCTCTACCCGGAATGGGTGTCCAACCCTGTGTTGGTAAAGAAAGCAAACGGGAAATGGAGAACCTGCGTTGACTATTCTGATTTAAACAAAGCATGCCCAAAGGATAGCTTCCCGCTACCACGAATTGATCAACTGGTCGATTCAACTGCAGGGCATGAGTTATTGTCATTTATGGATGCATACTCTGGATACAACCAAATTCCAATGCACATCCCAGACCAAGAACACACCAGCTTTGTCACAAATGTTGGGCTGTACTGCTATGTAGTGATGCCCTTCGGACTGAAGAACGCCGGAGCAACTTACCAGCGTCTGGTAAATCGAATGTTCAAAGATCAGATTGGGAAAACAATGGAATTCTATGTGGATGACATGCTTGTGAAGTCACGGCAGTCAAACGACCACATTCGAGACTTGGCGGAAATGTTCGATATACTAAGGCACTATGGGATGAAGATCAATCCTTCAAAGTGTTCATTCGGCGTGGCATCAGGGAAGTTCTTGGGATTCATTGTGAATGCACGAGGAATTGAAACTAACCCGGAGAAGATCCAGGCCATCCGAGATATACAGGCACCTAGAACCATAAAGCAGGTACAGAGCTTGAACGGAAAAGTAGCTGCGCTCAGTCGATTCATGTCCAGAGCCACGGATAAGTGCGTTCCTTTCTTCGATGTCATAAAGAAAGGAAAGAGAAACTTCGAATGGACGACTGACTGCGAGGAAGCATTCCGAGCCCTGGTAAGACACTTGGAAAGTCCTCCAGTGTTGTCAAAACCAGTAGACCACGAGACGTTGTACGTATATTTGGCTGTGTCTCAGCACGCTATCAGTACAGCCCTAGTTCGCGAAGAAGGCAAGGTTCAAAGGCCGGTGTACTATGTTAGTAAACGACTGACGGGGGCAGAAAAGAATTATCCAAAGATCGAGAAACTTGCCTATTGCCTGGTGATTGCATCACGCATGCTTCGTCCCTACTTTCAGGCGCACTCAATCAGTGTTTACACTGACCAACCCTTGCGACAGGTACTCCAACGACCGGAAACTTCCGATAGGATGCTAAAGTGGAACATCGAGCTAAGCCAGTTTGATATCACCTACCTGCCGCGAAGGTCCATCCAAGGGCAAGCATTAGCTGACTTCGTTGCTGAGTTCACCATTCCGGATGAACCGAGTGAAAATCACAAAGTAATCCCTCCTGTCCGATGGAAGATGTTCACTGACGGGGCATCTAACGACCGTTGGTCGGGAGCTGGGATAGTTCTGATAACTCCGAAAACCGATCGATTTGCTACGCTTTGAAGCTCGAGTTTACAGCGACAAATAACAAAGCCGAATACGAAGCACTAATTGCTGGCTTAAGACTTGCCAATGAACTGAGGGTAAAGTCCATCGAAATCTTCTGCGACTCACAGCTGGTGGTATATCAGGTACGGGGAGACTACCAAGCGAAAGGACAGAGACTGGCTCCTTACCTTGCTCGGGTCCGGGAGCTACTAGTAAACCTGGAATATTATGACATTTCGCATGTCCCGCGCGAATAGAACAGGGAGGCCGACTCGTTGGCTAAATTCGCGAGTACTGGCGATGCACAGCAGATGGGATTGTTCCCTGTCGAGACTCTGCTTGCTCCAAGTATAGACATGATGGAGATAGATGTCGTCTTGGAGACCGAACTCGAAAGGGGATCATGGCTGACCCCGATCAAACAATACTTGCTATACGGGGACTTACCTGAGAAAAGAGGCGAAAGACGCCAAGTCCTTCGTAAGGTTTCGCGTTATGTAATGCAAGACGGGATAATGTATCGGAGGGGATTCTCGACCCCCTTACTCCGGTGCGTGGCCCATGACGAGGTAAAACGGGTGTTGGAAGAAGTCCATGAGGGAGAATGTGGTGATCATACCGGGGGGAAAACTTTGGCGAGGAAAATCCTCCGCTATGGATATTATTGGCCGACTGTAAATCGGGATGCAGCAGACTATGCGAGAAGATGCGACAAATGCCAGATATATGCAAAGATTCCAAGAGCTCCGCCAACGTAACTCACACAAATGGTTAGTCCCTGGCCATTTGCAATGTGGGGAATCGACCTAATTGGATCTCTGCCCATAGCCAAAGGAGGCGCGAAATATGCAATAGTGGCAGTCGGTTATTTCACCAAGTGGGCGGAAGCAGAGCCAATGGCCACAATCACCACCAAGAAAGTCATTAATTTCGTTGTACGAAATATCATATGTCGTTTTGGCCTCCCACGGACCATCATAACGGATAACGGAACTCAATTCGAAAGTAAGGAATTCAAGGAGTTCTGTCAGAGGTATGGCATTGAGAAAAGGTTCGCAGCAGTTGCTCACCCGAAGGCGAACGGGCAGGTAGAAGCCGTCAATAAAATCATCAACTCCATATTGAACAAGCGTTTGGAAAAGGCTAGAGGCAAGTGGGTGGATGAACTCCCAACAACGCTTTGGGCCTATAGAACTACCCACAAGACCGCGACTGGCCACACACCATTCGCATTGGCATACGACACGAAAGCCGTCATACCCGTAGAACTTGAAGTTCCGTCACAACGGGTAACCTATTACGATCCTGCGTCAAACCAGGATCTCCTATTGGAATCATTAGACTTCATTGATGAGAAACGCGAAGAAGCTGATTTGAGAGCAGCCTCATACAGACACCGAGTCACTAAATATTATAATGGAAAAGTCCAGCCAAGAACCTTTAGTGTGGGAGATCTCGTTTTGAAACGAGTCTTTCCAACCCCTTCGCACATGAATCCCGCATGGGAAGGTCCATACGTCATCGAACGGAGCCTTGGAGAAGGGACTTTCAAGCTAACGACCGTCGATGGTGCGACACTCCCCTGAGCATGGAACATCGAGCATTTGCGGCGTTATTACACTTAGTCTATTTCCTTTATGCGGTAGTTGATTTAATTCTAGTATGCTTTCTTCTTGGCATGTAATAAGATAATCTAGCTTGTTTTCATCAATAAAGGCTTGAAGCCATCTTTTCCATGAATGACCAATGTCTCTTCGTATGATACTCCTATGACGCGCAATTAAAAATTATGATATCCTGGCTAGCGTACGAACGCTTATAATAAACGACAAAAAATCTCCAAGTCCCCGGAGTGCGGACTGGAGTACTCTAAGTCCCCGGAGTGCGGACTCGAGTATAAACGACAAAAAATCTCCAGGTCCCCGGAGTGCGGACTGGAGTACTCTAAGTCCCCGGAGTGCGGACTCGAGTATAAACGACAAAAAATCTCCAAGTCCCCGGAGTGCGGACTGGAGTACTCTAAGTTCCCGGAGTGCGGACTCGAGTATAAACGATTCAAAATCTCCAAGTCCCCGGAGTGCGAACTGGAGTACTCTAAGTCCTCGGAGTGCGGACTCGAGTATAAACGACAAAAAATCTCCAAGTCCGCGGAGTGCGGACTGGAGTACTCTAAGTCCCCGGAGTGCGGACTCGAGTATAAACGATTCAAAATCTCCAAGTCCCCGGAGTGCGAACTGGAGTGCTCTAAATCCCCGGAGTGCGGACTCGAGTATAAACGATTCTAAATCTCCAAGTCCCCGGAGCGCGGGCTGGAGTACTCTAAGTCCCCAGAATGCGGACTCGAGTATAAACGATCCGAAATCCCCAAGTCCCCAGAGCGTGGACTCGAATACAAATGACTCGAAATCTCCAAGTCCCCGGAGCACGGACTGGAGTACTCGAAGTCCGGTGTATAGACTTAATTACAAGCAGTTCAGACCTCCGAGTTCCTTGAATAGGAACTACGACGCAAATGACTTGGATATATCAAGTCCCCAACATACGGGCTATGAAATATTCTAAGTGCTTGAAGCACCAAGTGGAGATTGATCAAATCCAGGGAAGCTCCCAAGCCATGTAAAGACGAACCAAGAATTCTAAGTTACCCATAACAATTCAGATTTCAATCACAACCATAAAAGAGACTGAATAATAAAAGTCTTTTGAGAAGACAAAAGTGAAGATCAAATTTTATTCACAAAAAGCTTCCCGTTACAGAAACGCTCCGAAGTCCGGAGCCAACAGCCTATTTACACAGTCTACAAAAATTAGTACATGACTTAAACTAGTTCTCGTTGAACGGGGACGACGGTCATTTCTTGTGTTTCTTTGACTTCTTCCCAGATGGTTCCCTCCCAGAGCGCTTACTCTTGGAATCCTTCCCTGACAGAGGGGTGACGACCGAAGACGTAGGGGGAACATCCATGGGCTGGGACTTGCCAGGAAGAATGACCTTCAATGGTTTGTTCAGAGGATCGTCCAGGTCCACTTCACGCGGCTTGACCGTGACTGAGGTCGTATCTCTTTTCTCTTTCTCGAGCCGTTCCTTCATGCTCAAGTCGGATGTGTGCTCATAGGCGCCTGTGATTTCTACTTCGAAACTCTCCGAGGAAGAGTCAGATTTGCCTTCATCCAGCGCCCCGATTACTTGAGCATCTGGACCAGGAACTCCGCCGACTTGAGTAGCCTCACTCGCCTTTATCTCCACCTCCTTGGCGGCATCGCCCCTCGGAGTGGGCTCGGGGTCAGAACAGCCTGCACAGAAGACACGAAAGTAAACAAGTGTTAGAACACAACAACTTCTGAGGGAACGAGAAAGATCATTGTGAAGCCCAGAGGTTACTCAACAGATGCCGGTGGGTTCTCAGTCGCCAGGGGTGTCCCGCCCTCCGGGATGGGAGATAAAGCATGAATGCCAAGCCCGGGGGCTTCCGGGTCATAACCAACGTGCTGCTCGAAGGGGTCAAGTGTTGACCGACTGGCCGATTGGGTAGGCACGTGAACTGGGGGCACGACGCCGGAAGGGTCCGTAGCCACCTCCTTCCCTTTCCTGGAGGGAGAACCTTTGCTGTAGAGGGATTTAGCTGCCGATAAATCTGAAGGCTCCTTCCCCCTCAGGAATTCTTTTATCAATGCTTCTTCGTCGACCTCATCGGCGCCACTCTCAACCTTCCTGATCTGAATCAGGGTCTCCCATGCCTCGGCCAATGAATCAAGGTAGCCGTCGCCCAGAAAAGTTAGATCTCGATGCATGAGAACTCGGGCATTGAACTCAGCGATGAGCGGGTCGAATTCGGTCTTTATCTCCTCCCTGCCTTCTTCCCCGGCCGCCTCGAGGCGAGAGTCGATGTTGGCAGTTGCTGCCCTTTTACCTTCCTCACGGGCCTCATTCCTCAGTGCCTCGACTTTGGAGAGATCGTCTTCAAGTTTCCCCTTTAGGAGTCAGGTGGCAACAATCTCATCACAATAATGTTGTGCCTCAACCTGGGCAGCCACTTTCTCTTTCCTCTCCTCAAAAAGTTGCTCTTCGAGTTCCTTAATCCGATAATTAAGTGTGTCCCGCTCCTTCTGAACGGAGTCTTTCTCCAAAGCTAATGCCCCACACCGTTGAACCGCTTCATCGAGCTCTTTCTTATGAGTCAATTCAAGGCGGGAAACAGCCTCGGCGGTGTCCTTAGCGCTCTGACGATTAGCTTCAAGCTCGGACTTATAGGCGGCAATTTCTTCATCCTGGGCCTTAATGATATCCCTGTCATGAATAGCTTCAAGCTTTAGGCGGTCAATTTCGTGCTGGCGCTCCCTAGAGACTTCAGAAAGTTTCTCATCCAGATGGACGAACGCGTTATGTTGCACGTAGACGTCATTGGTACAGGCGATAGCATTTTGTTTGACATCTCCGGGAATAGGATGAATCGCCGGGAGGAACTTTAACCCATCAAAACAAATCTTCGGAAACTTAGCCTTAAGTTTGTTCAATCTCTCCGACACTGTTGGGTCTGTTACGGGAGCGGGAGGAGACGGCTTTGAAAGTTCGCCCTTCCTATAAGAATCTCGGGAGTGCCGGGTAGAAGAAGAGTCAGAGTGTTGGTCCTGGGGGGCATCAGAATGCGACCTCTTATGGCCACGTTTGTCTTTGCTTTGCTCCTGATAAGAAGAGGTCTCCTGGCGGTGTTCAGGCTGATAATAAGCTTTCTTCCGGGATGACGAGTCCCTGGCATGATAATCTCGGTCGCTGTCGCTGTCTCTGTCTCGGTGCTTCCCGAGGCCCGAGTCCCGACCAGACTGGCGTAAAGTCGACGAACCACGAAGGCGGTCGTATCCGTGAGAGCGCCCCATGTCACCTGCAATCAAACAATAGCGAAATAACGAGAGAGCAGAATGGTGAAAGAAAAGTAGGTGCAAAGTGAAATGCAAGTGTCTGCGTGTGTCCTAGTGCTACCCCCCGACGGACCAGTGGCTTTGCTAACAGGAGTTTTTTCCCCTTGGATCGGGGCCGGGACGCCCGCATCACCCCTGACGGGTGAGTGAAACTTAAACAGCTCCGGGTCATCGAAATCATAGTCGAGCAAGTCGTCGGGAATGGAGAGGTTCGATAAGCCTTTCAGAGAACTTCCAACGCGCTGTGAAGAAGCCTCTTTCTCTGGCTGAACAGGCGTAGCTTTGGAAGTCCCACCAATCTTCTCTTTCCTCAACTTGCGCGCCAGCTCCCTTCTCCCCTTCGAAGGGGAAGATGACGTTTCGATATCATGAACTTCAGCTGCAGGACCTAAATCCTCACCTTGCTTTTTAGGTGGCTCACCTAGAATTTCCTTCCGGTGCTTCAAGAGAAGGGCGAACGGATGATTCAGGCAATTTTTTTCCCTCTGACGGGCACGGACTTGGGAAGCGATGCGCCCTCTGGAAGGCTAACCCGGCGGCCAAGGGCTAGCAAGCCGAACTTCGATAGTGATTCATTGGAAATGAGGGCTCGGATATCTCGCTCTTCAACAGGAAGAGCTCTAATGGCGTCGACAGCATCGAAGTACCCCCGGCCCTCGGGACGGGGGACGAGATCTGAAAAAAATAGAACAATGAGTTAGGAGAAGTTCAACCTCAATCGGGAACGGACATCAACTCAGAGAAAGGACTTACTTCCTTCAACCCACCGCCTCGCAAAGCCTTGGGGGCAGCGCACATAAAACCACTCCTGTTTGTACAAGGCGAATTTGCTACTCCACGCGCTAGTGAAAAGTTGGCACTTCCGATGTGGCTCAAGAAACATGTAAGAGGGGCTTTCTCCCCGTTTCTTGGTCATATAGATGTACCTTATATCGCCGGGAGTTGGAGGCCTGGAGAAGACGGCCATGAAAAGCATGTACGTGCCATAAATGAAAGCGTGACCATTTGGATGAAGTTGAGACGGGGCAACGTCCAGATACTGCAGCACGTCGCGAAGGAATAGATTGAAAGGTGGCACGCTACCAACCCAGCACATGAACTTGCTACACGCCGTATATCCCATTGGGGGCAGATGTGGGCGGTCATGCCCCGACGGAACGAGCACGTCAGCAAACGGAATGCCATGAATAGAACATATCCGCTTAAGAGCGGCCTTAGTGACTCTCGAAGCCTGTGAGTCAACTGGGTCATCCAGTAAAATCGACGATTCCAAAGTATCGGGATCCCAGTCATGAGCGGGAGAAACTGACGGGTCAGTTGTGTCGGGGGCCGTTCGCTTAGAAGACGGCCCAAGTTTGTCGGAAAGTGTAGCAGAACTGGATCTTTTGGACATCTTGAATAAATAGCAGACCCAACCAAGCACCTGTGTGAAAAATACTCGAAAAATGATCGACGTTAGAATTAACAACGCAGATAACCCCCCCCCCCCCCCGTGTGGTGTGTGAACTAGTGCAATCAATCGTGCATAAGCATTTAATATAACGTCAAGCCTAAAAACATTGCTTCCGAAAACCGTCATCGCTGACCGTCTCCGAAAGCCTTCTGAATAACGACTGCAGTAAGACACTAGAGGTAATTATCCGATTATGCCAAGTAAAGACCAGTTATGAAATTGGGCAAGGAGGGTATGTTCGGCATTTGTATATGTCCGGTATTTATGTGTGCTCGGCACTTAATTATGCTCGGCATGCTAACTATGTTCGACATGAAGATAGGTCCGGTATTTATGTATGATCGGCATGTTAAGTATATTCGTCATTTGCTTGTGTTCGGCATTTAGGTCTGTTCGGCACCTAGTTATGTTCGGCATGATAGTTTGTTCGACATTCACTTGGGTTCGGCATTAAGGTCTGCTTGGCACTTAGTTTGTTCGGCAGGATAGTTTGTTCGGCACCCAAGTACGTTCGGTATGTTGGTTTGCTCGGCATGGAGGTAGGCTCGGAATTTATGTACGCTCGGCATAACAGTTTGTTCGGCTAAAGTAGTGGCTCGGTAGGGCTACAATTCGGCATACGGCCATCATCCGGCCCATCTTCAGTTCGCACTGAGCTAGCGTCGTTCGGCCAAAGCTACGCCGTGCCAAACTAAGATTATGCCGAGTCTAAACACTCGGCATATCCTCCATACCTTCTCCTCCTCCGCCGAACACTCACTAATGATCCTACAAGGCATTCGAATTTGGTTCTCTCTCTCTCTACAACTAGACGCTCGACCTTGGAAACATTCCAAATCGAGCTTAAGTCCCCACCGACAGCGCATCGATGGGAAATTGCCAGAAGAGGAACTCGGGTAAGAAGATACCTAGTATGTGGATCGAACGTAGGAAAGTTATGAGAAACCTTGAATTCTGATTGCACGAATGGTTTGTGAGCTCGAAATTGTAAAAGTAAGAAGTGAGAAAAGAGAAGGAAAGAAGGCGGCTTTTATAGGGAAGAAGAGGAAGATGAAGGGACTCTGGCTGGCTCTACCGGTCAAAACGGTTTCACTCGGCTTCCAGTCATTCGGCACTCGCATCGTTCGGCAAGATCGTTCGGCATCCTTGGCATTCGACGGCAATGCACTAATCCAGCAGTTCAAAGCACACCCTGTTCGAACACACGGTGTACTTTGGGGGGCAAAATGTTACCTGGAGAATCGACCATGCAATTGGAACACTGGGCAGACAAAGCTGTACTCGGCATAAGTGGATACTTGGCATCCATGGACTTTCGGCATGAAGAGTTGTACTCGGCATAAGTGGATGCTCGGCATAAGGCCATTCAGCTCTTTACACGGCATTGAAGTACGCTCGGCCTTCCAAGGCTGTGCTCGGCATCGAAGGGGGTTCGGCAGACCAAGATTGTACGCGACATAGGGTCGTCCGACTTAATTCCCTCGACATGATTGCTCCTTAAAGGAAGTTAGCTTGCTCGGCTTAAGGTCGTCCGACATCCAGGCGATAGTTCGGCATCCAGCATCCCTCACGGCAAGCTTTTCATCCGGCATGTTCTTCAACTGGCATTCCATCTGCTCGGCGTATCCTTTCACTCGGCATCCACGCCTCACTCGGCATCCCAGCATCGTTCGGCCCGCTTCCTCCATTCAACAGAGAGATCCATCGACTTGGAAAGGAGGGCTCGGCAAGCCGACCGTTCGGCATGTTCCACTCAGCATGCAGGGCGCGTCCTATCAAGGCCGAGCTATCTAGCCATCTGGCCCACCAGGGAAGTCCAACCCACATTCGTCTATAAATAGAGGGGCAGGGGCACAGAAAAGGGAGAGATTTGAGAGAACACAGGGGAGACTCTGCCGCATCCAAACCTCATCCAAGACTTCTACTTTTATTTCACAATGGTATTCGAATACTTAAAAGCGGATTGTATCTGTAATCAAGTTTAAAGTGAAGAAATAAAAGGATCAACTTCAAAGTGGACGTAGGCTACAACGCCGAACCACTATAAATTCTGTATTCTCGTCTCCCGCATTTTAATTTATATTATCTTCTCTATTTTAATTTATCTTCTTCATTAATCTCTCTACACAAACTCTCTAAGGGTGTTAGTGACAAATTTTGGCGCTAACAGTAATATCAATTTCAAATCAAGAATTTACCATTTCTTTCTTAAGTTTAGTATAAGCATTTAATATGTTTCTTTTATTTATTTTCACCTTACCACATTAGTTTATATCTATTTCCATACAAATTGATTCTTTCATTTCCATATGAATTCAATTTACCTTTAACTCTGAATATTAAATTTCATCTTCCATTTATAACTAATTCATAGTATTATTTTAAATTAGTTTCATTGACTAATTTATTTCAATTTCCAGTTTGAAATCGTTTATTCGTTAACAAATTTTTCCAAAAATTTTCTAACTCCCAAAATTTCCGGAAAATTTTGGCAGAGTCCCCTTTGTACGGAGGAGCTTTTGCAATTTGACAAAAGATATAAATATATATACATCGACCCACCCGGTCGGAAAAACCAAAAACAGTTCATATTTCCTATTTTTATTGCGTAGGCGTACCTTATTTAGCATTTTTAAGAAAATAGCTTAATTATTTAGCAGTTAGCGCAATCAAATCCAGCCACACGGCTTCCAGGTATCTGTACTTACTCAACTAAAACATGTAAGTGCCACATATACGAAGTTTATCATATTTCACTTATTTGCAATAGTTAAACACATGAACTCTAAAAGAAATTCACACCAAACATTTTTCCGTAAGCAACTTATACAATTTTCATACTAATTCCACAGTTCCAATTAATTTATAACCATTTTCATTCAATTTTGAATGGTTTTCAATCCATTCATATACGAATTCATCAATTTGAATGGTTTAAAACTTAATCACTTAAATTTAATTTATTTTTAGGCAAATCGAACTCATATTTAATTCAATTGCTCTCAAAATCAATTTATTTTACTCCTATCAATTCATAGAATTTTAATTACTTCCATTTACATCCAATGACAATTTATTCTATGCAATTTGATGAGATCTATGTGAATAAATAAGTATTTATGTTTTATAACCAATTTAAATGGATTTCAACTCAATTTATACTTAATTCTGTTCCATTTTTGAATTTATTCACAATCCATATATTCTCATTTTCATTGCAGTTTAAATTTGAATACATTCACTTGCATTTCATTTTATTAACCAAACTAGTTCATTCAAAACCATTAACAACTTAGGTTCATCTTCATTACCAATTAAATTTCCTTTTTATTTTAATTCATTCATGATCATTTATTTAGCTCGACGCATTCCAAGCTTGCATATTACTAACCATTCCCGAATTAATTCAACCCAAGCTTTAGTTACTTTACTCAATTTATTCCATATTTGTTTATTCCAAACTATTTATTTAGCTCGAAAATAATCCACGCTATTTCGTTCAATAACTGTTTCTCAACTTATTCAAATCACACTTCATTTTGAGTTCGGCTTTTATTCAACACTTACTTAAGTCAATAACTTAAGTTCATTTCCATTTCTTTTTTTTACAACAAGTTCTACTTCCATCTTTCATTTGATTCTTATTTATTCCATCCATCTATTTATTCAATATAATTAGTTTATCCGCTTAATCCATTATGAATTTTCGTTTCCTTACTCAATTTATCTGAAATTATTTTTATTAATAACAAGGCCATTTCCAATGTATTTCCACTTATTTGGATTTTATTTGCAAATTCAAACCATTACTATTTTAATCCAATTTCATTTTTATTCGATACATTTCCAATTATGTTTAATTTGTTAACACTTCAAGTCAAATTTTAATTAATAACTCAGTCTTGATTCTACCATTCACTTTTAATTTACCATCCAATTTATTAACCCACAATTCAACTACATTTACTTCACTATCGATCCAGGTCGAATTTGATTTATAACTTGAGTTTTATTTTCAAACTTCATTATTAACTCACAATTCAGCTTTATTTATCTACAATAGGTTCCATTTACAAATTTCATTAACTAATTTATTAACAAATTAGTTCTCCCATATTTATAGTTCAATACTTGATTTTTAATTCCAAATATCGCTTCATTTAATTTCCTTAAGTTTGATTTATTTTATAATTCAAGTTTGGATCTTTTTTTTCTTCCAAGACATCACTCAATATTAATTTTGGGTTTTCTATCTCACCTTTTCAATTTTATAAGTCACAACATATTATTTTACACATCTCCATTCATTCTAGGCTTGAATATATTCATCTTTTATTTTTAACTTGAAATTTACACTTATTTATAATTTAAGCATATTTTTATTTCCATGGATTTCTAATTCTTTTATAAGTTAATTTTTTTTGTTTATTTCAATCCAATCCTTATCCAACTTATTTTCCATTTATCCAGGTAAGAATCTAGTTCCATTCCAATAACTCAATTGAACTTTTATTCCGATTCAATTTTATTTTAACTCGGATTTATTTAACTCAATTCGATTTCAACTTAATTCGAATACAACCGGATATTATTTTCAGCCTATTCAATTTATTTCAATCCAATTAAAATTTATTCCCAAATCCAAGTTAATTTCATTTTTAATTTTTCACTTTAAATTTATATTTCCAACATTCAAAGCTTAGATTTCCTTTCTGATTTAAAAATCATCTCAATTTACAAGCTTACAACCTATCTCATCAGGATTTTTAAACACCCGACTTTTGGTTTCAAATTATTTTGAAATCTCCAACATCTCAAATCACACTTCTCAAAATTTTAAAACCAATCCTGGTTTTTTTCCCAACAAGTTTCCTTTGAAATTTCAAAAATAAACTAGTTCTTCTGAACAAATCAATTTGGCAGCAATCCGTCACTTATAAGCTCGAAAATGAATACTGATGATGCGGCCGTCATCATCAGAATTATTTCCCAATAATCCAAGTGATTTCAATGCTATATCACTTTCAAAATACATTTAAAACAAATTTCCTTTCCGAAATACCTCCAAAGCACTAATGCTATTATTTATCTTCAAAATACTTCCAAATCTCTAGGATTTAAATTTCCAAATCCTGTTTAAATCAATTTTAACTATAATTCGTTTGCACAGCTTATGCTCATACAAATTCTCATTTGATTATATTTCAATTTATAATTTACATTTATAATTCATATTTATAAATTTCATTTTATAATGAATTTATTCCCTTAACCTTTTGTTATGTTTTAAATTTCTAGTTAAATTTTTACTCAACAATGATAATAATTTAGTATTAATCTTCCTAACATCCAAGCAACAATATATTAGCTAAAATAGTTTACAAAAACTTTTCTTCATATCAAAATATATTTTTGGGTAAAATTATTTCATTCACCCACATTTAAAAACAATACCATGTCAAACTGTTCTATTCAAGTGTTTAGAAACCCTTTCGATACAGTTGTCTAGACTGTGCTGACGAAGGTTCATATACCACTCAATAAACCAATCAACACAATATTAAAACAATTTATATCCACTAACAAATACGCACTCATATCTATTAATACGCTCAAACTCATTCTAGAGTGCCACGGACTCTAATTTAAATGAGTAATTCCCACCAGAGCAAGGGTTATCACCAACCTAAGCTTTGATACCAAGTGTAATGACCCACAAATCCGTACCCCTTGAGTCAATACTATTCTACCGAAATCAACTCAAGTTGTATAGAAATACGAACCGTTTGGGTTAAAGAAGAAGAGGTAAAAGAGGAAAATAGAAATTAACAAATGAATCTAACGCAGCGGAATAAAATACAATAGATAATAAATAATCTTTACTCAAAATCAAATATATCTGTTTACATATTACATCATCAATCACAGCTCAACATCAATAACATACATCTGGATACACAGCTACTCTACACAGCGGAATATATATATGAAACAAGTACGAAAATACGTATCGTCATCCAGCTAGTCTCCTAAGCTCCACAGGATCTTATCCTGTACCCTATATTACTCGGTCTGGCCCGAGCATTACAGTTAAATAACACCCGAGTCACTCTGGAATACCAGCGTGAGAAAATCACACTCTATTGATTATTAAAGTTTCAAAAATCCTTTTGAAAACAAAAGCATCTCGTAAGACCACGCCACAAATAAACATGTCGGGTTTTTACCTTAGGATAGTTAAAACAATTTTTATAGAAATCCTCTGATATTAAAATAGGGTCTATATACAAATACTTATAAAATAGCCGAAATTGTTACATCTATTAAATTCCAACTACTAGCCACAGAGTGGGTAACACAAACAAAGCTCGTACAAGGCTCGTAGGGAGAATGGATTTCCAACTAATGACTAGGCACTGGGGTACCACCTGTCACAGTACGTGGCCTAGATCACAGTACCGAGGAGTACGCCCGCTCCCCTGCAACACAAGACTAGGACTACCCCTTACTGGATAATCGCGAGTGAGATCACCCCGCGGTTTGGATCAGTAACCGTCCACTAAGCCAAAATAAAAAGGGACATATAGACAGGGATGACCTCACCCTGCTTGGGTGCTACCCACCTAGCCTCGCTGCATAACCCCTGATTTTCAGTCATTCCCGGTTGATGAGGCTTGAGGCTAAGTGTTACCATTTTAGAACATATCCCTTAGAATGCCCATCGGCCACCTGACGATGTTCCAAACGTATTCATCCATACAAGTCCGTCCGGGGTTCGAACGGAACCGAAGGCACTACTCCTACTACATCCTTTTTGGAAATATCCTCAGGATTAGTAGCGACTAGCCCTTGCACTTCACTGCTCCATCTTCGAATCCAAAATCGTTTCCCAGGAAACGTACAAACCGGATCGAAGTGGTTTTCGAGAAATAAGTCTCGATCCCGGTCTCTTCGAAACAATCAACGCATTTGTCCAATATTGATAGTCGGTTATTTAACTATCAGTTAATATTCACAACATCCATCACACAATAAATAATTTCCCAAATTATTTGTTAACCTCAAAATATCTTCACAAGATATATTTCTATTTTCAACCCTTTGAAAACAGTTTCAAATCATCTTTCTTTTTCAGAATAAATTTTTCCCAAATATTTTCTATCTCCACTGTAATCACCAAGCACAAAACTAGATTTTTAAAATAAATTTAAAATACTTTACTTTGAAATATACTTTAAAACATTTATTTTAAAAAATGCTTCAATAATTTATTAAAAATACATACTATATGAATATTTGAAAATAAGGTTACTTTAAAAAATAAAAAACTAGGTTTTCACTTTTTTAAAAACAAGACACTAAATCACTCTTTAAATAATTACTGCTATAAAAGATTGAAGAAAATACTTACTTTAGAATTTAAATATTAGAAATAATAAATTTTCCAAAACTTGCTTTCAAAAACAAATTTAAAACTTTTAACTTATATTTAAAAATTTACTTTGAAAATGTACTTGGTTATTCAAGGAAAACTTCCACCTTCAATCAATTTAAATCAATTTTCCAAATTGATTCCCAATTTATTCCATTCGAAATAAATCTCTTTACTTACTCAGTTCATTTTAAAATTTATTAATTATGGACTTTATTATTAATGTTATATTTTTTCCGTTTGATTTAAATCTTTTAACTGAAATATATAAATTTCTACTTTTTCCTAATTTCTTCTTTATTCTTTTCAAAAATTGAAATCTTAAATTTAAATAAATGTTTTGTTCTTTTGAAATAATAATATTGATGTTTAAAATTCATTAATCTTCTGTTTATTCAAAATTACCCTTTCTATTCTCAAGGTTTATTTATTAGAAATTTTTAAGTCACTTATTTCTTTTTCCATTCATTCTCAAATTTATTCAAATTTTCTATATTTATTCTACTTACAAATTCACTTCTTTTATTTTCTTTCCAAAATCTAATTTATATATTTTAGGTAATTCATTATACTCAATTATATCCAATCGAACCATAACATTCAATATTCCAATAGAATTCATCATAGAATATCAAATAATCACAACAGAGGGTAATAAATAACTTAAATAAATGTTGAGGGATTCAGTTGGATCCCTCCAACCTATTTTTCCCTACATCCACAGACATTACCACAATATATAATGCCAATTCCATACTATAGCACATCAATTAATTCAACCATTCAAACAATTACTTAAATTTAATCGTTTAAATTTAAATTTAAATTCAGCTGAGTGAGATTAACTCACCTTTGATTTCGTTTTGTAATCCACTTCAATATTACCTTGGATTTCCATATGTTTGACCTTAAATAAACAATTTACAGTTTATTGTCGTTGAACCAATCAATTGCCACTAAATAAATTTAATTAACCAATAATTTAATTTACTAATAATTTAAATCTAAACAAATTTTCTTTTCATAAACTCCCTTAAATAAATCTTCATCATATGTAAATGAAATATGAATAGGTATATTTACTTTATTTTACGTTTTTAAGTTGTTTACAAAAATAATCAATACCCTTTTAAATAAAAATATATTCTTGTTTATATTTTTAAATGGAAACATATATATATATATACACACACACACACACACACACACTTATATTATTTATATTACCCTTTTCCTTCACTGAGTATATACATACTTATTTTATTAGATTACGAAACATGAAAACTGGGGTGTATATATTTTTGCCGCAGTAACAAATTTTTTATTTTTTAAATATTATATAAATTTGAAAAGAAGAATTACCTCACCTACCTCTAACACTCATGTGCGTGAGATTATAAACTTATGTGCTTGGATCGATATAAAATAGCGTATACAAGAAGCTTGACTAATTAAATTAAATTTCATTAGATTATTATCAATTAAATTTTCAGCGCGTTTATGTATAGTACACTCACACACTAGCTCCGATCAATATAAAATTTGAAATCCGATAATAATTCAATATTACGGACCCAATGGAACTGGTTTTGTCGAATTCCGAGACTGTGCCTCGGAAGGCTGTTTTTAAATTCAATTTAAACGATATATTTTTAAAACTGAACAAATCAGTGTTAAATTCAATTTTAAAACTTCTATTATCCTTAGTATTATCAATATAAAATTTATAAGCTTTCAAATTATTTTTAATAGGCTTAAAATTCTAGATTCAGCATTTTACCCAATTTCAAATTATTTAAATTCAATAAATGAATAATGATATTTGAATTCAAGTTAAAATTAACTTTTATATATTTAAAATTTATTAAATATTCCAATTTTAAATGCTCAAAAATTCCGGGTCATCCTAAATTGTAAATTTTTTGAGCTGAATTCAAAATGGTCAGGTTTTTACTCTAAAATACTTATTTATAAAATTTAATTGATAAAGAAAATGTTTGCCACTTGTTAATTCAAGCTATATTAAGCTTTCAAATGTCAATGCATGATTTTATTTTCTTACAAATGTTAAAAACAAGAATTTTATGTTTAAACCTTTGCTTTAAAAATCTCTTATTCATTTCTACTTATGTAATATGAATTTATGTTTATATTTATTATTTATACTTATGTTTTAGCAATTATGTAATATGTTTATATTTTTAAATCTTTATATTTTTAGAAATTATTCTAATTCAAGTGTAATTTAAATAAAAGAGTATTAATTCTTTATTTAAATCTTTTCTTATGTTTCATATAAACTTATGTATTTTGTTTTTATATGTTTATAAATAAACAAATTACATTTATTCATGTTAAATTTAAAAAGAAAGAATATTAAATCTTATAATCAAATTCTACTTCAAACTTAAGCTATTATACTTAAACTGATAATTATAAATAAATACTAGCGTTAAATATGTTCAATTTAAATTTAAATTAACTTTTAAAAATCATTATATTGAATTTAAACATAACTTCCAAATTACAACACACACACACACACACACACACACACACACACACATATATATTATGATTTGAAAACATATTTTTATTAAATACAAACCAAAGTTTTCCTATTCATAATGTCTATATATACATATATATAAACACATTATAGATAGAATACATTTTTATTATATTTTAAAGATAAACTCTACCAATTAAATATTATTAGCTCTTGAAAAGATTGATTTTTCCAAACTAAATATTATTATGAAAGAATATTATTAAGCTAATATTGCCAATTTAAAAGATTACAAAAGAAGATTACCAGATTATTATTGCCAAATTTAAATAAATTTAAATAAACATTATCAAATTGCTATTGCCAAAATTCTAGATCATCACAATTCCTCACGAACACATCATACTTGTTGAAGTATAAAACAACTTTACGTTAGTGTATAGATTTCGAATTATCGTTTACCGTAATATTGTTATAAAATTTGGTATGACTTAAAGTGATGTAATAATTTTTCTCCATGCACTTTCTAGGTTATCATCAACAGAAGTAGCTTGAAAGTAATCTACAAGAACTAAGTACAGTCGTGACGCCCTGGAATTTTTAGATATTTGAAATTGGAATATTTAATTGATTTTAAATATTTGAAAGTTAGTTTAACTTGAATTTCAAATATCACTATAAATTTTGCAATTAAATTATTGAATTTAATAATATCAAATTGGGTAAAATATTACATCTTCAGTTTTGAGCTTGTTAAAAGTAATTTGAAGGCTTGTAAAATTTATATAAATATTACCGAAGGTAATAGAACTTTTAAAATTGGATTTAAAAGTGGTTTGTTCAGTTTTAAAAATATATCGTTTAAATTGATATTTTAAAATAGCCTTTCGGGGCATAGTTTTGGAATTCGACGAAACCAGTTCCATTGAATTCGTAATATTGTATTATTATCGGGTTTCAATTTTCATAGTATTCGGAGTTTTCCTGTTTACGGAAGATAAACGCGCTGAAATCTATATCGAAAATCTAATATAATAACTGGGTTCAAAATGCCATCTTCGTCATACGATTGAATTAGGACTCATAGCATTTTCCATTGTGTTTGGAATAGGGGTTTAACATTATAAATGCCTTGCGACACGCCTCGATAAGAGTTTGAATTTTGAGCTACGAATTCTAGATGATTTAAATTTGAATTTAAATTGAAATATATAGATTCAGATTCAATAAGCAATTGGATACGTTTCCTCCTTTAAGAACACGTGTCTCCTACCTTTCCAAATCACGTACAATTGTCCCTTTCTTTGCTTTGTTTTCGTTTTTTTTGAGCCGAGCAATCTCAATTTTTATTTATAAAATTGATCCATCGTTTAAAATAAAATCATGGCCGAGCATTTTTATTTAATCTACTTTTCCTCTTTTGAAATCCTAATGGCCGGCGAATCTATTTTTTTCACCCTTCTTCAAATTCGATTTCCTCTCCACCCAGTTCGAAGCCACCCTCCTAAATATCCTTGTCCCCTTCCCCATTACGAATTCGAATCGAATTCGAACTCGAGTGTGAGCAAGTCGCGAGGTTTCTTTTTGTTAGGGCAAGAGCGAATGCTAGCTTCGTGATTAAGCTTGGAGAATGGGTTCGTCTCGAGCACGACTATGTCGCAAGGTCAGAAGGAAGGTGTACGCATGGTGCTCGGATGCTCGGCATCAATATGTGATTTGGGTTTTGGCCGCAAGTTCAAGAGGTCATTTCTGGAAGTCGTGAGGGAGGCAGTGTATTTGTGGAGGAAGATGGGTTCTACGACTTTGCATGTGTAGCCTGTCTCTTTGGGAAGGAAGGTTGGGTCAATCTGGTGAGTTATTATGTTGAATTGTTTTACGTTAATGGTTTAAACTAATTTTGATCATAGAATTTAAACTATTAGGGAATAGGAAAATAGCAGGAGGAAAATAAAACTTTTGAAATTAAGATCAGTTCTATTTTAATATGGGCATGTGAGTTTGAAAGGAAATTTTATAATACTGTAAAGTTTATATATATAAATCCGCTTTTTATGAGATATGTATAGATTATTTTTATATGTATATAGGTTAGTTTAGTATATGTAGATTAAAGAAAAAGTAAATATATATATACACATATTTTCACTTACGGGTCAAATTTTAAAACCGACGAAGATTTATTTGTTTAATTAAATCTAAATTCTTTTAATTACTAAGATTTTTTTTTAAAAGATGAAAATTAGTTTAAATTAAATTATTAAATGCTAATAGATTATTCGATTAGCTTATATATTAATAAAATCATAAGATGTTATACAAGGTCTAAAATCAGGAAGAAACAAGCTGGTCTGGATCGGATTGCAATATCAAAGGCATAGGTGAGTTAATCTCACTCATCTCGGTTTTATTTAAATTTAAATAGATAATTTAAAAATTTTGATTGTGTGATTGGATGATAAATTATTATCAGTTATATTGGATTAGGCCCTATGCGTCGCATAATAGCGGATGATATCATACTAATCCCATGTACTGCGATATTCCACCTCGAAGTGGAATTGGTATTATATATGTATTGGGAGTGATTGTTTCTCGCAGTATATAGCGGATGAGACCCTATGCGCCGCATAATAGCAGATGATATTATACTAATCTCATATACCATGATATTCCACCTCGAAGTGGAATTGGTATTTTATATTATGCTAACATCTGCGGATGCAGGGAAAAACAGGTTGGAGGGATCCAACTGGTTTCTTCAAAATGTTTGAATTTATTTTATATATTCAACAACATGATTATGCGATGACCTGTGATGAATGATAGTGATCATATTGAAAATTGGGAATTACGGAATACTCTGGCTTGGTTATATATATATATTGGAATTTAGAGAATTGACATATACATATGAAGTTGGATTTTTAAAGTAAATAAATGGTAATTTCAAATAAAATAATTTTAAGGAATTTGGATAATTAAATGGTTTGGAAGAATGAAAGTTGATTTTTAAAGTTTAAAAAAATAAATTGCGAGTAGGGGAAGTATATTTGAATAAAGAAGAATAAATAAATTTTTATGCTTAATGATATTATTTAGAGGAATAAAGAATTTATTTTTTTAAAATTTAAGGATTAAATTTTGAAAGGATAAAAAGAGATTTGTAAAATATGAAATTGGTATTTTCAGTTAAAAAGATTTTAAATCATAATTAAGAAATAAAATCTTAAGTTAATGGGGTTTGAAATAAATTGAGTAAGTAAAGGAATTTATTTCAAAATGAAGTAATTTGGGAATCAATTGGAAAAAAATTGATTTAAGTGTTTGAAATTGGAATTTAAAAGGAAGATGAGATGTGGGATTTATAAACTAGGTTTATAAAGAGAAATGGATATCAGTGGATACTTGGGAGTATAAATTCACGATGTGAATTTAGAAAAGAATGGGTTTTTAAAAAATGATTTATTTTTAAAAGGTGTGGAAATGGAAAGTGCATTTTCGTGGAAAGCCAAGTATATTTTAAAAGAGGCTTTTTATAAGTTAAAGGCTTTAAAGGTTTGTTTAAAGAAATGTTTTTAGAACATTTATTATTTTTAAATATTTTAATTTTTAATGTAAATGTTACAAAATTTATTTTAGTGACAATTATTCAAAAGGTAATTATTAATATTTATATTTTATAAAGTAATTTTATTTTAAAGATAGTTGGATAAAGTTTTAATTTCAAAACTGGTATAGAATTTCGTAAACTCTTATTTTAAATTTAGTTGGCTTATTTTTATTTTATTTTAAAAATTAGTTTTATACTTTATAAAGTAGTTTTATTTTAAATATTTTTAAAGAATATATTTTCAAAATAAAGTGTTTAAGTAGTTTTAAAGTTAAATGTTTTAAAGTATATTTTATAATAAGTGTTTTAAATTATTTTAAAATCTAAAGTATTTATACTTGGTGATTTCGATGGGTATAGAAAATATTTGGGGAATTTATTCCGTGAGAGAAAAATGGTTTGAAACTGTTTTCAAAAAGGGTTGAAAAGTGGAAGAATATCTTGCGAAGATATTTTGAGGTTAATAAATAATTTGGTATAAATGATTAAGGCTTGATGATTGTTTGAGAATGTTGTTTGATAGTTAATTAACCGACTATCAATATTGGCCAATGCGTTGATCGTTTCGAGGAGACCGGGATCGGGATTTGTTTCCTGAAAACCACTTCGATCCGGTTTGAACTTTTTCATGAAGAAGACAAGAGCTGGGAGTCGAAGATGGAGCAGTGAAGTGCAAGGGCTAATCGCTACTAATCTTGAGGGTGATTCCAAAATGGATGTAGTAGGAGTAGTGCCTTCGGTTCCGTTCGAACATGGAACGGACTTGTATGGATGAATGCTTTCAAAATACCGTCAGAAGGACGATGGGCATTCTAAGTGAAATGTTCGAAAAAGGTAACGCTTAGACTTGACCCTCATCAACCGAGAATAACTAAAAATCAGGGGTTATGCAGCAAGGCTAAGTGGATTGCGCCCATTAGGGTAAGGTCATCCCTGTCTAAATGTCCCTTTTTATTCGGCTTAGTGGGCGGTTGCTGATCACAACCGCAGGGTGATCTTACTCGGGATTATCCATTAAGGGGCAGTCCTGGTTTTGTGTTACAGGGGATCGGGAGGGATCCTCAGTACGTGATCTAGGCCACGTACTATGACAGGTGGTACTTCAGTGCCTAGTCATTAGTTGGAAATCCATTCTCCCTACGTGCCTTTACGATTTTTGTTTGTAGAACCCACTTTATGGCTAGTATGCTGGAATTTAATCATGTAACAATTTCAGCTATTTGAATCAGTATTTGAATATAGACCCTATTATAATATCGTAGGATTTTTATAAGAAATGTTTTAGCTATCGTAAGGTAAAAAGCCGACATGTTTATTTGTGGCGTGGTCTTACGAGATGCTTTTGATTTTCAAACAATTTTTGAAAAATTTAATAATCTAATTGAGTGTGATTTCTCACGCTGGTATTCCAGTCTGATTTGGGTGTTATTTAACTATAATGCTCAGGTCAGACCGGGTATTATAGAGTACAGACTCTGGATGGGCTGCTGTGGAGCTCAGGAGACGAGCTGGAAGGCAAGATGTATCCGACGTACTTGTTGTATATTCCGCTGAGTATTCAGATTTGGAAGGATGGGATATTATAACTGTCATGAGTGTGTTGTTGATTGTATTGAGCTCTAATGTTGTATTCTGATGATATATGTATAAAACAGATATATTTTTCTTTTGTGTAAAGATCGGTTACTATCTATTATATTTTATTCCGCTACGACGGCAAGATTCTGTGTTATTTATTTTCTCTTCTTCTATCTCCTTCTTCTTTTTACCTTAATGGTTCGGTTTTTTGGGCGTCGAAAAATCTGGCCATTACATTTGGTATTGGAGCTGAAGGTTAAGCGAGAAGCTTGGCTATGGTGGGAATTACTCATCAGAAATAGAGTCCGTAGTACTCTAGAAATGAGTTTGAGTTTATTAATAGATATGCGCGCGTATTTGTTAGTGAATATAAAATTGTTTTATCGGGTGAGTGTTTATAGATTTTGGTCTATATGTGGGACGCTACGTCATCAATAGGGGTTTCTAAACTCTTAAACAAGATAAACCGACACAGTATTGTTTTAAATAGTGTAAATGAAATAATTTTACCCAGATCATTTTTGTATATAAAAGAAATAATTTTCTGTAAATTATTATAGATATATATATGGTTGCTTGGTTGTTCAGGAATGATAATATTAAATTATTGTCGTTGTTAAGTGAAAGTTGAATAAAGGGTTAAAATTATAACCAAATATTAAGGAAATGAATTCATATAATAGAATAAAATTTGTAAATGTGAAATATAAATGTGATTTATAATTGAAGATGAAATAAAAATTCCAGAGTAATGTTTCAATATGAATTGGCAGGATTGGAATTTGGAAGTTTGGGAAAGGTTTAAATCCCTTTTGAATTTGAAAATGATTTTTATAGGTTTTGGAATAAATGATGATAGTATGTGAAGAATGTTTTTGAATTGGGTTTGAAATTTGGAGAGATTTGGAATTTAAAAATATTTGAAGGGGTAAAAGCATTTAAACTCTTTTCGGTCATTGGGAAATAAATTTGATGATGATTGCAGCATCATCGATGTTCATTTTTGAGTTTTCAAAAGAAGAATTGCTACCCGAATAATTTAATGTGGAGTTATTTGTAAAATTAGGTTGGTTTTAAAAATTCAAGGAACAATTAGATATGCAATTGAATTATGAATTTTAAAAATGATTTTTGAAATATTGAAGTTTTGGTTTGGTAAAACCGTTTGATTTTAAATACAAAGGAATATTGAATATTTTGAATTGGTGTTATTTGTAAAATTGAGTTAAATTTTGTAATGCAAAGGAATATTTGGGTTTGGATATAATTGATTTCAAAAATGATTATGAAATGTTGAGTAATTGATTTAAAAGACTCTGGAATCTTATTTAATATGTTTGTGGAATTTAAAAAATTTAAGAAAGTTTAAAATTTGAATGGAAATAGAATATAATTGAATCTAGTTAAATAAAAGTGAATTTGAAGAAAAGTGTAAGTAGACAAAATGGAACGACTATTAAAATAAAAATTTATTGAGTGGGAAATAAATCTGCGAAGAAACAAATGAATTTACATTTAAATGAAGTTGAAAATGAATGTTGAAATTCATTTGGAATTTGTAAGTAAATGGAAAATTAGTCAAGATTGGACTAAACAAAATATTGAATTGAAAATTAAATCTTGGAATCAATTTGAATTTTGTTAAGTGGAATTGAGAAATATATTTTAAGTGGACTAAAAGAGCAAAGTTCTAAGAATTTAAAATTTATTGGAAGAAAGTGGGAGAATAAATTTATTTTGTTTGTAAATAATAGAACTAGAATTAAAGTTGAATAATGGAAACAATGTAAATTGTGTCAAGAAAATTGAATTGTAAATTTGTTGGAAGGAAACAAAGGAAGTAAAAGTTTAGATATAAACTTTTTATTGAAATTGTGGATTAAGATTCAACTTGAAAGGGTCAAATAAAGGCAAGTGTGATTAGAGAATAAGTTAGAAAGATAAGCCAATTAAAGCAGGTTAATGGAAATAAAATTGTGGATAGACAAATGAATGTACGTTTGTAAGTAATACAAATGGAAACTGAATATTGCGAAATAATTTAAACTATGTAACGGAAGTTAGTCGAGTTTTGACTTATTAAAATTTAGGACTAAAATAAATTTTGTGAGTAAACAAATTGATTCAAGAGGGTAAGCAAATAAATTGGAATTGTATTTTAAGGTGATGTTTAATTTAAAATGTGTAAAATAAAGTGAAGTTACAAAATTAATTCAAAGTGATCTAAAATTATAAAAGTTTGGATATGATTGGGATTTAAAATAAATTAGTAAGTGGAACTAATTTAAATAATGATATGAACTAGTTGTAAATGGAAGATAGTTGATAAAATTCAATATTCAGAGTTTGAAGATGAATCGACTTTAAGTAGAATTGGAAATGAAAATCTGGATAAAAATCGAAAAAAAGGGATTGAGATTTGAAATTAATTTATAAATTGAAGCAAATTAAAACTATGTGGAATTGGATTCCAAATTGATTAAGTGTAGATAAAAAAAAGTGGTAAAGTTAAAGTAATAATATAAGAGCATATAAAATGCTTATTTCGAACTTAAGAAGTGAATGGTGAAATTCTTAAGAAAATTTGGTATTGGGAAAAATTATTCTAAGTGGGTAATTGAATGAAGATTAAAATTGGAAGTTATGAAATGGGAAAATTGAATAAAAGAGAATGGATATAAATATGTAAGATGTACGTATACTATTTTACTCGCATAATGATTTGATCCAGATTCGAGCATAGAATTTCGAGGTAGTTATACCGATCCGAGTTAGGATTTTTCACTCGATTTTCGGCGGCAAACTATGGATATGAATTCTTGATTGATTCTAGAAATTCTCTATCATAGATTGTGGCTATGCAAAGAGAATGACGGTTTCTGATCAAGAAACCAGATCTGAGTCCGCATTAGGAAGTCGGGTGGATGATACTAGTTCGAAAGTGGAATTGTGTGGTCGAGCGAGCGTTCGAATTGGGTACTGCGTACGGATGATATATGTGTATCGTATAGATGTAAATGACATAGATATGAAAACTTTTGTATGGAAATGTGTAAAGCGTTTGTTAATGTTGTAATTGAATATTATGGCCTAGCAGGATACTCAGGTGTTTAAAGAGCAAAAGGAAATTGGGACTTTTGATTTTTGAAGATAAATTGAAATTTGCTCGGCAAAGGTACGTATTTAAATTTCTGTGATGATTTTCTGGTCTAGCCACTTAGCGTTTTTGTTTTCTTTTGAGATTTGGGGCCCGTAGAGGCATTTTGAAGTTGTACCGATCTTGCCGCGCAAAAGAGACGTTGGAAATTTTTTTCGGGAATTCAGAGAGTTAGAAAAATTTTGAGAAAATTTTGACAATTTAAATTGGATTTTAAATTTAAATTTGAATGGTTGGTTAGGAAATATTGGTTGGAACTAATGGAAGAAGTTTAGGAAGTTAGTGTGGTTGATGATGTCTTTATTAAAAAGATTGTTTTGGGAAATCGTTGGAAAACTGTTTGGTTTTGGAATGTTGTTTGGAACTGTTGGTTCTAGGAAAATAGTAACGGGTTATGTACCAATCCTCTTAACTAGTAATTTTGGGGACGAAATTCTTTTAAGAGGGAAGGAATATGGCGCACCGAAATTTTTAGATATTTGAAATTGGAATATTTGATTGATTTTAAATATTTGAAAGTTAGTTTAACTTGAATTTCAAATATCACTATAAATTTGGCAATTAAATTATTGAATTTAATAATACGAAATTGGGTAAAATATTGCATCTTCAGTTTTGAGCTTGTTAAAAATAATTTGAAGGCTTGTAAAATTTATATAAATATTACCGAAGGTAATAGAACTTTTAAAATTGGATTTAAAAGTGGTTTATTCAGTTTTAAAAATATATCGTTTAAATTGATATTTTAAAATAGCCTTCCGAGGCACAGTCTCAGAATTCGACGAAACTAGTTCCTTTGGATCTGTAATATTGTATTATTATTATCGGATTTCAATTTTTGTAGCATTCAGAGTTATCGTGTGATCGTACGGTAGATAAACGCGTTGAAATCTATATCGAAAATCTAATATAATAACTGGGTTCAAAAAGCTATCTTCTCCATACGGTCGAATTAGGACTCGTAACCTTTTCCATTGTGTTTGGAATATGGGTTTAACATTATAAACGCCTAGCGACATGCCTCGATAAGAGTTTGAATTTTGAGCTATGAATTATAGGCGATTTAATTTTGAATTTAAATTAAAATATATAGATTTCACATTCAATAAGCAATTGGACAAGTTTCCCCCTTTAAGAACACGTGTCTCCTACCTTTCTAAATCATGTACAATTGTCCCCTTCTTCCTTTTGTTTTCGTTTTTTTTTTCAGCCGAGCAATCTCAATTTTTTTTATTATAAAATAGATCCATCGTTTAAAACAAAATCATGGCCGAGAATTTTTATTTAATCTACTTTTCCTCTTTTGAAATCCTAGTGGCCGGCGAATCTATTTTTTTCACCCTTCTTCAAATTCGATTTCCTCTCCACCTAGTTCGAAGCCACCTTCCCAAATTTCCTTGTCCCCTTCCCTATTATGAATTCGAATCGAACACAAACTCGAGTGTGAGCAAGTCGCAAGGTTTCTTTTCGTTAGGGCAAGAGCGAACACTAGCTTTGTGATTAAGGTTGGAGAATGGGTTTGACTCGCGCATGACTGTGTCGCGAGGTCAGAAGGAAGGTGTGCGCGCAGTGTCTGGATGCTCGGCATCGATATGTGATTTGGGTTTTGTCTGCGAGCTCGAGAGGTCATTTCTGGAAGTCGTGAGGGAGGCAGTGTATTCGTGGATGAAGATGGGTTCTACGACTTTGCATGTGCAGCCTGTCTCTTTGGGAAGGAAGGTAGGGTCGATGTGGTTATTTATTGTGTTGAATTGTTTTAAGTTAATGGTTTAAACTAATTTTGATTATAGAATTTAAATTTTTAGGGAATAGGAAAATAGAAGGAGGAAAATAAAACTTTTAAAATTAAGAGCAGTTCTGTTTTCTTATAGGCATGTGATTCTGAAAGTAAGTTTTATAATACTGTATATGTATATAAATCTGTTTTTTATGAGATATGTATATATTATTTTTACATTTATATAGGTTATTTTAGTATATGTAGGTTCAAGAAAAAGTGAATATATACACATACACACATATTTTCACTTACGGGTTAAATTTTAAAACTGATGAAGATTTAATTTTTAATTAAATATAAATTCTTTTATTACAAAGAAATTTTTTTTAAAAAAAGAAGAAAATTAGTTTAAATTAAATTATTAAATTCTAATATATTATTCGATTAGCTCGAATATTAATAAAATCATATGATGTTATACAAGGTCTAAAATCAGGAAGAAACAAGCTGGTTTGGATCAGATTGCAATATCGAAAGCAAAGTGAGTTAATCTCACTCATCTGGGTTTTAATTAAATCTAAATAGTTAAATTTAAATTTGTTGATTGTGTGCTTGGATGATAAATTATTATCAGTTATATTGGATTAGACCCTATGCGCCGCATAATAGCGGATGATATTGTACTAATCCCAAATACCGCGATATTCCACCTCGAAGTGGAATTGGTATTATATATGTATTTGGAGTGATTGTTTTCCAGCAGTATATATCGGATGAGACCCTATGCGCCGCATAATAGCGGATGATATTATACTAATCCCATATACTGCGATATTCCACCTCGAAGTGGAATTGGTACTTTATATTTTGCTAAAATCTGTGGATGTAGAGAAAAACAGGTTGGAGGGATCCAACTGGATTCCTCAAAAAGTTTGACTTGTTTTTATATATTCAGCGATATGATTGTGTGATGATCTGTGATGAATGATAGTGATCATATTGGAAATTGGGATTTATTGAATACTCTGGCTTGGTTATATATATATTGGAATTTAGAGAATTGACATATATATATATATATATATATATATATATATATGAAGTTGGATTTTTAAAGTAAATAAAAGGTAATTTTAAATAAAATAATTTTAAGGAATTTGGATAATTAAATGGTTTGGAAGAATAAAAGTTGATTTTTAAAGTTTAAAATAAATAAATTCCGAGTTGGGGAAGTATATTTGAATAAAGAAGAATAAATAAATTTTTAGACTTAATGATATTATTTAGAGGAATAAAGATTTTTTTTTTAAATATAAGGATTAAATTTTGAAAGGATAAATAAAAAATTTAGGAAATATGAAATTGGTATTTTCAGTTAAAAAGATTTTAAATCATAATTAAGAAATAAAATCTGAAGTTAATGGGATTTGAAATAAATTGAGTAAGTAAAAGAATTTATTTCAAAATAAAGTAATTTGGAAATCAATTGGAAAAAAAATTGATTTAAGTGTTTGAAATTGGAATTTAAAAGGAAGATGAGATTATGGGATTTATAAACTGGGTTTATAAAGTGAAACAGATATCAATGGATATGTGGGAGTATAAATTCATGATGTGAATTTAGAAAAGAATGAGTAATTTGTTTAAAAATAAATAATGTTTTATTTTTAAAAGGTGTGGAAATGGAAAGTGTATTTCCCTGGAAAGCCAAGTATATTTTAAAGAAGGCTTTTTATAAGTTAAAGGCTTTAAAGGTTTGTTTAAAGAAATGTTTTTAGAATATTTATTATTTTTAAATATTTTAATTTTTAAAGTAAATGTTCTCAAAATTTATTTTAGTAATAATCATTCAAAGGGTAATTATTAATATTTATATTTTATAAAGTAATTTTATTTTAAAGATAGTTGGTTAAAGTTTTAATTTAAAAACTAGTATAGAATTTGGTAAACTCTTATTTTAAATTTAGTTGGCTTAAATTTTATTTTATTTTAAAAATAAGTTTTATACTTTATAAAGTAGTTTTATTTTAAATATTTTTAAAGAATATATTTTCAAAATAAAGTGTTTAAGTAGTTTTAAATTTAAATGTTTTAAAGTATATTTTATAATAAGTGTTTTAAATTATTTTGAAATCTAAAGTATTTATACTTGGTGATTTCGGTGGAAATAGAAAATATTTGGGGACTTTATTCCGTGAGGGAAAACTGGTTTGAAACTATTTTCAAAAAGGGTTGAAAAGTGGAAGAATATCTTGCGAAGATATTTTTAGGTTAATAAATAATTTGGAAGAAATTATTATGGCTTGATGATTGTTTGTGAATGTTGTTTGATAGTTAAATAACCGACTATCAATATTGGCCAATGCGTTGATCGTTTCGAAGAGACCGGGATCGGGATTTATTTTCTGAGAACCACTTTGATCTGGTTTGAATGTTTTCGTGAGGATGACAAGAGCTAGGAGTCGAAGATGGAGCAGTGAAGTGCAAGGGCTAATCGCTACTAATCCTTAGGGAGATTCCAAAATGGATGTAGTAGGAGTAGTGCCTTCGGGTCTGTTTGAACCTGAAACGGACTTGTATGGATGAATGCTTTCAGAACATCGTCAGAAGGATGATGAGCATTCTAAGTGAAATGTTCTCAAAAGGTAACGCTTAGCCTCGAGCCTCATCAACTGGGAATGACTGAAAAATCAGGAGTTATGCAACAAGGCTAAGTGGGTCGCGCCCATTAGGGTAAGGTCATCCCTGTTTAGATGTCCCTTTTTATTCGGCTTAGTGGGCGGTTGCTGATCCCAACCGCCCGGTGATCTTACTCGAGATTATCCAGTAAGGGATAGTCCCACTCTTATGTTGCAAGGGATCGGGAGGAATCCTCGGTACAATAATCTAGGCCACGTACTGTGACAAGTGGTACCCCAGTGCCTAGTCATTAGTTGGAAATCCATTCTCCCTTCGTGCCTTTACGATTTTTGTTTGTAGAACCCACTTTGTGACTAGTTTGCTGGAATTTAATCATGTTACAATTTCATCTATTTGAATAAGTATTTGTATATAGACCCTGTTATAATATCAGAGGATTTTTATAAGAAATGTTTTAGCTATCGTAAGGTAAAAACCGGAAATGTTTATTTGTGGCGTGGTCTTACGAGATGCTTTTGATTTTCAAAGATTTTTGAAAATTTTAATAATCCAATTGAGTGTGATTTCTCACGCTGGTATTCCAGGCTGACTCGGGTGTTATTTAATTATAATGCTCGGGTCAGACCGAGTATTATAGAGTACAGACTCTCGATGGACTGCTGTGGAGCTCAGGAGACGAGCTGGATGGCGAGACGTATCCGACGTATTTGATGTATATAATATAATTATTGAACCACTCAAGATGAAATGATTTATAAAATATAATTATTTTTATCATGTTTGTAACTTGTCCAATACAGGGACAAATATGATAAATATTGTTTCAGATAAATATAGATGTCCGTTTTGTAATAAAATGAATATCTATATAATGATCATATAAAACACGTATCAGACGGGGGCGAAACTCTCTAATGGATTATAAAAATAAAGTATATTATACACTAATTTGTTTATATTAGCCTTAACACTAATTCATTATTTAAATTTCTTAACAATTAAAAAACAATAAAAAAATTTCTAAAACATATTTTAGCTAACATAATTTTCATTTTATTACAAGTAATAAAAAATTAAATTTGTACACCAATTTGTTTATATGTATTATCACATACACATAAACTATATTTATATATAATTAAGGTTACATACACTAATAAAGGGATTATTTAAAAAAAAATTTTGACCTTTTAGATAACACATACACTAGTTAACACTAAATTATGTTAAAATATTACACACATACACTAAACAACCTAAATTAGCCCTATTTATACATTAATTATCGAATTTAAATAGTAATAACCCTAATTAACATTTCCCAGTCAACCAATATACATAATTATAACTAATCAATAACCTATTATCAACAAATATACGCATAAATTAACATTAACTTTATCATAATTCTAATCAATTAGTTATGGCAAGAAACACTACTACCAAACAGGCTATTTGCATCGCCTCATTTGAATTGGTTTAAGTAAAAACTGATGCAAATAGAACTATTTGCATCAGTTTTGTCTTAATAACCGATGCAATTGTTACGTGGAAAGCAATAGGTAATAAAAAAATCAAATTTGCATCAGTTGTCACCAACAACTGATGCAAATACGTCGATGCAAATAGTTTCAGTTGCATCGGTTTTAAGGACAACCGATGCAACTACGTCCAAAATAATCATTTTGCATCAGCTCCCTTGCCTACGCGATGCAATTTCAAATTATTTAGGTTACTCGTTGCTCACTTTTACGTCCTGCCTTTCCAAAAAAAATTTCGCCGCTCCCGTTCTTTTCCCCCAAATAATTCGCCTGCTTAAAAAAAAAAAAACCCTAAAATCATCGTTTGCTGGATTGATTTCGAGTTTCGAGTTGTAAAAAAATGTATGCTTTCACAGTAAGCATACAACATCCCATACAACATCCCCTGCTTCGACAGGCAATTCTGCTGATTGGGTTTGCTTTGGGTTCGTGCTGGGATACTAGGGTCGAAGGCAATTGTTCGATTTTCTTTGGATTCGCGGTTGGTCGCGTGTTAGTGATGGATTGGAGATGGGTTGCGATGTTCGATCGCGATTGCAGGTCGATGAATGATTGATGTGGAACAGTGAAAATGTGGAGTAGTGGAGATGGGCAGTGGAACCACGTAGGTGATGAATGGAGGCGATGGCGACTTGGTTGATTGATTTTAGGTGTTCGAATTGAACGTTGCAGTGGTGCTCAATTAGGGATTTGGCGATAGCAATGGTGGTTCATGAGTTCAATTTTGGTGATGGGTGGGTTTTGAGATGTGTTCGAGTTGAGGGTGTTCTTGATGTTGGTCAGTGCAGAGAAGAGGGTGAGTTCGATGAGATGCATAGGGGAGGAACAAGGGGAGACTGGTGATTGACTGAAGTGTTTGTGTGGCTGTTTCTTGTGGAAGCTTGTTGATTTGGTTGATGAGGAGTTGGTGAAGATTGGAATTGGGATTGGTGAAGTAGCAGTTCAGGCAGTGGGTGTTTGGATTGAGGTGGAAGCTGAAGTAAAGGTTGAAGTAGAAGTGTAAAAGTGTGATGAAGTGGTTGTTGCAGTGAGTAGATAGAAACTTGCTGCAGTGTGGTTGTGTTTTGTAGTTCTTGGAGGAGGTTTGGTGGTGTGTTGAGGTTGGTCTGAAAGTGGTAGCAGTAGAATTCTACTTTTGCGATATGCAAACGGTTTATTTTCACATCAAGCAACTGTGAAAGAGGCAAGTAATTTTATTATATTGTTTATGCTAGTAATTGAATTTGCCTACAGTGAAATTAACCACGTACTATGTTTTTGATTGTTTCTAAAAAAAAACGGCTATATCGTAGAGAAGTACACTTTTGAACATTAAACATTAAACATTATTGTCAGTTTATCTGCTGCGTATGACTCCTACCATCATGGAGTTATAATAACTGATGCCATTTAAATATTTAGATAGGAAAATTTACCTATTTAGGATTATTTCTTTTTCTGTCTTCATGGTAAAAATGTTGCATTTTGTACTTTTTGCTGACACTATATGTGGATGTTCTAACAAATGTATCTTTATGTATAGTCAAGCAAATTGCAAGAGAATGGGTGGAAACTAATTAAGGCATACATAACTGAAATCAGTATAGTCAGTGATTTTCACAACTGTTTTAATTTCATTGCTGGTTATCAAATACACTTTGCAATAACTATTAGTACTATAATCCAAAGAGATAGTATTTTGCAATAAATTAATCATAATAAAAAATTGTGTTCGAAGCAAGAACATTGTCCCACGACGAAAACTAAAACTACGCAGTTGACTCATCTTTGGTTTTTGTACTGGAATCATTAATGTGCAGTGCAATATTAGCAAGAATCAAAAAGCAGTTAAATTTAAGATGGCTTGCAAGGAGAGGACATTCTTTCAGTTCATTGAAGTAAATTAAGATTGACACTTGCCACTTTGCCTACAAAAATTACAAGAGAAAAGTGCGGTTTAAGTCACACTTTGCTTGGTTTTTAACCTCCACATGATAATATATTTATTGTAACAGTAAATGAATCATTCCCCTTAAATTAATTTTCCTGTGACCGCCATCAAATTAAATAAAAATTAAAGTATTCTATTAAGTTATAATCAGTAAATAGTTGCATGCAATGTGTGATAAAATGAGTTTTATTAATGTTTCATGTGATATATTGGATGTTTGAGTTGTTTATCTTATTGGTTGCATGCAAAGTAGTGGTTGTGCTGACTGTTTTATTAATGTGATATATTGGATGTTTGAGTGCTATCAGTAGCAGTGACTGCTTTATCTTCTTTACTGTATCACTGATAGTTTATCTTATTTTTAGACTACGGTATTTCTTCCTTTTGGTCCATCCAAAATATTTTTTTGAATAAGCTCAAATGATTCATGTTCATTTGCTATTTGTACAAGCCTATTACTTTTAAATTTTCACACATTTCCTAAGAAAAAGCTACTGTGTTATGATTACCATCAAACGATAAATAGACCATGCATCAGCAAAATCTCAATTTGTATCCATGCAAGTGAGTATAACTCTTATTACCAAAATGTTAAAACATCAGACAGTATAAATTACATGACAGTATATTTTAAAACTTAAGTATAAAATGTTAATATATTTCAAAACTTAAGTACAAAATACATGACAGTATATTTATGAAACTTATTTCATTCTTATCTTTTTAACAATATTTCAAAAGTCTGTTAAAAAACTTGTAATGAACAATATTTTAGTTATTATCACCTCAGGTTAAAAAAATCAGTTTTTAACCAAACAGGAATGCTCACCCATAATACTCATGTCATATTCTCGTTTCAGTGACGGTGTCGTATTTTCGTTAGATAGGAACACTCTCAGGCCTCAGCATTGTAATTTCTTTGATGCCATGACAGGAAATATTGAACTTGCCATGACAGGAACACTCTCAGGTCTCTTTCTAGAATCATGCCGTGAGATTGCAACAAAATACCTTGGTATCAAGTATAATGAGATCATTGTGGACAACTGCTGCATGCAACTTGTTTCAAAGCCTGAGCAGTTTGATGTTATGGTATAAACTTTTTTCTACATAGTGATTTATGTTTTACTATTGTATTCTTTTTATTAACGTAGGTTCTCTTTTAATTGATTTGTATGAACTCTGCTACTCTCCTCAATTCACACCTAACTTGTATGGAAATCTAGTAGCAAATACTGCTGCAGGTATTGCTGGAGGTATTTCTTGATCTCATGCAACATAACTTGCAGATTTATCTAGTTCCCTTTTTTTCATCTGTTGAAGTGTAGAACTATCTTTGCTGCAATTGAATGAGCAATTTATTTCGCTGGCCCTATGGGAAATATTTTAGCTTTATAAATTCAAGGCAGAAAAAAAATCACATTTGTACTTTATACTGAAATTAGGGGAAATAAGTGAAAAAAATTCATGGATAATGTACATGAATGTGGTGAATTGGAGATATTAGAATAGAAAATCGTTAACCTGTACTTGCAATAAAATTTTTGAGTTCTATGCTATTTAAGATAGAAATAGGATCACCAGTCTTAATATAATTGACCTAAACCATAAAATTATATACCACGGAAGGTCAAATGGTAATTTCAGTTTATACTAAAACATCGTATCAATTTGGCAGTGATTACGAATTGTGACTAAAATCAATGTGAAAATGATGTTAAAATAATATTTGGTTGCATTCATTCTCCCTTTTGTTGAGTATGTGCACATAGTTCCGCTTACTTTTGTACTTTTATATCGTTACTTGAACATTACTTTCAATGGAGCTGTACTAAGATGGGTAGAGGGATGATAGTTCTAATTTTTTATTCTCATTTGTTAAACTACTTAAAAAAATCCATAGTTAATTGGCTTCCTCTTTAATTATTTACTAAAATAACCAATGTTAATTCACGTTTTGAGAAACGGCTGATTTGTGCATGTACACAAATAAAAAATGCAATTATTATTTACACGTAAAAACGCATATAGAAACAGTTACTAGCAAAAAACTGGATAAAAAAAGGAATTGTCATGTTTTTTCTCCTTTCATGTAAAGTAGGTTAAATCAAACAGTGCCTGGTTCAAAGTCTTTTGAAAGTCGCATCTTACCACCCGACAAATATCTTTGTTGATGTTTCATCTTAATTATCTGTCTGTATCAAAACAAAATAACCCATGATGGGTAGCGTATAGAAGAAAAAAGAAAGGAAAAAAAGAGAAGTAAATAAATAACTAGTAAAATAGTTAAAACAGTAATGGGTTGCTGAAGTTATAATTTATTATCTGATGGTGTTAAAAAGGGGATGTAATCTCCAGATTTTTAATTTTCTGCGTTCAAAGCATTTATTTGATGATATTGTAAACTTGTTTTTGACTATATCAATAACTCAACTTGAAATTTTGTCTAAACTTTCATACTTAGTGATTAAGATGTCATTTTTATTCATTTGACCTTGAATTTCTCTTGTAGTTTTAGATAAAGGTAGAAATATGTGACATTTTTATCCACTTGACCTTGAATTTCACTTGTGTGTTGGCAAAGATGGTACATACAGTGCATCAGCATGAAGTAGACTAAAGGAGGACAAATCTGTCACATCCTGTGATTGAATGGATTTACATTTGAAAGGTTCCTCATCTTGCCTTTGTTTTCTTACATTTGGATTTATATTATGAACTCTCTCTATTAATACGCTTTTTCTATTATGAATACTCTCCATTAATATACATTTATCAAGACTTGCTTGTAGTTTTTACTCGAACAGATTAAAGAAGCTACATGAAACCAAGGGAAAATTTCCCCACTTATTTCATTCCTTTGATGTTGTACGTGAAATGGAAAAATACAAAATTTTACTATTATTTACACTTCTAATTAATTTGGATTACGCATTTATCAAGACTTGTTTGCCTTCTAGTGTTTTGCTCATTTACCAAGATCTAACTGCTTATATAATACTTCAACAGTTGAAAATATGTCTGTTGAGATAACTAATAAACTAGTTGATGTTAGGACGTCACATGTGCTCATTAATCACATATTTTCAACAAACAAAAATGAAGCAGCATAAGTTCAAAATTGAACTTATGCTGTAGTGGGGCTACCCAGGGACGGATCTATTTACAGTTTGGGGTGGGCGACTGCCCACCCCCCAAAAAAAAACAACGAAAAAAAAGGAAAGAGAGAGAGAAACGAAAACACCGATCTATTTAATGTCCAAATTATTTTAATCGATATTTATCCACTCACTTGTTAAGTATTGCTTTATACTGTAGTTACTATCATGCCAAATGCAACAATACTGAATTTCCTGCCCCGAACATTACTGGTAACGATTTTCTTTCTGGGCTGATGGACATGGGTCTTCATTTTAATATCAAAATTATTAGTGAAACTATTAAAACCAACAAAAAATGCATGGACATGTTACTTCATTTTTATATCAAAATTATTTGTGAAACTATTTAAACCATTAATAAATGCATCCCAAAGCATATATGAATGTTTTACCCCAGGTTTCAGATTTCGGTTTCAGTCATTTAAATTTTTTCAAATTTCGATCTATTTTGATTGTTTCGGAAGTTTCGGTTTAGGTTTCGTATTTCTTTTATTAAAATTACATCAATACATGTTGTATACAAATTGTAAGGAAAGAAAGTATAAATTACATTTCTACCCATACATTTAAACAGCACAATTTTACATTCTCGTCCAAATATAAATGGTTCCTTCAGAAACAGTTATATCCAGCCCAAACATGTTCCCAATGTAGTTATAGCTTACTCATTTGACATTTCACACCAAATTCTATATTTTTCAACATGACCATTCATTTTCAAAGCCATCTCACTTGTTAAGAACTAATGGAATTTAAGTTGTTGTTAAGAATGTTATAAAGTATTTGTAAATTAATATTAAAAAATTAGTATTAAAATTTAAGTTTGTCAGCTTGGTCAGAAAACCTATTATTTTTAGCTTGGCAATGTTTAGAACACCCTCGATCTCCAATGGTGTCTTAAACATTTACACTCATTATAACCTAGAGCTTAGTGTTGTATTCTATTGTTAAATGTTTTAATCACTTAACTATCTTTTAGTAAGTACCAATTTTGTATGTTAAATTGCAGAGTGCGGAGACGGGATTGGAAAGGGGATTCAAGTGGAAGTTCAAGCACACTGGTCATTGTGTTGCAGGCAGGGAAGGATCTATTTAGCACATGGGGTGGGCGGTGGGCAGGGTAAGAAAGGAAGAGAAATAAAGAGGCAGTGGCAGTAGCATTGTATTTGTAGCAATGAAGTTCTTGACCGATAAATTGTTCAAATTATGTAGTAAATTGTAGCATGGTAGGCTATTTTGTTGATACTAGCAGCAATTATTTGTATCACAGTATGCTATTTTGTTGATACTAGCAGCAAGTATTTGTAGCACAGTAGGCTATTTTATTGATACTGGCTGTAAATTGTGCGACCATTTACTGACAGTAAATTTTAGTGAATCAAATAATGAAGATACTGGCAGTAAATTTTGGTGAATGAATTTTACTATTTGTTGAAGCATCAAATTGATGTTGAGACTGTAGATCAATTTGATTTTCGTGAAGTTCGTAGAGCACGACTTAAGTAGGATAAGTACTAATTTATGTTTTTTTGTTTAAGGATTTGTATTAAAATTCTCTATGTTAATGGAATCAATCGAACTTAATTATTTTGATTATCATGAATGCAATGGAATTAATTATATTAAAACAGTTTAGTTTTATTATTATTTAATTTTCTTATATAATTCGCCCACCGCAAAATAAATTCCTGGTTACGTCCCTGGGGCTACCTGTATGTGTATATGTATGTCTTTCCTGCTGAGGTGCATGTGTTTTATGCGTGTTCTACCTGCATGTGTGGTTTGGTTGGTTTTTACTATATACTCAAGTGGATGGCAGCAAAAACATAATCCTATATTTTGATTTCACTTTTTGTGCTTTATTTTTCACTTATTTCCATTTTATTTCCGTTTTTTTAGCAATACATTCATCTTCATACGATAAAAGCTATTTAGATTGTTAATAGTTACATTCAAGAAGAACTGAAGCCATTTAACTAATAATATATGTTAATGTGGTACACTCTGATTTATATCTTCCAAAAGATATTTTCTTTTTTAGTAATCTGTAAAAGCTTCAACCATGTAATTTTAAGTCTGTATTTCTTTTGTCCAGTTAATTCCCTTCTCTATGTAAAAGTGTAGTTCAACTGAAGCCACTTAACTATTTTTTGTTTATTAGTCATTTTTCTTCTATATGCACTTCAGATAAATTGTGTGGTTAAGGCATAAATACCTACTGATCTTCTTATTCAGAATTAACGTCAGTACATAAAAGGATATGAAATTATTTACTGTATTCTATAAGAGTTTCTTTAGCTACGTGTTTTAATTAATACTGCTCTGTTTCTTTCTCATTCAGTGTTCAAACAACTTTTAAACTTAGACCCTATTTAACGTTGATGATATAAATAAGAATTCAAAGCTAATTGATTTCTTTGATTTTCTTCAATTTCAATACACACAACGTTTAGACCAATGTAAGCTGAGTACAAAATTTACAAAATATATCCATTGAAGGCACTTTTAGACCATTGTAATTTGAGTTAGTTTAATGACAAAGTTATGAATGTAAAGCAGCATAATTGCAAAGCTATAATAAAATCTAAATCCAAATCCATAATAGAAGCTATAGCTTGATGAGGTATAGTACGTGATCTATTCTTGCTCCCCAACCCCAATGTTTATTAATACGATCCATAGTTTGACCCAGGTGATGCAACTTTGATAGTACGGGTGCATTCACACAAATTTCCGATGACGTCACAGTCACATCAAACAATAAAGCCTTTTCATGTTTGTTTTTATGTAAATATATAAATATAACAGTATTGCACGAAAAATTAAAGCATTAGTGTTTTTAAATTTATCAAAAAATTAAAGCATTAGTGTTTTTAAAGCATTAGTATTGACCCAGGTGATAACTACAACAACTATGATCAACTTACAATGTACGACTTCTGTATTACCAGCTTTTTGAATTTATCAAAAAATTAAAGCATCAAAGGCTGAGGTGCATGTGTTTTTAAGACACGCTGAGATTGTATGTCCATGGTTGGTTAGCTGAACTACGTTCATGATAAAATGACAGTAGTGTTTGGTTATATGTATATGTGGATTTTTGACAAAATTTTGATGATTAGTTTACGGCTCCAGGTCACTTTTCATTGGAAATAGAAATAAATATAAAAAGTCAAATGGCATGTCTTTGTGTTTTAAGATTTTATTAACTGTGCAAACTTCGTATCCACAGCATTGGAAGTTTAAAACAAAACTCAAGGGTGGAGAACATCAAGATTTTCAATAGTACAGTTTCTGGAACTTTAACTGGTTCAAGGATCAAGACATGGCAGGTATACAACTATGTAGGAGTTAATCTTTTAAGGCAAGACTACACATTTCAATGAAAGAAACACACATACACACACTAAGTATTCTAATTTATTCAATTATATATGCATGCAGGGAGGATCTGGTTATGCAAGGAACATACTGTTCCAGGACATTATATTTTCTGCAGTTGAAAATCCAATTGAAGTCGGTCAGTTCTACTGTCCACGTGAAGGTTGTGCGAATGAGGTAGCTCCTGTACTAATTCATATTAATTTGTTTACACTTCACTTTCTTTCTTGTGTTTTTAAAACAAACATAAGTAACACTTGAATTTTGTTGTTCGTATGTTGAAAGACATCAGCAGTGGCTCTAAGCCAGGTAACGTTACGAAATCTGAGGGGGACGTCAACCCAACCAGTTGCCATTACTTTGGATTGCAGCCAAAACAAGCCTTGCACTGGAATTGTGATGGTAGTGGTATAAAATGGTTATGATAGTGGAGATGTTGTTGGTTGATTGTGATTATGATGGTAGAAGAAGTTGGTGGTTGTGAAATGGGAGCGGCAGTGTGAAGAAGTGCTGCTTGTAGAGGTGTAGATTTTGTTGTATGTGGGCAGGGACAGATTGAGTTTGGTAGAGGAGTAAAGCAGCTATTTGAAATAGGTGATGAAGGGGTGGCAGTTGTAATTTGTAGTCAGTTGTGGATGGAATTTACAATTATGTTCATTGGTGGTACTGGTGATGTGGTTGGCAGTGAAGAGTTGATGATTGGAAGTAGTGAATTTGCAGTGGAGTATGTAGTAGGTAGATGATAGTTCAGTTAATGGTTGAAGTATGCACTGTTGAAGATGCAGTGGTAGGGTAGAGGCAGTTATGAAGTGATGAGATGTCAATGATACGCCGGGGTTGATGCACATAAGTGAAATGGTTGGTGATTGGTAGGAGGATGTGCAAGGAGCAGGTGATCAGAGAAATGTATTGTGCGAAGTATTGTATTATGAAGCAGTTGTAGTGGTTGAGTATGATATATGTTTGTTGTTGTTGAAGTGAGGCAGTGGGGTTTGTATGAAGGAACAGTGTGGTGTGCAGTTTTGGTGGATGGTGGCTGAGGCAGGAAGATGTGTTTGCACAGAGAATGATGTGTGTAGTTTCAGGTGGTGGAAGAGGGGTGACATGTTGGAAAATGTTGATGAATGTATATCTGCAGTATGCACAAAGATGGATATATAGCAGACAGAGATGTAAGTTGCCGGTGTGTGTAGGCAGATGGATGGGGGTGGTGACTGTTATGGTGCACTGTAATTGATATATGAGCAGAAGTTGTTAGTCAGTTTGATGTATCCACACTTATTTTGTATAAATTATTAACACTGTAATTGATATATGCTTATTTTGGTATTATGTTATTCAGTTTGTATTTGCCATCAAATTTAATTTTGAATGATTGTAATATTGCATGCAATAATTGTTTGTTATAATCAATAATATATATATATATATATATGGCTTTTTTGCATCAGGTATAAATAGCTGATGCAATAGAGGGATTAGTTTGCATCGGTTGTTATAAAAAACCGATGCAACATGGGGGCTGTGTCCAAGCAACCGACCATGATATTTTGCATCAGTTGTTAGTAACAACCGATGCAAAAAGGACCTTTTTGCATCGGTTTCAGAACTGATGCAAAAGTGTTAAGCCTGTTGCATCGGTTGCATATGCATCGGTTGTTGAACTGTGCCTTTGGTCTGCATATTGACTGTTGCAGTCCAACTTATTGTTGGTCTTACTCATAATTTGTAGCCAGTTGGTCTTCAGTTTCATCTTCAATTGTAGCTTGTTATATGGAACTTGTAGTTTGGTCGAGCTGTGGTCTTGTATCACTGCAAAACTGTAGCTTGGTCATTGCTTCAAATATTGTTGCTGCACATGTCTTCATTGGTCATTGTAGTGTTGAGTTGCTGTGTTGCATTTGTATTCATATGCATGCATATAGCCATACTGTTGCATGTTAGTGTGCTTCATCACTTGATTCATTCCACATTGAACTAGTTTTTGATGTTGGTCTATTCTTTACATATGTGCACTTGCACACTTTCATTGTTGAGTTGAGTTTGATTTGCACTGCACTGCGTCTTGTTCACCATGTTGCATATTGGATGTTTGCAGCTGGTATTTGAATTTGAGTTGTGGCTTTTGTACTTGCATTTTGATGCAGTCTTCATGCTACTGATTTTATTGAGCTCGACATTGTTGTTCACTTATGTTGCAACTGCACTGTTGCCTTGTTGATTCCACTGTTTCATGATGGCTTCGGCCTTTGCAGTTTGTGCCGCATTCAATTTGTTGCATTTTGTAGTTGCTGTCATGTTCTTGCATCGACTTGTTGCAGTCCATGTTGCTGTGACATTGTGTGATGTTGTACATGCATGTGGTCTTTGTTGTTGGCATTTCTTCCTGTACTTGTGCTCGCTGCCTTGACCTGCTGTGTTATTTCTGTTCGGGCTTGTTATTGTATCTTTGTGGTCTTTGTGATTACACTCGCACACGTGTTGGCGAGGCAGTGCACATGTGTGTAAACATACGTGTGTACTGCAGCCACACACGTTTGTCAGAACTTAAAAAAATTGAAATCGTTAATGTGAAAATCCGTAATAGATTTTAAATTGATTTATCTGTTTTACCATATCTGTAACCATATTATTCAGTTCATTTCAAATTTATTTACTTGAATAAAGATTAATCCTGACTCGAGTGTTTTTGTGTTTTGCATAAACGCTCGGGTCAGACCGAGTATTTTTGCAGCTTAAAGATTTGCTCGCAGCGAAGTTAGAGAGAGGGGGATTTCAGCACCACTAAAGTTTTAGCTAAATTTTTTTTTTCTCTTGTACTTAAATTTATAAATTGTTTCCGCTGTATAGATTTAAATGTAATTCAAATGTAATCTATTGTATAACTCTGATATTTGTATATAAAAGAAAAGTTTGTTTATAAAATATATTGTTGTTCTGTGATTCTGTGGCTGATTCTGTTTAAATGTTATAAACTAAATAACAATCCGTCATCTTGAACGTTTCTAGTTGGTTTAATTACCGACTAGAGGCGGTCAAGGCGGCGGGTCGTTACAAAGTGGCCACTCTGTAACGACTTGATTCCATTAGATTTATATCTCCATATTAACTATTTTAGACATTAGTTTAAACTTGGAATATAAGCTTTCACATCAAAACTGGTTTTATTCATACAGTTAAGTTGACAAATAGATTTCCTTCCCAAAATGCTACTTTACTAGAATACTTCTTTTCCATACAAAACCATCCATAGCTTAATACTTTTATACTACATACATAGAAGATTTTGGATTACAAAAGATAGTATTACAAAATACATTGATTCCTTCAAATACATTAATTGGTTTAAGATTCAGAATTATTAAGGCTATCGATTTCCGGTCTGGTAGTCCGCATCCATGCTAAACTTCCCTCTTCGGTTTGCACTATTTCGGGTTGAATTGAAGGAGTATTAACACATTCAAAGTCAACATGTCCCCAATTCTTACAGTTTCCGCAAAGATATGAGATGTCCCCATCCTTATCTATCATCCTTACACTTTTTGCTGTAGCTGATCGGGCTATAGCTTGCTTTCCATGCTGCCTTTCAGTACAGCATCTAGCTATATGTCCAGTCTGGTGACAATGATAGCAGATTGTCGATCTATCGACTGGTAAACCGAGTGCACTCTTCTTCTTTTTCACTTCAGGGAAATGCAAAAGGGGGGTAAACAACCGATGCAAATGGCCTGTTTTGTAGTAGTGAAAATACTTGATTTTTGATGAATCGAAAGCATAAGTTGTTGGGGATTTCAATTTGACGAAGAAATCGGTGGATTGCAGTGGCTCAAGACGGGTAGAGATAAATTTGAGAGGATATAGGGTTTATGGTTTTTAGATTTTGCATAAGGATTATGAAATGAGGAAAAAATAGGCTCTGGAAGCTGTTGCATGCGCGACTTACGAACGATTTCGACCGATCGTCGACGGGTACATTCCGATGATTTTTGATTGCTAGTTAAAATAATAATTTAACTTTTCTCTTATTTATAATTTAGTTTATTATCAAAATATCAAAATTAAATTTTCTATATTTTTTTAAAAAGTTCACAATAATGCAGTTTTGTTTCTAACTATTAAAAAGGTTATCTTTATTCATTATACAATTATATTTTCATGATTTGATTATTAATTGTGCATTTTAAATGTATTTAATATAATAAATTCATAGAAAATAAGATAACTAGTATAAAAAATTTTATTGAATCTTATGTCCATCCAATGTATTTTGGGCATATGGTCGAAATATGAAAGGAAAACAAAACGATTTAAGAGTATCAAACTTGATTTTTCAAATTTATAGCCTTCAGTCGACATTCAGACTTAAACCTTTCATTTGAAGGTCAAACGACCTTCAAACGAGATGAAATTCAAATCAAATATACTATATTATGTATTTATCTAATCTGTGCAGTTGGATTTAAGAATAAAAATACATAAAAAAATTAAAATTCAAACATGTCATTTTCATAGAAGTTGTCCTAATAATACATATCAAGTGTTATACAACTCTTTGAAAAATGATATATTTTGAGTCCGACTTTTCCTTTCGTTTTTTCTCGATTCTTGCTTTATGGATTTGATAAATACATTATAAAGTATATGCGACCTAAATTTCATCTCCTTTGTCCATTAAACGAAAGGTTATTAGTCTGAATGTAGACAAACGACTATAAATTTGAGAATCAAGATCAACATCCCAAATTTATTTACCTTTTTATCATATTTGAGGCATATGTCAAAATACTTTGGATTCGTATAAGATTCAAAAAAATTATTTTCCCACTGAATATTTTCTTTTATGTGAATTTATAATATGAGATACATTTAAAAATTCGTAGTTACTTATACAGTGGTTAAAAAATATATTTAAATTCATAAAACAATTTCGCATCATAAATTTCACCGAACTTTTATAATGGATGGATTGAAAATTGCATAGATTGATTGTTTGAGTTTGATTTTCAATAAAATTACATATCAAATTACGACAATAAAAAATTATCGAAAACACTAATTTTGTAATCACAAACCTTTATAAAATTGCAGAATTGAATAGAAACATCTTCTTTAATTTTTATGAATTAAATTTGTATTTTTAAACAAATTTCAAATTTCTATAAGTAATAAGTTAAAATAATATAATAAACTAAATTAATTAAGATAACTAGTCATCGGAAGCTAAATGATGAAGCCATTGGCGGCCGTCAAAAGCATCCATTGGAAATTTCTCGGAAACCACTTCGATTCGGTTTGAATGTTTTCATGAGGAAGACAAGAATTGGAAGCCGAAGCTGGAGTAGTGAAGTGAAAGGGCTAACCGCTACTAATCCTGAGGGTGATTCCGAAATGGATGTAGTAGAAGTAGTGCCTTCGGTTTCGTTCGAACCCGAAACGGACTTGTATGGATGAATGCTATTAGACCATCGTCAGGGGGACGGTGAGCATTCTAAGTGAATGTGTGCTAAAGAGGTAACACATAGCTTTAGCCTCATCAACTAAAATAGGGGAGGTGCAAACAAGGCTAAGTGGCTAGCAACCAATTAGGGTAAGGTCATCCCTGTCTAGAGGTCCCTTTATTTTGGCTGTATGGGCGGTTGTTAATCCCAACCATGGGGCGATCTTATTCGCACTATCCAGTAAGGGGTAGCTCCGGTTTTGTAATGTGGGGGATCAGGGTGGATCCTTGGTACGGTGATTCAGACCACGTACTATGACGGACGGTACCCTAGTAGCCCTGCCATTGTATGGAATCCAATCTCCAATAAACGCCTATACGGTTTTGATTGTGCCCAACTATGATGAAACATGAGATGCAAGAATTTCAGCTAGATTCTATTTTACTTCCTATAGACGCTATTATAATGACAGATGGATTTGATAATAATGTTTTGGTCATCGTAAGCTAAAAATCCGGTATGTTTATTTGTCGCGTGGTATTACGAGATACCTTTGATTTCAAAAAGGATTTTTGAAAACTTTAATAATCCAATTGAGTGTGTTTTCTAGGTATTCCAGATTGTCTCGGGTGTTATTTTGCTATAATGCTCGGGTCCGACCGAGTATTATAGGATACAGGAAAGGATGCTACGGAGCTCAAGAGACGAGCTGGATGGCAAGACGTATCACACGTATTTGATGAATATTCCACTATGTACGATTAACTGCATAGTCAGTTTTGTGAGGACATGTTATGATAACTGTCCAATTTTGTGCTATGAATTCGGTTGAACTCTAATGATGTAATATATAAACATATATAGTTCTTTTTGTTTAAAGATTAGTCATTTATCTATTATATGTTGTTCCACTATGACTGTCAGATTCTGATATTGTTTCTATTTCTTCTTCTGCCTCCTTCTTCTTTAACCCTAACTGTTCGGTTTTCCGGCATTCGATGGTTCGGCATTTGATATAGTGGAAATATTGATTTCGATTTTCAGATGTCGAAAAATCGGGTCGTTACAGTTTCACTATTATAAATTTAATCTCTAAATCTGGGAGCACTAAAAAGCATCTTTATTCAGTGAAATAATAGGGCCTTTAGACTGCCTATTACAAAATAGAAAGGATAAAAAACAACATCCACATCTTACATAACCTACCAACATGGTTAACAAGAGTTGGAATAATTCAAAGCTTATCACCCTAGAAACCAGGGTGCTTAGTTGTAAAGAAATAACAAGTGCAATAAATTAACTACACCATCTTTGAGCAAATCTTGCAGAAAATGAAACCGAACTTCAATATGTTTTCTCCTACCATGCATGATTGGGTTCTTTGAGAGTTTAGTTGCAGAATTATTGTCATAAAAGATTGTAATACATTTGTTTTGTTTAAGACCAAGCATCTCCATGATTCTTTTCATACACATGCACTAATAAATACAAGAGGCAGCAGTAACAAATTCTGCTTTGGCTATGGAGAGGGTAACCACTGGTTGTTTCTTAGATGACCATGCCACAACTCTTGAACAACTCTTAAAGACATAGCCTGACGTGCATTTTATGGTCGTCGTAGTCTCCTACATTGTCACTATCTGAATATGCTATCACGCATTCATCTGCTCCCTTTTTGTACATGATTCCCATTTCGGTTGTTCCTCTCACATAATGTGACACCCTGTTGTTAGCTTGTTGCTGCATCTCTGTTAGTGTCTCCATGAATCTGCTGACCAAGCTTACCACAAACATGATATCCAGACTAGTGGCGGTCAAGTACAAAAGACTGCCCACCATCTGCGTGTAAATGGTTGCATCAATTCTGTCTCCCCTTCATCTTTTACAACTTGTAGCCAAGTATAATGGGGTTTTTAATGGGATTACAATGCTCTAACCCGAATATCTCCAGCACTTCAATGGCATATTTCCTCTGGCTTATAAAAATCCCAACTGAACTTTGCACTACTTCAACTCCGAGAAAGTATTTCATCTTCCCCAGCTTAGACATGTCAATTCTCGCTTCATTGAACACTTCAAACATCTTCGTATCATTTCCTGTAAAAATGAGATTGTCCATGTATAAGCCGACAATGAGAATTTTTCCATCTTCATCGTATTTAATAAATAATGCATGCTCACATAAGCACCTCTTAAATCCCTTCTTATTGAAGTAGGCTTCATTCTGCTAAACTAGGCTCGTGATGCCTGTTTGAGCCATTATAGGGCATTCTTTGTTATTCGTAACATCATAAAGTTTTACGAAATTGTTATTTTAGTAACATCAAAAAAGCGTTACTAAACTGTTGCAAATATATGCAATACTGATAAACAGATTAGCGTTAAATTTTGTCCCAGTCTAGTGAAACTTTTTCCTTGAAACAGAATTGTTCCCTCAATGGCGCTGAAGGGTCGACGAACAACTGTTTCCCAAGATGAAATAGACCGATCTCTGTAGTGCTGCGCTGGCAATTGCAGAGCAACGACGAACTCACAAAAAAGGATTTTAAGAACATAGTTTGGAGGGGAAAGAAATGTAGAAAATTATTCTGTTTTTATTTCTGATTTCCGTTCCGCTTATATACAGGCACGGGGAGGTGCCTATTCGAGGAGGAGGTGTCTGTTTGAACGGTCGCGATTGTTGGAAACGTTGCAACCCTTTACCAGGTGGTGCGACTGTTTGAATTTGAATAGAGAGAAATAAAAAAGAACCGTTCGATCTGAAAAGCCAAACCAACCGCAAAGTCCCTCTAATACGCCTCGAACACCCATTTGCCCACGCCTTGGCTGCGGGAGCACGTGCGAGGTGGTGCGTTACACCACCCATCATGGCTTGTGTCTCTCTTTGTCCGTATGAATTGTCATAATGTCCACATCTTAGCATATAAACACAAATATTTTATTATATTCTAAGATTTGGGACTATTCAACTTCCAAGGCAATTAATGCCTTCACATTCCCCAATATAACTCATTCAATTCTAACAATCCCCCATGTGAATGAGCATTTTTTCAATTTGTTCTTAAAATTATGCGAAACATTTATCGTATCGGTTAAAGTAGCACGTAGGCCTTAAACTTCCCTAGTGTTTATCCTTTTGACTTACTGCGAATCAGTAGACTAGGTTGTCTTTGAAATGTAAGCCTTTTTATGTAAATCCAAAATAGACAACACATAATAAGTGTTTCTTATCTTCCTTGGTTCTCTGTTTGTGTTTGTTTTTCCATGAATACCAGCTTGGCCTCATGAGTGATTATAATGCTCCTTGAAGTGGCGTCATCGCACTCGTGTAAGTGATTTTGTAAAGGGTATTCGTAATTCCCTACTTGGTCCTTTAGTATTACCAAGTACAAACATCATTAAGAGTATCAAAACTTATCCTATTCTCCAGCGAGTAATGCACTGACTTATCATATGAATGATTTAAGTGTATACCAGTGCCATTAAGTTTATCTTAAACTTTGTTGTCGATTTAAACCTAGATCTTGGGATCTCCAATCAACTAGGTGGGGTTTCCATTTTAGAAAACTTTTAGTTTACAGGCCTTAACCTCATTCCCAAAGATAAGGTTTGAACTTTCTCTCTTGGCAATCCTTTTGTTAGTGCATCCGCTATATTATCTTTTGACCTTATATAGCCTATAGTGATAACTCCATTAGAGGGAAGTTGTCTTATGGTTTTATGTCTATGATGAATATTCCTAGATTTACCATTGTATAGTGTACTATTAGCTCTTCCAATAGCTGATTGATTATCACAATGTATGCATATTGGAGGCACGGTTTTGCTTCAATTTGGAATGTCTTCCCAAAAAATTCGAAGCCAGTCTACTACTTCTGCGGCTTTATCTAGTGCAATAAATTCTTATTCCATCGTTGATCTTTCTATGCAAATCTGTTTGGATGATTTCCATGAAATCACTCCATTTCCTAATGTGAACACATATCCACTTGTGGATTTTGTATTGTTTGAACCATTTATCCAATTTGCATCACTGTTTCCTTCCATTTCTGAAGGATATTTAGTAAAGTATAATCATAGTTCTGTGTATACTTCAGATATCCTAGAACTATAATTATCGCTTTCCAATGATTTCTACCAAGATTGCAGGTATACCTACTCAGCTTACTTACAGCATATGCGATATCTGGCCTAGTGCAATTCATGACATACATGATACTTTCTAGTATACGAGAGTATTCAAGCTGATAGATACCATCACCAATGTTCTTTACCCAATTTTGGTTCATCTCTACTGGTGATTTTGCAATAGTTATGTTATGTTGTTTGAACCTTTCAAGTATTTTGGTAATGTAATGTGATTGAGATAATGCATATCCTTGCGAGGTCTTCAAAATTTTAACACCCAAAATTACATCAGCTATTCCTAGGTATTTCATGTTGAATCTAGAGGATAAATTATCCTTTGTTGACTTTATTATATCCTTATTATTATCTAGGATCAATAAATCATCAACATACAGACAAACAATGACATATCCATTATCTACATGTTTTATATAATTTTTTTTATCTGATTCATTTATATTGAATCCATTTGATATCATAGTTTTATCAAATTTCTCATGTCATTGTTTTAGAGCTTGTTTAAGGCCATAAAGTGATTTTACTAACTTGCACACCCTATTCTCATTTCATGGGCTCAAAAACCCTTCAGGTTGCTCCAAGTGTATTTCTTCTTCTAGTTCACTATTCAAAAATCTAGGTTTTATATCCATTTGATGTATTTCCAAATCAATTATGGATGTGATTGCAGTAAGCATCCTTATTGATGTTATTCTAGTTACTGGTGGGTATATGTCAAAATAATCCAGGTGTTCCTTTTCTTTGAATCTTGGACTACAAGACGAGCATTATACTTGTCTATTGAACCATCAGTTTCAATTTCTTCTTAAATATCCATTTATAACGTAAGATCTTGCATCCTCGAGGTAAATCAACTAACTTCCATGTATGGTTAGCCATAATGGATTCGATCTTAGAGTTAATGGCCTCTTTCCAGTAAGGAGCATCGACGGAGGACATAACTTGTTTGTATGTTAATGGATCGCCTTCTGTCACAAATGTGTAGAAGTTTGGTCCAAAGGTTCTTAAGGTTCATGACTTTTTGCTTCTCCTTGGTTCCTCTACTAGTTGATTAGTACTATTTTTCCCAAAATTATCAATATTTTGTTCAACATCCTCAAGAGAATTAGAGTTTCCAGTTTCCCTTGATCTCTTTTGAATATAATTTTTAGTACCCTGTTTTAAAGGACATATATGTTCAAAAAATCTAGCATTTCTCGAATCAATGATGGTATTTACATGAATATCATCAACTTCAGATTTGTATACCAAAAATCGATAAGCTACACTGTTTTGTATATCCAATGAATAAACAATCGATGGTTTTTGTTCCAATTTTGACCTTCTTTGGTTTAGTTACTTCTGCTTTTGCAAGACACCCCTACTGTTTGAAGTATATTTAGGATGGTGGTCTATTTTTCCAAAGTTCGTGGGGAGATTTAGATGTTTTCTTTCATGATATTTTATTTAAAATATGATTTGCTGAAAGAATAGCTTTTCCCTAGAAGTTATTTAGCAAGCCGGAACTAATTAGTAGGCAGTTATCATTTCTTTAAGAGTTCTATTTTCCATTTGGCTATACCGTTGGATTGAGGTGAATACGGGGCAGTAGTTTGGTGTATAATACCATGCTTAGCGTAGAATTACTCAAAGGGAATTTCATATTCTCCTCCTCTATCACTTCTTAAAGCTTTTATTTTCTTGTTGAGTTGATTTTTAACTTCTGCTTTATACTGCTTAAACATATCGAATGCCTCGTCCTCGCTTCTAAGGAGATACACATAACAGTACCTTGTACAATCATTGATTAAAGCAATGAAGTATATTTTTCCTTCTCTTGTTTGACATAATTTTAAGTCGCATACATCTGTATGAATTAGATCTGAAGGCTCGGCTTCTCTTTCAACATGATGAAATGAGGTCCAAGTCAATTTTGCTTCAACACAAGTTTCACATTTATAACTTGGATCTATAGAAAACTTAGGTATAAAGTCTAAGTTAATCATTTTTCGTAACGTATCAAAATTAACATGGCCCAATCTGGCATGCCATATATTAGAGGATTCAGCGATATAAACAGAAGAATTAACTTTATTATCACAATCCTTTGGCACAACAGTTATTATTCGTTTTAAACAAGCCATCACACACATATCTTTTCCCAACATAAACACCGTTCTTTGATAAAAAATCTTATCATATACAAAGACTAACTTGAAGCCATTTTTGCTGAGTAGTGAACCAGAAACCAAATTATTTCTTATGTCTGGGACATGAAAAACTTCATTAAGCATAATTTCTTTTCTAGAGGTCATCTTTAGCATAATTATGTCTTTTCCTTCTACCTTTGATGTGGAGGAATTTCCCATAAATAGTTGTTCTTCTTGTGTCACGGGTTTATTGGTAGAGAACATCCACTTATTAACGCAGATGTGTTTTGTGGCACCAATGTCCATAAACCAGTCTTTGGAGTTGCCAATTTAGTTGCACTCAGAAATCACCCCAGACAAGTTCATTTTAGAAATGTCATCAGAGAGTTTCTCGCATTCGGTGATATTTGCTTATTCTTTCTTTTTCTTTGGACCTCGACAATCGCTGGCCTTATGTCCTTTCTTCCTCAGTTGTGACAATTTCCTTTTACTTCTTTGGTTTCTTTGTGTTTGGATTGTATTCCCGTTTCCGCTTGTTATTTTTCTCAGTCTCGACTACATTTTCTTTTGCCACTATTGCATTGATGGTTTTCTTTTCTAATTTCCTATTGTCCTCTTCGATTCTAAGTCAAATTACAAGATCTTCCGTAGTCATTTCCTTGTGCTTAAGTTTTAGAAAATTTACGAAATCTTTCCATGACGGGGGTTGCTTTTCAATGGCAGTAGTCACTTGAAATGATTCGCTCAAGGACATCCCTTCATCATGAATTCTATGTATTATTCCCTGTAACTCCTAGATTTGACTGATAACGGTTTTGGCATCTATAATTTTGAAATTAAGGAAATTTTAACAATGAACTTTTCATTCCAGCATCCTCTGTTTTGTACTTTTTATCTAGGGAAGCCCAGAGTTGTTTCGAAGCCTTCATTGTGCAATACACATTATACAGACTGTTATCTAGTCCATTTAATATGTAATTTTTACATATGAAGTCCGATCTATTCCATATGTTGAGTGTTTCATCTTTGGTTGCATCAGTCTCTAGTTCGTCCACTTTCGGAGCATCCTCAGTGAGAAGTTGTGCAAAGTAATGAGTAGTCAAATAAAATAAAAAAAATTGTTGCCACCGTTTGAAATCTACTACAGCAAATTTTTCTGGCCTCCCACGGTGTGAAAAAGCACAATGGTTGTTGGAATCATTGTTCTATTCTCAGTGTGGCCACGGTTGGTTTGACTGCCGATGTATTACTGTCATGAGCCATTGTCTGAATACAGTGACTCAAATCGATAAAATACTAAATTCTATTTCAAGATTGTTATTCGTAACATCAAAAAGGTGTTACGAAATTGTTCTTTTAGTAATGTCAAAAAGCGTTAGTAAACTGTTGCAATTATGTTGATAAAACTTTTGCAAATATATGCAATACTGGTACACAGATTACCGTTAAATTTTGTTCGAGTCCAGTGAAACTCTTTCCTTGAAACAGAATTGCTCTGTCGATGGTGCTGAAGGGTCGACGAGCAACTGTTTTCTAAGATGAAACAGACCGATCTCTACAGTGCTGCGCTGGCAATTGTAGAGCAACGACGAACTCAAGAAAAAGGATTTTAAGAACAGAGTTTGGAGGAGAAAGAAATGTAGAAAATTATTCTATTTTTATTTTTGATTTTTGTTCCGCCTATATATAGGAATGTGGATGTGCCTATTCGAGGGTCAGGTGTCTGTTTGAACGGTCGTGACTGTTGGAAAGGTTGCGACCCTTTTCCAGGCGGTACGACCGTTTGAATTTAAACAAACAGAAATAAAAAATAACTATTTAGTCTGAACAGCCATGCCAAGCCAACTATAAAGTGTCTCTAACATGCCTCAAACACCCATTCGCCATGTTGAGGGTGTGCGTGCGAGTGGGCTTGCGTGCGGGGTGGTGCGTTGCACCATCCATCATGGCTTATGTCTCTCATTATCTATATGAATTGTCATAATGTCCACATCTTAGCATACAAACACAAATATTTAATTATATTCTAAGACGTGGGACTATTCAACTTCTAAGGCAATTAATGCTTTCACATTCCCCAATATAACTCATTCATTTCTAACATTCTTCAACTTGCGAACTTTATCTTCTTCACCTTTCACCTCATAACCTCGAGTTGTTTGACAAACACTTCTTCACTAATCTCCCCATGCAAAAATGCACTCTTCACATCAAGTTAATACACATTGCACTTTCTATTAGCTGCAAGAGCAAGAATCATTCTGATAATATTCCAACAAACAATAAGAGTAAATACCTCTTTGTAGTTGATTTCGGCTTGTTGAGTATGCCTCTTTGCTACAAGTTAGGCTTTGTATTTAACTATTTCTATGCCTATCTGTGGATGCTTTCAGATGCGGATAGTGTCATATCCGCATCAGCATCCGAAATCATTTTTGAATATCGGATATCCGCATTCGTGGATACAGATGGATATCAAATAATTATCCTATCCGCTAACGAATGATAAATCAAAAATTACAAAAAGAAATTTTTAGTATAACATAAATATTTTTCAATCTCATTGATTATAAAAGTGTTAAAAATTAACTAATGTGATGCTAGTTTCGAGCGGTTAATAAGCACTAAGTGCATATAATATAAACTACTAACTTAATAAAATAATAAACGAATATCATTTGCTGCATTAAAATACACATGATTTGAACTATAATCTTGACATAGACTAGACGGGATAATTTTCAGATGCGGATGTATTTGTATCTGCATCCGCATCCGTTTTTTCGGATATCAGATATTTATCCTTTTTTCAGATGGAGATGTAGATGGATTTTGGTTTTTTCGGATATCCATTGACAGTCCTATCTGGTTCTTCTCTCTCGCTTAGTTTAGTCTTGAATATCCACTTTACACCAATTTTCTTAGCTTCTTTTGGAAAATTAGTCAACTCTCAAGTTCCATTTTTAATGGCTTCTATTTCCAAATCCATTGATTTTCTCCGCATAGGACTCTTGACTACCTCCTCGTATGCCACTGGATTAGTTGATTCTATGAACATAACAAGACGTTGCAATTTTTTCCTCCACAGACAAGCCTTTTAATCTCTCATCCAAGTTGGTTCTCTTCTTATCCTCCCTTGATCAAAATTGCCTTTTGCAGACAAGAGGAAGTGGAATCAGTGTTAACTCTATCTCCAACATGTTCCTCCCTCATCATCTCATTCTTCCTCGCATTATGCTTCTACAACATCATTTCCCCCCTCAAGGATGTCATAATGAGTTTCTTTAATTATCTTTCCTCAACTCCACTTCTCCACTTCTCCAAAGTTAACGTCCCAACATATGATGACATTTTGCTACACTAGATCAAACATTTTGTATGCCTTGGATTCTTTGCTCAGGCCTAAGAACACACACTTGAAGCTCTTGCCATTGCGTTTTTGGATTTTGATTCTAATATATGAACATATCCAATGCAGCCAAACACTTTGAATCATCTACCGAAGGTTTAAGACCAGATCAAGCTTCTACAGGTGTTTTATCCTTTACCACCGACGTTGGACATCGATTAAGAATGTGCACAGCCTAATTAACTGCTTCTAATCAAAATAACTTTAGAACTTGCTTATCAGTCAGCACATATCATACCATGTTCATAATAGTTTGGTTTTCTCTCTACAGCCCTGTTTGATTGAGGGGTGTAGACTGTAGTGAGTTGTCCATCGATCTCATTAGAGTTGCAGAAATTATTAAACTCAAGTAAGGTGAATCACCACATTGATTAGAACGAAGATAATGAATGAAGTTCGCAGTCTGTTTTTCAACCAAACTTTTAATATTCCTAAATGTGACAAATGATTTTGACTTGGCATGCATAAAATAGGCCTATACATTTTGACTAAAATCATCGATAAAGGCATTACATACCTTTTCTGGATATTGGATTCTGGAGAAATCGGACCACAAATGTCAGCATGCATGAGTTGTAGTTTCTAAAGGCTCTCACAAACTCTTTTGAGGAATTGAAACTCTATGTTGCTACCCTATTATGCAATCTGAGCACAACTCGGAGGGGACTTTGAAAGTGGCAGTCCTTCTACCATCTTCTTAGAGAATAAAGTTCTTAAATCTTTACAATTTTGGTGTCCAATTCTTCTGTTCCATAATTGGGATGTGTTCTTGGATGCTATTTTAAAACATGCTTATCCTGAAGTTTGAATTTGTACAAAGGCAACCGATACAAACATTCTATTGGTAGGCACCTTACTCTCTATAATCAACCCTCTTACATGATGATAATTTTTGCAAATTACATGCTAATTAGGATGGCCAACTTCTTCTCTTGTAATTGACCGATACTAAGCAAATTATTCTTGAGTTTTGGAATAAAAATACCTTAGTAATTACTTGAGTTTCTCCATTGATATGCGGTCTAATACTTCCCTCTCATTACTGCCATCTTGGTGTTGTTCCTAAGTTTGACCACTTGTTTGAAGGTTTCGTCCAGATCAAGAAACCATTGCTTATCACCACTCATGTGGTTGCTGCAACCAAAGTCAAGGAACCACCCTTGATCTCTCTTGGAATTATTGAGTTTAACATAGGACATCAACAAAATCTCTTGTTCTTCATTAAGCTTAGCATAGTTGGCATTTCTTTCCCAATTAGGACACTCATATTGGAAATGTCCTAGCTTTTGGCAATTGCAGCATTCTATCGTTCTCTTGTTAAACTATGGCTGGTGTTGAATTTGGTGACACTATATGGATAATTGTAGAGGTCAGAAGAAGCTTCGTAACGAAGAAAACGGTTCGCAAATCGGAGTTCGGAGGTGGAAGTTATAAGGGAAAAGGTGAAGTGGGCTGAATTGACAGTGACAGACGTTTGAGGAAAAAATTCAGACGTCTAACGCTTCATCAAATTTATACCAGACCTATTCCAGAGAGTTAGGTCAGATGTCTGACCAAATGATCAGACGTCTGAGTCTGTGTAGAATTTCTTCCAGAGGCTTAAGTCAGACATCTAACCAAATGATCAGACATCTGAGCCTATATAGAACTTTTCCAAAGGATATAGACAGACATCTGTTCTAAAAGGACAGACATCTGAGGCTTCCGCTTGTTTTCAGGCTTGGGCATGGCATGAAGATTTGTGATATCTGCAGCGGGAATTTTGGAACATTGCCTAGGGTTTTCTATTCTCCAATATAAGCTAGCTTCAAGTTCTAGATCTACAAGCGACAAAAAGCAACTACAAGAGATTAGCCTCCACTAAATAGGGTATATCAAAACCTAAGATTTTTTCAATTTTCTTCACCACAAATCAATTTATAATTAGAATTTTGTTCATCATAATCAATCTCTTGTACTCTTCACATTAAGATTAATAAAAACTTTCTTAAAGTGCACGTAGACTAACACAATGTTAGTGGAACCACTATAAATCACCGTGTGATTTATTTTTCATTATTGCTTTGATTTTTGAATTTCTTGCTTGGAATTGTGATTGTTTTTGGATTGATTGAGACTATAATTGAGTTATTGATTGGTTGTTTCTACACCTCTTACCACGATCCCATCTATCAATGTGCTTATGGGGTTCTGATTTGAATGGCCTCTAGTTGGAATCTCGTCCCAACATTTGGTATCAAAGCATTGGTGTTGGTAGATGGTTGTAGAAATGACGGAATCACATAATACCTCAAGTAGTTCCTCAATGTGTAATCCAAGTAGTGTAGCTCCTTGTGTACGTGTTTTATATGCAGCTTCAGGATCATGATTGGTAATAAACAAGTGGATGACGATAATGATTTTGAAAAATGGAAATGGAAGATGAAAGCGGTTCTAAGTAGGAATCGGGTCCATAGGGTAGTGTTTGACATACATTTGTTGCCAGCGAACATCTCGGATGTTGAGAGAGAGGAGACAGAAGAGTGGGCATGCACTACACTTAACCTTGCTATGGGAGAGAATGTAATCTCTGAAATTAATGGTGAGACAAACGCCAACGGTATTTGGGACAAGTTGGAGGAGTTGTATATGAAGAAGTCACTGACAAATCATTTGATCTTATTGTGAACATTCTTCACCTATAACATGAAGGAAGGTACTTCGCTAAAGGCACACTTGAATACCTTTGTTGATTTTCTAATGAAGATGAAGGCGGTAGATTTGAAGATTGAGGAAGAGCAAAAGGCGATGATATTGTTGTGTTCGTTGCCAGATCATTATATAGGTTTCTCAAATTATTTGATCTATAGCTGGGATACATTGACTCTTGATGGTGTCAAGATGGGTCTTCTTAGCAAGAAGCTACGGGATCAAATGAAGGAGTTAGGTGATGGAAGTAGTGGTGATAGTAATGGTCATGGTTTATTTGTGGAGAAGGAGAGGGATGCGAAGAAGGAGAACTGGGGACGTTCTAAATCAAGGAACCCCGGTTGGAGAGGAAAGTCGAAGGAAAGAAAAGGCAAATGCTATATTTGCAAGAATCCCCGTCATTGGAAGAATGAGTGTCTGAAAAAGGAGAAAGAAAAGAAGGAAGTAGAAACTTCATCAGTAGTGGTGGAGAGTGGGGTTGGTGAGGGAGATGTAGATGTTTTATCGGCGGTAGCATTGGATGTTTCGGGTAGCGAATAGGTGCTTGATTCGAGGGCGTCTTATCATATGATGTCAAATAGGAATTTGTCTTTCTTCTTACATCAAAAAGAAGGAAATTCAATTGTTATGGAAAATGGAGTTATTTGTAAGTCGAAAGGCATTGGTTCTGTCCAAATTTGAATGTTTGATGGGGTGGTTCGTAATCTCACTAATGTACGCTATGTTCCCGAACATTGGAAGTCTCTTATCTCTTTGGGACAGCTAGATTCTTTAGGTTGCAATATCATTATTGAGAGTGATAGCTTGCGGGTTTCGTAGGGGCGCTTGTGGTGATGAAGGGTGCTAGGACTCATGGTATTTATTTTCTTCAAGGAGTGACTATAGAAGGTGAAACTTGTATAGGAGTTGATAGTTTACATGGCTTGGATGTGACTAGGTTGTGGCATTTGAGGTTAGGTCATGTCTCGGAGAAGAGTTTGGATGTTCTTCGAAAGAGGGAGATGATCGATGGAGAAATTTTCAACAAGTTAGAGATTTGCGAAGAATGCGTCATGGGGAAGCAAACTAAAGTTTCATTCGGTGAGGGAAAGTATGATTCAAGAAGGGTTCTTGAGTATGTTCACACAGATGTTTGGGGACTGGTACCAGTAGCTTCTTTGGATGGAGCTCGCTACTATATTTCTTTCATCGATGATTTTTCTCGAAAATTTTGTGTTGATGCAATGAAGTCTAAGTTGGAGGCATTTGCATAGTTCAAAGCCAGGAAAGCTTTTGCTGAGAATGAATGTAGAATATCTTTGAAGGTTATAAGGTCTGAAAATGGCGGAGAGTATATTTCCATAGAATTTTTGGAGTTTTGCAAGCATCATGGTATTTGGAGGCATTTTACTACGCATGGAGATCCGCAGTCGAATGGTGTTGCGGAGAGGATGAATCGTACCCTACTTGAGAAAGCTTGATGCTTGAATTGACATCAGCTTTGGCTAATGGATTTTGGGCTGAAGGTTTGTCAACAGCTCTGCATATAATCAATCGAATTCCATGCTCAGCTATTGGTAACAAAATTTCGGAGGAAGTGTGGAAAGGAAAGAGCATTTACTTGAGTTATCTTTATGTGTTTGGTAGTCCTGTTTATGTGCATGATCCGGAAAATGATTAGCTTGAACCTAGATCTTTCAAGGGGATTTTGCTTGGTTATATGGATGGAGTTAAAGACTATCGGATTTGGAATCCAGAAACGAAGAAGGTAGTGAATTCTCATCATGTTACTTTTGATGAGTCGGCGATGTTCAAGGAGAATGTGGGCTTATCAGATGTTCTGGATTTGGTTCATGGTGAATAAAAGGAGAAGAAAATTATTTTCACATTTTTTCCAAGGATTAGAGAGAGCATAATATTTGGAGATGCTTGTGAGAAAGTAGAGGTTGATGTTACATCACATAGTCTATAAGGTTCCTCTAGTAGTGTTGGTTCTAGAGAAGATTTCGTTCAAGGTAGGGCTAAGGGAGTTTGGGTGATGGTTTTGCTACTCGGGTTGGTCATCATACTATAAGATCATCCGAAAGATATGGTGATTGGAACTATCTCAGCTTTTGTGATAATTTGGACTATGCTCTTCATGTTGTCCATGATGAGCCGATGGATCTTGATGACGTCATGGAGTCCAACGATAGCTCGAGTAGGATTTGTACCATGGAAGAAGAGATGCAATCATTATTGAAGAATCAAACTTGGGATTTGGTTACACTTCCTAAAGGAAACTGTGCTATTAGGTGCAAATGGATATACAAGGTGGAAGATGATGGAAGGTACAAAACTAAGCTAGTGGTTAAGGGGTTTGGACAAAGGAAGGGAAAGCAGTATGATGAGATATTAGCATTGGTTGTGCGCCATACTTCTATCTGGATTACTTGCTATAGTTGTAATTCACCACTTGGATTTGGAACAACTTGATGTGAAAACTGCCTTCTTGCATGGGGACTTGGATGAAGATATCTACTTGGAGCAACCGGAAGGTTTTATTGTGTATGTAAGTCAAATTTGGTTTGCAAGTTGAAGAAATCACTATATGGTTTAAAGGAATCACCTAGACAATGGTACAAGAGGTTTGATCATTTTATGCTTGAAAATGGTTTTGAAAGAAGCATCAAGGATGCTTATGTCTATTTTAAGTAGTTGAGAAATGATTGTTGGGTGTATTTACTCTTGTATGCGGACGACATGCTCATTGCTTCTAAGAATAAGAATGAAATCAACAAGTTAAAACTAAGTTTGAAATCAAAGTTTGAAATGAAGGACCTTGGAGAAGCAAGAAGGATATTGGGTATGGAAAATGTAAGGGATCGAAAGCATTTTGAGTTGAAATTGACTCAAAATTAATACATTGCGAAAGTGCTTTGTGGGTTTAGCATGGAGAACGCAAAGGCATCAAATAAACCTTTACATTTGCATATGAAGCTCTCGAGAAAAGGATTACCTATCTTGGAGGAAGACAAGGCTTATATGGAAAAGGTTCCATACGCTATTGTGGTTGGAAGTCTAATATATGTTATGGTGTGTACAAGGCCTGATATTGCAAATGCCATTGGAATGGTTAGTCGATATATGGATAATCTAGGGAAATCGCATTGGGAAGCTGTGAGGCTTATATTGAGATACCTTAGAAGCACATCATCTCATGGTCTTGTTTTTGGAAGTAGTAAGATGATGGATTGCAAGTTGCTTGGTTATTGTGATTCGGAATATGCTGGTGATAGGGATCGAAGAAAATCAACTTCCGGGTATGTCTTCACACTTGGGATATAGCCATAAGTTGGAGATCTAGATTGTAGTTGCTTTGTCCACTACGGAGGCGGAGTTGATAGTCATGGTGGAGGCGGAAAAGGAGACACTCTATTTGAAGCGATTATTGTATGGCTTGGGATTCGAGCATGATAGTGTTGATATTCGATGTGACAGACAGAATGCTATTCACTTGGCAGAGAATTCGGTGTTTAGCTTACGGACTAAGCATATTGAGGTGAGAGAGTCATTTCTTGTAGCCATAGATGAGGATAAGCAAGTATATATTTGGAAAGTGCACACAAAGGATAACGCGGTGGACATGTTCACTAAGGCACTATTGGTTGGGAAGTTCGAGCATTACTCAAACTTGATTCACTTGGAGAAGTGCTAAGTTCCACGGGGTGGTACGGTTAAGGGAGGAGCTTGATGGTAGATGAGGAAGAGTATCGATGAGAGATTGAGGTTTTATCTTCTTGGTAAGTGCTAGTCTTTCGTGAGATAGCATAGGATTTGGATGTTTTCAATATTTCGTTAGCGGCAGGGGCTTTTCTTGAGCTCGTTAGTGGAGTGCAATGGGCGTTGGCTTTACCGGAGCTCATTGGGAAAACATTCATGTTTGGTTGAAGGTAGAAGAAGTGATAGTTGGTGTTATCGGTTGTCGTTAATGCTATGGTACCATTGGAGAAGGAGATAGATATAGTGTCGAGGTGGAGTGTTAAATTTGGCGACATTATATGGAGAATTGTAGAGGTCGGAAGTATCTTCATAACGGAGAAAACGGTTCGCAAATCGGAGTTCGGAGGTGGAAGTTATAAGGAAAAATATGAAGCAGGCTAAATTGACAGCGATTGACATTTGAGGAAAAAAATCAGACGTCTAACGCCTTAGCAAATTTGTACCGGACCTATTCCAGAGAGTAGGTCAGACGTCGAGTTTATATTGAATTTCTTCTAGAGGCCCATATCTGATGTCTGACGAAATGGTTGCTCAGGCAATGACAGTGTATTTCAAAGTTAAATCTAATGTGAATAAAGTTGCTCAGGCAACGATAGTGTATTTTGAAGTTGGCTGCTCTGTAATGTTGTGCAGTTATATGGTTTGATAAGATAGAAGTGGTGGAGGACTTTCTGTTGTATGACTGGATTGTGGAGGCAGTGTTCGTTTGATGTGAAGCGTCGCTGATAGCAATGGCCAGTGAAACAATGAAGAAAGACAGTGGTAGCAGGTAAGAGGGAAGATGATGAGGATGTGCGATGAAGTGAGGCAGGCAGTAGCTTGGTGGAAGAGGATTTGCTGAAGGAGCAGTATGAAGTTGTGCGATAGTGGCATGTTGTAGGTTGAATGTTGAGGCAGTTGTCATGGGATAGAAGTGGTTGTGTAGTATGGCTATATGTGTTGAAGAATAGGAAGTGGACAGTTCAACAGCAGCAGTAAGGTAGTTTGAATGGTAAGAAGAGGTGTAAGACAACAGCAGAATAGTAAGAAGAGGTGGATGTTTGCAAAATGCAGAAGGCAGTTTGAATGGTAGTGTAAGGTGGAGATGATGAAGTAGTGACTGTAGTTGCTGGAAATGGATTGTAGAGGAGGTGGTAGGTGCAATGCAGTTTCTTGTTTGTGATGTATTAGGGAGTGTTTAAATGGGATGTTGTACTTGTTGTGGACGTGTATGTATTGCAATGAACTGGTAGCAGTTCTAGTTGGGATGAGGATATGTTGAGATGAGGAGATGGTGGTTGGTGTGATGGTATTGTTTTAGTTGCTGTCAAAACTGCTGTAGGTGGTGGTGCGACATGCTGTCAAGGCAAGTGGAGGGTCAGTTGTGTCAGGTTGAGCAGCAATTTGTTTGGTTTTGTGGAGATGATTAATGTGTGGATGTGCGAGGATGATTGGAGGAATGGAACAGTGAATATGGTTATGCGGGTCTGTTCAATGATGTTGCTACTGTGGTTGATACTGCTGTGGTTATTGCACTTGAAGGCATTGGGCAATTAGAAGTGTGTAAATGAGCACTGTTTGCCTAACAGTAGTTTTATGAATATGCAGGCAATCAAATGTTTGATGTCACAGGATGGAAGTTGAATCGTCATCAGGGAGTTTCGTTGGATGAATGTGGTTTGTAGAAGTGGTGGTATGAAGAAATTTGTGTGATGACTCAGAATTTTAGGCAATATCAATTTAATAATCTGAATTAAAAATTAAATTGATTTGATAATCTTTGTAATGATATTGAAATTAATTTAAAAATCCAATTAAAATAAATATTTAATTGTTAGACTTTATCTTTTAAAAGCTAATAAATTGTTTTCTACTTATAATATATATAGGATATGTATATATTGTAAATAGATAAACCTTGTTTTAAATTTAATAAATAAATAAATAAATCTTGTTTTCTAAATATATATATCTTTGGTAAAATTGGGAATTATGATTTCATTTAAAGTTAAACTTTTAAAAGTTATTGAATAAATAACTATATGGTTTTAAATTGTTAAGATAAAAATTTAATTTGTTTAAATTGATTTATTTGATATTAAGTTTTTTTAGAAGTATATAATAAATAACTATATGATTTTAAATACATAAGGTAAATATTAAATGGTTTAAAATATGTTTTAACTTAGGTTAAAATTTAAATAAACTAACAATAAGGTTTATTTTGATTTCCTTTTTAAATAATTGGATTTATTCATTCCAAAATTATTTACATGTAAATAAGTATATATTAACTAATTAATTAAACATAAATTTACATTTATCTTATATTAACATATCAACTAAATACAAATTAACATTTAATTATAACTAATTAACCTTAAAGACAAGTGTAATCATCTTAAGCCTTATAATAACATGTGTTAGGTGATTAACAACTAATATGACAAATGTTAAAATTTAAGACAAGTGACATTTGGAATTTAGTTTTTCTTTTGTTTTGATTTATAAATAATTTCAGTCTATTTATTTACAAATCTTCTTCCCTTCTCTTTCTTTTTCTATTTTTCTAAATCTAAAGCTAAGAAACAAGTCGGTAAAAAAAAAATCTGAAGTCATTCAAACTAGAAATCAAATCCTCTGCAAAATCATTTTCAAAATACAATCTAGATATTTGTTTTCTACATTTACAAATCTGAAGCCTACATTTTCCTTTAATCTGGAAGTCAAAAGCATGCATACAATTTTAAATCAGAGTAGCAGGGATTCCAACATTTCTATGCAAAGTATTAAAAGCAACTGCAGTTTTAAAATCAAGTCTATGAAGCAACTCAAGTTTCTTAAAGCAATTCAAGTTTTTAAAAAAGGCTATCGCATATTCCAGTTATCAAAAATCAAAACAGCTTTCAAAACATTTTGGAGGCTCTGTTCATTTTGTTTATGTAGCGACCCAACTTTCTATCTCCAGGAAGACGCATCGCTAATGAAGAAAGAAAGGGATGGAAGAAGAAAAGAAAGAGAAAGAAGAAACACAACAATAGAGAACTCATAGCGGAACGAATAAATATAATATATCACATAAAATATTACACATTATCATATTACATCAGAGTAAACGACTTATACAACACATATTAGACAGTTATAATCATCTGTCTAACTATACAACTCAAGTACACAAGATACAGATATCAAACAAACACAGCGGAACCATTATATATGTACACGTGGAAGCCTCCTGCTCCATATCTCCTCCAAAATTCGTCAAGCTAACCTGAATCACTTGACTACTCATACATAATATGAGTACCCAAGAGTTTAATAAAACAGAAAATAAACACTCTGGTCAGACAGGGGTCTGATGTGAGTAAACGGGTTAAAGTTGCTTAACTTTAGAAAAACCTTTGAAAAGAAAAGGTATCACGTAAGACTTCCCACACATAAACATGGAAAAGTTTTTACCTTACGCTAACCCAAACATTTGATAGGAAATCCAGTGATATTATAATAGTGTCTAGGGGTTTCAAGTAAATAAGAAATAGCCGAAATTATTACATTATTAAATTCCAGCCACTAGCCACAAAAGTGGGTAATACAAACAAAAACGTAGGGTCTCGTAGGAAAAATGAGTTTCCATCAATGGCAGGGCTACTGGGGTACCGCCCGTCACAGTACGTGGCCTAGATCAACGTACCGAGGAGCCACCCTAACACCCCTGCAACACAAGGCCGGGACCATTCCTTACTGAACAGTCCTGAACAAAACAACCCCGGCAGTTGTCTGGAATCAACCGCCCTACACAGCCGAATAAAAAGGAACTTCTAGACAAGGGAAAATCTTGTCCTGAAATGGGCGCTACCCACCTAGCCTTGCTTCACCTTTAATTACTATCATTAATTAACCACCCCACCTGACGATGTAATTTAATTTAATTAATTACAAGCATTCAATCAATAGTAATTAATGATAGTAATTAAAGGTTCGAACGGGTTGATAAACAGATAGGAATCAACCGCCCCACCTGACGATGTTCTGAAAGCATTCAATCCATACAAGTTCATTCGGGTTCGAACGAAACCGAAGGCACTATCTCGTTGCACTCATTTTGGAATCACCCTCAGAGTCAACGACCATAACCCTTGCACTCTAATTCACCATCTCGAACCTATAAGTACTATTCCGTCAAACTCATCACGGAATCACCCATAGAGTTATACTGACGTATAGTCCTTACACCTCGAGTCTTCACAAAGCTACACTTGGATTCACGACCTAACGTTTAAATTGGAATCGATGTGGTTTTCAGATATCCAAATATGGAAACCTGATCCCGGTCACACCGAAACCAAACGCATTTTAATATCCAAGTTGTACTTAAGGGTTTAAACGATTAACTTATATTCACGATGATATAAACAGATAGATGAATCACATTATCACAATAGATAATTCATAACAAATATTCATCTCATAAAGCAGCATATCACATATCAGAGATATCCAAAACATCCAGTATCAACCAAACACCCAATATCAATCATCCAATATCAATTGATCATCCAATATCAACCACCAAATATCAATTAATCATCCAATAGCAGAATTGATTAACTCCAAAACAATTGGATTAACCTTAAATCCTTCTTCATTTATTTATCCCAAATAAATAAATTAATCATTCTTAATAATCTTCCTTAATTAATCTTCCTTGATTAATTATACTTTAATTACATTCAAGTAATTATCCTTAGCCATATTCAGTAATTAACCTTTAATTACTATCATTAATTACAATAATTAATGAACCTTCATTTAATTAATTAATCAATTATAATTAATTACATTAGATCTAAATTAATTACAATTAATTAATCACACTTAGATTAATCACATTTATTAATCAACCTTGATTAATTAACAAATGATCCTTATTAATTAATAATTACTTTAATTAATTAATTAATTAATTAACTTATATTTAAACATTCTATTAATCATAATCAGTAATTAACAATTTGTAATTACTTATCTTAATTAATTTACTTTTTAATTAATTACATTAACCCTTTATTAATTAATCTAATTAATTAATCTTTTATTAGTTCATTAATAATCAATTATTTAATTACATCAATTAATATTCCTTAATTACTTAATTAATTAATTGCATTTTAATTAATTATCCTTAGTAATTAATCTTAAATTAATCACATTCTTTAATTAATCACATTAATTAATTAACTAAAATAATTAAGTAATTAACTCTTAATTATTTACATAAGTAATTATCTTCTAATTACTTCTATTAATCAATCTTGATTACTTCCTTAATTAATTACTTAACAAGTAATTAATCCCATTATTTAACAATTCTTAATACATTAATTAATTAATTACTCCATAATTAATTAACTTCAAAACAATTATATTAATCAATCATTGATTAAATAACATCAAGTGATTATCCTTAAATCGCTTCAACTAATTACTTCCATGAGTATATTCTATTAATTACTTCCATAAGTAATTATCATTACATTCATTAATTACCGATTAATTACTTCATTAAGTAATTATACTTAATTAGTCCATAATTAAGTGATTATTTAAAATTAAATAGACAATTAACTATTTATTTAAAATTAATTAAATAATTAATTAATTAACTAATCTTCTTATATTTTAAATCTTTAATTAATTAATAAAATCACTAATCTTAATTAAACCTTACTTATTAACAAATCATGTTAAATAAGAATTCTTATGTTAATAACAAAGATAAATTAACACTATTTGCCTTCATAATTAAATTATTTGAATAAATCAAATTTTAATAACTTAAATCAAATTATTCAATTTGGTTTTCAAAATTATAATAATAACCTTATTTGAAAATAAGGCATTTAGAATCAAAATTTAAAACACTTTAATTATCTTTATTCAAACTTATTCTTTCCTAAATAATTTGAGAAATTTAGTTATTAAACATTACTTAAGCTTAGATTTAATACTAAAGATTTTTTTTTTTGAATTACCTAGAGAACCAAGCTTCGCTTGTAAACTCTAGGGAAGTATGTGCCTGCCAAACACATACTTCGGGTACTTGTTACAGGGTTGTCAGTTTCGGGGCTCGAACTCGTGACCTTCGATCACGCAGTCCGGACCATCAACCAACTGCGCCAACCAATTTAAGATTTAAACCCTTCTTTAAATTGAAGTTCCAAATCTACTTAGATAATTTCTTTCAAATTCAAACTTCTTAACATTTTAAATTTTGAAAATAAATTAAATTAACATCTATAAAGTTTGATTTAACTTTATTTCTAAACGACAAGCTTTAAATTTTCTTTCCTTTTATAAAACTTAACTTGTCAACAGGTTAAAAATTTGCAAACACCAACTTACAGTACAAACCAGAAAGCACAAGCGACCTCAAAATACTCGAGACAAACACCTACTGATCCCCGAGCTCCCCTCGAGTTACTCACCATCTACACTCACTTCGAGTCGTCCCATAGGAAAATACGAGTGCTACTTCGAGTCGACCATCGTCTCTCCCAAATCACATTTCCAAAACTAAGGCCGTGCACAGTGCACATGCACCGACTCCACTGGCTATCGACGATCAATGAGACCCCTAATAACCATCACACGCGACCTCAACAACTCGATCCTCAACCAAGATTCTACAATATACTCGCGAATCAAAATTCAAGATTCAAACTCGAAGCCTGCAGAAACAACGAACACAGATCCAAACCCAATGCCGACCATCTCGACGCCATTAACCATCGCCAACCCTACCAACGAGTCGCCACACCCAAGAACTTCAACTTCCCTAAATGCGCACGCCGTCAGTCACCAATTCATGGCGCAAATGCCACAAAAGCCATGCCGAAACACATACCCACTAAAACCATAGTTTGATCGATTACGATCAATTCAGACAATGGAAAAATTCTGAAGCATTTTCCCCAAAATCTACAACCTAATAACAAGCTACGACCTCAATTTCAACTCAAATTAATGTGTAGATAATCGGCAATTCACAAAATTCCCAATTTCGAATAAATTCACAATAATTACACGATTAATTTTTAATTGTATGTCTAAATTCATGATTTATCCTCACTATTACATGCATGTAATCCAAATTAAATTTTATGATAATTGATTTTTGACAGAAACCAAGATTTCGCTGTAACTTACATTTTAAAAATTATTTGTAAGTTAAATTTTACTGTAACTATTTTTAATATTACCCACAACAAATATCAACCATCCTTTATTCAACCATTAATGCCAAATAATGATGTTTAGTGGAAGATTTTAGTTTTTGATGTGAAAACTGTTCTTGAAAGAAAAACAGAACAGGGTGTTTACAGACATATATAAATATAACTATAAATTCAATAAATAAAACTGAATGAATTTCAGTCAACATCAAGATAAGTTTCATATCATCACATGGATGTAAAAACCCAGATCAACTCTTTTTTTAAAATTATTTGCTCACCTATAATTGCAGAGCAGAGAGCAATTCTTATTTCAGGCCTTTGAATCATAAATCTGGAAAGACTTTGATGTGCCTGCTAATGGAAAAGAATGCATGCTTCAAATTTTGTTGATTTAAAAGTGTTGAAACATGCAGTTGCAGGTTGAATTGATGTGAAGAACTTCATGAATTGCAGGTTGATTTAGAACTTTGAAATGCAGTTTGAAGTTGAAAAGAATTGATCTTTGTAGATTTTGATTTGCAGATTTCATTTTGCTTTTATGTTTGGAATTCCAGTTTCAGGTTTTATCTTTGCATGCAGATTTATTTTCAGATTTGCCATTAATTTGAAACATGAAATGAAGATAAAGAAAATAAAAGTGTTTGTGAAAACTAATTCTCCTCTTAAAACATTTGTTAAAAATCAAAATAAAAATAGTGCCACATGTTATTAATTTGAACAAGTGTCTCAAATATGCTTTAAAATTTAAAAATGTTTAAAGATCTTTTCCAAATTGTTTTTAAAACCTTATAACAATAATAATTATAAGTTATCTCTATGAACATGGATATTTGTATTTATGAAATGTTTTTATGTTAATAAACTTTGAATTTAGATAAATATACAAGTTTAAATCCTTTAATTTACTAAATTACTAAATACATACATATGAAAATATAAACTTACTTATTAATGAAAATATTCTAAAACTAGTTATAATACAAATATACATCTTATATATGTATTTAAAAATGTAAAACTTTTATATTTATACATTTATAATCATTTAAAATTTAAGCATTATAAAAGAAAACAAAACTTTGTTTAAATCCTTTATAAACTATCATATTTAAAATAAATAACAATCTTATATTTGAAAACAAATGAATTAATCTTTAAATTATCCTTTGAAAAATATAAATTAAAACAAAGCTCTAATTACAATTCATACATATATAGATTATCAATAGATTTAAATTAAATTTCAAAACAATATCAAAGTATAACATATACATACATATATATTACAATTTGAAAATTCATCTTTATTTAAAACAAAAGATTTTCTATTCACAATATATATGAAATATATATATTATAAACAGAATAAAATTTATTAGCTTTGACAAATAATTCTTATCAATATTGCCAGATTAAAAATTTGTTAACTTTTAAAAGATTAAATTTACCAATTTAAATTAAAATTACAAAGAAACATTATCAAACCAATTTAATTATTAATACAGATTATTAAATTGATATTGCCCAAAATTCCGGGTCGTTACAATCCTCCCCCCTTAAAAGAATTTCGTCCTCGAAATTTAAAAGCAAAGGTAATTTAATAGCCTAGTAAAGATTTTAATTTCAAACAGCAGAGCATACTTATCAACCAGTTGCTAACAACCATACCAATCAATCAAACAAACAAACAAACCTAACTAACTATCCTGACACACGTCAGAATAAATCTTCTAACACTTTCTCGAGTTTCCCAAGTAAAAATCACCGGGAGACTCGCTCTACAGAAGCTAACAAACTACACCACCAAATTCCAGAGCTCCTCTCATCTCTAGATCCACCAATCTGAACAGAACATCAGACTATACTCAAGTCTAGCACAACTTCCAAATCCAACTGAATTGCAGATTCAACAACCAACGATTGAATCATACACATACTCCCTCAGAGATACGTGAAATACAATGAATTTCATTTATCCAAACTGGCAATTCAATCTTATCTTAACAAAACACAGATAAGAAATTTCAGATGCCTCAGAACTAGCCATCCAATCTTATCCAATTACTGCTCTCTTAACCAGAGAAATCTTACCAACAATGAAGTCTCCAACTTCGAATTCCAAAGTCCTTATCTCATATCTGTATAACTAAACAGACAATCCTGGGCTGCCATTCTTTTCCTGATCGTCTCAACCTATGCTGATACTTCCAGAAACAACTAGACCCAAGCAAACCAGTTTCTAGATCCTATTCAATAGAAAAAATCTTCATAATCCGTCAAAATCCAGAACACAAGCTCTACTTCCCAAGCAATAGCAAACTGAACTTTCTTCCTTCCTTGCACAGCTGCTACCTTGCTTCCACTGCACAACTCTGATTCTGAAATAGATAAGAATACTGTTGATGAACATGAATACAAACTTATCCAATATATCCGGGAAACTTTGTTCATCAAATCCATAATATCTAAGTGACTCATCTGACTCGGTCACACAACCTTACTATAGAATCAAATTCAAAAACTAGATCTGACCAATCCAAACTCCAAAGAAAATTTCTGAGCTGCTACACCAACTCTTCTCTACAGGGGCCATCCTACAACCAGGCTAACTTCCAAAATTGCTTCTGGAACCAAAACAATATGGAACTCAACTCCAGATGCAAACAAACTTCTGATTACATCAGTAGCTCCTAATTCCATATGAGAACCCTCAGTCTCAAACAAAAGATTGCCCAGGAAAATTTCCCAACTAATCGCAAGTCACTTTTGCGACCATAACTAGTTCGAATTCCAAAAAATATTGTCCCTTCTTTACCAATTAGAACAGCTTTAAGCTTTTCCAAACAAGGTTAACCTTCAAGAAAACTTCCACCAACTGCCCAGACTGCTGAAAGAAGAACCACAAAGATTCCTGAACCATCGAAGAAACGACCACACTGCTGCTTCCAAACTCTACCTTAATGATACTGCAAAACTAAAAGACCTTCTCGTCAGCACACCGAACACTTCGAGTTGCACTGCTACCACAGCTAACCAAAGACTTCTAATCCAAAGGCTTCTCGAACACCAAAACTATCAACAAACTACACAACAGACCTTCGAGATGGCAGACAACTACCCAAGAAATTCGGGCTCCAAACCAAGCATCAGCATCTCGCCCTCCTTAAGTAATGACAATGATACCATGCCAAAGCGAAACAACTTATAGACCTTGGTCTCATATTCCAAAACAGCCAATCCTCCATGTTAAAAATCCAGACAACCTCTATACAGACGAATCTTCCCTGCGGCAGATAAAAACTGCTCCTCCACTACTTCTAAAACTGTTTCAAGAGAAAACATCTTCTCAAAATATCCATAGACACTGCATCTCATCACGCAGTTATCAAGATACCATCACTTACTTCTGCACTTCCGACAGATCCAAAATTACATTTCAAAGATAAACTCCGAATCTTTTTAAAAAAAATTTCCTTCGGATATCAAAGAAATCCTTACTCCAAACTACAAATCTTATTTGAGACGGTACTAGGTCCACAGTCTGGACAAATACTTCCAACCTCAACATATGAACCTCTTCCATCAGTGGTAGCCGTGTTACACACACACCACTACTCCATCTACCTCTAAAAATTATATTGGAAAATCCGAATAGATAACCCAACAGATCAGGTATATATATATATATATATATATATATATATATATTGTTTATATAAAGATTACAAGTACGCTCTCTCAAGAAAGACACCACTCAGAGCCAAGGTATTCACTCAACCTAATGCTCTGATACCAACTATAGTGACCCGACTTCCTATCTCCAGGAAGACGCATCGCTAATGAAGAAAGAAAGGGATAGAAGAAGAAAAGAAAGAGAAAGAAGAAACACAACAACAGAGAACTCACAGCGGAACGAATAAAATATAATATATCACATAAAATATTACACAGTATCATATTACATCAGAGTAAACAACTTATGCAACACATATTAGACAGTTATAATCATCTGTCTAACTATACAACTCAAGTACACAAGATACATATGTCAAACAAACAAAGAGGAACCATAATATATCTACACGTGGAAGCCTCCTGCTCCATATCTCCTCCAAAATTCGTCAAGCTAACCTGAATCACTTGACTCATACATAATATGAGTATCCAAGAGTTTAATAAAACAAAAAATAAACACTCAGGTCAGATAGGGGTCTGGTGTGAGTAAACGGGTTAAAGTTGCTTAACTTTAGAAAAACCTTTGAAAAGAAAAGGTATCACGTAAGTTCCCACACATAAACATGGAAAGGTTTTTACCTTACGCTAACCAAAACATTTGATAGGAAATCCAGTGATATTATAATAGTGTCTAGGGTTTTCATGTAAATAAGAAATAGCCGAAATTATTGCATTATTAAATTCCAGCTACTAGCCACAAAAGTGGGTAATACAAACAAAACCGTAGGGTCTCATAGGAAGAATGGGTTTCCACCAATGGCAGGGCTACTGGGGTACCACCCGTCATAGTACATGGCCTAGATCAATGTATCGAGGAGCCACCCTAACTCCCCTTCAACACAAGGCCGGGACCATTCCTTACTGAACAGTCCCGAACAAAACAAGATCGGCAGTTGTCCGGAATCAACTACCCCACACAACCGAACAAAAAGGAACTTCTAGACAGGGGATAATCTTGTCCTGAAATGGGCACTACCCACCTAGCCTTGCTGCACCTCCCCTTTTTTAGCTATTCCCGATTGATGAGGCTTGAGGCTACGATTACCTTTATAGAACACATCTATCTTAGAATGCTTATCGTCCACCTGACGATGTTCTGAAAGCATTCAATCCATACAAGTTCGTTCTGGGTTCGAATGAAACCGAAGGCACTATCTCGTTGCACTCATTTTGGAATCACCCTAAGAGTCAATGACCGTAGCCCTTGCACTCTAAATCATCATCTCGAACCTATAAGTACTATTCCGTCAAACTCATCACGGAATCACCCACAGAGTTATACTGACATATAGTCCTTACACCTCGAGTCTTCACAAAGCTCCACTTGGATTCACGACCTAAAGTTTAAATTGGAATCGATGTGGTTTTCGGATATCCAAATATGGAAACCCGATCCCGGTCTCACCGAAACCAAACGCCATTTTAATGTCCAAGTTGTACTTAAGGATTTAAACAGTTAACTTATATTCAGGATGATATAAACAGATAGATGAATCACATTATCACAATAGATAATTCATAACAAATATTCATCTCACAAAGCAGCATATCACATATAAGAGATATCCAAAACATCCAGTATCAACCAAACACCCAATATCAATCATCCAATATCAATCACCAAATATCAACTAATCGTCCTATAGCAGGATTGATTAACTCCAAAACAATTCGATTAACCTTAAATCCTTCTTCATTTATTTATCCCAAATAAATAAATTAATCATTCTTAATGATCTTCCTTAATTAATCTTCGTTGATTAATTATATATTAATTACCTTCAAGTAATTATCCTTAACCATATTCAGTAATCAACCTTTAATTACTATCATTAATTACAATAATTAATGATCCTTCATTTAATTAATTAATCAATTATAATTAATTACATTAGATCTCAATTAATTACAATTAATTAATCACACTTAGATTAATCACATTTATTAATCAACCTTGATTAATTAACAAATGATCTTTATTAATTAACAATTACTTTAATTAATTAGATAATTAACTTATAATTAATCATTCTATTAATCATAATCAGTAATTAACAATTTGTAATTACTTATCTTAATTAATTTACTTTTTAATTAATTATATTAACCCTTTATTAATTAATCTAATTAATTAATCTTTAATTACTTCATTAATAATCAATTATTTAATTACATCAATTAATAATCCTTAATTAATTACTTAATTAATTAATTACATTTTAATTAATTACAATTAGTAATTAATCTTAAATTAATCACATTCTTTAATTAATCACATTAATTAATTAACTAAAATAATTAAGTAATTAACTCTTAATTATTTACATAGGTACTTATCTTGTAATTACTTCTATTAATCAATCTTGATTACTTCCTTAATTAATTACTTAACAAGTAATTAATCCCATTATTTAATAATTCTTAATTAATTAATTAATTAATTACTCCATAATTAATTAACTTTAAAACAATTATATTAATCAATCATTAGATTAAATAACATCAAGTGATTATCCTTAGATCACTTCAACTAATTACGCCCATGAGTAAATTCTATTAATTACTTCCATAAGTAATTATCATTACATTCATTAATTACCCATTAATTACTTCATTAAGTAATTATACTTAATTAATCCATAATTAAGTGATTATTTAAAATTAAATAAACAATTAACTAATTGTTTAAAATTAATTATATAATTAATTAATTAACTAATCTTCTTATATTTTAAATCTTTAATTAATTAAGAAAATCATTAATCTTAATTAAACCTTACTTATTAACAAATCATATTAAATAAGAATTCTTAAGTTAATAACAAAGATAAATTAACCCTATTTACCTTCATAATTAAATTATTTGAATAAATCAAATTTTAATAACTTAAAACAAATTATTCAATTGGGTTTTCAAAATTATAATAATAACCTTATTTGAAAATAAGGCATTTAGAATCAAAATTTAAAATTTAAAACACTTTAATTATCTTTATTCAAACTTATTCTTTCCTAAATAATTTGAGAACTTCGGTTATTAAACATTACTTAAGCTTAGATTTAATACTTAAGATTTAAACCCTTCTTTAAATTAAAGTTCAAAATCTACTTAGATAATTTCTTTCAAATTCAAACTTCTTAACATTTTAAATTTTGAAAATAAATTAAATTAACATTTATAAAGTTTGATTTAACTTTATTTCTAAACGACAAGCTTTAAATCTTGTTTTCTTTTATAAAACTTAACTTGTTTCAAAAAATTTGCAAACACCAACTTACAGTACAAACTAGAAACCACAAGCAACCTCAAAATACTCGAGACAAACACCTACTGATCCCCGAGCTCCCCTCGAGTTACTCACCATCTACACTCGCTTCAAGTCGTCCCACAGGAAAATACTAGTGCTACTTCGAGTCGACCATCGTCTCTCCCAAATCACATTTCCAGAACTAAGGCCATGCACGGTGCACATGCACCGACGCTACTGGCCATCGACGATCAACGCGACCCCCAACAACCATCACAGGCGACCTCAACAACTCGATCTTCAACCCAGATTCTACAATATACTCGCGAATCAAAATTCAAGATTCAAACTCGAAGCCTGCAGAAACAATGAACATAGATCCAAACCCAATGCCGACCATCTCGACGCCATTAACTATCGCCAACCCTACCATCGAGTCGCCAAACCCAAGAACTTCAACTTCCCTAAATGCGCACGCCTTCGATCACCAACTTATGACGCAAATGCCACAACATCCATGCCGAAACACATACCCAATAAAACCCTAGTTTGATCGATTACGATCAATTCAGACAATAGAAAAATTCTGAAGCATTTTCCCCAAAATCTACAACCTAAGAATAAGCTACGACCTTAATTTCAACTCAAATTAATGTGTAGATAATCGGTAATTCACAAAATTCCCAATTTCGAATAAACCCCAAATTCACGATAATTACACAATTAAAAATTACAAATTGTATATCTATATTCATGATTTATCCTCACTATTACATGCATGTAATCCAAATTAAATTTTAAGATAATTGATTTTTGACAGAAACCAAGATTTCACTGTAACTTACATTTTAAAAATTATTTGTAAGTTAAATTTTACAATAACTATTTTTAATATTACCAACAACAAATATCAACCAATCTTTATTCAATCATTAATGCCAAATAATGATGTTTAGTGGAAGATTTTTAGTTTTTGATGTGAAAACTGTTCTTGAAAAAAAAACAGAACCGGGTGTTTACAGGCATATATAAATATAACTATAAATTCAATAAATACAACTGAATGAATTTCAAGCAACATCAAGATAAGTTTCAGATCATCACATGCATGTAAAAACCCAGATCAACTGTTTTTTTAAAATTATTTACTCACCTATAATTGCAGAGCAGAGAACAATTCTTATTTCAGGCCTTCGAATCATAAATCTGAAAAGACTTTGATGTGCTTATTGATGGAAAAGAATGCATGCTTCAAATTTTGTTGATTTATAAGTGTTGAATCATGCAGTTGCAGGTTGAATTGATGTGAAGAATTTCATGAATTGCAGGTTGATTTAGAACTTTGAAATCCAGTTTGAAGTTGAAAAGAACTAATCGTTGCAGATTTCATTTTGCTTTTATATTTGGAATTCAAGTTTCAGGTTTTATCTTTGCATGCAGATTTATTTTCAGATTTGCCATTAATTTGAAACATGAAATGAAGACAAAGAAAATAAAAGTGTTTGTGAAAACTAATTCTCCTCTTAAAACATTTATTAAAAATAAAAATAAAAATAGTGCCACATGTTATTAATTTGAACAAGTGTCTCAAATATGCTTTAAAAGTTTACAAGTGTTTAAAGATCTTTGAAAAATTGTTTTTAAAACCTTATAACAATAATAATTACAACTTATCTCTACGAACGTGGATATTTGTATTTATGAAATGTTTTATGTTAATAAACTTTGAATTTAGATAAATATACAGTTTAAATCCTTTAATTTACTAAATTACTAAATACTTACATATGAAAATATAAACTTACTTATTAATGAAAATATTCTAAAACTAGTATAATACAAATTTACATCTTATATATGTATTTAAAAATCTAAAACGTTTATATTTATAAATTTATAATCATTTAAAATTTAAGCATTATAAAAGAAAACAAAACTTTGTTTAAATCCTTTATAAACTATCATATTTAAAATAAATAACAATCTTATATTTGAAAACAAATGAATTAATCTTTAAATTATCCTTTGAAAAATATAAATTAAATCAAAGCTCTAATTACAATTCATAAATATATAGATTATCAATAGATTTAAATTAAATTTCAAAACAATATCAAATTATAACATATACATACATATATATTACAATTTGAAAATTCATCTTTATTTAAAACAAAAGATTTTCTATTCACAATATATATGAAATATATATATTATAAACAGAATAAAATTTATTAGCTTTGACAAATAATTCTTATCAATATTTCCAGATTAAAAATTTGTTAACTTTTAAAAGATTAAATTTACCAATTTAAATTAAAATTACAAAGAAACATTATCAAACCAATTTAATTATTAATACAGATTATTAAATTGATATTGCCCAAAATTCCGGGTCGTTACAGTTTACAGGTGAGTAGCATCATTCTTTTAAAAGCTTAAGTATTAATAACCTGTTGCATGTTCATATCTGGGAATATGTATGCTTGTGTGTATATGAATTGACTGTGTATATTGAATGATGAATGTATGTGTACAAACTTGTTTCCTGTGACATCCTGTTCTTTGTTTCCAAACTTCAGTTTGATTTAAAATCATTACCTCTTGATCTTGGCTTGGTTTGGATTTTAGACTTAAAAACTTGTTTGTTTCATCCTAAATCATAGTCTAAATTTTATTTAAGTTAAAAATAATTATGAAATGCCTCTGGAAATCATAAAAATTGATCAAACTTGAAAATAGTGAAATTCAAAACCTTGTAATTTATTGTTTCAGGCCTAAGATCTGAAACATCATCCTAAAAAATGATTTTTTAAAAATAAAATTATAATTTTTAGTTTAGAAATAAGTATGCAGTTCTGGGTTGAACTGGAAAGAAGATATTGGGATTTATGGGTGATTTCTGCAAATTGGAGGGTTGGGTTTCTTCCAATGGGTAGAGGAGTGATCAGTGAAGCTTGGAAAAATACTGGATGGCGATGCTATTCATCGAGGTGGCAGTGGTGATGATTTCTTGTCTGGAACCCTAGTTTTTGATAGGTTTAGTTAATTGGTCGTCACGGCTTTTAGGGTTGATCGAGTGCAGTGAGGTTTGGTGAGATGGAAGTATGGCCATTGACGAGTTTATGGCCGGAGTCACTGCTTTGTTGGCGATCAGAGATGTGTGGACGGTGGGTTGACAGGTTGGGTTGGGAGGATTTCTGTTGTTCCAGGTTTGAGTCAAATACTCAAATTCGATTTCGTGATGGTGCAATTGATCTGATGATCGGATTTGGCTGTGGGGGTGATCGCCGACCTATGTGGATCATCGTTGATGATCGAAGTTAGCTGCCATGATGGTGTACGTGCACGGTGCACTATGTTGAGGTGTAGTTGTTTGGTTCTATGTTGTATTCGAGTTAGAGATGATTGACTCGAAGCATGTGGATGGGTTGGTCGAAGTTTTTGGTTAATGGACTCGAAGCAGTTTTGGGTAGACTCGGGTTTAATAACAGTAACAGGTTTTAAACTGCAAACCTGTAATGTTGTTATAAGTTTTTTTTAACTGAAATTTAAAAATGGAAAGCAAAGGTATAAACTAAATTATAAATCCAAGTTAAAATACGGAATTTAAGCTAAGATTAAATCTCAGATTTAAAAAATAAAAAATAAAATAAAGCTTTATAAAACTTGAATTGTTAAATACTTTAAAGGTATTAAGTAGTTTGAATTTTAAAAATAAAGTTTTAAATTGTAATTAGAGTTTTAAAATCTAAAGGTTTATCTAAATTCAAATTTAAATATGTATTCAAATTTTAAAATGAAGGGGAGTTTTAAATTTAAATAATTTAAACTATCTGAAATATTTAAAGGGTAATTTAAATTGATTTGAATTTAAATATGAATTTGGTTTAAAATTCTTTTAAACTTCTTTATTAGATGAGTATTTCTTTAACTTGTGAAATGAATGGTTTTAGAAAGGTGTTTTAAACCTTGTTAAAGATAATTTGTTTTCATTTTAAATCTTTAAATTTAAAATGAAATTTGAAAATAAATTTAAAGTAAATTGATTTAAAATACCTTGAAAATGATAACTTGATCATTAATAAGAACAAAGTTTTATCTTAAAGTAAGTTAGAATTTAATGATCTGTAATTCATTAAAAAATTTAAGGAAATTAAATGGATAATTAATTTATTTAATTAATGATTTTCGATTAATTAAATAGGTAATTAAAGGTTTAAATAAATTAATTAATGATTGAGATTAATTAATTAAGGATAATTAATTTGTAATTAAGGATTATTAATTACAATATTAATTAATAACTAAGAATCAATTAATCAAGTAATTATGAATTAATTAAGTTACAGCTAACACTTAATTAATTAAATAATTAAAGGTTAATTAATTGGTTATTAAAGATTAATTAACTAGAAATTTTATAATGATTAATGTAAGTTAATTACTTTAGGAAAGTAAATAAAGAATTTTTAACTGTTATTGATATTCATTAACTTGTGATTATTTAATAATTAATTAATGTGATTAATTTTTAATAATTAATTAGATTAATTAATTTATGATAATCAATTGTGAAATTTATTTAAATTTAATTACTTAATGGAAGTAATTAAGGAATTAATTACTTGAGTTTAATGTAATTAGTTTAGTTAATTAATTAAGTTTAATTAATTCTAAACAAGGGATGATTTGATAATAATTACTTTATGTAATTAATGAAATGTAATTACTCAGTGAAGTAATTAATAATAATTACTGGATGTAGTTAGTGAATAATGGTTTAATTGTGGAAGTAATTTGGATTAAATTACTTAGTATAATTAATCAGGGGATTAATTAAAGATAATTAATTAAGGAGTAATTAATTTGATAAGTAATTAAGGATAGTTAATTACTTAATGTGATTAATCTAGGTGATTAATAATTATGGTTTAATTGAGATTAATTACTTAATGTAATTATTTTAAATAATTAATTAATTTAAATTTAATTAAGGATCATTAATTAATATAATTAATGATGTAATTAAGATTGATTAATTAAGATTAATTAATCAGTGATAAGTGATTAAAGGTAATTAATTAAATGTAATTAATTAAGGATTAATGTAATTAATTATATTTAATAAATTAATGAAGTAATTAAAGGTTAATTACTATATTTAGTTTAGAATAATTAATTTGTAAAATTTATTAAAGGATAATTACTTGAATGTAATTAAAGAATAATTAATCAAGGGTGATTAATTAAGATGATTAATTAAAGGATAATTAATTGATTTGTAATTAATTAATGGTTATGTAAGCAAGATTTATATTGATGTAAGTAATTGATTTAATTCATTTTATATTAATTAGAGATGGAAGTAATTAATTTAATTCATTTTAAATTAATTATAGATGGTGTGATTATAGATCATTGCTTATGTATGGATGGATGATAATGTTTGCCTTGAATGGTTTGAAATCTCAGATATGAGATAAGTAATGTTGTGTAATATGGATGCATTGGTTGCATTGTGATGATAATATGGATTATCTTTTGATAATGATAATATGGATTATCTGTTGTGATGATAATGATGCTTATCTATTGCAAATCTATGGATTATCTATCTGTATGTATATAGATAATTGTATTGAATTATTTTAAACTCTAACACAACTTGGCCTTAAAAGACACGCTTTGGATTTCGATGAGACCGGGATCGGGTTTCCAGATCTGGATATCCGAAAACCACATCGATCCAAATTAACGATAGGTCGTAAATCTCGAGTATAGAGTGAAGACTCGAGGTGTTAGGACTATTCGTCGTTAAAACTATGAGGATGATTCCAATATGAGTTTAATGGGGTAGTACTTTCAGATTCGAGATGAAGATTCAGAGTGCAAGGGTTATCGTCGTTAATTCTGAGGGTGATTCCAAAATGAGTGTAACAAGGTAATGCCTTCGGTTTCGTTCGAACTCGGAACGAACTTGTATGGATTGAATGCTTTCTAAACATCGTCAAGTGGACGATGAGCATTCTAAGATAGATGTGTTCTATAAAGGTAATCGTAGCCTCAAGCCTCATCAACTGGGAATGTCTAAAACAGAGGAGGTGCAGCAAGGCTAAGTGGGTCATGCCCAAGTAGGACGAGATTTTCCCCTGTCTAAAGGTCCCTTTTATTTCGGCTTAGTGGACAGTTGGAATTGCGCACCAACTACGGGGTTGTCTTGTTCGGGACTGTCCAGTAAGGGATGGTTCCGGTTTTGTGTTGCAGGGGATTGTGAGTGATCCTCGGTACGGTGATCTAAGCCACGTACTGTGACGGGTGGTACCCCAGTAGCCCTGCAATTGTATAGAATCCAAAATCCAATAAGTGCCAACAGTTTTTATTGTATTACCCACTTTTGTGGCTAGTAGCTGGAATTTAATGAATGTAACAATTTCGGCTATTTCATATTTACTTGAAAACCCTAGACCTATTATAATATCACTGGATTTCCTACTAGATGTTTTGGTTAGCGTAAGGTAAAAACTTTTCCATGTTTATGTGTTGGAAGTCTTACGTGATACCTTTCTTTCAAAGGTTTTTAAAATTAAGCAACTTTAACCTGTTACTCACACCAGACCCATGTCCGACCCGGAGTTTATCTTCTGTTTTCTTAAAATCTTGGGTACTCAAATTTTTACGAGTATCCAAGGGATTCAGGTTAGCATTGACGAATTGTGGAGGAGCAATGGAGCAGGAGGCTTCAGCATTGTAGATATGTTTAGTATTCCGCTGTGTTTTGTATCTCTGTGGTTTCTCTGAATTGTATTGAGTTGTAATAACTAGACAGGTGTTTATAACTGTCTTGTATGTGATGTATAAGTTGTGTATCTCGGATATATGTTGTTGATACTATGTAATATCTTATGTTATTAATATAATTTATTCGTTCCGCTGTTGATATTTTGATGTTGTTTCTTCTTTCTTCTCTTTCTTTCTCTTTGCTATCCCTTTCTTTCTTATTAGTGATGCGTTATTCTGTGGAGATGAACGGCGGGTCATTACAGTTTGAATGTAGTTGTGATGGTATGCGACTGGTTGTAGTAAGGCAAGGTTGGTTGTTGCTGTAGAAGTGAAGTGAGGCACTGCAGTCGTATGCAAATTTTGGTATGTAGTTTCAGTGAAGTTGAGGATGGAGATGATATATGTGATAGAGGTTGAAGATGGTTTGAAAGTCGAATTTATAAGTTTTTGGAAGAATGACATTGGAGTTTCAAATATGTAGATTAGAAACAGAGACGTAGAAACAAAGATGTAGAAGTGGAAGTAACAGTGTTAGATGGGGAGTTGAAGGTAGAGATGTACGTGCATAGGTTTGTGCACAGAGGCAATTATGTACACATTTGCACTGAATGTGATATGAAAATTTGTAATTTGAAATTGTATAAAGCAATGAAATAAAGTTTTTTTTCTATGAAATTGTGTAAAAAAAATTATATAGCGATGCAAAAGCAACTAGAAACTAGCAAACAATAAACACATTACAAAGTGAAAACAATTATCACACAAGCACAATTTTTTTATTAGATAAAAAACAAACACACAAAATAAAAACACAAAAATCAAACTAAAATAATCCGAAGAATAGAAAATTAAAATCAAAACTATTCCCCAGCAACGGTGCCAAAACCTTGTACAAACGGCAGAATTTCTATCGGTTTAGAAAACCATCGAAAAATTTCAAATTAAAATAACCGCAAGTGCACGGCGTACTGTTGTAGTACATGGCGAGTACGGGTCGATCTATAGGGAATTGTTAGATTTTAAATCTCTATTCAATCAAATTAACCAAAGTTGAAAATGTGATGAGCTAAAAATGTTGAAAACTAACAAAAGAAAATTGATAAAAATATGAGTGTTAAGACAATTTAGAGATAATTCCGCTCTCTAAATCATATAGTTCAACAAAACATGAAATTGTAATCTCTCTTTTTTAGTCATTAGTAAGTTTAATTGATGTTCTTATCATAAGTATGGCTCATTTGTGCTATTAATTAGCTCAACATAAGCCATCAAACTATAACACAACCTTTAAACCACTTTTAATTCTCACGAAAATGACAACAAAGTTGAAAATGAAAATCTATTTTAAGCATGGCCTATTAACTATTGTTTAGAAATATAGGCCATCAAATTTTCTTTAAGAATTCACTTCTTTACCATAATCATATATATATACGAAGAGGCAATTTTTTTATGATTGTTTAAGCATAGCCTATTTGTTATAAACAACATAGACTATCAAATTCATTATAAAAACAATAAATCACATCAACATTCATTTAAGCACAAAACGAGAGCCACAATTGTTAAAATATGTTGAAGCTACATGATTCGAATCTTTATTACCCCTAAATTGAAGAGATTAGCTCTCATTTGTGTTATCATATCAACACTTGTAGCTTGCAACATGAAATAAAATAAGAGGAAAAAGAGTGCAAGATGAAAAGCAAAACTAATCTACTTGCATAAAATATACTCTACTTGCATGAAAATAAACTAACTACTAATAAGAGAGTAAAAGAAGCATTAAAAGAAAAGAGAGCACTAACTAACATTGCATATAAAAAATGAAAGTTACATGAAAATAAAAACGGCTAAGTAGCCGTAGAAAAGACAGAGAGAAATTTCTTCTATTTGATCTAAACTAACTAAAGAGAAGAAGGCCTAAGAGAGACTAAGGAAGAAGAAGGTTACATGATGATGCAGCGCAATCTACCAACTCAATGGATTTGAGTCGTTCAAGGGCCTTAGGTCGCTCACGACCTATTGAAGGTCGCTCGCGAGGTAACACGCTAAGCACCAAGGCATACAAGCGACCTAGGGAGATAAACAAACCAACGCGCATTTCATTAGGTCGCTCCGACCTTCAAATTTCGATTTTGACGAGTTACGGCCTATGTTAGGTCGCGGAAACGAGTTACGACCTATGATAGGTCGCTGATTCGTATGTCGCAAGATTACTAAAGCTATGATATCCTTTAAGTCGCGAGTCTCCTTAAGTCGCTCCTGGAGGGGTTTCTTAGGTCGCTCAATGATTAAGTCGCTCACTGCCGCATCTCCTTAAATCGTTCAGTTCATTTAAGCCGCTGAAGTGATATGTCATTATTGTTGGGTCATGAGAGGTGTAACTCGTATGTTGTATCTATTGTACTTGTACGTGTTAAGTCATATGTTGTTGTAATATCTTATGTCATTTGATTTAGGTCGTTGAGCTAATTCGTGTGTGTTGTAATGAGTTAGGTCGTGAATGGGTTGAGTCGTGTGTTGTTGTAACCCTATAAATAGGGATGGTGGTGTCATTTGTAAAGGGTTGTTGATTTTTGAATAAAAACTTTGTTTGAGTGCTTTGTGCCTCTTTGAAATTGGAAGTTGAGCATTGTCTCCTTTCTCCATTTTTGGTTATTCGAGTGTGCTTGAATCAACGGATTTGAAGCCGATTCATGGAATCTCATGCGCGATATCAACATAGAAGAATCGTAGATCTTTTAACACGGTATTGTGCGCGATCAACGTGTTGAAGATAGCTAGAATTCGGTATCTCTCGAGATCAACGAATTTGGGCATTCGGTATTTTTTTCAATCCATCGATTTATCTTGTTTCATCTAATCGTTTCATCGATTAGCTTGACACGAAATCTTCATTTCGTTGTCATCCATTATATCCACTGCGTCAGTTTGGTATCAGAGCTAGACTTAGCCAATCATAGCTAAGCCGAGTCTTTGGAGCCAAGGAGAAGAGTTTGAAGAGTCAAGGCCGAGCTAAATCAAGCAAAGCCAAGCTAAGTGAACTGTTGTCCAGTTTCAAGCCGAGCCGATAGTAGGTTCAGTGAAGAAGCCGAGTTGTTGAAGATTGTTTCATTCGACAATGCCGCCGAGAAGAGCTAATCGTCATCAGAATGTTGAAGATTTGTATAAAAGAGAAGATGCCGAATAAATGGAACAACGAATTAGCAATAAATTCAATGAGAAGTTGGATGAGGGAACTGGTAGATTGGAGAAATTGATGATCGATATGAATCAAAGTCAACGGAGAAGATCATCAATCTCGAACCATTGAGGAAACAGAGTTTCGCCATCGGTTACGGAAGCGAGGAGGGTGTCACCACAATCTTATCAAGATAGAAGGGAATCATCAGCTTCAATGAGACGAGAACACCATGAGTATAGAAATGAAGAGAGAAGAACTCCACATGAGTTTGGAGCTGAGCCATATCGTGATGCTGAAAGACATAGTAGAAGAGATATGCATGATCATAGAGATGTTGATGGTCGAGATCGATATCGAAGTACATTTGATTATGATGAAGATGGTGATAGATATAGTGTTCATTATCGAAATCGAGACCAAGTACGAAATCCATTCGGGAGGTAGAAGATGATCGTAAATGGGAGTCGGGAATGAAGACTGAAATTCCAGAATTCAAAGGTGGAATGATAGCTGAAGAGTTTTTGGATTGGTTATCTAATGTTGAAGAAATTTTTGACTTCAAGAAAGTTCCCGAGCATCGAAGAGTTAAGTTGGTTGCTACACGATTGAGAGGTAGAGCTTTGACATGGTGGAAGCATACTAAACTTACGCGGGAGAGAATGGGAAAGTCAAAGATTGTTACATGGAAGAAGATGAAGAAGTTGATGAAAGCTACTTTCTTACCTTATAATTATCAATTTCTTATGTATCAACGACTGCAGAACTTGAGACAGAGAACGAAGTCGGTAAATGATTATGCAGATGACTTTTATCAACTGATTGCTAGAAATGATATTGTGGAGACAGAGGAACAATTGATAGCTAGATTTGTTGGAGGGTTGAGAATACAAATTCAATATATGGTGAATATGTTTGATCCGAGATCTGTCGCTGAAGCACATCAGAAAGCACTTGCTTTGGAGAAATAAGGGAGACGAGGAGGTGGTGTGTTTACAAATTCCAACAATCAAGTGAAAGGGGCTAGTAGCAATGCTAATGTTTCCAAAACAGTCAATAAACCGGTTGTCAATGAAGTTGTTAAGACCAAGGTCAACAACAATTTCAAGTGCTATAACTTTCAAGAATTTGGTCACAAGAGCAATGAATGTCCAAAATCTAAGAAGCGAGCAATGATTCCTGAGGCTGAGGATGAGGATGAAGAATTAGAATATTCCAATTCACCACAAGTTGAGGAGGAAGTAGAATTAGTGTCAGGAGATGAAGGACGTAATTTGATGATGAGGAGATCTTGTTTGACACCAAAGCAAGAGGATGAATCTAGGTGGTTGAAGAGCAATATTTTCCAGTCAACGTGCACTATTTTGGGAAGGGTTTACAAGTTTGTTATTGATGCGGGAAGTTGTGACAATATCATTTCTACAGAGGCTGTAAAGAAGTTGGAATTAAAGACTGAGAAGCATCCTAAACCTTACAAGTTAGCTTGGTTGGAGAAGTGAAGGTTAGTAAAATAACTTGTGTAACTTTTTCAATTGGGAAGAAATACAAAGATGAAATTTGATGTGATGTGGTTGATATGGATGTATGTCATCTGTTGTTGGGAAGACCGTGGCAATATGATAGAGCTGTGCAACATGATGGTCGTACCAACAGCTATAGTTTCATGTTCGAGGGCACTAAAATCACTTTGGTTCCTAAGAAACGACAACAAGAAGAAAGCAAGTTGGAGGAGATTGAAGAACCGAAGACTTTGTTATCTTTGAAGGAGTTTGTCAAAGAAGTGGAGGATGAGCCTGAAGTGTTTTTGTCGATCGGACGTGAAAGTAGTGAGGAGGTTGAAATTCCAAAGGAAGTCAAACTAGTATTGGAAGAATTTGAAGATGTATTTCCTGAAGAATTGCCAAAGGAGTTACCACCGTTGAGGGACATGCAACACCAAATAGATCTTGTTCCAGGAGCTGTGTTACCACATAGACCACATTACAGGATGAGCCCAAAGGAACACGAGGAGTTGAGAAGGCAGGTGGAAGATTTGCTTGAACAAGGGATGTATAGGAAAGTTTAAGCCCTTGTGCAGTTCCAGCCTTGTTAGTGCCGAAAAAGGATGGAACATGGAGGATATGTACCTATAGTCGAGCACTGAACAAGATTACCGTAAGGTATAGATTTCCAATGCCAAGATTGGATGATTTATTAGACCAGTTGAATGCAGTTGTTATCTTTTCGAAGATTGATCTGAAAAGTGGATATCATCAAATTCGAATTCGACCAGGGAACGAATGGAAGACAACATTCAAGACACAGGGGTTGCATGAATGGCTGGTTATGCCGTTTGGTCTTTCGAATGCACCTAGTACGTTTGTGCGGGTGATGAATCAGATCTTTAGACAATTTATTGGGAAGTTTGTGGTGGTGTATTTTGATGATATACTGATATACAGTGGAAGCCTAGAAGAACACTTGCATCATCTAAGAGAAGTGTTGATGATACTGCGACAGGAACAATTTTATGCTGCAACGAAGAAATGCGTATTCATGACGCATAGTGTTTTGTTTTTGGGGTATGTATTATCCAAGGAAGGTATCTAGGTGGACCAAAGTAAAGTTGAAGCAATCAGAAATTGGCCACAGCCCAGGACCATAACTGAAGTGAGAAGTTTTCATGGGCTAGCATCATTCTATCGAAGGTTTATTCCACATTTCAGTAGCATGATGGCACCAGTTACTGATTGTATGAAGGGGAAGCAATTTTCACGGACAAAGGAAGCAGGATTTGCTTTTGAGCGGATCAAGGAACTTTTGACGTTAGCACCAATTCTAGTATTACCAGATTTTCAGTTGTTGTTTGAGTTACATACTGATGCATCTAAAGTTGGGATTGGAGGAGTGTTGAGTCAGAAGGGACGACCAATTGCATATTTCAGTGAGAAACTTTCTGGAGGCAAGATGAGATATAATACTTATGATGTAGAATTTTATGCTGTTGTGCAAGCCGTGAAGCATTGGAGACACTATTTGTTCCATAAAGAATTTGTTCTGTATACTGATCATGAAGCATTGAAACACTTGCAGGGACATGACAAAATTGCAGCCAGACATGCTTCGTGGATTGCATACTTACAACAGTTTACATTTTTTGTTAAACACAAATTGGGAGTTACAAACCGTGTTGCAGATGCATTGAGTAGAAGGAATCATTTGTTGACTACAATGAAGGTTGAAGTGACAGGGTTTGAAGTACTTCCAGAATTGTTTGCTGCAGATCCTTACTTTGTGAAGATGGTAGATGAAGTCAATAAAGGGAAGACGGATGAATATGTGATGATAGATGGGTTTCTATTCAAGGGGAATCGATTGTGCATACCAGAGTGTAGCTTGTGAATGAAGATTGTGAAGGAATTACACGAAGAAGGATATATGGGTAGAGACCGTACGTTATAGTTGATTTCTCAATCTTATTTTTGGCCTTCGATGAGAAAAGAAGTTGAAAGATTTGTGGAGAGATGTCATATATGTAAAGTTTCCAAAGGGACAGCTACGAATGCAGGATTGTATAAGCCATTGCCTGTGCCTACCGGACCATGGGTTGATATCAGCATGGATTTCGTTTTGGGTTTGCCAAGAACTCAACGTGGAAATGATTCCATATATGTGGTGGTAGATAGATTTTCGAAAATGGCACATTTCATAGCTTGTAAGAAGACCGCTGATGCAGTCCGTATTGCTCAGTTATTCTTTAAAGAGATTTATCGATTACATGGGTTACCTGAGACCGTTGTTTCTGACAGGATGCGCGATTTCTATGCCATTTTTGGTTGAGCCTGTGGAAGATGGTTGGGACGAAGCTGAATTTTAGTAGCACCTATCATCCGCAAACAGATGGACAAACGGAAGTGGTGAACAGATCTTTGGGAAACTTGTTGAGATGTCTTGTGAAAGATAATTTGAAGAGCTGGGATATGAAATTGTGTCAGGCGTAATTTGCACGTAATCACACTGTTAATCGAAGCACTGGATTCAATCCATTTCAAGTTGTTTATTCAGCAATTCCAAAGGGACAGTTGGAATTGTCGACAGTTCCACTTCGGAAAGGGGTTGTTAAACGAGCTTGTGATTTCGTGAATGAGTTGCAGGAGTGTCACAGGATTGTTCATGAACGATTACTTGCATCAAATGAGAAGTATAAACAACTGGAAGATAAGAAGCGAAGAAGTGTAGGCTTCAAAGAAGGTGATTTGGTTTACGCAGTGTTGATAAAAGATCGTTTTCCAGTTGGAACTTACAACAAGTTGAAAGCTCGAAAATTTGGTCCAATAGAAATTTTGAAGAAGATCAATGATAATGCATATCGGTTGAAGTTGCCAGATCATATTCACACTGCAGATGTTTTCAATGTCAAATACTTGATTCCGTTTCATGGGAATGAGCCTGTCGAGGACGAGGAAGGTACAAATTCGAGGTCGAATTCTTGTCAACTAGGGAAGGATGATGCAGCGCAATCTACCAACTCAATGGATTTGAGTCATTCAAGGGCCTTAGGTCGCTCACGACCTAGTGAAGGTCGCTCGCGAGGTAACATGCTAAGCACCAAGGCATACAAGTGACCTAGGGAGATAAACAAACCAACGCGCATGTCATTAGGTCGCTCCGACCTTTCAAATTTGGATTTTGACGAGTTACGACCTATGTTAGGTCGCGGAAACGAGTTACGACCTATGATAGGTCGCTGATTCGTATGCCGCAAGATTACTGAAGCTATGATATCCTTTAAGTCGCGAGACTCCTTAAGTCGCTCCTGGAGGGGTTTCTTCGGTCACTCAATGATTAAGTCGCTCACTGCCGCATCTTCTTAAATCGTTCAGTTCATTTAAGCCGCTGAAGCGATAGGTCGTTATTGTTGGGTCGTGAAAGGTGTAACTCGTATGTTGTATCTCTTGTACTTGTACATATTAAGTCATATGTTGTTGTAATATCTTATGTCGTTTGATTTAGGTCGTTGAGCTAAGTCATGTGTGTTGTAATGAGTTAGGTCGTGAATGGGTTGAGTCGTGTGTTGTTGTAACCCTATAAATAGGGATGGTGGTGTCATTTCTGATGGGTTGTTGATTTTTGAATAAAAACTTTGTTTTAGTGCTTTGTGCCTTTTTGAAATTGGAAGTTGAGCGTTGTCTCCTTTCTCCATTTTCGGTTATTCGAGTGCGCTCGAATCAACGGATTTGAAGCCGATTCACGGAATCTCGTGCGCGAGATCAACGTAGAAGAATGGTAGGTCTTTTAACACGGTATCGTGCGTGATCAACGTGTTGGAGATAGCTAGAATTCGGTATCTCTCGAGATCAACGAATTTGGGCATTCGGTATTTTTTCAATCCATCGATTTATCTTGTTTCATCTAATCGTTTCATCGATTAGTTTGACATGAAATCTTCATTTCATTGTCATCCGTTATATCCGCTGCGTCACAGGAAACATAAGGGGTATTTATACATGTGTTAAACCCTAATTCATATTTTTGAAGAATGCCCAAACTACCCCTTAGGAAGTGTGGTGGCCAAGTAACTATTAGCATCCGAGAATCATCCATTAAGTGTGCATGAAGATTTAATATCCTTTTAGCATGTGCATTAGCTCCTAAGTGTACATTGAGGTAGGTGGGTAAGTGGGGTCCTCAATGATCATAATTTTGAATTATTTCCATCTTCATTTGTTCTCTTCACTTTTGTGCATGCATATATCATCATGAATCCACTTGTAAAATTCACTAAATTTCCTATAAAACAACGAAGAAAATTCCAAGTAAATTTTCACAATTTAATAAATGCGCAAAAATAACCATTTTACCCCTATATAAAGACGAATATGTGACAATTTGAAAATAATTTGAATTTTTGTTTCAACAAGTTAAAATACCCAATATGATCATTTTGTTTAATTTAAATAGATTAAATATGGTGGTAAAAATATGCACATTTATGTGCACATCAAGGCTGAAATCTGACGTCTGACCAAATGGTCAGACGTCCGAGCCCGTAGAGAACTTTTTCCAGAGGATATGGACAGACATTTGTCCCTTTATGAAAAACGTCTGAGGCAACTTCTACCTGTTTTCAGGCGTAGGCCTGGTGTGAAGATTTGTGATATCTGCATGGAAAATTTTGGAATATTGCCTAGGGTTTATATTCTCCTAATAAGCTAGCTTTAGGTTCTAGATCTACAAGCGACGAAAAGCGACTGAAAGTGTCAGCCTCCACTAATTAGGGTTTATCAAAACCTAATTTTCTCCAATTCACTTCTCCACAAATTTATTTCTAATTAGAATTTTTTTATCGTAATCAGTCTCTTGTACTCTTCATATCAATATTAATAAAAGCTCTCTCTTAAAATGAACATACACTAACACAACGTTAGTGGAACCACTATAAATAGCTATGTGATTTATTTTCCACTATTGCTTTGATTCTGAATTGCTTGTTTGGGATTGTGATTGTTTTTGGATTGATTGAGATTGGAATTGAGTTATTGATTGGTTGTTTCTACACCTCTTACCATGATCCCATCTTCCGCTATGCTTGTGGGGTTCCGATTTGAATGGTATCCAGTTGGAATCCTGTCCCAATAACTTGCTCCTACCTCCTCCTCTTCCTTGAAATACACCTTTACATCTGCCCCTAGATCCAAATTTGTCTTTATGACTGATCTTGAGAGCTTGTTCTTCATTTTCATGCACATTCATTCTTTGTTCGTGCACTAATAAACTGCTCTACCATTCAACTACAGTCAAGGAATCCAAATCCTTGGATTCTTCAAAAGAGCATACCACATAGTCAAACTTGGTGGTTATGGACCTTAGTATTTTCCCAACGATCACCACCTATTTCATATCCTCTCCTTGAATTTTCATTATGTTTGCAATTTTAAGAACTCTGGAAAAATATTCATCATCCTTTTCACCTTCCTTCATTCATTGGACCTCAAATTTTCCTCGAAGTGCTTGAAGTTGTGCTCGCTTAACCTCCATTGAACCTTGATGTTTTTGCTTCATGGAATCCCAAAATGTATTTGGCAGTGTCTTTATTGAGTATGCTTTCCATGATTGAACCATCAATGGCTTGGAAGAGGTAGTACTTCATTTTGAGATCTTTCATCTTCTCTTGCTCGATTGTCTTCGTTGTACTCTATCAACATAGCCCCCTCCTCTTCTACCATGACTTGGTTCTCAACCAATGACTAAATTCCATTGAATGAAAGAAGTTCTCCATCAATATGGGCCAATGATATAGTAGTAATCTAATCCTGGAATTGCTGGCTGCTCAAAACTTCCCTTTGACGACAAAGCCATTCTTTCTCGCTCAACCTTTGTCTGGCTCTTTCTCCCTTGCTAAGAAATCTGCTATTTCTCTACTTTAGATCAGGCTTGTAATAGGGCTCTAACACCAATTGCTATAAGTTTAATCTCTAAATCTAGAAGCACTAAAAAGCATCTTTATTCAATGAAACAACTAAGGTTTTTATACAACCTATTACAAAACAGAAAGGATAAAAAACAGCATCCACATTTACATAACCTGATAACATGGTTAACAAGAGTTGGAATAATTCGAAGGTTATCACCCTAGAAACCAGGATGCTTATTTGAAAAGAATAACAAGCATGATAAAACTAAGCCTCAATGACTTAGTCAGAAACATCACTAGATTAACTTAAATACATATTATTGATCATTTTTTCCTAGTTTATGTTAATATATACATAGTTTGTGCTTTAAAATATGTTGTTATTGGACATGATGGTTATTTATGTTGCATAGATTGCAAATAGGTTGCTTGAAGAAAGTTTTAAGAAGTCCAGAATAGAGTAATAGGGTACTATATTTTAGTATGTTTACAACATATTTTGGATCATTTTTTGATTAGTGATCTATAGCATGAGTGCAAGTAGATATATTAACAACTTGGTGTTCTATATTTCATAGCTTGCATATCCTATTCCTTAAACCCGTAACAATCTTCAGCTTATCATTTGTCTAATTTTCATTAAGTTTGTTGCATTTAATCATTTATATACTTATATTTGCCCATATCATCATCTACAATACAAATAAACGCATTACAAATTTAATGGTAGTGCTACTCCTTTGTCAAAATGAGGGATGGGAAGATAACACATTGATTCAGTAGTTTTTTAGGAGATTTGCTTTTGATTTTTGAGAAATAATTATATCCCTACCAATCCTTATTAAAATTTATCCTATATAGAAGGTTTCAAGAATATGATGCTGTACATCTTGAGCTAATGTTTTTCTCACATTAATTAAGAGCTGATAATAGCAACTTGGCACATTATCCAGATGCATTTTGCATTGAGCACTATGCCCAGTTGTATGGAAAATGAGCTTTGTGCCTGCTTGATTGCGTTTTTCAACTGAGCACCTCAGCTTAACTGTAAAATGTTCTTTGCATGCTCTTGGTTGCATTTTTCAACTGACCACTATGTTATTTGCAACTGAGCGTAATTGCATTTGCAATTAAGCCTGAACTCGGTTGTAATTGCAATAGATGGAGAGCTTATATTTTAATTTGTATTCGGATTTATTTGATATAAGTGTTTAATTTTCTTTTAGTAAGTACTTATTTTTCTTTCATTTTTCTAATTTTAAATTGTAGGCACTTTTAGAGGAAGAGGAAGAAAATCAGAAGTTGAAAGTTACTGGTGGTGGCATATCAAGCGTATAATTTCTTTTGGTTTGTTACACTTTGGTATGTAATAGATATCATGCAAAATTGGTACATGCATATTGCGCAAACTTGAATATGTTTATTATAACGGGTTGAATTATAAAATGTTAACATGATTAAGTATGATTTAAATATGTATTTATATATTGATATTCCTATGATATTACTATACAATATTATTTCAGTTATAATTGTATTATATAGAATGTTGTTTATTGTTTGATAATATTTTACAGCATTAGGTTGAATACAAAGTGAGAAAAAATGGTGTATTAAATTTGTAATAAGTTTACCACGACATTTAAAAAATGATAAGAAAACATAAAATAAACAGGCAAAATCTTTTAATAGCAAACAAAAACGTTGTAGAAACAAATCCACATTATAAAACAATATAAACTTACGTTGTAGAAAGCTATTCACAGCTACACATACGCGCTATAAAGGTTGCATATTTACAATATTTATTATGTGTTATAAAACATTCAAGACATATGCTTCAACATGTCTTTAGCATTGTTTTAGAGCATGCTGTTAAAACTTTTTTCAACATATTTTTTGCATTTTGGAAAGAGTATTTACTACGTTCGCAATGATTTATCGAAAGCCATATAACTTAACTAAAAAATATAAACACTCATTAATCAACATTTTACAACATTGAACTACTTTCTGTTAAAAGTTTAAGACTTATTACAACATGTCATTATTCATCGTTTACAATTGTGCTATTAAAACTTTTCACAGCCTTTATTTCGTATTGTAAAAAGTGCTATTTCTTTTAGTGCGTGTGCTAGTGGACCATATTTGAAATCTAAAGCTTCATTAAATTCCATTATGGTCATAAATTTATAGCCTCCATTGACCAAAAAAATCTAACATAGTCATTGATCCATCCATCGAAAGTTAATAAAGGACCATCGACCACTTGAATTGGGTCTACGACAACAAAAGCGTCCACTTCATCAACTTGAAAATAGTCCGACTGAACATCAACAGCAAGACAAATGGGAGCAGAATAGGATGAGCATCAAAAGAAGCATATTTATCATAAGGAACAACAACATCAGGAGCATGTAAAGCTGCAATAGGATCCACTTTCATCACTTTGGCAAAACAAGAGGATGCACTCAATTTTATAAGAACTTAGAGCAAAACCAATCAAGAAGCACTTTCGTTGGGTTAATCACATGTCAGTCGGAGTATCCAATACACTCGTGATCGCATTGATGATGTCAGTCTCCCAATACACAATCTCAAGCTCAAGCCGACCCAAATCATCAATAATGGATTCACTACCTTAGTGAAATGGTACATGGTCTTCTTTTTGTAGGATAATCAATCTAGAGTCAAAAAAGAGGGCATCAAGTAGCACCTGCTTACTAACTTCCACTTTCTCAAAGTTCATAATGAAAGGATATTTTTCCTTATGAATAATTGAAACTTACATATTGATTTCCAAATACAGCGAATATAGGTATATAGACAAATATAATATGGTTTGGACCAAACACATAATGAACTATCGAGTTTCCCCATTTCTTAATGGTTTTGCACCATGCTTTTACTAAAAAAAAATTTGGTCTTCACCAACCTATTACGTAGAGCTATGAATTTAAAGTCATGCTTATCACATACCTTTAAGCGATAGTTGTCGCTGCTGAGCGTATCCTTCCAGCTCTTGCCTCTGACAAGGAACCATAAGATCAACCAGCTACATCAGATAGGCGACCGAAAGTGGGTAAGATTGGTTATCAGCATCGGTGCCGACTAATTGATGGGAAGATGCATCGATAGGCTAGCTTAGGCTAAACAGAGAGGGATCAGAGGCAAATCGATGGGAAAAGCCATGGGTTCGTTAGAGTGGGCCAAACTAGATTTAGAATCAAAGCAACGAACGGTTGAGGCAAGTCGCGAAGAGGAAGGAGAAAAATAGTCGACAAGTCGATTATAGGGTGGAATTGATACTTCACCTCATGCTTTCCCATCCTAAATTTTATGGCCTAGGCACTGTTAAAAAAGACGAACACGTGAGAATAGGAATGTGTGAGATTAAGAATTCAAAACCATAATCCCAACATCGGCTTCCATTACATATATAATAAATACTAAAACTATGTCAAAATGATAATAAATATTTGAATATTAGCTCAAAATTACTTATGGATATTTTTTTCTAATATATATATATATATATATATATATATTTGATATATAATAAAGTTTTGATTATTACTGTTGGCTTAAATAATTTAAAAAAATTATTATATATACCAAAACTAACATATGTACATATGGTTTATACTTTTATTCGCTTCAAAATTATGATGAAATCATTTATCTAAACTTAAATTCAAATTTTTTGTTTGGCCATACGAACTCATGACTAATCAAATTTTGAATAAATCCTAACTTCTAAGATTTTGAATTAGTTAATCCATAAAAATATTATATATGTAAGATATATATTAACCAAAATTATAATCAACATTTTAATTAAATTTGAATTTAAATATTTAATATACGTATGTGCATATATATATATGCACATACGTATATTAAATATTTTAATAAAAATTTAATTAAAATTTTAATTACATGGTTTTAATATAAGTTACAAATTCAAATTTAAATAATAAATTTTTAATATATGCTTTCGACTTTTTCGAAAAGGATGGTTCCGACGCCAACACAAATTTCCCAACATTTTTTACGGCAAAGAATGGTTTCGAAAGAGATACTTTCGTTAATATCTACTTTGATCCAAATGATATTTTAAAAGGTAAACCCAATGATGTCGAAAGGAGCACTTTCAATACTTTAGGAAGAGATACTTTCGATGGTTTCGAAGCTATAATTTTAGTTATTAATAAGTAACATTTTTTATATTCAAAAAAGGATTTTATAGTGTGTTAAAAGGCAGGAGTTAAATATTTTGAAAAGAGATATATGCTTTCGAAGGAGGCTATCCAATGAGGTCGAAAGAAAGGTTTCAAAGATTTTGAACGTAACCATTTTCAAAACAAAAACCCAATCCCATTTAAAAGAAAATTCGTGGCATGTTAACAAACAAAATATTTTGAAATGGAATTTTTAAAGAAGTCTTAATGGGTTAAAAGAACTAACCAAGTTATATTGTTTGCTTCTCATATATGTATATATTCACTTTATAATGAATCCAAAATGGTACTTTGGGAAAAGGTAGAATAACCAGTTAGATTGACCCAATAGTAAATATAAATGAAAGATATCGGCAGGGGCCAATAGGTTAATAGTAAGCCCATGAAAATTGTGTAAGGGAAATGATATTGGCAAGGGCCAATTGGTTCATAGTTAGACCATGAATCATTGAAGTCGTCAGTTAGATAGGTTTATTGTTAGCACGTGAAAACTATTTCCGGACAAGAAAAATGAAATATTAATAGATAGTCAATAGTTTCCTAGTTAGCCCATGAAAACTAGGTTAAACGAAAGATACTGATAATTAGTCAATAGATTCCTAGTCAGTCATTGAAAACTAGGATAAAAGAAATGAAATTTGAGTTATCAATAGGTTCATAATGATCCCATGAAAACTATATAAGTGGACAGGGAGTCCATAAATGCTAGCTGGTTATTAGTCAGCCCATGAAAACTATTAGGTTAATAATAATCCTAGAAACTATAACTATGACAGATAGTCAAAATAAATGGGTATGGGTAATCCAGAATTGATTCAATTATTTTGCATATCATCACATAATAATGTTTTGAATTGATTTAAGCATTGTAGATGCAAGAGCACAGAAAATGGTTAAATAAGATTTTTAAGATACAAGTGAGGAGAAACCCGTTCGGCTAGGCAACATGGCCTCACTAGATATCTTAGTGATTTAAGATAGTATATTATTATTTATACCAGGCTTTATGTCCGATTCGAAGTTTATATTTTTCCCTCAAACTCTCAGGTACTCAGTTGATTTTGAGTAGCTCGAGATATGAGCTTTTTAGGTACCTCTTAAGATGAATGAGCTTGTGAAGTTGTGCAAGAGGCATGTAATTATTTGAGTTCTCTCTCTTATTATTCCACTATGTTGTTTTGTTAAGGAAAAGTTGTTTATTGCCTATTATATATTCTGATCACCAAGGGAGCATCTTCAAATCTCGCTCTTGAAGTATATTGTAATATTTATATTTTTCTGAACGTGGTTAACGTTGTGGGATTATTTAAAGAATGTTAAAATGGGTTTTTGGAATGGAATGTGCAAGTTGTTTTATAAATTTTAAGCATTTCTATATCCATGTGTTTCTGGTTTATCGATTTATCTAACATTATCGTATTTGGTAGTCGGGGATTACTAACTATGCATGACAACACCATCCGTAGCTGTTAGTTTTGGGGCCTCCAAGTGGGGAATGTTACAAGTTGATATCAGAGCATAGATTTATGAAAACTTTGTGAGAAATGCAGATTATGGATCTTAAGACTAGAATTAACACTAGAAGGGGGGTGAATTGTGTTTGAAGGAATTACTAATTCTTTTTGAATTTATATTAATTTGAATACTAATGTATGCAATATTCAGACACAGATATGATCATAGAATCAAATACAGATGCAGAAATAAAGTAAAAGCAATAAAGGAAAGAATGCACCAGAATTATGCTGGTTCGGAGTTACCCTACATCCAGTCCAACATACAAGTACGGATTTCCTTTCAAAATCAATTTTTACAATTACACCGTCGGTTTCAACGCCACGAGGTACACCACTCCAGATTCACAATCCTTTGAGTAGAGATACTTGATTTTACGGCAATAATTTCACCCAATTGATTTCATAGGCTACAATAACACCTTTTCTCCCTTGATTGATTTCACAGGCTACAATCACACCTTTTCTCACTTAATTAATTACAAAGAAGCCTATAACTCTGAATAGCACCGAGATCTTGTTGAGATAGTGATAGAGAATCAAACCAGAAATGATCTGGTTAGATTCAATGGTGATTTAAGTAGAGTAATGGTAAAAATATATATAAAGAAATGTGGAAGAAGAGGAGTGAAATCAGAGAAAATATGAATGTAAATTCATTTAAAACTGCCCCTATTTATAGTAGAACAACAGCCATGTCCATTCTGAAAGGATATGACGAATAGACACTTCTTTTGAAATTCAAATTTTTGAAATAAACTGCTACCTTGTCGACATGGGTATATTGGGGTTGTCGACAGGCCTAAGTAATTTTTGGTAATTTGTTTTCTTTGAAAATAACTTCTATCTTGTATTAAAACTATTTTAAACCTTATAAATATACTTAACTATAGTTAAAATACATAATTAAGTATAGAGAATAATATTTTGGTATATATAAAATTTTACTATAATTTTATATTTAAATCTAAGTATCAATATTAAGAGTTAAATATAATAAAATTAAAAGATAGTTTAAAACCAAGGATAATTTGATTTTGAAGATCAAGATTATTTTGAGGCTAAAGTATTTTAAAACCAGGATAGATGTTTTTGATTCTTTTAAAAGAAGGTTTTGAAATCATTTTGAAAACAAGATATAATTTTGTAAAAACATTTGAATAAAAGTTAGTGGATACAAAACAATGTTCCACTAGATTTTTGCAGGTTCCATCCTACTTAGGGTTCCATCCCTTTAACGGGCTCGAAGTGGATTCCATTCCACGAATAAATTGGATTTTAAGATGCCAGTGCTTTTCTAGGAGTTTTAACAAAATTCCTAATTAAATTACTTATTATTGAAATCTTGAACTCTTGATAATCTTGATACTCATGAGTCTTCAATCTTGATATCTTCAGTCCTGAATCTCTATACTGTACAGTCTTCATTCTTTATACCTGCATGGTTAAATCTTGCATATACATGTATATCTAAACTATAATGTTAGTATTTATTTTACAATCTTATTCTAAGGTTGTTGTCATCAAAACATCTTCTCATGGTCTAACAATCTCCTCTTTTTTGATGATGACAACCTTTGTTTATAAAATATTACTTCTATCCTAATAACTCCCCCTAAAACTAATCGATCCCCCTTAGTTTATGCCTAACTATCCTATTTTATACTTCTCCCCCTTTGTCATCAAAAAAGAAACTAACTCTAAACTATATAACTCCCCCTAAGTCTAATATTATATGACATGTGATCATAATGATAGTGTTATCATAAATAATCATCACTTAATTTTAAAACTAAAATTTAGCCCTTAATTACTAACTATCCTAACTAAGAATCAATATATGATAGTATTTATAATATAAGAACATAAATCATTTATTAATTATATATTATTATATTTACATTTGCGTAGAAGATGAAAGTAAGATCATACAACAATAGGAAAGAGAGAAAAGAAACTAATGTGTGTCCTTGAAAACGGGAGATCTATGAACCGAACAATTAAGGTAGTGGAAACAGAAATTTCCACGTTGTTCAACTAAATTTCCATCCTTGTCAAAGCACACTTTGCTAATGCAAATGACTTTGTCGTCATTTTCAACATGCTTTTCTTCCATGAGGGCTTCTTCTTCTTATTCCTCGCTGTCCTCTTGCACTTGATCTCCTGAAGATTCTTCATCAATCAAGATGGGATTGGCGTGATTGTCCATTAGAAACTTTCGTAAGTTTCTAAGGATTTTGCCTTGCCGTTCTTGTTCATTGCCCGTTCTGAGTTGCACTGCTTGAATTTTGATCATTAGCTGCAGTGCATCCTTCAAGGAATCCTCCATTTTCATCACTCGTGCTAGCGTAGTTCGCTGAAATAGTCCAATTGAAGGAGAAGGGAACGAAAAGGTTGAATTTTTGTTTGATTTGGAAGAGGAGGCCATTGTTTAATTGTTTTCAAAAGATCGATCAGAGAAAGGACAAATAGAATGAACAAAATTTCAAAATAAGAAGAATATATAACCACTTATTTGAATTTTGGTAGGAAAATTTCAAAAGTAAAAAAAATCATTACATGTTGACAGGGGTAAGGGAGGTTTGTCGACATGGTACTTGATATTTTTGCTATTTGATTTATTTTAATTTTGAATCATACTTTGTTATTTATATTCTATATTTCAGTTATTGAACAAATACCTAATTTTGTTCTTAATTTAGTAAATATAGATTCATTTAAGGGTTTTGTTAAGATATCAGCAATTTGTTTCTCGGAATTGATATAATCGAGGGTAATTACTTCCTTACTATTATTATCTCTGAGAAAATGATGTTTGATACTAATATGTTTAGTTCGAACATGATGAGTAGTATTTTTGGATAAATTTATTGCACTAGTATTATCATAATAAGTTAGTGATTTTGAGATATTTAAAACAAAATATTTTTTAAGTTTGTTGCATATATATTACTTGAGAACAAGCCAAAGCAGCAGAAATATACTCTGCTTCGGTTGTTGGTAAAGAAACTATGTTTTGCTTTTTACTGAACTAGAAAATCAGAGAATGCCCCAAAAATTGACAAGTTCCACTTATACTTTTCCGGTCCGATTTACAACCAACATAATCAGCATCACAATAAGATATTAATTCAAAAGAACCATTTTTAGTATAAAATAAGCCATAATCAAAGGTGTGTTTAACATATCTTATGATACGTTTTACAGCTTTAAGTGGCTCTATTTAGGTTGGGATTGATATCTTGCACAGAGACAAACACTATGCATGATATCAGGTCTACTAGTAGTGATACAGAGTAGTGATCCAATCATTCCTCTATATAATTTTTGATCTACATCTTTCGAGAGATTTTCTTTACTTAGGTACTCATTGGTTGCCATGGGAGTGGGTTTTCCACTTGTAATAGTCAAACCAAATTTACAAACTATGTCTTTAGCATATTTTTCTTGACTGATAAAGATACCATTATCTAATTGTTTTATTTGAAATCCTAAAAAGAAGTTTAATTCACCCATACGGCTCATCTCAAACTCTTTTGTCATTATTTCAGAAAATTCTTTGTTCATTTCAAAATTAGTTGATCCAAAAATGATATTGTCTTTGTAAACTTGTACTAGTTGAATATCATTTTTATTTCTTTTAATAAAAAGAGTATTATCTACTTTACCAATTTCAAAGTTTGATTATAATAAGTAAGATCTTAGTCTATCATACCAAGCTCTAGGAGCTTGTTTTAGACATATAGAGCTTTCTTAAGTTTGTAAACATGTTTTATAATTTTTCATTTTCAAAAAGTTTTGGTTGTTCAACATATACTTCCTCTTTTAAAAATCCATTTAAAAAGGCACTTTTAACATCCATTTGATATAATTGAAATTACTATGATTTGCGAAAGCAAGCAGAATCCTAATGGCTTCTAATCTTGCTACGGGAGAAAAGGTTTCATCAAAATCTATTCATTCTTCTAGACAATAGTCTTGAGCGAATAACCGAGATTTGTTTCTAATAACCTCTCCTTGTTCATTCATTTTATTTTTATAAACCCATTTAGTTCCAATTATAGTTTTATTTTCAGGTCTACGAACAAGTTCCTAAACATCATTTCTTGTGAATTGATTTAGTTCTTCTTGCATAACCAAAATCTATGAATCATCAGTTGATGCTTCTTTTGGATTTTTGGGATCAATAGTTGATATAAAGGCTACATTGCTCATTTTACTTAGTTGATTTCTAGTTGTAATAACAGATTGTATATCTCCTAGTATATTTTCTATATAATGATCTTTTAAAAGTTTAATCTTTTTATTAGGATGATTAATTTCATTATTAGTTTCAGTTGACTCTTGATTTTGAATGATTAAATCCTCTTCATCATTTATATCTCAAAATTTTTGAGGCTTTCGTCGAATGAAAAAGCATTGTTTCTTCGATGGTGTTAGTTCTTAAATTAAACACTCTGTATGCTTTACTTCTATTAGAATATCCGATAAAGATACCTTTGTCAAATTTAGGATTAAATTTATATAAATTATCTTTTGTATTTAAAATAAAATATTTACCTCCAAATAGTCTAAAATAAGATACCTTAGGTTTCTTTGTGTGAAGAAGTTCATAAGATATCTTATCAGTTAAAGGTCTAATTAAAATTCTATTTAAAATATAACAGGCTAGAGCAACTGCTTCTGCCCAAAAATACTTTGGTAATTTACTATCTGAAAGCATAGTTCTTGCACACTCTTGAATTGTCTTATTTTTACGTTCTACTACTCCGTTTTGCTGTGGAGTTCTTGGAAATGAAAAAATGTGAGTTATTTCCTTTTTATTGCAGAATTCCTCAAACTTTTCACTTTTCAAATTCACCACCATGATCACTACGAATGGTTATAATTTTTAGAGAAAGTTGATTTTGAATCCTTTTTGTAAAGTTCTTAAAATATTCAAAAGTATCACTTTTATGTTTCAAAAATATTGTCCATGTAAATCTAGAATAATCATCTGCAATTACAAAAACATATTTACTATGATTTATTGATAGAATTTGAGATGGATCAAATAAATCAAGATGAAGTAATTCAAGAGGTTTTGAAGTTTAAATCACATCTTTTAATTTAAAGGAACTTTTTCTAAGTTTTCCTAATTGACATGCATCATATAAACTATCTATTTATTCATTTTAGGGAGACCTCTTACTAGATCATGTTTTGACAGTCTAAATAAGAGTTTGAAATTCAAATGCCCAAATCTCTTATGCCAAATCCAAGGCTCACTTGTATTTGCCAAAAGACACAGGTTATCATTTGAAACTTTCATACTAAGAATATAAATATTCTTTTTCCTAATTCCCACAAATATTATGGTTGAATTATTATCCTCAATATGACACTTACCTTTTTCAAATTTAATTTTATATCCTTTATTGCAAAGTTGACTAATACTTAGCAGATCATGTTTCAGGTTCTTAACTAGTAAAACATTAGTAATAATAGGAGTTTCAGAGTTACCGACTTTGTCGATGCCAATCACATATCCTTTTGAGTTGTCTCCAAAGTTAACCAGTCCTCCATCTTTATATATAATATCATTCAGCATATCTGGATTACCAGACATGTTTCTAGTGTATCCACTATCGAGTATCCATTTATTCTTTTTGATCTGCATAATTTGTCCATTGTGGATTGATTCCTCAACACCCACAAAGCATGTTTCCTGCACATCATACAATTTTGGTAGACAACTTGAATTTGAATATTGATTATATGCAGATTCAAGAGACTATGATGATCTGAATATTTCTGAATTAGTATTAACAAGTTTTTCAAAAATAGCCATTTTAAAAGCTTTTTCAAAAATCAAATTATGGAACTTTGAAAACGTTGCTTTGATACCAAATGTGAGAAATGCAGATTACGGATCTTAAGGCTAGAATTAACACTAGAGGGATGAATAGTGTTTTAAGGAATTACTAATTATTTTTGAATTTATATTAATTTGAATACTGATGTATGCAATATTCAGATATAAATATGATCACAGAATCGAACACAGATGCAGAAATAAAGTTAAAGCAATAAAGGAAAGAACACACCGGATTTTATACTGGTTTGGAGTTAACCTACATCCAGGCCTGTATACAAGTACGGATTTCCTTTCAAAATCAATTTTTACAATTACACCATCGATTTCAAGGCTACGAGGTACACCACTCTAGATTCGCAATCCTTTGGGTAGAGATACTTGATTTTACGGGCAACATGCTCACCCAATTGATTTCACAGGCTACAATCACACCTTTTCTCGCTTGATTGATTTCACAGGCTACAATCACACATTTTCTCACTTAATTAATTACAAAGAAGCCTATAACTCGGAATAACACCGAGATCTTGTTGAGATAGTGACATAGAATCAAACTAGAAATGATCTAGTTAGATTCAATGGTGATTTTATCAGAGAAATGGTAAAAATATATAAAAAGAAATGTGGAAGAAGAAGAGGAGTCAAATCAGAGAAAATATGAATGTAAATTCGTTTAAAACTGCCTCTATTTATAGTAGAACAACAGTCGTGTCCATTCGTGAAAGGATATGGCGAATAGATACTTCTTTTGAAATTTAAAATTTTGAAATAAACTGCCACCTTGTCGACATGGGTATATTGGGGTTGTCGACAGGCCTAAGCAATTTTTGGTAATTTTTTTCTTTGAAAATAACTTCTATCTTGTATTAAAACTATTTTAAACTTTATAAATTACTTAACTATAGTTAAAATACATAGTTAAGTATAGAGAATAATATTTTGGTATATATAAAATTTTACTATAATTTTATATTTAAATCTAAGTATAAACATTAAAAGTTAAATATATTAAAATTAAAAGATAGTTTAAAACCAAGGATAATTTGACTTTGAAGATAAAGATTATTTTGAGGCTAAAAGTATTTTAAAACCAGGATAGATGTTTTTGATTCTTTTAAAAGGAAGGTTTTGAAATCATTTTGAAAACAAGATACAATTTTGTAAAAACATTTGAATAAAAGTTAGTGGATACAAAACAATGTTCCACTAGATTTTTCGTAGGTTCCATCCTACTTAGGGTTCCATCCCTTTAACGTGCTCGAAGTGGATTCCATTCCACGAATAAATTGGATTTTAAGATGCCAATGCTTTTCTTGTAGTTTTAACAAAATTCCTAATTAAATTACTTATTATTGAAATCTTGAACTCTTGATAATCTTCATACTCATGAGTCTTCAATCTTAATATCTTCAATCTTGAATCTCTATACTATACAGTCTTGATTCTTGATGCTTGCATGATTAGATGCTGCATATACATATATATCTAAACTATAATGTTATTATTTATTTTATAATCTTATTCTAAGGTTGTTGTCACCAAAACCTTCTTCTCAGGGACTAACAAACTTAGGCAATTTAAACCTAAAAAGGTTTTCAAAACATAATCCAATGAATCAGAAATATGATCGGTGTTTTGGTTGACATGATTGTAATGTACTTATATTTAATATATATATATAGACACACACATATATATAAGTACGTAATTCACCTTTTCTCTTAGACGGTTCTTTTGAATCTTACTAAGGCTCGTATTCAGATTTACGAGAAAGAAGATATGGAAGCAAGAAACGAAAGAGTAAATCTAGGTGGATATAGAACCACAGATGAAGGAAATGCTCGATCTTATACCCAGAGGAACCAAGGTCGACAGGCTAATGCTAATCAAAATGCGAAAGCCAATGTGGGTGCTGGAAATCCGCCAGTAGACGCATAGATGATGTATCAGTTCCTTGCATATTTGATGCAAGTAAGAGCTGCTGGAGTGGTTGGGAATATTGGAGGAGAAAATCCTATGGTCCCCGTTGGGAATAATTTTGCCAAGTTGAATAGAGATTGCACCAATTTGGATGGAAAGCCATTTATGGGAATAGTAGTTTCTATAGAAGTAGAGAATTGGCATTTACATTATGAAAGGATTTTCTCCGATTTTGTTTTATAAGATGAGCAGAAGAGAAGGTTGGCCTATAGGCAATTGCAAGGGTCAACATTTCACTGATTGAATGGTGTGACTGCTAGAGTTTTGGAAGAAGATTTGACTTGGGCTGATTTTCGAAGGAGATTCAAACAAAGGTTTATTTTTGAAGTTGCCAAGTCGGCATTGATGAGAAGATTTATGGATTTTGTTCATAGATACATGTTAGTTATGGAGTATGAAAATAGATTCAATGAGCTATCTCGATATGGATACGCTACTATAGACAATAATATTAAAAGGAATGAAGTGTTCATTCGGGACTGAGGCCCGATCTTGTTAGGGCGACCCTGACTTATATCCGTGAACTCTATAATGTGGTGGTGGAGATGGCCATTCGCCATGAGGAGATGCTTACTATGTGTGCTAGAGAAAATCCTGTTGAATCCTAGGGTCCTCAGGGAAAGAAGAGGAAGTTGTTCAAAAAGAATGGTGCCTAAAAGGGAGATTCGGCGAAGAAGTCAAAAGCTGATGTAGTCTGCTACAAATGTGACAAGAAGTGTCATGTTGCAAATGAGTGACGGTCAGGCAAAGGGTAGAAGAAGGATGTTGATAAGAAGCATGTAAAGTGCTACAACTGCGATCAAATTGGGCATTACAAGAACCAGTGCCCAGATCTAGTTAGGGCAGAAAAAAGAAAGGCCTTTGCTATTGGACCACCATCTTCTTCCAGATCAACTGCAGTAGATAAGGAAAAGATTGTGATGGAAGGTACATTTTTGATACAAAGTATTCTAGTTAAGATACTATTTGATACCGGTGCATCACATTCATTTATATCCCAGAATTTGGTTAATAGGTTATTAGGTTATGCTTAGAACCCACTAAACATGTTTCTTCCTTAAGGGTTACGAATCCAATAGGAGGGCATATAACTCTAGGGATGAGATGTGACCAGTTAGAACTTGTTTTGTTAAGTCATATGTTTTCATGCAGTCTGTATGTTTATGATTTCGTAGACTTCAAGATCATTTTGGATATGTACTAGTTGGGTAGCTATGAGGCTAGGACATTTTTCTAGGATGGGGAAATATCATTAAGACATCCAAATAGTCATAACCGTATCATCTTCTCAGTAGAGAATTCCGACCAAAGTGTTTGTTCTGTATTAAATGCCTTGAAAGCAGCGGAAGAGCTATGCGAGATTCGAGTTCCAAGAGAGTTTGAAGATGTATTTGGGACGATCACAGGACTAACACCGAATCGAGCTATTAAGTTTCAAATAGATCTTATGCCTGGAGTTGAACCTGTCAGTAGACCACCTAGTAGGATGACACCGACTGAGATGAAAGAATTGAAGGTGCAACTTTTGGATCTAGAAGGAACGAATTTTATTAGACCAAGCAGTTTGCCTTAGGAAGCGGCCGCGGTTTTCATGAAGAAGCCAGATGGGTCATTGACGATGTGCATCGACTACCATAAGCTGAATGAAAGGACGATCAAGAATAAGTATCATTTGTAGAAAATTGATAATACATTTGATCATTTGAATAGAGACAGAGTGTTTCCCAATTGGATTTGGCCATGAGGTTTCATCAGTTGAGAGTGGCAAAGAACAGTATTTCTTTGACAGCATTTTGAACTAGGTATGTTTTGTATGAATGGTTAGTGATATCATTCAGGTTGACGAATGCACCTGCTTTCTTCGTGAACTTGATGAACCGGGTTTTCCAAGAGCACTTGGATAAGTATATGTTAGTATTTATAGATGACATTTTGGTGTACTCGAAAGATGAGAGAGAGCATATGGATCATCTGAGATTAGTGCTTGAGATGCTAAGGCAAGATTAACTAAAGGCGAAGTTTTTCAAATGTCAATTTTGGAAGAAAGAGGTCAATTTTTTTGGTCATGTAGTTTCGAAGGAGGGTTTGGCAGTAGATCCAGTTAAGGTCGAAGCTATCAATAATTGGAAGTGACCGAAGATGGTAAATGGGATCAGAATTTTTCTTGGACTTGCTGGCTATTACCGAATATTCATTAGACATTTTTCATGGATAGCAGCACCACTGACTAAGTTGACTAAGAAGGATGTGAAGTTCATTTGGTCCGACAAATGCAAGGAAAGGTCCTTTAAGTTAAAACATTCGTTGACCAACGCACCAGTGTTAATTGTTCCGGATGGAAACCAAGGGTTGGTGGTGTACACGAATGCATGTGGAACGGGATTGGGAGCAATGTTGATGTAGAATGGTAAAGTCATTGCCTACACTTCTCGACATCTTAGATCGCACGAGATGAGATACCACTCATGATTTGGAGTTGGTTGCGGTGATCTTTGTGTTGAAGATTTGGAGACATTATCTCTTAGGGGAGAGATTTGAGCTATACACTAATCATAAGTCCTTGAGATATTTATTATCTTAGAAAGAGTTGAATATACGACAATAGAGGTGGCTGAAGTTTTTGACTGCTTATGATTTTGGTCTAGAATATACTCCTGGGAAAAGAAATAAGGTAGTAGATGCCCTTAATAGAAAACATTAGAATTTGGTATTAGCTATGTTGGTAGAATGGAAGGATTAAGAAGCTTTGGCTAAGTGTAGTATAAAGTCGAAATTGAATGCTGATTCTAGTCAGAGTACCACTATGTTAGCCTTTCTAGAGGTTCGACCAGTGTTGATCGAGAGGATAGCTTCTAAACAGAAAGAGGATCTAGAATTGGCAGAGAAGATTAGAAGACTCACGGTGGGATCGAAGATCGATGATCTTAAAGATTTTGGCATCGACCAAAGAGAATGGTTGAGGAAGAAAGGACTCTTATGTGTTTCAAATGTAGAGAACTTACGAAAAGAAGTTCTAAGAGAATGTCATTGATCAAAGTTTATGATTCATCTTGGGGAACTAAGATGTATCAAGATATAAAAAGTAGCTTCTATTGGGAAGGCATGAAGAGGGATGTTGGCTTGTGGGTTACGTAGTGTGCCAACTGTCAACAAGTAAAAGCCAAACACCAGAAGCCGAGCGGGTTGCTTTAACCTATAGAGATTGCAGTGTGGAAATGAGATTCCATATCCGTTGAATTATAGATGGGTTGCCAAGGTCAAACATGGGGAAATGAAAGCATGTAGGCCATGGTGGACAGATTGACCAAGAGCGTCCATTTCATTCCAGTCAAGTCAACCAGGACGGCACCTGTTTTGGCGAAGTTGTGCATGAGGAACATAATTAGAATTCATGGAATTCCTAGTGGCATAGCCAGTGGCAGAGATGCGTTATTCACTAGCGAATTTTGGAGAAGCCTAAAGAGGGTATTAGGTACCAAGCTCAAGATGAGTACAATATATCACCTACAGACGGACGAGCAGACTTAGAGAGTCAATAAAGCACTCAAAAATTTGTTTAGAGTTTGGCGGGTCTTAGCAAGATCACCTGCATTTGATTGAATTTTCCTATAATAATAGTTATCAGACTAGCATAGGAATGAAGCCTTTTGAAGCGTTGTATGGAAGACCGTGTAAATTGATAGCATGTTGGTTATAGACCGGAGACAGATTAGTCTTAGGTCTAGATTTGGTTAGAGAGACATCAGAGAAGATTGAGTTAATCTGAGAATGTCTGAAGGAAGCTCAATCCAGACAAAAGAGTTACGCAGATAAAAGATGTAAAAACCCAGAGTTCACAGTTGGAGATAGGGTCTTTATTAAGTTTTCACCAATGAAGGGAGTGATATGATTCGGAAGGTTAGAGAAAATGGCATTGAGATATGTTGGACCATTCCAAATTATGGAGAGGATTGGAAAGATCGCATACAAAGTAGAGTTGCCAATCAATATAGCAGGTGTCCATAATGTATTCCATGTGTCATCTTTGCAAGTAAGTGCATCATCCAGAGACTACCATTCCTCCAACAAAATTGGAAGACTTGGTAGTATAGCCTAGTTTGACAGTTGTTAGACAACAAGTTTGAGTTGTGAAGAGAGATGAGAAAAGATTGAGATCCAATACAGTCAAGTTTGTGAACGTTTAGTGGAGCGACAATGAAAAAGACTGTACCTAGGAGACAGATGATAGGATTCGAGATACTTATTTCGATCTATATTAAGAGTACGTCTATATTTGATTTATATCAATTATCGCTAGCCAGATAGACTAGTACGGTTATTAAGAGTTATTACAGATGATTGGTATGGTTAGTATTTAGTCCTTATTGAATTTCGAGGATGAAATTCATTAAGGAGGGGAGCCTGTAACATCCCTAATTTTTAAATAACATTATTCATGATATTTAATTAGATAAATTAAATAGAATAACGTAAATGTTAAGTGATAAGGGGATTGAGATTTGAATAAATTTAAGTGGTCGTGCTTATTAATAAAAATGGCTTAAAGAATGGTTTATGGACTAAATAAATTAGATATGGGCATAACAGATTTTGGCCTCCCATGACTCTCACCCTTATATATATGTGTGTATGTGTGGGGGGGTATGTGTCCCTAAGCCATTCACATTCATTATCACTTTTTCATAAATAATAGAAGTGAGAAAAAGAAAGAAGGTCGACCATTATTTGGAAGAAAAGAAGAAGATATTCAAGGAAAAAGTTAAAGAATTAAAGAGGGGAATCAAACTCAACTCAATCCACTTTCCTTATCAAAGACTATGGTGAATAATTTCCATCACTGTTTGCTGAATATATGATGTTTGACGGTGATATGCTTGAATTATAGTTTGTTTAAATTTAAACACGATTGTTTAAATGATGGTTCATATGGTTTTAGACCAACACCGCGTGATATTAATGTTTAAATGCCATATGAGAATTATGTGTAATGCAAAACATAATTATAAAGTTGGGCTTTAATTTTTATAATTTTCCGAGCTTTGGAAAGATTATTATGAATTTTTGCATGAAAATATAGCATGTTGGTTATATAAATTTATTTCAAAAAATAATTGAGAATTTGGGTTTGAAATTTTGATATGTTATATAATATGATCAAAGTAAACTTCTATGATTTTTGGGGATTTTTCTCAAATGGCTTGATATACAAATTAAATTATTTCGAGAAGAAGTTCTAAATGATCTAATTGTATTTGCAATGGAAGGTTTTATTTGTAAAATTCTAAGCTTCATACTTAACAAAAATAATAAGGAGGTTAGTTTTGCGAAGCACTGTAAAAGTCAAGGCAAACAACAAGAAGTTTACGCGTAGGCAGGTTAGTTCATATAAGTTGCTTAATTTGACATTTAACCAAGAAAAACAGGTTCCACCTCTATTAAGGGTACCTTTCGTCCCTTACCTTTCGCCTTCGACAAAGTCAAAACTTTATTAAACCCTAACAAGTACACAGGGTATCATCTAAATGTTACGTGGTGGATTAGAGAAAAGCGGAAGGTATGGTGTCAAAAGCATGCTTCTGATGGAGTCGATACCTTAGTTCGTTTTAAAAAGTTAAGCGTCCGCCATTGTTTTTAGTAAGCTTTCGTCTTAGTCGATACATATGTTTTTGGAAGGAGTTTTATAATGGTTTTCGAAAGGGTACCATATTGTTTTAAAATAAAAAGGGATTCCAAAGGAGTTCCTTTAATTATAGATCAGTGCTTTTGAAAGAGGGGGTTCCTATACAGTTGAAGCCTTACCAGCGATTCTTTTGCCTTTCGAGTGTATTGAAGTCATCAATGCTGTCAAAAGGTAGTGATGTTTAGAGTGTATTAAGCCGCTTCTTAAATGCTTTCTATAAGGGTTATAGGTTTTGAAGACAATGGCTTTGGAAGGGGTTTCGAAGTTATCCTTCAGTATTTTTAATATATTCTTTCAACTCTATCGAAAAGGATAGTTTCGACACCATCATAAATTTCCTAACATTCTTATATGGCAAAGAATGGTTTCGAAAGAGATACTTTCATTTATATGTACTTTGGCCCAAATGATATTTTAAAAGGTAATCCCAATGATGTCAAAAGGAGGACTTTCAATACTTTAGGAAGAGATATTTCTGATGGTTTTGAAGCTACGATTTTAATAATTAATAAGTAACACTTTATTATATTCGAAAGAAGGATTTTAAAGTGTTTTAAAAGGTAGGAGTTTAATGTTTTGAAAAGAGATATATGCTTTCGAAGAAGGCTATCCAGTGAGGTCGAAAGTAAACTTTCAAAGATTTTGAAAGTATCGTTTTCAAAACAAATAACCCAATCTCATTTAAAAGAAAATTTATGGCATGTTAACGAACAAAATATTTTGAAATGGAATTTTTAAAGAAGTCTTAATGGGTTAAAAGAATTAACCATGTTATATTATTTGCTTCTCCATATATGTATACATTCACTTCGTTATGAATCCAAAATGATACTTTGGGAAAAGGCAGAATAACTAGTTAGATTGACCCAATAATAAATATAAATTAAAGATATTGGTAGGGGCTAATAGGTTCACAGTAACCCCATGAAAACTATTTAAGGGAATTGATATTAGCAAGGGCCAATAAGTTCATAGTTAGACCATGAAAACTATGTATAATTGAAGACGTCAGTTAGATAGGTTTATAGTTAGCATATGAAAACTATATCCGGTTAAGAAAATGAAATATTGACATATAGTCAATAGTTTACTAGTTATCCCATGAAAACTAGGGTAAAAGAAATTATTAATAGTTGTCAGTAGGTTCCTAGTCAGCCCATGAAAATTACGATAAAAGAAATAATATTGGAGTTACCAATAGGTTCATAGTGATCCCATGAAAACTATATAAGTGGACAGGGAGTTCATAAATGTGACGACCCGCCCTTCTAAGCCCAGAAAGACGTATCGTCTTGAAGAAAGAAAGGGATGAGAAAATAGAAAGATAGAGAAGAAAGAACAACAACATCAGAATCTCACAGCGGAATGGAACAAAATATAATAGATCACATAACTATTACATAATTTTACATATATCAGAGTTATACAGTCAATACATCTCATACTAGACAGTTATAAACACCTGTCTAGTTAATACAACACAACTCAAACAAATAACCCAAAGATACCAACACAGCGGAACTATAAATATCTATCTACAACGCTGAAGCCTCCTGCTCCATTGCTCCTCCAGAATTCATCAAATCTAACCTGAATCCCTTGGCTACCCGTAAAAATTTGGGTACCCGAGAGTTTATGAAAAACAAAAATAAACTCCGGGTCAGACATGGGTCTGCTATGAGTAACAGGTTTAAGTTGCTTAACTTTGGAAAACATTTGAAAACAAAAGGTATCACGTAAGACTCCCCACAAATAAACATGGGTAAGTTTTTAGCTTACGCTAACCAAAACATTTGATAGGAAATTCTGTGATATTATAATAGGTCTAGGGTTTTCAAGTAAATAGAAAATAGCCGAAACTGTTACATTCATTAAATTCCAGCTACTAGCCACAAAAGTGGGTAATACAATCAAAACCGTTGGCACTTATTGGATTTTGGATTCCATACAATGGCAGGGCTACTGGGGTACCGCCCGTCACAGTACGGGGCCTAGATCACCGTACCGAGGATTACTCCCTTCATCCCCTGCAACACAAGGCCGGAACCATTCCTTACTGAACAGTTCCGAACAAGACAACCCCGACAGTTGGAGCTCACAACCGTCCACACACCCGAAATAAAAGGGACATCTAGACAGGGGAAAATCTTGTCCTGCTTGGGCATGACCCACCTAACCTTGCTGCACCTCCCCTGTTTTAGCCATTCCCGGTTGATGAGGCTTGAGGCTACGATTACCTTTAGAGAACATATTTCTTAGAATGCTCATCGCCCGCCTGACGATGTGTTGAAAGAATTCAATCCATACAAGTTCGTTCTGGGTTCGAACGAAACCGAAGGCATTATCTCGTTACACTCATTTTGGAATCACCCTCAGAGTTAACGACGATAACCCTTGCATTCTGAATCTTCATCTTCACTTCAGAATCACGACCTATTGTTAATTTGGAATCGATGTGGTTTTCGGATGTTCCTAATGCGGAAAACCCGATCCCGGTCTCATCGAAATCCAAAACGTGTCTTTTAGGGCCAAGTTGTCTATTTAGTCTTTACAGTTTAATTCAAAATAATTCAATACACACAGATAGATAGTCAACATCAACATAAACAGATAATCATTATTATCACTACAAACAGATAATGCATATCATCATAACAGATAATTCATACTTAAATCAGGCATCCATATCATATAGCATAAATATCACATAACATCAATTCTCATATCTGAGATCTTAAATCATTCAAGGTAAACAATTTCATCCATTCATACATCAACAATCATATAAGCTATAATTAATTTAAAATGACTTAAACTAATTATATCATCTCTAATTAATTTAAAGTAAATTAAATTAATTACTTCACTTGCTTACACAATTATTAATCAATCTCCAATCAATTAATAAATCATTCGCTAAGTACTCATTTCAATTAATCATACTTGATTAATTTAATTATATTCAAGTAATCATTCTTAAATTATTTTCTCAAATTAATTATCTTATCTAAATATATAAATTTACCTTAAATTACAAACATTACATTACTTCTTAATTACACCTACTAATTACTCTTTAATTTCCTATTCTTGATTAATTAAATCTAAATTTATCATCCCATCATTAATTATATCAATTAATGATTTCTAATTACATTTTAATTAATTCCTTGTTTGAAATTAATTACTTTAAGTAATTAATCTTCAATTAAACCACATTTATTAATCACCTCTGATAATACCATTCAGTAATTAACTATCTTTAATTACTCATCAAATAAAGTAATTACTCCTTAATTAATTTCTCTAATTAATCACCTGATTAATTATACACAGTAATTTTATTCTAATTACTTTCATTATTAAATCACCCTCAGTTAATTACATCCAGTAATTATCATCAATTACTTCCCTAAGTAGTTATACTTATCTCAACATCAAAATGGTTAATTAAACTTAATTAATTAACTTAAACAATTCATAGAATTAATTACAACGAGTAATTAATTTCTTAATTACTTTCGTTAAGTAATTATACTTAACAATTCACAATTGCTTATCTTAAATAAATTATTTAAAAATAATCCCATTAATTTATTATTTCATAATTTTTAGTTAATGACCTTCATTAACTAATTATAATCCTTTAATTACTTTCCCAAAGTAATTAACTAAAATTTATTATCAATTACATTTTAAGTTGGTCTTAATAACTCATTCATTAATTCTTTATTAACTTATTAATTTATTACTAATCATTAATTTAATATTAAACCAATGATTTCTTAATTACCAATTAATCTACCTTAACTTATATCTTATTTAAATACATTTAACTCTTCATTTCTGAGTTAATTTATCCTAATCATTAATTATCCACTTAGTTAATTTAATAATTACAAGCCTTAAGTCTTTAGAAACCCTTCTTCTATTTAATAATCAATTTATCATTAATAAGCTATTTAATCAATTCAATTTAAATTTATGTTTAAATTTGTTTAAAACAAATTTTAAACTTAAAAAAATCTTAATTATTTAAAAGCTGAGATTCAAACTACGTTTTGAATCCAATCTTATCTTAATTTGAACTTTGTTTAAAATACATATATTTTCCATTTAAAAGCCCGTTTTTTAAATTTTTTTATAAAACTTACATGATTAAAACCCGTAGCTAAAAATACCCGAGACAAACAAATATTTTTACAAGCAAACCCCACATTTCTTCGAGTCCGACACTCGAAACACTTGAGTGAAACTCGCGCAACAAATCCCCCTTTTAAAGTGGTTTCAAATAATTTAAAATTTTAAACTTTATTTTATTTTAATCTGAGATTCAAACTTCTTTTGAATCCAAACTTTTCTTTTATTTGAATAACTATGTTAAACATTCATATATCATTTTTAAAACCCAGTTTAAACAATTTTAACTTTACAGGTTTTTAAACAAAAACCTGTTGAACAAAACCAGGTTTTTCCCCCTTTCCCACTACTCCGAGACAACCACTAGCCTGCCCCGAGTTCTCATGCTACCTCCCCTGAGAAAAACCCCCAATAACTCGAGTAAACTCCCGAGACCACACCAGCTTGCACAGACCAACCCCCTTCACCAGAACAAACTCACCGTGCACGTGCACAGTATCATTTTCCACCTCTGACCATCTTCGATGATTGCTTCACATCGGCAACCACCTTCTCCCTCACCCACGACCGTCATATCATCTTCCAAAACTCGAAATTAAAATAGAGACTTCGACCCAAAACCTGAAACACACAGAGCAACGCCACCTTAACCTGTCACCGCCTTGCCTGAGGAATCTCGACCACCTGAAATTCTGTAGCTCCGGCTACAGTTGCTTCCACGTCCAAGCTGACATCCCTCAAAGTTTCATCACACTCGATCCACTATACTCATAGAAACGATCGATTACATACTTGAAACCAAAACTAGGGTTCTGAAATAAAAATCACAACCGCAATCTCTCTGATGAATTTCATCATCACCTATGATTTTTCTTATCATCACTGATCAACTCACCATCACCATGCCGAAACTCATCACCCCCAGATTCATGAATCGCCAAAGAAACTCCAAAGTTCATATGCAGTACAAACCAGCATTTCACCTTAACCCCCTTACTGAAAATTATGGTTTTTGCTTTAAAAATCATCTTTTTAGTTTAGTATTCAATTTATGTTCATGAATAAATGAATTACAGTGTTTGAAATTTTACTAAAAACTTAAACTACCCTGTTGTTCCTGTTTCCAGAGTAACTTACAATTTATTTTATCTTAACCAAATTTTAAAACTTTCTTTAAAATCGAACAAACATATATTATTTGAATCATAAGTCATAACAATCAGTGGATCAAGAGGAAAGGGTTTTAAATTGAAACTGGGACATGAAATTTAGAACAGAGATGTTCTACAGGCATTTACAACATATACTTGCATCACACATCCATAAATACACAAGAATTTTCTAATATACATACACAAATACAAACTTATTTCAGGCATTCATCAAGAAACCAGATTTATATTTGAGTATTAAAAAGTGTTACTCACCTTAAAATGAAGACAGAGCTTTTGAAAACTGTTTTTGAACTTCTGAAATTGTAAAACATTTTTGCTTTAATTTTCCTGTTTAAATGGATGATGCTTCAGTTTAGTTGTATGGTGTTGTTTATGGGCATGCTTTTCTTTTCTTGCTTTCTGATTTTCTAAGTTATGAGAACAAATCGAAATAAGAACATGTATATATATAGAAAGATTAGTTTGTAAAGAGGTAGGCTTTTACTGGTGCAAGCTCTCCTTTATTTTGTTTTATCAGGCAAGATATTTTGTTTATTTTGGAGGCTACATAATTCGAATTGACTTAAGTTTGTATACTGAAATGATGGTATTAAATGCTTATAAGTACTTATGTTTACAACTTATCCTTTTTGTGTAAGTAAATGTTCCCTTTGCCTGCCTGCATATCTATTTGCAGACTACATACATTATATATTTTTTTTCTAATCTTGCATTTATTACTTACAGGCAACATCATCATCACTTTGCCTGGTTATGTTTCAAACTTTATCTTACTTTGTTCTTGCCTGCATATTCATTTCTGACTTGTATATACTTTTATACTTAAGTACAAAATGTGAAGTTGTTTTGTAGTTATGAATTTTAACTTGTATTAAGTTCTATGCTTATTTTATTTTCTCTTCTATTTTTAAACCTTAACTATCAATTACTTAATTTGGTGATTATTAATTTATTTTAATACTTATGCTAATATCATTGATGTTTATGTATTTATACTCATTTTAATATCATACATTTAATTTATGTTTGTGTTTAATATATTTTAAGACTTGTTTTCATTTTAAACATGCTTGAAAGATGCTTTTTTTTAAATTTACAAATCATTACTTCTCATGTTAATGTATTCAAATAAATTTTGAAAATAGAAATTTCTATCTATATTAAAATCCATTTTGTAAGAATATTATATTATTAATATTGTTAAATATAACTTATGATTAAATTAAAATAATTCACAAATGAATTTGTCTTCTTATTCAATACATTACTTATTTTATTAGCTACATTAAAAACAAACAAATCCTTTTATTTAAATTTAAACTTAAACTAAAATCAATTTAAATCATTATGTTTTTAGTTTGGGTATTAAAATTATATGATTATTTATTTAGTTGCTTAATATCAATTTGAAACCTATTTTAATTTACCAAAAATGTTAGAATAAGAAAACAGGCCCATATGTATATATTAAATTTAAAACAAAGATTTATCTAGTTATAATATATACAGATGTGTATACATTACAAATATAAAACAATTTATTTGCCTTTAAAATAGATTATCAGTTTAAATATTCATTTTAAAGAAGATTATTACATTTATTTCAAATTTATTATTAACAATATGGTCAATTCAATTAAATTTTGACATAAATTATTAAATTGTTATTGTCAAAATTTCCGGGATATCACAATAAATGTTTAACCGGTTATTAGTCAGCCCATGTAAACTATTAGATTAATAGTAATCCAAGAAACTATAGCTATGATAGATAGTCAAAATGAATAGGGATGGGTAATCCATAATTGATTCAATTGTTTTGCATATCATTACATAATAATGTTTTTAATTGATTTAACCATTGTGGATGCAGGAGCATAGAAAATGATTTATAATGGTTTTCAAGATACTAGTGAGGGGAACCCATTCCGCTAAGCGACGTGGTCTCACTAGATATCTAAATGATTTGAGATGATAGATTATTATTCATACCAGGCTTTATGTCCGACTCGAAGTTTATGTTTCCCCTAAAGCTCTCGGGTACTCAATTGATTTGAGTAGCTTAAGATTTGAGGTTTTCAGGTACCTCTTAAGACGAATAAGCTTCCAAAGTCATGTAGGAGGCATGTAGTTATTTGAGTTCTCTCTCATATGATTTCGCTATGCTGTTCTGTTAAGGCAAAGTTGTTTATTGTCTATTATATACTCTAACCACCAAGGGGGCATCTTCATATGTCACTCTTGACGTATATTGTAATAATTATATTTTTCAGAATGGGGTTAACGTTGTGGGATTACGTAAAGAATGTTGAAATGGGTTTTGGAATGGAATGTGAAAGGTTTTTTGAAAATTTTAAACTTTTTCCATATCTATATGTTTCTGGTAGATCAATTTATCTAACATTGCTATTTTTGGTCGCTGGGGATTAATAAATATGGATGGCCGCAGCATCCGTAGCCGTTAGTTTTGGCCCTCCAAGTAGGGCATGTTACAAAGTCTAAGACCTCTTGAACCTTAGTGTAGAACCTCTTACCACTTATGAACTGAGCAATATGTCCTTGACTTTAATTGGCTTATCTTAATTGTAAAGCTATGATTGTGAAATAATTTTGTTTAATTATTGATTAAACCAATCAATCAAACTGTTGATGCAATATCAAAATTGGTAATTTTTTATAATTTCTTTTCATAATTTATTAATATAAATAATTTTTAAACATCATAAATAAATCAACGTTAAAGAAGTATAAAATAGTGAAAATGCACTCCTTATTCATAACCTTTTATTCTCTCGACTTCTTCAAATATCCAAAATCATAAAATATTAAATATATTTTGGTTCGATCAAAGAAAAAACCAAACTATCCAAAATTTACTTTGATCGATTTGGTTTGATTTAAAATTTTATATATAAATTTTTAGGTTGGATTCAGCATTCTTTGACCATAAGCAACCAAAATGACCAAATGTTTATCCATGTTCATTCATGTTATAAGTGAAAATAATATAAAAAAATAACACCATGTTCTTAAACTCGTTAGATGTGTCATTAATGCAGTCAAATGATTTTCTTAGTTTGATTTATAATAGACTTATTATTTATCAAGAATAGTTATCTATACTACACTATTAAAGATGAGTCGGGTATTCTCTTCTCTCCTTGATCCACAAATTCTATTATCTCATATTGCCACATAGCTACATAGAATTCCATCGTTCATTTTAAATAAATAAAAAATATATTATTTTCCAATTTGTTTCACCTTGATTTACTTTTCTTCTTTCTTTAGGTTAAATTTTCACACAATTATTTTAAACCATTGTCATAACTCGTTTTTCATTGAAGACGTACCAGTTTATCTCCTAAATGACAAATAAGTTGACAATCGGTCTTTGTTAGGTTTTACCTGGATTATATGAGACTACATTTAAAGATGAAGAAGTTTCTTATCTTTCAATCTCTAATTATTTATTTTCATTAGCATTGAATTATTGAAAAAAATTATGATCTTGTTTTCCTAATTTTATTCTTTACAATACTAATTACTTTTATAAATATATACACTTTATATACAACTATCTTAATTTTAGAAAATGGGTCAGGTATTCTCTTCTCTCCTTGCTCCACGAATTCTATTATCCTTATGCCACATGTCTTAGAATTCCATCATTTATTTTAAATCTAAAAAATATATTATCCAGTTTGTTTCAAATTTATTTACTTTTCTTCTTTCTTTGGGTTAAATTTTCATATATTTATGTTAATCCACATCATAATCCATTTTTCACCGAAGATGTTTTAGTTTCTCTCTTGAATAATAAATAAATTGCCAAATTCATTGCACTCATCTAATAGTCTCTTCTTTTTATCATAAAATTCAAGGTAAGTATTACAAGTAATTTACTTTACAATGAATCATCGGTATGAACTTAATAGACAACCTTAAACAATTATCTCAACCAAAACCAATTTTTGTTCAAAGCTTTCTAATAAATCTCAAAATTCGTATCCTAGATTACATTCTTGACATGTTGACTCTGATCCGTCTTTGTTGGATTTTACCTAGATTATATTGGACTACATTTAAAGATGAATTTTTTATATATTTCAACTAATTATTAATTTTCATTAGCCCTGAATTAATGAAAAAAAAATATGTCATGTTTTCCTAATTTTATTCCTTACGGTACCTAAATACTTTTAGAAATATACACCCTTCATAAACAACTGTCATAATTTTACAAAATGAGTCACGTATTCTCTTCTCTCCTTGCTCCACAAATTCTATTATCTCCTTGTGCCACGTGGCTTCTTAGAATTCCATCGTTTATTTTAAATAAATAAAAATATTATTTCCAATTTATTCCATCTTGATTTACTTTTCTTCTTTAATTTGGTTAAATCTTCACACATTTATGTTAGACCGCATCATGATTCATTTTTCATTAAAGATGTATCAGTTTCTCTCCTAAATGGTAAATAAATTGCCAAATTTATTGCACTGAAGACATATCACTAAAGGCTAGACATAGAAGATCAAAACAAGGATGAAATGATTCACAAGCTTGAAAACATACTAAAATGGACTGGAAAGTTGAAGTCAAAAAGTTTGGGTGGAAATTTGGCTAAAGACACAACTCTATGCCGAGTTGTTTAGGTTGGCACCAACCTATTTCCTCTCACTTTTTGCCTCCTAAATTCCATACACCTATTATACTACTCTATGAACTCATGGTTAAATGGTTTCTCCATAGTTTGAATGAGAAATTCCAAGAATCGATGAGAAAAAAGAAAAGAAAGCAATTATCAGAAAGATATCTAGAATTAACTACAAGTTGATGGAAAAGAGTGTAAAGCAACTCAAGAAGGAGATAGAAAAGAAAACCAATAAACATCGGTCAGTGCCAGGTCAAATAACTCAACATCGAATTATTCTTTTGGCTCGTGGGCTCTTAGGTTCACTTGTGCAACATTGAGCTACCTCTTGGACTTTAGTAGAAGCAGGCTTCTGACCCCGTGACTCTATTTCCCTAGAAATACAAGCCTAGCTGCAACCAAAGGGATCTTCTTTTAGATCTTTTCCCTTTACTCCAGATTTAGGACTCCACTCCTTCTTCACTAATATCTTCTACCTCAAATGCACTCTCAAAACTCCATCATAAATTTGAGATCCACTAAATAGTGGTCAGATCTGAAATAAGTAATTATGATCCAGAGAGAAAACAACTAGGAACAAAGATTAAAGTGGATGTAGACTGAAGATTATGTTGAATCGCTATAAAAATTCTTGTGTCTCATTTTATTTTTCTGCATTTTCCTTTATTTACTAAAACCAATGCTTTCATCTGATACTTAGGTGTTTATGCCATTTTTGGTGCAAATATTTTGGTGCTTTCACCTAGAACAAACTAGATCCAAAGACTCGAAGCTTAAATATGAGATTTGAAGAAGATGGAGAGGCCTACACTAGATCTAAGGCCGGAGGAAGCCAACCAGATCCTTGAGACAACAAGAAGGTGTCCTCAAATTCCCATTAATCCATCTACATGACAAGAGAAGAGACGAAAAGTATGATGAAGGAGATGCATGATGGAATGATAACTAGACAAAAGAAAATGTTGAAAGGTTCTTCCAAAAGATGGGACAAAAAGGAATAGCTAGAGCTGCTAGAATTCAGAACCAAGGACCAGGAACTAAAGCAGGAACATCTGGAGTTGTAGCGAAGAAAACTAGAATGGTTCTCCCACAACCAAGACCACTCGGTACCGACCTGTAGGATCGATTTTACCCTAGAGGAGGGGTGAATAGGGTGATACTGTTAATTATAAAAATTATTGTGGAAGCTTATAAAATTATTTCAACACAGATAAATCAAAATTATAGCAGCACGGATAATAGTAGAATAATAAATGTAGAAATAGAACGACACAGAATTTACCCAGCTTCGGCAAAACCCTGCCTACGTGCTGCCCCCAAGGTTTCTACTAGAAATTAAGTAGTCACACGCTTACACACGTAAACTCGCGACACCCGCTACTAACTAACCTAACTCTAAGCTCAAAACCCTGCCACAACTCAGCCACTGAGTTGCGAATTCTCAAACTACGCCACGTAGTTTGTCCCCTAGTCACACGACTAGTAATCACACAATTTTCAAAAGACAATACAATTTAAAAACAATTTAAATAAAACAAAACACTAATTTAAACTATTAAATCCCAACTAAAAACAAGGTCGGCCCTTTTCTTCTTTTTATTATTATGTTGGCCCGTTCTTTCCTCTTTTCTCTGTATAATGGTGGTTCACTCCTTTTTCCTTTTCTTGCAAATTAGGGCTTCTAATTAGGAGCTGCCAACAATAGTTGCTTGATCGAATGATGATTTAGGTCCTTGCTTTGTCGATCGACTATCTTTTTGAGTTTCTCACGGCTGCTTCTATTTGCGTCGAGTTCGAATCTGATTTCGGTATGTAATTTACTCCTTCTGCTTTTCTGATTTTAGCTTACTTGAACTCGATGATTTTGTAGCCGATGATGATTGGGTTTTATATAGGGTTCGAACCCCTTGATTTTCGTTCGTATATATTTGTTTGAATTCGTCTGTAATTCTCCTCGCCCATTCAATATTGATTGAATGTTGATGATGACTTCTGACTTTGTCAATTCACATATTTTTGCCTTGGTCATCACGTTTTGTGAATTTGCTAATTCCTTGATTGCTAAGGCTTCGACTTTGCTTGCTCGCTGAATTCTTTGGCGATGATGTTGATTTTGTTTTTGTGCTCCACTTTGGCCATTAACTGTTGACATTGGCCTTGACTTTAATCTTGTAATTTACTTGACTTCGGCACTGATTGAATTCATTGCTGTAGCATACTTGACCTGTTTTGTTCTTTGTGCTTGTTAACTTCTGGTTCACTGTCTTGTACAAAACTGATACTTGCATTTGACTTCGAACACTTGACATTACTGACTTCGACTATGGTAAAAACTGTTCAGGTTGCATTTGATTTTGGTCCTTGTTTTCTGGTTCTAATGTGTGTATGCATACATGTCACTGATTGATTTCGACCTGATGCTTGAGGTTGAGTTGCTTTTATGTGTACTCGAGTGTGGTCTATACCTTATTTGCAACTGTAGTAGCATTGTGCTCTGTATATTACTATGTTAAATTCGCCGTTGCGTTGCTTCGAGTCAGTTTGCATTGTTGTATTGTGTTTGGTTCGGTCTTGTACCACTTGAGTCTGCACTTGCATTGTTTTTTGTATATACAAGTGTGCATGCATTTACTTCACCATTCATTATTCTGCACCACTTGTATACCATCTGAAGCTTGTTGTATACATGATATGCTAGCTTGAGTTATGTAGTTCATGTGTTTATTCCTTTACGTGGTAGTTGGACATGATCTTTTTTCATGTTGGCTTCACGTATAGTTGCCTGGTCTTTGTTTTTTGGTCTGATGCAGTGTGACTATGCCTGTTGTCTCTGGCTTCATTGTGCATATATGTGTGTGTGTGTGTGTGTGTGTTGCCTGGTCTGGATTTATAGCCTTCATCGTCGAGACTACACTTGTGCATTTGATATTTGAGTCTTCATTGTTTTTTGGTTATGTTTTCTTGATGCAGTTTTGGTCAACACTGAATTTTGATATGTAGCCACTTTGATTCTTCCTGGTCGACATGCACTGTGTCATTTGTGTCTCTGAGCCTGGGCGGTTTGGTTGTGCTGTACTAAGTTGTAGCTCATCACTTTTGCACTGTATATGTGTGATGTGTTACTCATGTTTTCAGTTGTGCATTCGTACTTGTCTGGTTCACATAAATGTATACAAGTGTGCTGTGAGGTTGCTCCCGACCATTTTATTGCATTTGGATTTGTTTTTCTAATTACACCTGAGTTGAATCCAGCTTGTAGCTCGGGTTTGACCTTGTGCTGAATATTATGACATTATTTTTATTGCACTTGAGTTGAAGCCAGCGTTTTGGGTTTATCCTGTGCTCACTTTTCCCTGTAATTTTATCAAGAATATATATCGGTGTGCACGGCCTTGTGCCATATACAGTGATACGCTGTGTATGTAACAAGCTGTTCGTGAATAATGAATTCGAAATTAAATGATGACGAACAACCCAAATAACTGAGGCAAATATTATTTTCAAAATCCACATTTTATTTTATACTGCAAAAATATTTTATTTTCAATTTTACTGCGTCAATGTATGTTTTGCAGATTACTCAAATGCTGGATTCACATTAGAATGAAGTTGAAGATCAGTACGAGTTGAGTGAATGAGTGATATGTAGTGAGGTGCAATGTAAATGTGAATTGTAATTTAATCAAATTTGTATTGTAATTGAAATTGTATATAATGAGAGTTTGAAATTTGTACTATTCAAAAATTGTAATAAATATTTGTTTGAATAAAATTTCTGTTTGAATTCAAATTCTATGTTATTTATTTTATTCAGCAAATATTTATTTAATCTATGAAAAATAAAATAGTACATTAACAAATACATTTAAATGAATATATTTATGTTTATTATCATCAAACAAAAATCATATAATCGCATATTCAACAATCTCCCCTTTTGATGATAACAAACATATATTTAAGATTTTGAATATGTTAAATGCATTTGATCATTGATATACTCTAATTGCTCACCCTATTTAAACGCTTCCTCTCGACACAAAGCTCCCCCTTCATATATGCATACAATTAAAAAAATGCAAATGGGCCTAGATGCAAATAGAAAATATTTGACCTTTACTTGATTTTATTTGCCAAAATCTTAACTTTTCTCTCCCTCTTTTATTATCAACAAAAGAGTAATATAGTTAGAAAAATGGAGATAAATTGATAGGTATTAATCCAACATCAAAACCCAATTGAATATAAATATTAAATTTCAATAAAAAATCAAACAAAAATCATAAATACTTTGTTAGGCGCATATTCCACTTTTAGAATAATGGGAATGATGTCATCATATAAAACCATATAGTTGTGTCTATTTGTGGTATATTTATGTCAGGAATTTGAATATCTATCAACCGTGCATAACCGTTAGGACTTTTAAATGAGATTAGTAGTATTCTAATTTTATTTTTAAAAAATGAATTCAAGTATCTTCTAACCATGCATAACCGCAAGGACTTTTAAATGGGATTAGAATAAACTTGTTTATTATCAAAAAAATCAATTTTGATATTCGTTCCATATATGCATAACCGTGAGGATATTTAAATGAGCATGGAAGCACATAACAAATTCCAAGTAATTCACCCATGCATAACCGTGAGGACTTTTAAACGAAAGTGCATATTTTTGATTTTATTTTAATTTTATTTTATTATTATTATCATTTTTTAATTCAAAAGTATAAAAGAAAAATGAATTATTCCTGTTTAAAGTACCACATATTGACAAACTATATAGAATTTTGATGAGTGATGGTCGTTAGAAATATGATAGAAATAGAGATGGTCATGGAATTTTTACCAACAAAATGTTTTATAACTCTTGTTTAAATTTATAAAGAAATTTACTAATTATACGTATCGAGTCATAATATATGATAAATATCAACACTCATCACTTTTTCAATCACTATTTATCTTTTCGATAATTATTAGGGAGTCGGATTAGTCAAAATAGTTATTTGAAATCAAATTCAAAAATAATTATGAAATCAATTTTTCAAAATGACTTATCTGAAAACATGGTCAAAAATGATTTTCTCGAAGGGGTTATATGAGAAAAATTTCCGCTATTTGAAAATTATTTGAAATGGAAAATATGCTGATATTTTCTTTGCAAAACGATGCAGTTACTAAATGTCTCAACAGAAATTAAGTTCAATCAGTAATTTTTCTATCAACTAGATTACCAGTGTAATCTGCATCCGAATTTCTCTTTCACTCAAAATTATCATTAATTGAATTTGATAGACCAGACCATGAAGTGTGCAACAAAAAAACACAAAATCAATTTTAACAGCTTTTTAAATGACATTCTCTTGAATTGAATTGAAGCCGTGTAAATAATCAAAAACCGTGAATATAGAGTCGGCCGTAAGATAACCAAATGTATTATCATCCAATAAAACACTATTATTAATCCAAACTAATATATATAAAGTAATTCAAAGACTCTACAGATTTATATAGTGTTTTGGCATAAGAATATAATTGGCCAACAATTTTGAATAAGTCAGAATAAAAAACATCATTATTTCACCATCACATTATTGGCTGATTTAACTCAAATTATGGTGCAAATTATCACTTTTAATATATCGTTCAAATAAATATACCATTACTGTTTTACCTTTACGATATTTTTCATTGTTGTCCATTGTGATTCTGTCACCTTTATACTAGGCTAAGGAACTTTGCTTTGTCGTCCGTTGTGTTTTTGGAACAGCCAGAATAAAGATAACACTGTTGTTGTTCCTTAGCCTGCCACCACTCCTACACGATAAAAGATTTTTGTGACCTATTTGTTTTTATAGGTCCATGATTGCTAGTGGCTGAATATTTTGAAAAATAATTTTGTGGAGACCCAAAACTATTTGTATATGTTCCTTTCGGCACCCAGATTTGTTTAACTTTGAGAGATTTTATATTTGTGCCTTTTGGAACCCAAATTGGTATAGTTTTCACTTGTTTGGGTCTATACCAACAATTATTGTGATTGTGTCCAAATTTTCTACAAATTATGCATATTGAATTTACTTGATTAATCTCATTTCTAACATTTTTAGATTGATTATTCCCAAATCCTTGTCTAACTGTATTAACAGTTTGTTTCCCTAATAGCATATTCAACGATTTTTCACTTTTTGAAAATTTATCTAAAGTCGTTGACAATTGTTGGATTTCTATTTTGAGAGATTCATTTTCGTTCAATAATTGTGTGCACTTTTTAATAGAGTTTTCTCTCCTAGTATTTTCACTCTCTTTCAAAGTCAGAATTTCATTTTCAAGTGATTTTATATTAATTTATGATTTTTAATTTCTTTTTCGAATGTTGGACGCTTATCACACTTAGGGATCCTACTGATAGGTTTTAACTAATTGGTCATGTTGTTCATTTAAATTTATCAAAGTATCTTTTTGTGACTCAAGTTTGGCATACTTCTCCCTAAGTCGTTCAAAACAGCCATTTACTTCGTGGAAATATATAAGTAATTCTGAGTGAGTGAGTTTTGATACCTCGCTTGGTTCGTCATCGTCGCTATCAGTTATATTACCTTGAAGGCACATATCTGCTTTCTCACTCTCACTGCTAGTACTTTGATTATCTTCATCATTTGTATTCCACGTGGCTGCAAAACTTCTCCTTTTTGATTTCTTTTCAAAGTCGCGTCGATTTTGAGGACAATTAGGCTTGATATGTCCGGGTTGGTTGCACTTATGACAGATGATCTTCTATTCTTCTGGATTGTCTAGTATTTTGTTTATTCTGCTTTTCAATTTTCGATTTAGAGCTGGATTTCCGTATTTGTAATTCCACCTTTTGAATTTCTTTATTATCAGCTCCAATTCTGTTGCTCCATCATCATCATCATCACCATCACTTTCTGTTTTTCCTTTAAGATCCATTGATTTCTTTCGAGTGTCACCTCCTTCACGCTCTTCCTTGAATTTCATTTCTAGCTCGTAAGTGGTGAGATTCTCGATGAGTACTTCAACTTTCATTTGTTTTAAATCTTTTGATTCTTGAATTGCAATCATTTTGGCTTCAAAACATCATGCAAGGACACTGAGGATTTTTCGGACTATTTCCCATTCCGTGTATAATTTTCTGAGAGCTTTTGATTTGTATACAATATTAGAAAGTCGTCCGTACATCTCTTTGACATTTTCTTCCTTGCCATTTTGAAATTCTCATATTCACTGCTTAGCATGGCAAGATGAGATTCTTTGACTTGAGATGTTCCTTCATGGGTCACTTCTAGTGTGTGCCATATTTCCTGCGCAGTTAGACAATGTGAGACGCGATTAAATTCAAATTGATCTAATGAACAGATAATAGAATTCATAGCTTTAGCATTAACATTTTGTAATTTATTTTCTAGTTCTGTCCATTGATCCTTTGGTTTATCAATTTCCTGATTATTTATAATTATAGTTGGTGCTTTATAACCTGTCTCAACAATATTCCAAGTGTCAATGGTTTTCAGAAAAATTTTCATTCTATTTTTTCAATAGGCGTATTCACAATTGAACATTGGTTGTCTAATTATGGACTGACCCTCAGCAAAAGCATGATTAAAACAAGCCATTTTAAAAGTTCAATTTTTTAAAACAAAAATTGATTTTTGAATAAATCAAATTTTAAAAAAAACTACCTTCTATTCCTAGCTCTGATACCACTTGTAAGATCGATTTCACCCCCGAGGGGGGGTGAATAGGGTGATACTGTTAATTATAAAAATTATTACGGAAGCTTATAAAATTATTTCAACCCAGATAAATAAAAATTGTAGCAGCACACATAATAGCAGAATAATAAATGCAGAAATAGAATGACACAGAATTTACCCAGCTTCGGCAAAACCCTGCCTACGTGCTGCCCCTAAGGTTTCTACTAGAAATTAAGTAGTCACACGCTTACACACGTAAACTCGCAATACCCGCTACTGACTTACCTAACTCTATGCTCAAAACCCTGCCACAACTCAGCCACTGAGTTGCGAATTCTCAAACTACCCCACGTAGTTTGTCCCCTAGTCACACGACTAATAATTACACAATTTTCAAAAGACAATACAATTTAAAAACAATTTAAATAAAACAAACCCCTAACAAAACCCTAATTTAAACTATTAAATCCCAACTAAAAACAAGGCCGGCCCTTTTCTTCTTTTTATTATTATGTTGGCCCGTTCTTTCCTCTTTGCTCTGCATAATGTCGGCTCATTCCGTTTTCCTTTGCTTGCAAATTAGGGCTTTTAATTAGAAGCTTCCGACAATAGTTGCTCGATCGAATAATGATTTAGGTCCTTGCTTTGTCGATCAACTATCTCTTTGAGTTGCTCACGGCTTCTTCTATTTGCGTCGAGTTCGAATCTGATTTCGGTATGTAATTTACTCCTTTTTCTTTTCTGGTTTTGGCTTACTTGAACTCGATGATTTTGTAGCCGATGATGTGTAACAAGCCGCATATTTATCGATTTTATATTTAAATATTTTATCGATACTCGGAATTTAGTCCAAAAAGCTACTTTTTACATACGGCCGAATTAGGTCTCGGGACCACCCCCATTGAGTTCAAAATGACGCTTGCGATCTTTTTAAGTGTAAGCTTCGATATGTTTGGAGTTAGTCAAGTTTTGCTACTTTTTCAATTTGGGTTTGGGTTCAGCCCTATGTTTAACTTATACTCAAATCTGAACCACTCCCCCCATTCACTCTCACTTCCTCCTCTTTTCAGTTCTAAAGCATCAATGGTGGGAGAGATGGGAAATTAAAACTCCAAAACCCTAGTCTTCCTTAGCAAATCCAACTTCTAGCTCCAAATTCAAGAGAACCCATTGGTAAGTTTCTCTTCATCTTCTCTAACTCATTCTCTTAATCAATTACAGAAATTCCTAAACCTAATTTTGGGAATGTTCTTCTTTTAAGCTTAGAATCAAGCTTCTTGAATTGGATTTGAAGAGTGGTTGATTATCCTTTGCTTTCAAGCTTCATCTTCATTTGTTTGGGTTCAAAGGTGAGATTTTTATCTCACATCTTAGTCTATAATTATCTTCGATTGTTAGGTATGAATTCCTAACACTTATTCTTGTGCAATTGATTTTGGTTTGGATTGATTTGGTGCATATTCCAATTTTTGGTGTTTTGAAATCAAAATCTATGAAAATCCTATTATGGATATTTGGACATTGATATTTGAGGCGTATCGAAGAGCCGTTAAAGTTGGGTTGTCGCGTGGCATAAATCCTTAGTCGTCATTTGCTCGTTCGATCGTTTTCGATATTCGTTTGGCCATTTTTGGTCGACGTTCAGGAAATCCTCAAAATTCCAGTTTCAGACGTCTGAATCTGGGATTTCAGACGTCTGAATTGGCTCATTTTCAAATAGAAAGAAAGTAGGCTAAAAACGCCTATTTCAGACGTCTGAAACATTTGGTTCAGACGTCTGAATTACGTTCTGGAAATCTTTAATTTTCCAGATTCAGACGTCTGAACCACTTGTTTCAGACGTCTGAAACTGTAATGTTTTGCCTGCTTTCCTTTTTGTTTAAGAATTCCAATTTAAATCGATTCGTGATGATCCTATTTGTTGTTATCATTTATTATGACTTTGATGACTCCCTTTTAGGGATTTTTGAATATCCATTTCGATGGATTCTTTATCGGTTTCTTTGGATTTTATTCACGTCTTCGAATGTGAATTTTAGTGATTGATTGTTCCTACAATCTTCTTTGTGATTTGTCACTTTAAAAATATAAAGGTTTCAATACTAGTAGTAAATATCACAACTCTTTCATCAAAACGATTTCAACTCTATTTTCAATAACAAAGCTCTTCTCTTAAACCGTTTTCCAATCTACTAGTATATACAAACCTTTACCTCACTCGTATGAGAAATCTAATTAAACAGCTTAGTAAAACAAGTGGTATGAAACGCTTGCGTTTACTTCGTCGGTTAATTCTTGGACTTGTTCGATTGAAACTCTTGTGACAATTTTCTAGTGGAGATCTACTATTTGTTCGTAAATATGTAAGTTAAGCTAGTGGTTATGGGACATGAAGCTAAGCTCATATATTTACTAGCTTACTGTAATCGACACTTCTTGATGATCATGATGATCATTTTTGTGATTTAGACTAGCAATTGTGCGATGTCTCTTTGTCCACGTGGAGGACTGTAACTCATTCTATTGAGCTTCGTCTCATTTCTTTGTGGGGTATCTCCCCATGGTCTTCGTGCCATTCATGTGTCAAAAATTAATGGCTAGCTACCATGAGATAGCGTCTCGTTCGTGTGATACATATGTTGGTGAGTTTTTATGCTCCCGTTCTTGTGATAGGCCTCCCCCCTTTTTGTGAATTTTGGATTTCGTGTGTTGAATTCTTGAATTTATGCTTCACCAATTTTAGTGATTTTCATTGATATGATTTGTCAATTTTTATGCATTGGTGAATTCGTGTGTCATTGACTTGTTATGAATACAAGTTTTGGGTATGAAACCCTTTTTGGATCCTTGAGAAGATTCTTGTGATATTGATTAATCTCATGTTGATTTTCAATTACATACTTGTTGAAGTATGCCATTATGGTTATTATATGTTTATGCAATATCTCTTATTCTATATCATGTCATCTGATATTTATAGCTAGACTGATCCGTTTATTATTTTCTTATTAAATAATACTCGAGTCAGACCGAGATGTTACAGGTGCTTCAGCTTGACTTCTCACTTGGGATTGATTTCTCTGACTTTTGGCTAACTACTTAGATTAGTAGTTTATTTTGTTGTATACTCTTGAGATATGGACTCTTAGTTGTATTCTTTTGTATAGCACGTGTTGCTATTCTTTTGTATTATTGTGGATCTTCTTGACCACTACTCTGATGTACACTTTCATGTGTTAGTTATATATATTTATATCTTCTTCCGCCTTTGTGATATGAATTATCTGTGACTGATTTGTGTTATACTTATTTCTATATTTGTTTCCGAAGATTATTATAGCCACTGTGTAGTAGCTTTGAGTTTGTATCGGTGTGTCGGATTTCCTCTCGAAATCAAATGCATGTTATACTATCCGACATAGTGGTGCTCGCACAAAGCAATTGCACGGATGGTCGCTCCTCAACAACCTTATTCTCCGTGCTAGTTGACGGCATTACCCCGTAGTGTCCTTGGCTAGCGTGGGTATAGAGGTAGGGCGTCATAGCTTGGTATCAGAGCCAAACTTCGAAACAATGTAGAATAATTTAACAAGGATCATCGTCCTAAGTCCTTCTTAGGAGTCGTGCCTTAGGATTTAATTCGATTCTTCGTACCGATTCATCCTATTTTCTTTATGATTTCTTGTTTTATCTATCAAGATTGCTTGATATTCATTTGGTGAATAACCTTTTTTTTATTCTTTCTTTCTTTCTAAAGGAAGAGAAATGGTTAGACCTGGCCGTCCCAGCGCCGGTCAATCTAGTGCTCCAACCCAAGATGGAGTTTTTATGACTACCCAGCAACTTCTTGACCTTGTCACGAATGCTCAAGCAGCTGATTCTAATCCGAAACCTACTCACCCTAAATCTAGGTTTGCACGTTTGTGCAATGATTACACCAACCTGGGTGGGAAGCCATTTAAAGGTTCTGAAACAATTATTGAAGTCCAGGCTTGGTTAAGGTCATGCGATCGAATCTTTTCTCGCATGAACCTCATTGATCTTCATCAAGTTCAGGTGGCTTCTAGTATGCTCCAAGAAAGAGCATTAGACTGGTAATGAAGCGGATCTCACTTGGGAGAAATTCCGAGAGTGCTTTGAGTTAAAATTTGTACCAGAAGCTGAGAAGGTGACTTTGGCTCGCCGTTTTATTGACCTTGTTCAAGGTGAATCTTCCGTGGCAGATTATGTCGCGTCTTTTGAATCTCTCTCTAAATGCGGGGTTGAATATATTAACACCCCATTGAAGAAAAATAAGAGATTTGTCTATGGCTTAAACAAAAATCTCAAGAAGCCATTACTTCTAAAATTAGAAGTTTCTTTCGACCAACTCATTGCTATCGCTCTTCGACTTGAAGAAGCGGATAGGGAAAGTGATGTTGAAGTGGTGGGTTCCAAACCAAACTTCAACAACAAGAAGAGGCCAAACAAATTCAAAGGTCCTTATCCCGGTAAAAAGGGTAAACAGGCAACTCCTGCTGCGAAGACTTTTTCCTCTACTGAAGGGAAATGCTTTAACTGTGGTTCCAGAGACCATTTTGCGAACAAGTGTTCAAAGCCTCATACTTGTCGCTATTGCAAAAGTCTAGATCATTATTTATCTTCTTGTCCCAAACTTCAAAATAGGAAGGAGGGAAAGCTTAATGTTGCTCAAGCCCCTGGCAACACATCTCGTGATCATGGTATGTCTCATTCTATCCTTGATGGCACTATTATATATCGCGATCAAACCGTTCGATTTCTTTTTGATACGGGTGCATCCCATTCTTTTATATCAAAAGAACTTCTTGATACTTTTTCTTTAAGTGTTGTTGCTTTAATGACTTCTTTGAGGATTGCGAATCCGGTTGGTGGATCCGCAACGCTTAGTTTGCTTTGTAAAGACGTGGAGATTATTTTGAGTGATTTTCCCTTCCTAGCCGATTTGCATGTCATGCGTTATTTAAGCTTTGGAATGATTTTGGGAATGGATTGGCTTAACCGTTATGAAGCTCATATCCTATGTCCTGAGCGGACTATTCATCTTCGACATCCTCAATCTGTTAAGCAGATTTCTATTAATCTTAAAGATTCGGATTCCAGCTTGGTTGCATCTTATATTCTTTAAATCCTCGTGATGATGATAATGATGATGGGGAAGATATTATTTCTCTTATTCACGTTGTTCGTGAATTTTCCGACATATTTGAGCCCATTTTAGGATTACCACCTAAGCAAGCAATTGAGTTCAGAATTAATTTTATCCCTGGAGCTCAACCTATTACTCGTCCACCTTATCGTATGTCCAATAAAGAAAATGAAGAGATGCGTAAACAATTATCCGAATTGGAGATGAAACAATTTATTAGCTCAAGTTCCTCGCCTTGGGGAGCTTCGGCTATTTTTGTGAAGAAATCCGATGGTACGCTTAGGCTTTGCGTTGACTACCGCAAGCTTAATGATCCTACTATCAAAAATAAATATCCTTTACCTCGGATTGATGATCTATTCTATCAACTTAGTGGTGCTAGAGTCTTTTCACAATTAGACTTAGCTACTGGATTTCATCAGCTTCGTATTGCAGAAGGTAGCATTCCTTTGACATCGTTCCGTACTCGTTATGGATCTTATGAATGGCTTGTTATGCCATTTGGTCTAACGAATGCTCCGGCTTATTTCGTTGACCTAATGAATCAAGTTTTCAAAGACTTCCTCGATCGATTTGTTCTCATCTTTATTGATGATATTCTTGTGTATTCTAAAACTGAGGAGGAGCATGAAAAGCATCTTTGGATTGTATTGGAAACTCTTAGGAGTAATCAATTGAAAGCAAAAATTTCTAAATGCCACTTTTGGCAATCTCGTGTGAAATTTCTCGGTCATATTATTTCCGAATCCAGAATTTCCATGGATCCTTCAAAGATTGAAGCGATTCAAGATTGGAAGAGACCGGAGAGTGTGACAGAGATTCGTAGTTTCCTTGGATTGGCAAGTTATTACCGCCGTTTTATCAAAGACTTTTCTAAGATTATCGTGCCTCTCACTAGCTTAACGAAGAAAGGTGTTAAATACATTTGGTCGGACAAATGTGAAACTTCTTTTCAGAAACTAAAGGAACTTCTTTCTGATGCTCCTATTCTTGTTATTCCCGAGGGGAATCAAGATCTTGTTGTTTATACCGATGCTAGTCGCGTTGGTTTGGGTGCCGTTCTTATGCAAAGAGAATGTGTTATTGCTTATGCTTCTAGGCAGTTGAAGCCTGTTGAGACTAGATATGCCACTCATGATTTAGAGCTCGCGGCTATTGTTTTCGCCCTTCGTATTTGGCGTCAGTATCTTTTAGGAGAGAAATTTGTTCTTTATACCGATCATAAGTCCTTGAGGTATTTATTCTCCCAAAAGGAACTTAATTTGCGTCAACAGCGTTGGCTCGAATTTCTTGCACCATATGATCTTGATATCCTTTATACTCCCGGAAAGGGTAATCGTGTCGCCGATGCTCTTAGCCGTAAACAACAAGCTGTTGTTTCTATGATGATATCCGAATGGAATGATCTCGAGATTTTATCCACTTGCGAAATTCGAGACCATGTTTCCGATTTATGTTCATCTCTTGTTTTATGTAGCCTTGAGGCTCATCCTTCTCTTTTAGACCGCATTCTTGAAGCTCAAAGGCTATATTCTGAATTGGCTCTTCTTGGCCAAAATATTAAGGATAAAATTGATATTGAAGGTTTGAAAGACTTTGATATCGATTCTCGTGGAGGCATTCAGAAATTTGGTAGACTTATCGTGCCAAATATTAGTGATCTTCGTAAAGATATTTTAGAAGATTCACATCGTTCTAAATTTACCATTCATCCCGATAGTAGTAAAATGTACGCGGATATGAAGCGGCTTTATTATTGCGAGGGAATGAAATCTGATATTGCTAACTTTGTTAAGTGTTGCATGACTTGTCAACTCATTAAGGCCTAACATCAAAGGCCCGGTGGGTTATTGCAACCTTTAGAAATTCCAATTTGGAAGTGGGATCAAATTTTCATGGATTTTATAGACGGCCTTCCCCGTTCTCGTTCGGGTCATGATAGCTTATGGGTTACAGTTGATAGGCTTACTAAATCCGCCCATTTTATTCCCTTCGGTCCAATCGGACCGTACCTCTTTTGGCCAAACTTTTTATTAAATAAATTGTTAAATTGCATGGAGTTCCTACTTCTATTATTAGCGATCGTGATCCATTGTTTACTAGTGGATTATGGAAGAGTCTTCAAAAATCTTTAGGAACGAAGCTTAATTTTAGCACCGCTTGTCACCCCCAGTCCGATGGACAAACCGAGCGTGTGAATCAAACTCTTGAAGATCTTCTTCATGCTTGTGTGCTTGATTTCGGTGGAAGCTGGGAAGATCATATTTCACTTGTTGAGTTTTCCTATAATAGTAGCTTCCAATCTAGTATTGGTATGGCACCTTTTGAGGCACTCTATGGAAGGCCATGCCGATCTCCTTCTTGTTGGCTTGAGACCGGTGAGAAGCTGGTATTAGGTCCAGATTTTGTTCGAAGATTCCACAGAAAAGATTGAACTTATTCGACATAGGATGAAAGAAGCCCAGAGTAGACAAAAATCCTATGCCGATAATAGAAGAAGGAGATTAGAATTTTCTGTTGGAGATCTTGTTTTTTATTCGTGTTTCACCTACGAAAGGTGTTGTACGTTTCAGTCGATCGGGAAAGTTAGCGCCTCGATATGTTGGGCCACTTCCTATCACTGAACATATTGGTTCCATGGCTTATCGCCTATCATTACCGGCTCAGTTTTCTGCTATTCATGACGTGTTTCACGTTTCTCAACTAAGGAAGTGCCTTCGAGATTTTGATTCTATTCTTGAGCCCAGTGTTGTGGAAGAAATTGAAGTTTCACCTAATTTAACTTATGAGCAACATCCTATTCGTATTATTGCTTCGGAGGTCAAGCACCTTCGAAATAAAGATGTTCCGCTTGTTAAAGTTCAATGGTCTTCAAATCCTAAGGTTTGTTCTTGGGAATCTAGAGAGTTCATCGAGCAAACGCATCCTGACTTACTTTCCCGTGCTCTTTGAGGTGATTTTCTTATTTCGAATTTCTTCTTTTGTGTTAATATGCTTTTATGGTTGTTACTATATATATCTTCTTCTTAAATATTGCGAGGACGCAATTTCTTTAAGGAGGGGAGTCTGTAACAACCCGCATATTTATCAATTTTATATTAAATATTTTATTTAAATATTCTATCGATACTCGGAATTTAGTCCGAAAAGCTACTTTTTGCATACGGTCGAATTAGGACTCGGGACCACCCCTATTGAGTTCAAAATGACGTTTGCGATCGTTTTAAGTGTAAGCTTCGATATGTTTGGAGTTAGTCAAGTTTTGCTACTTTTTCACTTTGGGTTTGGGTTTGGGTTCAGCCCTATGTTTAACTTATACTCAAATCTGAACCACTCCCCCCATTCACTCTCACTTCCTCCTCTTTTCAGTTCTAAAGCATCAATGGTGGGAGAGATGGGAAATTAAAACTCTAAAACCCTAGTCTTCCTTAGCAAATCCAACTTCTAGCTCCAAATTCAAGAGAACCCATTGGTAAGTTTCTCTTCATCTTCTCCAACTCATTCTCTTAATCAATTACAGAAATTCCTAAACCTAATTTTGGGAATGTTCTTCTTTTAAGCTTAGAATCAAGCTTCTTGAGTTGGATTTGAAGAGTGGTTGATTCTCCTTTGCTTTCAAGCTTCATCTTCATTTGTTTGGGTTCAAAGGTGAGATTTTTATCTCACATCTTAGTCTATAATTATCTTCGACTGTTAGGTATGAATTCCTAACACTTATTCTTGTGCAATTGATTTTGGTTTGGATTGATTTGGTGTATATTCCAATTTTTGGTGTTTTGAAATCAAAATCTATGAAAATCCTATTATGGATATTTGGACATTGATATTTGAGGCGTATCGAAGAGCCGTTAAGGCTGGGTTGTTGCGTAGCGTAAATCCTTAGTCGTTATTTGCTCGTTCGATCGTTTCCGATATTCGTTTGGACATTTTTCATCGAGGTTCAGGAAATCCTCAAAATTCCAGTTTCAGACGTCTGAATCTGGGATTTCAGACGTCTGAATTGGCTCATTTTCAAACAGAAAGAAAGTAGGCTAAAAACGCCTATTTCAGACGTCTGAAACATTTGGTTCAAACGTCTGAATTACGTTCTGGAAATCTTTAATTTTCCAGATTCAGACGTCTGAACCACTTGTTTCTGACGTCTGAAACTGTAGTGTTTTTCCTGCTTGCCTTTTTGTTTAAGAATTCCAATTTAAATCGACTCGTGATGATCCTATTTGTTGTTATCATTTATTATGACTTTGATGACTCCTTTTTGGGGATTTTTGAATATCCATTTCGATGGATTCTTTATCGGTTTCTTTGGATTTTATTCACGTCTTCGAATGTGAATTTTAGTGATTGATTGTTCCTACAATCTTCTTTGTGATTTGTCACTTTAAAAATATAAAGGTTTCAATACTAGTAGTAAATATCACAACTCTTTCATCAAAACGATTACAACTCTATTTTCAATAACAAAGCTCTTCTCTTAAACCGTTTTCCAATCTACTAGTATATATAAACCTTTACCTCACTCGTATGAGAAATCTAATTAAACGGCTTAGTAAAACAAGTGGTATGAAACGCTTGCGTTTACTTCGTTGGTTAATTCTTGGACTTGTTCGATTGAAACTCTTGTGACAATTTTCTAGTGGAGATCTACTATTTGTTCGTAAATATGTAAGCTAAGCTAGTGGTTATGGTACATGAAGCTAAGCTCATATATTTACTAGCTTACTGTAATTGACACTTCTTGATGATCATGACGATCATTTTTGTGATTTAGACTAGCAATTGTGCGATGTCTCTTTGTCCACGTGGAGGACTGTAACTCATTCTATTGAGCTTCGTCTCATTTCTCTGTGGGGTAGCTCCCCATGTTCTTCGTGCCATTCGTGTGTCAAAAATTAATTGCTAGCTACCATGAGATAGCGTCTCGTTGGTGTGATACATATGTTGGTGTGTTTTTATGCTCCCGTTCGTGTGATAGGCCTCCCCTCTTTTTGTGATTTCTGGATTTCGTGTGTTGAATTCTGGAATTTATGCTTCACCAATTTTAGTGATTTTCATTGATATGATTTGTCAATTTTTATGCATTGGTGAATTCGTGTGTCATTGACTTGTTGTGAATACAAGTTTTGGGTATGAAACCCTTTTTGGATCTTTGAGAAGATTCTTGTGATATTGATTAATCTTATGTTGATTTTCAATTACATACTTGTTGAAGTATTCCATTATGGTTATTATATGTTTATGCCATATCTCTTATTCTATATCATGTCATCTGATATTTATAGCTAGACTGATCAGTTTATTATTTTCTTATTAAATAATACTCGGGTCAGACCGAGATGTTACAGGTGCTTCAGCTTGACTTCTCATTTGGGATTGATTTCTCTGACTTTTGGCTAACTACTTAGATTAGTAGTTTATTTTGTTGTATACACTTGAGATATGGACTCTTAGTTGTATTCTTTTGTACAGCACATGTTGCTATTCTTTTGTATTATTGTGGATCTTCTTGACCACTACTTTGATGTACACTTTCATGTGTTAGTTATATATATTCATATCTTCTTCCGCCTTTGTGATATGAATTATCTGTGACTGATTTGTGTTATGCTTATTTCAATATTTGTTTCCGAAGATTATTATAGCCACTGTGTAGTGGCTTTGAGTTTGTATCGGTGTGTCGGATTTCCTCTCGAAATCAAATGCATGTTATACTATCCGACATAGCGGTGCTCGCACAAAGCAATTGCACGGATGGTCTCTCCTCAACAGCCTTATTCTCCATGCTAGTTGACGGCATTACCCCGTAGTGTCCTTGGCTAGCGTGGGTATAGAGGTGGGGCTTCGCATGATGATTGGGTTTTTATATAAGGTTCGAACCCCTGGATTTTCGTTCATATATATTTGTTTGAATTCTTCTGTAATTCTCCTCCCCCATTCGATATTGATTGAATGCTGACGATGATTTCTAATTTTGTCAATTCATATATTTTTGCCTTGGTCATCATGGTTTTGTGAATTTGCCGATTCCTTGATTTCCAAGGCTCTGACTTTGCTTGGTCGTTGAATTCTTTGACAATGATGTTGATTTTGTTTTTGTGCTCAACTTTGGCCATTAACTGTTGACATTGGCCTTGACTTTAATCTTGTCATTTACTTGACTTCGGCACTGATTGAATTCATTGGTGTAGCATGCTTGACCTGTTTTATTCTTTGTGCTTGTTAACTTCTTCTTCTCTGTCTTGTTCAAAACTGATACTTGCATTTGACTTCGGTCATTTGACATTATTGACTTCGACTATGGTAAAAAAATTTCAAGTTGCATTTGATTTTGGTCCTTGTTTTCTGGTTCTAATGTGTGTATGCATAATGTCACTGATTGATTTCGACCTGATGCTTGAGGTTGAGTTGCTTTTATGTGTACTCGAGTGTGGTCTGTACCTTATTTGGAACTGCAGTGGCATTGTGCTCTGCATATTACTATGTTGAAGACGTTATTGCATTGCTTCGAGTCAGTTTGCATTGTTGTATTGTGTTTGGTTTGGTCTTGTACCACTTGAATGCACTTGCATTGTTTTTTTATATACAAGTTTGCATGCATTTACTTCACTGTTCATTATTCTGCCCCACTTGTATACCATATGAAGCTTGTTGTATATATGATACGCTAGCTTTAGTTATGTAGTTCATGTGTTTATTCCTTTATGTGGTAGTTAGACTCGACCTTGTTTCATGTTGGCTTCATGTATAGTTGCCTGGTCTTTGTTTTCTGGTCTGATGCAGTGTGACTATGCATGTTGCCTCTGGCTTCATTGTGCATATATATATATATATCTGTGTATGTGTGTGTGTGTGTTGCCTGGTCTAGATTTGTGGCCTTCATCGTTGAGACTACACTTGTGCATTTGATATTTGAGTCTGCTTTTTTTTTTGGTCATGTTTTCTTGATGCAGTTTTGGTCAACACTGAATTTTGATGTGTTTCCACTTTGATTTTGCCTGGTCGACATGTATAGTGTCATTTGTGTCTTTGAGGCTGGGCAGTTTGGTTCTGCTGTACGAAGTTTTAGCTCATCACTTTTGCACTGTGTATGTGTGATGTGTTATTCATGTTTTCAGTTGTGCATTCGTACTTGTCTGGTTCTTATAAATGTATACATATGTGCTGTGAGGTTGCTCCCGGCCATTTTATTGCATTTGGATTTGTTTTTCGAATTACACCTAAGTTGAATCCAGTTTGTAGCTCCGGTTTGACCTTGTGCTGAATATTGTGACATTATTTTATTGCACTTGAGTTGAACCTGGCGTTTTGGGTTTGACCTGTGCTCACTTGTCCCTATAATTTTATCAAGTGTATATATCGGTGTGCATGGCCTTGTGGCATATACAGTGATACACTGTGCATGTCACAAGCTATTCGTGAATGATGAATTCAAAATTAAATGATGACGATCAAACCAAATAACAGAGGCAAATATTATTTTCAAAATCCACATTTTATTTTATACTGCCAAAATATTTTATTTTCAATTTTACTATGTTAATGTATATTTTTGCAGATTACTCAGATGCTGGATTCACATTGGAATGAAGTTGAAGATCGGTACGAGTTAAGTGAATGAGTGATATGTAGTGAGGTGCAATGTAAATGTGAATTGTAATTTAATCAAATTTGTATTGTAATTGAAATTGTTTATAGTGAGAGTTTGAAATTTGTATTATTCAAAAATTGTAATAAATATTTGTTTGAATAAAATATCTGTTTGAATTCAAATTTTGTGTTATTTATTTAATTCAGCAATTATTTATTTAATCTATGAAAAATAAAATAGTACATTAACAAATACATTTAAATGAATATATATATATATATATATATGTTTATTATTATCAAACAAAAATCATATAATCGGATATTCAACACGACCAAAATCCTCTAGGTACCAAAAGGATTTAACTCGGAGGCAATCCTGGCTTAGACTTAGGACGAGCAGGAATGCCGAGAACAGATGATGCTAGAGCCAAAAACACAAGACATAATGCAAATTCATAACAACCAAAGGAATATGTCCAGGGCTTCCCCATAGAAACGAAGGATAAAATGAAACTAGAGGTGCAGATCAAAACGCAGACGTGACAACCAAAGGAGTATGTACTAGAATATGTGTTAGAGATACCCCACAGGAGCAGGGGCATAATACATCTAGTGGTCAAAATTTTCCCTTAGAACGGCAATAGCCGGAAGGCAGAAATGATTAAAAGGATAATTAGAGGTAGACCCCTAGTCCCGAGTTTGGAGGATGTAAACATGAGTCCATTTACTGCTAACATCCAAAATGCGAGTACTCCTCCCGATTTCAAGCTTTCAACACTGGAAACATACGATGGGAAATCTGATCCAATAATTCATTTAATGAGATACGTCAGACACATGGAATTATTGGGTTCCTCTGAGGAGGTAATGGGGCGGTCCTTCTCATTATATCCGGTAAATTTAGCAATGATGTGGTTCAGACAACAGAAGAATGGATCCATAATCATATGGACCGACCTAGTGAATAAGTTCATAATTCAATTCAGAGTTTATATCTCAAGAAAAAAATGTGATGACACAATCGAGGATGAAGCAAAGGGCTGAAGAGACCCTAAGTAGCTACTTGACTAGGTTTAATGCGGCAGCTGCTGTAGTCAATAGGCCGGATCCATCCATGATTCTGATGGAGATGGGTTTAGGAGTTGCAAGCAAGACCGACTTTAAGATTGCTTTGGAAAGAGATTCACCAATGGACTTTACAGAGTTCTATCACGAAGCTAAGAGACATTTGCACCAAGAAGACACCAAAGCCGAGGATGTTGAAACTAATGTTATGGATAACGGAGGACTCTCTAAAGTAGGATACGATAAGGATAATGGAAAGCAAAGAGATGATGATAATGTTAGAGAACCAAAGAGATTAAGGAGGGAATCAAAGTTCTCTTACTACACTGTAACAAAGACCCTGGAGAGGATATATATAGTTACGAAGGGGCAGATCCCCCACCAAAAGCCAGCTAAAAGGGAGCCCAATGATCGCTAGAGAAGATCTAGAAAGTTTTGCATCTTCCATGAGCTGGATGGAGATTAAACAAATGAGCGCCGACTCCTTCATGATTTGATAGAGGAACTGGTTTAAACCAACTAGCTGCAATAGTGTGAGGAACAAAACTACAACGGTGTAGCTGGTGTAGCCACCATCTGTAGAAAACATGTCAAGAAACAACCTGGGACCTGGGTCAAGATTTGTAATCCCATTATCATGATGGACGAGAGGCAAGTTCACTTCCCATGCTTTGCTTTTTTTCTTTGAATAATTAGGATAATAATATCCTCAGACTGCTTCACATGTATGAGGCATAGATTGCTCTCTAGACATGCTTTGAGTCGGCTGTCTAGAATGGCTAGTTAGGAAAATAATCACCTTGGACCTCTTGCATGTCTATGAGCCTAGATTAGTATTTAGGCACGCTTTGAATTGGATGTCTTGGATGAATAATTAGGGTTTCTACTTGTTTTTCTTGATTAGAGTATTTGATTTTTGAAAAATCTACACGAATGTGATGATTGATATTTATCGCATTAAGGATCGACTAGAGAGTCATAACCAAGATGTGAGGTGCAAGTTCCCTTACCGAAAGTTAGTGGATGTATTTGTACAATATTGATCGCATTAAGTCCCAACCGAAGACTCAGGAATGGAGAGTAGAGTGCAAGTTCCTTCACTGGAGAGCGAGTGGATGAACTTGTGCAAAAAATAAGTCCTCTCACAAAGAGTGAGCGGATAGGCTTGTTTGGTCGTTAGGTCCTCTCACCGAAGAGTGAGTAGATTGGATTCAGCAAGAAATTAGAGAGACTGAAATCCAAGACAGGGAAATAAATGATCTGGATAGGTCAAACCCTTGATTGGAAGATGAACGGTTTGGCAAGACCAAGCCCTGGAGCTAATGAAGATTTGGTAAAAGGATTGAACACCTTGCAATCGGAGAAAGAAAGATAAATCTTAGGCGGACACGAGATTACCCTAAAAAACATCTTGATCATGATTCATGATAGACACTTAAGAAAAAGATGATTCTTTAGCTAAACCGAGTTTGGAATGACCTTTGATTTGTAGAAAAACTTTGAAGGAATTAGACGATTCACCAAGATTGAGATCAATGAATGGTTGAAGAGCTTAACTATTAAGGAATGATTATCAATACTTATTCTTGAGCAAAGCACACCTTACATTCAAAAGGCATCCTTTGGAGGCTAATTGTTACCTACTTCTTAGCCAAGCAGATTTCAACTGGACTTAAGTGATCAAAATAAGGACAATATGATTCGAGGACTTGGACACATGAAGAAGGACTGGAAAGCTGAACTCAAGAAGTTTGGGTGGAAATTTTGGCAAAGGACACAACACAGGGCCGAGTTGTTTAGGTTGGCACTTACCTATTTCCTCTCCACTTTTTGCCTCCTAAACACTATACACCTTTTACTACTCCAACAACTCATGGTCAAGTGGTTTCTCCAGAATTTGGATAAGTGTAACAACCCGAAATTTTCGATCCCGAAAATTTTGGATAGTTAGAGAAAAGAATAAAGAGAAAGAAGAAAGAATAGAAAGAAACACACAATCTCACATTCGCAGCGGATCAAAATATAATGTCACATAAATAATAGTTATACAAAGGAAACTGTACTTGTCAAATTTCAGCTTAATATACATATATCAGAGTTTCAACAACTTTACAATCACAGAACAGATAAATCAATATGTTTCAGATACTATAATATATCATATTTGAAGCTCTCCATACGTTACAGCACTCCAGCTTGCCTCCTGAGCTCCAGAACGTCCTTACCTGAAAATCTGTGATACTCGGTCTGACCCGAGCATTACATCAAAGTAACACCCGGGTCAGGCTGGAAACCAGCGTGAGTAAACTCAACTAACATGGAATACAAAGCTATACAACTTATATAAAACCCGGGTAACTTATATGAATTTCAACTTCACGAGTTATTATAGACATCATCTATATCACACATCAATTTCTAAGCGTCCAAAACATAGATTAAAGGGTCAAATACACTTAAATCATTCCAAACTAGCATATTGATTTCCACATATCTAATTTATACAGAATCGAAGTGGTTTCGGGTATTTACTAATACCCGACTCCGGTCTCTTCGAACCCCATGCCATCCTAACCCAAATTATTCAAGTAAAAAGTTCATCTCTTATTACCAGATAACATTTTTACACATCAATTCCAAGTTTATAGATAATCACATTATCACCATCCAACATATCATATCACCAAGCAATTCATATTTAGAGATATCAACCTGTCTAAAACACTCATCATCATTCAATCATTAATAAGCAAGATTGATCACTTCATTAATTTCATTAATTTAATGATCCTCTAATTACTTTCATTAGTTAATTATTCTTAAATTTCATATAATAATTAATCTTTAACTTAATTACGTTCATTAACCAATCTTGATTAATCACAAATCAGAAATTAACTTTCTTTAATTGTTCCATCAATTAAACCAACCCTTTGATTAATTATCAATTAATCTTTTAATTACACTAAGTAATTATCACTTAATTTCTTCCACCAAGTAATTATCCTTTAATTACTTCCCATCAATTAATTATTTAATTAATTCCTAATCAAGATAAATTAGTCTTACCATTTCTAATTAATTCAAACCAATTAAATTAATTATTTCAATCTCCATTAATACTGTTTAACATTAAATAATTACACACAACTTAATTGATCATCCTTCAATTATCCATTTAAATTAATCATCCTTGATAAATTATTTTCAATTTCATAAAGAATTATCCTTTATTTTATTTACACAAATTAATTATTCCCAAACATTTACGGTAATAAACCTTTAATTACTTCATTAATTACATTAATAAATTAATGATCCTAAATTAATTACCTCCATTAATCATCCTTAATCGATCATATATAGTAAGTAACCATTCTGTACTTTCTTACCCTAGTTAATTAAGTTCTTAATTAATTACCTTATAAACCAATTAATTAAATTATTAATTACTTAACCTTAATTATTAATTAATCTCTTTGAATACAAAGTAATCAATCCTTAAGTACTTTTTAAAATCAAAATGTAAATCCTTAGTTACTGTTTTATTGTCCAATAACTATTGATTAATAACCCTAATTATTAATCAATATCTCCCAAAACAAATTAATAAATCCATAATTAATTAATCAATCTTTATTTATAGATTAACTATTCCTTATCTACAAATTCATAAACCTTAAATTAGTAATTGATTAATCTCAATTAATTCTTATCTTATGTGATCATTCTTTGGCTTACTTCCGTCAACAATTATTATTCAATTACTTCATTAAGTAATTCAACCTTTCATTTAATTATTCTTCAAAACCCTTTTATCTCCTTTAATTACTACTTACATAACCATGGGTTCTGCTTATAACTTAATATCCTATACATGCCTATCTACTTACAGTTTTGGGCCTCAATACTTACCGAGTTCATACAACAAAATCCCGAGAAACTCTCGAGTTCTTTCGTACTTAATTTCTTCGAGTCAAGGCATAAAAACACTCGAGTACTTCCCGAGACAACGCATCCTTCCCAACCCAGTTCTTCGTGTCACCACCGTGCACGTGTACAAGACGTCGCCGCTACTCCGGTAGGCACTACGACCTCAGGCATGTCGGCGATGTTCCCACCGTCGCCCCCATCCACCCAGATGTAAGAAACTGCCTCAAACACGAAATCGAGCAAGCCACCGCAGCTAAACCTAAAACCAGATCATCAATCATCCTTCAATGCCAATGTCTCCGGTCGCCAGAGGTTACAATACTCCGAGCTAACCTACATCAAAGGCTCACGCGCCCATCACACCCACACCGATCAACTCCGAAGAGCTACTGACGACATACAGTCACCAGAAAGTCCCACTACCAATTTCGGCCTCAAAGCCCTAATTAACCTCCACCAGAACACAACGGTGATAAAAAAATACAAGACCATTTTTCTGATGATCCCCACCTCGCAAACCTCCTCCAGCCCCGACCACGACACCAAACTTCCCCTTGATCACCGGCAAAAGCCAGAAACCCAATTTTCGGTCAACTAGTAAATTCTCAACACCCAAAGTTTTAAAAATCATGAAATTCATTCCAAAAATCATGATCTTGCTGCTCGAATTCATTTATGAATCCAAAATTTTGAATTTCAATATTTGATTTGATTTGATATATTTTTTCAATTAAATTTTAACTGTTATCTCATTTTTTTTCATCTTCTACTTGATATTACCTCCTGAAATACTTTTTAAAAATAAAATTAGGTTGCCAAAATCAATTTCCTTTTTAAAATTCTTGTTTATTATTGTCTATATAAAGAGAATTTAAGTTTTAAAAACTAAATTGTATACCTGTATCAAGGAACAGAGGCCAGAGATCAAATGTTTAGTCATACTAGATTAATGACTGCATATCTAACTACATACAGACAGATCTACAACATGCAACCAGGTTTCCACAGTTTATTTCAATGAAAAATCACAAGCATCATTGTTATCAGTTTTTAGCATTTAATACTAGTTGCAGTTTCACTCACAATATTTGGTTTAAACAAAGTATATGTTTTTTTACTGTTTCTCTTCCCTTATGTTACACTGCTTCTAAATATTTTCCAGATCAATTTTTTTTTTAATAAACAGATATGCACATCATAAACCACATATGTACATATAAATTTACACTGACCGACATGCAAACATTTTCCATACTTTATTCTAAATAATCACTGCATGCACAAGATTCTAAATAGATTAGAAACTTAGTTTACTCACCATGTCAGTATGTTGAACAGAGGAGCAGACTTGGTTGAATTTCTGCAAAAAAAATCTGGAATTTTATTTGTTTTTGAAGCTGCAAATCTTGGATTTGAAACAGCAGTTTTGGAAAACTTGTTGTTGAACTTCAATTGAATTGCAAAAGATTTTATTTTTCTTTGCAGATTCTATTTCCCTTTTCAGATCTATCTTGACCTTTAGGTTTTTTTTTAAGATTTTACAGATTCATTTTTTTTTGTGAAATGAAGAAAAAGATTTTGCTGAAGATTAAAACTCTTCTTTTCATTTTACAACTTAATTTTAAATTTAATTTTACAAGAGAATAACACTTGTCACTTAAATGCCTTAGTTAACTTACACATAAGCCATTTATTTTACATTTGTCTTATCATACATGTATCAACACTTGTAATTTTTTTTAAAAGACATTAAAAAGCTTTTTAAATTAATTTTTCCTATTTTATAAATACATTTATAAATAAATGAATGCTTTCTAAATATATATAATAAAATCTTTAAAAGAAAAATAAAGTATAAACCAATTATAATTTGAATAAAATAAAATAAAATATATTTAATCCATTTTGAAATGTTAATATAAATCCTATTGTATTTATTTAATAATTAAATAAACACTATCTTAATTTAACAAAAATAAATTCTATTTTAAATGAAAACTCATTCATATATATATATATATATATATATATATATATATATATATATATCCAACCAATTTAAAATAATAAACTTTAAAGATTCAAATTCAAATTCAAATTCTAAAATCCAATTTAAAATTAACTTAAACATATATATATATGTATATATTAATTCAAACTAACACATTATTAAAATTGCGTGAAAATATCAATTTTGCCGATTTAAATAAATATATTAGGGGGATTAATCAAACCAATACTTATTCAGATATATATATATATATACTTTATTATCAGAATTGTCTATTTAACTTATAAATCATTATTTCAACTAATTAAGTCTATTTAAATTATCAATTACAGATGTCTAGAATTCTGGGATATCACATTCCTCCCCCCTTTTGAATCTTTTCGTCCTCGAAAAGGAACGAAGCCAAAATTAATTAAATATTTTAAAACCAGTTAAAATATTCGTTGATCCATTCTCCTATAACTGAGTGTTGAAAACGGGTCTGCTAAGTACTTGTAGATTTTCAGTCTTACGCCTGATCAACGTATGACCGAATTTCTGTAAGAACGAGGATAGACGTGTTGAGACATCGAGTTATAAAAAAATATTTTTATAAAACTATTTTGGAAGTATTACAGATCTAATACCAAATGTAACGACCCGTTTTCAACACTCAGTGGAAATACTTGGAAAATAATTTTATCGAAAATATAGAAAACAGTTTTTGAAAATAGAGGATATATCTTTGGTGAGAATGCTCTGGAAATCATCACCCCCATCCATGGTCACAGTCACATTCCAGGGTTACGTTGCCGTCACAGCAAAAGTCCATGTAACTGCAGGCTCTCCGCGGCCTCTCGGTTACGCCATGGAACCCACATAACAGATCACAGTTACATCCAGGGTTACATTGCCATCACAGCAAAAGTCCATGTAACTGCAGGCTCTCAGCGGCCTCTGATTTTCACCGTCGAAATGAAACTTCTCCACTCCTACATAGGTCGCAGTCTACTGATAAAAAATCAAACGCAGACTGTTGGCTCTCAACAGCACACATGACTTTCGCTATGTCATACCATAGGTCGCAGTTACATCCTGGATTACGTTGCCATCACAGCAAAAGTCCATGTAACTGTTGGCTCTCAGCGGCACACACGACTTTCGCTATGGTATACTCTACTCAAGATCCCCAGGAACTAGTTTTGTCCGGACTCCTCACAGGATCAACTTTAGAACCCCCCTTAGGGCTCAAGGCAGCACCACCCGATGGTACTCCTGAGAAGACCATTCCAAGGGAGCGCCTTTTTCCCCAGATCCATCATCAAAACATTTTATACTATATATATATAGTATCTTTAAATCATACACCAAGTATGATCTCATACAAAGCTCCTTTACACAAAATCGATTATCCCAAAATCGATAATTCTCAAACTAAGCTTTCCAAATTCAATATTGATTTTACCCAAAAATCAAAAGCCTTTCCAAATCCATAGGTTCCCAAAACCTCTTTCCAAAATCCTCATATGATCCTTTATATATATATACAGATATATATAATCTTTAAAACTTTGGATCATTTCAAACTTGTATAAAACTCTTTTTATACTTCAAAACACCTTCAAAATCCTTTTCTTCTGGCAAAAGATTCAACAAGGGGAGTTTTATTTTATAAAACAAAGATATTTAACTTTGTTACTCAAAATCAAATATTCAAATTTGATTACTCTTTACAAAACCACTTACCATATCACTTACTTCCATAAACAAAATTTCAACCATAGAAATACCCAATTTCCACTTTACTTCATCATATATTTCACAAAATATATTTTTTTATTTCAAAAACCATTTCATATTTCTTATCCACAAATTCCCAGTATCAATTTTATTCAAATCCGTACGATGTACACATATCATCCGTACGCTATACCAATCTGATCGCTTACTCGATCACACAATTTCACTTCCGAACTAGTATCGTCCACCCGACTTCCTAGTGCGGACACAGATCTGGTTTCTTGATCAGAAACCGTCATTCTCCTTGCATAGTCATAACTATGATAGAGAACATCCAGAACCAATCAACAACCCATGTCCAGGTTCGCCGACGAAAATCGAGTGAAAAATCCCACTCGGATCGACATAACTATCTCGAACTTTTATGCTCGAATCTGGAACAAATCACTATGCGAATAGAATAACATACATACACCCTGCGTATTTATCTTTATTGGTTATTAGCCAAATTAATTTCTTTTCTATTCACATTCACTTTAATTTCCATTCACTTATTCACAATTGCTTAAATCCATTTGGATTATCACTTCTATTCTTATCTCGATTGGATATTTAACCGATAACAGTTTAAACTCTGACCAATTTATTTAGAAAATAACTTGAAAAATTTAAAAATAGATGAGTAGTTGGAAAATAATTACTAGTTTGTAAAATAGATATAAAATAGGTAAAAAATAGTTAAAATAATTATAGAAATTTTAGATAATTGCAAAATAATAGTAAGATAGTAATTTGTTTATAAAACAGTTGGAAAATTGCTAAACAGTTTCAAAAATAATTGTAAAACAAGTATAAGATAGTTTGGCTCTTAAAATAAAGGTTGTATATAATAAATAACTTGGAAAAATAGGTTTATATTAAAAATAGTCGAGAGTCAAAACAGTTCACTTCCCAATTTCCATTTTTATCAATTCAATTTAAATTTCCTCTACCATTTAAATTGACCCAATTCCAATTTAAATAACTTTATTTTTCACTGAAATTTATTCAATCCCAATTCAAGTTGAATTAACCTTAGTTTCTTTCCAAATTTAATTTTATTCAACTTTGATCTCAAATTCTCCTAATTCAGATAAATTTCAATTGAACTAGTTCCAATTTCAATTCATTTCAACTCCAGTTTGAATTAATTCCAATTTCAAACTCCATTTCCACATCAAGTTGAATTATTCTTAATTTCCTTCCAAATTAAATTCAAATTCCATTTGAAATTTGAAATTATTCAATTATAATTACAATTCCAAATTATTAAAATCAACCCAATTCAAAATTTCCATTTGAATCTTATACTCGTACATCTTCAATCACCATTTAAATTTATTAAAATCAAATTCAATTTGAATCAATTTCAAATTTCAAATTTAAACTATCTTGAATTATATAAATTCGAGTTAATACTTCAAATGTTGATTTAATTCCTTTAAATCAATTTACCTTTTTATCCCAATAATGGATTACCATACTCCATTTCTTATTCATTTGAACAAATCCAATTTCACAATTTAAATATTTCCAATAACAATGGGATGATATTATTCAAATTATTTTAAAACATCCATTCATTTTCAATTTCTAGATCTCAAACCCATTTTGAGATCACACAAACTCTAAATTCAAATCAACCATTTAACTTTCCAAGTTAAATTCCAATTCCACCTTAAAATTTCCTATTCAAATTGTTCATTTAAACCTTTTTAACTCTTCCAAGTTAAATTCGATTTACTTAATCCAATCAACCTCATTCAATCCTTAATCTTCACAATAATAATCTACCCACTTAAAAACTTATCACTTTGGGTATCATATCCCATTCCAAATTGAAAACTCAATATTTAGAGTTTATTTCAAATTATCCTTGATATCATGTATATCCATACATATACACATATTTATTTCTTTTACATACCAAGTTATACTTTAAAATTTTTAAACCACCTTTGGTTTTTAATTCAAAACAAATTTCTTTTAAATTTTCAAACAACTCTTGTTTGAAATAGGACCATTTCATTCAAATGCATTATATAATATTATTTATTATTTCTTTAAATTAATTACATCATTAACTAATTCCAATTAATCACATTTGGTAATTAACTTATTTCTTAATTACCTTCGTTAAGTAATTAAGTAACTCCCTCTTTATTTATCATTTCCAATTATTATATATTGATTAAGCTCATTAAATAAAGTTCAATTAATTACATAAATTAATTGATTATCCTTATCCTGAAACCTTTCACAATTTCAAGATTTAATTTCAGTTTGAATCCATTTCAAACTTGTCTTTAATTTAATTTCAATTTGGTTGTATTTCTGTTACTTCTTAATTTAATTCAAATTAACCATTTAAAATCTTTATATAAGAAAATAACAAATACGCTCTCTCATATATATATATACACTCAACTCATTCTAGGGTACCACTTACCCTACCCTTAATGAGTTATCCCACCAGAGCCAAGGTTCTCGCTTAACCTTCAGCTCTGATACCAAATGCAACGACCCGAAATTTTCGATCCCAAAAATTTCGGATAGTTAGAGAAAAGAAGAAAGAATAGAAAGAAACACACAATCTCACATTCGCAGCGGATCAAAATATAATATCACATAAATAATAGTTATACAAAGGAAACTGTACTTGTCAAATTTCAGCTTAATATACATATATCAGAGTTTCAACAGCTTTACAATCATAGAACAGATAAATCAATATGTTTCAGATACTATAATATATCATAATTGAAGCTCTTCATACGTTACAGCACTCCAGCTCGCCTCCTGAGCTTCAGAACGTCCTTACCTGAAAATCTGTAATACTCGGTCTGACCCGAGCATTACATCAAAGTAACACCTGGGTCAGGCTGGAAACCAGCGTGAGAAAACTCAACTAACATGGAATACAAAGGTATACAACTTATATAAAACCCGGGTAACTTATATGAATTTCAACTTCATGAGTTATTATAGACATCATCTATATCACACATCAATTTCTAAGCGTCCAAAACTTAGATTAAAGGGTCAAATACACGTAAATCATTCCAAACTAGCATATTGATTTCCATATATCTAATTTATACAGAATCGAAGTGGTTTCGGGTATTTACTAATACCCGACTCCGGTCTCTTCGAACCCCATGCCATCCTAACCCAAATTATTCAAGTAAAAAGTTCATCTCTTATTACCAGATAACATTTTTACACATCAATTCCAAGTTGATAGATAATCACATTATCACCATCCAACATATCATATCACCAAGCAATTCATATTTAGAGATATCAACCAGTCTAAAACACTCATCATCATTGAATCATTAATAAGCAAGATTGATCACTTCATTAATTTCATTAATTTAATGATCCTCTAATTACTTCCATTAGTTAATTATTCTTGAATTTCATATAATAATTAATATTTAACTTAATTACATTCATTAACCAATCTTGATTAATCACAAATCAGAAATTAACTTTCTTTAATTATTCCATCAATTAAACCAACCCTTTGATTAATTATCAATTAATCTTTTAATTACACTGAGTAATTATCACTTAATTTCTTCCACCATGTAATTATCCTTTAATTACTTCACATCAATTAATTATTTAATTAATTCCTAATCAAGATAAATAAGTCTTACCATTTCTAATTAATTCAAACCAATTAAATTAATTATTTCAATCTCCATTAATACTGTTTAACATTAAATAATTACACACAACTTAATTGATCATCCTTCAATTATCCATTTAAATTAATCATCCTTGATAAATTATTTTCAATTACATAAAGAAATTATCCTTTATTTTATTTACACAAATTAATTATTCCCAAACATTTACGGTAATAAACCTTTAATTACTTCATTAATTACATTGATAAATTAATGATCCTAAATTAGTTACCTCCATTAATCAGCCTTAATCGATCATATATAGTAAATAACCATTCTGTACTTTCTTACCCTAGTTAATTAAGTTCTTAATTAATTACCTTATAAACCAATTAATTAAATTATTAATTACTTAACCTTAATTATTAATTAATCTCTTTGAATACAAAGTAATCAATCCTTAAGTACTTTTTAAAATCAAAAAGTAAATCCTTAGTTACTGTTTTATTGTCCAATAACTATTGATTAATAACCCTAATTATTAATCAATATCTCCCAAAACAAATTAATAAATCCATAATTAATTAATCAATCTTTATTTATAGATTAACTATTCCTTATCTACAAATTCATAAACCTTAAATTAGTAATTGATTAATCTCAGTTAATTCTTATCTTATGTGATCATTCTGTGACTTACTTCTGTTAACAATTATTATTCAATTACTTCATTAAGTAATTCAACCTTTCATTTAATTATTCATTAAAACACTTTTATCTCCTTTAATTACTACTTACATAACCATGGGTTCTGCTTATAACTTAATATCCTATACATGCCTATCTACTTACAGTTTTGGGCCTCAATACTTACCGAGTTCATACAGCAAAATCCCGAGAAACTCTCGAGTTCTTTCGTACTTAATTTCTTCGAGTCAAGGCATAAAAACACTCGAGTACTTCCCGAGACAACGCATCCTTCCCAACCCAGTTCTTCGTGTCACCACCGTGCACGTGTAAAAGACGTCGCCGCTACTCCGGTAGGCACTACGACCTCAGGCATGTCGGCGATGTTCCCACCGTCGCCCCCATCCATCCAGATGTAAGAAACTGCCTCAAACACGAAATCGAGCAAGTCACCGCAGCTAAACCTAAAACCAGATCATCAATCATCCTTCAATGCCAATGTCTCCGGTCGCAAGAGGTTACAATACTCCGAGAGAACCTACATCAAAGGCTCACGCGCCCATCACACCCACACCGATCAACTCGAAGAGCTACTGAAGACATACAGTCACCCGAAAGTCCCACTACCAATTTCAGCCTCAAAGCCCTAATTAACCTCCACCAGAACACAACGGTGATAAAAAAAATACAAGACCATTTTTCTGATGATCCCCACCTCGCAAACCTCCTCCAGCCCCGACCACGACACCAAACTTCCCTTTGATCACCGGCAAAAGCCAGAAACCCAATTTTCGGTCAACTAGTAAATTCTCAACACCCAAAGTTCTAAAAATCATGAAATTCATTCCAAAAATCATGATCTTGCTGCTCGAATTCATTTATGAATCCAAAATTTTAAATTTCAATATTTGATTTGATTTGATATTTTTTTTTCAATTAAATTTTAACTGTTATCTCATTTTTTTTCATCTTCTACTTGATATTACCTCCTGAAATACTTTTTAAAAATAAAATTAGGTTGCCAAGATCAATTTCCTTTTTAAAATTCTTGTTTATTATTGTCTATATAAAGAGAATTTAAGTTTAAAAACTAAATTGTATACCTGTATCAAGGAACAGAGGCCAGAGATCAAATGTTCAGTCATACTAGATTAATGACTGCATATCTAACTATATACAGACAGATCTACAACATGCAACCAGGTTTCCACAGTTTATTTCAATGAAAAATCACAAGCATCATTATTATCAGTTTTTAGCATTTAATACTAGTTGCAGTTTCACTCACAGTATTTGGTTTAAACAAAGTATATGTTTTTTTTACTGTTTCTCTTCCCTTATGTTACACTGCTTCTAAATATTTTCCAGATCAATTTTTTTTAATAAACAGATATGCACATCATAAACCACATATGTACATATAAATTTACACTGACCGACATGCAAACATTTTCCATACTTTATTCTAAATAATCACTGCATGCACAAGATTCTAAATAGATTAGAAACTTAGTTTACTCACCATGTCAGTATGTTGAACAGAGGAGCAGACTTGGTTGAATTTCTGCAAAAAAAATCTGGAATTTTATTTGTTTTTGAAGCTGCAAATCTTGGATTTGAAACAACAGTTTTGGAAAACTTGTTGTTGAACTTCAATTGAATTGCAAAAGATTTTATTTTTCTTTGCAGATTCTATTTCCCTTTTCAGATCTATCTTGACCTTTAGGTTTTTTTTTAAGATTTTACAGATTCATTTTTTTTTGTGAAATGAAGAAAAAGATTTTGCTGAAGATTAAAACTCTTCTTTTCATTTTACAACTTAATTTTAAATTTAATTTTACAAGAGAATAACACTTGTCACTTAAATGCCTTAGTTAACTTACACATAAGCCATTTATTTTACATTTGTCTTATCATACATGTATACTTAAAAGCTTCATTAATCAACACTTGTAATTTTTTTTAAAAAGACATTAAAAAGATTTTTAAATTAATTTTTCCTATTTTATAAATACATTTATAAATAAATGAATGCTTTCTAAATATATATAATAAAATCTTTAAAAGAAAAATAAAGTATAAACCAATTATAATTTAAATAAAATAAAATAAAATGAAATATATTTAATCCATTTTGAAATGTTAATATAAACCCTATTGTATTTATTTAATAATTATATAAACACTATCTTAATTTAATAAAAATAAATTCTATTTTAAATAAAAACTCATTCATATATATATATATATATATTTATATCCAACTAATTTAAGATAATTAACTTTAAAGATTCAAATTCAAATTCTAAAATCCAATTTAAATTAACTTAAACATACATATATATATATATATTAATTCAAACTAACACATTATTAAAATTGCGTGAAAATATCAATTTTGCCGATTTAAATAAATATATTAGGAGGATTAATCAAACCAATACTTATTCAGATATATATACTTTATTATCAGAATTGTCTATTTAACTTATAAATCATTATTTCAACTAATTAAATCTTGTTAAATTATCAATTACAGATGTCTAGAATTCTGGGATATCACAATAAGTAATTCCAAAGATCGATGAGAAGAAAGCAGAAAAAGCAGTTATAAAAAAGATCGCTATTATTAACTACTAATTGATGGAAAAGAGTCTGAAACAAACCCAGAAGGATATAGAAAAGAAAGAAAATGAAGGAGTTAGATTTTTCACTAGTGAAAATAGGTCAGTGCCTAGTGAAATGACTCAGTACCGAGTCATTCTTTTAGCTTGTGGGCTCTTGGGTTCATGTGCAACATCGAGTAGCCTCCTGGACCTTCATGCAAGCAGGCTTCTGAATTTGTACCTTTGTTTTCCTAAAATACAAGCCTGCTAACTGCAACCAAAAAGGGGTCTTCTTTTTGATTTTTTTCCTTCACTCTAGATCCAGGACTCTGCTTCTTCTTCACTCCTATCTCCTATCACAAAGACACTCTAGAAACTCCATTGTTAATCTGAGATCCACTAGATATTGGTCAGATCTGAAATAACTAGTTGTGATATAGAGAGAAAACAACTAAGAACATTGAAGTGGACGTAGACAGGAGATTACGTCGAACCACTATAAAAATTCTTATGTCCCCTTTTACTTTTCTGTTTTTCCTTTATTTTACTAAAACTGATGCTTTCATTTGATAATTGGGTGTTTGTACAAATTTTGTTGCAAATAGTCTGCTTGAATAGTAGAGTACAATCTAAAAATATAAATGATGGTTTTAGACTAGAGTTACATATAGTTTTTAAGTAATTTACAAGTAGGAACTTATTTATTTTGACAAGAAAACAAGCTCAATCTTTGTTGATGCTTACCAAAAACCATGTATGTGCCAATGTGATTCCAAATATATTGCTTGGCATTTAAACTTATAACCATTAAATTTTGAAGCCAAAATTAAAAAAAATTAAACTCAAAAAATAGATATAAGGCAATGAACATTGATAGATTACACACATGTTTAGTTCACCATTCACGAGTACTTTTTATTGTCTTGAATGTCATGTTTTCAAAGGATTACACTTAACGTCAATAGGAATAGATATTTATAACATGATAACTGATTATATGTTAAAGGTTACAAGATATAATTGAACTCATTTAAATTTGTTTGATTCGTGTGCATTTCATGGGTTTTACTAGTAACACAAAAAAATAGATAAGAAACAAAATTATAGTATATCCATTAAGTTCTCCTGATTCCATTCTGCAACTTAATTTATTGTAGAATTTTTCTATTATAGACCTTTGGTAATTGCCTTTTTTTGATGAATATTCTTATAATTTAATCCAAAGTTTTCTTCCAAAACAGGAATAATGTATATTTTCAATAATATATTGTATGGTTAAATGATTTGTAAGGTAGTGAAATAAGAAAAAATTCACAAGAAAGTATCAGGGTCCCGAAATTCAAATAAAATTTATATACTGGTCCAACATGAATTTACTTAAAAGATCCAGAGTTAACAATTGCAATTAAACCTTATAATTATCAAACTAATATTTTATATTATAAAGCGAAACCTCAAGTCTAATGATCAAAGTGAAAACTTTTTCATAATACCAAATTTTCCATCTTTGAAATTTGAAATAACTATATAATGTAAGGACACTTTTGTCATTTCATTTTGCCACTTAATCACTATAAGCATTATCAATGTTCTACTAAGTAGATTCCTAATTTTTCCTAATCATATACAAAATTACTCATCGTTTGGCATCCAGCCACAGGACTCTTATGATATCTTTCTCCTTCAAATCTCATAACATGGACCATCAGGCTTTGGGTTTATATTTTAATTGAGATAGTGAGCTTGAATAATTAATTTGAAATCTGCTGAATCTAACTTCATGATAGGAGTTATTGGTATGAATACTGAAGCACTATGAAGTGGATTATGAATCAAGTTACTATAAGACTATGATCACTACATTGATTGTTTAATGAAAAGGTGTGAAAATTTATTTTTAAATCCAAATCAAGGTTTCATTTATAACTAAAACTATCTTCTCTTCCCATCTTGCCATCATTTTTTTAAGGAATGATGTGCTAGAATACGATGATGCATTGACAACTTTCAATCCATCAAAACACACAGGTAATGTTATCCCATAATTTTATAATTTTATTTAGTTTAAGCTAGCTATATTATTAACTATTTTTATATATTATTACCTTCCTTATATCTACCTTATTTATAGAACCCACAATGTTCGAAGGAGAAATTTCCGCAATTATACCTGGCAGTAAATGTGTCAACCATCCACTTGGGTATCTTTATGAACAAAAATGGTAATATTGTTCCTATATTGATCAAGAATTTCGATCTTTGGGAAGTGTCATGACCATCCAATATAAAAAAATTCAACTTATTCAAGAAAAATTTGAACAATATTGATTCTAACAACTAATTTAAGGGTTGATCATTTGTAACTTTTCGATCCATAGATGTGGATCTCGGACCAATGAATAAGGGTATTTCTGATACTTACAAAGAAAAAGGGAAGTGATTGGACAAAAAGGAAACTAACCTGGACAAAAAGTCAAGTGACTTGGACACTATATTGTTCAAGGGATATGTAAAATCTATAATATTAAAGTACCAACTTGATAAACTTTTTTGCACCAACTACTTTTTTAGAACTAGGTTTACTTGATCTGTAAGTGTACTAAATTGTATTAACAAACTACTTCTGAACCTTTTATAACTTATGATAAGTATAAGTAAAAAATCAAAGAGATTAACATTTTAGTAGATCTATGTCAAATAATGGTAGCAATCATACATGGAAGAACCTTGAAGTTTAGAGAACAAAAAAATATTTTAGTGATTCACATGAGTTCAAAGTTAAAAAAACTATGTGTAAGTTGAATTCTTTCTAATGGAAAACAGGTTGAGGTAAGAACTAAGGATTCGATATAAATTTTTAGACGTCGCATTTTGTTATTAATTTAGTGTGGTGCTATTGGCATTCAACAAAATGCTTCTAGCTACCGTTAAAAAGTTTACCTATCAATTTTTATCGTATGCTTATAGAAAGTAGAATCTATTTTCTTATTCAGCTCTAAATAACTATACTCTCATCTCCTTTAGAAAAACTACGTTTGCTATCTCAAAACATCATTAGAAAGTAAAAAAATTCAAACGCTAAAGTTGACAAAAATCCCTCTCTCTTTTTGTCCAATAAATGAAGCAAAGGATGATTTAGGGAATGATCCGAATTTTGATAAACACAAAATGGTTAGTTTATTTCAACATTTTTTACGAAGGATTTCTTGATTCTTAATTTAGGACGAGTTTAATGATCCAATGGCTAATAAAAATTTGAAGGATATAAAGTTTGCTGATATTGTAATTGAAAATCTTAATCTAGTTATTAAATTGTAATGTTTTATCCTACATGCCATTTTTCCCCTACATTTTCTTATCAATTTTTTTGGTTGCTAGATGGAGGATACCAATCATAATAAAATTGAGAATGCACTTGTCATTTTAAATAAAAAGTGTTTGATGGAGAACATATGGAATAAAACAATCGATCAAACGGTTCAAAAGCCGTGCAAGTTGATTCGACAAACCATTTTTTAGCAAATTAAGTAAACAGTTATTAAAATTATATCCTTCGAAATATAGTCAAAAATATATATTTTATTTTGATTTTTTGTGCATATTATATGATTTTTATTGTGCTTTAAATTGAGTTGAATTTGGTTTATGGAATATAAGGGGAAGCTTTTGCGTTTTGAAATATTTAGATGTCTATTTACTTAAAATAAAATAATGGTTAAGGTTATAAAGTAGGGAAACCAACTTTATATGGTGATCTTTAGCTTGGGAGCCAAAAGCATTTTTCAGGGTGTTAACAATTGCACACTTAATTTATGAGGACAAATTTTGTTCGTTTACCATTTCGCCCTTATGTTTTTATAAAAAAAAGTTTTGTTGATCTCTTCATTTCTTTTCTTTTCTTCTAATGTCTATTATTTTTCTATATTTTCTCGAATATTATGTCTTTTAAATTTCATAGTTTTCTGTAATTTCAACTTTGTTTTTTTCCTTTATCTAAACCTCAAGTTGGATTCACTACTTTGAGGTTGGTTGAGGATTATGTCCTAGATTTTTTTTCATTTTATTTTGTAATTTTTTTGTTAGTTCGTTTGGAATGTTTGCTATGTTATGGAATAAAATTGTCTATGGTATACTATTTTTCGTAGCGAAACTTTTTATATGATTTCTGTTTGTAGTTTAAGTATAAATTTTGTAGTGTTATAGCTGTTGTAATTGAGTAACTAGATTGTATTCCTTCATTTTAGCATGAATATTGTAAGGTTTGTTTGGAATTTAAGTTAAAAATTCTTTGTAAAGATTAGTTGTTGTAATCTATGTGTTTGCATGTTGTTTAATTGATGTATTTGGTGCTATTATTTCATTTGATCATGAAAAGTGTAAGATTTAGTATAAATTTGTGGTTTGGTTGGATTGCAATCCTTAGTAGAGTTATTTATACAAAATCATTATACTTTAGTTTTGTTTTAATTGATGATTATTATTATATTCTTCCATATTAAGATGAATCGTGTTTGGTTAGTATAGTTCTAGTTTTAGTTTTGGTTGAAATCTTAAATATTGTTTTTTAGGTGAATTTTTCGTTTTTTTATGTTGTTTTAGTTAACGAATGTGGCACTTTTCATGTATATGTACATGAACTGTGTATGAGTTAGTATAACTTCAATATACTTCAATATTTCGTATTTATTTTTCCTTTTTATATTTTTTGTTTAATTTTCTATTTTTATCTTTCTGGTTTATGTTTTATTGTTTTAATAGATTTTGTCATTTTTAATATTGAAATAATGTGGTGATTAGTTTGAGTATCATGTTTAATTATTCACAACCATGAATGATATAATATTTATGAAATGGTGCCATAATAGTACACCTTGACTTAGCATTACCTAATGTTCTTTATTATTATTTGTGAAATGAAAACTAGATAAAATTTTCAAATTGAATTATAGCTTAGTTGTCTTACAAATTAAGTCTACTAATGTATATCATGGATTAATTAGGTCATATGGTATTCCTAAGTATTTTTATGTTTGATTGTAGTAGCCAAATAAGGTAAAGTTATTTTGTGAAATGCTTTTTGTTACCCGACACTTTGGCCCGGCTACATGACGATAGTCATAAAGCTTATGCTTGAACCTGGATGGGACTTAAACTAAGGATGGGTTGGAAGTATAAGAGACTGGTGAAATTCAAGTCTGGGTCATCCCCAATCACTCGGCACAGAGTTGTTCGGCCAGATGAGCATGGTAGAGTAGTTCGAAGCTAGTGGGTCGGTTGTTTACCGCTCGGCTTAGAAGGGAAACTCCTCGCTCGGCCAATGAAGGAGAGGTAAGACAGTTTGGTCTAGATGCTCAGGGAAGAATGGCTCGGCATTCTCTAGTTCGACCCCACGAGTTTCACTTCATGTGGTTCAGCTGTAGCATGGTTCAGCCAAGGCGCATGAAGACAAAGCGGTTTGGTCTGATTAGCCCAGCTTACGTCATTCGGCTTGGATAGGTTAGCAGGTGTCGCTAGGTCTTGGAGGGAAGGTCATGGTGGACTGTCTACTTATCGCTCAGTCATAGTGGGAAGACTAGCATGGGTCGGCCATTCATCGTTCGGCCTAGGGAGTTAGCAGATTCCCAATAGGATAATGTATTCAACTTTTCTTTACTTCGGGTCGCATCACTAGCTCCTTCGAGCTATGAAAGACTTCGCTTCAAGTCATACATGAGGAACTCGTGGTTCGGCCAGAGAGACTGAGGGATTACCGGTTCGGTTGGAGTGGCTCGGCATGACTTGTTTGGTCAACTTGACTTATGACTATAGGCTGAGCTATCTTGTTCTCCAGCTTACGCAGGGAGTCTCGTCTATCTCTGTCTATAAATAGAGGGGCACGGGTACGATGAAGTGGACCATTTTTTGGGAACTTCAAGGAGACTCTGCTGTTTTCTATACTCATTTCTTTGCTGTTAAATTTTTTACTCTAGTTGTCTGTGCATGGATTGTATTGTATTCAACTCTTTGAATAAGTAATAAAGATTTCACTCAAAGTGGACGTAGGTAGTTATGCCGAACCATTATAAATCTAATGTTCTCATTTTTGTTGTTCTTTTCGCAGTCAATTGCATTACTTCTCTATTTAAATTTATTTTCTTCATTAATCTCTCTACAGAACTCTATTCAAGGGTGTTATTATCCAATTTTGAAGCTAACATTTTGATGCTTTCATTGAGAACGACATTCTCAACTGTTAGGATCTACTTTGTTGCTACTGGATTAAAGATATCCCCCAACGAAGATCCAAGTTCATTCTCAAGAGTTCATAGCTTCTATTCGGAGTTCAGACCGGTGCTCTACATTGGGAAGACTGCATAGCAGATCAGCCTCCCACAATGCGGATGTCAACGAGACCGCGAGCATCCAACAAGTAGAACCCATCAATCAACAAGCTAATCCAAGTGCAGGGACCGCCACCATCCTGAGCCAAACAGAAGTTGTCACTAGAACAGAGTTCAACAAGCTAATGAAAGAAATCATGGAAAGTAGAAGACGGCTTAATGAGCAGATTTAAGCTCACGCCAATCTCATGACCCAACTAGTCGACAATAGCATCAGAATGCTGAAGGAAGTCCTGCCAACTACTCATCATCTGATAGCTCCGCTTTATTTGATAAACATCATAGGAGTAGACATTGTAGAATTGGAACAACGCAAACAGGTACAGTAGATCAATCCAATAGGAATGGTCCAGACTCCCTACCTGGAGCCATGGCCCCTCACTTGCACCTGGAAAATCGCACTCAAGTTGGAATGGAAAACTTAGCATCTACAGCACGAGCGGAAGCAGGCCGACCGGCTCACCAGGGTCATAGCGAAGCAGGTCCCTACGACACGCATTTGGGAGACCACAACCGAGGAGGCACCAGCCGAAATGGTCACATATGATGGAGTCTAATTACTACCTCCCATCCAGACCCCGGATATATCAACTATGGTTAGACAGCTGATGAGAGAAAATCAAGGCTTATCTAACGACGATTGGGGTACAGCTAGGAGTGATACTCTGTTCACAGATGCTTTCCTACAAGCTGAGTACCCTCGAAAGTTCGGGATGCTAACTATTCCAACCTATGAGTGGAAGACTTTCCCTGACAGCATATAATGAGATATGAATGAATGATGGACACAGCTAGAGAAAATGATGCAACCAAATGTAGATGTTTCCCAATAACCCTTTCCGGAATCACCACCATGTGGTTCACTAGACTTCCCCATCGATCGATCTACAGGTTCGAAGAGTTAGCAACGAAATTTATGGAGCAGTTCAGAATCCATACCACTCGCCCAAAGGACGTGATGTCTTTATCCGGTGTAACCCAAGCTTCTGGGGAGTCCATAAGGGAATATTTGCAAAAATTTCATATTGCTGCTACCGAAGTTAGCAACCTAAATGATCCCACTATTCTTTTGGCTGTGATGCGAGTAGTAGATCCAGACTCGAAGTTTGGTGATTGACTGGTAGGAAAACCTCCGGCTACCTCGGAATGTTTTTACTCAAAGGCGCACCAGTTCATGAGAAGGGAGGAAGCCAGGTGGACGAGGCGAGGCAATGTGCTAGGGCAATGGCAAGGAGATGGTGAAAAGCAACATTGTGGTAAAATAGGCTGGAGACAACTCTAGAAAAGTCTAGGTCAATGTTCAAAACAAGCCCGAGCGGTTTAAAGGATCTGGAGGAGGAAGTTCCAGAAGGAAATGGGAAGCAGGAAAGTGGAGACCAAGGATCCCGACCTACAACGAATACACTCCTCTAAACATATCTCCGGAGAATATTTATCAGTTAACTTTTAATACCTTCCAGTACAGAAAATTACGCTCAAAAGAATCCCCCGAGGAACAAAAAAAAACTGGGAAGTACTGTCGGTTTCATGAGACCTACGGGCACAACACTGAGGAATGTAGACACCTCCATGATGCTATAGAAAAAATGATTTGGCAAAAGAAGTTATAGCAGTTAGTTAAGAATTCACAGGAAGGCGGCCAGGGAAAGTCTGATGCCCGTCGCAGGCAGGTTCCACATCACCTTAAGGAACCTGCTCAGACCGTAGGTAGTCTGATAATAAACACGATAGTCGGTGGGCCTCATCCAATAGACAAGAGTTGGCAAGAAATGGAACACTATGCTAATTCTTCGAAACATGCAGTTTTCGAATGCTGCTCGAACTCGAAAGACGGGACTCCATCGAAACAGCAGTGAATGACGACAAATGATATAACATTTAGGATCTGGGATGCCGACCGGGTGGAGGCATGCACTATCAACTTGATGGTCATTTCGGCGACGATTGGGCCAGCTTTTGTGAGAAGAATATGATTGATTGTAGGAGTTCTATGAATATTATTTTCAAAAAGACGTACGACCAAATGAAGATGTAGGTGAAAGATCTAAAACCATCTACAGCACGTATTCATGGCTTTAATGGTGCGGCTACTGATGCAGTAGGTTTTGTCGAGTTACCTGTTGAGTTAGGAGAAGGTGAACATAGGACGATACAGATCCTACTATTCATTGTTTTGGATGTTGATTCCCCGTATAATATTTTTCTAGGCCGACCGGCCCTGGCATAGTTTAGGGTGGCTTTGGCCCCGTGATGTTTGACTTTGAAGTTTCCGATGGATAGAGGAGTTGGTGTAGCGCATGGCGATCAAGAGATAGGTCAAGCATGTTATGCGGCTGAGCTGAGAGTGGCCCAGCGAAGACAGAAGGGAAAGGTTGCAAATGACTCTGTCTGCATCCACGTTGCTCAAAATTGATGAGTAATGACTGAGCCTTGGCTCGGGCACCAGAGTCGGATCTACAGAGACATAGATCGGAGAGAAGATAATGAAGAACCTAAGGAGTCTGAAGCGGCAACGGTTGAATTGACAATTGACATTCCAGTCAGCCATGACGACCTATCACGGGTGTTGAAGATTGGATTACAACTCACCGCCTCGATGACTGAGGTTCTTACTGATTTCCTTTGAGCGAATCTGGATGTTTTTGTTTGGACACATTCTGATGTGTGCGGGATTTCTACTGCCATAGCGAGTCATATATCGAACACTGACCCGAAATACGTGCCGATGAAGCAAAAAAGGAGAGGTATATGGACCCGGAGAGGTCCGTTGCTCTTAGAGAGGAATTGGAAAATCTCAAAGGCAAAGGGTTCGTCCATGACGCCATCTACCTAGAATGGGTCTCTAACTCCTTACTAGTGAGAAAAGCGAATAAGAAATGGAGGACCTGTGTTGATTACTCGGACATGAACAAGGCATGCCCTAAGGATAGTTTTCCTTTACGTAGAATCGACCAGTTGGTCAACTCACAGCAGGACACGAGTTATTGTCATTCATGAATATGTATTCAGGATATAATCAAATCCTGATGCATATTCTAGATCAAGAACACACTAGTTTTGTCTCGGACGTTGGATTGTATTGTTATGTATTGGTGCCTTTTGGGTTGAAAAACGCAGGAGCAACTTATCAGCTCTTGGTAAATCGGATGTTTAAAGACCAATTTAGTAGAACAATTGAAGTCTATGTGGATGGCATACTCTTGAAGTCACTACTGTCAACCGACCACATTCGAGACTTAGTGGAGATGTTTGATATAACTAGATACTACGGAATAAAAATCAAAACACTGAAATGTTCCTTTGGTGTTGCGTCGGGAAAGTTTTTGGGTTTTATTGTCAATGCACGAGGAACTAAAGCTAACCCTGAAAAGATTCAGGCTATTCGAAACGTACAAGCACCCAGAACAATACAGCAAGTACAAAGCCTAAATGTAAAATTCGCTGCACTGAGTCGATTCATATCTAGAGCGGCCAACAAGTGTATTCCCTTCTTCGATGTGACAAAGAAAGGAAAGAGAAATTTTGAATGGACGCCCAACTTTGAGGATGCGTTTCAAGCTCTGATAAGACGTTTGAAAAATCCCCTAGTTCTATCAAAGCTTGTAGACCATGAAGCGATATACGAATACTTGGCCGTGTCTCACCATGCCATATGTACAGCCTTGGTTTGCGAGGAGGACTGAATTCAGAAGCCAGTGTACTATGTCAGCAAACGTCTAACAGGGGCAAAGAGAAATTATCCTAAATTGAGAAGCTAGCCTGCTGTTTGGTGATTGCATCATGCAAGCTTCGTCCATATTTTCAGGCACACCCGATCAGTGTTTATACTGATCAACCTCTATGACAGGTGATCCAAAGACCAAAAACCTCTGGAAGGTTGTTAAAGTGGAACATTGAGTTGAGTCAATTTGATATCACCTACCTGTCATGGAGGGCTAACCAAGGGCAGGCGCTAGCGGACTTCACTGTAGAATTCACAATATCAGATGAACCAAGTAGTGATGATGTTATTCCCTCTATTTGAAGGAAACTATACACCGATAGGGCATCCATCGACAATTGTTATGGGATTGGTTTTATCCTTCTAACTCCCAAAAACCGATCAATTTGCTAAGCTTCAAAGCTCAATTTCCTAGCTATAAATAATGAAGCCGAGTATGAAGCATTGATTGTTGGCTTAAAACTTACCAGAGGACTCGGAGTAAAATCGGTTGAAATCTTTTGTCACTCACAATTGGTGGTGTACCGAATGCGGGGAGACTATCAAGCAATGGAGCAAAGAGTTGCCCCTTACCTTGCTCGGGTTCAAAAACTGTTGGCAGACCTTGAATATTATGACATTTCACACATCCCGCGTGAAGAAAATGGGAAAGCCAATTCATTTGCAAAATTCGCAAGTACTGGTGATGCACAACAGATGGGCTTGGTTCTTGTCGAAATCTTACATGCACCGAGTATAAACGAGATGGAAGTAGATTTTGTGTTAGAAACAAAAACTAAGAGGGAGTCATGGATAACCCTATTCAAACAATACCTGTTACAAGGGACTTTGCCCGAGAGAAGCAACGAGAGACGACAAGTCATTCGCAAAGCTTCGCGGTACATAATGTAGGAAGGAATAATGTATCAAAAAGGATTCTCATTTTCCTTACTATGGTGCATTGCCAATGATAAGATAAAGCCGGTCTTGAAAGAGGTTCATGAAGGGGAATGTAGAAACAATACTGAAGGTAGAAATTAGCAAAAAAATCCTTCGATAATGGTACTATTGGCTAACCGTGAATCGGGATGCCGCAGACTATTTAAGAAGATGCGAAAATGTCAAAAAGTATGCACAAATCCCAAGAGCTCCACTGACGAAACTCACACAAATGGTTAGTCCCTGGCTATTTGCAATATGGGGGATTGATATAATCGGTTCTTTCGCAATCACCAAAGGTGGTGCAAAATATGCCAATGTTGCAGTCGATTACTTTACTAAGTAGGTAGAAGCAGAGCCCTTAGCTACAATCACCACCAAAACGGTCATTAATTTCGTTGTGCGAAACATCATAAGTCGTTTTGGCTTCCCAGGAACCATCATTACGGGCAATGGAACTCAATTTGAAAGTAGGGGGTTCAAAGAATTTTTCCAAAAGTATTGCATTGAGAAAAGGTTTGCGGCAGTCGCTCACCCTAAAGTCTATGGACAAGTTGAAGCCATAAATAAAATAATAAAATCAATATAGAAAAAACCTTTGGGGAAGGCTGGAGGCAAGTGGGTGGACAAGCTTCCGACAGCACTCTTGGCTTACAGAACCACCTACAAGTCCGCGACTGGCAACACTCCACTCACTTTGGCATACGACAGTGAAGCTGTTATACCCGTGGAACTTGAAGTTCCTTCTCATCAGGTGACTCATTATGATCCTAAGAAAAATCAGGATCTCTTAATGGAATAACTAAACTTTGTCGACGAAAAACGTGAGAAGCTGATTTAAGGGTGGTAGCATATAGGCATCGAGTCGCTCGATATTATAATGAAAAAGTTCGATCGGGAATCTTTGATGTGGGTGATCTCATTTGGAAGTGAGTTTTTCTGATCCCATCACATATGAATCCCATATGGGAAGGTCCATACATTATCGAATGGAAGCTTGGAGAAGGAACTTTCAAGTTAGCAACCGTCGATGGCAAGACGCTCCCCCGAGCATGGAATAGCGAGCGTTTGCGCCGTTATTACACTTAGCCTATTTCTTTTGCATTTTAGTAGCAATTATTTCAGTATATGTTTCTTTTGTTGTTCTTTGTTTTCGGCATGTAATAAGACAGTTCAGTTTATTCCTATTTGTTATGATCGGTAAAGGCTTAAAGCCATTTTTCTGTGAATTGTTGATGTTCGTGTGTTATAATTCCAATGCAAAAATTAAATTGCATTATTCTGTCCGGCGTATGAACGCACACACATAACTAAAAGTCAATCGATAAAATAAAAATCTTTAAGTCCCCAGAGCACGGACTAGAGTACTCTGAGTCCCCGAAGTGCGGACTAGAGTATAAACAAATTAAACATCTCTAAGTCCCCGGAGCGCGGACTAGAGTACTCTAAGTCCTCGGAGTGCAGACTAGAGTATAAACGACTTAAAAATCTCTAAGTCCCCGGAGTGTGGACTAGAGTATAAATGACTTAAAAATCTCCAAGTCCCTAGAGCACAGGTTAGAGTACGTACTCTGAGTCCCCAAAGTGCCGACTACAGTATAAACGACTCAAAAATCTCTAAGTCCCCATAGCGTGGACAAGAGTACTTTGAGTCCCAGGAGTGCGGACTAGAGGATAAACGACTTAAAAATCTCTAAGTCCTTAAAAATTTCTATGTCCCCGGAGCACGGACTAGAGTACTTTGAGTCCCCGGAGTGTGGACTAGAGTATAAACGACTCAAAAATCTCTAAGTCCCCGCAGCGCGGACTAGATTACTCTAAGTCCCTGGAGTGCGAAGTTGAGCATAAATTATTCAAAAAATCTCTAAGTTCTCGAAGCGTGGACTAAAGTACTCTGAGTCCCCGGTGTGCAAACCGTAGTATAAACGATTCAAAAAATCTCTAAGTCCCCAAAGTGAGGACTAGAGTACTCTAAGTCCCCAGAGTGCGGACTAGAATATTTACGATTCAAAAAAATTTCAAGTCATGTGGAAGAAGACATGAGCATATGTAAACCACAAGATTTCAAATTTCAACTACAAGTTGAACAAGAAGCTAAACAGTGAGAATCGTAGAAGACAAAGAAACAAAATTTTATTTACTAATCCAAAATAAAGTTCCATTTCAATTTTTCTAGAGTTTGGAGCAAAAGACTATTCATTACAACAGTAAAATTTGTAGAAACAACTACATGATCCGAGTTCGTTCGGTCTGAGCGAGGCACGGCCGGATAGCTACCTTTTTGATTTTTTCTCCTTCTTCGGCTTTTCCAAAGGCTCCTCACCCAAGAGTTTTCTCTTGGACGCCTTGCTTCCTAGTGACGTGGTTCCCTGGGAAAGAGGAGGAACTTCCTTTGGCATAGTCCCACCGAGGAGAATGACCTTCAAGGGCCTGTTTAGAGGATCATCAAGTTCCACTACCTGAGGCTCAGCCTTAATTTCAGCTTTCGTCTTCCCTTCTTCCATAATTTCTCCTCCATGCTTAGTTTCAAAGTGTGCTCGAAGGCGCCCATGATTTCAACCTCATCATGTTCTTCTGCAGGTGAGGGATTCTTGAGTTTGTCCTCATAGAGTGCCCCGATCATTTGAGCATCAGGTCTGGGAGTATTCCCATTGTGAGATGCCTCTCCTGATTTCTCTTCCTTCTCTGTGGCGACATTATTCCTTGGAGTTGGTTTAGGATCAAAATGACCTATACGAAGTCATAAAAGACAAATTTTCGAATACATTTATTATTCGTCAAAAGTGATGGTCCTTTCAACCCTAAAAAGAAAAATTACATACCGTCTTTCGGTTGACTCACAGCTGTTTTAGGAGTCTCACCCTCTGGAAAAGCAGAAAGAACATGAACATCGAGCTTAGGTTTCTCTGAGTCCTATTCGGCATGCTACTCGAAAGGAACGAGTGATGAGCAACCAACCGAATGAGCGAAAGGAGGAACTGGAGACTCAGTTTCGGATGGGCCAGCAACGTTGTCCTTCCCTTTCGATAAGGAGGAATCTCTTCCATAAAGGACTTTGTCAGCAAATAAGTCGAAAGGCTCATTTCCTCGAAGCACTTCATTCACAAGAGAATTCTGATCAACCTCTTCAGTGCCCAACTCCACTCTTTAATTTTTACTAGAGTATCCCATGCTTCGACTAATGATTTGAGGCAATCCTCGCCTAGAAAAGATAGATCTCAATGCATGAGTACTCGAGCGTTATATTCAGCAATAAGCGGATCGAACAAGCATTTAATTTCTTCGCTGACGGCTTTAGCAGCTGGCTCGAGGCGAGATTCAATTTCTATCAGCGCCATTCTTTTCCCTCCTCACGGGCTGCATTCGTTAACGTTTCAGCTTTGGAAAGTTCCTCCTCGAGCTTCGTCTTTAAGAGTCGTGTTGCGACGACTTCATCGTAATATCGCCGTGACTCTTCCTATGTAGCAATTTTTTCTCTTTCTCTTTAAGCAGCAACTCCTCCAGTTCTTTAACTCGTCGAGCGAGGATATCCTTTTCTTTTTGGATGGAGTGTTTTTCTAAGGCTAGAACACCACTACGTTGAACTGCCTCATCAATTTCCTTTTTGTGAGTCGCTTCCAAACGAATGACTGCCTCGGCTTTAATAATATCCTTATCATGGATGGCTTCAAGTTTTAGGCGATCAATCTTGTGTTGACGTTCCATGGAAACTTCTGAAACTTTTTCTGACAAATGAACAAACATATCGTGTTGGATATAGACATCGTTATTGCAAGCAATGGCACTTTGTTTAACATGCCCTAAAATTGGGAGAATCGCAGGAAGAAATTTCATCCCATCGAAGCATATCTTCGAAAATGTGGCTTTAAGCTCGGCTAATCTTTCGGCTATCGACGGATCATGTGCAGAGATTGGAGGAGTTTGTTTACCCGGAGTCACCAACTGCTTATGTGGCTCACCAGATTGCTTATTACAAGACGAGCCGGAATGTTGGTCACGGGGAGCTTCAGATTGAGATCACCTCTGAGCATATTTCTCCCAACTATGCTCTGAATGAGGGGGAGGAACATTGGGATATGAAGAGTGGCTATGATTTTTTCTTCGGGAAGACGATTAATCTCTAGGACGGTAGTCTATATCGCCACAGTCATCTCCGTCTCGACGTCTACTTGATCTAGAATCCTGACTGGAGTGGTGGAAGATAAAGGATCCACAAAGGCGGTCAAAGTCGTGTGTGCGCACCATATCACCTACATAGAAACCAAGCAAAGACGAGTTAGTGAGAATCACATGATGGCTAAAACATAGATATATGGCGAAATGTGAGTGTTCATGTATGTCCTAGTGTTTCCCCCAACGGACCATTTTCTTTTGCTTTACTTATTGGAGTTTTTTCTCCCTGATGATGAACTTGATCGCCTTCATCGCCTCTTGTGGGCGAACTAAGTCCCAAGGCCACTAGATCGTTGAAACCGTAATTAACCAAGCCGTCAGCGATGGTCAGATCTGATAGACCTTTTAGTGAACCCTTTAGATGTTGGGGAGACGACTCTTTCTCAAATAGAGTAATTGTAACTTTTGAGGTTCTGCCCACTGTTTTCTTTCTCAGTTTGCAGGCTAATTTATTTTTCCCCTTTGAAGGAGGAGGCGGTTCATTGATGCCGAGTACATCAGTCACCCGTACTGAATCGGGACTTATATTTTCATCAAACGCTCTTAGCCATCAAACGCTCTTGGCACCTTGGCCTCTTTGATTTCACCTTCCTCGGATGTTTCGAGGGTCCCATCAGTAGAGGGCACCGAAGGCCTAGCATGCTCTTTGCTTTTCTCGACCGTAGATCCGGTTGTAGTGACGCCTGTTGGGAAACTAGTTCGACAACCATGCACCAATAATCCAAACATTATAAGCGATTAATTGGAAATAATAGATTTGTTCTCCTGGTCTTCCATGGTAATGGCTCAAATGGCCTCTACAGCCTCAAAATACCCGGTGCCTTTGGGAAATGGGCTGATACCTGTAAAAGTCGAAAGACGTTTAGAAAGAATGCATTTCATGCCTTAGACAAGTATTAGTCTGGAAATGAAACTTACTCCCTTCCAGCCATCTTCTCGCAAAGCCAGGGGGAAGCGCACATAAAACCATTCTTGCTTATACTGGGAAAATTTACTCCATGCCCCGTTAGGATCTGACACTTGGAGAGTGGCTCAAGAAATATGTAGGATGGGCAGTCAGACCATCTTTTAAAAAGGCAGACATAGGGCATATCCTCAGGGATAGGAAGTCTGAATAAAGTGCTCATGAAAAGAATACAAGTGCCATGGATAAATGCATGGCTGTTAGGGTGAAGCTATGCTGGAGCGATCCCGATGTACTGCAACACCTCACGGACAAATGAATTGAAAGGTGGCACACTTCCAACCCAGCATATGAATTTATTGCAAGTTGTATACCCTATTGGGGGAAAGTGAGGCCGATCTTGTCGTGATGGAACTAAAACATTGTCCAAGAGAATTCCATGAATCGAACATAACCGACGAAGAGCATCTTCACCAATTTTTGAAGCTTGTGAATCAGTCGTATTATCCAGGATAAGTACTCCATCCTTAACATCAAGGGTCGGGCTAATGACTACAGTAGATGGATTCGAGATATCTTGTGCAAAGGTTATTGGTCGGTTTGAAGTTCCTACTCCCTTCTACTGAGAACTTGGCTCAGGCTTGTTAGAAACTGTAGCGGAGCTCGATCTTTTGGACATCTTCAATGAGCGTTGAATATGGGTAGATACCTGTTTGAACTATACTTGAAAGACAATCGATATCAGATATAATAATGATAATACATCCCCCCGTGTTGTGTGTGATCTAGTGCTACGACTTAAATGTGAGTGCTGGAAAAATTGAAGTTTTAAACACAAGTATGGTACGATAGAACTTTAAGTTATTATCCTCGAAGACCATCATCGTTGACCATCTCCTACAGTTTGTTATACGGTTGATAGTAGTGGTTTTGGAGTCGATCATTGGCATCATAGAGTGTGAAGGTTGTTGTTCGCATTTGTTGAGTTAAGTTTACGTTTAAGATCGTTCAAATTATTCGGGAGTTAGTTCAATTTGAGTTCTTAGGCTTGTATGCTTTGTTGTTTGTCATCCTTTGTCCAATTTTCTTAAGATTGGTTATGGAGGTAAGTTACTCAAATGCGTCTTAAGTTCGGGTTAAAGCACTTTCGATTACCAATGTCGACCCACTCGCTCGCTACCTCTCCTTAATTATCGGACGAAATCACTCGGGCCTACACCGAACCTTATTCATAGCAACACACTTAATACCGAACGGCGACATTCCTAAACGCGTGTCAACCGAACCATACTCTTATTCCAGGCCGAACGACACTCTCTCTCTAGCGCTACTCCCATAATAGGTTTATCAACCAATAGACTTCCACTCAAATCGACCCGTGCTTGTTACTTCCTTAGCCGAACGACTGCTATTCGCCTATACAGACCCGCTCACCTTAAAGTCAATAAACGGCCTCAGCCTAGCATATGCCGAGCCACACATTCTCAGAATTTCAACCTATTTTATTACTAAGCTCCTGACAATTTAACATTACTATGGAAGGCTACCGACTGTTCTCCCTCGACCGTATGATGAGTAGAATTCCATGAATTATGCACCAACTCCCATGAATCACCATACCTCCTCTCCCATGTCCCCGACTTCGAAGTTGAGACTATAATCATTTCTCTTAGTAAATTACCCTAGCTCCACCGAGTTCGAGCCAAATTCCTAGCCTAACTCCTACTTGGGAACTCACAAGACTCCACATTTAGGGAAATCAATCAAGTGAAAGGCTCATACCTATATGCGAATAATTAAGCCTATGAAAGCTATTGGGTTCAACGTGAAGTGTGGTTAGGCTCGCTTGCGAATGGAGTTCCAAAATGGAATGCATGGCTCTGGAAGTAAGAAGGTTCGAATGATGGGCGTGGTTCAGGAGGAAAACAAATTAGGCGACTTGTAAAAATGGAAGTGAGAAGAAAAAAATAGAATATGGGCTTTTATATATGGGAAAGGGAGGCGAACGGGCCTTAATCAATGGAACCGGTCAGAATACGTTGGTGGGTCGGTTAGCAAATGTGCCGAGCGGTAGTGAGTAAAAAGATCGAGTGGTTCAGCACTCGTATGTCGGCCGAACCGTGGTAAAATAGGATATAACAGAAAATATAATAACAATAATAATAAGTAAGATAATGAGTAAATGAAAATGGTGTTAAGATGAAGAGTGAATTAGTCTATGCATGTAATAATGATTCCAGATGATAGTGCAACGAGAAGTTGAATTTCACCTGATAGACGGAGAAGCATAGTTTTGAGAAACCCAGCATGATTCAACCTTTGAAAGGTTATATACATTCATCTTTTGGAAAGTTAAAATAGGATTTAGACGACAGATGATTTTCATTCTGGATGAGCTAACTTCTAAAAGTAAGAACCGGTCGTTAGTTCAAAGCACGTCATGTTGATTCACATGACGCGCTTTGGGGGACAAATGTTACCTGACACTTTGGCCCGACTACATGGCGATAGTTACAGAGCTTTTGGTTGAATCTGGATAGGACTTAAACTAAGGATGGGTTGGCAGTATGGAAGGCTGGTGAAATTCAAGTCTGGGTCGGCCCCAGTCACTCGGCACAGAGTGGGTCCGCCAACATGAGCATGGCAAAGTAGTTCGGACCCAGTGGATTGGTTGTTCATCACTCGGCGAGGAAGGGAAACTCCTCGCTCAACCAATGAAGGAGAGGCAAGACAACTCGGTCTACATGCTCAAGGAAGAATGTCTCAGCGTCCTCTAGTTCGACCCTACAAGTTTCACTTCGCGTGGTTAAGTTGTAGCATGGTTCGGCAAAGGTGCATGAAGACAAAGAGATTCAGTTTGATTAGCTCAGCATACGTCATTTGGCTTGGATAGGTTAGCAAGTGTCACTCAGTCTTGGAGGGAAGGTCATGGTGGACCGGCCACTTATCGCTCAATCATAGTGGGAAGACTAGCGTGGGTCGGCCATTCATCGTTTGGCCAAAGGAGTTAGCAGATTTCCAATAGGACAATGTAGTCAGCTTTTCTTTACTTTGGGTTGCATCACTAGCTGCTCCGAGCTATGTAAGACTTCACTTTAAGTCATACACGAGGAACTCGTGGTTTGACTAGAGAGACTGAGGGATTACTAGTTCGGTGGGAGTGGCTCAGCCTGACTTGTTCAGTCAACTTGACTTACGACTATGGGACGAGCTATCTTGTTCTTGGGCTTGCGTAAGGAGTCTCGCCTATCTTTGTCTATAAATAGAGGTGCAGGGGTACAGTGAAGAGGACCTTTTTTGGGGAACTCCAGGGAGACTCTACCATTTTCTATACTCGTTTCTTTTCTATCAAAATTTGTACTCGAGTTTTCTTTGTACAGATTTTATCTGTATTTTACTCGTTAAAGAAGTAATAAAGATTTCACTCAAAGTGGACATAGGCAGTTACGCCGCTGTAAATCTAGAGTTCTCGTTCTTATTGTTCTTTTCGTAATCAATTGCATTACTTCTCTGTTTAAATTTACTTTCTTCATTAATCTCACTACATAACTTTATTATGGGTGTTAGTGACCAATTTTGGTGCTAACACTTCTCATTTTCTATATTTTACTTTGTTAATTTTTATTTATTTCTAATGTAGTAATGAATATGAACATATTAGTTCTTATTCACCATTTATTTTCACATCATGTTGATGCTCACAAATGTTAAAATGCACCAGTCATGTGAGTAATTTCTTTCCAACATGGTGTAAAATAGTTATATTTGATTGATGAAATGAAATTGGTAGTATAGTTAGTGCCTAAACAAATTTATCAAATTTGATTTATATTTTTATGTTTAAACAATTATTGCTTTGTTTTTTTATGTATTAAAGATTTATTGCAGGAAATGTTGTTTAGTCTTATAACATTTTATTTTTAATAATTTTTATTTTGTTAAGTAAAGTATTTTGTGTTATGATTAAACTTAAGGTATGGTTTTAATGTTTAGATTTATGTATGTAAAATTTGAAATATTTTGAAATGATTAAGTTTGATGTTTAATTTTGTTGCGATTAACCAAATTAAGGTAGTTTCAATGTGTTATTTCTTCTTACATCATGATTGTGACGATTAAATTGACTATTCTTTAAATTCATTTTCAGTCAAAAAAATTGATCAAAATATTATATATTGTACATGTTATTGGCTAGGATTTGTTTCTAAAATTATTTTTCCTAGTTAAAATGATGGTTATAATTTATGGCAACGATAGTGAATATACCTTCTTTCATTTCACTTTCACTTTGAAATGGTAAGTGCAAATTTACTCATTAGTCTTTATTAAGTATCTCAATGAAACCTATGTTCTTATTTTATTGAATTTTTTGTTGAACATTGTGATAGAAAGATATTTTGATGTAATATAGTTTTTGCTTTATCTTTTACTAAAATACGTTGAAGTACGTATAGTGCAACGACTCGCCTTTTCGACCCTTAAATGTTGACGCCAATACATCCACGGTATTCCCATATCGAGCACCCAGGTGCCGAAAAGGCAAATTATTAAGGTAACAGAAAAGAAAAAGTAAATGAACAAGGAAGAATAGACAAAAATCAGAATCTCACAGCGAAATGATAATATATAACACAAAAAGACGGTGCAAGTTGTCACTCTAAGGTACGTAACATTTTGGAGTTACAGTCCTAAGTACCATCATTAGCCTGGATAGTTATAAAAGCATATCCTTACAATTCGTGATATATACACAATAGTAGTGCAGCGAAAATAAGAATACTATGGTGGGTAAAACATCCAGCTCATCTCTTTGAGCTCCAAAGAATATCCAACTAAAACTTGCCTTTTCCAACCGCTTGAAAGGGCAATCGAGGAATTAAGGGAAAGATAAAACCCTGAATTGCACATAAGTCTATATGAGAAACTCAATAAATATGTGATCAACAAATAACAGTACTTTCGAGACCACCCAAATAACTGGAATGGTTATCCCCTCAAAAGAAAAAAACCCATCTAATAAGTATATTTGCGTAGAATATAAATCAAAAAATAGCCATGCTTCTTGCATCGCATAATACAACAATACTAGAAGTGCATCTAAAACCACTAAGGTATGTCCACATAAGGATTTCTGCTAGAGATGCCTCAAGTAAACCGAGGCAAATCTCTTGACAATGGTCAAATTCTACCTTTTGAAACCACGTATATCTCTAGATAAAATATACCACTAGAAAAACATAGCTGGTGCATGCCCGAACATGTGATACTGAATACCATCAACGCCCATGCACCTCAATCAGAAGCGTCACTTGATATTTGGAGTTGATGTACCCACTTGGGTAAGCTAAACCCCATAACTATGAAGCCTACGCTATTTTCCATCACTTTTGATGGTAAAGTCACGTTTAGCATCTCTCACCTGAGTCTTTATCACTCTAACATACCTTGAGTCACTCTTTGGATTCCAAATCTCGAACAGTTCACGAATCTCTCCTTGGATCCCAACATAAGTCATCCAAGGAATGTTAACACGGACCTCTCCCATAGACTTAACCTTAGGATTAACAATTCAACTTTATATCATTCCACTTCACAACAGCTTCAAAAACATAGAACTAGTATATCAGTTTTAAAGTATTTTTCGGTAAGTAATACACTTATTCGATCTTGGACTCTTCAAAACTAAATCAGTGAATTTCCATTTAATTCAATTATGGTTCTTTATGTAAACTAACGATATAAAGGAGTCCTCCCCAGGAGATCTCATATGTATACGTTCTTAAAGAAAGAGACGATTCATACAAATGGGTCCTTCTGGCGGATCTCAAACCATATTAATACGTGATGCTTACATATACTTCCAAAGTTAATTTGTTCAAGTTCAATAGTCGACTTATTGACTATCAAGTATGAAATAGAAAACGATCGCATATGGAACCCAAGTCTCATATACATATCACATTTTCGACTTTCTCAACTTATATTATCCCTCGATCAACAACAACGCTAGTAGGTTAGAGCACTATTTCCTTCTGAACTTTACTCAAACATCATTTTTAACTCTCATGAATAGAACAAGTCTACTTTGTCAGCTTTTTGTGCAAAGTATAGAATTAAATACTTTCCATAAACAAGTAAAAACAAAAAGCATTATTAAGTCACATAAACAAGTTCTAATTCCTTTTTATTTATTTAATTCTTTCATTATTTAAAACACCTTTTTATATACTTGGAAGTATATTTAAAATACCTTTACGAAAGATATGTACATGTATACTACTATTTCACTATTTATTTCTACTCTTTTCAATACTTTTAAAATGTATTTGTATTCTTATCTCAAGGTATAAGAATATTCACAAATCACTTAACAAGGTTTTCCACTTTAAATTACAATCGAAAAGGTTAAAAACAAATGTTGCTAAAAACATTTTTAATATAAATCCCTTATCTCTTTTATAAATTAAACCTTTTATTTTTCTAACCTTTTTCGAAAAAGCTTCCATACTTAATATTATCTTTAAAATAATTTGTTTAAAGAGTAAGTATATTTAAGGTTTAAAAATAAATGTTACTAAAACATTGTTTATCATAAACCCAAAACAATTCTATACTTACATTATCATTAAAACTTTCCTTTTTAAAAAATCCATGTATACTTATTAACAAGATAATATACTTTTAATTAACTTCTAAAAACCATGTATTATTACTAAGTGCTATAGTCAAATCAATATTTATCCTTTTATAAAATACTTAACCTTTTCAAGCTTATAAATATATATATATATATATATATATATATATATATATATATATATATATGTACACACATATTAAAAATACTTATGAATAGGTTTTAAATAGCTATATAAAATATTACTTAAAAAACTAATTTACAAATTTGACAAAAACATAAAAAAGCATATGTCACATTTTAAGACCCTTTACTTTAAAAATTCATAGATAATTATAAAAAACATATTTAAACTTCAAACCACTTTTAGAATACTCTAATTAATGTTATTAAAAACTTTTAGAAAGATCCCACAGAAATAATTAATTTAATTATCGTTTAAACCTATGCTATATTAAGCACGAAGCGAAGCGATGGAAGTCTTGCTTCGCTTAATATTGCTTAAGTGCCTCTTAAGCATCGCCTAAGCGCTACTTAATTGTAGAACATACTTATTCACATCAATATAACTTTAAGCAAAGATATTGTAATAAGTGCATCATTATCAATGTATGCGCAAATTAATCACAAAAAATAAAGCTTTACTTTGAAGTTAACTTATAAATTCGTAGGTCGCAAAAGTTGGAATTGACATTTGTTATTTATTAAAAGTAAGCATATTTGAGTTGAGTACAAACCGTGCACATATGTCTAATAAATGTCATATCTTTGTGTGCAAAAATTACTCACCATCCATCAGCACATATGACTAAAAATGAAGAAATTTTGTTTAGGATTGTCACTTTCATGCTATAATCTTGTTTCGTCTTGTTTTAAAAATAATATACTTTTTGTTTTGCAATGCTTAATTGTGGGACGATCCTGAATTTTGGACATTTGAAATCGAAATATTTAATTAATTTTAAATGTTTGAATGATAGTTTAACTTGAATTTCAAATATCAGAATGAATTTGGCAATTTAATTATCAAATTTAATTATAGAAATTTGGGTAAAAATTGTAAATCTTCAATTTTAAGCCTGTTAAAAATAATTCGATGCTTAGAAATTTATATTGATATTACTGAAGATAACAGAAGCTTCAGAATTTAATTTGAAAGTAATTTGTTCGGTTTTGAAATTTTATCATTTAAAGCGATATTTAAAAATAGCCTTCCAAGGCACAGTCTCAGAATTCGACAAAACTAGTTCCATTGGATCCATAATATTGTATTTTTATCAGATTTCAATTTTCGTAGTGTTTGGAGTGATCGTTTGGCCCCGTACGATAAGCAAACGCGCTGAAATTTAAATTGAAAATTCGATATTATAACTGTTTCAAAAAGCTATCTTCTCCATACGATCGAATTTGGGCTCGGAACCTTTTCTGTTGCGTTCGGAATAGGGCCATAACATTATAAATGTCTAGCGGCATGCCTCGATTGGAGATCGAGATTTTAGCTTTCGTTTTTAGGACAAATTAAATTTAAATTTAAATTTAAACATAAGTAATGTAATTTCATTTAAAACACTATTGCAAGCCTTTGCAACACGTGTTGAAATTTGAAGTACGTGTCTTCAAAAGACACATGCGTTAAAAAATAATAATAAACGACTAGCCGAGTACTTTATAAATGAAATCAACAGAAATTGAATTCCTCTTTTTCATTCAAATCTCGTCCTTCCCATTTTCTTCAAAGTAAACAAGACTTCTGCCATCCAAAAAATAATTCGATCCCCTCAGGAAATCGAAATGTTTTTCGATTCAAAAAATCGAAAGCAGATAGAGGGAGGGATCCGCAATTACCCTCTTCGTTTCATCAGAGCCGATAGGATCGAACTAAAAAAATGAAAAAAAAAATGAGGCTCGCGATTCTGTCACAAGGCCACGACGACGAGGACTTCATGCAGAGCGACGCAGCTGTGGGATGATCGCGCGTGTGGGTGGGCGGCAGCACGATCGAGGAGCAGGGGAGATTCGCACGGCCAATGTAATTGGCGACATGCTAGGGTTTCGGCGACGGCAAGGGGCGCGCGTGGCAGCGGCGTTCGAGATGAGTCAAGTGAAGCTCGTATTGGCCGGAGTCGAGCCGTGTCAAGGGTTTGGTCTTCGATTTTGGAATGGCAGCGAGTTCAACCCAGGGGCAGCGAGGTATATAATTTTTTTTATTTTTATTTATTTAACTTAATAAATATATACACGTATAGTTAAAAATTATATATATATATATTAGAAATCGAAGAGAAAATTATTGAAACTTAATTAATTTGTTAATTAAATCTGCATAGATTTTTTTTTGTACATAGATTATATTTTAGTACATGGGTTTCAAAAAGAAATTTTAATTATAATTGGATCATTTATTTAGAAAAAGGAAATGGATATACACTTTCTAAATTTACTAGTTATTTTAGATTTTAGTGATTAATTTGATTAATAATACTTATTTAATTGCTAATTTAAATTATTTTTGATACTAAAAGATTTTCAAAAGGGAATTCGATTTAATGAAATAAACTGATAAGAGAAAATTGTTTAATAGAATAATTTGTCTAATTTAATTTATCTAATAGGAAATTAATTATTAGATAAGTTCAAATTAAAAGTATTAATTAATTTAATCTATTGAAAAGGACTTGATTGTTTGATTATTTCGAATATTGATAAATTGTGTAAATATTTATACAAGGTATAAATCGAGAAACAAACCGGAATGGAAAATGGATTGCATGCATAATCCAAGGTGAGATCTTCTCACTCAAAATTTTTAATTGAAAATTCCAGTTATTGATTGGTTGTGAAATTGTGATAATTAAATTAAAATTGATTGATTGTGAGTTTGGATAATATTTATTACTAGTTATATTAGTTTAGACCCTATTACGCCGCATAATAGCGGAGGTTTTTATATTAAACCCATATACCGCGATATTCCACCTTGAAGTGGAAATTGTATTATATATGTATTTGGTGTTGTTGATTTCCCACATTATATAGCGGATGAGACCCTATTGCGCGACATAATAGTGGATAATATTTTATAAATCCCATATACCGCGATATTCCACCTTGAAGTGGAATGGGTATTTAATTGTGTGCTAATGTCTGTGGATGCAGGGAAACAGGTTGGAGGGATCCGACTGGATTCCTCAAATATTTAATTTGTTTTGTATGTTGTGTGTTGATTATTTTTAAATTCATGTGATTATTTATGATTGAAACCGTAAAGGCTGTAATTCATCCGAATATATTTTTGGTATCGTAGGACACCAAAAATAAATAGTTAATTGATTTTGAAATTTGGATAGAAAATTTATAATAAATTTACTCAAAGGAATTGGGTGAATTTTAAAAGAAGGAAATTTAAATAGATAAAGTTTTATCTTTGGAAACTTATAAAATAAATTCCAAAAATATGGAAAACTATTTTAATAAAGGAATTTCGAGTAATGTTGTTAAATAGTTGAAGAATTTATTTAAGATACAGATTTTCAATAATTTAAAGAGATAAAGAATTTATTTCAAAAGGAAATAAATTTAGAAATTAAATTTGGAATTTAATTTAGAGTTGAAATTTATTTTAGAAATCGATTCATGAATTAATTTGGATTTAGAATAAATCTTAGGAACCAATTAGGAAATTTGGTTTGGTGTGTTGGAAATAATTTTACGAAATTAATTTGAAATTAATTTGATTTGATATCGGAAAATTAATTTGGAGAAATCATATTGGAATTTGATTTTACGTTTGAAATAAATTGGAAATCAAATTGGGATTTGATTTGGGTTGAAGGTGTTACTGGGAAATCGATTTAAATTCATATATCCGTAGATATTTGGAATGTAAGTTCACAATGGGAATTTGTCAAAGAAAGAGAAATCGTTCAAAAATAAATATTGGTTTATTTTTAAAGTGTGGAATGAAATTTACAAATTTGAAATGTAAATTAAAATAAATCGAGAAGATTTATTAATTTATTTGAATGGACCAATTTATATTGGGAAAAAGAATTCTTCCCTGGAAAGCCGAGTATATTTTTAAAATGGCCTTTGAATAAAATTTAGAAGTTTTTAGATTTGGTTTCAAAAATAATATTGTTGGAGAAATTAGTTTTGGAGATTGTTTTAAAGTAAAATTTTATTTAATTAATCATATAAGGAGTATTTAAAAGATTAAATTGATTTTTGATTAGAAAATAGGTATTTAAATATTTATACTCTGTCTGCTAAATTTTATGTTAAAATAGTTTTTGGACTTGAATTTTATATGAGATATTAATATAATACTTTTCATAACTAATATTTGAGAAAATATTATAAAATAATTTATTTTAAATGTTTCCAAGTAAAACTTGAATAATTATTTTTATATTATTTTAAAATATTTGAAATCGGCAGATTTTCAATGCAAATGAATAAATGTTTGGAAATTGATTTGAAATTATTCTCAAAGGATTGAATTGTGAAATTTTATGTTGCAAGGATATTTGGAAAATAATAATAATTGGGGGAGAATTATTTGAATTCAGAAATTGTGGTGAATAATGATTGATAGTTAAATGGCCGACTATCAATATTGGCCTTAATCGGCATTTGAATTTCAATGCGACCGGGAGTCGAATTCCAAATGGATATTTGAAGACCACGTCGAACCTTTGTGATTGTGATGGATCTTTTTTTTAAAAGATCAAAGTGAAATTGTTGTGATTTATTTTAATCTGAATGAACACCTATTTAAAAATTAGCGCTCGTTATTCGGATTAGCCGGGAGAGGACCTTGTGTCATAAAACCCATTCCGAATAACGATACGACGAAATGGGATTGCATTTGACGATGGTGTTGAAGACCGGGTATTTTCGAAAGCGAAAGGATACTTGTCGAATGTCTCTGCATCGGGTTGCTCCGGTATAGAGATTTTTATCACCCTTTGTGATGGGGATTCCGGATGTGATTAGTGAATATCCGGATTGCAAGGGCTTCTTTTGAAGTGCCTTCGGTTCCATTCGATTCTGGAACGGACTTGTATGGATGTGTGTCTGACGTTACAATTTGAGATGTAAAGCTGGTTTCTATCAAATACATTTCTGTTGGTGGCGGAGAATTTATCTCTTAGCTTAACACCCTTCTCTGAGACGTACGAGCTCAGAGATGTAGTTGATGGTTACTAGTGATACATTCCCAATTTGGTAATGTGGCATACGAAGTGCTGCTGATCATTAGTTGATCGAAGCATGGCTTTTGTAAAAAGCGTAGCTTTGTGGACGAGACTTCGTCGGACCTTACACCCCGGAATGGTCAAAACAGGAAGAATGCAGCAAGGTTATAGGGGGTAGCGCCCCTTAGGGTATGTTCATTTCCTTCTGGATAGAAGTGGTATCATGGTACGGATCCCAGATACTTAACTTATGTGAATGTCGCAAATATATATTACTTTGTGATTTTTGATGTTGAGGATCCTCGGATAAAGGTTGTTTACAACCGGGGGATGGCATACTCGTGTCAGTAGTTAACTATTTTTGCTGAGGTAACCCGGCCTTGTGTTGGTAGAGATCCGTTTAGGTTCTCGGGGCGTCTATCCAGAGGCGTACCCATGGGGCAATGGGAAGTTCCTTGGCCTGACCATTTGTTGGAAATCCAATTCCCAATACGAACCAAGTACGATTTTAGTTGTAGAACTGCCATCTAATATGGTTGCTATAGTAGGCATACTATAATGGTACGTATGCTGGCTAAGATTAATATTATATTTTCGATATGTTTTCTGCACTATGCACTAATAATAATATTAAAAAGATTTTGCGTATTAAGCATATTTGACTATCATAAGGAGAAATCTCCTCCAATTCTGTGTTTGCATTGTGTGTGTGGCTGGAGGCCTTATGGTAGTTTCATTTTCCAAAAAGCATTACGGATTTTTTTTAAAATCTTTTGCTTTCCTTTATTAAACAATAACTGTTTTTAAGATCTCAGACTAGTCCCATGACTGACCTGGAGTTTATTGTTCCCTTTCTAAACTCTGGGTGCCCATAATTTTCCACACGGCCTAGAGTCAGGTTTCAGTTATCCGAGAGCGAAGTCAGAAAGGAGTTGCTGTAGAGATCAGATGTTGAAGCTGGATGGCGAAGCGTATTACTAGTATATGTTATATATTCTTCTACTGTTGTTGTTGCACACTTTGATAATGAAATCTTATGTAATGTAATAACTGATATAGTGATTCTGTTTAAAGATATTTATTTATCTATTATATTTGTTTCGCTGCGAAATGTGAGATTCTGTTATTGTTTCTGTTCTTATTCTATCTTCTTCTTCTTAAACCTTAATGGTTCGATTTTCCGGCATTAAAATGCGCGGCATTTGATACAGTGGACGTATAAATGTCGACTTTCGAAAGTCGTAAAATCGGGTCGTTACAAAGTGGTATCAGAGCACTTGGTTAAGCGACAACCTTGGCTCTGTTTGGTGTTACTCATTAGAGATAGAGTCAGTAGTACTCTAGAATGAGTTTGAATGTAATAATTGATATGAGCTCATATTTGTTAGTGAATATAAAATTGTTTTATATTGTATTAACTTATCGGTTGATTGTTTATAGATTCTGGTCGATGCAGTCTGACCAACTGTTTCAATAGGGGTTTCTAAACTTTTAAACAAGATAAACCTACACGGTATTGTTTTAAAATAGGGTAAATGAAATAGTTTTACCCAAAACTATTTTCGTACATAAAAGAAATAAATTTTCTGTGAATTATTATAATATATGGTTGCTTGGTTGTTAGGAAGAGATAATATTAGATTTTTATCATCGTTGTATGAGAAATTGAAATCAAAACCAAAAGTTAAGAAAAATAAATATACAAAGGAGATTTGTAAATTTAAATTTTAAATGTAATTTATAATTTGGAATAAAATTTGTAAATGGAATGAAATTGGTAATATGAACGTATAAATGGGTTTTATAAATTGAAGTGAAATTTAAATGGATCAAGTTGAATAAAATCCAAACTTGGGGAAAAAGAATAAAATGGATTGAATTCAGGTAAACTAATATGATAATTAATCAATTCATGAAATATGAAAGTTGAATTAGTTAAATCAAAACTTGAATTGTGAGTTAAATAAAAATGGTTTGAATTTGCAGATAAAATTCAAGTAAGTAGAAAATAAATTGAAAATTCCCTGGTTATTGATAAAATAAATTCGAGATGGATTAAGAATGGAAATTTGAAATTAAAAATGGATAAGTGAGTAAAACTAATTTAATTAAATTAGTAGATGGAGTGAATTTGATAAATGAAAACCAAATCAAGGATTTAAATTGGGAAGTGTTACAAGAAAAAAAATGAACTTGAGTTTTGAATTGAAATAACTTAAACAAATATTGGATCAAATGGAGCTAAATGTTAATAAAGGAATTTAAATTAGTTAGTGAAACTAATTAAAAGATTAAAAATTTTAATATGGTTCAAAATGAATTGAATTCTATATTTATAAGTGAAAGGTAAAATGAATTCATATGAAATTTGGAATCCAGTTTTAATATAAGTGGTTATAAACCAAAGTGGTGAATTGGAAATAAATATAAGAAGTATATAGAATAATTATCTTGAACTTAAGAAATAAATGGTAAAATTCTTAAGTAAAATTTAGAGTTGGGAAATATTCTAAATTATTAAATGGAGGATAAACTGGAAATTGTGAAATAGTTTTAATTGATATGAATGTGAATATGGAATGCAAAATGAATTGAATGGAATCAATTGGAAATGAAATAAAATAAAGAGTAAATTGAATTTGTATCGATTTAAATTAGTTATAAACTAGATTGGATATTCTATTAAGTGAATATCGTCGAAATTTGCATAGAAATGGTTGTTGTTTGACGCAAACGAGTTTGTATAAAATTCTAAGAGTAAATAAAAGAAATCAAATTGATTTTTGAATCAATTGAAATATATATGAGTTCATTTCGCTTAAAAATAAATTGAATGAAAGAAAGCGAGTTATAAATCACTTGAATTGAATAGAAATGGTATGTCAATTGATTATAAGCAATTAAATTTGTATCGGAACCATATAAATTGCTTATGGGAAATATTTTGAATATATTGTTTGTGAAAACTATGTGTTTACTATTGGAAATAAGTGAAATGTAAATAAATTTCTTATATATGTCACTGATTGTGTTTAAATTGAGTAAATACAGGTACAGGAAGGCTGTTTGGCTGGATTTGGTCGTGCTAAAATGCTAATAATAAACCGCTTTGCTTAAAAATGCTAAATAAGGTATGCCTACGCAATAAAATAGGAAATATGAACTGATTTTGTTTTTTCCGACCGGGTGGGTCGATGTATATATATTTATATCTTTTGTCACATTGCAAAAGCTCCTCCGTACAAAGGAGACTCTGCCAAAAAATTTCGAAAATTTTGGGAGTTAGAAAATTTTTTAAAAAAATTGTTAGTGGCAAACGATTTCAAAATTGGAAATTGAAGTAAATTAGTGAATGAAACCGAGTTAAAATAATAATATGAATCGGTTATAATTGAAAGATAAAATTCAATGTTCATAGTAGAAGATAAATTGAATTCAAATAGAATTGTAGTGTAAATTGAATTAAAATAAAGTTGAAAATGCAAGATTGAATGAAAATGGATATGTAACTTCAATGGTGAAGTAAAAATGGTACAAGAAGCAGGATATACATGTATATTAAAGGAAAAAAGAATTGGGTTTTGATTTTAAAGATAAAATTGAATTGCTCGACAAAATGGTACGTATTTAAATTTCTATATGAAATTTGGTGATTTTCTTGTCCAGCCGCTTCGCTTTTTGTTTTCTTTTGGGATTTGAGGGCCTGTGGTGCCATTTTGTAGTCGTACCGAGCTAGCCGCGCAAAGGAGACGCTGGCGAAATTTTTCGAAAATTTAGGGTGTTAGAAAAATTTTGAGAAATTTTTTGAAAGTTTTAAATTTGAATTCAAACCTAAATTTGAATTGAGAAGTAAACAATTTAGTTTGGAATCTATAATTGAACTTGGGAAGTTAGTTGAAATGAATCTTTAATAAAAAGATTTGGGTTGATAAATCGATAAAACTGTTTGGTTTGGAAAATATCAAACGGTGTTAAGGTTCATTCTTCTTAACTTGTAATTTCGGGACGAAATTCTTTTAAGGGTGGAAGGATGTGACGACCCTGAATTTTGGACATTTGAAATCGAAATATTTAATTAATTTTAAATGTTTGAATATAGTTTAACTTGAATTTCAAATATCAGAATGAATTTGGCAATTTAATTATCAAATTTAATTATAGAAATTTGGGTAAAAATTGTAAATCTTCAATTTTAAGCCTGTTAAAAATAATTTGATGCTTAGAAATTTATATTGATATTACTGAAGATAAAAGAAGCTTCAGAATTTAATTTGAAAGTGATTTGTTCAGTTTTGAAATTTATCGTTTAAATCGATATTTAAAAATAGCCTTCCAAGGCACAGTCTCGGAATTCGGCGAAACCAGTTCCATTGGATCCGTAATATTGTATTATTATCGGATTTCAATTTTCGTAGTGTTTGGAGTGACCGTTTAGCCGTACGATAAGCAAACGCGCTAAAATTTAAATTGAAAATTCGATATTATAACTGTTTCAAAAAGCTATCTTCTCCATACGATCGAATTTGGGCTCGGAACCTTTTCCATTGCGTTCGGAATAGGGCCATAACATTATAAACGTCTAGCGGCACGCCTCGACTGGAGATCGAAATTTTAGTTTTCTTTTTTAGGACAAATTAAATTTAAATTTAAATTTAAACATAAGTAATATAATTTCATTTAAACACTATTGCAAGCCTTTGCAACACGTGTTGAGATTTGAAGTACGTCTTCAAAAGAGACACGCGTTAAAAAAAACGACTAGCCGAGTACTTTATAAACGAAATCAAAAGAAATCGAATTCCTCTTCTTCATTCAAATCTCGTCCTTCCCATTTTCTTCAAAATAAACAAGACTTCTGCCATCCCATAGATAATTCGATCCCCTCAGGAAATCGAAATGTTTATCGATTCAAAAATCGAAAGCAGATAGAGGGAGGGATCCGCAATTACCCTCTTCGTTTCATCAGAGCCGATAGGATCGAACTAAAAAAATGAAAAAAAAATGAGGCTTGCTATTCTGTCATAAGGCCGCGATGACGAGGACTTCATGCAGGGAGGCTATGGGATGATCACGTGTGTGGGTGGGCGGCAGCACGATCGAGGAGCAGGGGCGATTCGCGCGACCGATGTAATTGGCGACAAGCTAGAGTTTCGGCGACGGCAAGGGGCGCGCGTGGCAGCAATGTTCGAGAGGAGTCAAGTGAAGCTCGTATTGGCTGGAGTCGAGTCGTGTCAAGGGTTTGGTCTTCGATTTTGGGATGGCAGCGAGTTCATCCCAGGGAGTAGCGAGGTACATTATTTTTTTATTTTTTTATTTAACTTAATAAATATATACACATACAGTTTAAAATTGTATATATATTAGAAACCGAAAAGAAAATTATTGAAACTTAATTAATTTGTTAATTAAATCTGTATAGATTTTTTTTTGTACATAGATTAAATTTTAGTATATGGGTTTCAAAAAGAAATTTTAATTATAATTGGAACATTTATTTAAAACAAGGAAATGGATATACACTTTTTTAAATTTACTAGTTATTTTAGATTTTAGTGATTAATTTGATTAATAATACTTATTTAATTGCTAATTTAAATTATTTTTGATACTAAAAGATTTTCAAAAGGGAATTCGATTTAATGAAATAAACCGATAAGAGAAAATTGTTTAATAGAATAATTTAGCTAATTAAATTTATCTAATAGGAAATTAATTATTAGATAAGTTAAAATTAAAAGTATTAATTAATTTAATCTATTGAAAAGGAATTGATTGTTTGATTATTTCGAATATTGATAAATTGTGTAAATATTTATACAAGGTATAAATCGAGAAACAAACCGGAATGGAAAATAGATTGCATGCATAATACAAGGTGAGATCTTCTCACTCAAAAATTTTGATTGAAAATTCCAGTTATTGATTGGCTGTGAAATTGTGATAGTTAAATTAAAATTGATTGATTGTGTGTTTGGATAATATTTATCACTAGTTATATTAGTTTAGACCCTATTACGCCGCATAATAGCGGAGGTTATTATATTAACCCATATACCGCGATATTCCACCTTGAAGTGGAAATTGTATTGTATATGTATTTGGTGTTGTTGATTTCCCGCATTATATAGCGGATGAGACCCTATTGCGCCACATAATAGCGGATAATATTTCATAAATGCCATATACCGCGATATTCCACCTTGAAGTGGAATGGTTATTTAATTGTGTGATAACGTCTGCGGATGCAGGGAAACAGGTTGGAGGGATCCAACTGGATCCCTGTAACGACCCAGAATTTTAATTAATTAAAATTTGAATATTTAATTAATTTTAAATATTAAAAAGTGAATTTATAAGTCGAATAAATTTTTATTTTGAATTATTGGAATTTAATTGGATAATTAAATCGATAATTTAATACGTTAAATTATGGAAATAATTGAAAATTGAGTTAGATATGATTGAAAATGATTTGTAAAATTTTATTTTATCATATGGGAGTTATAATGATATTTTAGAACTTTTAAAATTGAATTAAAAGTTAATTTGTGAAAATTGAATATTTTAATATTAAATCGACTAGTAAAAATAGTCAATTTTTGAACAGTCTCAGAATTGAACGAAACCAGTTTCATTGGATCTGTAATAGTTGGTTATTACCGGATTTCAAATTTCGTGTCAATCGGAGTTATCGTTTGAGCGTGGCAGCTCGAAACGCATCGAATTATTTTTAATTTAAATTTGGCGAGTTAAAATAGCCATTTTTCAAAAATTCTCGGATTTCAACGAAACCAGTTTCATAGGATCCGTAATGTGATATTATTGTAAGGTTTCAAATTTCAAATCAATTGGATTTACCGTTTGTCCGGTACAAATTAAAACGCCTAGAAATCGACTTAAATCGGTTTAATTCAAATTGAGCGTTTATAGCCATAACTCGCACATACTTCCGAATTAGCTTTCGAAACATGTTCCATTGTGTCCGGAACGCGGGATAAACCCTAGGAACGTCAGTTTCGGCACGTAAATCGGAGTTCAGAATTTCCGGGATGAATAGTGTTCGATTTTTCTTTATAAATAGCACCCACCCCTTCATAATTTAGAAAAAAAAAACCCTAATACTAAAACCCTAGCCGCCACTATCTATAACTGATGGCCAGAAATTAGTTTTGATTCTCCTCTATTATCTTCAAATCCAAGCATTATTTCAAGAATTTATCAACTACAAAGTTATAGAGCACATCAAGATCTACAAGATCAACGGTGGAGATCGCGAATAGCTTCACGAATCAACGGGAAATTGACCATGAAGTGGCCGGCCTGCGCACGCAAAACGAGGAGGAGGAGGGGGCCGAGCTCCACGTGCTTCAGGCCGAGTGTAGGGGGAGTGAAGGCTTCGAATTGCAAGTGATGTGATCGAGTTTCGTCGAGAAATGAGGTTGTAAAGTTTAAACCTAAATGAGTTGGATGGGTTCAAGTTGCGGCCTCAACATGTAGGTTTTTGCGTGGGGAAGATGATAGGGGGGACGGCCTGATGTGGTTGGGGTTGAGATGGAGGGCTATGATTTGATTTAGGTTATAAATTAGTTTATTTATGTTGTAAATTTTTAGTTTAAAACGTGTACAATCTTGTAAAATTCATAACTTTTTCATACGAGGTCGAAAAAATGCAAAACCAGTTGCGTTGGAATCGTATGGACGAGCACTACGCGATGGAGTTGGTTTGGAGTCGTTTGGAGTTAGTGAGAATTTTGGGTAAAATTAAACGCGCGTTTAATTTTATTCAAAATAAATCGCTAAAACGGAATTTAAAACCAAGGTGAGAATTTCTCACTCAATCGAATCGGTTTCGATTTTATTTTAAATAGTTAGATTTAAAATATTTGAATGCATGTTTGAATGATGATTAATATCTATTGATTGTTAAAATAGACATTATACGCCGTTAGTAAGCGGATGTTATTTATTAAAAACATATACCGCGAATATTTCATAAACAGTGAAATTGGTATTATATATAATAGCAATATATATATATATATTGGCATATGTATATATTGGAGTTATTGATTTCCCGCATTTTTTGTTTAGCGGATGAGACCCTATTGCGCCGTTATTAAGCGGATAATATTTAAATCCCATATACCGCGATAATTTCGTACTGGAGCGAAATTGGTATTGTGCTAATGTTTTTGGATGCAGGAAAACAGGTTGGAGGGATCCAACTGGATTCCTCAACAGTTTTTATTTGATTTCAGATATTTTGATATTTGATTGATTTTCATATTGATATATGATATCGTTGTAGTCGTGATTGACTATTTGGTGTGTAGCATCATTGGACCAAATTTGGAATTTTAAAATGATTTTAAAGTGATTTTAAAGTGATTTTTGAAAATATGCTATATTTTTGGAATTTATTCATTTTAAATAAATAAATGTTATAATTTTTAAAGTTATAAAAATTATGATTTTTGATAAATATAGTTAAAAACTGATTTTTGAGAATATGATGCTAATGATTTTATAAAATAGTTAAATCGGAATTTTTGAATTTATTATGAAAAGTTGAAATATAGGGTTTATAAAATTTAATTATTTTATGAATCAAAAGGAAGAAGTTTTTAAAGGAATTTAAAGACGTTTTAAAAGGATAATATAAATTGATTTATATTAATAGATTTATAAATGGATATTTATAAATTGAAATATGGACATTATAAAACGAGTTTTTATAAGTGTTTGAATGAAGTGAAAATGAATTTCATAAATGAATGAAATTTATAGAATTTTAAACAGTGAAGTTATAAATGGAATTTTATAAACAGTAGGTTTATAAAATTTATAAAGTTATTGAAAGAATGAATTTTGGATAAATAATTGAATCTTATAAGATATAAGATTTATAATTATGAAGTTTAAAAGAACGATTTTGTAAAATAATCGTTTTATAAGCATTTAACTTATAATATGGACTTTTAGTTTATAATTGAGTTATAAACTGGAATAGGTTAATAAAAGAATTTATAAAAAGGAAGTTTTTATAAATAAATAGAAATGGAATTTATAAACGTTGTTTTATAAATTCGCAAATGACTTATTTTGACAAGAAAATGGTTGTAACCTATTAATGGAGTTATATTCACATTTTTGAATAGTGAATAATCCTTTGAATTAAAATGAATAAAAGGATGAAATTGTTAATGAAGTATATTCACATTTTTGAATAGTGAATAACACGTTAAAGAAAATGTTTAGAATGTGATATTTTAAACAGAATTAAAACGATCGAACGAAGTTTTAATTGTGTTGAGATTCGAAACCATAGATTTCAACATTAATTGTTGAAATAGACGTTTTCGAGAAATGAAAAGGAAATAGTGGACTATAACACTGTTGTTATAGTAAATGATTTCCGAAAGGAAATGTTTTGTATAGTATTGGGATTTATATATCTATTTTAATTTCGAATCCCTATACTAGTGATTTTGGGTTGTCGTAACGATGTTCTACGCAACATTCGTTTTGGCCCAAATAAATATGTTTAAGAGAATGATTTCCTTAAAGAATGAAATATATACTTAATCTCGATTTAAGTATATTGAATATTTTCTAAGTGTTGAAAATAAATAAAATTTGTGAATTACTTATGAATAAATAAGTATGGAAATGTTTTCCAATATGAAGTGAATATTTAGAATTTATCTTTTTGAAGATAAATTGAAAATGGATAGTTGAAATCGTATATGCATGAATATTTTGGAGTATAAATTCACTAAGGAATTTATAGAAAAAGAAAGTGGAATTTGTATGAAAATAAATATTGATTTATTTTGAAATGTGAAATTATATATCTTGTAAAAATATTTTGGAAAAATAAATTATTTGGAATCTGGTGATGTATCCATATCCAATTGATAGTTCAATAACTGACTATCAATATTTCCCTTTGAATGGGTATTTGATGTGATTTGTTTGAATGTGAATGCTACACTTATTTTTGAATAAGCGCTCACTATTCGGGTTAACCGGGAAAGGACCTTGCGGTCGTATAACCCATTCCGAATATGTGATACGTCGTTATAATTGCATTGAAGATCGGTGTTGAAGACCCGGTATTTGCGAGAGCGATAGGATGACCTGTCGATTTACTCTGCACCGAGTAGCTACGGTATTGAGTTCTCCATATGTGATGGTGAATCCGATCAGGATTGTGAATATCCGGATTGCAAGGACTTCTTTGTAAGTGCCTTCGGTTTTGTTCGAGCCCGGAACAGACTTGTATGGATTGTATGTCTGACATTACAAGTTGAGATATAAAGCCGATTTCTTTCAAATATATTTCTGTTGGTGGCGGAGAATTTATTCTTTTAGCTTAACACCCTTCTCTGAGACGTACGAGCTCAAAGGTTATATAGTTGAAGTTATCAGCGATATATTCCCAATTTGGTAATGTGATATGCTGAGTGATGCTGAAATGATCATTGTGTTGATTATTGTGATAGGATCGTTTATTTGATCGTCTATCTTGGTGATCATTGTGTTGATCATTTGTTGACCCAAAGCATGGCTTTTGTATAAAGTATGTTTTTGTGGACGTGACTTCGTCGAACCTCACACCCAGGAAATGGTCAAAACAGGAAAGATGCGGCAAGGTTATGAGGGGTAGCACCCTTTAGGGTATGTACATTTCCTTCTGGATAGAGGTGATATCATGGTATGGAGCCCAGATATTTAACCTATGTGGTTACTACGAATTTATTACTTTGTGGTTGTTGTCTATCGGGATCCCGTGAGAAAGGTCGTTTACGATCGGGGAATGGCGTGCTCGTGTCAGTAGTTACCCAGTTAGGGGTAACCTGGCCTTGTGTTGGCAGAGTTCCGGTTTGGTTCTCGGGGATGTCTTTCCAGAGGCATTCTCATGTGGCAATGGGAAGTTCCTTGGCCTGATCATTTGTTGGAAATCCAAAGAAACAATACGTGACTCGTACGGTTTTAGTTGTATAACCTGCTATGGAATGTGGCGGTAACCTGCTATTGAACATAGTTAGCTATAGTAGGCATACGATAATGGTCGTATGTTGGCTAAGATTTATATTCTACTTTCGAAATGAATTTTCCCTACACTATGCACTAGTAATAATATCAAATGTTCTTTTTAAATGCGTATCAAGCATGTTTGACTATCATAAGGAGAAATCTCCTCCGATTCTGCGTTTGCATTGTGTGTGTGTGCGGGAGGCCTTATGGTAGTCTCATTTTTAAAAGCATTGCGAATTGAATTTAAAAATATTCCTCTATTTTGATTTTAAAGATAAATAAACTGTTTTGAGTTTTCACACCAGTCACATGACTGATTTGGAGTTTATTGTTTTCCTTCCTAAACTCTGGGTGCCCACCAATTTCCACACAGGCAGTCAAGAGTTAAGGTTTATCAGGATATTCTGGATATTCTAGAGTTGCTGGAGGCAAGCTGGATGGCATGGCATATTACTTATATAGTATTTCTTTTTCCGCTGCACTATTTGTTGTTGTTGTTGTACACCCTGATGATATGATGTAATGTAATGTATAAAATGTAATAACTGATATAGTTCTTTGTTTAAAGATTATTCATTTATTATTATATGTTGTTCCGCTGCGAATTGTGAGATTCTGACGTTGTTCTGTTGTTTTCTGTTCCGTTCTATGTTCTTTATTCTCTTTTTCTTCTAATTTAAAATTCTGTTCTATTTTCTCTTTTCTATTCTATTTTCTAATTTTCTGTTTTCTTTTCCCTCCATCTTCTACCTTATCTTCTATCTTCTTTCCTTCTCTTTTCTTCTTTTCTTTTTCTTAAACCCATAACTATTCGGTTTTTCGGCAACGAAAAATCGAAAGCGTTACATTTGGTATCAGAGCTTATGGTTAAGCGACAACCATGGTTCTGTTGGGTATTACTCATTAGAGATAGAGTCAGTAGTACTCTAGATTGAGTTTGAGTGTAATAATAGCTATGAGAGCGTATTTGTTAGTGAATATAAAAATTGTTTTATATTGTGATGATTGGTTTATTGAGTGGCATATGAACCTTCGTCAGCACGGTATGTACAACTATGCCGAAGGGGTTTCTAAACACTTGAATAGAACAATTCGACACAATATTGTTTAAAAAAAAAATTGGGTAAATGAAATAATTTTACTTGAGTATATTTTATATATAAAGAAATAATTTTTCAGAATTATTAAAGTATATAAGTTGATTGTTAGGTTGTTTGAATAATCTAAATAAAGGAATTGTATAAGCAAAAAGAATTATAAGAATTGAATTATAATTAAAGTGATTTACAATTGTGAAATAAACTTATATATGTAAGAAGTGAAACTATATGAATATATTTATGAATATGAGTTATAAATAAAAATGAATTTAAAGATTAAATGGAAATTTACTTTAGAATTGAATTGAATTGAATTGAATGAATAGATTGAATGAAAATCAATTAATTAAACCAATTGAAAGTGATGGTGTTAAACCGAATTGAATGAATATAAGTAAAGGAATTTGGTTGTAACTAATATACATTGATTGTTATATGGTTGTTAGTTGATTGATTGTATATAATTCATTAAGTGTTAATGAAATTGAAAGCTAAATCAATTAAAATTCAATTGGAAGTTAAATGAATCTTAAATAGAATTGAATTTGATTTGAAAGTGAACCGACTTGAATATGAATTAGTGAATATAAACTAATTGAGAATGAATGTTAGCAAAAACATCCAATGTAAATAAATCAAATGTGATTTAAATTGAAAAACCAATTCATTAAATATGAATGAGAATATGAATGAATATTATTGGTTATGGATGTTAGTTGGTTGATGTTTGAATATGTTGCATTTGCTATGTGACATATATAGTTGTTATGGAGATATATGTTGTATATTGAGATTATTGTCTATGTGCATGATTCTCATGTTGTTTGTTGAGTGATTAGTAGGTGCGGATCGCGTTTGCTTCGCATTTGGAGCTCGCTTTTGCACTATATTAGCCGTATAGGCTCGCTAATAAAATATAAGGTACATATCTCGGATAACATATCGTACTTTTACACTTTTTTCCCTTCGGGATGCCTCATTACTTGATGAGATGTATATTTGTGATATATATACTGTCATTTTTTTTTCGGATCGAGCCGCGCAAAGGAGACTATGGCGAATTTTTCCGAAAATTTAAGGCGTTAGAAAAAATTTGAGAAATTTAGAAAAGTTTTGAAAACTTTAACTTAGTTTTGGGAGTTGAAAGTTAAACAATAGTAGTTGTTTTTGAAAAGATAACTAAGTATGATTTTGAAAACTTAGTAAGTATTATAAGAAGTTTAATTATGAATTATGGAAAGTTAATAAATTCTGTAACCTTTCTTACTTGATAATTTCGAGGACGAAATTCTTTTAAGTGGGGAAGATTGTAACGACCCAGAATTTTAATTAATTAAAATTTGAATATTTAATTAATTTTAAATATTAAAAAGTGAATTTATAAGTCGAATAAATTTTTATTTTGAATTATTGGAATTTAATTGGATAATTAAATCGATAATTTAATACGTTAAATTATGGAAATAATTGAAAATTGAGTTAGATATGATTGAAAATGATTTGTAAAATTTTATTTTATCATATGGGAGTTAGAATGATATTTTAGAACTTTTAAAATTGAATTAAAAGTTAATTTGTGAAAATTGAATATTTTAATATTAAATCGACTAGTAAAAATAATCAATTTTTGAACAGTCTCAGAATTGAACGAAACCAGTTTCATTGGATCCGTAATAGTTGGTTATTATCGGATTTCAAATTTCATGTCAATCGGAGTTATCGTTTGAGCGTGGCAGCTCGAAACGCATCGAATTATTTTTAATTTAAATTTGGCGAGTTAAAATAGCTATTTTTCAAAAAGTCTCGGATTTCGACGAAACTAGTTTCATCGGATCCGTAATGTGATATTATTGAAAGGTTTCAAATTTCAAGTCAATTGGATTTACCGTTTGTCCGGTACAAATTAGAACGCCTAGAAATCGACTTAAATCGGTTTAATTCAAATTGAGCGTTTATAGCCATAACTCGCACATACTTCCGAATTAGCTTTCGAAACCTGTTCCACTGTGTCCGGAACGCGGGATAAACCCTAGGAACGTCAGTTTCGGCGCGTAAATCGGTGTTCGGAATTTCCGGGATGAACAGTGTTCGATTTTTCTTTATAAATAGCACCCACCCCTTCATAATTTAGAAAAAAAAAAATAAACCCTAATACTAAAACCCTAGCCGCCACTATCTATAACTGATGGCCAGAAATTAGTTTTGATTCTCCTCCATTATCTTCAAATCCAAGCATTATTTCAAGAATTTATCAACTACAAAGTTATAGAGCACATCAAGATCTACAAGATCAACGGTGGAGATCGCGAATAGCTTCACGAATCAACGGGAAATTGACCATGAAGTGGCCGGCCTGCGCACGCAAAACGAGGAGGAGGAGGGGGCCGAGCTCCACGTGCTTCAGGCCGAGTGTAGGGGGAGTGAAGGCTTCGAATTGCAAGTGATGTGATCGAGTTTCGTCGAGAAATGAGGTTGTAAAGTTTAAACCTAAATGAGTTGGATGGGTTCAAGTTGCGGCCTCAACATGTAGGTTTTTGCGTGGGGAAGATGATAGGGGGGACGGCCTGATGTGGTTGGGGTTGAGATGGAGGGCTATGATTTGATTTAGGTTATAAATTAGTTTATTTATGTTGTAAATTTTTAGTTTAAAACGTGTACAATCTTGTAAAATTCATAACTTTTTCATACGAGGTCGAAAAAATGCAAAACCAGTTGCGTTGGAATCGTATGGACGAGCACTACGCGATGGAGTTGGTTTGGAGTCGTTTGGAGTTAGTGAGAATTTTGGGTAAAATTAAACGCGCGTTTAATTTTATTCAAAATAAATCGCTAAAACGGAATTTAAAACCAAGGTGAGAATTTCTCACTCAATCGAATCGGTTTCGATTTTATTTTAAATAGTTAGATTTAAAATATTTGAATGCATGTTTGAATGATGATTAATATCTATTGATTGTTAAAATAGACATTATACGCCGTTAGTAAGCGGATGTTATTTATTAAAAACATATACCGCGAATATTTCATAAACAGTGAAATTGGTATTATATACAATAGCAATATATATATATTGGCATATGTATATATTGGAGTTATTGATTTCCCGCATTTTTTGTTTAGCGGATGAGACCCTATTGCGCCGTTATTAAGCGGATAATATTTAAATCCGATATACCGCGATAATTTCGTACTGGAGCGAAATTGGTATTGTGCTAATGTTTTTGGATGCAGGAAAACAGGTTGGAGGGATCCAACTGGATTCCTCAACAGTTTTTATTTGATTTCAGATATTTTGATATTTGATTGATTTTCATATTGATATATGATATCGTTGTAGTCGTGATTGACTATTTGGTGTGTAGCATCATTGGACCAAATTTGGAATTTTAAAATGATTTTAAAGTGATTTTTGAAAATATGCTATATTTTTGGAATTTATTAATTTTAAATAAATAAACGTTATAATTTTTAAAGTTATAAAAATTATGATTTTTGAGAAATATAGTTAAAAACTGATTTTTGAGAATATGATGCTAATGATTTTATAAAATAGTTAAATCGGAATTTTTGAATTTATTATGAAAAGTTGAAATATAGGGTTTATAAAATTTAATTATTTTATGAATCAAAAGGAAGAAGTTTTTAAAGGAATTTAAAGACATTTTAAAAGGATAATATAAATTGATTTATATTAAGAGATTTATAAATGGATATTTATAAATTGAAATATGGACATTATAAAACGAGTTTTTATAAGTGTTTGAATGAAGTGAAAATGAATTTCATAAATGAATGAAATTTATAGAATTTTAAACAATGAAGTTATAAATGGAATTTTATAAACAGTAGGTTTATAAAATTTATAAAGTTATTGAAAGAATGAATTTTGGATAAATAATTGAATCTTATAAGATATAAGATTTATAATTATGAAGTTTAAAAGAACGATTTTGTAAAATAATCGTTTTATAAGCATTTAACTTATAATATGGACTTTTAGTTTATAATTGAGTTATAAACTGGAATAGGTTAATAAAAGAATTTATAAAAAGGAAGTTTTTATAAATAAATAGAAATGGAATTTATAAACGTTGTTTTATAAATTCGCAAATGACTTATTTTGACAAGAAAATGGTTGTAACCTATTAATGGAGTTATATTCACATTTTTGAATAGTGAATAATCCTTTGAATTAAAATGAATAAAAGGATGAAATTGTTAATGAAGTATATACACATTTTTGAATAGTGAATAACACGTTAAAGAAAATGTTTAGAATGTGATATTTTAAACAGAATTAAAACGATCGAATGAAGTTTTAATTGTGTTGAGATTCGAAACCATAGATTTCAACATTAATTGTTGAAATAGACGTTTTCGAGAAATGAAAAGGAAATAGTGGACTATAACACTGTTGTTATAGTAAATGATTTCCGAAAGGAAATGTTTTGTATAGTATTGGGATTTATATATCTATTTTAATTTCGAATCCCTATACTAGTGATTTTGGGTTGTCGTAACGATGTTCTACGCAACATTCGTTTTGGCCCAAATAAATATGTTTAAGAGAATGATTTCCTTAAAGAATGAAATATATACTTAATCTCGATTTAAGTATATTGAATATTTTCTAAGTGTTGAAAATAAATAAAATTTGTGAATTACTTATGAATAAATAAGTATGGAAATGTTTTCCAATATAAAGTGAATATTTAGAATTTATCTTTTTGAAGATAAATTGAAAATGGATAGTTGAAATCGTATATGCATGAATATTTTGGAATATAAATTCACTAAGGAATTTATAAAAAAAGAAAGTGGAATTTGTATGAAAATAAATATTGATTTATTTTGAAATGTGAAATTATATATCTTGTAAAAATATTTTGGAAAAATAAATTATTTGGAATCTGGTGATGTATGCATATCCAATTGATAGTTCAATAACTGACTATCAATATTTCCCTTTGAATGGGTATTTGATGTGATTTGTTTGAATGTGAATGCTACACTTATTTTTGAATAAGCGCTCACTATTCGGGTTAACCGGGAAAGGACCTTAGGGTCGTATAACCCATTCCAAATATGTGATACGTCGTTATAATTGCATTGAAGATCGGTGTTGAAGACCCGGTATTTGCGAGAGCGATAGGATGACCTGTCGATTTACTCTGCACCGAGTAGCTACGGTATTGAGTTCTCCATATGTGATGGTGAATCCGATCAGGATTGTGAATATCCGGATTGCAAGGACTTCTTTGTAAGTGCCTTCGGTTTTGTTCGAGCCCGGAACAGACTTGTATGGATTGTATGTCTGACATTACAAGTTGAGATATAAAGCCGATTTCTTTCAAATATATTTCTGTTGGTGGTGGAGAATTTATTCTTTTAGCTTAACACCCTTCTCTGAGACGTACGAGCTCAGAGGTTATATAGTTGAAGTTATCAGCGATATATTCCCAATTTGGTAATGTGATATGCTGAGTGATGCTGAAATGATCATTGTGTTGATTATTGTGATAGGATCGTTTATTTGATCGTCTATCTTGGTGATCATTGTGTTGATCATTTGTTGACCCAAAGCATGGCTTTTGTATAAAGTATGTTTTTGTGGACGTGACATCGTCGAACCTCACACCCAGGAAATGGTCAAAACAGGAAAGATGCGGCAAGGTTATGAGGGGTAGCACCCTTTAGGGTATGTACATTTCCTTCTGGATAGAGGTGATATCATGGTATGGAGCCCAGATATTTAACCTATGTGGTTACTACGAATTTATTACTTTGTGGTTGTTGGCTATCGGGATCCCGTGAGAAAGGTCGTTTACGATCGGGGAATGGCGTGCTCGTGTCAGTAGTTACCCAGTTAGGGGTAACCCGGCCTTGTGTTGGCAGAGTTCCGGTTTGGTTCTCGGGGATGTCTTTCCAGAGGCATTCTCATGTGGCAATGGGAAGTTCCTTGGCCTGATCATTTGTTGGAAATCCAAAGAAACAATACGTGACTCGTACGGTTTTAGTTGTATAACCTGCTATGGAATGTGGCGGTAACCTGCTATTGAACATAGTTAGCTATAGTAGGCATACGATAATGGTCGTATGTTGGCTAAGATTTATATTCTACTTTCGAAATGAATTTTCCCTACACTATGCACTAGTAATAATATCAAATGTTCTTTTTAAATGCGTATCAAGCATGTTTGACTATCATAAGGAGAAATCTCCTCCGATTCTGCGTTTGCATTGTGTGTGTGTGCGGGAGGCCTTATGGTAGTCTCATTTTTAAAAGCATTGCGAATTGAATTTAAAAATATTCCTCTATTTTGATTTTAAAGATAAATAAACTGTTTTGAGTTTTCACACCAGTCACATGACTGACTTGGAGTTTATTGTTTTCCTTCCTAAACTCTGGGTGCCCACCAATTTCCGCACGGGAAGTCAAGAGTTAAGGTTTATCAGGATATTCTGGATATTCTAGAGTTGCTGGAGGCAAGCTGGATGGCATGGCTTATTACTTATATAGTATTTCTTTTTCCGCTGCACTATTTGTTGTTGTTGTTGTACACCCTGATGATATGATGTAATGTAATGTATAAAATGTAATAACTGATATAGTTCTTTGTTTAAAGATTATTCATTTATTATTATATGTTGTTCCGCTGCGAATTGTGAGATTCTGATGTTGTTCTGTTGTTTTCTGTTCCGTTCTATGTTCTCTATTCTCTTTTTCTTCTAATTTAAAATTCTGTTCTATTTTCTCTTTTCTATTCTATTTTCTAATTTTCTGTTTTCTTTTCCCTCCATCTTCTACCTTATCTATTATCTTCTCTTCTTCTCTTCTTTTCTACTTTTTCTTTTCCTAAATTCTTTTTAAAACCCATAACTATTCGGATTTTTGGCCTTCGATTTCTCGGCAGTCGATAAAGTGAGTATCGATGTCGAATTTTCGAAAGTCGAAAATTTTCGAGGCGTTACAATTCCTCAAATATTTAATTTGTTTTATATGTTGTGTGTTGATTATTTTTAAATTCGTGTGATTATTTATGATTGAAACCGTAAAGGCTGTAATTCATCCGAATATATTTTTGGTATCGTAGGATACCCGAAATAAATAGTTAATTGATTTTGAAATTTGGATAGAAAATTTGTAATGAATTCACTCAAAGGAATTGGGTGAATTTTAAAAAAAGGAAATTTAAATAGATAAAGTTTTATCTTTGGTTACTTATAAAACAAATTCCAAAAATATGCGAAAATATTTTAATAAAGGAATTTCGAGTAATGTTGTTAAATAGTTGAAGAATTTATTTAAGATACAGATTTTAAATAATTTAAAGAGATAAAGAATTTATTTCAAAAGGAAATAAATTTAGAAATTAAATTTGGAATTTAATTTAGAGTTGAAATTTATTTTAGAAATCGATTCATGAATTAATTTGGAGTTAGAATAAATCTTAGGAACCAATTAGGAAATTTGGTTTGGTGTGTTGGAAATAATTTTGGGAAATCAATTTGAAATTGATTTGATTTGATATTGGAAAATTAATTTGGAGAAATCAAATTGGAATTTTATTTTGCGTTTGAAATAAATTGGAAATCAAATTGGGATTTGATTTGGGTTGAAGGTGTTACTAGGAAATCGATTTAAATTCATATATCCATAGATATTTGAAATGTAAATTCACAATGGGAATTTGTAAAAGAAAGAGAAATCGTTCAAAAATAAATATTGGTTTATTTTTAAAGTGTGGAAAGAAATTTACAAATTTGAAATGTAAAATAAATTGAGAAGATTTATTAATTTATTTGAAAGGACCAATTTATATTGGGAAAAAGAATTCTTCCCTGGAAAGTCGAATATATTTTTGAAATAGCCTTTGAATAAAATTTAGAAGTTTTTAGATTTGGATTTAAAAATAATATTGTTGGAGAAATTAGTTTTGGAGATTGTTTTAAAGTAAAATTTTATTTAATTAATTATATAAGGAGTATTTAAAAGATTAAATTGATTTTTGATTAGAAAATAGGTATTTAAATATTTATACTCTGTCTGCTAAATTTTATGTTAAAATAGTTTTTGGACTTGAATTTTATATCAGATATTAGTATAATACTTTTCATAACTAATATTTAAGAAAATATTTTAAAATAATTTATTTTAAATGTTTCCAAGTAAAACTTGAATAAGTATTTTTATATTATTTTAAAATATTTGAAATCGGCAGATTTTCAGTGGAAATGAATAAATGGTTGGAAATTGATTTGAAATTTATTCTCAAAGGACTGAAGTGTGAAATTTTATGTTACAAGGATATTTTGAAAATAATAATAATTGGGGGAAAATTATTTGAATCCAGAAATTGTGGTGAATAATGATTGATAGTTAAATAACCGACTATCAATATTGGCCTTAATTGGCATTTGAATTTCGATGCGACCGAGAGTCGTATTCCAAATGGATATTCGAAGCCCACATCGAACCTTTGGGAATGTAATGGATCTTTTTTTTAAAAGATCAAAGTGAAATTGTTGTGATTTATTTGAATTTGAATGAACACTTATTTCAAAATAAGCGCTCATTATTCGGATTAGCCGGGAGAGGACCTTGTGTCATAAAACCCATTCCGAATAACGATATGACAAAATGGGATTGCATTTGACGATGGTGTTGAAGACCGGGTATTTTCGAAAGCGAAAGGATACTTGTCGAATGTCTCTGCATCGGGTTGCTCCGGTATAGAGATTTTTATCACCCTTTGTGATGGGGATTCCAGACGTGATTAGTGAATATCCGGATTGCAAGGGCTTCTGTTGAAATGCCTTCGGTTCCGTTCGATCCCGAAACGGACTTGTATGGATGTGTGTCTGACGTTATAATTTGAGATGTAAAGCTGGTTTCTATCAAATACATTTCTGTTGGTGGAGGAGAATTTATTTCTTAGCTTAACACCCTTCTCTGAGACGTACGAGCTTAGAGATTATGTAGTTGATGGTTACTAGTGATACATTCCCAATTTGGTAATGTGGCATACGAAGTGCTACTGATCATTTGTTGATCGAAGCATGGCTTTTGTGAAAAGCGTAGCTTCGTGGACGAGACTTCGTCGGACCTCACACCCCGAAATGGTCAAAACAGGAGGAATGCAGCAAGGTTATATGGGGTAGCGCCCCTTAGGGTATGTTCATTTCCTTCTGGATAGAAGTGGTATCATGGTATGGAGCCTAGATACTTAACTTATGTGAATGTCGTAAATATATATTACTTTGTGATTTTTGATGTTGAGGATCCTCGGATAAAGTTTGTTTACAACCGGGGGATGGCATACTCGTGTCAGTAGTTACCTATTTTTGCATAGGTAACCCGGCCTTGTGTTGCCAGAGATCCAGTTAGGTTCTCGGGGAGTCTATCCAAAGGCGTACCCATGTGGCAATGGGAAGTTCCTTGGCCTGACCATTTGTTGGAAATCCAATTCCCAATACGAACCCAGTACAGTTTTAGTTGTACAACCTGCCATCTAATATGGTAGCTATAGTAGGCATACTATAATGGTACGTATGCTGGCTAAGATTAATATTATATTTTCGAAATGTTTTCTGCACTATGCACTAATAATAATATTAAAAAGATTTTGCGTATTAAGCATATTTGATTATCATAAGGAGAAATCTCCTCCAATTCTACGTTTGCATTGTGTGTGTGGCAGGAGCCTTTATGGTTGTTTCATTTTCCAAAAAGCATTGCGGATTTCTTTTAAAATCTTTTGTTTTCCTTTATTAAAGAATAACTGTTTTTAAGATCTCACACTAGTCCCATGACTGGCCTGGAGTTTATTGTTCCCTTTCTAAACTCCGGGTGCCCATAATTTTCCACACGGGCGGCCTAGAGTCAGGTTTCAGTTATCCGGGAGTGAAGTCAGAAAGGAGTTGCTGTAGAGATCAGGAGTTGAAGCTGGATGGCGAAGCGTATTACTAGTATATGTTATATATTCTTCTGCTGTTGTTGTTATACACTCTGATAATGAAATGTGATGTAATGTAATAACTGATACAGTGATTCTGTTTAAAGATATTTATTTATCTATTATATTTGTTCCGTTGTGAAATGTGAGATTCTGTTATTGTTTCTGTTCTTCTTCTATCTTCTTCTTCTTAAACCCTAATGGTTTGGTTTTCCGACATTCGAATGCGCGGCATTTGATATAGTGGACGTATAAATGTCGACTTTCGAAAGTCATAAAATCGGTCGTTACATTAATTCTCACTTAAATTAAAGCAAAGTGTAGATAAATTCCAATTAAGCATGCTTAAGCAATCATCACTTAATTCTATTGCCTTTTCAAAAATTAAGCGTTGTACATGCATTTAGGTCTAAGGGACGCTTAAGTGCATTTTCATAACATGGGTTTAAACCCACATTAAATTACAAAAAGCGTTAAAAATAACATTACACCTGCAATGTTGTACAAAGAGCCCAGATTTGCTCTCATAGGTCAAAGACAGCATTTATAAGTGTTGCAAATTCTACTGGACAGAGAGCACTGGGAAAATTCGTGAAGTTGGTAGCCAGCTTTCACCACTTAAAATAAATGATCTAAGCTCCAATTTTTTTGCACTAAGTACTATACATAGACGACTGAAAGTCCGCTTAGATAAGTGCGGATAATTCCTTAGGAATATGTCCTAAAATTATACTAAAATTCCTAAAAATAAGGTATTTCCAAAGTGCTCATATACGATTATTTTCGCTATAATTTTTCCACTTCGTTCAACGTGTTCTATAACTTTTGAAACATTGGTATTTTTACAACAATAAGTACACATATTTATATTCTTAAAACAGTAAAGAAACCTTAAAGGATGTCTCTTAAATTAACTTTAAAAACCGTCAAACATAAGGCATTTTCAAAGTATATCCATAACGACCATTTTGCTAATAACTTTCACACCTTTGTTTTACAAGTTCTACAACTTTTCAAAGAAATTCCTTATTGTCGCATACACTTATTTATGTGTAGAGCACAACCAAAATATATTTTGATCCAAACATTCAAAAATATGATACTTTTGGTTTCTTTTTGTAGAACATTGCATAACATATATTTTCATCATAGGTATATGAGTTACATGACTAAATATGCAACATGCAGTAGCAACTGCTTCGGCCCAAAAATTCCTTGGTAAGCTACTGCCATTTAGGAAAGTTTGAGCACATTCTTGCAAGGTGGGTTTTTTTATTGCACTGCTCTGTTTTGTTGTGGTGTTCGTGGAAATGAAAAATTATAAGTAATTCCCTTTTTATTACAAAAGTTTGTAAATAATTCATTTTCAAATTCTCCAACATGATCACTTTTTATACTTTTTATTTTTAAATCCATTAGAGTCTTAATTCGTTTAGCAAAAATTGTAAACATTTTGAATGTATCACTTTATGTTTAAAACTAGCGTCCAAGTATATCTTGAAAACTCTTCTATAATTACAAAGACATATTTATTGTGATTTATCCAACGTACTTGATTTGGACCAAATAAGTCCAAATGAAGTAATTCAAGAGGCTGTTTAGCAGAGATTTACTTTTTAGATTTAAATGAGCTTCTCTTTAATTTTCCAAGTTGACATGCATCGCATAAATTTTTAACTTTAACATTTATTTTGGGTAATCTCTTACCAAATTGTTTTTAGCTACTTTGTTTATATATTTGAAATTTATGTACAAAATCTTTTATGCCACATACATGGATAATCATGATTTGCGGTTAAGCATAAATCATTATTATGATTAATATTCATGTTTGGAACATAAATATTTCGATTTCTTGTTCCTTTAAAAAATAAAGTTTTATTTTGATCAAAGATATTGCATATATCTTTGTAACGTCCCGTAAATTTTAATGATTTTAATAATATATTTAATTGGAATTTTCTGAAATTTTAAACAATAGAATTTTGAAATAAAAATTTAATATTTGGAATATGCCTAATTAAACATATCAAATGGTAAATTTTCAATTAATAATATGGAAATTTATTTTCTTGTGCAAATTCTATTTAAATTTAAATCAGTTAAAAATTGATGGTAATAAAATGTTTCCAAACCTAAATATTTTTGTACATAAAATTTATAAATCATCTTCTGAGTGAGACGTCATATTTCATTTCTCCAAATTCTGACTGCTTTTGATCCATTTGTATTATTTCTTGCAAATTAGCAGCATTTTGATACCGATTATCGACTTTTGACCGGATGATCGTACCATAGATATATGTATACCGTTTTGATCGTCTCATCGTGCTGATCTCTGCAGTATATTCAATTCTATGTTTTGAAGTCCGATTCATTATGGAATTGGTAAAACGAATTCGTATCAATACCGTTTTGTGTCTTTTTGGTTCATTTCCCTTTCGTTATCCACAAGAAGGTCAATAGACATCTCAATTTAATATTTCAAATTTGACCTTCACCATTCAACTATTTCAATTTATTTATTTATATTTTTTCGGGTTCACCTTCGTTCTTCCTCCTCTACCTCTATACTCTTCTCTTTGTCTTACCTTTGGAAACAAAAATATGATATGTTTCAAAATGAATAATTGGCCTGCTTCTTTAACCCACAAGTGACAACCGATCACCAAGCCCGCAACCTCCATTCTCCTTTTGTGGCACCGCCCATCTTTCCTCCGTGCCTATCTCCATAAGCCGCTGACCCGAAACCGAGCCCAAATGCGCACATCCGGCCTACATCCCTTATCTCCGATCCACCTTAGCCTCTACATCCACGCAAGCCTAGATCATTCACAATCGAAGCCTCCTTCTCCGTTGAGTGCTCCGACTCGAGCCTCCTCTATGAACTGCCTCATTTACCACTATCTCTCTTGAACTACCACCTCCTGACCTTCCTTCTACCTCCTTACCCCTTTCTTGTGAGCAGGTATATATAAGTTATATTTATGTATATATTGCTATAAGTAATCTTGCATCTACTTCCAGCTATGTTTTATGTGTAAAACGTTTTTATATTTTTTCTGCATTGATTGCCTCTGATCCGTCAAGATTATATATGAATTATAAAGGTGTTGTATAGTATGTGTTATCCCGCTTTTTGGCAAAGCCGCGATACCAAAAGATCGATCGAAAACGGAGAACAGTTCGTCTCAGAGATTGGTCATACTTCGTTTCGCTATGGATATCACTGAATTTTGTCCAAGTCCAGATTGAGCTACAATTGAAAGGACATGACAAGAAAGATCGTAGAAGTCTGCATCTCAAATTTCATGTCAATCCGAGTTCATACGCTCAAGCTATGATCGATTCAATTTGAAGGGAGAAACCTAGATTTCGAACCCATCACCAAACACTGTTTCGAACCGATCACCTTTGTATCGATCACCTTCGAATCCATTGAAGTACCTCGGGTTCGACTCCATCAACTTCGAATCCATCGAAGGGTTCAAGTTCATATCAATTGACTTTGCATCCATAAAGAAGTTACGAAGCTCGTATCCATCAGAGAAATGCAGGTCCGTATCCAGCATGCATCGGGCGTTCGAACCCATCGATGAAGCCTTGTTCGAACCCATCATTGAAGCCTCGTTCAAACCGATCTGTGAAGCCTTGTTCTAACCCATCATTGAAGCCTTGTTCGAAACCATCTGTGAATCCCTGTTCGAATCCATCAATGAAGCTTCGTTCGAATACAATGAGTCAACTAGCCATGATGACGTGTCATCCATCGGTTCGAATGCGCCAAGATACATAGAGTCGAAGCGGTCAACTCGGAGCGAAATCCGGATCAAGGCGAAGTGCGCGCTCCACGTCAACACGAAGGCGCGTGCCACCATCGGTTCGAAACCGTCGGTTCGAAGAGATGGTTTCGAACCAAACAGCTACTCGAAGAGCATCATCTCGTATCAATCATATCTCTCAATCTACTGATTCAAATGCCACGAAATTTTCAAAGAAGCTTGCATACATGTTGAAGAATGTCCACACCAAATTTCACCTCGATTGGATGAATTTCTAATCAATTCGAGTGGAGTTCGAATCGATGCCGAAGTGGGCCCAAATTTCCTAAGGCAGGGCACGTGGGCCCCCTCACGTACCAGAAGTGGTCTCCCGAGTTTTCAGCGAAATGTCAGCAACCTACACCTATAAATAGAGCCCTAGAGCAAACAGAAAAGGGATCTTTTGACTCTCAAGCGCCCAGGCTCTGCCGGATCGAGATCTCCATCATCTTACATCATAACTTTGCTGTTGATTTCGAATTTCCAGTTGTAACTTGCTGTTGATTGCTGTAACAACTTGTAATCATTGAAAGAGAATCAATAAAACACCGAAAAACTTCACAGTGGACGTAGGCAACACGCCGAACCACTATAAATCGCTTGTCTACGCATTTACTTTACTGTTGATTGGAGTTTTTGTTAGATAATATTCGTTTTGAATCTATATTCTTTATTATTATCTCTTCAACGACTCCCGAAGAGTGATGTGACCAATTTTGGTGCAAACACTTTGGTGCTTTCATTGAGAGGACCCAGATTTTCTCCTGCTCTTTGGATCTGTCATCGATACCGAATTGAATAAATCTAAGAGAAAGATTCAGATCATCAAATCCAAGTTCTTTCCCTTCTATTCAGATTTTCACAAAGTCTAGGAAAGGAATTCAACTTTCAAGATGGTTAGTACGAGAACCACCTCTAACGCTGTCAATCAAGAAGAACAGGATAGACAGAATCCTGCTCCGCCACCTCCATCTAATCAAGATGCTACTGGGCACTCGGAACCATCAGGTCCGGTTACCCGACAAGAGTTACAGTTACTACTCCAAGAGCTGACCCAGAGTCGGCAACAACTAGCAGAACAGCTACGTGCTAATGCCGAGCTGATCAACAAACTAGATCGCCAGAAGCGAAAGAGATCCACAAGAAACCACGCATCTCGCTCCTCCAGCGAGAGTTCTTCATCTTCTGATTATCACAATCGATCCCCACGACCCCGACTAGATGGGAGTCGCATGGCAGTTGCTGGAGATCAACCCACACTGACCGTTGGACAACTGAGAGTTGGTCCATCGGCCAGTTTCCAAACTGGACCCTCCTCCCGAGGAGGTGCCATCCCTCACCACACTACAGAATACCGCACTCCTAACGTTGCGGATGAACCAGGGGTCGACGTCCAAGATCAGTCGGACCTGGACCGTCGTCATAGCGGACGTACTCCTGAACCATACGTCCCAGAGGATCATGAGCCAAGAAGGCAAGACTTGGACCGTCAACGACATCCGGTTCAAACTCAAAGTATGGAACGTAATCATACTCCGGCGCAAATGCCGGATCTTTCAACTATGATACGTCAGATGATCCATGAGAGCAAGGGATTCACAAATGACGATTGGGGAGTTTCCCGAAGTCACACTCCTTTTTCGGACGATATCCTTACTGCCGAACCTCCACGGCGATTCAGAATGCCAACTCTATCCATGTACGAAGGAAACTCCGACCCCAACCAACATATTCTGAAATATGAATGGTCAATGACCGCTGCCAGAGCTGATGATGCCGTGAAATGTCGTAGTTTCCCCATATCCTTGGAGGGCATCGCTACCATGTGGTTCACTCGACTGCCACCTCGATCCATCTCTTCATTCGACCAGTTGGCCACAAGATTTGTTAAACAATTCCGCATGCACGTTGCAAGGCCAAAAGATGTCAACACTCTGTCTAGTGTCACTCAAGCTCTTGGAGAGACGTTTAGACACTATTTAGAGAGATTCCACACCGCGTCTGCGGAGATCAGCAATCCGAATGATAACTCCATCCTTATGGCATTGACTAAGGGGATCGACCCCGACTCTGAGTTTGGCAACTGGTTAGCTGGAAAACCACCTGCATCGTTGGATCGTTTCCATGCCAAAGCGGCTCAATTCCTAAGACGGGAAGACGTGAAACAGTCTAGGAAGCAAACTAATGCAGGACAGAGCACGGAAGGGATCCAAAGCAATGTTGCAATCAAACAGTCCGGCGAGAGATCCGGAAAAGTTCAGTTGAACGTTAAAAACAAACAGGCTCGGCGAAGAGAGAGCGTGAATCAAACCAGGAAACGAGATCAAAATCATGGCCCGCAGCGCAAAAACCCAATGTTTGACAGTTATACTCCTCTGAATAAATCATTAGAGGACTTGTACTTACAAACCTATGATACAATTCAATATCAAAAACCTTCACCAAAACCGTCGTCAGAGAGAAAAATCCAAACGGGAAAGTTTTGCAGGTTCCACGAAAGCTACGGGCACAATACGAATGAGTGTCGTCACTTGCAAGATCTCGTTGAAAAGTGATCAGAGAAAGGAAGCTGGAACAGTTTGTGCGGACATCGCAGCCCAGAGAAGCGGGCCCATCAAATCAGAACAATGAACCCAATCGACCGATACATGAGGACTTGACTTGTCCCCGCGGAAGATTGGTGATAAACGCCATCAATGGTGGACCAACTTTCTCAAGAGCCTGGAACGACGAAGATCTTCGTCACTGTCACACATGACAGGCTCACTCAATCTATGAATACTTTGCAGTTTCTTTTACATTCTGAAATTTTAATTTGTAATAAGGCACTGACTTTGCCATATTTTCTTATTTCAGCAATAAAGTACTCTCTCTTCAAGCTAAAGCTGTGATTCACCGAATGCAACGTTCAACAATCACGACACACGAAGAGCTAAATTCCATCAAACAATGGAATTTATTCAAATAGCGAGCGACTGTGATATGACCGGCCACTCACTAAGTGAAACCCCAGCTCAGAGGCAAGCCAACACATCAAAGGCTGAATTAGACCAACACACGACAGTCCTACCAATAACTCGTTCCCAGAGCGTGAACGGACTCCAACTTCCCAGAGCGTGAATTGGAGTATAAACATTCAATAACTCGTTTCCAGAGCGTGAACGGACTCCAACTTCCCAGAGTGTGAATTGGAGTATAAACATTCAACAACTCGTTCCCAGAGCGTGAACGGACACCAACTTCCCACAGTATGAATTGGAGTATAAACATTCAACAACTCATTCCCAGAGCGAGAACGGGCTCCAACTTCCCGGAGTGCGAATTGGAGTATAAACATTCAATAACTCGTCCCAGAGCGTGAACGGACTCCAACTTCCCAAAGAGTGAATTGGAGTATAAACATTCAACAACTCGTTCCCAGAGCGCGAACAGACTCCAACTTCCTGGAGTGCGAATTGGAGTATAAACATTTAATAACTCGTTCCCAGAGCGCGAACGGACTCCAACTTCCCAAAGCGTGAATTGGAGTATAAACATTCAATAACTCGTTCCAAGAGCGCAATCGGACTCCAACTTCCCGGAGTGCGAATTGGAGTATAAACATTCAATAACTCGTTCCCAGAGCGCGAACAGACTCTAATTTCCCAGAGCGTGAATTGGAGTATAAACATTCAATAACTTGTTCCCAGAGTGCGAACGGACTCAAAATTCCCAGAGCGCGAATTGGAGTATAAACATCAAATCCATTATTCCTGGAGTGTGAACGAATTCCTAGAAAGCCCAGATAGGTGTGACTAACCATCTATCGGCCAACTCCAACTTCTCATAGCGTGAATTGGAATATAAATATGGTTACAGGTTCCCGGAGCGCGAACCGAAGCATCCGTGCCAACTCCAACTTCTCAGAGCGTGAATGGAGTATAAACATAGATTACGAGTTCCCGGAGTGCGAACCAAAGCACACGTGCTACCTCCGAATTCCCAGACTGCGAATTGAAGCACAAATACTACGTCAAAGTTCCCGAAGTGCGAACTGAAATATCAATACTAACTCCAAGTTCCCGGAGCGTGAAGCGGAGTATAAACATCAATTCCAGGTTCCCGAAACGCGAACCGTGTCACAGATATCGATAACTCTCAAGTCCCCGGAGTGCGAACCGGATTATCAATCTCAAATTATTCTAAGTCCCCAGAATGTGGACATGTGCTAAAGATTTGCAATAAATGCGATCATCCACCAAAATACAAATGTTGTTCCCCGAGACTGGGGGGCAAAAAAGTTAAGTGTTAGTCAATAGCCAAAGTGATACAATGTCCGAAGTTCAACTTATTCATTGATAATAGCATATGACCAAGACTTTCAGACTTAGCAAATAAAACGAACTCTACTTGACAGTAAAAACATCACAAGTACACCGGACTAAAAGCTAAACACTACAAATACTTAAGCGCAAATGAAATGAGAATTGAAACAAAGAAATTGAATTTTATTTCAACTAATTAGAGAAAAGGACTTACATGCAAATAAGTTCTTCCAAAAAAGAATTCCTACTAGCAGGGGCCGACCCTGCATCTATACACGACCTACTAACAAAAAACAAACACCATTTCCTATCTACCAAAAAATCCGCTTAAATGGCCCATCTACTTCTTCTTTTTGAATCTCCTTATCAGCGGTTCGTCATCGGACTCACTACAAACAGAGATTCTGCGTTTGGAGTGCTTCCTCTCCGGCGGCTGCTCTTCGGATGGGGGCATAATGTCAATGTCCTCCTCAGAGCTCGAATCTACGTGAAGGCTTTCCACCGGAGGAGTAGAAGGGACTGGGTCTGCAACAGAAGACAGGGCGGACACCCGAGTACCGGCCACAGAGCCACTTAGAAATATCACATTTAGAGGTGTTGGACTATGCATCGTAGACCTAACTCCAGCACTGCCCTCACGCCCCGCAGCCTCTATTTCGGCATTGATCTCGGCCAAGATTTCCTCGTATCGAGCTGATTGGGCCTGGCTGGGGGCAGCTATGGTCTGCGTTACAAAACTAGAGGCCGGCGGAAGATCACTGATGATAAATGGCAAGTCTGTAAAAGGGTCACCCTGTTGGCCAAGCAGCTCACTCACCATTTATTCGTCGAGAGATAAGGATCTCCCCTGCGCCATCTCAGTAGATACTGCCATCGTCACAACAGTCGTTTCGGTGGTGATGGCCTTTTACCCTTGAATAGACTGCTGAGCCGAAGATGCCAGAGTAGTTTCAGTTACTGAGCAAAGAAGAGAAGGAGTTATAAGCAATCACTTCAAAACAAACGCTCTAATAGAAACACACTTGAGATATGTTCAAAGTACCTTCCTCAGTTTGACTCTTTGATGGTTGGACGGCCTCAGAGACGTGCTCCCGAATAGGAGATAACCGCGGCTGTTCTGGATCATAAGCAGGAACAGATTGTGAACCAACCACAGATACAGGCTCTAACGAAGGTGGAGCGGTGATTTCAATAAAAGTAACGTGACGCTCAACACCTGATCCCTCTCCAACCTCCAAAGATCGGCCACCAATCATCTCCTTCTCATGAGCAATGATAGCGTCATGGAGGATCTTTTTCTTATCATCTGTCAGCAACCGGTTTTCGAGTTCAAACCGGTCGACCGATTCATCCGGATGCGCTTCCTCTTCCTCCTCAACCAATCGGCCCCAAGCGCTACGGAGGTGTACCGGGTAGTCCTGAAGCCAAGCCAAATTTCTGTGTCTCAACACATTGGCGTTGTAAGTGATGAGCAGATCTTCAATATCAGCCTCCAGCCTTGCCTCCGCTTGTTGAACTTTCTCCTCAACCTCCGTCTCGACCGCCTGGACCTTGGCTACTGCCGCATCCCGTTCAGTCCGAAGCATCATGGCTTGTTCGCACGCCTCCTAGGCTGCGTTATTCGCATCATCCCTATCCTTGGCAATTTCGGCAAATTTGGACTTAAGCTCATTTAGCTCCTTCAGGGCTGCGTCCCTCTCGGCAGTGACCAGGGTGTTTCGATGGCCCATATCCTCTACCGTGGCATAATGCTCACGTTTCATCCTATCCATCGTTGCCTGGGCTTCGTCAGCTTTTTTGATGGCCTCCATTTCAGATTTTCGAGAAGATTCAGCTTCAGTGTTTAGCACCTCAATAATACGGCTCTTTTGAGCTAACTCAGCCTGCAACCTCTCGATGATGGCCCCACGCTCAAAGGCCAATGCCGACGCTTTGTCAGCTGCTTTCGCCCATGCCTTGTACTGGGCTTAAAAATCATGCACGCAGTCATGAACTAGCTGCTCGGCTTCTTCTGGGATCCTTTTTAAATGAGAAGGAAAAATGTAGTTGTCAAAGCAGATATTTGGAAAGTCTTTCTTTAGCTGAGCAAGCTTGATTGCTCCTTCCCCTGAAATTTCCACGGGGGGCTGTTCTGTAGCGACAGCAGTTATTGTCTCGCTTCTAGAATGGCGGGATTCATGTCTAGAAGATTGAGAAGCCGACATGTAGTGTGATGATTCAGAGGGACGAGAGACAAGAGCAGGGGGTTGTATGGGATCTCTAGGAGGAGGAGGAGTATGTGATCGAGATCGACGCTTATAGCCTCTATCTGTATCATATCTTTCTTGACCAGAATACCGGAGCGTCCATGGTCATAATCTTTGTCCCCTTCTCATCTGCGCGACCCATGGTATGAAGACTTGCGCGCGTGTCGGAGACTCCCTAACGTTAAACCTCGCCCAGACATGGTATCTACAGAGAAAAATAAAGTAGGATTAATCACCCTTCGATACAGGTAGTTTATAGTCAAAGGTTATGCAGTATTGTGAAATATGTATGAATGTGCAACCCCCCAACCAACCGGATGTGTCTGCCACACCAGTGGGAAAAGACTCGCTCAAAACTAAAGTTTCTGAAAGTTCTTCCAATCCGGCATCATGCTGCAGGGACACATCGTCCGGAATTAGAATATCGGTGAGCCCTTCATAAAGACTTTCAGTTCTCGGAGGAGACATCTCCGAAATTCTAACTCCGGGAGAGGATCGGGCCGTGACAACCGATTTCCATCTCCCCTTCTTAGTTGACTTGACAACGGCTGCCTTGCCTATTCTCTGCTCTGCGACATCTTGAGCTACGTCTGTAGGCTCCGACAACGGCTCGTCATCAGTATGAGTTCTTTCAGAATCAGCCTCCTCGGCTATAATAATTTTGGGCTTCTTGTCCTGACTTGTTTTTTCGAGACGGCCCTTAGTGCCCCGTCAAACTTTATATTCTGGCCTCGTTCGATCAACCCATAAGTCCTAAGATTCCTATCCGTCAAAAGCAACTCGATATCCCTATCTTCGCTCGGGACTTCTCGAAGTACTCGCACCATCTCCTTAAAGTGTTCACCTTCAGGTCGCTGAATCGTCGCTGTAAAAAAGCAAAAAACATAAGTTTCACTTTGACTGCAATTGCCTTAGTAATTATTTGAGAACTCAGCTACACTCACGTCTCAATAGCCATCGCCGGGAAAACCCCGGAGGACATCTGACATAGAACCATTCCGTCCTGTAATAACTCAACCTGGTCCAGGACCCAGCGACTTGGCAATTCCTCACTGCTTCCAGAAATGTGAAGGAAGGGTAATCACCTCAGGTTTTGAAATTGAATAGATATCTGATCTCGGTCGGGATTGGTGGTCTATGAAGGTACTCCATGAAGACGATGAATAAACTGTTCACGGAAGCATATCCGTTCGGGTGTAGTTGAGATGGAGCGATCCTCAAAAAAGACAATACTTCCCTAATATACTCGTTGAACGGAGGAAGCGTTCCGGCCACGCACGCGTGGCGATTAAAGGCTATATATCCCTCGGGCGGATTGTGTGGTCTATCATTCGGCCCTGGTAGTAACACATCATCCAGTGACAGGCCATGCCTCAAGCATACTCTCCCCAACATATCTTCAGAAATATTGGATTGAACGGAATCTGATGGATTGGCAATAAAAGACGCATTGGGGAATTAGTCCGGGGCCGGACCGATGATCTCAGGTTCAATATCCAGAACCTATAGTCTCGGAGTGATTGTACTTTGAACCTCCTGCTGCTGCGAACTTGAAGGTTCCATGACTAGCTAACTCATGAGAAACTATCGTTAGACGACAAAGGAACCGTGCGTTCCCTAGTGTAAAGTGTATGAATGTATGTTGTACAGTGCCATGCATTACTTGAATAAATATCGCATAGTTAAAGGAAATATGCAAACGACAAAGCTACGAAGTCCAGTTATAATGACCATCATCGCTGACCGTCATCACTAAACCGTTTATATGATGGAAGTTGATTCGGATATAAGTTGTTATGGTTCCATCAACGAGCTTCAAAAGGTGGTCAAGTATGCAGCTTAATTATCAAGTCCAAATATGCAAGAATGAAGCTCGTCGAAATTATGCTAAGAAAACTTCAAACTTTGGCATCCATCATAGAGGGTTTGAACCGATCACATGGAACTCATTCAAACCCATCCTAACATCACTTCGAATCGATGCAGAAAGGCGCGCTTTGAATCGATGATCAGGTGTCAAGTTCGAATCGATCAATGAAGGATGACTTCGAATCGATCCTTGGTTAACTGGTTCGTACCGACCTGGAAACCCTCAACTTAACATCGATCACGCTCGAACCGATACCCTTCATGTCGATGTAAAGTGAGAACTTCGAACCGATAGCTGATGGATTCGAATCCATCAATTCGAATGGACCCATCAAGATAGTCAATCGGTGCGAACTGCGTCACCCCCATGAGGGCATCCCAAGGATCGATGCGAAATCCAAGGAAAAACGATGCCGCCCCTATTGATTCGAACACAAGTCCATGAATCGATTCGAAGCTCCCCCAAACCAGATCTGGTTTTGCCAATCACCAGAGTGGCCAATCGATGAAGAAGAGGTAGGTTCGAAATAGCTTTGCCGTTTGGATTCGAGGCTAATTACCTAGTTTGAGTGATGGATTCGAGGAATTAAAGACTTGGATCTTGATTGATTCGGAAACGTGACACAGTGTGTCTCTCTGAAGCCTCGAGACGATGCAATGCACAGTAAACACAAAGTAAAAGGTAAAAAGTGAAAAATGGAAAACCCCCTGCTATTTATATGGAGCCTCGAAAGCAACCGAGACGTTTCGCGTCCTAGTTAACCCAACCGGTCACAACTGGTCAATTATCAGATCGATTCGAAATCAGCCTTCGAATCCATGCGCTTAAGGCCTCATCAATGCGAAACACACAGCAGGGCATCGAGTTGCATCGATGCGAAACAAACAGTGGGCACATCGATTCGAAGCCCCTGTTCACATCAACAGATTCACAACTCCATCCACAACCTATCGATACGAACGACTATTTCGTATCCATCATCTCCTATCGATACGAACGACGATTTCATATCCATCATTTCCTATCGATGTGAACTACTATTTCGTATCCATCCTTTCTCATTGGTTCGAATGGGTGATTCGTCCACATTCAAGCCATCGATACGAATGTCGATTTCGTACCCATCATAACATAAGCGTACTCCATCCATACGAATGTTGATCTCGAACCCATCGATGCTCATACCCATCGGTTCGAAATATTACATTCGCACAACACAAATTCGATTCCTTCAACCTTCTATATCGGTTTAGGAGAGGATCGATACGAAGGGACTTTTCAAAACAACCATCAAGCGTTGTCTCAACTCAAATTTCCAAATCGGTTCAGGAAAGAATCGATACGAAATTCAAATGGCAAACAAAACTGACAACTACTCGTGGACGCACGAAGTTAACAAGGGTCAAACTAACATATGTGCATATATGTCGGGCTAACATTTGATTTTAAACATTTACAGGGATCGAATACTCATCTTGTTACGAATACAACAGCCAACGGCTAAGCGCTATTATACAGCAATCAATCATATCAACACAAGGTTACAGCAATACAGAATACGGGTCTCAACAAAAAAGAGAGCAATGATTGTTCAGAGAGAAATTGCAGCTATTCAAAGCATGTCATGTTCCCATAAGACGTACATTGGGGGGCAAAATGTTATCCCGCTTTTCGGCAAAGCCGCGATACCAAAAGATCGATCGAAAACGGAGAACATTTCGTCTCAGAGATTGGTCATACTTCGTTTCGCTATGGATTTCACTGAATTTTGTCCGAGTCCAAATTGAGCTGCAATTGATAGGACAAGACAAGAAAGATCATAGAAGTCCGCATCTCAAATTTCATGTCAATCCGAGTTCATACGCTCAAGTTATGATCGATTCAATTTGAAGGGAGAAACCTAGATTTCGAACCCATCACCAAACACTATTTCGAATCGATCACCTTCGTATCGATCACCTTCGAATCCATTGAAGTACCTCGGGTTCGACTCCATCAACTTCGAATCCATCGAAGGGTTCAAGTTCGTATCAATTGACTTCGCATCCATAGAGAAGTTACGAAGCTCGTATCCATCAGAGAAACGCAGGTCCGTATCCAGCAAGCATCGGTCGTTCGAACCCATCGATGAAGCCTTGTTCGAACCCATCATTGAAGCCTCGTTCGAACCCATCTGTGAAGCCTTGTTCGAACCCATCATTGAAGCCTTGTTCGAATCCATCTGTGAAGCCCTGTTCGAATCCATCAATGAAGCTTCGTTCGAATCCACTGAGTCAACTAGCCATGATGACGTGTCATCCATCGGTTCGAATGCGCCGAGATACATGGAGTCGAAGCGGTCAACTCGGAGCGAAATCCGGATCAAGGCGAAGTGCGCGCTCCATATCAACATGAAGGCACGTGCCACCATCGGTTCGAAACCATCGGTTCGAAGAGATGGTTTCGAACAAAACAGCCACTCGAAGAGCGTCATCTCGTATCCATCATATCTCTCAATCTATTGATCCAAATGCCACGAAATTTTCATAGAAGCTTGCATACATGTTGAAGAATGTCTACACCAAATTTCACCTCGATTGGATGAATTTCTGAACGATGCGAATGGAGTTCGAATCGATGCCGAAGTGGGCCTAAATTTCCTGAGGCCAGGCGCGTAGGCCCCCTCACGTGCCAGAAGTGGTCTCCCGAGTTTTCAGCGAAATATCAGCAACCTACACCTATAAATAGAGCCCTAGAGCCAAAAGAAAAGGGATCTTTCGACTCTCAAGCGCCCAGACTCTGCCGGATCGAGATCTTCATCATCTTACATCATAACTTTGCTATTGAATTCGAATTTCCAGTTGTAACTTGCTGTTGATTGCTGTAACAACTTGTAATCATTGAAAGAGAATCAATAAAACACCAAAAAACTTCACAGTGGACGTAGGCAACACGCCGAACCACTATAAATCGCTTGTCTACATATTTACTTTACTGTTGATTGGAGTTTTTGTTAGATAATATTCGTTTTGAATCTATATTCTTCATTATTATCTCTTCAACGACTCCCGAAGAGTGATGTGACCAATTTTGGTGCAAACAGTATAAGTTACTTATATACTCTTGTTTATATATACGTTTATATATAAGATTTATATGACTTATTATTTAGATAAGGTACATATATATATACAGTATATGATATTTTTGTGAGTATTATGTTATATTGTTTAAAACATATATTTTTCTATGTTCAAGGTATATATGCAAATTTGCGAAATCTTATATATACTGAGTTACACGCAGTAGTTTCAGTATTGGGTTTTATATATGATCTTTGGTTTTCATATATGTTATATTAGTAGCATACGGTCAGGAGTGTGTGTGTGTGTGTGTATATATATATATGTAATGCACTTTATATAAGGTCTAATTTGTTGTTCTGTTCAGATGTATATTAGTTTATGAAGCTCGGACTGTATATTTATATATGAATACTATATGTATAAGTGGTTAGTTGTGTTAGTTATACATATTATAAAATCGGTTTTCTTTCAGCTTATAAAGAAGAAAATTTAAGTATTTTATATATTATACGGTAGATGTTCGATGTCTTGTTTAAAACAGATGGTGGTAATAATAAGATATGTTAGTTTTCCAATATAAAATGTTATCCATATATAAGATTCGATAGTGTATATATGTATCTTGGTTTAATAATATGTTTTATATACATGTTGGGTCGGTTATATATAAGAGGTTAAAAAGTTATAAAATGTTTATAAAGTAAGTTGCATTGTTTTATAATAAATATTGTAAATATAATAGAGATATGTAAGTTTAGGTGCAGCCTATATACACACACACACATATACATAATGTTAGGTTTGTAGTCTATTTGACTTTTAAGGATAATGTAAAGGTTGATTTTCTTGTCGATTTATATTTTATATTATAGTATATATGAAAGTTCATATATATATATAGTTTTTTATTTTATAATATGATGATATTTGATTAACACGTGTTTAAAGTTTATATATGTCGTGTTGATATTTTGATTTCTTTTAGATTTCTTAACAAAAATAGATATATAAATAAAGTGATTTGGATATGTATTATGATTTGAAATATAATATGTAATTTGAATTTAATATGGACTTTAAGAAAAATAATAATATAATATACTTTTGTTTCAATTTTATCTGCATCGATCCCGTTCTAATATGATTTCGTCTATCCCTATTTATCAGCTTTGATCATCGAGTTCGTGCCAAACTTGCTTTGCTTTGGAATTCGTAGCTTGTTCTGTCGCCAAACTCTCTAGCCTCGAAAGGTGAGCAATCACTCACGATTACATTCTTATGTTTATTAAATTTGATTTCAATTGAAACGAAAATTGAAATATGCTATTGTTAGTTATTTACATTGCTATATATATGATATTATCTGTATCTGTTCACCTGTGACATCTGACACCATTATCTGTTATTTATATTGATGATATATGCCTGCTTTATTATTATCATATCTGTTACCACTCTACAAGTTCCCTGTTAGTATAGAATTTACTATGGATTGAAATGATACATACCCGAACGATCTGTAGAATATGAGAAAATCGTTATGGGTTGAAATGATAGACCCAAGCGGTTTTCATTTAATTGAATTTGGGATTGCGGGTTGAAATGATATATACCCGTATTTATATTTAAATTTGCGGATTGAAATATATGAAAATTGAAATGGTTTATTTGGGGTTCAAATCTGTATTTGAAATTGATATAAATTGAAATAAATTATTGAAAACTGAATTGAGTTGAAATTTATGAATTGAGATTTGATTTAAATTGAATTTTGGATTCAAGTTGATTTGAATCAATTTTTGAAGTTTGAGGAAATTATTTTGTCATATAAAGTAATTTTAAATTATATTTAAAACTATATTATATTTACTTTACAAGTTATTTTAATATACTAACTATTTTAATATAAACTATTTTAACTTATAACTCTTTTATATGAACTATTTTATTTTTATACTATTATTAATATCTAAACTGTTTAAAGGGAGGTGTTGTGGTTTTACAAAGTAACGATGATTTCCAAAGTGTTATAATTTCAAGTGTTTGGTTTCGAAGTGTTATAACCTTAAAGTGCTATGATTTTGGAAAAGATATACTTGAAATGAAAAATATATCGTGTTTGGTTTTGAAATGGAAATGACATCGTACTGATATGGTTTGAAGAGGCAATGGAATTTTGGTTTAAAGTATAAATTATTTTGAAATGACCGCGCTGTTGTAATAACGTTTGGTTGTTAAAGAGACCGGGATTGGAAGTTGTCACATTCTCTGCCAACTTCGAAAACCACTTTAACAACCGTGTACACGATGGAGATTCCAGAATGAAGTAGGACGGTGGCCATGTCCTATTGAGATGTGTGTGTGTGTGTGTGTGTGTGTGTGTGGACCCAACTCTCGTGAGTTGGCATAAGGTGGCTAAAATAGGAGCGATTCCGGGCCAATGAGGTAGCTCCTCAGATCGGACACACTACTTTCATACTATATTCTGACTTGGTGATTGATTTGGTGGCCACTTTTGATTTTTTATTTTGGGAATGTGGCTCAATGTGGGCGGTAGCTGCGGTTATGCGTTACCACCAGTCCGGATGCATAATTGGTATATCTACCCTGGTATTGCCTAGTTGTGCTGTGTCACATACCCTAGCGTGCTTTACTACGAGTTTGATTTGTGTCGTACCTATGGAGTATCCTCTAGTGGCCTCCCGATCTTGTGGGACTACGGTATTGTATAGACTATTGGCACTATAAAATGTGTTAAGGGAGATATGGGTAACGCCTTAACACTATTTTTAAAATATATCATACTTTACTTTAGACATTATTATAATAGCATATATTACTACGTAGTAGATAGTTTAACGGATCCTTAGAGAATGGTTATCCCAAACATCCTTTGAGTTACTTGAATTTCAGTTGTTATTTCACTTGAGTTGGATTTATTGATATAAGAATGTTAATCCTGACTCAGGTGTTTTTTTTTTCTTTACGCTCGGATCAAACTGAGTGATATAGCTTTTCAGACTCACCTTTGGAGTTGGAGCTTCATTTGGAGATCCATCTGCATCTTTTCAGCTTGTAGTTATTCAGTTGGTTCCAGTGATGTATTCTGATCTTGTATTTGACTATTATATTTGAAACTTCTATTATATCTTATTTAACTCTGATATATATAATAGCTTCATGAACTACTATTCATTTTGTTTGCGCTGCATATTGTATATAGCTTTATGTCTGTAATTCTGTAATTATTTATTTACTATATATGTTGAGTTTTTCCAAATAAAAATTAACAATCTGGTATTTTAAGCAATTCAAATCCGGCATGTGTGGATGCAAATGGTTGAAAATATCAGGCTGTTACAATCTTTTTCAAAATCGATTCTAAATCCCTTATCGCATAATTGGCTTATACTAAGTAAATTATGTTTTAAGTTTCTAACTAATAAAACATTTGAAAAAATAGGACAAGTAGATATACAAAATTGATGACGTTTCCAATTCACATGACATATCCTTTGGAATTATCTCCAAAAGTGACCGTGCCACCATCCATGTAAGTGATGTTTGATAGTATGTGTGCATTTATCATCATATGTTTGGAGATCCACTATCGAGTATCCATTTTTCCTTATTATTAGTTGTGTTTTTGGGAACCTGTAAAATAAAAAAATTTGATTGGTACCCAATTTCTCAGTTAGGGTCCTATGCGTTAGTAGGAGAAAGTAGCCATACCCATAGGGTTTGGAACCTTTAGAGATGTTATTTTCATTATGAACTATATCTTTTAGATATTCATCTATGTGTTTTTGTCTAATCAATTTTTTATTTGCTTTAAGAATCCATATTTTAATCATTTTATTTCCTTATTTTTATATTTAGATTTTGTTTTTCTAAAATCTATAAACATTGTACTATACTTCTTAAACCTTTAATTATTACTAAAAACCAGATTATTTCTAGAAGATTTATAATTTTTTTCGTTAAATCCTAACCCCTTTCTATTTCTCGATGGTTTTGAAACCTTTATCAAATTTTCTAGATTTTGCTTTCCTTTATTACATTTTGAAACATTATTACTAATTTTATCTACTATTTTTGAGGAAGAAATTTCAATATTAGGTAATTCTAAATTTCCTTTTTTGATTTTGTTCTTTTCTTACCTGTAAATTAGCTTCATACAACATCAGATTTCCTATTAACTCTTCGACTTTGAGTTGGGAAAGATTATTAGCTTCTTCGATGGCTAAAACATTTCTTTCCCATTCGTTTGTTAGAGAGTTCAAAATTCATGTGACTAAATAAAAATTAGTGAGTTTAAATCCTAGTGCCATAAGATCATGTTTTATAGATTGAAATCAAGCATATATATCAATGATTGAATCATTTAATTTCATTTTAAAAGATGAAAATTAATTTTCTAGAATAGAAATTTTTGTTTGCTTAATTTGTTTGTGCCTGCATGGGTAATTTGTAATGTATACCATATATCATAAGAAGTGGTGCAAAGCATGACCCATGAAAATTCATTTTTATCGGGTGAACAAAATAAAGCATTCATAGCTTTACATTATTAGATGCCTCTACTTTTTGTGCTTCAGTCCATGTGCCAATATCAGTGTCAGGTTCTTTATATTTATTTTGAATTGCTAGCCATATTTCTAATCAATTTGATTCCATAAAAATTCACACGCACGTTGACCAATAACAAATTAGAACCATTAAATAGTAAAGGACGAGTAGTTGATTGACCTGCTTGAAACGTACTTGTCATTTTAGTGATTTCAATTACGTGCGACTGTAGATTGAAATGACCTCTCTCTAATACCAAATGAAAATTTTATGGATCGTATATTATCTAACTTGTGTATAATATGAAAGTGTATAAGTTAATGCAATAGTAGACAATAAATAGTAAAGTATAAAAAGGGTGCAAACCAGAGTTTTCATACTGGTTCGGACCTTTCGTCCTACGTCCAGTCCCAAAACCCCCCTTCGGTATTTCTTTTAAATAAATTACCCTCACTACGCCCCAGAATAATAAGCTAATACAAAAGTATCTCTGATAATCTTGTGTTCCAAATAACATAGTTTTTGACTTATAGTATAAATCTTCCTGTGATCTCCTTTGAGTATATGAATATGAATGCTTTGAGTTCTAGGAAGTGATTTAACCATAATTCTATTCTGGTTATAAAAGATTGAGAGTATGTGAACAATGTATATGCAAGAGAGTGTTTAGAAATCAAGAGAGTAAAGAATAGATTAATTCAAGTTAGATCATTTCTACTTTTCAATCAAAGTGGTATTTATTTCAAAAAAATCCAAATGAAGAGTTATTACTATTTAAGAAAGTCTATTTATTTTAATGGCTGCAACCTTTCGTTGAAAGGTGATTTCCTTTTGTTTCAAAATAGAAGTGTTCTTTTAGAATTGACAGTTTTTGCCCATGATAGATGTCGGTGGTAAAATCCTTAGACGCCTGTGACTTGTTTAAATTTTAACCCGAGAATTATGACAGACGTCTATGATTTTTTTTTCTAACATGTGTGAGGTGTAAAAACAGTTTTTCACCTTAATTTTGATGTATATTAAATTGTGTGTGATCGTGTATGCATTTATACTCAAGGAGGCCTTAAAAATGTTTTATCTAAGACTCTTTTATAGTAGAATAACCTTACTAACCGTAGTATGGTCAATGAATCTTCATTTCTCTTCGAGTCTCTATATCTTCGAGCATGGTGTCTTCTTGTAGCTTAAATCTGCAATCTTGATAATTCTATATATGTATATGATTGTATAGTTGTTATCATTGAAAGAAAAATTGGAGTTTCTAACAAAAAATACACTACCTATGTCGATATATCTATACGTTATATGTCAACATATGCAGTTATTTCCAAGAATCAGAAATCCCTTCTTAATTTAAAATTTGAAATGGCTATATATAACCACTAAAATTTGAAAATAAACCCATTTTATTGCCTTCTTCTTTCTAGTACATTAATGGATCATACTAATTCCAAACGTCCAAGATATGAACCCTCCAAATTCAAAAGTAATTAAGGATGATGCTCCAAATGTGGTAATTCAGATCTTGTATATAACAATGAAGAGGAAGAGGAAGAGGAAGAAGTAGAAGAGGAGGAGGAGGAAGTAGAGGAAGAAGAGAAAGTCTATGACGATGAGGTCCAATGTGTTGGAGAGGTATGCTTTGACAAGTACAGAAATTTAGTTGAACAAAAAGGGTATTTTGTCTCCTTACCCTTTCCGTCCTATTCATAAATCCTCAATTATTAGGAAATCATGTTAGTTTAGATTGACTAATTTAGGATGTATACATCTAGGGTCGTTTGATTTGTTTAAATTGTTGTTTAAATTATTTGGGTTGTTTGAAATGTATGATTGATTGAATTTGTTTGACTTGATATTGGCTTGGATTGGTGTGTATAGACGTATATTAGGATTCGAATTGATTTGATTTAACTTTGGTTCAGTTTGACTTTATTTAGATTTGAATATATGTTTATATTAAGTTGGATTAGTTTGAATATTTGTATGTATTAGATTGGATTGATTAGTAAAATTGGTTTTCTTATTTATCAATATATCACTCCTATATATCACTTTTATATATCACGTAATACTTTAGTTAGGGGGGGTTTTTGTTGTATTTTTTTTGATGACAAAGGGGGAAAAATATATAAAATCCAAGCATAGATTAAGGGGAAGTTTTGTAACTTAGGGGGAGTTGTATCATACTTTATATACATGGTTGTCATCATCAAAATGGAGAGATTGTTAGTTCCTTAGGTATTGGTTTTGATGACAATACCATATGAGATCATATAAAATATAGATACTAACGTTTTATCAAGTTATATATAGTATATAAAGCAGAATATTAGACAGGTGTTGACAAAGGATACTGTATGGTATCAAGAGCATAATCAAGAGGCTAATAAAGGGGCTGATATAAAGATTCAAGAGTTAGAGATTGAATACTCATAAGTTTGAAGATTCAGGATATCAAGGTAAGTTATAGAGTCATAGATTATCTTGTTAAAGTCTAAGTATCACTTCTTTGATCGCTCTTCATATTTTTCAATTTTTTTTTTTTAAAATCCATTATCTGATTTTAATGATTTTTAAATATCTTGGTTTTCAAAAAAATGATTTTTGAGAATCCATGTTTTCAAAATGAGTTTTCAAACATCTTTTCAAAATAGCTTTCAAATGATTCTGAACCTTTTAATTATTTATTTACAAGGTTATTATATTAAGTTTTCAAGTATTTTATATTTTAATATATACATTTAATTTATTTTTTTATATTTAGATATGACATTTGGGTATCTAAATGATTATAATATTTGTACGGATATTTTGACATTCATTAATACTTTGATATATAAATTCACTTACCTTTATATATTATTTTATTTTTCAAAATAAATTTATATTTAAATCTTTATATATTAAAATATTTCAAAATAATTTTATAAATTTTTTATTAAGTTTTATTATGACTAGAATGTGTATAAACTATGCTTAAATTATTTTACAAAGTATCAAAATATTTTACAAAGCTTAAAATTTTTAAAATAATTTTTATAAAGTAATTTTTCAAAATACAAAAGGATATGTCAACATATCCTCCTTATGTATGTCGACATATAAGCCGAGATTTTCAAAATTCAAATTTTGAATGAAAGCTTTTTTTCATCTTATCTCTTCACGAATGGACATGACTATTGTTTCTCTATAAATATAGATTCTCTCAACGAATTTTATTTAACTACTTTCTTATATTTTCTCTCCTTTTTCACTTGCTTGATTTCTAAAAGAAATTCTACTCAAGATCTTCTCAAATTCAATTAGAAACAAGTTCAAACTTTACTGATTTGATTCTCTATTGAATACTCTCTGATCTCTCTCATCTCTCTTACTCAAATCATGATCAAAGTGCTATTCAATGTGTTATAGGACTATGTGTATTCAAGATCAAGAATTTTTTTTTGCAAACTCTATCGAATCATACTCAAATACTTTTTGGGTATGCTTGATGTTCCTGAAATCCAAGTGGGTGTGCTTATGTCCCATTTGAATCAAGTTGGTGCGCTTGCTGTTCCGTTTGAATCCAAGTGGTTGTGTTGCTGCCCCGTCCGAATCTTGTGAGTGTACCCAGAGCTCGGAAAATCTAGAGGGAACGTCTCGTAGAATTAAAAACTAGATTGTAAAAAATTTGAAATTTGAAAAGAAATATGTGCAAGAAATTGTATGGGATTGGTACGTGTTATCACACCTTTAGGCAAGGCCGTGACACCAAGAACTTGACTGGAAACCAAGGAAAGTCCGTCCCGAAGATTAGTTAAACACAGGTTCACAATGGAAATTGGCGAATTTGGTCCGAGCCCGTATCGAGCTATAATTGATATGGCACTATAAGAAAAGCTATGAAAGTCAACGCTCCAAATTTCAACTCAATCGGAGTTCATATGCTCGAGATATGGATCGATAAAAATCAAGGGAGAAAGCATCATTTCGTACCCATCATGTCTGCTATACTTCATATCCATCGTGCCTATTTCACTTCGTATCCATCATATCTACTCCACTTCATATCCGTCAACCAAAGATGTTTTGTATCGGTTCCATTTATACACAGTACGTATAGATCTATCATTTACACAAGTCGTAACGATCGGTCAACGATCGATACGAAATGTACCACCAACGAACGATAAGAAACAGCACTTAAATACATCGACACGAAACAGCAATTAAAACCATCGATACGAAGTCGGAGTCTTCAATCGATATGAAGAACATAAGTTCATATCGATACAAATTGAAGTCGAAGATATCGATACGAAGTGGCCTCGAGCATCGATATGAATAAGTTGGAACGATACGAAAAGGGTCGTCTCAGATCGATACGAAGAACATGGGCAAGCATCGATATGAAACACATGAGTTCATATCGAACGAAGCATTTACCAACCATCGGTACAAAAGGAATACTCTAGATCGATACAAACTCGGTATGAAAAGTGGAAGACTTGGTAACTCGGCATGAAAAGTGGTCGATCATAGAATATAGCGCCACGTCACCTGATCGATACGAGCAAGCATGGATATGAACATATCGATATGAACAAGATCGATATATAGATGCCGGCTCATTGAAATGTCAAACTTGGATGATCATAACTCAAAAATACAAGTTCAAATGCTACAAATTTTGATAGAAATTTGTGTATCACCTCTACATGGTCTTTGAACGATCTCAGCCCAAATGTAGTCATTTTTTATCTATGCAAATTATATATGTATCGATCATGGATCGATCCCAAATGTCTAGGGATCGATCTTGTAGGCCCACCCACGTAAGAGAAGGGATTTTCCGAGATCTGAGCTAGATATTTTCAGCCTACACCTATAAATAGTAGTCCTAGGCCTTCAGAAAAGGGACTTTTGACTCTCCTAGGCCGATAATCTGCCAAAAACTTCATTATATCTCGAGTGCTCAAGAGTGTACAGTGGTAATCAATTGTAACCAGTTAGCGAAGTCAATAAAACAACAAAGTTTCCATAGTGGACGTAGGCTACAACGCCGAACTACTCTAGATTCTTATGTTCTTGCATTTCTATTTGTTTGTTTTGGCATGTTTGATAGATTAACCACCTTTTTCAATTATACTGTTCATTTTAATCTCTTCAAATACATCCGAAGAGTGTTATGCCTAATTTTGGTGCCAAAACTTTGGTGCTTTCACTGAGAAACCCAGTTTTTATCCTGCTTATTGGATCTACTACCATTGTTGGATTGTAAGAATATGAGGATAAATCCAGATCTCATATCCAGTAGTTCTTCCATCTTATTCAGATTGCATCAAATCTAAGAAGAAGCTACATCACTCACCATGGTTACTACTAGGACTGCCTTAACTATTGTAGATCAGGAAGGACGGGATAGAAAAAACCCTACACAGCTATCCGCTACTGGTCAAAACTCAACTGGACCTTCATTTCCACGAAGCCCCATCACCTGGGAGGAATTCCAAATGCTGATGCAGGAACTGATTGAGGATGCAAGCAGCTCACCCAACAGATCCGTGCCAGCACGAAGCTAACCAAACAAATGAATGAGGAAAGACGAAGGAGATCCAGAAGGGATCGTGCTTCCTATTCATCTGTAGAAAGCTCGGCTTCCTCCGACTTCAACCACAAATCTACACATCCACGGCTGAATTAAAGCTTCACGCAAGACCCCAGGCATCAACGTACTCTGAATCTTCGACAAGCTAGAGATGGTACTTCTATATGGCAACAGGCTGGATCCTCCTCCCAAGGAGGGCACTTCCTTATCATCCCACTGATAGCCATGCAGCTCCCGTCACCGAAGACTTGGGAGCTGACCTTCGAAAATGAATAGATCCGAAACTTCGCCAACACTATCATTCTCCTAAACCCTATTTTCCTGATGATCTAGAGCTGTGGAGGGGAGTCATGGAACGTCGACCACACCCAAATCGTCTTCGCAACATGGAAACTGACCACGCCTTGGCCCAGAACGTCTAAATGCCAGACATTCCAACCATGATCCGTCAAATGATCCATGAAAGTCAAGTCCTCACCAATGAAGATTAGGGAATCTCCTAAAGCCATACTCCGTTCATTGATGACATCCTCTATGCTGAACCATCTCGCTGATTCTGGATGCCAACTTTACCTGTTTATGAAGGAAGCTCATATCCTAAAGTATGAATGGCTCATAAATGACGCTCGAGCTGACGATGTGGTTAAATGTAGAAGCTTTCATACTTCCCTAGGGGGCATCACAACCATGTGGTTTACTCATTTCCCACTCGATCCATTTCATGCTTTGATCGGTTGGCAACCAAGTTCGTTGAACAATTTCACCTGCATGTCACGAGACCGAAGGATGTTAACACCTTATGCAGCGTCACTCAATCCCCAGGAGAGACACTAAGATATTATCTAAAAAGGTTTCATGTTACTTGTGCTGAGGTTAGTAATCCAAATGACAATTCAATCTTGATGGCGTTGACTAAGGGAATCAACCCCGATCTCGAATTTGGCAATTAGTTGGCTGAAGCCACCCATATAGTTGGATCATTTCTATGCTAAGGCAGCCTAGTTCTTGAGAAGAGAAGATGCTAGACGATCTAGAAAGCAGGGCGATGCAGCAATGTCGAAGGCATTCAAAGTGATGTTGCTGTGAAACAAACCAGTGAGATTTCCGGTAATGTGAAGTTGAATATACAGAAAAAGAAGTGCCAGTAGAAAGGAAATGGAGGTCAGGGTAAGGAGCGAGATCAAAATCACGGACCGTGACGCAGAGCTCCCATGTTTAACCAATATACTCCCCTGAATGCATTACAAGAGAATGCTTATTTACAAACCTGTAATACTGGACAGTATAAGAAACAAACTCCGAAATAATCATCTGAGAAGCAGATTCAAACTGAAAAATTATGTAGATTCCATGACAGTTATGGCCACTACACTATTCAGTGTTGTCACTTGCAAGATATTATCAAGAAGTTGATCGGAGAGAGGAAGTTGGAAAACTATGTGCGATCAAGGTCAAAACCAGGCTAGGCCCGAAGAATACACACACATTGGTAGGAGATTGGTTATTAATACAGTCAGTGGTGGTCCTCATCCAGTGGATCAGAGCTGGAGGGAAATGGAGTCATATGCCACTTCAATTAGGCAAGTGGACTTCGAATTGCAATAATGATGATGATGGGGCTCCGATGAAAAAACAAAGAACCATGGCAGATGACATCATTTCCAAAATAGAGATTTCAATAAAGTCGAATCCCTCACCATTGATCCACTAGTCATATCAGCTCAAATAGATCTTGCTTGGATGAAGAGGACCTCAGTAGATAGTGGAAGCTCTGTGAATATTCTCTTCAAACAAGCTTATGACCGGATGAAATCGAAGCTAAGGACTTGAAGCCGTGTCATTCTCGCATACATGGATTTAATGGAAGTGCAATAATACCCACTGGGATGGTGGAGTTAGTAGTGGAGTTAGGAATAGGGGATCGCTGGAGAGTCAGAATACTATAATTTATTGTATTGGACATCAACTCTCTGTATAATGCATTCTTGGACCGACCGGCCCTAGCTGAATTCAAGGCAGCTATTGCCCCATGGTGCCTAACTCTTAAGTTCCCCACTGAAAACGGGGTCAGAGTTGTCAAGGAGATCAGGCGGTTAGATGCGCCTGTAATGTTGCTGAGCTGCGGATGTGCAATGTAAGGAGAAAGGCATGGGTTTGGAGGAATCTCTCTACATCCATTTTTCAGAGAATTGACAACTAATGCCTGGGCTAAGGCCCGAGCACCACAACCAATTCCTTAAGGACCTTGATTCCAGAACGTTAGGAGTTGACAAGCTTTCTTTATACATTTAATCTACATTTCATTTGAAACTTGTTTATGCATTTTGAAATTTGAACTTGTAATAAGGCAACTGACTTTTCCATACTTTCTTATTTCAGCAATAAAATGCAAATTGGTCAAGCCAGGGCCGTGAATCTTGAAATGCGTCTTGCGACTATCACAATGCATGAAAAGCTAAATTCCATCCTACGGAAGGACTTATTCAAATAAGGATTCATTGTGATATGACTGGTCACTCGCCATGTGATACCCTAGGCTCGGGGGTAAACAACTACACTTAAGCCAAAATGGATTGATACATGACAATCCTCCAATAAACTCTTGTTCCCAAAGTGTGAGCTGGAGCATAAATTGCAAACCCAAAACGTGGGTTCGACGAGGGTGGACCCCGTCCACCCATAACATCGCTCATGTACAATCTAAACTCGAGGAGGATGGATTCGTCCATCCACGACCTCGTCTCCATTTTTACAAACTCGAGGAGGATGGATCCGTCCATCCGTGACCTTATCCATATTTTTGCAAGCTCGAGGAGGATGGACCCGTCCATCTACGACTTCACTTGCCTACTCAGGGTGGATGTGATCCGACCGTCCATGTCCCTAATCAACTTACTGTTCTCGGAGTGCGAATGAGATTCCAACACTTAAGTAGATGTAACTGACCGTCTGTCTATCAACTCTAGATTCCCAGAGTGCAAACTGGAGTATAAACATCAAAATGGGTGTGACTGACTGCACATCGATTAACCCTAAGTCCCTAGAGCGCGGACTGGAGTATAGACATAAATTAGGTGTGACTGACCACCCGTATATCAACCTATGTCCCAAAAGTGTTGACGTAATTCTAAATATTAAACGAGTGTGACATACTGCCAATAGAACAACTTAAGTCGTCGAAGCATGGACCTAATTCTAAACACTAAATAGGTATGACTGACTACCCATCAATCAACTCCAGATTCCTAAAGCACAAATTGGATATCAAACATTAAACAGGCCTAATTAACCGCCCATAAAACAACTCTTATCCCCAAACCACGGATATGACTCCAAGTATTAAATGGGTGTAACTAACTACCCGTGAATTATTCTATATCCTCGGAGCATGGATGTGATTCTAAATGATGAGCAAGCGCAACCGACAGCCAACACTCAATCTCGATCCCCAAAGTGTTGATGCAAGTACTTATCGATGAGTGACTGTCGATCGACCACTTTAATTCAACCCCATGACTAGAGGCAAAGCCCGAGTACCAACTACTAATCAAGACAGCACAATATCGGGACTCGACTTAATGTTTGGTTATGACTCAAATCCAAGACATCGGGACTTAACAACCAAACTCAAGTCTGATTCAGAGACTAAAGCCTCGCAAGTACACTGAATGGAAATTCGAGCGCTAAAACACTTAAGCAAATAAACATAGAGTTATGCTAAAGACAAAATGGAATTTCATTTCAACTATTCTTTGAAAGAAAAGGATAAGTACAAAAAAATTATTTCAAGAATTCCTATATGAAAGGGTCGAACCCACATCTATACATGGCCTACGAGAAGTAAAAGAAATTCCCATCTATCTACCAAATAAAAGGAGCAAAAGAGCATGTCTGCTCCCTCGGATTGTTCTTCTTCTTCCTCGACATCGACCCACTGGAACAACTACTCGGATGCATCTTCGAGCCTTTACCGTTTTCTAGTTGATCTACAGTCAGGGGATTACCGATGTCTCTTCCTCTGAACTCACGGGGATCAGAATACTTTCTAAATGCGAAGTCAGAGGAATCGTGGTACTTTCAATGTTAGAAGACGAGGGAGGCACGCCAGTGTCGAAAACTATACCATCGGGAGAAATCATTCATAGAGGAGTCGAGCCAGGACCTTCCATGCCGCCTCCAATACCACTGGCATGTGCTGTTGTTTACATTTCAGCATTAATCTCCACCATGATCTCTTCCTCATGAACCGCTTGAGCGTCAATGGGGATGCTGCTAGTTTGGCTCGAAGAACTAGTCATAATGTAACGACCCAAAAATTTCGAACCCAAAATTTCCAGATAGTTATGAAAAAGAAGAAAGAGATAGAAGAAGAAGAAGAACAGCAACACCAAACATCTCACATTCGCAGCGGATAAAATATAATAATAACTAATATCAGTTTACAAAAGAATATCATATCTATCGATTACATTTAATGTACATCAGAGTTTACATATTCACAGTCACTGAATATACACTATTATCATGTCTCAGATACATAATAATATACTACAGCGGAAATACTCTATATGTTCTCGCCATCGAGCTCGCCTCTTGAGCTCCAGCATGTCCTACCTGAAAATCTGTAATACGCGGTCTGACCCGAGCATTACACCAAAGTAACACCCGGGTCAGGCTGGAAACCAGCGTGAGTAAACATAACTAACATTGAATACCAATGCAATCAACTTATATAAACCTGGGGTAACTTATATCAATTTAACCAATTCACAATTTACTAAAGACAACACTTATTTTACATATCAGTTTCTAAGTACCAAACTTAGATAAAATAATCCAATTCACTTAAATCGTTTTAGTCCAGCTTACTTATTTCACACATCAATTTATTTTTAATCCAATTTGGTTTCGGGTATTTCCTAATACCCGACCCCGGTCTCTTCAAAACTCATGTTATCCTAACCCAAGTTATTCAAATGAGATACACAACATTTCATATCAGAGATATCAACTCATTCAAAGCACCCAATACCATTCAATCATCCATAAGCAAAGCTTAATCACATATAAATTTAATTTAATTAATCCTGATTGAATTACTAACCTCAACCACTTAGATTTTGTTTGCACAAAAAATGGACAAACACCTCAAAGTCGTATGATTTAGTTGATTTTATGTTGTTCTTAGCGGTTTGGGTGATTTATGCAAATATATAAAAAAACAGGAGCTAAACTGAAAAAAGACACACAGATTTATAGTGGTTCGGCCAGAACGTGCCTACGTCCACTTTATATGTTATTCTCTCTTTTCTTTCAGATTACAAGTACAAAGCTTTGTATACAAGTATATGAAAGTTGTTTGAAAGTTCCTTCCATGCTTGAGCTCTCAAACTTGTCTGCCATTGTTGTACCCCTGCCCCTCTATTTATAGAGTGAGGCTGGGGCCAGGGGTCTTGGATGTATATAGCTGCTGGTGGTCCTGGACTGAAGCAATCTGGTCTGGCATATCTGGTTCGGCGAAGCTTGGTTCGGTGGTTGGAGATGGTTGGACCGGTGGAGCTTTGGTCCGGTGGTTGGAGATGGTTGGACCGGTAGGGCTTTGGTCCAATGGTTGTTGGTGGGAGATGAGACCTTGGTCCGGTATGGTTGGTTCGGTTATGACGTGGAGATGCGGTGGTTCGGTGGAGGGTGAGGTTTGGCTCGGCATATAGGTGGTTCGGAAGTGGTTGGTCCGGTATGGAGTTGAGGTGGTTGGGCCGGTAGTGAGACCGGATCGGTGTTTGGATGGAGGGGCTTTTGGACCGGTGGCGCCTTGGTGTTGAGTTGGTTCGGCAGGGGTTTTGGGTACGTTGTTTGGTTCGGTGGTGCCTAGTTGAGATTGGTTCGGTGATGGTGGGTTTTGGACCGGTGGTAGGTTGGACCGGTGATGGTGGATGGAGCACGGATACTGGATGGAAATGGCGAAGCTGATGCCTCTTGGTCTTGTGGTTCCATGGGTGAGAATTCGCCCAACATTTGCCCCCCAAAGTGGGGCACGTGCTTGCACGTGTCGCGCTTTGTTTTTCTTTCAGTTGGTGTAGCTACATTCGGTTTTGAGTGCCAAACCATTTGGTTCGGTTATCCTGTGTACGTCTATAAATAGGGGCCACACACCTTCGTTATTCCTTACCGAATCAGAGAGAGCCGAACCAACTTGAGTGCCGAATCAACCTTGTACCGAATCATCCTCGTGCCGAATCAAACTCGTGCCGAATCAAACTTGTGTCAAATAGGTATGTTTCTCTTTTCGCCGAATGGGATTGAAAATTTTTCTACCGAGTGTACATTATCCAGGTGATGCCGAATGGACAATTGCCGAATGAGTTTGATTATTGGGAATGCCGAATGAAGCTTTAACCTTTAATGCCGAATGAAACTCGAAACCTGACCACCGAATGGAACTTGATAGCTATTCGTTTATATTCCCATACTCCTTGTTCTAATACCATGTTTTTCTTGTGTCGCGGATAAATGTCTCGCAAAGCGAAAACTCGATCAGATAGAAAGAAGTCCAAGGATAGAGAAGAGTCTTCTTCTGTGCCCCCAGCCCAACCAGGACCGGCGCAACATGGACCTGCCCCGAGGTCGTTAGTGGATGGGTATGGTCCCCAAGAGCTTCTGAACTCTCTTCCCGATTGTTTTCCGAGCTCCCTCAAAGAGGAGCAGCTTGATGTCATTTCTCGTTCCTTCGGGATTGACAGGGCTCTTATGCTGTTGCCGGGAGAGGGGGTTATGCCATATGACCCTCCTGAAGGATACTTTGCGTACAGCAGATATCATTGCATGTGTGGTGCTATCCCGCCTCTCAACGCTTGGATAGTTAGCTTTATCAAATATCTGAAGGTGGCTCCATTGCAGCTTCAGCCTAACTCCTACGCCATTCTGGTGAGTCTTTTCGTCATCTTTCAGAGGAAATATGGGCGTCCCCCTTCCAACCGGGAGATCCGGTATCTGTAGAACTTGAGAGGCTATAAGAAGGGGTCTCCATATATCAGCTTGGAAGCGGCCGTGCCCTTCAAGCCTGTTCTGGATTTGTACTCGAAGTTCAGTATGTTCAAGAAAGAATGGTTTTTCATTAAGGATGACTCTGTTTCTTTCCGCCTTTTCACTTCCGGCTGTAAGTTGAACATCATTTATATTTTCCTCGTCCCGATCGCAATGCTTCATCTTATATTCTTTTATTTCTTGCTAGCAACAGGTGGCTTTGCGGTCGTGGAGAATGATTCCTTGGCGCGGATAGCTGCTGAAATAAAGGTCATTTCGGGAAGGGATAGGTCGGCTTCCTACCTGATCAGGAATGCCACTCTCCTGGAGTATAACCTGATTCTGCCACGTCAATCTGTGGTTAAACAGAGAGATACAGCCGAGGAGAGGGCTGCTAAAGCTAAGGATGGGGCTACTGCAAAGAGTAGCAAGAGGAGACCTTTCCCGATACCTCCAGTCGTTGGGGGAAAGAAGCTTAAGAAGTCTGATGGACCCTCTCCCAGCACATGTCCAGACATTCCGGAGGAGGAAGGTGGAGAGGAGGAAAGAGGCGAGGAGGAGAGCGGAGGAGATGGAGAAGGTGAAGGACAGGGTGGTAGTGGTGCCGGGGCTTTGTCTTCTGAGCAGGCAGGGGAGATCCAGGAGTGGACGGATGATGCCTTCCGCCAGGCTTTTGAGGGGTTGGAGGAAGGGTCAGCCTCGGTGGAGAAGGCAAAGGAGGTTGACAAGGCTGGGGCTGGTGCCGATCCATTCTCTAAGTGTTCTTCAGCTAAGGCGACTCCAGCGATTCAAGGTGAACTTTTGACTTCTGCAGACTCCATTTATGATAAGGACTTAGGAATATTTTATGGTTCGCTTCCGTCCTGGACTGAGATTCAGGACTTATTGTAGTATTCTACTCCTCCGCAGGGTTTGTATAACAGACGTGCCTTCTCATTATTTTTAAGTTAACATATTTCTTGAATTATGGACCATTGTATGTTCGTAACACTTGTTCTTTATTACAGGAGCAGGCAAGGTGGCCAAAACTTCAGACGTTCGACACCGTCTTGAACAATACAAGTTACTCAGAGCCTCTGCCAGGCCTAAGCCTCCCACTAGTCGTCCAGGAGACATAGTTAGCTACCATCCTCTTCTTGGGGTCATTGAAGAGAGTATTCAGAAAAAGAAGAGGAGTCGCTCCTTATTTGAATCTTCACCTGATCTGCAGCTTCCACCTCAACCTATTCATGATATCACGGAGGAGGACACTGAGTATATTCCCTCCCCGCATCCGTCTGAAAATCCTTCCGTTACTCGTATCGATCATCCCGGCTTGGCTCGTAATCCATTTGCGGGTCATCCGGATCTGGGTTCCAGTGCTCAAGATATTTCCTTTGACGAGGTTACTGGTGAACATCTTCTCCCCCACAATCCCATGGTACGGGTGCTTGATGAGGCTAGGTCGTTAGACCTCGATTTGCTTACTACTCGGATTGTGACCATGGGGAATGAGGCCAAGGCAATCATCGATCGGGTGGCTGAGGAAACCAAGAGGCTAATGAGGCATCACGCTCGACTGGCCAGGGCTGGGGAGGAAATCGGAAGTGCTAACATCCGGTTGCGGCTACAGTTTTCTGACCAGGCCAAACAACTTGCCGATCAGGCTATCTAGATATCCCAGCACGAGGCGGCCTCCCGACGACTAAAGAAAACCATGGAGGAGGCTAGCAAGGCTGAGTTGCGAAAGATGGAGGCCGCCTGCAAGGAGCGGATTGACATAGCTATTGCTACGGTGGATGAGGTTCGGAGGGCGGATCTCGAGCAGGTAAAGGAGCTATCTGGGAGGCTTGAGGCTGCAGAGCTTGCTCAGCCCAGGCTAAAGGAAGAGATGGAGGAAATGAGGAGGGCTCTCCAGGCTGACCGCTTGAGATATCGATCGGAGAGGGATGTTGCCGTTGCTAAGTTGCTGTCTTCCGAGGCCCGGGTGAGGGAGTTTGAGGAAAATGAGGGGATGATGGATGAGATGTTGCAGGATATGTACTTCCGTACCTGGAAGCAGGGTAATCTATCCTGGATGGATGATTATCCCCGGATCATGGCTAGGATCTATCTTCGAGCTTTGGAGGAGGCCAGAGCCGGTGCGGGTAAGGAAGGTGGAGCGACATTCAGGATGGACATGGTTACCGCCCAGTTCTCAAAGGAGGAGAAGGTAGCGGTGAAGGAGGGGATGCGGCTACTTGCTGCAGAGGAAGCCGGTGTGCAGTTGGGGGATGAGGACCAAGAAGCGGGTGTTGGTGAGTTTTCCCTTTTTATCTTTTCATAACTTGATCGTTCTCTGCTGGTTTAATGGACCCTTTTTTTTTTTTGAATTGGACAGGTGGGGCCTCTGGTCATCATGCTGGGAGCTCCGATCCTGCAGCTAAGTAGATTCGAAGAGCTGGTTCTCAGGTGTAGTGGTTAGTGCTAAGGCAGCTAGTTATTTTGTTTGGTCTGCTTGACATTCCTGTATGTGCTAGTTCAAAACATTAATGTACTTTGAGCTGTAATTATGTCATTGAACGACTTTATGCAAGTTTACAACACAAGCTGATTTTGTTATATTCTGAATGCTGTTATTATTTTGATGTGCTGCATAAGAAGTATAACTATGCATATGCCTGTGATTTAGTTGTGTTTGATGCTAAGTTTTTTGCTTAAAGCATAATTTTCTCATTTTGCAACGTAAATGTGATGTGTGAATATGAACTGCAGCCATGCATTAATGTATAAAAGTAGAAGGTACCGCCCTCCATGTTTCAGCTGTGGACGGCAACTTCGTGCGCCCTGTAAGACTAAGCACGGAATGCTATTGAGTGTCTCGTCATCCGATTGTAAGTTTATGTTCCCATTAGCGAGCGTTCCCTATTTCATGTCATGTACTTTCAAGTACCGTTATGTAGAATAGGAGAAAAGTTTTAAATGAAATGGAAATATAGAAAAAGTAAAACTTCCAGTCACGGAAGGCCGTCGATGTGCTTATGTTCGTGGCAAACGGGTTTTGTAGTCACTTTCCCTAGCTGTGGGTCTTGGAGACATTTGTCACCCATCTTACGCCTCTGCGGGGAGTTTTCTTTTTTACCACAGCCGCACTTAAGACACACCGGAGTCGATCGCGCACAGTAACTACCCGGGCCATTATGGCCCGTAATCGTGGGTATTATTCGATTTACTTTGGCCGGCTAGCGTGGGGGCCGATCGTCAACTGTGAACTGCCCGTGGCTGGCCACACCTTATGTTGGGGCTTATGATCGGTTCACAGTTGCCGGCGAGCCGAATCGCTGTAATGAGCTGCCATGGCATAATCGGCCTTCTCGGTGGCTTATACTCGGCTCATTACAGTCGGTTTTAAGGGCCGAGGCAAACAATAAGTTAACTCACGGTAAAGGGATACCGGAGCAAAGTGTCTCATTGGCGAGGGCATAGGATCGTAGCGTACCTGTTAGGTTCTGTCCAGGTGGAGTTGTGTTGTGAAGCTCTGAATTGAAATGTCATCTGCAAAGGATTTTGTTCAACAGCAAAGGATAAAGCTTAACAAGTAGCCAAGATATAAAGGAACAAGTTAACAAGAGCCAAGTTTTTTAAAGTGGTTCGGCATGAAAATGCCTACGTCCACTGATTCTCTTTGTTAATTCACTTCATATGGGCAGTACAAGCTAAGAAAAGTATCGACGGAGGTGTCGGATGTTCCATGCCCTCTGGAACACCTCTCCGTCCACTGTTGACAAAATACAAGCTTCGTTGTGGAGATCTTTATGAATTACATATGGTCCGTCCCAAATTGTATCCAACGCTCCTGGGCGCGGAAAGATTCGCTTGAGGACAAGATCTCCTTCTTGTAAGTTGCGATGTTTGACTTTGGAGTTGTATAGTGATGCCACTTTTTGTCTGTGAGCTGCTGCTTTGAGTGCTGCATCATTTCTTCTCTCCTCAATTAGATCCAAAGACATGTGGAGGAGTTCTTCGTTTTCTTCGGGGCTGTAGTGGATCCTACGATGGGAAGGTACAATAGTTTCAACTGGGAGCATGGCCTCTGACCCGTATGCCAAAGAGAACGGAGTATGCCCTGTTGATGTTCTGAAAGAAGTGCGGTAGGCCCATAGTGCTGTAGGAAGTTCGTCCACCCAAGCGCCTTTTGACTTTTCAAGCTTCTTCTTGATTAGAGTCTTGAGAATCTTGTTGACAGCTTCGACTGGTCCATTTGCCTGGGGATAAGCTACGGATGAGAAGCCCTTATGAATTCCGTGCTCCTGGCACCAGTCGGCAAATTCCTTGCTGTCAAATTGAAGCCCGTTGTCTGATATGATTCTGAGTGGAACCCCGTACCTGCACAGAACGTTTTTGATCAAGAAGTTGATGACTTTAGTTGAAGATATTTTATTCAGAGGCTCCGCTTCCACCCATTTGGTGAAATAGTCAACTGCCACTATAGCATGTCTGGCCCCGCCTCGGCCCATCGGCAGTTCACCAATTAAGTCAATTCCCCATATTGCGAAGGGCCAAGGGCTGGTCATTTGAGTAATTTCATTGGTTGGTAGTCGAGGAATCTTAGCAAATTTCTGACATATGTCGCATCTTATGATGAAGTCTAAGGCATCTTTGTTTAAAGTGGGCCAGAAATACCCATATCGGAGTATCTTTTTTTCTAGGGTCTGCCCTCCGATGTGGTCTCCACAACTTCCCTGATGGATATTGGATAGAATTTCCTTGGCTTCTCTTCCAGCAACGCACCTCAATAAGGGGTTAGAGAAGCCGCGCCGATAGAGGATGCCTTCTTGCATTGTGTAGCGGGAAGCTTTCCTTAGGATTTTCTTAATTTCATTTCGCCCGTCGGGTAGGGTGCCGTTTTGTAAGTATTCTCGGATAGGGGTCATCCATGTTTCTCCTTCGGTTGCAGCTATCAGATTTACTTGCTCGAAACTTGGTGCTAGCTGTTTTGAGATGGTTAATGCTCCGAGAATAGTGATGTTCTTCATGCTAGCTTGTTTTGCTAGTTCGTCGGCCTCTTGGTTCTCTTCTCGGGGAATGTGTTTGATTGAATAGGGATCTAATTGATTGAGCAGTAGCCTGGTCTTCTTTAGATACGCTGTGAGTCGTTCTCCTCGAGTCTGGAATTCTCCCAGTATTTGATTTACAATAAGTTGAGAATCACTATGGAGACACAAAGAACTGACTCCAATTTCCAGTGCAAGTTCTAATCCGGCTATCACTGCTTCGTATTCTGCGTCATTGTTGGTGGCAGTGAATTCCAATCTTAGGGCGTAGTGCAGCTTTTTTCCCCTGGGGGTGATTATCACAACACCTGCCCCCGAGCCTTGTTCGTTCGACGCTCCATCTACGAAGAGATTCCACTTGATATCTTCTGCTATTTTAGATTGGTCCTTACCTTCGCTAGTAGTGCATTCGGCAATGAAATCAGCTATGGCTTGCCCCTTGATAGCGGTGCGAGGATGGTAAGTGATATCATATTGACTTAGTTCGATGCACCACTTAAGTAATCGCCAAGAAGTGTCGGGGCGATGGAGCACTTGTCTTAGCGGTTGATCGGTTAAAACTCTGATGGAATAAGACTGGAAATAGTGTCGCAGTTTCCGCGACGTGATAAGCAAACAGTATGCTAGCTTTTCAAGTTTAGGGTATCTGACTTCTGCCCCCGTAAACCTCTTACTTACGAAGTATACGGGCTGTTGCGTGCGGTTGTCTTCTCTCACCAGCGCGACACTTAGGGCTGTGGTGACACAGCAAGGTATAGGTATAGTTCCTCGCCTTCATTTGGAGTTGAAAGTACCGGTGGTCTCTGGAGGTGTCCGATTAAGTTAAGGAAGGCTGTCGAGCATTCGTCAGTCCATTCGAACTTTCCCTTGTCTTTCTTTAGAGCTTCGAAGAAAGGGATGCATTTGTCGGTTGCTTTAGAGATGAACCTACTCAGGGCGGCCACTTTCCCGTTTAGGCTTTGCATCTCTCTTCGAGTAGATGGTGTCTTGATATCTTGTAAAGCTCGGACTTTTTTGGGGTTTGCTTCAATCCCCCTGGCATGAACGATGAATCCCAAAAACTTTTCCGATGATACTCCGAAGGAGCACTTTAGAGGGTTCAGCTTCATTCCATATTGGCGAAGTACTTGAAACATCTCATCCAGGTGGTTTATATGGTCGTTGGCTTTCCTCGATTTTACCAGCATGTCATCCACATAAACTTCCATAGTTCGCCCTATCAGTTCTGCAAACATCTTGTTGACGAGGGACTGATAAGTAGCTCCGGCGTTTTTAAGTCCAAATGGCATTACCTTGTAGCAGTATAATCCTCGGTCAGTGATGAAGCTAGTGTGGTCTTGGTCGGGGGCGTGCATAGGGATCTGGTTATATCCTGAATATGCGTCCATAAAGGATAGAAGTTCGTGCCCGGCAGTACTGTCCACGAGTTGGTCGATTCGGGGGAGCGGGAAGCAGTCTTTCGGGCAAGCGTCATTTAAGTTGGAGAAATCGATGCATGTTCGCCACTTTCCATTAGCTTTCTTTACCAGTACTGGGTTGGCGATCCATTCCGGGTAGATGGCTTCACGTATGAAGTCATCGGCAAGTAAGTTCTTTACTTCTTCCTCGAGGGCTGCTGATCATTCTGCCCCCATACTTCTCTTCTTTTGCTTTACCGGTACCTTGGTGGGATCGATGTTTAGTGCGTGGCATGCTATGTCCGGGGAGATTCCAGTCATATCAGCGTGCATCCATGCAAATACATCCATGTTGTGGCGAAGAAAGTCAATGAGTTGATTCTTTAATTCTCTTTTTAACTGAGATCCGACTCTCAGCAGTCTACTTGGATCGCGTTTGTCTACAGATACGAATTCCATAGCCTCTGCAGGCTCGGCGGTGGCCTCCTCCTCTTTGTCCCTGGGGTCTAATTCATTGAAAGGATCACTGGTATATCGAAGAGGAGGGGCTTTCTTTAGTTGCTATGCTTCCAAGCTTTTCATGCAGAGAATAGTCTCTGCATTTTTCCCTTTATCTCTCCTGCGATTATTGCGAAGTTTGGTTACATAGCAGTCCCGAGCGGCGTATTGATCCCCTTCTACTTCTCCCACTCCATTATCCGTTGGGAACTTCATCTTTAGGCACCATAGGGCGAGGACGATTTGGAAGTCGGATAAGGCTGGTCTTCCCAAAAAGGCATTATAGGCAGAGTGGTTGTCTATTAGCACGAATGTTTGTTTCCGAACGGCGGAGCGGGGATGACTTCCCAATTCAACAAAGAGATCCAATTGTCCAAGGGGCATCTTTGCTTCTCCAGTGAAACCATGTAGCGGTTTGTTGCAGGGAGACACGTCCTTCATTGACAGCTTCATTTTGTCGAAAGCATGCTTGAACAGAATATTCACTGAGCTTCCAGTGTCTACTAGGATTCGAAAAACTTTAGCTGGGCCGAACCAGGTAGAGATGACCATAGGATCCATATAAGGGTATTGCCTTCCTTCTAGGTCGCGCCCACTGAATGCGATGTCATTATTTTCCCTCCGCTTAGGGTGGCGTTCTTCCATAACAGATTGATGCAGTCTCCCTCGCTTCTGAGTGAGTTTCCATACCTTTCCATTTCTGCCCAGCTCTTGTCGGCGATGTGTGGCCCTCAAGATATTGTACGGACCACTATCTTCTCTTGGTTGGAACCGCTGGTGTTGCGATTTCCTCCGCCTGTCTCTGGGTGGAGCTGCCCTGGGTTTTCCTTGGCGGGAGCTGGAGTCCTATCCTGGCCCTTTACATAGCGTTCCAGCCTCCTTCTCCTGATATGTTCTTCAATTAGGTCTCGGAGATGGCGGCATTCATTGGTATCGTGCCCATGAGACTCGTGGAAACGGCAGAATTTTCTGGACTGGATTGCGCGATCTGACTCTTTCTTGTACGGGGGGCGCTTGTATGTAAGTTCGTCCTGGGTGGCCAGGAAGATGTTCTCGACTGTTTCATTCAAGGGAGTGTAAGCGTCAAATCTCGGTCCTGGTCGGTACAAGCGCTTTTCTCCCTTCTTTCCCCCGCATTGTCTCTGGAGTCGTTTCTCCGAATGTCCTTCGCTGCGGCGGGGGCGTTTCCATGAGCCGTCTTAGCCTGTGGTCTTGTCTACCTTTTAGTGGCAGCCTCTTCGAGTCTCATGTACTTCCCAGCTTCATGGAAGAAATCGGGCAAGGTAGCTACTTTTCCTTTAGTTAGTCTTCTAGCAAACTTGGTATCTGGGTGCACACCACTACAGAGGGCCATTAGGGTGAGTTTCTCATCAGCATCTTGGACTGCAGCCGCTGCGGCGTTGAACCGGGTTAGATATTGTTGCAGTGTCTCTCCGGATTTTTGTTTGACAGTAGATAGAGAATAAGCATCCTTGGGTTGTTCCACATGAATGCGGAACTGGCTAATGAACTTTTCTTTCAACATCTCCCATGAGCTGATAGATCCTTAAGGTAGATGGCAGAACCAGGAGGTAGCTAGGTCTGCTAGGAATAGCGGAAAGCATTTACACAACACTCCTTCCGTTGCTCCGCTCATGAGCATATGCTGTGTGTATCTCTGCAAGAGTACAACGGGGTCAGAAGTTCCCTTGTATGGTTCCATCGTCCGCATTTTCCATTCTCGAGGGGTGATGGTGGTTTCGATGTCGCGGGTGAAAGGGCTGGTTACCCTAGCGCCTATCCCTCGATCCCTTTGCTCCCGTCGGACGCATTCCCTGAATAATCGCGCCATTCTTTTATCAGAATTTGGAGCGGACAAAAATGAGCTTGGTTCTTCCCTGCGGGATCGATCTCGTCCAGATGACCTGTAGGGATGCTATAGTCTATCGCTTTTGACGTTATCCAGTGGCTGTCTTTGGCTGCTCGGATGCATGCTAGGACTAGCTACAGTTGGCCCCTGCCTTGATCTTCCCCTGGGGGGTTCTGTTTCGAGCATTTCCATGGGGTCAACTTCGGGTTGGGTTCTAGCTCGGCTCCGTTCAGCAGGGTTTCTATGACTAGGCGGCATGACTGGCTCAGCTACATCCGACCCTCGCCTGGTGCCTCCTCCATTGGGTTCGGTTCCAAGCGCTTCCTCGAGTCGGAGTTCGGGCTGAGTCCGGGCGCGGCCCCTATCATTGCTGTTCCTGTTGATAGCTTCCTCGAAGAGGGAAGACTTGTGTTGTCTCCGAGATCCTCCAGATTGAGACTCACCCCATGATTCAGTGTTGCGGTTGGATTCTTCGGCATCCCTTAAGCGTGACATGAGTTGGTCCACCAAAGCTTCTTGTTGGGAGATGAAGCGGTTAGTTACTTCAGCCACGACTCTGTCTAGATCTGCCCTAGTAATTGATGTCGGTTGTTCTGTGGTAGGGGCTGTCGGGTTTGTCTGATCCTCGTTCGGTACTGCTGTTCGAATGGGATGATTCTCTTGATCTGTGATTACTGGATCCGAAATGCTGCTAGTTGCGACGTTCTTTCCCTTGTTGGCGTCTTTTCTCGGCTTGGAAGTCATGTTTCCTAGGCAATGAAGGGTGCTATTTGGGAAAGAAGGTTGAATGAGGGAAGCTGAAGCTTTGAGTTCCAAGCTTCTCAGTGAAAGCACCAAAAATGTTTGCACAAAAAATGGACAAACACCTCAAAGTCGTATGATTTAGTTGATTTTACGTTGTTCTTAGCGGTTTGGGTGATTTATGCAAGTATATAAAAAACAGGAGCTAAACTGAAAAAAGACACGCAGATTTATAGTGGTTCGGCCAGAACGTGCCTACGTCCACTTTATATGTTATTCTCTCTTTTCTTTCAGATTACAAGTACAAAGCTTTGTATACAAGTATATGAAAGTTGTTTTAAAGTTCCTTCCATGCTTGAGCTCTCAAACTTGTCTGCCATTGTTGTACCCCTGCCCCTCTATTTATAGAGTGAGGCTGGGGGCAGGGGTCTTGGATGTATATAGCTGCTGGTGGTCCTGGGCTGAAGCAATCTGGTCTGGCATATCTGGTTCGGCGAAGCTTGGTTCGGTGGTTGGAGATGGTTGGACCGGTGGAGCTTTGGTCCGGTGGTTGGAGATGGTTGGACCGGTAGGGCTTTGGTCCGGTGGTTGTTGGTGGGAGATGAGACCTTGGTCCGGTATGGTTGGTTCGGCTATGACATGGAGATGCGGTGGTTCGGTGGAGGGTGAGGTTTGGCTCGGCATATAGGTGGTTCGGCAGTGGTTGGTCCGGCTTGGAGTTGAGGTGGTTGGGCCGGTAGTGAGACCAGATCGGTGTTTGGATGGAGGGGCTTTTGGACCGGTGGCGCCTTGGTGTTGAGTTGGTTCGGCAGGGGTTTTGGGTAGGTTGTTTGGTTCAGTGGTGCCTAGTTGAGATTGGTTCGGTGATGGTGGGTTTTGGACCGGTGGTAGGTTGGACCGGTGATGGTGGATGGAGCACGGATACTGGATGGAAATGGAGAAGCTGATGCCTCTTGGTCTTGTGGTTCCATGGGTGAGAATTCGCCCAACAGATTTCTTCATTAAACATTAATTAATTTCAAATCAATTAATCAATCATCCCTTCATTTTTATCTTAATTAATCACCCTGGATTAATTATCTTTCAATTACATTCAAGTAATTCACTTAGACTAACTTCACAATATTAATTAGTCTCAACCAAGATCATTAAGTAATCTTTATTACTTCATGAATTAATTAATTATGTAATTACATTAATTCTTAATTACTTATACTAATTTACTTCCCATAAGTCACTTATTACTGATTAATTCATCTTAATTAATCAATCTTCAATTACATCGTTAATTATATTTATTAATTATTTTAATTATATTTTAATTTGTTCCAATCTAAATTAATTACTTTAATTCAACCACAATATTAATCACCTTCGATTAATCTCAACCTGTAATTAACTATCCATTTATTTACTTTATTAAATAATCAAATTTCTCCTCAATTAATAATCTTAACTAACCACTTGATTTATTACCCAAAATAATTATATTTTATTAATTTCATTAAGTAATTATTTACCAAACCATCCAATGATTATTCTGAACTACTTACACTTAATTAATTAACTTAACTTAATTAACTAATGCAAACCCTTCACCACTAAATCAATTAAGTCCGATCATTAATTAATTGAATTAATCAATTATTCATTTCAATTACCCCACTAATTTAATGAATCACAAAACATCAAGCCCTTATTAAATTTAAAATGAAAACATTTTCTTATTTATGATTTAAGTTTAAAACAATTTAAAACCCAATATACTTCGAGTCAATTCACAATTAACTCGAGAATCAATCGAAACCAAGGTCACATCATCATTAGTATACATCCAATCAACTTAAACATTCAACCAATTATTTAAATTTAACCATATAAATTTAAATATAAATCCAACAGAGTGGGATTTACTCACATTTGATTTTTCTTTTTCTTTTTGCAACCCATTCTAACCAGCTTGTTTTCTTTTCAGATTTCAAACCTTGAATTAAACATTCACAATTTATTAACATTTAATTCATTATCTCAAATTACTCGATTAACTAATTTATAATCATCGATTATCAATCCAAACTTATTTAATTTAACTCATTATTTGATTTAAATTTTTTGAACTAATAGTTTCTTTTAGCAACCTATTTTTGACAACCAAAAATTAAACAGGTTAATTACAACGGCCTAATTACCATTTATTATTTAACTGATGTTTTAGTTCCAAACTAATAAATTTCCTCTATTATGTTATATGTATAGTCTAATAAAACCAACAGAAAATACCTTCACAGAAAAGATGAACCCAGATTCTAGCGAATCTCGTCACCATCGTTGACCTTTAGGATTTCCAATTGATGCCGACCAACTTCACTCTCGAAGACGCCACTGCGACTTCGCCTCAAGCCTCCTCGCAACCTCCACAGTCCAGCTTGCGCTGCGCTCGACGTCAACGCCCAGTACCCGCCCCAAATATCGAACCCACATCGCTTCGTCCCATGAACGAAACCCAAGCTCGCGCGCGACCCGAAGTTGCAATGCTCAAATCTTAGGATTTTGCTCGCCCCCTCTGGCTCTCGCCTCCCACGAGTTGCGCGACTACGGATTCGATTCTCTAAACGACGCCGCGGCCCCCTCCCCACCATCATCGCGACCCACAAAGTCATCACTGAGCTTGAGTTTAAGTCCGCTTCGAATTCGAGCGCATGCTCTTTTTTTTTTAACAGGTCGCGATTTTGGATTCGGAGGAGAGAACAAGGCTTTGGGGAAAAGAAAAAGAGAAATGAATGGCTCTATTGAACTGAAGGGCTTTTAAGAGGGGAAAAGTGAGAACGATATTGTTTTCTTTCATTCAGTCGCCATTTTTCTTCTTATTTGAGTTCGAGTTTCTGTTTGAAGATTAAAGAGGAGAAACGAAGATAAATATGGATTTAGGGTAGTTTCCGGCGTACGAGTGGTGATAAAAGATCTCAGACTAAATGTACTACAAAATTTATTATATAATTAAATATTGAAAATATCTCGCGTTGTATAACGCGAAATATCGAACTCTAAATCAGACGTGCCGACAGACGTTTATAAGGTTTACCCGCATTCCGAACACAATGGAACGTGTTTCGGAGGCTAATTTGAAATTATGCACGAGTTACAGAAGAAAACGATCGATTTTAAATTAAATCGATTAAAATAGTTCGAAGGGTTTCTAGCTGCTAAGGTCAAACGACAACTCCGATTACTACGAAAATTGAAATCCGATAATAACTAACTATTACAGATCCAATGAACTGGCTTCGTCGAATTCCGAGACTGTGCCTCGGAAGGCTATTTTCAAATTCCAATTTAAACGATATATTATCAAAATTGAACAAATCATCTTTAAATTAAATCATAATCATTCTATTATCTTCAGTATTATCATTAAAAAAATTATAAGCCATCAAAATATTTTAAACAGGCTTACAATTCCATATTCAATATTTTACCCGATTTCAAATATTAAATTCAATATTTGAACTATACAATTCAATGATTTAATTATCAAGTAGATATTGATATCTTGAATTCAAGTTAAAATTAACTTTTAAATATTTTAAAATCAATTTAATTATTCTATTTTAAATTGTTAGAAATTCCGGGTCGTCACATTCCTCCCCCCTTAAAAGAATTTCGTCCCCGAAATTACTAGTTAGGAAGAATGGTACTATACCCGTTTACTTTTTCCCAAAACTCACAATTCAACATCCTACCAACTATCTTTCATAAAAGGCCCCTTATCATTCTTACCAACTTCCCAAACTCTCCCAGTTTCGAACAGTACCTTTTTTTTTCAATCATTCAGATTTCAATTTAAAACCAAATTTTGAATTATCAAAATTTTCCAAAATTTTTCTAACTCTCTAAATTTTCGAAATTTTTTACCAGCCTCTCCTTTGCGCGGCTAGCTCGGTACTACTACAAAAGGCCTCTACGGGCTCCTAAATTCCAAAAGAAAACAATAGCCAAGTGGCTACATCAAAAACCCAATCCAATTTCATCTAGAAATTTAAATACGTACCTTTTTGTCGGGCAATCCAAATTTATCCTTTGGAATCAAATCCAATTCCTTTTCCCTTAATACCTGCATATCTTGTTTAGCAACAATATTCAATCGAAATTTTACAAATCATTTTATACATTCTCTTATATAGATTTTCATATTTACTTCTATTTAAATTCGTTTTTTCCCGTTTTGATATGAATTCAACTTATTTCAATCTTGAACATTAAATTTTATCTTTTAAGTATAACTAATTCATATTAGTCCATCGACTAATTTACTTTAAATTTTGTAATCGTTTTGCCGCTAACGAAAATTTTCTGAAAAAATTTCAAAAATTTTCTATCTCTCAAAATTTTAAGAAAATTTTGGCAGAGTCTCCTCTGAACGGAGGAGATTTTGCAATTTGACAAGAGATATAAATATGTATACATCAACCCACATGGTCGGAAAAAGCAAAAACAGTTCATATTTCTTATTTTTATTGCATAGGCGTAACTTTATTTAGCATTTTAAGCAAGCAGCTTATTAATTTAAGCAATTAGCGCAACCCAAATCAACCAAATGGCTCCCCGGTACCTGTACTTACTCAATTTAAACATATAAGTACCATACATAGAAAATCTATTAGCATTTCACTTACTTTTAATGGCTAAACATAAGCATTTCAAAAGCAACAAACACCAAAAGCTTCCCATAAGCGATTTATATAACTTTAAAGCTAATTCAATTGCTTTCTATCAATTCATAAGCCATTTCATTCAGTTTCAATGGTTTGCACTCAATTTCTTACATGCAATTGATTTTTAATCCAAACAAGCTCATATTCACTTCAATTAATTCTAAAACCAGTTTATTTTAAACTCTTTCAACTCACAAAAATTTAATTACTTTGTTTACGCCAAATGACAATTTATTTTATGCAATTTCGACGATATTCGTTTAATAGAGTATCTATTTCAGTTTATAACTACTTTAAATTAATTTCAACCCATTCTACGTTTAGTTCCATTTCCAACTTAATTTAATCCAAGTTTTTATTGACTTAAGAAATTTTACTTCATGCTTATTCGTCTCATAACTTAAGTCCATTCTGACAACCCAATTCCAACTAAACCTTTATTTAATTTCATTCAATCAAACTTCATCATTTATTATTTAACTCAATTAACCAATTTATCCACCCCATTTTAAATTTTAAATTCACCTGCTTAACTCATTTCGAATTTATTTTATTAATACAAAGTCATTCTCAATTTATTTCTATTCACTTGGGTTTTATTTGCAACGCAAACCATTTTTATTGTAATTCAGTTTCATCTCATTTGACAATACTTCCATTATATCTAATTTACTCGCAATTTACGTTTAATATTATTTATAACATACTAGAATTTTAATTGTAATTCAACCCATCACTATTTCGATCAAACTCTATTTATTTTTATTTTATAACATCTCTTATTATCTAATTCATTATCAAATCTAAGTCGAATTCTATTTAAAATTCGAATTCAATTCTAAACTCCATTATTAATTCACAATCCATTTTATTTACCCAAGTTCAATTTTATTAACATACACTATTATATAATTATTTACCTAGTAAGTTTACTTCCAACTTGTATATCCATATTCGATTTTATTACAAACATCACTTCATTAAATTTTCCTGAGTTCAATTTTATTTTATAATTCCAGTATGGATTTTCCCTTTTATTTTCCCAAAATTCCAACACTTCTATTTTTTAAAATTTAGAAATGCTTTTAAATCCACCTCATACTACTAAAATAGCTTTTATAAAAAATATTTCTTATAACTCGATGTCTCAACCAGTCCATCCTTGTTCTCACAGAAATTCGGTTATACGTTGATCAGGCGTAGGACTGAAAATCTATATGTACTTGGTAAACCCGTTTTCAACACCCAGTGAAAATACTTGGAAAATAATTTTATTGAAAATATCGGAAGCAGTTTTTTTTTGAAAATAGAGGAAATATCTTTAGTGAGAATGCTCTGGAAATCATCAACCCCATCCCTGGTCGTAGTTAAACCGATGGTTACGTTGCCATCCCGACAAAATCCATAGATAACTGTAGGCCTCCGCGCCCCTCGATTACACCATGGAACTCACGACAGATCGCAACTACAACCGGGGTTACGTAGCTATCACAGCAAAAACCCATATAACTCTAGGCATCAGCGCCATCGAATTTCGCTGCCAAAAATGAAACTTCTCCACTCCACTTGACCATAGATCGCAGTCTACCGATGTTGCGTTGCCTTCCCGGCAAAATCAAGTGTAGACTATTGGCACTCATCCTCCACACGATTTCGCTATGGTCCCCACAGTAGATCGCAGCGACATCGAGTTACACTGTCGTCACAGCATAACCCAAATGCCTCTGTAGGCATCAGCGCCCTCGACTTTCGCTACCCAATAATCCTCAGGAACTAGTTTTGTCCGGGCTCCTCACAGGATCAATTTTAGAACCCCCCCCCCTTGGGCTCAAGGCAGCACCACCCAGTGGCACTCCTGAGAAGTTCATTTCAAGGGAGCGCCTTTTTCCCCAGAGCCATCATCAAAACATTTTATACTATACACATATAGTATCTTCAAATCATACACCTAGTATGATATCATACAAAGCTCCTTTACACAAAATTGATTATCCCACAATCGATAATTCTCAAACTAGGCTTCCAAATTCCAATATTGATTTTACTCAAAAATCAAAAGCCTTTCCAAATCCAAAGGTTCTCAAAACCTTTTCCAAAATCCTCATAAGATCCTTTATATATATATATACAGATATATATAATTTTAAAATCTTTGGATCTTTTCAATCTTGTATAAAACTCTTTTTATACTTCAAACACCTTCAAAGATACTTTCTTCCGGCAATAGATTTAACAAGGGGAGTTTCATCTTACACATAACAAAGATGTATAACTTTGTTTATTCAAAATCAAACATTCCATTTTGATTACTCTTTTCAATATCAATTTCTTTCCATTCACTTATCCACCTTTACATTAATCCTCATTTGGATTATCACTTCATTTCCTATCTCAGTTGGGTATTAAATCCATAACAGTTTGAACTCCGACCAATTTATATTTAGAAAATAGTTTGAATTTTTTTTTAAAAATATATATATAAGTAGTTGAAAAACAATTATTTGTTTATAAAGTAGCTATAAAATAGTTAACTAATTGTAAAATAGTCGGAAAATAGTTGAATAGTTTCAGAAATTTCAAATAATTACAAAATAGTTGTAAAATAGAAATTAGTTTGTGAAATAGTTGAAAAATAGTGATTAGTTTAGAAACAGTTGAAAAATGGTTAAATAGCTCCAAAAATAATTGTAAAACAAATATAAAATAAGTTATCTTTAAAAAGAAGGGTTGTATATATTTAATAGCTTAGAAGAATAAGTTTATATTAAAACAATTTATATTAAAAATAGTCAAGAGTCACCTGTTCACTTCCCCAACAATCCAATGTAAATTTACACTTTCATTTAAATTGATCTAATTCCAATTTGAATAACTCCAATTTCTATTGAAATTTATTTACCCAATTCAAGTTGAATCAACCTTGATTCCCTTTCCAATTTAAATCAAATTCCATATGATTTTTGTAACAGCCCGCAAATCTGTACCCTTTGAGTCAACATTATTCTACCTAAATCAACTCAAGTTGTACAGAAATACGAACCAATTGGGTTAAAGAAGAAGAGGTAGAAGAACAAAATGGAAAACAACAACAAAATCTACCATCGCAGCGAATAAAATATAATAGATAATATATGATCTTTATTCAAAAATCAAATATATATGTTTATATATATTACATCATCAGAGTACATCAATCACAGCTCACATCAATAACATACAAATGGATACATAACAACTCAACACAGCGGAATATGTCTATATATACAAGTACAGGAGTACGTATCGCCATCCTGCTCGTCTCCTGAACTCCACAGCATCATATCATGTATCCTATAATACTCGGTCTGACCCGAGCATTATAGTTAAATAATACCCGCGTCAGTCTGGAATACCAGCGTGAGAAAATCACACCCAATTGATTATTAAAGTTTCAAAAATACTTGAAAACAAAAGCATCTCGTAAGACCACGCCACAAATAAACATGTCGGGTTTTTACCTTACGATAGCTAAAACAATTTTTATAGAAATCCTCTGATATTATAATAGGGTCTATATACAAATACTTATAAAATAGCTGAGATTGTTACATCTATTAAATTCTAGCTACTAGCCACAAAAGTGGGTAATACAACCAAAACTCATACAAGGCTCGTAGGGAGAATGGATTTCCAACTAATGACTAGGCACTGGGGTACCACCTGTCACAGTACGGGGCCTAGATCGCCGTACCGAGGAGTATGCCCGCTCCCCTGCAACACAAGGCCGGGACTATCCCTTACTGGATAATCCCAAGTAAGATCACCCCGCGGTTGGGATCAGCAACCGCCCACTAAGCCAAAATAAAAAGGGACATCTTGACTGGAATGACCTCACCCTGCTTGGGTGCTACCCACCTAGCCTTGCTGCATAACCCCTGATTTTCAGTCATTCCCATTTGATGAGGCTTGAGGCTAAGCGTTACCTTTTTAGAATATATCCCTTAGAATGACCATCGTCCACCTGACGATGTTTCGCAAGCATTCATCCATACAAGTCCGTCCCGGGTTTGAACGGAACCGAAGGCACTATTCCTACTACACCCATTTTGGAAATATCCTCAGGATTAGTAGCGACTAGCCCTTGCACTCCATTGCTCCATCTTCGAATCCAAATCGTTTACACGAAACGTACAAACCGGATCGAAGTGGTTTTCGAGAAATAAATCTCGATCCCGGTCTCTTCGAAAAGATCAACGCATTTGTCCCATATTGATAGTCGGTTATTTAACTATCAATTATATTGACAAAACAACCATCAACCAATAAATAATTTTCCAAATTATTATTAATGTCCAAAAATATCTTCACAAGATATATTTATATTTTCAATCCTTTTAAAACAGTTTCAAAACCATCTTTCTTTTCAGAATCAACTTTCCCAAATATTTTCTATCTCCTCTGAAATCACCAAGCCCAAAAATGGATTTTAAAATAATTTAAAACACTTTACTTTGAAATATATATTTTAAAACATTTAGGATAAAACTACTTAAATAATTTGTTAAAAATACATACTATATGAATTTGAGAAAATAAGGTTACTTTATAAAATATAAAACCAGGTTTTCACTTTTAAAACAAATACTAAGTCACTTTTAAATAATCAATGCTATAATATATTAAAAGGAAATACTTGCATTAGAAATTAAATATTTGAAATAATAATTTTACAAAACTTGTTTTCTTTTAAAAAAACGACTTTAAAACATTTAATTTACATTAAAATTTACTTTTAAAAACATGTACTTGGTCACCCAGAGAAAATTCCAACTTCAAACACTTAAATCAATTTTCCCTAAATTGATTTCCAATTTGTTTCATTTGAAATAAATTTCTTTACTTATCAGTTCATTTTGAAATTCATTGATTATGGACTTTATCATTATTTCAGTTTGATTTTTAAATCCTTTAGCTGAAATAAACAAATTTCAGGTTATTCCCAATTTCTTCTTTATTCTTCTTAAATAATATAAATCCTCAATTTAAAATAAATGTTTGGTTCTTTAAAACAATAACATTGAAATTTAAGTTTCCATCAACTCTCTGTTTATTTAAATTTTCCTCCCCATACTCAAGATTTATTTATTAAAATTTTAAAGTCACTTTATTTCCTTTCCAGTCCATTCATAAATTTATTCAACTTTTCTATAATTATTTTACTTACAATTTCACTTCTTTTATTTCATTCCCAAACTCAAATTATGTATTTGGTAATTCATCATTGCCTGATTACAATAATCAAGCCATAACATCAATATTTCCACATAATTCCTTACAGGATATCAAATATTCAAAACAGAGAATATTAAATAATTAAATAAAGTTGAGGGGTCCAGTTGGATCCCTCCAACCTGTTCTCCCTGCATCCACAGACGTTAGCACAATATAAAATGCCAATTTCAAATATATACCACACTACAACACATAAATCAATTCAACCATTTCAAACAATTACTCAAATTTAATCATTTAAATTTAAATTTAACTGAGTGAGATTAACTCACCTTTCCCTTTAAACTTGCAATCCACTTCATTCTCGATTTGATTTCACGATTTCAGACCTTACTAAGACGAGACCCGAGTACTTGCTGCTGTCGAACGAACCCAAAATCATGACTGCAAGTACTCGTATCCACACTGTCGCGGCACCATCGCGCCTCACCAGTGCATCCACTCCCCTCGCATCGACGTCGCTCTCAAACATGATGGCCTCTCCTTCAAATCAAAGTCACGCTGTCCCTTTCCCCATCATCACGACCCACAAAATCGCCCCAAGCTTGAGTTGGAGCTCGGCTTCAAATCTCGAACGAGATTGCATCAGAATCGCGAAAGCTAGTCGCGGTTAATCCTTGAATCGAACAAAAGAGGACGTTGCTTCCCTCTTTTTTTTATATATATTGTTTTCGAGGAATGAAATCATCTTCGTTGGGATTTAAAAGAAATGGAAGGCCGGCTATTAATTTGTTTTTTTTCAAGAAGAAGATTCGCGGATGGGTTTTTTTTTTTTAGAGGAAAGATTTTAGGGTGAAGTGAAATAGGAGCAACGGCTTTGAATAGAAGAATCTGAAATTAGTTCGGCCATTTTTTGTTTCTTATAATAGTTTTGAATCAATGGAAAGAAGAAAGGTGTGAGATATTTTTAGAAGGATCAGCTTGTAAATAAAAGAGAAAGGAGGCGTATCCAAGAAGCTTAACCAATTAAATTAAATTTTATTAGGTTATTATTAATTAAATCCCTAGCACGTTTATATTTCGTACATTCACAAACTAATTCCGATCAAAACGAAATTTGAAATCCGATAATAATACAATATTACGGATCCAATGGAACTGGTTTCATCGAATTCCGAGACTGTGCCTCGGAAGGCTATTTTTGAATTCAATTTAAACTATAAAGTTTTAAAACTGAACAAATCACTGTTAATTTCAATTTTACAACTTCTATTATCCTCAGGGCTATCAATATAAATTTTACAAGCCTTCAAATTATATTCAACAGGTTTAAAATTCGAGATTCAACAATTTACTCAACTTCTAATAATTAAATTCTATTATTTAATTATCAAACAAATAACGGTATTTGTAATTCCAGTTAAAATTATTATATTGAATATTTAAAATCAATTAAATATTCCGATTTTAAATGCTTGAAAATTCCGGGTCGTCACATTCCTCCCCCCTTAAAAGAATTTCGTCCCCGAAATTACTAGCTAGGAAGAATGGTCCAAAACCCATTTACCTTTCCCAAAACCAAACAGTTTCTACCAATACAATATCTTACCAACTACCTATTTATAATAGACTCATTATCATTCTTATTAACTTTCCAAACCTTTCCCTAGTTTGCATACAATCCTATTTGTTCAACTATTCAAATTATAATTCAAAACCAAATTTTGAATTATCAAAATTTTCTCAAAATTTTTCTAACTCCCTAAATTTCCAAAAAATTTCTCCAACGTCTCCTTTGCCCAGCTAGCTCGGTACAACTACAAAAGCCCTCTATGGGCTCCCAAATCCAAAAAGAAAACAAACAGCCAAGTGGCTCGATCAAAAACCCAATCAAATTTCATACCAAATTCAAATACATACCTTTTTGTCGAGCATTTCAAATTTATCTTCTGAAATCAAAACCAATTTTTTTCTTTTCTCTTTTTCATACCTGCATATCCTTTATAACAATAATATCCAATCACAATATTCCAAAACATCTTATCGACTTTCTTAAAAATGTCAATATTTATTCATTCAAATATCAACTTAGAATATATTTGCAATATTCAATTTCCAATTAAGAATTTTATCATTCCCTTCTTAACTTAGTATAAGCATTTTATATGTTTCTTTATTCATTTTCACTTTACCACTTTAGTTTATATCCATTCCTATTCAAATTGACTTACCCATTTCCATGTGAATTCAATTTATCTTTAACTCTGAATATATAAATTTTATTTGTCATTTATTACTAATTCATATCATTATTTTAATTTGTTTCATTTACTAACTTATTTCAATTTCCAATTTGAAATCGTTTTGTCGTTAACAAAATTTTCAAATTTTCAAAAAAAAAAATTCTAACTCCCAAAATTTTGAACTTTTTTGGCAGAGTCTCCTTTGTACGGAGGAGCTTTTGCAATTTGACAAAAGAGATAAATATATATACATCGACCCACACGGTCGGAAAAACCAAAAACAGTTCATATTTCCTATTTTTATTGCGTAGGCATACCTTATTTAGCATTTTAAGCAAGCGACCTATTATTTTTAGCAAATAGCACAACAAAATCCAGCCACACGGCTTCCAGGTACCTATACTCACTCAAATTAAACATGTATGTGCCAAATATATGCAGTTTAACTATATTTCACTTAGTTGCAATAGTTAAAACATATGAATTCTAAAAGAAATTCACACCAAACATTTTTCCGTAAGCAATTTATATAGTTTCCATGCTAATTCAACCGTTTTAATTTATTTATAACCATTTTCATTCAATTCGAATGGTTTTCAATCCATTCGTATACAATCTTCATTAATTTGAATGGTTTAAAACTCAATTACTTACATTTAATTAATTTTTAAGCGAACTGAACTCATTTTTAATTCAATTGCCCTCAAAATCAATTTATTTTTACCCCTACCAATTCATAGAATTTTAATTACTTCCATTTACATCAAATGACAATTTATTCTATGCAATTTGACGAGATCTATGTTTTATAACCATTTTAAATGGATTTCAACTCAATTTATACTTAATTCTATTCCATTTTTAAATTTATTCACGACCCATATATTCTCATTTTTATTGCATTTCAGATTTGAATCCATTCATTTGCATTTCATTTTATTAACCAAACCAGTTTATTCAAAACCATTAACAATTTAGGTACATCTTCATTACCAATTAAATTTCCTTTTTATTTTAATTCATTCACAATTATTTATTTAGCTTGACACAATCCATTTATTTACGCTTTATTCCATATTTGTTTATTCCAAACTATTTTATTTAGCACAAAACAAACCAAGCTATATCATTCAATAACCACTTCTCAACTTATTTAAACCATAATTCATTTGGTTCTTATTTATCCCATCTATTCATTTATTCAATAAAATTAGTTTATCCACTCAATCCATTTTGAATTTCATTTTCTTAAATTTTGTTTACAACCCACCAAATTTTATTCCGATCCAAATTTATTTTTACTTGATTCAAATCCAACCCAATATCATTACACTTAGTTTTAAGTTGAATTTAATTCAACTCTTCCATTTGTTCAGCTTAAATCAATTTTCTTCAATTTATTCAAATTTTAAACTTAAGTTCATTCTCATCTTGCAAACAAAGTTCTCTTTTTCAATTTAACTTGATTCTATTTTAATCCAATCTCATTTGATCGGTTATTATAAAATTGAACTTTACAGAGTCACTCATTCAATTTATTACAAGGACGTTTCCAATTTATTTCCACTTATTTGGATTTTATTTGCAATTCTAACCATTTCTATTTTAATCCCTTTACATTTTTATTCCATATATTTTAATTATATTTAATTTGTTAACACTTCACATTAAATTTTAATTAATAACTTGAGTTTATTTCCAAACTTCATCATAAACTCACAATTCAGTTTCTATTAAACTATATTACGTTCCTATTTACACATTTTATTAACTAATTTGTTATCAATTAGTTCTTCCCTTATTTATAATCTAAAACTTGATTTTAATCTCAAAATCCATTCATAAAATTTTCTTAAGTTCATCTTATTTAATAATTCAAATTTTGATTTTCATTTTACTTTCCAATTCATCGAACAATATTTATTTTGGACTTGTATTCCATTTTCAATTTTTATAAATCACAACTTATTATTCACACAATCCCATTCATCATAAGCTTGAATGTATCCTTCTTTTATTTTAACTCAAGCCTTACGCTTCTTTATAACCCAAGCATATTTTATTCATGCATTTTAATTCTTTAATAAGTTATTCTGGTTTATTTATTTCAATCTAATTCTTATCCAATTTATTTCTTATCCAACTTATTTTCTAGTTATCCAGGTAAGAATCAATTCCAATTCAATTTATCAATTTAATTTTTATTCCATTTTGTCTAAATTCGATTTCAACTTGATTTGAATACAACTAATATTATTTTCATCCTATTCGATTTATTTCCAATCCAGTTAAATTTTTATTTCCCATTCAAGTTAATTCCATTTATCTTTTCACTTTAGATTTACATTCCATTATCCAAAGCTTAAATTTCTTCCTGATTTAAAAATCATTTCCATTTATAAGCTTACAACTTATCTTATCAGGATTTTTTTAAACACCCGGCTTTGGTTTCAAATTGTTTTGAAATCTCCAACATTTCAAATCATATTTCTCAAAAATTAAACTGATCTTGGTTTTATTCCCAACAATTTCCTTTGAAATTTTCAAAAACAACTAGCTCTTCTGAGCAAATAAATTTTTGGCAGCAATCCGTCACTTAGAAATTCGAAAATGAATACTGATGATGCTGCCGTCATCATCAGAATTATTTTCCAATAATCCAAGTGATTTCAATGCTATTTCACCTTAAAAATTCATTTAAACAATTTCCTTTCAGAAATACCTCCAAAACAATAATACTATTATTTATCTTCAAAATACTTCAACAAACACTTCCAAAATCTTCGGAATTTTAAATTTCCAAATCCTGCTTAAATCAAATTTAACTATAATTCATTTGCATAGTTTCCTATTTGATTATAATTCAATTCATAAATTACATTTATAATTCATATTTATAAATTTCATTTCGTAATTGGGTTTATCTTCTCAATCTTTGATTATATTTATAATTCCTAGTTAAATTTTTCACTTAACAATGATAATACTTTAATGTTATCATTTCTACCATCCAAGCAACCATATATTAGCTAAATAGTTTTCAAAAGCTATTCTTTATATCAAAATATGTTTTTGGGTAAAATTATTTCATTTACCCATATTTAAAACAATACTGTGTCGATTGTTCTATTCAAGTGTTGGAAACCCCTTCAATACAGTTGCGCAGACTGTGTCGACGAAGGTTCATATGCCACTCAATAAACTAACCAACACAATATTAAAACAATTTATATTCACTAAGAAATACGCACTCATATTTATTAATACGCTCAAACTCATTATAGAGTACTACAGACTCTATTTTATGAGTAATTCCGACCAGAGCCAAGGTTATCACCAACCTAAGCTCTGATACCAACTGTAACAGCCTTGCAAATCCGTACCCCTTGAGTCAACACTATTCTACCTAAATCAACTCAAGTTGTACAGAAATACGAACCAATTGGGTTAAAGAAGAAGAGGTAGAAGAAGAAAATGGAAAACAACAACAGAATCTAACCATCGCAGCGAATAAAATATAATAGATAATATATGATCTTTATTCAAAAATCAAATATATATGTTTATATATATTACATCATCAAAGTACATCAATCACAGCTCACGTCAATAACATACAAATGGATACATAACAACTCAACACAGCGGAATATGTCTATATATATAAGTACGGGAGTACGTATCTCCATCCTGCTCGTCTCCTGAACTCCACAGCATCATATCCTGTATCCTATAATACTCTGTATGACCCAAGCATTACAGTTAAATAATACCCGAGTCAGTCTGGAATACCAGCGTGAGAAAATCACACCCAATTGATTATTAAAGTTTCAAAAATACTTTGAAAACAAAATCATCTCGTAAGACCACGCCACAAATAAACATGTCGGGTTTTTACCTTACGATAGCTAAAACAATTTTTACAGAAATCCTCTGATATTATAATAGGGTCTATATACAAATACTTATAAAATAGCTGAAATTGTTGCATCTATTAAATTCCAGCTACTAGCCACAAAAGTGGGTAATACAAACAAAACTCGTACAAGGCTCGTAGGGAGAATGGATTTCCAACTAATGACTAGGCACTGGGGTACCACCTGTCACAGTACGGGGCCTAGATCACCGTATCGAGGAGTACGCCCGCTCCGTTGTACCACAAGGCCGGGACTACCCCTTACTGGATAATCCCGAGTGAGATCACCCCGCGGTTGGGATCAGCAACTGCTCACTAAGCCGAAATAAAAAGGGACATCTAGACTGGAATGACCTCACCCTGCTTGGGTGCTACCCACCTAGCCTTGCTGCATAACCCCTGGTTTTCAGTCATTCCCATTTGATGAGGCTTGAGGCTAAGAGTTACCTTTTTAGAATATATCCCTTAGAATGCCCATCATCCACCTGACGATGTTTCGCAAGCATTCATCCATACAAGTCCGTCCCGGGTTTGAACGGAACCGAAGGCACTATTCCTACTGCATCCATTTTGGAAATATCCTCAGGATTAGTAGCGACTAGCCCTTGCACTCCAATGCTCCATCTTCGAATCCAAATCGTTTACATGAAACGTACAAACCGGATCGAAGTGGTTTTCGAGAAATAAATCTCGATCCCGGTCTCTTCGATACGATCAACGCATTTGTCCCATATTGATAGTCGGTTATTTAACTATCAATTATATTCACAAAACAACCATCAACCAATAAATAATTTGTAAATAATTTTCCAAATTATTTATTAATCTCCAAAAAATATCTTCACAAGATATATTTCTATTTTCAATCCTTTGAAAACAGTTCAAAACCATCTTTCTTTTCAGAATCAACTTTCCCAAATATTTTCTATCTCCTCTGAAATCACCAAGCCCAAAAATGGATTTTAAAATAATTTAAAACACTTTACTTTGAAATATGTATTTTAAAACATGTAGGATAAAACTACTTAAATAATTTTTTAAAAATACATACTATATGAATTTGAGAAAATAAGGTTACTTTATAAAATAAAAAACTAGGTTTTCACTTTTAAAACAAATACTAAGTCACTTTTAAATAATTAATGCTATAATATATTAAAAGGAAATACTTGCTTTAGAAATTAAATATTAGAAATAATAATTTACAAAACTTGTTTTCTTTTAAAAAAAACAACTTTAAAACATTTAATTTACATTAAAATTTACCTTAAAAAACATGTACTTGGTCACCTAGAGAAAATTCCAACTTTAAACACTTAAATCAATTTTCCCCAAATTGATTTCCAATTTATTTCATTTGAAATAAATTTCTTTACTTATCAGTTCATTTCGAAATTCATTGATTATGGACTTTATCATTATTTCAGTTTGATTTTTAAATCCTTTAGTTGAAATATACAAATTTCAGGTTATTCCCAATTTCTTCTTTATTTTTCTTAAATAATATAAATCCTCAATTTAAAATAAATGTTTGGTTCTTTAAAACAATAACATTGAAATTTAAGTTTTCATTAACTCTCTGTTTATTTAAATTTTCCTTCCCATACTCAAGATTTATTTATTAAAATTTTAAAGTCACTTTATTTCCTTTCCAGTTCATTCATAAATTTATTCAACTTTTCTATAATTATTTTACTTACAATTTCACTTCTTTTATTTCATTCCCAAACTCAAATTATATATTTGGTAATTCATTATTGCCTGATTACAACAATCAAGCCATAGCATTCAATATCTCCACTTAATTCGTTACAGGATATCAAATATTTAGAACAGAGAATATTAAATAATTAAATAAAGTTTAGGGGTCCAGTTGGATCCCTCCAACCTGTTCTCCCTGCATCCATATACGTTAGCACAATATAAAATGCCAATTTCAAATATATACCACACTACAGCACATAAATCAATTCAACCATTTCAAACAATTATTCAAATTTAATCATTTAAATTTAAATTTAACTGAGTGAGATTAACTCACCTTTCCCTTTAAACTTGCAATCCACTTCATTCTCGATTTGATTTCACGATTTCAGACCTTACTAAGACGAGACCCAAGTACTTGCTGCTGTCGAACGAACCCAAAATCATGACTGCAAGTACTCGTATCCACACTGTCGCGGCACCATCGCGCCTCACCAGTGCATCCACTCCCCTCGCATCGACGTCGCTCTCAAACATGATGGCCTCTCCTTCAAATCAAAGTCACGCCGTCCCTTTCCCCATCATCACGACCCACAAAATCGCCCCAAGCTTGAGTTGGAGCTCGGCTTCAAATCTCGAACGAGATTGCATCAGAATCGCAAAAGCTGGTCGCGGTTAATTCTTGAATCGAACAAAAGAGGACACTGCTTTCCTCTTTTTTATATATATATTGTTTTCGAGGAATGAAATCATCTTCGTTTGGATTTAAAAGAAATGGAAGGCCGGCTATTAATTTGTTTTTTTTTTTCAAGAAGAAGATTCGCGGATGGGTTTGTTTTTTAGAGGAACGATTTTAGGGTGAAGTGAAATAGGAGCAACGGCTTTGAATAGAAGAATCTGAAATTAGTTCGGCCATTTTTTTCTTATAATAGTTTTTAATCAATGGAAAGAAGGAAGGTGTGAGATATTTTTAGAAGGATCGGCTTGTAAATAAAAGAGAAAGGAGGCGTATCCAAGAAGCTTAACCAATTAAATTAAATTTTATTAGGTTATTATCAATTAAATCTCTAGCATGTTTATATTTCGTACACTCACAAACTAATTCCGATCAAAACGAAATTTGAAATCCGATAATAATACAATATTACGGATCCAATGGAACTGGTTTCATCGAATTCCGAGACGGTGCCTCGGAAGGCTAATTTTCAATTCAATTTAGACTATAAAGTTTTAAAACTGAACAAATCACTGTTAATTTCAATTTTACAACTTCTATTATCCTCAGGACTATCAATATAAATTTTACAAGCCTTCAAATTATATTCAACAGGTTTAAAATTCGAGATTCAACAATTTACTCAACTTCTAATAATTAAATTCTATTATTTAATTATCAAACAAATAACGATATTTGTAATTCCAATTAAAATTATTATATTGAATATTTAAAATCAATTAAATATTCCGATTTTAAATGCTTGAAAATTCCGGGTCGTCACAATTTTAATCATGTTCAACTTTAATTATAATTTCATATTATTCCAATCAATTTGAATTATTATCAATTTAACCCATTTCAAATTCAAATTATTTCAGCGTAATCCAATTTAATTTCCCATTAAAAATTTTAAACTTATACATCTTCAATCACCAATCCACTTAATTCAAACAAAATTCAATTTCAATCTTGAATTTAAACTATCTCGAATTATATAAATTCGAGTTAAATTCTCAAAGGTTGGTTTACCCTTTTAAACAAAATTAACTTTTATTCAAAAAATTTAATCAATTTAATTTTTGAGTTCAATTCTCCAAATTCCATTTTAAATTATCTTAACTTATGTATTTTAATGTTCAAATAAGAATTCAATACAATGTTATTGTAAAAATAATAATTTATTATTAAATTTTATCTTCCAGTTCGAAGCCAGTTCTTAAACAAATTTAATTTACAACTTAATTATTCAAATTTATTTTATTTATACAATACCATTCTCAATTTAAAGATTTTTATTAACAAGAGGATGATATCATCCAATTTATTTTAAAATGTCCATCCATTTCCAATTTTTAAATCTCAAACCCATTTTGAGATCACACAAATTCCCAATTCAAATCAACCATTTAATTTTTCAAGTTAAATTCCAATCTACTTAATCCAATCAACCTTACTCAATTTGAATGCCCGCTTCAAATTTCAAAATTCTTTCTCTCTTATAAGTTCAAAACTTATATTACTTTGGGTTTTTACATCACACTTCAGGGAAAATCAAAACTCAACACCTTAGAGTTTATTTCAAATTATCATGTATATCCATACATATATATTTTTTTTCTTCTTGGCCCTCCCAGCCATGATTTAAAATTTTAAACCACCCTTGGTTTTGAATCCAAATTAAACTTCAAACAACCCATTGTTTGCAACAAGTCCCGGTTATCCAAATAATATTTATTCATTATTTTTCATCACTTTGAAACAAAATATTCAAATTCCGAGACCAGATTTAGAATTTTATTTTCAATCAATTAAATTTTAATTTAGTTGTATTTCTATTTCTACTTAATTTAATCCCAATTCAAGACTTCAATTTCAGTTTAAATCCATTTCAAACTTATCTTTATTTAATTTTAGTTTGGTTGTATTATATTATTTTTTAATTTAATTCTAATAATTTAACAACAAATCACCTTAATATTTATTAGAAGGAAATATTGCTTTTTATATCAAAAATATATTTTTATATAAAATCATTTAAAATCTTTATATAAGAAAATAACAAGTACGCGCTCATATATATATATATATATATATATATATATATATATATATATATATGTAACTCATTCTAGAGTACTCCAGACTCTATTAAACAAGTAATCCCTACCAGAGCCAAGGTTCTCGCTTAACCTTCTGCTCTGATACCAACTGTAACGACCCGAAAATTTCGAACCCGAAATTTCCAGATAGTTATGAAAAAGAAGAAAGAGATAGAATAAGAAGAAGAAGAAGAAGAAGAAGAAGAACAGCAACACCAAACATCTCACATTCGCAGCAGATAAAATATAATAATAACTAATATCAGTTTACAAAAGAATATCATATCTATCGATTACATTTAATATACATCAGAGTTTACATATTCACAGTCACTGAATATACACTATTAACATGTCTCAGATACATAATAATATACTACAACGGAAATACTCTATACGTTCTCGCCATCCAGCTCGCCTCCTGAGCTCCAGCACGTCCTACCTGAAAATCTATAATACGCAGCCTGACCCAAGCATTACACCAAAGTAACACCCAGGTCAGGCTGGAAACCAGCGTGAGTAAACCCAACTAACATGGAATACTAATGCAATCAACTTATATAAACCCGGGGTAACTTATATCAATTTAACTAATTCACAATTTGCTAAAGACAATACTTATTTCACATATCAGTTTCTAAGTACCAAACTTAGATAAAATAATCCAATTCACTTAAATCGTTTTAGTCCAGCCTATTTATTTCACACATCAATTTATTTTCAATCCAATTTGGTTTCGGGTATTTCCTAATACCCGACCCCGGTCTCTTCGAAACTCATGTTATCCTAACCCAAGTTATTCAAATGAGATACACAACATTTCATATCAGAGATATCAACTCATTCAAAGTAACCCAATACCATTCAATCATCCATAAGCAAAGATTAATCACATACAAATTTAATTTAATTAATCCTGATTGAATTACTAACCTCAACCACTTAGATTTCTTCATTAAACATTAATTAATTTCAAATCAATTAATCAATCATCCCTTCATTTTTATCTTAATTAATCACCCTGGATTAATTATCTTTCAATTACATTCAAGTAATTCACTTAGACTAACTTCACAATATTAATTAGTCTCGACCAAGATCATTAAGTAATCTTTATTACTTCATGAATTAATTAATTATGTAATTACATTACTTATACTAATTTACTTCCCATAAGTCACTTATTACTAATTAATTCATCTTAATTAATCAATCTTCAATTACATCGTAATTAGATTTATTAATTATTTCAATTATATTTTAATCTGTTCCAATCTAAATTAATTACTTTAATTAAACCACAATATTAATCACCTTCGATTAATCTCAACCTGTAATTAACTATCCATTTATTTACTTTATTAAATAATCAAATTTCTCCTTAATTAATAATCTTAACTAACCTCTTGATTTATTACCCAAAATAATTATATTTTATTAATTTCATTAAGTAATTATTTACCAAACCATCCAATGATTATTCTGAACTACTTACACTTAATTAATTAATGCAAACCCTTCACCACTAAATTAATTAAGTCCAATCATAATTAATTGAATTAATCAATTATTTATTTCAATTACCCCACTAATTTAATGAATCACAAAACATCAAGCCCTTATTAAATTTAAAATGAAAACATTTTCTTATTTATAATTTAAGTTTAAAACAATTTAAAACCCAATATACTTTGAGTCAATTCATAATTAACTCGAGAATCAATCGAAACCAAGGTCACATCATCATAAGTATACATCCAATCAACTTAAACATTCAACCAATTATTTAAATTTAACCATATAAATTTAAATATAAATCCAACAGAGTGGGATTTACTCACCTTTGATTTTTCTTTTTGCAACCCATTCCAACCAGCTTGTTTTCTTTTCAGATTTCAAACCTTGAATTAAATATTCACAATTTATTAACATTTAATTCATTATCTTAAATTACTCGATTAACAAATTTATAATCATCGATTATCATTCCAAACTTATTTAATTAACTCATTATTTGATTTAAATTTTTTGAACTAATAGTTTCTTTTAACAACCTATTTTTGACAACCAAAAATTAAACAGGTTAATTACAACGGCCTAATTACCATTTATTATTTAACTGATGTTTTAGTTCCAAACTAATAAATTTCCTCTATTATGTTATATGTATAGTCTAATAAAACCAACAAAAAATACCTTCACAGAAAAGATGAACCCAGATTCTAGCGAATCTCGTCACCAATGTTGACCTTTAGGATTTCCAATTGATGCCGACCAACTTCACTCTCGAAGACGCCACCGCGACTTTGCCTCAAGCCTCCTCGCAACCTCCACAGTCCACGCTTGCACTGCGCTCGACGTCAACGCCCAGCGCCTGCCCCAAATGTCGAACCCACATCGCTTCATCCCATGAACGAAACCCTAGCACGCGCGCGACCCGAAGTCGCGATGCTCAAATCTCAGGATTTCGCTCGCCCCCTCTGACTCTCGCCTCCCACAAGTTGCGCGACTACGGATTCGATTCTCTAAACGATGCCACGGCCCCCTCCCCACCATCATCGCGACCCACGAAGTCATCACCGAGCTTGAGTTTAAGTCCGCTTCGAATTCGAGCGCAGGCTCTTTTTTTTTTAACAGGTCGCGATTTTGGATTCAAAGGAGAGAACGAGACTTTGGGGAAAGGAAAACGAGAAATGAATGGCTCTATTGAACTGAAGGGCTTTTAAGAGGGGAAAAGAGAGAACGATATTGTTTTCTTTCATTCAGTCGCCAGTTTTTTTCTTATTTGAGTTCGAGTTTCTGTTTGAAGATTAGAGAACAGAAACGAAGATAAATATGGATTTGGGGTAGCTTCCTACGTACGAGTGGTGATAAAAGATCTCTGACTAAATGTACTACAAAATTTATTATATAATTAAATATTGAAAATATCTCGCGTTGTATAACGCGAAATCCCGAACTCTGAATCAGACGTGCCGACGGATGTTTATAAGGTTTTACCCGCATTCCGAACACAATGGAACGTGTTTTGGAGGCTAATTTGATCGTATGCACGAGTTTCAGAAGAAAACGATCGATTTTAAATTAAATCGATTAAAATAGTTCGAAGGATTTCTAGCTGCCAAGGTCAAACGACAACTCCGATTACTACGAAAATTGAAATCCGATAATAACTAACTATTACAGATCCAATGGAACTGGTTTCGTCGAATTCCGAGACTGTGCTCGGAAGGCTATTTTCAAATTCCAATTTAAACGATATATTATCAAAATTGAACAAATCATCTTTCAATTAAATCCCAATCATTCTATTATCTTCAGTATTATCATTAAAAAATTTATAAGCCTTCAAATTATTTTAAACAGGCTTACAATTCCATATTTAATATTTTACCCAATTTCATATATTAAATTCAATATTTGAACTATATAATTCAATGATTTAATTATCAAGTAGATATTGATATCTTGAATTCAAGTTAAAATTAACTTTTAAATATTTTAAAATCAATTTAATTATTCTATTTTAAATTGTTAGAAATTCCGGGTCGTCACACATAAATACACCTTCGCCCAAGACAAAATTCAAGTCAGTGAGGGGATCACTCTACTGACTGAGAGTTCCTCCATCATTTGTTCATTATGAATAAAAGCGCTCTCATGAACTTCTCCAGTCAATGTGGCAGCCATGGTGATTATTGCCTTCATCACAGTGGCCTCCTGCTCTTGGTGTAGCTCTTGGGTTGTAGGAGGCTCGGCCGGTGCGGCTCCTATAACCGAATGAAGATAAGAAAATGTGTTAATGAAAACTTTATATAACGCTTCCAACTTTGAGTAAACACGAGAAGTGTCCAGAATACTTTCCTCAGATTGGCTTGCGGGTGGAGCTGAAGCACTTCAGAAACATGCTCGCGAACCCGGTGACAAGCTCGGTTGATCGAGATCGTAAGTAGGCATAACTGGAGGATCTATTGTAGAAGTAAGTTCGGGTTGGGTTGATGCAGGTATTTCAGAACTTGCTTCGTGATGATCTATTCCAGACTCCTCTCCAACATCTACATGTTGAGTGGCAAGCTTCTCCTTTTCATAAGTGGTAATGGCATCATGGAGAACCTTTCTTTCATTCTCGGTCAATATCCGGTTCTCCAGCTCAAACTAATCAATAGATGTTGTGTGATGGTCTGCCTTTTCATCTTCAACCAAATGGCACCAAGCATTATACAGATGCGACGGGTAATCTTTGAGCCAGCTAAAGTTACAGTATTTCAGAACATTGACATTATATGTGATCAAGAGATCCTCAATGTCATCCTCCAACCTAGCCTCCGCCGCTTTCACTTCACCCTCAACCCTAGCCTCGGCTTTCTGAACCTTTAGCACTGCCACATCGCTCTCATCCCTGAGCACCACAGCCTGCTCGCATGCTTACTGATCGGCTTTATTAGCATAATCTTTTTCTTTGATGACTTCAGCAAATTTTGGCTTTAAGTCCTTCAAGCTCTCCTAGCTCAGCGTCCCTTTCGGCTATGAAAGTGGCGGTCCAATGGCCCATCTCTTCGACTAAGGCCAAGTGTTCCTGCCTCATTTTCTCTATATAATCATTTGCCTCATCGTCTTTTTGAGTAGCTTCCATCTCTGCTTTCCGTGAAGACTCACTCTCATTGGTGAGCATCAGAATTATGCGGTCCCTCTAAGTGAGATTGGTTTCTACTTTCTCGGTTGTCTTCGCCTGCTCAAAGACCACTGTTGAAACTTTCTCCACGGTCTTCATCCATTTCGGAAATTGACCATCAACATTGTATATGCAGTCATGTATCATCTATTTTGGCTCATTGGGAGTTCTCTTTAAGTGTGGAGGAAATATGAATCCGTCGAAGCAGACATTCTGGAAATCCCTTTTCAACTTAGCGATTCTAGTCGCTCCTTCCCCAATGGGTTCTGTAACGGCTTGTTTAGTGGTGATGGGGGTGTCAGTTTCGATCCTCTGATATTGTTCATTGGGCCTTGAAGTTTGAAGAGATGGTACTTGACGTGAAGATTCTGAAGGCTGTTTACCATAACCAGAAGGTTGAGTTTGACCTCTATGTCGTGGAGAGCGCGACTGGGAATGGAACCTATATTACCTCTCCTTTTCTCTCTCCCTACCCTTTTACCTTTCACAGCGCTCCCTCTCTTGACTAGAGTAGCTACAATCTCATTCTTTTGCTCGCTTCACGTCTGCGAGACTTGGAATATGAGCTAGATGAACGGTGTGCAGAATGAAGACTGCGGAGAATGGATCCCCACCTTAACATCGTATCTATCGAATGAAAAGAGAAACAAAGTTGGTAATCTCCAAAGATAAACAGCTTGTGATTGGAAATTGTGTGGTGCTATGAAGTGTGTGTATGCATGTACAAACCCCCCAACCAACCAATTGTAATAGTCATACTTGGAGGATTTGGATCTCCTATGTCTAAGGCGCTTTGAAGCGACTCTAATCTTGTATCTTAGTGCAAAGGAAAGTCATCCGGAATGGGGATTTCCGCCAGTCCCACAAAAGCGCTCTCCATCTGCGAAGGAGGAATCTCTTGACTAGTAGTAGGCGAAGTCACTATAACGGTTTTGCATCTTATAGATTTTCGAACAGTAGACTTTCCTCTTCTCTTTCGCTCTAAAGATCAAGGACTTTGCGAAGGCCCAGCTGCGGAATCATCTCCAGCAGGCATGTTCTCGTCACCGCCTTGATCAGTAATTACTATCCCGGGAGCTCTCCTTCGAGCTTGCTTCACCAAGGCCATCCTAAGGACTCTTACGAGTCCAATGCTTTGATCTCTTTCAACTAGCCCGAAGACAATCAGATTTTCGTCCATAAGGACTTTATTGATCTCTCTGTACTCGACGAGCAACTCTTGAAGAAATCTTACAATCTTTTTAAAATGGGCACCTTCAAGTCGTGGAATTGAAGCTGCGAAAGAAAGAAAATATTAGATTTGGCACCAATTGCTACTATCCAGTTAATCAGGAAAGAGGCTAGGGCACTTATGTCTTGCTAGCCACCCTTTGGCAAACCCCAGTGGACACTGAACGAAGAACCATTCGGTCTTCAAATAGCTCAGATTGCTCCAAGCCCCGACCATGATCTGACAGTTCCTAACTACCTCTAAGAAAGTGAAGGAAGGTATCCCCGCGACTCATTACATTGATTAAGAATCTGATCTCTTCTACCATTGGACGGCGGAAGAGATGCTCCATGAAGATGACAAAAAGACTGTTCAACGGGGTATACCCATTCGGATGCAATTGGGATGGTGCAATCCTCAAGAAAAGTAAAACTTCCCATATGAATTGCTTGAAAGGCGGAAGTGTCCCGGATACACACATAAACCTATCGCAGGTTGTGTACCCTTCCAGGGGCTTATGGGCTCTATCTTTTGGCCTAGATGGTAAGACATCGGTCAGGGGAAACCCATGTCTTAGGCAAATCATGCCTAACATGTCTTCTGGAATGTTGGAGCAGACAGAATCTTATGGATGTGCAATAAAAACTGCTCCCGGTAGCTCATCCGGAGTAGGGCTAATAATTTCCGTTGCGATAGCCAGCATTTCGGCTATAGGAAGAGGTGGACTCTGAGAGTCCTACGACTATGAAATTCTGGGTTCCATGGCTATTAAGCTCGATAAAAGTCATCGTTAGACAACGAGAAACCCTTGTTTCCCCCAGTGTGAAGTGCATGAACGCGTTTTGCGGTGTAGTGCTACATAATACTTAAGAAATTCTTCAGGATTTGCAAGATGTTCAAATGACAACACTTTGAAATTCAAACCAGATGACTGTCATTATTGAACGTCATAACCATGCATTCCTGACTTTGAAGATCAATCCAAGTTAAAGTTCGTCAAGTTCGTCAAGCTACAGTTCCATCGACGAGCTTCGAAGGGCAGTCATATATGCAATGAAACAACTAAGTCCAATTATGCAAGGTAGAAGCTCGTCGGAGTCAAACGTTCAAGCGTGCAAAGATTTTGTATCCATCAAAGTCCAAACTCGGATTGATCCGCAAAAAGCTTTAATCTTGTATCGATCGAAACTCGGCAACTTCGTATTGATCGGTTATATATGGCTTCGTATCGATCAAGGAATGCTGGCTTCGTATTGATCCCCAACCGTGATTCGCATCGATCACCTACCATGAGTTTCGTATCATTCGTTGGCTCTTTGATTTCATATCGATCACTTCGAATTGATACGAATTGTCTCCTCTTCGGATCGATATGAAACTCACCATTTCAACAATCAATTCTTCATCGATACGAATCCCATGCTCTATGTCAATACGAAGTCGAGCTTTCTCCTTCCTTTTATCGATATGAAATTGAAGTTGTACTCCCTCCACACTTCATATTTCCCAATCAAGTCAAATGCCATTTTCACCTTCTCTGGCCAAACTCCAGCCTCAACATGACCGGAATCGACCATGATTGCAAAATTGACCACGATTGTGAATAGGATACGTTAGATCTCGAATCTCATCATTTGAGTGTGGATTAGTAGTTCGATTACCTAAATCTAAGCAGTTAAATGGACTGGATAACTCGAAGGGCATTTCTAATTTTACTTTAACTCAGAGCGATACGAAAGCGAGAGCAAATATGAAAATGATGGCAAGTAAGAATTTCTCTAAGTATGAAACCGTATTTATATGGTTCGAACGTGGGCTGATGTGGATTCGTCTCCTAGTGCCAATAATCGATCAAAGCAATCTTCCACCCAATCGATACGAAATAGCCTATTCTTATCTAGTGATCGATCGAAATAGTTGTAACATCTTCGATACGAAGCTTCTTTCATATCCATCCACAGCCCATTTATGATGAAGCAACTCGTATCCATCGATACGAAGATAGTTTTCCAACTTCTTAAATTGGTCTAAGAGAGGATTGACATGAAGGGATACTCAAAAATGACCATCAAGCGTTGTTACAACTTGAATTTCGCATCGATCCATGAGAGATTCAATATGAAACTCGATTCAAAAAAAGCAAAAAACTTAACAACGAATCGTGAACGTGCAAATGTTAATGGAAGTCAAGTTAATATATGTTCATGCATGACGAACTAACATTCAGTTTTCAAAATTAACAGGAATTGAATGCTCACTTGGTGACAATTACAACAGTGAACAACAGATTTCTAGCACTCAACACTCAGATATATACAATCATTGGCAATCAACAACTCAGTATGTATATTATCGAAAAATCAATCGAAGGTTGCGTCTTTTGATAAAAAGGCAGCTATTCAACGAATTGAACAGAACTTTTCTGACTGAAGGTTGCAGCTTTTCAAAGCACATCATGTTCAGACAAGATGTACTTTGGGGGGTAAATGTTATCCTGCCTTTTGGCATGACCGTGACACGAAGAACTTGACTGGTGACAAAGCACAGTCCATCCCAAAGATTGGTTATACAAAGGTTCACTATGCATACTAGCGAATTTGGTCCGAGCCTGAATCGAACTACAATTGGTACTGCAAGCAAAGCTATGAAAGTCAATGCTCCAAATTGCAAGTATATTGGAGTTCATATGCTCGAGATAGGGATTGATCAAATCAAGGGAGAAAGAATCATTTCATACCCATCGTGTCTGCTATACTTCTTATCCATCGTGCTTATTCCACTTTGTATCTATCGTGTCTACTCCGTTTCGTATCCATCAACCGAAGATGTTTCATATCAGTTCCATTTATATACAATGTGTATCGATCAATCATTTACACAGTTCGTATCGAATGGTCAACAATCGATACGAAATGCACCACCAATGAATGATACGAAACAACACTTAAAAACATCAATACTAAGTTCGAGTCTTCAATCGATACGAAGAACATAAGTTCATATCGATACAAATTAAAGTGGAAGCAATCAATATGAGGTGGCCTCGGGCATCGATACGAATGATGTTTTAAGGTTCTAACTAATATAACATTTGAAATAATAGGAGAAGTAGATATACCAACATTGATGGCGTTTCCAATTCAGATAACATATCCTTTGGAATTATCTCCAAAAGTGACCATGCCACCGTCCATATAAGTGATGTTTAATAGCATATGTGCATTTCCCGTTATATGTTTGGAGGATCCACTATCGAGTATCCATTTCTCCTTATTATTAATTTTGTTTTTGGTTGCCTGCAAAATAATAAAAAGTCTAAATTTCTGCCTAATTTCTCCACTAGGGTCGTATGCATTAGTAGGAGAAGGTAGCCATACCCATGAGGGTTTGGAGCCTTTAGAGATGTAATCTTCATTACGAACTATATCTTTTAGATATTCATCTATGTGTTTTTGTCTAATCAATTTGTTATTTATTTTAGGAATCCATATTTTAATCATCTTTGTTTCCTTATTTTCATATTTAGATTTTGTTTTTCTAAAATTTGTATCATTGTACGATACTTCCTAAACCTTTACTTATTACTAAAAACCAGATTATTTCTAGAAGATTTATAATATTTTTCGTTAAATCCTAATCCCTTCCTATTTCCCGATGGTTTTGAAACCTTTATCAAATTATCTAGATTTTGCTTTCCTTTATTAAATTTTGAAACATTATTAGTAATTTTATCTAATTTATTTTTGAGACCAGAAATTTCAATATTAGGTAATACTAAATTTCCCTTTTTGATTTTATTCTTTTCTTGCCTGTAAATTAGCTTCATGCAACATCAAATTTCCTATTAACTCTTCGACTTTGAGTTAGGAAAGATTGTTAGCTTCTTTGATGGCTAAAGCATTTCTTTCCCATTCGTTTATTAGAGAGTTCAAAATTCATGTGACTAAATCAAAATTAGTGAATTTAATTCCTAGTGCCATAAGATCATGTTGTATAGTTCAAAACCTAGCATACGTATCAATGATTGAATCATTTGATTTCATTTTAAAAGATGAAGATTGATTTTGTAGAATAGAAATTTTTGTTTTCTTGATTTCTTTATGCCTTCATGGGTAATTTGTAATGTATGCCATATATCATAAGAAGTAGTGAAAAGCATGACTTATGAAAATTCATTTTTATCGAGCAAACAAAATAAAACATTCATAGCTTTGGCATTGTTAGATGCCCCTACCTTTTGCGCATCAGACCATGTGCCAATATTAGTGTCAGGTTCTTCATATTTAGTTTGAGTTGCTAGCCATATTTCTAATCCATTCGATTCCATAAAAATTCGCATGTGTGTTGACCAATAAGTTTAATTAGAACCAGCAAATAGTAAAGTACGAGCAGTTGATTGACCTTCTTAAAACGTATTTTCTATTTTAGTGATTTGCATTACGTGTTATTGTAGATTAAAAAGACCTCGCTTTGATACCAAATGAAAATTTTGTGGATCGTATATTATCTAACTTGTGTACAATATGTTATAATGTAACAGTAGACAATAAATAGTAAAGTGTACAAAGGGTGCAAACCAGAATTTCATACTGGTTCGGACCTTCCGTCCTACGTCCAGTCCCAAAGCTCCCTTTCGGTATTTCCTTTAAATAAATTACCTCATTTCGCCCAAAGGAATAGGCTAATTGTGATAACCCGGATTTTGAGATATTTGTTAATTGATAATTAACTGGATTAATTAATAAAAATATTGATTTATAGATTAAAAAAAATAGATTGATAATAAATATTTATATCTATATATATTTGTGTTAATTTTAAATTGGATTTTAAAATGAATTTGAATTTGAATCTGGATTTAAATTTGAAATTTAAAAGATATATATATACACTAAAATATTTTGGATTTAAAAATACATGTATAAGATTTTGATTAATATATATAATTTGGTTATATTGCTTTCTTTAAAGAAATTTAGTTATATAAATTTAGAAAGTAATTTTAAAAAGGAAAATAATATAAAGCTTTTATAATATTTAAAAATAAGTAAAATAAATAATTAAAAGTGTTAAATGTTGGGATCATGTTAATAACATGTGTAATAGGATTAAATGGTGTGAATGACAAATGTTAAGTAATTTAACAAGTGTCATCTTTGTATTGTCATTTTCTTTAAATTTTTAATAAAATCACAATTTAATCTATATAAACATTTATCTTTCCTTCTTCACTTCTTTTACTATCGTCATTTCAAAAACAAAGGAACAAACCTGTAAAACTTTACAAACCAAAAACTAAAGACTGCAAAGTAGAAATTCAGAGAAATCTCTCCACAAATTCAAGAAAAGCAAGCTAAGCAATTTCATCTCAAGTCAGATTCAAATTCAAGTTGTAACACAATCAAGTATTGGTCAAAAATCCAGATCAAAACATTCTAGTATAAAAACAAATTCCAGGCTTCTGTTCTATACAAGGTGAATAAACAAGCTTCTAATCTATTTGCAGTTTGGTTGCATGCAGTGAATCTTGAAGTGATTACATGATTGTTTTATATGATCATATCTGTATATATGTAAAGTGCATGTCTATTTGCAAGATAATTTTTCTGTTCTTGTTGTACAAGGTTTAAAATCTGGATGAAATTATTCCTTCTTTGATCTTCTTTGGGACATAATTTATAAACAAATTATGTTTGTTATAACATGTTATTTATTTTAAAAATAATTGCAAGCTAAATCTGAGGCTGGATTTAATAAAAAGGAAGAAGTAAAATAGTATATTAATTATATCAGAAATTCGACTTGAATGATTTCTGGATTCAAGTATATAATCGTTTTTGTTTTCAGAATCTAAGATTTTTAAAAATTAAATCGTGATTTTTATGAGGGTAAATCAAAGGAAATCTGGAGATGAACGTTAATTTGATTTCAAGCGAATTCTGGTGAACGGTGTGATTTTGGGGGGTCAGGGTTTTTGATGAAGCAAGCTTGGTGATCGACGATGTTGGTAAAAATGGTCAGTAGATTTTTAAGCTACGCTGGTGATGGGGCATCGTCGATATATGGTTTAGGCAGCTGTGGGGTATGTCAGGTTTCATGGGGGTTTTGCAACGTCGATGGAGCATGAGTCTCGATCGATCATGAGGGAATGGATGCGAGGATTCCTGGAGGAGCCGTGGCCGAAATTTCGAGGCTTCATGTGATCGTATCGCCGAAGTCGAGATAATTTTGGGATGATCGATGGGATCCAGAGGAAGCTGTCTTGCTCGATTTCAAGTGGGTTATGATTTCGAGTTTCTGAGTTGTCAGGTTGGACGATGGTGATGTCGCCGATGAGTTGAGGGTCGCGGCGCCAGTCGGAGATGACCAGAACGTTTGTGCATGTGCACAGGGTTTTCTGGTGTGTTAGCGTTAGTATTCGAGGAGATGGGCAGTGTTGTCTGGGGGTTGGTCTCGGGGTAGAGGAAGATTAACTTGGGTTTTGCTTCGTGTTGTTCGCGAGGTTTATTAAACTTGTAGCAGTTTGGATATAAACAAGTTTTTTAAAAAAAAAAAGAAAGAAGAAGGGAATTTGACTCGGGTTTCAGGGTGAGTTCTTCTCAAGCTTGTCTCGAGTCAAATATGAGGATATTCTCAAATTTTAAAGTTCAGTAAAATCAAGTTTAAAAACTAACTTCTAAAACTATTCTTTTAAATAATGATGTTATTTAAATATTTTTTAATTATAGTTGTATGTTTTATTTTAACTTAAGCAGATTGATTCTTAAGTTAAATTTAGAACTTAATTAATAGTGTAATTAAGAAGTAATTAAGGAAATAAAATGTTTTATCTTTAATTAGACTTGAAGATCTTAAGTTAAATTATAGATTAATGATCATTAAATTCCAGGATTATTAGATAAGATTTTAAAGTGATAATTAAGAAGTTAATTAAGATAAATGACTTATCTTTTAATTAATTAAGGTTTGGGTGATTAAGATCTATTAATTAATAAAAGTAATTAAAGAGTAATTAATCAATAATAAAGGATTAATTAATTAATAATTAAGGGTTATAAGTTAATTAATTATAGATTAATTAATTTGTAATTAGAGATTAATTAACGTAAGTAATTAGAGATTAGTTACTTAAATGATAATTACTTAATGTAAGTATCAAAGGATTAATTTGTTGAGGCTTAAATGCATTTAATAAATTATTATAGGATTATTAATTAATAATTAAAGGTTGATTAATTGAGGATAATTAACCAATGGGATAATTACTTGATGAATGTAATTAAAGGTAAATTAGTTAAGAGAAGTAATTAAGAATTAATGAGTGTGATTAATTAAAAGATAATTAATCAATGTAAGTGATTATTAATTTGAGTAATTAATTTGGATAAATGTAATTAATGTAAATGGGTGAAGGTTAATTAATTTATGTTATTAATTAAAGGCTAATTACTTAATGTAATTAAAGAGGAAATTAAGGGATGATTAATTATTGGTTTGTAATTAATAAATGTTAAGTAAGAAGGATTTAAAGGTGATTGAAGTAATTAATTTAATTTATTTATATTAATTAGAAATAGTGTGATTAATTAATCTTGCTTTTGGATGATTGAATAATATTGAATGCCTTGGATTATTTGATATCTCTGATATGTGATGCTATGTGACATGATATGTTTTGGATTGAACTGCGATAATGTAGTTTGTCTATCTGTGATGAATTGCTATATAAATATGTAATTTTGGATATAAATGGAATTTTTTTGACTCAAACAATTTTGGTTCAAAGAATGACATTGGATTCATAGAGACTAGGGTCAGGTATCAATAAATACCCAAAACCACTTTTGTAATCTAAGATAACCCTTTATAGATTTGATATGTGAAATTAAACAGGCGGGAATGGAATAAATTTGGTAACATGACCATTTAAAAATGTGAATCATTTCTTAGATATCATTTTATAATATAGCTTGGTATTATTGCATGGTAATTCTCATGAGTTATATAGCTTGGTATTTCATATTATATGGTTTACTCATGCTGGTTTCCAGCCTGACCTGGGTGTTACTTTGATGTAATGCTCGGGTCAGACCGAGTATTACAGATTTTCAGGTGAGGACGTTCTGGAGCTCAGGTGGCAAGCTGGATGGCAGGAACATATGGAGTATTCTATTGTGTATTAGAGTGATTATTGGGACAAGTTAATTTTTAACTTCCCAATTTTGTGTAAGGGTTGAAAACTCTGATGTATTGTATGTAATTTAACCAATACATCTTCTTTGTATAACTGATATTATTTGATACTATATTTTATCCGCTGTGAATGTGAGAATCTATGACATATTTCTGTTTCTTCTTTTATCTCTATTCTTCTTTACCCTACCTATCTGGAATTTTCAGGATCGAAAATTCTGGGTCGTTATATTTGGTATTAGAGAAGAAGGTTGAGCGAGAACCTTGGCTCTGGTGGGTTTACTCATTAAGGATAGGGTCAGTGGTACCCTAGAATGAGTTGAGAGTGTGTGTGTGTGTACTTGTTATTTTCTTATATAAAGGTTTAAAAATGGTTTTAAAATTAAGTTACTTTTATAAAAGGTTATATTTTGATATATAAAGCAAATAATTTTCCAATTATTATATATTAAGGAATTGGTTCTTGGTTATTAAAACTGAATAAGAATTAAGTGGTATATATATATACCCAAATAAGAAGGATAATATGAGCAATACAAATAAGATAAATTGGAATTGGTTTCAAACCAGGATATAAAATGGTTATTGTATCTTATAATGTGATGTTTGTTTTCTGATAATAATTTATGATAAAGCAAAAAAAAGTGTTTTAAGGGAGTAACCTTTAGATAAGTATGACTTGTAAATTGAAGTGGGTTTTAAATTGTGAAGTTTTAAAACCAAAGTCTAGAAAAATTTGAATTGTTTCAAAGTGTTAAAAGAAAATAATAAATAATGTTATTCACTATTTTTTAATGTAATCTTATTTTAAAATAAGAAGTTGTTTGTAAACTTTAAAGAAATCTATTTTGAATTAAAAATCAAAGGTGGTTTAAAACTTAAGGAATAACTTGGTAGGCTTAGAAATAAATATGTATATATGTACGGATATACAAAAATGATTGGGAATAAACTCTAAAGTGATGAGTTTTGATTTTCCCTAAAGTGTGATGTAAAAATCCAAAGTAAAATAAGCTTTTGAACTTTTAAGTGAGAAAATAGAAATTTGAAGTGGGAATTCAAATTTGAGTAAGTTTAATGGGGTTAAATTGAATTTAACTTAGAGGAAGTTAAATAAGTTTGGAATGAACAAACGGAATTGGAAATTTCAAGATGAAATTGAGATTTAACTTAGGGAAGTCAAATGGGTTGTTTGGAAGGGAATATGTGTGTGATCCCAAACAGGTTTGAGATCTGGAAAGGGGTAGTGAATTCTATTGATGGATGTTTTTAAATAAATAGGAAATTTATTTATCCTAATATCATCCTGTTACTATCAATAGTTTTGAAATTGTGAATTATGTAGTCTAAAATGAATCAAGAAATGGATTGGAGTAATATACATGTCCATTGCATAAATTAAATGGAAATAGAACTTTAATCAGGAAATTGAACTCGTGGAGATGAAATTACTTTGAAATTAACATTTAAATGTTCAAAAGGAACTAGGAAATTTAAATTGTTAAGAATTGGTTTCAAAAATTGAAATTGGGTAATAAATTAGATTTCAAATATTAAATTGTTTAAAAAGGATTTGAATTATTATTTGAACCTAGAAATAGGTTAATGGAGAAGTAAAGTTAATTTAAAATAGAATTATGAAATTTGGACCCAGAATTAAATGTTTAAAGTGTTCTGAACTTTACTTGAAAACTTGAGATAAGTAAGTAAAAGTGATTTGAATATATATTAAAATATTGGACTCAAATTTTAATTGTGTAAGGACTTGGGTTGTTAAATTAAAAGTAAAGGTTAATTTGATTTAAGGGAATTAATCAACATTTGAAAATTTAACTCAAATTTATATAATTCGAGATGATTTAAAAAGTGGAGATTGGAATTGGGATTAATTGAAACAGGAATTGAAATGATTTGAAATTGAAGTGGGTTCAATTTGGAATTAGTCCAAATTGATTTGACTAATTTGGAATTGTGATTAAAGTTGAATATGTTTAAAATTCAAATAGGAATTGATTTTAGTTTGGGATTGAAATTGAAGTTAATTCAATGAATCAATTTAAATAAAAATGGAAATTTAAATTGAATTGATGGGAATGGAGATTGGGAACTAAATAGTTTAGCTTTGGACTATTTTCAAAATAAACAGTTTTAATATAAACCTATTTTTCCAAGCTATTTACTATATACAACCTTTCTTTTTAAACCCTAAACTATCTTATTTTATAACTATTTTTGGAACTATTTAACTATTTTACAACTGTTTTATAAACTAATTACTATTTTTCAACTACTTTATAACTAATTACTATTTTACAACTATTTTGCATTTATTTAAAATTTCTTTAACCATTTGACTATTTTCTAACTATTTTACAATTACTTAACTATTTTATAGCTATTTTACAATTAATAATTATTTTTCAACTATTTATCTTTTTTTAAACTTTTCAAGCTATTTTATAAATTCAAGCTGGTCAGAGTGCAAACTGTTTATGATTAATTACCAACTGAGATAAGGATTAAAGTGATAATCCAAAAGGAATTGAAACAATTGTGAATAAGTGGATAGAAATTAAAGTGAAGGTGAATAGAAAAGAGAATTTATTTAGCTAATGATCAATGAAGATAAATACATAGGATGTACGTATATTATTCTATTCACATAATGATTTGATCCAGATTCAAGCATAGAATTTCACGATAGTTATATCGATCCGAGTTGGGATTTTTCACTCGATTTCGACGGCGAACCTGGATATGGATTTTTGATTGGTTTTGGAAACTCTCTACCATAGTTGTGGCTGTGCAAGGAGAATGACGATTTCTGATCGAGAAACCAGATTTGAATCTACACTAGGAAGTTGGATGGACGATACTAGTTCGGAAGTAAAAATTTGTGATCGAGTGAGCGATTAGATAGATATAGCGTACGGATGATATGTGTACATCGTACGGGTTTGAATGGAATTGATATTGAAAATTTATGGATAAGAACTGTAAATGATTTTTGAAACGGAAAGGAATATTTTGAAAATGAATGATGGAGTAAAATGGAAATTGGACATTTCTATGGTTAAAGGTTCACTTTATGAAGAAAAGTAATGTGGTTAATAACTTTATAAAAGAGTAATCAAAATTTAAATATTTGATTTAGAATAAACAAAGTTATGTATCTTTGTTACATATATATGTGTGTGTGTGTGTGTGTGTGTTAAACTCCCCTTATTGAATCTATAGCCAGAAAAAAAGGGGTTTTGAAAATATTTGAAGTATAAAAAGAAAATTTATACAAGTATGAAGTGATCCAAAGTTTTCAAAGTTATATATATATATATATATGAAGGATTTTATGAGAATGATTTTGGGAAAATGTTTTTGGAATCATTGGATTTGAAAAGGCTTTTGATTTTCGGGAAAAAAATCCAATTTTTGAAAATTTGGAAAGCCTAGTTTGAGAATTATCTATTTTGGGATAATCCATTTTGAGCAGGGATATTTATATGAGATTCATACTGGGTGTATGATTTGGAAGATACTATATGTGTATAGTATAAAGTGTTTTGAAAATGGCTCTGGAGAAAAAGGCGCTCCCTTGAAATGAACTTCTTAGGAGTACCATAGGTTGGCACTGCCTTGAGCCCTAATAAGGGAGTTTTGAAGTTGATCCTGTGAGGAAGTCTTGACAAACTGATGTTCCTAAGATTATTGGGTAGGAAAATCGAGGGCGCTGATGCCTACGGAGGCATTTGGGTTATGCTATGACGACAATGTAACTCAATGTTGCTGCGATCTACTGTGGATCATAGCGAAAATCATGTGGAGGTGAGTGTCAATGGTCTACGCTAGATTTTGCTGTGAAGGCAACGTAACATCTGCAGTGTAACGACCCGTAAATTTCGACAATCAAATTTGTTAATTTAATAGGATTTTGTAATTAAATTTTAGTAGAAATAATAAAGTTGATAAATTAATATTGGAATGAACGCTAAATTAAAATATGGTAATGGTAATTAAAACCTATTTATAGTAATTTGAATAAATTCAAACGAATTAAGTAGTGAAAAGATTTTTACCTGGTTATAAATTGAATATGAGAAATTTAAGGAAAGTATTAGATTGATTTAATGTAATAAAGGATTGTTGACAGTAATTGGAACAAATTAGGGAATTATGTTAATGCGAGTTAATAATTTATAAACTTGAATGAACATTTCAATTTAATAAATAAACTCAAATGTAAGACTTAGTTATAAGTGTAAATTTATGGGTATGATAACAAATTTGTATAAATTACCTAATTAATTGGTCAATTAATTTATTAGAAATCAAACTCATTTAAATGGTAAGTAATTATAATGTGCTATTGATATAAACGTTACTAATTCTTAATAGTAACGGAAGTGTAAATGGAACACAACCGTAGAAATTTAAGCTAAGTATTAACAATTGAAATGAAATGTCGATTAAATGGAGTACTATAAATTGTCATACTAAGCTAAGAATTGAATATAAGGAAACAAAGGTAAATAGTAAATCAATCAATGAATTTATATAGATTGTAAAGTTATAATAATAAATAGTAATTGGATGTCTTGTATGAAGTTATAATATTGTGTGAATTATTAATAAAGAATAACTAGAATGAGATTCAAATTTGTATAATAATGGAAAGTGTTAATTGTTGCTCTTGAGCATAAAAATTTAAAATAAGTAATTTAAAGAAAACATTTAATTAACCAATGCAATAAGATTTTCTAATAGTAACTGTGTAAATTAAGGTAGTAGTGTAAATGGCAGTTGATGGATAACCAGATTCAATACAATCCAATTGATGGAAACGATTGTAAGGTTATAATTGAATATAAATTAAAATAGAAACGTAAACATAATACAAGATAGTAATTTGGGAAATAAAAAGTATGAAATTAAGAAATAAGTTACAGAGAATATTTAATTGAAATTAATGTATCTATTTGGAAAAATTATAATAAGTGTAGTACAATCCAAATTAATGTAAGTAATTATAATATTGGTTTGTAAATAATGAACCTAAGAAAGTGCGATTAAGAGTTAATGACAATAATATTTGTACATTACTTATTTTATTAGTTTGATAAGTTTAATTTGAATTCAATTTCAATTAACTCACTAAATTATTGTAGTTAATGTGGAATAAATTGGTAAGTGAAGAATGTTGAATTCAATAAGATGTAACCAAGGTAAAATTCCATTCATAATATGATAATATATGAAATAAAAAGAATAAACCAAGATGAAGTAATTAATTGTGATTTTAAATTTTAATTAATGAGTAAAATTGACAAAATTCCAATATAATTGAAATACAGTAATTAATGCAAATTAAAGATAAAAATTGGAAAATATTAATGTAATGAAATATAAAACAATGTTAAGTATGTTAGTTGATAATTATTGATTGAATATTAAGTTTTAATCGAATAAAATCAAATTTATTGGAATTAGTTTGCAATTAATTGGATTAATTGCAGTTGACATTTGAACACTGTATTTACTGGGACAATTGATACTAAATTGATATGTGAATTTTCTTTTAGTTATTATAAATATCTAAGGGATTAAAAATGAAAAAAATCTACTAGTTTATAAATATTGAATTTAAAGGTGGTAAATTTATTTATTAATTTATTTAAAAAGTGGAAAAAATAGCCATTTTGGCCACTGACTCGGATTTCGACGAAACAAGTTTCATCGGATCCGTAACGGTGAATTATAACAGTTTTTCAAGTTTCGTAGCGATCGGACTTGTCGTTTGATCCTACGGACTCGAAACGCCTTGAAATTTATCCAATTGACATCAATTGAAATCAATTTGGAAAATATTGTTTTCAGCATAACTTCTTCATACGATGGAATTTGGACTTGAAACCATTTCCATTGCGTTTAAAATATCTTTAAAAGTCTATTTTGATATTTGGGTTGACCCAATTTCGTTCCCGAGTCAGAACGAGCTTTTTGGGCCACTTTGTCGTTAGTGCGTGCATCTATCTTATCCGATACATCCTATTTCAACTTCGCCTATTTATACCCTGTTATAAACCCTAGCAGCAACCTCCAATTCATTTTTCAGCCCTAATCCCGAAATCAACCCTAATTGCATTCTATTGGCAATTAGCAGATTAAACAAAGCGGTTAAAATTCAAACTCTTCAAATCATATCATATAATATACCCTTTCGAAGCTCTCGATGAATGGAGTCAGCATGTGGTGTTCGTTTTTGGAAATAGTGACCGTATCAACCAGAAATGGTGGTCAAAGCGCCTGGCGGCGAAGTCAAGGGGGGTAATTTGGGGGTTTTTCAGCGGAGCATCAATTCGCGAAATCGACTTCTGGGTATTGTAGAGCTCGACGAATGGATTCCAGATCTAGTTTCGATTTAATGATCGAAGCAATGATGCAGTGGGAATTGGCCCCGAAAGGTCACAGTTGCGTCAATTTTGGGCACAAATTTCGATGACTAACATCGAATTAGACGGCGACGTTAGTTGACGTTAGTGGAGGAGATGATGATCTTCCAATTGCAAGTGGTTGTGCGGCTTTAGGTGGCCTAGGCTTAGAGTGACATGCGGTGAAAGTCGTAGGCATTCGCGTGTGTTTCTTCTCTGGTGCGTGTTGTGCTTGAGATGATGTCGTGTCCAAGTGGTAAATGTGTATTCTTTTTTTTATTTCAATCGCATAAATCACCATAACGTTTGCATACGATATCCATTTTACGCGCGGTTTCTTTTGTTAGGGTCGTATTGAAATACCGGACTTGATGAAGCTGGTTTGGACAAATTCTGAGACGGTCAAATTTTTGGGTTTAAATTGGATTTAAATTCAATTTAAATTCAAAAGGTGAGTGATTTAACCCACTCACAACTTCTAAAATTTCTTATGTTTGTTAAATTGATTTATGATGTGTTTAAAGTTTTATTTATAGCTGTTTGGCATATATTTCATCATTTTCTCAGTTAAATTGCATTCATTTACTTTACGCGTTATTTAATTCATTATTGCATTTAAAACTGCCAGTTAATTGATAGTTAATGTATTCATTGCATTTAAAACTTCCAGTTAAAATTTTAGTTAAATTTTATTATTACATATAAACTACAGTTAAACAGTTAACTAATTCATTATTGAAAAATTAACTGTCAGTAATTAATTATTATTTATTGATGTGATTGTTTGAATTGGATGATAAATTGATGAATGTTTGATGATTGATATGATGGATGAATAGATGCGGTATTTCTATTGTATAAACTGCAAGTTATTATGCATTTTCATTTCATTCGAGATTGCGGTTTGAAATGATATACAACCGCACTTTATTGTTAAATTGCGGATTGAAATGATAAATATCCATATCACTTGACCATAGGATACACCACGATATATATATATATATATATATATATAATATTTTTGAAATGATTTTCTATGGTTTTGAAAGAATACGGTTTAATAAATAGTAAATTTTGATATATATATAGTAAAAATTCTTGAATTTAACTATGTATAAATTTGTTTCGAATTTTAAAATAAGCTAAATAATGAAATTGATTTCGTTTATATGATATGGTTAACAATATATTTGAAATTCTATTGCATATAGAGTTTATAATAACTCAAATAAAAGTAAAGTTGAAGATAAATGTGAATATGATTGAATTAAAGTATTTGAGAATTTTCCTCGAAAAATTTGTTTTGAAATGTAAATAAATGAAGATTCAAAGGGTATGATCTTATAACTTGATTTTGATTAGAGGATTTAAACGAATATCAAATTTATTTAACGAATATTATCAAGTTAATTTAATTAAAAGAATGTCCTATTATTGAAGTTTAAGGGTTTTACCTAAATAATATAGTTTAGTAAATAAATATTTCAAATTTAAATAATAGGAAATTGATTCGGTATATATTTAATTATCAATGAATCCATTTGAAATAGTGGAATATTTAAAGATTGAAATATGGACTATAAAGTTTTGAAATATAGAATATTTAAGCTTTGAAATATATGGGAATTAAAATGGTTTATTTGGAGGTTCAATTTGATATTAGGAATTTATAGTGAAATTTGAAGAAGTTGTTTATTTTATAAAGTAATATAGTATTTGAACCATTAAGTATAAAAAAAAATTATGTTTCAAAGCTATGGTTTTAAGGTATATATGTTTGAAAATATTATGATTTTGGGAAAGGGATATTTATAAAATAAAAATGATATCATATTGATTTGGGTTTAAAAATATAAATGATAGCGTATTTATATGGTTTGAAAGAGATATTATATTCTAGTTTTAAAGTATAAATTATTTTGAAATAACCACGGTGTTATAATAATGTTTGGTTGTTGAAGAGAACTGGATTGGAAGTTGCCATACTCTCTGCCAACTCCGAAAACCACTTTAACAACCGTGTACGCGGTGGAGGTTACAGAATGAAGTAGGATTGTGGCGGCGTTTCCTTTGAGGTAAATACGTGGACCCGACTCCCGTGAGTTGGCATAAGGTGGCTAAAATAGGAGCGATTCTTGGGCCAAGGGGGTTAGCGCCCTTTATCGAATACTCCTCTTCGATATTATACTCTGACTTTGGATTGATTCGTTGGCCACTTTTGATTTCTTTGATTTTAGGGGGGAGTTTGTCCGAGGTGGGTGGTAGTAGCTACTACGCGTTACCACCAGCCCAGATGCGTAATTGGTATATCTACCCTGGCTTTGCCTAGCTGTGCCGTGTCACCTACCCTATCGTGCCTTGTACGAGTTTCTATTTGTGTCGTACCTATGGAGTTTCCTCTGGTAGCCTCCCGATCAGGAGGTATTACGGTACTGTATAGACTATTGGCATTATTTGTGTTATGGGCTATATGGCTAAACCCTTAATGTTATTTAAAAGTAAGTTTATTTTACAATTAGACACTATTATAATAGCGAAATATACTACATAGTAAATAGTTTAACAGATCCTTAAGAAATGTGAATCCCGAGCATCTTTTGAGTTAGTGCACTCATATTTACTTCTATTAATTTAACTTACATAAGATCTTTTAGTTCTGACTCGAGTGTTTTGTCTTTTCAATTCGCTTGGGCCAGACCGAGCGTTTCAGGATTTCGAAGACCTTAGCTCTGGAGGACGAAGACGGAGATTTATATTGTTATTATTATTATTAGTCCATTATACTCATACTGTTCTGCTGCATTGTTATTGGTATGTGTAACTCTGATAAAGGTACAAGTATAATCGAATATTTTGTAAAACAGCTTTATAAACTGTATATTTGATTATTATATTTTATCCTTCCGCTGTGAGATTCTATTTTGTTTTATTTCTTTCTCATTTTTCTTATTAACCCCATACCAATCCGCCCTTCCGAACGATTTGAATTCGCACGTGTGTCGATTTAAAGCGTGTGCAAAGGCGGGACGTTACAGTGTGGTATCAGAGCTTTGGTTTAGCGATAAACCTTAGCTTTGTGGCACTTGACTCTTTACTGATAGGATAGTAATACCCTATGGGAGTCGCCCAGTGTATATATATGAGAGAGCGTATTTGTTAGTGTTATAAAAAGGTTTTGATATTGTGTTAGTTTGTTCCATTTCTTATTTATAAATTCTGGTTGATGCATGTGATGCTATGACATCAATAGGGATTTCTAAACACTTAACAGGACAGGTCGACACAATATTTGTTTTAATATAGGTGAATGAAATAATTTCGCCTATTATATTTTCTATATATATAAAATAAATTTTTATAAAGATTATATTTGGTTGCAATATATTGGTTGTTAGGAATAAAATTTATAAATAATAGGTAAAATAAGATTGAACATAAAATCAATGAAATTTGGAAATTTTAGAACTTAAGTCCGGGATTTTGAAAAATTGCTTTGAAAGGATTTTGAAATATAATAATAGTATTTAGAAATATTTTCTGATATAAATATTTCAATATAATTTGAAAGTCTGGTTTTAAAGAAATTTTGGAAAGAAAAAGTTTTGTACTACCCTCTCTGTCGCTGGAAAATAATTTCGGTGATGAGTGCACGCATCATCGACATTCATTTTTTGAGTTTCGAAGTGGGAAGTCCACTGTAGTAGTTTTAGTACAGTTGTGTTTTGATAAACAAATAATAAATTTTAAATTGTTTTAAATATAATTTGATATATATAAATTTGTAAGTGTATATTTATCTGTTATTTTAAAATTATTTGAATAAAACCCAGTATTTAATTCTTAAGTTTTCGTTAATTAATAGTTTCAGTTATTGTAGTAAATTTGAACGTAAATAATTAATAATTGAAACCGCTAAAGGAAATAAGAGATTTAATGCTAAGTTATAAATAAAAAGAAGGTAAAGGATAGGTTATAAATGAAATAACAGGGAAGTTGAAATTTATAATCAATAAAAGCAAAGGATATAATTATTGAACCTCTAAATTATTGAATATTAGACTAAATTAAAAAGAAATGAGATAATTTGTATAATTTTCAATTACATTCTTAAAGCATATATATAACTTACCAGATATTGAAAGTTACAATGTTAATAAGAAAATGTAATGGGAAATCTTACAAGTAAAGCTTGAGGTAATGAAAGTATTCACTGAATTTGCTATTATAAATGAGAATTTAATGTTATAAGTTTAAGATGACCGAAAGAACACCAATTAAATATAATGAAAAGGTTAAATGAATCACCTTAATAAATAATAAATTGATGTTATAGAGTTATAAACTTAAGTTGTCATTGAAATATTTCTAAATTTTAATATAATAGAAAGCAAGAAATAAAATAATAAATAAGTTGAAGTTATTTCTAAATAAAATTGTAAGAAATAAATGAAAATAAAAAGATAAATCATTATATGAAAAAAAAAGAAATAAAACAACAATAGTTTAAAATGAAATTAACAAAAATTAACTTGATTTGTTGTTTGAAAATTGTTATTGTTTGGTCTATGGTTGTCTAGGTAAGGATACTTTAAAATTGTTAGGATGAATGAATAATCTATTTAGTTTCACCTAAGACTGTTGAGTGAAGGGTACACTTATGAGTTTATTTCTCATGCCGTACGATTTGAAGTTTTGAACCCGAACAACTATTTGTTTTATTTGTTATGAATGAATGGTTGATTATATTGATTCATTGTGATGGTTGTTTGTTGTGGTTGCAATTGGTTTTTGTTGTATTGGTTTGGTTGGTTGTAATTAAAACAACTTAAATATTTCATTTTATAATTTTTTTAACTCTTTTGGATTTTATAAGTGAAATACAGGTTATGGAAGCAATTGCTACAGCATTTGGTTTCATAGTATAAGCGTTATTGCCCGATAAATAGGTACATTTTCGGATTACGGTTTCTACCGCTATTATATTTATATTTTTCCCATGATGGTATATATTTATTTTGGAAAGTATATGTTGTATATTGTTATTTTGATATTATATTTTCTCCCAAGCCTCTCCGTACAAAGAAGACTCTGCCGAAATTTTTCATAAATTTTGGACTTAGAAAATTTTGAAAATATTTTCCAGACTTTATTAAATTTGAGTATAAAAAGATTTAATTGTTATAAATTGTTATACTTTATTTTAAATAATTTATTTTGTAAATTTAATTGTTATGAAGTTAATGTTTTGAATAAGATATATTGATTTCTTAATTCTTCTTTTCACTTCTTTTTCCTTTTCGGGGACGAAAAGTTTTGAGTGGGGGAGACTGTAACGACCCGTAAATTTCGACAATTAAATTTGTTAATTTAATAGGATTTTGTAATTAAATTTTAGTAGAAATAATAAAGATGATAATTTATTATTGGAAAGAACGCTAAATTAAAATATAGCAATGGTAATTAAAACCTATTTATAGTAATTTGAATAAATTCAAACGAATTAAGTAGTGAAAAGATTTTTACCTGGATATAAATTGAATATGGGAAATTTAAGGAAAGTATTAGATTGATTTAATGTAATAAAGGATTGTTGACAGTAATTGGAACAAATTATGGAATTATATTAATGCGAGTTAATAATTTATAAACTTGAATGAACATTTCAATTTAATAAATAAATTCAAATGTAAGACTTAGTTATAAGTGTAAATTTATGGGTATGATAACAAATTTTTATAAATTACTTAATTAATTGGTCAATTAATTTATTAGAAATCAAACTCATTTAAATGGTAAGTAATTATAATGTGTTATTGATATAAACGTTACTAATTCTTAATATAGTAATGGAAGTGTAAATGGAATGCAACCGTAGAAATTTAAGTTAAGTATTAACAATTGAAATGAAATGTCAATTAAATGGAGTACTATAAATTGTCACACTAAGCTAAGAATTGAATATAAGAAACAAAGGCAAATAGTAAATCAATCAATGAATTTATATAGAGTGTAAAGTTATAATAATAAATAGTAATTGGATGTCTTGTATGAAGTTATAATATTGTGTGAATTATTAATAAAGAATAACTAGAATATGATTCAAATTTGTATAATAATGAAAAGTGTTAATTGTTGCTCTTGAGCATAAAAATTAAAAATAAGTAATTTAAAGAAAACATTTAATTAACCAATGCAATAAGATTTTCTAATAGTAACTGTGTAAATTAAGGTAGTAGTGTAAATGGCAGTTGACGGATAACCAAATTCAATACAATCCAGTTGATGGAAATGACTGTTAGGTTATAATTGAATATAAATTAAAATAGAAACGTAAACTTAATACAAGATAGTAATTTGTGAAATAAAAAGTATGAAATCAAGAAATAAGTTACAGAGAATATTTAATTGAAATTAATGTATCTATTTGGCAAAAATATAATAAGTGTAGTACAATCCAAATTAATGTAAGTAATTATAATATTGGTTTGTAAATAATGAACCTAAGAAAGTGCGATTAAGAGTTAATGACAATAATATTTGTATGTTACTTATTTTATTAGTTTGATAAGTTTAATTTGAATCCAATTTCAATTAGTTCACTAAATTATTGCAGTTAATGTGGAATAAATTGGTAAGTGAAGAATGTTGAATTCAATAAGATGTAACCAAGGTAAAATTCCATTCATAATATGATAATATATGAAATAAAAAGAATGAAACCAAGATGAAATTATTAATTGAGATTTTAATTAATGAGTAAAATTGACAAAATTCCAATATAATTGAAATACAGTAATTAATGCAAATTAAATATGAAAATTGAAAAATATTAATGTAATGAAATATAAAACAATGTTAACAATGTTAGTTGAGTAATAATTGATTGAATATTAAGTTGTAATCGAAAAAATCAAATTTATTGGAATTAATTTGCAATTAATTAGGTTAATTGAAGTTGACATTTGAACACTGTATTTACTAGGATAATTGACACTAAATTGATAAGTGAATTGCTTTTAGTTATTATAAATATCTAAGGGATTAAAAATGACAAAAATCTGCTAGTTTATAAATATTGAATTTAAAGGTGGTAAATTTATTTATTAATTTACTTAAAAAGAGGAAAAAATAGCCATTTTGTCCACTGACTCGGATTTTGACGAAACAAGTTTCATCGGATCTGTAACGGTGAATTATAACAGTGTTTAAAGTTTCGTAGCGATCGGACTTGTCGTTTGATCGTACGGACTCGAAACGCCTTGAAATTTATGCAATTGACATCAATTGAAATCAATTCGGAAAATATTGTTTTCAGCATAACTTCTTCATACGATGGAATTTGGACTTGAAACCTTTTCCATTGCGTTTAAAAAATTCTTAAACATCTATTTTGATATATGGGTTGACCCAATTTCGTTTCGGAGTCAGAACGGGCTTTTTGGGCCACTTTGTCGTTAGCGCGTGCATCTATCTTATCTGATCTATCCTATTTCAACTTCGCCTATTTATCCCTGTTATAAACCCTAGAAGAAACCTCCAATTCATTTTTCATCCCTAGTCCCGAAATCAACCCTAATTGCATTCTAATGGCAATTAGCAAATCAAATAAAGCGGCTATAATTCAAACTCTTCAAATCATATCATATAATATACCGTTTTGAAGCTCTCGACGAATAGAGTCAGCGTGTGGTGTTCGTTTTTGGAAACAACGCCCGTATCAACCAGAAATAGTGGTCAAAGCGGCTGGCGGCGAAGTCAAAGGGGGCTGATTTGGGGGTTTTTGATCGGAGCATCAATTCGCGAAATCGATTTCTGGGTATTGTAGAGCTCGATGAATGGATTCCAGATCTAGATTCAATTTGATGATCGAAGCAGCGATGCAGTGGGTATTAGCTCCGAAAGGTCACGGCTGCGTCAACTTTAGGGCATAAATTTCGGTGACTGACATCGAATTAGGCGGTGGCGTTGGTTGACGTTAGTGGAGGAGATGATGATCTTCCAATTGCAAGTGGTTGTGCCGCTTCAGGTGGCCTAGGCTTAGAGTGACGTGCGATCAAAGTTGTAGGCGTTCGCGTGTGTTTCTTCTCTAGTGCATGTTGTGCTTGAGATGATGTCGTGTCCAAGTGGTAAATGTGTTCTCTCTTCTTTTTATTTTTTTATTTCAATCGCATAAATCACCATAACTTTTGCATACGATATCCGTTTTACGCGCGGTTTCTTTTGTTATGATCATATTAAATTTCCTAACTTGATGACGCTTGTTTGGACGAATTATGAGACAGTCAAATTTTTGGGTTTAAATTGGATTTAAATTCATTTTAAATTCAAAAGGTGAGTGGTTTAACCCACTCACAACTTCTAAAATTTCTTATATTTGTCAAATTGATTTATGATGTGTTTAAAGTTTTATTTATAGCTGTTTGGCATATATTTCATCATTTTCTCAGTTAAATTGCATTCATTTAATTTACGCGTTATTTAATTCATTATTGCATTTAAAACTGCCAGTTAATTGTTAATTAATGTATTCATTGCATTTAAAACTTCTAGTTAAAATTTTAGTTAAATTTTATTATTGCATATAAACTACAGTTAAACAGTTAATTAATTCATTATTGAAAAATTAGCTGTTAGTAATTAATTATTACTTGTTGATGTGATTGTTTGAATTGGATGATAAATTGATGAATGTTTGATGATTGATATGATGGATGAATGGATGCGGTATTTATATTGTATAAACTGCAAGTTATTATGCATTTTCATTTCATTCGGATTGCGGTTTGAAATGATATGCAACCTCATTTTTATTGCTAAATTGCAGATTGAAATGATAAATATCTGTATCACTTGACCATAGGATAGAAAATTATATACAGACACCGCGGTATATATATAAAATATTTTTGAAATGATTTTCTATGGTTTTGCAAAGAATACGGTCTAATAAATAGTAAATTTTGATATGTATATATATAGTAAAAATTCTTGAATTTAGCTATGTATAAATTTGTTTCGAATTTTAAAATAACCTAAATATTGAAATTGATTTCGTTTATATAATATGGTTAAGAATATATTTGAAATTCTATTGTATATAGAGTTTATAATAACTCAAATAAAAGTAAAGTTGAAGGTAAATGTGAATACGATTGAATTGAAGTATTTAAGAATTTTCCTCAAAAAATTTGTTTTGAAATGTAAATAAATGAAGATTCAAAGGGTATGATCTTATAACTTAATTTTGATTAGCAGATTTAAAAGAATATCAAATTTATTTAAAGAATATTATCAAGTTAATTTAATTAAAAGAACATCCTGTTATTGAGGTTTAAGGGTTTTACCTGAATAATATTGTTTAATAAGTAAATATTTCAAATTTAAATAATAGGAAATTGATTTGATATATATTAAATTATCAATGAATCCATTTTGAAATAGTGGAATATTTAAAGATTGAAATATATGAACTATAAAGTTTTGAAATATAGAATATTTAAGCTTTGAAATATATGGGAATTAAAATGGTTTATTTGGAGGTTCAAATTGATATTAGGAATTTATTGTGAAATTTGAAGAAGCTATTTATTTTATAAAGTAATATAGTATTTGAACCATTAAGTATAAAAAAAATTATGTTTCAAAGCTATGGTTTCAAGGTATATATGTTTGAAAATATTATGATTTTGGGAAAGGGATATTTATAAAATAAAAATGATATCATATTGATTTGGGTTTAAAAATATAAATGATATCGTATTTATATGGTTTGATAGAGATGTTATATTCTAGTTTTAAAGTATAAATTATTTTGAAATAACCACGGTGTTATAATAACTTTTGGTTGTTGAAGAGAGCGGGATCGGAAGTTGCCATACTCTCTACCAACTCCGAAAACCACTTTAACAACCGTGTACGCGGTGGAGGTTCCAGAATGAAGTAGGATGGTGGCGGCGTTTCCGTTGAGGTAAATACGTGGACCCGACTCTCGTGAGTTGGCATAAGGTGGCTAAAACAGGAGCGGTTCTCAGGCCAAAGGGGTTAGCGCCCTTTATAGGATACTCCTCTTCAATATTATACTCCGACTTTGGATTGTTTTGGTGGCCACTTTTGATTTCTTTGCTTTTAGGGGGAGTTTGCCCGAGGTGGGCGGTAGTAGCTACTATGCGTTACCACCAGCCCGGATGCGTAATTGGTATATCTACCCTGGCATTGCCTAGTTGTGCTGTGTCACCTACCCTATCGCGCCTTGTACGAGTTTCTATTTGTGTCGTAACTATGGAGTATCCTCTGGTAGCCTCCCGATCAGGAGGTATTACGGTACTGTATAGACTATTGGCATTATTTGTGTTAAGGGCTATATGGGCAACCCCTTAATGCTATTTAAAAGTAAGTTTATTTTACAATTAGGCACTATTATAATAGCGAAATGTACTACATAGTAAATAGTTTAACGGATCCTTAAGAGATGTGAATCCCGAGCATCTTTTGAGTTACTGCACTCATATTTACTTCTGTTAATTTAACTTACATAAGATCTTTTAGTTCTGACTAGAGTGTTTTGTCTTTTCAATTCGCTCTGGTCAGTCCGAGCATTTCAGGATTTCGGAGACCTTAGCTCTGGAGGACGAAGACGGAGATTTATATTTTTGTTATTATTATTATTATTAGTCCACTATACTCATACTATTCCGCCGCATTATTATTGGTATGTGTAACTCTGATAAATGTACAAGTATAATCGAATATTTTGTAAAACAGCTTTATAAACTGTGTATTTGATTATTATGTTTTATCCTTCCACTGTGAAATTCTATTTTATTTTATTTCTTTCTCGTTTTTCTTATTTACCCCATACCAATCTGCCCTTCCGAATGGTTTGAATTGGCACATGTGTCGATTTAAAGCGTGCGCAAAGACGGGACGTTACATGTAGACTGCGATCTATGGTCGAGGGGAGAAGTTTCATTCCTTTGGCAGCGAAATTCGAGGGCTCTGATGCCTGCAGTTATATGAGTTTTTGTTGTGATAGCAACATAACCTCAGATGTAGCTGCGATCTGTAGCGGGTTTTATGGCGTAATTATGGACGCGGAGTGCCTACAGTTATCTATGGATTTTGCCGGGATGGCAACGTAACCATCGGGTTAACTGCGACCATTGATGGGGGATGATTTTCAGAGCATTCTCACCAAAGATATATCCTCTATTTCAAAAATATTTTCTATATTTTCATAAAGTTTTTGGAAATATTTTAAAAAAAATTCACTGGGTGTTAAAAATGGGTCCGCTAAGTACTTATAGATTTTTAGTCTTATGCTTGATCAACGTATGACCGAATTTCTGTGAGAACAAGGATGGACTGGTTGAGACATTGAGCTATAAAAAGAATTCTTATAAAGCTATTTTGATAATATTATATAGATTTTAAAAGTGTCTTAAAAAAATGATCATAGGAAATTTATCTGATTTTAAGTATTAAATAAATTCTGGCTTCGTTCCTTTTCGAGGACGAAAAGATTCAAAGGGGAAGGAATGTGATAACCCGGGTTTTGAAATAGTGGAAATTAGGGAGGCATCCCTACCATACTATCATATTGTAAAGCGGGTCCCTGTTTTCTGGAAACGAAGAAAAATTATTGCTGAAATGTCAGCAACTTTTATAAATAAGTGCTGATATTTCAGCAACTTTCCCTGTCAAAGTTTCATTGCAAATCCGGTCCCTATTTCTAGAAACAAAGAAAAATTATTGCTGAAATGTCAGCAACTTTTATAAATAAGTGCTGATATTTCAGTAACTTTCATAAACTGTGTTTACAGTGTACATAAATGTTGCTGAAATGTCAGCAACTTTTATAAAAAGTGATGATATTTCAGCAACTTTCATACACTATGTTCACAGTGTATAGAAAAGTTACGGAAATGTCAGCAACTTGTATGAAAAGTTGCATCATGCACTGCAATAATCGTGAATAAAAAACAGGGACTTAATTTACACTGAAATTTAATGAGCGACTTTTCATGAGTTTTGAATCTTAATAAGGACCTGTGCCAAAAGTACCCTTTGAAATATCTGTTAATTGATAAATTACTGGGTTAATTAATATAAATACTGATTTATAAATTGAACAAATAGTTCTGATAATAAATATCTATATCTATATATATATTTGTATTGATTTTAAATTGGATTTTAAGTTGAATTTAAATCTGAATTTGGATTTAAATTTGAAATTTAAAAGATATATATATATATTAAAATATTTTGGATTTAAAAATATATGTATAAGATTTTTATTAATATATATAATTTGGTTACATTATTTTCTTTAAAGAAATTTATTTATATAAATTTAGAAAGTATTTATTAAATAGGAAAATAATACAAAGCTTTTATTAACATTTAAAAATAATTAAAAATGAATAATTACACGTGTTAATAACATGTGTAATAGGATTAAATGGTGTGAATGACAAGTGTTAAGTAATTTAACAAGTGTCATCTTTGTATTGTCATTTTCTTTAAATTTTTAATAAAATCAAAATTTAATCTATATAAACATCTATCTTTCCTTCTTTACTTCTTTTACTACCTTCATTTCAAAAACAAAGAAACAAACCTATAAAACTTTACAAACCAAAAACTAAAGTCTGTAAAAAATATTCAAAATAGAAATTTAGAGAATCTCTCGACAAATTCAAGAAAAGCAAGCTAAGCAATTTTATCTCACGTCAGATTCAAATTCAAGTTGCAACACAATCAAGTATTGATAAAAAATCCAGATCAAAACATTCCAGTATAAAAACAAATTCCAGGCCTCTTTTCTATATAAAGTGAGTAATCAAGCTTCTGATCTATTTTCAGTTTGGTTGCATGCAATGAATCTTGAAGTGATTACAGGATTGTTTTATTTGATCATATGTGTGTATATGTAAATTGAATGGGTGTGCATGTCTATTTGCAAGATAATTGTCTGTTCTTGTTGTACAGGGTTTAAAATATGAAAGAAATTATCATTATTCCGTCTCCGATCTTCTTTAGGGCATAGTGTATAAACAAATTACATTTGTTATAACATGGTATAAATTTCAAAAATAATTGCAAGCTAAATCTGGAGCTGGATTTAATAAAAAGGAAGAAGAACGGTAGTATATTAATTATATCAGAAATTCGACTTGAACGATTTCTGGATTCAAGTATATAGTCGTTTTTTTCGAAATCTAAGATTTCTAAAAGTAAAATCATGACTTTTACGGTGGTAAATCAAAAGAAATCTGGAGATGAACGTAAATTGGGTTTTAATCGAATTTTGGTGAACGGTATGGTTTTGTGGGTCGGGATTTTTGATGAAGCAAGCTTGGTGATCGGCGATGTCGGTAAAAATGGTCAGTAGATTTTTTTTAGCAACGGTGGCAGCGGGGCATCGGCGATATAGGGCTTAGGGAGATGAGGGGTATGTCTGGTTTCATGAGGGTATTGCGACGTCGATGGAGCACGAGTCTCGATCGGTCATGGAGGAATGGATGCAAGGATTCTTGGAGGAGCTATGGCCGGAATTTCGAGGCTTCAGGTGATCGGATCATTGAAGTCGAGGTAATTTTGGGATGATCGACGGGATTCAGAGGAAGCTGTCTTGCTCAATTTCGAGTGCGTTATTATTTCGAGTTTCTGGGTAGTCAGATTGGACGACGGTGACGTCGCCAATGAGTTTAGGGTCGCGTCGCATGTCGTAGATGACCAGAATGTTCGTGCACGTGCACAAAGTTTTTTTGGTATGTTAGCGTTAGTATTCGAGGAAATGGGAAGTGTTGTCTCGGGGTTAGTCTCGAGGTAGAGGAAGATTAACTCGGGTTTTGCATTGTGTTGTTCGCGAGATTTATTAAACTTGTAACAGTTTAGATTTTAAAAAGGTTTTCTTTAAAAAAAGAAAGAAGAAGGGGATTTGACTCGGGTTTCAGAGTGAGTTCTTCTCAACCTTGTCTCGGGTCAAATATGAGGATATTCTCAAATTTTAAAGTTCAGCAAAATCAAATTTAAAAAACTAACTTCTTAAACTATTCTTTTAAATAATGATGTTTTTTAAATATTTTTAATTACAATTGTATGTTTTATTTTAACTTAAGCAGGTTGATTCTTAAGTTAAATTTAAAACTTAATTGATAGTGTAATTAAGAAGTAATTAAGGAAATGAAATGTTTTATCTTTAATTAGACTTAAAGATCTTAAGTTAAATTATAGATTAATGATAATTAAATTCCAGGTTTATTAAATAAGATTTTAATGTGATAATTAAGAAGTTAGTTAAAATAAATGACTTATCTTTTAATTAATTAAGGTTTGGGTGATTAAGATTTATTAATTAATAAAAGCAATTAAAGAGTAATTAATTAATAATAAAGGATTAATTAATTAATAATTAAGGGTCATAAGTTAATTAATTATAGATTAACTAATTTGTAATTAGAGATTAATTAATTTAACTAATTAAAGATTAGTTACATAAACGATAATTACTTAATGTAACTAATTAAAGGATTAATTTATTGAGGCTTAAATTCATTTAATAAATTATTAGAGGATAATTAATAATCATAGGTTGATTGGTTGAGGATAATTAACCGATGGGATATTTACTTGATGAAAGTAATTAAAGGTAAATTACTTAAGAGAAGTAATTAAGAATTAATGAGTGTGATTTATTAAAGGATAATTAATCAATGTAAGTGATTATGGTATAATTAATTTGAGTAATTAATTAGGATAAATGTAATTAGCGTGAATGGGTGAAGGTTAATTAATTTATGTTATTAATTAAAGGCTAATTACTTAATGTAATTAAAGAGGAAATTAAGGGATGATTAATTACTGGTTTGTAATTAATAAATGTTAAGTAAGCTGGATTTAAAGGTGATTGAAGAAATTAATTTAATTAAATTAATTAGAAATTGTGTGATTAATTAATCTTGCTTTTAGATGATTGAATGATATTAAATGCCTTGGATTATTTGATATCTCTGATATGTGATGCTATGTGATATGATATGTTTTGGATTGAATTGTGATAATGTAGTTTGTCTATTTGTGATGACTTGCTATATAAATATGTAATTTTGGATATAAATGGAATTGTTTTTAGTTAAACATTTTGGTTTAAAGAATGACATTGGATTCGAAGAGATCGGGTTTGGGTATCAATAAATACCCGAAACCACTTCGATTTGTAATCTATAATAATTCTTTATAGATTTGATATGTGAAATTAAGCATGCTGGAATGGAATAAATTTGGTTACATGACCATTTAAAACCATGAATCATTTCTTAGATATCATTTTATAATATGTGATCGACTTTAAATAAGATGAGAACTCATCGAAGGAACGAGTTACCCTGGTAACTCTCAGGAGTTATATAGCTTAGTACTTCATATTATATGGTTTAATCATGCTGGTTTCTAGCCTAACCCGGGTGTTACTTTGATGTAATGCTCGAGTCAGACCAAATATTACAGATTTTTAGGTGAGGACGTTCTGGTGCTCAGGTGGCGAGTTGGATGGCAGGAATGTATGGAGTATTCCGTTGTATATTAGAGTGATTATTAGGACAAGTTAATTTTTAACTGCCCAGTTTTGTGTAAGGGTTGAAAACTCTGATGTATCGTATGTAATTTAATTGATACAGCTTCTTTGTATAACTGATAAAGTTTGATATTATATTTTATCCGCTACGAATGTGAGAATCTGTGACTTGTTTTTGTTTCTTCTTCTATATCTTTTCTTCTTTACCCTAACTATCTGGGATTGTCAGGATCGAAAATTCTGGGTCGTTACACTAATACAAAAGTATCTCTGACAATCTTGTGTTCCAAATAACATGGTTTTTGACTTATAGTTTAAGTATTACTATGTTCTCCTTTGAGTATGTGAATATGAATGCTTTGAATTGTAGGAAGTGAATTAACCATAATTTTATTTTGGTTATAATAGATTGAGAGTATGTGAACAGTGTATATGCAAGAGAGTGTTTAGAAATCAAGAGAGTAAAGAATGGATTAATTCAAGTTAGATGATCTATACTTCTCAATCAAAGTGGTATTTATTTCAGAAAAGTGCAGACGAAGAGTTATTACTATTTGAGAAAGTATATTTATTTTAATGGCTTCAACCTTTCGTTGAAAGATGATTTCCTTTTGTTTCAAAGCAGAAGTGTCTTTTAAGAATTGACAATTTTTTCCCACGACAAACGTTTGTAGTAAAATCCTCTGCCCATGACTTGTTTAAATTTTAACCCAAGAATTGTCACAAACATCTGTGATTTTATCTCAAATGTCCGTGAGGTATAAAAATAGTTTTTCACCTTAATTTTGATGTATATGAAATTGTGTGTGATCGTATATGCATTTATACTCAAGAAGGCCTTAACAATATTTTATTTAGGACTCTTTTACAGTGGAATAACCTAACTAACTGCAGTATGGTTAATGAATCTTCGTTTATCTTTGAGTTTCAATATCTTCCAGCTTGGTGTTTTATTGTGGCATATATCTGCCATCTTGATAATGTCTATATATGTATATGATTGTACAGTTGTTATCGTCGAAAGATAAATTGGAGTTTCTGTAACAGCCCACAAATCCGTACACCTTGAATTAACACTATTCTACAACAATCAACTCAAGTTATACAGAAATACGAACCATTTGGGTTAAAGAAGAAGAGGTAGAAGAAGAAAATAGAAAACAACATCAGATCTAACCACCGCAGCGGAATAAAATATAATAGATAATAAATGATCTTTACTCAAAAGTCAAATATCTCTGTTTACATATATTACATCATCAGAGTACATCAATCACAGCTTAACATCAATAATATACAAATGAAGACTCAGCAACTCAACACAGCGGAATATGCATATATATATACAAGTACGGGAGTACGTATCGCCATCCAACTCGTCTCCTGAGCTCCACAACATTTTATCCTGTATCCTATAATACTCGGTCTGACCCGAGCATTACAGTTAAATAACACCCGAGTCAGTCTGGATTACCAGCGTGAGAAAAAATCACACCCAATTGATTATTAAAGTTTCAAAAATTCTTTGAAAACAAAAGCATCTCGTAAGACCACGCCATAAATAAACATGTCGGGTTTTTACCTTACGATAGCTAAAACATGTTTATTAAATTCCTCTGATATTATAATAGTGTCCATAGAAAGTAAAATAGAATCTAGCTGAAATGCTTGCATCTCACGTTTCAGCAATAGTTGGGCGCAATCAAAACCGTACGGGCGCGTAGGGAAAATGGATTCCAACTAATGGCTAGGTACTGGGGTACCGCCTGTCACAGTACCTGGTCTAGATCAGCGAGGAGCCACCCTAACTCCCCTGCAACACAAGACCGGAACCATCCCTTACTGGATAGTCCCGAGCAAGATCACCCCACGGTTGGGATCAGCAACCGCCCACTAAGCCGAAATAAAAGGGACATCTAGACAGGGATGACCTCACCCTCCAGTGGGGGCTACCCACGAAGCCTTGCTGCATATCCCCTGATTTTCAGCCATTCCCATTTTATGAGGCTTGAGGCTAAGCTTACCTTTTTAGAATATCCCTTAGAATGCCCATCGTCCACCTGACGATGTTTTCGCAAGCATTCTTCCATACAAGTCTGTCCTGGGTTCGAACGGAACCGAAGGCACTACTCCTACTACATCCATTTTGGAAATATCCTCAGGATTAGTAGCGACTATCCCTTGCATTTTATTGCTCCATCTTCGATTCCAAAATCGTTTTCACGAAAACGTACAAACCGGATCGAAGTGGTTTTCGAGAATTAAATCTCGATCTCGGTATCTTCGAAACGATCAACGCATTGTCCAATATTGATAGTCGGTTATTTAACTATCAATTTCTATTCACAAACATCCATCAAACAATAAATAATTTTCCCAATTATTTACTTATCTCAAATATCTTTACAAGATATATTTCCAATTTCAAATCACTTTGATAACAGTTTCAAACCATACTTTCTTTTCTAGAATAAACTTTCCCAAATATTTTCTATCTCCTCTGAAATCACCAAGCACAAAACTAGATTTCTAAAATAATTTAAAACACTTTACTTTGAAATATACTTTAAAATATTTAAGTTAAAACTACATCAATTTATTAAAAATACCATACTATATGAATATTTGAGAATAAGGTTACTTAATAAATATGAAATTAGATTTATACTTTTAAAACATAATATTAAGTCATTTTTTAAATAATTACTAATATAATAGATTAAAAGAAAATACTTACTTTAGAATTTAAATATTAGAAATAGTAAATTTTTCAAAACATAATGCTTAAAACAACTTTAAACTTTTAATTTATATTTAAAAATTTACTTTGAAAACGTACTTGGTTATTCAGAGAGAAATTTCCAATCTCAATCACTTAAATCAATTTGCCAAATTAATTCCCAATTTATTCCATTTGAAATAAATTTCTTTACTTATGAGTTCATTTCAAAATTCATTAATTATGGACTTTATTATTATTTTCAGTTTGATTTTTAAATCCTTTAGCTGGAATATACAAATTTCAGGTTATTCTCAATTTCTTCTTTATTCTTCCTAAATAATTTAAATCCTAAATTTAAAATAAATGTTTTGTTCTTTTAAACAATAACATTGAAGTTTAAGTTTCATTAACTCTCTGTTTATTTAAATTTTCCTTCCCATACTCAAGATTTATTTATTAAATTTTTAAAGTCACTTCATTTTCTTTCCAGTTCATTCATAAATTTATTCAACTTTTCTATAATTATTTCACTTACAAATTCACTTCTTTATTTTCATTCCCAAACTCAAATGATATATTTGGTAATTCATTATTGCCCGATTATAACAATCAAGCCATAGCATTCAATATTTCAACATAATTCATTACAGAATATCAAATATTCAGAACAGTGAATATTAAATAATTAAATAAAGTTGAGGGGTCCAATTGGATCCATCCAACCTGTTTTCCCTGGATCCACAGACGTTAGCATACATAATATACCAATTTCAAATTATAGCATACTATATCACATCAATCAACTCAACCATACAATCAATTATTTAAATTAAATCATTTAAATTTTAAATTTTAAACTGAGTGAGATTAACTCACCTTTGCTTAATATTTGGTAACCCACTCCAGGCCAGCTTGCTCCTCATTATTTTTGACCTTGTATAACAATTCACGGTTTATTATTTGAACCAATCAAACAATTATCCACCATTTATTTATTTTGTTTACAAATGATTAAATTTTAACCTTAGATTTAATTTAAACAATAACTACCTCCAAACTAATATCTCCTTTAAACCTTTTAGTAACAATTCAGTTAAATAATTTAACCATCTCCATATTTGTTTAAAAAGAGTTGTAATTATATAAACTTATACCTATGTTCTTTTCTTTTTGAAATCACATATGCATACATACTTATAAAATAGCTTATATAGATCCAAAAATCAAATTTTTAAACAAATTCTTCATATTTTAAAACCTCGTATATTTCAAAATCTTATCCTCGAAACCATAGATATAAGCTTATAAATAAAATTTATATTACCCTTTGATATCTTCTATTTTCTTAAATCCTATCTATACTACCATTATTATTTTCAACAGTATTTCAAAGTGTAAATATCTGTATATATTTTTCCTTCTCTGCATATATATATATATATATCAAATTAAAATATACATGTGTGCTTATATATATATACATGCTTATATCATCATTTTTCTGAAAACAGATGTGACTTCTAAAACAAAAATGAAATTATTCATAAACCATACAGTAAACAATTTCCTTAACCAGTAAATTTTTTTTAAAAAAAAAAATCGAATTGAATTAAAGGGGAGGCCATACCTAAAACGAACGCAGCCGCAAATCGAAGCCTCGAACCCGACCAATTGATTCGCCACAACCCTCCAATCGCACGCGAGATCGGCTCGCCCTCCTCAATCGTCACTACTGCCGAAATCGCCCACGAGTTCGCCACCAAAGTCGCGTCGCTTCCTATCGACAATTGCCTCCAACTCGTGATGGTACTCCGCCATAAGTCGATCGAATTGATCGACGTCGATCCCACAATCCACCGAAAAATCACACACGACTCCCTCTCCTCTTCGCGCTCGAACGATTGTGCCCTAGCTTTGCCATCTCGCCATCCCGAATTGATTCGAATGAACGCGATTTATTTGATTTGAGGAAGATGGTTAGGGTAAAATTAATTAGGGGTTTCAGGCTTAGGCTTGAATTAGACAACGAAGGAGATGAGGGAAAAATTAGATCGGCCATACATTTCTGTTCTCGTGAGTTTTGTTCGAACAAAACTGAAATTTGAAGAGACGAAGGGGAAAACTCGGTTTCATTTCTACATATAAATTTTCTCTGCTCGATTTTAAATAGAAGGCGTGTAAATGAAGGAAGTTTCAGCTTACAGAAGAAGGAAGACGCGACCATTATTAAATTTTTATTTTTATTTTTTTTTATTTTTTTAAGATCTGGATTTCGAATTGAATATAGGGGGAAGGGTGTGAGATATTTTAGAAGGCTCAGCTTGTAATTGGCGTATACAGGAAGATTTATTTATCGGTTTGATTGTTCTTTTTACATGAATATTTTATTTTGTTTTATTTATTTTTTTCGAATTAGGGAAATGAATTAGGCTTAACTGATAAGAAGGAAAGGAGGTGACGTGATAAGTAAAGGAGATGGCGTAAACAAGAAGCTTGACCAATTAAATTAAATTTCATTCGATTATTATCAATTAAATTTCAGTGCGTTTATATGTCATATGCTCACACGACAACCCCAAATGCCACAAAAATTGAAATCCGATAATAATTCAATATTACGGATCCAATGGAACCGGTTTCGTCGAATTCCGAGACTGGGCCTCGGAAGGCTACTTTTAAATTCAAATTAAACTATAAAATTTTAAAACTGAACAAACCACTGCAAGTTTCAATTTTATCACTTCTATTATCTTCAATGTTATCAATATAAATTTTACAAGCCTTCAAAATATTTTTAACAGGCTTAAAATTCCGGATTCAATATTTTACTCAACTTCAAATTGTTTAATTCAAAATTTTAATTATCAAATAAATTGTGATATTCGTAATTCGAGTTAAAATTACTCTATTGAATATTTAAAATCAATTAAATATTCTGATTTTAAATGCTCGAAAATTTCGGTTCGTCACATTCCTTCCCCCTTAAAAGAATTTCGTCCCCAAAATTACTAGTTAGAAAGAATGGTCCAATACCCGCTTACTTATTCTTAAACAAACAATTCGACATCCAACCAACTATCTTTTTACAAAAGACCATTATTATCCTTATTAACTTTCCAAACCTTTCCCTAGTTTACAAACAATCCCATTTGTTTAACCATTCAAGTTTCAATTTAAAACCAAATTTTGAATTATCAAAATTTTCTCAAAATTTTTCTAACTCCCTAAATTTTCGAAAATTTTTGCCAGTGTCTCCTTTGCGCGGCTAGCTCGGTACAACTACAAAATGGCTCTACGGCCTCCCAAATCCAAAAAGAAAACAAAAGGCCAAGTGGCTCAATCCAAATCCCAGTCAAATTCCACACCAAATTTAAATACATACCCTTTTGTCGGCAATTCATATTTATCTTTCTGAAATCAAAATCAATTCTCTTTTTCCTTTAGATTACCTGCATATCCTGCTTAGCACTAATATCCAATCATAACATTCCAAAACATTTTATCGTCTTCCTTACCAGATGTCAATATTTATCTAAATATCAACTTTAGAACATATTTGCAATATTCAATTTCCAATTAAGAATTGACCATTCCTTACTTAAGTTAACATAAGCATTTTATATGCTTCTTTGTTTGTTTTCACTTTACCACTTTAGTTAATATCTATTTCTATTCAAATTGATTTCCACATTACATATGAATTTTATTTATTTTAAACTTTGAACGTTTAAATTTTATTTTTCATTTATAACTAATTTATGTCATTTTAATTAACTTTTACTAATTTATTACAACTTCCAATTTGAAACCGTTTTGTCGTTAACAAAAGTTTCCAAAATTTTCAAAAATTTTCTAACTCCCAAAATTTCTGAAATTTTTTGGCAGAGTTTCTTTGTACGGAGGAGCTTTTGCAATTTGACAAATGATATAAATATATATACATCGACCCACACGGTCGGAAAAATAAAAAACAGTTCATATTTCCTATTGCGTAGGCGTACCTTATTTAGTATTTTAAGCAAGCAGCTTATTTATTTGGCGGTTAATGCAACCAAAATCCAGCCATACGGCTTCCAAGTACCTGTACTTACTCAATTTAAGCATGTGAGTGCCATATATATGAAATTTAACTACATTTCACTTATTTACAATGGTTAAAACATATGAATGCTAAGGAAATGCACATCAAACATTTTACGTAAGCAATTTATACAATTTTCGTATTAATTCAACTGTTTCAATTAATTTACAAACCATTTTCATTCCATTTGAATGGCTTAAAACTCAATCGCTTACACTTAATTTACTTTTAAGCAAACCAAACTCATATTTAATCCAATTATTCTCAAAATCAATTTATTTTACTTCTATCAACTCATAGAATTTTAATTACTTTCATTTACATCAAACGACAATTTGTTCTTATGTAATTCAACGAGATTCATGCGAATAAATAAGTATTTATGTTTTATAACCAATTTAAATTGATCCCTTTTTAATTGATTCCATTCAATTTATTTTGCATGCTATATTCTCATTCATTTTATTGAATCCATTTATTTATCTTGGAATATTTCGTATTGGTTGCATCCAATACTCATTTCATAATTAATTTGCAAACTAAACATTTGCCACAATAAATTGGTATTCGACTACATTTAACCAATTCAAGTTCCATCTCCAAATTTCATTACCAATTAATTCCCTTTTTATTTCAATTCATTCATGACCATTTATTTATCTCGACCCATTCCAAGCTTGCATATTACTTTCCATTCCCGAATTAATTCAAATCAAGCTTTAATTTAAATGTCTTCCAATTTTATTCATAGTCGAGCTTCTAATTATTCTCAACTTAAGTCAATTTACTTCAATTTATTCAAATTTATACTTAAGCGCATTTTCATTTTACAAGTAAATTTTTCTCTTTTATTACTCAACTAAACTCGATTGACTTCAAGGCCATATCCAATTTATTTCCACATATTTGGATTTTATTTGCAATTCGTACCATTACTATTTAATCCATTTCCATTTTTATTTGAAACATTCCCAATCTATTTAATTTGTTAACACTTCAAGTTAAATTTTAATCAATAACTCAAGTTTTGATTCCACCATTCACCTTTAAATTACCATCCAATTTTATTAACTCACAATTCAACTACATTCTCAAGTCATTTAATTTATTGCAAGGCCACCCCCAATTATATTTTCTTCACCCATGATTCAAGTCGAATTTAATTATAACTTGAGTTTATTTCTAAGCTTTAATATTGACTCACCAATTCATCTTTTATTTAACTGCATTGAGTTCTCCCTACATATTCCATTAACTAATTTATTAACAAATTAATTCTTCCTTTATTTATAATCCAACACTTGATTTTAAATCTCAAAATCTCTTCATTTAATTTTCTTAAGTTCAAATTTATTTTATAATTCAGGTTTTGATTTTTCTTTCGATTTATTATCCAGACATCAAACAATATTTATTTTGCATTTTGCATTCCATTCTCAATTTTATAAGTCATCACTATAATTTACACAATTCCATACATCATAGGCTTGAATGTAATCTTCTTTTATTTTAACTCAAGCCTTATGCTTATTTATAACCCAAGCATATTTTATTTTATGGATTTTTTTAATTCTTTTATAAGTTATTATGATTTATTCATTCCAATCCAATTCTTATCCAACTTATTTCCATTTATTCAGGTAAGAATTTAATTCCATTCAATATCACCCATAACTCAACTGAATTTTATTTCAATTTATTTTATTTTAACTCAGATTTATTTAACTCAATTCGATTTCAACTCAATTCGAATACAACTGGATATTATTTTCAGCTTATTCGATTTATTTCAATCCAGTTAAATTTTATCTTCCAATCCAGGGCAATTTCATTTTTAACCTTTCACTTAAATTTAAATTTCCAACATTCAAAGCTTATATTTCCTTCCTTATTTAAAACTCATCTCAATTTATAAGCATACAATTTATAAGCTTCAACCTATCTCATCAGGATTTTTAAACTCCCGGCTTTGGTTTCAAATCATTTTGAAATCTTCAACATCCCAAATCACATTTCTCAAAAGTTAAACCAATCCTGTTTTACTCCCAACAAATTTCTTTTGAGACTTCCAAAAACAACTAGCTTTTCTGAATAAATCAATTTGGCAGCAACCCGTCACTTAGAAATTTGAAAATGAATACTGATGATGCGGCCGTCATCATCGGAATTATTTTCCAATAATCAAAGTGATTTCAATGCTATATCACTTTCAAAATCCATTTAAAACCGATTTCCATTTAGAAATATTTCCAAAACAACAATGCTATTATTTATCTCCAAAACACCTCGATAAATATTTCCAAATCTCCGGGATTTTAAATTCCTAAAGCCTGCTTAAATAAATTTTAACTATAATTCATTTGTACAGTTTATGCTTATACAAATTTCCATTTATTGTTATTCCAATTCATAAATTACATTTATAATTCATATTTATAAATTTTATTCTATAATGAATTTATTCCCCTAAATTTTAGTTATACTTCAATTTCTAGTTAAATTTTCACTTAACAATGATAATACTTTAATATTATCATTTCTAACATCCAAGCAACCATATATTAGCTAAATAGTTTACAAAAAAAACTTTCTTTATATCAAAATATATTTTTGGGTAAAATTATTTCATTTACCCACATTTAAAACAATATCGTGTCGATTGTTCTATTCAAGTGTTTAGAAACCCCTTCAATACAGTTGTCCAGACTGTTCCGACGAAGGTTCATATGCCACTCAATAAACCAATCAACACAATATTAAAACAATTTATATTCACTAACAAATACGCGCTCATATTTATTAATACGCTCAAACTCATTATAGAATACTACGGACTCTATTTTAAATGAGTAATTCCCATCAAAGCCAAGGTTATCACCAACCTAAGCTCTGATACCAAGTGTAACAGTCGCAAATCCGTACACCTTGAATTAACACTATTCTACAACAATCAACTCAAGTTATACAGAAATACGAACCATTTGGGTTAAAGAAGAAGAGGTAGAAAAAGAAAATAGAAAACAACATCAGAATCTAACCACCGCAGCGGAATAAAATATAATAGATAATAAATAATCTTTACTCAAAAGTCAAATATCTCTGTTCACATATATTACATCATCAGAGTACATCAATCACATCTCAACATCAATAATATACAAATGAAGACTCAACAACTCAACACAGCGGAATATGCATATATATACAAGTACGGGAGTACGTATCGCCATCCAACTCGTCTCCTGAGCTCCACAACATTTTATCCTGTATCCTATAATACTCGGTCTGACCCGAGCATTACAGTTAAATAACACCCGAGTCAGTCTGGATTACCGGCGTGAGAAAAAATCACACCCAATTGATTATTAAAGTTTAAAAAATTCTTTGAAAACAAAAGCATCTCGTAAGACCACGCCACAAATAAACATGTCGGGTTTTTACCTAACGATAGCTAAAACATTTTTATTAAAGTCCTCCGATATTATAATAGTGTCTATAGAAAGTAAAATAGAATCTAGCTAAAATGCTTGCATCTCACGTTTCAGCAATAGTTGGGCACAATCAAAACCGTACAGGCGCGTAAGGAAAATGGATTCCAACTAATGGCTAGGTACTGGGGTACCACCTGTCACAGTACCTGGTCTAGATCAGCGTACCGAGGAGCCACCCTAACTCCCCTGCAACACAAGACTGGAACCATCCCTTAATGGACAGTCAAGACCAAGATCACCCCGCGGTTGGGATCAGCAACCGCCCACTAAGCTGAAATAAAAGGGACATCTAGACAGGGATGACCTCACCCTCCAGTGGGGGCTACCCACGAAGCCTTGCTGCATATCCCTTGATTTTCAGCCATTCCCATTTGTTGAGGCTTGAGGCTAAGCGTTACCTTTTTAGAATATCCCTTAGAATGTCCATCGTCCACCTGACGACGTTTTCGCAAGCATTCTTCCATACAAGTCCGTCCCGGGTTCGAACGGAACCGAAGGCACTACTCCTACTACATCCATTTTGGAAATATCCTCAGGATTAGTAGCGAGTAACCCTTGCATTTCATTGCTCCATCTTCTAATCCAAAATCGTTTTCACGAAAACGTACAAACCGGATCGAAGTGGTTTTCGAGAAATAAATCTCGATCCCCGTCTCTTCGAAACGATCAACGCATTGTCCAATATTGATAGTCGGTTATTTAACTATCAATTTCTATTCACAAACATCCATCAAACAATAAATAATTTTCCCAATTATTTACTTATCTCAAATATCTTTACAGGATATATTTCCAATTTCAAATCACTTTGATAACAGTTTCAAACCATACTTTCTTTTCTAGAATAAACTTTCCCAAATATTTTCTATCTCCTCTGAAATCACCAAGCACAAAACTAGATTTCTAAAATAATTTAAAACACTTTACTTTGAAATATACTTTAAAATATTTAAGTTAAAACCACATCAATAATTTATTAAAAATACCATACTATATGAATATTTGAGAATAAGGTTACTTAATAAATATGAAACTAGATTTATACTTTTAAAACATAATATTACGTCATTTCTTAAATAATTACTAATATAATAGATTAAGAGAAAATACTTACTTTAGAATTTAAATATTAGAAATAGTAAATTTTTCAAAACATAATGCTTAAAACAACTTTAAACTTTTAATTTATATTTAAAAATTTACTTTGAAAACGTACTTGGTTATTCAAAGAGAAATTTCCAATCTCAATCACTTAAATCAATTTGCCAAATTAATTCCCAATTTATTCCATTTGAAATAAATTTCTTTACTTATCAGTTCATTTCAAAATTCATTAATTATGGACTTTATTATTATTTTCAGTTTGATTTTTAAATCCTTTAGCTGAAATATACGAATTTCAGGTTGTTCTCAATTTCTTCTTTATTCTTCCTAAATAATTTAAATCCTAAATTTAAAATAAATGTTTTGTTCTTTTAAACAATAACATTGAAGTTTAAGTTTCATTAACTCTCTGTTTATTTAAATTTTCCTTCCCATACTTAAGATTTATTTATTAAAATTTTAAAGTCACTTCATTTCCTTTCCAGTTCATTCATAAATTTATTCAACTTTTCTATAATTATTTCACTTACAAACTCACTTCTTTATTTTCATTCCCAAACTCAAATGATATAGTTGGTAATTCATTACTGCCCGATTATAACAATCAAGCCATATAATCAATATTTCAACATAATTCATTACAGAATATCAAATATTCAGAACAGTGAATATTAAATGATTAAATAAAGTTGAGGGGTCCAATTGGATCCCTCCAACCTATTTTCCCTGCATCCACAGACGTTAGCATACGTAATATACCAATTTCAAATTATAGAATACTATATCACATCAATCAACTCAACCATACAATCAATTATTTAAATTAAATCATTTAAATTTTAAATTTTAAACCGAGTGAGATTAACTCACCTTTGCTTAATATTTGGTAACCCACTCCAGACCAGCTTGTTCCTTATTATTTTTGACCTTGTATAACAATTCACGGTTTATTATTTGAACCAATCAAACAATTATCCACCATTTATTTATTTTGTTTACAAATGATTAAATTTTAACCTTAGATTTAATTTAAACAATAACTACCTCCAATCTAATATCTCCTTTAAACCTTTTAGTAACAATTCAGTTAAGTAATTTAACCATCTCCATATTTGTTTAAAAAGAGTTGTAATTATATAAACTTATACCTATGTTCTTTTCTTTTTGAAATCACATATGTATACATACTTATAAAATAGCTTATATAGATCCAAAAATCAAATTTTTAAATAAATTCTTCATATTTTAAAACCTCGTATATTTAAAAATCTTATCCTCGAAAACATAGATATAAGCTTATAAATAAAATTTATATTACCCTTTGATATCTTCTATTTTCCTAAATCCTATCTATATTACCATTATTATTTTCAACAGTATTTCAAAGTGTAAATATCTTTATATATTTTTCTTTCTCTGCATATATATATATATATATATATATATATATATATATATCAAATTAAAATATACATGTGTGCTTATATATATATATATACATGCTTATATCATCATTTTTCTGAAAACAGATGTGACTTCTAAAACAAAAATGAAATTATTTATAAACCATACAGTAAACAATTTCCTTAACCAGTAAATTTCTTTTATAAAAAAAAATCGAATTGAATTAAAGAGGAGGCCATACCTAAACCGAACGCAGCCGCAAATCGAAGCCTCGAACCCGACCAATTGATTCGCCACAACCCTCCAATCGCACGCGAGATCGGCTCGCCCTCCTCAATCGTCACTACTGCCGAAATCGCCCACTAGTTCGCCACCAAAGTCGCGTCGTTTCCTATCGACGATTGCCTCCAACTCGTGATGGTACTCCGCCAGAAGTCGATCGAATCGATCGGTGTCGATCCCACAATCAACCGAAAAATCACACGCGGCTCCCTCTCCTCTTCGCGCTCGAACGATCGTGCCCCAGCTTTGCCATCTCGCCATCCCGAATTGATTCGAATGAACGCGATTTATTTGATTTGAGGAAGATGGTTAGGGTAAAATTAATTAGGGGTTTCGGGCTTAGGCTTGAATTAGACAACGAAGGAGATGAGGGAAAAATTAGATCGGCCATACATTTCTGTTCTCATGAGTTTTGTTCGAACAAAACTGAAATTTGAAGAGAGGAAGGGGAAAACTCGGTTTCATTTCTAAATATAAATTTTCTCTGCTCGATTTTAAAACAGAAGGCGTGTAAATGAAGGAAGTTTCGGCTTGCAGAAGAAGGAAGACGTGGCCATTATTAATTTTTTTTATTTTTTTATTTTTTTAAGATCTGGATTTCAAATTGAATATAGGGGGAAGGGTGTGAGATATTTTAGAAGGTCCGGCTTGTAATTGGCGTATACAGGAAGATTTATTTATTGGTTTGATTGTTCTTTTTATATGAATATTTTATTTTGTTTTATTATTTTTTTCGTATTGGGGAAATGAATTAGGCTTAACTGATAAGAAGGAAAGGAGGTGACGTGATAAGTAAAGGAGATGGCGTAAACAAGAAGCTTGACCAATTAAATTAAATTTCATAAGATTATTATCAATTAAATTTCAGTGCATTTATATGTCATATGCTCACACGACAACCCCAAACGCCACAAAAATTGAAATCCGATAATAATTCAATATTACGGATCCAATGGAACCGGTTTCGTCGAATTCCGAGACTGCGCCTCGGAAGGATATTTTTAAATTCAAATTAAACTATAAAATTTTAAAACTGAACAAACCACTGCAAGTTTCAATTTTATCACTTCTATTATCCTCAATGTTATCAATATAAATTTTACAAGCCTTCAAAATATGTTTAACAGGCTTAAAATTCCGGATTCAATATTTTACTCAACTTCAAATTGTTTAATTCAAAATTTTAATTATCAAATAAATTATGATATTCGTAATTTGAGTTAAAATTACTCTATTGAATATTTAAAATCAATTAAATATTCTGATTTTAAATGCTCGAAAATTTCGGGTCGTCACAGTTTCTAACCAAAAATACACTAGATATGTCGACATATGTAGTTATTTTCAAAAATCAGATATCGCTTCTTAATTTAAAATTTGAAATGGCTACATATAACTGCTACATTTTGAAGAGAAACCCATTTCACTATCTTTTCTTTCCGAAAATCATCAATAAAAATAAGTTAATGGATCCTACTAATTCCGAGTGTCCAAGACATGAATCCGCTTCATTTTTCTTCGGTTCTCCCGCACTAGGACCTCTTCAAGCCTCTATAATGACCAAAGTAAGTAAGATTGAGAGTGACATGAAGCATACTCTCTATATGCTTTTTGAAATGGAAGAAATTCAAATTAGAATGATGAAGGAACAAGAGAAATAATGGCGTATTCTGAAGAATTTGCAAAATTATCTATTGGGTAACCCTACAAATTCAATCATAATTAAGGATGATGCTCCGAATGTGGTCATTCATGATCATGTGAATAATGACGAAGAGGAAGAAGAGGAGGAGGATGAAGTAAAGGAAGAAAAGGAAATCGATGACTATGAGGTCAAATCTATTGGAAAGGTATGCATTGACAAGTACAAAAATTTAGTTTAACGAAACGGAAATTTTTTCTCCTTACCCTTTCTGTCCTATTCGTAAATCCTCAATTATTAGGAAATCTTGTTAGTTTAGATTGACTAGTTTAGGGTGTATATAACTAGGGTTGTTTGATTTTTTTAATATGTTATTTAAACTATTTGGATTGTTTGAATTACATGATTGATTGAATTCGTTTGGATTGATATTAGCTTGGATTGGTGTGTATAGACTTCTATTAGGATTAGAATTGATTTGATTTAACTTTGCTTTAGTTTGACTTTATTTTGATTTGAATATATGTTTGTATTAAGTTGGATTAGTTTGAATATTTGTATGTATTAGATTGGATTGGTTAGTAAAATTGGTTTTTCTTATTTTCAACATATCACTTTTATATCACTTTTACGTATCATGTATTACTTTAGTTAGGGGGAGTTTTGGTTGTATTTTGTTGAGGACAAAGGGGGAGAAATATATAAAATATAAGCATAGATTAAGGGGAAGTTTTGTAACTCGGGGGGAGTTACATCATACTTTATATACATGGTTGTCATCACCAAAATGAGGAGATTGTTAGTATCTTAGGTATTGGTTTTGATGACAATAATCATATGAGATCGTATAAAATATAGATACTAATGTTTTGTCAAGTTATCTATAGTATATAGTGTAGAATATTAAACAGGTGTTGATTAAGGAGACTATACAGTATAAAGAGCAGACTCAAGAGGCTAATATAGAGGCTGATATAAAGATTCAAGAGTTAGAGACTGTATACTCATAAGTTTGAAGATTCAAGATACCAAGATAAGTTAAAGAGTCATAGATTATTTTGTTAAAGTCCGGGTAGCACTTCTTTCGTCTCTCTTCATATTTTTCAAAAAGGTTTTAAAATCTATTCTCTAATTTTAATGATTTTTCAATATTCTGGTTTTTAACAAAAATGATTTTTAAGAATCCATGTTTTCAAAATGAGTTTTCAAACATCTTTTCAAAATAGCTTTCAAATGATTCCTAACCTTTTAATTATTTATTTACAAGATTATTATATTAAGTTTTCAAGTATTTTATATTTTAATGTACGCATTTAGTTTAACTTATTATATTTAGATGCAGCATTTGTTATCTAAATGATTACAATATTTATAAGTATATTTTGACATTCATTAATGCTTTGATATATAAATTCACTTATACATTATATATTATCTTATTTTTCAAAATAAATTTATATTTAAATCTTTTATATATTAAAATATTTCAAAATGGTTTTATAAAGTTTTTATTAAGTTTTATTATGATTAAAATATGTATAAACTACGCTTAAATGATTTTACAATGTATCAAAATATTTTACAAAGCTTAAACAATTTTTATAAAGTAAATTTTCAAAATACAAAAGGATATGTCAACATATCCTCCTTATGTATGCCGACATATAGGCCAAGATTTTCAAAATTCAAATTTTGAATGGTAGCCTTTTTTTCATCGTATTTCTTCACAAATGGACATGACTGTTTTTATCTATAAATAGAGATTATCTCAACGAATTTTATAGAACTACTTTCTTAGACTTTCTCTCCTCTTTCACTCTCTTGATTTCTAAAAGAAATTCTACTCAAGATCTTCTCAAGTTCAAGCAGAATCAAAATTCAAACTTTATTGATTTGATTCTCTATTGAATACTCTCTAATCTCTCTCATCTCTCTCACTCAAATCATGATCAAAGTGCTATTCAAAAGGTTATAGGATTATTTGTATTCAAGATCAAGAAATCAATTTTGTAAACTCTATCAAATCATACTCAAGTACTCTTGGGTGCACTTTGTGTCCCTGAAATCTAAGAAGGTGTGCTTATGTCCGTTTGAATCAAGTAGGTGTGCTTGCTGTTCCGTTTGAATCCAAATGGATGTGTTAATGCCCCGTCTGAATCTAGTAAGTGTACCCACAGCTCGAAAATCTAGAGGGAATGTCTCATAGCATTGAAATCGAGATTTTATAAACTTTGATGTTTGAAAAGAAATATGTGCAAGAAATTGTACAGAACTGGATGTAGGTGTTATCCTGCTTTTACGCATTATCCTGCTTTTACGCAAGGCCACGAAACCAAGAACTTGACAGGCCACCAAGGACAGTCTGTCCTGAAGATTCGTTATACACAGGTTTACTATCAATACTGGCGAATTTGGTCCGAGCCCATATCAAGCTACAATTGATATAGCATGATAAAAAAAGTTATGAAAGTCAACGTTCCAAATTTCAAGTCAATCGGAGTTCATACGCTCGAGATATGGATCGATCAAATCAAGGGAGAAAGAATCATTTCATACCCATCATGTCTGCTACACTTCTTATCCATCGTGATTATTCCACTTTGTATCCGTTGTGTCCACTCCATTTTGTATACATCAACCGAAGATATTTCATATCGGTTCCATTTGTACACAATTCTTATCGATCTATCATTTACACAGTTCATATCGATCGGTCAACGATCGATACGAAATGTTGCCACCAACGAAAAATATGAAATAGTGCTTAAAAATACTGATACGAAGTCGGAGTCTTCAATCGATACGAAGAACATAAGTTCATATCGATACGAATTGAAGTGGAAACTACCGATACGAAGTTGCCTCAGGCATCGATAAGAATGAAGTAAGTTGGAATGATACGAAAAGGGTCATCTCAAATCGATGGGCAAGCATCGATACGAAATACATAAGTTCGTATCGATACGAAGCAGTTACAAACCATCGATACGAAAGGAATACTCTAGATCGATATGAACTTGGCATGAAAATTGGAAGACTTGGTAACTCGACATTAAAAGTGGATCGATCCTAGAATATAGTGCCAAGTCACCTAATCAATATGAGCTAGCATGGATATGAACATATCATTACGAACCAAATCGATATGAAGATGCTAGCTCATTGAAATGCCAAACTTTTATTGATCATAACTCAAAATCTACAAGTCCAAATGCTACCAAATTTTCAAAGAATCTTGTGTGCCACATCTACTTGGTCTATGATCGATCTCAGCCCAAATGGAGTCGTTTTTGATCGATCGAATTGTATATGTATCGATCATGGATCAATCCAAAATGTCCTGCGATCGATCTGGTGGGCCCACCCACGTAAGAGAATGCGTCTTCCGAGATTTGAGCAAGATATTTTCAGCCTACACCTATAAATAGCAGTCCTAAGCCTTCAGAAAAGGGACTTTTGACTCTCCTAGGCCGATACTCTATCGGAAACTCCATTGCATCTCGAGTGCTTGAGAGTGTACTGTGGTAATTAGTTGTAACCAGTTAGCAAATTCAATAAAACAACAAACTTTCCATGGTGGACGTAGGAGACAACAACGAACCACTCTAAATTCTTGTGTTCTTGAATTTCCGTTTGTTTGTTTTGGTGTGTTTGTTAGATTAACCTCCCTCTTCATTTGTATTCTTCATTTTTGTCTCTTCGAATACGTCCAAAGAGTGTTGTCCCCAATTTTGGTACAACAGTAGGGTAACTCCGAACTAATATAAAAATCCTGTTGTGATCTCTCTAACTCTATACTTTTTACTTTTATTGCATTTATATTTTTATTTGTTTACATATGTGATTTTCAATTTCCATTGTTTAAATATAATCTTAAAAGAATTCAAAAGGATTCATAAAATATAGTAAGCACTATTCACTCCCTATCTAATATTAAATTAGCTTTAAGATTCTTACTTCTGCAAACTAACAATAGTTATGTCGTTAATATATATTTCAGACTATTTTTCCAAACAAATTTAACAATTTGATTGTTTTTTATTTGTTATGTTGTTAATATATATTTTATCTTGAAATCTATTATTTTACATGTTAGGTGATTGTATTTTTTGTCATGTACTATATCTGGTGCATATCGTTGTATTCTGTAACGACCCGTATTTTTCCACTAATTAAAATATAAATTTAAATAAAATTTTAAATTTAATATTGTGAGAAATTGAAATTTATGATTTGTTAATAAGAAAAACAATTAGAATGAAATTTAATAATGTTAATTTAATGTAATTGGTAACTATTTTAATGTGATTTCAATTGATTGAATGATTAAAGTTAAGATCGGAAATTATAAATAAGGAAATAAACCAAATGTTGTAACAAAAAGAGAAATTATACATAATTAATTGAAATTGGGTAATATAGAATGGTTAATCAGTATGTGAATTTATTAGTTGGGCTTGTATACAATAAACGCATAAATGTGTTTGAATTGGTAAGTTGTAACAATGGTTTAATTATAAATTCACTATTTAATCCATTGAAATTTAATTGGATATCAATTGCAATTAATCTATTTAAATATTGCAATTAATGTGAACTAAAAAGATAACTGTAGAATATTGATGTAATAGGGTAAAACAATGTTAATTATATCCATGAAGTAATAATGGATTGAATAATAAGATGAAAAAACAAATAAATGGATTTATTGGAATTTAAAATAATAATCAATGAATTTATTCGATTGAACTTGAACGTTGTAATTAGTGCAATATTTAATATTCAATTTGACATGGGAAACTTGTTTTAAAAAGATTAGTAATTTCTTGTAATTGTAAATGATGAAAATTGTTAGTTATAAAATCTGAATTTAAAAGTGATTCAATTAATTTGGTAAAATTTATTTAATTAACGTGAAATAGCCATTTTGGCCACTATCTCGGATTTCGACGAAACTGGTTTCATCGGATCCATAATGGTGAATTGTTATAGGATTTCAAGTTTCGTAGCGATCGGACTTGTCGTTTAATCGTACGGGCTCGAAACGCGTAGAAATCAATTTATTGAATTCAATTTGAAATAAGCTGAATTTAAAAGCTAACTTCTTCAAACATATTAGGACTTGAAATCAATTCCATTGTATTTAAAAATATTGAAGAAATCTATTTTGATATATCGGATGTCCAATTTTCATTTCGGGAATGGAACGGGCCTTTCGGGTCGTTATTGTCGTTTCGAACCAGTTCGACATGTTCATTCTTTCTAATCGGGCCTTGTCTATATATATATATATATATATACACACACATACATATATATATTATTCTAAACCCTAGCAGCCATTCGGATATTCTATACGTGCAATTCTATCTACCAATTCCTTTCTTCCAATGGAAAAAACCAAACTCCAATTGCAAACCCTAATTCAATTTCAAATTCAAATCGAAAATCAAACTCCTCAAAACTATATCAAACTTTATATTGTTGGAAAGCGACAAATTGAACCTACGTCTGGGTTCGTTTTCAGAGACAGTGATCAGATTGATCAAAAATCACGGTTAAAGTCAAATTGGAGGTTTATAATATGGGAATCAATTGGCAAAATTGAGATGCGAGTTTTGTGGCACTCGTCGTCTGGACTCTAACGGTGGTGGTCGCATCACCTAGTTTGACCTGTGGCAGTCGGAATTGAGGGATTAGGGCTCAAAACCTAAGTCCTTTGAGGAGGCGGTGGCGTCGATGGAGAGAGCCAGTGGCGGCATGGTTAGCACTGGCACGTACGGCGTGGTAGGACGAGCACGATGGTGGTGGCATGGTCGTCTTTGGTGGTCAAAGCGTGGCGTATTGGGTGGCCAAAGGTCATGGCCGAAGGATGGTTTCGTACGCGATCATGTATGGGGAGAGAGATAGAAGGTATGACGTGTCTTTTTATTATTTGTTTGTTTAATTATTATATTTTATAAATTCAATCGTTCTAACATGCGTATCTTTTGCATACAAGCTCGGATTCACATGCGATTTTCTTCATTACGATCATATCGAAATTTCGAAAATTAGGGAACAGGTTTGGACAAATTCTGAGACTGTTCAAATTTGAGCCTTCATTTGGATTTTAAATCGAGTTGAAATCAAATGTGAGTATTTTAACCCACTCACAACTACCAAATGGTCTTATGTTAGGTAAATTAAATTTATAATGTGATTGGAAGTTGATTTATTTCTGCTTGAATTATTTAAATTGTCATTCCGGTTAAATCTGAATTTTATTGAATTTAATCGCCATTAGTTTAATATTAAATTTTGAATTGCCAATTAATGCCTGATATTGATAATTAGTCACTTGTTATTAATTATTGGTTGATTTGAATGATGATTGTGATGGATGCTTAATTGTTGATATTGGATGACTGGATGTTATGTTATTTTATATATATTGATATCACACTGCAAATTCCCTCAGCTTATTGTTAGAAATTCCCTATGGGTTGAAATGATAGATACCCGAACAATCTGATATATTAGGGAGAAATCATTCTAGGTTGAAATGAAAGACCCGAGCGATTTTATGGATTTTGAATCTATTTTGAGATTGTAGGTTGAAATGATATGTACCCATAAAATTTAAAATTATCGTGGGTTGAAATTATATATATATATATATATATATCACTTAACCATATGTTAGAAAATTATATACGGACATCAGATTCGTTAAAGTAAATGATTTTAAATCCTTAAATTTTTGAATTCGGTTAAATGATATTTTGGAATAAGATTCGATTTATATAAACTGAATTGTTTTCGAAAATCCAAGTTTAAATGTTGAAATTGAAATTGGGTTAAATGAATTGATTAAAGAATGTAAATTGAAATTTCAAAGTTGAATTGTGAAATATAAATGGAATTGATAGTAATTGAGTTATTGAAATGTTTGAATATTTAAACTTGGAAATCTATGATTTTGAAATGCTTTAAAATCGTAGTTCTAACATAAATTTTGAAATCGATATAAACTGAAATGATTTTAGGAATTTGTATTAAGAGAAAATATAGCTTGTGATATATGAATACAATCCAGATTTTTTGAAATGGAAGAAATGGTTTAATTTAATATTAATCTAAAATTAATTATTTTAATGTAAATTGTTTAAAATATATTATTTTTAAATTTAGATTTATTTATATTTTCAAACCATTTTATATTAAACTATGTCAGACCTATTTTAACTATTTTAAACAATTTAAACTATTCAATCAATGTTAAGCTAGTTAATCTATTTTCAACTATTTTAATCTATTTTAAATATTTAAACTGTTTTAAAACTATTTTTAAACTATTTTCACCTAATTTAATCTATTTTAAACTATTTAAATTATTTTAATCTAATTTAAAACTATTTTAATCTAACTTAATCTATTTTAATTTATTTAAACTATTTTAATCTAACCTAAACTATTTAAACTATTTTAAGCTATTGTAATCTATTTTAAACTATTTTAACTATTTTAAACTACTTTAAACTATTAAAACTATTTTTAAACTGTTTTTAAACTATTTATGACTGTCTAAACTATTTTATAAATTTCAAAAAGGTGTAATGTTGAACTATTATATTTAATCTTCAATTTTCAAAGCGAATGTGGTTAAATGATGATTATAACCTAAGTTGGAATTTGAAATGATATTTTTTTGTGAAATGACATATATTGAGTAAATATGATGATGTTGAAATGAGAGTTTGACCTATTTTGTGGATATGTTTTCGAAAATGATATGATTTCAAAAGTGAATATGATTTCGAAAGTGATATGGTTTTGAGAATATGATATTTTGATATCAATTATGAATCGGTTTTGGAAATTTAAAAGAACCATCCAATGTGAAATAAGCATTTGGTTGTTAAAGTGACCGGGATTGGATATTGTCATACTCTCTGCCAATACCGAAAACCACTTTAACAACTGTGTACGTGGTGGAGATTCCAAAATGAAGTGGGATCGTTTAGCGAACGATTCTATATGAGGTATTTATGTAGTCGTAACTTCCGCGAATCAGCTTGACGTGGCTAAAACTGGAGTTTACCTGGCCAAGTAAGATCGCTCCTCCGATCGGGCACAATACTTCGATACCATATTATGACTTTGCCATTGATTTGGTGGCCACCCCTCGATTTGATTATGGGAGTGTGTTCCGAGGTGGACGGTAGTAGCTGCATGCGTTACCACCAATCTGGGGGTGCAAACAGTAGAATCCTATCCTGGCATTGCGTTAGGTGCCTTGTCACATGCCTTATCACGCCTTCTACAAGTTTGGTTTGTGTCGTACGTATGGAGTACTCCCTGATAGCCCACCAGTTTACGGTGGAGTTTACAGTACTGTATTGACTATGACATTTATATAAAATGTATTAAAGGGGATATGGGTAACGCCTTAACGCTATTTTAATACTTTACTTTACTGTAGACATTATTATAATAGCGTATTGTACTATGTATGTAGATAGTTTAACGCATCCTTAGGAGAAGGAATCCACAACATCTCTTAAGTTAATGCACGCACGTTTGACACTGGATAGGAGATGTCAAACCCTGTAAACATCTCTGACGTCGTTACGCTTATATTTATTTACTGTTGATTTAAATTACATAAGACTTTTTAGTTCTGACTCGAGTATTTTGTCTTTTCATTACGCCTGGGCCAGTCTGAGCTATTCAGTGTATTAAAGACTTTAATTCTAGAGGATGAAGACGAAGATTTAGTACTATATTGTTTATTATGTTTGTCCCACTGCATTATGTTGTTCCGCAGCATTATTTATTTATGTATTTATTCATGATGTATGTAACTCTGACCTGTTTTGTAAAAGTGTAATCAAATGTTATTTGTAAAACAGCTTCATGAATTTTTTATTTGATTATATTTTTTCATTCCACGGTGAGATTCTGTGTTTGTTTTATTTCTTTCTCTTCTTTTTCTTATTTACCCCATAACAATCCTCCCTTTTGAATGGTTTGAGTTTGACATGTGTGGTATATTGTTAATTTAAATCATTCAAAAAGGTGAGTTGTTACATTTGGTATCAAAGCTTCGGTTGAGGGATAACCTTAGCTTTGTGGGGTCTGACTCATTAGAGATAGGGTAGTAATATCCTAGAATGAGTTGTCTGAGTATATATATGAGAAAGCGTACTTGTTATTGTGTTAATTTGTTCGTTTGAGTATTTATTAATTCTTGTCGATACATAAGACGCTATGGCATCGATAGAGATTTCTAAACACTTAATAGGGTAGACCGATACAACATTGGTTTGAAATATAGGTAAATGAAATAATTTTACCTAGTATTATATTCTGTATGTAAAGGAATAATTTATAAATTATATAGTTGGATATGATATGTTTGTGTGTTAGGAAGTGAAATTTTACAAACATTGATTGTAAAATAGGACTAATAAGTAAAGTAAATATAAGTTTGAATTTGAGAACTTAAGTTCCGGGGTTTTGAATTTGACTTTAAAAAGATTCTGGAATATGATATTAGTAGTATTTGAAAGTATTTTCGAATATAAATATTTTAAATGCGATTTAAAAGAAGTGTTATAAAAATAATTTAAGGAAATAAGTTCAATACTCCCCTCTCTGTCATTGGAAAATAATTTTGGAAATGAGTGCACGCATCATCAACGTTCATTTTCGATTTTCAAAGTGGGAAGGTCACTGTCGTAGTTTTACTACATATTTGTTTTGATAAAAAAATCTTAATTTTAACTTCTAAATAAGATTTATATAAAAGACATAAGTACCTATACTATTTTAAAATGATTTGAAAAGAAACCCTGAATTTAGTTCTTAAAACTTTCTAATTATTAGTAGTTTTCAGTTATTGTAATAGAATGAAATCTTACCTATTTTAATAATTGGAAGCTTCAAAATTGAAAAATGAGAATTACATGCTAAGTGATTAATGAAACAATAGATTAGAAGCCAAATAATTAATGATGTATATAAGAAATCGAAATTTGTATCTTTAAATCAAAGGATATGAAAATTAAAAGGATGTAATTATTGAACATTTTTGTTAACTAAATGAATAAGATAAACTTGTGTAAAATTCAATTACACTCTTAAAACATATTATATATATAACTTACTTAAAAATTTTAAAAGTTGAAATGTTAATAAGAATACGAAATAGGATATTATACATGTAAAACTTAAGTAATGAAAGTGTTCAATGGGATTATGTCTATAGATAAGAATACTGATGTTATAAAAATGTTATGAATTTAAGTTAATAATTTGAAATGCTAGTATTAAATTTAACAGGAATACTGTAAGTAAATGATCATAACTTCTGAAAAGTTGAAATGATTCAGAAATAGACTTAATATTCAATTGACATTGCAAAAGGAAAGAGTAAATGTAAATTAAAGATATAAATAAAATGTTCTATTTATTGGAAATCAAGTATATCATTAAATAATAAATGTGAAGTAGACTTCGATGGAAAGTATGTAATACCTAAATAACGAATCCATTGATTATTTTAAATAATTGAATGGGAAACAACATATGTAAGTAAATGAATGTAAATTAATGGGAATATCATTATGTGAATGAATGGGAAGTGAATTTGTAAGTAAATGAATGAAAAGAAGAAAAGAAGACATTATATGAATGAATGAAAATAAAAAGTAAATAATGATGTGAAAGGAAATTAATATGAATGAACTTAAATAATACTTGAAATATTGTATGTTTTGGCTGATGGATGTTTGGGAAAGGGTACTTCTAATTGTATAAGAATGTATTAGTTATCTATTAAGTTATTACCAAAGGCTATTGAGCATAACATACACTTGATATTTTATTTATCACTCTTGTATGATTAAAGGTTTCTGGGCCTGAACAAACCATTTGTTTAGTTGCTATGGATGGATGGTTGATTTCTCTGACTGCATGTGATTATTGTATGATTTTGTTTACAAGCGACTATAGTTATGTTGTATTGGTTTGTTTTGCTATTAATTAACCAACTTAAATATTTATCTTTTTTCATAATTATTAACTTCTTTGGACTATACAAGTGAAATACATATTATGGAAGCAATAACTACTGCTTTTGGTTTCGCCCGACAAATGGGTACGTTTTCAGATTACGGTTTTATAGCGATATTATATTGTTTTCCCGTGGTTTGGGATATTTTATTATTGAAATATTATATATATATATATATATGATATTATTGATATTATTATTTTTCTCGACCTCTCCATACAAAGGAGACTCTTCCGAAATTTTTTGAGAATTTTAGACTTAGAAAATTTTATGAAAGCGAAAATATTTTTCAAACTTTTATAAAATTGAATATGAAGATTTAATTGTTTATTAATTGGTATATTTTATTTAAAATACTTAACTGTGTAAATTAATTGCCTATAAATTGAATACTTTGAATAAAATATATTAATTCCTTAGTTCCTCCTCTTCCCTTTTCGAGGACGAAAAGTTTTGAGTAGGGGAGAGTGTAACGATCCGTATTTTTTCGATAATTAAAATATAAATTTAAATAAGAATTTAATATTCTGAGAAATAAAAAATTTATGATTTGTTAATAAGAAAAACAATTAGAATGAAATTTAATAATGTTAATTTAATGAAATCGGTAACTATTTTAATGTAATTTCAATTGATTGAAATGATTGTAAAGTTAACATTGGAAATTGTAAATAAGGAAATAAACCAAATGTTGTAATAAAAAGAAAAATTATACATAATTAATTGAAATTAGATAATATAGAATGGTTAATCGGTATGTGAATTTATTAGCTTGGCTTGTAAATAATAAACATAGAAATGTGTTTGAATTGGTAAGTTGTAACGATGGTTTAATTATAAATTCACTATTTAATTTGTTGAAATTTAATTGGAAATTAACTGCAATTAATCTATTTAAATATTGTAGTTAATATGAATTAAAAGATAACTAAAGAATATTGATGTAATAAGTGCAAACCAATGTTAATTATATACATAAAGTGTGGATTGAATAATAAGATGAAAACTCAAATAAATGGATTTATTGGAATTTAAAATAATAATCCATGAATTTACTCAATTGAACTTGAACGATGTAATTAGTGCAATATTTAATATTGAATTTGACATGGGAAATTTGTTCTAAAAAATTATTGATTTCCGTGTAATTAGAAATGATGAAAATTATTAGTTATAAAAATTGAATTTAAAAGTGATTTAATTAATTTGATAATAATTTATTTAATTAACGCGAAAATAGCCATTTTTTCCACTATCTCGGATTTCAACGAAACCAGTTTCATCAAATCCATAACGGTGAGTTATTGTAGGATTTCAAGTTTTGTAGCGATCGGACTTGTCCTTTGATCGTACGGGCTCGAAACGCGTAGAGATCAATTTATTGAATTCAATTTGTAATAAACTGATTTTAAAAGCTAACTTCTTAATACAATAGAATTAGGACTTGAAACCTATTCCTCTAGGCATAAAAAATTTGAAAACATCTATTTTTATATATGGGATGAACTATTTTCGTTTTGGGAATGGAACGGGCCTTTCGAGTCATTATTGTCGTTTTTAACCAATTTGACATGTTCATTCTGTCTTATCGGGCCTTGTTTGTATAAATAGATTTTTCTAATCCCTATCAGGCATTCAGTTATTCTTTACGTATAATTCTATCTTCATATTCCTTTCTTCCAATGGCAGAAACCAAATTCCAATTACAAACCATAATTCAATTACAAATTCAAATTGAAAATAAAACTCCTCAAAACAATATCAAATTTTATATCATTAGAAAGATCTCGATGAATGGAACCTACATCTGGCGTTCTTTTTTAATGACAATGATCGGATCGATCAGAAATCGCGGTCAAAGTCAAATTGGAGGTTTTTTAATCTAGGCATCAATTGACGAAATTGAGATATGGGTTTTGTGGAGCTCGTCATCTAGAGTCTAACGGTGATGGTCGCATTACCTAGTTTGGCCAGTGGCAATCGAAATTGGTGGATTGGGATTCGAAACCCTAGATCTTTGAGTAGGCGACAACGTCGATAGAGAGAGCTGGAGGCGGTGTGCTTGGCACTAGCAGATGAAGCGTACTAGGATGAGCACAATGGTGGTGGTGTGGTTGTCTCTGGCGGTCAGTGCGTGGCATACTGGGTAGTCATAGGTCATTGCTGAAGGGGTTTTTTATATGCGATGGTGTATGAGAGGGAGAAGGTATGACCTATCTTTTTATTATTTATTTGTTTAATTATTATATTTTATAAATTCAATTATTCTAACACATGTATCTTTTGCATACGTGCTCGGATTCACGCGCGGTTTTATCTATTGCGATCGTATCGAAATTCCGGACACTATGGAACTGGTATGGACAAATTTTGAGATTGTTCATTTTTGAGCCTTCATTTGGATTTTAAATCGATTTGAAATCAAATAGGAGCATTTTAACCCACTCACAACTATTAAATTGTCTTATGTGAATTAAATTAAATTTATAATGTGATTGGAAGTTGATTTATTTCTGCTTAATATATTTAAATTGTCATTCTGGTTAAGTCTGACTTTTACTGAATTTAATCGCTATTAATTTAATATTAACTTTAAAAAACCCTTAATTACTTTAAGTAATTATCTATTTCATTAATTTGTTAAATAAATTAATTATCCATTTAATTACTTTAATAATTAAATGAATTACAAATCCTTACATTCTAATTTAACTTTAAGATAAAACCCTTTTCTTATCTAGGGTTAAATTATCATTCACAATTACAATTGGAAACATTTATTTTCAAATTTACTTTTAAATTTCATTTTAAATTCAAGATTTAAAATGAATACAGATTTTATCTTTAACAAGTTTAGATCCAATTTTAAAAAAAGACTTTTTAAAATCTTACGTTAAAGTAATACTTTCTTATTTAAAGATTTTAAAAAGGTTTACATCAAATTCCTTTATAAATTCAAACATTTAAAATTTACTTTAACATTCAAAGTTGTTAAAAACATTTAAATTTATAAAACTTATTTTATTCCAAAATTAAGATTCAAATTTATATTTGAATTAGATTTACAACTTTGATTTAAACTTTGTTTAAATCCTTTCTTAACATTTCAAACTCTTTTTTCTAAATTCAAATTCTTTTAAATACACTTTAAATACTTAACCACTTTAAGGTTATTTAAACAAATTTGAAGAAAAAAACTTAATTTATTACTGGCTAAGATTTAAACTAAACTCGAATCTATTTTAGACTTTGATTTAAAAACTCATTTTAAATCCACGCTTTATAATTTAAATTCATTTTTAAATTTAAAAAAAACCCAGAATAGAACAGGACAGGTTTTCAAAACCTGTAACAATCTACCCGAGCCACTTAATTTCCGCTTCGAGACAAATCAACCCCATCTTCGAGCAAACTCCCTAATTACACGAGCTAACACCACATACAATCGAATTCAAACCGAGTTGAAATCAGCTTCCCCAAAAACAAACAAGACTGATACCCAGAGTTGCACCATGCACATGCACCGGCCAACTAGCCTCCTCCGATCACCCACGAGAACCTCCTCAAGTCGACGATCAGCTCCTCACCTGATCCCGATCATCAAAGTATCGACCACTTCACAAAAACGAAATCGAGCCTTCGAGCATAAAACTGGTACCAAACCCCAACCTGAAAACCTTCGAATCAAAAAATGCTGCTCACCATAACGCCTATGCCTCTTGCCACATCTTCGTCGACCATAACGCCATCAATTCCCACAAATCGGTGAAGCTCGGTCCACCAGAGGGAATGGAATGAGCATTTCTGACCAAACCCAAAAACTAGGGTTACAAATGAAAATCAGTCACCACTGCTGCCATAGTGAAATGCATCACCATCAAATATTTTTCCCATCATCCTCGATCATTGCTCCATCAACACTGAAGAACCCGATCTCTCAGCCCACAAAGAACATCAGAAAACCTTCAATTCCCATTTTCAGTTCATCACATAACTGCACCCTCCTCCTCAAAGTAAAAATTATGATTTTATTCGTAAAAATCGTGTTTAGTGTTAAGGATTTAGTTTAGGTTCCTGAATTGATGAATTAAAATAATTGGATTTTCACTTTACTTCAAACTTGCTCTGTTATTCTTGATTTTTAAAGACAAAGAAAAATTATTTTAACTTGAATAAATTTTTAAACTTTAATTCATGATATAGCAAATATATTTTGTATGAATCTTAAACACTAACATTGATTACATCGTGTGATAATGGGTTTTGAACAATTTCTTGAACCTGGGAACTTAAGAACAGTATATACAGAGACCACGGCATGTACAAATATATCCATTCATATAAACACAGAAGATCTACTGATATATATACATATCATACATAGTTAACATAAAAATCAACATGCAAGAGATTTAAATACTTAAACTCATTAAAAGTGATGTTACTCATAATTTTATGAAGATGACAGAGCCTCCAGATTTCATTTGGAAAGCTTTTGAAAACTGCATTCCCTTTTCTTTGAAACTTTGCACTCTTTTAAATTGAAGTGCTTCTGATTTTTTTTGAAAATAGTTTTTGAACTTGAAAAAGCTTTGATCTCTGAACTTTAAAATTTTGAGTTGCTAGAAAGATTTGCATGTAGGCTACTTTGATTTCCAGATTTGAAATGATGCAGGCTTCAAATTTTAAGATGTTACAAGCTTGATTTTGATTTGCATGTTTTTGATTCTATTTTGAAAATGATTTTGCAGAGGATATGATTTCAAGTTTGAATGTGATTTCAGATTTTAGTTTTTGAAGGGATTTTGTTTAAATTTCTTCTTGGCTTTAGATTTAGAAAAATAGAAAAAGAAAGGGAAGGGAAGAAGATTTGTAAATAAATAGGCCGAAATTATTTAGAAATCAAAACAAAAGAAAAATAAATTACAAATTCCACTTGTCTTCAATTTTAACTTTTGTCATATTAGTTGTTAACCGCCTAACACATGTTATTATAAGGCCTTAAGGAATTAACACTTGTTTTTGTTTTATTTTATTTTTATTATAAATGTTAATAAAAGATGTTGTTTAAGTAATTAGTTAATAAGTATTTATATATGTATAAATAATTTTAAAAGAAATGAAATAATTATATACATATATATATATAAGTTTATACAAATAATTTAAAATCCAAAACAGTTTTAAATATTTATACTTTAAATTTCAAATCTTTAAATTCAAATTCAAATCAAATTCTAAAATTCAATTTTGAAATCAAGTTATATATACACATATATAACTACACAATTCAATTTTGAAAAACAACTATTTTTATTAAAATCTATTTGTTAAAAACAATACATTATTAAATTTTGAAAATAACAAATTTGATAACTTTAAATAATTTATAAAATAAATTGTTTCTTTATTAATAAATTACTTATTTTATCACAATATATTTAAAAAGGAAATCAAAATAAACCTTTTTGTTAGTTTATTTAAATTTAAACTCAAAATCAATTTAAACAAATTAAACTTTTATCTTAACAATTTAAAACCATATATTATTTATTAAATAGCTTTTAAAAAGCTTATATTAAATCAAAACAAATTTCCAATTTTACCAAAGATATATATATTTAGAAAACAAGATTTATTTTGTTTATTAAATTTAAACAAAGCTTATCTATTTACAATATATACATTTTCTATATACATTATAAATAGAAAACAATTTTTAGATTTGAAAGATAAAATCTATCAATTAAATATTTATTTAATTGGATTATTAAATTAAGTCAAATTTTAATTCAGATTATTAAATTGGTATTGCCTAAAATTCCGGGTCATCACATTGATGGTTACTGTGATACATTCCCAATTTGGTAATGTGGCATGCTAAGTGTTGCTGTGTGTTGATGATCATTTGTTGATCATTTGTGATCGAAGCATGGATTTGTGAAAAAAAGCGTAGCTTTGTGGACGTGACTTCGTCGAGCCTCACAACCCGGTAATGGTCGAAACAAGAATCGTGGCAGCAAGGTTATTTGGAGGTAGCTCCTCCTAAGGGTATGACCATTTCCTTCTGGATAAAAAAGTGATATCATGGTATGGAGCCCAGATATTTACTTATGTTGGTTTTTTTATAAAAAGTGGTATCATGGTATGGAGCCCGGATACTTTACTGTGTGGTTGTTGGATTGAGGGCCCTCGGATAAAGGTCGGTAACGACCGGGGGATGGCATACTCGTGTCAGTTGTTACCTAGTTACAGAGGTAACCCGACCTTGTGTAGAAGAGATCCAGTTAGGTTCTCGGGGATGCCCCTCCAGAGGCATTCCATTTTATGTGGGAAGTTCCTTTGCCTGACCATTTGTTGGAAAATCCTAGGAAACAATACGAACCCTGTACGGTTTTAGTTGTATAACTTGCCATGGAATGTGGCGGTAACCTGCTATTGAATATGGTAGCTATAGTAGGCATAAGTGCGAAATGCCTATGCTGGCTAAGATTAATATTATACTTTCGAAATGTTTTCCACACCATGCACTAATCATAATAATATCAAAATATTTTGCTTGTATCAAGCATATTTGACTATCATAAGGAGAAATCTCCTCCAATTCTGCGTTTGCATTGTCTGTGTGGGGGGAGGCCTTATCGTAGTTTCATTTTTCCAAAAGCATAGCAGATTTCTTTTCTTTTCTTTTTCTTTGAGGAAAATAATTGTTTTTGAGATCTCACGCCAGTCCCATGACTGACCTGGAGTTTATTGTTCCCTTTCTGAACTCTGAGTGCCACCAATTTCCACACGGGCAGCCTAGAGTCAGGTTAGCAGTTATTCGAGAGCAAAGTCAAGAACTTGCTTTAGAAATCAGGAGATGGAGCTAGATGGCGAGGCGTATCACTTATATATGTAATATTTCTTTTCACTATTGTTGTTGTACACTCTGATAATGTAATGTGATGTAATGTAATAACTGATAAAGTGATTCTGTTTAAAGATATTTATTATCTATTATATTTGTTCCGCTGCAAAATGTGAGATTCTGTTATTGTTTCTGTTTCTTCTTTCTTCTTCTTTAAAACCCTAACTATTCGGTTTTCGGGCATTCGACTGTGCGGCATTCGATACAGTGGACGTATCGTTGTCGACTTTCGAGGGTCGAGAAATCGGATTTGTTACAAGAATTTGCAGAATCTCATAAAATTTTCATTTTCAAATTCCCCACTGTGTCACTATGAACAGTTATAATTTTTAAAGAAAATTGGTTTTGAAGTCTTTTTGTAAAAAAAATTAAATGAACCAAAAGTATCACTTAAGCCTAGAATAAGCGTCTACTATTACAAAGACATATTTACTGTGATTTATTGATTGAATTTGAGATGAATCAAACAAATCTAGATGAAGTAACTCAAGAGATTTTGAAGTTGAAATCATATCTTTTAATTTGAGAGAACTCTTCCTAAGTTTTCCTAATTAACAAGCATCACATATACTATCTATTTTAAAATTCACTCTAGGGAGACCTCTTACTTGATCAAGTTTAGAAAGTCTAGATAAGAGTTCAAATTCAAATGCCAAAAAACGAAGGGTCGCTTGTATTCACCAAAAGACATAGATTATCATTTGAGATTTTCATACTAAGAATATAAATATTTTTCTTCCTAATTCCTTCAAATATAATATTTGAATTATTATCTTCGACGTGACATTTATCTTTTTTAAATTTAATCTTGTATCATTTATCGCAAAGTTGACTAACGCTAAGCAGATAGTTTTTCAGATTCTTAACTAATAAAACATTAGAAATAGTAGGAGTTTTAGAATTACCGACATTGCCGATGCCAATCACATATCCTTTTGAGTTGTATCCAAAATTAACTAATCCTCCATCTTTATAGATAATATCATTCAACATATCTGGATTACCAGTCATGTGTCTTAAACATCCACTATCAAGTATCCGCATATTCTTCTTGATTTGCACAATTTGTCCATTGAGTGTTGATTCTTCAAAGGCCATATAACATTTTCCTTTTTGCACAGAATACAAACTCGGTAGATAACTTGATTTTCTATAATAAGTATATGCAGACTTATGAGAAAATAATGATTTGAAAAGTTTTCAACTAGTGTTAAGAAATTCCCACAAATAACCATTTTAAAAACTTTTTCAAAATTCAAATTATGAAAACTTTGAAAACCAATGCTATGATATCGAATGTGAGAAATGCGGATTACAGATCTTAAGACTAGAATAACATTAGATGGGGGTGAATAGTATTTTATGGATTTTCTATATCTTTTTGAAACTTATGTAATTTATTCACCAACAAATGCAATTCATAGACACAAATATAATCACAGAATCATACAGAAATGCAAATACTAAATAAAAGCAGTAAAGGAAAGAACACACACCAGGATTTCATACTAGTTCGGAGTTATCCTACATCCAGTCTCGCACAATTGTACGAATTTCTTTTCAAAATAATCTCCCAGATTACACCCTCGGTTTCAAGACTACGAGGTACGCCCTCCTGCATTCGAGTCCAAGGCAAACTCTCTTGATTTAACCAGACCACAAGATCACCTAATCGATTTCTAGGGCAATGATCACACGCAATTGATTTCAAGGCTCAACCATACCTTTTACTCAACAGTTTGATTTACAAATGATCCTATAACTCTGAATAGCACTGAGATCTTATGGAGAGAGTGGCAGAGAATCAAACAAGAGATAATCAAGTACGATTCACTTGGTATTTCGGCAGAGTATAGTTTTGGATTCTTTAGAATAAATGAGGAAGATGAAAGGGAGAGAAAATAATTGAAATCTGGTAAAAATTCGTTTGGAACTTACTGGTATTTATTGAGATCAACATCCATATCTATTTGTGAAAGGATACGACGAATAGACATTTCTTTTGAAAATCTGATATAAATATTTTAAAGCAAAATATTAAAACAAGAGACGATTATAAAAAACAAGGACAATTTTGAAATCAAAATATCAAAAATGATAAAAATAGTTTTGAGGCTAAAATATTTAAAATCAAGAAAAATGCCTTTTTGAAAAGAAAGTTTTGAAAACATTTGTAAAAACAAGACATATATTTTGAAAAGCATTTTCATAAAATTAGTGCATATCAAAATAGGACCACTATATGTTCCACTAGATATTGTCATGGGTCCATCCCACTACGGTTCCATCCCTTTAACAGGCTCGAAGTGGATTCCATTTCACGAATAAATTTCAATAAAGATGTAAGTTTTTTCAATAAGTTTTTTCATAATTCTAGACTCAATACTTATCTTATACTTTGAAATCTTAAACTCTTGATATCTTGATAGTCATGAGTCTTCGATCTTGATATCATCCATCCTATGCTATACAGTCTTCATTCTTGGTAACTACATGGTTATATCCTGCATATTCATATATATCTAAATTATAATGTTAGTATTTATATTTTATAACAAGTTCTAAGGCTGTGTCATCAAAACCATCATCTCAAGGACTAACATTGATTACACAAATTAATTATCCTTTGAAGAAAAAAGTAGCAATAATGGCACGACATAGGGTAGGTATATGAGTAGATAACAAAAACGATAATTATTTTAAGTTAAGCTAAAGCATAGTAACCATAATAATCTCAATAATTTATAATCAGCAACCAAAAATCCAAATAGTAGTACACCTAGATTGATATTATCATTTCTGTACTAAATAAGCTGCATAAAAAATTAAAGGAAACAAACTGATTATTAGATGCAGAAAAATAAAACCTATCATACAGAGTTTAATTGATTATAATGCAAAAGTATAACATAATTCTACAAATACAATTTAATATTGTCTTGAAAATAAGAAGAATAAAATAAGATAAATAAATAGTAATTGACTAGTCTATAGCATTTTAAGTAATTTTAATGAGACATGGCATCAATTGTTTGATGTACATCCTCTTCTATTATGTATATCCTTGTGTATTTCCACGTTTGTATGTATTTCCTTGAAAAATATCATGTCCTCCATGTCTATGAACTCTTGGTCTACCAGCTGCACGAATAGATTCAATGGAAAACAAATAGAAGATCTTTCTACAATAATATTTTCCTTGTCGTATGTAGGAATTGGATTGATTTCATGTGAATAGGATGCTCAATATGCTTTAATTGTAAAGTAACAGTCGACAAAATCATAAACAAAAAGTTTAGCATAGTAATACACTTTAGGACATAGGAATTCAATGATCTTTCGTTGATTGCAAGTTCATATGATTATTAAGATCAACTCTTTATGAAATAAGAGAATGCACTTTAAATACATGTGCAGATGATTGTGATATATTCCAACCAAATCGTTCTTGTTTTGATTTTAGTAAAAGACACCCCATTCAAGGACCAAGAACACTATTCCATTTAGAAGACTCTTCCCTACTATTTGATGTTTGAACCATAAGTTTGATACAAATTCCATCAAGGCAAAAAGTTACAGGTAGATGTCTTTTTTAATAATCCATGGATTAAACTCTCAAAAATATTTGACTTATTCTCACCACATCTATTTACAAGGAAAAATAAATCAGCCCAATGACCAAAAGGCTTATATTTTAAAAATTCCATGCCCTTCTCTCCTCTCATTTATCTAAACTTAGACCAAGTTTTTGAATGCAAGAGGGGTAGAAGCTTTAGCACAACAATCTAATAAATGAGCTATCCAATATCCTTTTCAATTTTTTACAACTAAAGCAACAATGTTTTGCATGTAAGATTTGGTGATATAATATTTCCAATTGTAGAAGATTTGAACGATATTGTTGATTTCAGTGATACAATACTTCAACTCCAAGTAATAATCTCTATATAAAGGCAGAGATTTGCATGAGTAGAATTATCTCTCTTAGTTGTATTTCTTATTCTTCTTCTCCATTATCAATCTTGTTAAATTTTCTCCTCTTGGAAAGTAATAAAATTTTCTCTCCCCAAGTGAATGTACACTACCTTACGGTAGTGGAACAACTACAAATCCTTTGTGTTATTTTTTTTTATTACTTGATCTATAATTGATTTAGCCAGTGACTATATATTATTCGTTTTGCCTCACCATCAATCTGATCCTATTTATTTTTCTACGATTTTTCTCAAACATTGCATATGATGCAAACGATATGGATTATGAGCTTAAGAAAATATATCTAGAATATTTGAAGTAAAATTTAATGTCTATCTAACTTAAATATGGAGTTGATCATCTTTAATATAATTTTTTAAGTGACCTAAAAACCAAGAACAATTTTCCTAGTTTTGTTTTGGAACAAATGTCATAGCTACAGCGAAAAAACCAAAAATATAAATAATGAAAGTGGATCATTAGAAAATAAAAAAATTGTAGAAAACATCAATATGAAGATATTTATTCATTTTAATTACATCAGAAAGTAATAGCATTTGAATGAATGTTTGTAAATTTTTATTTTTTTTGCTATAAAGATGTAAACAAATACATGAACTTTATGTAGTTATATAATTATATAATTTTTTCGAAAAAGGGTTTTTGTTATTAATAGAACTCTTATGCTTCGATGACATGCCTCATCTAAACCTGAAAACCTACCTAATTTAAATGAGTGTCTGAATAAGAATACGTATTATCTCCATGTATTTACTTACAATAGAAAATGGGAAAAAACGAAAACAAACAAATACAAAAAAGGGGAAAGGGAAAATAAAGTTTGAGAAAGGAGATCAAATCAGGGTTGAAGTTGGCTTCTACAAAAATACACAAAACACCTTATACGAAAACTCTTATGTAACAAACGGGAATTTCCGACTTTCGAAAATTCAACATCGATACTCACTTTATCGACTGCCGAGAAATCGAAGGCCGAAAACCCGAAATGTTATGGGTTTTAGAAAAGAATTTAGGAAAAGAAAGAGAGAGAAGAAGAGATAAGAAAGATAGGAAATAGAGAAATAGACAATAGAAAATTTTAAAATAGAAGAAAAAGAGAATAGAAAATGGAACGGAACAGAAAACAACAGAACAATAACAGAATCTCACAATTCGCAGCGGAACAACATATAATAAATAAATGAATAATCTTTAAACAAAGAACTATATCAGTTATTACATTTTATACTTTACATCATATCATCATCAGAGTGTACAACAACAAACAATGGTGCAGCGGAAAAAGAAATACTATATAAACTAGTGATACGCCATCCAGCTTGCCTCCAGCAACTCTTGAATTCCATAATATCCTGATAAACCTAACTCTTGACTGCCCGTGTGGAAATTGGTGGGCACCCAGAGTTTAGGAAGGAAAACAATAAACTCCAAGTCAGTCATGTGACTGGTGTGAGAACTAAAAACAGTTTATTTTTCTTTAAAAATCAAAATAGAGAGATATTTTTATTTCAATTCGAAATGCTTTTTAAAAATGAGACTACCATAAGGCCTCCCGCACACACACACATGCAAACGCAGAATCGGAGGAGATTTCTCCTTATGATAGTCAAAGTTGCTTGATACGCATTAAAAAGAACATTTGATATTATTACTAGTGCATAGTGTAGAAGAAATTCATTTCGAAAGTAGAATATAAATCTTAGCCAACATACGACCATTATCGTATGCCTACTATAGCTACCATCCAAACAGTGGTGACCACCATAAGTGAATGGCAGGTTCTACAACTAATACCGTACAAGTTTCGTATTGGGAATTGGATTTCCAACAAATGGTCAGGCCAAGGAACTTCCCATTGCCACATGAGAATGCCTCTGGAAAGACATCCCCGAGAACCAAACCGGAACTCTGCCAACACAAGGCCGGGTTACCCCTAACTGGGTAACTACTGACACGAGCACGCCATTCCCCGATCGTAAACGACCTTTCTCACGGGATCCCGATAACCAACAACCACAAAGTAATAAATTCGTAGTAACCACATAGGTTAAATATCTGGGCTCCATACCATGATACCACCTCTATCCAGAAGGAAATGTACATACCCTAAAGGGAGCTACCCCTCATAACCTTGCCGCATCTTTCCTGTTTTGACCATTTCCGGGGTGTGAGGCTCGACGAAGTCACGTCCACAAAACATACTTTATACAAAAGCCGTGCTTTGGGTCAACAAATGATCATAGAAATGATCACCAAGATAGACGATCAAGTAAATGATCCTATCATAAATAATCAACACAATGATCATTTCACAGCAACACTCAGTATGTCACATTACCAAATTGGGAATATATCTCAACTATATAACCTCTGAGCTCGTACGTCTCAGAGAAGGGTGTTAAGCTAAAAGAATAAATTCTCCGCCACCACAGAAATATATTTGAAAGAAATCGGCTTTACATCTCAACTTGTAATGTCAGACACACAATCCATACAAGTCTGTTCCGGGCTCGAACAGAACCGAAGGCACTTACAAAGAAGTCCTTGCAATCCGAATAATCTCTAATCACGTTCGGATTTCCCATCACATATGGAGATCTCAATACCAGAGATCAGCCAGTGCAGAGACAATTAACAAGAAACCCTTTCGCTTTCGAAAATATCCGGTCTTCAACACCGATCTTCGAATGCAATTTATAACGACGTATCACATATTCGGAATGGGTTATACGACCCCAAGGTCCTTTCCCGGTTAACCCGAATAGTGAGCGCTTATTTTAAAAAAAACAAATGTGGCATTCAATTTCAAACAATTCACAACAAATACCTATTTAAAGGTAAATATTGATAGTCGGTCATTGAACTATCAATAGATATGCCAACATCACCAGATTCCAAATAATTTTCCAAATTATTTATTTCACAAAAATATCTTTACAAGATATAAACATAATTTCCATACTTTAAAAATAAATCAATATTTATTTTTAAATCTAATTTCCCAATTTCATTTATAAATTCTATATTGAATTTACATTCCAAAATATTTATGAATATACGATTTCCATTCAATTTCTAATATTCATTTTCAATTTATCTTCAAAAAGATAAATTCCAAATATTCACTTAATATTGGAAAAGAATTTCTATACTTATTAAAAATAAGTAATTCACAGATCTTTTTATTTTCTATACTTAGAAAATATTTAATATACCCTAATCGAAATTAAGTATATATTTCAATCTTTAAGGAAATCATTCACTTAAACATATTCATTTGGGTCAAAACGAATGTCGCGTAAAACATCGTTACGACAAACCAAAATCACTAGTATAGGGATTCGAAATTAAAATAGATATATATATATATCCCAATACTATACAAAACATTTCCTTTCGGAAATCATTTACTATAACAATAGTGTTATAGTCCATTATTTCCTTATATTTCTCGAAAACATCTATTTCAACAACAAATGTTGAAATCTATGGTTTCAAATCTCAATACATTTTAAAACATCTTTAGATCGTTTTAATTCTATTTAAAACATCACATCAAAAATAATTTCTTTAACATAATATTCACTATTCAAAAACGTGAATATACTTGTTAATAAATTTCATCACTTCTATTCATTTTATTTTAAAGAATTATTCACTGTCTAAAACATGAATATAATTCCATAAATAAATTACAACAATTCCTTATCAAAATAAGTCATTGCGGATTTATAAAACAACGTTTATAAATTCTATTTCTATTTATTTTTATAACAACTTCCTTTTATAAATTTCCTTTATAAATCTATTCAATTTCATATCTCAATGATATATTAAAATTTCATATTATAAGTCAAATACTTATAATTTATTTATTTATAAAAATCATTCCTTCAAACTTCCCAAATCTATAAATCTTATAACTTCTAAGATTCATTTATTTATCCACATCTATTTCCTAAATAACTTTATAAATTTTATTTATAAAATTCTATTTAGAACTTCACCGTTATAATTCTATAAGTTTCATTCATTAGTGAAATTCATTCACAATTCTTTCTAATACTTATGAAAGCTCGTTTTATAATTCCAATATTTTTAATTTATAAATATCAATTTATAAATCTTTTAATATAAAACAATTTATATTATTACTTTAAACATCTTTAAACTCTTTTATAATTTCATCATTCTGATTTATAAAATAAAAGTTTTATAAATCCTATTTTTAAACTTCTTATAATAAATTCAGAATTCCCAGTTCAAACTATTTAAAAAAAATCACTGATCCCATATTTTCAAAAATGAACTTTTAACTGTATTTCTCAAAAAATCATAATTTTCATAATATTAAAATTATAACGTTTATTTATTTAAGATGAATCAATTCCAAAAATATTTTATAAACGTATATTTCCAAAAATCACTTTAGAAATTAAAATCGTTGTTTTAACTTCAAAAATTGGATCCGATGATGCAACACATCAATTATTCAATCACAACTTTCAAACATCATATATCATTCATGATAACAATCAAATATCACAATATATGAATCAACAATATTTGTGAGGAATCCAGTTGGATCCCTCCAACCTGTTTCCCTGCATCCACAGACATTAGCACAATACCATTCCGTTTCAAGATGGAATATCGCGGTACATGGGATTTTATAAATATATATCCACTTACTAACGGCGTATAGGGTCTCATCCGCTAAAAGAAAATGCGGGAAATCAATCAACTGCAATATATACATATGCCAATATATATATATATATTGCTATATATATAATATAATACCAATTCCACTTCGAGGTGGAATATCGCGGTATATGTGTTTAATAAATAACCTCCGCTTACTAACGGCGTATAGGGTCTATTCACATCCAATATATATATATATATATATATATATATATATATATATATATATATAACAATCATCATACAATCATTCAATCGTTCAATCAACAAATTTTAAATCTAACTATTTAAAATTTAAATGAATCCTTTTGAGTGAGAAGTTCTCACCTTTGCTTTTATTAGCAATCCACTCCCAATTCAACTTGTTTTCTTCATTTATACCTTGTATAAATAATTATACAGTTTATTAATATTCGAACCAATCGAATAAATTAAATTTTCATTTGATTATTTTTAATTCATTGGTTTTCTCCTTTAATAGTTTAAATTAATTGATAGTTTTATTTAAACCAGTTTCTTATTTAATAATTTATTTTAACTAATTATTTTACTTTTAAAATAATTTTAACTAGAAATTTCCAATTGAACAAAATTTCCTTTAATAAATCATTTTATTTAATAAATTAAATTTCCTTTTACTTACCAAAATTATATTTTTAACTAATTTTCCCTTTAAAAATAAATTTGGCCACTAACAATTAAAATAAACTTATTAACCCATAAGTTATCTTAATAAATTATTTTTAGTAAAAGAAATAATTGAACAAGTTAATTTCTATTTTATAAATTTAATTTAATTAACTCAAAAAGTTATTTTTAAACTAATTTATAAGTTTCAAAAATCAAATTTTCTCTTTAATCATTTCTAACAATGAACCCTTTTATTTTAATAAATTTGATTAACTGAAAATTATATTTTAAACTAAAGTTTTATTCTTAAAAAAAAAAATTGAACCAATATTTTTCTTTTAACAACTAATTCTTCAATTTATTAATACTCGAATATAAAACCAAGTAATTAAATTTTATTTTCTTAATTTTAGCTGTAAATTAGCTTTAAACCAATTTTTCTTCTTTAAATAAATTTATCAAACTAAAAATTTATTTTTACTTTAAATTGATAACTTTAAATCGATTTTCTTTTTAAATAAATTTGTTTGCCTAAAATTTTAAAATAACTTCTTTGTAATAAAATATTCTTTAGTAACTAAAAATAGTTAAATAGTTTAATACAACAAGTAAATCATCACATTCGTTATTTTTATTTTAAACAAAAAATTAAAATTCAAACTGATTTTAATTAAATTTGTTTGACTAAAATTTTGGTTTTAAAAATTAAAATTTCCTTTTAATATAACTTACTCGTATTTACTTATAATATGATATATTATTTCTTTACTGCTAATATATTATTATTTTCCTTTACTGTTAAATTTTTTTTTTTTAAATTTGCAGAATTGTGAGAAGAGGGGAGGTGCGGCCATTAATTTGTTTTTCGTCCGAGTTGAATAGGAGTTTTAAAAGTGAGGGAGGGAGAGCGAAAAATTGGCTTCGGCCATTATAAGTTTGAACGAAAGTATGGGTTTGAACTGATGAGGGAGAGGACGTGATATTTAAAAAGGTGAAGAACGTGGCTGCATGATCTTCATCGTGATATTAGGCATGACTTTAGGCGTAATTGAAGGGGAGAACAGTGTTTTGATTTCGACCAATTTAAATTCAAATTTTAATTTGAATTCGATTTTTATTTCAGCGCGTTTACATCTCGTGTGCTCACATGTTAACTCAGAAAAATACGAAATTTGAAACCCGGCAATAATTCAATATTCCGGACCCAATGGAACTGGTTTCGTCGAATTCCGAGACTGTGCCTCGGACGGCTATTTTTAAATATCGATTCGAACGATTTAATTTCAAAACCGAACAATTCACTTCCAATTTCAATTCTGAAGCTTCTAAAAATTTTAATATTATCAATATGAATTTTACAAGCCTTTGAAATATTTTTAATTGGCTTAAAATTGAAGATTCAAATTTTTATTCAACTTTCAATAGATTAAATTCTATAATTTAATCGCCAAATTCAAAGTTATATTGAAAATTCAATTCAAACCATCATTCAAATATTTAAAATTAATTAAATATTCTCAATTTAAATTGTTAAAAATTCTGGGTCGTTACAATCTTCCCCCCTTAAAAGAATTTCGTCCCGAAATTACAAGTTAAGAAGAATGCCCTTATCACGTCTATTATTTTTCACAATCCAATAGTTTTATCAACTTACTAACCTAAATCTTTTTACTAGAGATTCATTATCATTTCAACTAGCTTTCCAACTTCAATTATAAGTTCCAAACAACATTGTTCTCCTCACAATTCAAATTTAAATTCAAATTCAAATTTCAAACTTTCAAAATTTTCTCAAAAATTTTCTAACAACCTAAATTTTCGAAAAATTTCGCCAGCGTCTCCTTTGCGCGGCTCGATCGGTACGACTACAAAATGGCACCACGGCCCCTCAGAATCAAAAAGAAAAGAGAAAAGCCAAGTGGCTAGAGAAGAAAGTCATCAAATTTCATACTGAAATTCAAATACGTACCTTTTTGTCGAGCAATTCAATTTTATCTTTGAAATCAAAATCTCAATCCCATTATATACCTGTATAACCTGCTAGTAGTAGTAGCATACAAATCCAACATTCAAACCATTTTGCCAATTTATTACAAAATTTTCAATATATGTTTCTTATACACTTTTACTTCACTATTGGAGTTACATATTCACTTTCACTTAATTTTACATTTCAACTTCACTTGAATTCAATTCACGATTTAAATTCCATTTGAAATCATTTCACAAATAAATTATCAAGTTAATTTTCTTGAATCCAATCCATCTTATTTTATTAAATTCCATATACTAATGATAATAATTCAATATCATCACTTCTAACAATCATGCAACCATATACTATAATAATTCATAGAAAATCATTTCTTTTCTATTCAAAAATAGTTTTGGGCAAAATTACTTTATTTACCCGATTCAAAAACAATTTTATATTCACTAACAAATACGCTCTCATAGCTATTATTACACTCAAACTCATTCTAGAGTACTACTGACTCTATCTCTAACGAGTAATACCCAACAGGACCATGGTTGTCGCTTAACCATAAGCTCTGATACCAAATGTAACAAACGGGAATTTTCGACTTTCGAAAATTCAACATCGATACTCACTTTATCGACTGCCGAGAAATCGAAGGCCGAAAACCCGAAATGTTATGGGTTTTAGAAAAGAATTTAGGAAAAGAAAGAGTGAGAAGAAGAGATAAGAAAGATAGGAAATAGAGAAATAGACAATAGAAAATTTTAAAATAGAAGAAAAAGAGAATAGAAAATGGAACGGAACAGAAAACAACAGAACAATAACAGAATCTCACAATTCGCAGCGGAACAACATATAATAAATAAATGAATAATCTTTAAACAAAGAACTATATCAGTTATTACATTTTATACTTTACATCATATCATCATCAGAGTGTACAACATCAAACAATGGTGCAGTGGAAAAAGAAATACTGTATAAACTAGTGATACGCCATCCAGCTTGCCTCCAGCAACTCCTGAATTCCAGAATATCCTGACAAACCTAACTCTTGACTGCCCGTGTGGAAATTGGTGGGCACCCAGAGTTTAGGAAGGAAAACAATAAACTCCAAGTCAGTCATGTGACTGGTGTGAGAACTAAAAACAGTTTATTTTTCTTTAAAAATCAAAATAGAGAGATATTTTTATTTCAATTCGAAATGCTTTTTAAAAATGAGACTACCATAAGGCCTCCCGCACACACACACATGCAAACGCAGAATCGGAGGAGATTTCTCCTTATGATAGTCAAAGATGCTTGATACGCATTAAAAAGAACATTTGATATTATTACTAGTGCATAGTGTAGAAGAAATTCATTTCGAAAGTAGAATATAAATCTTAGCCAACATACGACCATTATCGTATGCCTGCTATAGCTACCATCCAAACAGTGGTGACCACCATAAGTGAATGGCAGGTTCTACAACTAATACCGTACAAGTTTCGTATTGGGAATTGGATTTCCAACAAATGGTCAGGCCAAGGAACTTCCCATTGCCACATGAGAATGCCTCTGGAAAGACATCCCCGAGAACCAAACCGGAACTCTGCCAACACAAGGCCGAGTTACCCCTAACTGGGTAACTACTGACACGAGCACGCCATTCCCCGATCGTAAACGACCTTTCTCACGGGATCCCTATAACAAACAACCACAAAGTAATAAATTCGTAGTAACCACATAGGTTAAATATCTGGGCTCCATACCATGATACCACCTCTATCCAGAAGGAAATGTACATACCCTAAAGGGAGCTACCCCTCATAACCTTGCCGCATCTTTCCTGTTTTGACCATTTCCGGGGTGTGAGGCTCGACGAAGTCACGTCCACAAAAACATACTTTATACAAAAGCCATGCTTTGGGTCAACAAATGATCATAGAAATGATCACCAAGATAGACGATCAAATAAATGATCCTATCATAAATAATCAACACAATGATCATTTCACAGCAACACTCAGTATGTCACATTACCAAATTGGGAATATATCGCTGATAACTTCAACTATATAACCTCTGAGCTCGTACGTCTCAGAGAAGGGTGTTAAGCTAAAAGAATAAATTCTCCGCCACCACAGAAATATATTTGAAAGAAATCGGCTTTACATCTCAACTTGTAATGTCAGACACACAATCCATACAAGTATGTTCCGGGCTCGAACAGAACCGAAGGCACTTACAAAGAAGTCCTTGCAATCCGAATAATCTCTAATCACGTTCGGATTTCCCATCACATATGGAGATCTCAATACCAGGGATCAGCCAGTGCAGAGACAATCAACAAGAAACCCTTTCGCTTTCGAAAATATCCGGTCTTCAACACCGATCTTCGAATGCAATTTATAACGACGTATCACATATTCGGAATGGGTTATACGACCCCAAGGTCCTTTCCCGGTTAACCCGAATAGTGAGCGCTTATTTTAAAAAAAACAATTGTGGCATTTAATTTCAAACAATTCACAACAAATACCTATTTAAAGGTAAATATTGATAGTCGGTCATTGAACTATCAATAGATATGCCAACATCACCAGATTCCAAATAATTTTCCAAATTATTTATTTCACAAAAATATCTTTACAAGATATAAACATAATTTCCATACTTTAAAAATAAATCAATATTTATTTTTAAATCTAATTTCCCAATTTCATTTATAAATTCTATATTGAATTTACATTCCAAAATATTTATGAATATACGATTTCCATTCAATTTCTAATATTCATTTTCAATTTATCTTCAAAAAGATAAATTCCAAATATTCACTTAATATTGGAAAAGCATTTCTATACTTATTAAAAATAAGTAATTCACAGATCTTTTTATTTTCTATACTTAGAAAATATTTAATATACCCTAATCGAAATTAAGTATATATTTCAATCTTTAAGGAAATCATTCACTTAAACATATTCATTTGGGTCAAAACGAATGTCGCGTAAAACATCGTTACGACAACCCAAAATCACTAGTATAGGGATTCGAAATTAAAATAGATATATATAAATCCCAATACTATACAAAACATTTCCTTTCGGAAATCATTTACTATAACAATAGTGTTATAGTCCATTATTTCCTTATATTTCTCGAAAACATCTATTTCAACAACAAATGTTGAAATCTATGGTTTCAAATCTCAATACATTTTAAAACATCTTTAGATCGTTTTAATTCTATTTAAAACATCACATCGAAAATAATTTCTTTAACATAATATTCACTATTCAAAAACGTGAATATACTTGTTAATAAATTTCATCACTTCTATTCATTTTATTTTAAAGAATTATTCACTGTCTAAAACATGAATATAATTCCATAAATAAATTACAACAATTCCTTATCAAAATAAGTCATTGGGGATTTATAAAACAACGTTTATAAATTCTATTTCTATTTATTTTTATAACAACTTCCTTTTATAAATTTCCTTTATAAATCTATTCAATTTCATATCTCAATGATATATTAAAATTTCATATTATAAGTCAAATACTTATAATTTATTTATTTATAAAAATCATTCCTTCAAACTTCCCAAATCTATAAATCTTATAACTTCTAAGATTCATTTATTTATCCACATCTATTTCCTAAATAACTTTATAAATTTTATTTATAAAATTCTATTTAGAACTTCACCGTTATAATTCTATAAGTTTCATTCATTAGTGAAATTCATTCACAATTCTTTCTAATACTTATAAAAGCTCGTTTTATAATTCCAATATTTTTAATTTATAAATATCAATTTATAAATCTTTTAATATAAAACAATTTATATTATTACTTTAAACATCTTTAAACTCTTTTATAATTTCATCATTCTGATTTATAAAATAAAAGTTTTATAAATCCTATTTTTAAACTTCTTATAATAAATTCAGAATTCCCAGTTCAAACTATTTTAAAAAAATCACTGATCCCATATTTTCAAAAATGAACTTTTAACTGTATTTCTCAAAAAATCATACTTTTCATAATATTAAAATTATAACGTTTATTTATTTAAGATGAATCAATTCCAAAAATATTTTATAAACGTATATTTCCAAAAATCACTTTAGAAATTAAAATCGTTGTTTTAACTTCAAAAATTGGATCCGATGATGCAACACATCAATTATTCAATCACAACTTTCAAACATCATATATCATTCATGATAACAATCAAATATCACAATATATGAATCAACAATATTTGTGAGGAATCCAGTTGGATCCCTCCAACCTGTTTCCCTGCATCCACAGACATTAGCACAATACCATTCTGTTTCAAGACGGAATATCGCGGTACATGGGATTTTATAAATATATATCCGCTTACTAACGGCGTATAGGGTCTCATCCGCTAAAAGAAAATGCGGGAAATCAATCAACTGCAATATATACATATGCCAATATATATATATATATTGCTATATATATAATATAATACCAATTCCACTTCGAGGTGGAATATCGCGGTATATGTGTTTAATAAATAACCTCCGCTTACTAACGGCGTACAGGGTCTATTCACATCCAATATATATATATATATACATATATATATATATATATATATATATATATAACAATCATCATACAATCATTCAATCATTCAATCAACAAATTTTAAATCTAACTATTTAAAATTTAAATAAATCCTTTTGCGTGAGAAGTTCTCACCTTTGCTTTTATTAGCAATCCACTCCCAATTCAACTTGTTTTCTTCATTTATACCTTGTATAAATAATTATACAGTTTATTAATATTCGAACCAATCAAATAAATTAAATTTTCATTTGATTATTTTAATTCATCGGTTTTCTCCTTTAATAGTTTAAATTAACTGATAGTTTTATTTAAACCAGTTTCTTATTTAATAATTTATTTTAACTAATTATTTTACTTTTAAAATAATTTTAACTAGAAATTTCCAATTGAACAAAATTTCCTTTAATAAATCATTTTATTAAATAAATTAAATTTCCTTTTACTTACCAAAATTATATTTTTAACTAATTTTCCCTTTAAAAATAAATTTGGCCACTAACAATTAAAATAAACTTATTAACCCATAAGTTATCTTAATAAATTATTTTTAGTAAAAGAAATATTTGAACAAGTTAATTTCTATTTTATAAATTTAATTTAATTAACTCAAAAAGTTATTTTTAAACTAATTTATAAGTTTCAAAAATCTAATTTTCTCTTTAATCATTTCTAACAATGAACCCTTTTATTTTAATAAATTTGATTAACTAAAAATTATATTTTAAACTAAAGTTTTATTCTTAAAAAAAAAATTGAACTAATATTTTTCTTTTAACAACTAATTCTTCAATTTATTAATACTCGAATATAAAACCAAGTAATTAAATTTTATTTTCTTAATTTTAGCTGTAAATTAGCTTTAAACCAATTTTTCTTCTTTAAATAAATTTATCAAACTAAAAATTTATTTTTACTTTAAATTGATAACTTTAAATCGATTTTCTTTTTAAATAAATTTGTTTGCCTAAAATTTTAAAATAACTTCTTTGTAATAAAATATTCTTTAGTAACTAAAAATAGTTAAATAGTTTAATACAACAAGTAAATCATCACATTCGTTATTTTTATTTTAAACAAAAAATTAAAATTCAAACTGATTTTAATTAAATTTGATTAACTAAAATTTTGGTTTTAAAAATTAAAATTTCCTTTTAATATAACTTACTCGTATTTACTTATAATATGATATATTATTTCTTTACTGCTAATATATTATTATTTTCCTTTACTGTTAAATTTTTTTTTTTTTAATTTGCAGAATTGTGAGAAGAGGGGAGGTGCGGCCATTAATTTGTTTTTCGTCCGAGTTGAATAAGAGTTTTAAAAGTGAGGGAGGGAGAGCGAAAAATTGGCTTCGACCATTATAAGTTTGAACGAAAGTATGGGTTTGAACTGATGAGGGAGAGGACGTGATATTTAAAAAGGTGAAGAACGTGGCTGCACGATCTTCATCGTGATATTAGGCATGACTTTAGGCGTAATTGAAGGGGAGAACAGTGTTTTGATTTCGACCAACTTAAATTCAAATTTTAATTTGAATTCGATTTTTATTTCAGCGCGTTTACATCTCGTGTGCTCACATGTTAACTCAGAAAAATACGAAATTTGAAACCCGGCAATAATTCAATATTCCGGACCCAATGGAACTGGTTTCGTTGAATTCCGAGACTGTGCCTCGGACGGCTATTTTTAAATATCGATTCGAATGATTTAATTTCAAAACTGAACAATTCACTTCCAATTTCAATTCTGAAGCTTCTAAAATTTTTAATATTATCAATATGAATTTTACAAGCCTTTGAAATATTTTTAATTGGCTTAAAATTGAAGATTCAAATTTTTATTCAACTTTCAATAGATTAAATTCTATAATTTAATCGCCAAATTCAAAGTTATATTGAAAATTCAATTCAAACCATCATTCAAATATTTAAAATTAATTAAATATTCTCAATTTAAATTGTTAAAAATTCTGGGTCGTTACATCTTACCTCAAATTGGAAGTAGGAATACCAATGGATACCCAAAAAATCTGAAATCTGTCTGCATCCGCATTCGAAAAGCGAATAAATATCTGATATCCGAAAAAAAGGATGCGGATGCGGATACAAAGGCATCTACATCCGAAAATTATCCGTCTAGTTTTTGTCAAAATTATAGTTCCAATTACCTGTATTTTAGTGCGGTAAAAGATATTCATTTATTATTTTATTAAGTTAGTAGTTCATATTATATGCGCTTAATGCTTATTAAACTGCTCGAAACTATTTATTATCATCATATTTGTTGACTTTTAACACTTTTATAACCATGGGATTGAAAAATATTTATCTTAAATTAAAACATTTCTTTTACAATTCTTGATTTATTGGTCATTGACGAATAGGATAATTATCCTATTTCCATTCGTATCTGTGGATGCGTATATCCGATATTCGAAAATGATTTTGGATGCAGATATGGATATTGCATTATCCGTTGACGCGCCTAATTGGAAGTAATAAATGCTTACATGACAGCTAGCCAAAACCAAGCAAAATAAGTAAAAACATTAAGTCGATTCATTATTCTCAACCACCGAAACAAATTTTCCTCCTCCTTGCTTAACCCTTACTGATTTTTATGGCAGCAAATTTTTTAAAGATAAACTCTTTCCCTTTTACTTCTTCTCTTTTGTTTTGTACTTGATGGAGTACGACTTTAATGTCTTGCATGAGTAGGATATTTCGAATGTACTCTGGCATTTGAACTCCTTTAAATTTTCTAGCATTATGCTCATTCCAAATATGCCAGATTAGACATGTAACCACTATAGAAATTAAGTGATTCATTGTCATGTTTCTATATGAAGCTGTGAAAAATTGACTGAATGCCTATAATAGATTACTATCTTGGTTGATCCTTATTTGCATTTTTTTTGGAGACCTTGCCTTAAGGAAGAAGATTAAGCATTTAAAACAAACGATTTATATCTTCATCTTCATGAGAGCATCAACTAAACTTTGGGTAAACTAAACTGTTCCATTGAAGAATTTTATCTTTAGTGTTTAACTTGTTCAGTCTACCTAGTAAAGCAAAAAGAGACATCTTAGGTGCACAATAATTTTTCCAAATGTGTTAGCACCACTCAAATTCCTTGTGTTTTGTTCCAATATTCTCCCAGGCTGAATTAAAAGGGAAATTACTGTTGGGGCAGGATTCCAATTAGAGACCACTAAAATCGGAACCCCGCACAGCGGAAAATGGGATCGTGGTAAGAAGTGTAAAAACAACCAATTCAATCTCAACCAATCGAAAAGCAATTACAATCCAAAGCAAGCAATATAGAAATTAAAGCAATAACGAAAAATAAATCACACAGCGATTTATAGTGGTTCCACTGACATTGTGTTAGCGTACATCCACTTTAAGAGAGAGCTTTTATTAATATTGATGTGAAGGGTACAAGAGATTAAATACAATGATCAAGATTCCAATTAGAAATTGATTTGTGGAGAAGATAATTGAAGAAAATTAGGTTTTGATAGACCCTAATTTGTGCAGGCTAATCTCTTGCAGTCGCTTTCTGTTGCTTGCATGTACACACAGATATGGAACCTGAAGCTAGCTTATATAGGAGAATAGAAACCCTAGGCAATGTTTCGAAATTGCTCCTATAGATATCACAAATCTTCACGCTAAGTCCACACATGAAAAACCGACGGATGTCGCCTCAGACGTCTATCCAAAATGGTCAGACGTTTGACTTAATCCCCTGGAAAAAGTTTTCCACAGGCTCAGACGTTGGACAATTTGGTCAGACGTCTAACTTAAGCCTCTAGAAGAAATTCTGCACAGATTCAGATGTCTGATCATTTGGATAGACGTCTGACCTAACTCTGTGGAGCAAATCTGGTGCAAATTTGCTGAAGCGTAGGACGTTTGAATTTTTCCTCGGATGTCTGTTGTTGTTAATTCAGTCCACTTCACACTTTCTCTTATAACTTCTACCTTCAAACTCCGATTTGCGAACTATTTTCTCTGTTATGAAACTACTTCCGACCTCTACAATTCTCCATATGGTGTCGTCAAAATTTAACACTCCACCTCGACACTATATCCATCTCCGATTAAAATGGCACCATACCATTAACGACAACCGATAGCACAAACTATCACTTCTACTACCTTCAACCAAACATGAATTCTTTCCCAATGAGCTCCGGCAAATCCACCTCCCATTTCACTCCACCAATGAGCTCAAGCAAAGCCCCCGACCACTAATGAAATGTTGAAAACATCCAAATCCTAAGCTGTCTCGCCAAAGACTAGCACTTACCAAGAAGATAGAACCTCGATCTCTCATCGATACTCTTCCTCATCTATCACCAAGCTCCTTCCTTAACCGTGCCACCCCGTGGCACCTAGCACTTCTCTAAGCGAATCAAGTTCGAGCAATGCTTGAACTTCCCAACTGGTAATGCCATAGTGAACATGTCCTTCGCGTTATCCTTTGTGTGCAATTTTAGAAGATATACTTGCTTATCTTCATCCATGGCTACTAGAAATGACTCTCACCTCAATATGCTTAGTCCGTGGGCTAAACGCCAAATTCTCTGCCAAGTAAATAGCACTATGGCTATCACATCGAACATCAATACTGTCATGCCCGTTAATTGCTTCAAATAGAGTGCCTCTTTTTCCGCCTCCACCACGGGTATCAACTCTAACTCCATAGTGGATAAAGCAATTATGTTCTACAATCTAGATCTCCAACTTATGGCTGTACCCCCAAGTGTGAAGACATACCCGGAAGTTGATTTTCTTCGATCCTTATCACTGGCTTAGTCCGGATCACAATAACCAACCAACTTGCAATCCATCGCCTTACTACCGCCAAAATCAAGACCATGAGATTATGTGCCTCTAAGGTATCTCAATATAAGCTTCACAGCTTCACAATGCGATTTTCTTGGATTAGCCATGTATCGAATAACCATTCCGACGGTATTTGCAATATCGGGCCTTGTACACACCATAGCATACATTAGACTTCCAATCACACTAGCATATGACACCTTTGCCATATAAGCCTTGTCTTTCTCCAAGATAGGTGATCCTTTACTCGATAGATTCATATAAAAAGGTAAAGGTGTATTTGACGCCTTTGCATTCTCCATGCTAAACCGACAAAGAATTTTTTCAATGTACTCCGTTTGAGTTAGTTTCAACTCAAAATGCTTTCGATCCCTTACAATTTCCATACCCAATATCCTTCTTTCTTCTCTGAGTTCTTTCATTTCGAACTTCGATTTCAAACTCAGTTTTAGCTTGTTGATTTCCTTCTTCTCCTTGGAAGTAATGAGCATGTGGCCACATACAAGAGTAAATACCCCAATAATCATTTCTCAACTTTCTGAAATAAACACAAGCATCTTTGATTCTTCTATCCAAACCATTTTCAAGCATAAATTGATCAAATCTCTTGTACCATTGTCTAAGTGATTGCCTTAATCCATATAGTTATTTCTTCAACTTGCAAACCAAATTAGATTTACATACACAACAAAACCTTCCAGTTGCTCCATGTAGATGAGCAGTTTTAACATCAAGTTGTTCCAACTTCAAGTCGTGAATAGAAACTATAGCAAGTAATATCCTGATAAAAGTATAGCGCACAACCAGTGCGAATATCTTATCATACTCCTTTCCCTTCCTTTATGCAAACCCCTTAGCCACTAGCCTAGTTTTATATCTCCCATCGTCCTTCACCTTGTATATACATTTACCCCAATAGCACATATTCATTTAGGAAGTGGAACCAAATCCCAAGTTTGATTCTTTAATAATGGATGCATCTCTTCCTCCATGGCACAAATCCATTTCAAACTATCACTTGACTCCATGTCTTCATCAAGATCCATCGGCTCATCTTAGACTACATGAAGTGCATAGTCCAAATAATAACAAAATCTAAGATAGTTCCAATCACCGTATCTTTCGGGTGGTCTTATACTTCAACGACCACCCCGAATAGCAATACCATCACCCAAACTCCCTTTGACTCCACTTTGAACTGAATCATCTCTAGAATCTTGAACATCACCGACACTACTAGAGGAACCCTATGGATGATGTGATGTAACATCAACCGCTACTTCCTAACAAGCATCTTCAACTACCTACACTCTCTGCTCCTTGGACAAAATGAGGAAATAATTTCATTCTTCTTTGATTCATCATGAACCACGTCCGAGACATCCGATGAGTTTTCTTTCTCCTTGAACATTGTTGACCCACCAAAAGTAACATGATGAAAATTCACTATCTTCTTCGTTTTCGGATTCCAAATCTGATACGTAGAGCCAAGTAAAATTCCCTTGAAAGCTCTAGGTTCAAGCTTATCATTTCTCGAATCATGCACATAAACAGGACTACCAAACACATAAAGATAACTCAAATCAATGCTCTTTCCCTTCCATTCTTCCTTCGGAATATTGTTACTAATAGCTGAGCAAAGAATTCGATTAATAATAATACTACGGTTGACAAAGCTTCGGCCCAAAATCCCTTAGCCAAACCCGATGTCAATCTCAAGCATCGAGTTATCTCAAGTAGAGTATGATTCATCCTCTCGCAACACCATTCGACTACAGATCTTCAGGTGTAGTAAAACGCCTCTGAATACCATGATGCTTGCAAAACTCCAAAAATTCTTCGAAAACATACTCTCCACCATTGTTAGACCTTAGAACCTTCAAACAATTGCCACTCTCATTCTCAACAAAGCTTTCCCTGCTTTAAAATTTGCAAATGCCTCCGACTTGGCCTTTATTACATACATCCAAAATTTTCGAGAAAAATCATCTATGAAAGAAATATAATAGCGAGCTCCACCTAAAGAAGTTACAGGTGTCGGTCCCCAAACATCCATGTGAACATACTCAAGAACCCTTCTCGAATCATGCTTTCTCCCATCGAATGAAACTTTAGTTTGCCCCGTGACGCATTCTTTGCAAAACTCCAACTTGTTGAAACCTTCTCCATCTGTCATCTACCTCTTCCGAAGAATATCCAAAATCCTCTCCGAGACATGATCAAACCTTAAATTCCATAACCTAGTCGCATCCAAGCCACGAGAATTATCAACTCGTATACAAGTTTCACCTTCTACAGTCACTCCTTGAAGAAAATAAATACCATGAGTCCTAGCACCCTTCATCACCACAAGCGCCCCATTCAAAACCCGTAAGCTATCACTCTCAATAGTGATCTTACAACCTAAAGAATCAAGCTGCCCTAAAGAGATAAGAAACTTCTTACGTCCCGGAACAAAGTGTACATTAGTGAGAGTACGAGCCACTCCGTCAAACATTCGAATTTGCACGGAACCAATGCCTTTCGACTTACAAATAGTACCATTTTGCATAACAATTGAATTTCCTTCTTTGTCGATGTAAGAAGAAAAACAATTCCTATTTGGCGTCATATGATAAGACTCCCCCATATCGAGCACCCATTCGCACTTTGAAACATCTGATGCTACCATCGACAAAACATCTACATCTCTCTCACCAACTCCACTCTCCACCACTACTGATGAAGACACTACTTCCTTCTTTTCCTTCTCCTTTTTCCTGACACTCGTTCTTCCAATGACTAGGCTTATTGCAAACATAACACTTGCCTTTTCTTTCCTTCGACTTTCTTCTCCAACCGAGGTTCCTTTATTTCGAACGCCCTTGGTTCTCCTTCTTCACATACCTCTCCTTCTCCACAAACAAACCACGACCACTATTAGCACAACTACTTCCATCACCTAACTCCTTCATTTGATCCTACAACTTCTCGCTACCGTCTTGACACTATCAAGAGTCAATGTATCCCAGCTATAGATCAAACTATTTGAGAAACTTGTATAGCGATCCGACAACGAACACAACAATATCATCTCCTTTTGCTCTTCCTTGATCTTTAAATCAACGGCCTTCATCTTCATTTGCAAATCATCAAAAGTATTCAAGTGCGCCTTTAGCAAAGTACCTTCCTTCGTCTTATAAGTGAAGAATGTTTGCAATAAGATCAAATGATTTGTCAACGACTTCTTCATATAGAACTCCTCCAACTTGTCCCAAATACCCTTAGCGGTAGTTTCACCACTAATTTCAGAGATAACATTCTCTCCCATAGCAAGTTGAAGTGTAGTGAATGCCCACTCTTCCATCTTCTCTCTCTTAACATCCAAGATGTCTGTTGGCAACAAATGTGTGTCAAACACTACCCATGCACTCGATTCCTCCTTAGAACCGCTTTCATGTTCCATTGCCATTTTTCAAAATCATTATCGCCATTCCACTTGTCTATTACCAATTGTGATCCTAAAGCAGCGTACGAACCACGTACATAAGGAGCTACACCACTTGGATTACCCATTAAGGAACTAGTTGAGGTATTATCTGATTTCTACATTTCTACAACCACCTACCAGCACCAATACTTCGATAACAAATGTTGGTGCGGGATTCCAACTGGAAACCACTCATATCGGAAACCTGCAAGTACAGTGGAAGATGGGATCATGGTAAGAAGTGTAAAAACAACCAATCAATAACTCAATTCCAATCCTAGCCAATCCAAAAGCAATCACAATCCTAAATAAGTAATATAGAAATTGTAATGATCCGATTTTCGATGCCCGAGAATCGAACCATTAGGATCTAAAGAAGAAGAAGGTAAAAGAAGAAATAGAAACAATATCAGAATCTTACCAACGCAACAGAATAAAATATAATAGATAATAAATGATCTTTACACAAAAGAAAACTATATTTGTTTTATACATTACATTATCAGAGTACAACTCAAATTAATTCACACAATCAATATCCAAATGCCAGGCAGTTATATAAACCCGTCCACATAACAGAATACACAGCGGTAATAAACAAATACGGATGTACGTCTTGCCATCCTAGTCGTCTCTTGAGCTTCACAACATCATATCCTGTATTCTAAAATACTCGGTCTGACCCGAGCGTTATAGTTAAATAACACCCGAGTCAGTCTGGAAAACCAGTGTGAGAAATCACACTCGGTTGGTTTATTAAAGTTTCAAAAATCCTTTGAACATCAAAAGCATCTCGTAAGACCACGCCACAAATAAACATGTCGGGTTTTTACCTTACGATAGCTAAAACATTTCTTATCAAAATCCTCTGGTATTATAATAGTGTCTATATACAAATAATTATTCAAGTAGCTGAAATTGTTACATGATTAAATTCCAGCATACTAGCCACAGAGTAGGTTATACAAACAAAAATTCATAAAGGCACGTAGGGAAAATGGATTTTCAACTAATGACTAGGCACCGGGGTACCACCAGTCACAGTACATAGCCTAAATCACCGTACCGAGGACCCCTCCCGATCCCCTGCAGCACAAGATCGGGACTACCCCTTACTGGATAATCTCGAGTAAGATCACCCCACGGTTAAGATCAGCAACCGCACCATACAGCCAAAATAAAAAGGACATCTAGACAGGGATGACCTTACCCTAATGGGCGCTACCCACTTAGCCATGCTACATAACCCCTGATTTTCACTCATTCCCGGTTGATGAGGCTCGAGGCTATGCATTACCTTTTAAGAACACATCTCTTAGAATGCTCATCGTCCTCCTGATGATGTTCTGAAAGCACTAATCCATACAAGTCCGTCCCGGGTTTGAACGGTACCGAAGGAACTACTCCCACTACATCCATTTTGGAATCACCCTCGGGATTAGTAGCGACTAGCCCTTGCACTTCACTACTCCATCTTCGACTCACAGCTCTTGTCTTCCTCACGAAAACGTTCAAACCGGATCGTAGTGGTTTTGGGGAAATTAATCCCGATCCCGGTCTCTTCGAAACGATCAGCGCATTTGGCCATTATTGATAGTCGGTTATTTAATTATCAAATAACATTCACAAACAATCATCAAGACATAATAATTTCTCCCAAATTATTTATTAACCTCAAGATATCCTCGCAAGATATATTTCCACTTTTCAACCATTTTGAAAACAGTTTTCAAACTATTTTTCTCTCACGGAATGATTTCCCCAAGTATTTTCGATTCCCACTGAAATCACCAAGTACAAAATACTTTACATTTTTAAAATAGTTTAATACACTTTATTATAAAATATACTTTAAAACATTAAACCAAACTACTTAAACACTTTATTCAAAAATATATGTTTTAAAATATTTAAAATAAAATTACTTTATAAAATATAAAACTCATTTCTAAAATAAAAGTTAAGCCAAATTAAATTTAAAATAAGTGTTACGAAATTCTATACAAATTTTCAAATAAAACTTTAACCAAACTATTCTTAAAATAAAACTACGTTATAAAATTTAGATATTAATAATTAATATTAATAAACATTTACCTTTTAAAATTTTAACAACTTAAATAATAATTTCATAAATACATTCCTTTAAATAACTTTAAAACTTTCAACCTATACTTAAAAATCAGCTTTAAAAACGTACTTGACTTTTCAGGGAATCCACTTGCCTTTTTCATGCCTTTTAAAAATAAACCACTATTTATTTTTAAAACAAATTATCCATTCCTCTATAAATTCCATCGTGAATTTATACTTTCAAATATCTACTGATATTTTATTTCACTTTATAAACCCAGTTTATAAATTTCATAGTCTCATCCTTCTTTCAAAATATAGTTTCAAATACTAAATCAACTTCCAAATTTATTTTCAAATTTATTTAATTTTAAAATAAATTCCTTTAGTTTTTAATTTATTTCAACCCATAAATTTAAGATTTTATTTCACAATTATGATTTAAAATCTTTTAATCAGAAAATACCAATTTCATATTTTTTTTCAAAATCCTTCTTTATCCTTCCCAATAATTTAAACCTTGAATTTAAAAAAAATTATCCCTTTAAATAATTTCACATAAGCTTTAAAACTCACTATTTCCCTTTTATTCCAAATCTCCTTCCCATATTCGGAATTTATTTATTAAAATTTAACAATCAACTTTTATTCTTCCTCCATTTTATTCTCTAATTTATTCAAATTCTCCAAAATTATTTTACGTTAAAATTCTCTCTTTTATTTCGTTTCAAAAAAAAATCAAATCTATACATTCGATATATCCAATATATTAAATCAAATATAACATCCATTATTTCCAATTATCAATGTAATCTATCACAGATTATCACACAAACCATATCACAGAATATTAAACAATCTAAATGATTTTGAGGAGTCCAATTAGATCCCTCCAACCTGTTTCCCTGCATCCACAGATGTTAGCACAATATGAAATATCAATTCCACTTCAAGGTGGAATATCGTGGTATATGGGTTTTTATAATATCATCCGCTATTATGCGGTGCATAAGGTCTCATCCGCTATATAATGTGGGAAATCAATCACTCCAAATACATAAATAATACCAATTCCACTTCGAGGTGGAATATCGCGGTATATGGGTTTAACGTAATATCATCCGCTATTATGCGACGCATAGGTTCTAATCCAATATAACTGATAATAATTAATCATCCAAGCACACAATCAACAATTTTAAATTTAACTATTTAAATTTAAATAAAACCCATATGATTGAGATTAACTCACCTTTGCTCTTTTATTTGCAATCCGTTTCCATTCCAGTTTGTTTTCCTTCATGTTTTCAGACCTTGTACAAACATTATGGGGTTTTATTAACATTTGAAATAATCAAATCATCATTTACCATTTAATAAAATTTGATTAACTAATTTTATTTAAACCAATTTTTTCCAAAAATATATCATATTTCTTTTCTATGAAACCCATAGACTAAAATAAGATCTATGTACATTTTAAATAAGCTAATAGATTCCAAACTTTATTAAATAGTTTTTTTTCAAGTATATATATACGTATGCTCAAATAACTCTTTATAGAAAATTTGTTTTCTATATCTTACTACAAGGTGTACTAAATTATTGTGTGTGGTTTGGCCCTAAATAGGAACTGACCTTACTGTAAATTTTTTTCATTTTTCATTCATATTTTTTTATTAACAACACAAATTAAAACATTTAATTTAATTGAATTAATCATAAACAATACCTGCAACCTCAAAAGAATTTCATTTGCCAAAGCAAAACCCACCTCCCCCTGGCCAGACACACTCGTGACCCTGCCTCCGCGTCCACTCCAGCATCACGACCTTGCCTTCCCTGTATTCGCGTGAGCCTTCTCACCTTCGCGAGAACCCAGTTGACAATGCGACTCCAATTTCTCGTACTCAACATCATGCTGACAACTCTTCCCTCCAGCGACCCTCACGAGCACACAGTGACTCTAATTCGCCACCACTACATCGAAGCCCTAATCTCGATGCTCGGCCTCTGATCAAGTCGACTACTTCGACACGACCACCCTAGCTCCTCGAAACAAACCCCTCTAGGATGACTTTGACGGCCACTCGAAACTGCCATCACGCGACTAACTGCTCTACCGCAACAATCGTGCTCGAGCTCGACGAAATGATGAGGGTTCGAATCGGTTATCGCTTTTCAAATAAATTTTCCTTTTGTTTTGTCTGTTTTGGGCGAATGATTTTGGGAATGAAACCGGAGAGGGTCAGAAATTAAAGAGGAATGCTATTCGATTCTTTCATTTTTTCTTATTTTGTTTAATATGCCCAGCTCTTAAAAAATACGTGTGTTGAAAGCAGTAGGACAGGTGTTAGAAGGCTAGACACGTGTCCCAAAGGTTTGCCAGTATAAGCTTCAAAAATTTAATATTTCAATTAAATTTCAAATTCAAATCCTCACGGTAAAAGCAACTCAATGACTCGATCTCCTATTGAGGCGTGCTGCTAGGCGTTCATAAGGTTATGCCCCTATTTCGAACGCAATGGAAAAGGTTCCGAATCCTAATTCGATCGTATGGAGAAGGTAGCCTTTTGGACCCAGTATTTATATTGAAAATTTAATATAGATTTCAGCGCATTTATCTACCGTACGTCCAAACGATCACTGCAAACACAATGGAATTTGAAATCCGATAATAATACAATATTACGGGTCCAATGGAACTGGTTTTGTCGAATTCCAAGAATGTGCCTTGAAAGGCTATTTTTTAATTCAATTTAAACAACATATTTTTAAAGCCGAATAAAAACACTTCCGAATTCAATTTTAAAACTATCTTCAATATTATCAATATAAATTTTACAAGCTTTTAAACCATTTTTAACAAGCTTGAAATTCCAGATTCTACCATTTACCCAACTCCCAATAATTAAGTTCAATAATTTAATTGCTAAATAAATAGTGATTTTTGAAATTCAAGTTAAACTGGCCTTTAAATTTTTAATATTAATTAAATATCCAATTTCAAATATCCTAAAAATTTGGGTCATCACATTGCTCCCCCGTTAAAAGAATTTCATCCCCGAAATCTCTACATAAGAGGAATGGTACATAACCCGTTACTATTTTCCTAAAACCAACAATTCCAAACAATTTTCAACGATTTCCCAAAACAATCTTTTTAACAAAGACATCATCAACCACACTAACTTTCTAAACTTCTTCCATTTGTTCCAACCAATATTTCCTAATCAACCATTCAAATTTAAATTTAAAATCCAATTTAAATTGTCAACATTTTCTCAAAATTTTCTAACTCCCTAAATTCCTAAATTTTTTTGCCAACGTCTCCTTTGTGTGGCTAGATCGGTACAACTACGAAATGCCTCTACGGGCCACAAATCTCAAAAGAAAACAAAACGACAAGTGGCTAGACAAGATAATCATTAAATTTCATATAGAAATTTAAATACATACCTTTGCCGAGCAAATTTCAATTTATCTTCAAAAATCAAAAATCCCAATTTCTTTTCGCTTTTTAACACCTGAATATTCAACTAAGTAATAATGTTCAATTACAACGTTCAAAAATTGCTTTACACGTTTCTTTACAAAAGTTTTCATATCTGTTTCATTTCCAACCGTACAATGCACCTATATCATTCGTACGCAATTTCCAATTCGATCGCTCACTGGATCACAAAATTTCACTTTCGAACTAGTATAGTCCACTCGACTTCCTAGTACGGACTCAGATCTGCTTTCTTGATCAGAAACCGTCATTCTCCTTGCATAGCCACAACTACGATAGAAAATTTCCAGAATCAATCAAAAATCTACATCCAGGGTTCACCGTCGAAAATCGAGTGAAAAATCCCAACTCGGATCGACATAGCTACCTCGAAATTCCATACCCGAATCTGGATCAAATCGCTGTACTAATAAAATATTATACGTACATCCTACGTATTTATCTCAATTGATTATTAGTAATATCAATTTCTTATTATTCACATTTATTTTGATTCCAATTCACTTATTCACAATTACCCATTTCACAACTTCGTTTAAACTCCATTCCAAAATTACTTAGTATATTTCCAATACCAAATTTACTTAAGAATTTCACCATTCATTTCTTAACTTTAATATAAGCATTTTATATACTCTTATATTATTACTTTACCACTTAAGCCTTATATCCACTTGTTCTTAAACTGGATCTCCAATCCCATATGAATTCAATTTGACTTCATCTCAAGCCATATTCAATTAATCATGTCTTTAATTAGTATGGCTACTAATTTATTTAAATCCCAATGGATTTATTTCCAACTTTAAATTATTTTTAGTCTACTACAAATTAATCTTTCAACTTCACTTTATCACTTGATTTTTATCTATATTAAATCAAATTGGATTCCAATTCCATATAGATTCGATTTACTTCAATTTACATATTAACTTCAAATCTCAATGCTATCTTCAAATTTTCATTCCAGATTTTCATTTCCAGTTCTACTTGAATTCAATTCATCTTCAAACATTACATATTGAATTTTTATCAACTATCTTCCATTCACAACTGGTTCATATCATTATTTTAAATTAGTTCCACTACTAATTAATTTCTAATCTTAAATAATTTCTTATTTCCAAACTTTCATAATTTTATTTCACTTCGAATTAATTTTATAACTTTACTTTATTTTACACATTTTAAATTGAATATTTGCAGTATACAAATTCCAATTCGTTTGTTTATCCTCCAGAATCAATTAGTTTACTCACTAATTTATTTCAATTCCTAATTTTATCTAGTCAAAACTTGACTAACTTCTATTACACACAGTTTAAATTAATTCCCAATATTCAGTTTCAATCCTATTTTCGCAAAAGTGCAAATTCATTTGTCTATCCACAATTTTATTTCCATTCCATTTACTTGCAAATTCAAATGAACTTCAGCATTCAATTTCAATTTCATTTACTTGCGACTGAAAACAAATTTATTTAAGTAACCATTTCACTTAGTCCACTTAGACTTTTCTTCAAATTCACCTTTTTATTTAACTAGATTTAGTTATGCTCCATTTTAATTCAATTTTTTTAAACTTTTATAAGTTTTCCCACTTATTCTAATTTAACTCTTCTTAAGTTAAATTTCTATCAAACTTTTATAAGTCCCTAAATTTATTCTTTAAGCATTTCCAATTTACTTCTAGAGTTTTAAGCAATTGCTTAAACATTCCAAAATATTTTACACCTAAATCTTTCCAGATTTCAATCCAATCTGAAATAATTTCACCATTATTTCTTTAAAAAATTTTGAAAACCATTTCAAACCTAAAGGAATTTAAATTTTTCCCAAAATCTCAAATTCTAAATCTATCCAATTCATATTCAAGCATTACTCTGGAATTCCTATCTCAATTATAAATCACATTCTTAATTTATATTTACAAATTTCATTCAATTAATGGATTTATTTCCTTAATCTTTGGTTATAATTTTAACTTCTTATTCAATTTCACACTTAAATGATAATAATTTAATATTATCACTTCCTAACAACCAAGCAACCATATATAACTATAATAAATTCCAAAAATTTATATCTCTTAGATACAAGAATAATTTGGGTAAAATTGTTTCATTTACCTGATTTTAAAACAATATTATGTCGATTTATCTTGTTTAAGAGTTTAGAAATCTCTATCGATAAAATGGCGTACCACATATCGGCCAGAATTCATAAACACTCAACTGATAAATAAACACAGTATAAAAACAATTTTTATATTCACTAACAAATACGCGCTCATATCTAATAATACTCTCAAACTCATTCTAGAGTACTACGGACTCTATTTTCAATGAGTACTTCCCACCAGAGCCAAGGTTCTCGCTTAACCTTCAGCTCTGATACTAAATGTAACGACTCAATTTTCGATGCCCGAAAATCGAACCATTGGGATATATAGAAGAAGAAGGTAGAAGAAGAAATAGAAACAATATCAGAGCCTTACCAACGCAATGGAATAAAATATAACAGATAATAACTGATCTTTACACAAAAGAAAACTATATCTGTTTTATACATTATATTATCAGAGTACAACTCAAATTAATTCACACAATCAATATCCAGATTTCGGACAGTTATATAAACTCGTCCACATAACATAATACACAGCGGAATAATAATCAAATACGCATGTACGTCTCCCCGTCCTGCTCGTCTCCTGAGCTCCACAGCATCATATCCTGTATTCTGTAATACTCGGTCTGACCCGAGCATTACAGTTAAATAACACCCGAGTCTGTCTGGAAAACCAGTGTGAGAAAGCACACTCAATTGGATTTTTAAATTTTCAAAAATCCTTTAAAAATCAAAAGCATCTCGTAAGACCACGTCACAAATAAACATGTCGGGTTTTTACCTTACGATAGCTAGAACATTTTTTATCAAAATCTTTTGATATTATAATAGTGTCTATACACAAATACTTATTCAAATAGCTGAAATTGTTACATGATTAAATTCTAGCATACTAGCCAAAAAGTGGGTTATACAAACAAAAATCATAAAGGCATGTAGGGAGAATGGATTCGCAACTAATTACTAGGCACACTGGGGTACCACCTGTCACAGTACGTGGCCAGTTCAACGTACCGAGGATCTCTCCCGATCCCTTGCAACAGAAGACCGGGACTACCCATTACTAGATAATCCCGAGTAAGATCACTCAACAGTTGGGATCAGCAACCGCACCACACAGCTGAAATAAAAGGGACATCTAGACAGGGATGACCTTACCCTAATGGGTGCTACCCACATAGTCATGCTGCATAACCCTTGATTTTCAGTCACTCCTGGTTGATGAGGCTCGAAGCTAAGCGTTACCTTTTTAGAACACATCTTTTAGAATGCTCATCGTCCTCCCAACGATGTTCTGAAAGCATTCATCCATACAAGTCCGTCCCGGGTTCGAACTTAACCGAAGGCACTACTCCTACTACATCCATTTTGAAATCACCCTCAGGATTAGTAGCGACTAGCCCTTGCACTTTACTGCTCCATCTTTGACTCACAGCTCTTGTCTTCCTCACGAAAACTTCAAACCAGATCGAACTGGTTTTCGGAAAATTAATCCCGATCCCGGTCTCTTCGAAATGATCAACGCATTTGGCCAATATTGATAGTCGGTTGTTTTACTATCAAATAACATTCACAAACAATCATCAAGCCATAATAATTTCTCCCAAATTATTTATTAACCTCAAAATATCTTTGCAAGATATAATTCCACTTTTCAACCCTTTCGAAAACAGTTTTCAAACCATTTTTCTCTCATAGAATAATTTCCCTAAATATTTTCGATACCCACTGAAATCACCAAGTACAAAATACTTTAGATTTTTAAAATAGTTTAAAACACTTTATTATAAAATATACTTTAAAACATTAAATTAAACTACTAAACACTTTATTGAAAAATACTTGTTTGAAAATATTTAAAATAAAACTACTTTATAAAATATAAAACTCATTTCTAAAATAAAAGTTAAGAAAAATTAAATTTAAAATAAGTGTTAAGAAATTCTATACAAATTTTCATATAAAACTTTAACCAAACTACTTTTAATATAAAACTACTTTATAAAATTTAGATATTAACAATTAATATTAATAAATATTTATCTTTTAATATTTTAACAACTTAAATAATAATTTCTTAAAAACATTCCTTTAAATAACTTTAAAACTTTCAACTTATACTTAAAAACCAGCTTTATAAACGTACTCGACTTTTCAGGGAATCCATTTCTCTTTCATGCCTTTTAAAAATAAACCATTATTTATTTTTAAAATAAATTATCCATTCCTCTATAAATTCCATCGTGAAGTTATACTTTCAAATATCCACTGATATTTTATTTCATTTTATAAACCCAGTTTATAAATTCCATAGTCTCATCCTTCTTTCAGAACACAGTTTCAAATACTAAATCAATTTCCAAATTGATTTTCAAAATTACTTTCCATATCACAGATTATAATAAATCATATTTCTTTTCTATGAAACCCACATACTGAAATAATATATATGTTCATTTTAAATAAGCTATACATATTCTAAACCTTATTAAACAATTTTTTTTCATACACACACACACATGTGCTCAATTATCTCTTTATAAAAATTTTGTTTTCTATATCTTACTGTAAGGTGTACTAAATTATTGTGTGTGGTTTAGCCCTAAATAGGAACCGACCTTACTATAAAAAAAATTCATTTTCATTCATTTTTTTTGCTAACAACACAAATTCAAACATTTAATTTAATTGAATTACTCACAAACAATACTTGTAACCTCGAAAGAATTTCATCTGCCAAAGCAAAACCGCCCACCCAACTAGACACACTCGCGACCCGCCTCCGCGTCCACTCCAGCATCACGACCTTGCCGTCCAAGTATTCGCACGAGACTCCTCACCTTCGCGAGAACCCAGTTGACAACGTGACTCCAACTTCTCGTACTCAACGTCATACCGACAACTCTTCCTTCCAACGACCCTCACGAGCACACGACGACTCTGATTCGCCACCACTACATCGAAGCCGTAATCTCAATGCTCGGCCTCTGATCAAGTCGACTACCTTGACACGACCACCCTAGCTCCTCGAAACAAACCCCTCTAGGATGACTATGACGGCAGCTCGAATCTGCCATCGCTCGACTAACTGCTCTACCGCGACAATCGTGCTCGAGCTCGATGAAATGATGAGGGTTCGAATCGGTTATTCCTTATTTCATTATTCAAATAAAATTTCCTTTTATTTTGTTTGTTTTGGGAGAATGATTTTTGGAAATGAAACGGGAGAGGTTCAGATATTAAAGAGGAATGCTATTTGATTTTGATTTCTTTCATTTTTTTTCTTATTTTGTTTAATATGCTCGGCTCTAAAAAACAAATACGCGTGTTGAAAGCAGAAGGACATGTGCTAGAAGAAGCGGGACACGTGTCTCAAAGGTTTTCCAGTATAAGATTCTAAAATTTAATATTTAAATTCAAATTCAAATCCTCATGGTAAAAGCAACTCAAAAACTCGATCTCCTATTAAGGCATGCCGCTAGGCGTTCATAAGGTTATGCCCTTATTTCGAACGCAATGGAAAAGGTTCCGAGCCTTAATTCTATTGTATGAAGAAGATGACCTTTTGGACCCAGTATTTATATTGAAAATTTAATATAGACTTCAGCGCATTTATCTACCGTACGTCCAAACGATCACTTCAAACACAATGAAATCTGAAATCCGATAATAATACAATATTACGGATCCAATAGAACTGGTTTCGTCGAATTCCGTGACTGTGCCTTGGAAGGATTTTTTAAATTCAATTTAAACAACGTATTTTTAAAACCGAACAAAACACTTCCAAATTCAATTCAAACACTTTCGCTATCTTCAATATTATCAATATAAATTTTACAGGCTTTTTAATCATTTTTAACAAGCTTAAAATTCCAGATTCAACCATTTACCCAACTCCCAATAATTAAATTCAATAATTTAATTGCCAAATAAATAGTTATTTTTGAAATTAAAGTTAAACAAACCTTTAAATATTTAAAATTAATTAAATATCCAATTTCAAATATCCAAAAAAAATTGGTCACATTCCTCCCCCCTTAGAAGAATTTCGTCCCCGAAATTTCTAGTTACGAGGAATGGTACATAACCTGTTACTATTTTCTTAGAACCAACAATTCCAAACAACAATTCAAAACCAAATAGTTTTCAACGATTTCCTAAAATAATCATTTTAATAAAGTCATCATCAACCGCACTAACTTTCTAAACTTCTTCCATTAGTTCCAACCAATATTTCCTAACTGACCATTCAAATTTAAATTTAAAATCAAAATTGTCAAAATTTTCTCAAAATTTTCTAACTGCCTAAATTCTCGAAACTTTTTGCCAACGTCGCCTTTGCGCTGCGAGATCGGTACAACTACAAAACGCCTCAACGGGCCCCCAAATCTCAAAAGAAAACAAAAGGCCAAGTGGCTAGACAAGAAAATCATTAAATTTCATATAGAAATTTAAATATATGCCTTTGCCGAGCAAATTTCAATTTATCTTCAAAAATCAAAAATCCCAATTCCTTTTTGCTTTTTAACACCTGAATATCCGACTAAGCAATAATGTTCAATTACAACATTCAAAGATTGCTTTACACATTTCTTTACAAAAAATTTCATATCTATTTCATTTCCAACCGTACGATGCACCTATATCATTTGTACACAATATCCAATTCGATCGCTTACTCGATCACACAATTTCACTTCCGAACTAGTATCGTCCACCCTACTTCCTATTGCATGCTCAATATGCTTTCTTGATCAGAAACCGTCATTCTCCTTGCGTAGCCACAATTATGATAGAAAATTTCCAGAATCAAACAAAAATCCACATCTAGGGTTCGCTGTCGAAAATCGAGTGAAAAATCCCAACTCGGATCGATATAGCTACCTCGAAATTCCGTGCCCAAATCTGGATCAAATCGTTATGCGAATAAAATATTTTACGTACATCCTACGTATTTATCTCAATCGATTATTAGTAATATTAATTTCTTATTATTCACATTTATTTTGATTATATTCACTTGTTCACAATTACCCATTTCACAACTTCATTTAAACTCCATTCCAAAATTACTTAGTATATTTCCAATACCAAATTTACTTAAGAATTTCACCATTCATTTTTTAAGTTTAACATAAGCATTTTATATACTCTTATATTATTACTCTACCACTTAAGCCTTATATCCACTTATTCTTAAACTGGATCTCCAATCCTATATGAATTCAATTTACCTTCATCTCAAGCCATATTCAATTAATCATTTCTTCAATTAGTCTGACTACTAATTTATTTAAATCCCAATGGATTTATTTCCAACTTTAAATTATTTTTGGTCTGCTACAAATTAATCTTTCAACTTCACTTTATCACTTGATTTTTATCTATATTAAATAAATTGGATTCCAATTCCATATAAATTCGATTAGCTTCAATTTAAAAATTAACTTCAAATCTCAATACTATCTTCAAATTTTCATTTCCAATTCTACTTGAATTCAATTCATCTTCAAACATTACATATTGACTTTTTATCAACTATCTTCGATTCACAACTGGTTCATATCATTATTTTAAATTAGTTCCACCACTAATTTATTTCTAATATTAAACAATTTCTTATTTCCAAACTTTCATAATTTTAGTTCACTTCGAATTAATTTTATAACTTTACTTTATTTTACACATTTTAAATTGAATATTTTGCAATATACAAATTCCAATTCGTTTGTTTATCCTCCAGAATCAATTAGTTTACTCACTAATTTATTTCAATTCTTAATTTTATCTACTCAAAACTTGACTAACTTCTATTACACACAGTTTAAATTAAGTAGAAATTAGCCACAAGGACCTCTTTAGCAAGTGCAATTAGTTTCTAGGACACATAACTGAAATAATTACTTTTAAGGACAAAATGCAAAATAATTAGTTTTTAAGGCCCTAAAAACCCATGAAATTATGTCCTTGAAAGTAATTGCATTAATGACTTTGCCCTTAAAAGTAATTACTCTGCTGACTTTAGCCTTAAAATTAATTTATGTGGATGTGTGTTCTAGAAACTAATTAGACTGCAAAGTTTGTCCTTCTAGTGAAATGCCTCTTAAATTAATTCCCAATATTCAGTTTCAATCCTATTTTCGTACAAAAGCAAATTCATTTATCTATCCACAATTTTATTTCCATTCCATTTACTTACAAATTCAAACGAACTTCAGCATTCAATTTCAATTTCATTTACTTGCGACTGTAAACAAATTTATTTAAGTAACCATTTCACTTAGTCCACTTAGACTTTTCTTCGACTTCACCTTTTTATTTAACTAGATTTAGTTATGCTCCATTTCAATTCAATTTTTTTAAACTTTTATAATTTTTCCCACTTATTCTAATTTAACTCTTCTTAAGTTAAATTTCTATTCTAAACAAATTGCAAACTTTTATAAGTCCCAAAATTTATTCCTTAAGCATTTCCAATTTACTTCCAGAGTTTTAAGCAATTGCTTAAACAATCCAAAATATTTTAAATCGACTCCAAAGTTTTCAATAATCACATAAGCATTTCAAAATCCTTTTTGAAATTATCTATATCCAGAATCCTTTGGTAAATTCAATAATCTCATTGAATTTCAAAACCAACCCAGTTTTGCAAACAATTCCAAATTAAATTATCGGGTAGTAATTTCTCTCTTAGAAACTCGAAAATGAACATCGATGATGCTGCAGTCATCACCGAAGTTATTTTCCAGCGACCGAAGAGAGTTAAATGCTTTTATCTCTTTAAAAACCCTTCAAATATTTTTAAATTCCAATCTTTCCAGATTTCAATCCAATCTGAAATAATATCACCATTATTTCTTCCAATCTTTTTGAAAACCATTTCAAACCTAAAGTAATTTAAATTTTTCCCAAAATCCCAAATTCTAAATCTATCCAAGTCTTATTCAAACATTACTCTGGAATTCTTATCTCAATTATAAATCACATTTTTCATTTACATTTTCAAATTTCAGTCTATTAATGAATTTATACCCTTAATCTTTGGTTATAATTTTAACTTTTTATTCAATTTCACACTTAAATTACAATAATTTAATATTATCACTTCTTAACAACCAAGCAACCATATAAACTATAATAATTTTCAAAAATTTATATCTCTTAGATACAAAAATAATTTAGGTAAAATTGTTTCATTTACCCGATTTTAAAACAATACTATGTCAATTTATCTTGTTTAAGAGTTTAGAAATCCCGATCGATAAAATGGCGTCCCACATATCGACCAGAATTCATAAACACTCAACCGATAAATCAACACAATATAAAAACAATTTTTATATTCACTAACACATACGCACTCATATCTATTAATACTCTCAAACTCATTTTAGAGTACTACGGACTCTATTTTCAATGAGTACTTCCCACCAGAGCCAAGGTTCAAGCTTAACTTTCAGCTCTGATACCAAATGTAACAACCCTATTTTCGATGCTCAAAAATCGAACCATTAGGATCTAAAAAAGAAGAAGGTAGAAGAAGAAATAGAAACAATATCAGAATCTTACCAACGCAATAGAATAAAATATAATAGATAATAACTGATCTTTACACAAAAGAAAACTATATCTGTTTTATACATTACATTATCAGAGTACAACTCAAATTAATTCACACAATCAATATCCAAATTTCGGACAGTTATATAAACTTGTCCACATAACAGAATACACAGCGGAATAATAATCAAATATGGATGTACGTCTCACCATCCAGCTCGTCACTTGAGCTCCACGGCATCATATCTTGTATTATATAATACTCGTTCTGACCCAAGTCAGTCTGGAAAGCCAGCTTGAGAAATCACAATCAATTGGTTTATTAAAGTTTCAAAAAATCCTTTGAAAATCAAAAGCATCTCGTAAGACCACGCCACAAATAAACATGTCGGGTTTTAACCTTACGATAGCTATAACATTTCTTATCAAAATCCTTTGATATTATAATAGTGTCTATATATACAAATACTTATTCAAATAGCTGAAATTGTTACATGATTAAATTCCGGCATACTAGCCACAAAGTGCGTTATACAAAAAAAAATTGTAAAGGCACATAGGGAGAATGGATTTCCAACTAATGACGAGGCATTGGGGTACCTCTTGTCACAGTACGTGGCCTAGATCACCGTACTGAGGATCCCTCCCGATCCCCTACAACATAAGACCGGGATTACTCCTTACTGGATAATCCCGAGTAAGATCACCCTACGGTTGGGATCACCAACCGCACCACACAGCCTAAATAAAAGAGACATCTAGACAAGGATGACCTTACCCTAATGGGCACTACCCACTTAGCCTTGCTGCATAACCCCTAATTTTCAATCATTCCCGATTGATGAGGCTCGAGGCTAAGCGTTACCTTTTTAGAACACATCTCTTAGAATGCTCATCATCCTCCCGACAATGTTCTGAAAGCATTCATTCATACAAGTCCGTCCCGGGTTCGAACGGAACCAAAGGCACTACTCCTACTACATCCATTGTGGAATCACCCTTAGGATTAGTAGCGACTAGCCCTTGCACTTCACTGCTCCATCTTCGACTCACAGCTCTTGTCTTCCTCATGAAAACTTTCAAACCAGATCGAAGTGGTTTTATGGAAATTAATCCCGATCCCGGTCTCTTCAAAACGATCAACGCATTTGGCCAATATTGATAGTCAATTATTTAACTATCAAATAACATTCACAAACAATCATCAAGCCATAATAATTTCTCCCAAATTATTTATTAACCTCAAAATATCTTCGCAACATATATTTCCACTTTTCAACACTTTTGAAAAAAGTTTTCAAAACATTTTTCTCTCACAGAATAATTTCCCCAAATATTTTCGATTCCCACTTAAATCACCAAGTACAAAATACTTTAGATTTTTAAAATAGTTTAAAACACTTTATTATAAAATATACTTTAAAACATTAAACTAAACTACTTAAACACTTTATTCAAAAATATATGTTTTGAAATATTTAAAATAAAACTAATTTATAAAATATAAATCTCATTTCTAAAATAAAAGTTAAGCCAAATTAAATTTAAAATAAGAGTTATGAAATTCTATACAAATTTTCAAATAAAAATTTAACCAAACTATTTTTAAAATAAAAATAATTTATAAAATTTAGATATTGATAATTAATGGTAATAAATATTTACCCTTTAAAATTTTAACAACTTAAATAATAATTTCTTAAAAACATTCCTTTAAATAATTTTAAAACTTTCAACTTATACGTAAAAATCAGCTTTAAAACGTACTCGGATTTTCAGGGAATCCACTTCTCTTTCACACCTTTTAAAAATAAACCACTATTTATTTTTAAAACAAACTACTCATTTCTCTATAAATTCCATCGTGATTTATACTTTCAAATATCCACTGATATTTTATTTCACTTTATAAACCCGGTTTATAAATTCCATAGTCTCATCCTTCTTTTAAAACACGGTTTCAAATACTAAATCTATTTCCAAATTGATTTTCAAAATTACTTTATTTTAAAATAAATTCCTTTACTTCTTAATTTATTTCAACCCATAAATTTCAGATTTTATTTCTCAATTATGATTTAAAATCTTTTAATCAGAAAATACCAATTTCGTATTTTTTTCCGAAAATCCTTCTTTACCCTTCCCAATAATTTAAACCTTGAATTTTAAAATAATTTTTTTTTATCCCCTTAAATAATTTCACATAAGCTTTAAAATTCACTATTTCCCTTTTATTCGAAATCTCCTTCCTATATTCGGAATTTATTTATTAAAATTTAACAATCAACTTAATTTATTCAAATTCTCTAAAATTATTCTATGTTAAAATTCTCTTTTATTTCATTTCAAAAAAAAATCAAATCTACACATTCGGTACATCAATATATTAAATCAAGCATAACATCCATTATTTCCAATTATCAATGTAATCTATCACAGATTATCGCACAAACCATATCATAGAATATTAAACAATCTAAATGATTTTGAGGAATCCAGTTGGATCCCTCCAACCTGTTTCCCTGCATCAGCAGATGTTAGCACGATATAAAATACCAATTCCACTTCAAGGTGGAATATCGCGGTATATGAGTTTAATATAATATCATTCGCTATTATGCGGTGCTTAGAGTCTCATCCATTATATAATACGGGAAATCAATCACTCCAAATACATAAGTAATACCAATTCCACTTCGAGGTGGAATATCGCGGTATATGGGTTTAACGTAATATCATCCGCTATTATGCGACGCATAGGTTCTAATCCAATATAACTGATAATAATTAATCATCCAAGCACACAATCAACAATTTTAAATTTAACTATTTAAATTTAAATAAAACCCATATGATTGAGATTAACTCACCTTTGCTCTTTTATTTGCAATCCGTTTCCATTCCAGTTTGTTTTCCTTCATGTTTTCAGACCTTGTACAAACATTATGGGGTTTTATTAACATTTGAAATAATCAAATCATCATTTACCATTTAATAAAATTTGATTAACTAATTTTATTTAAACCAATTTTTTCCAAAAATATATCATATTTCTTTTCTATGAAACCCATAGACTAAAATAAGATCTATGTACATTTTAAATAAGCTAATAGACTAAAATATATCATATCATCCGCTATTATGCGGCGTATAGGGTCTAATCCAATGTAGCTGATAATAATTAATCATCCAAGCACACAATTAAAAATTTTAAATTTAACTATTTAAATTTAAATAAAACCCAGATGAGTGAGATTAACTCACATTTTCTTTTTTATTTTCAATCCGTTTCCATTCCACTTTGTTTTCCTTAATGTTTTCAGACCTTGTACAAATATTATAGGGTTCTATTAACATTTGAAATAATCAAACCATCATTTACCATTTAATAAAATTTGATTAACTAATTTTATTTAAACCAATTTTTCCAAAAACAAGTCATATTTCTTTTCTATGAAACCCGTATACTAAAATAAAATCTATGTACACTTTAAATAAGCTATACAGATTCCAAACCTTACTAAACAATTTTTTTCAAGTATATATATATACGTGTGCTCAAATATCTCTTTATAATTTTTTTTTTCTATATCTTACTGTAATGTGTACTAAATTACTGTGTGTGGTTTGGCCCTAAATAGGAACTGACTTTACTGTAAAAAATTTCATTTTTCGTTCATTTTTTTATTAACAACACACATTCAAACATTTAATTTAATTGAATTAATCACGAACAATACCTGCAACATCAAAAGAATTTCATCTGCTAAAGCAAACCCCCCAGACACACTCGCGACCCGCCTCTGCGTCCACTCCAGCATCACGACCTTGCCTTCCAAGTATTCGCGCGAGCCTCCTCGCCTTCACGAGAACCCAGTTGACAATGCGACTCCAACTTCTCGTACTCGACATCATGCCGACAACTCTTCCTTCCAGCGACCCTCACGAGCACATGGCGACTCTGATTCGCCACCACTACATCGAAGCCCTAATCTTGATGCTTGGCCTCTGATCAAGTCGACTACCTCGACATGACCAACCTAGCTCCTCGAAACAAACCCCTCTAAGATGACTTTACCAGCCACTCGAATCTGCCATCACACGACTAACTGCTCTACCATGACAATCGTGCTCGAGCTTGATGAAATGATGAGGGTTCGAATCGGTTATCCCTTCTTTCCTTATTCTAATTAAAATTTCCTTTTATTTTGTTTGTTTTGTGCGAATGATTTTTGGGAATGAAACTGGAGAGGGTCGGATATTAAAGAGGAATGCTATTAGATTTTGATTTCTTTCATTTTTTCTTATTTTATTTTAATATGCTCAGCTCTAAAAAAATACGCGTGTTGAAAGCAGTAGGACTGGTGTTAGAAGAGGCGGGACACATGTCTCAAAGGTTTGCCTGTATAAGATTCAAAAATTTAATACTTAAATTCAATTTCAAATTCAAATCCTCACGGTAAAAGCAATTCAAAAACTCGATCCCCTATTGAGGCGTGCCGCTAGGCGTGTAGGATCTAGATTAACCCTAGAGGGGGGGTGAATAGGGTTATCGAAAATTTTCTCAAAACAAACTGTAGAAATAAATATGCTGAAAAGTAAATCACACATAAAATTTACCCAGCTTCGGCAACCCCTACCTACTGATGCATTCCCAGATTTCTATTAGAATTAAACAGTATCCCGCTTACAAACACTCTACTAGACTCGTAAACCTTTTCTCCCGTTCACAAACACTCTACTAGACTCGCACACCCTGCTCTGCCTATAGAGTTTCGCTTACTCGCAAACTCTGCTTCCGCCTATAGAGTTTAGCAAACTCGCACACCCTGCTCACTGAACTAATTCTAACTAGACACTCTGACAGTACCTACAACCTAGGTGGTGATTTAGAAATTCTTTGACTCGAAAAGAAAAAACAACTTTAAAAATACAAGCAGGAGCAAAAATTAAAATATAAACTTGAATCCCTAATTTTTGCTCAAAATAAAAACTTAAAAAAGCCCCTTTTTTTAAAAAAATTAAACCCTAAAAACTAAATCCCCTTTTGATAATAAAGGCCGGCCCTTTTAATTTCTATAACCCGTTCCTTTTTCTTTTGCTCGGCCCGTTCCTTTGCTTGTGAGAATAATGGCGACTTCGTCGTCTTTCTGAAATTAGGGCTTCGATGCTTTCGCTCCTTGCTTTCAAAATTAGGGTTGTACAAATTGAAGCGCCGGTTGAATTCCTCGATCGAATAATGATTGATGTGCTTCCTTTGTCGATCGATGCTCTCCTTTTTACCACATGGCTTCTCCAATTTGGATCGAGTTCCTTTGTGATTTCGGTATGTAATTTTATGCTTTTGTGTATTCGTACTTTAACTCGATGCTTTGCCGATGATGATTTGTGGGTTTTTATATAGGTCGAATTCCTATATTTGCGTTCGTATAAAATTGTTTGAATTTGTCAATTTATTTTCTCTGGCCGCTTGATTATGCTTGGATGCTTGAGATTTCACTGACTTATTCAAATTTGTATTTTCGATGCTTGCTTGGTTGACACGGTTTTGAATTATTCGGCTTCGAATTTGTTTCATGGACACCACGGCTTGTTTAATTTCTGACTTGGTTTCATTTTACTCTGGCCTTGACTTTGTTTGATAATATCTGACCATTGCTCTGAATTTTGCCTTGCCTTTCTTGTTGACTTCGGCATGACCACGGTTTTGATTTTGTGACCTCTGTATACTACGGCTCTGACCATCTATGTGTTTATCCCTGAGCACCTTTGTGCATTTCTTTGATCTTTGGTTCATGCCGCAACTATGTTATTCACTGTACTTTTATAGTCACTACGCACTTTGTAGCCTTGGTTACTGGTCGAGTTCATTTGTATTTGAACTACTCTCTGGAGTGGTTGTACACTTATAGTTGAGTCTGTTTAATTCACTGTAATATGTATTCAAGTGTTCACTGCTTTGTAGTCTCTGTTTGATCTGACTTTGCTTTGACTTTGGTCGCTACTGTGCATGGCTTGAAGTCTGGTGCTTTGTGTCTTGATGCTCGGCCTATTGTGCATTTGTGTCATAATTTGTATTCTCTGATTCATTGTTGAATATGTTGGCTGCTGTGTTGATCTTGCTTGCATTGTCACTTGGTCGACACTTGTAGTTGTACTTGCTTTGATGCTTTTTTGATTTGTCAAAGCTTTGCATTCTTCATGTAGCCTTGTGTTGAACCCAGGTTCAAAAACTCGGGTTTGACCTTGTGCTCGTGTCGTGATTTTCAATATATTGCACGTGAGTTGAACCGGGCTTTTCATTTGGGTTTGACCTGTGCTCACCTGTCCCTGTAGCATTATCAAGTGTATACCGATGTGCATGGCCTTATGGCATGTACAGTGATGCACTGTGCATGTCACACTGTTCGTGTGTGATGAATTCAAATATAAATTATGACGAACAACCCAAATAACTGAGGCAAATCATATTTTCAAAAATCATATTTTATTTTATATTGCAAAATTATTTCTTTTTCAATTTTACTGCGTTAGTGAATATTTTTGCAGATTGCTCAGATGCTTGATTCAAACTGGAATGCAGTTGAAGATAAATACGAGTGTGAGTGATATGTAGTGAGGTCAACTGTAAATGTAAAATTGTGATGTAATTGAATTTGTATCAAAGTTGTATAGTGAATAGTGAGAGCTTGAATTTGTACTATTCAAAATTGTAATAAATATTTGTTTGAATAAAATATTCGTTTGAATTCAAAATTTGTGATATTTATTTTATTCAGCAAATATTTATTTAATCTATGAAAATAAATAGTATATTAACAAATACATTTAAATGTATATATGTTTATTATCATCAAACAAAAATCATATAAGCGCAAAGCGCATATTCAACAATCTCCCCCTTTTGATGATAACAAACATATATTTAAGATTTTGACCATGTTAAATGTATTTGATCAATGATATACTCTAATTGCTCCCACTATTTAAATGCTCCCTCTCTACATGATGCTCCCCCTACATATATGCATACAAATAGAAACATATAAATGAGCCTAGATGTAAATGGAAAATTATTTGACCTTTGCTTGATTTTATTTGACAAAATCTTAACTTTTCTCTCCACCTTTTGTTATCAGCAAAAGAATAATAGTGTTATAAAAATAGGGATGAAGTGATAGACATGAACCAAACATTTAACTCAATTGAATATAAATATCAAATTTCAATAAAACTCAAACAAAAATCATAATTACCCTTGTCAAGCGCATATTCCACTTTCAGAAGTGATGGGGATAAAATCATCAAAAATCATATAGTTCTGTCTATTTGTGGTATATTTATTTTAGGAAATTTGAATATCTACTAACCATGCATAACCATTAGGACTTTTAAATGAGATTAGTAGTATTCACAATTTTTATTTAAAAATAATTCAAGTATCTTCTAACCACGCATGACTGTGAGGACTTTTAAATGGGATTAGAATCAACTTGTCTATTTAATCAATTAATTTTGATATGCGTTCCATACATGCATAACCGTAAGGACTTTTAAATGAGCATGGAAGCACATAATCAAAAATCCAAGTAATTAACCCATGCATAACCGTGAGGACTTTTAAATGAGAGTGAATATCTTGAATATTTATTTTTATTGAAGAATATAATAAATTGAAGCATAGATAATTTCCTAATAAATTGAAGAACGAATAATTTCCTTTGTAAACTACCACAAATTTACATTCTATATATGATTTTGATGAGTGATGGCCAATAGAAAGATGATAGAAAGTTTTTTTATAACTCTTGTTATGAAATTCTAAAGCAATTTTTCTAAATATACTGTCTTGAGTAATGTATGACAAATATCGACACTCGTCACTTTTTTAATCACTATTGATCTTTTCGATAATTATTAGGGAGTTAGATTAGTCAAAATTTGTCATTTAAAATCTAATAAGAATGACTAATCTGAAAATATGGTCAACAATGATTTTCTCGAAGGGGTTATATGAGAAAAATTCTGCTATTTGAAAAATTATTTCTAGTGAAAAATATGCAGATATTTTCTTTGAAAAATGATGCAGCAAATGAATGTTTCAAAGATTAATCACGCTCCACTAGTAATTTTTCTATCAACTATATTACCAGTGTAATCTGCATCTGAATTTAAATTTCACTCAATATTCACTCATTGGATGTCAAAGACCAGATTGTTAAATTTCAACAAATTATCTCATAATTGTTTTCAACAATTTTTAAATGAAATTCTCTTGGATTTGAACTGAGGCCGTGTTAACAATCAAACAAATATCATAGTTTCAGAAACAGTTATATTCATGAGTAATCAACAGTCAATCAACATCATAATTATTTCAAAAACAATTTCTTGAAGTTTCAACAATTTCTTAAAATCCTTTTTAACAGCTTTCACATGAAATTTGAAATCGTGCAAATTTACAAGCAGTGACCAAAATGTCAAAACAAATATATCTACGTGTAGCATGAGTAATCAAAGATCAATAAAATAGCATCATTTGACCGAACAAATTTATATGGATTAGTTCAAAGTTAAAAATCTGATTGGTCATCATTTAAGCACAAATCAAGGTCATAAATAAGAACAAGTCAAAAAAAATATCAATTAAGAATAAGTCAGAATTAAAGACATTATTCATTTCACATCACATTACTGGCTGATTAAGATTACGGTGCAGATTATCACATTTAATATATCGTTCAAAACAAATTTACCTGTTTTACCTTTACGATAATTTTTCGTTGTTGTCCATTGTGATTCTGTCACCTTTATACTAGGCTAAGGAACTTTGCTTTGTTGCCCGTTGTGTTTCTGGAACAGCCAAAATCCAGAGAACACTGTTGTTGTTCCTTAGCCTGCCACTATACCTATACGGTGAAAAAATTTTGTGACCTATTTGTTTTTATAGGTCCATGGTTGTTAGTGGCTGAAGCATTGTGAATAAACAAACCTTTTGGAACCCAAACTTGTTTTGTCCTTTTATTCTTGTTCCAATAGACGTGAATTTTTTTTGTAGAATTCTTAGGAACCCAAACTTGTATAAATTTTGTGTTTTTGTTCCTATAACTACAATTTTCAACATGATGTCCAATTATTTCAGATCGAGCAAAGACACTTTTACCTTTTGCATTATCATCATCTTGTGATTTCCCAAAACCTAGTCCTTCTCTGTTGTTAGAAAAAATTTGATTTCCCAATAACATTTTGAAAAATTTTTCTCCTTCTGAAAAGTTATTCAGAGATTTCTCAAGATTTTGGACTTTGGTTTTTAGTGTTGTGTTTTCAGTTACAATTAAGGTGCATCGATTTATAAAATCCTTTTTCCTAGTGTCGATGGTTTCCTTAAGATTCAAGATTTCTTTTTCAAGATTCTCAAAGTTATTCCTAAGTTTTGATAATTCTGAATCTAAAATCTTATAAATTTTACAGTCTAGGTTTTGAATGTTTTCAAGTTCAGTTTCTAACCTAAAATTTTCACGAACAAGTTCTCTCCTATCAGATTTTAGTTTTTCAATTTTAGATTCAAGAGCATCAATTGTTTTAGTAAGATCTAAGCACATAAAAACAAGATCTCTATAGCAATACTCACCTGCCTCACTAGATTCCTCGGAGCTTGCTTCTGAATCTGATTTCTCCATAAGACAAAAGTTAGCCTCCTCTTAGCTGCTATCCGAAACTTCCTCTCCTTCTTCATCATCCCAAGTTTCTACAAAAGCCTTCTTCTTCTTTTTCTTTCCTTTGTTGTATTTGAGAAGTGGGCATTCTTGTTTGAAGTGGCCAGGCTTGTTGCAGTTATAACACGTTAGTTCATTATCGGAGTTGTCAGAATCTTTTGACCTATTGCCCTTTGTTTTCTTCTTACGTGGCTTGAATCTCGACCATTTTCTAAGATTATTGACAGCCATTGCAAGCTCTTCGATTGGATCTTCTTCTTCTTCATCGCTTTCTTATTTGCTCTTTAAGGCAATCATCTTATTTTTTGGTTTGGAGTTGTTGCGTTCCTCCTTTGCTTTTAGCTCAAGCTCATATGTCATCAAGTTACCAATCAACTCCTCCATGCTTAGTTTACTCAAATCTTTCGATTCTTGGATTGCCGTGACTTTTGCCTCAAAGTTTATCGGTAAGACTCGTAGCGCCTTCCTCACAAGCTCTACCTCGGTGAATACCTTCCCAAGCGCTCTAGCGTTGTACACCAAAGTTGAAAAGCGTCCAAACATGTCCTTTATGCTCTCGCCTTTGTCCAACACAAAGTTCTCGAATTCATTGCTGAATAGGGCTAGACGAGACTCCTTGACTTGAGAAGTTCCTTCATGTGTCACCTCCAAGGTATGCCAAATTTCCTGTGCAGTTTTACAATGAGAAATTCTATTAAATTCATTCTTATCAAGAGCACAGATCAAAGCATTCATGGCTTTAGCATTTGTAGTTTTTAATTTCTTATCGTTAGCATCCCACCTATCCTTAGGTTTAGGAATCTCAGTACCACCAACAGTTATAGTGGGAGGTTTATAACCAGTTTCAATAATATCCCAAACATCATAATCAACAGAACTAAAATAAATACCCATCCTAACTTTCCAATAAGCATAATCATTCCCATTAAACATGGGTGGCCTAGCAATAGAATACCCCTCAGAAAAAGCATTATTTGGTGGATTCATGACTCTAGAGTTAAAGAAAAATACCGGGCTCTAATACCACTTGTAGGATCTAGATTAACCCTAGAGGGGGGGTGAATAGGGTTATAGCAAATTTTCTCAAAACAAACTGCAGAAATAAATATGCTGAAAAGTAAACCACACACAAAATTTACCCAGCTTCGGCAACCCCTGCCTACTGCTGCATTCCCAGATTTCTATTAGAATTAAACAGTATCCCACTTACAAACACTCTACTAGACTCGCAAACCTTTGCTCCACTCACAAGCACTCTACTAGACTCGCACACCCTGCTCCGCCTATAGAGTTTCGCTTACTCGCAAACTCTGCTCCCGCCTATAGAGTTTTGCAAACTCGCACACCCTGCTCACTGAACTAATTCTAACTAGACAATCCGACACTACCTACAACCTAGGTGGTGATTTACAAATTCTTTGACTCGAAAAGAAAAAACAACTTCAAAAATACAAGCAGGAGCAAAAATTAAAATATAAACTTGAATCCCTAATTTTTGCTCAAAATAAAAACTTAAAAAACCCTCCTTTTTAAAAAAAAAAAATTAAACCCCAAAAACTAAATCCCCTTTTGATAATAAAGGCATGCCCTTTTAATTTCTACAACCCGTTCCTTTTTCTTTTGCTCGGCCCGTTCCTTTGCTTGTGAGAATAATGGCGACTTCGTCGTCTTTCTGAAATTAGGGCTTTGGTGCTTTCGCTCCTTGCTTTCAAAATTAGGGTTGTACAAATTGAAGCGTCGGTTGAATTCCTCGATCGAATAATGATTGACGTGCTTCCTTTGTCGATCGATGCTCTCCTTTTTACCACACGGCTTCTCCAATTTGGATCGAGTTCCTTTGTGATTTCGGTATGTAATTTTATGCTTTTGTGTATTCGTACTTGAACTCGATGCTTTGCCGATGATGATTTGTGGGTTTTTATATAGGTCTAATTCCTATATTTGCGTTCGTATAAAATTGTTAGAATTTGTCAATTTATTTTCTCTGGCCGCTTGATCTGAATCCTTGAGATTTCACTGACTTATTCAAATTCGTATTTTCGATGCTTGCTTGGTTGACACGGTTTTGAATTATTCGGCTTCGAATTTGTTACGTGGCCACCATGGCTTGTTTAATTTCTGACTTGGTTTCATTTTACTCCGGCCTTGACTTTGTTTGATAATATCTGACCATTGCTCTGATTTTTGCCTTGCCTTTCTTGTTGACTTCGGCATGACCACGGTTTTGATATTGTGACCTCTGTATACTACGTCTCTGACCATCTATGTGTGTATCCCTGAGCACCTTTGTGCATTTCTTTGATCTTTTGTTCATGCTACAACTATGTTATTCACTGTACTTATTATAGTCACTGCGCACTTTGTAGCCTTGGTTACTGGTCGAGTTCATTTGTATTTGAACTACTCTTTGGAGTGGTTGTAAACTTGTAGTTGAGTCTGTTTAATTCACTGTAATATGTATTCAAGTGTTCACTGCTTTGTAGTCTCTGTTTGATCTGACTTTGGTCGCTGATGTGCATGGCTTGAAGTCTGGTGCTTTGTGTTTTCATGCTCGGCCTATTGTGCATTTGTGTCATAATTTGTATTCTCTGATTCATTGTTGAATATGTTGGCTGCTGTGTTGATCTTGCTTGCATTGTCACTTGGTCGACACTTGTAGTTGTACTTGCTTTGATGCTTTTTTGATTTGTCAAAGCTTTGCATTCTTCATGTAGCCTTGTGTTGAACCCAGTTTCAAAAACTCGGGTTTGACCTTGTGCTCGTGTCGTGATTTTCGATATATTGCACGTGAGTTGAACCCGGCTTTTCATTTGGGTTTGACCTGTGCTCACCTGTCCCTGTAGCATTATCAAGTGTATACCGATGTGCACGGCCTTGTGGCATGTACAGTGATGCACTGTTCGTGTGTGATGAATTCAAATATAAATTATGACGAACAACCCAAATAACTGAGGCAAGTCATATTTTCAAAAATCATATTTTATTTTATATTGCAAAAATATTTCTTTTTCAATTTACTGCGTTAGTGAATATTTTTACAGATTGCTCAAATGCTGGATTCATACTGGAATGCAGTTGAAGATAAATACGAGTGTGTGTGATATGTAGTGAGGTCAACTGTAAATGTAAAATTGTGATGTAATTGAATTTGTATCAAAGTTGTATAGTGAATAGTGAGAGCTTGAATTTGTACTATTCAAAATTGTAATAAATATTTGTTTGAATAAAATATTCGTTTGAATTCAAAATCTGTGATATTTATTTTATTCAGTAAATATTTATTTAATCTGTGAAAATAAATAGTATATTAACAAATACATTTAAATGTATATATGTTTATTATCATCAAACAAAAATCATATAAGCGCAAAGCGCATATTCAACAATCTCCCCCTTTTGATGATAACAAACATATATTTAAGATTTTGACCATGTTAAATGTATTTGATCAATGATATACTCTAATTGCTCCCCCTATTTAAATGCTCCCTCTCTACATGATGCTCCCCCTACATATATGCATACAAATAGAAACATATAAATGAGACTAGATGTAAATGGAAAATTATTTGACATTTGCTTGATTTTATTTGACAAAATCTTAACTTTTCTCTCCCCCTTTTGTTATCAGCAAAAGAATAACAGTGTTATAAAAATAGGGATGAAGTGACAGACATTAACCAAACATTTAACTCAATTGAATATAAATATCAAATTTCAATAAAACTCAAACAAAAATCATAATTACCCTTGTCAGGCGCATATTCCACTTTCAGAAGTGATGGGGATAAAATCATCAAAAATCATACAGTTCTGTCTATTTGTAGTATATTTATTTCAGGAAATTTGAATATCTACTAACCATGCATAACCGTTAGGACTTTTAAATGAGATTAGTAGTATTCATAATTTTTATTTAAAAATAATTCAAGTATCTTCTAACCACGCATGACCGTGAGGACTTTTAAATGGGATTAGAATCAACTTGTCTATTTAATCAATTAATGTTGATATGCGTTCCATACATGCATAACCGTAAGGACTTTTAAATGAGCATGGAAGCACATAATCAAAAATCCAAGTAATTCACCCATGCATAACCGTGAGGACTTTTAAATGAGAGTGAATACCTTGAATATTTATTTTTATTGAAGAATATAATAAATTGAAGCATAGATAATTTCCTAATAAATTGAAGAACGAATAATTTCCTTTGTAAACTACCACAAATTTACATTCTATATATGATTTTGATGAGTGATGGTCGATAGAAAGATGATAGAAATAGAAATGATCATGGAATTTTTACCCAACAAAAAGTTTTTTTGTAACTCTTGTTATGAAATTCTAAAGCAATTTTTCTAAATATACTGTCTTGAGTAATGTATGACAAATATCGACACTCATCACATTTTCAATCACTATTGATCTTTTCGATAATTATTAGGGAGTTAGATTAGTCAAAATTTGTCATTTAAAATCAAATAAGAATGACTAATCTGAAAATATGGTCGACAATGATTTTCTCGAAGGGGTTATATGAGAAAAATTCTGCTATTTGAAAAATTATTTCAAGTGAAAAATATGCAGATATTTTCTTTGAAAAATGATGCAGCAAATGAATTGTAAAGGCCCGAAAATCCGTACTCCTTTGAGCTGGCAACATTCCACAACCATCCAGCCAAAGGGGAACAAACTTCCGAATCTTTATGGTTGAAGAAAGAAGAAAGAGGTAGAAGGAGAGAGAGAGAAAGAAAGAAAAAGAAGAACAGAACAATATCAGAATCTCACAGTCGCAGCGGAACAACATATAATAGATAAATGAATAATCTTTAAAACAAAGAAATATATCAGTTATTACATTACATTACATCATCAGAGTTTACAACAACAAACAACAACAAACAGCGGAAAAGAAATACTATATACAATATAATATACTATGCCAACTAGCTCGCCTCCAGATATCTTTAGCAACACCTGAATCCAGAATGACCTGATAACCTAACTCTAGACTGCCCGTGTAGAAATTGGTGGGCACCCAGAGTTTAGGAAGGGAACAATAAACTCCAGGTCAGTCATGTGACTGGTGTGAGAACTAAAACATTTATTTATCTTTTAAACAAAGAATAGGAGAAATTTTAAAAGAAAATTCGCAATGCTTTTTGAAAATGAAACTACCATAAGGTCTCCCGCCACACACACAATGCAAACGCAGACTTGGAGGAGGTTTCTCCTTATGATAGTCAAAGATGCTTACTACGCAAAATCAAATCATTTTTGATATTATTATTAGTGCATAGTGTAGAAAACAATTTCGAAAGTAGAATATAAATCTTAGCCAGCATAGGCATTCCGCACTTATGCCTACTATAGCTACTATGTTCAATAGCAGGTTACCGCCACATTCCATAGCAGGTAATACAACTAAAACCGTACAAGGCTCGTATTGTTTCTTTGGATTTCCAACAAATGGTCAGGCCAAGGAACTTCCCATTGCCACATGGAAACGCCTCTAGAATGACGTCCCGAGAACCTAACCGGATCTCTGCCAACACAAGGCCGGGTTACCCCTAACTGGGTAACAACTGACACGAATATGTCATTCCCCGATCGTAACCGATCTATATCCGAGGATCCCCGATTTCCAACAACCACAAAGTAATAAATTTGCAGTAACCACATAAGTTAAGTATCTAGGATCCATACCATGATACCACCTCTATCCAGAAGGAATGACATACACTAAAGGGGCGCTACCCCTTAATAACCTTGCTGCATCTTTCCTGTTTTGACCATTTCCGGGGTGTGAGGCTCGATGAAGTCTCGCCCACAAAGCCACGCTTTACAAAAGCAGTGCTTTGGGTCAACAAATGATCAAAGCAATGATCATCAAGATAGACGATCAAACAAATGATCCTATCACAAATGATCATTCAACGATCATTTCACAGCAACACTCAGTATGCCACATTACCAATTTGGGAATGTATCACTAGTGACCATCAACTATATAACCTCTGAGCTCATACGTCTCGGAGAAGGGTGTTAAGCTAAGAGAATAAATTCTCCGCCACCAACAGAAATATATTTGATAGAAACCAGTTTTACATCTCAAATTGTAACGTCAGACATACAATCCATACAAGTCTGTTCTGGGCTCGAACAAAACCGAAGGCACTTAAAAAGAAGTCCTTGCAATCCGGATATTCATTAATCACGTCCGGACTTCCCGTCACTAAGGGTGATAAAACCTCTGTACCGGAGATCAGCCGATGCAGAGTAACTTGGCGGTAATCCTTCCGTTTTCACAATTATCCGGTCTTCAAATGCAATTCATAACGACGTATCACTATTCGGAATGGGTTATACGACCCCATGGTCCTTTCCCGGTTAACCCGAATAGTGAGCGCTTATTTGAAAATAAGTGTGGCATTTAATTCAAGCAATCACAACAAATACCCATTTAAAGGTAAATATTGATAGTCGGTTATTTAACTATCAATAGAGATGAGCAACATCACCAGATTCCAAATAATTTCTCAAATTATTTATTTTCCCAAAAATATCTTTACAAGATATATAATTTTCCACACTTCAAAAATAAACAACGTTTATTTTGAAACCAATTTTCCCTTTCCATTTATAAATTCCATAGTGAATTTATATTTCAAATTATCTATTAATCTACAGTTTTCAATAGGTTCAATTATTCAATTCCAATTTATTTTTAAGAAGATAAATTCTCAAAAACGTTTCATTTCATATTGGAAAAGCATTTCCATACTTATTTAATAATAAGTATTTCATAAATCTTATTTATTTTCAACAATTTGAAAATATTCAATATACTTAAACCATAGTTAAGTATATATCTCATTCTTTAAGGAAAACATTCTTTTATTCACATTTATTTGGGTCAAAACGAATGTTGCGTAAAATATCGTTACGACAACCCAAAATCACTAGTATAGGGATTCGAAATTTAAAATAGATATATAAATCCCAATAATGTATAAAACATTTTCTTTTCGGAAATCATTTACTATAACAACTGTGTTATAGTCCACCATTTCCTTATTTTCTCAAAAACGTCTATTTCAACAATGAATGTTGAAATCTACGGTTTCCTTTCCTTCTATTTCTCGACAACGTCTTTTTCAACAATGAATGTTGAAATCTATGTTTTCATTTCCTTCTGTTTCTCAAAAACGTCTATTTCAACAATGAATGCTGAAATCTATGTTTTCGATACTTGATGCATTTTAAAACATCTTTAAATCGTTTTAAATTCTATTTAAAACATCCTTTTCCCAACAGATATCCATTTTATTTAATAATATATTCACTGTTCAAAATTGTGAATATAGCTCCTTTAATAAACTTCTATATTCAATTTATCAAATTCAATTGATTTCGAATTTATAAACAATGTCTATAAATTCTAGTCCTATTTATAAAACTTCGATTTATAAATCTCCTTTTATTAATCCAATTAAATTTACATAGCTCAATTTTATATTAAAAATCTATATTATAAATTAATTACTTATAATATCATTTATTTACAAAGTCGTTCCTTTTTAAACTTCACAAATTTTAAATCTTAATCCTTTTAAGATTCCTTTATGTCCTATGACAATTTCAACTTATAGGAATTTCTTTAATTTACAATTTCTATAAATACTCCCTTTTTAATGCCCAAAATCCATTTTATAAGTTTATTACTTATAATTTTTTTTTCTCAACATCTATTCACTTATAATCTTCACAGTTTGTAAATCTATAATTTTTAATGAAATTCATTTGTATATCTTCTTAACACTTTATAAACTTGTTTCATAATTCCAATGATTTTAATTTATAAATATCAATTTGTAAAACCTTTTATATAAACTGTTTATACTAATTATTCAAAAATCCCAAAATATCTTTTTTATAAATCTATTTATTTTAAAATTTTCCTTTTGGTTATATTTCAAAAAAAAAGTCATAATTCCTATAACTTTAAAATCAAAATCTTAATTTATTTAAAATGAATCAAGTTCAAAAATTAAATAAAAACATATACTTTGAAAAATTATTTTAAAATCCTTTACAAATTCAAAATCGTTATTTTAACTTTAAAAATGGATCCGATGATGCCACAGCATCCAATAGTCAATCATGGCACAAATATCATATATCGATATGATAATCAATAATTACACAATATCTATAATCATATAAAAATTTGTGAGGAATCCAGTTGGATCCCTCCAACCTGTTTCCCTACATCCACAGATGTTAGCACAATACCCATTCCACTTCGAGGTGGAATATCGCGGTATATGAGATTTTATAAAATATTATCCGCTTAATAGGCGGCGCAATAGGGTCTCATCCGCTATACAATGCGGGAAATCAATCAATTGCAATATATACATATGCCAATATATATATATATATATATATATATATATATATATATATATTGCTATATATAGATATATCCTAAAACATCTAATATCACAATCAAGCAAACAATCAATCAATCAACAAATTTTAAATATAACTATTTAAAATTTAAATAACCCTTTTTGAGTGAGAAGTTCTCACCTTGCTTTTATTTGCAATCCATTTTCCATTTCAGCTCGCTTTCTCGATTTTTAAACCTCGTATAAACAATTTTACAATTTATTAATATTCGAAATAAAAATCGAACAGTTAAATTTTTTATTTCTTAATTTTAATTAATGATTGGTTTTGAACCAATTTTGTCTTTAATAAATTTCTATATTAATTTTAACAAATTTAAATTATCGACGAATTCTTTTACACAAACAAATATAAATTTTTTAACTGAATTGAATAATTAATTACCACTAAATAGATTTATTTAACTAAATTTTCTTCAAGTTTTAAAATTCCTATTATTATTTATTTTCTTCCTTTTCCCAGTTTTATCTATATAAATAATTCTCGTCTATAAATTTATTTAAAAATTAAATCTTAAACTATTTTACCTTTAACAAATTATTTTGAGTGCCCTAAATAAATTCAAATCAATTTATTAACCAAATCAATTACCAATATGCATTATTTAAATAAACAAATAGATTTTAAAAATGTTTATATGTATTTATACTTACTGTAAAACAACTTTCTGCATATATCTTCATTTTTTTTATATATAAACATTTATTAACTCAATTGCGTAAAAAAAAAATATACATATATACCTTACGGCCGGCTCGAGAATCCCACCATCACTTTGCAGCCCCGACAACCCCCAATCGAGCACGCCATCGCCTACTCGTGCACTCGCCTCAAATCCCCAACTCGCGGTCACCAACATCGCCGCCTTCGCCCTAACAGCCATCGCGAGCACGAACGCGGCAATCCCATCGAGCTTGCGAAACCCTAATTGATCGCGACCGATGCCGCCGCCCCTATGCGAGTCGCCGCTGCCGCAACCCCTGCCTCGCACGCCTCCACTGCCATCGCGAATTGATTTAGGGCTCCGACCAAATTTTGTTTTTTTTTTATGATTTCCTCGCGTTCGATTTGAGAATAGAAAATGGGGAGCCGGGGTTTTGATTTTCGTAATTACATTTGAAAGAGGGGGAAAGAGAACGAACGAAGTTTTGAGAAGAAAGCTTGCGGCCATTGTTTTATTTCTTCGTTTGATTTGAATACTAAAGAGGGAGAGGACGAGAGATCGTGCCCTTGCAGATGAAATCGCGTGATTTTAGGCGTAAATTTAGGCGAAAATTTAGGGATGCTGTCGTTGACAAATTTTTAAATTTTGAATTTAATTTTGATTTGAACTCGATTTAATTTCAACGCGTTTATTTACCGTGTGCTCACATAACAACTCCAAACGCTACGAAATTTGAAATCCGGTAAAATTCAATATTCCGGACTCAATGGAACTGGTTTCGTCGAATTCCGAGACTGTATGAAAAATGACTATTTTTAAATATCGATTTAAACGATATAAATTCAAAACGGAACAATTCACTTTTAAATTCAATCCTGAAGCTTCTATTATCTTCAATATTATCAATATAAATTTGATAAGCCTTTGAAATATTTTAAATCAGCTTTAAACTGAAGATTCAAATTTTTATTCACTTTCAATAGATTAAATTTTGTAATTTAATCGTTAAATTCAAAGTTATAATGGAAATTCAATCCAAACCATTATTCAAATATTTAAAATTAATTAAATATTTTCAATTTTTAATTGTTCAAAATCCTGGGTCGTTACAATCTTCCCCCTTAAAAGAATTTCGTCCCGAAATTACAAGTTAGGAGGAAATGGTCCTTAACTCGTCTACTTTTTTTCACAATCCAAATAGTTATATCAACTTTCTAACACAAATTAAAGATTCATTATCATTTCAACTAGCTTTCCAACTTAAGTTATAAGTTTCAACAATATTGTTTACTTCAAAATTCAAATTTAAATTCAAATTTCAAACTTCAAAATTTTCTCAAAAATTTTATAACACTCTAAATTTTCGAAAAATTTCGCCGGCGTCTCCTTTGCGCGGCTCGATCGGTACGACTACAAAATGGCACCACGGCCCCTCAGAATCAAAAAGAAAAGAGAAAGCCAAGTGGCTGGAGAAGAAAATCATCAAATCCCATACTAAAATTGAAATACGTACCTTTTTGTCGAGCAATTCAATTTTATCTTTGAAATCAAAATCCTATTCCCATTTCTTTTAATATACCTGTATAACCTACTAGTAGTAGTATCCAATTCCAACATTCAAACCATTTTGCACATTCCATTACAAAATAGTCAATATATACTTCTTATACCATTTTTACTTCACTATTGAAGTTACATATTTATTCTCATTCAATTTTATATTTCAATCAATTTTGCATTTCAAATTTCATTCGAATTCCTAAAGTTTCAATTCATCTTTAGTTGCTTACGACCAATTCACATACCATCTTTATTCAATTTTATTTACATTCCATATTCATATTCATTCCATTTGAAATTATTTCACAAATAAATAAATTATCAAGTTAACTTTTTACTTGAATTCAATCCAAATCAGTTCTATTCAAATTCATCTACTTCCAATTTGAATTTAATTTCATAACTTTCAACTTCGCTAATTCAATTTCATTATCACTTAATGAATTTTATATAATCAACTAACAATCAAACTATCAACCAAGGTATACACCACACAACCAAATTTATTTACTCTTCATGATATTCAATTTGGTTAAATATTAAATTGACTTCCATTCAATTTATTCAACTTCCAATTTATTCAATCTTTTACATTTAATCGATTTACATTCAATTTTTCTTATCAATTCAATTGTTAATTCATTTAACATTTCAAGTTGAATTTCATTTATATAACTCAAGTTCACATTATTTAATTCACTTGATTATTTTACTTCGATACCAAAATCAATTTTATTCAACTTTACTTAAGTTATATTCTCTTTCAAACATCATTTGTTTAACTTAACTTAAGTTTCCACTTAGAAATCCAATTCTATTTATTTAACCTCCTATAGTTAAATTTTATTGTGCTTATTCACATTTGTTTCAACTTTTCCAAAGTAAAAATCTTTCTTTTTATTTATAAATCACCTTTATAAATCTTTTCATTTAGTTTCACTTCCATATACAAGATTATTTCACAATTGTAAACCATTGTAATTATAATTTCATACTTATAATTCATTTGTTTATACAATTCATTTCCTTTACCATTGTTGTTTTGATTAAATTTATGCAAACAGCCTAACAATCAATTTATATACACTTTACTAATTTCTGAAAAATTATTCTTTTATATATAAAATATAGTCAAGGAAAAATTATTTCATTTACCCAATTTTAAAACAATATTGTGTCGAATTGCTCTATTCAAGTGTTTAGAAACCCCTTCGATTCAGTTTCGAGGCTGCGCCGACGAAGGTTCATATACCACTCAACAAACCAATCATCACAATATAAAACAATTTTATATTCACTAAAAAATACACACTCATATCTATTATTACACTCAAACTCATTCTAGAATACTGCTGACTCTGTCTCTAATGAGTAACACCCAACAGAACCATGGTTGTCGCTTAACCATAAGCTCTGATACCAAATGTAAAGGCCCGAAAATCCGTACTCCTTTGAGCTGGCAACATTCCACAACCATCCAGCCAAAGGGGAACAAACTTCCGAATCTTTATGGTTGAAGAAAGAAGAAAGAGGTAGAAGGAGAGAGAGAAAGAAAGAAAAAGAAGAACAGAACAATATCAGAATCTCACAGTCGCAGCGGAACAACATATAATAGATAAATGAATAATCTTTGAAACAAAGAAATATATCAGTTATTACATTACATTACATCATCAGAGTGTACAACAACAAACAACAACAAACAGCGGAAAAGAAATACTATATACAATATAATATACTATGTCATCCAACTCGCCTCCAGATATTTGTAGCAACACCTGAATCCAGAATGACCTGATAACCTAACTCTAGACTGCCCGTGTAGAAATTGGTGGGCACCCAGAGTTTAGGAAGGGAACAATAAACTCCAGGTCAGTCATGTGACTGGTGTGAGAACTAAAACAGTTATTTATCTTTTAAACAAAGAATAGGAGAAATTTTAAAAGAAAATTCGCAATGCCTTTTGAAAATGAAACTACCATAAGGTCTCCCGCCATATACACAATGCAAACGCAGACTTGGAGGAGGTTTCTCCTTATGATAGTCAAAGATGCTTACTACGCAAAATCAAATCATTTTTGATATTATTATTAGTGCATAGTGTAGAAAACAATTTCGAAAGTAGAATATAAATCTTAGCCAGCATAGGCATTCCGCACTTATGCCTACTATAGCTACTATGTTCAATAGCAGGTTACCGCCACATTCCATAGCAGGTAATACAACTAAAACCGTACAAGGCTCGTATTGTTTCTTTGGATTTCCAACAAATGGTCAGGCCAAGGAACTTCCCATTGCCACATGGAAACGCCTCTAGAATGACGTCCCGAGAACCTAACCGGATCTCTGCCAACACAAGGCCGGGTTACCCCTAACTGGGTAACAACTGACACGAATATGTCATTCCCCGATCGTAACCGATCTATATCCGAGGATCCCCGATTTCCAACAACCACAAAGTAATAAATTTGCAGTAACCACATAAGTTAAGTATCTAGGATCCATACCATGATACCACCTCTATCCAGAAGGAATGACATACACTAAAGGGGCGCTACCCCTTAATAACCTTGCTGCATCTTTCCTGTTTTGACCATTTCCGGGGTGTGAGGCTCGACGAAGTCTCGTCCACAAAGCCACGCTTTACAAAAGCAGTGCTTTGGGTCAACAAATGATCAAAGCAATGATCATCAAGATAGACGATCAAGCAAATGATCCTATCACAAATGATCATTCAACGATCATTTCACAGCAACACTCAGTATGCCACATTACCAATTTGGGAATGTATCACTAGTGACCATCAACTATATAACCTCTGAGCTCATACGTCTCAGAGAAGGGTGTTAAGCTAAGAGAATAAATTCTCCGCCACCAACAGAAATATATTTGATAGAAACCAGTTTTACATCTCAAATTGTAACGTCAGACATACAATCCATACAAGTCTGTTCTGGGCTCGAACAGAACCGAAGGCACTTACAAAGAAGTCCTTGCAATCCGGATATTCATTAATCACGTCCGGACTTCCCGTCACTAAGGGTGATAAAACCTCTGTACCGGAGATCAGCCGATGCAGAGTAACTCGACGGTAATCCTTCCGTTTTCACAATTATCCGGTCTTCAACACCGGTCTTCAAATGCAATTCATAACGACGTATCACTATTCGGAATGGGTTATACGACCCCATGGTCCTTTCCCGGTTAACCCGAATAGTGAGCGCTTATTTTAAAATAAGTGTAGCATTTAATTCAAGCAATCACAACAAATACCCATTTAAAGGTAAATATTGATAGTCGGTTATTTAACTATCAATAGAGATGAGCAACATCACCAGATTCCAAATAATTTCTCAAATTATTTATTTTCCCAAAAATATCTTTACAAGATATATAATTTTCCACACTTCAAAAATAAACAACGTTTATTTTGAAACCAATTTTCCCTTTCCGTTTATAAATTCCATAGTGAATTTATATTTCAAATTATCTATTGATCTACAGTTTTCAATAGGTTCAATTATTCAATTCCAATTTATTCTTAAGAAGATAAATTCTCAAAAACGTTTCATTTCATATTGGAAAAGCATTTCCATACTTATTTAATAATAAGTATTTCATAAATCTTATTTATTTTCAACAATTTGAAAATATTCCATATACTTAAACCATAGTTAAGTATATATTTCATTCTTTAAGGAAAACATTCTTTTATTCACATTTATTTGGGTCAAAACGAATGTTGCGTAAAACATCGTTACGACAACCCAAAATCACTAGTACAGGGATTCGAAATTTAAAATAGATATATAAATCCCAATACTATATAAAACATTTTCTTTTCGGAAATCATTTACTATAACAACGGTGTTATAGTCCACCATTTTCTTATTTTCTCAAAAACATCTATTTCAACAATGAATGTTGAAATCTACGGCTTCCTTTCCTTCTATTTCTCGAAAACGTCTTTTTCAACAATGAATGTTGAAATCTATGTTTTCATTTCCTTCTGTTTCTCGAAAACGTCTATTTCAACAATGAATGTTGAAATCTATGTTTTCGATACTTGATGCATTTTAAAACATCTTTAAATCGTTTTAAATTCTATTTAAAACATCCTTTTCCCAACAGATATCCATTTTATTTAATAATATATTCATTGTTCAAAATTGTGAATATAGCTCCTTTAATAAACTTCTATATTCAATTTATCAAATTCAATTGATTTCGAATTTATAAACAATGTCTATAAATTCTATTCCTATTTATAAAACTTCGATTTATAAATCTCCTTTTATTAATCCAATTAAATTTACATAGCTCAATTTTATATTAAAAATCTATATTATAAATTAGTTACTTATAATATCATTTATTTACAAAGTCGTTCCTTTTTAAACTTCACAAATTTTAAATCTTAATCCTTTTAAGATTCCTTTATGTCCTATGACAATTTCAACTTATAGGAATTTCTTTAATTTACAATTTCTATAAATACTCCCTTTTTAATGCCCAAAATCCATTTTATAAGTTTATTACTTATAAATTTTTTTTCTTAACATCTATTCACTTATAATCTTCACAGTTTGTAAATCTATAATTTTTAATGAAATTCATTTTGTATATCTTCTTAACACTTTATAAACTTGTTTCATAATTCCAATGATTTTAATTTATAAATATCAATTTGTAAAACCTTTTATATAAACTGTTTATACTAATTATTCAAAAATCCCAAAATATCTATTTTATAAATCTATTTATTTTAAAATTTTCCTTTTGGTTATATTTCAAAAAAAAAGTCATAATTCCTATAACTTTAAAATCAAAATCTTAATTTATTTAAAATGAATCAAGTTCAAAAATTAAATAAAAACATATACTTTGAAAAATTATTTTAAAATCCTTTACAAATTCAAAATCGTTATTTTAACTTTAAAAATGGATCCGATGATGCCACAGCATCCAATAGTCAACCATGGCACAAATATCATATATCGATATGATAATCAATAATTACACAATATCTATAATCATATAAAAATTTGTGAGGAATCCAGTTGGATCCCTCCAACCTGTTTCCCTACATCCACAGATGTTAGCACAATACCCATTCCACTTCGAGGTGGAATATCGCGGTATATGGGATTTTATAAAATATTATCCGCTTAATAGGCGGCGCAATAGGGTCTCATCCGCTATACAATGCGGGAAATCAATCAATTGCAATATATACATATGCCAATATATATATATATATATATATATATATATATTGCTATATATAGATATATCCTAAAACATCTAATATCACAATCAAGCAAACAATCAATCAATCAACAAATTTTAAATATAACTATTTAAAATTTAAATAACCCTTTTTGAGTAAGAAGTTCTCACCTTGCTTTTATTTGCAATCCATTTTCCATTTCAGCTCGCTTTCTCGATTTTTAAACCTTGTATAAACAATTTTACAATTTATTAATATTCGAAATAAAAATCAAAGAGTTAAACTTTTTATTTCCTAATTTTAATTAATGATTGGTTTTAAACCAATTTTGTCTTTAATAAATTTCTATATTAATTTTAACAAATTTAAATTATCGATGAATTCTTTTACACAAACAAATATAAATTTTTTAACTGAATTGAATAATTAATTACCAATAAATAGATTTATTTAACTAAATTTTCTTCAAGTTTTAAAATTCCTATTATTATTTATTTTCTTCCTTTTCCCAGTTTTATCCATATAAATAATTCTCGTTTATAAATTAATTTAAAAATTAAATCTTAAACTATTTTTCCTTTAACAAATTATTTTGAGTGCCCTAAATAAATTCAAATCAATTTATTAACCAAATCAATTACCAATATGCATTATTTAAATAAACAAATAGATTTTTAAAAATGTGTATATGTATTTATACTTACTGTAAAACAACTTTCTGCATATATCTTCATTTTTTTTATATATATAAACATTTATTAGCTCAATTGCGTAAAAAAATATATATATACATATATACCTCACGGCCGGCTCGAGAATCCCACCATCATTTTGCAGCCCCAACAACCCCCAATCGAGCATGCCATCGCCTGCTCGTGCACTCGCCTCAAATCCCCAACTCGCGGTCACCAACATCGCCGCCTTCGCCCTAACAGCCATCGCGAGCACGAACGCGGCAATCCCATCGAGCTTGCGAAACCCTAATTGATCGCGACCCATGCCGCCGCCGCTACGCGAGTCGCCGCTGCCGCAACCCCTGCCTCGCGCACCTCCACTGCCATCGCGATTTGATTTAGGGCTCCGGCCAATTTTTTTTTTTTTTTATGATTTCCTCGCGTTCGATTTGAGAATAGAAAATGGGGAGCCGGGGTTTGATTTTCGTAATTACATTTGAAAGAGGGGGGAAAGAGAACGAACGAAGTTTTGAGAAGAAAGCTTGCGGCCATTGTTTTATTTCTTCGTTTGATTTGAATATTGAAGAGGGAGAGGATGAGAGATCGTGCCCTTGCAGATGAAATCGCGTGATTTTAGGCGTAAATTTAGGCGAAAATTTAGGGATGATGTCGTTGACAAATTTTTAAATTTTGAATTTAATTTTGATTTGAACTCGATTTAATTTCAACGCGTTTATTTACCGTGTGCTCACATAACAACTCCAAACGCTACGAAATTTGAAATCCGGTAAAATTCAATATTCCGGACTCAATGGAACTGGTTTCGTCGAATTTCGAGACTGTATGAAAAGTGACTATTTTTAAATATCGATTTGAACGATATAAATTCAAAACGGAACAATTCACTTTTAAATTCAATCCTGAAGCTTCTATTATCTTCAAGATTATCAATATAAATTTGATAAGCCTTTGAAATATTTTAAATCAGCTTTAAACTGAAGATTCAAATTTTTATTCACTTTCAACAGATTAAATTTTATAATTTAATCGTTAAATTCAAAGTTATAATGGAAATTCAATCCAAACCATTATTCAAATATTTAAAATTAATTAAATATTTTCAATTTTAAATTGTTCAAAATCCTGGGTCGTTACATGAATGTTTCAAATATTAATCACGTTCCACTAGTAATTTTTCTATCAACTATATTACCAGTGTAATCTGCATCTGAATTTAAATTTCACTCAATATTCACTCATTGGATGTCAAAGACTAGATTGTGAAATTTCAACAAATTATCTCATAACTGTTTTCAACAATTTTTAAATGAAATTCTCTTGGATTTGAATTGAGACCGTGTTAACAATCAAACAAATATCATAGTTTCAGAAACAGTTATATTTCAACAGTCAATCGACATCATAATTATTTCAAAAACAATTTCTTGAAGTTTCAACAATTTCTAAAAATCCATTTTAACAGCTTTCACATGAAATTTGAAATCGTGCAAATTTACAAGCAGTGACCAAAATGTCAAAACAAATATATCTACGTGTAGCATGAGTAATCAAAGATCAATAAAATACCATCATTTGATCGAACAAATATATATGGATTAGTTCAAAGTTGAAAATCTGATTGGTCATCATTTAAGCACAAATCAAGGTCATAAATAAGAACTAGTCAAAAAAAAAATCAATTAAGAATAAGTCAGAATTAAAGACATCATTCATTTCATCATCACATTACTGGCTGATTAAGATTACGGTGCAGATTATCACATTTAATATATCGTTCAAAACAAATTTACCTGTTTTACCTTTACGATAATTTTTCGTTGTTGTCCATTGTGATTCTGTCACCTTTATACTAGGCTAAAGAACTTTGCTTTGTTGCCCGTTGTGTTTCTGGAACAGCCAAAATCCAGAGAACACTGTTGTTGTTCCTTAGCCTGCCACTATACCTACACGATGAAAATTTTTTGTGACCTATTTTTTTTTGTAGGTCCATGATTGTTAGTGGCTGAAGCAGTGTGAATAAACAAACCTTTTGGAACCCAAACTTGTTTTGTCCTTTTATTCTTGTTCCAATAGACGTGAAATTTGTTTGTAGAATTCTTAGGAACCCAAACTTGTATAAATTTTGTGTTTTTGTTCCTATAACTACAATTTTCAACATGATGTCCAATTATTTCAGATCGAGCAAAGACACTTTTACCTTTTGCATCATCATCATCTTGTGATTTCCCAAAACCTAGTCCTTTTCTGTTGTTAGCAAAAATTTGATTTTCCAATAACATTTTGAAAGATTTTTCTCCTTCTGAAAAGTTATTCAGAGATTTCTCAAGATTTTGGACTTTGGTTTTTAGTGTTGTGTTTTCAGTTACAATTGAGGTGCATCGATTTATAAAATCCTTTTTCCTGGTGTCGATGGTTTCCTTTTCATGTTTTCTTTTTCAAGATTCTCAAAGTTATTCCTAAGTTTTGATAATTCTGAATCTAAAATCTTACAATTTTTACAGTCTAGGTTTTGAATGTTTTCAAGTTCAGTTTCTAACGTAAAATTTTCACGAACAAGTTCTCTCCTATTAGATTTTAGTTTTTCAATTTTAGATTCAAGAGCATCAACTGTTTTAGTAAGATCTAAGCACATAAAAACAAGATCTCTACAGCAATACTCACCTGCCTCACTAGATTCCTCGGAGCTTGCTTCTGAATCTGACTTCGCCATAAGACAAAAGTTAGCCTCCTCTTAGCTGCTATCCGAAACTTCTCTCCTTCTTCATCATCCCAAGTTGCTGCAAAAGCCTTCTTCTTCTTCTTCTTTCCTTTGTTGTATTTGAGAAGTGGGTATTCTTGTTTGAAGTGGTCAGGCTTGTTGCAGTTATAACATGTCAGTTCATTATCGGAGCTGTCAGAATCTTTTGACCTATTGCCTTTGTTTTCTTCTTGTATGGCTTGAATCTCGACCATTTTCTAAGATTATTGACACCATTGCAAGCTCTTCGATTGGATCTTCTTCTTCTTCATCGCTTTCTTCTTTGCTCTTTAAGGCAATCGTCTTTTTTTGGTTCGGAGTTGTTGCGTTCCTCCTTTGCTTTGAGCTCAACCTCATATGTCATCAAGTTACCAATCAACTCCTCCATGCTTAGTTTACTCAAATCTTTCGATTCTTGGATTTCCATGACTTTTGCCTCAAAGTTTATCGGTAAGACTCGTAGCACCTTCCTTACAAGCTCTACCTCGGTGAATACCTTCCCAAGCGCTCTAGCGTTGTACACCAAAGTTGAAAAGCGTCCAAACATGTCCTTTATGCTCTCGCCTTTGTCCATCACAAAGTTTTCGTATTCATTGCTGAATAGGGCTAGACGAGACTCCTTGACTTGAGAAGTTCCTTCATGTGTCACCTCCAAGGTATGCCAAATTTCCTGTGCAGTTTTACAGTGAGAAATTGTATTAAATTCATTCTTATCAAGAGCACAGATCAAAGCATTCATGGCTTTAGCATTTGTAGTTTTTAATTTCTTATCGTTAGCATCCCACCTATCCTTAAGTTTAGGAATCTCAGTACCACCAACAGTTATAGTGGGAGGTTTATAACCAGTTTCAATAATACCCCAAACATCATAATCAACAGAACTAAGATAAATACCCATCCTAACTTTCCAATAAGCATAATCATTCCCATTAAACATGGGTGGCCTAGCAATAGATTACCCCTCAGAAAAAGCATTATTTGGTGGATTCATGACTCTAGAGTTAAAGAAAAATACCGGGCTCTGATACCACTTGTAGGATCTAGATTAACCCAAGAGGGGGGGTGAATAGGGTTATAGCAAATTTTCTCAAATCAAACTGCAGAAATAAATATGCTGAAAAGTAAATCACACACAAAATTTATCCAGCTTCGGCAACCCCTGCCTACTGCTGCATTCCCAGATTTCTATTAGAATTAAACAGTATCCCGCTTACAAACACTCTACTAGACTCGCAAACCTTTGCCCCCGCTCACAAACACTCTACTAGACTCACACACCGTGCTCCGCCTATAGAGTTTCGCTTACTCACAAACTCTGCTCCCGCCTATAGAGTTTTGCAAACTCGCACATCCTGCTCACTGAACTAATTCTAACTAGACAATCTGACACTACCTACAACCTAGGTGGTGATTTACAAATTCTTTGACTCGAAAAGAAAAAACAACTTCAAAAATACAAGCAGGAGCAAAAATTAAAATATAAACGTGAATCCCTAATTTTTGCTCAAAATAAAAACTTAAAAAACCCCCTTTTTAAAAAAAATTAAACCCTAAAAACTAAATCCCCTTTTGATAATAAAGACCGGCCCTTTTAATTTCTATAACCCGTTCCTTTTTCTTTTGCTCGGCCTGTTCCTTTGCTTGTGAGAATAATGGCGACTTCGTCGTCTTTCTGAAATTAGGGCTTCGGTGCTTTCGCTCCTTGCTTTCAAAATTAGGGTTGTACAAATTGAAGCGCCGGTTGAATTCCTCGATCGAATAATGATTGACGTGCTTCCTTTGTCGATCGATGCTCTTCTTTTTACCACACGGCTTCTCCAATTTGGATCGAGTTCCTCTGTGATTTCGGTATGTAATTTTATGCTTTTGTGTATTCGTACTTGAACTCGATGCTTTGCCGATGATGATTTGTGGGTTTTTATATAGGTCGAATTCCTATATTTGCGTTCGTATAAAATTGTTTGAATTTGTCAATTTATTTTCTCTGGCCGCTTGATTATGCTTGAGATTTCACTGACTTATTCAAATTTGTATTTTCGATGCTTGCTTGGTTGACACAGTTTTGAATTATTCGGCTTCGAATTTGTTTCATGGCCACCACGGCTTGTTTAATTTCTAACTTGGTTTCATTTTACTCCGGCCTTGACTTTGTTTGATAATATCTGACCATTGCTTTGATTTTTGCCTTGCCTTTCTTGTTGACTTCGGCATGACCACGGTTTTGATTTTGTGACCTCGGTATACTACGACTCTGACCATCTATGTGTTTATCCCTGAGCACCTTTGTGCATTTCTTTGATCTTTTGTTCATGCTGCAACTATGTTATTCACTGTACTTTTATAGTCACTGCGCACTTTGTAGCCTTGGTTACTGGTCGAGTTCATTTGTATTTGAACTACTCTCTGGAGTGGTTGTACACTTATAGTTGAGTCTGTTTAATTCACTGTAATATGTATTCAAGTGTTCACTGCTTTGTAGTCTCTGTTTGATCTGACTTTGCTTTGACTTTGGTCGCTACTGTGCATGGCTTGAAGTCTGGTGCTTTGTGTCTTGATGCTCGGCCTATTGTGCATTTGTTTCATAATTTGTATTCTCTCATTCATTGTTGAATATGTTGGCTGCTGTGTTGATCTTGCTTGCATTGTCACTTGGTCGACACTTGTAGTTGTACTTGCTTTGATGCTTTTTTGATTTGTCAAAGCTTTGCATTCTTCATGTAGCCTTGTGTTGAACCCAGGTTCAAAAACTCGGGTTTGACCTTGTGCTCGTGTCGTGATTTTCAATATATTGCACGTGAGTTGAACCGGGCTTTTCATTTGGGTTTGACCTGTGCTCACCTGTCCCTATAGCATTATCAAGTGTATACCGATGTGCACGGCCTTGTGGCATGTACAGTGATGCACTGTGCATGTCACACTGTTCGTGTGTGATGAATTCAAATATAAATTATGACGAACAACCCAAATAACTGAGGCAAATCATATTTTCAAAAATCATATTTTATTTTATATTGCAAAAATATTTCTTTTTCAATTTTACTGCGTTAGTGAATATTTTTGCAGATTGCTCAGATGCTGGATTCAAACTGGAATGCAATTGAAGATAAATACGAGTGTGAGTGATATGTAGTGAGGTCAACTGTAAATGTAAAATTGTGATGTAATTGAATTTGTATCAAAGTTGTATAGTGAATAGTGAGAGCTTGAATTTGTACTATTCAAAATTGTAATAAATATTTGTTTGAATAAAATATTCGTTTGAATTCGAAATCTGTGATATTTATTTTATTCAGCAAATATTTATTTAATCTGTGAAAATAAATAGTATATTAACAAATACATTTAAATGTATATATGTTTATTATCATCAAACAAAAATAATATTAGCGCCAAGCGCATATTCAACAAGGCGTTCATAAGGTTATGCCCCTATTTTGAACGCAATGGAAAAGGTTCCGAGTCCTAATTCGATCGTATGGAGAAGATAGCCTTTTGGACCCAGTATTTATATTGAAAATTTAATATAAATTTCAGCGCATTTATCTACCGTATGTCCAAACGATCACTCTAAACACAATGAAGTTTGAAACCCGATAATAATACAATATTACGGATCCAATGGAATTGGTTTCATCGAATTCCGACACTGTGCCTTGGAAGGCTATTTTTAAATTCAATTTAAACAGCATATTTTTAAAACCGAACAAAACACTTCCAAATTCAATTTTAACACTTCCACTATCTTCAGTATTATCAATATAAATTTTACTAGCTTTTAAACCATTTTTTAACAACCTTAAAATTTCAGATTCAACCATTTACCCAACTCCAAATAATTAAATTCAATAATTTAATTGTCAAATAAATAGTGATTTTTGAAATTCAAGTGAAATTAGCCTTTAAATATTTGAAATTAATTAAATATCCAATTTCAAATATCCAGAAATTTTGCGTCGTCACAAAAATCAAAGTAATAACGAAAAATAAATCACACAGCGATTTATAGTGGTTCCACTAACGTTGTATTAGTGTACATCCACTTTTAGAGAGAGCTTTTATTAATATTTATGTGAAGAGTGCAAGAGATTGAATACAATGATAAAAATTCCAATTAGAAATTGTTAGAGAATTGAAGAAAAAATAGGTTTTCATAAACCCTAATTTATGGAGGTTAATCTCTTGTAGTCGCTTTCTATTGCTCGCACGCACATACAACTCCAGAACCTAAAGATAGCTTGTATAGGAGAATAGAAACCCTAGGTAATGTTTCGAAATTGCCCCTAAAGATATCACAAATTTTCACGCCAAGTCCACGCGTGAAAAATAGACGGATGTCGCCACAGACGTCATTCCAAAATGGTCAATGTTTGACTTAAGCCTCTGGAAAAAGTTCTCTACAGGCTCAGACGTCTGACCATTTGGTCAGACATTTGACTTAAGCCTTTGGAAGAAATTCTGCTCAGACTCAGACGTCTGACCTAAATCTCAGGAACATATCTAGTGTAAATTTGCAGATGTCTGAATTTTTTCTCAGACATCTGTCGTTGTCAATTCAGCACACTTCAGCTTTTCCCCTATAACTTCGACCTCTGAACTCCGATTTGCAAACTGTTTTTTCCATTATGAAGCAACTTCTGACCTTTACAATTTTGCATATAGTATCGTCAAAATTTAACAGTTACCATTATAATTTGGATCTAGTACTAGTAGTCTTTATGTGCATTCACTACAACAAAAATACCCTATTACAACGTCATTTTTACAACGGGCATTGGTTGCCTGTTGTAATAGAAGTCTATTACAACGGTCCATTTGCGCCAGTTGTATAAGATGTCATATACAACTCCCTTTTTACAATGGGCGTTGGTTGACCGTTATAATAGAAGGCTATTACAACGGTCCATTCATGCCCGTTGTAATAAATGCTAACTTCACAACGGTCCCATGCCCGTTGTAATGTATGACCGTTGTAATAAAATTTTAGCCAGCACATCCTCGAATAATAAAACATGTCCCCTTTTTCTTTTATTTCTTCGGCCGCATCTTTAGTTCTGAAAAATGGCGTTTGTCAACTCTTTGTCAAAACTAGGGTTTTTCTCCTAGGAAACGCGTTCGCGATATCGATTTCGCTCCGCCTCCTCATTATTCAGGTATGAATCTCTTTTTTTTATATCCCTGCTTTCAAATAACTTTAATTTGTGTGTTTTCTTCTTCCTTTTTAACTTTTCGTAGGTTGGAGGTTGGATCGATTGTCGCTGCGTTGAAGTCTTTGGTAGCGAAAGTTTGGATTGGGAGATTCACGTATTCGATTTTGGGAATTCGCGATTGGGAATTCGCCTCTTTCTCCTTCTTCCTCTTCTTACTTGTTTCAGCAAAATGAGAGGTACTTGATAATTATTTTCTTTTGCTTCGTAATATTGTTTTGCAGTGTTTATATCTAACTGTAAGTAGTTACATTTTTCGTCTACAGTTAACCTGACTCGACCGCCTCTGCCTCTCGCTTGCAAACGTTAACAACTGTACGTATTGAACAAGCTTTGCTAGGGAAACACTACACTGCGGTGAAATTGTTCCATTCAACCCCAAGACACTGATGTTTTGCACTTTATGTCTTATGGCTGATGGTCAATGGAGGAATATGTTCTCAGATGACCGCCGATCCAAGGTACCAATCGGTATTCATGTCATAGTAATTGGCAATTTCTAACATATTGAATTTTACCCGGTTCACCTCTGCAATTTGAATATTTTATTGCACGTAAGTTGTTATGGATTTGAGGGTCAAATGAAACATTTGAACCGCTGTTCCTTTCACTGTTGACATGTGCTAGGAAATTAAAAGTTCACGCGAGGATAGTGGATGCGTTGGTTGGTGTGGACAGGCTGAAGGGCGTGAAGTTCAACCTACCCAACTTTTGTTCTCATTTTTTTCCTCCGGACTTGCCTTATTTACATAATAATATAGTCTGCAATATAGGTTGCAATCGTTTTATTACTGGAATACCTGTTCATGTATGTAGATATTAGTATGCATATTAAAGAAAATGTAAGATCGTATTAACTTATTATAGAGAAGTTTCATTTAGCAATGGTTAGAGGTAGAGCATAATATAACATTTCATTGCAGTAAGTGGTTAAATGGTTTATGAGATGAAAAGTACCCAAATTAACATAAAAGTGGTTTGTATGTCTGAATGTAGGAGTGGAGGCAGCAAACTAGATTTCTAAAATGCATGCTATTGATATTGTAGAATAATAATTGTTGTCTCATACTTAATTATTATTTTATCCTACCCGGTCCAAAGTTTGTAGCTAACCAGCATATAAAATTGCTACATCCAAAACCACGGATTATGACCGACTACAATTGAAATAGACATATAAGTTACCACGGATTATGACCGACAACAATTGAAATTGACATATAGGTTTTTAAGCATTACTTGAAAATGTTAAAGACAATAAACATTACTTGAAGAAAAATAATATTTTCTTAAGTCCATTAATCAAATCATTTTTTTCATAATAGTGAAATTCATCCAATGCTAATAATAGTCAATACCATTTTGTTGCTGCTAAACCTGGGAATAATAAATGGAGGACCTATTGTGCCTATGACATTTCTATCCAATGCTTCAGCTATAGGAGAACGTATACATTTGGATATATATACATCATCAAAGTTTAATCAATGTTACTTTATGCAATTTAAATTCTGCTTATTTCGATGATCTTGCAGTTTGTTTGGATGGAAGTCCACCTGTTTACCATTTACACCTGGGTTTGGCTTTGGTGCAAATAACTGGTTGATTCTTATGGAGGTGTGTGCAGTTTACATATTCCTATTAATTTGTTGTCTAAAAATATGCAGTGTCTAAATTTTCATACTACATATGCATGCATGCAAGCATGTATGTATATATAAATGCCTTCTCTTAATAATGAACATAAAGTAATTTTAACAGGTAGGAGGGTGGTGCAGCACGGTTGAAGAATGCATAGAGCGCCAAAAAAACTTTAGAGGCTCCTCAAAATCGATGCCTAATACTTCGTTTTCTGGGATTTTGGGTGGTGTTCAAAGCTCTAATCCCAGTATGCAATTTTAGAATTAAATTACAAGTTCAGTTTATATGTATGGATGCATGTATATTTGAGTGTGTACAAATAATTGAACCACATCCATAATACTTGTATAAAATTCAATATATAGATTTCTATAACTGGAACAGGATTAAGCTTTGATATTGTGATGGTTCTTCATTTACTGGAGATGTGGAAATTGTCGACCCAGTGAGTTGTTTGTTGTATGTTAACAATGCAAACTTTACTAACATTCAGTTTTGTTTCTTATTAATTAGAATTAACATCTCTAGGGTTAGTGATTGTACTTTATTACTGAACATGTTATCATTATTGTAGTTTTGTATTTTTACCAACAGTTACTAAATTCTGGGAATGTGAACTGTGATAGACAACAAATCTTCACTTGAGAGGTAATCGCATTTGGGTGGCTATCATGGAAGAATTGATGGGAAAGGGAATGAAAAAGGCAGAGAAAGTACTTTCCAATCTATTTTGTACAACTTATGATCATTCATAGAATTGGGATTTCATTAAAGATTGGAATTTTTGTAAATATTGAATTGATCACAGGCTTTTCTCTCTTGTTGTTCGGCTGGTGGATTAGCATCCATACTCCATTGTGATAAATTTCATGACATGTTACTAGCAAATGCGACTGTTAAATGCTTATCAGATGCTGGTTATTTTCTTCATGCGTAAGTTCATAGTTTCATAATATTACGATATATTCTCTATGTTTGTTTAATGTTTAGAGTCGATAGAGAGTAGATTACGTATTTTGTTACAGGAAAGATATATCTAGAGCAGACACTATTTACAAGTTCTTCTCTTCTGTTGCAGCTACTCATGTAAGTGCTAGAATGTTCTTATCTTCAAAAAATAATAAGAGCATCATACACACTAAGATATACATATATTCTTTCAGGGGTCAGCAAAAAATTTGCCCTCGTCATGTAAGGAAATAATGGTTTGTTGTAGATTTTAGACTATTTGTTTGTGATTTAAAATAGCATATATGGACCAGTACGAAATGTGAGGATACCATATCAGCAAAAGAGAATGTTTGGGTTTGTGACTTTTTTGTATCCAGAGACTGTCAAGCTAATTCCAGCAAAAGGAAATCCTCATTTTGTTTGTGATGCTAGAGTTCTTGTTAATCCTTACTAGGAGAAAGGAAAAATCCCAGAGAAGTACTTTCTTCCTTTCTTAATCAACCTCATACTACTTAAAAATAATCTTTATTATTGTGATACAAATTTCCTTGTACTTTTTATAGGAAGATACAAGGTGAAAGAGGGGAGTTTTCAGCTGGAAATACTCTGACTGGGTTCGGTTGCTTCCTTCTGCGTTTACAGGCAATATAATTGGATCAATTTTGTCATCTGAAATCAAGTTCCGATCATATTCTCTCACTTTATGCAGCCATGCTACTACTTTTTTCATTGTCGGTCTTTTATCTCCGTAGGTTTTTAAGCACGCGGTTAAAAGTTCTGAAAGTTCTAATATTTTCCCTTTAGACATCCTATGCTTGATTTCATCATCTAGAAGTCTTTCTAACCCCTTCCTCTTTGTATCTAAGTGACAAGTTCTTTTTTTCTCCAGACTGTTCGAAATACACTACCTTAATCCTTGTCAATAGTTCTAGAACAACCACTCCAAAACTGAATACATCGCTCTTTGCAGTAAGTTAAACCGTAACTAAGCTCTTTGGATCTAAATACCCATATGTACCAGGTACACCCGTATCATTTACTTCTTTAAGAGGGTACATAGAAGCTCCAAAATCAGACACTTTTGCCACATCATTTTCATCCAGTAATATGTTTGAAGATTTAATGTCCCCATGAATTATTGAAGGGTGAGAATCTTTATGTAAATAGGCTAGTGCTGATACAGTCTCAATGGCATCCTTAAGCCTAAAACTCAATGACATATTTTGATCCTTAGACTGAATGCGCTGGCACAATGTACCTCTAGGTATATTACACTAAGATACGAACTTCTACTTCTAGACAGCAGCCTAAAATTTGAATCACGTTTTTGTGGTTTATGAGAGATAGTACATACATTTCCTTTGCAAACACTTTCATTCTCTTTGCATCTATTACAATAGACTTTTTAGTGGAAACTTTCGTATTGTTATATGTAATTCCTTTGAAGACTATTCCCTCGCCACCCCTGCCTAAAATGGTATTTTCATTGAAGTTGTCTGTTGCTTTTCTGATTTCTTTTATTGAGTATATCTTGAATCACACTGATTGATGTGCGTTTATCTGCGATTGTAGCAGTAAACCTCCATTTTGTTCAAAGCATTTCTCTTTCGCACTAATTTGCTTTACTTTTTCGAGTGTTGTGTACAGAACAACACTGAAGAGAAAAGTGCTGAAACCAACTGTATAAAAGTTTAGTATATGATATATCTATCCGTAGATTGTATTGCTACAGTTGACAAAGAAAGGATGAACTGTTTTCCTGTCGGTCTAGCACGATGATCATGTCATTTCAGGTAAAATAATTCGTGTTATTTGATTGTTTCTTTCCAAATATCTCCAACTCTACATACCTTGGCACAAAATGAAAGAGAGGATAATAGCTATAAGCTTTGGGATTTCAGTACAATATACAATTTAAATAAAGTGAGATAATTTATTTATGTACCTATGAGTATGATGATTGGAATACTTAGATTCTTCTGTCTTGGTCTGCAACCATCTTGTAAAATGTAGAAAGCATGCTTTGTCCTGAAGATCCTATGATAAATTTCTTGACTTCCTCAAGCTGATAAGATACTATATCGTATGTGATTTTAATTATAGTAAACAGAAAAAGAGGCGTGTCAGATGGTGGTGGTGCCGTGGATAGCAGTCAGTAAGTTGTCGATAGATGATTTGTGCACGGTAATTGCAGGTAGGTGGTATGAAGTTTGTAGATGACAGGTAGAACAATTTTGGCAGGTGAAATGTGTGAAAGTTTTGGAACGGAGAAAAGGTGTTCGGATAGTTCTTTGTAGTGGATGACAGGTTGCCGGGCTGCAAGTTGTGGTTCTGTTCGAAGGCAGTGACTTGAAGGCAAATGCAATTGCAGAGTTGAAAGGCAGTGAAGGTTAAAAAAAGATGGTGGTAGGAGATAGTTTTGTGGAGAGTATTTGGAAGTGTGGTGAGATGGAAGAGGTTTTAATATGCATAGATCAATGTAGCAATGAGATATGTATGTGCAGGTGTTGGTATAGACAGAGAGAGGGGAAATTGAAATGCAAAGCACTGTAAATGTAAACAGTGAATTCAAATGTAAACGATGATGTGAACAAACTTGTAAACTGTGAATGTAAATAGAAAGTGATGAAATGAAAAGTTTGTTTGAGATATGTAGACTTATCTAATTTTTTGGAGTGTTAGAATTCTATGACTCTAGCTTTTAGTCTTTTCGTATGTGATTTTAATTATTTTACGACAATATTTAGCATTAGTATGGATATATTGCATGGATGCCATCAATTAGTATGGTTAGTCTATTGCAACGGGTTATGGCCGTTATATTATAGTATATGGCAACGGGCAACACATGTTGTTAAATATGCTTTTTACAACGGTCAATGCATGTTGTGAAACATGCTATGCAACTAGTATGGTAGTCTATTGCAACGGGTTATGACCGTTGTATTATAGTCTATTACAACGGTCTTAATCCGTTGTAAAAAGGTATACTGCAACGTGTTTTGCCCGTTGTAAAATGTGGTGCATTTATTACAACGAGGCCTATTACAACGGGCACATGCCCGTTGCGAAAATCATATTACAACGGGCATTGCCCGTTGTAAAAAGACTGTTTTGTTGTAGTGATTTAGATCCAGCTGAATGTTATTAATTTGTTGGCAAATGTGAGTAGCCAAATAGCAACTGGTTAATCTCCATTCGTTGTGATGAATTAGAGAGGAAACTGTCCTGTTAGAGCCACTCACAATTGCCATAAGTTGCCAACTTACTTTTTCAACCAGGGGTATGCCATTCATCCAGAAGTCTAACCATATATTGGTATCAACCCCATTGACTATCCTTCTGCCAATGAGACCTTTGCATATCTGTTTCATTTTGAGAATGTTTTTCCAAGTATTTGAGGAATTATCGTCACATTGTATGCCCCAAAAATTCTTATTGCTACAATGCCTATTACTAATCCATGAAGCCCACAAACTATTGACTTGTAAAAATTTCCAAACTAGCTTAATCGAAGTAGTGGTTTTTCAGTTCTTCCAAATTTTTAATACCTAATCCACCCACCATTTTCGTTCTACACACATCATCCGATGCAATTCTATGTGACTTGTTTTGCCAAAGAAAATTTGCACAAGTTGAATTAATTCTTTTTATTGCATTAGATGAAAACTGATAAAACTATATCCAAAATGATTCCATGGGTTATATGATTGATTTTAGCAACTCAATTCTACCACTTATGTTCAAAAACTTATTGTTCACCTTTGTCTAATAAGAAACTTAAAACTAAAAGTTTTGGTCCATTAATGGATAGAAATAAAAAATTAGACACTAAAACCCAAACATGTAATGAGAAGACTACCGATTTGTATATTAAGGATATTTGAAATGTAATCCTTATTTTTTGCTCCTATGCTAAAAATGAGACTAATCTTATTTCATTCATCATAGGCCCTATGTTTTTCCCAAAAAGAAACATGATTTTAGTAATTGTTTCTGTATTTGCAACTATGGCTCTGGCCAAAACAAGTATGGCATTTGCATAAAGTAAGTGAATAAAAATTGGTTTAAGTGCCCTCTGAGGTAGTCTAGTTCAGAAAGGATTGAAAGATATTCCATTGCAATTGTAAACAAGAGAGGACATAATGGTTCCCCTTGCCTAAGACCGTTGTTCTTTCCAAAAAAAAAAAATTGGGATCCATTAATAAGCATAGAAATGAAGGAGTAGAGATGCATTCATAAATCAAATCTATAAATTTAGGAGGAATCCCATGTTTAATTGCATAAGATGAATGAATTTATTATGTAATTTATCATATGATATATGTAAATCTAGTCTCAGGCATAAACTGTTATTAGTTTTCCTATTGAAGCTTCTAATCATTTCATTAGCCATTGAAGAATTTTCAATAATAATTCTACCTAGGAAAAAGCACTTTGACTTATAGAAATCAGACCATTTATGTATTCTTTCATTCTGTTCCACAATAAATTAGTTAAAACCTTGTATAAAACTTTGCATAGGGCGACCAGTCTATAATCAGATAAAGTTTCTGGATGTGGTTTTCTGGAATAAGGTAATTAAAAGTATGGTTTAACTCTTTTATGATTTTACCTGAAGTCTGCACACCCAACATTACATCTAAAATTTCATGCTTTCAGTCTTCCCAAAGAAACTTGTAAATTTTTGCATTAAACTCATCTAGGCCTGAGGAAATATTATCATTTATTTGAAAAAGATAATTTTTTTAACACTACTTCTAAAGTTTCTAGAGCACATTGAGGATTTTCGGTGAAAATTTATTTGCAAAGTTACGCTTTTAAATTAATTTTCCATAAAGTTAGGATTGAATAGTTCTGAAAAAAATGAACGGCTTGATTAGATAGAAGTTCTGATGCTGAGATGTGGTTGCCTCTCTCATTTAACATGTATTTATGTCTTATCGTAGAATTAGGGGTGGCCATCGGAAGAATTTTATGGGTTTATTGCTCTATGTTAGCCATTTATATTTTATCCTTTGCATATTTCCATTTGTAGTTTTCTCTATTATCAAGGTATATAAAGAGTGCATGCGGTCTTTAGATTTCTAATGGGTATTTTGCAAGAGTTAAGGGGTATTAGAAATTTTCACCAACAGGGGTGTTGTTCTCTTGTAATCTTTTGAACTGCATTCTGTATGGCTACATGTTCCTTCAGTGTCAGTAGAATAATCTTTATCTATATCGTTTGTAATGCTATAAGAACTGGGTTGTTGCTGATTTGTCAATTGTAGTTAACTATATCATCCACGTCCATATATGTACGATCACGTTCATATACATGGCCATATACATTTGTGTGGTTTTAGTCTTTTGACTGATTGTGTTTGGGGACCCAAGCTTTGGTGAATCGACTTAAATCCTCTAAATGACCAATGCTATTGCAGTTTTGGAAAATTATGGGTCACCATTCATATTGGATCGGTTGCATAACTCATCATATTCACTAAGAATTGAAATTTGTTTAGAAAAACAAGATAATTTTAACTAAAGCTCCGTTTGTTTAAAATGCTGAATTCTGAATTCCGATTACAGAACTCTGAAGTATGAATGGCGATTGCTGAATGTTGAATTCTGGATAATCACTTAGGTATTTGTTTGCATTCAGCATTCAGAGCAAAAAACAATATTCAGCATTCAAAAAAAATAAGAAGAAAAAGTATTCCAAATAATTTTGTTTGATTAGATGTTTTTATTCAAAACATTGAACAAAACAAGTAATATAGAAAATTCTGAATTATAAATCAGAAGTTGGATTCAGAACTTCTAATTAAAAGCAAACAGAGGCAAATACCCAAGAGTGTGAGATTTTAGTCAGCCCCTCTATAACCTTGACCAATTTTATAGGGTTACCAACCATTAAAATAATTCAACGAATCCCTTCTTTTGTCCAGTAGTCAAGTCATAACCAATGAAGACAAATCCAAATAGGGATAGTTTGTAAAAAAAATTGAAAATCTCTATTTTGGTGCATGTCAAATGTCAATTTTTCATCATCATTAACTTTTATCTTAAAAATAGGGGCCTCCCTCCATGGTTTGGTCACAGTCCTTCTTTTCGTGAATTTGATATCATAGAATCCATTGTCTTAAGAGTAAATTGTGACATCACAAAGTGGATTCCAAACTTTATGGATATTTGCTTTCAAACAAAAGGATAATATGGTTAGAACCCACTATATATATTACTATGGCATTTTCCATTACTTCTCAGAATTAATAACAATTCGTGATTCATCTTTGTTCAATTATAATTATTTCTATTAGTAGAGCTGCAAAATATAAGTGGAATATATACTGATATTTTATCATCCTTAATTACATCTATCCAAGGGAGAACTATCATATTACCTATTTGATTACTAGATCGGCCACATTGCCTTAGACCTTCAGTTCATCTCAACGAGTTAATGCCTTTTGGTCCACTCTTTGTATGGGTACCATTGAACCAACTAGAGTCAACACAAGTATCTCCCGTTATTTGTGAGATTTTCTCTGGAAAATCCTTCGGATCTAAACGTTTGTCATAAGGTTCTTCTCCGTCTTCAAGATCTAACCCAAATGAATTTGAAAGTGAAAGTGAAAATCGGCATGACAGTGGTGTTGTTAATAATCACCGTCTGCTCTCTAAGGTTAACACAATGACCATTCAAACTTGTGCATTAAAGGTGAAGGATTTAGAGATTTGTAGAAGTCCCTACCTAGGAGTTTTAAGTATATTTAGAATAAAATTTTGTCATAAATGAATTTATGGGAGAAAGAGACAAATAAGATTAACTTTTATTTACTATATATTTTTTTAAATGAAAAACATGAAATACTGTGGATGAAGGAGAAATAAACCATCTCTTTTTTCCTATCACACTCAAATGAGCTAGTCTCACTAATTAAATAGCAAACGAATAGTAATGGTCGTCCACTAATGCAAAATATAAAAGGTCGAACGAATTAAAAGACTAAGTTTATTGTAGTTACCCAACAATCCTCCACTAAGTACAAGAAAACTCATAGAAAAACATCAGAGATAAAGGAAAATTTTATACGTAAGCATCAATGTCTTTCGATTGAACTGATACATAAAGAAGTAAGTTGAAAACTTATTCTAAGTAGTCGATTCCTTCCTGAACTACAAAGATTTTAGTTAAGACTTCACAGCATGTATTAGACTTTCAATTCTATAAACTCCATGATAAATACGCTTTTTAATGGTCATTCACCCATCTTGGGAACTCTCGAGTGCTCTAGAAAGCTTAAATCTCTCATAAAAGATGGGCATACCTTCACACCTAAGTAGGTGAGTCCATCAAGTGCTTCATTAACACCACCACTTATGGTTATGGTCTCATTAACAGAAAACGGCTCAACCATCAAAATAAATAAACATAACTCATCAAGTACGTCTCAAAAGCACCATTAATACTGATTATGAATTATATGAGTAATAAGACATAACTTCAAATAAATCAATGAACTCAATCAAATTCATCTAAAAAGCACCAACAATGTCAATTATCGATTTGAAAAGATCAAATTGGATCAAACTAAGATAAATCGATATATCCATCAAATTTCTCTGAAATGCACTGCCAAAAAACTGGCTATGGAATATATAAAAGCAAAGCAGCTCAAACTCAAATAGTAGAATCTATTAAGTGTGTCTCAAAATTAAGAGCAAAAACTGGTTAACGATTATGTAACAACAATGAAGCCCAAGCTCCTATTAAATAGAAGAATCCATTAAATGCATCACAAAAACACCAGTAAAAGCTAGTTATGGATTATATAAGAGAAAAAAAGCTCAAACTCCTATCAAAAAGTAGAATGCATCAAAAGCACTAGCAAAAACTAGCTATTAATTATATAAAAATAAAGAAACTCAAACTCATATAAAATAATATTACCTATCAACCACGTCTCAAAAAATGACCAAAAACTAGTTGTGGATTATATCAAAAATGAAGCTCGATTATTTAAGGTCCAAAATAGATGTGTTTTCTCTTTACGTTATACACTCTTATAGAAATTCCAATGTCCATAACTAGGTTTCTGAATGCATCTTCTCACATTATAAATAATGAGCGCTACAGCACACGCTTCACATGTGATGATGGAGCATGAAATGTTTTTCTATGAATTGTATATTTTTGACATATTTAAGAAAAAATGATTTGCAAAAATATTTAGCCATATTTTTACGTTGAAATCATGTGTGGTTATTTTGAATTTTTATTTCTAAGTTACAACACCTAATTTTTCTGTTAGTTTTAATTTTTGTTCATATTATTGATTAATAATAAATAAAGATTGTAACATCCTATATTTTTAGTAACATTATTTAGGATATTTAAATTGCTAAATTAAATAAAATAATATGATAATTAAAGGATTGAGATTTGTGATTAATAGGGGCAGCCGTGCCATGTTAATGAATAAATTAAAATGAGCTAACATGAATTAAATGGATAAAGGAAATAGATGAGGGCAAAATAGGAAAGAGATTATTCTAATACCCTAAACCCTTAGGAATTCATTCATACGTTCATTTGCAATATCAAACTAAAGTAGAGTCCGGCCAACATTAGCAAGAACAAGAGAAAGAAAGAGCTAAAGGAAGAAGATTAATCAACTTAATCCATTTAAATCTCAAATTCCATATTCTAAAAGCTAAGGTGAATGATGAGTAGATCTCATATTTTTATTGTTTTTTAAATCCGATTTATCTTGCAAGATTATGCCATGTTTAAATGATTAATTGTTTATACATGCCTATTGATGATTTATGCTTAATCATATGGGTTTTATGATATGTTTTAATGTGAAAGCCCTGTTTAATAACATCCAAATGCCTTGCGATTTTAAATTTAGACCACAAATGATATTTTAGAGACGGGTTTCAATTTTAATAATTTTATGAATTAATATGGATTTTATATTAATTTTCTAGTAACAAAAATGATCGTTTGGGTTTAAAATTATTTACGGTTAAATAATACAATTTTTGGGTCTGAAACTAATATATGTTGGAAAACATATTAAAAATGATTTTCTGGATTTTTTTTAGAATTTTCTTAAGTGCTTTATTAGATATATAAAATTATTTAAGGTATGAGACTTAAATGTTTTATACATTTATAAAGGAGAAGGGGTATTTTATAAATAAATTAAATTTTTTATTTATTAGATATTGGAAGCACCTTTAGAAAAGAAAATTAGCAACCAATATATTTTAACAAACAAGGCAGGTTAGTTGAAAAGAATTTCTTTTTAAAGTTAAAATCAGTTTTTACATGCTTTTTGCATGGCCACTTTCGGCACTAGGAGTTCCGAGTTAGTAACCCCGCCGCCATCACCACTAAAACCAATGCACATGACATCAAAGACTTGGTTCCTAGTGAATTAGATTTAGGCGGAAGGTACTAGGTCGAAGCTATGGGTTCCGAAGGGGTCGAAGCATGTTTTAGCTTTTAAATATAAACGTGCCTTCTTTGCTTATGAAAGGTATGCTTTTGACATGATTGGCTTTCGAATGAGTCAATTGTTTTAGAGTAATGGTCTCAAATGGTTTGCACCTTTTGTTTTAAGTAAATGCTTATGAATGTGGTCGAAATCTCTAGCTGTCGCCTTTCTACGCCAATGGTTTCGGAAGGTATACTTTGTTTCAAAGCCCAAGCTATATCTCCAATGCTATCGGAAGGTTGGTTTCGACATCAACACTTCTTTACTTAGGAATAGCATTCAAAAGAGTGCTTTCGACTTAAGTGTTTAATGACCATTTTTCCTCGTTGAAGGTAGAACCCAAATGGTTTCGAAAGAGATGATTTTAATGGCTTCGAAAGATCTTTCCATATGTTTTAAATTGAACCCAAATGCTTTCGAAAGGTTTTTTGTTTACAAAGGTTTTGATACTTTCGAAAGGTTTTAAAAAATGTTTCGAAGGGGTGGTTCCCCAATGGTTTCGAAAGGTTTTCCATTGTATTCAAAAGGCAATGTTCAAAGGTTTTAAAGGTAGAACGTCGAAGATATTAATGCTTTTGAAGGAATGGTTTTTCATTGTTTTTGAAAAGAAGATTAAATGGTTTTGAAACGAATGTTTTGGCCTTTCGGCCTAGGTTATAAATAAGGGTTTTACTTGGTTTCAAAAGGAGTACTTTCAATAGATTCGAAAGGGGTACTTTCATTGGATTCGAAAGGGGTGCTTACAAAGGTTTAAATGTTTTCATCGACAAAGATTTGAGTAAAGTATGTATATAAAATGGCAAGGTGATTTTGAGTAAAGCATATGGTATATATCTTCCTTGTTTAAGTTTGATTTAAAGGTTTCAAATCAATTTGAGATGAAAAGATTTTCAAGGAAAATTTCGGGAAGATTACCCTAAGTAAAATGACTCAGATACTAGGAATACCAGATATGATTGGTATAGGGTCTCGCCCTATACATTAGCTATTAGCCCTAGCTAATTTAGTCTAAAATTTCAATGTGTAGCGCTTCGCCATAGATAAGACTAAAATGATGATTACACACAGAAGGGAATATATATATTAGTATATAGATACGTTATTGGTGAGTGTAACAACCCATAATTTTGTAAATATTTCTATTAGATTTTTATTTGAAAACTTTGTTTTTTTTAAGTGAATTTTTGAATTTTCCAATGTAAGTTTGGAGTTTATTTGTAATTTATTTTCTAAATACAATAAATTAAACATTTTCTGAAAATCTTATATTTTGGTCAACTAAAAGTCAAAGTTTGACCACAGTTGAAAATTTTAAATTTGAATTTTAATTTTTAAATCTTTTTCTTTGAAGCAGAATATAATTCTAATATTCGTTCTGCTTTCCGTTTCGTCAAATTCTATTTTATACTTTTTAAAAATTGATAAATACAGTGTTTACATGTAGTTATTTTCTGTATCTTATTTTCTATTTTTCTACGTTAATTTCTCTATTTTTTTTCTTTTATTTTGTTTAAAATTTTATTTTATTTAGTGGATTTTTATTGTGATAAATGGCTTAGAAATTCAAAAAGTCTTAAGTTACTTGTTTTATTTCAATGCATTTTAATTTGCCTTGCATTCACAAATCTTAGCCGTTCATTCCTCCACATCTCTAGCTGTGCTTTTCCTGTAACCCTAGCTGCCATCTAGTTTTGTAAATCACATACAAATATTTTCTCATCTCCTCATTTATCATTTGCGTGAAATAAAATTATACAAGCTCCAATTCCATGGCTTCTCTTCCTCCTCTTTATCCATTTTCTTTTTGTTTCTCCTTTGTTTTGCTCTTGCTATGCTCAGCCACCACCTTGTTCGTCCTCTTACCGACCACTACCCCTTCACCACTCCACCCCTCATCAACATCCCAAGCCTAGCTGTGATAATCATAGACCAAAACCCCACCACAAATCCATCAAAAACCCTAGCCGGCCTCATTTTTCATCACCACTTCTCCTAATTGCCTCGGCCACGAACCACAACACCACCTCCTCCTTGCTTTATCTTGACCATACCACTCCTTGCCATGCCACTTCACCAAGCCTAGCCATAGAGCCGAGCATTGAAGCCTTAGGGCCGAACCAAAATTCATCTTTGCCTTCACTGCTTTGCCTTCCTACCACTTATAACCTTCCACCTCTTCATATTCCTTACCATAGTCGTGTACGAACCACTTCGGCCGAGCTAAGCTTACCCTTTTGCATCATGGACGAGCACATCATGATGATGGCCGAGCCTATTAGTGATGTAGGCAAGCCCATTGATTGATTAAAGCGAAGGTTATATCACTTTGATTCATCCTTTCCCATTGTTTTAATCTATATTCTTTTGTACTGAATCATTCTTATATATGTTTGTGTATTTGTTTTCGTACAAGATTGGACCATGACTCTTCATCCACTCAAAAATATAGTCTGCTTTGTCGTGCTTTTCAGAGTTCAGGCGTGTGTCTTAAATTGTCAATTCTAGCTTTAGAAGGTGAGTTTATCACTCTCGACATCCGTACTTTTATAACTGTGAAATGATGAAAAGTGAATATGTAAACTGGTATGTTATGTTCATACATGCCTTTGATATATTTATATGATGTTGAAAACTATTTATATACCTGTTACATCATCCGATATGATATTATATAATATACTGTTCATTTCATTTACTGGATCTCTCATTGCAAGTTCCCTATCACTATGGGTTGAAATGAGACATACCCGTACGGACTTTAGAATAAGGAAAAATCATTATGAGCTGAGATGACAGGCTCAAGTGATTTTTTTGCATTTATTTTCATCGGGATTGTAGTTTGAAATGATAGTACCCGGATTTTTCTTTTTAAATTATGGATTGAAATGATACATATCCGTATCACTTGACCTAGGTTAGAAAATATTATACAGGCCCATGTTAATATTTTTAAAGTAATATTTTTCTAAAAATTTATTAAGTATTTTGGATTTTTAGAATATATGAAATTTTAACTTAAAAATTTGATTTAATGGTTTAAAATATAAAGATACATTGGCTTCCAATAAGTTAAAATTTTATATGTTGATAATGGTTTAAATTGTAATTTAAAAATATTTATTTGGTTTGAAATGGTAATTTAAAGATCTTCATTTGTGATAAATAACTTAATAATTAAAGTTGATTAATATGGAATTTTAAAATCTAACCTGGTAATTGCAATCAAATTTTAGTTTTGAAATGAATATGGTTTACATAGTAAATAACGTATTTTGAATGGAAAAAAATGAAATATAGTTTTAATTGGACATTTTGTAATAAATTTATTTAACTTGAAATCATAGTCAATTGATGTCTAAATGAACAAATTTTTAAAAAGAAAAGTAGATTGCATATTAACTAGGATAAAATATTTTATTTATGACGTGGATATGTTTGGAAAATGAATAATTATGTTTTAAAGGGAGATGTAATTTTCCTGAAATATGATTTACCTAAAATTTTGGAAATTTGGTTTTTAAATGGAAATTAGTTTATTTAGGGAACGGGTGCTTTAAAATAAAGTATTAAGTTAATTGTAAGTAAAAAGTTAAGAAAATAGTGTACTTGTGACTTAATAAGCGAATTATTGTTAAATTGGATATTTATTCATAAAATTTTATTTCATTAAATCATAGTTTAATGACATCCAAATGAATATTTTCAGAAGCGGGAAATATGATTTTTATAAGTTAAATGGCTAAAAATTGAAGTTTTATTATTTTTGAAATGTTATAATAAAATCTGGAATTTTATTGGTAGCACTTCAAAAATGCTGTGGTTATAAGATAAAATTTTCTATTGCTATCAATTCTGAAAAATAACTAGGTTCTAAAATAGCTAAATACCTATTACAGCACTTTATAAGTGCTGCATTTTCTGAATTTGAACTACTTTTGAAAATAACTAAATAACTACTACAGCACCGTTGTTTCTGAAATTGAGCTGTTGTGGAGTAACTAAATACCTACCGTAGCACTTTATAAGTGCTGTTGTTTTTGAATTTGATAATGTTTCGAAATATCACTATACCTACCGTAACACTTTATAATACTATTGTTGCTGAAATTTACAATGTATTGAAATTTTATAATTAAATGAACGAACTTAGAAATGCTACAACCTTGAAATGAATATTATTTGATATTGAATTTAAATGGCTTAAATGAAGACCATTTTAAAGTTGTTATGATTTTCTAAGTATTATGATTTTTAAAAGAATAACATTTCCAAAGTTTGGTGATTTTAAGTATTATAGTTTCCAAATGATAACATTTCTAAATTGTTATGAATTCAAAAGTATTATGGTTTCAAGTATTAAGGTTTCAAAGTGTTTGGTCTCAGAAGTGTTATAATTTTGGAAGTACTATGGTTCTGGAAATGAATTTATTTAAAATTGAATGTATTTAAGAAGCCTTTAAATATAGTGATTTGAAATTGATGATTTAAGAATGTGATTTTATAACCTGGTTTTGGTTTATGGTGATTTTAAAGGGAATATTTCATGTTTAAATAAATTGAAAGAAATATTCAGTGATATGAAATTTGGTTGTATTTAAATGATAACATTTGACTTGGTTTTGAAACAGAAATAATATCTTACCGAATTTGTGTTGAAATGGAAATGATATATTATTGAAGTGGTTTTGAAATGGAAATTATACTATGTGATATGGTTTTGAAATGGATATGCTATTTTGGTTTGGAAAGTATAAATGATTTTGAAATAAATATCCATGGGTTTTAATAACGGTTGTCTGTTGAAGAGACTGGGAACGGATATGGGCATACTCTCTGCCGATACCGGAAACCACTTTAACAACCCTGTACGCGGTGGAGATGCCAGAATGAAGTAGGATGGTGGCGACGTTCTATTGAGGTATGTACGTGGACCTGACTCCTGTGAGTTAGCATAAAGTGGCTAAAATAGAAGTGATCGACGGGCTAGTGAGGTAACTCATCTTATCGGACACACTCCTTCGATGCCATTCTATTACTTTGTGATTGATTATGGCCCTTTGATTTTTGAGGGTGTGGCTCGAGGTGGGCGGTAGCTGCACGCTACGCGTCACCACCATCCCGAAAGCGTAATTGGTATATCTACCCTAGCATTGCCTAGTTGTGCCGTGTCACCTACCCTAGCGCGCCATGTACGAGTTTTATTTGTATTGTACCTATGGAGTATCCTCTGGTAGCCTCCTGATCAGGAGGTGTTACGCTATAGTATAGACTACTGGCACTATTATATGTTAAGGGGGATATTGGGTAACTGCTTAACGCTATTTTAAAGTAAGTTTACTTTACTTATAGACATTATTATGATAGCGTATAATACTACGTAGTGAATAGTTTAACGGATCCTTAGAGGATGGGCGGTTCCAAGCATCCTTTAAGTTACTTGTGCATTTATATTATAGTTCACTTGAGTTGGTTTACATTGTATAAGTATGTTTGTCCCGACTCGAGTTTTTTTTTTGCTTAAAGCTCGGGTCAGACTGAGTGATGCAGTATGTGAAACTCACCTTCGGAGTTGGAGCTTTGCTTGAAGATCCAGCTATCTATTTTGCTTCCAGTTATTCAGTTGATTGCAAGGATGTATTCAGCTTTGTGCTTGTTTATCATATTGAAATTTCTGTTGTATCTTGTATAACTCTAATGTATTTATATAGTATCTTCATGAACTACAATCTCTTTACTTTCGCTGCATTATATTACTCTATGTCTGTGATCTGCGATTTATTTATTTACTGTATATTTGGAGTTTTGCCAAATTTAAATTAACAATTCGGTATTTTGAGCTATTCAAGTCCGACAAGTGTGGTTTTATTGTTGATTTGAATGGTCCAAAATAGCGGGTCGTTACAGTTGGTATTAGAGCTTTGGCTCTGGGCAAACATAGCATATAAAGTAAATTTATTTACGGAATCACTTTCATTCGAGCTTGAATCTCTTTCTCTTTGACTCTGTTTCCTTTGAATTTTGGAACGTTCCCTCTGTTCCAAAATCCATTCTCGTCCCTCACTATTCGTTTTCTTTTGATTCTGGAGTATCCCATAACTCCACTTCAAATGATCTTTTAGTGAGTCGGCGGTCTCGCCAACTTCAAATTGACTTGTGAAGGGGTGAAACTCCTTTACAATTGGCTTTGATTCACTGGAGGTTTATATATATCCTCGGTTTAGATGCTAGTATCTCTTATATCCCGAATTCTATCTCTTGAGATCGAGTGTAGATTTTCCTTAGAATTCCACATCGATCTAATTCTTGAAGTTGTGGTTTACCCGGTTAAGGATGCCTATGATTTATATAAGCTTATCCATTTCCTTATTCGGTTAATCAATCGTCTTATCTTTTGTCCCAACTTATCCTCAAATCAAATTTTCTTTGATTGGAGTTAATCAAATTTGAATCTCTATCCTTACTTTGAAAATCTGCTACTGTATAGTGTATTTGTAAATCTATATTCGAAATGTTTTATATATTGTGTTATTTGAGTTGTTGATGTTGATTTGGGTTTTCGATCGATTCGTCTGATCAATGCTATCGATAGGATCTCCAAAACACTTGATCCGAGCAAACCGATAAAATATGGTTTTCAAATTTAGTAAATGGAATAAAATTTTGTATAATTGTATTGTATATGTCTATAGGTATAATTTTCTGAATTTTGATAGTCAATTGAATTGGATGTTGAGAAATAATATTTGACTTTGTATATATAGCTTGTGACCATTAGCTTTTGTTTCATATATATAAATATTGAACTATAAAATATGGCTATAAACTAATTTGGAAATTTAAAACAAGAAACTAAGAATATAAGTTCCGATGGTTTCAAACTTTGTGTTTAAAGTTTTAAAGGGTATATTATTTAAAGTGCTTCAAGTAGAAATTGTTTCAAAGAATTGTTAAGTTGTAAATCGGTGCTCTTCTCTTTGTCGGTGGAAAATAATTTCAATGATGACTGCAGAATCACCGACATTCATTTTCGAGTTTCGAAGTGAAGAGACCATTCCATAGTTTTTCTACAGGCTTGCTTGGGAAAATTAAATTGATTTGAATTTCTAAAATATGACTTAATTTATAATGTTACTGATGTATGATTTAAATTTGATTGGATATATATTGAGTATATATATTTATTTATCTCTAAATTATTTGAAGTTAATCTGAAATTTAATTCTTAAATTTTATCTTACAAGATGATTTCAATTATAAAATGAAGCCAAAATTTTGAATAACTGAATTAGAAAATTTTATTTGTATAATACTCAATTACATTCCAATATAACTTACCTAAATCATTCAGAAGTTAAATATGTAATTGGATAATACACAATATAAAAAGGATTTTATAAATAAAATTTGAGTGGTTATAATAAATGTTATACACTTAAATTTTAGTTATAAAAGATTGATAGAGGTAAATAGAATAAAAGGTTAATTAGATAATATACAATATAAAATGGTGTTAAAAGAATGTATAAATGAATTGGAGTAGTTATAATAGGAGTAGATATACTTAGCATATGTGATTATATTAAGTGGAATAAATTTAATGATAATTTGGAATAAGGAGGAATTAAATTTATTGAATAAATTATAAGTATAATAAATTATTTTTCCAAATTCATGATTTTAGAAATTGTTAATTTAAGATAATTGGATGATAAGATAATGAAATCAGAAATAGTCAAGATTTATTTAATTTAGGTGAAATCAAGCATTAATTTAAGTTGAAATTTTCATGGTTTTAAATTTATTATCTTATCTTGTTTTCCAATCTCTTTTCTTTCGGGATGTTCCTTTTCTCCTGCATCCTAAGTAGGAAACTAAATTCCGAATTGATCTTACACCTGAAGTTCGTCATGTAGTTCTTCCTCCCAGAAGAACATATCTTCACCTATCAGTTTGGAAAACTTTTCAAGAATTTTTGGGTACTCATTTGAATCTGAGCAGCTGCTTACCATCCACAGACCGACCGTCAAATGGAAAGAGTGAATCAGATTTTAAAGAATCTTCTTCGTGCTTGTGTTCTTGATTTTGGAGGACTTGGGAAGATCATTTACATCTTGTTGAATTCACCTATAACGACAATTATCAAGTATAATTTCAATCCTCTTTTCATTGTGTCTTAATCCTATCTCATTCTATTATGGTTTTTCTTGTTTCCTTGTCTTGTTTCTTTTCGGGGACGAATAGTTTTGAGTGAAGGAGAGTGTAACAACCCATAATTTTGTACTATTAAATTTTTATTTGAAAATTTTGATTTTTTTAAAGTGAATTTTTGAATTTTCCAATGTAAGTTTGGAATTTATTTGTAATTTATTTTCCAAATACAATAAATTAAACATTTTCTGAAAATCTTATATTTTGGTCAACTGAAAGACAAAGTTTGACCATGGTTGAAAATTTTAAATTTGAATATTTATTTTTAAATCTTATTCTTTGAAGCAGAATATAATTTTAGTATCCGTTCTACTTTTCGTTTCGTCAAATTCTATTTTATACTTTTTAAAAGTTGATAAATACAGTGTTTTACACAAAGTTATTTTCTATATCTTATTTTCTAATGTTAATATCCCTATTTTATTTTCTCTTTTATTTTATTTAAACTTTTATTTTATTTAGTGGATTTTTATTGTGATAAATGGCTTAGAAACTTGAAAAGTCTTAAGTTACTTGTTTTATTTCAATACGCTAACAAAGGTTGCTAACCCTAAGTTGGAAGGACTACTCTGTTTTTAGTAATTATTGATGTCGAGGTTACATTCGACATCTTTCATGAGTCTTCATCACACACGAACACCCAAACGGATTCCCTCATCCTATGCAGATCAGGAATCACTACATGGATTCGAGCATCTTGAACAGATCTCGAATCTTCACATAGATTCTTTTTCAACCTCTTCCAAGAGGTAGAACACGTATCTCAGTCTTAGAGTGGTTTTCGGTAAGTAAAACACTTACCAATCTCAATCTCTTCAAGACGAAATTGGCGAATTTGGTCATTCAATGGTAATGAGAGTGATCACATAAGGAAATCAAGTCTTATATACTTATCATGTTTTCGATATTTTCATCTCACACCATCCCTCAGTCAAGAGTGAAGTTGGTACGTTAGAGCTCTATTTCTCATGTCCCTACACGAACATCAGTCTAGATTCCCACAGATAGACAAGTCTACTTCATCGGCTTTTAGTACTAAGTATACGACTAAATGTTTTCCACAGAGTAAATATACAAATCACAATCAAGTCATACAGAGCACACTTAAGTCACATAAATGACTTTCTCTTTTTGTTTAGTTAATCTTCTATTAATTAAAACCACTTTTTATTTGTAATTTTTTTTATCTAATAAAACATCGTTTATAAGTTTCTATTATTCATTTGTACTCTTCAATACTTCAAAAGGTATTCATATACCTCTATTAAATGGTATAAGTATATTCATAAATCATTAACAAGATTTCTTACTTTAAATCTTTGTTTTTCCAACCTTCAAAAAGTATTCATATAGTTATCTCAAATGGTATAAGTATATTCACAAATCATTAACAACATTTCTTATTTTAAACTTTTTTCTATCGTTTTCCAAAAGATTCCACACATATAATTTCCTTTAGAGTATCCATTTTAAAAATCTAATAGCTTTCAAAAATCTATTCAAAAGGTTTAAGGCTAATGTTACTTAAACATTATCACTCTAAACCCAAAAACATTTCACTTATGCTTATCTTTAAAATATTATTATAAAGATCTAATTACATTCATAAGTATAATAGAAAAGGGTTAAAGAAGGATGTTATTAACACATTGTCACAACAAACCCAAAAACATTTCCATACTTATCTCATCTTTAAAACATTCCTTTAAAGGTCTAAGATAATATTTGGTTAAGTTCGATGTCGAATAAGTTCAATAGTCGACTAATCAATTATATTGTTAAAGAAATTGCTTATACAAATCAATGTTTGCATATTTAACTCGTTTCCAACATTTCAACTTAACTATTCCTCATGCAAGTGTGAAGCAAGGTAAGTCAGAGCACTGGGTGCATCAAAGCCTTGCCTAGACACTTCATTCTTGAATCTCATAAATAGACAAGCATATTGGTCGGCTTTTAGTCCTTTGTATAGTATTAATGATTTCCGTAAACAAGTAACAAACAACATAATTAACCCATTTCCATCATTCCTAACTTATCTATTCATCATTCAAAAGGGAAGCCCGGTAGGTTCGAGCTCTCTTGCTTTTCCCCTACTCGAAATCAATCTTAACTCTCCAAAATTGAGAAGCCTACTTCGTTGGCTATTAGCATTAAAGAAAGTTAATTACCTTTTAAACAAGTAAGTAAACAACAAGATTAACATGTTTTTGACATTCCAACTTCACAACTTCTCATTCAAGAGAGAAGCTTGGTGGGATAGAGCTATAGTGCTTCATCCTTACTCAACATCAATGTAACGATCTTACATTCTTACACCTAAAGATCACACTAAATACATGCTCGGTATTCATGTGTCGATAATTTAAGTGTCTGAAAGATAGGTCATTTGGGGTGAGAGAAAAAACAAAATCTCACAAAACATGACAAGTGATATATAATATAAACAAGTCTTTACAAAAAGAAATTATCTTTATTACACACAACATCAGAGTACACTAACCTATTATCAGCTTGGATAGTTATAACAGCAGATCCTTACAATGGCTGACAAACACAGACAAGAACAAAACAAAATAGGACACAACAGAAGAATATAAGATACGTGAATATGTCAAAAAAAAATCTAGTCATCACCTAAAAATGTCAAAGAATTCAGCTAAATTTGGAAAATATGCTCGGGCTGACCCGAGCATTATAGGAAAACAATGCCCATGTCTGTCTGGTAAAACCAACGAGAGAAAGACAAATTACATGAAACTTTATTATAAATGTAAAACACTTTTAAAATCAAAGGTATCTCGTAAGACCACGCCGCACATAAATATGGACAGGTTTTTACCTTAGGATAACCAAAGCATTTTTATAGAAAATCTAGTGATACTATGATAATGTCTAAGCGTTCAAAATAAATATATGAAATAGTTGAAATTGTAACATTATTAAATTCCAGCATAATAGGTATACAATCAAGTCTTCAGGCGCTTATTGGAGAATGGATTTCAAGAATTACAAGGTAGGGGACTACCTTCCGTACAATACAGCTCTAGATAAAATGTATCTGAGGTCCGGCCCTAAACTTGATCCACCCATGCAAACACAGAACCGGCCTACCTTTGAACTTGGATAGTATTTAATATATAATCATCCTGGTTGTACCCAACCTTTAACGAGATCTCTCATACACAACCAAATCCATAATATGATAATCTAGAAAGGTGATGACACACCCTAATGGGGGTGACCCATATAGCCCTACTGCATCTAACCTGTTTTATCCATTTCCCTGGTTGTGAGGCTTGAGGAAACGCTTTTATCTTTTCTCTTAGTAGACCATCTTGGAATGCTAATACTGCTCACTGGCAGAAATGCAATGTCAACATTCATCCATACAAGTCTGTTCTGGGTCTGAACAAAACCGAAGGCGCTACCTCTGCTACATCCATTTTGAAATCACCCTCGGGATTAGTAACAAGTAGCCCTTGCACTTCAAAGGCTCCATCTTCAATCCTCTTCAAGCTATCTTCAGTTTTAAACGCTTGAGTTGGATCGTAGTGATTTTCGGATGATTTGTACTTATCTGATCTCGGTCTCTTCAAAACAACTTTCGATAGTTTTCGGTAAACTCATCCCCGGTTCTTTAGGAAATAAGAAGACAAAAGGTAAGAGCAGAGTTCACCTCTTAATCGTTTGTGAAAGGATTTCCTTATCTTTTATCCTAGAAGAACGAAACGGGAATTATACGCACAGTATAGCACCACCGACCGTAATTGTACCATATAATTCTTATGTTTAACCTATATATTTCCAAATTACGTTTTTGTCCAGATTTGATAGTCAGTTATTTAACTATCAAATAAACAAATATCAAACATTGATTTAATTCTATATGGGATCCACTACGCCTTTGTTAATTAATCTTTCATTAATAAAATCCTCTTTATAACACTTGATTAAAAAATCTTTTCTAAAACAGTTATCTCAAACCCCTTATATCCCATTATACTTGAAAAACATTTTATTTATCTCAACGGCATGACTATATTTACCGAACTTTACAAAAGTTTCCATCTTTTCAAATTCCATATTAAATGGCCCAGAAAATCCCTTTTCGAAACATCACTTACTATAAAACCATTCATTTTATAAAAAGCATTCACTTATCCTATAAAAATTCATTTTATAAGTTCACTTCATATTCCAAACCTCCTTATCAATCTTCAAACTAGATTTAACTTCTTTTAAAAATCTCTAAAATGGTTTATAGAATCTATTTCCATGTATAGAAGTCTTTACAAAATTTTCTTTATAAAATATCTTTGACATTACAAAATATCATTTTAAATCACTTTAAATAAACCCTTTTATTAAAACAAGTTATTATTTATAAATACCTTTATTAAATAATTATATAACGTGAAAGTCATTATAAATTTTAAAGCCCCAAACTAATTAAAGAATTGAAGTTAATTCAAAATCATACTTCATAAATTCAAAAGGAGGCTTATCAATCCCAATGGTACTAATTTAAGTTACCATTTAATTTCAGTTTCATTCTCAAGTTATATTCAACAATTTATTTACATAAGTCAACATATATGTAAATACACTTCATATCCAAATCAGGAAATAATATGTCAGTATAAACTAACCAGTATAAACATATCCATATAACATAATAGCAGGATAGTGATTTGTCCCACTAAATAGATGTCCAAACAATCAATAATTAACTTATAGCAAAATGGAGATTTATTTTGCTAACATATATGTCCGTATAATCAAACAATCAATCTATAGCAGAACGGAGATTTATTCTGCTAATGTATGTCCACAACAATCAAACCTATTACATTATAACAAAATGGGGATTTATTCTGCTATCAAATGTCCACACAATCAAACAATCAATTTATGGCAGGACAGGGTTTTATTCTGCTAATAGTTATCTACATAAACACAAACAATCACATCATAACTCATTCATGGCCATTTATCTACTTAATGGTATCATCATTTGAATCCCTTGTGCTCAAAACTATCCTTTGTAAAAGAATTCCCTTTTTAACTAAATTGATTCTTGGAAAATCAAAGACTTAAAACTTAAACTCCCCTTTAAAATAATTAATAATAAGTTAAACTCTTATTAAATCATAATTAATCTTTATTAAATCTTAATTTAATTAAATAAATAAATTAAGAAATAATTAAACCTTTAAATAAATGATTAAACAATAATTAATTATTAAATAAATAACTAAACACTAACTAATCCTTTATTAATTATTAAATAATCATTTAAACCTTAATTAATAATTTAATATTAATTAATCTCAATTAAATTATCTTTAATTAAATCTTAAATAATAAATTAAACCTTTAATAAATAATTTATAAATTAAAACCTTAATTAATTTAAAATTAAACACATGGTCAATAATTAATTAACAATTAGCCCAATATTTAATTAGTAATTTATTAAAAGTAAATCATATACTTAAATTATAATTAATTAAAAATTAATCACACTTAATGATCGGTTAATTAAAATTAATTTTATCTTTTAAATGGTAATTAGTTAGTAACTAATCTTCACTTAATTAAAATTAATAAACCTTATTAACACTTAATTAATTAATAATTATTAAAACTTAATTAATTAATTATGAATTATTAAATCCTTAAATAAAAATAGTATTACTAGTCTTATAAAACAATTACAAAAAAAATTTAAGCATGAAAGTTAAATTTGAAAAATTCGGATTTTTAAAGCGAAACTCCATCTATAGCGACTATCAATATGAACATCATAACTTGAAAATGTTTTGACTTTCCTTATTGACACCTCAATGCTTAAGTACTAACAATCTTATCATAAACATAGCATAAGAGTTTGCATAAGAAAACAAAGTTGAAAATTTTGAAATGATTTTCAATTTCCTATTAACAAAACACTAGTTTTTCGATTAAGAAATCCAATCATCAATACCATATCAAAATATCCACCTCCTTAACATGAAATCACATGCACATGCCTAAACATCCATAAAATTATCACCATCATAACATAAACCCAAAAATTACATCTTTATAATGAAACAAAATGTTTTAGCTTTCGATTCACAAGTCAATATCTAAACCACAACTAGAAACATATACATATATCTAAACCATATAATGTTCCAACCAAACAACCAATATATTTTGCCATCCAATATTAAATATATATATATAAAGGTAAAACTTTCCCATAATTTAAATAATTTACTAACTAAAAATCCATTGAAAACTTGATACATTTGGAATTTGAACGCTTGGAAAACCACAAAATCCACTCGAAAATAGGTCAACTTCTCCTCGATTTTTGGACATGTGATTCTTGGATTTAAGGAAAGTTTTAGGAAATTATTTTCTCTGCAATTTGAATAAAAGAAACAGTCAATTTCAGTTATCTTTGAGGAAGATATGGCCGAGATAAGAGGAGCTATTTTCAGACTTGAATTTCTAAGTCCAAATATATTCTGGAAAGAAATGAGTTTTTGAGATAGTTATGCTCAGAATTGGAAGAAGTGATACGAACAAAAGTTGTAGCCATGGGAATTATACAAAGTTTTAAAAAAAATAAAAAATCCATTTGGTTAAAGGATGAGGAAGATATGACAAAAGAAAGAGAAGGTAAAAATAAAGAAATGAAAGGGGTATTTATAAGCAAGAAACAAATCAAATTACATAAACACCCTTGGTCCTTTACCCTCCACCTTCTTTTGCCACCTCATCATGCTTCTCTTCAGACATATAAGTCTTCCAAAAACATGTTAAAACATGTTTTTTTACTTAGTGTACTCTATGTTTGCTAATTACTTGACATTTATATTTATATTTATATTTATATTTATAAACTTATATAACTTAAGTTTATTTATACTTGGACTTATCATATTTTTAACTTTATTTTCTCTTTATTAAGGATGTTATAAACATATAAATGTTGATTCATATAAAAATAAGAATGGCAACAATTCAAAAAACTTTTATATGATAAAACATTGAAAATTCGAAAACGGTTTCCAGCCACATTTTCTGTTTTTCATCCAACTGTATAGTTATTGTAAAAAAAATTTGAGAACTACTTCCCCATCATTATTTATTATTTAGAAGATCTTTAGTTTTACTATAAAATCTATAAATTGAATATTTAAAACAAATTAGATATTCGTAAATCAAAGTAGTGAAATTTCAGGCCGTTACACTCAATCTTAACTCGTGGATAATGTATAGAGATGATATTTTCTATATATGTGTCTTTATTGTCCACGGTATTATATATATTTACATTCGTATACAATGTATATAAGTGAGATAAAATTAAGTGTCACTTTTATAACTCTGAAAGGATTGCAATTTTGAACCTAGTTTCAAAACTGAAAGGTTTTATAATTGAAAATTATGACTTTGCATAAAATTCCATCATCCATTTTAATTCAAATTAAATATATATACACACACACGCATGTAGAAAATATGTGTATATATATACACACATAAAAAATCATTGCAAATAATGTTTCGAACCTAATATATCTTTATTTTAAAATTTATAATTTAGTATATGTTGTAATGTAAAGTAACAACTAAAGCATAACTTTAATTAAAAGGAAATTCGAGGGTTTGTGATATTTTGCAATAAATTACAGTTATATTTATAATGAAAACCTTTTTTATAACATTATACAGAAATATGCAAAAACCAAAAGATTGAATTTAAAATAGTGAACACAAAACATAAATACAAACATAAATTAACTACGTATGTTTTCTATTTGAATCAATAAGAGAAATATTTCATTAATCACGGCTTAGAATTTAATCAAAAGTTTTTCAAAATAACAAACTTGAAATGACAACAAAATAGGTAGGACAAATCAGACGCGTATGTATATGTTGTAAAAGGTTTCAGATCTAAACAATTATGAAATATGAAAAATTATTGAATGTGGGATCATATAATGTAGATCTAATAATGACAATATGAATTGGCAAACAATCCAAATAGATCTTAAAATAATTTCAAATAAAAATTAAAATAACATGGTGAACAATGTAATTATTAAGATGGAACAAAAGGGATCTAATCTATTTGATCAAATAAACAAACACACAGATGAGATGAAATAGGTGATGGATCTAAATTACATAAACAAGTTGAACTATGAATATATAAAATTGGAATTATTACCTTGAGATGTTGCCAAGGGAATGCACCTTGCATGATGAATCAAAGGCTCTTATACTCCATGAACAATCTCCGAATTTTGCAAGATTTGAGAGATTAGAACCATTTTTGTTATTAATTTTATTTAATATTTTATTTTGAAAATTTAGAGGTTAGGAAGCCATGAAAATTCAAATTCTTTGATAGAAGAGAAAGAGGGATGATTGCTACAGGAAGAAACTCAATTTTAAAAGAAAATAAAGGAAGGTGTGTTTTAAAGGAACGATAGAAACCTTTATAATTCCTTCCTTAAAACATTCCCCTACTAATTCCTTTTTAAATGTTAATCAAATCTTCTCTCTCTTCTACATGCATGGCTAGCAATAGATGGTGCCATATAGGCCATCAAAAATTTTCAAAATCTCATTAGCATCAATCACATTTAAATCCAATTCAAATGTGCGTGCATTTATAACTTTTATATACGTACGCTGTTACATGCTAATGCTATTCAAATAAATTAAAATAAAATTTTAATAATTAATATTTCTCAAATACTAATTAATCTAATTTTTTAAAAGCCTTATTTTTAGTATTTATCCTGTTTAAACCAAATTTAAACACTCTAAAGATATCATATATCGATACGCACGTTTATAACTTATGTATGTGGACTTTACTAAATGTTAAGAGCATTAAAAAAATTAAATAAAATTTAGTAATTAATATTTCATAAATATTAATTAATTGATAGAAATTATAAATTAATTGAATCATGTGGTTCAATTAGAGCATTCATCATTTCGGTTATGCGACTCAAAAGTGTAAATTCAGTCAGCGATTAATATCGAACTATTTGAATATTAATGTTCACGCGTCACTTAATAGGTGGTGTGACATTTTGGCTCAATTTATCACTTACACATCTTTTAGTAAATCTTATTTTACTTATTATAAGTGGTACCTGATAGTAACAATTATTTACAATTAATTCTCTTCGTCAAAACTATATCACTATGGATCTATGGAATTTGGTAATGGTCAAAATTCCAGTATCATCCACATTTAACTTTAAAGTCCAAACACAAAATCCTCGGTTCAACAATAACAATTATTATTAACCGAAATATTATGGCATAGACTTTGACTTTGAGTTGACTTCAGTTGACCATGATACTAACCTCATATAACTAAGGAGACGAATCCTCCCTTGAATAGTGTTTCACTTCCAATGCTTTCACTCAACCCAGCTATAGTCAATCGATGGAAATCATGCCATGATTTAACTATAACCAAAGCAGAGCTTCCATATTGAAGATCAACAGTATTCTCAAGTCAAGAGAACTTTGTAAATTAGTCACGTCGATATTTTCCATTTTACCTTAGTTATATTAACCAACGGAAAACTATCAAGTGAGTCATTCCATAGTTACCCAATAACTATCAGTGCGTAACCACTAGGTCCCCTACCGTAATGAGTAATACGCTATCCAATATTTGGAGAGCATTACGTACTCTAGTCTCAACGGATACACCGACATCCAGTCTTGATGAATCTTGACTAGGAACATATAAAATGGTATATTTAATTTTATTGTGATAAGTTATTCACAATTACAACACTTTGTAACTACTATCATAAAAACATTACATTAATGGATTTTCTATTAAATATATTTTAATTAAACATTTAATTATTTATAACACTTTATAACAAATACATAATAGAAAGAAGAAACACCTTTATTTCGAACGAGAATTGATTTCAGAGTTATTAATTTACAATAAACTACAGAATTGCCCACAGAACATACCCTAATTCTATCAATCTCCCACTTGCACTAGGGGCCAATTATGGAATCGCAATCTCATTCCTTCAATCAGTTTCTCGAGAACTGACTGATCCAGGCCTTTAGTGAATGGATCTACTATGTTGTCCTCGGTATCTACCCTTTGAATCACAACTTCTTTCTTCTCAACAAATTCTCTTATTAGGTGGAACTTTCGAAGAATGTTTCGTGACTTCTTGTGTGCTCTTGGTTCCTTTGCGATTTGTATTGCTACACTGTTGTCATAAAACAATGCCATAGGATTCCTAATATCAAGAATCACTCCAAGCTCACTCAAAAACTTACGCATCCAAATTTTCTCTTTAGCTGCTTCATTGAGAGCGATGTACTCAGCCTCCATCATGGAATCGACAACTGTTTCTTGCTTGGAACATTCCTAGCTAACAGCTCTACCATACAGTGTAAATACATAATCAGACACTGATTTTATGTCATCTATATCACTTCGAAAGCTCAAATCTGAATAACCCTTCATAAGGAGGTCTTATTTCCATATAGAGGAATAAGTCTTTAGTATTTCTCAAATACTTAAGCATACTTTTATAGCCATCTAATGTTCTTCTATGAAATTAGACTGGTATCGGCTTATGCATCCTAATGTATATGCCACATCTGGTCTAGTACACAGCATAGCATACATTGTGGATCCTATGGATGAATCAGATGGAATCCTCTTCATACGCTTTTTATCCTCATCAGTATGAGACGCATCCTTTTTAGAAAGGACGATTCTAGATAGCACTATAACACTTCAACCTTTGGAATTGTCCATACTAAACCTTTTTAGTATGGTGTCTGTGTAAGAGATTGAGACACTCCCAATGGTCTTTTAGATCTATCTCTATAGATCTTTATACCAAGTATATAGATGCTTCTTTCAAATCCTTTATAGAGATGTTTTTGGAAAGACAAGTTTTCGCTAATTGCAATAACGAAGTGTCATTGCCAATCAATAATAGACCATCGACATAGAGTACTAAGAAAACAATAGCATTGCCTTGTTCTTTTCTGTATATGCACGCTTCCTTTGTGTTCTATAAAACCAAACTACTTAATTACTTTATCAAAACACTTGTTCTAACTCTTTGAAGCTTGTTTGAGTATATAAATGGACTTTAACAACTTGCAAGCTTTGCATTCACTCCCACTGACCACAAAACCTCTAGCTATGACATAAACGGTTGCTTCTAAATCAACATTTAGAAAAGATAACTTTACATCCATTTTCCACATTTCATAGTCATAAAATGCAGCAATAGCTAGCATAATCCAAATTGACTTAAGCATAGCTACAGGTGAAAAGGTTTCATCATAATCAACACCTTGAATTTGACGAAATCCTTTTGCAACTAATCTTGCCTTATAAGTCTCCACTTCCCCATCTGCATTTATTTTTTTTCCAAAAAATCCATTTGCAGCCGATGGGTTTATCCCTTCGGATATGTTTAACAATGTCTGAATTTTGTTTTCATACATGGAATCCAATTCGGATTTCATAGCTTTAACCCAGAGTGCAAAGTTTTTACTCTACAGTGCTTGTTAGAAAGTCAGAGGTGTGTCATCATCTAACAAGTCCTCCGTTTTTTCCATCCATAATAAAACCATACTATCTCTCTGGTATGCGAGATTCCCTACTAGACCTTCTGATAAGTTGCGTGTTTTCGTATATGGGTGGACTTGTTTCTCCTACATTTTCGCCCTCAGTGTTAGTTTCTCGGATCTCATCCAAGTCTACAACTTCACTATTAATTACTTTTAACAAAATTTCCTTTCTCAAAAAGATAGCATGTCGAGAAACAATGACCTTTTGTTCCTTGGTATTGTAGAATATATATCTCATTGAGTTTTTAGGATATCCTATAAACTTACACGGTACCGATCTTGCCTCTAGTTTATTTGGACCAACATTCTTAACGTATGTTGGACAACCCCATACTTTCAAATATTTGAGTTGGGGTTTCATACAAAAACACATCTCATATGGTGTTTTGGGCACGTACTTAGTGGGTAACAAGTTCAACATCTGTTCTGTTGTTTCTAGCGCATATCCTCAATAGGACAGAGGTAATTAGCCTTACTCATCATGTAACAAACCATATCTAATAGGGTTCGATTCCTTCGCTCCGACATAATTTTGTTGCAGAGTATAGGGTGGAGTAACCTGAGAGATAATCCCATTGTCTTTTAAGTATTATTGATATCATGTCCAACATACGCACCTCCTCGATCTGATCGAAGAATGTTAATCTTATGGCCCATTTGATTTTCTGCGACATTTTTCTACTCAACAAACTTCTCATAGACGTCAGATTTGTTCTTTAGAAGATATATACATCCTATTCTTGAGAAATCATCAGTGAAGGTAACAAAGTAAGAACTATCATATTTGGTAAGTACAGGCATTGGGACAAATACATCACTACATAAACAACTCTAAGAGTTCATCAATTCTTTCATTAATCCCACTGAAGGGATGCTTGGTCATTTTACCTTTGAGACATGACTCATAGGTGTTAAATAATTCAGAATCAAGTGACAGAAGAAAACCTTTGGTTTTCAATTTAATTCGTTTCTCACTGATATGACCTAGCCTATAGTGCGAAAGATTATTTTCATTTATATTGTTAGAAGATTTTTTTTCACAGAACACATATTTAGTATCGATCGCATAAATGCCATTTTCAAGAAAACCAACATGGATCTTATTTCCATTCAAACTAATGTTCATAACATTTTTTGCACAATGAAAAACATATCCAGTCTCAGACAATTTATACACAGATACAATTCCACAAATAAAGTCTTACACAAAATAATAATTATCTAATATCTATACTACACCACTAGGAATAAATGATAATCTCCTACTGTCATTGCATCTACAATAGATCCTTCAGCAACTTAGAGGCTCATTTCTCCTTTTGCCATGCGGTGCAAGTACCTAAGCCCCTATAACGAATTACATATATGAGTTCTAGATCCAGTATCTAAAACCCAAGACATTTTATTGATTGAAAAACAATTTTGAACCATAGATATACTAGATGGAGCCGTAGAACCATTATGTATCCTTTTCCTAATAATCTTTAAGTACTCAAGAAAGTTCCTTTTCCAGTGACCTTTCTAGTGGTAGTGGTGCATTCACCATTTTCATTGGTCTTCTCACTTCTCTTTTTCTTACCATCACTTTTCCGCTTCTTCGAACCTTTCGAAGATGATGCATTACCTTTCACAGCAAGTACGAAACCTTGATCCTTAGATGCAGACTCGTCTGACCTCAACATATTGAGGAGCTCTACATGATTCACATTTAATCGGTTCATGTTGTAATTCAATGTGAACGGTTCATACTGAGAAGTGGGAGAACTAAGGATCAAGTTTACTCGCATTTTGTTGCTTACTTTTACATCTAATTGTGAAAATCTATCAATATAGGCTTTCATCATTAGAACGTAATCGTCCACTTTCTGTCCCTTGGTCATTTTGGTGTTGAACAGTTTCTTCAAGAGTTCGTACCATGCAGAATGGGGTTGTTGACGAAAAAGAGCTTTGAGACCATTAAAAATTCTATTGATAGACAAGTTCTCGTGTTGCCTCTCCAACGGTTTGTCTAAGGTGGACAACATGAAAACTTGGGCGATCTCTTGATCTGATTTCCACTTTGAATACGCAAGTCGTTCTTTAGGTTTTGCATCATTAGCAGGTTCATTTTTGTGTTCACATGTAACAGAAGTACAAATGCACTCGTAAGTTAACGCTATCTTAATTGATCTTTTCCAGTCTGTATAGTTAGGTCTAATCAGCTTGTTGCTTTCAAAAACAGTTTTGAAGTTGACATTTTCTACAAGTTTAAGTGGCAGACTATTAGAAAAAACATAGTGGATGTTCTTATAATATTATTAGGGTCAAAATTTATGCTTCATTTTACTAACAAGCTCTTACTTATCTTTTATGTTTCGCTAAACCCTAAGTCAAAACATAGAAGTCTTTTGACTTCACTAATAGGTGTTATGACTCGTTCGTCTTGGAATTCTAACCTTGAGTTTGCTTAATAAATCATACTCCATAAACGATGGATAACTCCTTATCGGTCGTATCATATACAACGTCTAACCCTTGGTGCCTTGTCCCGATTTCACTTCAACCTTGAGTTTGCTCAACAAACCAAATGAAAATTATTCACTCATAACTACCATATTGTGACGGCCTAAGTATAGTAAATGTAGCTTGAGTTTGCTCAACAAATACATATATATATATATATATATATATATATATATATCACCTCATCTATTCAATATATTAATAATACTACACATAACATCCCTAGCTGGAGTTTTCTCAACAACTAAGGAGTATTCAAATAATATATTAGCGTATATATGGTAAAGGAAAACATTAAATTGAATGATATCGACTTAAGGAATAAGGTAATTATTATGAAGTACTCTTGTGATTCAAGTGTACCTACAATCACGATATACATACGATTACGTATGTATTTATTTCTAAAGTCTATTATGGGTTTCATTTGGGTTCCACCTTTAGTTTATATTAACTAAAGAAAATTTAATTAATTATATTGATTAATTGTAACGACCCGAATTTTCCACCGTTTGTTTTGAATATTTAAACGGTTTAAATATTGGATTTGGAATTATAATTGAGTTAGTAAGAGTTTAAAACTGAAATCTTAAGCAATTTCGTAGAAATTGAAAATCATCGATTTAATCGACGCGTTAAAATAGCGACCCGAGGCACAATCAGTGAATTCGACGAAACCAGTTCTATTGGATCCGTAATAGTGTACTATTGTCAAATTTCAAATTTTATAGCATTTGAGATTATCATTTGATTGTGCGGGATAGAAACGCATTGAACTAATATCAAAATTTAGAATAATAATTGGGTCTAAAAAGCTGTTTTCTCCATACGATTGAATTAGGAATAAAAACATTTTCCATTGCATTTGGAATAGGGGTATAACATTATAAACTCCTAGGGGCAACCCTCGATAGGGTTCGAGATTTTAAATTACGAAAATCAAGATATTTTAAAATTTTAAATAAAACAATGTCTAAACTTTCCTTTCGGCTATTATTACATCCTTTCAATGTACCCATTTACCTATTCAAACATGTTTTCTATCACGTTCAATGCCGCAATCTCCCTTCATTAAAGTCGCATCTTTCCCTTTTCAAATATCAAAAGCAGTTCAATTATAATTAAAAATTAATGAAATTCGCTCGAGTTCGTTCAAAAAGGTAAAAAGAGGTATTGATCAAAAATCAAAACGAGAGAGGATCACGATGCTTCGTACTCGTCTCGAGCGCAGTGACAATGTGAGGGGATGGAGGTCGTAACTAGTTCGCTGTTAATTTTTGACGAGGGATTGGTAGTCGTTAGGGTTTGGGTTTGGTGGGATCAGCGACGGGCAAAGGCACGACTGGAGGTGATTCATAGTTTAGTCTTGGTCACCTGGAAGCTTGCTGGGGAGGTATAGCAGTTGTTCCAAAAGGCTGTGGTCGGTAGGGACGTCGATGGCAGGAATAAGGTCGCGTGGAGATTCAACTGAAGGCAGCGGACTTGGTGAGTGCAATAAAGATGATGTTGATTCAAGGGTAATCTCTTAGTTAATGCTATAGTTTATTTAGTTGATTACATCGTTAAAAATCGAATGCATAGAGAAAGATAAAAGAAAATAAATATGATTTTTGAAACAAAAATATTAAATGTCTTGGTTTGGAAAGTTAATATAAAATTTAGATTTTCAGAATTTATATAGATGATTTTTATCAATGTATGTGGTTTCAAAAAGTAAATTTAATTAGTTAAAATAGTTTAAATTTTAAGTTAACTTTAATTCAAACAAATTAAATTATCTCGATGTTAATAAAAATCTGTAATTTTCTTGTACGAGGTCAGAAATTCGCAAGAAACAGCGGTTTTGGATCCATAATGACTTAGGCTGTGCAATGGAATTAAAATTTCAAAGGCTTACAAATAAAATCAAGGTGAGAAATTCTCACTCATTTGGATTACCGAATTAATTTTTAAGTAGTTAAAATTAATTAGATGCCTGGTTGAATTTAATAATACTATCAGTTTGGATGTTATAATATATATAATAGTATATATATTAGTGGTTGGATATATTAGTAGTTGGATCCCTTAAAATGTGATTTTAATTTCATATTTAATAATATATGATGTGTTAGTATAATCTATTACAGATCATTGTTGTGATTTGAATTATTAGATGTTATAGTAGCACTGGCCTTAATTTTGATACTTTAACTACCATAAATATTATTTTTGAAATTTTAAAGGAATTAAAAGGAGATTTTGAATACAAAATATTGTATAAAATTTAGTTATTTTAAAAGAGATTGATTTGGGTAAAATAAAAATTTGATTTGGAACTGGACTTAACTATTCGTAAAATGTTTTAATTAGAACTTAAGAAAATATAAGTTATATAATGGATTTTAATAGCGAAATTTTTAAATGATATTCCGGAATATATGAAAAAGAGTTGAGATCGATTATTTAATTAGATTCGTGAAATATATGGAAAATATTAAGAAATGGATTTATAAAAATGAGATTTTATAAACGGAATTAGTTTTATAAACAAGTAAAACCCAAAGGGTTAAAAATAAGGGAAATGATAATCGTTGATAAATTGGAAAAAAAAAATCATAGTGTGAATTTATACCAAGATATGAGAATAGTTTTGGAAAAAATAGTATAATCTATTTTTGGAAAGTGAAATGGCTAGGGAGTTAGAAAGGAAATCGATGTGTTGTAAATCGAGAGGGATTTATGGATTGGAACTGGTTTTCGAGAATTTTTTAAATATATATATTCAAAAATTAAGTTTGTTTAAAAAGAAATTTTTATTTATTTAACTATGAAATTTTAAACTAGTTAGTATTGGGATTTTTCGAAAAGTGGATTGTTCAAATATAAGTTCTTATTGAATTAAATTCTAACTTTTATAACAAGTGTTGTAAATCAATTAGTTTTAATTAAGGATGAATTTGAAAATGAGTTATTAATGTTTTATCTAAAAAGTGTTTGATGATTCAAACATTTATTTGAACATGTTTCAAAAATAAATTATTATTCTTTAAAATACTTAGTTTATATATACCTATAGTCTTGAATAATTTAAATTATTTATTTATAAACACTCTCAAGATGTGAAAATGGATATGATTTTTGAAGTTGTAAATGGATAGAAGACATTATAAGTGAGTGTAATCGACCTTGGAAAAGGTAAAAAGGAATTAATATCAATTCTGGAAATGTAGGAGAGAGGATAAGAAAACTCCTGAGTATTGATTTTAGAAATGATTTCGGGAAATGGATTTAGAATATTTTCCTATGTGATGAAATGGAAGGTTTTTTTGAAAATACTTAGAGACGGAGGATTTATATCAAGATATTATCAAAGTAGTGGATTATAAATCGAAGTTGGAAATATTTCGCTAAGTGTTGAAGTGAGGTACGAGTGGAAATATCTTGTTATGGACACAAGTATTCAGAAATGTTTTTCAAATATTGATAAATTTGAAAGAGATTGAATATATATCTTTGTAAAGATATTTTGAAATGAATGTTTTATATAATTATAAATAATGGCCCAGTGACTACTTATGGATATTATTTGATAGTTAAATAACTGACTATTGACATTGGCAAATTTCATTAATCGTTTTGAAGAGACTGGGATCAGATTTAATTATTCAAAACTACTTCGATCCAATTTGAACGTCACGAATGGATGCCATGAAGATAATGAAGACGGTGATTTGTTTGTCCAGACCCAGAACAACTTGTATGGATGAATGCTATTAGAACATCGCCATTGGAGGACGATGGACATTCTAGGTGGAATTGTTATTGAAAGGTAAATTTAGCCTCAAGCCTCATCAACTGGGAATGACTAAAATAGGGGAGTTGCAGCAAAACTAAGTGGGTCGCACCCAGTTAGGGTATGTTATCGCTTTTCTAGATACCCTCAGAAATATATATAAATTATGGATATGGTTGTGCATGAAAAAGGGAGCGCTTGATTTTTAAAGGTGGAACACCCGGGATAATAACATATTCGGTACTATCCATGTTAGGGATGGCCGGTCTTATGTAGCAGGGGATCCGACGATGTTCTCGGTACATTTTTCTAGAGGTGTACTCTAATGGGCGATACCCCAGCAACCCAGTCATTGTATGGAATACATTCTCCAATACGTGCCTTTACGATTTTGTTTGTAGAGCCTAGTATGCCAGAATTTAATTAATATAACAATTTCAGCTACTTGAATAAGTATTTGCACTTAGACACTATTATAATATCACTGAATTTTCTATAAAACGTTTAGGTTATTGTAAGGGAAAAACCCATCGTATTTATGTGTGACACGGTCTAACGAGATACCTTTGTTTTTCAAAGGATTTTGATAACTTTAATAATTCAAATTGAGTGTGTTTTCTCATGTTGGCTTTCCAAACTGACTCAGGTGTTATTTTATTATAATGCTCGGGTCAAACCGAGTATTACAGATTCATGATAGGATGCTACACAGCCCAGGAGACATGTTGGATGACAAAGATGTATTTCCGTACTTAATTTGAATTTCCGCTGTGTGAGGACAAGTTATTAAACTGTCCAGATTGATTACTGTCTATTGATAATGGTATGTATATCAACAGTACAGTTCTTGTATTTAAAATATGTTATTATATATTATATTTTGTTCCGCTGCATTTGTGAGATCATATGTTGCCGTTTCTATTTTCTTCTACCCTTTTCTTCTTTACCCCTAAAGATTCGTATTTCCATTCAATTTGAGTTAAACCGATGTGAATTTTAGTCCACTCAAAGGGAACGGGGATACAGGCCTTTACACTTGGTATCAGAGCTAAAGGTTTAGTGAGAACCTTGGCTTTGGTAGGGATTACTCATTAGAGATAGGGTCAGCAAAACCCTAGAACAAGTTTGAGCGTGTTAATAGATATAAGTGCATATTTGTTAGTGAATATAAATTGTTTTATGTTGTGTTGATTCATCAATTGAGTGGCATATAAATTTTGGTCGAATAGTGGGAGGTCACTAAATCGATAGGAGTTTCTAAACACTTGAACATGATAAACTGACACGATATAGTTTTGAAGCGGGTAAATGAAATAATTTTACCCAAATTATATTTTTTATATAAAATAAATAATTTTCTGAAATTATTATAGTATATTGATGTCTTTGGATGTTATTATTAGAATGAAAAAAAGATTACAAAATTGAAATGGTTAAATGGAAATTGTATAAGTATGGACTATACAATTGAGTTAAAACTAAAATTTGGTTTAAACAAGAATTTAGAAAATTAAGTCCCGAAGATTTTTGGAAAGGTTTTCCAAAGCATTTTGAAATAAATTATGGTAATATTATTTTTGGATTAGAAAGTGCTTTAAATTGGATATAAAAATGGATTTTTGAAGTGATGATGCACTGAACTCACTACAGTCGCAGGAAAATAACTCCGGTGATGACGGCCGAATCATCGGTGTTTATTTTGAGTTTCCGAGTGATGGATTGCTACCGAAATAATTGATTTGGATATTTTTGTGGAAAAAAACATTGTTTTAGAAATTCCAAGGGAACTTATTTTGGATAAAACCAAGTTTGAGTTTAAAATCCAATGAAGTGGTTTGTTAAACCAAAGAAAGAGAGAGAGAGAGAGAGAGAGAGAGTGTGTGTGTGTGTTTGATTTCAAAGTGATTTCAAATAAATACTAGGTATCTGAATTTTGAAATCCTTATTAAATGTTCCAGAAATATAAGAAAATAAGCTATGGACTTATAAATGGTGAATGACTATAAAGAAAAATATAGTAATTGAATTTTGGAAATAAATTTTAACTTGAGTAAGTTAAAATGAATAAAATTTAACTTGAGCCAAGTTAAATAAAAATTTGATTGGAATTAGAAATGATATCGGGAGGAATTGTATGCATAAAGGTGGATTGGAATAAATACATATTTAAGCTATAAGTTATGTATAATCTTGAGTTAAAAATAAAATGTGAATATACTTAAGTATGGAATTATTGGAAATATGAAACATAAGTTGGGTAACTTATAAAATTTAAAAGTGAAATAGAAAACCAAAATAAAAAATGGTTTGATATTTTGGTGAAGGAATAAAAATACGAACTTGAATTATAAAAGGAATTTGAACTCAAGTAAACTGAATAAAGTGATTTTTGAAAGGAAAATCGGATTTTGAACTATAAAATGGAAGTGGACTAATTTGATAAATTAATTAGTTAATTGAATATGGGGATGGAACTTAACTTGGTTAAGTAAACTGGATTGTAGATTGAAATTGAATATGGAATTTGAGTTGTAAATAAAAATTCGACTTAATTATTAGCAAATTAAATATATTTGGAATGTGGTCGAATAAGTATGGAATTTGATTGAAATAAAAATAAACTTAAGTAATATAGTTGAAATAATTTAAGCTAAATGGATTAACTTAAGTAAATATTTTGAATGAAAGCTTGGCTTAAATAAATTTATGAAATGGTTCATAAATAAATTAGCATAGGATGATTTCGAGTTTAACAAAATGGATTTGAATATAATGAATGTGGATATGAATGGAATATAAATATGATAGAGAATCAATGTAAAATGAAATAAAATTAAATGTAAATTGATTTGGAATCGATTTAAAATAGCTATAAGCTTAAATGGTTATATTATTAAATGAATAGCACCGAATTAGCATAGGACAAATTGTTGTTTGACGTAAACGGAAGTAAATAAAATCCTACGAATAAATGAAAAGTGCATAAATTGATTTTGAAATTAATTTGGAATGGATATGAAATTGTTTGGTATAATATGGATCGAATGCAAATGATTGGGTTGTAAATCGTTTCTAATTGAATGAAAAGTATACGTATAGAGTGAAAGTTATTAAATTAGTATCGGAACCTTATAATTGGTTATGATTATATGTTAGGATGCATTATTTATGATATTTATGTGTTTAATTAGCTAAATAAATGAAGTTTTATTAAAATTTCATGTTTTGGTACTTACGTGTTTAAAACTGAGTAAGTATAGGTACCCGGGGGCTATTGGGCTCGATTTGAGTTGCGTAATTGTGTATGAAGTAAACTTGCTTGCTTAGTAATGCTTAAAAATGCTAATATAAGGTAAGTCTTCGGATTAAATACCGAAAAATATAAATATTGATATATATTGTGTTTTTCGATGGTGTAGGTCGATGTAAATATTTTTATCTCTCTTGTCATATTTCAAAAGGCCCTTCGTACAAAGGAGACTCTGCCAAAAAAATTTGAAAATTTAGGTTGTTAGAAAAATTTCAAACAATTTTAGAAAATTTTTGTTAACAACAATTTGATTTCGAATTGTAATTAGAATAAAGGTTTCTGGAATTAGAATAGAGAACTAATTGTTTTGTTTGGAACTAAATGGTTAGAAAAGAGAAAATGTCGAGTTTTTAACTAAGTGGGTTTAGGAATGTTAATATGATTTGGAGCATCCTTCTACCTTAGCAATTTCGGGGACAAAATTCTTTTCAGGGCAAAGAAATGTAACGATCGAGATTTTATGCCGTTTTTTTTCAATACTTAAATGGTTTAAATATTGGATTTGGAATTATAATTTAGTTAGTAAGATTTTAAAACTGAAATCTAAAGCGATTGCTTAGAAACTGAAATTCATCGATTTAGTCGACGCATTAAAATTACGATCCTAGACACAATCTCGGAATTCGATGAAACTATTTCCATTGGATCCATAATAGTGTATTATTTTGAATTTCAAATTTCGTAATATTTGGTATTGCCGTTTGGCCGTACGGGATAGAAACGCTTTGAACTAATATCGAAATTTAGTATAATAATTGGGTCCAAAAAGCTATCTTCTCCATACGATCGAATTAGAACTCGAAACCTTTTCCATTGCGTTCAGAATAGGGGTATAACATTATAAATGCCTAGCGGCATGCCTCATAAGGGTTTAATATTTTAAATTACGAAAATCAAGATATTTTAAAATTTTAATTAAAATAATGTCTAGTCATACTTTCCTTTCAGCTATTGTTACATCCTTTCACTATGCCTATTTACCTATTCAAACACGCCACTTATCACGTTCAAAGCTGCCATCTCTCTTCGTTAAAATCGCATCTTTCCCTTTCCAAAAATCAAAAGCAATTCGATTATAAAAAATGAATGAAATTCGCTCGAGTACATTCAAAAAGGTAAAAAGAGGTATCGATCGAAAATCAAAATGCCAGAGGGTCGTGATGCTTCCTGCTCGCCTCGAGCGCAGCGGCGATGTGAGAGGACGGAGGCTGTAAATCGTTCGCTACTAGTTTTTGACGAGGGTTCGATAGTCGCTAGGGTTTGGGTTTGGTGGGATCGGCAGCAGGCAGAGGCGCGACTGGAGGTGATTCGTGATTTAGTCTTGGTCACCTGGAAGCTTGCTAGTGAGGTGTGGCAGTTGTTACAGGACGCTGTGGTCGGAAGGGCAGTTGGCGGCATGAATGAGGTCGCGTGCAGATTCAATTGGAGGCAGCGGACTTGGTGAGTACAAAGAAGATGATGTTGATGCAGTGAGGGTTTAGTTGTTGATTCAAGGGTAATCTCTTAGTTAATGTTGTAGTTTATTTAGTTGATTACATCATTAAATATCGAATGTGTAGAGAAAGAAAAAAGAAAATAAATAAGATTTTTGAAACAAGAATTTTAAATGTCTTAATTTGGAAAGTTATACAAAATTTAGATTTTTTGAATTTATATAGATGATTTTTATCACTGTATGTGGTTTCAAAAAGGAAATTTAATTGGTTAAAACAGTTTAAAATTTTAAGTTTACTTTAACTCAAACAAATTTAATTATCTCGATGTTAATAAAATCTGTAATTTGCTTGTACAAGGTTGGAAATTCACAAGAAACAGCGGTGTTGGATCATAATGACTTAGGCTATGCAATGGAATTAAAATTTGAATGGATTGCAAATAAAATCAAGGTGAGAAATTCTCATTCATTTGGATTACCAAATTAATTTTCAAATAGTTAAATTTAGGGAGCGTTTAGCATACATCCCTGGTAAGATTTGAAAATACGCAAAACATCCCTCCGGTTTTTTTAATAAGTTTCCTGTCCCTATTTTCAAATTCACGCGCGCAAAGACCCAATTACCCTTTACATTTTTAACATTTCAAATGCGCATAACTTTCTGTAGAAACATCGGATCAGCATACCGTTTTCATCAAAAAATCAAAAAATTATGATCTCTAAAATGAGATATGTTGTTGATACCAAATAATCATATTTGTAGTCATGTGCAATTATTCCATTTATTTGTAGACAATTCAGCAACTTTGATCATCTTTGATTTTTCTTCAAATCTGCAACAATTGCAGACATTTCTGCAACTATATGGTATAGTTGCAGAAATTTCTGCAACTATTGTATATATATTGCATATAATTGCAGACATTTCTGCAACTATACCGTATAGTTGCAGAAATTTCTACTACTACATGCAATAGTTGCAACATTTCTGCAACTATATTCAATAGTTGCAAAATTTCTACAACTATTGCATATAGTTGTAGAAATCTCTACAATAATTGCATATAGTTGTAGAAATTTCTACAACTATATGGTATAGTTGCAGAAATTTATGCAACTATTGCATATAGTTGCGGAAATTTCTACAACTATTGAATATAGTTGTAGAAATGTCTGCAATACTGTATATAGTTGTAGACATATTGCAATTATATGGTGTAATTGTAGAAATGTCTGCAACTATTGAAAATAGTTGCAGAAACATCTACAACTATTGCATATAATTGAACATATATCTACACTTATATGGTATTGCTTATAGTTTGTCCTGCCGTTGTTTTTACATATGCACAATGCCCCTCATTAGAAAGATAATAAAATATGTGATTTAATGATAAAAAGGGTTTGTTAATCCATCTTTTCTATGAGAAATTGTTGTGTTTTAAAGATTGATAATTAATGTGGTGCAAATTTTAATTATGGATGTGAGAATAACATCCATATATGAAGAATCAACATTGCTACAATATAGAAGAGGGGTATTGTAGGGAAGAAAATTGTAGTATTAGAAAATAGGGATGTAATTTAAATCTTTTTTATGAGGAGGATGTTTTTTGTATTAAGTTTGATTTTAGGGATGTGTCCCTTATTTTCACTTAAATATAATTATTGGACGCCTAGATGAATTTAATAATTATTATCAGTTTGGTTGTTATAATACATATAGTAGTGTATATATTAGTAGTTGGATATATACCCACCGATTGGAGCAGATAAAATCCTATGCACCCCGCATAATAGCGGATAACCCCATATACCGCGATAGCCCCTCGAAGTAGGATTAGTATTTTATGTTGTATTAACATCTGTGGATGGAGGGAAACAGGTTGGAGGGATCCAACTGAATTCCTCAAAAATGTGATTTTAATTTCATATTTAATAATATATGATGTATTAGTATAATATATTATAGATCGTTGTTGTGATTTGAATTATTAGATGTTATAGTAGCATTGGCCTTAATTTTGGTATTTCAAATTGTGACGACCCGGAATTTTGGGCAATAACAATTTAATAATCTGTATTAATAATTAAATTGATTTGATAATTTTTCTTTATAATTTTAATTTAAATTGGTATATTTAATCTTTTAAAAGTTAATAAATATTTAATCTGACAATATTGATCAATACCTTTCTTACAATTTTAATTTTGATAAGAATTATTTTTCAAAGCTAATAAAATTTTATTCTATTTATAATATATATATTTGGTATATATATTGTGGATAGAAAATCTTTGTTTAAAATAAAAGATTGAATTTTCAAATTGTATTATATATATATATGTATATGTTATAATTTGGAATTGTTTTGAAATTTAATATAATCTATTTATAATATATATATATATATATATATGTATGTATGTATGAATACATTGTAATTTGAAGCTTGGTTTTAGAATTATTATTTTTCAAAAGTTAATTTAAGATTAATTCAATTTATTTATTTTTAAGTGTGATAGTTTTAAATAAGATTTAATCAAATTTTTATTTTTGTTTTCTTTAAAAATGTTTAATTAAAAGGGTTATAAAAATATATGTATAAAGTTATAAATAAACTTTCTTTTTAAAATAATCTCTTAAATTGGAATAGTTGTAAACATAAGTAATATATAAATAAATTACTAAATTCATATTTTACATAAATATAAATACAAATTCACAATTTATAAGGAAACATATAATACATTTATTTGTTTTAAAAACATAAGCTTTTTATAAAACAAATGTTTATAAAATATCACACTTGTATGTTTATTAAAATTTAAAAGTTTATTTACATAAAAACATTTCATACGCATATAAATATTTCATAAATGCATATATAATTTAAATGATTTAATTAAATGGAGTTAACACTTGTAAATCAAAGATGAAACATCTTTAACACTTGTAAACTTTTTAATATATGCTAGAGACATTTGTTAGGATATTAGCATATGTGTAAGATAATTAGAACATGAAAGGGGCAAGTGTCAATTTCCTTGATAAATTAATTTTAAATTAAAATTGTAAAGATATAAGGAGAAGAGATTTACTTTCAGCAAATTCTTTCTTCATCTCAACCAAAATATAATACAAATCAAGGATCAAAAGGAAAGAAGTAAAATCTGAAAAATAAAATAAAATCTGAGATTAAAAACTGCAAATCGCAAACCTGTAATTCAAATGGATGTTCAACAGCAAGTTCAACATTAATTTCAACATTTTAAAATGTCAGTTTGAAAGCATGCAAGGGATCAAAGCAAATCAAAAACATTTTCCAGATTAAAGATTCAAGGCCTGGAAAAAAGTCATGTTCTCTGCAATTAAATTGTGAGTAAATTTCTTTAAAAAACAGTTTGATCTGGTTTCTAACTACCATGCATGTGATGATCTGTGATTTAATCTTGGTGTTGTATAAAAATCTTCCAGTGTTTATATTACTGAATTTATAGATATGTTTATATGTAAAAATAAATCTGTATATACAAACACTCTATTTTCTGTTTTATTTTCAGACCAGGATGCACTTAAAAAAAATTCAAATCTCCCAATAACATCATTGTTTGACTTTGATGATTAAATAAAAGTTGTTTGTTATTGTTTGATGGTAATTTTAAAAATGTTTTCTGAAATTTTTAATTCACAAATAATGTTTAAAATAGGATAATACAGTAAAACACTGTTGCATGTCAAAAGTCAATAAATTCAAATTATAGTTTGGATTGCATGAATGAATTCGTGTTGGAAAATCATGAATTTTAACACTAATTTCATAATTTTTAAGTTGATAATCTGTTGGGAATTTGGAGATGAATGGTTTCGGCAATTTGACGAATTGCCGAAGATCAATTCGATGTTTGAAGCTGAAATCTTGGCTGAAGCTAGTTTTCGTGGTGTTGATATAGGGAAAAATGTTGTTGAATTTTTCCTCTGGTCGTGATGTTCAGATTTGATCGAACTAGGGTTTATGTTTAAGTTTCGAACGTTTGGGCTGTCGAGGTTTTTGCGTCGTGGGAAATAGAGCGGAGATGTTCGCAAGATGTGGGATGGTAGCGCGGTGATACGGCGATGCTCTAGAGGTGGTACAGGAGATTCCGGTGGCAAGTTCATCAATGGCGAATGGGTTTTTGGGTCGTGACTGCTGCAGTTTTTCGAGCTAAGGGGGTCGATTTTGATTCGTATGATATTTGTTCGATCTGGGTTTGTTTTTGTGCTCGGGTGCGATCGTGTGATTGTCGTTAATGGTCGCGATGACCTATGGTGGCCGGAGCTACCGGTGCACGTGAACCGTGCACGGTTTTGGATCAGGTGAAGTTTTAGAATTGTAGAAGACGAGTTGACTCAGGATAGCTCTCGCGTTTTTAGGGTAACGACTCGAGTATAGGAGGCTGGGAATTTGACTCGGGACAGGCTCGTGTAGTTGCCGTGCTTGACTCGAGTATTTAGGTGATGCTTTTCTGGTTTGTACTGTGTAATGATATAAGTTTACAGATTGAAACCTGTTATTTGAATAAAATAAAGTTTAAGTTTTTATAAAAGGAAATAAATTTACAAAGTTAAAACTTGTTCTCTGATGTAAAAGTAAATCAAACTTTAAAAAAAATTAATTGAATTTATTTTCAAAATTTAAATTGTTAGGATGATTTTTTTGAAAGTAATTATCTTAATTAAATTTTGAATTTTAATTTAAAAAGAAGTGTTTTCAATTTAAATTATTAAATCAAAGTTTTAAAGTAAATTTTAAGTAATGTTTTAAAAACTTAAGTTTCAAATTTTATTGAAAATGAATAAGTTTAAATTAGATGATTAAATTGTTTCAAATTTTAAATTTGATTTCTAAATGCATTATTTTCAAATAAGGTTAATGTTATAATTTTGTAAACCAAATTAAATAATTTGTCTTTAAGTTATTAAGATTGGACTAATTTTAAATAATTAAATTGTAAAGAATAATAAGGTTAATTTGTTATTGTTTTGGACTTAAAAATACTTAATTATTATGATTTGTTAATAAGTAAAGAGTTTAATTAAGATAAATGATTTTCTTAATTAATTAAGGATTTTTAAAATATAAGAAGTTAACTAATTATTTAATTAATTTTAAATGATTAGTTAATTGTTTATTTAATTTTAAATAATCACTTAATTATGAATTAATTAAGTGTAATTACTTAATGAAGTAATTGATGGTTAATTATTTAATGTAATTAAGGAAAGAGAAATTACTTATAAAAGTAATTAGTGTGTAATTACTTATAGAAGTAATTAAAGTTGAAGTGATTAAGGGTTAATCACTATATGTTATTAATCTAAGGATTAATTAAATATAATTGATTTGAAGTTAATTAATTATGGATTAATTAATTAATTAATTAAAGAATTAAGGATTATTTAATGATGGAATTAATTACTTGTTAAGGTAATTAATTAAGAGAGTAATCATCTAATGGAAGTAATTAGAAGATAATTACTTATGTAAGTAATTAAGGGTTAATTACTTAGTTAATTTAGTTAATTAATTAATGTGATTAATTAATTAATTAATGTGATTAATTAATTAATTAATGTGATTAATTAATTAATTAATGTGATTAATTTAAAATTAATTAATAAGTGTAATTAATTAAAAATGTAATTAATTAATAAAGTAATTAATTAAGGATTATTAATTGATGTAATTAATTAATAATTACTTAATGAAGTAACAAAGATTAATTAATTAGTATAATTAATCAAAGATTAATATAAGTAATTAAGATGTTAGTTAAGATAAGTAATTACAAGTTATTAATTACTGTTTATGATTAATGAGATGATTAATTACAAGTTAATTATTAAATTTATTAAAGGAATTATTAATTAATAAGGATTATTAGTTAATATAATTAATTAATTAATCAAGGTTGATTAATAAAAGTGATTAATTTAAGTGTGATTAATTAATCGTAATTAATTAAGGTTTAATGTAATTAATCATAGTTGATTAATTAATGGAAGCAAATGAAGGATCATTAATTATTGATTTAATGATAGTAATTAAAGGTTAATTACTGTATATGGTTAAGAATAATTAATTTGTGGAATTAATTAAAGAATTGAAGGCTAATTACTTGAATGTAATTAAAGGATGATTAATCAAGGGAGATTAATTAAGGAAGATCATTAAGAGATGATTAATTTATTTATTTGGAATAAATTAATGAAGAAGGATTTAGGTAATCCAATTAATTTAGAGTTAATCAATTCTACTTATGGATGATTGATTGATATTGGGTGATTGATATTGGATGATTGGTATTGGATGTTTGAATGATGTTGGATGATTTGGTTGTGATATCTGTGATATGTGATATGCTCCTTTGTGAGATAATTGGTTGGTATGAATTATCTATTGTGATAATGTGATTCATCTATCTGTTTATATCATCCTGAATATAAGTTAATTGTTTAAAACCCTTAAACAACTTGGACATTAAAATGGCGTTTGGTTTCGGTGAGATCGGGATCGGGTTTCCATATTTGAATAATCCGAAAACCACATCGATCCAAATTAAACGTTAGGTCGTGAATCCAAGTGGAGCTTAGTGAAGACTCGAAGTGTAAGAACTATTCGTTAGTATAACTCTGGGAGTGATTTCGTGATGAGTTTGACGAAAATAGTACTTACAGGTTCGAGATGGTGATTCAGAGTGCAAGAGCTATGGTCGTTGACTCTGAGAGTGATTCCAAAATGAGTGCAACGAGATAGTGCCTTCGGTTTCGTTCGAACCCGGAATGAACTTGTATGGATTGAATGCTTTTAGAACATCGTCAGGTGGACGATGAGCATTCTAAGATAGATGTGTTCTATAAAGGTAATCGCATCGTCAAGCCTCATCAACCGGGAATGGCTAAAACAGGTGAGGTGCAGCAAGGCTAGGTGGGTAGCACCCATTTCAGGGTGAGACCATCCCTGTCTAGAAGTCCCTTTTTATTTCGGCTTAGTGGGTGGTTGGTCGCGCCAACCACAGGGGTAATCTTACTCGAGACTGTTCAGTAAAGAATGGTCCTGGCTTTATGTTGCAGGGGATTGGAAGTAATCCTCGGTACAGTGATCTAGGCCACGTACTGTGACGGGCGGTACCCCGATAGCCCTCCCATTGATGGAAACCCATTCTTCCTAGGAGACCCTACGGTTTTGTTTGTTTTACCCACTTTTGTGGCTAGTAGCTGGAATTTAATAATGTAAAATTTCGGCTATTTCTTATTTACTTGAAAACCCTAGACGCTATTATAATATCACTGGATTTCCTATCAAATGTTTTGGTTAGCGTAAGGTAAAAACTTTTCCATGTTTATGTGTGGGAAGTCTTACGTGATACCTTTTCTTTTCAAAGGATTTTCTAAAGTTAAGAAATTTTAACCCGTTTACTCACACCAGGCCCCTGTCTGACTCGAGTGTTTATTTTCTGTTTTATTAAACTCTTAGGTACTCATATTATGTATGAATAGTCGAGAGATTCAAGTTTGCTTGACGAATTTTGGAGGAGATATGGAGCAGGAGGCTTCCATGTGTAGATATATTATGGTTCTGTTGTGTTTGTGTTGTATCTGTATCTTGTGATATCTCGAGTTGTATAATTAGACAGATGTTTATAACTATCTCATATGTGTTGTATAAGTTGTGTACTCTGATGTAAATGATACTATGTATATTTTATGTGAAATACTATATTTCATTCGTTCCGCTGTGAGATCTGATGTTGTTGTGTTTCTTCTTTTCTTATCTTTTCTTCTTATATCCCTTTCTTTCTTAATTCATGATGCATTTTTCTGGAGATAGAAAAATGGGTTGTGACAGCTTGGTATCAGAGCATTAGGTTGAGTGAATACCTAGGCTCTGGAGTGGTGCCATTCTTGAGAGAGCATACTTGTAATTTTTATATATTATATGTATCTATATCTACCTAATCTATTGGGTTATCTGTTCGGATTTTCCAACATAAGTTTTAAAGGTAGATGGAGCAGTGGTGTGTGTGTAACACGACTACCACTAATGGAAGAGGTCCATATGTTTGAGGTTGGAAGTATATTTGTCGAGACTGTAGACCTGATACCGTCTCGAGTAAAATTTGCAGCTGGAAGTGAGAATTTCTGTGATCTCCGAAGGAAATCTTTTTAAAGATTCTGAGTCCATCTTTGAAGTGTAAGTTTGGATCTGTCGGAAGTGCAGAAGTAAGTGATGATATCTTGATAACTGCGTGATGAGATGCAGTATCCATGGATATTTTCGAAGATGTTTTCTCTTGAAGCTGTTTTAGAAGTAGTTGAGGAGCATTTTTTACCTGCCGCAGGGAAGATTCGTATGTATAGAAGTCGTCTGGATCTTTAGCAAGGAGGTTTACTGTTTTGGAATATGGGATTAAGGTTTATGAGTTACTTCGCTTCGGCATGGTCTCATTTGTCATTCCTTAAGGAGAACGAGATGTTGATGCTTGGTTTGGAACCTAAATTTCTTGAGAGGATGTCTGCCATTTCGAAGGTCCGTTGTGTGGTTTGCTTATCATTTTGGTTTTCGAGAAGCCTTTGGATTATAAGTCTTTGGTTAGCTGTGGTAGCAGTGCCACTCGAAGTGTTCGGTATGCTGACAAAAACGTCTTTTAGCTTTGCAGTATCATTGAGGTAGAGTTTGGAAGCAGCAGTGTGGCCGTTTCTCCGATGGTTCAGGAATCGTAGTGGTTTTTCTTTAGCAGTCCGGGCCGTTGGTGAATGTTTCCTTGAAGGGTTAACCTTGTTTGGTAAAGCTTAAGGCTGTTCTAGCTGGTAAAAGGGAGGACAGTTTCTTTGGAATCCGAACTAGGTAGGATCGCAAAAGTGACTTGCGATTAGTTTGGGAATTTATCTTAGGCAATCTTTTGTTTGAGACTGAGGGTTCTCATATGGAAGTAGGAGCTACTGATGTAATCAGAGGTTTGCCTGCATCTGGAATTGAGTTCCATATTGAATTGGTTCCAGAAGCGATTTTTGTGGTTAACTTGGTAGTAGGATGGTTCTTGGAAAAAAAGAGTTGGTGTAGCAGCTCAGGAATTTTTGGAATTTGGATTGGTCAGATCTAGTTTTGAGTTGGATTTCTGCTGTAAGGATGTGTGACTAAGTCAGATGGGTCATAAGATTTTATGGATTTTCTGAACAAAGTTTCCCTGATATATTGGATAAGTTTGTACTTGTATTCATCAACGATATTCTCATCTATTTTAGAATCAGAGTTGTGCAGCGGAAGCGAGGTAGCAGATGTGCGAGGAAGGAAGTAAGTTCAGTTTACTATTGCTTGGGAAGTAGAGCTTGTGTTCTGGATTTCGGCGGATCTTGGAAGACCTTTCTGTTGAATAGGATCCAGGAACTGGTTTGCTTTGGTCTAGTTGTTTCTGGAAATATCAGCATAGGTTGAGCTGATCAGGAAGAAGATTGGCAACCCAGGATTGTCTATTGAGTCATACAGATATGAGATAAGGAGTTTGGAATTCAAAGTTGGAGTCTTCATTGTTGTTAAGATTTCTCTGGTTAAGAGAGCAGTAATTGGGTAAGATTGGATGGCTAGTTCTGAGGCATTTGGGATTTCTTATCTGTATTTTTGATAGAATAAGTTCTGTTGTCTATAAGATTGAATTGCCAGTTTGGATAACTGGAATTCATTATATTTCACGTATTTCTGAGAGAGTACGTGTATGATTCATCGTTGGTTGTAGAATCTAAAGTTCAGTTGGACTTTGAAAGTCGTGCTGGACTTGAGTATAGTCTAATGATTATGTTCAGATTGATGGATCTAGGGATGAGAGGAGCTCTGGAGTTTGGTGGTGTAGTTAGTTGAGCTTCTGCAAAGCAAGTCTCCCAGTGATTTATCCATGGGAAACTAGATAGTATTTGAGATCTACCCTGATCTGTGCCAAGATAATCGGATAGGTTTGTTTGTTTGATTGATTGCTATGGTAGTTAGTAATTGGACGATAGAGATGCTTTGCTGTTTGAAATTGAAATCTTTGCTAGGTTATTAAATTACCTTTGCTTTTAAATTTCGGGGATGAAATTCTTTTAAGGGGGGGAGGAATGTGACGACCCGGAATTTTGGGCAATATCAATTTAATAATCTGTATTAATAATTAAATTGATTTGATGATTTTTCTTTATAATTTTAATTTAAATTGGTAAATTTAATCTTTTAAAAGTTAATAAATATTTAATCTGACAATATTGATCAATATCTTTCTAACACTTTAAAATTTGATAAGAATTATTTTTCAAAGCTCATAAAATTTTATTCTATTTATAATATATATATTTGGTATATATATTGTGGATAGAAAATCTTTTGTTTTAAATAAAAGATTGAATTTTCAAATTGTATTATATATATATATATGTATGTATATGTTATAATTTGGAATTGTTTTGAAATTTAATATAATCAATTTATAATATATATATATATATATATGTATGTATGAATATATTGTAATTTGAAGCTTGGTTTTAGAATTAATATTTTTCAAAAGTTAATTTAAGGTTAATTCAATTTATTCATTTTTAAATGTGAGTTTTAAATAAGATTTAATCAAAGTTTTATTTTTGTTTTCTTTAAAAATGTTTAAATTAAAATGGTTATAAAAATATATGTATAAAGTTATAAATAAACTTTCTTTTTAAAATAATCTCTTAAATTGGAATAGTTGTAAACATAAGTAATATGTAAATAAATTACTAAATTCATATTTTACATAAATATAAATACAAATTCACAATTTATAAGGAAACATATAATACATTTATTTGTTTTAAAAACATAAGCTTTTTATAAAACAAATGTTCATAAAATATCACACTTGTATGTTTATTAAAATTTAAAAGTTTATTTACATAAAAACATTTCATACGCATATAAATATTTCATAAATGCATATATAATTTAAATGATTTAATTAAATGGAGTTAACACTTGTAAATCAAAGATGAAACATCTTTAACACTTGTAAACTTTTTAATATATGCTAGAGACATTTGTTAGGATATTAGCATATGTGTAAGATAATTAGAACATGAAAGGGGCAAGTGTCAATTTCCTTGATAAATTAATTTTAAATTAAAATTGTAAAGATATAAGGAGAAGAGATTTACTTTCAGCAAATTCTTTCTTCATCTCAACCAAAATATAATACAAATCAAGGATCAAAAGGAAAGAAGTAAAATCTGAAAAATAAAATAAAATCTGAGATTAAAAACTGCAAATTGCAAACCTGTAATTCAAATGGATGTTCAACAGCAAGTTCAACATCAATTTCAACATTTTAAAGCAGCAGTTTGAAAGCATGCAAGGGATCAATTTCATTAGCAAAGCAAATCAAAAACATTTTCCAGATTAAAGATTCAAGGCCTGGAAAACATGTCCTGTTCTCTGCAACTAAATTGTTAGTAAATTTCTTTAAAAAAACAGTTTGATTTGGTTTTTAACTACCATGCATGTGATGATCTGTGATTTGATCTTGGTGTTGTATAAAAATCTTCCAGTGTTTATATTACTGAATTTATAGATATGTTTATATGTGAAATAAATCTGTATATACAAACACTCTGTTTTCTGTTTTATTTTCAGACTAGGATGCACTTAAAAAAATTCAAATCTCCCAATAACATCATTGTTTGACTTTGATGATTAAATAAAATTTGTTTGTTATAGTTTGATGGTAATTTTAAAAATGTTTTTTGAAATTTTTAATTCACAAATAATGTTTAAAATAGGATAATACAGTAAAACACTGTTGCATGTCAAAAATCAATAAACTCAAATTATAGTTTGGATTGCATGAATGAATTCGTATTGGAAAATCACGAATTTTAACACTAATTTCATAATTTTTAAGTTGATAATCTTTTGGGAATTTGGAGATGATTGGTTTCGGCAATTTGATGAATTGCCGAAGATCAATTCGATGTTTGAAGCTGAATTCTTGGCCGAACCTAGTTTTCGTGATGTTGATGTAGGGAAAAATGTTGTTGAATTTTTCCTCTGGCCGTGATGTTTAGATTTGATCGAACTAGGGTTTATGTTTGAGTTTCGAACATTTGGGCTGTCGAGGTTTTTGCATCGTGGGAAATGGATCGGACATGTTCACAAGATGGGGGATGGTAGCGCGGTGATACGGCGATGCTCTGGAGGTGGTACTGGAAATTCCGTTGGCGAGTTCATTAATAGCGAATGGGTTTTGTGGTCGTGACTGCTGTAGTTTTTCGAGCTAAGGGGATCGATTTTGATTCGTATGATATTTGTTCAATGTGGGTTTGTTTTTGTGCTCGCGTGCGATCGTGTGATTGTCGTTGATGGCCGCGATGACCTATGGTGGCCGGAGCTACCGGTGCACGTGCACCGTACACGGTTTTGGATCAGGTGAAGTTTTTGAATTAGAGAAGACGAGTTGACTCGGGATAGCTCTCACATTTTTAGGGTAATGACTCGAGTAGAGGAGGCGGGGCAGGCTCGTGTAGTTGTCGTGCTTGACTCGAGTATTTAGGTGATGCTTTTCTGGTTTGTACTGTGTAATGATATAAGTTTACAAATTGAAAAATGTTGTTTGAATAAAATCAAGTTTAAGTTTTTATAAAAGGAAATAGATTTACAAAGTTAAAACTTGTTCTCTGATGTAAAAGTAAATCAAACTTAAAAAAAATATTAATTGAATTTATTTTCAACATTTAAATTATTAGGATGATTTTTTTGAAAGTAATTATCTTAATTAAATTTTGAATTTTAATTTAAAAGAAGTGTTTTCAATTTAAAGTATTAAATCAAAGTTTTAAAGTAAATTTTAAGTAATGTTTTAAAAACATAAGTTTCAAATTTTATTGAAAATGAATAAGTTTAAATTAGATGATTAATTTGTTTTAAATTTTATTTCTAAATGCATTATTTTCAAATAAGGTTAATGTTGTAATTTTGTAAACCAAATTAAATAATTTGTCTTTAATTTATTAAGATTGGATTAATTTTAAATAATTAAATTGTGAAGAATAATAAGGTTAATTTATTATTGTTTTGAACTTAAAAATACTTAATTATTATGATATGTTAATAAGTAAAGAGTTTAATTAAGATAAATGATTTTCTTAATTAATTAAGGATTTTTAAAATATAAGAAGTTAACTAATTATTTAATTAATTTTAAATGATTAGTTAATTGTTTATTTAATTTTAAATAATCGCTTAATTATGAATTAATTAAGTGTAATTACTTAATGAAGTAATTAATGATTAATTATTGAATGTAATTAAGGAAAGAGAAATTACTTATGAAAGTAATTAGTGTGTAATTACTTATGGAAGTAATTAAAGTTGAAGTGATTAAAGGTTAATCACTAGATGTTATTAATCTAAGGATTAATTAAATATATTTGATTTGAAGTTAATTAATTATGGATTAATTAATTAATTAAAGAATTAAGGATTATTTAATGATGGAATTAATTACTTGTTAAGGTAATTAATTAAGAGAGTAATCATCTAATGGAAGTAATTAGAAGATAATTACTTATGTAAGTAATTAAGGGTTAATTACTTAGTTAATTTAGTTAATTAATTAATGTGATTAATTAATTAATTAATTAATGTAATTAATTTAAAATTAATTAATAAGTGTAATTAATTAAAAATGTAATTAATTAATAAAGTAATTAATTAAGGATTATTAATTGATGTAATTAATTAATAATTACTTAATGAAGTAACAAAGATTAATTAATTAGTATAATTAATCAAAGATTAATATAAGTAATTAAGATGTTAATTAAGATAAGTAATTACAAGTTATTAATTACAAGTTATTAATTACTGTTTATGATTAATGAGATGATTAATTACAAGTTAATTATTTAATTTATTAAAGAATTATTAATTAATAAGGATTATTAGTTAATATAATTAATGAATTAATCAAGGTTGATTAATAAAAGTGATTAATTTAAGTGTGATTAATTGATTGTAATTAATTAAGGTTTAATGTAATTAATCATAGTTGATTAATTAATGGAAGCAAATGAAGGATCATTAATTATTGAAAGTAATGATAGTAATTAAAGGTTAATTACTGTATATGGTTAAGAATAATTAATTTGTGGAATTAATTAAAGAATTGAAGGCTAATTACTTGAATGTAATTAAGGGATGATTAATCAAGAGAGATTAATTAAGGAAGATCAATAAGAGATGATTAATTTATTTATTTGGAATAAATTAATGAAGAAGGATTTAGGTAATCCAATTAATTTAGAGTTAATCAATTCTGCTTATGGATGATTGATTGATATTAGGTGATTGATATTTGATGATTGATATTGGATGTTTGAATGATGCTAGACGATTTGGGTGTGATATCTCTTATATGTGATATGCTGCTTTGTGAGATAATTGGTTGATATGAATTATCTATTGTGATAATGTGATTCATCTATCTGTTTATATCATCCTGAATATAAGTTAACTGTTTAAAACCGTTAAACAACTTGGACATTAAAATGGCGTTTGGTTTCGGTGAGACCGGGATCGGGTTCCCATATTTGGATAATCCGAAAACCACATCGATCCAAATTAAACGTTAGCTTGTGAATCCAAGTGGAGCTTAGTGAAGACTCGAAGTGTAAGAACTATTCGTCAGTATAACTCTGGGGTGATTCCGTGATGAGTTTGACGGAAATAGTACTTACAGATTCCAGACGGTGATTCAGAGTGCAAGGGCTATGGTCGTTGACTCTGAGGGTGATTCCAAAATGAGTGCAACAAGATAGTGCCTTCGGTTTCGTTCGAACCCGGAATGAACTTGTATGGATTGAATGCTTTCAGAACATCGTCAGGTGGACGATGTGCATTCTAAGATAGATGTGTTCTATAAAGGTAATCGCAGCCTCAAGCCTCATCAACCGGGAATGGCTAAAACATAGGAGGTGCAGCAAGGCTAGGTGGGTAGCACCCATTTCAGGGTGAGGTCATCCCTGTCTAGATGTCCCTTTTTATTTCGTCTTAGTGGGTAGTTGGTCGCGCCAACCACGGGGTGATCTTGCTCGGGGTTGTTCAGCAAGGAATAGTCCTGGCTTTGTGTTGCAGGGGATTGGGAGTAGTCCTCGGTACAGTGATCTAGGTCACGTACTATTAATTAAGAGATAGTTAAGTTTTTAATGAATAATAATCAATTAGTTAATTAAGAAATTTTAAGTTTAATTAATTAATTAAATTAATTATTTAAAAGGGTAAATTAAGGATAATTATTAATTTAATTAATTAATAATTATGATGAATTAATTAATGATTAGAGATTAATTAATTTGTAATTATTAATTAATTAATTATGTAATTAAGGGTTAATTAAAACTAGTAACTAAGAAATACTTAATAAAGTTTTATTAAGTGATAATTGGGTTTTTCTTGATTAATAATTAAGCGGTTATTAATCTATAATGCAAGTTAATTTAGAATTAATTAACTATTATTAAAGGTTAATTAATTGTAATTAAGGATTGATTAATTATAATTATGGATTAATTAATTTGTAGTTAAAGTTGTTAATTAATAATTAAGTTTTATTAATTAATGATTAAGAGATAATTAATTAGTTAATTAAGGTTAATTAATTAGTTAATTAAGGTTAATTAATTAATTATAAAAGTAATTAGAGATTGATTACTTTGTATTAAAGGATTAATTAACAATTAAGGTTTATTAATTAATAGTTGAAGGATAATTGATCTGTAATTAATGATTAATTTTGTTAAAGAGTAATTAAGGGTTGAATTACTCGATTATGATTTATGAGGTGATTGGTATCAAGTTAAGTTAATTAATTTGTTAATTAGTTAAAGATAGTCACATGATAAATGATTAAGTATGCTTACTTAATGAGTTTTGATAAGAGTAATTACTTAAGATAAGTAATTGATGAATAAATTACTAGGGTAATTAAGATAAGGGAAATTACTTAGTGGGAAGTAATTTTAAATGGATAATTATTTGGTAAAGTAATTAAGGATTTATTACTTGGCGTAATAAATCAAAGGATTCATAAATGTAATTAAATGTGATTAAGAGTAATTTATTACTGTTTATAATTATTAAAGTTAATTTAATTAATTTAAGCATGATTAATTAATATAATTAATTTAAGCAATAATGTAATTAATTTTAGTTAACTAATTAATGGGAATAATTAATTAAGGTTCATTAATTAATGTGATTAATGAGAATAATTAAGGATTGATTAATTAAAGATTAATTAATCTATGATAAATTATTATAAGGTAATTAATTGTAATTAATTAAGCATTAATGTCATTAATTATAATTAATAGAGTAATTAAGGTTAATTACTTAATGATTTGAAGATAATTAAGTAATTAATTTACTTAATGTAATTAAAGATAATTAATCAAGGTTGATTAATTGAGATGATCATTAATTAATTGGTTTAATTAATGTTTTTATAAGCAAAATTTATTGTGATGAAGGTAATTAATTTAATTTATTTTAAATTAATTAAAGCTGAAGTAATTAATTTAATTCATTTTAAATTAATTATAAAAGGTGTGATTTATAAATCATTGCTTATGGATGGCTGATATATATTGAATGGCTTAGTTGCTTGATATCTTTGATGAGATATGTGTGATATATGATATGGATGCTTTGGATTGCATTGAGATGATAGTATAAGTTATCTATTTGTGATGATAACATGAATTATCTGTTGTGGTGAGACCGGGATCGGGTTTCCAAATTTGGATAATCTAAAAACCACATCGATCCAAATTAAACGTTAGGTCGTGAATTCAAGTGGAGCTTAGTGAAGACTCGAAGTGTAAGAACTATTCGTCAGTATAACTCTAGGAGTGATTCCGTGATGATTTTGATGGAAATAGTACTTACAGGTTCGAGATGGTGATTCAGAGTGCAAAGGCTATGGTCATTGACTCTGAGGGTGGTTCCAAAATGAGTGCAACGAGATAATGCCTTTGGTTTCGTTCGAACCCGGAACGAACTTGTATGGATTGAATGCTTTCAGAACATCGTCAGGTGGACGATGAGCATTCTAAGATAAATGTGTTCCATAAAGGTAACCGCAGCCTCAAGCCTCATCAACCGGGAAGGGATAAAACAGGGGAGGTGCGGCAAGGCTTGGTGGGTATCACCCGTTTCAGGGTGAGGTCATCCCTGTCTAGATGTCCCTTTTTATTTCGGCTTATTGGGTGGTTGGTCGCACGAACCACGTGGTGATCTTACTCGAGACTGTTCAGTAAGGAGTGGTCCCGGCTTTGTGTTGCAGGGGATTGTGAGTAATCCTCGGTACAGTGATATAGGCCACGTACTGTGACGGACGGTACCCCGGTAGCCCTGCCATTGATGGAAACCCATTCTTCCTATGAGACCCTATGGTTTTGTTTGTATTACCCACTTTTGTGGCTAGTAGCTGGAATTTAATAATATATAATTTCAGCTATTTCTTATTTACTTGAAAACCCTAGACACTATTATAATATCACTGGATTTCCTATCAAATGTTTTCGTTAGCGTAAGGTAAAAACTTTTCCATGTTTATGTGTGGGAAGTCTTACGTGATACCTTTTCTTTTCAAAGGATTTTCTAAAGTTAAGCAATTTTAACCCGTTTACTCACACTAGACCCCCGTCTGACCTGAGTGTTTATTTTCTGTTTTATTAAACTCTTGGGTACTCATAATATGTAAGAGTAGTCGAGAGATTCAGGTTTGCTTAACGAATTCTTGAGGAGATATGGAGCAGGTGGCTTCTACGTGTAGATATATTATGGTTCCGCTGTGTTTGTGTTGTATCTGTATCTTGTGATATCTCGAGTTGTATAATTAGACAGATGTTTATAATTGTCTAATATGTGTTGTATATGTTGTGTACTTTGATGTAAATGATACTACGTATATTTTATGTGATATATTATATTTCATTCGTTCCGCTGTGAGTATCTGATGTTGTTGTGTTTCTTCTTTTCTTATCTTTTCTTCTTCTATCCCTTTCTTTCTTAATTCATGACGCGTTTTTCTGGAGATAGAAAAATGGGTCGTGATATAAATACATAAATATTATTTTTGAAATTTTGAAGAAATTAAAGGGAGATTTTGAAAATAAAAATATTATATATAAATTTGGTTATTGTAAAAGAGATTGATTTGGGTAAAATAAAAATTTGATTTGGAATTGGACTTCACTATTCGTAAAATGTTTTAATTAGAATGTAAGAAAATATTAATTATATAAAGGATTTCTACAGTGGAATTTTTAGTGATATTTTGGAAAATATGAAAAAGATTTGAAATTGATAATCTAAATAGATTTGTGAAATATATGGAAATTATTAAGAATGGATTTATAAAAATGAGATTTTATAAACAGAATTAATTTTATGAACAAGTGTAACCCAAAGCAGTTATAAAATTTATAAACGATGTTTACAAATAAGGGAAATGATAATTGTTAATAAATTAGAATAAAAATTCATAGTGTGAATTTATACCAAGATATGGGAATAGTTTTGGGAAAAATAGTAGAATCTATTTTTGGAAAGTGAAATGGCTAGGGAGTTGGAAAGGAAATCGATATATTGTGAATCGAGAGGAATTTATAGATTGGAATTGGTTATTGAGAAAAAATTTAAATATATATATATATTCAGAAATTAAGTTTTTCTTAAAAGGAGAAATTAATTTATATGAATATGAAATTTTAAACTAGTTAATATTGGGATATTTTAGAAATTGGATTATTTAAATATAAGTTCTTATTTGAATAAATTCTAACTTTGGCATTTCACTACAAGGACAAACTTTGCAGTCCATTTAGTTTCTAGGACACACATTCATAGAAATTAATTTCAGGGCCAAAGTTAGAAGAATAATTACTTTTAAGGACAAAGTCAGCTGTCCAATTACATTCAAGGACATAATTTCATAAGGTTTTTGGCCTTAGTAACTAATTATTTTGCATTTTGTCCTTAAAAATAATTATTTCAGTTATGTGTCCTAGAAACTAATTGCACTTGCTAAAGAGGCCCTTGTGGCTAATTTCCACTTTTGTAAATTCATTAATTTTAATTAAGGATGGACCGGAAAATGAGTTATTAATGTTTTATTTAAAAATGTTTGATGTTTCAAACAATTATTTGAACGTGTTTCAAAAATAAATTATTATTCTTTAAAATATTTATATATACATAGTCTTGAATAATTTAAATTATTTATTTATCTATAACCTCTCTTAAGATGAGAAAATGGATATGATTTTTAAAGTTGTAAATGGATAGACGAAATTATAAGTGAATCGACCTTGGAATATGTAAAAAGGAATTAATATAAATTCTAGACATGTAGGAGATAGGATAAGAAAACTCCTAAGTATTGATTTTAGAAATGATTTCGAGAAATGGATTTAGACTATTTTTCTATGTGATGAAATGTAAGGATTTTTTGAAAATATTTAGAGATGAAGGATTTATATCGAGATGTTATCTATGTAATGTATTATAAGTCGAAGTTGGAAATATTTCACTAAGTGTTGAAGTGAGGTACGGGTTGAAATATCCTGTTATTGATGCAAGCATTCTAAAATGTTTTTCAAATATTGATAAATTAGCAAGAGATTGAATATATATCTTTGTAAAGATATTTTGAAATGAAAATTTTAAAGAACTATAAATAATGGCCTAGTGACTGCTTATGGATATTATTTGATAGTTAAATGACGAGTATCAATATTGGCCAATTTCGTAGTTGTTTCGAAGAGACCAGGATCATATCTAATTGTCCATAGACCACGTCGATTCGGTTTAAACGTCACGAATGGATACCGTGAAGATAGTGAAGATGGTGATTTGGTTTGTCCAAACCTAGGACAACTTGTATGGACGAATTCTATCATAACATCGTCATTGGTGGATGATGAGCATTCTAAGTGGGATTGTTCTTGAAAGGTAACGTTAGCCTCAAGCCTCATCAACCGAGAATGACTAAAATAGGGAATATACAGCAAGGCTAAGTGGGTCGCACCAATTAGGGTATGTTATCACTTTTCTAGATACCCTCGAAAATATATATAAATTATGGATATGGTTGTGTATGAAAAGGGAGCGCTAGATTTTAAGGGTGGGAACACCCGGGATAATAACATATTCGGTATTATTCAGGTTAGGGATAAGCTGATCTTGGGTAGCAGGGGACTCCGACGAGGTTCTCGGTACATTTTTATAATGGTGTACTATGATGGACGGTACCCCAATAGTCCAGTCATTGTATGGAATCCATTCTCCAATACGAGACTTTAGGGTTTTGTTTGTAGAGCCTATTATGCTGAAATTTAATTAATCTAACAATTTCGGCTATTTGAATAAGTATTTGTACTTAAACACTATTATAATATCACTTGATTTTCTATCATACGCTTTGGTAATCATAAGGGAAAAACCTGTCGTGTTTATGTGTGATGCGGTCTTACAAGATACCTTTGTTTTTCAAAGGATTTTTGTAATTTTAATAATTCAAATTGAGTGTGTTTTCTCATGTTGGATTTTCAGACTGACTCGGGTTTTATTTTGTTATAATGTTCGGGTATGACCGAGTATTACAGATTCAGGATAGAATGCTATAGAGCTTAGGAGACGAGTTGGATGACAAAGATGTATTTTCATACTTAATTTGTATTTCCGCTGTATGAGGACAAGCTATTAAACTATCCAGATTGGTTATTGTCTAGTGTACTTTGATAATGGTATGTATATCAACAGTACAGTCTTGTATTTAAAATCTGTTGTTATATATTATATTTTGTTCCACAACGTTTGTGAGATCCTATGATGTTGTTTCTATTTTTCTGCCATTTTCTTCTTCACCCATAAAGATTCGTATTTCCATTCAATTTGAGCTGAACTAATATGAATTATGGTCGATTCAAAGGGTATGGAGATATTGGCCTTCGTATTAACACTTTAATTAATTTGACATTGATGTAACATTTATATTCATGCGTAAGTATACTTTATAAGTATAATATGTGTATCATGTGCATGTGCAATTTAATTAATTAACCTTTTAATTAACTTATTTAATTAAATTATTTTAATTAAATTATTTTAATTAAATTATTTTGATTTCAAACATCAATTCATACACATACATGTATACTTATGTTATTTTAAATGATTTAAAACAACATAACATATATCTCAATATATAATACATGACATATTCATTAATTAATTAAATTGTTTAACTAATTTAATTCTATTAATCTTATTAATAAATTTTAAATTTTAAATCAATGCGAATAGGTTTTCAAAATTTTATAATAAACATATTTCATTTTAAATTTAACAATTAAATTTAAAATCCTTAACTTTAATATTCAAAACGACCATGAAAATTAGTCCAACGCCTAATTCAAGTTGGGCCTTTTCTATTAGGAGCAACCTTTAGGCTCACTTCAACTTTCAGGTATGGCTGGTAACCAGGTAGGACAGGGTACTTGATTACCCAATTTCAATCCTAGGCATTACCTTTCTAGACACCGTACTAAGTGAGAAAGCTTAATTGTTAGCCTTAGTATGACTAATTTAGACTGCATAGGCTATTAGGCTCTGATACCAATGTTGGAACTGGGCCAACCAATGTTGGAACTGGGCCAGCCCGTAACGGAAGAAGGGTGTATTTCAAAAGGTTCACAATTATGGGTCTTTAATGACCCTGTGAAGTCTAAATGTATATTGGATCTAATCTAATAAAACATTAAATAAAGTCTTATTTTATTTAAAGTTGGTTAAAAGGAAGTTTAAAATTAATTTAAAATGTACAGTGTATCAAATACACTTGATAATTATTTGTAAGGGTTAATTTAGGGAAGGAACCTTTCGTTTCTTTCCATCAAAACAGGTCATTAATTGAAAGCACAATAAATATTCCCCATGGAGAGAAATCTTCATTTTCTTTCTTTCTCTCTAATTAAATTGATTAAGTGATTAAATGATATTAGTTGACAATTTATTCATGACATAAAATGTAACCATTGTCCAAATGTACTTTACCATAATTATGTAAGTGCAACAAATCAGATAGTGTATAGAGATGATATTTTCTACATATGTATCTTTATTGTCCATAATATTATTTGAAATACATATACATACATATATTTACATTTATACACAATATACATATACATGTAAATGAGATAAAATTAAGTGTCATTTTTATAACTCCAAAAGGACATCAATTTTGAACCTAGTTTCAAAACTGAAAGGTTTTACAATTAAAATTTATGATTTTACATAAAAGTCCATTATATAAATTTTAATTCAAATTAAATACAAACATACACACATGCATATAAAATATGTGTGTGTGTGTGTACACATACAAAAATCATTGTAAATAATGTTTTAAATTTACATCTTTATGTTAAAAATTTATAATTTTGTATATGTTCCAATATAAAGTAACAACTAAAGCCTAACTTTAATTTAAAAGGAAATCCAAGGATTTGTGATATTTTTAAATAAATCCAGTTTTGTAATAAAGAAAACTTTTTTTATAACCTTAAACAAAAGTGTGCAAAAACCAAAATATTTAATTTAAAATAGTGAACACAAAACATATGTGCAAACATAAACATACATATGTTTTCTATTTGACTCAATAACAGAAATATTTCCTTAATTAAGACTTGGATTTTAATCAAATAGTTTTTCTTAAATAACAAACTTGAAACAACAACAAAATAGATAGGACAAATTAGAAACATATGCATGTGTTGCGAAGGTTTCAGATCTCAAAAATTAAGCAATATGATAAATAATCAAATATGGAATCATATAATGTAGATCTAATAATGACAACATGAATTGGAAAAAATCAAAATATATATCAAAATAGATCCAAATTCAATTTAAAATAACATGGTGAGCATACGTAATTAATTAAGATGAAGCAGAAGGGATCTAATCTATTTGATCAAATAACCAAGTACACAGATTAGATAAAATAGAAGATGTATCTAAATTACATAAACAAGTTGAATTATGAATATATAAACCTAGCATTATTACTTAGATATGTTGCCAAGTGAATGCACCTTGAATGATGAATCAAAGCCTCTTAGATTCCATGAATCAATCTCCGAATTTTGCTAGAACTGGGAGATAAGAACCACCTTTTCTTATTAATTTTATTCGATGTTTTATTTTGGAAATTTAGAGGTTAGGAAGCCATAAAAATAAGAAATTTTCTGATAGAAGAGCAAGAGGGATGATTGTTGCAGGAAGAAAATCAATATGAAAAGAATAAAGGGAGATGTGTTTTAAAGGAATGATAGAATAAGTTCCTATTCCTTCCTTAAAACTTTCACCTATTAATTCCTTTTTAATTGTTAATCAAATCCTCTCTGTCTCTTCTACATGCATGGATAACCATAGATGGTGCCATATGAACCCTTAAAAATTTCCAAAATCTCATTAGCATCAATCCCAAATAAATCCAATTCAAATATGTGTGACTTTATAACTTTTATATATGCCTGCTATTAAATGGTAATGTTATTTAAATAAATTAGAATAAAATTTTAATATTTCACAAATACTAATTAATTTTACTTATTTAAAGCCCATTTTTAGTATTTATCCCGTTTAAATCAAATTTAAACACTCTAAAGTTATCATATATTGATACGCGTGTTTATAACATATATATACGTACTTTACTAAATGTTAAGGGCATCCAAACAAATTAAATAAAATTTATTAATTAATATTTCATAAGTATTAATTAATTAAGTTAATTTACAAAAATTATAAATTAATTAAATCTTGTGGTTCATTTAGAGCATTTGTCATTTCGGTTGTGCGACTCAAAGGTGTAAATTCAGTCAGCGGTTAATATTGAACTATTCGCATGTTAACATTCGCACGTCACTTAGCAGGCGGTGTGACATTTTGGATAAATTTATCACTTATGAATCTTTTAATAAAATCTAATTTCACTTATAACAAGCGGTACCCTATAGTGACAATTATTTATACCAATTCTCTTCGTCAAAAGTATATCACTTTGGATTTATTAAATTTGGTAATGGTCAAAATTAAAATATCATCCACATTCAACTTTATAGTCCAAACACAAAATCCTCAGTTCAACAATAACAATTACTAATAATCGAACTCCTCTGGCCAAAGACGTTAACTTTGAGTTGACTTTAGTCGACCATGATACTAACCTCATTTAACTGAGGAGACGAATCCACTCTTGAATAGTGTTTCACTTCCAATTATTTCACTCGACCTAATTATAGTCGTTCGATGGACATCGTGCCATGATTTAACTATAATCAAGGTGGTGCTTCCATATTGAAGATCAATAGTATCCTCAAGTCAAGAGAACTGTGTAAATTAGTCACATTGATATTTTCCATTTAACCTTAGTTATATTAACCAACAGAAAACTATCAAGTGGGTCGTTCCATAGTTATCCAATTACTATAAGTATGTAACCCCTAGGTGCCACTAGTAGTCATGAGTAATGCACTGCCCAACATTTAGAGAACGTTACGTACTCTAGTTTCAACGGATACATCAATATCCAGTATCGATTCATCTTGACTAGGAACAGACAAAATGGTATATTTAATTTTACTGTGATAAGTTACTCACGGTTACAACACTTTGTATGTAACGGCCAGTATTTTCGACCCTCGAAAATTGACACTAATATGTCCACTGTATTACATGTCGAGCAATTTAATGTCGAAAAACCCAATAGTTAGGGGAAAAGAAAAGGAAGTGGTAGAAGAAAATAGAAGAACAACACAAAATCTCACAAATGCATTAGAACAATTTATAATAGATAATAACATGTCTTTATACAAAAAGAACATACTGTTATTTATACATAACATCATCACTGTAACAACCTATAAATTTTATAAATATTTTTAATTCAATTATTCGAAACTTTGGTTTTAAATCATTTAAAAATTGGAATTTTGGAATTTTCCAATGTATTTTTGGATTTTGTTTTCCAAATAAAATAAAATAATGATTTTTTGAAAATTTTATATTTTGGTCAATTCTGGTCAAACTTTGACTCTCGGTTGAAAATTTTAAATTTGAGTTTTTAATTTTCAATATTTTTCTTTGAAGCTGAATTTTAATCTGATATTCGTTCCGCTTTTCGTTTCGTCAAATTCTATTTCATAATTTTTAAATCTGATAAATTTTAGCGTTTTACGCGCGATTATTTTCAGTATGTTTTTGTTTATTTTTCTATTCTATAGTTTCTATTTCATTTCTATTTTTATTTTGGTTTGGACTTTGATATTTTTCTTGAATTGTTGAGCTTGTTTTGATTTGGGCTTGGCTAATGGGCTTAGGAAATTTCAAGAGGCATAAGTTTCTTTTTCTTTAGTATGAAGAGATGCCCTTCCATTTTCTTAGCCATTCAAAACTTTCTATATGCCTTAGCAATACATAACTTCTCATCTCCTTCTCTCTTTCTCATTTTTCATTTTCTGAACAAAATATTTTACAGTAAGTTTCTTTTCATGTCTTGCTCTTTCTCTTTTCTTTATCCCTTTTCTTTTGTTTTGTTTCTCCTTTACATGCTCGGCCATGACCATGATCTCCTATTGCTGACCATCTCACCACCATACAATCACCTAAGACCGGCCATCTCCATCACGTCATCACTACTACCCAGGCCGTGACCACCTAGATCCAAACCCATCACAAAATTGCTTGTACAAACCCTAGCTGAGCACCACAAGGTCCAAGCCCTCTTTGCTTGCCTCAGCCACCACTAATTCTTCCATTCCTTTGCCTTGCCGTGACCCTTCCCCTATCCATAACTATTCCATTTCAGATGATGACCTGACCTGATCCAGATCTTAGCATATGGCCGAGCCATATTAGCCTTATGGCCGAACCCAAAAATCAACATGCCTTTGCTTCCTTGCCTTCCACATGACTTTTGGCATACCATCACTTCATACCCTATAGCCATGACCATTCCTTGCCATTACTAAGCATATCTTGTCTTAAACCAGCATGGCCGAGCATGTTTTTGATGATGATCTAGCCATTTGTTAGTAGCCGAGCCCACTTGCATTGGTTAAGCAATTTTACTTCATTTTGATTTATGTTTGTGCATTGTTTTGATTTATAATCTTTTGTATAATACATATGCTTATGTATGTTGGGTATTTGTTGTTTACAAGATTTGAATATTAGCTCTTCATCCACTCGAATCTAGTTCGTGCTTTTTGGAGTTTGCTTATGTGTCTCGAATTGCCATCTTTAGCTTTAGAAGGTGAGTTATCACTCTCGACATTCGTACTTATATAATTGTGAAACAATGACATGTGAATTGTAGTAGTGATATGCTATGTTGATATTAATTCATACATGCCTGTGATATTACATTTCATGATGTTATAACCTGATTCTATACTTGTTACATCACCTAATATGATATGCTATGCTATGTTGTTTATTTTATTTACTGTTTCTCACACTGCAAGTTCCCTATTAGTATAGATTCACTATGGATTGAAATAATACATACCCGGACGGACTTTAGAATAGGGAAAAATCGTTATGAGCTGAAATGATAGGCTCAAGCGATTTTTATTTTGTTTAACTTGGGATTGCGGGTTTGAAATGATAGAATCCAGAATTTTATAAACTACGGATTGAATTGATACATATCCGTATCACTTGACCTAGGTTAGAAAATATTATATAGACCCATGGTTAAGTTTTAAATAATAGTTCTCTAAAAATTATTAAGTATTTTGAATCTTTAAATATATGAAATTTTAATTTAAAATTTGATTTAAAGATTTTTAAATATGATGATATATTGGAATTTTATAAGTAAATAATTGGTTTAAAACTAATTAAAGATTTTAACTATGGTAAATAACTTAATAATTTAAATTTGATTTAATATGGAATTTAATCTAACCTATTAATAATAGATTTTATTTATGGAATAGATATGTTTTGTATAAATAAAACAATGATAAAATTTGAAATAGTATGCTTTAAACATGTTATAGTAGTATTTGTAGCATTTTTAAAATGCTATGTTAATTAGTTATTTTTTAAAAATGCTATGCTACTTTTAGGTTGTGTTTTGAAAATGCTACTATTTCTAAATTGTAATGTTTTCCAAAATGCTATTATATAGGAATAACATTTTCAAAGTGTTATAGTTTCTAACTTATTACATTTTTTAAAGTGCTATAATAAGTATATGGTTCAGAAAGTGTTATGATTTCAAAACTATTACATTTTAAGAGCTATGACTATGTATATATGGATTTGGAAATATTACCAATTTTGAAATGAAAATTATTTTAGAAGAGTTATAGCATTTGGTTTAAAGGGTTTTTGAAATGGAAATGTTTGTTTTGAAATGTAAACCATTAGAAATAAATAACCATGGGTTATAACAACATTTAGTTGTTAAAGAGACCGGGATCGGAAGTTGTCATACTCTCTGCCAACTCCGAAAATCACTTTAACAACTGTGTATGCCGTGGAGTTTCCATAATGAAGTAGGATGGTGGCGACATTCTATTGAGGTATATACGTGGACCCGACTACAGTGAGTTGGCATAAGGTGGCTAAAACAGGAGCAATTGACGGGCTAATGAGGAATCTCCTATGATCGGACACACTGCTTCGTATGCCATTCTATTACTTTATGATTGATATGGTGTACACCTTTGATTTTTGGGAGTGTGGCTCGAGGTGGGCAGTAGCTGCGGTTATGCGTTACTACCGGTCCGGAAGTGTAATTGGTATATCTACCCTGGCATTGCCTAGTTGTTCCGTGTCACCTACCATATCGTGCTTTACTACGAGTTTGATTTGTGTCGTACCTATGGAGTATCCTCTGGTGGCTTCCCGATCAGGAGGGACTACGGTTCTGTGTAGACTACTGGCACTATAAAATGGGTTAAGGGGGATATGGGTAACGCCTTAACGCTATTTTTAAAATATATTATACTTTACTTTGGACATTATTATAATAGCATATATTACTACATAGTAGACAGTTTAACAGATCCTTAAAGGATGGACGATCTCAAGCATCCTTTAAGTTACCTGTGCATTTCTATTACAATTCACTTGAGTTGGTTTACATTGTATAAGTATATATGTCCTGACTCGAGTGTTTGTGTTTTCTTTACGGTCGGGTCATCCTGAGTATTTCAGCTTTGGATTCACCTTCTGGAGCTAGGATTTGCTGGACATTGTCTATCTATCTAGTTGTCAACTATTTCTATTCAGTATTTCTATTCAGCTTATGTATTAGTGGATATTTATGTATTGGGATTTCTTATTGTATTTACTTTCAGACTCTGATATTTTGTACTTGTTTTGAGATTGTTTTTGTAGTAGCTTCATTAACTACTATGGTTATTTTTATTTACGCTGCAAGTTATTCCGATATTTCTGTGTCTGTAATTCTGTGATTGGTTTTATTTGCTCCAAATTATATTACAATCTACTGTTTCAAATTATTCAAGTTCAGCATGTGTGGTTTTATTGTCGATTTGAATGGTCCAAAATAGTGGGACGTTACAATCAGAGTACAACAAATCAACAAATGAATACTGGACACTATAATTACTTGCCTTCACCAATGCTGACTATACAACCTAAAACACACAACAGAATATAATCAAGTAAGAGGAATACGTCTCAGTCATCCAGCTCGTCTCCTGAGCTCCATAGCATCCTAACCTGAATTTGTAATACTCGGTCATACCCGAGCATTATAATAAAATAACACATGAGTCGGTCTGAAAAACCATTGTGAGAAAACATACTCAATTTGAATTATTACTGTTATCAAAATCATTTGAAAACAAAGGTATCTCGTAAGACCACGTCATACATAAACATGATGGGTTTTTTCCTTACGATAACCAAAACACTTTAACAGAAAATCCAGTGATGTTAGAATAATGTCTAAATATAAATACTTATTCAAATAGCCAAAATTGTTACATTAATTAAATTCTAGCATAATAGGCTCTACAACCAAAACTGTAAAGGCACGTAATGAAGAATGGATTCCATACATGACTGTGCACTGGGGTACCACCTACCACAGTAAACGTCTAGAAAATTGTACCGAGGACCTCGTCGGGATCCCCTACAACACAAGACCGGTTCTATCCCTAACTTGGATAGTACCGAGTAGGTTACCACCCTGGGTGTTCCCACCCTTATCAGGAGCTCTTTTTCCATGCACCACCGTATCCACAATTTATAATATATCCGTGGGTATCTGGAAAGGTGATAACATACCCTAATTAGGTGCGACCCACTTAGCCTTGCTATATCTCCCCTGATTTTCAGTCATTCCAGTTGATGAGGCTTGAGGCTATGATTACCTTTTTAAGGAATTTTCACTTAGAATTCTCATTGTCCTCCAACGACAATGTACTGATAGCATTCATCCATACATGTCCGTTTTGGGTCTAAACAAAACAGAAGGCACTATTCATATTACATCCGTTTTGGAATCATCGTCAGGATTAATAGCGATTAACCCTTGCACTTCTACGCTCCATCTTCAATTCCATGCTCTTGTCTTCGCTTCGAAAATGTATTCATTGGATCAAAGTGGTTTTCGAGTAACTTATCTAATCCCGATCTCTTCGAAAGAACGTTCGATATTTCCGGTAAACTTAACCCTAGTTCTTTAGGAAATAAACAGATGAAAATAAGATCGGAGATCATCTACAAATCGTTAGTGGACGGTTTTCCTTATCATCGTCCTTGAAGAACGAAACGAGTTTATACGTACAGTATAACACCTTCAATGGTAACTGTACCTTATAATCCCCATGTTTCTCCTAGATATTTTCAGAGTTAAGTTTTGGTCCAGATTTGATAGTCGGCTATTTAACTATCAAATAAACAACCATTCAATCAAAGATTTCATTTCCTACTGAAATCACTAAGTCTTACTTAATTTAAATTTTAATAAATAAAATCTCTTTGTCAAGAAGGTATACACTTATCTTATTAGAATATAAGTATGTTCAAAAACCATTCCTTTCAAAATATTTGAAACCTTTTAAAATAAATATGGATAGCACCATGCGGTAGCAATCATGGATTCGTAGTTCAATGGTTACGTCTCCATCTAGAGAATCCATACTCAACTATAGGCAATCTCTGCCTTCGACTTCCGCCATGAAAGTATACCGTTAGTTTCCAAAAACTTTATTTAATAATTAATATACTTTTAAACAGTTAAAATAATTACATAATCTTGAACAATAATCAATTCTGATTTATTAATAAAATTCTAATCGATTTCCAAAACTTGTTTATAGAACTTATAATTCATTTTGACAATTTAAAAATATTTAAAAACCTAACTTTCTAAAATATTCTTATGCTAAAACATTTTTAAATTACCTAGTTTAATAATTAAAAATCCACTTTTTAAAACAAACTCAAATTCTCGATAAAAAAAAAATATAATTTTCAGTTCCAACATAACAAATCTAATATTTATAAATCTCTCTTGATTTATCATCAATTGATTTACGTCCCCAATTTCATATATCCCTTTTTCCGTATTTCCAAAAGTAAAACCTATCATCTCTTTTTAAATCGATTTACCCATCTCATTATAAATTCTTACTGTTAATCCATATCTTCAATTTATCAAATCATAATCATTTCACTTTATTTATAAACATTGTATATAAATCCCATAGTCTCATTTCCCATTTACAACGGTTTCGCATCACTTAAATCCATTATAAATCGATTTCTAGATTAAATTCCATTTATAATTCAATATCTTAAATAACCCAAACTATATTCCAAAACCAGCCAAATCTCGATTCTAGTTCAGTTTCGTAATTTAGAAATCTTGCCTAAGAACTAGCATAACCAATTTTATAGTTATTTCCAAATTTCCTTTTATTCTCCAAAATATTAAGAATCCTAATTTATAAACCAATTATATTTAAACAAGTATCACTTAAGAAATATTATTTAAAATCCCTTATATACATTATTCCAAAATCTCTATTTAAAATATCACGAGTAGCCAACTACAAGTCAAACCATTGATTTTACCCATTCATTTTCTTTTAACTAATCCAAAACTCTATATAAATACTTCACTTCCAAATCCCTTTAAAATTTCTTTTCAAATTCAAAATACATATATTTTTGGTATTTTAAAATACCAAAATCTAAGCCAGTGTTATCATCGCATCCAATAAATTCAAATCATGCTATAATCAATCACGAATTATCCAATATATCATATATCACTATATAAGAAATTAAATTCAACATTTTTGAGGAATCCAGTTGAATCCCTCCAACCTATTTTCCTACAACCACATATGTTAGATAACATAAAATACCAATCCCTTCTAGGTGGGATATCGCAGTAATATAGGGTCATCCGCTATTGTGCGGAGTGCATAACGTCTCATCCGCTCCAACAGGCGAGAAATATATCCAACTACTAATCTATGTAACAATATAAATAATATAGCATCCAATTAATATTAATTTATAAATTCAACCAATCATCCAAAATTAATTTTAATCATTAAAATTAATTGCAGTAATCCAAATGAGTGAGATTTACTCATTTTTATTTTTTGTTGACGCTTTCATGCTCTAGTTCGTCCAAAATCAAACAGGCATTTGATTTAGTGTGAAATTCCAATGGCCAAGATCTCGACCAATTCAGTTCTATATCCTAGATCTCGAAGATACAAATGCCATGCAATTTGTTTCGTTTAATTCTGACTACGTATGAAGGAAATAAACATATTTTTATGAATAATGGTTAATATAGATTTAATAATGAACTTAATTACAAACCAAATCTAATTACCCAATACAGATATGGCCTAGTCCAACGAAACCCACCCCCAACTTCTTCTTCCCCATCTTCTGTTCCACTTTGCCTGTACACGATACATAGCCGTGCACGACAACTGACACGGTGTCCATTACACGGTTCAAGGAAACGACTTAGACAACGATTTTCCAACGGAAATCTCATCTCACCAATGCCCTTATCGAAAAACCCGCCATCTTAATCAAAACGCGACTTTGCCACATCGACAGTGAATGCAAAAATGTCACGACCACCAAATGTTGACCGGACCTCGCCATTACCTATGCCAAGATGCGCCTCGACTTCCCAAGACCAATTCCGTCATCCAAAATCCCAATCAATGACCCATTGCTCCCAATCCCAAACCTTCATGGTAGCGCCTACCTATGGACCACTAGAAACGACGTTGAACTACACACTAAGCATATCATCCTGAAGGTTTAGAGGAATCACGATTTTTAAAACAAGTTTCGTGATTTTAAGCCGAGTAGAATAGAAGAGAGTTTTTTTTAAGTTTCCTTTTTGATTTTTTTCTTTCATTGAATGCTCAGCTATGTTGTGTTTAGAAGGAGAAAGATGTGTGTCTGAACAAGTAATAGTGATGATCCTAGGTTGCAGAAGACAAGATAGAGTTTGACTTTAAATTTTCGGCTAATGTGAAGTTTTTGAAAATATATATCTTTAAAATTTTCAAAATATCTAGGTATTTATTTTGAATTCCTATCAAGGCATGCTGCTAGGTGTTCATAATGTCATATTCTTATTTCGAACGCAATGGAAAAGGTTTCGAGTCCTAATTCGATCATTTGGAGAAGATAGCTTTTTGAATCCAATTATTATACTAAATTTTCAATATCAATTTCATCGCGTTTTCTATCCCGTATGGCCAAAGGATAACTCCAAACGCTACCAAATTTGAAATTCGATAATAATACACTACTGCAAATCCAATGGACTTTGTTTCGTCGAAATCCGAGACTGTGCCGTAAAAGGCTATCTTTATATGTTAACTCAAATGAGATATTTTTTTAAAATCAAGTAAATCGCTTTTAAATCCAATTAAATTTTTCGTTATCTTCACTCTTATAAATAAAAATTAAATAAGCCCCAAAATTATTTTTATCAACCTTAAAACCTAAAATTCAATTATTTAAGTAATTCCAATTATTAAATAATCGAATAAATCGTTATATTTGAAATTCAAGTTAAAATTTAACTTTTAAATAGTTAAAATCAATTAAACATTCCAGTTCCAAATAACCAAAATTCTGGGTTGTTACATTCCTCCCACTTAAAAGAATTTTGTCTCTGAAATTGCCAAGGTAAGAAGAATGGTTCAAAACCCATTAACTTCCCCAAAACCAATCAATTGAAACAACTTCTCGTAATCAATTTATTGAAAACACATTATCAATTTTTCTAATTTCCAAATTCATCCATAGATTCCAAATAATATTATTTACTTAACCATTTCAAGTTATAATCCAAAATCGAATTTTAGTTATTAAAAATTTCTCCAAATTTTTCTAACTCCTTAAATTTTCAAAAAAAAGTCGCCAGCGTCTCATTTGCGCGGCTTGATCCAAACAACTACAAATTGCCACTATGGGCCCAAATCATCAAAAGAAAACAAAAGCCAAGTGGCTCAATCATAAAATCATCAATTTCGAACAACAATTTGAACATGTACCTTTTGTCGGACAATCTAACTTTCTCATGATTTAAATGCATGCATCTTATTTACCAATAATATCTAATCATATAATTCAAAATCATTTTATTTTTTTCAAAATCTTTAATATTTTCTTAACTTAAGCCTGTATGATGTACATATATCATTCGTATGCAATATCAAATCTGGTCACTTACTCGATCACGCAATTTCACTTCCGAACTGGTATGGTTCACACGACTCTCTAGTGTGGACTTAGATCTGGTTTCTTGATCGGAAACCATCATTCTATTTTCATAGCCATATACTATGATAGGGAATTCCATATCAATTAAAAGTCCACATTCAGTGTTCGCTATTGAAAATCAAATGAAAAATCCTAATCGGATCAACATAAATCATCCTGAAATTCTATGCTCGAATTTGGATCAAATCATTACGCAGATAATATACGTATAATTTACGTCTTTATTTCGATTGATTCTTAGCTATCCCAATTTCTCTTATTCACATTCATTCCATTTACCATCAATCATTCTCGAACCACTATTCACATCCCTTATTTAATCTGCATTCAAATATTTACTTAGTATATTTCTTTGATACCAATTTCACTTAATAATTTCACCTTCAAATTTTCTATTATAACTTTTTATACAAACTGCTTGTGGTTATTACCACTTCACAACTTAAGTATATATCCATCTCTATTCAAATTCAATTCCAATTCCATTTAATTTACTAATTAAATTAATTAGTTCATCCATTAATTTATTTCCAATCTTAATAAATTATATTTTCAATAATTACTCCATCCAGCCTAACTTAGGCTAAATTGTCAAAGTTAACTCTTATTTAACTTAATTTTAATTCCATAATTCAATTCCAAATTTACTTTCCTTGTATTCTTATTCAAAAATCTTAAAGCATTGTTATAACTTGCAAATCTTCAGATTTTATCAGCAATCTAACTTATTTTCTCATATTTCCAATAAACATGAAAATCCAGAGTTTAAAAACTTGTTCTTAAGTATTTCAAAATCATTTTAGAAATCATATATATACATACACACAATAAATCCCTTGGTATATCAAATCATTCATTTGCATTTCAAACCAAAACCAGTTTTACCAAACAAAACTCCAATTGTAGCAATTCCTCTCTTGGAAACTCAAAAATGAACGTAGATGATGCTGTAGTCATCACCGAAATTATTTTCCAGTGACCGAAGTAGTTTAGTGCTTTTATTTCCTTTAAATATCCCTTAAAAAATATTTCAGTTCAACAATGTTTTCCAAATAATATCACTATTATTTTCCATGACTTTGAAAACATTTCAAAACCAGTGGGAATTGAATTCCCAAATTCCTAGCCATTAAACCTTTTAACAAATTATATTTAAATATACTTTTAGAATTTCATTCCATTTTAAATTATAAATCACATTTACAAAATCATATTTACATAATTCCATTTCTTTATATGAAATTATTTCTAAACTTTAGACTACAATATCAACTTTTATCCAAGTACCACAACAGCAAATGATAATAGTTTAATATTATCATTTCCTAACAACCAATCACACCATGTATATAACATAATAATTTCTGAAAAATTATTTCATTATATATAAAATATAATCAGGGTAAAATTATTTCATTTTCCCAATTTCAAAACAATACTATGTCGAATTGCTCCATCAAGTGTTTAGAGATTCCTATAAATAACGTTAACCACTCATATTGACTAGAATCCATAAGCCACTCAACAAATCAACCAACACAATATAAAAAAATTTAGATCACTAACAAATACGCGCTTATATATATTAATATGCTCAAACTCATTCTAGGATGCTATTGACCCTATCTCTAATGAGTTAGCCCTTCAAAGCTAAGGTTCTCGCTTAACCTTTAGCTCTGATACCAAGTGTGGTGGTCAAGATTCTCGACCCTCGAAAATTGTAACGACCTATAAATTTTAGTGATTTTATTTATTAAGTTTATTGAAATTTTGTAAAATTTTAAACAGTAAATTTAAAAAAAAAAAATTATTATTTGGAATACGTCTATTTGAGCATAGCAACTGGTAAATTTTCATCTGATAATTTTAAAGTTTTTTTTCTTGTGTATTTTTATTTCAATTTAAATCAGTTAATAACAGTTGAATTTAAAAGTATTCCGAAATCAAAATATGTCAACATGAGAAAATTTATTTAGAATAATCTGAATAAGACCCCTTTCATTTCTCTGTTTCATTTTGGATCTGCTCCTTTATTTTTCCCTGCTCCACTTAAACCAATCTCGCTCACACTCAAAACCAATCCTCCCTCTTCTCTCTCTAATGACCAGACATCAGCCTCGCCGACACCATTGACCACAGCCTAAGCCATCACCCCGAGCCCTCCTTCTTCGGCCACAACACCCCAACCGACCAGACCACGTCCTTCCCTCCCCGGCACTTCGCCTACACCCGGACTTCTCCACCTGACGTGCCGCAACCGCCAGCCTTCACCGAGCTGTCCACCTGTCCTCTTTTATTTTCTAAAGGTACATATATTCGAACTATATGTTTTATATATCTCTGTAAGCATTCATATATATATATATATATATATATATATATATATATATCTACATACACACACATTGCGTCAGATTTTTCTTAAGTATGTACCTTTTATTTTAAAATACTTCAATGTTTAGAATAATGATTTGGATTGTTATAACTTCTGATTTGGGAGTGTGTATATATATTATATATGAAAACTGCATGCATCGATTTATATATACACACACACATATATATGTTAGTTAGCTTGTTTATATATGTATACTATATTATATTTTATTATTTTATATTATATTTCATATATATGCGTTACGGTTGTATATACAATTGCTTAAAAATGTAATTGATATGAGTATTGATTTTTGTAATGGGTTCTACATGATAGCGTACGTATATAGTTGTTGTCATATTAAAGTTATATAAGTCTGTAGGAAATAAAATGGTTTTATTTAAAGTTGTTTATCTATGTACTTGTACCATATACAATAATGTGTGGTTTAAATTACTAGCTAGTATAATACATAATTTATTAGCTAGGATGCTATTTATCATATTAGTAGTGGCATGTCAGTTGTAGACATATAAATTTTCAAAGATTTGGAATGGATACTGTATTATATATATACCCACATATATATTTTTATAAATACTGATTTTTAAGATAGTATACATACATATATTATTATTATTATTATTTATTATTATTATTTTACTTTAATTTAAATTATTTTTTATTTGTATGTGTTTTAAACTTTATATTGATTTTTGAGAAAATATGTACCGGCAAAATTTGCTTTTGTTTTAATTTATATTAGCTAATTCTAATCGTTCTCATTGATTCCAGCCTTGTTTTGATCGTCGAATTCTGCCTATCTTGTTTCGCTTTGGAATTCGTAGCTCGGTTCTTTGTCAAAATTATCTAGCCTCGAAAGGTGAGCAATCACTCACGATTAATGTTCTTTTGTTTATTAAATTTGATTTCAATTGAAACGACAATTGAAATATGTTACTGTAGTTATTTAAATTGTTATATATGCCATTATCTGCAATTGTTCACCTATGGGATATGACACTATATCCTATTGTTTATATTATATTGTTGTATATGATATATATGGCTGTTATTATTATTATCGTATCTGTTATCACTCTGCAAGTTCCCTGTTAGTATAGAATTCATTATAGGTTGCAATGATACATACATGAATGGACTTTAGAATATGAGAAAATCGATATGGGTTGAAATGATAGACCCAAACGATTTTCATTTGCATTGAATTTGGGATTGCGGGTTGAAATGATATATACCCATATATATTAAATTACGGATTGAAATGATAAATATCCATATTACTTGACCATAGGATAGAGAATTATAAAGACAGCGTTGGCCCATATATAAATATTTGAAAATAATTCTATGGTTTTGAAAAGGAATATGTGGTTTTAAAAAATGTTGATTCTTAAAATATTATATATAAATGGTAATGATATATATAGATTTAATAATAATATTTAATTTACTTAAGATTGATTTAATACATATAATATGTTTGAGTATTTATTTCAATTTGTATTTCAAAATAGATTTTTGGTAACAATTTGAATAAGTTAAGGTTGGGAAGATAATTTGAATGTATTTGAAATTGTATTCCATAAAGAATTTTATTTAATTAAATCGATTTGAAACTTATTAAAATTGAGATTTAAGATATGATTTATAACTTGGTTTTTGATTTAAGTAATTTAATGAATATTTCTCGTTGAATAAATTTAAGGAAATATTTAGTAAAAATGTAATTTAAGGCTATTTACATAATACTGAATTTATTAAATGAATATTTCTTGAATAAATAATAATGAAGTTAAATCAAGATCCATAGGAAATTGTTAAATTTAACTTTGAAAATGTTGAATATTAAAGCTTTGAAAGTAATGGAATTTAAATGGTTTATTTTGTGATTCAGATCTGTATTTTAAATTAGTATAATTTGAATTTGTTATTTAGAACTGAATTGAATTAAATGGATAAATTTAGATTGAATTAAATTTAAATTTGGAACTCGAGTTGATTTGAATCAATTTGTGAAATTGAGTACATATATATATATATACATATATATATATATATATATATATCTGTATTTAATGGAAATGATACTTGGTTTGGAAGTATAAATTATTTTGAAAGGACCATGGTGTTATTATGACGTTTAATTCAATGGATCCTTAGAGGATGGTTATCCCAAACATCCTTTAAGTTACCTGCATTTCAGTTGATATTTCATTTGAGTTGGATTTATTGATATAAGAATGTTAATTCTGACTCGAGTGTTTTATGTTTTGCTTTACGCTGGGTCAGACTGAGTGATACAAAATTTGAGACTCACCTTTGGAGTTTGGAGCTTCGTATGGAGATCCAAGTATCGATTCAGCTTTCAGCTTTTCCAATTGATTGGTTCAGAGAAGTTATCTGTTCGTACTAGAGACTTCACTGTATTTGAGATATTCTATTGTACTTTATTTTCTAACTCTGATGTTTATATAGTAGCTTCATGGACTACTATTTATCTATTCCGCTGCATTATTGTTATATTACTCTGTGTCTGTGATTGATTATTTACTGTATATACTAAGCTTTTCTAAATTTAAATTAATAATATGATATTTTGAGCAATTCAAGTCCGGCATGTGCGGATGCGAATGGTTGAAAATACCAGGTTGTTACAGTTGGTATCAGAGCTTTGGCTATAGGCAGACTTTGCATATATAGTAAATTTATTTGTGGAATCACTTTCGTTCGAGCCTATCTTTGAATCAGAATTATAATTGATTAGAGGTTCCTCTAATTTGAAGTCTCTATCTTTGTTCTGAAATTCGTTCTTGCCTCTCCCTATTTATATTTTTATATAAGTATATCCATCTTCTATTTTGAATTTTAATTATCTCATCTTCGTTCGAGTCCTTTCCCTGTGATTTGAAACTCCCTTTGATTAAGTTTACCCTTAAATTTTGAACTTCTATCTTGTTTTATTTTTGACTCATTAAATGATAGGAAACTATTTTGTAAATGGCAAAATCAGAGGAGCAGAAAGCAGCCCATCGAGCATGAAGAGCACTGGTCCATAAGGAACGGGAGGAAGCAATCGAGGAGAAAGAGAGGATATGGAGAGAATGGGCAAAACCTGGTTCTTATGACCATGTCATTTGCAATCAGTGTTAGGAAAAGGGACATTATATAGCCATGTTCAGAAAGATAAATAAAGGAAAGAAGACGGAGGGCAAGCGCTTTCGATCCGAGATTTTCTGTTTTAAGTGTCGTGAGAAGGGACACTTCGCAAGTCGTTTCCTGAAGGTGAAGAAGGTGAAGAAGGTGAAATCGGCACTCGCTACATCAATCGACAAGCCCACCACTTGCTACCACTTTAGGCAGACTGGACATATAGCCAGAGATTGTTCTGAGAGATAATGTGGAAGGCAACCTGTGTTGCATCCTGCTCGAGCTGCTGCCTTCCCAAAGTTCATTAGGGAAGATGGGAGAGTAGTGTATTCATGTAAGAAATGTAATAGTTAGGGGCACCTTGATGTGGAGTGTACTGGATCCATTGAAGCATCACCCGGCAGAATTAATACCGATGCAATGTTCGTGTGGAAGTAAGGATCAGTGGAATCTATTTGTTATCAGTAGTTTATGTTAAGTTGTATTAAGTGAACTCTATCATATCCTTTACCTATCCATGTGTCAAACTTAGGATATATAAATATGCTTTAACATTTCGCTTGATGAGAATTTGTGATTTTCCACTAATGAAAGAAATTCCTCTAAATTGATTGATTAACGTACCCCAAAATCTTGGTTAGGATTCTCATTGAGTAGGATCCCTTTGAATTTGACTTCGACCTTTTTCTCATTCCGTGATTCATTCTAGAATCATCCTTTGAAAAATCGGGTTTGGTTGTATTTTAGAAATTGTTTTATATATCGAAATTTTTATTTTGATAAGAATGATTATATTCTATATAAACGTGAGAATGTTTACGATAAGGATTATATACCTTTTCAAAACAAGAATTTGAAGTTTCGAAAGGATTTGAAAATTTGAAAATTTTATAAGAAATTTGGTTTATCTAAAAATGATTTATAACTAAAGGATTTTAAGTTGGAAATTTGAGGAGTTGAATTCCGGTGTTTTGAAATTGGTTTTAAGATTTTGAAAATATACGATAATACGATTTAAAAAGTATTTTCCAAATAGGAAACATTTTGAATGACTTCAAATTAGTTCCAATGATTTCAAAGAAATTTCAAAGAAGTTTTCAAGAGAATAGAAGTCCAGAACTCACTTATGTCGCTGGAAAATAGTTTCGGTGATGAGTGCACGCATCATCGACATTGATTTTCGAGTTTCAGAGGGGGGAAAGGGCACTTTAGTAGCTTTGTTATGCAAGTGATTTGTGAAACCAATTTTGATTTCAAATTCTAAAGGATGATTTGATTTTCGAAAGATATATGTATATATATATTTGAATCTATTTGAAGTGAACCGGTGCAGTCCTTGAGCTTCGGATTTGTTTTGGTATGACCCTATATATATTGAAATTGAGAACCTTGCTTTACTAAATACTTGATTTGGGAGTTATCGAACTTATATAAAATTGATTTGCATAAGTATGAAGTTGATTCAAAAACTATTGATTTGGAAAGGTACTCAATTTGAAAAGCTAAATCTTATATAATCGAAGTCTATATAGTGTGATTTGATATACTGTTGATTTTGGAAAGTATTCGATTTGAAAATAGAATCTTATATATAATGGACTTTACATAAGTATGATATTTGAAAGTGATTTGAAAAGGTACTGCATGATATATATTTTCGAAGTAAAGATATGGAAAGTGCCTTCTGTGATATCCGCTTTGTGGCCACATTATGGATTCATTCTATCGATATTATTCTCTCTGATTTGGTTTTTCGAATGTGATACTCGAGTGTCCTACCATGGCGTAACCCATGGTCGTTTTTATGGGTAGCGTAATCTGCAAGGCAGAGATTGCTTAAACGGTACAGATGTTTCCTGAGGGATCCAGGCGTAACCATTGTTATGCATCCTGCGGTCTACAGTTTTGTTGTGGTGGAGTAATCCGCAAGGCAAAAAATTCTTAAAGGGTACGGATGTTTCCTGGGAGTTCCAGGCATAACCATTTTTATGTATCCTACGGTCCACGGTTTTGGTTATCATGGCGAAATTCGCAAGGCAGCGATTGCTTAAAGGAACGGTTGTTTCCTGGGGGATCCAGGCGTAACCATTGTGTATCTGCAATCCAGGTGACTGGTTTGGATTGTACTTTCCATATCGGTTTTGAAGGTTTTTTTTCAAGTATTTTCACTATGTGTTGAAACAAGTCTACTAAGTACTTGAAGAATTCTAGCTTTGTGCCTAATTAACGTAGGGCCAGAGTCTGCAAGAACAATGATAAACTTGTTGAAACATCGAGTTATAAAAGTATTTTCGAAAGGAAAATTTGTTTTGATATAAAGATATTTTTATTATAAAGGTATTTTCAACAAAGGAGTTTTGTATTAATATTTGAAATTTAAATTCTTATGGTTTGAATTAACCATTTGTGCCCGATACTATTCTTTTGAATCTACCTTATCAGCTAGGCTTTATTATTCACCTATATTCTGTTTTTCCAAATGCACCTTCTTTTCCTTGTTGATTATATCCTTTTAAATATTGTTTATTTATATACTACATGGTTTAATAGAAAAATATTAGTGTTATAAATATTTTAGAAGTTATTAATTAAATAAAATAATTATAAAGTAAATGATTATTGAATTATTAATAATGTTTGAAAAGTATCTTGAGATAAAATTTATAAATTTATGAAATATGGATTTAATATGTTCAATAGCTTCTTTGTAAATATAAGTAATAACGTAAATAATGATTTTCAAACAGTTTTCTTGTATTTATAAAGGTGTTATTTAAACATATAAATGGAAATTATAAGGGAAGCAACAAAATTTTACAAATGGGTTTGAAAAACTAAAGTATTAAAGAAAATTTAATTGCAAACGAAGTGTTCAAATGAATATTTCAAGAAAAATTTGTATAGTTTTAAATTAGTTGTTTAATCTTGACTTTCAATCTACTTTTATTTCTAGTGGTCCTATTCTCTTACCCCATACTTTTCGGGGATGAAAGGTTTTGAGTGGGGGAGAGTGTAACTGCGACGACCGCCCATGACTCCTGCACTAACAAGGAAATAGCGCGCTGTAAAAGTGTGCCAGGCCGCCATGGACGGTCATCAGGGTAGGATAAAACAATAAACTCTATCGTATTACTCACAGCGCATGGATAAAATACAATAGAAAAGTATACATAGTGAAGCTCCATAGAACAGAATCTCATCATATGAACTCATAATAGTTTTATACAAACATCTGAATAGTCAATACATCAAGCCTCACTACATAACACTCAGAGCATCAAAGCAACAGCAGAACATCCAGTACATATAGTAAGAAACAATATGCACAAGCCTCTAGCTCGTCTTCGTCATCAACAACGTTGGTAACCAAGAACAGCACCTGTCACCTGCTACCTAGTCCGCCCATCCCAAAACGGATGAACAGCCCAAGGTAATAAGAGTTGAACATAAAACCTTGAGTCAGACAAAAGTCCTAGTGAGCAGTAAATCAACTATCAAATATACCAAAAGAGCATAAAGGGAAAAAGGGATAGAAACCCAACCATCCCACTCCACCTCTTTCTACAGTGATAGCCCCCAGACCCACTAAGAATAAACAAGCATAGCAAAGGAGACAATTTAAGTAAAGCAATTATCACTCGAGTCAAGGTCGATGTTTTCCAAGTACAAACCCCCAAGGCCTAAACCAAGATCAGATAAGCACCCACAAAACATCGCTCTTGAGATCGAGTGACGATTCAACAAGGCATCCAAACATCCATGACTCTGGCTATCACTGTTATCATTGCCTCGATTTCACCGTTAATTGAATGACTGTTTCATTCTTTCATCCGTCCATCAAGGGCTAATGGTGACCCGGGTTCTAGACATAACTCCGCACGTCATCGTGACCCGTGCCTAGGACTATCGAATCTGCCCAGAGTACTCGACCACCTACCTGTAGTCTTTTGGCTTTCTCGACCACCTACCTGTAGTCGTCCCGACCACCTACCTGTAGTCGTTTTGGGTGCCCCATGTACTCTTGCTTTGAGTTTGCTAGAACCTTCAATAACGATGAAATCCAAGCCTTCTAGTCATCCTCCTCGACGACTATTCTCAAAGTTGCTCAAGCTACCTCTCAAGCCCACCATTATCAACAAACTCGAACCACATCACCGAGTTATCAACATGCTTGGAATGATCCCGTCTGGATTAAACCAAGGTTTTCTCATATCATGCTTTGCTTCATCGCATCATAGCAAAGTCTCATCTCAACATCATGCTTTGCCTCATCACATCGTAGCAAAGTCCCATCTCAACATCATCATCAAATCTATCCATATGAGCTTTCTCATCCGCTTCATATGCCACGGGCAGCTTTCCTTATTCAAGAGCCTGTCCACTTAGCTTTTGAATCATCTTCGACCAACTTGTCCAAATTCAACCATCAATCAACTAACTCATGATAATCAATCAAATCAATCATTAATCCAAGTAATAAATCATTCAAACAAGATCTAAATAAACGATTATAACTATAATGGCAATTTCGTAAATAAAGAGTCCAAATCTAACAAACATGAATTCTAAGTAATATCTTGTTGAATGAACTAGCCAAGGTTAACATATAATAAAATGGATATCAAAACTTTATTAACGATAGATCTACATGCAGACTTAAGGAAAATGCATGAAATTACTATCTTTAACACACAAACAAGCCACCGGTCCAATATACTCCTTTGGGTCCGTGTGAGAGATAACTACCACTCACCGAATCACCTAAACACCTCAAAAGCAACTAACTTCAGATCTGGACAGCAAAGGATCAAGCTTGATCCGACAAGATTTCCCTTCAAATGAAGAAATCTCTCTTCAATGGATGGAGATCTTCAACTTTGGCTCTTGAATCTTCGATTTGATCTTCAATCTTGGATGGAAGGAACCAATAGATTAGAGAGGAGAAAAGAAGTAAAGAAGTGTAGTAGTCGAGCTTTCAAAATGGCCGCACTTCGTCGCTTCAAAATCCGGTGCCAAAATAGAGAGATATGGACGTGTATTAATAGGCTGATCCTTAAGTCGCCGCGCCCCATGAGTCGTCCACGACCTAGGAATCCCCCACGACTTACGACCTAAGACTCCCCACGACTTAACCTATGCGCAACTCAACACAGGCACGACCCAACAACTTACACTCTCTTCGACCTAACGACTTACTGACATACACGACCTAACTTCGTAGCCGACCTATCACATAGCCGACTTAACTATGTAAAAGAGATGGAGACTTAAGCCTTCGAGCGATTTAGCGCTACACAGGGTCACACGACCTAACCAAACCTAACTAGGATACGACTTAGCGGCCTAACGAATCCAACGACCTAAAACACGCGCGACCTAACGACACAAGCCAATGCACGACTTAAACATGCACGGCCTAACACTTAACGGCTTAACGTCCTAACACTAACCTAAGTCCCAACGACTTATGACTTAACCCTAAGTCGCCTGTAATCCTTAAGCCGTTAACTCCTGAGTCGCTATTTCCTTAAGTCGATCACCACTAAGTCGCTAACCCGGTAAGCCGTCCCAAACGACCTAAACTGCCCACGACCTAAGCTCCACACCTATCCCCTTAGGTCGCCTAAACCTTAAGTCGAACACTAAAGCCACCAACTCCCTATGTTATCCACATTCCTTAGGTCGGTCAAACCCTATAAGCCGTTAATTCTTAAGTCCTAAACCTCTTAAGTCGTTGACCCTTAAGTTGGCCACGACTTAAGCTTCCACATGACTCAAGCTTCTGGTCAAGGTAAGCTCAGGTTAACTTAAACAATAACAACGACCTAAAGATAATTATTCTACGATTTATCGACACGTAAAATACGGGTCGTTACATTCTCTCCCCCTTAGGAATTTCGCCCCCGAAATTCCAAACAAACAAGAGAAATCAAAACTATTCTGCATGCCTACCATCCATAGCAATCAACAATCCATGCATCCAATTACTTAACCTAGCATGCAGAATTCTAAGACTAGAACAGGTTACAAATTCATGAGATGCCACGACACTTTAGGGCCATACCTCGAAGAGTTCAGGATGAGCTGCTTTCATCCTCTCTTCCTCCTTCCATGTACAGTCGTTAACATCATCACTCCATTGTACCTTGAGCAACGTAATCGTCTTCCTCCTAAGCTGTTTCGTGTCGGTTTCAACAACACGAAGCGGCTTACCAGGTCTCGTAACAACTGGATCAACCTCTAAATCTTCATAGCTATCAGTAGAAACCACCGTACCTGGTCGTGCACATACCTCCGTAGATACGATATATGAAAAACATCGTGCACACCCGACATCTTTTCCGGTAACTCCAATTTATAGGCGAGCTTTCCAATTCGCTCGATAATCGGGAATGGTCCAACAAACCTCGGAGTCAATTTCCCTTTCTTCCCGAATCGAATAACATTCTTTAGTGGAGAAACCTTCACGAAAACCATATCACCTATGTCGAATTCCAAATCCTTACGACGCTTATCGGCATAACTTTTCTGACGATCTTGGGCTGCCTTCATTCGTCGCCGAATGATCTCTATGCAATCCGAAGTCTGTCGAATCATTTCGGGCCCAAGTATCAGCTTTTCTCCAGTTTCCAACCAACATGTCGGAGAGTTACACGGTCTTCCATACAATGCTTCATACGGTGCCATACCAATAATTGACTGGTAACTGTTATTATATGAAAATTCCACCAAATGAAGATAATCTTCCCATGATCCTCCGAAGTCCAAAACACATGCTCTGAGGAGATCTTCCAAAACTCGGTTGACTCTCTCGGTCTGACCATCTGTTTGAGGGTGATAAGCTGTACTCAAACACAACTCGGTTCCTAAAATTTTCTGGAAGCTCTTCCAAAATCTACTAGTGAATAATGGGTCTCGATCGCTCACTATACTCTTCGGAATACCATGGAGTCGAATTATCCACTTAACATACAACTCAGCCAATTTTGATGTAGTTCTAATTGATCGAACAGGAATGAATCTTGCACTCTTAGTCAATCGATCTATGATGACCCAAATCCCTTCATTTCCTGCTCTGATTCTAGGTAGTCCATCAATAAAATCCATCGATATTTGCTCCCATTTCCATGTAGGAACTTCTAATGGCTGAAGCAATCCACTTGGCTTCTTCTGTTCGGCTTTTACCAACTGGCAATTCATACATTTGGAAATGAAATTTCCAACATCCTTCTTCATACCTTCCCAGTAATAGGTTCTCTTCATATCCCGGTACATCTTATTCCCTCCTGGATGAATTGTCAGCTTCGAGTGATGACTTTCCTTCAGAACTTCATCTCTCAATTCATCTATATCGGGAACAACTAGTCGTCCTTGCTTCCGAAGCCAACACTCTTGATCGACCTCGAATCCTTTATCCTTCTCTGGATCCAATCCAGATTCCAAATCACGGATAATCTTGACAAGCTTATCATCTCGCTTTTGGCTCTCGCCAATTCTTTCCACTAGAGTAGGTCTTATCGATAAGTTTGCCAACATCTCAGGTTCCAATTCACCTCTAGGCCTGAAGTCAAATCCAGCTAAATACTCGAGACTCTTCCATTCTGAAAACGTAGCTCCCAATCCTGCATGTCTTCGACTTAACGCATCTGCCACCGCGTTACCTTTTCTCGGAGTATAGGCTATACCAAAATCATATGATGCTAAAAACTCTAGCCATCGTTGCTGCCGGAAATTCAAATCCTTTTGGGAGAAAAGATACTTCAACGACTTATGATCCGTAAACAACTCGAATCGAACTCCCAATAGATAGTGTCTCCACATCTTCAAAGCAAATACAATCGCCGCTAACTCCAAATCATGAGTCGTATAATTCCTTTCATGCGGCTTCAGTTGTCGACTTGCATACGCAACAACTTTATCCTTCTGCATTAGCACTGCTCCAAGTCCAGTACCACATGCATCGGTGTAAACCACCATCTCATCATTCCCACTTGGAATAGTCAAAACAGGAGCACTTGTTAGTCGCTCTTTCAGGATTCCGAAAGCTTTCTCACACTTAGCATCCCATCTGAATACTTGGTTCTTTTTCGTCAATCCTGTTAACGGTGAAGCTATCTTGGAAAAGTCTTTGATAAACCGACGATAGTATCCTACTAATCCAAGAAAACTTCTCACATCAGATGCATTCTTAGGTCTAACCCAATCCTGGATTGCTGCCACGTTGGCGGGATCAACCGCTATTCCATTTCCAGAGATAACATGGCCTAAGAATCTCACTTCACTCTTCCAGAAGTGACACTTCGAAAACTTAGCCTTCAGCTGATGTTTCCGCAAGATTTCCAAAACAATACGCAAGTGCGTCTTGTGCTCTTCCTCAGTTCTGGAATAAATCAGAATATCATCTACGAACACAAGTACGAACTTGTTCAACTGATCCCTGAACACTCTATTCATAAGATCCACAAAATATGCTGGTGCATTGGTCAATCCAAACGGCATTACCAGCCACTCAAAGAAACCGAATGGTGCCTTGAAAGCAGTCTTCGGCACACTATCCATAGCCACTCTTAACTGGTGAAATCCCGTTGCCAAATCCATCTGAGAAAACACCTTAGCTTCGTAAAGCTGATCAAACAAGTCATCTATCCTCGGCAACGGATACTTGTTCTTCTTAGTCACCTTATTCAGCTCACGATAATCCACACACAACCTCAACGATCCATCCGCTTTGGTTGCGAACACAACTGGTGCACCCCATTCGGACACACTACGTCGAATAAATCCTTTCTGTAAAAGGTCATCAACTTGCACCTTCAACTCTTGCTGTTCCCTAGGCGCCATCCGCCTAAGAGGCATCACAACAGGTCTGGCTCCTTCAACTAGATCGATACGAAACTCGATCTCCCTATGCGGCGGTAACCCATTGACCTCCTCAAAGACATCCTCAAATCCATTCACAATAGGCACCGATGACAGTCCATCCCGTGGAACAACCAGTGAATACATGAAGCTCATGAAGACGCCTTCTTCATGCTTACATCGTATCACAACCTTTCGCCCCTCCACATTCTCGACTGTCACCTCCAGCCTCTTACAATCAACCTTTGCCGCATACTTTCTAAGCCAGTCCATACCCAAAATAATTCCGAACCCCGCAAAGTTTAGAACAAAACAATCACAAATAAAAGAGCAATCATGACTCGATACAACTAGACCACGACATACCATACACAAACAAGACGAACCCCCAACTGGATTAGTCACAACCAATGGTCTATCAACAATCTCCAGTTTTAAACCCAACCGGCCTACAAGATCATTACAAACAAACGAATGCGACGCCCCAGTATCAAACAACACTCTAACTGGAACACCACAAATGGAAAGAGTACCTTGAACCACCACACTCTTTCCTTTCTCTTCAGCAGTAGGAGCCTTCAAAGATGATGGCACAGCCCCCAAAGCATAAGCTTGCACAATCTGCCTGTCCTTTCGCGGTTCTGGACAATTCTTCTTGATATGCCCCGACTTATCACAGTTGTAGCACTTCCCTGGGACCTTAGAATTCTTGCAATCTTTGGAGAGATGACCCTTCTGCTGACAGTTGTAGCAGGTCACTTCACCCTTCAGCCTCTTGCGGCCATCCTTACCCTTCTGTTGCTGCGTCTTCCTTTTCTTGTTTCCATCCTGCTGTGGTTTAAACCCTTCCTTAGTTACAGCAACAACAGATCCTTCCTTAGGAAACAGATTCTCATGCCTGAGAGCTTTCTCCACAAGCCTCTCAAATGGGTCATCCAAATGATCCACCAACTGCCTCCCAAGATAACTGTCCAAGCCTGTCACAAACTTCTCATTCTTCTGTTAGGGAGATTCAATATATGACCGAGCATACTTAGACAAAGCTTCAAACTCATAGACATACTCAAGAACTGGTCTCCCTCCTTGCTTGAGCTCTACAAACTTCTTGAACAAAACAGACTTTTGAGCTGTAGAAATGAACTTAGCTTCAAATCTGACTTGGAATTGCTCCCAAGTAATCTCTTCCTCTGGAGTATCAATGGTGATGGAATTCCACCAATCAGAAGCTCTTCCTTGAAGCTGTCTTGATGCAAGCTTTCTCTTAGTTGCATCCTCAATTCCCAAATCACCAAAAATCCTTCCACAAGCATCTATCCATCTCTGGACTTCAATGGTTGACTCTGTTCCTAAGAAAACCTTTCCTCCAAGAGCAGTATAATCTTTACACAACTTAGCGAAATCCACCGGTCTTGGGGCTTGAACTTGAACCCCAACATCTACTGATGGACCTGGAGCTGGCATCCTTCTCATGATCGAAGTCATCATAGCCTCGAACATGGAAGCATAATCAGCAGCCCCCTCAACAGCACGACCTCCTCTAGCAGCTGGTCTCCCTCTTCGACTCATTCCTAAAATCTAAAAGAAATGATTAACATACCCTGGGGAAAACAACTGCATAATAAGTTCAAATCCTTCTAAGCTACTATATTATACATAGTAATCATCCATCAAAATTATAATTACGTCCCTCATACGTAGTTACGTCAGGGAGCGTTGGCTAAAATCGATTAACCAAGGCTCTGATACCAAATGTGACGACCGCCCATGACTCCTGCACTAACAAGGAAATAGTGCGCTGTAAAAGTGTGCCAGGCCGCCATGGACGATCATCAGGGTAGGATAAAACAATAAACTCTATCGTATTACTCACAGCGCATGGATAAAATACAACAGAAAAGTATACATAGTGAAGCTCCATAGAACAGAATCTCATCATATGAACTCATAATAGTTTTATACAAACATCTGAATAGTCAATACATCAAGCCTCACTACATAACACTCAGAGCATTAAAGCAACAGCAGAACATCCAGTACATATAGTAAGAAACAATATGCAAAAGCCTCCAGCTCGTCTTCGTCATCAACAACGTTGGTAACCAAGAACAGCACCTGTCACCTGCTACCTAGTCTGCCCATCCCAAAACGGATGAACAGCCCAAGGTAATAAGAGTTGAACATAAAACCTTGAGTCAGACAAAAGTCCTAGTGAGCAGTAAATCAACTATCAAACATACCAAAAGAGCATAAAGGGAAAAAGGGATAGAAACCCAACCACCCCACTCCATCTCTTTCTACAGTGATAGCCCCCAGACCCACTAAGCATAAACAAGCATAGCAAAGCAAACAATTTAAGTAAAGCAATTATCACTCGAGTCAAGGTCGATGTTTTCCAAGTACAAACCCCCAAGGCCTAAACCAAGATCAGATAAGCACCCACAAAACATCGCTCTTGAGATCGAGTGACGATTCAACAAGGCATCCAAACATCCATGACTCTGGCTATCACTGTTATCATTGCCTCGATTTCACCGTTAATTGAATGACTGTTTCATTCTTTCATCCGTCCGTCAAGGGCTAATGGTGACCCCGATTCTAGACATAACTCCACACGTCATCGTGACCCGTGCCTAGGACTATCGAATCTGCCAAGAGTACTCGACCACCCACCTTTAGTCTTTTGGGTGTCTCGACCACCTACCTGTAGTCGTCCCGACCACCTACCTGTAGTCGTTTTGGGTGCCCCATGTACTCTTGCTTTGAGTTTGCTAGAACCTTCAATAACGATGAAATCCAAGCCTTCTAGTCATCCTCCTCAACGACTATTCTCAAAGTTGCTCAAGATACCTCTCAAGCCCACCATTATCAACAAACTCGAACCACATCACCGAGTTATCAACATGCTTGGAATGATCCCGTCTGGATTAAACCAAGGTTTTCTCATATCATGCTTTGCTTCATCGCATCATAGCAAAGTCTCATCTTAACATCATGCTTTGCCTCATCACATCGTAGCAAAGTCCCATCTCAACATCATCATCAAATCTATCCATATGAGCTTTCTCATCCGCTTCATATGCCACGGGCAGCTTTCCTTATTCAAGAGCCTTTCCACTTAGCTTTTGAATCATCTTCGACCAACTTGTCCAAATTCAACCATCAATCAACTAACTCATGATAATCAATCAAATCAATCATTAACCCAAGTAATAAATCATTCAAACAAGATCTAAATAAACGATTATAACTATAATGGCAATTTCGTAAATAAAGAGTCCAAATCTAACAAACATGAATTCTAAGTAATATCTTATTGAATGAACTAGCCAAGGTTAACATATAATAAAATGGATATCAAAACTTTATTAACGATAGATCTACATGCAGACTTAAGGAAAATGCATGAAATTACTATCTTTAACACACAAACAAGCCACCGGTCCAATATACTCCTTTGGGTCCGTGTGAGAGATAACTACCACGCACCGAATCACCTAAACACCTCAAAAGCAACTTACTTCAGATCTGGACAGCAAAGGATCAAGCTTGATCCGACAAGATTTCCCTTCAAATGAAGAAATCTCTCTTCAATGGATGGAGATCTTCAACTTTGGCTCTTGAACCTTCGATTTGATCTTCAATCTTGGATGGAAGGAACCACTAGATTAGAGAGGAGAAAAGAAGTGAAGAAGTGTAGTAATCGAGCTTTCAAAATGGCAGCACTTCGTCACTTCAAAATCCGGTGCCAAAATAGAGAGATATGGACGTGTATTAATAGGCTGATCCTTAAGTCGCCGCGCCCCATGAGTCGTCCACGACCTAGGAATCCCCCACGACTTACGACCTAAGACTCCCCACGACTTAACCTATGCGCGACTCAACACAGGCACGACCCAACAACTTACACTCTCTTCGACCTAACGACTTACTGACATACACGACCTAACTTCGTAGCCGACCTATAACATAGCCGACTTAACTATGTAAAAGAGATGGCGACTTAAGCCTTCGAGCGACTTAGCGCTACACAGGGTCACACGACCTAACCAAACCTAACTAGGATACGACTTAGCGGCCTAACGAATCCAACGACCTAAAACACGCGCGACCTAACGACACAAGCCAATGCACGACTTAAACATGCATGGCCTAACACTTAACGGCTTAATGTCCTAACACTAACCTAAGTCCCAACGACTTATGACTTAACCCTAAGTCGCCTGTAACCCTTAAGCCGTTAACTCCTGAGTCGCTATTTCCTTAAGTCGATCACCACTAAGTCGCTAACCCGGTAAGCCGTCCCAAACGACCTAAACTGCCCACGACCTAAGCTCCACACCTATCCCCTTAGGTCGCCTAAACCTTAAGTCGAACACTAAAGCCACCAACTCCCTATGTTATCCACATTCCTTAGGTCGGTCAAACCCTATAAGCCGTTAATTCTTAAGTCCTAAACCTCTTAAGTCGTTGACCCTTAAGTCGGCCACGACTTAAGCTTCCACACGACTCAAGCTTCTGGTCAAGGTAAGCTCAGGTTAACTTAAACAATAACAACGACCTAAAGATAATTATTCTACGATTTATCGACACGTAAAATACGGGTCGTTACAGTAACGACCCATAAATTTTAGTGATTTTATTTATTAAATTTATTGAAATTTTAAATAGTAAAATTTGAAAATAAAATTTTATTATTTGGAATATGTCTATTTAAACATAGCAACCGGTGAATTTTCATCTGATAATATTGAATTTTATTTTCTTATGCAATTTTATTTTAATTTAAATCAGTTAATAACAGTTGAATTTAAAAGTATTTTGAAACCTAAATATGTCAACATGAGCAAATTTATTTAGAATACTCTGAATAAGGCTGCATAATTTGTGTTGCGAATTTCGGACATTTCAAGCTTCGTTTGGTTTTTTCCATACAGAATAGCAACGTATATCAATGTCAGTACCGAATTTTTGATCGAATGATCCTGTCTCTAATATATGTATACTGTTATGTTCGTCTCGTCGTGCTGATTTCTGTGGTATATCCATTTTTGTATTTTGAGGTCCAGGACGCGACGGAAACAATAAACTGTTCGATGTAACGGTACAAAGAAATTTGATTTTATATTTTCCTATACGTTTCAAACCTAAAACTTGTTGTCCAAACAAGCAGTAAATTGTTTTAATAACTTTTCCTGAATCAAGGGAACTGAACGTCACAATTCCTTTTATTTATACATTCGTTCAAAATAATTTTAAACCTTTTATAGCCTTTGCCTCTTCCTTTCTTTTCTTGTCTATTGGGAATGTATAAAGCCTGGTTGCTGTAGCATATACATTCAGATCTACCCCTTTCATTTCTCTATTTCATTTCGGATCTGCTCCTTCATTTTTCTCTGTTCCGCTCGAAGCAATCTCGCTCACACTCAAAACCACTCCGCCCTCTTCTCTCTTGACGCAGCGGATTAATCAAAAACTTGATATGTCGATGGAATTGGCAATCGGTGGATTGAATGATGCCGAAAATGCCCAAATCCGTTGATCTCAAGAGATACCGGATTCTAGCTATCCTTAACACGTTGATCGCGCACGATACCATGATGAAGGATCTACGATTCTTCGACGTTGATCAAGCGCACTTGATTCCGTGAATCGGCTTCAACGTTCGTTGATTCGAGCGCACTCGAATGCCGAAGTGGAGATAGGAGATTTTCACTCGACTACCAATTTAAAGAAAGCACAAAGCAATCAAATGGAAATTTTATTCAATTTTCAACAACCTTTACAAATGACACAACGTGCCTATTTATAGGCTTACAACTCAATACACGACTTAACAAGGCGGTACAACAAACACACACAAACAATCTAAACACTATAACAGTACATGAATCAACTTGACTCGGGACTTAAAATAACTCGGAATTGACTTAATGTGACTCGGCCACGTTCAAGTGACTCGGTAACGACTCAGGGCTAGCTCGGCAACGACTCAAGGAGATTTCAGCGACTCAAAGAGATTGCCGCGACCTTATGAAATTGTCACGCGACTTACTGGGAGCAACTCATATTTCGTTCGCGACTTTCAAAATAAATATGAGTCGTTCGCGACTCAATGAAGTTTCACCCTACTGGAAATTGGGGAAACTCATTCGCGTTTAGGTTTTTTTTGTTTTTTTTGGGTCGGGGAACGAGCTAATCGGGGGACGAGCTAAGTCGAGCTATGGGGAAAAGAGTGGTTCGCGAGATTGATCTGTGTCATGAGTCGGTGATGGATGGATCGTAGGTCGCGGGGTAGAGTTGAGTCGTGAGTCGGTGGTGGGTTGAGTCGTGGGTCGGTGAGGGGGACGAGTCGTGGGGAAATGGATGGGGATGAGTCGCGGGTTGTGGGAAATGGCGATGGGGATGAGTCGCGAATTGTGGGAAGTGGCGATGGGGATGAGTCGCGAATTGTGAGGAGTTGGGTCGTGGATGGGGAAACGGTGTTAGGTCGACCCCTGTTTTTAAGGTACGTACTTCATCATCCTCCCCTTGTTGGATGGAATTCGTCCTCGAATTCACACTCTTGTCAACTTCATCAAGTTCCTTCCCATAATACGGAATTAAATGTTTGACATTGAAAACATCAGAAGTATGAACATTTTCCGGCAACTTTAACCGATATGCATTATCATTGATCTTCTTCAAGATTTCTACTGGTCCAATCTTTCGAGCATTCAATTTGTTGTAAGTTCCAACCGGAAAACGATCTTTCGTCAAAACGGCATATACCAAATCTCCCGCTTTGAAGACAACATTTCTTCGTTTCTTATCCGTCATTTGTTTATATTTCTCATTTGTCTTTTCCAATCGTTCCTGAACGATTCTATGGCATTCCGTCAACCCATCAACAAAATCAGCAGCTCGTTTAACTGTCCCCTTCGGTTGTGGAACCATCGTCAAATCCAACGGCCCCTTCGGTAAGCTTGAATATACAATCTGAAATGGACTGAAGCCTGTACTTCTGTTATTTGCATGATTGTGAGCAAATTCAGCTTGACACAACTTCACATCCCAACTCTTTAAATTGTCTTTCACAAGACATCGTAACAAGTTTCCCAACGATCTATTCACCACCTCTGTCTGCCCATCTGTTTGCGGATGATAAGCACTACTAAAATTCAGCTTCGTTCCCACCATCTTCCACAAACTAAGCCAAAAATGACTTAAAAATCTGGTATCCCTGTCGGAAACAATAGACTCCGGCAACCCATGTAAACGATAGATTTCTTTAAAGAATAACTGTGCAACACGAACAGCATCTGCCGTCTTTTTACAAGCAATAAAATGTGCCATCTTCGAAAACCTGTCCACCACAACAAATATAGAATCATTTCCCCTTTGAGTTCTCGGCAAACCAAAAACGAAATCCATGCTGATATCAACCCATGGTCTGGTAGGCACAGGTAATGGCATATATAACCCCGCATTGGTCGCTGTTCCCTTAGAAACCTGGCATATATGACATCTCTCCACAAACCGTTCAACCTCCTTCCTCATTGACGGCCAAAAGTATGATTGAGCAATCAAATGTAAAGTACGGTCACGGCCCACATGTCCTTCCTCGTGTAACTCCTTGATAATCTTCAATCTCAAACTGCTCTCTGGAATACATAACCGATTTCCTTTAAACAGAAAATCATCAACCAACACAAATTCATCAGTACTTCCTTCCTTGGCTTTCTCAACAAATTTCACAAAGTAAGGATCTTCTTCAATCAGCTCTGGCAATAATTCAAACCCTGTCACTTCGACTTTCATTGTCGTTAATAAATGACTCCTCCTACTCAAAGCATCAGCTACCCGATTCGTCACCCCAGACTTGTGTTTGACAACAAAAGTAAATTGCTGTAAATAGGCAATCCACGATGCATGTCTTGCTGAAATCTTGTCATGCCCCTGCATATGCTTCAACGCCTCATGATCAGTGTACAGAACAAATTCTTTCTGAAACAGATAGTGTCTCCAATGCTTAACAGCCTGAACAATTGCGTAAAACTCCACATCGTACGTGCTATACCTCATCTTTGCTCCTGATAACTTCTCACTAAAATAAGCAACGGGTTTCCCACTCTGACTTAAAACTCCTCCAATACCAACCTTTGAAGCATCAGTATGTAATTCAAACAGCAACTGAAAATCTGGTAAAACAAGAATCGGTGCTGTCGTCAATAGTTCCTTGATCTTCTCAAAAGCAACCCCCGCTTCCTCTGACCATACAAACTGTTTCCCTTTCATGCAATCAGTAACTGGAGCCATCACGCTACTGAAGTGTGGAATGAATCTTCGGTAGAATGACGCTAGCCCATGAAAACTTCTCACTTCCGTAATTGTCTTTGGCTGTGGCCAATTCCTGACTGCTTCAACTTTATTCTGGTCCACCTGTATACCTTCTCCTGACACAACATATCCTAGAAATAAAACACTATGCGTCATGAACACGCATTTCTTCGTAGCAGCATAAAATTGTTCCTCACGAAGAATAATCAGCACTTCCCTCAAATGTTGAACATGCTCCTTCATATTCCGGCTATATATCAGAATATCATCGAAATAAACCACCACGAACTTCCCAATGAATGGTCTAAAGATTTGATTCATCACCCGCATGAATGTACTAGGTGCATTTGATAAACCAAATGGCATAACCAACCATTCGTATAATCCCTCTCTTGTCTTGAAAGCTGTCTTCCATTCGTCTCCAGGTCTAATCCGAATTTGATGATAACCGCTTTTCAAATCAATCTTCGAAAAGATAGTAGCCCCACTCAACTGATCTAGCAAGTCATCCAACCTCGGCATTGGAAATCTGTATCTCACAGTAATCTTATTCAAGGCTCGACTGTCAGTGCACATCCTCCACGTCCCATCCTTCTTTGGTACCAACAAAGCTGGCATAGCACACGGACTCAAGCTTTCCTGTACACGTCCCTGCTCAAGCAACTCTTCCACCTGCCTTCTCAACTCCTCATGTTCCTTCGGACTCATTCGATAATGCGGTCTATGCGGTAATACTGCTCCCGGAACAAGATCGATTTGATGTTGAATGTCTCTCAGTGGCGGTAACTCCTTGGGCAACTCTTCTGGAAATACATCCTCAAATTCTTTCAATACTGGTTTTGCTTCTTCTGGGATTTCAACCTCTTCACTACAATCTCGCCTAATCAACAGGAATACTTCAGGCTCCTCTTTGACTTCCTTAACAAACTCTTTCAACGATAGCAAAGTTTTTAGCTCTTCAATCTCCTCAAGCTTGCTTTCTTTCTGTTGTTGTTTCTTGGGAACTAAAGTGATTTTAGTACCTTCGAACATGAAACTGTAACTATTAGCACGACCATCATGTTGTACTGCTCTATCAAACTGCCATGGTCTGCCCAACAACAGATGACACACATCCATGTCCACTACATCACACCAAATTTCATCCTTGTATTTCTTCCCAATTGAAAATTTCACACAAGCTCTTCGTCCAACTTTCACCTCACCTCCTTTCCTCAACCAAGCTAACTTGTACGGTTTAGGATGCTTCTCGGTTTTCAATTCCAACTTCTTCACAGCCTCTGTAGAGATAATATTATCGCAACTCCCAGCATCAATAACAAATTTACAAACTCTTCCAAGGATAGTACAAGTAGATTGAAATATGTTATTCCTCAACCAACTGTCTTCCTCCTCTTGCTTCGGTGTCAAACAACTTCTCCTCATCATCAGTGAATATCCTTCGTCTCCCGACAACAAGTCTTCCTCCTCAACCGGTAAGGAATTAGAACACTCTGCCTCTTCTTCCTCTTCTTCAACCTCAGCTATCATAGTTCTCTTCTTCGGCTTTGGACACTCGTTGCTTTTATGACCCATCTCCTGGCAATTGTAACATTTGAAACCACTGTTAACCTTCGCCTTCTCACCCTCCTTCACAACTGGTTTTGCAACAGCTTTAGGAACATTAGAACTTCCACTGACTCCCTTCACTTGATTGTTAGAATTAGTAAACATACCACCTCCACGCCTTCCCTGCTTCTCCCAAGCCAACGCTTTCTGATGTGCTTCCGCCACAGATCTTGGATCAAACATATTAACCATATCCTGGATCTGCATTCGTAACCCTCCAACAAATCTTGCTGTCAGCTGCTCTTCTGTTTCCATTATATCGTTCCTGGCAATGAGTTGGTAAAATTCATCTGCATAATCATTGACCGACTTCGTTCCCTGCCTTAGATTCTGCAATCTCTGGTACATAAGTGACTGAAAGTTGTATGGTAAAAATGTAGCTCTCATCAATTTCTTCATTTTCTCCCAATCTACAATCTTTGACTTCCCATCCGTTCTCTCGTAAGTTTAGTTTGCTGCCACCACGCCAAAGCTCTCCCCCTCAACCTAGTAGCAACTAACTTCACTCGGCGATTCTCCGGAACCTCCTTGAAATCAAAGATTTCTTCAACATTAGATAACCAATCCAAGAATTCTTCTGCAACCATTCCGCCTTTAAATTCTGGAATCTCCATCTTCATTCCCGATTCTCATCGACGATCATCATCTACATCTCGATTCTGATGTCGTGTTTGTTCTCTATCTCGATAGTGAACACTTCCCCTATCACCATCAAACTCCTCATCAAAGTCTGATGTATAGCGTTGTCGATTACGACCTCCAACATCTCTACTATCACTCCTTCGATCAACATTCCTATCACGATTATCAATACTTCTATGATCTTCTCTTCTCTCCCGATCTGAATGTATCGAAGCTCTACTTCTCCCATGACTCGATTCAGGTGAAACTCTTCTTCTACTTTGATTCATTTCAAGCATCATTCTCTCTAAGCGACCAATTCCTTCATTCAACTTCTCAGTGAAACTCTCGTTGATTCGTTGCTCCATTTCATCGGCCTCTTCTCTTCCATACAAGGCATTAATATTACGATGACGTTGAGCTCGTCTCGGAGGCATGATTGAACTTCAAACAAATAATTCAACAAATCTCCAAATTTCAACAAATCAAACTTCAACAAATTTGACTTCAAAAATCTTCAAACAAAACAACTCCAAAACTACAATTCAAATCAACTAGCACGGCTTCAAGCTTGCTTCGAACTTCACTTTGGCGTGCAAACTCTCCCACGCAAATTCAAACACCTTTTCCACAGTTTGATCCAAATGATTATGGATCAAACACCAAACTTGTTGCAACTTCAATATGAACACAACGAACAACTTCAAACTTCAAATACTTGGCTCCAAGACCCGATTTAGCTATGATTGGCTAAAACAAGCTCTGATACCAAACTGACGCAGCGGATTAATCAAAAACTTGATATGTCGATGGAGTTGGCAATCGGTGGATTGAATGATGCCGAAAATGCCCAAATCCGTTGATCTCAAGAGATACCGGATTCTAGCTATCCTTAACACGTTGATCGCGCACGATACCGTGATGAAGGATCTACGATTCTTCGACGTTGATCAAGCGCACTTGATTCCGTGAATCGGCTTCAACGTTCGTTGATTCGAGCGCACTCGAATGCCGAAGTGGAGATAGGAGATTTTCACTTGACTACCAATTTAAAGAAAGCACAAAGCAATCAAATGGAAATTTTATTCAATTTTCAACAACCTTTACAAATGACACAACGTGCCTATTTATAGGCTTATAACTCAATACACGACTTAACAAGGCGGTACAACAAACACACACAAACAATCTAAACACTATAACAGTACATGACTCAACTTGACTCGGGACTTAAAATAACTCGGAATCGACTTAATGTGACTCGGCCACGTTCAAGTGACTCGGTAACGACTCAGGGCTAGCTCGGCAACGACTCAAGGAGATTTCAGCGACTCAAAGAGATTGCCGCGACCTTATGAAATTGTCACGCGACTTACTGGGAGCAAATCATATTTCGTTCGCGACTTTCAAAATAAATATGAGTCGTTCGCGACTCAATGAAGTTTCACCCTACTGGAAATTGGGGAAACTCATTCGCGTTTAGGTTTTTTTTGTTTTTTTTGGGTCGGGGAACGAGCTAATCGGGGGACGAGCTAAGTCGAGCTATGGGGAAAAGAGTGGTTCGCGAGATTGATCTGTGTCATGAGTCGGTGATGGATGGATCGTAGGTCGCGGGGTAGAGTTGAGTCGTGAGTCGGTGGTGGGTTGAGTCGTGGGTCGGTGAGGGGGACGAGTCGTGGGGAAATGGATGGGGATGAGTCGCGGGTTGTGGGAAATGGCGATGGGGATGAGTCGCGAATTGTGGGAAGTGGCGATGGGGATGAGTCGCAAATTGTGAGGAGATGGGTCGTGGATGGGGAAACGGTGTTAGGTCGACCCCTGTTTTTAAGGTACGTACTTCATCATCTCTCTAGTGACCAGACATCAGCCTCGCTGACACAACTGACCACCGCCTAAGCCATCACCTCGAGCCCTTCTTCTTCGACCACAACACCCCAACCGACCCGACCACGTCCTTCCCTCCCCGACACTTTGCCTTCACCCAGAATTCTCCACCTGACGTGCCGCAACCGCCAGCCTTCACCGAGCCATCCATCTCTCCTATTTTATTTTCTGAAGGTACATATATTCAAACTATATGTTCTATATATCTCTATAAGTATTCAAATACATTTTGCATCAGATTTTTTTGAAGTATGCATCTTTGATTTTAAAATACTTCAATGTTAAGAATAATGATTTGGATTGTTATAAATTCAGATTTGGGAGTGTATGTATATATTATATATGAAAACTGTATGCATCGGTTTACATATACATATCTATGTTAGTTAGCTTGTTTATATATGTATACTATATTATATTTTATTATTTTATATTATATTTCATATATATACGTTACTGTTGTATATACGCTTGCTTAAAAATGTAATTTATATGAGTATGGATTTTTGTAATGGGTTCTGTATGATAGTGTATGTATATAGTTGTTGTCATATTAAAGTTATATAAGTCTGTAGGAAATAAAATGGTTTTATTTAAAGTTATTTATCTATGTACTTGTACCATATACAATGATGCGTGGTTTAAATTACTAGCTAGTATAATACATAATTTATTCGTTGTGGCTGTTATTTATCGTATTAACAGTGGCATGTCAGTTGTAGACATATAAATTTGCAAATATTTGGAATGGCTTCCGTATTATATATATATATCCACATATATATATTTTAGAAATATTGATTTTTGAAGTAGTATACATACATACATACATACATACATACATACATACATATATATATATATATTCTTATTATCATTATTATTACTTTATTTTATTTTATATTTTTTTATTTGTATGTGTTTTAAACTTTATATTGATTATTGAGAAAATATGTACCAATAAAATTTACGTTCATTTTAATTTATATCAGCTGATTCTAATCGTTCTCTTCGATTCCAGCCTTGTTTTGATCGTCAAATTCTTCCTATCCTGTTTCGCTTTGGAATTCGTAGCTCGGTTCTTTGTCAAAACTGTAACAACCCGTAAATTTAACCGGTTTTAATAACGTTATTAATTGAAATTTTGTCAAATTTTAAACAATAAAATTTTTAAATAAAAATATGATATTTGGAATTCGTTTAGTTAAATATGGCAGCTGGTAAATTTTCATCCGAAAATATGAAAGTTTGTTTCGTTCGTAATTTACTTCAATTTAATCAGTTAAAAAGCGATGAAAATAAAACGTTTTCAAAATCAAAATATTTTTACATAGAAAAATGCGAAAACATCTTCTGAGCAAGATGTCAGTTTGTCGTTTTTCCAAATTCGGACATTTTTGGCTCCGTCGATCTTATTTTTCTACGTTTTTTATGCATTTTCTGCAGTAGAAAATTTCGAATTTTTAAAATTTAATCGAACCACTGACATCTGTACACCGTTTTGATCGTACCATCATGCTGATCTCAACAGTATATTCACTTCTGTGTTTGGTATCCGGTACACAGCGGAATCCTTGAAATAGTAATCTTATCAAGAGTTGTTCGAGTTCTTTTGTATTCCTGGGCATATTGAATAGCCTTACCTAAGAATCTGCATAGCTCTTATTACTCCTGCATCGAACAGATGAGACTTTAGCTTTTCTCTTTGTTTCGGTTGATGAAAAAAGAAAAATTTATGAATACACAACAAACGAAACTTTTTGCATTTTTCCATCAGCCTCGTCCTACATTATGCAAACATTCATTTCCTTCCCCTTTCATTCTTTTCTTGGCCCTTCAGAAAAAAAATATAAAGCTTCACAAAAAAATTCCCCTGCTAGCAACCGCTCCCGCCCGTCTTCTTCCATCCTTTCGCCGCGTGTCGACCTTCCTTCACCAAAACCCTGACCAAGCACAGCTCGACCAACGCGCCTCCGACAACCACACACTTCTCACCGCCCTCTCCACCGACACCAGCCTTGCACCCACCTAACCGAACTTCCCCTTCTTCGACCACTGCATCCTACATGCACCTTTCCGAACGCCACCATCCACCGTCCGACCCTCTCGCCCTCCCGCTCTCCTCACAACCGTCCATGGCCGAAGCCTAGCTCATGCATAGCCCATCACCTATTCACCAAGCCTCACAACCATACTACCCGACGCCTGTGCCTCCACCTCGCCTCGCAGCTATTCACTTGAACAACCCATCAGCTAACCGTGCGTGCTCCACTTGACCCCACTTCACCGCAAGAAGCCTCTCTTCACCCCGCTCTATGGCTGACTTCGCCTCTAGTGATGCACGCATAGGTACATCTATGTGTTTCTATGTGTTGTATATATATGAATATAGGATCTGTAGGTAGGCAATTGTCAATTATTATATACTATATTTATACATTTTACAAGCCTGCATATATTTATGAAAGTCTGCATGAATAGTCTAGGATATAACATATATTATGCTTGAATGTTAATAGGAAGTCTGCATGTATAGTTTGGGTTGGCAAATATTGCCTGTGAATTTTGCTACAGACTGTATGCGTACGTTAATATATATACAAAGACTTTATTTTGAATCTATGATTTAAAAGTATATTTTGTAATGATTTAATAGTGTAGTACAATGTGTACATGTAAGGTTAGTAATATGTATAGTTTCTGTAGAGTTGTACTTATAACAGTAATGCATATAATAGTATACATATGCATATTTTGTTTCCTGGTTTGTATATGGTATTTTGTGAAAAACAGTTCTTTGCTTTTCTGAATATTTATACGATTCCATTTACTTGCTTATATATTTAATCATCTGCATATTTTTGTTGGGTCTGCATACGTATACTGAAAGTGTACATATATAGTTATATAAAGTCTACTATTATATGTTAAAGTACATTTGGTTATATTTGTCTATACTAACCTATACATTCCATTTGTACATATCATATTATATAGTTAGGTCTGTATTATATATTTTGGGCCGTATATTTTTTTTTATAAGTAGTATATGTTGTACAAACCAGTTTGTGTATTGATTTTTGTTGTACATCTCTAAGCAGTCATGGTTATAAAAGTTATTTTGTTTTGTTAGTGATGCGAAGAAGAATTTTTTTGTAGTATACATAAAAGTAGATTTGGTTATGTTAAACATAGGTCTTTAATCGTTCATTGCTGTTGAGTTATATATATTGTAATAAACAGTTTATAGTTGGTTGTTTATAGTTTTTAATCTTACAAGTTGTTATAGCACTTTATATACTACCAGAGTGTATATATATTTAGTTACAGGTACTATTTATATGGTTTTGTAGTATATATATTGGATATGAGGTATCGTATATAAAGTATGTTGAGATTTTATCTAAGAATACACGTATAGAGGTGTGGATTTAAGGATATAATATTAAGTATAACATGCTACTTTACATTTTCTAAGTTATACGATTGGTTAAAACATATTATATCATGGTTTATAGCGTTATTATATATATGGATTTTACGAAATACGGATATTTTGGAATGATAAAATATATGTTGCATTTGTATTTTTGCTATATGGGTGTATAGGTATGTTGTTGTAATATATACGTTTCTATTTAAACAATAATTGAGATATATGTATCTAATTTTATCTGTGTTTGAATTAAATATCATTTTGAAAATATACGTTTAAAATTGATTTTTGAAATATTTTATATATATTCTATGTGTTTAAATTTGGAATATGTTTATATATACATGTCCACTGATACCATTTACTTTCACCGATCCTGTTCTGATTTGATTTCGGAAATTCATATTTAACAGTTTTGCTCGTCGATTCGTGCCAATCTTGTTTATTTCAGAAGTCGTGCTTGCGATTCATGACTCGACTCCGTTGTCTATTCATCTCTCTAGCCTCGAATGGTGAGCAATCACTCACGATTAATATTCTTTTATTTATTAAATTTGATTTCAATTGAAACGACAATTGAAATATGCTACTGTTAGTTATTTACACTGTTTTATATGTTCACCTGCGACATCTGACACCATTATCTGTTAATTATACGATGATAATCCAGTTTGGTTGATGATTGATTGATTGATTGTTGTTTATATTGGATGTAAATTGAAATGTATAAATTGATAAATATTATGCAATTGAATTTGACGTAGGATAGTTAAAATTTGAATCAACATATACGTTGAATTTGATTGGTTAAATATGACCCTTTTTTATTGTTAAATTAATTGACATGCAGAATAGTGATAATTACACTTTGAACTATTGAACGTATATTGGATTAATTATTGTAGTGTAAAATTGAAATCGAATGACAAGTGAAGAACCGTATGAATAATTAGTGTAATAATCTTTAATCTACATGAAATGATAATGTAGATTTTAGAAATAATTATATTAATTCGCACAAAGAACAATGTGAATTAATACGATTATTTCGGGATTATTGAATTAATTATTGGATTGTTATTGATTGTTGTTATTGATTGTTGTTATTGCTTGTTTATTTACTTTGACACCATCCCAGTTATCACACTGCAAGTTCCCTTTATTATGCTTGATCTTGAATTGAAATTGGAATCGGGTTGAAATGATATATACCCAAAAGAATTTGACCTAGGACAGAGAATTAAATAAAGCTGGTTGGTCAATAAGTTGATTTAAAAATAAAATAATGATTTTATTCGAGCAAAGAATAAGTTTTGAAACGAAGTTGGAATTTGAATTTTTGAAAGGAAAATGTAAAGATTTAAATCTGAAATAAATTTTAACGTAGTAATCGATAAAAGAACGTTATTTGAAATTTAATTATTTGATAATTAAATTTGGAATTATTAATAAATAATTTGGAATTAGTAATAATTGAGTTTTGAAATTATTAAGTTTGAAATCATTTAATAATTAAATTTGAAATTATAATTAAGTTTGGAATTATAATTAAGTTTGAAAGTATTGAGTTGAATTTGTAATTAAGTTGAAATGATTTGATAATTAAGTTTGAATTCATAATTAAGTGGAAATGATTTAATAATTATGTTTAAATTTATAACCAAGTTTGTAACTATTAAATTTTGAAATTATTAATAATTAAGATTGAAATTATTAATAATTGAATAAGATTTAATTATTTGATAATTGAATAAAAATTGAATTCCTTGATAAGAGAAATTGAACTTTTGAATAAGTGGATTTGAACTTCGTTAATAAATGAAATTGAGTTTCTTTATTTATTAATTAAGCTTTGGAAATTTTAAGTAAGTTAATAAGTGAAATTAAACTTCTTGAATATATGAAATTTAGTTCTTTATTAATTAAGTTTGAAATTTGTAATGAAGTCAATAAATAAATGAAAATTTAAATTTCTTTAACAACAAATAAAATGTGATTTATTGAAATGAATGGGATTTATTGAAATTAACGTAAGACTTGTAATTTAAAGAATTAATATGACGAATTTAATTTATTTCAATTTGAAGTTTTGATATAATGAAGTTGAACGTAAGTAATTGATTTAAATGAATTGGAAATTAAATCGAAGTTGTTTCGAAAGATAAATTTACTTAGCGAATATTGAATGAAATCGAAAAATGAATTTAAATTGATTTGAATGAGAATTAAACCATTTTAAATGATTTCGGAATGAAACTTATATACGAACTTGAATCAATATTTGAATTTTTTGAATAAAAGTTGAAATTGAATTGTAAGATTTTGAAATGGTTATTTGGAAGTTTATAACGTAAATTTTGGATATTGATAGTGAAAGACAATTGAAATGTTGATTTATAAATTCTAATTGAAATTGAAATTGATTTGGTTTTGAAATTTATTAAATGACCAATCGGTGTAATAATTACGAAAGTTATTAAAGAAACCGGAATCGGTTATGGATATACTCTCTATCTAAGCCCAAAACCACTTTAATAACTATATGCGTAGTGATGATCCAGAATGAAGTGGTTGGAATGATGTACGTGATGACTGAAGAAAGAGAACGATAATGGATAGCCTTGACACTTGTGTCAAATTGGAAATGACTAAAATCAGAAGCCGTGCCGGGACAAATGGGGTTGCCACCTCGAGGGAACACACTTCTTCGTAACTACTACTCATTACTTGTGATTGATTGGTGCACCCTCGGAATTTCAGGAGTGTTGTTTCGCGGTGTTACGATCGTTGCGGCGATGCGTTCTCATCAGTCCGGATCAGGAAAACGGTAGTTTCACTACCTTGGGTATTGCCTCATGTGCCTTGTCATACTTGTATCCCTATATACGCGACCACTACGAATTTGCTTTGTGTTATACCTTTGGAGTACTCACTGATATCCCACCAGTTTACGGTGGAGTTTACAGTGCTGTATAGACTATGATGCTTATAAAATGTGTTAAGGGGGATAATGGTAACGCCTTAACACTATTTTGATACTTTATATTACTGATATACATTATCTATTTAGCGTACACTACTACATAGTAGATAGTTTAACGGATCCTTAAAGGATGGGTATTCCAACATCCTTTGAGTTACTTGTATTTCAATTGCTATTTCACTTGAGTTGGATTTATTGATATAAGAATATTAATCCTGACTCGAGTGTTTTGTCTTTTGCTTTACGCTCGGGTCAGACTGAGTGTACCAGTATTCAAGACTCACCTTTGGAGTTGGAGCTTCGCTTGGAGATCCGACTATCTTTCCAGCTTTCAGATATTCAGTTGATTCCAGTGATGTATTCTGATTATTGTATTCGACTATTGTATTCGAGACTTCTGTTGTAACTTGTTTAGCTCTGATGTATCTTATATATTATATAGTAGCTTCATCAACTACTATCTCTTTTACTTCCGCTGCATATTATTACTCTGTGTCTGTGATTCTGTGATTATTTATTTACTGTATATCTGAGTTTTGCCAAATTTAAATTAACAATTCGGTATTTTGAATTATTCAAGTCCGACATGTGCGGATGCGAATAGTCTAAAATAGAGGGTTGTTACAGTTGGTATCAAAGCTTTGGAAGCTCTAGGTAGAACTCAGCATATAGGGTAAATGTATTTACAGAATCACTCTCATTCGAGTTTCAATCTCTTTCTTTTGACTCAATTCCTTTGAATTTTGGAACGTTTCCTCGGTTCCGAAATTCGTTCTTGTCCCTCACTATTCGTCTTCTTTAATTCCGGAGTATCCCATAACTCCGCTTCGAATGATATCTACAATAGATCGGCGATCTCGCCAATCTCAAATTGATTTGTAAAGGGTTGATACTCCTTTATATTAAGCATTGATTTACCAGAGATTTCTGTATCCTCGGTTTGTGATGCTATATATCTCCTGCTATACCTGAATTCTATTTCTTGAGATCGAATGTTGATTTACTTCGGGATTCAGCATCGATCTCACTCTTGAAGTTACGGTCGACCCGGTTAAGGTTGCCCATGAATTAAATAATCCTATCCATCTCCCGATTCTATTAATTGAATTATCTTATCTTCTGTTTCGAACTTATTGTCGAATCAGAATTCTCTTTAATTTGAGTCCATCAAATTTGAAACCTTATCCTAATTTTGAAATTCATTCCTATATCGTCGAGCAAAGAAATGCATTTGTAAACTAATATTTAAAATGTTTTATATATGTTGTGTTGTTTGAGTTGTTGATGTTGATTTGGGTTTTCGATCGATTCGTCTGATCAATGCAATCGATAGGATTTCCAAAACACTTGAACAGAGCAAACTGACACAATAGTATTTTCGAATTTAGTAAATAAATAGTTTTGTATTATTATATTTATATAAGTATAAAGTTCTGAAATTAAATTGTTAACGAATTTGTTGCCAGAAATAATAATATTTGATTTTCAATTACTGTTTCGTAAACCGTTGTCCATTGCGTAAAAATGAATTTATAAAACTTGTTTATAATTTGATTTGGAATTTAAACGAATTTAAATCAAGAATTTGAGAATTTAATTTCCGATGATTCCAATGTTGATTAGAAAGTTTTTAAGCGTATAGTATTTAAGATATTTTCAAATAGAAACCGTTTCAAAGAACTTTAAAATGTTTAAAATCAGTGCTCTTCTCCTTGTCGTTGGAAAATAATTTCGATGATGACGGCCGCATCATCGATATTTATTTTTGGGTTTCGAAGTGCAAAGACTATTCGTAGCCTTGCTACAGTTTGATTTGAAAATTTTAAATGGATTTGAATTTCTAAATTATGACTTGATTTATAAATATTGGTAAATGATTATTGATTTGATGTGATTTATTAGATGTATATATATTTATTTCAAAATTGTTTGAAGTAAACTGAAAAGAAAATTCTTAAAAAATTTATGTTAAGAATGATTTCAATTTTAAAACGAAGCCAAAATTTGAATGAATATTGAAACTTAACAAATTGGATTAGAAAATTTACTTGCATAATACCCAATTACATTATAATACGACTTACCAAAACCAGCCAAAAGTTTAATATGTAATTGAATAATTTACAATGCGAAATGATGTTAAAAGAAATTTAAAATTGGAATAGTTATAATAACTATAAATATGCTTGATATATGTGATAGGATATATTAAGTGTAATTAATTTAATAATAGTTTAAAATAAAGAAGAATTGAATTTGTTGAATAAAATATGATTATTAATTATTAATAGGGTATAATTGGACAATAAAACAACGAATAAATAAGATAAATAAATAAAATTTGTTCGGAAGGAATCTTTTGTTATCAAATATTAATAAATTGAATTGAAATCAACTTAATAAATTATCTTGAATTTAAAAACAAAATTGTTGAATATAAATTTATTTAAAATTGAAATTCATATGGTTTAAATTAATTGTTTATAATGTAATTCAAGTTTATTTTCTTTTGATTGTTTCTATTCTCCTACTTCCTTCCTTTTCGGGGGCGAAAAGTTTTGAGTGGGAGAGAGTGTAACAACCCGTAAATTTAACCGGTTTTAATAACGTTATTAATTGAAATTTTGTCAAATTTTAAACGATAAAATTTTTAAATAAAAATTTGACATTTGGAATGCGTCTAGTTAAATATGGCAGCTGGTAAATTTTCGTCTGAAAGTATGAAAGTTTGTTTCGTTCGTAAATTTACTTCAATTTAATCAGTTAAAAAACGATGAAAATAAAACGTTTCCAAAACCAAAATATTTTTACATAGAAAAATTCTAAAACATCTTCTGAGCAAGATGTCAGTTTGTCGTTTTTCCAAATTCGGACATCTTTGACTCCGTCGATCTTATTTTTCTACGTTTTTTTATGCATTTTCCGCAATAGAAAATTTCGAATTTTTAAAATTTAATCGAACCACTGACATCTGTACACCGTTTTGACCGTACCATCGTGCTGATCTCAACGGTATATTCACTTCTGTGTTTGGTATCCGGTACAGAGCGGAATCCTTGAAATAGTAATCTTATCGGTAGTTGTTCGAGTTCTTTTGTATTCCTGTGCATATTGAATAGCCTTACCTAAGAATCTGCATAGCTCTTATTACTCCTGCATCGAACAGATGAGACTTTTGCTTTTCCCTTTGTTTCGGTTGATGAAAAAAGAAAAATTTATGAATAAACAACAAAAGAAACATTTTGCATTTTTCCATCAGCCTCCTCCTACATTATGCAAACATTCATTTCCTTCACCTTTCATTCTTTTCTTGGTCCTTCAGAAAAAAAATAAAAAGCTTCACAAAAAATTTCCCCTGCTAGCAACCGCTCCCGCTCGTCTTCTTCCATCCCTTCGCCGCGTGTCGACCTTCCTTCACCAAAACCCTGACCAAGCACAGCTCGACCAACGCGCCTCCGACAACCACACGCTTCTCACCGTCCTCTCCACCGACACCAGCCTTGCACCCACCTAACCGAACTTCCCTTTCTTCGACCACTGCATCCTCCATGCACCTTTCCGAACGCCACCGTCCGACCCTCTCGCCCTCCCGCTCTCCTCACAACCGTCCATGGCCGAAGCCTAGCTCATGCATAGCCCATCACCTATTCACCAAGCCTCACAACCATACTACCCGACGCCTGTGCCTCCACCTCGCCTCGCAGCTATTCACTCGAACAACCCATCAGCTAACCGTGCGTGCTCCACTTGACCCCACTTCACCGCAAGCAGCCTCTCTTCACCCCGCTCTATGGCTGACTTCGCCTCTAGTGATGCACGCATAGGTACATCTATGTGTTTCTATGTGTTGTATATATATGAATATAGGATCTGTAGGTAGGCAATTGTCAATTGTTATATATTATATTTATACATTTTACAAGCCTGCATATATTTATGAAAGTCTGCATGAATAGTCTAGGATATAACATATATTATGCTTGAATGTTAATAGGAAGTCTGCATGTATAGTTTGGGTTGGTGAATTTTGCTACAGACTGTATGCGTACGTTAATATATATACAAAGACTTTATTTTGAATCTATGATTTAAAAGTATATTTTGTAATGATTTAATAGTGTAGTACAATGTGTACATGTAAGGTTAGTAATATGTATAGTTTCTGTAGAGTTGTACTTATAACAGTAATGCATATAATAGTATACATATGCATATTTTGTTTCCTGGTTTGTATATGGTATTTTGTGAAAAACAGTTCTTTGCTTTTCTGAATATTTATACGATTCCATTTACTTTCTTATATATTTAATCATCTGCATATTTTTGTTGGGTCTGCATACGTATACTGAAAGTGTACATATATAGTTATATAAAGTCTACTATTATATGTTAAAGTATGTTAACCCCGTTAAGTCAACGAGTTAAGGCCTGGGATGATCCACGACTTAAGGTGCTTAACGGTTCAAGGTGGATCTACGACTTAGAAAACCTCACGACTTAAGGTGTGTGACGACTTAACAAGTTAAGGCATGAACGACTTACGACTTAAGGTCACCACGATCTAAGAGCTCAAAGTACTCCACGACTTAACAACTTAAGGTCTACACGACTTAAGAATTGGAACGGTCTATACAGTTTTTGACTCAAGCAGGTCTACGACCTAGAGCAATCTACGACTTAAGGAAGTCTACGACTTAAGAAAGTCTACGACTTAAGAGATGGCACGACTTAAAAGGTCTACGACTTAACGACTCAAGGCGCGAAAAGGTTAAGACAACTACACTTAAGTCGCAACCGGCTTACGACCTTTGCTAGGTCGATCACGACCTAAGACTACATAGGCAAGTTCAATACCACGCCATGATTCGTTAACTCGTTGGCGACTTGGGACTTTGAGATGTGAATCCAAAAGAGCAAACTTACTCCAGTTAAGCCGCAAGCCAAGACTTAGTTTAGGTCGGTCACGACCTGCGACCTATGATGAGTCGTACACGACTTAAGCAAACAGATAAGAAGTCGCACCGGTTAACTCGTGCACGACTTAGGACTTGTAACATGAATTTGAACAGATAAGCAAACTTCTACCAAGCTACGAGCTGGACTCAATAGGTCGGCCACGACCTACCCTAAGTCGGTCACGAGTTACGACCTAAGGGGTAAAATTCTCTATAAATACCAACCTACATTGAACGTGAAAGGGACTTTTGGAAAATCTCTTCAAGCGCCGATACCCTGCCAGTTTCTAAACCGACTCTATACTTGAAGTTTGGAAGAATACTACAAGCTATTTGGAAAGACTTTCACACGTCCGACATGGATTCGAAGACTTTCATATACATCGAAGCTTAAGCTACTTGTTCAAAGTGTTTTGTAACTAAAGAGATTTGTACTTGAAGAGCATTGTATCATTTTGTAACAAGATCAGTAATAAAGATACTTAAAGTGGACGTAAGCTACCCCCTAAGCCGAACCACTATAAAATCGTTGTCTCTTACTGTATTTTCTGTTATTTTAACTGATATTCTGTTCCCGAACCATCGGGTGGTGCTTTCACATTCACACTTCACACACGGGGGTGTTAGCGTTCAATTTTAAGCTTTAACATTTTTGGTGCTTTTGACTGAGAATTGAACTCAGGATACTTCCATCATTGCTCCGCAAAAGTTTGTGGAAAGAGTTTCTCTCAAAAACAGAAGTCCATCGGAAATCATTGCTCCTAGAAGAAAGGGTAAATCTACTATAGCCGAAACTGCTCAAGAAGGGACCTCTGCTTCCCCAATACCTGATCAGGAAACTCCTACTGTCAGAGTCACAAGAGCTGAATTAGACGATGCAGTATCCAGGTTATATCAACAGATTGAAGCTCAAAACGCTTTAATGATGGATAGATTGAATGCCACGCTTGGGGCAAGTCGACAACCAGAAAATAACGAAGTAAACCTTGCCGAAGATGTTCATGATTCCCAGGACAAAAGTATTCCTCGAAGAACAGCTGGCATCGCCACAGGGGCACCTTCCCAAGCTGGGGGTTCAAGGCCACAACCAACTGTTCACGAATATTTGCCAAGGCAAACTTTCGAAAGAACAGCCGACGTCCGCCCAGCGAGGTAGCGACGAGGAGTACCTATCAGAGATGGTTCGCCAAATCATGAAAGAAAGCATGAAAAGGGAAGAAGACAAAAAAGACTGGGGCTTCGCTCCAAGCAAGACTCCGTTCACTGAAAAGATCTTGAAAGCAAAATTTCCAAAGAAATTTGTGCCTCCTACTATCCCGGCCTATAATGGAATTAGTGACCCTAACCATTTCCTATACAAGTACGATTGACATATGACAGGGGCAAGAGCATCTGACGAGGTTAAATGTCGATACTTTCCAGTGTACTTGGAAGGTGTGGCCCTACTTTGGTTCACAAAGCTACCGGTCCGGTCTATAGACCAATTCTCCGACTTAACTCGAAAATTTAAAGAACAGTTCAGGCTGTATGCATCGAAGGCAAAGGATGTAATGTCGCTGTCCAGCCTTGAGCAAGCTCCCGGAGAATCTATCAAATCTTTCTTGAATCGCTTCTACATAGCTTTGGCCGAAGTAGACAATGCAGAGCCCCGTATGATCCTGACCTACTTGATGCGAGCCATCGACAAGTCGAGTGAATTCGAAAAATGGCTGAAAATGAAGGAGCCGAACTCACTTGACAAGTTTATAAAAAGGCCGACGAATTCATGCGACTAGAAAGCCTATTTGGGCCAGCAAAAGTAGTTGTTGCCAAAGTCGAGGATAATGATGTTGCTTCTAACAAGAGAGAATTTGGTAACAAGAAAAGGAAAAATGACGAAGGAAAGAAGCAGGAAAATGAGAAGAAACCTCGCCGCTTCAATCCCTCAGATTTTACTCCTTTAACTGATACTCCATAGAATATGTTTTTCGCAACTAAGGATGTTGTTGAGTATCCCAAACCACCTGAGATGAAGAGAGGTGCAGTGAATAATGGGAAGTTCTGTCGATTCCACAATCAACCTGGCCATGACACTGACCAATGTCGCCAGTTAAAGAACGTGATTGAAGAATTGCTAAAACAAAATAAGCTGCAACAGTATGTGAAGAAAACAGAGTCGACCCAACCTCATCCACTCAGGGACAACAACGTCAATCTGGTTTAGGCAACAAAACTGTAGTGCAAGAATCTGAAAAACTTGTCATTGACGTTATCGTAGGGGGTCCTCACCCAGCAGGCGAAAGTTGGGACGAGTTGGAGAGATATGCTTATGCTTTGAGAAGAAATTAACCAAAGTGTTGCCAACTACCCACAAGAACTGCAGCTCAGCATATTCCGCTCCAAAGGGAAATCCAACCCTGGAACCATGGAACAATAATCACTTCATTTTTAATAGCTTTGCTTAAAATTGTGAAGTTACCACGAATGTATCATTCTTATGTTGAAAAAACCGCTATAAAAGTAGTGTTGATCAATAAAAGAAAAATAGACATCTTGTGTTCTTTACTACAATTTAATGCCTGTTTTATTTCGATATGCAAATATATTTAAAATATTGCTAAAATCTCAATTTCAAATTGCAGGCTATCAAAGCAAAGCTTACCTATTCAACACATCACAAAGCTTAGCGATTCCTACAAGTCACAAAAGTCCCAAACCCTATTCCTACAAGAGAAGTGTTATTTACAAATGATTGATGATTCCATTAAAGTGGGCACCTTCCTAACGAGAAGGGTCCGGACCTTTGCCACTAAACCGTAATAGTTTGTGCTAACAAACATCCGGTGAAGTGGCTCGCATCTGCCCCGTGGATTCGCTCAACAATAAAGTACACTTCTCCGGCAAAGGCGAATAACTGCCAAGAGAATGGGATGTGAACTCGAAATCGCTAAGGAGCAGATGATGAAAAGGACATGAACAAAGCCCTCTTCGGAGGCAAAATGCTTCTCTACGGAGACCAAATGCTTCTCCTCAGAGAACAAAGCCCTCTTCGGAGGCAAAACGCTTCTCTACGGAGACCAAATGCTTCTCCTCAGAGACCAAAGCCCTCTTCGGAGGCAAAACGCTTCTCTACGGAGATCAAATGCTTCTCCTCAGCGACCAAAGCCCTCTTCGGAGGCAAAACGCTTCTCTACGGAGACCAAATGCTTCTCCTCAGAGACCAAAGCCCTCTTCGGAGGCAAAACGCTTCTCTACGGAGACCAAATGCTTCTCCTCAGAGAACAAAGCCCTCTTCGGAGGCAAAACGCTTCTCTACAGAGACCAAATGCCTCTCCTCAGAGACCAAAGCCTTCTTCGAAGGCAAAACGCTTCTCTACGGAGACCAAATGCTTCTCCTCAGAGACCAAAGCCCTCTTCGAAGGCAAAACGCTTCTCTACGGAGACCAAATGCTTCTCCTTAGAGACCAAAGCCCTCTTCGGAGGCAAAACGTTTCTCTACGGAGACCAAATGCTTCTCCTCAGAGAACAAAGCCCTCTTCGGAGGCAAAACGCTTCTCTACGGAAACCAAATGCTTCTCCTCACAGACCAAAGCCCTCTTCGAAGGCAAAACGCTTCTCTACGGAGACCAAATGCTTCTCCTCAGAGACCAAAGCCCTCTTCGAAGGCAAAACACTTCTCTACGGAGACAAAACGCTTCTCCTCAGAGACCAAAGACCTCTTCAGAGGCACATGTTTCACTGAGATTGAAATAAAACTTCCAAGTGTTGAAACGTGAAAAGCCCTCCTCGGAGGCCCATTTCACCAGGAGTTGAAGTGTAAGAGTCGCTCTTCGGAGGTCCACTTCACCAGAAGCTGAAATGATAAAAAGACCTCTTCAGAGGCACACGTTTCACCGAGATTGAAATAAAACTTCCAAGTGTTGAAATGTGAAAAAGCCCTCCTCAGAGGTACAACTTTTCAAAGAAGCATTTCATCAGAAATGCAAAACAAAGATCAAAAAGCCCTCCACCGAGGCGCAATATAAAAAAAGAGGGTCCCCTTCAAAGGTACACTTTAGCTCTCAAAGGAAGATTGGTTCATCTATTTTGAGAAGGCTCTTCCTCAAAAGACTAAAGTGCCCTTCAGAGGCCCGCTCTACCACATAGGAGAATTCGCTTTGTAAAAATGTATATATGCACCAAGGAAAAAGTGATATCTCCGAAGGTTGAAGCGTAAAAACTTATATGAAACGAGGTGTACTCTGTTTAGGGCGAAATGATATTTCCACAAATATGGAATAATTATTCTCCAAAAATAGGAGTACAAGTCCCCTCGAGATTGGAAATATTACGATGAGCTTATGGTATGGGGGCAATACGGTATGGCTGCATTGGTAAAAGCAACGCCCGAACAACATACCACAAGCTCACTGTAATATTATATAAAGAAACTTGCATATATATAAAAAAAAAGAATAGATGCATTCTCAAACACAGACAGAAGTTTTTACAAGCAAGAGAATCATTTTATTCAACGTTATGAAAATTATGTACATATGCAGGTTTCAAAATAAAATAAAAGCGGGGGCCGGTACCCGCACAACGTCCGGTCAGTACAAACAAAAAGCTAAAAGCAAAAAGTAAAAACAAGGAAGGGGAAGCAGGGCTCATCACTTCTTCTTCTTACCACCACCTTTGGAGCCTTCACCTGACCTAATAGGTAGTTTTTCAGGACGGCTTGGGAGAGTTGGGGAAGAAGGAGAGAGGGCTACTGCCGGGTCAACCTCCGCTTCCTTTTCAGTAACGGAAATGCCTTTTCTTTTCTTCTTAGAAGTAGTACTCTTCCTCCTCCTCGAAGAAGACTCGCTTCCCGGAGTAAAAAGAGCAGACAATTTTATATCATCGGAAATGGTTCGCTCCGGGGACTCATTGCCTTCTCCAATCCCTTCTCCCCCGTGTTCCTGTGAAGCATTAGGATCATCTAAGTCTCGAAGAGCTTCTATTTGCTCCTCTTGTGACCCTGGTTGAGAGACTGAAGGGGGAGTGACCTGGAGAGGCGGGGGAGGAATAACTGAAGGAGGGGGAGTCTGAACGATGCTCGGCACTTTCTCTACAGAAGAAAAGAAGTTAAAGTCGGTAAAGAGAGGAGATAAAGGCTCGTTGAGATTCAGGAAGTAGTCAAGAAGCTCATCAAACTCATAGGAAGCAAATGAGCAGTCTATTTGAGCAAGATCAGCATTAGGATTACCTGGCGGAGTAGGCTTTGCTACGTCAATCTCAAGACCCAGCGCTTCACCGCTCTCTTGGCTTTCATCGCCGTTATGGACAGTTGCACCTTCTGTGATAGCTTTGGTAGGGGGTGGAGAATGAGAACTGGAGCCGACAATGTCGATTTCGGCCGAAGGTGAAGGCTGAACTGGATCAGTTGAAGTAGTTTTTCCTAAATTCTCCCCTTCTGCCATTTCGGCTCTTAATTTCGTAAGTTGTTCTTTTCCCCTGACAAGAGAGGCGCGAGCTTCGTCATCCAAGTAATGCTCCTCAAGAGCTGATTCGGCATAGCCATCACCTTTACCGCCAAGCATGTCAAGTGCGGCCTCCCATACTTCAGCCAGAGTAACTTCATATTTGGGGCCTAGAAAGGCGAGACTACCGCGCCCCAAGACGCTGTGTAGGTAGAAGTCAAATAATGTCGAGCTGATGCTGGTCTTCGTTGTCTCATGAGATTCCTCAGCTGCAATTTTACCGACAACGGCCTCGTCAAGCTCTCTTTCAGCTTTGGAGAGTTGAAGCTTTAGCATTTCGATCTCCGCCTCTTGAGAGTCAGTTTTCTTCTGAAGCTCTGCAATATCAGCGATATAGCCCTCATTGATTCTTTTTTGCATATCGAGCATGTCTTCGGCATCTCTTTGGCCGGCATGAGCATCTCTCACTTGTTTCTGAAGCACTTCTTCTTTTTGAGTGTAGGAAGTGGAAGAAGTGGCGAGCTCTTCTTTTAGTTTCTCAACATCTGCTTCAAGTTTTTCGTTGTAGGCAGTGATGCTCTTCATCTCTGCGTCATGTTGATCGATAATTTTTTGCCATTCAGATTTATCATTCTCCATGGTCAACATAGCTTCAAGATTCGCACGGTTCACTCTCTGGAGTTTGTCAACAAGTTTTTTCCAGCTCGACATTCTCTCAATATCAAGCCTGACGGCATCAACATTTCGCAACATGGCAGGCTTGTCAATTGGAACTAAGTCGAGATCAAAGCGAACCCCCTTCAAGCACCGTTGTGGAAACCGGCTTTGGAGAGTAGCTGGACCTGGCCCAACTTGATATGAAGGCCTGTTAATGATTGTCTGGATATCGGTACGAGAAGGGGTAGGAGATTGAGGAGGAATGGGAGCAGTGGTTTTCTCAGAAATTGCAGGCACTGATTGCTCACTAACTTTAGCCCATTTGCTTAGGTCATCAGCCATGTGGCTCTTCCCTCTGTCATCATGGGATTTACGTTTATGGGAATCACCCTCTCTATGGGAAGAATCGTGCCGCTCATCCCCTCTTCCATAGCGTTCTTCATAAGAACGTCTGTCCTGAGCCTTTCGAGCAACCCTCTCTTCATCAGTTTCCCTATAAGTGGGAAGATAGCGCCTATAGTCATACTGACCACGCTTTCCGTATTGCTTGAAGTCGTCGTAATATGAACCACTTCGCCCCATCGGAGAATCTAAAATTGAAAAAAAGACAAGTCTTAAAAGTCTTCAGAGAAAAGAAGTTAAGTATGAATAAGTGCTGAAATTTCTAAGTGTGTGTGATGTACAAACTACGCGCGTCAAACTACGAACCACTTTTCGATCGCGAAGCAATGGTGGGGGCAGTAGTTAACATCAACTCTGGAGTCGACGGAGCTTGTTGCAAAGTAGAAGTCGCTTCAACTACTGAAGAAAAAGCCATAGTAGTAATAGGGTCGTCTTTAAAAAGTTCCTGTGAAGTTATGATCAGGTCGCTTAGCCCCTCAAAAGTATCATCACCGCCATGCCCGGCGGGAGTTTCTTTTTCGGCTTCCAGATCGGCCGCATCTTCAGAGCAACGAAGAGTTTCTTCCTCCTCAATAACTGGGGCAAGTGCCGATTTGTTGGACGGACCGGCAACATCGGTAAGTGTGGGGCACTTCACCAGTAAGGTTTCAGTAGAGGGCTCCTTCGGCATAAGCGCTTCAGCAGGGATTGAGACATCTGGTGCCTCCGTTGGAGAATCGGGGACTTCATGAGGCTGAGTGGAGCGAGAAGGGTGAAGAAGTCCGAACTGGTGAAGGAATTCGTTGTTCAACAAAAATTTCATGTCCGGCTCTTCAACTGGTACAGCCATGAGCCTCTCCAGAGTTGGCTTGTGGCTGGAATCTCTAGAAGGAGGGGGAGCGCTGAAATGAAAAAACGAAGTTAACACTTGGCAATTCGGACTTCGCAAAACTCAGAGAATAGAAGAAGTAAAGATAGATGATCTTACTTCCTTCCCTCTACACAACATAAAACCCCGAGGGGTAGCGAACAAAGAAGAACTGAGTTAAGAACCCATGAGCAGTGTCGGGAAGGCCAACGATCAATTTGCGATTTCGGGCGCTTCTCACGACGGTGATAGAAGGGTGATCCTTTGTCCTGGTAAAGGAGCATAAGAAGCAAATCTCGTCAAAGCTTGGAAGTCGATCAAATGTTCTCCTAAATAGCACACACAGCCCCATCAGAATGGCGTAGCCATTGGGGTGTAGCTGGAATAGGGAGATGGCTAGTTGACGAAGAAGATTCTGGAGAAAGTTGTTGAAAGGGGGAATGACCCCGCTCAGGCACATTTGCTGGTTAACCGCTACAAAGCCAGGAGGCGCCACATCAGCAGTGTTAGTTTTCTCAGGAAGAATGGCATCTGCTTCAGCAATGCCAAACTGAGTGCATAACTGACGAAAAACTTTGTATGATAAAGTGGTAGAGGCTTCTCTGGAGGATTAACTAGGGAAGCCGGAATAAGAGTGGCTTCTCCAGTCTGGGCTGTTATCTCTTCTTGTTGAGAAGTCATTCTACACAAGCAACTGGATATTCAAATGTGAAGGTGCACGTTTCCTAAAAGTGTGAAGTGTTGTGCAGAACTAATAAAAATAACAAGTAAATATAACTGGAATTAAACTAGTCGACAATTGATCGATTACCAAATTTCAGGACTTGTTAATTTAAAGTTCAGGTATAGTATTAGTGCAAACTGGGCAGTTTCAGTTGACTATTTCAATGTTGCTTTAATACTTTACTTGAATTTGATAATTTAAAAGCACATCGTTCACACAATCTATTTAAGTTGATTATCTGTTGTTAACTAATCTGCCATTTGATGTGGGCAGTCAGTGGCAGTATATTCGTCCCAGTTTTCTGTAAATGATGTATTGAACAGATTGTTAGCTTGCAAGTCAAAAGTGATCTGTGAAAGAATGCAACAAAGTTTAACAGTTCAAAGTTTAACAGTTCAAAGTTCAAGCTACAGTTCAAGGTTCAAGCAAAGTTTAAAAGTACAAGCGCTAAGTCGCCGATGACTCAAGTGCTAACTCGGCGACGACTTAAGTGCTAACTCGCCGACGACTTAAGAAATTTTTCCTACAGGTTAAGTTAAGTCTTTGGTTCTCTGGCTAACTCGTCCATGACCTAAGGATTATGAGGCGATTTAAGTTAGGTCGTTTCAATCTTGAGTCGTTAATGCTTTAAGTCGGCTGTGCTCTAAGTCGTAAACCGTGGAAGATAGAAGAAACTTCAATTCAAAGCTACGAGAAATTCTCAAGTCCTAACTCGGCCCCGACTCAAAGCTTAAGTCGTAAAGTATGTTAAGTCGGTTCATAGCTAAGTCGCTAAGATTGCTGGATCGCACAAAATTGCCAAGTCGCACCCGAGGCAACATTCCACTCTATTTGGCCAACATACCTTCTTACTCCTAACCCGTTAACCATCTAACTCCAAACCCGTTAACCCAATAACCTCACAATGGTCAACCCTAGTTCTATCACACCACTAGATCGCCTCAAATCACGAATCGTCGCAAGTCAGATCAAACCGCCTGCCTTAAGTCCATCGATGTCCAATATAACAATATTCGCAAGGCTCAAGGGGGAAGATCGGAGACGAAGATCGACGATGATCGCAATTGGAAAAGAGGCAAAATCTCTTACACGGTGTGATGCTAGAGATGATCGGAGATGAATCAAGTCGAAATCGCCTTTGAAAGCTTGGAGAAGTGTAAATGGCAGATGCAGCTTAGAGATTAAGTAATGAGAAGAAGGAGGTAAGAGTAACGACTCAAGCCTTTTATATCTCAGGGCAGTGGAACTCGAAACGGCACACGCGAGTTAAGGAAAGTCGAAGCACACGACCTACGACTTAGGCGTGTACTTCGAGGGGCAAATGTTAACCCCGTTAAGTCAACGAGTTAAGGCCTGGGACGATCCACGACTTAAGGTGCTTAATGATTCAAGAAGGATCTACGACTTAGAAAACCTCACGACTTAAGGTGTGTGACGACTTAACAAGTTAAGGCATGAACGACTTACGACTTAAGGTCACCACGATCTAACAGCTCAAAGTACTCCACGACTTAACAACTTAAGGTCTACATGACTTAAGAATTGGAAGGGTCTAAACAGTTTTCGACTTAAGCACGTCTACGACCTAGAGCAATCTACGACTTAAGGAAGTCTACGACTTAAGGAAGCATACGACTTAAGGAAGTCTACGACTTAAGAGATGGCACGACTTAAAAGGTCTACGACTTAACGACTCAAGGCGCGAAAAGGTTAAGACAACTACACTTAAGTCGCAACCGACTTACGACCTTTGCTAGGTCGATCACGACCTAAGACTACATAGGCAAGTTCAATACCACGCCATGATTCGTTAACTCGTTGGCGACTTGGGACTTTGAGATGTGAATCCAAAAGAGCAAACTTACTCCAGTTAAGCCGAATGCCAAGACTTAGTTTAGGTCGGTCACGACCTACGACTTATGATGAGTCGTACACGACTTAAGCAAACAGATAAGAGGCCGCATCCGGTTAACTCGTGCACGACTTAGGACTTGTAACATGAATTCGAACAGATAAGCAAACTTATACCAAGCTACGAGCTGGACTCAATAGGTCGGCCACGACCTACCCTAAGTCGGTCACGAGTTACGACCTAAGGGGTAAAATTCTCTATAAATACCAACCTACATTGAACGTGAAAGGGACTTTTGGACAATCTCTTCAAGCGCCGATACCCTGCCAGTTTCTAAACCGACTCTATACTTGAAGTTTGGAAGAACACTACAAGCTATTTGGAAAGACTTTCACACGTCCGACATGGATTCGAAGACTTTCATCTACATCGAAGCTTAAGCTACTTGTTCAAAGTGTTTTGTAACTAAAGAGATTTGTACTTGAAGAGCATTGTATCATTTTGTAACAAGATCAGTAATAAAGATACTTAAAGTGGACGTAGGCTACCCCTTAAGCCGAACCACTATAAAATCGTTGTCTCTTACTGTATTTTTTGTTATTTTAACTGATATTATGTTCCCGAACCATCGGGTGGTGCTTTCACATTCACACTTCACACACCGGGGTGTTGGCGTTCAATTTTAAGCGTTAACAAAGTACATTTGGTTATATTTTTCTATACTAACCTATACATTCCATTTGTACATATCATATTATATAGTTAGGCCTGTATTATATATTTTGGGCCGTATATTTTTTTTTATAAGTAGTATATGTTATACAAACCAGTTTGTGTATTGATTTTTATTGTACATCTCTAAGCAGTCATGGTTATAAAAGTTATTTTGTTTTTTTAGTGATGCGAAGAAGAATTTTTTTGTAGTATACATAAAAGTAGATTTGGTTATGTTAAACATAGGTCTTCAATCGTTCATTGCTGTTGAGTTATATATATTGTAATAAACAGTTTATAGTTGGTTGTTTATAGTTTTTAATCTTACAAGTTGTTATAGCACTTTATATATTACCAGAGTGTGTATATATATATATATATATATATATTTAGTTACAGGTATTATTTATATGGTTTTGTAGTATATATATTGGATATGAGGTATTGTATATAAAGTATGTTGAGATTTTATCTAAGAATACACGTATAGAGGTGTGGATTTAAGGATATAATATTAAGTATAACATGCTACTTTACATTTTCTAAGTTATACGATTGGTTAAAACATATTATATAATGGTTTATAATGTAAGTAAGTTTGCACGCGTTATTATATATATGGATTTTATGAAATGCAGATGTTAACCCCGTTGTGATCCACGACTTAAAAGTTGTGCGACTTAGTGGGCCGAGAGACCAGGCGACTTACGACTTAGAGAAGGCTGCGACTCAACGGTTCAAGAGATGGCATGGCCAAGGAAAGAAGTGAGTGAACAACTCAGAGCTATCCACGACTCATCAACTTGAGGTTCCTAACGACTCAGTGGGTCTACGACTCAAGAAGATTTATGACTTAAAGAAGCAAACCGACTCAAGACCTCCAACGACTCAACGAATTAAGGAGCTACGACGTAGTGACTCAAGTTAGAAAAAAGCGCAAGCAACTGCATTTAAGTCATGACTGATCTACGACCTAGGTTGAGTCGTTCACGACCTGAAACTACAAAACATAAATTTAATGTTGCCTTGTCTCATGACCTTTGACTCGCAAACGAGTTAAGGCTTATATCCAGGTGAACAACTCAGAACCGCTTCACCTACTTCACTGCTTGCTAACTCTTGACCCTTAAGTCGAGCGCGACCTACGACTTTCCCTGAGTCGGGCATGACTCATGACTTGGGCGAAAACCGCTGCCCAGAATCACGCCTATAAATACACTACCACCTCCAACATTCGGGGGACTTTGGATCATTTTTCTTCAAGGCATTGAAACTTCACTATCTTTAAAGCAATCTACACTCCATCACTTCAAGCACACGCAAGACGCTTAGATCAACTTCGCACAGGAATTCAACACATTCAATCATGAATTCGAAGAACTCTGTCACATCGAAGTTTTTCCTAGCTACTTGTTTCTTTTTGAATTGAATTGAAATGTAATTGAAGGAGATTGTAACAAGTTGTAATCCGATCAGCAATAAAAAGGATTAAAGTGGACGTAGGCTTGATCATAAGCCGAACCACTATAAACTCTGTGCTCATTTACTGCATTTTCTGTTACTTACTGTTATTTCTTGATTCCCGTATTCACAGGTGGTGCTTTCACATCGTTTCTACACACACCGAGGTGTTAGCGTCAGATTTTCACGTTAACATTTTTGGTGCTTTCGCTGAGAACATCGATCTTAGGGTATTTACATCATTGCTTCACCAAACTTTGAGGAAAGAATCTCCGTTAAGACCAGAAGTCTAACAGAAATTATGGCTCCCGGAAGGAAACGTAGATCTGCCAGATCTGATGATGTTCAAGAGAACACCGCCACTTCTCCTCCTCTGAGTCAGACAACTCCAACTGTGGGAGTTACGCGAGCGGAATTGGACGCTGTGGTTTTGGGATTGAATCAACAGTTAAATGCTCAGAATGCACAATTAGAGGCTCAGAATGCTCAGAATACATTGATATTGAATAAGCTAAATGATTTGCTCGAGGCTAATCGTCAGCCAACGAATAAAGAAGGAAACTCTGCTGATAGAGCTCAGGATGTTAGAGGGAATACTTCTCAAAGGGCGGTAAGCCCCATTGAAAGGCCACTTCCTCAGGATGGAGGATCGGACCTCAACTGACCCTTCGTGAATGACTGTCAAGGCAGAACTCTGAAAGAATGGCTGACGTTTTCCTCGCAGGGCCTGTGGATGATGAAGAGTATTTTTCAGGGATGGTCCGTCAAATCATGAAAGAAAGTATGCGAAAGGACGAGGATGAGAAAGATTGGGGCTTTGCTCCGAGCAAAACTCCATTCACCGAGAGGATTCTGAAAGCTGAATTCCCGAGAAAATTTGTTCCGCCCACTATTCCAGCTTACAAAGGAACAAGTGATCCTAACGAATTTCTGTATAAGTATGACTGGCATATGACTGGCGCCAGGTCATCCGATGAGATTAAGTGCCGGTACTTCCCGGTGTATTTGGAAGGAGTAGCTTTATTATGGTTTACCAAACTGGCAGTTAGATCCATTAATCAGTTCTCGGACTTAACTAAGAAGTTCAAGGAGCAGTTTCGGTTGTACGCCTCTAAAGCAAAGGATATAATGTCATTTTCAAGTCTGGAGCAAAACCTAGGGGAATCCATCAAATCGTTTTTGAATCGATTCAACATAGCTTTATCCGAGGTTGATAATGCTGAGCCACGCATAGTCTTAACATATTTGATGAGGGCAATTGATAAATCGAGCAGGTTTGGAGAATGGTTGAAAATGAAAGAACCAAATTCACTCGATAAATTCTATAAAAAAGCCGATGAGTTCATGCGCTTGGAAAGCCTTCAAGCATCGGCTAAGGTGGCGTCAGCAGAAACTAAGAATGATAGTAACGCTCCAGACAAAAAGGAATCCAATGCTCAGAAAAGGGGGAATGACGGCGGAAAGAAACAAGGGGATGCAAAGAAGGGTCGAGCATTCAACTTCACACCCTTGACTGATAATCCTGAAAATATCTTCTTCGCAACCAAAGATAATATCAGTTATCCTACGCCACCTAAGATGAAGGTTGGAGGTAAAATGGAGAAAAGTGGAAGATTCTGTCAGCTTCACAATCAGCCTGGTCATGACACTAACGAATTCCGACACTTGAAGGAAGTAATTGAGCAACTGTTGAAAGAGAACAAGCTCCAACAGTATGTTAAAAGGGGTAGGGACACAACAACCTCATCAGTCCAAGGCAACAAGTCCCCGCTCACCATCCAAGCTCGAGTGAGAAGGCCGTAGAGCATGAGTCAGACAGGCCTGTCATTAATGTGATAACGGGAGGTCCTCACCCAGCAGGCAGGAGCTGGGGTGAGATGGAAAGGTATGCTCGTGCACTGAAGCATGCACTGTTCGTCGACGGAAATTCTATCGGTTTAGAAAACCGTCGAACGAATTTTGAAATAAAAATAACCGCAAGCGCACGGTGTACGAATGTAGCACGCGGCGAATACGGGTCGATCCACAGGGAATTGATGATTTTAAAATTCTATTCAATCAAATTATACCGAAGTCGAGAGTGAATAACTAGAAATGTAAAAACTAACAAAAACTAGCAAAAGAAAATGATAAAAAATATGAGAGTTAAAAGAACAATTTAGAGATAAATCCACTCTCTAGATCATATAAATCAACAAAATGAAGTTATGATCTCTCTTTTCTTGTCATTAGTGAATTAGTTGATGTGCTTATCATAAGTATGGTATATTTGTGCTATTAATTAGCTCAATATAAACCATCAAACTATGACACAACCACTAATACACATTTAACTCTCATGAAATATGACAACAAAGTTGAAATAAAAATCTATTTTAAGCATAGCCTATTAACCATTGTTTAGAAATATAGGCTATCAAATTTCAATTTCAACAACCACTTCTTTGCCATAATCATATTTAGATGAAGAGGCAATTTGTGTTATGTTTGTTTAAGCATAGTCTATTTGTTATGAACAACATAGACTATCAAATTCAAAGCTAAACAACATCATTAAACCACTTCAATCATTCTCATTAAGCATAAAAAGAGAGCATAAACATCAAACTAAGTTGAAGCTACATGATTAGAGAGCTTCATTACCCCTAAATTGAAGGGGTTTAGCCTCTCATATTTGTCATCATATGAACAAATGTAGCAAACAACATTGAATAAAAAGAAGAGGAAAAAGAGAGCAAAATAATGAAAGGAAAAATTATTCTATTTGCATAAAAGAGAAGAGATCTACACTATAACATGAAAGTAAATAAGCATGAAAAGAAAAGGAACATATATTGAAGTTGCATTAAAAAAAGAATTACATAAGAGAAGACATGGCTAAGTAGCCATGGAAAGAAAGAGAGATTTGATTTATTTTCTAAACTAAAACTAACTAACTAAGAGGGAGATGGCTACATGAAACATAAGGGGTATTTATACAAGTTAGAAACCCTAATGCATATTTTTGGGGAGTACCCAAAATGCCCCTTAGGAAATGTGGAGGCCAAGTAACCATTAACATGTCTTAATCCCCCATTAAGTGTATATGAAACCATTAAGTCCAAAAGCATGTGCATTAGCCTTTAATTTGTACATTAAGGTAGGTGGGTAGGTGGGGTCCTCCATGTTCTTCACTTTGAATTATTTCCATCTTCATTCCTTTGTATTAATTTTGTGCATGCATATCTTCATGAAACCACTTCTATTTGAGATCAATTTCCTACAAAAATATATACAAATTTTCAATTAATTTTTCTCAAAGAAATATATACACTTAAATGACCGTTTTGCCCCTATATGAAGATGAATATATGAAAATTTGGAATTAATATGAATTTTGGTTAAAACAAGTTAAAATACCCAATATGATCATTTATTTAATTTAAATAGAATAAATATGGTGGTAAAAATATGCACATTTACGTGCACATCAAATACCCCCACACTTATCTTTTTATTCGTCCTCGAATAAAGAAAAACTAAGATAAATTCGTTTTCGTAGAAAGCACGATTGCATTGAGCGTATGCAACAAGCCGTTAAACCTCTGGGTGTCCCCAGTAGGACGAGTGTTGTCTCGTGAGGGTTTTCAGCGGATACTACCCACAAAATCCAAATGCAGGATGAAAATATTTACAAAATGCAAGATATATTTACAAAGAGATGAATGCAAAATTTTGAAAATATTTATAAATGAAGGATTTATTTTAAATTGACACGAATAAGTTAAATATAGGTTTTGGTTATTATCTTGAAAATTTATGTCATTTACTCGTCAAAATTTCCAACAAAAATCAAGTAATCATATCAAATAGACTATAGTTTAACTCGTTGTTTTGGTTAATAACAATGTGTAACTATGAAATGGATCCTTAGTTGATTATCAAAGTTTATCAAAATGGTATTTTCATTTCTTTTCAATAACAAATCAAATAAACTAAGTAAACATAGTGCTAGGATTTCAATTGCTTGCTCTCTCATTATTTGCAAGAAAAATTACACACCTAGCTCAGGTAAACTGAGGCCAGATGTACCACCCATGCACTGCCTTTCGGGCTTATGTGAGGGGAGTACAGATCATGGCGAGTGCATACACTTTCATGCATACACCTATCGACCGTAGGTGGTTTTTATTAAGCCTTTTTTTACATGTGTTCCATACATCATAACCGTGAGGACTTTTAAATGAGTATGAAATCACATAATCAAAAATTCCAATTAATCACCCATGCATAACCGTGAGGACTTTTAAATGAGAGTGAATACTTGGATGTTATTATTTTTATTTTTATATTTTTTTTTTGAGAGGGAGTTTCGCAAAATCAATTTAGCACCATTTAACTTAGAAGACAAAAAAAATGTTATATCATTTACTTTAAATCAACCACTTTTTAAAACAAAGATTTTCAATTAGGATGTACTTCATAATTAACACATATGAATCTTCCTATATACTAGTTAAACCATTATTATTTGTAATCAAACTTCATTTTTATTTTTGTTAAGACCAATAAATTTTCAAAAACTTCAATTTAATAAACCAAAGGCATATATTTATCTTATAGTGTTTCTTTTAAAAATAAATCAAAAGAAAATTTGTTTTTGGGATTTTTTTTTGAGTTTTTTTTTTGCAAAGAAAAAGTAAAAATAAATCATAAAAAATCAAAAACGAAGATAAGTCTCCCCCCACACTTGATTTTGACCGTGTCCCCACAGTCAACCCAAGTGGAAGGAGAAAAATAAAATAAAAATCCTATATTTACATGAAAGATTATTATTTACAAGAGATGAGAAAGTGTACAGTCAAAAAGTAAATGAAACGGTCTTCTAAAGACCGAATCATTTGTCTCGTCGAGTATACGAGACACAGCTTAAGCTCGAAAAACCAAACCATAAAAGATTTTGAAATTGAATGTTGATTTGGAAAAACGAATGTCGTTTTATTGAAAATCTTATGAGTTGTTTTGTTTTCAATGATTTTTGGGGTTGATAAAACAATTGATTGAAATTCACATTTATTTTCACCAAATTGAAATTCAAGTTTATCATTGAAAACTTCTTCCATATTATTGATTTCAATGTTAAAATGGTGATCGAAATCTTCCCCATCAATATTTAATGACTCATTTTCGTAAATTTCGTAAAACTCATGTTCGTTAAATTCATTTTCCTTTGTTGAATTATCAACAACTTCATCGCATATATCCATTTCAAAATCCAAAGTTGTTGTATTCAAATTTTCAGAAAAAGGAAGATCGAACTTTAAATCGAGTTTTTCACCCTCAAAAGAATTGAAATCCAACTCACTTACCGTGTTTTCAACAACTTCATTGAGAATGTTATTCTCAGTTTCAAAAGTTGTTGTTTGAAAATCGTCAATTGTGGTAAAAGATGGATTATAATTTGACTCATCACACGTTAGAATTTGATTTTGTTTATCACGTTGTTTCATATATGTTTCAAACAACGAATTCGTGTGATCATCGTAAATTTCATTCATTTGCTCAACAAAATCCAATTTATAGTTATTAACATGAGAATTTTCGATTTGGATTTGTTGAGAACAAAAAATGTCACTCGTATCGTAGTTAAGATTATTCCCATTGCCAAATTCGTTTGAAAAGTTGTTCCCATTTTCATGTTGAGTTTGAAATTCATTTTGAAGCTCGAAATTGAATTGGCATGGGCTACACTCGAAATCATTTGAATTTTGAAGTGAATTCAAATTTTGATTATTTTGAAAACTTTGATTCGAGTTATAACACAAATATGAATTGCATAACTCATTTATCTCTTGATTTTGTTGTGTAGAGACTTCAAGTAGAGATAAAATGCTATTTTCAAGATTTGAGGGTTGCTCGTAATTTTGAAAACTTTGTTGTTCAAAATTCGAATTGTTTAAATAATAGTTGTTGTTAAAATATCCATATGAATCTGGAGTGAAATCATATGGATTATATTGATTTTCACAACTATTGTAAAATTCACGCAAGTGGGGAAACTCGGACATTTTCAAGAATGTTTTTTTTTTTGGTTTTTGTTTTATATAGAAAAAATATTTACAAATTTATTTTTAAAAAGGGAAATTGATTTTTGTTTTTTTTTCATTTTTCATTTTTTTTTGAAAAGATTTTTTTTAATTTTTGTTTTTCTAAATTTTTTTGGATTTTTGAAATTTCAAAGAAAAAGGATTCAAAAATTTCAATGGAAAAGGAATATTTACAAAATTTTTTTTAGTTTTGGATTTTTTTTTTTAAATATGCATGAACTAATGCAACTAAATGAATGAAAGGTTAATTTCAAATTATTTATCCTAAGTTAACCCAAAATTGTATAATCACAAACTGTCTTAAATAAACAAGATAGTTCTCAGCCAGGTAACGGGCAGGATTTATCGGTGCACCACGAATCACCGTAGCAATGCAGCCGAAGGTTTAAGTACCTTCAGAGGAACAACCACTATAATATTTACGAATCACCGTAAGATTTATAAACGGTTATTGCTCTGCCGTAGCCTAGACACCAAGAAATTAAATTGTTCAAAGAAGACAAATTGTTAATATACAATTAAGTGTTATCGATGTCTAACCGTTATTATTAATCAAAATCTAAGATGAAATGCATAACATAAATTAAACGTGTATTAACAATGCAACTACGAATGAATTTTTTATTTTTTAAAATGCAAATGCAAGCAATCTACAATGCAATTCAAATAAAACTAGAAATGAAAGCGGAATTTTTAGCAAGCAGAGCAATTGATTTTGGCTAGCGAAGGAAGCAATTTTCAGCAAGCTATTCTTCCTTTATTTCCTGCTTTGGCAACCTGAAAATTAAAAACTAAGATATATACAATATTTTTTTTTGAAAGAAAACTTAAAAGTAGGGTTTTACTTAAAAAAAAAATATTTTTTTTTAAAAAAAAACAAATAATTAGCACTCAAACAAAATTAAAACAAAGATTCTACTGAAAACAAAACAAAGGACTTAAATAAAACACTAAAGCGAACAAAAAAAAAAGGAAAGAAAAACAAACTAAACACAACACAACACAAATAACTCTCCAAACCAACACACATGAACCAACCCGGTCACTCTCCAAACCAACACACATGAACCAACCCGGTCCAACCTTTTTTTTTTTTTTTTTTACAACAGCCCACAACCCTCTTAAGAAATTGAAAGAATTTCCTCTTTCTCGATTAAAAAACAGCGGAATAAAAGCAAATCAACACACCAACGCAATTCTCAACTTATACCAGTGCTTCTCAAATCGACTCACTGGATCAAAACAAAACAAATTGCAATCGAATCAAAATCAAGTTGCAACTTTGGTTAAGGTTTGCTGGAGTAGTTCGTTGCGGTTGTTCGAGATGAGGCTATTCGTGGGTGATGAAATGGTCGCGAGTTTGCTGGGGATGAAGGAGTTCCACTGCTTTCGGTTGGTTGTAGTTGGAAGAATTGTTGTGGGATTGTGGCGATTGGAGGAGAGGAAGGCGGTATTTTGAAGCTGCGGTGGTTTGACTAGAGGCGACTTGTTTTTCTAGTGATGGATTTTGGGGCTCGAGTTGCTGGAAATCAAATTCGTGATGTAAGAGGTGAGTCGAATTCTAAACGAATGTTCACAATGTAGTTCGATTGGGGTTTGGATGTGGAATGAAGTGTAGTGATCTGTTGGTTGTTTGGGCAGTAGCACAACAGTGGTTTGCAGGCGAGGAGGAATGGAAGTGAATGCTGGTATTGAAGTGTTTTCTTATTTTTTTGTTAAGTGAAGTGGTAGTGGACAAGAACAAGGGGATAGTGAATGTGTACGCAAAGGCAGTGGTGGGAATGGGCAATACTGCAGTGAATGTTGAAGAGTTTGGTGGTATGGAAGGGAATGATGTCCAGGTGATGGAGTGTGTGGTAGCAGGTAGAAGATGGTCACAAAGGAGAGTGAAGTGGAGTTGTGGCTTGTCGGTGAAGTTTGTATGTGCACACAGGCAGTTTGGAGTGTGCAGTTTGGAGTGGTGGTGGAAATGTGTGTGTTAGAAGTTGAAGTGAATGGAGTGCTGTGATGTTTCTCTGGTGGCAGTCAGTAGTCAGGTGGAAGTATCTGGAGGAGGAATCAACTTTGTTGAAGTGTGGTCAGGGAGAATGGGTGACAGAAGAATGGTTGATGAAGTTCAAGCAAGTTGTATTGTAAGTGATCGGGAAGATGGTTGATGGGAAGTGTAGTCTTGGCAATGGCTGATATTTGTATGAGCAGATTGTCTGGCTGATGCAAGTGGATATCAGGGAGGGGTAGGCAAGTGGTTGCAGTAATGGGCAGTTTTGTGGAGTTGTATCAGTGGGAAGTGGTCAGAAGTGTAGCAACAGAGGAGATAGATGATGGTAGTGGATGTTATGCAGGGGACAGGGAGGTTTTGTTTGGGAAATGCAAATGCAATGTACAAATGCAATGTAAACTCAGTGGTATGCAGAGAAATAATGTAAACTGAAATGCAAGTTTGTACAAAAGAAAATGCAATGCAATGTAATTTTAGAGAAATGTTTTTGAAGTTTTTTTTAATGCAAGCAAACACACACAAAAATCAAATAAAAATAATCCGAAGAATAGAAAATCAAAATCAAAACAAATCCCCGGCAACGGCGCCAAAAACTTGTTCGTCGACGGAAATTCTATCGGTTTAGAAAACCGTCGAACGAATTTTGAAATAAAAATAACCGCAAGCGCACGGTGTACGAATGTAGCACGCGGCGAATACGGGTCGATCCACAGGGAATTGATGATTTTAAAATTCTATTCAATCAAATTATACCGAAGTCGAGAGTGAATAGCTAGAAATGTAAAAACTAGCAAAAGAAAATGATAAAAAATATGAGAGTTAAAAGAACAATTTAGAGATAAATCCACTCTCTAGATCATATAAATCAACAAAATGAAGTTATGATCTCTCTTTTCTTGTCATTAGTGAATTAGTTGATGTGCTTATCATAAGTATGGTATATTTGTGCTATTAATTAGCTCAATATAAACCATCAAACTATAACACAACCACTAATACACATTTAACTCTCATGAAATATGACAACAAAGTTGAAATAAAAATCTATTTTAAGCATAGCCTATTAACCATTGTTTAGAAATATAGGCTATCAAATTTCAATTTCAACAACCACTTCTTTGCCATAATCATATTTAGATGAAGAGGCAATTTGTGTTATGTTTGTTTAAGCATAGTCTATTTGTTATGAACAACATAGAGTATCAAATTCAAAGCTAAACAACATCATTAAACCACTTCAATCATTCTCATTAAGCATAAAAAGAGAGCATAAACATCAAATTAAGTTGAAGCTACATGATTAGAGAGCTTCATTACCCCTAAATTGAAGGGGTTTAGCCTCTCATATTTGTCATCATATGAACAAATGTAGCAAACAACATTGAATAAAAAGAAGAGGAAAAAGAGAGCAAAATAATGAAAGGAAAAATTATTCTACTTGCATAAAAGAGAAGAGATCTACACTATAACATGAAGGTAAATAAGCATGAAAAGAAAAGGAACATATATTGAAGTTGCATTAAAAAAAGAATTACATAAGAGAAGACATGGCTAAGTAGCCATGGAAAGAAAGAGTGATTTGATTTATTTTCTAAACTAAAACTAACTAACTAAGAGGGAGATGGCTACATGAAACATAAGGGGTATTTATACAAGTTAGAAACCCTAATGCATATTTTTAGGGAGTACCCAAAATGCCCCTTAGGAAGTGTGGAGGCCAAGTAACCATTAACATGTCTTAATCCCCCATTAAGTGTACATGAAACCATTAAGTCCAAAAGCATGTGCATTAGCCTTTAATTTGTACATTAAGGTAGGTGGGTAGGTGGGGTCCTCCATGTTCTTCACTTTGAATTATTTCCATCTTCATTCCTTTGTATTAATTTTGTGCATGCATATCTTCATGAAACCACTTCTATTTGAGATCAATTTCCTACAAAAATATATACAAATTTTCAATTAATTTTTCTCAAAGAAATATATACACTTAAATGACCGTTTTTCCCCTATATGAAGATGAATATATGAAAATTTGGAATTAATATGAATTTTGGTTAAAACAAGTTAAAATACCCAATATGATCATTTATTTAATTTAAATAGAATAAATATGGTGGTAAAAATATGCACATTTACGTGCACATCATGCACCCACAGAGGAAAGTGTTTTTGTGTTAGAGGATGCTGCGCCATTGAAACAACAGAAAGCTTTCCCTGATGACATCATATTTAGCGCCAGGGACTCTATGGGTATTGAAGCCCCTACGATAGATCCTCTGGTCATTTCTTCCGGTATTGGCCCGGCCACTGTGAGAAGAATTCTGGTCGATTGCGGGGCTTCGTGTAATATTCTCTTTAAGAAAACTTTTGACCAGATGAAGATACCAATGGCTGACGTTCAGGCTTCGTCATTGAAAATTGCTGGCTTCACTGGGGAGCCAAAGCAGCCGATTGGGACTATAGACTTGATTGTAGAGCTCGGAGAGGGGCCGAGAAAGGTAGCTCGAAAGCAGACCTTTATAATTGTTGAAGAATTTTCTGCTTATAATGCTTTCTTGGGCCGACCGACCCTGGCTGCATTCAAAGCTGTTCTCGCCCCATGGTGTCTAACTATAAAATTTCCCACAGATAACGGAATTGGGATAATTAAAGGGGATCAGAACGTGGGACGGGAGTGCTATCTTGCAGAGCTACGTGAAACAAAGAGGAGAGAAATGGGAAAAGATGCGGCGCCTTCAGTCCGCATCAAAGAACGAACCTTGTAGCAACTACAGGTTGGCCCTGCACTGGCGAACATAGCGGTGCCCGGAGAGAGATGGATCCAAGAAAAGCTAGTGCAGGGGAGAATAGAGTAGTGCCGGTAGAGGTGACAGTGCCGGTACCTGTTGACTTAAAGGACCCAAACAAGGTGCTGAATGTGGGTTCACAACTCAACATTACAGCTCAGAATATTCTGATCTCGTTCTTGAAGGAAAATTTAGATGTATTCACATGGACTCATGCCGACATGTGCGGAATATCACCAGAGATTGCGGTACACGCTCTGAACATCGATCCAAAGTTCACGCCAGTAAAACAGAAAAGAAGAACTCAAGGTCCAGAGAGGTCAGCAGCGCTGAAAGAAGAAGTCGATCGACTCATGGAGAATGGTTTCATCAGAGAATCTGTTTACCCGGATTGGGTCTCAAATCCTGTCCTGGTTAAAAAGGCTACTGGGAAGTGGAGAGTATGCATTGACTTCTCAGATCTGAATAAAGCTTGCCCCAAAGACTGTTTCCCGCTGCCTAGAATTGATCAGTTGGTGGACGGAACGGCGGGACATGAATTGTTGTCTTTTATGGATGCTTACTCCGGGTACAATCAGATCATGATGCATGAGCCAGATCAGGAGAACACGAGCTTCATAACAGATGTTGGTCTTTACTACTACAAAGTCATGCCCTTCGGACTCAAGAATGCGAGGGCAACTTACCAAAGGCTTGTTAACACCATGTTTAAACCGTAGATCGGAAAGACGATGGAAGTCTATGTCGATGATATGTTGGTAAAGTCAAAGAAAGCAGTGGACCACATGGATCACTTGGCGGAAATGTTTGCGGTCCTCCGGAGATACGGAATGAAGCTTAACCCATTGAAATGTTCATTCGGAGTGGAGTCCGGAAGGTTTTTGGGATTTATTGTGAGCGCTAGGGGCATTGAGGCCAATCCTACTCAAATCACTGCCTTGAAGGAGGTCAAAGCTCCTAGAACAAAGAAGGAACTGCAGAGTCTTAATGGAAAAGTTGCTGCTTTGAGTCGATTCATTTCTAAAGCTACTGATAAATGCATTCCATTCTTTGACGCTCTAAAGAAAGGAAGAAAAAACTTTGATTGGAATCCCGAGTGCCAGAACGCATTTGATGAGCTGGTTCGTCATATGGAAGTGCCTCCAATACTCTCAAAGCCCGACAATGGTGAAGATCTCAACATATATCTGGCAATATCATCTCACGCTCTGAGTGCAGCATTGGTTCGAGAAGATACAAGAATCCAGCGACCAGTCTATTACATTAGCAAAAGATTCACTGGGGCAGAGATGAATTACTCGAAGCTGGAGAAACTCGCCTATTGCCTATTGATTGCATCACGGAAATTGAGGCCGTATTTTCAAGATCATCCCATCAAAGTCCTCACTGATCAACCTCTGAAGCAAGTCCTGTTTCGCCCTGAGACTTCGGGTCGTCTTTTAAAGTGGAATATTGAACTCAGTCAATATGACATCACTTACCATCCCCGAAGAGCTATCAACGGACAAGCTTTAGCAGACTTCATTGCAGAATGCACAGATAAAGGTGATAGTGAGGAAGAGGAAACCAATGACGTCCCGGTGAGATGGAAATTATACGTTGATGGCGCAAGGAATGACTACTGCTCTGGGGCAGGGGTTGTCCTTGAAACCCCTGAAGGACGGTCATTATGTTATGCACTGAGGCTGGAATTTCCTTCGACGAATAATGAGGCAGAATATGAAGCTCTCATTGCAGGTTTGAGAATCGCTAAAGAGCTAAATATCAGAATATTACAGATCTTCAGTGACTCTCAGCTTATCGTATGCCAAGTCAAGAAGGAATTCCAAGCTAAAGTAGGAAATCTACCCGCTTATTTGTCAAAGGCCTGGGAGCTTCTTGAGGATTTCGATCATTATTCAATAAGCCATATTCCCCGGGAAGAGAATATAAAGGCAGATTCCTTCGCAAAGTATTCAAGTACTGGTGAAGCTCAACTATTGGGATTAGTCCCCGTAGAAGTCCTGTCAGCACCAAGTACAGACGAGATGGATGTTGACTGGGTTATGAATGTATCTCAGGAACAAGAATCATGGATGACTCCAATACTGGACTATCTACTTAGAGGTTCTTTGCCAGAAAATTCGAGAGAAAGACAGAAGCTTCTAAGGAAAGCCTCCAGATATATAGTCCAAGACGGCCGATTGTATAGGCGGGGTTTTTCAATGCCATTACTCCAATGTGTAACTAAAGATGAAGCCAAGACAATTCTAGCTGAAGTACAAGGAGGGGAATGTGGAGATCACACGGGTGGTCAGACATTAGCAAAGAAAATTCTCCGTTATGGATATTTTTGGCCGGAAATTAATCGAGATGCTGCTGCATATTCTCGGAAATGTGACAAGTGCCAGAGATTCGCCAAAATTCCTAGAGCACCCTCCACTGAGCTAACACAGATGGTCAGTCCGTGGCCATTTTCCATTTGGGGAATGGATCTCATTGGGCCATTACCGACTGCCAAATCAGGGATTAAATATGCTATCGTTGCTGTTGATTATTTTACTAAATGGGATGAGGCCGAACCCTTGGCCACTATTACCTCTAATAAAATGATAAGTTTTGTAACTAAGAATATCATTTGCAGGTATGGTGTGCCTCAGAAGATAATCACAGACTATGGTACTCAGTTTGAAAGTGAGGAGTTCCAGGATTTTTGCAAACGATTCAAGATCCGAAAAATCTTCTCAGCAGTGGCTCATCCGCAGGCAAACGGGCAAGTGGAAGCAGTAAACAAAATCATCAAATCAACCATCAAAAAGCAGCTGGAAAAAGCAAAAGGTGGTTGGGTCGACAAGTTACCACTTGCACTATGGGCATACAGGACCACTCACAAAACTGCGACTGGGCATACTCCATTTCATTGGCATACGGATCAGAAACAATGATTCCAGTGGAAACTAAAGTCCCCTCACACAGAAGGGTCCATTTTGATCAAAGCGAGAATGAAAAATTGCAACTGGAAGCACTTGGCCTCCTCGATGAAAGAAGAGAAGAGGCAAGGCTTAGAATTGCAGCTCACCAGCAAAGAGTAGCCAGGCACTTCAATTCCAAAGTTCGTCAGCGCAGCTTTGAAGTTGGAGACTTAGTCCTGAAGAGAATTATGACAGCCATAGGTGTGTGTGGGCCAAACTGGGAAGGGCCATTTGTTATAGGCACGAAGCTTCTTGACGGCACATTCAAACTCACAACTGTCGAAGGAGAACCAATCCCAAGAGCTTGGAACAACAATCATTTGCATCCTTATTTTACTTGAAAAGCTTTGCTGAAATGTTGTAAAAGAATTGCAAATATATGATTCTTGTATCGAAAACAATTGTAAAGCAAGTAAATAATGAAAAGCTATAAAGTGGATGTAGGCCCAGTTTTTGGCCGAACCACTATAAATCTTGTGTTCTCTACTATTATAAACTGCTTTGTTTTATTTCGACATATAAAATACATTAATTGTGTCATTAAAATGTCGACTCAATAATGCAGGCTATAAAAATAAAGCTTACCCGTCGTAAGACCAATTGATCTCCAACACCACTCAGCAAGCAAGCACTAAACCATGCAAAATTTCCATACTCAAATCTTACAAAAGAAGTGCTTCAAACAAAAGTGGGCAATGCGGATGGAAGTGGACCATCTCTAACTGACTGCAAATGTTTGAACAAACAAACAACCAGTTAAATAGCTTGTGTCTACCACCACCAACTTGCTTAACTATGAAGTGTATTTCTTTGGATAAGGGAAATCATTGGCAACTAAAAAGTGTTGACACTTGCAAAAGACAACGGGGATCACCAACGTGAATGGATGGCAAAAGAGACATGGGCGAGCAAGCATCAATCAGCAAAAGACCTCTTCGGAGGCACAAGCCCTCTACGAAGGCACAACTCTTCGGAGGACAAAGACCTCGAGCGGGCCTAGCCAGAAAAAGAGAGATCTTTCTCGTTACAAAGTTGCGGAATCATCGGTTGATACACTCCCGTGAATCCATCCAACCGAGAGAAAGAAACTCCAAACTTCCAGGCAAAAGCCCTACTCAGAGGCACACGTTTCACCAAGATTGAAATAAAACTTCCAGGTGTTGAAACGTGAAAAAAAAGCCCTCTTCGGAGGCCCATTTCACCACAGTTGAAATGCTAAAAGACCTCGAGCGGGCCAACCAGAAAAGGAGAGATCTTTCTCGTTACAAAGTTGCGGAATGATCGGTCGATACACTCCCGTGAATCTGTCCAACCGAGAGAAAGAAACTCCAAACTTCCAGGCAGTAACCCTACTCAGAGGCACACATTTCACCGATATTGAAATAAAACTTTCAAGTGTTGAAATGTGGAAAGCCCTCTTCGGAGGCACGCTTCCCAGCGAACAGGGAAAAATAAAAGCCTTTCCCAAGGGGAAGAAACAAAAAGACCTCTTCCCAGAGGCACAACAAGACAGAAAGACCTCTTCCTAGAGGCAGAGATGAAAAGACCTCCTCCCGGAGGCACAAGCAAGCAGAAAGACCTCTTCGGAGGCACACGTTTCATCGAGATTGAAATAAAACTTCCAAGTGTTGAAACATGAAAAAGCCCCCCTCACAGGTGCAACTTTTCAAAGAAGCAAAAATCAAAAAGCCCTTTACTGTGGCATAAAAAAAAAATCCTCATCAAAGGCACACTTTAACTTTCAAAGGAAGAATGATTTACCTATTCTGGAAAATACTCTTCCTCAAAAAGAAGTTAAAGTACCCTTCAGAGGCCCGCTTTACCACATAGAAGAATTCACTTGGTAAAATGTGTATATACACAAAAGAAAAAGTGATTTCTTCGAAGGATGAAGCGTAAAAACTTATATGGAGGGAGTTGTACTCTGTTTTTAAACGAGATAATATTTATCCAAGTATGAAATAATTATTCTCCAGAGAATAAGAGTAGAAGTCCCCTCAAAGTATAAAACATTGCAGCGAGCTTATGGTATGGGGGCAGCATGGTATAGTTACATACAACATGGTATAGCTACATCGGTAAAATTATGCTCGAACAACATACCACAAGCTCACTGCAATATCATATAAAGAAACTTGTACAAAAATGAATAATAAACGCATTCGCAAACACAAACAAGAAGTTTGTACAAATAAAGGATCATTTTATTCAGTTCTATTACAATTTCTTACAGATACAAGTTTCGAAATAAAGAAAGCGGGGGCCGGTACTCGCACAATCCCCAACCAGTACGTGCAAAAAACAAAAATCTAAAAACTGGAATCTTCATTTCTTCTTGCCACCTTTGGACCCTTCACCCGGCCGGATGGTTAGCTTTTTGGGTCGATCTTTAGGCATGAGGGAAGAAGGAGAGGGAGGTACAACTGGTTCAACTTCCAGTTCCTCTTCAATCGTAATGATGCTCTTCCTCCTCTTCTTTGATATTCCGCGCTTCTTTTTCCTCTTTGAAGAAGATTCACTTCCTGGAGTAACAAGTTTAGACAAAATTATGCCATCAGAAGGAGTCCGCTCCGGAGATATCTCACCTCCCTCAAGTCCTTCGTCTTTTTGCTCTTGCGAAGCAGCTGGGTCATCCAAGCCCCGAAGGGCACCTATTATTTCTTCCTGTGATCCCAGATGAGGAGTAGGAGTGATTGGGGAAGGCAGAGGAACAGTAACTGGAGGTGGAGAAGTTTGAATGACGCTCGGCGCTTTCTCTACAAAGGAAAAGTTAAAAGTGTCAGTATTTCCCGCAAAAAGAGGAGACAATGGCTCATCAAGATTCAAGAAATAATCAAGAAGCTCGTCAAATCCGTAAGAAACTGGCAAGTTATCCCCCTAAGCATTATTAGGGTTACCTGGGAAAGTTGGTGGTATCACATCAATTTCGTAGTCTAGAGCTTCAGCACTCTCTTGTGGCTCACCTACAGCTTGTGTAATTGCGGCTCCGGTATCAGCTTTAGTTGGAATCGGTGTATGAGAGCTAGAACCAGCAATGTCAAAGTCGACTGAAGTTGAAGGAGGGACAGGGGCAGTCAAAGTTGTTTCTTTTTCTAGATGCTCTTTCCCCATCGTTTCAGCTCGCGATCTAGAAAGTTGCTCCTTCCCTCTAGCAAGGGCTGCGCGAGCTTCGATGTCTAAATAGTGTGCCTCTAGCTCCTCTTCCGTGTACCCTGCGCCTTTAAACATATCAAGCGCGGCTTCCCATACTTCAGCCAGGGTAACCTCATATTTGGGACCCAGGAATGCAAGACTGCCACGCCCTAACACACTTTGCAAATAGAATTCAAATAATGTCGAGCCGATGTCAGCTTTGGTAGCTTCATGAGCTTCTTCAGCTGCAATTCTTCCAGCAACCGCTTCATCTCGCTCCCTTTCGACTTTAGATAGTTGAGCTTTCAATTTTTCAATTTCCGCAACCTGGAAGCTAGTTTTCTCTTGCAACTGAGTAATGTCAGTACGGCAGCCCGCTACAATTCTCTCCAGTCCATCAGCCTTGGCCTCGGCATTCCTTTGCGCAGCATGAGCATCCCGCACTTATTGTTGAAGCACATTTTCTTTTTGAGAGTAGGAAGCGGAAGAAGTAACAAGTTCTTCTTTAAACTTTTCCACTTCTGCTTCAAGTTTTTCGTTGTAGGCGGCAATGCTATTCATTTCCGCATCATGCTGCTCAAGGGTCTTTTGCCATTCGGTTTTGTCATTCTCCATGGTTAACATAGCTTCGAGATTGGCCCGATTCACCCTTTGAAGCTCATCAACAAGTTTTTGCCAATTTGACATCCTCTCAATGTCAGCTTTAACGGCATCAAGGTTCCGTAACATGGCATTTTTATCTATGGGAACCAGATCAAGGTCAAAGCGAACTCCTTTTAAGCACCAATTTGGAAATCGACTTTGGAGAGTGGCTGGACCTGGTCCAACTTGGTAAGAAGGCCTGTTAATGATCGCCTGGATATCAGTACGGGAAGGGGCAGGAGACTGAGAAGAAGTAGGAGCAGTAATCTTTTCCGAAGTTGCAGGCATTGGTTCCTCACTGATTTTAGCCCGTTTACTCGGGTCATCAGTTATGTGACTCTTCCCTCTATCATCGTGAGATTTGCGTTTGTAGGAGTCACCCTCTTTGTGGGAAGAATCGTATCGGTCATCCGGTCTTCCATAGCGTTCTTTATGGGCACGTCTCTCCCGAGCCTTCCGAGCGGCCCTCTCTTCATCAGTCTCTCTGTGAACAGGAAGATAGCGCTTATAGTCATACTGGCCGCGTCTCCCGTATCGCTGGAAGTCATCATAATACGTGCCGCCTCGCTTCATTGAAGAACCTGAAATTGGAAAAAGCACAACTTTAGAATTTTTTGAAAGTGTGAAAAGCTAAGTGTGTAAGATGTCAAAGAATCCTAGTCATGTGTGATGTGTAAACTATACGCGCTGAACCACGAACCGCTCGTCAGTCGAGGGGTAACAACAGGATTTATAGCTAACGGCAATTCTCCGGATGAGGGGGTTTGTTTAAGGGCAGAAGTTGCTTCAACTGTCGGAGATATAACTTTGGTAACAGCGAGGTCATCTTTGAAGAGCTCTTGAGAGGTGATCATTATGTCGCTCAAATCTTCGAAGATGTCATCACTGCCATGCTTAGTGGAGCTCCCTCCATCAACTCCTTTCTCAATGTTCTCCCCGGTTTGAAGAAGAGGTTCCTCTTCTTCAATAATTTGGGCAAATGCAGGCTTATCGGAGGGCCCCGCAGCGTCTTTTGGAGTCGAACATTTCACTAGCGAGGCCTCAATGGTAGTTTCTCCCTGCATAGGCTCTTTAGCAGGAGGTGGGGCATCTGGAGTTTTAGCTGGGGAGTCTGAGATTTCATGAGGGTGTGTAGAGCGAGAAGCGTGCAAAAGCCCATACTGATGCAAAAGTTCATCCCTCAACAAAAACTTTATGCTCCTCTCTGCTGCGGCCACAGCATTCAATCTCTCAAAAACTTGCTTATGGCCTGGATCTCTGGATAGGGAAGGAAGTGCTGAAAAAGGAAAGAGTGAAATTAACGATTAACGACTCAAAATTCGAAAAGTTTGGGAATGGAAAATAGAAGCAGGTAATCTTACTTCCTACTCTCCAGATGGCATAAACCCTGGGGAGCAGCGAACGAAGAAAAACTGATTTAAAAATCCATGAGCACTTTCGGGTAGGTCAGTCACGAGTTTGCGATTCCTAACACTCCTTATGACGACAATGGAGGGATGGTCTTTAATCTTGGTGAAGGAACATAAGTAACAAATTTCTCCAAAGCTCGGTAACCGACCCAGGGTTCTCATGAATAAAACACACAACCCCATCAGAATGGCGTAACTATTGGGGTGCAGTTGAAACGGGGAGATAGTCAATCGAAGTAGAAATTGCTGAAGGAACTCGTTGAAAGGAGGAATAGCACCGCACAAGCACATTTGGCGGTTGACAGCGACGAAACCACGGGGAGGTCTATCAGCAAAATCATTTGGCCCAGGCAATATAGCATCCGTTTCAACGATGCCAAACTGAGCACGCAATAAGCTAAACGTCCGGTAGTTTAAGGAAGTTGAGACTCTTTCCGACGAAGTAGCCAGTGGAGCAGCTATTGGAAGAGCCTCTCCAATCTGTTCTGTTACTTCTTCTTGATGTGAGGCCATTCTACATAAGCAACTGGATATTCAAATTTGAAGGTGCACGTTTTCTAAAAGTGTGGAGTGTTGTGCAGAACTAATAAAAATAAATAAGTAAATATAACTGGAGTTAAGCTCGTCAACAATTGATTGGCTATCAAATTTCAGGACTTGTTAATTTGAAGTTCAAGTACAGTGTTAATGCAAATAGGAAAGTTTGGTTGACTATTCCGATGTTGCCTTGATACTTTGCCTGAATTCGTTGTTTTAAAGCACTTCGTTCACACAATCTGTTCAAGTTGATTAATTATTATTAACTAATCTGTCATTTGATGTGGGCAATCAATGGCAGTATATTCGTCCCATTTTTCTACAAATGTTGTGTTGAACAGATTGTTAGCTTGCAAGTCAATATGATCTGTGAAAAAATGCAGCAAAGTTTAACAGTTCAAAGTTCAAGCAACAGTGTAAAGATTAAAAAGTTCAAAGTTCAAAAAGGGTTAAAAGTGCAAAATGCCAAGCTGTAAATAACAAGTGCTGACTCGGCGACGACTTAGGTTGACTCAGCAACGTCTCAGGTTGACTTGTCCATGACCTAAAGGATCTTCCTTACGGGAATAAGCTAAGTCAGTTCTCTGGTTGACTCGTCCACGACCTAAAGGACTTCGAGGCGGGACAGGTCGCTTCACTTTTGAGTCGTTGATACCTTGAGTCGGTAGTCCTTTGAGTCGTGAGTCATAAAAGAGAGACAAAATTTCGAGTCAGAAAGATACGACCTAACTCGGTTACGACCTAAGACTCATGCCACAACTAGTCGAATGATCGTATCTCCACTCCTAAACCCATAAACCGTCTCACTCCTAACCCATAAACCGTCTCACTCCTAAACCCATGAACCCGCTGACTATTATCTCATCTTCTCCAAACCCCTAATAGCCTAAAAGATATCGAAACCCATTATCTTCTCCTCGCGAATTATCCAAAACCTAATCAAACTTCCTCGAGCTTGCCAGCAATCGATCGTAGCTACAATCGTGGTGAAGCGCGGTATAAGGAACTGAATTAAAGTTGACAATGGGGAGTCCAGATTTGCAAGTTAATGGCAATCGCGGAATTAAACGAACTGCAGACTTACTTACACGATGCGATGATGAAGACTGAATCAACGGTAGGATAAACTGGTTGAATTTGTTTTTGAAGGCTCGAAGCTTGATAATGGCGGAAGAGATCGTTGCAACAACAAGAAGAAGGAAGTAAGGAGAATGGGTCAAACCTTTTATAGCTTTGAACGGTGGAGCATGAATCGGCACACGAGTAAAGATGAGTCGAAGCACACGACCTACGACGTAGGCACGTACTTCGAGGGGCAAATGTTAACCCCGTTGTGATCCACGACTTAAAAGTTATGCGACTTAGTGGGCCGAGAGACCAGGCGACTTACGACTTAGAGAAGGCTACGACTCAACGGTTCAAGAGATGGCATGGCCAAGGAAAGAAGTGAGTGAACGACTCAGAGCTATCCACGACTCATCAACTTGAGGTTCCTAATGACTCAGTGGGTCTACAACTCAAGAAGATTTACGACTTAAAGAAGCAAACCGACTCAAGACCTCCAACGACTCAACGAATTAAGGAGCTACGACGTAGTGACTCAAGATAGAAAAAAGCGCAAGCAACTGCATTTAAGTCGTGACTGATCTACGACCTAGGATGAGTCGTTCACGACCTGAAACTACAAAACATAAATTTAATGCTGCCTTGTCTCGTGACCTTTGACTCGCAAACGAGTTAAGGCTTATATCCAGGTGAACAACTCAGAACCGCTTCACCTACTTCATTGCTTGCTAACTCTTGACCCTTAAGTCGAGCGCGACCTACGACTTTCCCTGAGTCGGGCACGACTCATGACTTGGGCCAAAACCGCTGCCCAGAATCACGCCTATAAATACACTACCACCTCCAACATTCGGGGGACTTTGGATCATTTTTCTTCAAGGCATTGAAACTTCACTATCTTCAAAGCAATATACACTCCATCACTTCAAGCACACACAAGACGCTTAGATCAACTTCGCACAGGAATTCAAGACATTCAATCATGAATTCGAAGAACTCTGTCACATCGAAGTTTTCCCTAGCTACTTGTTTCTTTTTGAATTGAATTGGAATGTAATTGAAGGAGATTGTAACAAGTTGTAATCCGATCAGCAATAAAAAGGATTGAAGTGGACGTAGGCTTGATCATAAGCCGAACCACTATAAACTCTGTGCTCATTTACTGCATTTTCTGTTACTTACTGTTATTTCTTGATTCCCGTATTCACGGGTGGTGCTTTCACATCGTTTCTACGCACACCGAGGTGTTAGCGTCAGATTTTCACGTTAACAGCAGATATTTTGGAATGATAAAATATATGTTGCATTTGTATTTTTGCTATATGGGTGTTTTAAAATAATATATAGATATGTTGTTGTAATATATAAGTTTCTATTTAAACAATAATTGAGATATGTGTATCTAATTTTATCTGTGTTTGAATTAAATATCATTTTGAAAATATATGTTTAAAATTGATTTTTGAAATATTTTATAGATATTCTATGTGTTTAAATTTGGAATATGTTTATATATACATGTCCACTGATACCATTTACTTTCACCGATCCTGTTCTGATTTGATTTCGGAAATTCATATTTAACAGCTTTGCTCGTCGATTCGTGCCAATCTAGTTTATTTCGAAAGTCGTGCTTGCGATTCATGACTCGACTTCGTTGTCTATTCATCTCTCTAGCCTCGAATGGTGAGAAATCACTCACGATTAATATTCTTTTATTTATTAAATTTGATTTCAATTGAAACGACAATTGAAATATGCCACTGTTAGTTATTTACACTGTTTTATATGTTCACCTGCGACATCTGACACCATTATCTGTTAGTTATACGATGATAATCTAGTTTGGTTGATGATTGATTGATTGATTGTTGTTTATATTGGATGTAAATTGAAATGTATAAAGTGATAAATATTATGCAATTGAATTTGACGTAGGATAGTTAAAATTTGAATCGACATATACGTTGAATTTGATTGGTTAAATATGACCCTTTTTTATTGTTAAATTAATTGACATGCAGAATAGTGATAATTACACTTTGAACCATTGAACGTATATTGGATTAATTGTTGTAGTGTAAAATTGAAATCGAATGACAAGTGAAGAACCGTATGAATAATTAGTGTAATAATCTTTAATCTACATGAAATGATAGTGTAGATTCTAGAAATAATTATATTAATTCGCACAAAGAATAATGTGAATTAATACGATTATTTCGGGATTATTGAATTAATTATTGGATTGTTATTGATTGTTGTTATTGCTTGTTTATTTATTTTGACACCATCCCAGTTATCACACTGCAAGTTCCCTTTATTATGCTTGATCTTGAATTGGAATTGGAATCGGGTTGAAATGATATATACCCAAAAGAATTTGACCTAGGACAGAGAATTAAATAAGCTGGTTGGTCAATAATTGATTTAAAAATAAAATAATGATTTTATTCGAGCAAAGAATAAGTTTTGAAACGAAGTTGGAATTTGAATTTTTGAAAGGAAAATGTAAAGATTTAAATCTGAAACAAATTTTAACGTAGTAATTGATAAAAGAACGTTATTTGAAATTTATTTATTTGATAATTAAATTTGGAATATTAGTAAATAATTTGGAATTAGTAATAATTTAGTTTTGAAATTATTAAGTTTGAAATCATTTAATAATTAAATTTGAAATTATAATTAAGTTTGGAATTATAATTAAGTTTGAAATTATTAAGTTGAATTTATAATTAAGTTGAAATGATTTGATAATTAAGTTTGAATTCATAATTAAGTGGAAGTGATTTAATAATTATGTTTAAATTTATAACCAAGTTTGTAATTATTAAATTTTGAAATTATTAATAATTAAGATTGAAATTATTTAATAATCGAATAAGATTTACTTATTTGATAATTGAATAAAAATTGAATTCTTTGATAAGTGAAATTGAACTTTTGAATAAGTGGATTTGAACTTCGTTAATAAATGAAATTGAGTTTCTTTATTTATTAATTAAGCTTTGGAAAATTTAAGTAAGTTAATAAGTGAAATTAAACTTCTTGAATATATGAAATTTAGTTATTTATTAATTGAGTTTGAAATTTGTAATGAAGTCAATAAATAAATGAAAATTTGAATTTCTTTAACAAGAAATAAAATGTGATTTATTGAAATGAATGGGATTTATTGAAATTAACGTAAGACTTGTAATTTAAAGAATTGATATGACGAATTTAATTTATTTCAATTTGGGTTTTGATATAATGAAGTTGAACGTAAGTAATTGATTTAAATGAATTGGAATTTAAATCGAAGTTGTTTTGAAGGATAAATTTACTTAGCGAATATTGAATGAAATCGAAAAATGAATTTAAATTGATTTGAATGAGAATCAAACCATTTTAAATGATTTCGGAATGAAACTTATATACGAACTTGAATCAATATTTCAATTGTTTGAATAAAAGTTGAAATTGAATTGTAAGATTTTGAAATGGTTATTTGGAAGTTTGTAACGTAAATTTTGGAAATTGATAGTGAAAGACAATTGAAATGTTGATTTATAAATTCTAATTGAAATTGAAATTGATTTGGCTTTGAAATTTACTAAATGACCAATCGGTGTAATAATTACGAAAGTTATTAAAGAAACCGGAATCGGTTATGGATATACTCTCTATCTAAGCCCAAAACCACTTTAATAACCATACGCGGAGTGATGATCCAGAATGAAGTGGTTGGAATGATGTACGTGATGACTGAAGAAAGAGAACGATAATGGATAGCCTTGACACTTGTGTCAAATTGGAAATGACTAAAATCAGGAGCCGTGCCGGGCCAAATGTGGTTAGCCACCTCGAGCGAACACACTTCTTCGTAACTACTACTCATTACTTGTGATTGATTGGTGCACCCTCGGAATTTCAGGAGTGTTGTTTCGCGGTTTTGCGATCGTTGCGGCGATGCGTTCTCACCAGTCCGGATCAGGCAAACGGTAGTTTCACCACCTTGGGTATTGCCTCATGTGCCTTGTCATACTTGTATCCCTATATACGCGACCACTACGAATTTGCTTTGTGTTATACCTATGGAGTACTCCCTGATATCTCACCAGTTTACGGTGAAGTTTACAGTGCTGTATAGACTATGATGCTTATGAAATGTGTTAAGGGGGATAATGGTAACGCCTTAACACTATTTTGATACTTTATATTACTGATAGACATTATCTATTTAGCGTACACTACTACATAGTAGATAGTTTAACGGATCCTTGAAGGATGGGTATTCCAACATCCTTTGAGTCACTTGTATTTCAATTGCTATTTCACTTGAGTTGGATTTATTGATATAAGAATATTTATCCTGACTCGAGTGTTTTGTTTTTTGCTTTAAGCTCGGGTCAGACTGAGTGTACCAGTATTCAAGACTCACCTTTGGAGTTGGAGCTTCGCTTGGAGATCCAGCTATCTTTCCAGCTTTCAAATATTCAGTTGATTCCAATGATGTATTCTGATTATTGTATTCGACTATTGTATTCGAGACTTCTGTCGTAACTTGTTTAACTCTGATGTATCTTATATATTATATAGTAGCTTCATGAACTACTATCTCTTTTATTTCCGCTGCATATTATTACTCTGTGTCTGTGATTCTGTGATTATTTATTTACTGTATATCCAAGTTTTGCCAAATTTAAATTAACAATTCGGTATTTTGAATTATTCAAGTCCGACATGTGCGGATGCGAATAGTCTAAAATAGAGGGTCGTTACAAAAACTATCTAGCCTTGAAAGGTGAGCAATTGCTCATGATTAACATTCTTTTATGTATTAAATTTGATTTCAATTGAAATGACAATTGAAATACGATGCTGTAGTTATTTAAATTATTATATATGCCATTATCTACAACTGTTCATCTGTGGAATATAACACTATATCCTATTGTTTATATTATATTGTTGTTTATGATATATATGCCTGTTATTATTATTATCATATCTATTATCATTCTACAAGTTCCTTGTTAGTATAGAATTCACTATGGGTTGAAATGATACATACCCAAATGGACTTTAGAATAGGAAAAAATCGTTATGGGTTGAAATGATAGACCCAAACGATTTTCATTTGCATTGAATTTGGGATTGCGGGTTGAAGTGATATATCCCCGTATATATTAAATTGCGGATTGAAATGATAAATATCTGTATTACTTGACCATAGGATAGAGAATTATATAGGCATCGTTGGTCCATATATAAATATTTGAAAATAATTTCTATGGTGTTGGAAAGGAATATATGGTTTTAATAAATGTTGATTAAGTCACACAAATATGATTAAGTCGCATAAAGGACGATTAAGTCACACAGATATGATTAAGTCGTATAAAGCATGATTAAGTCACACAAAGCATGATTAAGTCGCATAAACGGCTCTATTCCTTTTGTATTTGATTAATCCTTTTATTAATGAACCTCTTTTTAAGTACATACATATATATTCAATATACCTTTACAAAAGAAATATACGTGCATACTATTATTTCATTATTCATTTCAACTCTTCAACTATTCATTTCTAATCTTTTCAATACATAGAAAAGTATTCATATTCTTATTCCAATTGGTATAAGAATATTCACAAATCTTAAACAAGATTTCGCATTTCCAAAAGTATAATTAATTGGTTAAAAACAAATGTTATTAAAGACATTCTTACTACAAATCCAAAACCATTCCATTCATAGTTATCCATAAAAACATTCTTTTAAAAATCTAATTATGTTACCAAGTATAATTAAAAAGGGCAAAAAACAGATGCTGCTTAAACATTGTTTACCATAAACCGAAAACCATTTCATACTTGTAATTATCTTTAAAATCATTCAATTTAAATATCTAAGTATAACTACACTTATTAAGCAAGGTAATATAGTTTTAATTAACTTCACAAAATCATGTATATAGCATAAGTGTTATAATCCTAAAACTTCTTTTATTCTTTTGTAAACTTACTTCCCAAAACTTATATATGAAATACTAATTCATTTAAAAACTAAGATATTTAATAAAATCCTAAAAACAATTTAAAATATATTTATATTACATAAGTTTTTTAATACTTTAATAAAATAATTAACTAATTTTCTAAAAGTTATATATACTTAAATATATATTAAAATACTTATAATATGGTTTAAAACATTTATTTAAAATACTATATAAAAATACTTATTTATAACTTATTAGAAAACTCCCGAAAGCATGTTTTTCTTTTCTTAAAATAAACCTTTTACTTTAATAATTCATAATTAATTATGAAAAATATATTTGAATTCCAAATTACGTTGAAAATACTTCAATATATTAGAAAAGACTTATAAAAAAACCGAAGCAAAATACTTAAATTAAAGTCATTTTTAAACAAATTAAAGTCTAAAATATAAACTACATCATTCGCAGAATGTTGTAAAAGGTAACTAGAGATACGAGAACATTTTAAAAGTGCTATGGATGAGTGTTATAAATGACCATGACCTAGGCTAGTTTTGTATACTTAAAAGTTTTACCTTTTTTTGATATGCTACCAGTCTTTTTGCAGTAAGCACTACACTCAACATACGTCAATCATGGTGAGAAACCCCTAAGGATCTTTATACAAAATTCGGTATAAATTGCCAAATACAAAGTAATTTCTAACTGCTTCTTTAGCGACTAGTCGCTATAAAACCATTTCAACTCACTACAAGAAATTTTATTTTTGATGGCACACAAAAAATGCTACCAAAACTTATGGTAGCGTTTTGATAAACGATGTGATAAAGCCCGCAACTAAAAAACCATGATTTTTAGTTGCATTTATTTGAATGCCACTATAAATTCTTTTATTACAGCATTTCTCAAACGCCACCATAAATCTTTTTGTAGCGCTTTAAAAACGCCACCAAAGGTTTTTTGGGCGCTATCAATAGAGTTTCCTACTTTATCCCTATTTTACGGTTGCGTTTACACAACGCAGCTGTATGTATTTCTGTAGTATTTTTGAAACACTACTAACAGTTGTTGGTCATTTTGCACCGTTTTTTCATGCTGTTATTTCCTATTGGTGGTTATTTTGTTTCTACTATATCAATCAATAATCACTCACATAATCATCATATTCAAACAATAAAAAAAAATATTGATCATATAATCAAATAAGATATCCATTACCATTCTTATACAATAGTTTTTTGATAAAATGACCAAACTCACATACAAGAACTATTCGTATACAAATTTACACACCTGGTACTAATAAAATGTTATACCAAACTGGTGCTAACATAAGTTTACCCATAATTCTTTGTTGCATGCACAAGTGAAAGCTAGCACCATAAAAGTCCAACCTTGCTCTCTTCGAAAATCCAATGTCTGCACAAGTGAAATTACAACATATAGTCAAACAATTATGTTAATTCGTAAGACTTCAAATCTAATATCAAACAACTACAACATTGTACAAGTATATCATACTATTATTTATAAAATTTAATTATCTTAAACTTAGTTAATTTTATAAAACTTCTTTAATTTTAACAAAACTTAGTTTTTATTAACTTGGTTAACTTAGTTAATTTATTATTATTATTATTATTATTATTATTATTATTAGAACTTGGTTAACTTAGTTATATTATTATTATAAACTTAGTTAATTTTTAAATAAATTGGTTAATTCATCATCATTATTATTAATAAAACTGTTAAATTAGCTATATTATTATTATTTATAAAATTTAGTTAACTTAAACTTAGTTAATTTTATAAAACTTGCTAGTTTTAACAAAACTTAGTTAATTTTTATTAACTTAATTAACTTGGTTAATTTATTATTATTATTATTATTATTATTATTATTATTAAAACTTAGTTAACTTAGTTGTATTACTATTATTAGTATTATAAACTTAGTTAATTTTTATAAACTTCATCCAGCATACATTCAACACTTCCTCATCCCACTTCTGGCTTCATCACATCCCTATATCAAACGTGCGCAAGCTGTATCATCCTTCCTTATCCTTAAATATCCATCATAACCACAACACCATCACACTCCATACCACTGTCTACTTCCTTGCTGCCACAACCTTATGTGCCAACACAAGCCTGTCGCCATACTTCCTTGCTGTCACACAACAGCCACCTCCATACATCACAAACTACATCTGCTATCACAAACTATATCACCATCATATCACACAACAGCCACCATATCACAGCATATACCGCCTAATGTCACATATAACATCACAAAATACTTCTAATCACTACAACTCCTTCAACACTATACATCATCAACAACCAAACTATAGTGAAACCACTGCCATCCCATTCCACTGTACAACTTCAACAGTTCATCCACTACTTCACCATCTTAACTACATACCATCTTTCACCTACCATCCATTTACATAACTACCACCACTGCAACTAATATCAACAGTCCTATATTTCTTTACTTCATACAAAATGGCCACATACCTCACTCAACATACTATAACCAAACACATCATCTCATTCACTACATACCCGACCACAGTGCACCGGACCTTGCTACCTTCCACCATCACCCATTGCTGCATTACCACTTCAACTTGACCATGCTTCATTAACACAGTTCAACATCACAACCACCAGTTCAACATTAACATCATCCCATGTTACACTTCACTTCTGCCAATACTTCCACATTCACAACACATTATATTCCTCTGAACAATTGTTGCTTAAATCTCCGCAACACTTCATCTCCTACCTCAACCATACTATCTGCATTACAATCTGCACTACCACCTCAGCCTCATCATTCAACACTTCAACCAAAAAACCTCCTTTGCCACTGACCAAGCAATCTCCCTGTACCACTGCAACTCTACCCAATAGCTTCATCATCTTCCCTGAAAACGTCACCTCCCTGTTCAGAAAACCCACATCTTCCCCTTCTTAAAGAAAAACCTCCTCCTATCATGAACCAAAACCCCACTGCCTCAATCACCTCAAAACCGTGATAGTGCCCCCTCAACCCCACAACCACGAGCATTTTATAATTTGGAAAATCTTTAAAAAAAATATTTGGGGCAAATCTCAAAACCGAAAAAAAAATCGATTTGGGGAATCAAATCAAAGAAAGGGCTACTACCTAAAATAATTATCAGCTAAAGAAAATCAAAGATGATATGACTGAATTTGTAAATATGCAAATATAATAAATAGGTTTTACAAACTAATTCAAATGGAACAACTAATCAAGCTCAATTGCGACAAAGATACAGAAAACAAGAAGGTAAAATTTAAGAGACGAACTAAAATGAAGTATGCTCAAAACAATATGATAATATTGCAACATCCCAAACCAATGCATGTCTATTTTTGAACAATATACCTTCTCAAGAATATATATTCTAGTATATTTTCATCAATCAGCCACGTGAATATAACATGTGCTTCACTGTAATTTCATATGCCCTGCATAATATCCTAGTGACCAGTCAAAGTGTTCTAGATAGCAGTATGCTAGCGCTGGAAGAGTCAAATGGCTTCCTAATAATGTCTCATACATTGGAAATATAAAAGCCTATAAACATTTAGTAAATAATTCAAGAAGCAACCGCTAACACAAACCTTGATGAGTCATTCTTGAAAGAGTATTCCAATAAATTCCTTCAGAATTGGTAACAGGCTAGAATGATGTACACCAATCTCACATTTTGGCAATGGTAGCATATTTGAAACCTAAAAAAATAGAAAATATAATAAAATTTTGAAGTCAATCCGATATGACTATGATTATGGGGTATAATAAAAGAGGCATAACTAGATTTAACATGCATAATAATGGTGTTAGGTTGAAATTAATATATCTTGCTTGAGGAAGCTTCTTGTCATCATCAAAAAAACAAATCCATGGCATTCCAGAAGATGGTTTTAATATATTTTTTATCATCATCTTCATTCAATTCCATTTTTTCCTTCTGAATTAGAAATACTTTACATAAACGTAGTATTGTAATTTTAAATATTACTTTAAGAAATTTGCTCCAATTATAATAAACATGAATTCTACATGTACAATATAAAGTGCTTAAAAAAGGCACTCGCACACTTTTTGATCTAAAGATATGTAGCCATAAATATAAGACTACACAACTGTCAGCATCGCCTTCCTTTGATTTTTCATGCCTCACAATCTCTTCCAGATAGCGCGTTCAATTTATTGTTGTTTTTATTATCGTTATCGTTATTATTATAAACTTGTTATTTTTGACAAAACTTGTTAATTTACCTATCAAACCGTGCAAATATCCCTCTACCTTTACCTTGCTACCTAGCATAAGTGCATATTTTCTTATTTACAGCAGTCTACATATTGCAAATGACAAAGAGCTGACTATACATACATGTATCCAATAAGAATTATTGCCTAGTCTCACTGCCATCTCAATTCAGATCATGTTGTTCATCACTTTACCTCATCATCCAACTGCAACATGATCACATCGTCTATAATCAACTGTATGTCGTATACCACACTTCCTTGCACCGTTTACCGTTAAAATGATACTATCCTAAATTTTGTAATGCAAGTAAACTGTGCAAACCTACGTGCTTTCCGCATATGAAAATTTTCCACTACCCTAGACATTAACATTGTCCCCTTTGGATGCCATCGCATCACCGTCGGCATTTTGTCCCCTTTGAATGCTATAAATTCTTCCACTCCCAAGACATTAACTTTGTATCATGCGTTGATGTTCCATGTCTGCCCACCATAACTTCTAATGCATGCCCCCCAGGAAATATACTATAGGAATTTAGCACTAGAAAACTTTCCATGTGCTTACAGTACTCTCTCAAGATCAAAATAACATGACCTCAACCTCAATACTTGAGCTACCTGCCTTCTCAACCCATTCGATATTGGCGAACAACTTTAACTTAACCCAAATTGCTGAGAACAACAACAAGAACAAGGGAGTGAACTGGCAATGATTCAAGAATCTAGGCAATATATAAATTCTAATAATCAAGCATCATCCAATTCATCATCAAGTTCCCTCTCTACTCTTCACTCATTTGCAAAACAAGCAACATGCATTCAAGACCATACTAATGAAAGAGTACAGTTGTCTACTTCAGTCATAGAGTCAACTGATATTTCTATGCAAGCTATCCTTTCATCAAATCATGAAGTCATCATCCACTATTCCCACATTCATACAAAATTAAATTCCTCTCCACATACTCAACCTCTTATCTCATTCATGAAAACTAACACATCAATGAACAACCATCCTTCCCCAAACTTTTTGGAAGCTTCACCTTGCAACCATTCAGATCTTCTTCCGTAGACCTTCAATATTTACTTTGAGGAACATCTTAACTCACCCAACCATCTTCAAAAAGGAACTTATGAATCACAATGTGAAACGTCCCCATATTCTAAGCTATCCCCACTTGATCACATCAAACTCCTTCCACAATGCTAAAAAAATTATATTTTGCAATGGCAGAAGAGCTTGCATAATTAATGATTAGAGGAATTATGTGTAAATGGGTAGTTGTGATAAATATTTGCAAGAATTGATATTCTTTCGGAAGATGGTAATTCTATTGTAAGACCAAGTAGAAGGAATATCAGTAAGAAATCTTATATTACTTTAATTTTACGTTTAAGATGCACAAGAAAACCTACAGACATGAGTGAAAAGACCCCTAATAAATATTGAGCATTACACTTATAAACAACAAAAATTACCAATGTATAATCTTTTGCCTTAGTTGAAGCTGACACGCCTCCTATTTTATGCACGATCCTCTTTTGGTGGAGGTGGCCCTAAATTTACTCTCAATGCTCTTCCTTGAAGCTCCTGTTTCATTTTCATAGTACATTAATAGAAGGATGCATCATTATATGCATTTCTAAACTGAAGGGATGCTTTATAAGCTATTTTCAGGAACACTTTCTATAGTATAAATATATTTATGCAAATCAAATTGCATTCAGAAAACTACATTAGTGTGCAGTTAGCTCACAATTTAATCAATGATGGAGTCAGAAACTGCAATTGCAATAGGCTACTCAAGCTAGTACCCTGAGTTTTCAATTGACTCTTATTACATGATGTATATAAAAAAGAAATCAATCTTGTGAATGGCTAATAGCAAGTTTCAAAAGTTGAACCAATGCTAAAGTAGAGCACAAAATTTAAAAGAGACACACTCACATATCCATTGAACTGTTGTACAGCTGCCATGACATCATCAACACTAGATTTTTCACAAATTCGAAACCTACACTTCTTCGTGTTACCCTATCATAGATTACCTACTACATAAAGTTTCAACTTAAGTGGAAAAGAGCTAAAGCAAAAAACAATAATAAAATCATTGTCACATACAATAAAATCACAACCTTCTTTGAAAAAAGAAATTATTAAAAGTTCAACTACCCAAAAACATAAATTAACTCGTACTCGTTCTTGAATATTATTGAAGTTCAAACATTGGATCCCAATAAAGGTAGCACAATCATGTTTATTGCGCTTCATTTGTTTATTAATAAAGTATTGACAGACAGATTAAACATTTGAGGAGAAATATAGTTCAACATCAATAATTGAAGTCGGTATATAAATATTAATCTTTTTTTCAAATTTCAAACAACGTGGAAAATCTTTTACAAAAGTCACATATGATTTAGCATATAATCAGTGTGTGTGTGTGTGTGTGTATTTATGTGTGTTGCTAAAGCAAGTGGCCTAGCTAGTTGCATAACAACTGCAACTCTGAACTTTACTAGACTAGCTCTATAACTGATAATTAAGATGTACAATATATGTGAAATGCCTCTGCAAACCTTAATTTATAGTGCGATAATTAATTAAAATTAAAGTGCCTTACCACTAAATATGCACCTAATTAGTGGGCAACATAAAGAGTGGTTAGGGGAACAACACTTGTGACAATACTTTAACCTCCAACATATCAGAGATACTTACATGAAATAAGGGGTGTGGTTCATCATCAATTTCAGGAAGCATTATGGAAGATTAAGCTAGGTATTCTCTTCACTAGAAGAAGCAAATTCTACAAGGGTCAAAGTAGCAGTTCCAATAATAAATGGCTTGTTCTTAGATCCTTGTTTTGTCTCCTAAAATAGAAACATAAATAAAGATATGTTTTTATTAATGGTTTATTTTTTGAAAATAACAATAAAAAAACAAACAAAATGAAATCCTAAAGAACTACATAGTTTTTCATTAAATCAAGTTTCAAGCAGGTTACAAAATTGGAATAACAAAGAAGTTTAACTTTCTTATTTAATGCTCTTATCTCTTGAGAATATCGGCCTCGTCCACATCCATGTCCTCCGTCGCTGCCAGCAAACTACATCGCCAATCCTCCGAATCGCCACTGCCAAGCCCACGGTCAACTGCATCATCATCAGGTCCGCACCTCGTCTCCATGCCAAAGTTGCCAACACCAAATCTTCAGCCAATCCTCATCGCAAAACCATCCCCATCACCCAACCGCCTGGGCATGTGTTTTCTCCTTTTCCAGTAGCGCTAACATTTTCCCCTGCACGAAAGTATCATCTTTCTCTCTTCGTTAATCAATTTACGTGAAGCCAAAGACGAGGCGATTTTGGAAGATAGAGATGAGGGAGAAAGAAAATCCGAAGAATAATTTTTTAAGGGTTTCATCCTTCTTTTGAGAGGAGGAATGGTGGTGGGATAAGTGTTAAAAGATTGAGAGGAGGATAAGCATTAAAAGGATGTATGAGAGGCCCTATAAATTTTAGCAAAATTTCACTAAATTGTTGGTGGGATTCATTTAGCAGCGTTTGTTTCTTAATTTTTATACTTTAAACTGGCCAATGGTTGCATATACCTTGAAACACTACCGATTATTGCAACTAAAGGCAAATTTTCTTGTAGTGATTCAAGTCTGATTAAAATCATAGTCCAACCAAACCATATATGCTTCATGACAAGGCTATGGAACAAGTCATAGAAAGTCATAGAAGTCCAAATACATCAATTATGTGTGCCATTTTCTTTCCAAAGCAAGAATCAATAGAGATAAATTAATAATATATAGTCAAACAAATATATAATATAAACAAGCATTATATGCACTTTACGTACGTCACCCTTCAACATGTACATAATTGAGCACAAGCGTCCACTTCCTACCTCAACATTGCTAGCACCCAAAAACTTACCTCACCCTTCAACAAGTGCACGATCGAGCAAAAGCTTCCACTTCCTACCTCAACCTTGCTAGCACCAAACACCCATCTTATCTCAATCTCTAACTCATGGCTTAGGCTTGATAGCCTCTTTCTTGCTCACGTTCTTAGACCTCTTTAGGGCGTATGCTCTAAATCTTCCAAGTATGAGCTTCTAAAAGGTTTTACTATGATGTTTTAAGGCTTATACTAGAGTTAGTAAGCGTTTGACTTGTTTTGATATGTTTTGTGCTTAGGAATATATAAAGAGAGAAAGAATGAAGAATTACATTATAAGTTGCTAAAATTTGCGAAAGTGATTCATTAGCCTTAAGGTCCTTTATATAAGCACACATATGGTCATTGTAACCTTTCCCTCACCCACCTACACCGGCCAAGCCTCATTCCTCTCCATGTTCCTCCATGTGATATCCTTTCCACCTCATATGCCATAGAAAATATCTCCACTTCAAAATATCTCCTTTTAATAATTACCTTCTAGAAGCTCTTAAGAGAATTAGTTAACTAGACTAAGTGAAAATATTTTTATTATCTATTAATGATTCCATATGTCATCTAGACATGTACATAACTTTTGAACAGTCTATATTGAATAAAAAGTTGTTTATCGATAAAATGATTTTCGGTCACAATATCAATATTTCTTCAAAGTGATTATTTTTGTAAAAAGATTTCAAAAAAAAGTTTACAATCATTAGTTATTAATTAAAAAGGGGTTAATAAGGTCATTAAGTCAATTTAATCACATTAAATCCAATATTCAAATATTTAAATAAATTAGATATTTAAATACAAGGTGCTTGAAATTCTAGGTCATTACTATAATAAAAGAGAAGATTTTACTCTTTCAAATTAAATGCATCGATTTATTTTTTGGCATATAAACGAGTATTTGATACAAGAAGTCTCTTATTATAAATAGATTTGTATATGGTTCATTGTAATACATGGAGAAAGGATTACTTTTCTAGGTTTTGGGGATTTAGATTTCTTCTCAATTTTAAAATTTTCTCTTATAATCTTTTTGGTTAATTTAACAAAGGTTGTTTGGAGGAATTTCATTTTTTTTCTTCACTTCTTATCTCTTCTCAATCTAATTATATAGGGATTCTCGGGAAAAACCCTAACAAAATATTCAATAAAATTTCACTTTCATACACGTATTTCAACCTAAATATTTTCCTTGCATTTATAAACCTTACCAAATAAATATTTTCTAAACATGTAATTTTCCTTACACTCACACATTGGCCAAAATTACCATTTTCATGTTCAAAACCATAGTTTGTCTATAAGTATTAATATTTCATTTTCAAATACTTTATGGGATACTCAAACAATTGCTTATACCCTTTGATTTGTAAATATCCTTCATAAAAACATCTTTCTTTACATTTATTATCCATTACTTCATTTTGTTTCAAAGAAAACTCATCTCATAATTTGCTACTATATAAGTTTTGTGTATATTGTACGATCACCATATTGTAATGCATAACTTATTTCATTATTTTCTGACTTTGAATAAATTCATTCATATTAGCAAAGTGACAATTTTTCAACCCATATGGAATATATATCGATTGCGAATTGAATTTTCAAGTACATATGCACATAGCAAACATGGTATGTTTAATATTAAAATAGTAATCAAATTCTAAAATATACTCATGTCATTAAGATGATAGTGTTCATTATCCTTTTTGATGAACCTTTTCATAACCTATATATGTATAAATATTCATAATTTCTTCATTTTCAAAATTAATCAAATATAAAACCTTGATATGTTTCACATATCTTTTCTACTATAGAACTTTATATATACATATACATACATGCATATATATATATATATTAATAACTTTAGCAACAAACCAGTAGAATCATTTTCTAAAATAAATTTAAGATAACTTTTATATTCCAACAAAAAATCATAACCTTTACATTTATAAGTCAATAGATTTATGTACCTTGTAAAATATAAGAATAAATCCAACTCCATAAATAAAAAACCATAAAGTCGCATTTCATTATGATTTGCTATTCAAATTCATTTTCCATTCAAGTATCAAAGAAATCATTAAATGCTCATAATTTGCTTCCACAAATAATTCATAGATCAATTTTATGATTTAATGCTGATAAAAATTTTAAATGGGACATTTAAAGAAAATTATTATTTATATCATATTTAAATTCAATGAAATTTCCAAACGAATATATAAAGTTCCAAATGCTTATGAGTTGTTTACTCACTTTCATGTTTGTAGCTAATGCCCAACTTATATACTAACTTCATCCAAAAATAAATTGTTATTATTTTATTTTCAACTTTTAAATGTATTATAAATACTCCATATAGATTACTCTACAAATCTTTCATTTTTATTGTTCTGGATACTTAAATATTATTATGAGAAAAATTAATAAATATGCAAGCAAAAGTAAGGTCAATTGTTAAATTGACATTGTTATATTTATAAGCGTTTATGATTAGGAAATGATGTTTTAATTCCTTCAAGAAAAGGATAAAATTTAAGTAATCTTAATTATTATCTATACTATAATGCAAAACCTTGGTCAAACCGGTCAAAGTGAAGCCCTTTTGACACTTCTCATCTTGCCCATATTGCAAACTCCAACCACAAAATGCCTAGAGGGCACATCTGTATTTTCAACACCAGACCATCCCGCGTCCCAACACCGATATCATCCCACGTCTCCCTAACTACCTTTCCCCTTCTCTTTCCTTTTACTCCTCGCATTTCTTTTCCCCTCCTCACTTTTCTTCCCCTTCGAAAACATTTCCCCTTTGCCTTTTCCCACTCTTCCCCGCGACGGACCTCAATTTTCCAATTTTGGGTCTTATGCCGCTGCCAAACCGCGAGGCTTATGCTCCATCATAACTGGACTAAATAAACTTTCTATCTTCTTCATCAATCTGCAAGGCGACGGATCTGAAGCGCTAGAGGTTGCCGCTCTCAACTTTGGTCGCGTAAGTGATTTTTTTTAAGTTATCGGTTGGAAGTTTTTATTTTTTAACTTCATAATTTAATGTTACCTCTGATTCTCAGTAAACTCATTCTACAATTTTGTTACCTACAAAAACCATACTTTTTATTCTTTTAGACCAAAGTAAAGTTAGGTGTTGTACTAATATGAGTGAAGATTGTTTGCTACGATTCTATCTCGGTTTCTGACTGTTTTATTTGTTGCCGGGCTACAGTTGTGTCATCTAAAGACTTCATCAACAAAAAGGCAATTTAGGCTGAAAAGATCCTTTTTATTTTAATTGTTCTTCTGCATAATATTACAGGACTATTCCTTCTCGCCTTGGTTGTTTTGTTCAGTAATGAATAGTGGATAACGTTGACAGTCTGCAATTTGATTTTAATAGCATCGATTTGTACATTTCTGAAATTGTCCTATACAAGATTATTGGTATTCTAAGTTGAATCACCTAAGTTAAACATGACATACTTTCTTTTCTTTTACAGTAAAATACAGGTACGTATTTGAACTAATAGAAGTGAAGATGGTTTGCTAGCATTTTATCTCGGTTGCTGCGTGTTTATCAGTTGTGCGACTATAGTTGTGGCATCCGAAGACTTGCTTCATATGGAAAAGGTAATTTGAATTAAGAATATCATTTTGATTTCAATTATGGAAATTTATCTAAACATCTCCAAGTCACTCTTTCTATCAAAGAGTTGTGGCATTCTAGGTAGTTATTAACATATTTTTTTTTACATTATGAAACTTTGATTTTGTATATATTTTGCATTAGACTAGAGTGTTCAAATTAATCGCGATAAATTTAGTTGTGCTCACGAATTATATTGCAATTTTTTCCATTTCTTCTCCAAATTTCATTTTCCGCTGAAATTTTACTTATGTAACATGAATTTGTTTGTCATAAAGCTCATTGAGAAACATATCGTTTTTACTGTTTCATGGGTTCTTAAATTCAATTTTGAAGTAAGATTTGCATTTGAGTGAAAAAGTGATTTGATTAATGAGTATATAAAATAGGAATGATCGATTCTTCTTTTCAACATCTTAAGAACATAAGAAGATGCAGTAGCTTTAGGCCTACACTAATCGTCCAAAGATCGCGTTGTTCTTTAACGTAAATAAATATGTAAAAAACTTGATTGCATATATTCCTTCTAGGTAGGAAATGGATATGTTGATTGACAGGAAATAACTTTCTTCCAAAATGATGATAACTTAATTTTTATGAATTAGCAACAGCATTATATCAATTGAGGTATTGTAATCAGTATTTAGTGTTTGCATTTCTTTAGAAAACAGTCTATATTTACATGTAATTACATGTGTTTTTCTTTTTCTTTTTTTCCTTTCCTCTTAACATGAAAAATGGATCTAAGGAGGTCAACATCGCTGATTTTCCATCATCAAGATGGTGTGTATGATGAAAATAGTAGCATTTTCATCTAACATTTATTTTTTCCTGTTTATAGCTATTTTGATCCTCTATAGTTGAAACATTATTCCCACGTGTCAAATTGGACACTTCAGCTTGCAGCCTATTGGAAGCTAGATGACAGGAATCACGGGCTCCTTGCTAGACAATGCAAGACAATTCACAATGCATGCAAGTAAGCTTTTATGTCTATTGTAGTTCAATTTTTCTTTTCCATTTCATATTTTTAACGCTTGATTAGTTAAGGTGTGTATGCATTTGGTTATTGGTTTTGATTGGGTTAGTTAGGGTTTGATTTCATTGACTGATCTTGATTGCATTGGGCTTGAAGGGAATAATTTTATAAGGCTGTGGATATCATAATCATGCAAATTCAAATTCTGTACAATGCTAATTCATTACCTATTATCATGTTATGAACTTTATTTTGAAAATTTTGTGATAATTTATATCATATTACAGATTTGATTTATTTTTTGCATACGCGTTCATGTAAAATGATTTTCCGTGTATGACATAAATTGACACCACTGTCTGTTATGTTCTGATAACATTGTCAATAAATTTTTTAAAACTGCTCTGTGCTTAGCATCTACAGACCTACTTCCTTCAACAAAAGGAATGTAATTCATGTTGCGATAAGGACAGAAGGCGAAGACTACTTGAAAAACTTTAGGGTAAAGGGACTAAGTGAGACAGTCATCGTACCGTATGATTCATACCCAATACATTTTGGTTTTTTTTCAATGGACCCTCTTCTCTCCCATATCACTGTCATCTTATGTATACAATAAAGGTGTTAAGAGAAACTAAAAGTAGTTGAGTGAGATAAATGCGAGTGGTTTTGCTTCAACTTTGATGATTACAACTTATGTTTTATTATCTTCACAGCAACTGATCCTATTACTATAGCATTTTATTTGCTCATGAGACTTAACACTTTTATACGAACAATCCATCATTATTTCTACTTCTTCTACCGAGTGCTTCTACAATTGTTTCTATTGATTCTTAGGAAGCAAAGGATATTTTGATACAGGAAATGAGTATATTGCGTGCAGAATTCATGTGCAAATAGTGGAATGCAGTAACTTAAGTGTTCAATTCAAAAAATAGCGTTCTTTACAGATCTTGCTCTTTTTGTTAGAGGATGCCCTAACAAATGTTTAAATGAAAAAAGGCAAGTCATTATGGTACTGTAGCCTGGAAATGTATTTTTTAAGAATAAACCTTCTCTAATCAGTGAGAAAAACTCTTGCGTCGTCAAAAGGAAAGGATTGACCTCAATCAGCCTTTAGCATTGTAATTGGGGAAAAAAGCCTGTAAAAATAGAAAGCTTACTAAAAGGATGTGTATTATTATTATTATTATTATTATTATTATTATTATTATTATTATTATTATTATTATTATTATTATTATTATTATTATTATTCGGTGAATGGAAAATTAATTTAGTTTTTTAGCAATTCTATACTACAATACTCACATGCATAATGTGTGTATGTGAACACTATTTATCGTGTCAATTAAGCCGAGTTTACTCGATTTCAGACTTCAAAAAGTGGACAAAAAAAGGCCGCTGGCAAAATACATAAAACGATTCATGCAATTTCGACTATTATGTAAAACATTACTTTTCATTTACATATATGATTTCTACCTATAACTATATAGACTTGAAAAAAAATGAAAAAAAACTTTGTGATTTGAAAATAAATATTGATATTTGTACAAAAGAAACTCAAATAAATGAAACACCAAAACAAGAATTAAATAATAACAACTGAAATACAGATAGTTCATCGGAAATTTGGAATTTAAAATTTTAATTGCAAGCATAGATAGAAATGGAGTAATAGATGTTAGAAGGGTGATTTTGTCATTTCAAATTGATATTGTCGAGTAATATGAAATGAATTAAATTTATTAATAATAGAGGTTACTTATGGCAGAATAAAATAGTTTGTCTGATGTATTTTGTAGGTTTTTATGAAGTTCCAAACTACAAATTCTTCTTCCAAGATCTCCGCATCATCTCAACTGAAAACTAGAAACTTCAACCAAGTGAAAATTTAATTTTAGGTCTTAAACATTTTCAGCAAAAACCATGTAAGGTATCAATCTTCTAATTCTACATATTAAATTTTATACATTTGCTTTCTTTACAGATGATAGCACGGCGATTTTGATGGCTTTCCAGGCCCAAGAACTTGACATCATAGGTTTGACGACAGTGTTTGGTAATTGTCATACTGAAGTTGCCACCCGCAATGCATTACTTTTGGTACATAACTGTCTTTCAATATTATTATTTTTAAACTACTTCTTTATTTGTTCTACTGTCGAGCATATCCATGATTATATGCTGTTTACATCATGCAAAAGGATAGTGTGAGACAGCAGGACGTCCTGGAATACCAGTAGCAGAAGGTAGTCATGACCCACTAAAGGTATTTTACCTTTCTAATTTCAGATATAGTGCAATGCACATGGCTTGCATGAAGTATCACAATACAGCTACATGTTCAATATATTGTTCTAATTTAGCTGGAAATTATAGGGTGGGATGCCCCGTGTTTGTGACTTCGTACATGGAACTGATGGTTTGGGCAATTTATTTCTGCCGCTCCCTTCAGGACAAAAAATTGATAAAAGTGCGTCTGAGTTTTTAGTTGACAAAATTTTTGCATATCCTGATGAACTTTCTGTGCTTGCATTGGGACCTATATAAAATAGCTGCTTTTTTTTTAGAAATTAGAAAGTTCAGCTTATAAATTATGTAAGATGGAGCATGTCATGCGGTTCTTTTCTTGAAAAGTTTGTTTGGTTTTTTGCTACTGTATGTATATATGACTAAATACATGACTGCGTAACATAATGAGTCACAAATAAAAGGATTTAGTGCTACACTATAATATTTAGTCTAATGCACTGAAAAGTTTTTTCGTACTATTGAGTTATATCTTCTGTACTGTACTGTTATAAAACTATAACATGGATTTTGTGGTGGAAAAGATTGCAAATGTCAACAACAGGCTTGAGTGTTTGGATTTTGCAGTGTACTGTTATAAGTGTGTTTGGCTTTGTTATACTTAGGACACATGGGTTGAGTAGAGATTCTTAACGTACTGCATGCAACAATGGGATTATGACATAACTACTATATGTTGTCAGGTTTGTACACACCACGTCCATTACAGTACTTTCTTCATTTAACACTTCGTCCTTTGGCACCAAACCAATTTTGTTAAACCCTATAATCAGAGGAAGAGGTGCCAGCTATAGGGGAAGAATCGACCGATGATTCAACTGAAGTTGTGGAGGTCGCATTAGCCTTCACAACTCAGAGTTGCCCTTTTTTTTAAACTTCTACTCAGAGTTGTCCTTTTTTAAAAAAATAGACCGAAACTCATCACTATAGGTGATGATAGATACTTAATATTGTTAATAGTATTCTCCATAAACATTGTTTAAAAATGCATTGTTTGTGTGGATTTGTTCTTTTTCAAATACTGCATCAACAAATGAATGTTCATTTTATTGCATTTCTTGTTGCATCAATCTACTTCCTGGCCGTTTCAAACTTCTCATTCGGTGCTGGCCAGCCTATATAATTAGACCAAAATTAATATATAGCTATACACTACTGCAACTGTACAGAAAAAAGGGAAAATATAAAACACACATACACAGACACACACATACACCCACATATATATATTTGTGTACATATGTACGTATGTGTGTCTGTGTCTATATATATCACCAGCATAACGGTAGCACACACAAAATTTTTCACATTTCCTTCTTGGCACACGTCCAACGGACGTGCCATCATACTCGTAATAATAAAACAATATAATATAATAAAATTTATTTGCATGACGATGACTATAATGGTTAGACTTCTAAGGTAAGTAATGTTTGTATCTTATACACTTATTTCAAGAAACGATAATTTTCTACTTATTAATTGTTTATCTATTCATTAGTAGTGATTTGTATACTTGAATAAAATTTTCGTATGGTAATATTTATGCAATTTAATTCATTCATGCATATACAAATTTCATTTCCCTATAAAAGTTTCATTACCTCATTATTGTAAATCTTTCATGTATTAATTTGTCACTAATCGCTTACATTTTAAATAAATGGACTATGTTGGAATTTATAAATCTTATCATCTAACATTTGTACAAATGAAAAGTCTTCAATTTAGATAAATATAACTTTACAAAACTCAAAATGCCTTCATCCCCAGTAGAGATGTTTCATAAAATTCTTTATTAGCATATGAGATGATTAGATCATCTAATAACAAAAAAATATAACAATATATGTCTAAAAATTGATCTACATAAGGCATACAACAAGATCAACAGAGATTTAATTCATCACATGCTGATTAATATGGGTTTCTCTCACAATTTTGCAAAATTATTTCATGAATGCATTTCTACACCATCCTTTCGTCGTTTGGTTATTTTGGAAGTAAGAGAGGGTTGGGACAAAGGGGCCCTCTTTCTCCATATTTTTTTCTATTGCCATGGAATATCTCTCTATTCTTCTTAAAACAGAGTACTTACAAGGCAACTTAGTGCTAATTCACAAAACTAAGCCTACTATTAACCATCTTCTTTAGGTGGATAACATTTTAATAATGCCAAGCAGAGCCAGCTTAGAGGGCAGCCACCAAGCCCTCTGGTTGGGGTAGCACACTGGGCCTAGGGCAGCTTAAAAAGATATTTTGTGTTAAAAATACAATTATAAGAAGTATTAGCATTGTAGTTGAATGATGAACAGTGGTCTGGTGGTAAGCTTTTATGGTCATTTTGGTTGTGACTAGTGTTCTAAACCTAGCAGGGGAAACTTATTTTGTTTAGTAAAAATTTCTTTTTGAAATGAATTCTGAAAATTACTTTGGGCTAGTGCAATGAAATATGTAGGTCGGTCCTGATGTCAAAAGCTATTGTTGAAAGTGCACATAGTATAAAAAAGTTTTGCAATATCTAGAAACTAATACAGGGCTTTCTATTGATGAGCAAAAGTCTAGCCTACTTTTCAGCAAGGGTGCTAAAAATAAAACTGCCGTTAGTGACATCATTAAAGTGGATATTGGATGTCTCCCCCGTTTTTTACCTTGGTATCCCTTTATCCCACAACAAACTTAAACAAGAGATCTTGGGCCCCTTATAGACAAGATAAATAAGAAAATTAACCACCGGTCAAGTAGGCATTTAAATATCAGTGGTAGGATTGAACTAGTTAAGGCTGTTATACACCTAATGATAAACTATTGGATGTAGTTCTATCAGTTTCCTTTTGCTATTGTTACCAGAATAGATTCTATTTATGCAGATTTTATTGGAAGTCTAATTCACATAAAATGGCATGGGATTCAGCTGTAAACCCAAAGCTAAAGGTGGTATAGGCATAAGAAGGTTAGAAGATGTTGCTAAGGCTAATGCGATAAAATTGGCGTGGGAGTTCGAGATAGTTTATGGGCTAAATGGATGTACAACAAATACCGTGCAAATAAAAACTTTTGGATCATTCAACAAGATAAGAATTATCTAATTCTTAGAAAACGTTTCAGAAGGCTAGATAGTGGTGTAAAGGATTAATCGATAGAAAAATAGTCAATGGCAAAAGTACCAGCTATGGTATGATCCATGGTTGAATGGCTCATTACTATTTGATCAACTTGGCTGGCAATACTTAGCAATGATAGGAGGCCCCAACAATCAAGTCTCTCATCTCATAACTGACAATAATTGGAGAGGAAACTTGAATTGTTTGCCTTCCACGGTTGCTAATCTATCTAGAATATTAAAATTCATCATTATCATTATAATAATAGAGATTTTTGGTCTTGATTACCCAATGCTAATGGAAGATTTGACTTTAAATCAGCATGGGATCAAATTAGAAAGAAGTCAACTGTTGTGCCTTGAGATATCTCTATGCACTCTAATGGCAAGATTAAATAATCTAAATGCTAAAGATAAGATCTGCAATTGGAATAGCAATGTTGACCTGAATTGCAATCTATGTAATAATCATCCTGAAAACATAGAACACATCATTTTCAACTGCAGTTACTCCAAACATATATAGGATGGAATAAGTCACAAATTAGGTTTCTAGCAATCTATGAGTTCTGACATTTATCATATCTTAGATATATTGACCGACTTACAGGGTGCTCAGGCTTACAAATAGTTACTTAGCATAGCAATCACTACTACCATATCGAATTTCTGGTGCGAAAGAAATTCATGAATTTATGGTATCTAGTTGCCCAACTTTCTTAGAGCTAATATCATCATTCAAGAATGTAAATCTTATTCGATATACAGTTATTAAACATGTTGATATAAAGGGTAAAAAGAGTATCTTTGCGGAGTTTAGCATAATTCATACATTGAATCCCTGCTCTGCTCTCATTTAACGGCGATCCTGTGTGTTTCTCTCTCCAGTTAGAGGCAATTGGAGCAGTCTTCTTCTTCCACTATTGATTCACCTTGGATATCTATTTTATTTTTGGTTCTCGTTGCTGAATTAGTAAAGTAAAAAGGGAGTCAAGCTCCAGCTGTTTGTTTACCATGAGAAGTACTTCGCTTCCCTCAAGTCTTGCACCAGCTAAGTTGATCACCATTTGTTCCTCCTTTATTTATTTTTTCTAGGTTTATTAAGTTTGTTTTTTAGCTTTAGGAGATGCATTTTGTATGAGTGGTTTTGAGATTTATCTCCTCCACATCTCCTCTTCAATTTCATTGTAGGTTAATATATGGAAATCATATATACGTTTTTCCCTTACAAGGTACCCATCTAGCGTAGGTTAATATATGGAATGATCGATTCTTCTTTTCAACATCTTAAGAACATAAGAAGATGCAGTAGCTCTAGGCCTACACTAATCGTCCAAAGATCGCGTTGTTCTTTAACATAAATAAATATGGAAAAAACTTGATTGCATATATTCCTTCTAGGTAGGAAATGGATATGTTGATTGACAGGAAATAACTTTCTTCCAAAATGATGACAACTTAATTTTATGAATTAGCGACAGCGTTATATCAATTGAGGTATTGTAATCAGTATTTAGTGTTTGCATTTCTTTAGAAAACAGTCTATATTTACATATAATTACATATGTTTTTCTTTTTCTTTTTTTCCTTTCCTCTTAACATGGAAAATGGATCTAAGAAGGTCAACATCGCTGATTTTCCATCATCAAGATGGTGTGTATGATGAAAATAGTAGCATTTTCATCTAACGTTTATTTTTTCCTGTTTATAGCTATTTTTGATCCTCTATAGTTGAAACATTATTGCCAGGTGTCAAATTGGACACTTCAGCTTGCAGCCTATTGGAAGCTAAATGACAGGAATCACGGGCTCCTTGCTAGACAATGCAAGACAATTCACAATGCATGCAAGTAAGCTTTTATGTCTATTGTAGTTCAATTTTTCTTTTCCATTTCATATTTTTAACGCTTGATTAGTTAAGGTGTGTATGCATTTGGTTATTGGTTCTGATTGGGTTAGTTAGGATTTGATTTCATTGACTGATCTTGATTGCATTGGGCTTGAAGGGAATAATTTTATAAGGCCGTGGATATCATAATCAAGCAAATTCAAATTCTGTACAATGCTAATTCATTACCTATTATCATGTTATGAACTTATTTTGAAAATTTTGTGATAATTTATATCATATTACAGATTTGATCTATTTTTTGCATACGCGTTCATGTAAAATGATTTTCCGTGTATGACATAAATTGACACCACTGTCTGTTATGTCCCGATAACATTGTCAATAATCTTTTTAAAGCTGCTCTGTGCTTAGCATCTACAGACCTACTTCCTTCAACAAAAGGAATGTAATTCATGTTGCGATAAGGACAGAAGGTGAAGACTACCTGAAAAACTTTAGGGTAAAGGAACTAAGTGAGACAGTCATCGTACCGTATGATTCATACCCAATACATTTTGGTTTTTTTTCAATGGACCCTCTTCTCTCCCATATCACTGTCATCTTATGTATACAATAAAGGTGTTAAGAGAAACTAAAAGTAGTTGAGTGAGATAAATGCGAGTGGTTTTGCTTCAACTTTGATGATTACAACTTATGTTTTATTATCTTCATAGCAACTGATCCTATTACTATAGCATTTTATTTGCTCATGAGACTTAACACTTTTATACGAACAATCCATCGTTATTTCTACTTCTTCTACCGAGTGCTTCTACAATTGTTTCTATTGATTCTTAGGAAGCAAAGGATATTTTGATACAGGAAATGAGTATATTGCATGCAGAATTCATGTGCAAATAGTGGAATGCAGTAACTTAAGTGTTCAATTCAAAAAATAGCGTTCTTTACAGATCTTGCTCTTTTTGTTAGAGGATGCCCTAACAAATGTTTAAATGAAAAAAGGCAAGTCATTGTGGTACTGTAGCCTGGAAATGTATTTTTTAAGAATAAACCTTCTCTAATCAGTGAGAAAAACTCTTGCGTCATCAAAAGGAAAGGATTGACCTCAATCAGCCTTTAGCATTGTAATTGGGGAAAAAAAGCCTGTAAAAATAGAAAGCTTACTAAAAGGATGTGTATTATTATTATTATTATTATTATTATTATTATTATTATTATTATTATTATTATTATTATTCCGTGAATGGAAAATTAATTTAGTTTTTTAGCAATTCTATACTACAATACTCACATGCATAATGTGTGTATGTGAACACTATTTATCGTGTCAATTAAGCCGAGTTTACTCGATTACAGACTTCAAAAAGTGGACATAAAAAGGCCGCTGGCAAAATACATAAAACGATTCATGCAATTTCGACTATTATGTAAAACATTACTTTTCATTTACATATATGATTTCTACCTATAACTATATAGACTTGAAAAAAAATAAAAAAATACTTTGTGATTTGAAAATAAATATTGATATTTGTACAAAAGAAATTCAAATAAATGAAACACCAAAACAAGTATTAAATAATAACAACTGAAATACAGATAGTTCGTCGGAAATTTGGAATTTAAAATTTTAATTGCAAGCATAGATAGAAATGGAGTAATAGATGCTAGAAGGGTGATTTTGTCATTTTAAATTGATATTGTCGAGTAATATGAAATGAATTAAATTTATTAATAATAGAGGTTACTTATGGCAGAATGAAATAGTTTGTCTGATGTATTTTGTAGGTTTTTATGAAGTTCCAAACTACAAATTCTTCTTCCAAGATCTCCGCATCATCTCAACTGAAAACTAGAAACTTCAACCAAGTGAAAATTTAATTTTAGGTCTTAAACATTTTCAGCAAAAACCATGTAAGGTATCAATCTTCTAATTCTACATATTAAATTTTATACATTTGCTTTCTTTACAGATGATAGCATGGCGATTTTGATGGCTTTCCAGGCCCAAGAACTTGACATCATAGGTTTGACGACAGTGTTTGGTAATTGTCATACTGAAGTTGCCACTCGCAATGCATTACTTTTGGTACATAACTGTCTTTCAATATTATTATTTTTAAACTACTTCTTTATTGGTTCTACTGTCGAGCATATCCATGATTATATGCTGTTTACATCATGCAAAAGGATAGTGTGAGACAGCAGGACGTCTTGGAATACCAGTAGCAGAAGGTAGTCATGACCCACTAAAGGTATTTTACCTTTCTAATTTCAGATATAGTGCAATGCACATGGCTTGCATGAAGTATCATTATACAGCTACATGTTCAATATATTGTTCTAATTTAGCTGGAAATTATAGGATGGGATGCCCCGTGTTTGTGACTTCGTACATGGAACTGATGGTTTGGGCAATTTATTTCTGCCGCTCCCTTCAGGACAAAAAATTGATAAAAGTGCGTCTGAGTTTTTAGTTGACAAAATTTCTGCATATCCTGATGAACTTTCTGTGCTTGCATTGGGACCTATATAAAATAGCTGCTTTTTTTTTAGAAATTAGAAAGTTCAGCTTAAAAATTATGTAAGGATGGAGCATGTCATGCGGTTCTTTTCTTGAAAAGTTTGTTTGGTTTTTTGCTGCTGTATGTATATATGACCAAATACATGACTGTGTAACGTAATGAGTCACAAATAAAAGGATTTTGTGCTACACTATAATATTTAGTCTAATGCACTGAAAAGTTTTTTCGTACTATTGAGTTATATCTTCTGTACTGTACTGTTATAAAACTATAACATGGATTTTGTGGTGGAAAAGATTGCAAATGTCAACAACAGGTTTGAGTGTTTGGATTTTGTAGTGTACTGTTATAAGTGTGTTTGGCTTTGTTATACTTAGGACACATGGGTTGGGTAGAGATTCTTAACGTACTGCATGCAACAATGGGATTATGATATAACTACTATATGTTGTCAGGTTTGTACACACCACGTCCATTACAGTACTTTCTTCATTTAACACTTCGTCGTTTGGCGCCAAACCAATTTTGTTAAACCCTATCATCAGAGGAAGAGGTGCCAGCTATAGGGGAAGAATCGACCGATGATTCAACTGAAGTTGTGGAGGTCGCATTAGCCTTCACAACTCAGAGTTGCCCTTTTTTTTAAACTTCTACTCAGAGTTGTCCTTTTTTTTAAAAAGACCGAAACTCATCACTATATGTGATGATAGATACTTAATATTGTTAATAGTATTCTCCATAAACATTGTTTAAAAATGCATTGTTTGTGTGGATTTGTTCTTTTTCAAATACTGCATCAACAAATGAATGTTCATTTTATTGCATTTCTTGTTGCATCAATCTACTTCCTGGCCGTTTCAAACTTCTCATTCGGTGCTGGCCAGCCTATATAATTAGACCAAAATTAATATATAGCTATACACTACTGCAACTGTATAGAAAAAAAGGGAAAATATAAAACACACATACACAGACACACACATACACCCACATATATATATTTGTGTACATATGTACGTATGTGTGTCTGTGTCTATATATATCACCAGCATAACGGTAGCACACACAAAATTTTTCACATTTCCTTCTTGGCACACGTCCAACGGACGTGCCATCATACTCGTAATAATAAAACAATATAATATAATAAAATTTATTTACATGGCGATGACTATAATGGTTAGACTTCTAAGGTAAGCAATGTTTGTATCTTATACACTTATTTCAAGAAACGATAATTTTCTACTTATTAATTGTTTATCTATTCATTAGTAGTGATTTATATACTTGAATAAAATTTTCGTATGGTAATATTTATGCAATTTAATTCATTCATGCATATACAAATTTCATTTCCTTATAAAAGTTTCATTACCTCATAATTGTAAATCTTTCATGTATTAATTTATCACTAATCGCTTACATTTTAAATAAATGGACTATGTTGGAATTTATAAATCTTATCATCTAACATTTGTACAAATGAAAAGTCTTCAATTTAGATAAATATAACTTTACAAAACTCAAAATGCCTTCATCCCCAGTAGAGATGTTTCATAAAATTCTTTATTAGCGTATGAGATGATTAGATCATCTAATAACAAAAAAATACAACTGTCCAGATCGAGTTTGTTTATAGGTTCAGATTTGTTGCTTTTGGAGCTTCAGCAAGAGAGCTGGAGATCGTCATTTCATATACGTGTATCTGTTTTGTTTATTGATTATCCACTGCTTAGTTGTTGTATATTATCGGCAATTGTGAGGAAGGTTATTATAACTGTCCAGGCTGATGATTATTGATTGATTGAATGTACGTTTGTATAGTTTCTGTTTTGTAAAGATCATTGATATGATATTATATGTTTTCCACTGCAATGTGAGATTCTGTATTATTCTGTTTGATTCTCTCTTTCTTCTCTTCTCTTCTCTTCTTCTCTCTTCATTTCTTTCTCCTGACTTTCCATCGGGTCTGTACTTTTTGGGTCAGATTTAAGTTGATTATTGTCGATTCAAAGGGTATGGATTTGCGGGTCGTCACATTTGGTATCAGAGCTTAGATTTTGTATATTCGTAAGCTTTGATGTGTACTCAGTATAGATAGGGACGGTAGCACAATGGATTGAGTTTGAGTGTATTATATATATATATATATATATATATATATATATATATATATATGAGCGCGTATTTGTTAGTGATAATAAAATGTTTTATATTGTGTTTGCTTATCTGTTGAGTTGTTTGTGAATTCTGGCCGATAAGTGGGATGCCATGTTATCGGTAGGGATTTCAAAACACTTAAACAAGGCAAGTTGGCATAGTATCATTTTAAATTGGATAAATGAAATAATTTTACCTCGATTATATTTTATATATAAAGGAAATATTTTTTTCAAAAATTATTAGGTGTATATAAATTGACAGTTTGGCTGTTGAAAATGTAAAAACATATAAGTTAATAAAAGTTATTTGAATAATCTAAATAGAAACAACGAATGTAAAAGAAAGAAATTATATAAGCAAATGAATTATACAGTATGGAATTATAATTAATATGATTTACATTTGTGAAATAATCTTATATATAAGAAATGAAACAACCTGAGTATATTTATAAATATGAGTTGTAAATGAAAATGGATTTAACTCAGAATTTGAAAATTTGAATTCCATTTATTTTGAATGTTATTTTTCAAAATTAAAGAGATTATATTATTATAAACCTAAATAATATAAATAAATTTGAAGCGATCTTATATAAGTAAAGAGAAAGTGAAATTATATAAGTGAAAGATTTACAAATATGATTTATAAATAATAAAAAAATTTAAAATAATATAAAGCACTGAATTCACTACCATTGCTGGAAAAATAATAAGAGCGATGACTGCAGCATCATCAGTATCATTTTCGAGTTTCTATGTGATTGATTTGCTACAATAGTAAATTGAAAATTGAAATTTTGTTGTGATAAACAAATTTGAATTTGAAATCCAAGTTGAAATTGATAAATATAAGTCGAATGAGTTTTGAACTTATAGTATGAGGTAAAAAAAATTAGCTTTGGTAAAGTTAAATAAATTTTAGCTAGCATATTAAAATATATGATTTGAAATTTAACTAAAGGAAAATTAAATAAATTGAATCGAATTTGAATTGGACTAGATAAACTATTGGAATGAAAATTAAACCTAAGGGATAAGTGATTATATAATATGAATTTGGAAGTTTAGATAATTAAGTTGTATAACTTAGAAAATGGGATAATGTAAGTAAAACAATTGTTAAAATGGTTAAACAATTTTGTTAAGCAAAACAAAATCTTAATTTGAATAGTGGTATGAATTCGGCTTAAGTAAAGTTAAATAAAATAGAATTTGAACTGAATTAGTAGTGAACTTAAGTTGTATGGTGAAATTAAATGTAAATAAAGTTGCAAAGAAATATAACTTAAGTTATGTGGTATGAAGTTGATTTTGGTATCAAAGCAAATTAATGAAGTAATTAAATGAATATGAACTCGAGTTATATAATAAAATTCAACCTTAATTGTAAAAGTGAATTAGTGAATGAGCATGGATTAGAAATGTTGTTGTTAAGAGTTGAATAAAACTTAAGTTAAGAAGTTGTGAATTAATGATAGTATTGGAAGTGTTGTATAGAAATGTGAAAATAGTGAATACTAGAATTGAATCTAAATTGAATAATTGAATGTTAATGAATCGAATGTAAATAAATTTATATGGAATAATGGATGTAAATGTTAATTCATTAAAAGCTAATGAAATTGGAAATCGAACGATTGAATGAGAATAAATTAGATGTCAACCAATTGGAATTAAAAGTGTTGAGCCAAATTGAATGGAAATGAAGTAAATATGAATGTTGAGAATAAACTAAATGAATTTGGTTATGTTGAATATGCATTGGTTGTTAGATGGATGTTAGTTGATTATATAGAAATTCATATGAAATTGAATTAATCAAATTGAAAGCTAAATAATTGAATTCGAATTGATAGTAAGCAAATTTGAATGGAATTGATTTGATTTGAAAGTGAACAAAATTGAATGTAAATTAGTGAACGTAAACTAATTGAATATGAATTTTAGTAAAATCCGTTGTTAATGAATCAAATGTGACTAAACTGAGAGTCAATTCAATGAATATTAATGAGAAGTGAATTAATATTGATTTGGTTATGGATTGATTGGATAGTTGTTGAATGTTAGTTGGATGATAGTTGTTTGATGGTTAGATTTGTTGCATTTTCTATATTGGCATATATTGTTGTGTTGGTATATGTTGTGTATTGATATTATTTTCATGTATACATGTTTCTCATTGTTGTTGAGTGTTTAGTAGGTGAGGATGGCGTATGCTTCACAGTTGGAGCTCGCTTTCACGCTACATTAGCCGTATATGCTCGCTAATTGTATATAAGGTACATATCTCGGATTACATATCGTACTTTTATATTTTTTTTCCCCACGGGATGCCTTATCCTCGAAGATGATATGTATATTTGATAATATATGTTGTGATCCTACTATGATCGAACCGCGCAAGGGAGACGTAGGCGAATTTTTTGAAAATTTGAGGCGTTAGAAACTTTTTGAGATTTTGGAAAAAAAATTGATAACTAAAATTTTGATTTTGAGTTATAAAAGTTAAACGATATGATTTGGTGTTGAAAAGAAAACTATATATCGATTTGAAAACTTAGGATAGTTTTATAAGAAGTTTAACTAATGGATTTTGAAAAAGTTAAAAGTTAAAATGAATTTGAAATCTAGATTAAACGATTTATTTTGAAAAGTTAATTGATTTTGTGACTCTTTTTACTTAGTAATTTCGAGGACGAAATTCTTTTAAGTATGGGAGAACGTAACGATTCAAAATTTCTGTCATTTTAAATTCAAATATTTAATTGATTTTAAATATTCGAAAGTTAATTTTATAAGCTGAATGACTTGTTTTTGGAAATATAAGAATTTAACTGGATAATTAAATTGTTAATTTAATATTCGAAATTATGTAAATAATTGGAGTTGGATTTAATGTGAATTAAAATGATTTATAAAGTTGAATTAAATTCTATTTGAATTAGAATGATGTTAAATAACTTTTAAAATTGAATTAGTTAAATTGTAGAAATTGAATATTTTAATATTTAATTAACGAGTAAAAAATAGTCATTTTCCAAACAGTCTCGGATTTTGACTAAACTAGTTTCATTGGATCCGTAATGTTTTATTATTGTAAGATTTCAAATTTTGTGTCAATCGGATTTACGGTTTGTCCGTGGCAAGCTGAAACGCATAGAAATCTATTTAAGTGAATTTTAAATTTAAATATTTGATTTGAAAACCTATCCTCCAAATACGATCGAATTGGCTTCGGATATATATTCCATTGTTTTTGAAATATGGGTAAAACATTATAAACGCCAGGCGGCATGCTTCGTTTGGAGTTCGGAAATTTTTCGGGTGAATAGTGTTTTGGAATTTTCTATAAAAGGACGTTATGATTTCGCATTTGCACACAAAACCCTGACTAGGGTTAGCCGCCGCCATTATATTTTCCATGGCCAGAAACTTCCAACCTTCTTCCATCTTTTTCTTCCAATCCATCAATCTATTCGAAAAATCTTCAACTACAATGTTGTAAGGGCAGTGAGATCTTCGAATCCAACAGGTATGATCATAATTAGAGCAGAGATTCAACGGCAAATCTCATGTGAAGTCATCGCATTCGAGAGGCGATTTCTTGGCCTGGGGATGACCGAGTCGAGCAGACTCAAGATGGAGGTGTGCGCGACGTTGGGCTCCGATGTGGAGGTTGTTGATTGACGTTTAATCGGGTGAAGAGGGGGCGGCCATCAAGGTTTCATCGTGTGTTCTGCCATGATGATTCTAGGTTTAAAAATAAAAAGAAAAGTAAATTAATTTATATATTAATTCGTATAATCTTTAAAATAGCATAACTTCTTCATACGAGGTCCGTTTTTGACGAAACAACTTGCATTGGTTCGGTATTGACGAGCACTACATTTTAGAGCTAGTTTGGAGTTGATCGAAGCTATTGAAAATTTTAGATAAAATTAAACGCCTGTTTAATTTTATTCGGAATAAAACGCTGCAACTGCTATTGGATCCAAAGTGAGTGCAACTCACTCTTTTTGACATACTAGTATTTTTATATAAGTGAGAACAAATATTATTTACGCTGATTGATGATTATTTGGATAATATATAGTATATTATCTATATATTGATTGGCATTTAGATATATTCCTGCACATTGGAGCAGATGAGACCATGTACGTTCATGTATATGAGTGGATGACCCTTTGTACGTGCATCTGCCTTAAAGTGGACATTTTACACATATTCCAATATGTATATTTGTTGCAGGTGACAGGTTGGAGGGATCCAACTGGATTTCTCACCCGTATTGGTTTTATGTACAGATATTGTGATGTATGTTGTTATCATATGATATATGATGTTTTGAATGTCGTGATTGATGTATTTGGTGTTGTTGCAGCATTGGACCTATTTTGAAAATTTTAAAATGTTAAAGTGATAATTTCCAAATTTAAAAGGATTGTAAAAGTGATTTTGTATCCGTACATTTTGTTAATTATGAATGGTTAAGGGAATGAATTGAGTTTTAAAAAACAAAAGGTATAATTTTGAAATGTGAAGTTGATTATTTGGTAAAATATTTTAAATTGAGATTTTGTACTTATAATAAATGATTTATATATAAGATTTATAGAATCGATATTTTGTAAATAAAATAATGGAATTATAAAGGAGTTTTTATAAGTGTTAAAATGAAGTTATAATTGGGTTTTATAAGTAAATAAGATTTACAGATTTATGAATTGATGATGTTATAAAAAGGATGAGTTTGTAAATAAATGATTTATAAGTAATTCACTTATAATTTGAGTTTTGGCATATAAATGAGATAATTGGAATTTGTTATAAAAAGAGAATTTATAAATGGAAATTTTTATAAAATATAAATGGAATGTATAAACATTGTTTTATAAATCCAAATCAACTAAAATTGATAAACTAGATACAGAAGTTTATTAAAGGAATTTCATCCACGATTTTGCGTAGTGGATAATCCTTTAATTAAAAGTGCAATAGTAATTATGATATCTCGGAATTTCAGGCAAATAAATATATGATAATCTTCATTTATAAATAATTTAAAATGTGCAAAATTATTCTTTTTCAAACAAATAAAATATGTTTTGTTTATGTATGTATATATATAAGTATATTTTAAATAGAATTTGAATTTGAATTTGAAATTCAAAAGATAAATATCTTAAAAATAAATTGGATTTAAAAATATAATATATATATATATGATTTTTATTAGTATATAATTAGTTTTATATCATTTTATTTAAAGATTTTATAAATATAAATAAAGGAAATATATTAAACTAAATAGAAAATAAATAGAAAGTTTTATAAAAACATATTAAAAATAATTAACACATGCAAAATAACAAGTGTAAGATTAATAGCATGCAAATTTACAAGTGTCACATTATTTATTTTCTTTTATTTTTAAAAATAATCATAAATCAAGACTATAAACATATCTATACCCTGCTCTTCTCATTTTCCTTATTTCAAAACCAAAGAAATCAAAGCCTGTAAAAAAACTTAAAAACCAGAAATTAAAATCAAACAATAACTATCTCAAACCTATAGCTGATTCAACTAGATCAGTGCATAAGCAGTTCAAAGCAAGATCATCCCAACTAAATTTCCAGTATCAAGTTTCAAAAAGATCAAGCATTTTCCAGTTTTTCAAGTTTAAAGCCTCTGTTCAAACATAATATCTAGTGAGTAAACAAAGCTTTAATCATTTTTAACTTGTTGCATGTGGTAATATTTGAAAATAATGTTGTGATAGTTGTTTGCATGAATAAAATTATGCTTGCATGTTTATAAATATGTAGATGGATAAGTGTGCATGTCTGGGTATAGATATGCATCTCTGTTTTTAAGTTAACAGGTTAAAACAAAGTATAAATTCAATCTCTCTTCCTCAAATCTCTTATTTCTGATGATGTTTAAACAAAAAGTATTTAGATTAACAAGATCTTAATTTCAAAAATATTTTTAAGTATAATAAGTTTGAATTTTTCTGGAAAATCAAGAAATACAGTGGAACTTTAAAAACATGTCAAACTCGAACATCATGATTCTTTGATTCACCTATGTAATCTAAATCATCTTCGAAAATCATGAATTTTAAAGGTAAAATCCAGATTTTTAATGTTGATTTGAGTGAGGAATCTCGGGTTGATCAGAATTTGTGTATTGGGCATCTTCTAGTGATCGAAGGGTTCTGGGTGGTCGGGATCACTGCTGGAGGTAGCGAGGAGGCAGGCGATCTCGGAAAAAATGGTACGTGGTTATATCGACCATTGTGGCGGCGATGCATCGACGAAGTAGGGTTTAAGCTCAGGTTTTGGTCGAGGTTGGAAATTAGGTGGCTGCATCGCCACCGGAGTACCAGAGTTCATTGGAGATGGGGGAATAGGTGCGAAGTTGGTCGGCGAAGCTATGGACGGAGTTTCGGAGGTTCTGATGGTCGAAGTCGTCGGGTCGAGGTGGTTTTTGGGCGATGGTTTCTATTCCATTTAGTCCATGTCTGCTCGATTGCGATTTAGTGTTTATGTTGAAGATTAGGTGGTCAGAACCGAAGTGGAAATGGTCGGCGACGTGTTGGAGGTAGCATCGATGGTCGGAGTGGCTTCGTTCATCGGTGCATGTGCACGAGTTTCGGGTGTCGGTGGAGGAGAAGAGGTTGCCTCGGGGAAGAGCTCGGCGTAGCAGTGTTGTGGCTCAAGCATGGTGTCGGGTAGATGTGTGAGTGTTTTACATGTTAACAGTTTTTAAATTTAAAACTAAACTAAGATTTTAAAGAAAAAAGAGGGAAGTTCTCGGGTCTGGACTCGGGTGAGTACCGGGTTGAACTCAAGTAAATATTTATAACAGTTTTAAAATTTAAATAAAAGAAAGTTTTTAAATTTTAAAATAAATCAAGTTTAAACTATTTCTTAAACCAATTTCTTTTTTATGATAAATGTTTTTAAATATTTGGCTTAAGAAAAGTTGTATGATTTATTTAACATAAATTTATTAAGTTAAATTCTTAAGTTTATTTTAAACTTAAATTAAATGTGTAATTAAGTAATCAATTAAAAGAGTAAAATGTTTTTAATTTATATGTTAATGATAATTAATTCAAAGATTTATTAAATAAGATTTTAATAATAATTAAGTAATTTATAAAGATAAATGGTTTATCTTAAAATGAATTAAGGTCTGGGGTAATTAAAGGTTAACTAATTAATTTGCAATTAAGGATCGATTAAATTAATGAGGTAATTAAAGATAATTTAGATTAATTAATTAGAAATTAAGAATAATTAATTAGTAATTAAGGATTAATTAATTTTTAATTTGGATTAATTAATTAGTAATTAAGAATTAATTAATTAGTAATTAAGGATTAAATATTTTGTGATTTAGATTAATTAATTAGTAATTAAAGATTAATTAATTAGCAATTAAAGGATAATTAATTAATAATTAAAGGGATTAATTCATGTATAATTATAAGATAAATAACTAATGTAAGTAATTAAGGATGATTAATTAATTTCATTAATTAATTAGATAATAACAAATGGTTTGTAATTAATTAATGTTAATCAAGCAGGGTTAGGTGATTAATTCATAAATAAATAATTAATTAATTTTGAGTTAATTAAATTAATTATAGTTATGGATTAATAAGTCTTGCTTACGGATGATTGAAGGTATAGAATGTCTGGATTGATTAATATTTATACTATGTTAATCTGTGATGTTCTGTGATGTGCAGTACTTTGGATATAGCTGCGATAAATATGAGTTATTTATCTGTGATAAATGCTGTGTAAATTCAATGTTTTGGATTTAATTAAATTGTTTACTTAAACAACTTGGCCTTAAAAGAAACGTTTGGATTTCAATGAGACCGGATCGGATATCAAAATTTGTTATCCAAAAACCACATCGATCCAAGTTAAATGATAGGCCGTGAAATCTCAAGTGAAGATCGAGATGAAGATTCAGAGTGCAAGGGCTATTTGTCATTAACTCTAAGGGTGATTCCAAAATGAGTGTAATGGAGATAGTGCCTGCGGTTTCGTTCGAACCGGAATGAACTTGAATGGATGAATGCTATCAGACCATTGTCAATAGAGGACGATAAGCATTTCAAGATATGTGTTCTAAAAGATAATCGTAGCTTCAAGCCTCATCAACCGAGAATGGCTAAAACAGGGGAGGTGCATGCAAGGCTAAGTGGGTAGCACCCAAGTAGGATAAGATTTTTCCCGTCTAAAGGTCCCTTTATTCGGCTGTGTGGGCAGTTGTTGGCCAAAATCATGGGGTTGTCTTATTCAGACAATCTAGTAAGGGGTAGCTCCGGTTTTGTGTTGTGGGGGATCGGGATGGATCCTTGGTACAGTGATCTAGGCCACGTACTATGACGGGCGGTACCCCAGTAGTCCTGCCGTTATATGGAATCGAATCTCCAATAAGTGATTTCGGACTTGATTGTATACCTATGTATGCTGGAATTTAGTGAATGTAAAAATTTCGGCTATATGAATATTTATTTGAAAACCCTAGACACTATTATAATATAACCAGATTTCCTATCAAATGTTTTGGTTATCGTAAAGGAAAAACTTGTCCGTGTTTATTTGCGAAGAGTCTTACGAGATACCTTTTAGTTCAAAGGTCTTTCTAGTTAAAAAACTTAACCGTTTACTCACATCAGACCCATGTCTGACCCGGGGTTTATTATGTTTTTCTTAAACTCTTGGGTACTCAAATTTTTATGAGTATCCAAGTGATCATGTTGGCTTGACGAATTTTGGGAAAAACTTGGAGCAGGAGTCTTGGCGTATATACATACATACACACACACACACACACACACACACTCTTATATATATATATATATATATATTTCCGCTATTGGTATCATTTGTCTGTTGTATTTTGAAATGTAATGGATAGACAGGTCTTCACGACTGTCAAATGTGATGTTGTAACTGTATTGACTCTGATGTGTAATGACTGTGTAATATCTATGTGATATAATATATTTTTCCGTTTCCGTTGTGAGATTCTGATATTGTTGTTTTTTTCTTTCTATCTGTTCTCTTTCTACCTATTTCTTTATGAATGATGATACGTCTTTCTTTAGTAAACATAGTATATTCACGATTTTGGACAGTGAATAATCTTTTAAATTAAATGAATGTTTTGGAAAGTGATATTTTAAATGGAATAAAATGGTTTGAAGATGTTTTAAAGCGTGTTAAGTATCGAAACCATAGATTTCAACAATTATTGTTGAAATAGATGTTTTCGAGAAATACAGGAAATGATAGACTATAACAATATTGTTGTTTAACGACGGAAATTCTATCGAATTAGCAAAACGTCAAAAATTTTATAATAAAATTTATACCTTGTTTAACGATGGAAATTCTATCGAGTTATAAAAGGTCGAAAATTTTGTAATAAAATTTATACCGCAAGCGCACAGAGTATTGTTGAAGTACATGGCAAGTACGGGTCGATCCGCGGGGAATTGTAGATTTTAAAATTATATTCAATCAAATTAAACCAAAATTGAATGATTGCTAACTACTAAAATAATGTAAAAACAAACTAAAACTAAGGAAAATAAAAATATGAGATTAAAGAGAAATTTAGAGGCAAATACCCTCTCATGATCACATAAATCAACATAATGAAATTATGATCTCTTTTTGATCATTTGTGAGTTTAGTTTGATGTATTTATCATAAGCATGGCCTAATTGTGTTACTATTAACACACTTAAGCCATCAAACTTTAATGCACCCTCTAACTCACTTACTAACTTCAATGAAAATGATATGAAATTAAAAATAGAATCTATTTTAAGCATGGTTTATTAATAATTGAATTAGAATCATAAACCATCAAAATTTTAATTCTAAATCCACTTCAAATACCATGATAATATGTAGATGAAAAGGTAATTAGTGATTCATTTGACTAAGCATAGCTTATTTGTATGGAACAATATTAGTTATCAGACTCAATATTAAACACAAAATCACACAAACATCTAACTTTCCATTAAGCACAAAAGAGACATAAATGTAAAATTATGTTGCATATATATGATTCAAAAGAACTTCATTACACCTAAATTGTAGGGATTAGCCTCTCATGATTGTTATTATTTCAACAAATGTAGAAAGCAGCATAAAACATAAAAAGAAGTGGAAAATGAAAGCTAATGGAAAAGAAGAGCTATTCTACTTGCATGATAAATAAAAAAAATCTACACTACAACATAAGAAGAGATGCATGTAAAGAGAAAAGGGCATTGAATTACATAAGAAAGAAAAGAAAAATTACATGAAATAAAAATGGAGTAGCTATGAAATGAGAAAGAGAAGAGCTTTTTTTATTTTTGTTCCTAAACTAAAACTAAAACTAAAAGAGACTAAGCAAGAGAAGGTTACATGAAACATAAGAGGTATGTATACATGTGTTAAACCCTAATTCATATTTTTGGAAAATGCCCAAAATACGCTTGAGAAAGTATGGAGCCCAAGTAATCATTAGCTTCTACTAATCATCATTCAAGTGTACATGAAGCCATTAATTCCATAAGCATGTGCATTAGCCTCTAATTTGTACATTAAGATAGGTGGGGTCCTCCATGATCTTCGCTTTGAATTATTTTCATCTTAATTCCTTTGTGTTCTTTTTGTGTATACATATCTTCTTCATGAAACAACTTGTAATTGAAATCAAATTCCTACAAAATAGTATGGAAATTTCTAATTAAATTTTCTGAAGTTAATTATGCACAAAAATGACTATTTTTCCCTTGGATGAGGACGAATATGTGACAATTTTAAAATAATTTGAATTTGGTTTAAACAAGATAAAATATCCGATATGATCGTTTATTTAATTTAAATATTAAATATGGCGGTAAAAATATGCACATTTACGTACACATCAAATACCCCTACACTTATCTTTTTATTTTTCATCGAATAAAGAAAAACTAAGATAAATCTGTTTTCGTATGGAGCATGATTGCATTGAGTGTATGCAACAAGCTGTTAAACCTCTAGGTGTCCCCAATAAGACGTGTGTTGTCTCATGAGGGTTTTCAACAGATACTACCCACAAAATCCAAATGCAGAATTAAAATATTTACAAAAGACAAGATTTATTTACAAAGATGTGAATGCGAGTTTTTGAAAACATTTACAATGAAGGATTCACTTTTAAGTCGACACAAATAAGTTAAATGTAGGTTTTGGTCATTACCTTGAAAATTTAAGTCATTTACTTGTCAAAATTTCCAACAAAAATCAAGTTATCATAACAAATAAACTAGAGTTTAACTCATTATTTCGGTCAATAGTATAGTGTAACTATGAAATGGATCCTCAATTGATTTTCAAAGTTTATCAAAGTGGTATTTTTATTTCTTTTATTTAACAAATCAAATCAAATAAGTTAAAAATAGTGCTTGGATTTCATTTGCTTACTCTCTCTTATTTTTTTGAAAATTTTATTGGTATATAAAATATTTACATATGCCTAACTCAGATAAACTGAGGCCAGGTATATTACCCATGCACTGTCTTCCGGACTTAATGCGAGGGGAATACAGAGCGTGACAAGTAAACTCACGAATGTGAACAACTATTGATTGTAGGCGTTATTAAAAAGAATTTTTATATATACACCTATCTCAGATAAACTGAGGCCAGATATACCCACCATGCACTGCCTTGCGGGCTTACATGAGAAAGGTATAGAGCATGACGAGTGTACACACAAGTGTGTACACCTGTCGACCGTAGGTGTTAATAGAAAATGTTTACATATATACAAATGTTTTGATTTTTATTATATGTTTTTCTCAAATATTTTTTTTTTTTGAAAGAAAGAGTTTTGCAAAATAATCTTAGCACCACTTAATTTAGAAGACAAAAAAATGTTATATCCTTTACGTTAAATCAACCACTTTTTAAAAAAAAGATTTTCAGTTATGATATATTTCATAATTAACACGTATGAATCTTCCTATATATTAGTTAAACTATCGTTAATTGTAATCAAACTTCATTTTTATTTTTGTTAAGACAAACAAATTTTCAATAATTTCAATTTAATAACCAAAATCATATATTTATCTTAGAGTGTTTCTTTAAAAATAAATCAAAAATGCTTAAATAAAAAAATTGTTTTTTTTTGAGATTTTTTTCTGATTTTGCAAAGAAAAAGTAAAAATAAATCATGAAAAATAGAAAATGAAGATGAGTCTCCCCCCCCCCCCACTTGATTTCGACTGTATCCCCACAGTCAATGCAAGTGGAATGAGAAGAAAAAACATAAACTTTATTTAAATGAAAATAAAAAGATGATTATTTACATGACATTAGAAAGTATGCCGCTAAAGAGTAAATGAACCGGTCTTTCAAAAACCGATTCATCTGTCTCGCCAAGTACGCAAGACACAGCTTAAGCGCAGAAAACCAAATCATAAAAGATTTTGAAGTTGAATATTGATTTGGAAAAACGAATGTCGTTTCGTTAAAAATCATACGAGTTGTTTTATTTTCGATGATATTTGGGGTTGATAAAACGATTGGTTGAAATTCAGCTTTATTTTCGCCAAATTGAAAGTTAAGCTCATCATTAACAAATTTTTCAAAATTATTGATTTAAAAATCAAAATGGTAACTTAAATATTCCCCATTGGAATTTACAACTCGTCATCCAAAAGTCCAAAAAATTCATGTTCATTAAATTCGTCTTCCTTTATTGGATTATCAACAACTTCATTGTGCATCTCAAGTTCAAAATCCAAAGTTGTTGTATTCAAATTTTCAAAATCGAGAAAAGAAAGATCGAATTTTAAATTTGGTTCCACACCCTTAAAAGAATTGAAATCCAACTCAATTACCGTGTTTTCAAAAACTTCATTAAGATTATTATTTTCAATTTCTAAAGTTGTTATTTGAAAATCTTCGATTTGGGTAAAAGATGGATTATCGTTTGACTCGTCACACGTTGGGATTTGATTTTGTTTATCACGTTGTTTCCTATATGTTTAAACAACAAATTCATGTGATTATTGTGAATTTTGTTCATTTGCTCAACAAAGTCAAATTTGTAATTATTAACTTAAAAAATTTCACTTTGAAGTTGTTGAGGACAAAAAATTTCAACCGTATCGTGGTTAAGATTATTCCAATTGCCAAATTAGTTTGAAAAGTTGTTTCCATTTTCATTTTGAGTTTGAAATTCGTTTTGGAGTTCGAAACTGAATTGGCATAGGTTATAACCAAAAATCATTTGAATTTTGATTTGAATTCAAATTTTGATTTTTTTGAAAACTTTGATTTGAGTTATCGCATATATATGAATTACACAACTCATTTATCATTTGATTTTGTTGTGTAGAGATTTAAAGTAAAGACGAAATTCTTTTTTCAAGAGTCGAGGGTTGGCCATCGTTTTGAAAATTTTGTTGTTCGAAATTTGAATTATTTACACAATGGTTGTTGTTAAAATATCCATACGAATTTGGAGTGAAATCATATGAATTATATAGGTTTTTACAACTATTGTAAAATTCAAGTGAATATGGAAAAGGAAACTCAAACATTTTCAGTAACGTTTTTGGTTTTTTTTAATAAAGGAAAAATAAAATTTGTTTTTCAAAAGGGAAATTGAGTTTTGTTTTTGTTTTTTTTCCAATTTTCTTCTTTGTTTTTGAAAAGGTTTTATATTTTTTTTGGATTTCGGTTTTTCTAAAGAAGAAAATTAAGTAATTTTTTTCAGAATTTTTGGAATTTTGATTTTGAAAATTTTCAAAGGAAAAGGATTTAAAAATAACTAAGTTAAGAAATATTAACAATTTTTCAAGTTTTGGATTTTGAAATTTTTATTTATTTTTTAAATGTGCATGAACTAATGCAACTAAATGAATGTAAGGGTTTAATTACAAAAGATTTATCATAAGTTAACCCAAAATTGTATAATCACACATTGTCTTAGATAAAAAAGATAGTTCTCAGCCAAGTAACAGACAGGATTTATCGATGCACCATGAACCACCGTAGCAATGCAGTCGAAGGTTTAAGTACCTTTAGAGAAACAATTTAGTATAATATTTACAAATCTCTGTAATATTTGTAAATGATTATTGCTCTGTCGTAGCCCGAACACCAAGAAATTAAATTGTTCAAAGAAGACAACTTGTCAATATACAATTAAGTTTTATTGATGTATAACCATTATTATTAATCAAAAAATGAAATGCAAAGTAGAAATTAAACATGTATTAACAATGCAACTAGAACCAATTTTTGTTTTGTTTTCGAATTTTTGAAAAAAAAATTATATGTAATTGCAAATGAAAGTAATCAACAATGCAATTCAAACAAAGATCAAAATCATAGCCCGACCCAACAACGGCTATTCCCAATTAAATGAAAACGAACGCAGGCACTAATCTGATCATAATTAACCACACTCAATTGCTCAACAATTTTGCAACTCAATAAGTCAAATATCGCAACTCAATAAGTCAAATTTCGCAACTCAACACGAGCAAAATTTCTCAATCAAATCAAAAGTTTCTCAGTCAAATTGTTGAAAACTCGCGATGGTTGGAAGTACGTTAAACTGTTGTTCGATTTGTTTGAGATGATTGAGGGGATTCTGGGAATTCGAGTTTGGGGCTTTTGGGTTTGCGTTTGGGAGATCGGCGATTGGGTTTTTGACGCAACGTAGAAAGCGAATTCGATGATGTAAATCGAATCCGTCCAGGATCTCATATGATTAGCGGAAATAATCGGTGAATCGATGATAAATCGATGAATTTAAGAATACCGTATGGCCCAAATCCGTTGATCACAAAGATACCGGACTTTAGCAATCTTCGACACGTTGATCGCGCACGATACCGTGAGAGAAGATCTTCAATTCTTCGAACGTTGATCAAGCGCACTTGATTCCGTGAATTGGCTTCAACAATCGTTGATTCGAGCGCACTCGAATATCCGAAAGTGGAGATAGGAGATAACACTTAACTACCAATTTAAATGGAGGCACAAAGCACAAAACCAAATTTTATTCAAAATTCAACAACTTTACAAGTGACCACACACCCCTATTTATAGGAAAAGTTACAACTTAACACTTGTTACATCACTTTTGCACGACTTAAGAGAATACAACAAACGACATAAGAAAAAGAATACAAACGACTTGACAAACACTGTGACTTAACAATTTGTTCTGCTCGCGAGCTAAGAGAAGTACGGCAACGACCTAGAGAGGAGCTTCGCGACCTACTGGAAAGATTTGCGACCTAATAGAAGTCGCTGCTCGCTCGCGACTTAAGTTTGCTTGCGCTAAATGATGGCTCGCAACCTAGAGATAAAGATATACAGTAGCTCGCGACCTAAAGACAAGGACATTGGGTCGCTCGCGACTTTGGATGTAGCTCTGGAGAGGGGAAACGAATTACAGTAGCTCGCTCACGACCTAGCGGCCGATCGTGACTTAGGGTTTTGCTCGTAGCTCGTGCGCGGCATACGAAGGAGGAGGCACGATCTAGGGCTTCAGCAATTTGCGTAGGTCGTTCGCGAGTTAGGCTGGAGGAGCGATCTAGGGCTTCGGCAATTTGGGCTTCTTCGCCTTCACGACTTAGGGTAGGTCGGCCGCGACCTAAAGAGGTAAGCTCTTCATCATCCTCCCCTTGTTGGAAGGAATTCGTCCTCGAATTCACACTCTCGTCATCTTCGACAAGTTCCTCCCCATAATACGAAATAATATGTTTAACATTGAAAATGTCTACAGTGTGAATACGATCTCGCAACTTTAACTGATACACGTTATCATTGATCTTCTTCAAAATTTCTACTGGACCAATCTTTCGTGCTTTCAACTTGTTGTAAGTTCCAACTGGGAAACGATCTTTTGTTAACACAGCATATACTAAATATCCTTCATTAAATTCAACACTTCTTCGCTTTAAATCCTCAGCTCGCTTATACTTCTCATTCGTCTTCTCCAATCGTTCCTGAACGATTCTATGGCATTCTGTCAACCCATCAACAAAATCAGCAGTTCGTTTAACTGTTCCATTCGGTTGTGGTACTATAGTTAAATCCAACGGCCCCTTTGGCAAGCTTGAATATACAATCTGAAACAGACAGAAACCTGTACTTCGGTTAACTGCATGATTGTGTGCGAATTAAGCTTGACAAAACTTCAAATCCCAACTCTTCAAATTACCATCCACGAGGCATCGCAACAGATTACCTAGGGATCTGTTCACAACTTCATTTTGTCCATCCGTCTGCGGATGATAAGCGCTACTGAATTTCAGCTTCGTTCCCACCATCTTCCACAAACTTAGCCAAAAATGACTCAGAAATCTGGTATCCCTGTCCGAAACTGTAGATTCTGGTAAACCATGAAGACGATAAACCTCCTTGAAGTATAACTGCGCTACATGTGCTGCATCTGCCGTCTTCTTACAAGCAACAAAATGTACCATCTTCGAGAAACGATCCATTACAACATATATAGAGTCATTTCCCCGTTGAGTCCTCGGCAAACCCAACAAAAAGTCCATGCTTACGTCAACCCACGGTTTTGTAAGAACAGGTAAAGGCATATACAATCCTGCATTTGTAGCTGTCCCCTTCAAAATTTGACAAACATGACAACTTCGAACAAACTTTTCAACTTCCCTCCTCATAGAAGGCCAAAAATATGATTGAGAAATCAATTGCAATGTTCGGTCTCTACCCACATGTCCTTCCTCATGCAGCTCCTTCACTATCTTCATTCGCAAGCTACAATCTGGTACGCACAATCGATTCCCCTTGAATAAGAATCCATCTACCAACACAAACTCATCGGTATTCCCATCCTTGACTTTCTCGACAATCTTCGTAAAGTAAGGATCTTCTTCAAACAACTCTGGAAATAGTTCAAATCCTGTCACTTCAACCTTCATCGTTGTCAACAAATGATTCCTCCTGCTCAAGGCATCAGCTACACGATTCGTCACCCCTGATTTGTGTTTTACAACAAAAGTAAACTCTTGTAGATATGCGACCCATGAAGCGTGTCTGGCTGAAATTTTATCCTGCCCTTGCAAATGTTTCAAAGCCTCGTGATCCGTATAAAGAACAAACTTCTTCTGAAACAGATAATGTCTCCAGCGCTTCACAGCTTGAACAATCGCGTAAAATTCCACGTCATAAGTGTTATACTTCAACTTGGCTCCAGACAACTTCTCACTGAAATAAGCAATTGATCTTCCACTCTGACTCAATACTCCACCAATCGCAACCTTCGACGCATCAGTATGTAATTCAAACAACAACTGATAATCCGGCAAAACTAGAATTGGTGCTGACGTTAAAAGTGTCTTAACCTTCTCAAAAGCTAACTCTGCTTCTTCTGTCCACGCGAACTTCTTTCCCTTCATGCAATCGGTTACAGGTGCCATCGCACTGCTAAAATGTGGAATGAATCTTCGATAAAAAGATACCAATCCATGGAAGCTCCTCGCTTCAGTAATTGTCTTGGGTTGTGGCCAACTCCTGACAGCTTCCACTTTACTTTCATCCACATGAATACCCTCCTTCGACAAAACATATCCCAGAAATAGAACATTGTGCGTCATGAACACGCACTTCTTTGTAGCAGCATAAAATTGCTCCTGTCATAGAATCAACAGCACTTCTCGCAAATGCTGGATATGCTCTTCCATACTCCCACTATAGATCAAAATATCATCAAAGTAAACTACTACAAACTTCCCAATGAATGGTCTGAAAATCTGGTTCATTACTCTCATAAAAGTACTAGGAGCATTTGACAAGCCAAACGGCATAACCAGCCATTCGTATAGACCATCTCTAGTTTTAAAAGCAGTCTTCCACTCATCACCCGGTCTAATACGAATCTGATGGTATCCACTCTTCAAGTCAAACTTCCACTCATCACCCGGTCTAATATGAATCTGATGGTATCCACTCTTCAAGTCAATCTTTGAAAATACAACAGCTCCACTCAACTGATCAATCAAATCGTCGAACCTCGGCATAGGAAACCTGTATCTCATAGTGATCTTGTTTAGAGCCCGACTGTCCGTACACATCCGCCAAGTCCCATCCTTCTTCGGTACCAATAAGGCTGGCACTGCACAAGGACTCAAGCTCTCCTGAACACGCCTTTGTTCTAACAACTCCTCCACCTGCCTTCTTAGTTCCTCATGCTCCTTAGGACTCATCCTGTAATGTGGCCTGTGAGGTAATACTGCTCCTAGCACAAGATCAATCTGATGCTGTATATCCCTTAATGGTGGTAATTCTTTGGATAGCTCTTCAGGGAACACATCCTCGAATTCTTCCAACACTGGTTTGACTTCCTCTGGAACTTTAACAGATTCAGTAGCTTCACGTCCAATCAACAAAAATACCTCTGGACTCTCCTCTACTTCTCCAATAAACTCCTTCAAAGTCAACAAAGTCTTCAGCTCCTCAATCTCTTCTGACTTGCTCTCTTCTTGTTGTCTCTTCTTCGGAACTAAAATGATCTTAACACCTTCAAACATAAAGTTGTAGCTATTGGTTCGACCATCATGTTGCACTGCTCGGTCATACTGGCATGGTCTTCCTCAAAGAAAGTGACAAACATCCATCTCCACCACATCACATCAGATCTCGTCTTTATACTTCTTCCTAATAGAAAATGGAACATGAACTCGCCTATCCACCTTCACCTCTCCTCCTTTTCACGCTAACTTATAAGGATTTAAATGCTTCTCCGTCTTCAACTTTATCACAACTTCGGTAGAAATAATATTATCACAACTTTCCGCATCGATTACAAATTTACACACCTTCCCCAGTATAGTGCATGTCGATTGAAAGATATTACTTCTCAACCAACTAGCCTCTTCTTCCTGTTTCGATGTCAAACATGATCTCCTCAAAATTAGTTTACATCCTTCATATCCCGATGCGATATCCTGTTCATCCTCTTCAACTGGACTAGAATGACCTTCATCAACATCCTCATCTTCAATTTAAGCAATCATAGCCCGCTTCTTCGGCTTTAGACATTCATTGCTCTTGTGGCCAAAATCTTGACAATTAAAGCACTTTATACTATTGTTGATCTTGGTCTTTGCTACCTCATCGACAACCGGTTTAGTAACAGCCTTTGAAACGGTAGTATTGCTACTAGCTCCCTTCACTTGATTGTTGGAATTTGTAAACACACCACCTCCTCGTCTTCCTTGCTTCTCCCAAGCCAAAGCTTTCTGGTGCACTTCAGCCACAGATGTAGGGTCATACATATTTACCATGTCCTGGATCTAGATCCTCAACCCTCCAACAAATCTAGCGGTCAACTGTTCTTCCGTCTCCATGATATCATTCCTAGCAATCAGTTGATAAAACTCATCAGCATAATCATTAACAGTCTTTGTCCCCTGCCTTAGATTTTGTAAACGTTGATACATAAGAGATTGATAATTGTAAGGTAAGAAAGTAGCTTTCATTAACTTCTTCATCTTCTCCCATGGAACAACCTTTGACTTTCCCATCCGTTCTCGTGTAAGTTTAGTCTGCTGCCACCACGCCATAGCTCTCCCTTTCAATCTCGTAGCAACCAACTTCACTCTACGATTCTCGGGAACTTCTTTGAATTCAAAAATTTCCTCAACATTTGAAACCCAATCTAAAAATTCCCCAGCCTGCATACCGCCCTTAAACTTTGGAATTTCAATTTTCATTCCGGACTCCCATTTGTGATCATACTCTGAATGATTTCTTCCTTGGCTTTATTTCGACTATGAACACTACCACCATCAAACTCCTCATCAAAATCTGATGCATATCGTTGTCGATCATGACCACCAACATCTCTACCACCACCATTTCTTTGATCTACATTCCTCTGATCACGATAATCCACATCTCTCCGATTTCGTTCATCAACATTCCTTTCACGATCGTCAACATTCCTACGATCATGATCTCCTCTTCTCTCCCGATCCGACTGTGGTGAAACTCTGTTTCCCCCATGACTCGATTCAGGTGGAACCCTTTTTCTACTTTGATTCATTTCAAGCATCATTCTCCCTAATCGACCAATCCCTCCATTCAACTTCTTAGTAAAACTCTCGTTGATTCGTTGCTCCATTTCATCGGCCTCTTCTCTTCCATACAAAACATTAATATTGCGATAATGTTGAGCTCGTCTCGGTGGCATAATTGAACTTCAAAAAATTAAAAAAATTCAAACACTTTTCGATCTTTGATCTAAAATGATATGGATCGAAACTCCCAACTTGTTGCAACTTCACGATGAACACAATGAACACCAAACTTCTCAACAATTGCAAATCTGATCTCCAAACTACAAATTCTCGAAACCCAATTCTCCAAATGATACAAACTTCTTGCGATCTAGCTCTGATACCAAACTGACGCAGCGTAGAAAGCGAATTAGATGATGTAAATCGAATCCGTCCAGGATCTCACACGATTAATGGAAATAATCGGTAAATCGATGATAAATCGAAGAATTTAAGAATACCGTGTGGCCTAAATCCGTTGATCACGAAGATACCGGACTTTAGCAACCTTCGACACGTTGATCGCGCACGATACCGTGAGAGAAGATCTTCAATTCTTCGAACGTTGATCAAGCGCACTTGATTCCGTGAATTGGCTTCAACAATCGTTGATTCGAGCGCACTCGAATATCCGAAAGTGGAGATAGGAGATAACACTCAACTACCAATTTAAATGGAGGCACAAAGCACAAAACCAAATTTTATTAAAAATTCAACAACTTTACAAGTGACCACACATCCCTATTTATAGGAAAAGTTACAACTCAACACTTGTTACATCACTTTACACGACTTAAGAGAATACAACAAACGACATAAGAAAAAGAATACAAACGACTTTACAAACACTGCGACTTAACAATTTGTTCTGCTCGCAAGCTAAGAGAAGTACGGCAACGACCTAGAGAGGAGCTTCGCGACCTACTGGAAAGATTTGCGACCTAATAGAAGTCGCTGCTCGCTCGCGACTTAAGTTTGCATGCGCTGAATGATGGCTTGCGACCTAGAGATAAAGATATACAGTAGCTAGCGACCTAAAGATAAGGACATTGGGTTGCTCGCGACTTTGGATGTAGCTCTGGAGAGGGGAAACGACTTACACTAGCTCGCTCACAACCTAGCGGCCGATCGTGACTTAGGGTTTTGCTCGTAGCTCGTGCGCGGCATACGGAGGAGGAGGCGCGATCTAGGGCTTCAGCAGTTTGCGTAGGTCGTTCGCGAGTTATGCTGGAGGAGCGATCTAGGGCTTCGGCAATTTGGGCTTCTTCGCCTTCACGACTTAGGGTAGGTCGGCCGCGGCCTAAAGAGGTAAGCTCTTCATCAGTTATGGATTGGCGAATTGGTTCAAAGGCGGCTTAGGGAGGAATGGAAGGTGCTGAATCGCGATTGGTCGAGGAACGGAGTTAGATTAGGCAATTTAGGTGGAGTGCTTACTGTTGTATGGGGTGAAGGGTGTTAGAGGCGAATAGGCACTGTTCAGTGATATGAACGAATGTGAAAGGGTGATGTTGATCAGGTAGTTTCTTTTGTGAAGTGATGAGTGATGGAGGAAGATGGTTCAATGAAGTGATGATGTCGAGGCACTGAAGTTATTTATGAAGAGGTTGTTGTGTGTACGTTGACAGAGCAGCACTGAAGTTTGTATGTAATGTGAAGAGGTTGAGGAAGCAGTTGGTTTGTGGTGACTGGTGGTTGTAGATTGAGGTTGCTGTGTTCACTCGGAGTCTGTTGTCGTGGAGCAGTTTTGAAGGTGATGAAATAGTTTGTAATGGTGATAGGTAGTGATGTGAAGTTGCGTGGGTGTTTGGTGAAGGTGAGTGGAACAGCGGCTGAGTTGTGAATGTGAGTGATTGGTGTGTGATAGTTTTAGGTGGGTGGTAGAAGATTTGGCAGAGGTAATGTTTCAGGTGGAAATGGAAGAACCGTTGATGAGAAATACGAAAGCGAGGGATGAAGTATGAGGCTTGTGATGTTCAAGGCAATAGGTTTGAGAAGAATGGAGATGCCAGCAGCAGTTGCTTGTGAAGGCACTGTTTGTATTGAAGTGGCTGTTGAAGTATGGTGGTAAAGGGTAGGTGTTTGATGGTGGGAAGTTTGATATGGTGGTGTTTCAATTGTGATATGGTAGTAGATGTGCAGGCTTGTTACAAGGGGGGTGAACTGGCAGTGAGGAGTTGTAGAAATTGGCTGGAGATGGCACTGTAGCAGAGAAGGCAGTTAGAAGAAGTAGCAGATTGGTAATAGGCAGTGAACAGTAGAAAAGAAATGTAACAATGTAAAAAAATTTGTTTTTTGTTTAAAAAAAAGTCGTAAACTAAGAACTTGTAAATGAAAGGGAAAATCGAATGGAGTAGATTTCTTTTGTTTTTCTTTTTGAAATTGTGTATGCCCTTTTTTTCTTTTTGTTTTTTATAAATGAAATTGCAAATGGAAAAGGAAACTAGAAAACAAGCACACAAACAAATGCACATAAAAATCACATAGTATAAAAAAAATGCAAACACATACAAAATAAAAAAACACAAAAATCAAACAAAATAATTCGACGAATAGAAAATTAAAATCAAAACAACTCTCCGACAACGGCGCCAAAAGCTTGTTTAACGACGAAAATTCTATCGAACTAGAAAACCGTCATAAAATTTATAATAAAATTTAAAACGCAAGCGCACGGCGTACTATTGAAGTACGTGGCGAATAGGGTCGATCCGCACTGAATTGCAGATTTTAAAATTCTATTCAATCAAATTAAACCAAAGTCAAATGATTGTTAACTACTAAATGAATGTAAAAACAAACTAAAACTAAGGAAAAATATATGTGTGATTAACAGAGCAATTTAGAGGCAAATCCTCTCTCACGATCACATAAATCAACATAATGAAATTATGATCTTTTTTTGTAACGTCTTCGAATTTTCGACTTTCGAAAATTCAACATCGATACTCACTTTATCGACTGCCGAGATATCGAAGGCCGAAAACCGAGATGTTATGGGTTTTAAGAAAAAGAAAAGAAAAAGAAAGAAGAGAAAAGAAAAACAGAGAGAAGGGAAATAGAACAGAACAGAACAACTACAGAACAATATCAGAATCAGAATCTCACAATTCGCAGCGGAACAACATATAATAGATAAATGAATAATCTTTAACAAAGAACTATATCAGTTATTACATCAAATCATATTACATTACATCAAATCATCAGAGTGTACAACATCATACAACAACAAACAGTGCAGCGGAAAAAAAAATACTATATAAACTAGTAATACGCCATGCCATCCAGCTTGCCTCCAGCAACTCCAGAATATCCAGAATATCCTGATAAACCTAACTCTTAACTGCCCGTGTGAAAATTGGTGGGCACCCAGAGTTTAGGAAGGAAAACAATAAACTCCGAGTCAGTCATGTGACTGGTGTGAGAACTCAAAACAGTTTATTTACTTTAAAATCAAAATAGATGAATATTTTTAAATTCAATTCGCAATGCTTTTAAAAATGAGACTACCATAAGGCCTCCCGCACACACACACAATGCAAACGCAGAATCGGAGGAGATTTCTCCTTATGATAGTCAAAGATGCTTGATACGCATTTAAAAGGACATTTCATATTATTATTAGTGCATAGTGTAGGGGAAAAATTCATTTTAAAAGTAGAATATAAATCTTAGCCAACATAGACATTTCGAACTATGCCTACTATAGCTACTATCCAAACAGTGGTGACCACCATAAGTGAATAGCAGGTTCTACAACTAATACCGTAAAAGTTTCGTATTGTTTCTTTGGATTTCCAACAAATGGTCAGGCCAAGGAACTTCCCATTGCCACATGAGAATGCCTCTGGAAAGACATCCCCGAGAACCAAACCGGATCTCTGCCAACACAAGGCCGGGTTACCCCTAACTGGGTAACTACTGACACGAGTATGTCATCCCCCGGTCCTTTAGGACCTTTCACAACCGAGCGCTCGATATCCAACATCACACCATAATAAATAGAGTGTTTTCAACATGAGTAAGTATCTGGGCTCCATACCATGATACCACCCCTTTCCAGAAGGAAATGAACATACCCTAAGGGGAGCTACAGCAACCCCTAATAACCTTGCCGCATCTTTCCTGTTTTGACCATTTCCGGGATGTGAGGCTCGACGAATTCACGTCCACAAAAACATACTTTATACAAAAGCCATGCTTTGGGTCAAACAAATGATCAACACAATGATCACTAAGATAGACGATCAAATAAATGATCCTATCACAATAATCAACACAATGATCATTTCAGCATCACTCAGCATGTCACATTACCAAACTGGGAATATATCGCTGATAACTTCAACTATATAACCTCTGAGCTCGTACGTCTCAGAGAAGGGTGTTAAGCTAAAAGAATAAATTCTCCGCCACCTCAGAAATATATTTGAAAGAAATCGGCTTTATATCTCAACTTGTAATGTCAGACACACAATCCATACAAGTCTGTTCCGGGCTCGAACAGAACCGAAGGTACTTACAAAGAAGTCCTTGCAATCCGAATAATTTCTAATTACGTTCGGATTTCCCATCACTTATGGAGATCTCTATACCGGGGATCAGCCAGTGCAGAGACAATCAACAAGAAACCCTCTCGTTTTCGAAAATATCCGGTCTTCAACACCGGTCTTCGAATGCAATTCATAACGACGTATCACATATTCGGAATGGGTTATACGACCCCATGGTCCTTTCCCGGTTAACCCGAATAGTGAGCGCTTATTTTAAAAATAAGTGTGGCATTCAATTTCAAACAAATCACAACAAATACCGTTCAAGGTAAATATCAATAGTCGGTTATTGAACTATCAATGGATATGCCAACATCACCAGAATCCAAATAATTTTCCAAATTTTTTAATTCCAAAAAATATCTTTAGAAGATATAACTTTCCATATTTCAAAAATAAATCAATATTTATTTTTAAACCTATTTTCCCAATTCCTTTTATAAATTCCATATTGAATTTATATTTCCAAAATATTTATGAATATACGATTTCAAATATTCATTTTCAATTTATCTTCAAAAAGATAAATTCTCTAAACTTTCCATTTCTCATTGGAAAAACAATTTCCATACTTATTTATTTTATAAGTAATCCACAAATTTTATTTATTTTTAACCTTGGAAAATATTCCATATACTCTAATCGAAATTAAGTATATATTTCATTCTTTAAGGAAATCATTCACTTAATCATATTTATTTGGGCCAAAACGAATGTTGCGTAAAACATCGTTACAACAACCCAAAATCACTAGTATAGGGATTCGAAATTAAAATAGATATATAAATCCCAATACTATACAAAACATTTCCTTTCGGAAATTATCTCTTATAACAACAGTGTTATAATCTATTATTTCCTTCTATTTCTCGAAAACATCTATTTCAACAATAAATGTTGAAATCTATGGTTTCAAATCTCAACATATTTTAAAACATCATTAGATCGTTCTAATTCCATTTCAAACATCACTTCCAAAATAATTTCTTTAACATAATATTCACTATTCAAAAACGTGAATATACTTTGTTAATAAATTTCATCACTTCTATTCATTTTAGTTTAAGGAATTTTTCACTGTCTAAAACATGAATATATCTCCATAAATAAATTAGAACAATTTACTTATCAAATAAGTCATTTTGAATTTATAAAACAACGTTTATAAATTCTATTTATTTTATATCAACTTCCTTTTATAAATTTTCTTTATTAACCTACCTCAATTTATATCACAATGATATACTAAAAATTCATATTATAAGTCAAATACTTATAATTTATTTATTTGCAAAATTGTTTTTTTTTTTGAACTTCTCAAACTTATAAATCTTATAACTTATAAGATTCATTTATTTATCCAACTCATTCCTTTAATAACTTTATAAATTTTATAAACCTACTGCTTATAAAATTTTATTTATAACTTCACTGTTATAATTCTACAATTCCAATTTATGAAATTCATTTACAAATTTTTTCTAACACTTAGAAAAGTTCGTTTTACACTTCTAATACTTTTAATTTATAAATATTAATTTATAAATCTTTTAATACAAATGAATTTGTATTATTATTTTAAAACATCTTTTAAGCTCCTTTAGAATTCCATCATTTTGATTTATAAATTAATCCAATTTCATAAATCCTATTTTTAAACTTTTTATAATAGATTCAAAAATCTCAGTTTAAACTATTTTATGAAATCATCAATCCCATATTTTCAAAAATCAACTTTTAACTATATTTCTCTAAAATCATAATTTTTATAACATTAAAAATTATAACGTTTATTTAATTATAATGGATCAATTCCAAAAATATTTAATAAACGTATATTTCCAAAAATCCTTTTTGAAATTAAAATCGTTATTTTTAAATTTCAAAAATTGGATCCGATGATGCAACACATCAAATAGTCAATCACGATTTTCCAATATCATATATCGATATGATAAACAATCGAACATCACAATATTTAAAATCAATAAATATTTGTGAGGAATCCAGTTGGATCCCTCCAACCTGTTTCCCTGCATCCACAGACACTAGCACAATACCATTCCGTTTCAAGACGGAATATCGCGGTATATGGGATTTGATAAATATATATCCGCTTACTAACGGCGCATAGGGTCTCATCCGCTAAAAAGAAATGCGGGAAATCAATCAACTGCAATATATACATATGCCAATATATATATATTGCTATATATATAATATAATACCAATTCCACTTCGAGGTGGAATATCGCGGTATATGTGTGTAATAAATAACCTCCGCTTACTAACGGCGTATAGGGTCTATTCACATCCAATATATATATAACAATCATCATTCAATCAACACAGTCAATCAATTTTAAATTTAACTATTTAAAATTTAAATAAACAACAGAAATTCTTTTGAGTGAGAAGTTCTCACCTTTTATTCCCGTTTGCCATCCACTTCCAATTCAACTTGATTTCTTCATTTATACCTTGTATAAATATTTATACAATTTATTAATATTCGAAATAAATCGAATAATAAATTTTCATTTGATTGTTAAATAAATCAATAGTTTTATTTAAATCAATTTCTTCATTAATAATATTTGTTTTAACTAATTATTTTACTTTTAAAATAATTTTAACTAGAAATTTCCAATTGAACAAAATTTCTTTTAATAAATCATTTCACTTAATAAATTAAATTTCCTTTTACTTACCAAAATTATACTTTTAACTAATTTTCCCCTTTTAAAAATAAATTTGGCCACAAATAATTAAAATAAACTTATTAACCCATAAGTTATCTTAATAAATTATTTTTAGTAAAAGAATAGTTGAACAAGTTAATTTCTATTTTATAAATTATTTAATTAACTCAAAAAGTTATTTTAAACTAATTTATAAGTTTCTAAAAATCAAATTTTCTCTTTAATCATTTCTAACAATGAATCCTTTTATTTTAATAAATTTGATTAACAAAAAATTATATTTTAAACAAAAATTTTATTCTTAATAAAATAATTTGAACTAATATTTTTCTTTTAACAACTAATTCTTCAATCTATTAATACTTGAATATAAAACCAAGTAATTACATTTTATTTTCTTAATCTTAGCTGTAAATTGGTTTTAAACCAATTTTTCTTCTTTAAATAAATTTATCAACTAAATTTTTTTTTTTTTTTACTTTAAATTAATATCCTTTTAAATAAATTTGTTTTAACTAAAAATTATATTTTAAACTAATGCTTTTAAATTTCAAACAATTCTCTTTTTAACAAATTTATTAAATTAAAGGTAAAATTTATAACTGAATTCCTAAAATCATATATAAACATTTACTGCAAATTTTTTTTTTTTTTCAACCTATATTTATATATATATATATATATATATATATATATATATATATATATATATAGATGAAGACTCAAACTGCTATATATACTTTACTGTATACACATATTTATAAATACCAATCTTTATAAATCTTTTTCTTTTGAATACAATTTATATTAACCATTAAAACTACCTCACTGATTATCTATATATGTTTTTTTTTTTATATAAATTTGAATTAAATAAATGAAAAGGATTATTACCTTCACTGCACACGATCGCGCACCCCTCTCTAATCGCGAGCATCGTCTCGTATATGCGCCGCCGCCTCAAATTTGCACGCACCACCGGTCGCGACCCCGTTGCGAGCCTCGATCGCCGATGCAGTCGCCGCCGCTGTGCCCAAACCCGCGCCTTCCTCCCACGCGCACGCGCGCCGCTACCCCTCGCCGTTGCCTCCATGAATCGCGACCCCCAGTTGACCGCGTCGCCGCGGCCGCGCCCATCACCAAACCCCTTGCGCGAGCCCACTGCATCCCTCCCCACGAAATCGCGTTGCTGTCGCGAGTTGATTTAGGGCTTCGGCCCTATTTTTTTTTTTTTTTTCGATTTTGAAATGAATTTGATTTGGGGCTCGGCTGTTTTTAAAGAGGGAAGGAGATCGTGAATTTGCAGAGTGAAGACGTGAGTTAAGGCATGTTTTTGGCTGACAGGGGTAAGGTAACGTATTATTATTATTATTTTTTTTATTATTATTTTTTTATTTCAAGTTTAAACCAAATTAAATTTCAACGCGTTTGCGTGTCGTGTGCTCACATATTAACTCCGAAATTTACGAAATTTGAAATCCGGCAATAATTTAATATTACGGACCCAATGGAACTGGTTTCGTCCATTTCCGGGACTGTGCCTCGGACGGCTATTTTCAAATATCAATTCAAACGATTAAATTTCAAAACTGTACAAATCACTTTCAAAATAAATTCTGAAGCTTCTAAAATCTTCAATATTAACAATATGAATTTTACAAGTCTTTGAAATATTTTTCTTCAGCCTTAAACTGAAGATTCAAATTTTTATCCAACTTTCAATAGATTAAATTCTATAATTTAATCGTCATATTCAAAGTTATATTGAAAATTCAATCCAAACCATCATTTAAATATTTAAAATTAATTAAATATTATAAATTAAATTGTTTAAAATTCTGGGTTGTTACAATCTTTCCCCCTTAAAAGAATTTCGTCCCGAAATTACAAGTTAAGAAGAATGCCCTTATCCCGTTTATTATTTTTCACAATCTAAATAGTTTTATCAACTTACTAACCTAAATCTTTTTACTAGAGATTCATTATCTTTTCAACTAGTTTTCCAACTTCAATTATAAGTTTCAAACAATATTGTTATACTAACTATTCTAATTTAAATTCAAATTCAAATTTCAAACTTTCAAAATTTTCTCAAAAATTTTCTAACACCTTAAATTTTCGAAAAATTTCGCCAGCGTTTCCTTTGCGCGGCTCGATCGGTACGACTACAGAATGGCACCACGGCCCCTCAGAATCAAAAAGAAAAGAGAAAAGCCAAGTGGCTAGAGAAGAAAGTCATCAAATCTCATACTGAAATTGAAATACGTACCTTTTTGTCGAGCAATTCAATTTTATTCTTTGAAATCAAAATCTCAATTTCTTTATATACCTGTATAACCTGTATAATCTGCTAGTAGTAGCATCCAAATCCAACATTCAAACTAATTTGCCAATTCTATTGCAAAATTTCCAATATATGCTTATTTATATGTTTTTACTTCACTATTGAAGTTATATATTTAATTTTCATTCAATTTCACGTTTCAATTCAATTCACAATCTCAAATCTATTTGAATTCAATTCATAATTTAAATTTCATTCAAATTCAATTCTCAATTCTAAATATTGAATTCTAACGATTAACTTTCATTCAGTAATTCATTTCAATATTTCAATTCATCTCATTTTCACTTAGAAATCCAATTCTATTTTATTTAATTCCATATACTAACGATAATAATTCAATATTATCATTTCCTAGCAATCATGCAACCATATACTATAATAATTCATAGAAAATCATTTCTTTTCTATACAAAAATAGTTTTGGGCAAAAAATTATTTTATAATATAAATCAATTTTATATTCACTAACAAATACGCGCTCATATCTATTATTACACTCAAACTCATTCTAGAGTACTGCTGACTCTATCTTTAATGAGTAATACCCATCAGAACCATGGTTGTCGCTTAACCATCAGAGCTCTGATACCAAATGTAACGTCTTCGAATTTTCGACTTTCGAAAATTCAACATCGATACTCACTTTATCGACTGCCGAGATATCGAAGGCCGAAAACCGAGATGTTATGGGTTTTAAGAAAAAGAAAAGAAAAAGAAAGAAGAGAAAAGAAAAACAGAGAGAAGGGAAATAGAACAGAACAGAACAACTACAGAACAATATCAGAATCAGAATCTCACAATTCGCAGCGGAACAACATATAATAGATAAATGAATAATCTTTAACAAAGAACTATATCAGTTATTACATCAAATCATATTACATTACATCAAATCATCAGAGTGTACAACATCATACAACAACAAACAGTGCAGCGGAAAAAAAAATACTATATAAACTAGTAATACGCCATGCCATCCAGCTTGCCTCCAGCAACTCCAGAATATCCAGAATATCCTGATAAACCTAACTCTTAACTGCCCGTGTGAAAATTGGTGGGCACCCAGAGTTTAGGAAGGAAAACAATAAACTCCGAGTCAGTCATGTGACTGGTGTGAGAACTCAAAACAGTTTATTTACTTTAAAATCAAAATAGATGAATATTTTTAAATTCAATTCGCAATGCTTTTAAAAATGAGACTACCATAAGGCCTCCCGCACACACACACAATGCAAACGCAGAATCGGAGGAGATTTCTCCTTATGATAGTCAAAGATGCTTGATACGCATTTAAAAGGACATTTCATATTATTATTAGTGCATAGTGTAGGGGAAAAATTCATTTTAAAAGTAGAATATAAATCTTAGCCAACATAGACATTTCGAACTATGCCTACTATAGCTACTATCCAAACAGTGGTGACCACCATAAGTGAATAGCAGGTTCTACAACTAATACCGTAAAAGTTTCGTATTGTTTCTTTGGATTTCCAACAAATGGTCAGGCCAAGGAACTTCCCATTGCCACATGAGAATGCCTCTGGAAAGACATCCCCGAGAACCAAACCGGATCTCTGCCAACACAAGGCCGGGTTACCCCTAACTGGGTAACTACTGACACGAGTATGTCATCCCCCGGTCCTTTAGGACCTTTCACAACCGAGCGCTCGATATCCAACATCACACCATAATAAATAGAGTGTTTTCAACATGAGTAAGTATCTGGGCTCCATACCATGATACCACCCCTTTCCAGAAGGAAATGAACATACCCTAAGGGGAGCTACAGCAACCCCTAATAACCTTGCCGCATCTTTCCTGTTTTGACCATTTCCGGGATGTGAGGCTCGACGAATTCACGTCCACAAAAACATACTTTATACAAAAGCCATGCTTTGGGTCAAACAAATGATCAACACAATGATCACTAAGATAGACGATCAAATAAATGATCCTATCACAATAATCAACACAATGATCATTTCAGCATCACTCAGCATGTCACATTACCAAACTGGGAATATATCGCTGATAACTTCAACTATATAACCTCTGAGCTCGTACGTCTCAGAGAAGGGTGTTAAGCTAAAAGAATAAATTCTCCGCCACCTCAGAAATATATTTGAAAGAAATCGGCTTTATATCTCAACTTGTAATGTCAGACACACAATCCATACAAGTCTGTTCCGGGCTCGAACAGAACCGAAGGTACTTACAAAGAAGTCCTTGCAATCCGAATAATTTCTAATTACGTTCGGATTTCCCATCACTTATGGAGATCTCTATACCGGGGATCAGCCAGTGCAGAGACAATCAACAAGAAACCCTCTCGTTTTCGAAAATATCCGGTCTTCAACACCGGTCTTCGAATGCAATTCATAACGACGTATCACATATTCGGAATGGGTTATACGACCCCATGGTCCTTTCCCGGTTAACCCGAATAGTGAGCGCTTATTTTAAAAATAAGTGTGGCATTCAATTTCAAACAAATCACAACAAATACCGTTCAAGGTAAATATCAATAGTCGGTTATTGAACTATCAATGGATATGCCAACATCACCAGAATCCAAATAATTTTCCAAATTTTTTAATTCCAAAAAATATCTTTAGAAGATATAACTTTCCATATTTCAAAAATAAATCAATATTTATTTTTAAACCTATTTTCCCAATTCCTTTTATAAATTCCATATTGAATTTATATTTCCAAAATATTTATGAATATACGATTTCAAATATTCATTTTCAATTTATCTTCAAAAAGATAAATTCTCTAAACTTTCCATTTCTCATTGGAAAAACAATTTCCATACTTATTTATTTTATAAGTAATCCACAAATTTTATTTATTTTTAACCTTGGAAAATATTCCATATACTCTAATCGAAATTAAGTATATATTTCATTCTTTAAGGAAATCATTCACTTAATCATATTTATTTGGGCCAAAACGAATGTTGCGTAAAACATCGTTACAACAACCCAAAATCACTAGTATAGGGATTCGAAATTAAAATAGATATATAAATCCCAATGCTATACAAAACATTTCCGTTCGGAAATTATCTCTTATAACAACAGTGTTATAATCTATTATTTCCTTCTATTTCTCGAAAACATCTATTTCAACAATAAATGTTGAAATCTATGGTTTCAAATCTCAACATATTTTAAAACATCATTAGATCGTTCTAATTCCATTTCAAACATCACTTCCAAAATAATTTCTTTAACATAATATTCACTATTCAAAAACGTGAATATACTTTGTTAATAAATTTCATCACTTCTATTCATTTTAGTTTAAGGAATTTTTCACTGTCTAAAACATGAATATATCTCCATAAATAAATTAGAACAATTTACTTATCAAATAAGTCATTTTGAATTTATAAAACAACGTTTATAAATTCTATTCTATTTATTTTATATCAACTTCCTTTTATAAATTTTCTTTATTAACCTACCTCAATTTATATCACAATGATATACTAAAAAATCATATTATAAGTCAAATACTTATAATTTATTTATTTGCAAAATTGTTTTTTTTTTGAACTTCTCAAACTTATAAATCTTATAACTTATAAGATTCATTTATTTATCCAACTCATTCCTTTAATAACTTTATAAATTTTATAAACCTACTGCTTATAAAATTTTATTTATAACTTCACTGTTATAATTCTATAATTCCAATTTATGAAATTCATTTACAAATTTTTTCTAACACTTAGAAAAGTTCGTTTTACACTTCTAATACTTTTAATTTATAAATATTAATTTATAAATCTTTTAATACAAATGAATTTGTATTATTATTTTAAAACATCTTTTAAACTCCTTTAGAATTCCATCATTTTGATTTATAAATTAATCCAATTTCATAAATCCTATTTTTAAACTTTTTATAATAGATTCAAAAATCTCAGTTTAAACTATTTTATGAAATCATCAATCCCATATTTTCAAAAATCAACTTTTAACTATATTTCTCTAAAATCATAATTTTTATAACATTAAAAATTATAACGTTTATTTAATTATAATGGATCAATTCCAAAAATATTTAATAAACGTATATTTCCAAAAATCCTTTTTGAAATTAAAATCGTTATTTTTAAATTTCAAAAATTGGATCCGATGATGCAACACATCAAATAGTCAATCACGATTTTCCAATATCATATATCGATATGATAAACAATCGAACATCACAATATTTAAAATCAATAAATATTTGTGAGGAATCCAGTTGGATCCCTCCAACCTGTTTCCCTGCATCCACAGACACTAGCACAATACCATTCCGTTTCAAGACGGAATATCGCGGTATATGGGATTTTATAAATATATATCCGCTTACTAACGGCGCATAGGGTCTCATCCGCTAAAAAGAAATGCGGGAAATCAATCAACTGCAATATATACATATGCCAATATATATATATTGCTATATATATAATATAATACCAATTCCACTTCGAGGTGGAATATCGCGGTATATGTGTGTAATAAATAACCTCCGCTTACTAACGGCGTATAGGGTCTATTCACATCCAATATATATATAACAATCATCATTCAATCATTCAATCAACACAGTCAATCAATTTTAAATTTAACTATTTAAAATTTAAATAAACAACAGAAATTCTTTTGAGTGAGAAGTTCTCACCTTTTATTCCCGTTTGCCATCCACTTCCAATTCAACTTGATTTCTTCATTTATACCTTGTATAAATATTTATACAATTTATTAATATTCGAAATAAATCGAATAATAAATTTTCATTTGATTGTTAAATAAATCAATAGTTTTATTTAAATCAATTTCTTCATTAATAATATTTGTTTTAACTAATTATTTTACTTTTAAAATAATTTTAACTAGAAATTTCCAATTGAACAAAATTTCTTTTAATAAATCATTTCACTTAATAAATTAAATTTCCTTTTACTTACCAAAATTATATTTTTAACTAATTTTCCCCTTTTAAAAATAAATTTGGCCACAAATAATTAAAATAAACTTATTAACCCATAAGTTATCTTAATAAATTATTTTTAGTAAAAGAATAGTTGAACAAGTTAATTTCTATTTTATAAATTATTTAATTAACTCAAAAAGTTATTTTAAACTAATTTATAAGTTTCTAAAAATCAAATTTTCTCTTTAATCATTTCTAACAATGAATCTTTTTATTTTAATAAATTTGATTAACAAAAAATTATATTTTAAACAAAAATTTTATTCTTAATAAAATAATTTGAACTAATATTTTTCTTTTAACAACTAATTCTTCAATCTATTAATACTTGAATATAAAACCAAGTAATTACATTTTATTTTCTTAATCTTAGCTGTAAATTGGTTTTAAACCAATTTTTCTTCTTTAAATAAATTTATCAACTAAAAATTTATTTATTTATTTTTTTACTTTAAATTAATATCCTTTTAAATAAATTTGTTTTAACTAAAAATTATATTTTAAACTAATGCTTTTAAATTTCAAACAATTCTCTTTTTAACAAATTTATTAAATTAAAGGTAAAATTTATAACTGAATTCCTAAAATCATATATAAACATTTACTGCAAATATTTTTTTTTTCAACCTATATTTATATATATATATATATAGATGAAGACTCAAACTGCTATATATACTTTACTGTATACACATATTTATAAATACCAATCTTTATAAATCTTTTTCTTTTGAATACAATTTATATTAACCATTAAAACTACCTCACTGATTATCTATATATGTTTTTTTTTTATATATAAATTTGAATTAAATAAATGAAAAGGATTATTACCTTCACTGCACACGATCGCGCACCCCTCTCTAATCGCGAGCATCGTCTCGTATACGCGCCGCCGCCTCAAATTTGCACGCACCACCGGTCGCGACCCCGTTGCGAGCCTCGATCGCCGATGCAGTCGCCGCCGCAGTGCCCAAACCCGCGCCTTCCTCCCACGCGCACACGCGCCGCTACCCCTCGCCGTTGCCTCCATGAATCGCGACCCCCAATTGACCGCGTCGCCGCGGCCGCGCCCATCACCAAACCCCTTGCGCGAGCCCACTGCATCCCTCCCCACGAAATCGCGTTGCTGTCGCGAGTTGATTTAGGGCTTCGGCCCTATTTTTTTTTTTTTTTTCGATTTTGAAATGAATTTGATTTGGGGCTCGGCTGTTTTTAAAGAGGGAAGGAGATCGTGAATTTGCAGAGTGAAGACGTGAGTTAAGGCATGTTTTTGGCTGACAGGGGTAAGGTAACGTATTATTATTATTATTATTTTTATTATTATTTTTTTATTTCAAGTTTAAACCAAATTAAATTTCAACGCGTTTGCGTGTCGTGTGCTCACATATTAACTCCGAAATTTACGAAATTTGAAATCCGGCAATAATTTAATATTACGGACCCAATGGAACTGGTTTCGTCCATTTCCGGGACTGTGCCTCGGACGGCTATTTTCAAATATCAATTCAAACGATTAAATTTCAAAACTGTACAAATCACTTTCAAAATAAATTCTGAAGCTTCTAAAATCTTCAATATTATCAATATGAATTTTACAAGTCTTTGAAATATTTTTCTTCAGCCTTAAACTGAAGATTCAAATTTTTATCCAACTTTCAATAGATTAAATTCTACAATTTAATCGTCATATTCAAAGTTATATTGAAAATTCAATCCAAACCATCATTTAAATATTTAAAATTAATTAAATATTATAAATTAAATTGTTTAAAATTCTGGGTTGTTACAATCTTTCCCCCTTAAAAGAATTTCGTCCCGAAATTACAAGTTAAGAAGAATGCCCTTATCCCGTTTATTATTTTTCACAACCTAAATAGTTTTATCAACTTACTAACCTAAATCTTTTTACTAGAGATTCATTATCTTTTCAACTAGTTTTCCAACTTCAATTATAAGTTTCAAACAATATTGTTATACTAACTATTCTAATTTAAATTCAAATTCAAATTTCAAACTTTCAAAATTTTCTCAAAAATTTTCTAACACCTTAAATTTTCGAAAAATTTCGCCAGCGTTTCCTTTGCGCGGCTCGATCGGTACGACTACAGAATGGCACCACGGCCCCTCAGAATCAAAAAGAAAAGAGAAAAGCCAAGTGGCTAGAGAAGAAAGTCATCAAATCTCATACTGAAATTGAAATACGTACCTTTTTGTCGAGCAATTCAATTTTATTCTTTGAAATCAAAATCTCAATTTCTTTATATACCTGTATAACCTGTATAATCTGCTAGTAGTAGCATCCAAATCCAACATTCAAACTAATTTGCCAATTCTATTGCAAAATTTCCAATATATGCTTATTTATATGTTTTTACTTCACTATTGAAGTTATATATTTAATTTTCATTCAATTTCACGTTTCAATTCAATTCACAATCTCAAATCTATTTGAATTCAATTCATAATTTAAATTTCATTCAAATTCAATTCTCAATTCTAAATATTGAATTCTAACGATTAACTTTCATTCAGTAATTCATTTCAATATTTCAATTCATCTCATTTTCACTTAGAAATCCAATTCTATTTTATTTAATTCCATATACTAACGATAATAATTCAATATTATCATTTCCTAGCAATCATGCAACCATATACTATAATAATTCATAGAAAATCATTTCTTTTCTATACAAAAATAGTTTTGGGCAAAAAATTATTTTATAATATAAATCAATTTTATATTCACTAACAAATACGCGCTCATATCTATTATTACACTCAAACTCATTCTAGAGTACTGCTGACTCTATCTTTAATGAGTAATACCCATCAGAACCATGGTTGTCGCTTAACCATCAGAGCTCTGATACCAAATGTAACGTCTTCGAATTTTCGACTTTCGAAAATTCAACATCGATACTCACTTTATCGACTGCCGAGATATCGAAGGCCGAAAACCGAGATGTTATGGGTTTTAAGAAAAAGAAAAGAAAAAGAAAGAAGAGAAAAGAAAAACAGAGAGAAGGGAAATAGAACAGAACAGAACAACTACAGAACAATATCAGAATCAGAATCTCACAATTCGCAGCGGAACAACATATAATAGATAAATGAATAATCTTTAACAAAGAACTATATCAGTTATTACATCAAATCATATTACATTACATCAAATCATCAGAGTGTACAACATCATACAACAACAAACAGTGCAGCGGAAAAAAAAATACTATATAAACTAGTAATACGCCATGCCATCCAGCTTGCCTCCAGCAACTCCAGAATATCCAGAATATCCTGATAAACCTAACTCTTAACTGCCCGTGTGAAAATTGGTGGGCACCCAGAGTTTAGGAAGGAAAACAATAAACTCCGAGTCAGTCATGTGACTGGTGTGAGAACTCAAAACGGTTTATTTACTTTAAAATCAAAATAGATGAATATTTTTAAATTCAATTCGCAATGCTTTTAAAAATGAGACTACCATAAGGCCTCCCGCACACACACACAATGCAAACGCAGAATCGGAGGAGATTTCTCCTTATGATAGTCAAAGATGCTTGATACGCATTTAAAAGGACATTTCATATTATTATTAGTGCATAGTGTAGGGGAAAAATTCATTTTAAAAATAGAATATAAATCTTAGCCAACATAGACATTTCGAACTATGCCTACTATAGCTACTATCCAAACAGTGGTGACCACCATAAGTGAATAGCAGGTTCTACAACTAATACCGTAAAAGTTTCGTATTGTTTCTTTGGATTTCCAACAAATGGTCAGGCCAAGGAACTTCCCATTGCCACATGAGAATGCCTCTGGAAAGACATCCCCGAGAACCAAACCGGATCTCTGCCAACACAAGGCCGGGTTACCCCTAACTGGGTAACTACTGACACGAGTATGTCATCCCCCGGTCCTTTAGGACCTTTCACAACCGAGCGCTCGATATCCAACATCACACCATAATAAATAGAGTGTTTTCAACATGAGTAAGTATCTGGGCTCCATACCATGATACCACCCCTTTCCAGAAGGAAATGAACATACCCTAAGGGGAGCTACAGCAACCCCTAATAACCTTGCCGCATCTTTCCTGTTTTGACCATTTCCGGGATGTGAGGCTCGACGAATTCACGTCCACAAAAACATACTTTATACAAAAGCCATGCTTTGGGTCAAACAAATGATCAACACAATGATCACTAAGATAGACGATCAAATAAATGATCCTATCACAATAATCAACACAATGATCATTTCAGCATCACTCAGCATGTCACATTACCAAACTGGGAATATATCGCTGATAACTTCAACTATATAACCTCTGAGCTCGTACGTCTCAGAGAAGGGTGTTAAGCTAAAAGAATAAATTCTCCGCCACCTCAGAAATATATTTGAAAGAAATCGGCTTTATATCTCAACTTGTAATGTCAGACACACAATCCATACAAGTCTGTTCCGGGCTCGAACAGAACCGAAGGTACTTACAAAGAAGTCCTTGCAATCCGAATAATTTCTAATTACGTTCGGATTTCCCATCACTTATGGAGATCTCTATACCGGGGATCAGCCAGTGCAGAGACAATCAACAAGAAACCCTCTCGTTTTCGAAAATATCCGGTCTTCAACACCGGTCTTCGAATGCAATTCATAACGACGTATCACATATTCGGAATGGGTTATACGACCCCATGGTCCTTTCCCGGTTAACCCGAATAGTGAGCGCTTATTTTAAAAATAAGTGTGGCATTCAATTTCAAACAAATCACAACAAATACCGTTCAAGGTAAATATCAATAGTCGGTTATTGAACTATCAATGGATATGCCAACATCACCAGAATCCAAATAATTTTCCAAATTTTTTAATTCCAAAAAATATCTTTAGAAGATATAACTTTCCATATTTCAAAAATAAATCAATATTTATTTTTAAACCTATTTTCCCAATTCCTTTTATAAATTCCATATTGAATTTATATTTCCAAAATATTTATGAATATACGATTTCAAATATTCATTTTCAATTTATCTTCAAAAGGATAAATTCTCTAAACTTTCCATTTCTCATTGGAAAAACAATTTCCATACTTATTTATTTTATAAGTAATCCACAAATTTTATTTATTTTTAACCTTGGAAAATATTCCATATACTCTAATCGAAATTAAGTATATATTTCATTCTTTAAGGAAATCATTCACTTAATCATATTTATTTGGGCCAAAACGAATGTTGCGTAAAACATCGTTACAACAACCCAAAATCACTAGTATAGGGATTCGAAATTAAAATAGATATATAAATCCCAATGCTATACAAAACATTTCCTTTCGGAAATTATCTCTTAAAACAACAGTGTTATAATCTATTATTTCCTTCTATTTCTCGAAAACATCTATTTCAACAATAAATGTTGAAATCTATGGTTTCAAATCTCAACATATTTTAAAACATCATTAGATCGTTCTAATTCCATTTCAAACATCACTTCCAAAATAATTTCTTTAACATAATATTCACTATTCAAAAACGTGAATATACTTTGTTAATAAATTTCATCACTTCTATTCATTTTAGTTTAAGGAATTTTTCACTGTCTAAAACATGAATATATCTCCATAAATAAATTAGAACAATTTACTTATCAAATAAGTCATTTTGAATTTATAAAACAACGTTTATAAATTCTATTCTATTTATTTTATATCAACTTCCTTTTATAAATTTTCTTTATTAACCTACCTCAATTTATATCACAATGATATACTAAAAATTCATATTATAAGTCAAATACTTATAATTTATTTATTTGCAAAATTGTTTTTTTTTTTGAACTTCTCAAACTTATAAATCTTATAACTTATAAGATTCATTTATTTATCCAACTCATTCCTTTAATAACTTTATAAATTTTATAAACCTACTGCTTATAAAATTTTATTTATAACTTCACTGTTATAATTCTATAATTCCAATTTATGAAATTCATTTACAAATTTTTTCTAACACTTAGAAAAGTTCGTTTTACACTTCTAATACTTTTAATTTATAAATATTAATTTATAAATCTTTTAATACAAATGAATTTGTATTATTATTTTAAAACATCTTTTAAACTCCTTTAGAATTCCATCATTTTGATTTATAAATTAATCCAATTTCATAAATCCTATTTTTAAACTTTTTATAATAGATTCAAAAATCTCAGTTTAAACTATTTTATGAAATCATCAATCCCATATTTTCAAAAATCAACTTTTAACTATATTTCTCTAAAATCATAATTTTTATAACATTAAAAATTATAACGTTTATTTAATTATAATGGATCAATTCCAAAAATATTTAATAAACGTATATTTCCAAAAATCCTTTTTGAAATTAAAATCGTTATTTTTAAATTTCAAAAATTGGATCCGATGATGCAACACATCAAATAGTCAATCACGATTTTCCAATATCATATATCGATATGATAAACAATCGAACATCACAATATTTAAAATCAATAAATATTTGTGAGGAATCCAGTTGGATCCCTCCAACCTGTTTCCCTGCATCCACAGACACTAGCACAATACCATTCCGTTTCAAGACGGAATATCGCGGTATATGGGATTTTATAAATATATATCCGCTTACTAACGGCGCATAGGGTCTCATCCGCTAAAAAGAAATGCGGGAAATCAATCAACTGCAATATATACATATGCCAATATATATATATATTGCTATATATATAATATAATACCAATTCCACTTCGAGGTGGAATATCGCGGTATATGTGTGTAATAAATAACCTCCGCTTACTAACGGCGTATAGGGTCTATTCACATCCAATATATATATAACAATCATCATTCAATCAACACAGTCAATCAATTTTAAATTTAACTATTTAAAATTTAAATAAACAACAGAAATTCTTTTGAGTGAGAAGTTCTCACCTTTTATTCCCGTTTGCCATCCACTTCCAATTCAACTTGATTTCTTCATTTATACCTTGTATAAATATTTATACAATTTATTAATATTCGAAATAAATCGAATAATAAATTTTCATTTGATTGTTAAATAAATCAATAGTTTTATTTAAATCAATTTCTTCATTAATAATATTTGTTTTAACTAATTATTTTACTTTTAAAATAATTTTAACTAGAAATTTCCAATTGAACAAAATTTCTTTTAATAAATCATTTCACTTAATAAATTAAATTTCCTTTTACTTACCAAAATTATATTTTTAACTAATTTTCCCCTTTTAAAAATAAATTTGGCCACAAATAATTAAAATAAACTTATTAACCCATAAGTTATCTTAATAAATTATTTTTAGTAAAAGAATAGTTGAACAAGTTAATTTCTATTTTATAAATTATTTAATTAACTCAAAAAGTTATTTTAAACTAATTTATAAGTTTCTAAAAATCAAATTTTCTCTTTAATCATTTCTAACAATGAATCCTTTTATTTTAATAAATTTGATTAACAAAAAATTATATTTTAAACAAAAATTTTATTCTTAATAAAATAATTTGAACTAATATTTTTCTTTTAACAACTAATTCTTCAATCTATTAATACTTGAATATAAAACCAAGTAATTACATTTTATTTTCTTAATCTTAGCTGTAAATTGGTTTTAAACCAATTTTTCTTCTTTAAATAAATTTATCAACTAAATTTTTTTTTTTTTTTTTTTACTTTAAATTAATATCCTTTTAAATAAATTTGTTTTAACTAAAAATTATATTTTAAACTAATGCTTTTAAATTTCAAACAATTCTCTTTTTAACAAATTTATTAAATTAAAGGTAAAATTTATAACTGAATTCCTAAAATCATATATAAACATTTACTGCAAATATTTTTTTTTTTTCAACCTATATTTATATATATATATATATATATATATGAAGACTCAAACTGCTATATATACTTTACTGTATACACATATTTATAAATACCAATCTTTATAAATCTTTTTCTTTTGAATACAATTTATATTAACCATTAAAACTACCTCACTGATTATCTATATATGTTTTTTTTTTTTTATATAAATTTGAATTAAATAAATGAAAAGGATTATTACCTTCACTGCACACGATCGCGCACCCCTCTCTAATCGCGAGCATCGTCTCGTATACGCGCCGCCGCCTCAAATTTGCACGCACCACCGGTCGCGACCCCGTTGCGAGCCTCGATCGCCGATGCAGTCGCCGCCGCTGTGCCCAAACCCGCGCCTTCCTCCCACGCGCACGCGCGCCGCTACCCCTCGCCGTTGCCTCCATGAATCGCGACCCCCAGTTGACCGCGTCGCCGCGGCCGCGCCCATCACCAAACCCCTTGCGCGAGCCCACTGCATCCCTCCCCACGAAATCGCGTTGCTGTCGCGAGTTGATTTAGGGCTTCGGCCCTATTTTTTTTTTTTTTCGATTTTGAAATGAATTTGATTTGGGGCTCGGCTGTTTTTAAAGAGGGAAGGAGATCGTGAATTTGCAGAGTGAAGACGTGAGTTAAGGCATGTTTTTGGCTGACAGGGGTAAGGTAACGTATTATTATTATTATTTTTTTTATTATTATTTTTTTATTTCAAGTTTAAACCAAATTAAATTTCAACGCGTTTGCGTGTCGTGTGCTCACATATTAACTCCGAAATTTACGAAATTTGAAATCCGGCAATAATTTAATATTACGGACCCAATGGAACTGGTTTCGTCCATTTCCGGGACTGTGCCTCGGACGGCTATTTTCAAATATCAATTCAAACGATTAAATTTCAAAACTGTACAAATCACTTTCAAAATAAATTCTGAAGCTTCTAAAATCTTCAATATTATCAATATGAATTTTACAAGTCTTTGAAATATTTTTCTTCAGCCTTAAACTGAAGATTCAAATTTTTATCCAACTTTCAATAGATTAAATTCTATAATTTAATCGTCATATTCAAAGTTATATTGAAAATTCAATCCAAACCATCATTTAAATATTTAAAATTAATTAAATATTATAAATTAAATTGTTTAAAATTCTGGGTTGTTACAATCTTTCCCCCTTAAAAGAATTTCGTCCCGAAATTACAAGTTAAGAAGAATGCCCTTATCCCGTTTATTATTTTTCACAATCTAAATAGTTTTATCAACTTACTAACCTAAATCTTTTTACTAGAGATTCATTATCTTTTCAACTAGTTTTCCAACTTCAATTATAAGTTTCAAACAATATTGTTATACTAACTATTCTAATTTAAATTCAAATTCAAATTTCAAACTTTCAAAATTTTCTCAAAAATTTTCTAACACCTTAAATTTTCGAAAAATTTCGCCAGCGTTTCCTTTGCGCGGCTCGATCGGTACGACTACAGAATGGCACCACGGCCCCTCAGAATCAAAAAGAAAAGAGAAAAGCCAAGTGGCTAGAGAAGAAAGTCATCAAATCTCATACTGAAATTGAAATACGTACCTTTTTGTCGAGCAATTCAATTTTATTCTTTGAAATCAAAATCTCAATTTCTTTATATACCTGTATAACCTGTATAATCTGCTAGTAGTAGCATCCAAATCCAACATTCAAACTAATTTGCCAATTCTATTGCAAAATTTCCAATATATGCTTATTTATATGTTTTTACTTCACTATTGAAGTTATATATTTAATTTTCATTCAATTTCACGTTTCAATTCAATTCACAATCTCAAATCTATTTGAATTCAATTCATAATTTAAATTTCATTCAAATTCAATTCTCAATTCTAAATATTGAATTCTAACGATTAACTTTCATTCAGTAATTCATTTCAATATTTCAATTCATCTCATTTTCACTTAGAAATCCAATTCTATTTTATTTAATTCCATATACTAACGATAATAATTCAATATTATCATTTCCTAGCAATCATGCAACCATATACTATAATAATTCATAGAAAATCATTTCTTTTCTATACAAAAATAGTTTTGGGCAAAAAATTATTTTATAATATAAATCAATTTTATATTCACTAACAAATACGCGCTCATATCTATTATTACACTCAAACTCATTCTAGAGTACTGCTGACTCTATCTTTAATGAGTAATACCCATCAGAACCATGGTTGTCGCTTAACCATCAGAGCTCTGATACCAAATGTAACGTCTTCGAATTTTCGACTTTCGAAAATTCAACATCGATACTCACTTTATCGACTGCCGAGATATCGAAGGCCGAAAACCGAGATGTTATGGGTTTTAAGAAAAAGAAAAGAAAAAGAAAGAAGAGAAAAGAAAAACAGAGAGAAGGGAAATAGAACAGAACAGAACAACTACAGAACAATATCAGAATCAGAATCTCACAATTCGCAGCGGAACAACATATAATAGATAAATGAATAATCTTTAACAAAGAACTATATCAGTTATTACATCAAATCATATTACATTACATCAAATCATCAGAGTGTACAACATCATACAACAACAAACAGTGCAGCGGAAAAAAAAATACTATATAAACTAGTAATACGCCATGCCATCCAGCTTGCCTCCAGCAACTCCAGAATATCCAGAATATCCTGATAAACCTAACTCTTAACTGCCCGTGTGAAAATTGGTGGGCACCCAGAGTTTAGGAAGGAAAACAATAAACTCCGAGTCAGTCATGTGACTGGTGTGAGAACTCAAAACAGTTTATTTACTTTAAAATCAAAATAGATGAATATTTTTAAATTCAATTCGCAATGCTTTTAAAAATGAGACTACCATAAGGCCTCCCGCACACACACACAATGCAAACGCAGAATCGGAGGAGATTTCTCCTTATGATAGTCAAAGATGCTTGATACGCATTTAAAAGGACATTTCATATTATTATTAGTGCATAGTGTAGGGGAAAAATTCATTTTAAAAATAGAATATAAATCTTAGCCAACATAGACATTTCGAACTATGCCTACTATAGCTACTATCCAAACAGTGGTGACCACCATAAGTGAATAGCAGGTTCTACAACTAATACCGTAAAAGTTTCGTATTGTTTCTTTGGATTTCCAACAAATGGTCAGGCCAAGGAACTTCCCATTGCCACATGAGAATGCCTCTGGAAAGACATCCCCGAGAACCAAACCGGATCTCTGCCAACACAAGGCCGGGTTACCCCTAACTGGGTAACTACTGACACGAGTATGTCATCCCCCGGTCCTTTAGGACCTTTCACAACCGAGCGCTCGATATCCAACATCACACCATAATAAATAGAGTGTTTTCAACATGAGTAAGTATCTGGGCTCCATACCATGATACCACCCCTTTCCAGAAGGAAATGAACATACCCTAAGGGGAGCTACAGCAACCCCTAATAACCTTGCCGCATCTTTCCTGTTTTGACCATTTCCGGGATGTGAGGCTCGACGAATTCACGTCCACAAAAACATACTTTATACAAAAGCCATGCTTTGGGTCAAACAAATGATCAACACAATGATCACTAAGATAGACGATCAAATAAATGATCCTATCACAATAATCAACACAATGATCATTTCAGCATCACTCAGCATGTCACATTACCAAACTGGGAATATATCGCTGATAACTTCAACTATATAACCTCTGAGCTCGTACGTCTCAGTGAAGGGTGTTAAGCTAAAAGAATAAATTCTCCGCCACCTCAGAAATATATTTGAAAGAAATCGGCTTTATATCTCAACTTGTAATGTCAGACACACAATCCATACAAGTCTGTTCCGGGCTCGAACAGAACCGAAGGTACTTACAAAGAAGTCCTTGCAATCCGAATAATTTCTAATTACGTTCGGATTTCCCATCACTTATGGAGATCTCTATACCGGGGATCAGCCAGTGCAGAGACAATCAACAAGAAACCCTCTCGTTTTCGAAAATATCCGGTCTTCAACACCGGTCTTCGAATGCAATTCATAACGACGTATCACATATTCGGAATGGGTTATACGACCCCATGGTCCTTTCCCGGTTAACCCGAATAGTGAGCGCTTATTTTAAAAATAAGTGTGGCATTCAATTTCAAACAAATCACAACAAATACCGTTCAAGGTAAATATCAATAGTCGGTTATTGAACTATCACTGGATATGCCAACATCACCAGAATCCAAATAATTTTCCAAATTTTTTAATTCCAAAAAATATCTTTAGAAGATATAACTTTCCATATTTCAAAAATAAATCAATATTTATTTTTAAACCTATTTTCCCAATTCCTTTTATAAATTCCATATTGAATTTATATTTCCAAAATATTTATGAATATACGATTTCAAATATTCATTTTCAATTTATCTTCAAAAAGATAAATTCTCTAAACTTTCCATTTCTCATTGGAAAAACAATTTCCATACTTATTTATTTTATAAGTAATCCACAAATTTTATTTATTTTTAACCTTGGAAAATATTCCATATACTCTAATCGAAATTAAGTATATATTTCATTCTTTAAGGAAATCATTCACTTAATCATATTTATTTGGGCCAAAACGAATGTTGCGTAAAACATCGTTACAACAACCCAAAATCACTAGTATAGGGATTCGAAATTAAAATAGATATATAAATCCCAATGCTATACAAAACATTTCCTTTCGGAAATTATCTCTTATAACAACAGTGTTATAATCTATTATTTCCTTCTATTTCTCGAAAACATCTATTTCAACAATAAATGTTGAAATCTATGGTTTCAAATCTCAACATATTTTAAAACATCATTAGATCGTTCTAATTCCATTTCAAACATCACTTCCAAAATAATTTCTTTAACATAATATTCACTATTCAAAAACGTGAATATACTTTGTTAATAAATTTCATCACTTCTATTCATTTTAGTTTAAGGAATTTTTCACTGTCTAAAACATGAATATATCTCCATAAATAAATTAGAACAATTTACTTATCAAATAAGTCATTTTGAATTTATAAAACAACGTTTATAAATTCTATTCTATTTATTTTATATCAACTTCCTTTTATAAATTTTCTTTATTAACCTACCTCAATTTATATCACAATGATATACTAAAAATTCATATTATAAGTCAAATACTTATAATTTATTTATTTGCAAAATTGTTTTTTTTTTTTGAACTTCTCAAACTTATAAATCTTATAACTTATAAGATTCATTTATTTATCCAACTCATTCCTTTAATAACTTTATAAATTTTATAAACCTACTGCTTATAAAATTTTATTTATAACTTCACTGTTATAATTCTATAATTCCAATTTATGAAATTCATTTACAAATTTTTTCTAACACTTAGAAAAGTTCGTTTTACACTTCTAATACTTTTAATTTATAAATATTAATTTATAAATCTTTTAATACAAATGAATTTGTATTATTATTTTAAAACATCTTTTAAACTCCTTTAGAATTCCATCATTTTGATTTATAAATTAATCCAATTTCATAAATCCTATTTTTAAACTTTTTATAATAGATTCAAAAATCTCAGTTTAAACTATTTTATGAAATCATCAATCCCTTATTTTCAAAAATCAACTTTTAACTATATTTCTCTAAAATCATAATTTTTATAACATTAAAAATTATAACGTTTATTTAATTATAATGGATCAATTCCAAAAATATTTAATAAACGTATATTTCCAAAAATCCTTTTTGAAATTAAAATCGTTATTTTTAAATTTCAAAAATTGGATCCGATGATGCAACACATCAAATAGTCAATCACGATTTTCCAATATCATATATCGATATGATAAACAATCGAACATCACAATATTTAAAATCAATAAATATTTGTGAGGAATCCAGTTGGATCCCTCCAACCTGTTTCCCTGCATCCACAGACACTAGCACAATACCATTCCGTTTCAAGACGGAATATCGCGGTATATGGGATTTTATAAATATATATCCGCTTACTAACGGCGCATAGGGTCTCATCCGCTAAAAAGAAATGCGGGAAATCAATCAACTGCAATATATACATATGCCAATATATATATATATATTGCTATATATATAATATAATACCAATTCCACTTCGAGGTGGAATATCGCGGTATATGTGTGTAATAAATAACCTCCGCTTACTAACGGCGTATAGGGTCTATTCACATCCAATATATATATAACAATCATCATTCAATCATTCAATCAACACAGTCAATCAATTTTAAATTTAACTATTTAAAATTTAAATAAACAACAGAAATTCTTTTGAGTGAGAAGTTCTCACCTTTTATTCCCGTTTGCCATCCACTTCCAATTCAACTTGATTTCTTCATTTATACCTTGTATAAATATTTATACAATTTATTAATATTCGAAATAAATCGAATAATAAATTTTCATTTGATTGTTAAATAAATCAATAGTTTTATTTAAATCAATTTCTTCATTAATAATATTTGTTTTAACTAATTATTTTACTTTTAAAATAATTTTAACTAGAAATTTCCAATTGAACAAAATTTCTTTTAATAAATCATTTCACTTAATAAATTAAATTTCCTTTTACTTACCAAAATTATATTTTTAACTAATTTTCCCCTTTTAAAAATAAATTTGGCCACAAATAATTAAAATAAACTTATTAACCCATAAGTTATCTTAATAAATTATTTTTAGTAAAAGAATAGTTGAACAAGTTAATTTCTATTTTATAAATTATTTAATTAACTCAAAAAGTTATTTTAAACTAATTTATAAGTTTCTAAAAATCAAATTTTCTCTTTAATCATTTCTAACAATGAATCCTTTTATTTTAATAAATTTGATTAACAAAAAATTATATTTTAAACAAAAATTTTATTCTTAATAAAATAATTTGAACTAATATTTTTCTTTTAACAACTAATTCTTCAATCTATTAATACTTGAATATAAAACCAAGTAATTACATTTTATTTTCTTAATCTTAGCTGTAAATTGGTTTTAAACCAATTTTTCTTCTTTAAATAAATTTATCAACTAAAAATTTATTTTTATTTTTTTTACTTTAAATTAATATCCTTTTAAATAAATTTGTTTTAACTAAAAATTATATTTTAAACTAATGCTTTTAAATTTCAAACAATTCTCTTTTTAACAAATTTATTAAATTAAAGGTAAAATTTATAACTGAATTCCTAAAATCATATATAAACATTTACTTCAAATATTTTTTTTTTTTTCAACCTATATTTATATATATATATATATATATATGAAGACTCAAACTGCTATATATACTTTACTGTATACACATATTTATAAATACCAATCTTTATAAATCTTTTTCTTTTGAATACAATTTATATTAACCATTAAAACTACCTCACTGATTATCTATATATGTTTTTTTTTATATAAATTTGAATTAAATAAATGAAAAGGATTATTACCTTCACTGCACACGATCGCGCACCCCTCTCTAATCGCGAGCATCGTCTCGTATACGCGCCGCCGCCTCAAATTTGCACGCACCACCGGTCGCGACCCCGTTGCGAGCCTCGATCGCCGATGCAGTCGCCGCCGCTGTGCCCAAACCCGCGCCTTCCTCCCACGCGCACGCGCGCCGCTACCCCTCGCCGTTGCCTCCATGAATCGCGACCCCCAGTTGACCGCGTCGCCGCGGCCGCGCCCATCACCAAACCCCTTGCGCGAGCCCACTGCATCCCTCCCCACGAAATCGCGTTGCTGTCGCGAGTTGATTTAGGGCTTCGGCCCTATTTTTTTTTTTTTTTCGATTTTGAAATGAATTTGATTTGGGGCTCGGCTGTTTTTAAAGAGGGAAGGAGATCGTGAATTTGCAGAGTGAAGACGTGAGTTAAGGCATGTTTTTGGCTGACAGGGGTAAGGTAACGTATTATTATTATTATTTTTTTTATTATTATTTTTTTATTTCAAGTTTAAACCAAATTAAATTTCAACGCGTTTGCGTGTCGTGTGCTCACATATTAACTCCGAAATTTACGAAATTTGAAATCCGGCAATAATTTAATATTACGGACCCAATGGAACTGGTTTCGTCCATTTCCGGGACTGTGCCTCGGACGGCTATTTTCAAATATCAATTCAAACGATTAAATTTCAAAACTGTACAAATCACTTTCAAAATAAATTCTTAAGCTTCTAAAATCTTCAATATTATCAATATGAATTTTACAAGTCTTTGAAATATTTTTCTTCAGCCTTAAACTGAAGATTCAAATTTTTATCCAACTTTCAATAGATTAAATTCTATAATTTAATCGTCATATTCAAAGTTATATTGAAAATTCAATCCAAACCATCATTTAAATATTTAAAATTAATTAAATATTATAAATTAAATTGTTTAAAATTCTGGGTTGTTACATTTTTGGTCATTTGTGAGTTTAGTTGACGCATTGATCATAAGCATGGCTTAATTGTGTTATTAATTAACACACTTAAGCCATCAAAGTTTAATACATCCTCTAACCTACTTACTAACTTCAATGAAAATGATATGAACTTAAAAGTAGAAACTATTTTAAGCATGATTTATTAACTATTGAATTAGAAACATAAACCATCAAATTTTGATTCTAAATCCACTTCAATTACCATGATCATATGTAGATGAAGAGACAATTAGTGATTCATTTGACTAAGCATAGATTATTTGTATTGAACAACATAAGCTATCAAACTTAATATTAAACACAAAATCACACGGACATCTAACTTTCCATTAAGCACAAAAGAGACATAAATGTAAAATTATGTTGCATCTACATGATTCAAGAGAGCTTCATTACACCTAATAGGGATTAGCCTATCATATTTGTTATTATTTCAACAAATGTAGAAAGCAACATGAAACACAAAAAGAAGAGGAAAATGAAAGCTAATGGAAAAGAAGAGCTATTTTACTTGCATGAAAAATAAAAGAAATCTACATTAACATAAGAAGAGATGCATGTAAAAAGAAAAGAGCATTGAATTACATAAGAAAGAAAAGAAAATTTACATAAAATAAAAATGGCTAAGTAGCCATGAAAAGAGAAAAGAGAAGATCTTTTTTTTATTTTTGTTTCCAAAATAAAACTAAGAGAGATTAAGCAAGAGGAGGGTTACATGAAACATAAGTGGTATATATACATGTGTTAAACCCTAATTCCTATTTTTGGAGAATGCCCAAAATACCCTTGAGAAAGTCTGGAGGCCAAGTATTCATTAGCTTCTACTAATCATCATTTAAGTGTACATGAAGCAATTAATTCCATAAGCATGTACATTACCTCTAATTTGTACATAAGGTAGGTGTGGTCCTCCATGATCTTCACTTTGAATTATTTCCATCTTCATTTGTTTGTGTTCTTTTTGTGCATGCATATCTTTTTCATAAAACAACCTGTAACTGAAATCAAATTCCTATAAAATAGTATGGAAATTCCTAATCAAATTTTCTCAAGTTAATTTAGGTACAAAAATGACTATTTTACCCTTGGATGAAGATGAATATATGACAATTTTTGAATTTGGTTTAAACAAGTTAAAATACCCAATATGATCATTTATTTAATTTAAATAGATTAAATATGGTGGTAAAAATATGCACATTTACGTGCACATCAGTTGTTATAGTAAATGATTTTCGAAAGGAAATGTTTTATATAGTATATGGGTATCTGTCTAATTTTCAAATCCCTATACTAGTGATTTTGGGTTGTCGTAACGATGTTTTACGCAACATTCGTTTTGTCTCGAATTAATGTGTTTAAAGAGAATGTTTTCCTTAAAGAATAAAATTTATACTTAATCATGATTTATAAGTATATAAATATTTTCTAAGTGTCAGAAATAAAGTGAATTGTGAATTATTTATTATTATATAAGTATATGGAAATGTTTTCCAATATAGACGTTGAAATGTTTTGAGAATATATTTTTTTAAAGATAATTTGAAGTGAATATTTGGCAAATGATTTATTAATAAAAGATCAATTAAAAGGGCCACGTGACTGTTATGGTGCTGAATATTTATTTTTTGCTTTGATAGTTAAATAACCGACTATTAATTTGGCCATTTTAGTTCCTCGACTTGATGTGGGAACTATTAGTCGTACACTTAGTACGTAGCCTTCTGTGTAGGCTTGATTATCGTTTGTGTAGAGGATGTCGATTCGTGTAGTGCGGCGTATTACTCCAATCTATCGAGCTTCCTTCTTGGCTCGAAGGATAGAAAGTTGAAAGTTGGAGACGTGATAAGTCTATGATACTTAGTTTCTGTGAGGTTGAGAAACAGTTTTGCGTTGTTGGTGCGAAGAGACTGTGATCGGTTTATCCAAAAACCACTTCGGACCAACGTATATGCGACGATTGTGCAAGTTGCTTGTGATGATATTGATATTCAGGATTTTCATAGTGGGGGACTGCTTGTTGGTCGTTTGGGGTTAAAATCCCAATATACATATAGTAGCAGTGGTCTTTTCATTATGAAATATCCAATGTAAGGACTATTCGCTGCTAATTCTAGGGATTTCCTGACAGGATGTGATAGGAAAGTACGTTCGGTTTGTCCTGTTCCTAGTCAAATTGTATGTATATTTTTTTGATGTTCATTTCTATAGATTACATACATTGGTTTTTACAAACGTACATCAGTGGTGGCAGAGAAGGCAACTTCTCTTCGCTTAGCACCCTCCTTGAGACGTATGAGCTCAAGCGTTGTATTTTTGTGGAAGGCAATTAGTAGTCAGCAGAAATGGTCGTGTGGCATTCAAAGTACTGTGATTGTGAATCATTACCTCAGGCCTCATCAAACTAAAATGATCAAAATAGGGTTAGATGCGGCAAGGCTAAGTGGACCGCTCCCAAGTAGGGTATGATCATCCTCTTCTAGATATACCCTTACAATCTATGACCGTGTATCTGATTATTGCAGTTTGTATGCTTTGAGGGCCCTCGATAAAGGTCGGTAATGACTGGAGGATGATATATTCGGTACCATCCATTATAGAAGTGGGCCAGTCTTGTGTTGGTAGAGGATCCTTTGCGTTGGTCCTTGGTGCATTCTTCGAGAGATGTACTGCCAGAAGGTAGTCCCTTCACCTGGTCGTTTGTATGAAAATTCAAACTCCACTACGTACCTGCCATTTAGATTGTATTACCCATTATATTTTGATTGTATTACCCATTATGTAACAATTTCGGCTATGATTAAGGTTTAGTCGAGTGAAGAGGGGGCGGCCATCAAGGTTTCATCGTGTGTTTGGGTTCAAAACAAACGAACCTGGGAAGATTTTCCATGGGAAGAAGAAAGGGAAATCATGGCTAGATTTTTGGCAGCGAAAATGAACGGCCATGATGATTCTAGGTTTAAAAATAAAAGTAAAAGTAAATTAATTTATATATCAATTCGTATAATCTTTAAAATAGCATAACTTCTTCATACGAGGTTCAATTTTGACGAAACAAGTTGCGTTGGATCCGTATTGACGAGCACTATATTATAGAGCTGGTTTGGAGTTGATTGGAGCTAGTGAAAATTTTAGGTAAAATTAAGCACCTAATTAATTTTATTCTAAATAAAACACTGCAACTGCTAGTGGAACCAAAGTGCATACAACACGCTCTTTCTGACTCACTGATATTTTTATATAAGTGAGAATAAATATTATTTATGCTGATTGATGATTATTTGGATGACATATAGTATATTATCTATATATTGATTGGTGTTTGGATATATTCCTACCTATTGGTGCAGATGAGACCTTATACGTTCCCGTGTATGAGCGGATGACACTTTGTACGCTTGTCTGCCTCGAAGCGGACATTTTACACATATTGTAATATGTAAATTTGTTGCAAGTGACAGGTTGGAGGGATCCAACTGGTTCCTCACCCGTATTGGTTTTATTTATAGATATTGTGGTATAATATGATATATGATGTTTTGGATGCCGTGATTGATGTATTTGGTGTTGTTGCAGCATTGGGCCTATTTTGAAAATTTAAAAATGTTTAAGTGATGATTTTCAAATTTAAAAGGATTTTAAAAGTGATTTTGAGTTTGTACATTTTGTTAATTGTGAATGGTTAACGGAATGAATTAATTTTTAACCAAACAAAAGATATAATTTTTATGTTATAAAAATTATGATTTTTGAGAAATATAATCAGAATGTTGAATTTTGAAATGTGAAGTTGTTTTTTTGGTAAAATTGTTTATATTGAGATTTTGTACTTATTATAAATTATTTATATATAAGAATTATAGAATTGATATTTTATAAATAAAAATAATGGAATTACAAAGGAGCTTTTATAAGTGTTAAAATGAAGTTATAATTGGGTTTTATAAGTAAATAAGATCTACAGATCTATGAATTGATGATGTTATAAAAAGGATGAATTGTAAATAAATGATTTATAATTAATTAACTTATAATTTGAGTGTTGGCATATAAATGAAATAATTGGAATTTGTTATAAAAAAGGGATTTATAAATGGAAGTTTTTATAAAATATGAATGGAATGTAGAAACATTGTTTTATAAGTCCAAATAGATTAAAATTGATAAATTAGACATAGAAGTTTATTAAAGGAATTTCATCCACGATTTTGGATAATGGATAATCCTTTAATTAAAAGTGCAATAGTAATGAATTCGGTAAACGTAGTATATTCACGATTTTGGACAGTGAATAATCTTTTAAATTAAATGAATGTTTTGTAAAGTGATATTTTAAATGGAATAAAATGATTTGAAGATGTTTTAAAGTGTGTTAAGTATCGAAACCATAGATTTCACCATTCATTGTTGAAATAGACGTTTTCGAGAAATACAGGAAATGATGGACTATAACACTGTTGTTGTAATAAATGATTTTCGAAAGGAAATATTTTGTATGGTATATGGGATTTATATATCTATCTAATTTTTAAATCCCTATACTAGTGATTTTGGGTTGTCGTAACGAGGTTTTATGCAACATTCGTTTTGACCTGAATAAATGTGTTTAAAGAGAATGTTTTCCTTAAAGAATAAAATATATACTTAATCATGATTTAAGTATATGAATATTTTCTAAGTGTTGGAAATAAAGTGAATTTTGAATTACTTATTATTAAAGTATATGGAAATTTTTTCCAATATAGATGTTGAAATGTTTTGAGAATATATCTTTTTAAAGATAATTTTAAGTGAATATTTGGCAAATGATTTGATTAATAAAAGTAAAATGGCCCATTGATTGTTATGGTGCTTAATATTTGTTTATTGCTTTTGACAGTTTGTAACGACCCAAAATTTTCGAACCCGAAAATTCCAGATAGTTATGAAAAAGAAGAAAGAGATAGAAGAAGAAGAAGGAAAAAGATCAGAAAACACCAACATCTCACATTCGCAGGGGATAAAATATAATAATAAGTAATAATAGTTTACAAAAGAATACTATATCTGTCAATTACAATTAAATACATCAGAGTCACATATATATAGACATTGAATTTACTCAATTATCATGTCACAGACACACAACCATATTATACAACGGGAATACTCTATACGCTCTTACCATCCAGCTCGCCTCCTGAGCTCCAGAACGTACCTACCTGAAAATCTGTAATACTCGGTCTGATCCGAGCATTACACCAAAGTAACATCCGGGTCAGGCTGGAAACCAGCTTGAGTAAAGCCATCTAACATGGAATACAAGCATACAACTTATTAAAACCCGGGGTAACTCGTTTCAATTCACAAAGCCATAATTTATTATAGATATCACTTATTCCACAACTAGTTTTTTTTTAAGTGCCAAAATTTAGATCAAATAGTCCGGTTCACCTAAATCATTTCATCCAAACTATTAATTTCACATAACAATTTTTAAGAATACAAAGTGGTTTCGGGTATTTCCTAATATCCGATCCCGGCCTCTTCGAGTCTCATGTCATCCTAACCCAAATTATCCAAATGAAAAACACGACATTTCATATCGGAGATATCAACTCATTCAAGCATCCAAGACCATTCACTCATCCATAAACAAATTTGATCGCTTCCAGATTAATTCAATTAATTCTAATTGAATTTCTAACCTCAATCACTTAGATTCCTTCAGTTAACATTAATTAATTCCAAATCAATTAATTAGTCAATCCTTCATTATACATCTTAATTAATCACCCTAGATTAATTATTTTCAATTACATTCAAGTAATTATCTTTAATTAATTTCACGATATTAATTATTCTTAACCAAAATCAATAAGTAGTCTTAATTACCTCATAGATTAATCAACTATAATTACTTACATTAATCCTTGATTACTTATATTAATTAACTTCCCATAAGTTACTTATTCTTGATTAATTTAATCTTAATTAATCAATCTTTAGTTACATCATAAATTATATAAATTAATGATCTCCAATTTATATTTTAATTTGTTCTGATCTAAATTAATTACTTTAATTAACCACAATATTAATCATTCTCGATTGATCTCGACCTGTAATTAACTATCTTTTTATTTACTTCATTAAATAAATTAATTACTCGTTTTATAATAGAAACTTAAAAGAATTTAAAACCAAATATATTTTTAAATTCAAATCAATCTACAATTGCACTTTACATTCGAGTTGTTAAAACACTTAATTAAGAACTTTCTTTGTTAAATTTAACTTTGATTTAGAACTTGTTTTAAATCTCTACTTTACCATTAAACATCAGTTTTAAATACCACTTTCATTTTTTTCCGATTCATTTTTATTTTTATTCTATAATTTTTATCACTTTCAAAGTTCACCCTTATATTTCTTTCAAAAATCAAATTTATATATTTCGATAACTCAGGGTACCGAAATTTTCAAGCAAACCACAACATTTAGCATTCCAATTACCCAAAAATATTCATCATAGAATATCAATCATTCCAGTATATATTATGTATTACTATATAATATAGCACAACAATTCAATTCCAACCATTCAACCAATCATTTAAATTTAACCATTTAAATTCAAATAAAATCCAGAAACGTGAGGTTTACTCACCTTTGATTTCCGATTTGCAATCCATTCTCATCACGATTAATTCCCCCACAATTGGACCTTGTATGACAATTTACAATTTATTAATATCTGGAATAACCGAACAATCATTTTCCATTTTATAATTAATTAATTAATAATTCAGTTCTAAACTAATAAAAAAATTCCTCTCTGTTGTAAATAAATTAAATTTAAATTGGAAAAAAAAGAGGATACCTCACTGTCGTTGCTGATTTGCAGCAATCCAAAACATCGGCATCTCGTACAACACCCACACTGCATGCATCCATACGAACTACTATTGCTAAGCTCGAGACGAAACCCTATCCCCAAATCGCGAATCCCTCCAACGAACCCCTAGTTCCACCTTGCCACGCACTACTCCTTAACCTACCCCACGCGAGTCGCCCCCGCCTCGTGGCTAAGCCCTTCGGTCGCCGCCTCCACTTGCGATCTTCGCGACAACGCAACCACAATCCATCTCACGCGAGCTACATCTGTCGCGCATTGTCACTAATTTACGTGATTTCTTCTCTTTTTTTTAATCGAGAACTAGAATTCGCAACTTAGGGTTAAGGAATGGAGCGTGAGTTACGAAGAGGAAGGAAAGATTGTTTTGGGAATTTTCATTTGAAGATGGATTTCGAAAAACAATGATGTACAGGAGAAGAAAAAAGTTCGGCCCCCTTTTCTTAATTTATTTTTATTTATTTTTCTCGTTCGTTTGATTTCGGTTTGGAACTTGAGGGAGACGAAGATAAGATATAGATTTGGGAAACTTCGTGAGTACGATTGTAAATGAAAATATCTTTGACTGTTTAACCTTAAATTTATTATATTATAAAACCTTCAGAACGTCTCGTTAATTGCCATTTAAATTTTGAACTCCTCTTAAGGAATGCCGCTAGGCGTTTATAAGGTTTTACCCGCATTCCGAACACAATGGAACGTGTTTCGGAGGTTAATTCGATCGTATGTGGAAGTTAGCTTATTAAACCGATTTAAAATATTAAATTATCGATTTTAATTTCTACGCGTTTCTCATCCGTATGAGCAAACGATAAATCGAAATGCTATGAAAATTGAAATCCAATAATAACTAACTATTATAGATCCAATGGAACTAGTTTCATCTAATTCTGAGACTATGCCTCGGAAGGCTATTTTTAAATATCGATTTAAACGATATATTATTAAAACTGGACAAATTACCTTAAATTAAACTCCAACCATTCTATTATCTTCAGTATCATCATTTTAAATTTATAAGCCTTCAAATTATTTTAAACAGGCTTAGAAATTCCATATTCAACATCTTACCCAATTTCGAATTATAAAATTCAATACTTTAATTATCAAATAAATAGTGATATTTGGAATTCAAGTTAAAAATTATCTTTTAAATATTTAAAATCAATTAATTTTTCGAATGTTAAATGGTTAGAAATTCCAAGTCGTCACATTCCTTCCCCCTTAAAAGAATTTCGTCCCCGAAATTACTAATTAGGAAGAATGGTCCAATACCCGTTACTTTTTCCCACCCACAACTCAACATCCTACCAACTATCTTTTATTAAAGACCTACTATCGCTTCAGCCAATTTCCCAAAACCTTCTATAGTTTCCAATAACATTATTTACTTCATTTATTTAAATCTAATTTAAAATTCAAATTTAAATTATCACAACTTTCTCAAAAAATTTCTAACTCCCTAAATTTCCGAAAGTTTTTGCTAGCATCTCCTTTGTGCGGCTAGCTCAGTACAACTACAAAAGGCCTCTACGGGCTCCCAAATTCCAAAGAAAACAAAAGGCCAAGTGGCTAGATCAAAAACCCAATCCAATTTCATACAGAAACTTAAATACATACCTTTTGTCGGGCAATTCAAATTTATCCTTTGGAATCACAATTAATTTTCCTTTTTCCTTATAATACCTGCATCTCCTGCTTAGCAATAATATCCAACCGTAACCTTTCAAATTATTGTATACATTTTCCTACATAAGTTTCATACCTATTTCTATTCAAATTAGTTTTTCCCATTTCCATATGATTTCAATTTGTCTTCAATTCTGAATGTTAAATTTTATCTTCCGTTTATAAGTGATTCATATCGTCATTTTAAATTAGTTTCATTCACTAATTTATTTTGGTTTCAAATTTGAAATCGTTTTATTGCTAACAAAAATTTTCCAAAAATTTAAAAAAAAAAATTCTAACTCCCAAAATTTTCAAAAAATTTTGGCAGAGTCTCCCCTGTACGGAGGAGCTTTTGCAATTTGACAAGAGATATAAAAATATATATACATCGACCCACCCAGTCGGAAAAAGCAAAAACTGTTCATATATCCTATTTTTATTGCGTAGGCGTACCTTATTTAGCATTTTAAGCAAGCAGCTTTTTAATTTAGCAATTAGTGCAATCCAAATCCAGCCAAACGGCCTTCAGGCACCTGTACTTACTTAATTTAAATATGTAAGTGCCACATGTAGAAAATCTATTAGCATTTCACTTATTTTCAATAGCTAAACACATGAATATCGTAAGCAACAAGCACTAAAACGCTTTCCGTGAGCGATTTATATAATTTAAAGCTAATTCAGTTGCTTTCAACCAATTCATAAGCCATTTCATTCAGTTTTAACGGTTTGCAACTCAATTTCTTACATCCAATTGATTTTTAATCCAAGCAAGCTCATATTCAATTCAATTGATTCAAAATCAAATTTTTTGACTTCTTTCAACCCATATAATTCTAATTACCTTTGTTTACAACAACGACAACTGTTTTTATGAAAATTCGAGGATACTCGCTTAATAAAGTATTTATTTCAGTTTATAACTACTTTGAATTAATTTTCTACTCATTTTATATTTAATTCCATTTCATTTCTAATTTATTTACCAACCATACATTGCATTTCATTTCATCTCTGCATTGGATTTATTCAAAACAATTTATTAAGCTTGGCACATTCAAACTTATAAATTAATAACCATTTTCAAATTCATTTAACCCAGACTTTTATAATCTTTCACTTTTGCTCGAAGCCAAACTTCCATTAATTTTAAACTTAAGTTAATTTACTTTCTTCAAATTATTTCAACTTTATAACTTAAGCTCACATCATTTGCAAATAAATTTTCTTTTCACCTTAACTTGATTTTATTTCAATCAAATCTCATTTCAATCTACAAATTCATTTGATTTGTCATTATAAATTAACTTCCCAAATTCAATTCATTCATGACTCATTTAACTAATTACAAGGCCATTTTTAATTTATTCTATCTATCTGGGTTTTGTTTGCAATTCGAACCATCACTAATGGATCCAACTCTAGTTTTATTTCTATTTTTATAGCATCTCCACTTATTTAATTCATTATCAAATCCAAGTCAAATTCTATTTACAATTCGAATTCATATCCAAACTTCATTATTAATTTACAATCCATTTATTTACCCAAGTTAAATTTTATTAACATACTCAATCAAACAATTATTTAGCCAATTAGCTTACTTTCAATTTTTAAATCAATATTCGATTTTATTACAAAAATCACTTCGTTAAATTTTCCCGAGTTCAAATTTTGTTTTTCATATTTCCAGTTTGGACTTTCTTTCATTTCCCAAAATTCCAAGACCTTTATTTTGAAAAAAAATAAAAAGCTTTTAAATTCACATAATACTCTTAAATTAACTTTTTATAAAAAAAATACTTTTTATAACTCGATGTCTCAACCAGTCATCCTTGTTCTCATAGAAATTCAGTCATACTTGATCAGGCGTAGGACTGAAAATCTATAAGTACTTGGTAAACTCGTTTTCAACACCTAGTGAAAATACTTGGAAAATAATTTTATTGAAAATATAGAAAACACTTTTGAAAATAGAGGATATATCTTTGGTGAGAATGCTCTGGAAATCATCACCCTCATCCATGGTCGCAGTTACATTCCAGGGTTATGTTGCCATTGCAGCAAAAGTCCATGTAACTGTAGGCTCTCCACAGCCTCTCGATTACGCCATGGAACCCATGACAGATCGCAGTAACATACCAGGGTTACGTTGCCATCATAGAAAACGTCCATGTAACTGTTGGCTCTCAACGGCACACACGATTTTCGCTGTCAAAATGAAACTTCTCCACTCCTACATAGTCCCCAGTCTACCGATACAAAATCAAACGCAGACAGTTGGCTCTCAGCAGCACACATGACTTTCGCTATGTTATCATTGGTTGCAGTCTACCGATGCAAAATCAAATGCAGATTGTTGGCTCTCATCGGCACACACGACTTTCACTATGGTATACACTACTCATAATCCCCAGGAACTAGTTTTGTCCGGACTCCTCACAGGATCAACTTTAGAACCCCCTCCCTTGGGGCTCAAGGCAGCACCACCCGATGGCACTCCTAAGAAGTTCATTTCAAGGGAGTGCCTTTTTCCCCAGAGCCATCATCAAAACACTTTATACTATACACATATAGTATCTTTCAAATCATACACCTAGTATGATCTCATACAAGGGCCCTTTAAACAAAATCGATTATACCAAAATCGATAATTCTCAAATTAGGCTTTCCAAATTTCAATATTGATTTTACCCAAAAATCAAAAGCCTTTCCAAATCCAAAGTTTCCCAAAACCTTTTTCCAAAATCCTCATATTTTAAAAAACTTTGGATCCTTTCAAACTTGTATAAAACTCCTTTTATACTTCAAACACCTTCAAAAATCATTTTCTTCCGGCAATAGATTTAACAAGGGAAGATTTATCTTATATAACAAAGATATATAACTTTGTTTATTCAAAATCAAATATCCCAATTTGATTACTCTTTTCAATATCAATTTCATTCAAATCCGTATGATGTACACATATCATCCGTACACTATACCAATCTGATCGCTCACTCGATCACACAATTTCACTTCCAAACTAGTATCGTGCACCTGACCTCCTAGTACGGACACAGATCTGGTTTCTTGATTAGAAACCGTTATTCTCCTTGCATAGCCATAACTATGATAGAGAATATCCAGAACAATTCAACAATCCATATCCAGGTTCGTCGTCGAAAATCGAGCGAAAAATCCCAACTCGGATTGATAAACTAGCTCGAAATTTTGTGCTCGAATTTGGATCAAATCACTTATGGGAATAGAATAATATATGTACATTCTACGTATTTATTTCCATTGATTATCGGCCAAATCAATTTCTCTTCCTATTCATATTTCCTTTAGTTTCCATTCACTTATTTACAATCGCTTCAATTCCACTTAATTATCACTTCAATTCTTATCTCGGTTGGGTATTTAATTAATAACAGTTTGAACTCCGACCAGTTTATATTTAGAAAATAGCTTAAAAATTGTAGTTGAAAAATAATTATTAGTTTACAAAATAGCTGTAAAATAGTTACGTAATTGTAAAATAATTGAGAAATAGGTAAATAGTTTCAGAAATTTTAGATAATTGCAAAATAGTTGTATAGTAATTAATGTGTAACATAGTTGAAAAATAGTAATTAGTTTAGAAAACAGTTGAAAATGGTTAAATAGCTCCAAATAATTGTAAAACAAGTATAAAATAATTTGGCTTTAAGAAAGAAAGGATGTATATATTTAATAGCTTGGAAAAAATGAGTTTATATTAAAACAATTTATATTGAAAATAGTCCAGAGTCAAAGTTGTTCACTTCCCTTAATATTCAATTCAAATTTCCATTTAAATTGACCCAATTCCAATTTAAATAACTCCAATTTCCATTGGACTTGATTTATTCCCACTTCAAGTTGAATTAGTTCTCAATTTTTTTTCCAACTTCAAATCAAATTCCATTTGATTCTTACCTATTCAACTTTATTTACAGTTCCAAATTATTCAAATAAATTTGGACTAATTTCAAATTGAATCCGCTTCAATTTCAAATCATTTCAATTCCTGCTTGAATTTAATCCCAATTCCCATTCAAATTTTAAACCTTCAGATTAATAACCTTTCCACTTAAGTTTAAAATTTGCTTTACTTTGGGTTTCAAATCATACCACATTCCAAAGAAAATTCAAAACTCAATCTTAGAGTTAATTTCATATTTATTTCCTTTACACACCATGCTACTTTTAAATTTTTAAACCACCCTTGGTTTTAATTTCAAAACAAATCCCTTAAAAATCTACCAAACATTTCTTGTTTTAAAACTTTCAAAATTTTAGACCTACTTTAATTTAGAAGTTATACTCATCTTATAAATTTACTTCATTTGGCTTACTTAATAACAAATATATCATTATTGATCACAAAACTATTTATGGTAATACCCAAGGTAATCATAACTAGATACCCATTTCCTTTTCATATTATTCTTATTTCTATTAATTCAAGATTAAATTTCAGTTTGAATCCATTTCAAACTTACCTTTATTTAAAGCTTTTAAACAATTTAATTTCTTGATTCTAATTTTAGAATTTCATTTTCAATTAATTAAATTTTAATTTGGTTGTATTATATTACTGCTTAATTCCAATTTCCATAATTGAACAACCAATCGCCTTAATATTTATTAGAATGAAATATTTCTTTATATATCAAAATGTACTTTTATATAAAATCATTTAAAACCTTTATATGAGAAAATAACAAGTACGCTCTCCTCTATACACACACACACACACACTCTACCTATTCTAGAGTACTACGGACTCAATTTTAATGAGTAACTCCCACCCGAGCCAAGGTTCTCGCTTAACCTTTCAGCTTTGATACCAAATGTAACGACCCGAAATTTTCGAACCCGAAAATTCCAGATAGTTATGAAAAAGAAGAAAGAGATGGAAGAAGAAGAAGGAAAAAGATCAGAAAACACCAACATCTCACATTCGCAGCGGATAAAATATAATAATAAATAATAATAGTTTACAGAAGAATACTATATCTGTCAATTACATTTAAATACATCAGAGTCACATATATACAGACATTGAATTTACTCAATTATCATGTCACAGATACACAACAATATTATACAGCGGAAATACTCTATACGCTCTTGCCATCCAGCTCACCTCCTGAGCTCCAGAACGTACCTACTTGAAAATCTGTAATACTCGGTCTGACCCGAGCATTACACCAAAGTAACACCCGGGTTAGGCTGGAAACCAGCGTGAGTAAACCCATCTAACATGGAATACAAGTATACAACTTATTAAAACCCGGGGTAACTCGTTTCAATTCACAAAGCCACAATTTATTATAGACATCACTTATTCCACAACTAGTTTTTTTTTTAGTGCCAAAATTTAGATCAAATTGTCCGGTTCACTTAAATCATTTCATCCCAACTATTAATTTCACATAACAATTTTTAAGAATTCGAAGTGGTTTCGGGTATTTCCTAATACCCGATCCTGGCCTCTTCGAGTCTCATGTCATCCTAACCCAAATTATCCAAATGAAAAACACGACATTTCATATCGGAGATATCAACTCATTCAAGCATCCAAGACCATTCAATCATCCATAAACAAATTTTATCACTTCCAAATTAATTCAATTGATTCTAATTGAATTTCTTACCTCAATCACTTAGATTCCTTCAGTTAACATTAGTTAATTCCAAATCAATTAATTAGTCAACCCTTCATTATACATCTTAATTAATCACCCTAGATTAATTATTTTCAATTACATTCAAGTAATTATCTTTAATTAATTTCACGATATTAATTATTCTTAACCAAAATCAATAAGTAATCTTAATTACCTCATAGATTAATTAACTATAATTAATTACATTAATCCTTGATTACTTATATTAATTAACTTCTCATAAGTCACTTATTATTGATTAATTTAATCTTAATTAATCAATCTTTAGTTACATCGTAAATTATATAAATTAATGATTTCCAATTTATATTTTAATTTGTTCTGATCTAAATTAATTGCTTTAATTAACCACAATATTAATCATTCTCAATTTATCTCGACCTATAATTAACTATCTTTTTATTTACTTCATTAAATAAATTAATTACTCGTTTTATAATAGAAACTTAAAATAATTTAAAACCAAATATATTTTTAAATTCAAATCAATCTACAATCGCACTTTACATTCAAGTTGTTAAAACACTTAATATTTAAGAACTTTCTTTGTTAAATTTAACTTTGATTTAGAACTTGTTTTAAATCTCTACTTTACCATTAAACTTCAGTTTTTAAATACCACTTTCATTTTTTTTCCGATTCATTCTTATTTTTATTCTATAATTTTCATCACTTTCAAAATTCACCCTTATATTTCTTTCAAAAATCCAATTTATATATTTCGATAACTTAGGGTACCGAAATATTCAAGCAAACTACAGCATTTAGCATTCCAATTACCCAAAAACATTCATCATAGAATATCAATCATTCCAGTATATATTATGTATTACTATATAATATAGTCACAACAATTCAATTCCAACCATTCAACCAATCATTTAAATTTAACCATTTAAATTCAAATAAAAATCCAGAAATGTGAGTTTTACTCACCTTTGATTTTCGATTTGCAATCCATTCTCATCACGATTAATTCCTCCACAATTGGACCTTGTATAACAATTTACAATTTATTAATTTACAATTTATTAATATCTGAAATAATCGAACAATCATTTTCCATTTTATAATTTAATTAATTAATAATTCAGTTCTAAACTAATAAAAAAAATTCCTCTCTACTATAAATAAATTAAATTAAGTTGGAAAAAAAATGAGGATACCTCACTGTCGTTGTTGATTTGCAGCAATCCAAAACTTCGGCATCTCGTACAACACCCACACTGCATTCATCCATACGAACTGCTACTGCCAAGCTCGAGCCGAAACCCTATCCCAAATCGCGAATCCCTCCAACGAACCCCCAGTTCCACCTTTCCGCGCACCAACCCTCACGCTACCCCACGAGAATTGCCCCCGCCTCGTGACTAAGCCCTTCGATCGCCGCCTCCACTCGTGATCTTCGCGACAACGCAACCACAATCCATCGCACACGAGCTACATCTGTCGCGCGTCGTTGCTAATTTACGCGATTTCTTCTCTCTTTTTTTAATCAAGAACTGGAATTCGCGACTTAGGGTTAAGGAATGGAGAGTGAGTTACGAAGAGGAAGGAAAGATTGTTTTGGGAATTTTCATTTGAAGATGTATTTCGAAAAACAATGATGTACAGGAGAAGAAAGAAGTTCGGCCCCCTTTTCTTAATTCATTTTTATTTTTTTTTCCTCGTTCGTTTGATTTCGGTTTGGAACTTGAGGGAGACAAAGATAAGATATAGATTTGGGAAACTTCGTGAGTACGATTGTAAATGAAAAAATCTTTGACTGTTTGACGTTAAATTTATTATATTATAAAACCTTCGGAACGTCTCGTTAATTGCCATTTAAAATTTTGAACTCCTCTTAAGGAATGCCGCTAGGCGATTATAAGGTTTTACCCGCATTCCGAACATAATGGAACGTGTTTCAGAGGTTAATTCGATCGTATGTGGAAGTTAGCTTATTAAATCGATTTAAAATATTAAATTATCGATTTTAATTTCAACGCGTTTCTCATCCGTACGAGCAAACGGTAAATCCAAACGCTATGAAAATTGAAATCCGATAATAAATAACTATTATGGATCCAATGGAACTGGTTTCGTCTAATTCCGAGACTGTGCCTCGGAAGGCTATTTTTTATCGATTTAATAAATATATTATTAAAACTGGACAAATTACCTTTAAATTAAATTTCAACCATTCTATTATCTTCAGCACCATCATTTTTAATTTCATAGGCCTTCAAATTATTTTAAACAGGCTTAGAAATTCCATATTCAACATCTTACCCAATTTCGAATTATAAAATTCAATAATTAATTCTCAAATAAATAGTAATATTTGGAATTCAAGTTAAAAATTAACTTTTAAATATTTGAAATCAATTAATTTTTCGAATTTTAAATGGTTAGAAATTCCAGGTCGTCACATAGTTAAATAACTGACTATCGAATTTGGCCATTTTAATTTCTTGACTTGATGTGGGAACGATTTACTCGTGCACTTAGTACGTAGCCTTCTGTGTAGGCTTGATTATCGTTTGTGTTGAGGATATTGATTCATGTAGTGCAGAGTATTACTCCTGTCTATCGAGCTTACTTCTTGGCCTGAAGGATAGCAAGTTAAAAGTTGGAGACGTGATAAGTCTATGAGACTTAATTTTTATGTGAGGTTGAGAAACGCTTTTGCATTGTTGGTGCAAAGAGACCAGGATCGGTTTATCCGAAAACCACTTCGGACCAACGTATATGTGACGATTGTGCAGGTTGCTTGTAATGATATTGATATTCATGATTTTCATAGTAGGGGACTGGATGTTGAACATTTGGGGTTAAAATCTCAATATACATATAGTAGCGGTGGTCTTTTCATTATGAAATATCCAATGCAAGGACTATTCGCTACTAATCCTAGGGATTTTCCGATAGGATATGATAAGAAATTACCTTTGGTTTGTACTGTTCCTGGAAGACTTGTATGTATGTTTGTCTGACATTGTATTTCTATAGATTACGTACATTAGTTTTTACAAACTTACATCAGTGGTGGCGGAGAAGGCAACTTCCCTTAGCTTAGCACCCTCCTTGAGACGTCAGGGTTGTATTTTTGTGGAAGGCAACTAGTAGTCAACGGAAATGGTCATGTCGCATTCAAAGTGTTGTGATTTGTGAAAGCTAATCGTTAGGCCTCCTCAACCGAAAATGACCAAAACAGGGTTAGATGCGACAAGGCTAAGTGGGTCGCTCCCAAGTAGAGTATTATCATCCTCTTTTAGATATATCTTTACACGCTATGTCATCATGTATCTGATTATTGTGGTTTGTATGCTTTAAGGTCCCTCGATAAAGGTTGGTAACGACCGTAGAATGATATATTCAGTACCATTTATTGAGATGGACCGGCCTTGTGTTGGTAGAGGATACTTTGTGATGGTCCTCAGTACATTCTTCTAGAGATGTACTGCCAGAAGGTAGTATTTTCTTCTGGTCATTTGTATGGAAATCCAAATTCCACTACGTACCTACCATTTTGATTGTATTACCCATTTTGGTATATGATGGAATTTAATCAATGTAATAATTTCGACTATGATTAATATCATTTGTATACTAGAACTAGTATAATATCAGATGATTTGATATGAAATGTTTTAGTTATCGTAAGGTGTATTTATGTATGGACTTGTCTTACGAGATACCTTTGTTTTGAAAGGAAAAGTTTGGTAATTTAATTAATTCAGTTGAGTGTGTTTCTCACGCTGGTTTACCAGACTGATCCGGGAGTTTTTTCCTTTCAATGCTTGGGTTAGACCAAGTATGTTTACAGGTTCAGATTTGGTGCTTTTGGAGCTTCAGCAGGAGAAATGGAGAACTTCATTTCGTATACACGTATCTGTTTTGTTTATTGATTATCCGCTGCTTAGTTGTTGTATATGATCGGTAATTGTGAGGACAGGTTATTATAACTGTCCATGCTGATGATTATTGATTGATTGTTGAACTCTGATTGATGTATGTATATTCAATTTATGTTTTGTGAAGATCTTTGATATGATATTATATATTTTCCGTTGCGATGTGAGATTCTATATTATTCTGTTTGGTTCTCTCTTTTCTCTTTCTTCTCTTCTCTTCTCTTCTTCTCTCTTCATTTCTTTCTCCCGACTTTCCATCGGTCTGTGCTTTTTGGGTCAGACATGTGTGGATTATTGTCGATTCAAAGGGTATGGATTTGCCGGTCGTCATAAGAAAAGTTGACTGAAGGTGGTTGGAGGCACTCCATTGGCCCGAGGTATTTTGCGACATCGGTGATGGTAAGAGGAAGCTACAAGTCGCATTCTGTAAGAGGCGATCAAGCTTGCTATTTCATAATGCGATGTGGAGCACTTGCGAAGAGGAGTTCGCAGGAATTGGCGGTGGTCAATTTCTTGGAGAGAAAAGGGAGAAATTAAGGAGGGAAGTTGCATGCAAATGGGGATGTATGCACCGTATGTGGGTGACATTGATGTTGATTTGGAGAAGATGATGAGAAGGTAATTTAATTTGAGTAAGGTATTTAGTTAATTGATTATTTTAATTAATTCAATCTTATAAAATCAATAACTTTTGCACACAAGGTCCAATTAAGATGCCATCTTTGTCATTACACTCATAGTGAGATTATCTATATCTTAGTTTGGCTTCGGCTTGGGTGAGTGAACTCACCATTTGATTTGTATAATGTAGTGTATATAATTGTTGTGTTAAAATATAAGTCAAAATAAATAATAATGCAAGTTATTACTTTTGGACCCCTCCTTGTTTCAAGTAACAACATTATATGTAGTATAATCTCTTCAATCACCCTCTAAAATATGTATCATAGGCAATACTTGTTGTTTACATGTTTAATATTGTTATATGTGAAGTTGAAATGTGTTGTGAATGGTTGAAGCGAAATAGTCGCTATAAATGCACTTTGAAATCACTTGTATTTGACATGTGTTAAATTAGTTAAAATGCGATTATATTATGAGAATATATATATATATATATTTGGTTGTTCTCTACACATATTTTGGTGTATTTGACATAAAGGCATTGGTTTGTGAATTTGTATAAATTGTGAAACAACATCGGGATAGTTAGAAGCGAAAAGGTCGTTATAGATGCACTTTGAAAATGCCTTGTGTTCAGCGATTTTCAATGTTAACTTTGAAAGACATCCTAGGGGCTTCTTTGCATTTTTAATAAATACTATAAGTGTATTTGTTACTGGAAAAAATCAAAGTTTAAATATATTTTTAATAGTTATTTTGAATTTTTAAAGTAAAGATTTTAAATTATTAAATTTGTTTATTATTTTTATTTTAATATTATAAAATAAGTATTTTTAAACAATATTTGTTATATATGTTTAAACCATTATGTATTATTTTTAATGGTCGGCCTTGCTTTTCCTTATTTACGTTTTTAGTTTTTCTTATGATAAATGAATGTGTATGGCTAAGGGAAAAATAGTATAAGGGTGGGAAATAGGATGACAATGACCTTAATGTCCTTATAATTATTAGCTAACATTTAACCATTTATAAGTTCATTTATTTTAATAAGCATGGCGATAGCACATTCATTAATCAACCTCAATCTCCTTATCTACATTATTATATTTAATATATTCTAATTAAATCCGCTGAATAATGTAATTAAAAATTATGGGTGCTATAGTATATGGTTTTATAAATCTTTTATGATACTAGTGAGGAGAAACCTGTTCCGCTAAACGGCATGGCTCACTAGATATCTAAATGGTTTAAGATGGAATTTATTATTCATACCAGGCTTTACGTCTGACTCGAAGTTTTTGTTTTCCTCTTAAACTCTCGGGTACTCAATTGATTTTAAGTAGGTTGAAATTTAAGGTTTCCAGGTGTTCTTTTAGACAAATAAAAGCTTCCAAGGATGTGCAGGAGGCAGATTGTTATTAGAGTTCTTTTATTTTCGTTGTGTGTTTGTTTGTGAAGGCAAATTATTTTCATGCCTATCTATATATACTCTGATCTACCAAGGGGGAATCTTCATATGTCGCTCTTAGTATATTTTGTAATAATTATATATTATCTGAACGTGGTCTGCGAAATGGGATTATGTAATTAATTTAGAATATTTTGAATTGGAATATGGAATTTTTTTTTAATGTTTAAATTCTTTTTCAATATTCTTGTGTTTATATATATATTGATGCATCTAATATCACCGTGTTTGGTCTAATAATTATGGATGACTACAACATCTGTAGTCGTTAGTTTTGGATCTCCAAATAGGGATATGTTACATCCAGCCTTGCTCTCGGATCATTCACTTCGCAGGCTAGAGTTCCCATATTTGTTAAGCATTGAAGCATGCTTGGCCACATGTCATTGCTATGCCCGGGAATTGGACAAATGGCATTGGAGTGTTACCATTAGTATCAAGGTCGTTAAAGTTGTTATCTCTGTTGTCACTCTTAGGATTCATGGCAATAACTATAATAGATCTTTTAGTAGAGAAAAAAGATGAAGAAAAATGAGAGATTTTAGGGATGCAATCCTACTAGCACCAAAATATTGAATAACAATTTAGCCAACCTCAGAAATATGATTATAAGGTGATATTAGTAAAGGTCTCTCACTAATACTTTGATATAAAATGTAAACTAAGGAAGTAAAGTGCGAAAAATGTAATGAAACACAAGATTTAGAGTGATTTGATCTAGGTTGGTCGACGTCCACTATGAGGAATTTCTTACTACTATGCTTCTCTTACAATAGATTTGATTATAACATACAATAATAAGAAAATACAATGCTTGAGAGTTTGCGCTATTCAACCTTTGTAAAAATGCATGTCCTGATTTACTTGTGGGCACTAGATTTGATGTGTGAATGGCGAAGATAGCGCTCCTACGGCCAAGAAATTCTCCAGGTCATTGATAAGTATGTATGGTTGATATGTGTGCTAGCTAGGATGCTAGATGGGATGTGTAGTGGTGATGATGACAGGTGGCAGGCCATACCTTAAGCATACCTCATGCAGGCAACATGGAATAAGGGAGTGGCTGAATAGAGTTGCTTTGGTGGCAGCAAAGGACATGGAATGGTTATTATACAGTGGCGCTTTAGTCAAATGAACGGTGTCGTGCATTACGCTTTTCTAGAAAATAAGGCTGGAGAGAGGCTTCTTTTTCACAGTGATGGTCGGCAATTTGCGATTAAAGCTACAAAGTAAAGACAAAGCTAAATAGGGTGAGACGACCTATTCATGTTGTTATGAAACGGCCAAAGATGGACCGACTGTAGGTGGGCTAAGAAGAAGCCAAGTCAGTGGTTGGTCACTTTTGAGCCAGGACTAATCGAATGAGTTGGTTATTAATGTTGTATGAGTTGTGTCGGTGGCATCTTTGATGTTTGCTTGTTATTTCTTTGTGGGTTGGCTTTAGTGGGGTCGGGCTAAGAAGTGTTGATCGAGTAATCTTTTACTAGCGAGAAAATCGAGCAACTGTACTACTTCCATTAACATCAACAGGGCTTTTTTCCTTTAATCGAAAAAATAAACAAAGAACCCTCCGTTTTGTAATACGGTAAGCATCATTGCTTGCAAATCATTATCGGTATCTAAAGTGGTTTTTGAGTATCTAATATAGTATATATCAAAACTCAGTGGTGTCAAATGTTCCCAAATATCACATATTTTGTTTCTAACAGTATAAATAGGAGAATCCAAATAAAATCAAAAATTAAAAGTATTTTTTTGAAATCAAACACTACCATGACATTTACTAGGTTATTACAAGTAAGAAAAGTATGAAGAAATTTATCATTTTAAGAAAAATTATACTTTTTGTACTAAAAGTATGGTTTAAGAATGCAAAAGCACCATTGATTATCATTGGTATCCATGCTAATAATAATATTTCTATACCCACAATCCTACAATTATATAAATTAAATGATGTAATATGTAATAAAAAATATTAAAAAAAGTATAAACTATATAAAATAATGTAATTCCTAACAAAAAACTTACCTTGATCAACATTTTAAGCTATACTTTGGAGAACCTAATGATTGAAAAAAAATCGATTTGAGAAATAGACATGAAAAAAATTGATTTGAAGGATAATTTGAGCAAAGATGTAAAATTTTGAATTCGATTGAAATCAGTAAATCGAATGTAAGATTTACCTAAAGTTTTCATTAAACTTAGTTAAACAAATATGGATGGGTATTTTGGGTATGGTGAGAAAAATCATACGACCTGTAAATTATTCAAATATATATATATAGACTTTTGCTCGCCCAAATGTGTTGTGGTGTCCTTGAAATTTAATAATGAAAGGGTTGTCCCCAAAATTAATAACATAGAGAAAATGGTCAGTAAAATATAAATGCCCCTTCTTTTTAATTAATCTAAGTAATAGAAGAAATAATCCTAAAAAAAGTTGTACCAGATGTATGACATTATTGACATGATTATAGGGTACATTTACCCTTCTTCTTTGTCCACGAAGTATTTGATTAAATTTCTCATCACTATTTTGTTACTAACTTCAACTTTTTTCTATTCACGTTATATTGTAATGTACTATGGTTCAATTCTCATAATTTGCATTGAAAAAGGTGAGTAGTAATGGTAAGATTTTTATAGTTGTGAATGGAGAATGACATCATATTCTTCTAGTCTAATAATGGAGTTGGACATTACATGTATTTTTTGTATCGTTTGATAAGATTTAATTTTTCTAAACAAAAGTTGTAAGAAGTCATGACTTGGTTATATTGTTTTATACATGTGTTGTGTGTTTGTACAATGCAACTAGATATATATGATGTATATATATAAAAGTAAGAGTAGAATACGACCTAATATGCGTTAGCCTTTTTTTGATATAACACCTTAATTTTATACAAACACAATAAATAAATGGAAAGAGTGAAAAATTAAAGTGAAATAGAGAAGAAAGTCACAATATTTTATAGTATTTCAAAAAAATCTTCAGCCTGCGTCTACTTAGTTGCTTTTTTATTGATTGATCATATCCAAAATCATCAAATTACATCGGAGTCTCAAATTACAAGGGATAGATCTCCAATTGGCTAAAAAGTCTAGAAAAGAAGGAGAAGCTTCATTATAGTTGATGATAGTTGGCTCTCCGTTTATAGGCGAATCCATCCACCATAGTTTACAGAATGAATTTGAATAAGTAATCGTCCAGATATAAAGTTCCAGCAAGAAGAAAAGGTCAACTCGCACAATTTCCAACTATTACTATTGGTTAGTGCCGATAGATGTCTAATCATCATACATTTGGGTTTTCACACAGGCAAAGTTTTCTAGCTCCTAGGCACTTGAATCAGGAAAAGAAAATCGTTTGATGTCAAACGATATCATTTGACACTAATATATTTCAGTTCATGACTTTTTCCTTCTTTTCAACTTCAAACAGTAAGTCTTCAAGAGTAAGCGATGAAAATGATCAAAAAGCAAATCATTGGGTACTAACTGATATGGGTCGATACTAATCAATAGTAGTTACTCAAAACTTAGTGAGTTTTCCCATTTCTTCAATCTCTGCATCCTACGAGCTTCCTAGTTCATTCCTTCATCATTTGATAGTTCGGTTTCTCAAATTTGAGTCAACTCCAAGACCGTGGAAAATTCGCTATTAACACTTACTCCCCAAACATGCTGTGCGGATATAAAGTGTGCTTTGATCAAGAGCATGCATTAATGTCAAAAAATTGTCAGTTCATGCCTTTAGACTATTCATCGGACAATTGGTGGTGAACCACCCAGTTCTTTCAGATTCATCTGCAGATCAAAAGTCATTCTAGACCCATGAAGGTCAAGGACTCATATCCCTGCCTAAAAGTTAATTATGAATCATCTTCATGCGTTCTATCGAGATCCATACATCATATATCATATATCATATATTGTATATCATATTATCATAAAATTCTAGCTCGAACACTACTTACAACTCAGTTGGTATCTCCTAACATCCTATTACAATCAAGCCCGACTAAATTAAAGTAACATCAAGAAGTGAACATATATCAAGCATCAATGTGTCATATATCAAGTGTCAATATGTCATGGTGATATATTGGCCTTAGTTGAAGCATTACTTACAAATCGTCTAGTATCTCCCAACATCCCATTATATGTAATGCCAACTGGATCAAGCAATAATGTTTATCAATCATTCAATAATCATAACCAAATCATTCCAAATCAAAAGGTTTCAAACCATGGAGTTAAATTTAAATTTCTCTGAATTAGGTAATTGAGAATCTATATTGAGCTCATCCACTTACTCTCCGGCAAGAGGGCTCAAGATTTAAAGTGAGCCCATTCACTCACTCTCTAATGAGAGGACTCACTATCATATACAAGCACATCCACTTACACTTAGGCAAGAGGACTTTTATTTAATAGTTCGTCGCCCTATCTCTCTGCACAGGGGAACTATAACCTATCAGTCTATTATCAAATCAAGAGGGCTCAAGATTTAAAGCGAGCCTATCCACTCACTCTCTAGTGAGAAGACTCACTATCTTATACAAGTAAATCCACTCACCCTTAGGAAAGAGGACTTTTATTTAACAGTTCATCGCCTTATATCTCTGCGTATGGGAACTATAACCTATCAGTCTATTATCAAATATAAGGGATACCCAACTATCAGTATCGTGCATCAATATCAAACATCATGTTCAAATGAGTTTATGGATAGATATCAACCAATAGCAGGCTGTTCATATAATCTAAATCTAAATGCATCAAATAGTTATTTAAGCAAATAGTCAAATCAAGAATTACTCTTGAGTTTTAACTTAGAGCATTCCTATAGGACCGATCGAGGTTATGTGCACATGTAAATAACTTGATAGTAAACTTTTATAGTTTATTTAAAGAAAAAGCAAAATCAGAGGAATAAACCTAATTCCAATCCATTCCAATCATAGGAAAACCATGCTCTGTCTATATCCTTAGCTACGATCAGGGATGTCCACCGTAGTTGATGGTTTCTCCTGCTGCACGACTATAGTTTGTGCTATGGTTATCTGATTCCTTACACATTATTGCAATTAGTTACTCTGAATCTACTCCTCTATCAAATCCCTCAAGTGTCTACAGTCGTTTGTCTCGTGTCCACCTAGCTCAGTGAATTGACAATATTTCTCATGTTTCTCTGCCATTTGGTGGGTTCTCATTTATTCCCTTACTTCCAAATAAATCATTTTTTGGGTTTCGATGAAGTCAGTGTAAGAGGAAAACTTTGGTTCCCTCTTCAAACGCTTTGGAACTCCGAAACTATCATCAGCCTTTCTCTATCCTTTATACTTTTCGGATTGTGCCTTGGATGGTCCTCCATCCTCTATAGCATTCCATATAATATTCTCAACTTCCAAGTCTTCTTGAAGCAAATACCCTTAGCATGGTAATAGAATTTTGTTGGATCCACCAGAAATTCCCTTTTGCGTACCTTCTTAATCTCAGATTTACTAGCAACTTCTGCAGTCACCGCCGTAAGAACTATTGACGAATAAGATTTTTTCACTGCATCAGTTATTGCGTTAAATTTGGTTAGCTTCATATAGAGATGACTTCTCCCTCTGCTTCATGCTTGACACTTTCATCACATTCCTTGGTCGAGCAATATGAACCCTGGCCCTGTTCATGAATCAATCAACTAATCAGTCCATGTACTGATGGATCCATTATCGAGTTAGTGGAACCACATGGAAGCCAAACCAGTTAAGTATAGAGGAAAGCAACATCCCATCACTTCCCTCGAAGATCCCAACACCCCCATGTGTTGAATATATCTCATCAAATGAACTGTAGAATTAGTTCTTTCATATGGTTCTAATGCGGTCAGCTTGAAATAAGGTAGGATCCTAGCATATCGAGTGTTTGAGGTGAAAGGTTTTCTATTCATATCCTCTAAATTTCAATCTAGGACTTCACCCTAAAGAGCTTGTCGTACTATCTCAACTACACGATCTTTTTGATTTAATTGAAATCTTTGAGGTTCAGCATGCCTGTGATCCAAGGCTTCCTCATGCCCCTAGTTGCTACAGGGACCTTCTGGTTCTTCTCTATGCGGCTGCAAGTTTGCATTCTGATCTTTATTCCTAGGTCCAAACACATTCCTCTGTTACATTCACCCTTGCTCAGGATCCAACTCTGCCTTATTTCCCAGATGGATCGGTATCGAATGGTCTGGATCGATCTATACCAACTGGTTGTGGAGGTTGGGGGTGGAGTTGAACTTCTCATATTTCGAGCCTTTGTACTTATGTCCATCATCTATGTTTTCAAACCTCCTATGGTCATAATTTTTAGTGGTTCCAGCTATCTTTTGATAATCTATGCATTGGAAAAACCTATTCAACATATCTTATTAGGCTAAGTACCACGCTTGCAAATTTTTCATCATTTCCTCCATCTCCTCTCTAGTCACATAGATGGAATGTGGATTCAAACAATAGGACACCTCCAGGATTTACCCATACTCCGGTTGACACCCTCCGATAGTGGCTTCCTTGTAGGTGTCGTCCTTATCTTCCACAAAGCATATCTCAAGTACTTCTCGGTGAAAGCACAAAAATTATTAGCCTTTTTTCTGGGCTAACACCCCAAATTGACATAAACACGGTAAATAAATGGAAAGAGTAGGAAATCAAAGAGACATAGAGAAGAGAGACATAATATTTCATACTGATTTGGTATTCGTTCTACGTTCACTTAGTTATTTTTTGTTGATTGATCCTTTCTAGAATCCTCAAATTACAACGAAGTCTTGAATTACAAGAGTTAGAGCCCAAATTGGCTAAAAAGTCTAGAGAAGAAAGAGAAGCCCTCCCCTAGTTAATGAGATTTATCTATTTATAGACAAATCCGTCCACCGCGGTCTGTGGAACGAATTTGAACAAGTAAACATCTAGATCCGAAGTTCCAGCATGAGAACGGATCAACTCGCACAATTTCCAACTATCATTATTGTTCGGTACTAACTGATGTCCTATCATCATACATTTTTCTTTTTCTCATAGTGAGGTTTCTAGCTCCTAGGCCATGAATCGAGAAAACCAAATTGTTTGGTGTCGAACAATATCATTCGGCATCGACTGATTTCACTTCATAGCTTTTGCCTTCTTTTCAATTTCAAACAGTAAGTCTTCAAGAGCCAACGGTGCAAACAATCAACAAGCAAACTATGTGGTCGATACCGAGTAATGATAGTTAATCAAAAGTTAGTGAATTTTCCACATTCTTTAGTCTAGGCATCCTTCGAGCTTTGTAGTAATTCCATCATTTTGTAGTCTAGTTTCTTATATTAGAGTCGACATCAAGATTGCATAAAATTTGTCGATAGCATATTGTTATCAGCATGTTAATCCATATTTTTACCCTAATGTTGCATGTATTTTGAAAGTGTTGTCGTTATAACAAAACATTTATCTATTGATCTATATCACAATAATAAGACAGAGAACTTTGAAAGTGGCGTCCAATTTTCTGATGATTTTTTTCAGTCATGTTCATGTCTTTTCTAATATACCAAAATTATAAATTTGTCCAACTAATTAAGAATGTAGTAGGTTTCTTAAAATATTTGTGTAGGAACATTAAGCTAAACATAATTAAGAATATGCATGATACTTAAATGGACTCATGCGAACCTGTGCTATGCACATGGGGTTCACCCTATAATTTATTTAACATTGTATTTCTAGATTTGTTATTATATGAAGGCGAATGCGTATGCATTAGAATTGTTATTTTTTTCATTGCTTTTTGTTAAACAATATCAATAAACTTTTGTTGATAAATCTACCTAGGCAATCTCAAATGCAAAAAATATAACTAATATTTTTGAAACGGTGACATTAAAAAAACAAATGTTAACATTAAGTATTGTTATTCTGAACTTAGTAACTATTACGTTTACTAAGATTGACTATTAATTTTCAAGTCTAAAATACATAAGTTCAATATATGTTTATTTTATGTTTAACATATAAATTTTTAATATATACATTGTTCACTACAATAATAGCATCCTAAAGCCAAAATATAGAAAATGTGCTCTAAATGAAATAATATTCCAAATTTGGTTTAAAAAATGAAATTTCGGTATTTACATTACTGTACTTTTTTTAAAATTAGGTACTTAAATGGTAGTGCATAGTTGCATTTCTCTAATTTTTTACATAGATAATATTAACTAAATTAAAAAAAAGGAATAGTTTAGCTAAAGTCCCTATTAAGTTTCAAAATACACCAGACATCCTTGCCAAAATAAGTATGTAAATTAGGCCTACGGAATTAAGTTATTGATTAATTGCATCATTTATACAATTATTCAGTGAATAATTACAGACATTTATGCAATTATATCCAAAAATGCAGACATTTCTACAATTAACCATCGAATAATTGCTGACATTTATGTAATTTTTGGATATAATTGCATAAAGTCTGCAATTTTTCACTGAATAATTGCATAAATGTATGCAATTATTCAGTAACTTAATTCTATGGGCTTAATTTACAATCCTTTTTTTGGGAGGAGTTTTCGTATATTAAGTCTAATTTTAAGGACGTGAGACTAATATTCACTTAAAAAAATTATCATGGTAGCTAGGAAACACTATACTTTCTAACTCGTATAATGTAATATGACATGAAAATAATACATAATATTTCATTAAACATGGCAATTAGATCAAATGATGTAAAAAAACAAAATCAATGAAACAAATAGTTAAAAATTAGTTATTATTGTTAGAATAAGTTATTGTAGATGCTTATATTATAATACAGAATAAAGTATTTTATAGATAGGCATCTACATATGCATAGAAGCAACATATATTGAAATGAAAGTTAGAATGTTGTATGGTAAAATAACAATTTTATAAAATGCAAGAAATTGATAAAGTTAACTTGTTTTATTATGAACTAAAATTCGTAGAAACTATTTTTTACATGGGGATAAATTATTCATATTTCCAGAAAAATCATAAATAAAACATGCAGTTTTATCTGTGCAATAAATACCTTTGCTAGTTTCCTTAAAATTCTTTATAATAATTTATTAGATAGAAATGCCTACCACGTCTCTCTTTCTTCAATAAAACAGTGTCACTTAATATCTTACTCTACATTCAAACATATTTTTCATTTAATTTTCACTTTTTTATTCAGTAGTTTCTAACTTTCATCTTATCTTTTTTTATGTCCATAGCTGCAAATATTGACCATGATTTGTCGTCGAAGATTCAATCAGAAATAGAAATGAACTCTTTCTAGAGTATTATCCAATATTGGTACTAATTCATTTGCATATCAAATCATCAACATGGTATTTAATATATAACATAATCCGATTGTTGTTCATGTCAAGTTAAACATATGATCATGTTTCATAATATATTGAATATGTAATGTTCCATTTCAAGCATAAAAAAAATGTAAATATAATATTGTTATTAACCATAAAAATATATTAGCTTATTGTAATAGCAACTGCCAACTAAATTAAAAAAAGTTAAACATGTTACGTATATTATGCATATTGTTTAAATAATTTATAAAAAGTAAAATTTTAAACTAAGTTTGTTTCTGATAGTCTAAACGTAGTTTTAAAATACAAAGTATCATCATTTTGACATTCGTTCATTTGGAGAAAGATGCATCTATGGCACAAAAACTTTTTAGTTTGCAAACAGTGAATGAAAATGCTGATCATTAAAGTGTTAAAAAATACCAGACCCCTACATTATTCCAATGTACAAAAAATTGTGAATGGATATCATGTGATATTGAATTTATATTTAGTTTTGTATGGAGTTGAGAATAGAAGTAAATTATCATAAAGATATTTACAAATTCAAAATAATTTATAAAATTTTACAATACGAATCTACTATGCATTTGATTCCAAATTAAGTTAGAGAATTGGTTACAGATTAATTTTTGAGTCAGCCTTCCTCAATGCTTGATGTTGATTTTGGAATTCAATTACATTAAGAATTATAGATATAAGAAATTATGAAAATCTACATCATAATTGAATCTTAGACTAAAACCATTAATAATATCAATAATAACTGAACCCCCAAATAAATGTAGATTTTAAATTGACCAAATTACACAGATTCTCTAATTATTATATTTTTTTAAATTTAAAAAACCTAAATGTACTTTTTTATACTTTGAGAATTGCATAGAGTTGAAAGTAAGAATTTTAAAAAAAAATTATTGAGAAAACCACAAGTAACATTATAGTTTAAACTGGAAGCATAGATAATTTATGCTTTCGCCTGTTGACATTTTCACTTTTGAAACAAGTATACAATTTAAGTTTATAGACATTGCAATAACTAATATGTACCAGTATGATAAAAATAAAGAAATAAAGTATGTAAAACTCATTTCAATTTATAAACGATTAGACCATACAGAAAATTTTACATATAAATAAATATAAAGATGGATATATTTATTGTTACAAATAAATATAAAATTGTATATACAAATAAGTGAATATATATTTATCGATACATGCAACAAAAAGTTGAAGTAGCAATGATAAACACGTTTACTATTTTATATATTCTAATTTAAACTAAACCGAGAATTAATATTTTTTATTCTAACTTATATCTCTTGTAGGATTGATTTCACACTAGAGGGGAGTGGATAGGGTGATGCTATTAATTATCAAAATTTATTATGGAAGTTTATAAAATATTTTCAACGCAGATATATCAGAATTATAGCAGCATAGATAATAGCTGAATAATAAATGCAGAAATAGAACGACAGGGAATTTACCTAGCTTCGGCAAAACCCTGCCTACGTGTTGCCCCCAAGGTTTCTATTAGAAATCAAGCAGACAGACGCTTACATACGTAAACTTGCGACACCCGTTATCGAGTAGCCTTAACTCTACGCTCAAAACTCTGCCACAACTCAGCCACTGAGTTGCAAATTCTCGAACTACACCACCGTAGTTCGTCCCCTAGTCACACGACAAGAAAATACAATCGTTTAAACGAGAAAATGCAAAATTTAATAACAATTTAAAACAAAATCCTAATTTTAAATATTAAAGCCCAAATTAAAACAAGGCCGGCCGAAAACGATGAAGAGATAAAAATAGATCATCCCTTTTCCTTTTATTCCTTCAGCCCGGCTTCTTTCCTTAAAAAATGGTGCTCGTTCTCGTTCCTCTTTGCTCTGAAATTAGGGCTTCTGTAGTTGAAGCGCCGCTTCGTCAAATTGATTGCGATGATACTTCGATTCCTTTCTTCAATTAATAATATGGCAGCTTCAACCAAGTCGATTTCAAATGTTGCGTTAATTGGTAAGTTCGTTCCTTGTTCGATTTATACTTCACTCGACTTTGATTCGAGTTCCTGATTGATGTTGTAATCTGTGATATGCTTAAACTCAATTTTCATAATTTTGCCAATGATGTTCGTTTATATAGGGTTCAATCTCCTATAATTTAGTTCGTATATTGTATACAAATTCGTCCGATACTTTTATGCTTTGCCGTTTGATTTTGATCGAATGCTGTGATTTATTTTTGACTTGTTTAAATTCGTATATTTTCTAGTAGCTTGATTCACACGGCTTCGATTCTGACTCGTTTGATTTCTTGGTCATCAGGGCATTGAATTGCATTGATGATGTTGATTACTGTTTCTCATATCATATATTGACTTTGATTCTCTGACATTTTTTAAAAATGACTTTGGTTATTTTGATTCTGCTGTGTGAATTACTAGCTTGATGACTCTAACTTGTTCATTGTCACCTGACTTCGACTTTGGTAAAAACTGTTCATCCCTGTAGCATACTTGACTTGTTCGATTTTATTTGCCATCCCATGACTTCGGCCACTTGAACTATTTTGATTTTGACATTGTCTTGATTTTGCAATTCACTGTTTATGTTGCATAGTATATTGGTTCATCATTGTTATTGCTTTGAGTCATTTAAACTTCTGGTTTGTATATGACACTTCAACTCTTGTCTGCACTGTTCATTCGAGTCTGGTTTCTGTGTTGATGTTGTTTCAATGGGCCATGTAGTTCATGTGTACTTGTATATGTAATTGTTTATTTGACTTTTCATTTGCTTGTATACTTCATGTAGAGGTTGCACTTGATCTGACCACTGTTTCTATCTTGCATTGTCCATTGTGGCATTTAACTTTGTATAAGTCGCTGATCAAAACTGCTACTTGATGCTTGCATATCATGACTGCATTGTTCACTGTATATTTAGGTTGATGCACCATGTTGTTTGCTATAGATATTGTGTTCATGTATTCATTGTGTCATGTCTCTGGTGTTTTTCGCTGTCATGTGTATATTTGTGCACGACACTTGTAACGACCCAGGATTTTTATTAATTAAAATTTGAATATTTAATTAATTTAAATATTAAAAAGTGAATTTATAAGTCAAATAAATTTTTATTTGAATTTTTGGATTTAATTGAATAATTAAATCGATAATTTAATACGTTAAATTATGGAAATAATTGAAAATTGGGTTAGATATGATTGAAAATGATTTGTAAAATTTTATTTTATCATATGGGAGTTAGAATGATATTTTAGAACTTTTAAAATCGAATTAAAAGTTAATTTGTGAAAATTGAATATTTTAATATTAAAATCGACTAGTGAAAATAGCCAATTTTTGAACAGTCTCAGAATTGAACGAAACCAGTTTCATTGGATCCGTAATAGTTAGTTATTACCGGATTTCAAATTTCGTGTCAATCGGAGTTATCATTTGATCGTGGCAGCCCGAAACGCATCGATTTATTTTTAATATTAATTTGGCGAGTTAAAATAGCCATTTTTCAAAAAGTCTCGGATTTCGACGAAACCAGTTTCATCGGATCCGTAATGTGATATTATTGTAAGGTTTCAAATTTCAAGTCAATTGGATTTACCGTTTGTCCGGTACAAATTAAAACGCCTAGAAAATCGCTTAAATCGGTTTAATTCAAATTGAGCGTTTATTGCCATAACTTGCACAGATGTCCGAATTAGCTTCCGAAACCTGTTCCATTGTGTCCGGAACGTGGGGTAAACCCTAGAAACGCTGGTTACGGCGCGTAAATCGGAGTTCGGAATTTTCGAATGAATAGTGTTCGAAAATTTTCTATAAATAGCTCAAAATTCACAAAAATAAAAGAAAAAAAAAACCCTAATCTATACGCAGGCCGCCACCATAGGAACCGAAGGCCGATATTCTTCCTCGCTTTCCCTTGTTTTTTCCCTCAATCCACTCAATATCATCGAAAACTCTCAACTAGAAAAACGTAGATCGTCATGAGATCTTCACATCCAACGGTGGATTTGCGTTGAAGTGGATTGGATTCGCCGAAATCAAGCGTGGAAGGGCGCGCGTTCAAGTGGAGTTTTCGCGACCTAGGGACGACCGAGCTCGCCGCCGTTCATGTAGGTGGTGGAGTTCGTGGAGGCGCTTCACGTGATGGTGTTTGATCAGGGTGGAGGTCGTTGTGGTGGTCGCGGCCTTCAAGTTTTGGTCGCGTGAGATGGGTTCGTGCTCGGCCTGTAGATGGAGTGGGGGAAGATGAAACGCGCGGTCACGATGAAGAGAAGGGGATCCAACGGCCCAGAATAATATAGGTTAAAAATATAGAAATTTAGTTGTAAATTGTTTATATAAATTAGTATAAACTTGTAAAATCAATAACTTTTTCATACGAGGTCGAAAAAATGCAAAATCAGTTGCGTTGGAATCGTATGGACGAGCACTACGCGTTGGAGTTGGTTTGGAGTCGTTTGGAGTTAGTGAGAATTTTGGGTAAAATTAAACGTCCGTTTAATTTTATTCGAAATAAAAGCTAAAACGGAAATAAAATCAAGGTGAGAACTTCTCACTCAATCGAATCGGTTTCGATTTTATTTTAAATAGTTAGATTTAAAATATTTGAATGCATGTTTGAATGTTGATTGATATCTATTGATTGTTAAAATAGACATTATACGCCGTTAGTAAGCGGATGTTATTTATTAGAAACATATACCGCGAATATTTCATAAACAGTGAAATTGGTATTATATATAATATCAATATATATATTGGCATATGTATATATTGCAGTTGTTGATTCCCCGCATTTTTTAGCGGATGAGACCCTATTACGCCGTTATTAAGCGGATAATATTTAATAAGAACATATACCGCGATAATTTCGTACTGGAGCGAAATTGGTATTGTGCTAATGTTTTTGGATGCAGGAAAACAGGTTGGAGGGATCCAACTGGATTCCTCAACAGTTTTTATTTGATTTCAGATATTTTGATATTTGATTGATTATCATATTGATATATGATATCGTTGTTGTCGTGATTGACTATTTGGTATGTAGCATCATTGGACCAAATTTGGAACTTTAAAAATGATTTTTAAAGTTGATTTTTGAGAATATACTGTATTTTGAAATTGATCCATTATAAATAAATAAACGTTATAATTTTTAAAGTTATAAAAATTATGATTTTTAAGAAATATAGTTGAAAGCTGATTTTTTGAAAATAAGGAATTAGTGACTTTATAAAATAGTTAAATTGGGATTTCTGAAATAATTGTGAAAAGTTTAAATATAGGATTTATAAAATTTAATTATTTTATGAATCAAAATGGTGAAATAATAAAGGAGATTAAAGACGTTTTAAAAGGATAATATAAATTGATTTATATTAAGAGATTTATAAATGGATATTTATAAATTGAAATATGGACATTATAAAACGAGTTTTTATAAGTGTTTGAATGAAGTGAAAATGAATTTCATAATTGAATGGAATTTATAGAATTTTATACGGTGAAGTTATAAATGGAATTTTATAAACAGTAGGTTTATAAAATTTATAAAGTTATTGAAAGAATGAATTTTGGATAAATAATTGAATCTTATAAGATATAAGATTTATAATTATGAAGTTTAAAAGAACGATTTTGTAAAATAATCGTTTTATAAGCATTTAACTTATAATATGGACTTTTAGTTTATAATTGAGTTATAAACTGGAATAGGTTAATAAAAGAATTTATAAAAAGGAAGTTTTTATAAATAAATAGAAATGGAATTTATAAACGTTGTTTTATAAATTCGCAAATGACTTATTTTGACAAGAAAATTGTTGTAACCTATTAATGGAGTTATATTCACATTTTTGAATAGTGAATAATCCTTTGAATTAAAATGAATAAAAGGATGAAATTGTTAATGAAGTATATTCACGTTTTTGAATAGTGAATAACACGTTAAAGAAATTGTTTTGGATTTGGATGTTTTAAATAGAATTAAAACGATCTAACGATGTTTTAAATGTGTTGAGATTCGAAACCATAGATTTCAACATTTATTGTTGAAATAGACGTTTTCGAGAAATAAAAGGAAATAGTGGACTATAACACTGTTGTTATAGTAAATGATTTCCGAAAGGAAATGTTTTGTATAGTATTGGGATTTATATATCTATTTAATTTCGAATCCCTATACTAGTGATTTTGGGTTGTCGTAACGATGTTTTACGCAACATTCGTTTTGGCCCAAATAAATATGTTTAAGATAATGATTTCCTTAAAGAATGAAATATATACTTAATCTCGATTTAAGTATATTGAATATTTTCCAAGTGTTGAAAATAAATAAAATTGTGGATTACTTATTAAATAAGTATGGAATTGTTTTCCAATATGAAGTGATATTTAGAATTTATCTTTTTGAAGATAAATTGAAAATGGATAATTGAAAACGTATATCAATAGATATTGTGAAATATAAATTCACTATTGAATTTATAAAGGAAAGGAGAATTTGTTTAAAAGTAAATATTGATTTATTTTTGAAGTGTGAAATTATATATCTTGTAAAGATATTTTGGAAAATAAATAATTTGGAAAATTATTTGGAAACTGGTGATGTGTGCATATCAATTGATAGTTCAATAACCGACTATCAATATTTCCCTTTGAATGGGTAATTGATGTGATTTGTTTGAATGTGAATGCTACACTTATTTTTAAATAAGCGCTCACTATTCGGGTTAACCGGGAAAGGACCATGGGGTCGTATAACCCATTCCGAATATGTGATACGTCGTTGTGAATTGCATTGAAGATCGGTGTTGAAGATCCGGTATTTGCGAGAGCGATAGGATGTCCTGTCGATTGTCTCTGCACTGAGTTGCAGCGGTATAGAGACTCCCTAAGTGATGGGAAATCCGATCAGGATTGTGAATATCCGGATTGCAAGGACTTCTTTGTAAGTGCCTTCGGTTTTGTTCGAGCCCGGAACAGACTTGTATGGATTGTATGTCTGACATTACAAGTTGAGATATAAAGCCGATTTCTTTCAAATATATTTCTGTTGGTGGTGGAGAATTTATTCTTTTAGCTTAACACCCTTCTCTGAGACGTACGAGCTCAGAGGTTATATAGTTGAAGTTATCAGCGATATATTCCCAATTTGGTAATGTGATATGCTGAGTGATGCTGTAAATGATCATTGTGTTGATTATTGTGATAGGATCGTTTATTTGATCGTCTATCTTAGTGATCATTGTGTTGATCATTTGTTGACCCAAAGCATGGCTTTTGTATAAAGTATGTTTTTGTGGACGTGACTTCGTCGAGCCTCACACCCCGAAAATGGTCAAAACAGGAAAGATGCGGCAAGGTTATGAGGGGTAGCACCCTTTAGGGTATGTACATTTCCTTCTGGATAGAGGTTGTATCATGGTATGGAGCCCAGATATTTAACCTATGTGGTTACTACGAATTTATTACTTTGTGGTTGTTGGTTTTCGGGATCCCGTGAGAAAGGTCGTTTACGATCGGGGAATGGCGTGCTCGTGTCAGTAGTTACCCAGTTAGGGGTAACCCGGCCTTGTGTTGGCAGAGTTCCGGTTTGGTTCTCGGGGATGTCTTTCCAGAGGCATTCTCATGTGGAAATGGGAAGTTCCTTGGCCTGACCATTTGTTGGAAATCCAATTCCCAATACGAAACTTGTACGGTATTAGTTGTAGAACCTATCATTCACTTATGGTGGTCACCACTGTTTGGATGGTAGCTATAGTAGGCATACGATAATGGTCGTATGTTGGCTAAGATTTATATTCTACTTTCGAAATGAATTTTTCCTACACTATGCACTAATAATAATATCAAATGTTATTCTAAATGCGTATCAAGCATCTTTGACTATCATAAGGAGAAATCTCCTCCGATTCTGCGTTTGCATTGTGTGTGTGCGGGAGGCCTTATGGTAGTCTCATTTTTAAAAGCATTGCGAATTGAAATAAAAATATCTCTCTATTTTGATTTTAAAGATAAATAAACTGTTTTGAGTTCTCACACCAGTCACATGACTGACTTGGAGTTTATTGTTTTCCTTCCTAAACTCTGGGTGCCCACCAATTTCCACACGGGCAGTCAAGAGTTAGGATTTATCAGGATATTCTGGATATTCTGGAGTTGCTGGAGGCAAGATGGATGGCATGGCGTATTACTAGTTTATATAGTATTTCTTTTTCCGCTGCACTGTTTGTTGTTGTTGTTGTACACTCTGATGATATGATGTAATGAAATGTGATGTAATGTAATAACTGATATAGTTCTTTGTTTAAAGATTTTTCATTTATTATTATATGTTGTTCCGCTGCGAATTGTGAGATTCTGATGTTGTTCTGTTTTGTTTCTTCTGTTCTATTCTATTTTCTTTTCTTCTATTTTAAAATATGTTATTTTCTGTCCCGTCCTATTTTCTTCTGTTTTTCTGTTTTCCTCTCTTCTCTTTTTTTCTTTATATTTTTCTGTTTTTCTATTTTCTCTTCTTTTCTTCTCTTAAAATTCTTTTTTAAAAACCCTAACTATTCGGTTTTTCGGCAACGAAAAATCGAAGCGTTACAATGTGGTATCAGAGCTTATGGTTAAGCGACAACCATGGTTCTGTTGGGTATTATTCATTAGAGATAGAGTCAGCAGTACTCTAGAATGGATTTGAGTGTAATAATAGCTATGAGAGCGTATTTGTTAGTGAATATAAAATTGTTTTATATTGTGATGGTTGGTTTATTGAGTGGCATATGAACTTTCGTCAGCACGGTATGTACAACTATGCCGAAGGGGTTTCTAAACACTTGAATAGAACAATTCGACACAGTATTGTTTTAAAATTGGGTAAATGAAATAATTTTACCTTGAGTATATTTTGTATATAAAGAAATAATTTTTCGGAATTATTAAAGTGTATATAAGTTGATTGTTTAGTTATTTGAATAATCTAAATAAAGGAATTGTATAAGCAAAATGAATTATAAGAGTTAAATTATAATTAAAGTGATTTACAATTGTGAAATAAACTTATTTATATGAGAAGTGAAACTATATGAATATATTTATGAACTTAAGTTATATAAATAAAATTCAACTTTAGTAATTGAATTGAATGAATGAATTAGATGTAAATCAATTGAATGTGAATTAAGTTGATATGGAATAATGAATGTAAGTGAAATTCATTAAAATCTAATGTTATTAGAAAGTTGAATAATTGAATGAAAATCAATTAAATTAAACCAATTGTAAGCAAAGGAATTTGGTTGTAATTAATATACATTGATTGTTATATAATTGTTAGTTGATTGTATATAATTCATTTAGTGTTAATGAAATTGGAAGTTAAAGTAATTGAAATCCAATTGGAAGTTAAATGAATCTTAAATAGATTTGAATTTGATTTGGAAGTGAACCAACTTGAATATGAATTAGTGAATATAAACTAATTGAAATATGAATGAAAGTTGATAAAAATCCAATGTTGATGAATCAAATGTGATTAAATTGAAAACCTATTTCATTGAATATTAATGAGAATATAAATGAATATTGATTTGGTTATGGATGATGGTTGATGGTTGAATATATTGCTTTTGTTGCATTTGCTATGTTGGCATATATAGTAATTATGGAGATATATGTTATATATCGATATTATTTTCATATATGCATGTTCTCATGTTGTTTGTTGAGTGATTAGTAGGTGCGGATCGCGTTTGCTTCGCATTTGGAGCTCGCTTTTGCGCTATGTTAGCCGTATATGCTTGCTAATAAAATATAAGGTACATATCTCGGATTAAATATCGTACTTTTACACTTTTTTCCCTTCGGGATGCCTCATTACTTGATGAGATGTATATTTGTGATATATATACTGTCATTTTTTTTCGGATCGAGCCGCGCAAAGGAGACTATGGCGAATTTTTCCGAAAATTTAAGGCGTTAGAAAAATTTGGGAATATTGGGAAAATTTTGAAAACTTTAATTTTGATTTGGAATGGAAAGTTAAACAATAGTAGTTGTTTTTGAAAAGATAACTAAGTATGATTTGAAAACTTAGTAAAGTATTGTAAAGAAGTTTAAATTTGTTTTGGGAAAATTAATAGATTATATAATTTTTCTTACTTGTAATTTCGAGGACGAAATTCTTTTAAGTGGGGAAGATTGTAACGACTCAGGATTTTTATTAATTAAAATTTGAATATTTAATTAATTTTAAATATTAAAAAGTGAATTTATAAGTCAAATAAATTTTTATTTGAATTTTTGGATTTAATTGAATAATTAAATCGATAATTTAATACGTTAAATTATGGAAATAATTGAAAATTGGGTTAGATATGATTGAAAATGATTTGTAAAATTTTATTTTATCATATGGGAGTTAGAATGATATTTTAGAACTTTTAAAATCGAATTAAAAGTTAATTTGTGAAAATTGAATATTTTAATATTAAAATCGACTAGTGAAAATAGCCAATTTTTGAACAGTCTCAGAATTGAACGAAACCAGTTTCATTGGATCCGTAATAGTTAGTTATTACCGGATTTCAAATTTCGTGTCAATCGGAGTTATCGTTTGATCGTGGCAGCTCGAAACGCATCGATTTATTTTTAATATTAATTTGGCGAGTTAAAATAGCCATTTTTCAAAAAGTCTCGGATTTCGACGAAACCAGTTTCATCGGATCCGTAATGTGATATTATTGTAAGGTTTCAAATTTCAAGTCAATTGGATTTACCGTTTGTCCGGTACAAATTAAAACGCCTAGAAAATCGCTTAAATCGGTTTAATTCAAATTGAGTGTTTATTGCCATAACTTGCACAGATGTCCGAATTAGCTTCCGAAACCTGTTCCATTGTGTCCGAACGCGGGGTAAACCCTAGAAACGCTGGTTACGGCGCGTAAATCGGAGTTCGGAATTTTCGGATGAATAGTGTTCGAAAATTTTCTATAAATAGCTCAAAATTCACAAAAATAAAAGAAAAAAAACCCTAATCTATACGCAGGCCGCCACCATAGGAACCGAAGGCCGATATTCTTCCTCGCTTTCCCTTGTTTTTTCCCTCAATCCACTCAATATCATCGAAAACTCTCAACTAGAAAAACGTAGATCGTCATGAGATCTTCACATCCAACGGTGGATTTGCGTTGAAGTGGATTGGATTCGCCGAAATCAAGCGTGGAAGGGCGCGCGTTCAAGTGGAGTTTTCGCGACCTAGGGACGACCGAGCTCGCCGCCGTTCATGTAGGTGGTGGAGTTCGTGGAGGCGCTTCACGTGATGGTGTTTGATCAGGGTGGAGGTCGTTGTGGTGGTCGCGGCCTTCAAGTTTTGGTCGCGTGAGATGGGTTCGTGCTCGGCCTGTAGATGGAGTGGGGGAAGATGAAATGCGTGGTCACGATGAAGAGAAGGGGATCCAACGGCCCAGAATAATATAGGTTAAAAATATAGAAATTTAGTTGTAAATTGTTTATATAAATTAGTATAAACTTGTAAAATCAATAACTTTTTCATACGAGGTCGAAAAAATGCAAACTCAGTTGCGTTGGAATCGTTTGGACGAGCACTACGCGATGGAGTTGGTTTGGAGTCGTTTGGAGTTAGTGAGAATTTTGGGTAAAATTAAACGTCCGTTTAATTTTATTCGAAATAAAAGCTAAAACGGAAATAAAATCAAGGTGAGAACTTCTCACTCAATCGAATCGGTTTCGATTTTATTTTAAATAGTTAGATTTAAAATATTTGAATGCATGTTTGAATGTTGATTGATATCTATTGATTGTTAAAATAGACATTATACGCCGTTAGTAAGCGGATGTTATTTATTAAAAACATATACCGCGAATATTTCATAAACAGTGAAATTGGTATTATATATAATATCAATATATATATATTGGCATATGTATATATTGCAGTTGTTGATTCCCCGCATTTTTTAGCGGATGAGACCCTATTACGCCGTTATTAAGCGGATAATATTTAATAAGAACATATACCGCGATAATTTCGTACTGGAGCGAAATTGGTATTGTGCTAATGTTTTTGGATGCAGGAAAACAGGTTGGAGGGATCCAACTGGATTCCTCAACAGTTTTTATTTGATTTCAGATATTTTGATATTTGATTGATTATCATATTGATATATGATATCGTTGTTGTCGTGATTGACTATTTGGTATGTAGCATCATTGGACCAAATTTGGAACTTTAAAAATGATTTTTAAAGTTGATTTTTGAGAATATACTGTATTTTGAAATTGATCCATTATAAATAAATAAACGTTATAATTTTTAAAGTTATAAAAATTATGATTTTTAAGAAATATAGTTGAAAGCTGATTTTTTGAAAATAAGGAATTAGTGACTTTATAAAATAGTTAAATTGGGATTTCTGAAATAATTGTGAAAAGTTTAAATATAGGATTTATAAAATTTAATTATTTTATGAATCAAAATGGTGAAATAATAAAGGAGATTAAAGACGTTTTAAAAGGATAATATAAATTGATTTATATTAAGAGATTTATAAATGGATATTTATAAATTGAAATATGGACATTATAAAACGAGTTTTTATAAGTGTTTGAATGAAGTGAAAATGAATTTCATAATTGAATGGAATTTATAGAATTTTATACGGTGAAGTTATAAATGGAATTTTATAAACAGTAGGTTTATAAAATTTATAAAGTTATTGAAAGAATGAATTTTGGATAAATAATTGAATCTTATAAGATATAAGATTTATAATTATGAAGTTTAAAAGAACGATTTTGTAAAATAATCGTTTTATAAGCATTTAACTTATAATATGGACTTTTAGTTTATAATTGAGTTATAAACTGGAATAGGTTAATAAAAGAATTTATAAAAAGGAAGTTTTTATAAATAAATAGAAATGGAATTTATAAACGTTGTTTTATAAATTCGCAAATGACTTATTTTGACAAGAAAATTGTTGTAACCTATTAATGGAGTTATATTCACATTTTTGAATAGTGAATAATCCTTTGAATTAAAATGAATAAAAGGATGAAATTGTTAATGAAGTATATTCACGTTTTTGAATAGTGAATAACACGTTAAAGAAATTGTTTTGGATTTGGATGTTTTAAATAGAATTAAAACGATCTAACGATGTTTTAAATGTGTTGAGATTCGAAACCATAGATTTCAACATTTATTGTTGAAATAGACGTTTTCGAGAAATAAAAGGAAATAGTGGACTATAACACTGTTGTTATAGTAAATGATTTCCGAAAGGAAATGTTTTGTATAGTATTGGGATTTATATATCTATTTAATTTCGAATCCCTATACTAGTGATTTTGGGTTGTCGTAACGATGTTTTACGCAACATTCGTTTTGGCCCAAATAAATATGTTTAAGATAATGATTTCCTTAAAGAATGAAATATATACTTAATCTCGATTTAAGTATATTGAATATTTTCCAAGTGTTGAAAATAAATAAAATTGTGGATTACTTATTAAATAAGTATGGAATTGTTTTCCAATATGAAGTGATATTTAGAATTTATCTTTTTGAAGATAAATTGAAAATGGATAATTGAAAACGTATATCAATAGATATTGTGAAATATAAATTCACTATTGAATTTATAAAGGAAAGGAGAATTTGTTTAAAAGTAAATATTGATTTATTTTTGAAGTGTGAAATTATATATCTTGTAAAGATATTTTGGAAAATAAATAATTTGGAAAATTATTTGGAAACTGGTGATGTGTGCATATCAATTGATAGTTCAATAACCGACTATCAATATTTCCCTTTGAATGGGTAATTGATGTGATTTGTTTGAATGTGAATGCTACACTTATTTTTAAATAAGCGCTCACTATTCGGGTTAACCGGGAAAGGACCATGGGGTCGTATAACCCATTCCGAATATGTGATACGTCGTTGTGAATTGCATTGAAGATCGGTGTTGAAGATCCGGTATTTGCGAGAGCGATAGGATGTCCTGTCGATTGTCTCTGCACTGAGTTGCAGCGGTATAGAGACTCCCTAAGTGATGGGAAATCCGATCAGGATTGTGAATATCCGGATTGCAAGGACTTCTTTGTAAGTGCCTTCGGTTTTGTTCGAGCCCGGAACAGACTTGTATGGATTGTATGTCTGACATTACAAGTTGAGATATAAAGCCGATTTCTTTCAAATATATTTCTGTTGGTGGTGGAGAATTTATTCTTTTAGCTTAACACCCTTCTCTGAGACGTACGAGCTCAGAGGTTATATAGTTGAAGTTATCAGCGATATATTCCCAATTTGGTAATGTGATATGCTGAGTGATGCTGTAAATGATCATTGTGTTGATTATTGTGATAGGATCGTTTATTTGATCGTCTATCTTAGTGATCATTGTGTTGATCATTTGTTGACCCAAAGCATGGCTTTTGTATAAAGTATGTTTTTGTGGACGTGACTTCGTCGAGCCTCACACCCCGAAAATGGTCAAAACAGGAAAGATGCGGCAAGGTTATGAGGGGTAGCACCCTTTAGGGTATGTACATTTCCTTCTGGATAGAGGTTGTATCATGGTATGGAGCCCAGATATTTAACCTATGTGGTTACTACGAATTTATTACTTTGTGGTTGTTGGTTTTCGGGATCCCGTGAGAAAGGTCGTTTACGATCGGGGAATGGCGTGCTCGTGTCAGTAGTTACCCAGTTAGGGGTAACCCGGCCTTGTGTTGGCAGAGTTCCGGTTTGGTTCTCGGGGATGTCTTTCCAGAGGCATTCTCATGTGGAAATGGGAAGTTCCTTGGCCTGACCATTTGTTGGAAATCCAATTCCCAATACGAAACTTGTACGGTATTAGTTGTAGAACCTATCATTCACTTATGGTGGTCACCACTGTTTGGATGGTAGCTATAGTAGGCATACGATAATGGTCGTATGTTGGCTAAGATTTATATTCTACTTTCGAAATGAATTTTTCCTACACTATGCACTAATAATAATATCAAATGTTATTCTAAATGCGTATCAAGCATCTTTGACTATCATAAGGAGAAATCTCCTCCGATTCTGCGTTTGCATTGTGTGTGTGCGGGAGGCCTTATGGTAGTCTCATTTTTAAAAGCATTGCGAATTGAAATAAAAATATCTCTCTATTTTGATTTTAAAGATAAATAAACTGTTTTGAGTTCTCACACCAGTCACATGACTGACTTGGAGTTTATTGTTTTCCTTCCTAAACTCTGGGTGCCCACCAATTTCCACACGGGCAGTCAAGAGTTAGGATTTATCAGGATATTCTGGATATTCTGGAGTTGCTGGAGGCAAGATGGATGGCATGGCGTATTACTAGTTTATATAGTATTTCTTTTTCCGCTGCACTGTTTGTTGTTGTTGTTGTACACTCTGATGATATGATGTAATGAAATGTGATGTAATGTAATAACTGATATAGTTCTTTGTTTAAAGATTTTTCATTTATTATTATATGTTGTTCCGCTGCGAATTGTGAGATTCTGATGTTGTTCTGTTTTGTTTCTTCTGTTCTATTCTATTTTCTTTTCTTCTATTTTAAAATATGTTATTTTCTGTCCCGTCCTATTTTCTTCTGTTTTTCTGTTTTCCTCTCTTCTCTTTTTTTCTTTCTATTTTTCTGTTTTTCTATTTTCTCTTCTTTTCTTCTCTTAAAATTCTTTTTTAAAAACCCTAACTATTCGGTTTTTCGGCAACGAAAAATCGAAGCGTTACAATGTGGTATCAGAGCTTATGGTTAAGCGACAACCATGGTTCTGTTGGGTATTATTCATTAGAGATAGAGTCAGCAGTACTCTAGAATGGATTTGAGTGTAATAATAGCTATGAGAGCGTATTTGTTAGTGAATATAAAATTGTTTTATATTGTGATGGTTGGTTTATTGAGTGGCATATGAACTTTCGTCAGCACGGTATGTACAACTATGCCGAAGGGGTTTCTAAACACTTGAATAGAACAATTCGACACAGTATTGTTTTAAAATTGGGTAAATGAAATAATTTTACCTTGAGTATATTTTGTATATAAAGAAATAATTTTTCGGAATTATTAAAGTGTATATAAGTTGATTGTTTAGTTATTTGAATAATCTAAATAAAGGAATTGTATAAGCAAAATGAATTATAAGAGTTAAATTATAATTAAAGTGATTTACAATTGTGAAATAAACTTATTTATATGAGAAGTGAAACTATATGAATATATTTATGAACTTAAGTTATATAAATAAAATTCAACTTTAGTAATTGAATTGAATGAATGAATTAGATGTAAATCAATTGAATGTGAATTAAGTTGATATGGAATAATGAATGTAAGTGAAATTCATTAAAATCTAATGTTATTAGAAAGTTGAATAATTGAATGAAAATCAATTAAATTAAACCAATTGTAAGCAAAGGAATTTGGTTGTAATTAATATACATTGATTGTTATATAATTGTTAGTTGATTGTATATAATTCATTTAGTGTTAATGAAATTGGAAGTTAAAGTAATTGAAATCCAATTGGAAGTTAAATGAATCTTAAATAGATTTGAATTTGATTTGGAAGTGAACCAACTTGAATATGAATTAGTGAATATAAACTAATTGAAATATGAATGAAAGTTGATAAAAATCCAATGTTGATGAATCAAATGTGATTAAATTGAAAACCTATTTCATTGAATATTAATGAGAATATAAATGAATATTGATTTGGTTATGGATGATGGTTGATGGTTGAATATATTGCTTTTGTTGCATTTGCTATGTTGGCATATATAGTAATTATGGAGATATATGTTATATATCGATATTATTTTCATATATGCATGTTCTCATGTTGTTTGTTGAGTGATTAGTAGGTGCGGATCGCGTTTGCTTCGCATTTGGAGCTCGCTTTTGCGCTATGTTAGCCGTATATGCTTGCTAATAAAATATAAGGTACATATCTCGGATTAAATATCGTACTTTTACACTTTTTTCCCTTCGGGATGCCTCATTACTTGATGAGATGTATATTTGTGATATATATACTGTCATTTTTTTTCGGATCGAGCCGCGCAAAGGAGACTATGGCGAATTTTTCCGAAAATTTAAGGCGTTAGAAAAATTTGGGAATATTGGGAAAATTTTGAAAACTTTAATTTTGATTTGGAATGGAAAGTTAAACAATAGTAGTTGTTTTTGAAAAGATAACTAAGTATGATTTGAAAACTTAGTAAAGTATTGTAAAGAAGTTTAAATTTGTTTTGGGAAAATTAATAGATTATATAATTTTTCTTACTTGTAATTTCGAGGACGAAATTCTTTTAAGTGGGGAAGATTGTAACGACTCAGGATTTTTATTAATTAAAATTTGAATATTTAATTAATTTTAAATATTAAAAAGTGAATTTATAAGTCAAATAAATTTTTATTTGAATTTTTGGATTTAATTGAATAATTAAATCGATAATTTAATACGTTAAATTATGGAAATAATTGAAAATTGGGTTAGATATGATTGAAAATGATTTGTAAAATTTTATTTTATCATATGGGAGTTAGAATGATATGTTAGAACTTTTAAAATCGAATTAGAAGTTAATTTGTGAAAATTGAATATTTTAATATTAAAATCGACTAGTGAAAATAGCCAATTTTTGAACAGTCTCAGAATTGAACGAAACCAGTTTCATTGGATCCGTAATAGTTAGTTATTACCGGATTTCAAATTTCGTGTCAATCGGAGTTATCGTTTGATCGTGGCAGCTCGAAACGCATCGATTTATTTTTAATATTAATTTGGCGAGTTAAAATAGCCATTTTTCAAAAAGTCTCGGATTTCGACGAAACCAGTTTCATCGGATCCGTAATGTGATATTATTGTAAGGTTTCAAATTTCAAGTCAATTGGATTTACCGTTTGTCCGGTACAAATTAAAACGCCTAGAAAATCGCTTAAATCGGTTTAATTCAAATTGAGTGTTTATTGCCATAACTTGCACAGATGTCCGAATTAGCTTCCGAAACCTGTTCCATTGTGTCCGAACGCGGGGTAAACCCTAGAAACGCTGGTTACGGCGCGTAAATCGGAGTTCGGAATTTTCGGATGAATAGTGTTCGAAAATTTTCTATAAATAGCTCAAAATTCACAAAAATAAAAGAAAAAAAAACCCTAATCTATACGCAGGCCGCCACCATAGGAACCGAAGGCCGATATTCTTCCTCGCTTTCCCTTGTTTTTTCCCTCAATCCACTCAATATCATCGAAAACTCTCAACTAGAAAAACGTAGATCGTCATGAGATCTTCACATCCAACGGTGGATTTGCGTTGAAGTGGATTGGATTCGCCGAAATCAAGCGTGGAAGGGCGCGCGTTCAAGTGGAGTTTTCGCGACCTAGGGACGACGGAGCTCGCCGCCGTTCATGTAGGTGGTGGAGTTCGTGGAGGCGCTTCACGTGATGGTGTTTGATCAGGGTGGAGGTCGTTGTGGTGGTCGCGGCCTTCAAGTTTTGGTCGCGTGAGATGGGTTCGTGCTCGGCCTGTAGATGGAGTGGGGGAAGATGAAATGCGTGGTCACGATGAAGAGAAGGGGATCCAACGGCCCAGAATAATATAGGTTAAAAATATAGAAATTTAGTTGTAAATTGTTTATATAAATTAGTATAAACTTGTAAAATCAATAACTTTTTCATACGAGGTCGAAAAAATGCAAACTCAGTTGCGTTGGAATCGTATGGACGAGCACTACGCGATGGAGTTGGTTTGGAGTCGTTTGGAGTTAGTGAGAATTTTGGGTAAAATTAAACGTCCGTTTAATTTTATTCGAAATAAAAGCTAAAACGGAAATAAAATCAAGGTGAGAACTTCTCACTCAATCGAATCGGTTTCGATTTTATTTTAAATAGTTAGATTTAAAATATTTGAATGCATGTTTGAATGTTGATTGATATCTATTGATTGTTAAAATAGACATTATACGCCGTTAGTAAGCGGATGTTATTTATTAAAAACATATACCGCGAATATTTCATAAACAGTGAAATTGGTATTATATATAATATCAATATATATATATTGGCATATGTATATATTGCAGTTGTTGATTCCCCGCATTTTTTAGCGGATGAGACCCTATTACGCCGTTATTAAGCGGATAATATTTAATAAGAACATATACCGCGATAATTTCGTACTGGAGCGAAATTGGTATTGTGCTAATGTTTTTGGATGCAGGAAAACAGGTTGGAGGGATCCAACTGGATTCCTCAACAGTTTTTATTTGATTTCAGATATTTTGATATTTGATTGATTATCATATTGATATATGATATCGTTGTTGTCGTGATTGACTATTTGGTATGTAGCATCATTGGACCAAATTTGGAACTTTAAAAATGATTTTTAAAGTTGATTTTTGAGAATATACTGTATTTTGAAATTGATCCATTATAAATAAATAAACGTTATAATTTTTAAAGTTATAAAAATTATGATTTTTAAGAAATATAGTTGAAAGCTGATTTTTTGAAAATAAGGAATTAGTGACTTTATAAAATAGTTAAATTGGGATTTCTGAAATAATTGTGAAAAGTTTAAATATAGGATTTATAAAATTTAATTATTTTATGAATCAAAATGGTGAAATAATAAAGGAGATTAAAGACGTTTTAAAAGGATAATATAAATTGATTTATATTAAGAGATTTATAAATGGATATTTATAAATTGAAATATGGACATTATAAAACGAGTTTTTATAAGTGTTTGAATGAAGTGAAAATGAATTTCATAATTGAATGGAATTTATAGAATTTTATACGGTGAAGTTATAAATGGAATTTTATAAACAGTAGGTTTATAAAATTTATAAAGTTATTGAAAGAATGAATTTTGGATAAATAATTGAATCTTATAAGATATAAGATTTATAATTATGAAGTTTAAAAGAACGATTTTGTAAAATAATCGTTTTATAAGCATTTAACTTATAATATGGACTTTTAGTTTATAATTGAGTTATAAACTGGAATAGGTTAATAAAAGAATTTATAAAAAGGAAGTTTTTATAAATAAATAGAAATGGAATTTATAAACGTTGTTTTATAAATTCGCAAATGACTTATTTTGACAAGAAAATTGTTGTAACCTATTAATGGAGTTATATTCACATTTTTGAATAGTGAATAATCCTTTGAATTAAAATGAATAAAAGGATGAAATTGTTAATGAAGTATATTCACGTTTTTGAATAGTGAATAACACGTTAAAGAAATTGTTTTGGATTTGGATGTTTTAAATAGAATTAAAACGATCTAACGATGTTTTAAATGTGTTGAGATTCGAAACCATAGATTTCAACATTTATTGTTGAAATAGACGTTTTCGAGAAATAAAAGGAAATAGTGGACTATAACACTGTTGTTATAGTAAATGATTTCCGAAAGGAAATGTTTTGTATAGTATTGGGATTTATATATCTATTTAATTTCGAATCCCTATACTAGTGATTTTGGGTTGTCGTAACGATGTTTTACACAACATTCGTTTTGGCCCAAATAAATATGTTTAAGATAATGATTTCCTTAAAGAATGAAATATATACTTAATCTCGATTTAAGTATATTGAATATTTTCCAAGTGTTGAAAATAAATAAAATTGTGGATTACTTATTAAATAAGTATGGAATTGTTTTCCAATATGAAGTGATATTTAGAATTTATCTTTTTGAAGATAAATTGAAAATGGATAATTGAAAACGTATATCAATAGATATTGTGAAATATAAATTCACTATTGAATTTATAAAGGAAAGGAGAATTTGTTTAAAAGTAAATATTGATTTATTTTTGAAGTGTGAAATTATATATCTTGTAAAGATATTTTGGAAAATAAATAATTTGGAAAATTATTTGGAAACTGGTGATGTGTGCATATCAATTGATAGTTCAATAACCGACTATCAATATTTCCCTTTGAATGGGTAATTGATGTGATTTGTTTGAATGTGAATGCTACACTTATTTTTAAATAAGCGCTCACTATTCGGGTTAACCGGGAAAGGACCATGGGGTCGTATAACCCATTCCGAATATGTGATACGTCGTTGTGAATTGCATTGAAGATCGGTGTTGAAGACCCGGTATTTGCGAGAGCGATAGGATGACCTGTCGATTGTCTCTGCACTGAGTTGCAGCGGTATAGAGACTCCCTAAGTGATGGGAAATCCGATCAGGATTGTGAATATCCGGATTGCAAGGACTTCTTTGTAAGTGCCTTCGGTTTTGTTCGAGCCCGGAACAGACTTGTATGGATTGTATGTCTGACATTACAAGTTGAGATATAAAGCCGATTTCTTTCAAATATATTTCTGTTGGTGGCAGAGAATTTATTCTTTTAGCTTAACACCCTTCTCTGAGACGTACGAGCTCATAGGTTATATAGTTGAAGTTATCAGCGATATATTCCCAATTTGGTAATGTGATATGCTGAGTGATGCTGTAAATGATCATTGTGTTGATTATTGTGATAGGATCGTTTATTTGATCGTCTATCTTTGTGATCATTGTGTTGATCATTTGTTGACCCAAAGCATGGCTTTTGTATAAAGTATGTTTTTGTGGACGTGACTTCGTCGAGCCTCACACCCCGAAAATGGTCAAAACAGGAAAGATGCGGCAAGGTTATGAGGGGTAGCACCCTTTAGGGTATGTACATTTCCTTTTGGATAGAGGTTGTATCATGGTATGGAGCCCAGATATTTAACCTATGTGGTTACTACGAATTTATTACTTTGTGGTTGTTGGTTTTCGGGATCCCGTGAGAAAGGTCGTTTACGATCGGGGAATGGCGTGCTCGTGTCAGTAGTTACCCAGTTAGGGGTAACCCGGCCTTGTGTTGGCAGAGTTCCGGTTTGGTTCTCGGGGATGTCTTTCCAGAGGCATTCTCATGTGGAAATGGGAAGTTCCTTGGCCTGACCATTTGTTGGAAATCCAATTCCCAATACGAAACTTGTACGGTATTAGTTGTAGAACCTATCATTCACTTATGGTGGTCACCACTGTTTGGATGGTAGCTATAGTAGGCATACGATAATGGTCGTTTGTTGGCTAAGATTTATATTCTACTTTCGAAATAAATTTTTCCTACACTATGCACTAATAATAATATCAAATGTTATTCTAAATGCGTATCAAGCATCTTTGACTATCATAAGGAGAAATCTCCTCCGATTCTGCATTTGCATTGTGTGTGTGTGCGGGAGGCCTTATGGTAGTCTCATTTTTAAAAGCATTGCGAATTGAAATAAAAATATCTCTCTATTTTGATTTTAAAGATAAATAAACTGTTTTGAGTTCTCACACCAGTCACATGACTGACTTGGAGTTTATTGTTTTCCTTCCTAAACTCTGGGTGCCCACCAATTTCCACACGGGCAGTCAAGAGTTAGGATTTATCAGGATATTCTGGATATTCTGGAGTTGCTGGAGGCAAGATGGATGGCATGGCGTATTACTAGTTTATATAGTATTTCTTTTTCCGCTGCACTGTTTGTTGTTGTTGTTGTACACTCTGATGATATGATGTAATGAAATGTGATGTAATGTAATAACTGATATAGTTCTTTGTTTAAAGATTTTTCATTTATTATTATATGTTGTTCCGCTGCGAATTGTGAGATTCTGATGTTGTTCTGTTTTGTTTCTTCTGTTCTATTCTATTTTCTTTTCTTCTATTTTAAAATATGATATTTTCTGTCCCGTCCTATTTTCTTCTGTTTTTCTTTTTTCCTCTCTTCTCTTTTTTTCTTTCTATTTTTCTGTTTTTCTATTTTCTCTTCTTTTCTTCTCTTAAAATTCTTTTTTAAAAACCATAACTATTCGGTTTTTCGGCAACGAAAAATCGAAGCGTTACAACACTGTTGCATTGTTTTCAAAATTGTTGTATTTTTGTTGTTGTTTCAATTTGGTCTGAATTGTGGCCTTGATGTATGGTCAGTGCTATTTTGGTTAACATTTTTGGTGGTTCACCTTGGTCCCTCTTGTGTTGGTCCTTAAGTTGAGTTGCAGACTTGAGTCTGTTGTACTTCATGTTGCCTGTATTTGCTTGCATACCTATCTTCGTATATTTAAAACTGGTTCTTGACTTGTTGTCGCCACTGCCTATTAGACTTGAAGTCTGGTGGATTCACTTTGGCATTTGAACTGGTTGTATTGGTGGATTCACTTTAGTATTGTTGCATTGTCCACATCGTTTCACTGTCGCATACATGTTGACTTCGGATATTTGTCACGGTGCATTCGTACTTGAAGTACTTGTCGACTTTTGGTTTCACTTAAACCTGGTTTGTATTGGGTTGAGGTGCACCGTGTTTCCAGTCTTTGTTGTATACGATTGCATCTTTGAATCTGCTTGGACTTGAGACTGTAGCATTCATGTGTACATTACTTGTGCATGTCACTTTTCATTATTGTTTTCACTTGAACTTCATCTTTATTTTTGGAATTGCACTTGTGTTGAATTCAGCTTATAGCTCGGGTTTGACCTTGTGCTCGTGTCGTGACTTTATTTGTATTGCACTTGAGTTGAACCCGACGTTTCATTTGGTTTTGACCTGTGCTCACCTGTCCCTGTAACTTTATCAAGTGTATATATCGATGTGCACGGTCTTGTGGTATGTACAGTGATACACTGCATGTCACAAGTGGTTCGTGTATGATGAATTCAAATTTTAAATAATGACGAACAACCCAAATAACTGAGGCAAATAATATTTTCAAAACCCACATTTTATTTTATACTGCAAAAATATTTCCTTTTCAATTTTACTGCGTCGGTATTTATTTTTGCAAATTGCTCAGATGGTGTATTCAATCTGGAATAAAGTTGAAGATAAATACGAGTGAATGAGCGATATGTAGTGAGGACAGTTAGGTAAATTGAAATGTATTGTAATTGCAAATTTGTGTGTGTGTATATATATAGTGAGAGCTCAAATTTGTACTATTCAAAATTGTAATAAATATTTGTTTGAATAAAATATCTGTTTGAATTTAAATTTTGTGTTATTTGTTATATTCAGCAAATATTTATTCAATCTGTGAAAATAGAATGGTACATTAACAAATACATTTAAATGAATATATATATATATTATCATCAAACAAAAATCATATACTCGCATATTCAACATCTCTTTGTCCTGATTGAAAATAATTTGAGAACTAATTATAAGTCATCAATTATTAAATTAATTCTCTCTAATGCTACATTAATGAATTCAACATCACCAACGGGCATATTCATTCAATTATAATCCAATATAAACATACCTATTTAAAATATTAACAACTAAACTAAATAATAAACATGTTATTAAATTTTCAAATTAACTAATATAATGCATATACTTTAGCAAATTTATAAAAATTAATCTATTATTTAAAGCTAAGCATTTAAGTTAAAACTAAAAGTGTAAAAAAGACTAAACCTAACATCATTCTTTGAAAAAGCATAAATGGGAACTAATATTTTCACCACTTGATCTACTAATTTTTACATCTACTGTATCATTAAAGTTAATATATCATCGGATTCAATAGAAAATTGACTTGTGAACTATGTATCTTCAACCAATGGTGATTTCATCTGCTTGAACACAGTCCTAGTTTGTTAGAAAATGTGCAAATAATATGAATAGAAACAACACAACATAATTTAATAAAGGTAAATTTGAAAAATGTGGAACTAAATAGAAATAGAAAGCAAATATGGTATAAAAATTATGATTACGCATGAGTGTTGCAGACGGGAATAGGAACGTTGCAGACGGGAATAAGAACGTTGCAAGGAGAAACATGCAACATAAAGAGTTGATCATAAGTTTGGCATTACTCAATACTAATCGAATTAGAAAATATTACAATAGCTTAAAATATCATGTTTTTTTAATACATACAGCATGACATAACATGAGAAATATACATAGAACATAAATCTTGTGAAATCTAATTTTTGAAATAACTAAATGATTTTTCTTTACTTCAAATATACGTGTACACATTATAACTTACCAGTACAAAAGTTAACATTATTCAAAATGAGATAATGTATCATCGTAAAATGTCCAAACACCACTGTTTCAGTGGTTAGACGCTCTGGCTTTGGTCTATGATGTCACATATTCAAATTCTATGTAGTACATGATTTGAACAACTAGACATAAAATATATTGATTTTAAAATTGCATGGTAATAATATATAATATTACTCTACCTAAATAGTTCGCTTATAATCATTACATATAATATCATCTCCAATTTATAGAAATTACTACCACCTATGAACTCAATTTCACAAAAAAACGTACTTATGGAAGATACACATAAAATATATTAATTTTATGGAATTACTTATTGAAATGATTATAAGGAATTAATTAGTTGAACTTTAATTCTATAGTTGATTAGCATTAAAGAAAACAAGTATGTAACTATTTTTCTCATTAATTGAATTGTAATTAAAATAGAATTAATTGTGGTTGATTCTTTGATTACTTTGAATTCAAACAGATAAAAATAAAAGCAACTAATTTGTTTTAACAATTGCATGGTAATAATATTCGATATTACCATACCTATCTAAAAATAGTTTTCTTATAATCACCATAAATAACTTCATCTTCAATGTATACTTATCTGTGAACATTTCCTTCTGCATGAAAATTATTGTAACATAAAAATACTTCATAAATAAAAAAATCACGTATAATCATCTCATTGTTTCGTAATATCACCAAGAATTTGGTGGAAACCATGAATGTAAGTTTTTTTTTTATGATACTTCATGGCATATTAAATATCAGAATAGAAAAATACATAGAGTGTAGATTGGTTAAGAAGGATAATTAATACCCAAATTCTCAAAATATAAGGTTAAGTGATTAAGATTATAAAATGAATTAAAAATATTGAGTTTGCAGTATACGTATTTAAATCTATATTTTTCAATAAATTTAAAATTTGCCTACTGAAGATAGAACAAGAAAAGGTTTTTGTGTATGTATATTTTTCCCTTGTCCATTTTATTACAAATTAATTTTTATATATACTTTTACTTTAGATGAAAAAAATTGCGCACGACTTGATTATTCTTATACATGTATATATGTATACATATATATATATATATACACACACACACTCACACACATGTGTGTATGCATATATATGTGTGTATAAATTTGAGGATGAAGAAAGGGCAACTTTACCTCTACTTACATCAAACAACATATGGTTTTCGGGTATCTATATGTTAATAAATACAATAAATTTCTAGTGAATAAGTGAAAGAAAACAAATATGTGATCTTTATAGAAAAATATTACCATAACATAAATTGTCATGTTTTTTAACACATATAGCATAACATAACTGGAAAATTTACGTACAACATAAATCTTGTAAAGTCTAATTTTTGAAATAACCAATAATTTTTTCCTTCACTTCAAATATAAAAGCAGACAATATAACTAAAATAGTACAAAAATTAACATATTTCAAGGCAAAATAATGTATCACCATAAAATATCCAGCACCACTGTCCCAGTGTTAGGCAATCTAGCTTAACCCACGGTGTCACATGTTCAAATTCTACATAGTACATAATTCAAACCACTGCACATATGCTAATTTATAGTATGTTATATACTAAATGAGACTTGTAGTATTTGTACTACCACCTATGTATTCAATTTTTTTTTTAAAAAAAACTTATAGATACACATAAAAATTAACTTTAAGAAATTACTTATGGAAATAATTAGAACGAATTAATTTATTGAAGTTCAATTCTTTAATTGATTAGTGTTAATGATAATTAGTATGAAATTATTTTTCTCATTAATTAAGTTACAATTAAAATAGAATTAATTGCAAATAATTTTTTAGTTATTTTGAATTCAAATGAATCAAAATCAAAAGCAAATAATTCATTTTAACAATTGTATGGTAACAATATTCCATATTATCCTTAGGGCCGGTCCTAGGAGTTCTAGTGCCTAAAGCATTAAAGTAGTTTTACATGATATAAACAACAATTAATGTAATAAAATAAACAAATGTTTTGATAAAAATACTTCAAGTCATGAGACAGTTCAAGACAAAATTAGCAACTGATTTGTGTCAGAAATATTAATCATTAAATTTCAAAGCTAAGAATCTAAATTATCATGAATTTTAGCATTTACATCATTTTAATATTTTATAAAACAAATTCATAAGATACAGTTAATAAAAACAAAGATAAAAAAGACTAACCTCTTATGCAAAATTGTGATTTCTGAAATTGATATGATATCATTATTTCTAATTTCTCTTAATGAAGTAGATCTTAAAAATTATGAATTTATGCGATTTCTGAAAGTTGTACTTTTCAAATTTAGAAACTATAAATATAAGGAATAGAAGATGAATTGATGCTCGTCTTCATTGCACATTGTGTCTCCTTTTATTTCCGTACAACAATTTTAGTTGGCGCCTACTGTAAATTTTTACATCTTGATTTTTAATTTTGTCCTATTTTGATGTCCTGTATGAAATGGACCTAAAGTCATAGCATTAGTGGCTTTACCCAAGGGCCACCCTTGATTATCCCACCTATCCAAAAATAGTTCACTTATAATCATTATAAATAATTACATCTCTAATGTATAGTTATATGTGAATATTTCCATCTGCATAAAAATTCAGAGCAATGTAACTTAAAAACTATTTCATTTCAATCGCTAATAATTACCTCATTTTTTCTTAATATCACTAAAAAGTTGGTGGAAATCATGTATGTGACTTTTTTATGAATATTTCATAGAATATTAAACAACAAATAGAAAAATATATAAAATGTAGATTGATTAAGAAGACAATACCAAATTTATAAAATATAAGTTGGGGTAACTAAAACAACAAAATCAGTTTAAAAAATAAGTTTGCAATATATGTATTTAAAAGTAAACGTTTCACAATATTTTAAAGTTGTCTGCTGAAGAAAGAACAAAAATATTTCCTACGCATTTATATGTTTACCCTTTACCATTTTATTACAAAATAATTTTATGTATTCCTTTATTTCAGATATAAATTTTCTCTCCCAACTTTTTATTTTACAATAAAAGTGATTTTTACTCATGCAAATTACTCATTTCGATGTCTCGCTTGCTCGAATCATCGAGCTCGAGAACCTTAATCTAAAGTACCATACTTTTACCCACTTAAGTTAGAGGTCCTTGACTTATTTTTCTTTTATACTTAAGTTTAAGAATGAAAAATAAAAAAACAACTTTACCTTCGTTTAATTATACGGAACTTAAGGCTTTTATAATCTATGTATGCTAATTAACACAATAATTCGCTATAGAATAAGTAAAAAATTCAAATTCATAATCTTCAACAAAAGCAAAAATAAATTGAAAGTGGGTTTTTATAAAAAAACATAGAGACTAAAGAATAGTTCAACTTTACTTATGACATTTTTTTAGAATAAGTGAAGATTCTAAGATGCTTATACATAAATTCAATATACTTCCATAAAATAAATGAGCAAAACCAAATTCATAGGCATTCTACATGAAAAAACATAAGATACATGAAAAAACATAAGAGGGCAATAGAATTTGAATACTGTTTGCGCCAAAATTGGTCACTAACACCCACATGTAAATGAAAGCACCAACTTACAATCACAGATAACATATAGAGTATATGTAGAGAATTATAACGTGAAGAACAGTCGAAATAGAGATTTAGCAGTAAAGAACAGCAGATTTTTATAGTGGTTCGGCTAACTCCGGCCTACGTCCACTCCAGAAGTTTTCTTTTATTGATGTAACAATTGATTACAGTTACAAAGTGGCAAACTAGTCTTAGCCTTAGAAATAGAAAGTCAAAGAGCCGAGGAGAAGATCCTCCTTTATGAAGCCCTACATGCTCTATTTATAGACACGTCCAGGTAGTTGTTGGGCTTTCTGAATAACCAGAGCCCATCAGGGCCGAACGGCCCATACCGAACGCACTCGTACGCCGAACGAGGTTGTCATGCCGAACGCACTCGTACATCGAACGAGGTTGTCATGCCGAACGCACTTCATATGTCGAACGCTTACTGATGCCGAACGATCCATCCAATGCCGAATGTCTCCAGATGCCGAACGACACATCCAATGCCGAACGATCCTTAATGCCGAACCTCCATCATGTCGAACCATGTTTGATGCCGAACCATGTTTGATGCCGACCATGTTTGATGCCGAATAGTTTCTAATGCCGAGCGCCCATCATGCCGAACGATCTCTAATGCCGAGCGCATCTAAATGCCGAGCGCTACTGAATGCCGAGCGATCCTAGATGCCGAGCGCTACTGAATGTCGAGCGCTCCTGCATGCCAAGCGCTACTGAATGCCAAGTGCTCCTGTAATGCCGAACCACTCATGTATGTCGGACGCTCTATGTATGCCGAGTACTCTTGAATGATATTCGAACGTGAACGCCAGACGAACCATTTGTGCCGAGCCTCTACCATGCCGAACCATGTTCAATGCCGAACCATGTTTCCTAGACCCAAATTATAGTTGATTCATCTTTATCCAATCATATTTGCATCTTCCAAGCACGTTGCGTCATCCATCCATCCAGTCGACTGAATCCATCGTACACCAGCCTCGACGAACATGAAGTCGATTAAGTTAAACCCGCATGTCCATGGCTTTACAAAAAGGCGGGTTAACACTTGCCCCCCAAAATATGCCTTGTTGTCGGAAGTTGTGTTTTGAATAATTTTGAATCTGATATCCAGTCCATAGCCAATTCCATATCCATCCGGACTCGATAACCGAGTCTTAATCCAACCTTATCCAATAACCAGTAACCGAATCCATGACCTCTCTGAGTCAGTATCTGAATCTGTAACCTCTCCGCGTTCTTATCAAGCGCAATTTCCACATGACGACCGTGGTCCAGTGTCTCGGACGTTGAGTAATGTCATGGCTTAAGTCCTAAGCCAAACCATGGTCACTCCGGACCCTCGTTGAGTATAGTCCATACCCGACGACCTGAAATAATACAGGGCCTAAGTCCTAGGCCGAATCCTGATCTCTCCGGACCCTTGCCGAGCATATTCCTTACTCGACGACCTGAAATAATAACTGATAATTTAGGGCCTAAGTCCTAGGACGAATTCTGGTCTCTCCGGACCCGAGCATAGTCCATACTTGACGACCTGAATATGTCGATTTGTCGTGCTTAGACAAAGCGACTTACCCCTTGCCAGGTATAATCCATACCTGACGACCATTTGCCAAAAACCAGATAAAAATCCAATCAAAAGCCAATCCGAAATGCAAATCAAATCAGAAAACAAAAAATCCATGTCAAAAATCTAAACCAAAAAACAATCATCCAAATAAAAGTCCAAACCAAGAAGCAAACAAACAAAACCAGAAGTTCAAACCAAACCAGGAAAAAGCAAATGTCAAAGCCAAAAAAGAGAAAGCAGATTTCACAAACTAGAGTGTCGCGGTTTGTCATCATTTCAAAGCATGCCTAGGGGCTATCTCCGTCCCCGTATATGAGTAAGTGACTTGGTCGTTCGCCCGTAGCTTGCTACTTATTTCATAATATCACAGTCAATTGATAACCAATCGACCATCATTCCGGTGCCTCGCACCATCACCGTGTGAGGTAGAAGGTGGTTGCTCCTGTCCCACCGCTGCATTCCGAGCTTCGACGTACTATCACAACTGTCCATTAGATATATGCTCCTCAATTATGTCCTTCAAGTGCCTGCAGCTGTTGGTATCATGCCCGTCCAAATCGTGGAAGAGGCAGTGTTTCCCTGACGCCCTCTCACGTTCGGTGGGTTCTCTCCTAGCCGGCCTTCCGTACGGAAGGCGATTCCGAGTCTCCAAATAAATCCGTTCCAGCGTCTCGTTCAATCCTGTGTAGGTGGAGAATTTTGGCTCTCTCCCTCGTTTTCTAGCTTTTCCTAATTCGTCATCCAGCTTCCTTTTTCCTTTGCCTTTACCTCTTTCCAAGCCTCCGCTAGATGGCCGTCCATCCTCAGCCGCGTTCACCTCCTTTAACTTCATATCTGAGCACGCATCTTCCTGCCGGAGGAACCTCTCAGCTTCGTGAAAGAACTTTCGAGATCCATTGGAGGGTCCCGTATCAATGACACTTTGAAATCTGAATTCTCTCTAACTCCTGACACTGCCGCCATTAAAACCATCGATGGATCCGGCCGATCCACCAAAGCAACCTCTGCATTGAACCGAGTTAAGAAAGCTCTAAGTGATTCGTCTGTCCTTTGTTTTACCGATGTCAGCGTCATTACATTCTTTGGCCTTTTGATGTGTACCCGAAACTGCTTCGGAAACCTGTCCACCAACTCTGTCCATGTCCCGATAGATCCTTCTTCCAGCTGTCCGAACCACATAGCGGCTATGTCCGTTAGGAATAAAGGAAAACATCGAGCCATAACTTCTTCCGATGCCCGCAGAACCTCCATATGTCTTGTATATCTCATCAAGTGATATGTTGGATCGGCCTTGCCATTGTACATTTCCACATTATGTAGCTTGAAGTCTGATGGATTCCGAGCTATCCTGATTTCACGAGCGAACGGACTCTTGTTTACTCCTTCCAGATCTCTATTGGTCAAACCTCCGCGCATGGTTCGCCTGATAATCTCGGCTAATCCAGCATTGTACGTCAAGGGTTTCTCCCCCGAGTTCCCGAGGGAATTCTGGTACATACTCTTCATCTCTCGCTCTTGCATTCCTGCCAACATCCTGTTGCGTGGTGTTAGCTTGAACCCCTCCATGAACCGGTTCGGCATTATCTGGTGGTGCGCCCCCGAGTCCAAGTCCATCCGGATTGTTAGTTGTTTCCTGATTGGGGGTTGCCCCCTGCTGAACCATTCCCTCTGCTTGCTGGTTGAGCGCTTATGATCTGGCTCCATGGATCTGAGCTCCTGTATTTCCTGCTTGCGTAAATTGTCTTGAGAAGAACCTGCATCATCTCCTCTTGTCTTTTCATCATGGCTTCCATTTCCTTTCTGGTGATGTAGATGGATGCTCCTCCTGCTCCATTTCCAGAGGAAGCCTCTTGACTTCCCTCCTGATTGCTTCTCTCTATCACTTGCTTCCTTGCTGATGGTCTGGCCATTGCTCCTTAGAATTCGAATTTCTAACTCCAAAATTCTTGAGTTCAACTCTCAATGAAAGCACCAAAGTGTTTGCGCCAAAATTGGTCACTAACATCCAGATGTAAATGAAAGCACCAACTTACAATCACAGATAACATATAGAGTATATGTAGAGAATTAAAACGTGAAGAACAGTCGAAATAGAGATTGAGCAGTAAAGAACAGCAGATTTTTATACTGGTTCGGCTAACTTCGGCCTACGTCCACTCCAGAAGTTTTCTTTTATTGATATAACAATTGATTACAGTTACAAAGTGGCAAACTAGCCTTAGCCTTAGAAATAGAAAGTCAGAGAGCCGAGGAGAAGATCCTCCTTTTTGAAGCCCTACATGCTCTATTTATAGACACGTCCAGGTAGTTGTTGGGCTTTCTGAATAACCAGAGCCCATCAGGGCCGAACGGCCCATGCCGAGCCAAAATGTCATACCGAACGCACTCGTACGCCGAACGAGGTTGTCATGCCGAACGCATTCATACGCCGAACGAGGTTGTCATGCCGAATGCACTTCGTATGTCGAACGATACATCCAATGTCGAACGTCTCTAGATGCCGAACGACACATTCAATGCCGAACGATCCTTAATGTCGAACATCCATCATGCCGAACCATGTCCGATGCCCCACCACGTTTGATGCCGAACCACGTTTGATGCCGAACAGTTTCTAATGCCGAGCGCCTATCATGCCGAACGATCTCTAATGCCAAACGCTTCTAAATGCTGAGCGCTCCTGGATGCCCAGCGCTATTGAATGTCGAGCGCTCCTGCATGCTGAGCGCTCCTGGAATGCCGAACCACTCATGTACGTCGGACGCTCTATGTATGCCGAGTACTCTTGAATGCTATTCGAACGTGAATGCCAGACGAACCATTTATGCCGAACCTCCGCCATGTCGAACCATGTTCAATGCCAAACCATGTTTCCTAGACCCAAATTATAGTTGATTCATCTTTATCCAATCATACTTCCATCTCCCAAACACGTTGCGTCATCCATCCATCCAGTCGACTGAATCCATCGTACACCAGCCACGACAAACGTGCAGTAGATTAAGTTAAACCCGCATGTTCATGGCCTTGCAAAAAGGCGAGTTAACAGACACAAAATTTTGTTCAAAGACTGAAGTCAAAAATTTATTACAAAAACAACAAATTTAAACTTGAATTAAAAGAAAAATAAGTAATAAAATAAAAATCTAACATTTAATTCGAGTTCATCGATGCACTAAACCATGGTCGTTGCTGGCTTTCGCATAATTTTTCCAGTAAAATCTAAAACCTAAATGCACAAGATAAAAAAAACAATCATTGCAAAATATGAATAGGTTCAAAAATAATTAAGCGGAATACAAAAATGAAAAAAAAACTGAAATTTTATATTAAAAACAAGAGCCGTTGAAGAAAACATCATTTAAGTTATTTAAGAATAATGAATTGACAAAGTGGAGTAGATGTAAAACTTAAACCATACTATAATACGTATTAGAGAAACGATTATCTTATAACGGAAATAAATTTGATTTTAAATGAGTAATTCAATTTTATGAAGATAAATAAATTTTTCTTGAAAATTCATGAGAAAAACATTTTACGTGAAAGCGAACGAAAGTGAAAGCGAACGAAAGATAAGAACATAAAAAGTCCAATACTCTCTTTTTTATATAATAGATAGATGCATGACCGAAACTTTGTCTGATCAATGCATGTTTAAACAATTTGAAGCTGTTTGAACAAGCAGAGAATAAAAAAATAGGATTGTAAACGTCTCCATTTCCATTTGATGGATTTCTGTAAGCATTAAAACCAATTGTAATGAAATATAATTATGTGAAGGCTATTTTGCATGTTTTGACAGTTTAATATAAACTAACGGTGTGAGAATAACTCACTAATGATCATAAACATGGACAACAGATATAGCAACGCCACCTGCACCCCACGAATACATGTGTTTGGTTAACCAAACTATGGCTTACAGGTTTAGAAATTTGCTACCAAATAAAAGCTATGTTACATAAGTTTTTTCGAAGAAAGCCTAATTGAATAAGGTTACCTTTGCCAAATGAAGTTGCAATGGAATTATTATTATTATTATTATTATTTTGAAACTGGGTGCTTATATTTACAAAGTAGGCAGCACACAAGTCTGCAAAAATCATCGTACCACACAGTTTAATATGCCAGAGGCAGGGATCGAACTGCCGACTTTGTCGTCAACAGCCTAGCGTTTTTACCACAGTTAAAATGGAATTATTGGGAATAAGAAGTTTGTATAGGGTTTATTACTGGTGAAACAAAGATGGCATCTTCAATATGGAACCATGGAACAACAATTACAGTATAAATTTCCACATAGCTTCTTCTGCATAGATGTATGTATACTGTTTAAGAGACATATAGAGGTTCTGGATCTTTTTTCCTCCTTATCCTGTAAGATTAAGATCAGCAAAAGCATAAAATTAGTCAGTGAAATGATGTTAAAGCAATATCGATATGACCAAACAACTGAAGTAGAAACTCCTATGTGGGTAATATGAAGTATGCTTTGGGGTAGCACTACTCTAAATAGATACATCTCTTTCATGAATAACTAGCACAGGCTTTCATGAATAATTATTTCTCTTCATAATTAAAGGATGCATTCTCATTGAAAAAAGCTTGTATACCTAAAATTCCTATGCAAATCATTCTAAAAGCTCAAAGGTTATGTGAAATGATGTACAATGAAAATACTTCACCCTGAGTCTTAACACTTCTAGCTTAGTTTACATGGGTATTGTGCACATATGTTCACGGAAACTATAAACAGGCATACATGTACATATCTGTGTCCACATTCTCATGTTTATCTGCTCAAAATCCTCTTTTTTTCTTTTTGCGCCCAAAAACAAAACACAACAGAACAAAAAAATTAGATATGATTCATTGCCGTCAAAATCATATAGGAAGGATAAGATACAAATGTTGTCCCCGAGTCTCAACTGCCATCTTTATCTCCTCCACCAATAAACTCTATTCTTAGTTGAGCCCGCTTTGAATCCTTTCTTTTTCTTTTTCTTCTTCTTTTTCTTGCATTCCTCATCACTCACTTCTGCCTACTTTATTTCTTCCTCCTTGCGTTTCTCATCATTCGCTTCCTTCAACTTTCTTTCTTCCTTTTTCTTGCGTTTCTCATCATTCGCTTCCTTCAACTTTCTCGTCTCCTCTATATATGCTGGGTTATCAACTACAAATCTCTCATACCACTTCATCTCAAATAATCGATCTTTTTCCTTCTTTGTATAAATCTTCCACTCTAAGTCTCCATCAAAGTCAAGAATCAGACTGCCTATTTCTGCTATCAGCTTCCTCTGCTCATCTTCATTCGGTTCTGAATCAGTGTCCGCCTCTGACTCTATAATTAAATTCCTCCCTATATTGTTCTCATTCGTATAATCGCAACATTTTTCTAGATTACAGTCTGTCTTTGTACTTGTGTTAAAGGCCCTTGTATTCTTTTCATGCTCGCTCTGCTTCACATATTCCAGTGTATGTGAAACATTCAAACCATCTTTCCTTGGGCTTGAATCCTCAGATTTTTGATTTGCTGCATAATTTTGGATATCCACTTTCCCTCCATCTTGTTTGGGCACTGATATTCAACATGGTCAAATGCTTCACATTCATGACATACAGGTGGTATATGCTCATATTCCACTTTAATTTCTCGTACATCCCCATCGAATATTTCTACTCTAACCATCTCTGGAAAGTTAGAACATGCCTTCATTTTTACAAGAACCCGAGCATACTTCAACCTGCATGCATTCTTTGTAATCTCATCTCATTTATCATAATAGGAACCCCTAGAACACTAGCAAAGCGACCAAAGCCTTCATTATACCAGAATTCTACGGGGAAGTTTGGAAATCTCACCCAAATAGGCATATCGATAAATGAATGTCTAATGAGTTCAATTCCTTCCTTCCATTTTTATAAAACTATCAATCTAGAATCAAAAAACGTATCCTGTCCCTTAATATTTTCTCACAATCTTCTCCTCGCTGGATTTAATAAAGAAGTAACCCTTTTCCCTTGAAAAAATTTCAAATTTCCCTACCGGTTTCCATACTCTATTAATATAACCTTTTAAATGTGCAAAGTATGGTCTAGGACCTACAACATACAGAACAATCGTATTATTCCATCTCCTTCCTGATTTGTGGTAAACCTTTTCGGTATCAAACATTTTTCTCTCGTCTTCCCTCTGACTGACCAACAATATCGATTAACAGTCCTTGTTGATCTCAACTTAGCTTCAAGATTCTTTAATTGACTAATTTCAGGATTTTTTTATATCCCTTTTGTCATATGATGATTTCAGCAACTGATTCTTCTCCCGGGTCGGTGGGTTAAATTTTGATGAATTTAAAAATGTAAATATCTTTGATTAAAAAAGAGGACAACCTTTTACTTTCTACATATACAGGCGTGCTACTGAATATTTTAGATGGATCAGAAAATGGAAAACAATTAATCCACAACCATTAAAAAGGACATAGATACTAACCAATTCTCTTTGCACCAAGTAAAGCCACTATCAGAATCCACCACATGCAAGCTCAATGCATGCCTTGAGTTAGGAGATACATTCTCAAAGCTGCCACAACAACAAATTATGAAGAAAAAAAATTATTATCGACTCGTACAAACATATAAAATTAGTTCAAAAAATGCACACCTTTGATGCACAAGGTTGCCATGTATAACTACCAAAGAGCCAGTTTTGACTTCTATAGGAACAAATTCTTTATTATCATATTCAGGTGACGGACGATCAAAGTGTACTCCTTCATCATCTCTAACAAACTTCCTCACAAGGCCATCTAAAAAAAATACAGCATATGGTACTATGAATCATGTAAATGCAGGAAGAGTGTTTGGCAATAGCTTATAGTAGGAAAAATAACTTAAAAGGTACTTCAAAAACTTGGAGCACCTCACATCAACTTACTTTGTTTACTTCCAAGTAACAAATAAGTAAACAAGTCGCAAGTATGAAATACTTGCTTATGACTTATTTCATCTTTTACAACTAAACTTTATCAAATCTTACATTTATTTGTCCGAACTTTCTATACCATTCACTTAATATTACTTAAGTTGATAGACAGGATCACAATGTATAACTGCTAAAAAGCAGGCGTTAACTTTTATGGGAACAATTTTTTTATTATCGCATATTCAGGTGTAGGACAGTCAGGGCATACTCCCTCGTCATCCCTAACAAACTTTCTCACAAGGCCGTCTGACAAAAAATTTACAACATGCTGTACTATGAATCAAGTAAAGGCAGATATATGCAACAACTTAACATTTTGATTTAAAAGTAACAAATGAGTTAAGAAGTGAATTTATTTATGATTTATTTCATCTTTTAACAACTTGAGAGTTACAAAAACAAACCTACTTCCAACTACTTCCAAGCAGATATAAAGAAGTTCTTGCTAAATGAAACAAGAGCATATGAGACATTTGGGAATGAAATTACTTTTGTGGGACCCAGGTATTGCCCACAGGCAGCCATTAGTAGTTGTTGCATCTTCTAAAGCCAGCCACAAACCCGTGCATGATGCCGGTTCTGTAATGAGAAAAGAATTGTCCTGATGTGGAACAACTTCGCCGCCAATGCCGGGTTGCTATATGCAAAAAATAATTTATGAGTAAATAAAAATGTTCCTAAGGAAAGAAAAAGAGTGCATGCAAACAAAATACAGCATTTTAAATTGATCTTCTGCACAAATACGATTTGCATAAGAAAACACATGTATCTCTTAAAATAGCAGAAAGTAGTTAGCTACTTGCAATTAAAAAATAGTAATCACTGCATAAGAGAACACACGTATCACTTAAAATTGCAGAAAGTAGCTTGCTACCTGCAGTTAAAAAATAGTAATCAAGCAGTAAATCAATAACACAACACAATGTAAATGCTAAAAGCAAACATCAATAGCACAATGTAAATGCTGGAAAGCAGTAAGGATTGTGCACAACTAAACTAGGTATAAGCAAAAAAAAAAGTTATATACTAGATTACTGTCCAGTTTTCATTGCTACATAATGTTAGGTTGGTGTCAATGGAACATTATAAAGAAGTTTCTTGTATCAATATACAGTGTAGTTATATGTAACATTTTTAATATAAAAAATGTTAACTTAAGTGCTTTGATTTTTAGTTATTTTTGTTGCTTAAAATCAAAAATGAAACTGACAAAATGTTTAGTATATTCAGTAATTTGGAAAAATAATTTTGTACAAAATTGGTGGTATAAATTTCATTGATAAACCGGAAGATTTCTGCCCAAAAATGTACATGAACTTGCATGAAGTCAATTACATTCTCAAAAATAAGTTACATACAAATATTTTGTATAGATTGCATGCTTTCATTAACACATGAACTTATAATGGGTAAGGATCCGCTACATCGCACTTTCTCTACACCCAGTGGTTTTTATAGCTACACAATTCAAAATCACATTAAATATTAAGGATGTTCAATCTACATTATAAACACCATGCTCACAAAACAAAAACAAAAAGAAAGAGAGAGAGAGAGAGAGGGAGGCAGATCATTTCGAAACTTCTAGCATGCTCAAAATGTTCGCTTAAATGCCACTGAATTTAATCAACTTCAAATATATATTTTTGTAAATGTCAAAGAGTATCCAAACAAGCCGAATTTTTGTGAACATGATCTTCAATTTATATAAAAACATATCCATAAAATTAGGTTCCATTTTGAATTATCTAATTCGAAAATTGATCAAGGTTTAGCGCAAGGGGTCTAGCATAAGGTGTGTAGCCGTTCACAGTGCCAATGTATGTGTCCAATAGGAAGTTTCAGAACTTCGTATTTTAGTCCAAACCTAAGACAATTTATTATTCAACCTAAGATCATTTTTATTTGTAATATAAACTTGAATTTTGGAGAGCAAAAGTTTGTTTGATGTATTCCATTTGATAATTTCTCTAACCAGAATGATAAATGTACCTTAAATATGTACATGGATTGTACAACCACGGGCCTTCTGTATCCTAACGAACAAAACATTCTAGAAACCTTCTCGGAGTAGGAGAATTTTTTGAACACGGGCTCAATTTCATGTAATGCTGCACAATATGATAAAACTGTTAAAAACCATCCCACTTCGGTAAATATTTAGTGAAACATATAACTAGCATAATGACTTTAAAAAGAGATTATATGCTAACCATGGCCAACTTTGTTGATAGATAATTCCTTCGACTGCTTTAAATTTCCATCGTCTCCGAATGCCTTCTCTATACAGATAGGAAATAGCATACTACTTGAAATGTCAATTTGAGATTAATGTTTAGCTAAATGGGAGGAAAAAATGAATATTCATGCTTCGAAAATACATAACAATAAAGATCACAGATAATATGGCAGGCACAAGTATCAGTCACAGAGAACTTCAGTACCATGAGAAAATAACTGCTTAAAATATAAATCGTTGATGATCCACTATATTCGTTCTATGCTTAGCATCTCTCAACACATGTTCATTTACATAAGAAATGAGAAGGTTTTGTAATTGTTTTGGGTGCGAAAATGGTATCTTCATGCTTTAGCAAAAAAAGGTTTCCACGGTTAACTTATAACCAAAATAAAAGAACCATTAAGCCAGAATGCATTACAAATATGATGGTGAAAACCATTGGAAAATCAAAATCAGCAAACATTGTTTTGATAAGGTATAACAGCTAAGTTAGCTACATCATAAAGAAAGCATGTTTCGCTATTACACAACAACTAACACAATATGGTGGGCATAAATACCAGTTATAGAGACGTCAAATACCATGAGAAAATAACTGTTTAAAATAGAAGCCATTGATGATCCATTATATTCATTATACACTTTGCATCACTGAACACGTGTTCTTTTATGTAAAAAATGAAGAAGGTTTTAGTTTTGTAAATCAAATTTCCCTTTTAAAAATGTGTTTGTCCTCTTTTGGAAAATAAAAGAATTGGCATAGAAACTGTGTTCTAGTACACAACAACTAAAACAAGAACATTGAAAGCAAAAACGTGCAGGGAAATTTTATAGTTTCTACCGAAGCGGATAAAAATAAGAATCATGCAGCTGTATTACATATGTGTAAAATATGGAAACTAAAACATACCCTCAAAAAAGAACGAAACTTTCTCTGAACTCTCGTAGAAATATTCATCCGTCACTTCTTTCTGAAAACCCCAAAACAGTATTTTATGAATTCTTCCGAAGAGTTATTATAATTACCATTAGTTTCATAAAAAATTACCTGATTTTTGGTAGAAAAAACCGAACATTTAGATGGATCGAACCCTTTAAGCAGTTCATCCATTCTATCTCTCATCTCTGTAATTTCTTCAGGGTTCGAAAATGATTCAATCACCAAATATCCTGAAAAAATGTCAAAGACTAAATTTATGACTATAATTGATCGAGGAAAAATGAATGAAGTTACCATTTGAGTTGAAGAATTGGAGTTGATCAGAACTGAGGTTTCCAGTGAAGCCCATGGTTGCAAATTGATTTTGGCAATGAAAAGATTAGGGTTTTGAAAGCTTACAAGAGGCGGCGAACGTATAAATTTGATGTTTGGTTTTCAGATTTTCCGTAGAACGTATTTTCAAAGCACACAGATGTTTCAAAATTCAGATCACCTCGGTCTAAAACGGTTTTCAGAGTACAAGGCACGGTATTTCTAATGACGGACCTTCGTTAATTTAGGACGAAGGACTTTAGGTTATAGATAACTGTTTCTACGTATCTGTTTTTTAAGTACCGTAGCAGTTTTGAAAAAAAAAAAAAATTGAAAGAATGTTTGTCCTTATGAATAATTTTAAAAGAATGTTTGTCCTTGTATTAAAATAAGGTTGTGTCCTTGATGCTAAAAATATATAAATTTTTATTCTTTAAATTAATTTCTCCTTTAGAGTATCCCTTCTGATTGGTGTGTATATACATTGCAATTTTAACCGTATATCTTTATAAATAAATATTTTCCGATCTACACGGGAAGGAGGCATATTTTTGACGTTAAATATTTATAAACTGCACATTTTTGCATTTCGAATTGTAAGTATTTACACGTCTAAGTGCAAATATATGTAGTTTAAAAGACATATTTATGCTGAAACCATTGATTATGAAACATGTTTTTAGAAGAGTTCTCGGGCACTGAGTTTAAAAATAAGTTAGCATTCGCGTAACAAAATGCTCGGTAACTGTTGGCGTCACGCCTGACTTGTCAGATGTGGGATCCACGAATATTCTCCGTTCAGGTGAACCGTTGGATTCGAGCCGTTTATAACCGTTGGCGACAAGCGCATCTGTCACGTCGGAAGCCAACGGTTATTTTTTGATTAATAGTACAAAAAAATAAACACCCTTTTCTAGTCTCAATAAATCTTTTATTGACAGTAATAATAATAGTTAATATGGCACTTTAGGTCGGTCATATTAGTGTTAAAAGACTGCACAAGCTGAAAGCTTAAGGCTTTCTACCATCAATTGATTGTGAATAGACACATGCGAGTCATGTCTCGATGGTAAAATGATCAAGTTGCCATTCACTGGAGTAATGAAAGAGTTGATGAACTCTTGGGTCTTGTAAATTCTAATGCATATGTTCTGGTGCTTACAGTAACAAAGGATAACTCAACTTACTTTATAACTTTTACTGATGATTTTTCGAGACTATGATGTGTAATCTTATGAATAATAAATTCGATATCCGTGAGAAATTTAAAGTGTATAAGATTGAGGTTGAAAATCAAATAAACCATATGATTAAAATACTTCGATCTGATCAAGATGGTGAGTATGTTAAACAAGAGCTCCAACGATACTTAAAATATAAAGGGATTACCTTTTGGTTTACTTCACCATATACTCTGCAACACAATAGTGTTTCGGAAAGAGAAAATCAAACCTTATTAGATATGGTTCATTTTATGACGAGTAGAACTGAATTCCCTCTTTCCTATTAGGGATATACATTGGAAACCGTGGTGTGTATGTTGAATTTGATGCTGCTAAATCTATATCTAAGACTTTGCATGCGATGATGTGGGAGGAAACCGTAACTCGAGTATTTGAAGATGTGGAGTTGTCTAACATATGTTAAGAATCCTAACCCCAATAAACTTGAGGCAAGGTCGACATCGTGTAAATTTACAGGATATCCCAAGAATTCAACATGTTATATTTTCTATAATATCAAGGAACAAGGTTGTTGTTCTCACATATTGTCTTTTAGAAAAGGAATTTCTATCAAAAAAATAAACAAGGACGTTTTACATTTGGATGAGATCCGAGAAATTAACATGGAGGTTGAGCTAGTGGAAGAATCAAGTTCATAAGTATACAAAAACATGCAATCTATTAGAAGGTCTAGTGAAGAATCTCGCGCACCAAAGCGATATTATGGTTTTCTCATGGATTGCAAAAAAGAAACTGCGTCTTAGAAGATGATGCTCCTCTCTCATTCCAATAAGCCTGTAGAGTAAAGACTTTGCATATTGGTTTGAAGATATGAAATCCAAGACGGATTCCATGTATGACAATAATATATTGGCATCAACTGACATACCCGAAGGGATAATACCCATTGGTTGTAGATGGTTTTTTAAAACAAAACTAAATGCAAATGGACATGTAGAGACTTATAAAGCTATGCTAGTTTCGAAAAGGTTTCTTCAAATTTAAGGTGTTGATTATGACGAAACAATTTCATACATATTAATGTTTAAGTCCATTCGAATAATGTTTGCAATCGTCGCGTTTTATGTCTATGAAATATGAAAAATGAACGTGAAAACATTTCTAAATGGCGATTTAGAAGAGGCCGTTTATATATCACAGCCTGACGGTTTCGATGTTAGTGGAAACGAGGGCAAGACTTGCAAATTGTAAAGAATAATTAATGGTTTTAAACAAGCTTCAATGAGTTGGAATATGCTTTGATAGTTTGGTTTTTATCAAAATACAGAGGGGACATACGTATATCGGCAAGAAAAGTGTTATGGCGTTCATAGCCATGTATGTTGATGACCTACTCCTGATTGGTAATGACATCTCATGTAACGATCCGGATTTTGAACCATCGGATATCGAAGAAATTAATTGATTTTAATTATTGAAAGTATTCATAAGTCGAATGGATGAGTTTCTAATATTTGTAATATCTGAATTTATGTATTGATTAAAAACTATATTTAATTTTAAATTTTAAAATTCCGGATACGATGAATTAGTATATATAAACTCCACAATTTAAATTAAGATAAATATCCATAAAATATTTATACACACACACAAAAAAAAGTTTATGATGTTAAAATATATAAGTACTTATGTGTGTATGTTATAAAGATACTGTATGTATGTGTGTGTGTGTGTGTGTATATATATATATATATATACACATAAATGTAAAACTTCATAACGGGAAAATTCAAACTTATATATATGTATATATGTTTATATTAAATGGTGAACATGCAAATGTATGTAACATGTGTGTGCTTAGAAGTACATAGAAACGTGTAAATATATATAGATGTATATGGGCCATATGAAGTAATGTATATGGACATATATATATATGTGTGTGTGTGTGTGTGTGTGTATGCGATGACAAGATATACATAAGTTTATGTATATGTATATAATAGCGAATGAGAAAAGTGTAAATACATGTGTAAATAAACGTATACATATCTACAAGAAAGTACAAACTTTATGGTAACAATTAAAAGTATATATGTAAAGATATACATGTATATATGTATGTATACATTTTATAAAAATAGAAAAGGTAAACATATACGCCTAAGTATGGACACACACACATGTCTACTCTTATAAATGTACATGTAAACACGTAGGGAAACATCATCATAACAAATTTCAAAATCAATGTCAAGACAAAATCAAAATCATGTCATATGAAAATCAAATCATCTTTTATTAAATCAATCACATATTTTTAAATCATAATTAAATAAATGAAAAAAAATACAAAAGCTTGTAAAAAACAATTTCAGCCTCTTGTCTACTTGTTCCCCTCATCTGTATATGCATACCCTATGTTATCTTCAAGTATATCATTCTAGCCATAACATTCTAGTTCAAAAAAAAGAAATAAAACATGAAAAGGCTGTAGGAGGAAGACTTAAAGCAAAGCAAGCAGTGTTTTTTCAAATATGTGAGTAAATACAAACCTTTGCTCACTGTAACTCTCATATGCACCTATATACCTTTGAATTTGTATGAATGAATGTATTTTTTTGTCAAGCATACATGTATCAATTAATATCTATGTTGTGTACATGAGGATTTAGCCATGATTGAATCCTAGAAACACACAGTAATAAGCTTTAGTTTCTCTGTTCTTAATCATTTGTTTCAAAAACTGTTAACTTACAACTACAAAAATCAACGACTCAAAATCCATTAAGTTTTAACATATGATTTCAAAACAAATGTTGTTTGTTCAGAGTATAGATTATTTTAAAATCATTTCATTAAAACTCATCATGTATAGAAAGAGAATGAAGGGTGTTACAGTAGGTGTCTCGACTTTTGGTCAAATTCAAGTATCGAATTTTAGCAAATGAATTATATATCTGAAATCGTTAGCAGAAATCATGTATTTTGGAGGTGGTTGGGTGATTTATAGATTTGTATGGAATGGGAAAAGGGAAGGTGACCATATTTGGGTGATTGGTCAAATTTCGGCTGTTGATTCGATTTCGTGACCTGGGGCTGGGCAAGGAGGAGATGCGGGGAAGGCGCGCACGAGAAAAATGGTTCGACAATTTTTATTTGGCGTGGTGGCTTGACGAGTTAGTTTTAGGGCTTTAGTTTTGTTTTGATGGTGGTTTGGTTACAGGGCAATAACGAAGAGTAGGGGAATGGAGGGGCCTGCGCACCTAGAGAAAAAGGAAGAGGTTGCCGCGATGAAGCTTCGGGCAAATTTTGGTGAGAGACAGAGGTCAGGGTAGCCGAGGCGAAGCGTTTGACCGTTGGGTGGTTACAGTTTTTCTTGGGTTGAGGTTCGAATTGGCGAATGGAGGCTTGCCGTGGGTTTCAAGTGAATGAGTGTGGATGGAGGGGTCGTACGTGATGTGTGCAGATGGTCGGCAGCCAGGCCGGGCCATTGGGGGTCATGTGCATGTGCACGTTATCATGCACAGCCGAGTTTGATCAGAGGAAATAAAAGAGAGTGAAGGAATAAGGAACTGGAATTAGACAAGAGAAGGGAGAAAGAGGAGTTGGGTCGGTATGGGCCGGAAAAGAAATAGGAGAAAAAGGAGGAAAATAGGAAAGGAAAAAATAATAATAAGAAAACAAGGAAATAAAGGAGGAATAAAGGGAACAGGCTTGTATAATTAGGCCGGGTTCAATGTTTGTTGGCTGGGAAAAATTGTTTTGGAACTAAAAGAATTTTTGATAAAATATTTATATTCTAAAATCCTTTAATTTAAAATAAATAAATAAATATATCCTCACTCATTTTAAATCAAATCATCATAAAGGTTTTTGCAATGTGATCCTATTACTGGTATTATAAATTTATATTGTTGATTTTCCCGTTTAAAATTTTATCATACCATCATCATTTTAGCGAGTAATTAATTATATTTTATATTGCCATAATTTTATGTTAAATTTATATATATAATAACAAATTGTGTTATAATTCCTTAATCTAATACTATTTTAGATTAAAAATATAAGTAGATCCAATTTAATTTAAGACTAAATTCTGACTTTTAAATTGTTTTAAAATAAGCTATTAGTCGTTAAATTAATAATGATCCATGCCTTTGTTTATGGTTATTGGATATTTATTTTAGATTATTCTTGTCTGAGCCATTAAATGTTCAAACGGGTTAAAATAGTAGATTAGAGTGATGATATGTTTTATTTGAAATAAACATCTATAATAAATTCCCATATGAGAATAATGTCATCCTAAATATAAATTGTATATTTTAAGATAAATTTTGCAGTCCAATTAGTTTCTAGGACACACATTCAAAGAAATCACTTTCAAGGCCAAAGTCAGCAGAATAATTACTTTCAAGGACAAAGTCAGAAGTCCAATTACATTTAAGGACATAATTTCGTAGGTTTTTAGGCCATAGAAACTAATTATTTTGTGTTTTGTTCTTAAAAGTAATTATTTCAGTTGTGTGTCCTATAAACTAATTCCACTTGCTAAAGAGGCCCTTGTGGCTAATTTCCACTTTAAAATTTATCAATTTGTTTTCGAAGAGACCGTAATCGGATATCAGTGTTATCCAGAACTACTTCGACTTGAAACCGCTACAACCTTTACGGTTTTGATTTTGGATCCTGATTGGCTGGAATTTAATAAATTTAATAAGTTCGATTATTTTAATAAGAAATTGCACTTAGACAATATTAGAAATATCGATGGATTCTGAAAAGTGTTTCCGTTAAAAATAGAAGATAACTCGTCGTGTTTGTACGAGTCACCTTGGTTTCAAAGATTTTCATAACTTAAGTATTTCAAATTAAGTGTGTTTACTCATGCTGGTTTCCAGCCTGACTCGGGTGTTACTTTAATGTAATGCTCGGGTCGGACCGAGTATTACAGATTTTCAGGTTAGGACGCTTTTGTAGGATCGATTTCACCCTAGAGGGGGGGGTGAATAGGGTGATAGTATAAATTATAAAATTAATTGCGGAAGCTTATACAATAATTTCAACACAGATCACAGAACAATAGCAGCACAGATAATAGCAGAATAATAAATGCAGAAATAGAATGACACAGAATTTACCCAGCTTCGGCAAAACCCTGCCTACGTGCTGCCCCCAAGGTTTCTACTAGAAATTAGATAGTCCCTCGCTTACACACGTAAACTCGCGACACCCGCTATCGATTAAATCTAACTCTACGCTCAAAACCCTGCCACAACTCAGCCACTGAGTTGCGAATTCTCAAGCTACGCCATGTAGCTTGTCCCTTAGTCACACAACTAGAAAATTAAAACGGTTTAAAAAAGAAAATACAATTAAAAACAATTTAAAATTAAAATAACCATAAAATAAAACCAAAACCCTATTTTATTCATTAACAAGGCCGGCCCCCTTTTGTAATTCGACCCGATCCTTTTTTATTTTCTCAGTTCCTTATAATGGCGGCCGTGTTCTTCTCGTTCCTCCTGATTAAAATTTGGGCTTGCGTCCTTGATCCAAATTAGGGCTTTCGAAGAGCCGTTATTGCTTCGATCGAATCTTTGGTTGTTCGAGAATTGCCTCGCTCGATCGATTTCTCGTTGCTCTCTCTCTGGCTACTTCGAGTTGATGGAGTTCAACTTCGATTCGGTATGTGATTTTTGTTTATGCTGTTCTGTTATGCTTCATTGAACTCCATACATATTGCCGATGATGTGAATTCGATTATATAGGGTTTGTAACCCTAGATTTGCGTCGTATATTCTCTATTTGAATTTGTCAACTGATATTGCTTTGATCGTTGATTTTCGTATGGATGTTTATGATTTCACTGACTTATTCATATGCGTATATTTTTTGTTGCTTGAATCCCACGGCATTGATTTCAACTCCTTGGTCCCCACGGCTTCAGCTCCGATCATTTTACTGTTGACTTTATTCTCTGACTTCATTTTGACTTTGGGATTGACTAACTTGATTACGTGAATTTTTGGCTTGATCACCCTTGATGTTGAACTCAGTCTTCACTGATCATGTTTACTCCAGCCATTTGATTTCTTAAACTAAACTTCTGGATATTAATCGAAACTGCACACTTGCTTGCTTCGTTGTCATTTACTTGTTTAACCTCGGCTTTGATTTTCATTTTACATCACTTGAACTTGCTTTTGTCTCGGCCTAAACCTTTGCATTACATACATATGTATATGCTCACTGTCTTTGTATCTGTGCATATATGTTTACTCTGTCTTGTGTTGATCTTGAACATTGCTGAGTCTTTTCATTGCCTTGTATTGTCCAGTAGAGTTTGCACATGTTTGGATTGCATATATGTACTGCCCTTGTACATGCTTCACTGCATCTTCTTTTACCTGTTGCGCTTGCAATGATGTTCTCTATTTCATGTTTGAATTCCTACTTGTCTGCACTGATGTTCATCTATTCATGTTGCATATATCACTGAGTTGCCATTTCATATGCTTGCACTACTTCATTTTGTATTCGTTTTGATCCACTTTGTCACTGCATATCTATATATGCTTGACCTGTTTCATTTAGTTGTGCATATCACTGTGATGTTTGTTGTTTGGACATTTTCTTGTGTGATCATGACTATTGTCTGCACTGTCCACTTGTGTATTGCCTTTGACATCCATGTTCTTCACTCTGGTTGGTCGAGACTTTTTGCTGCAATCTTTATTGAGCTTTGGCATTTGGTCTGGGGTAGAATTCAGGTTGTTTCGGTCAGTAGCCTTCGTGTCTTTGATATTGTGCATTTAATCTGGATGTTTGTGTTGTATTTGTTATCTTCGGTAGCTGCTGTGCATTGTTCATGACTGTTTCATGCAGTTCATTGTGTAGCCTTGGTTTTTGTTGTTTGTATGTGTGATACTCTGGACCTATTGCCTTCAGTTGCTTGTCGAATTTGCATGTATATATTGGGTTGTCTCATGTTATATCTGGTACTTGTTCATGTTGGTTTAGTTGGTTTTCTTCTGGTTTGTTCACTTCGGTCAGTGCTTGTGACATCCATGTTGCAACTGGTTTTGACTTTGAATGCATCTGTGCATATCACTGTTGCATTACTGGTCTTTGCATCCGTTCATGTTGATTTTTGAAATTTCACTTGAGTTGAATCCAGTTTCAAAAACTCGGGTTTGACCTTGTGCTTGAGTCGTGATTTTGAATATATTGCACGTGAGTTGAACCCGGCTTTTCATTTGGGTTTGACCTGTGCTCACCTGTCCCTGTAGCATTATCAAGTGTATATATCGGTGTGCACGGCCTTGTGGCATATACAGTGATACACTGTGTATGTCACAAGTTGTTCGTGTATGATGAATTCAAATTTAAATTATGATGAACAACCCAAATAACTGAGGCAAATCGTATTTTCAAAAATCATATTTCATTTTATATTGCAAAAATATTTCTTTTTCAATTTTACTGCGTTAGTGAATAATTTTGCAGATTGCTCAGATGCTGGATTCAAACTTGAATGCAGTTGAAGACAAAATACGAGTGTGAGTGTTATGTAGTGAGGTTATTAATGTAAACTGAATTGTGATGTAATTGTGATGTAATCGAAAATGTATATATATAGTGAGAGCTTGAATTTGTACTATAAAATTGTAATAAATATTTGTTTGAATAAAGTATTCGTTTGAATTCAAATTCCGTGTTATTTATTTTATTCAGCAAATATTTATTTAATATGTGAAAAATAAAATAGTATATTATCAAATACATTTAAACGAATGTATATATGTTTATTATCATCAAACAAAAATCATATAAGCGCATATTCAACAATCTCCCCCTTTTGATGATAACAAACATATATTTAAGATTTTTAATATATTAAATGTATTTGATCATTGATATGCTCTAATTGCTCCCCCTATTTAAATGCTTCCTCTCTACACAAAGCTCCCCCTACAAATATGCATACAGTTAAATAATATGCAAATGAGCCTAGATGCAAATGGAAAATATTTGACCTTTGCTTGATTTTATTTGATAAAATCTTAACTTTTCTCTCCCCCTTTTGTTATCAGCAAAAGAATAATAGTGTTAGAGAAAATAGAGATAAAGTGATCGATATTAATTCAACATTAAAACTCAATTGGATATAAATATTAAATTTCAATAAAAAATCAAATAAAAATCATAAATATTTTGTTAGGCGCATAATCCACTTTTAGAATGATGGAAATGATGTCATCATATAAAACCATACAGTTGTGTCTATTTGTGGTATATTTATATGAGGAATTTGAATATCTACTAACCATGCACAACCGTTAGGACTTTTAAATGAGATTAGTAGTATTCCAATTTTATTTTAAAAAAATGAATTCAAATATCTTCTAACCACGCATAACCGTGAGGACTTTTAAATGGGATTAGAATCAACTTGTTTATTTTAAAAATCAACTTTTGATATGCGTTCCATACATGCATAACCGCGAGGACTTTTAAATGAGCATGGAAGCACATAACAAATTCCAAGTAATTCACCCATGCATAACCGTGAGGACTTTTAAATGAGAGTGAATACTTTGGTATTTATTTATTTATTTATTTTTGTTTTTTTTTTAAAAATGTGAAAATGAAAAAAATGAACGATTCCTGTTTAAAGTACCACATATCGACAAACTATATAGAATTTTGATGAGTGATGGTTATTAGAAATATGATAGATATAGAGATGGTCATGGAATTTTTTACCAACAAAAAGTTTTATAACTCTTGTTTAAATTTCTAAAGAAATTTATTAATTATACCGTCTCAAGTCATAATATTTGATCAATATTAACACTCGTCACTTTTTCAATCACTATTTTTCTTTTCGATAATCATTTGGGAGTCAGATTAGTCAAAATAGTCATTTAAAATCAAATTCAAAAATAATTATGAAATCAATTTTTCAAAATGACTAATCTGAAAATATGGTCAAAAATGATTTTCTCGAGGGGGATTTAAAAGAAAATTTTCTGCTATTTGAAAATTATTTGAAATGAAGAATATGCAGATATTTTCTTTGAAACACGATGCAGTTACTAAATGTCTCAAAAATCACGTTCAACTAGTAATTTTTCTATCAACTAGATTACCAGTGTAATCTGCATCTGAATTTCTCTTTCACTCAAAATCATCATGAATTGAATTTGATTGACCAAACCATGAAGTGTGCACCAAAAATTTCAAACTCAATTTTAACAGCAATTTAAATGACATTCTCTTGAATTTGAATTGAAGTCGTGTAAACAATTTAAAAAAAACCGTCAATATAGAGTTAGCCGTATTATAACCAAATGTATTAAAACACTATTTTTAATCCAAAATGATATATATGAAGTAATCAAAGAATCTAGAGATTTTTATAGTGTTTTTGGCATAAGAATATAATTGGCCAACTATTTTGAATAAATCAGAATCATCATCTTTTCATCATCTCAATATTGGCTGATTTTAATTCAGAATACGGTGCAGATTATCACATTTAATATATCGTTTAAAACATACCATTACCTGTTTTACCTTTACGATATTTTTCGATGTTGTCTATTGTGATTCTGTCACCTTTGAGCTAGGCTAAGGAACTTTGCTTCGTTGTCCGTTGTGTTTCTGGAACAGCCAAAAATCCAGAGAACACTATTGTTGTTCCTTAGCCTGCCACCACACCTACACGATGAAAGATTTATGTGACCTATTTGTTTTTATAGGTCCATGATTGTTAGTGGCAGAAAATTATGAAAAACAATTTTGTAAAGACCCAAAACTATTTATAATTGTTCCCTTCGGCACCCAAATTTGTTTAACTTTGAGAGATTTTATATTTGTGCCTTTTGGAACCCAAATCGGTATAGTTTTCACATGTTTGGGTCTATACCAACAATTATTGTGATCGTGTCCAAATTTTCTACAAATTGTGCACATAGAATTAACTTGATTAATATTGCTTTCAACAATTTTCAAACAATTATATCCAAGTCCTTGTCTAACCTTATTAACAGTTTGCTTTCCTAATAGCATATTCAACGATTTTTCAATTTTTGAAAATTTATCTAAAGTCGTTGACAATTGTTGGACTTGTGTTTTGAGAGATTCATTTTCGTTTAACAATTGTGTGCACTTGTTAATATAATTCTCTCTCCTAGTATTTTCATTCTCCTTTAAAATCAGAATTTCATTTTCTAGTGATTTTATATTGATTTCTGATTTTTTAATTTCTTCTTCGAATGTTGGACACTTATCACACTTAGGGATCCTACTTTGATAGGTTTTAATTAGTTGGTCAAGTTGTTTATTTAAATCTATCAAAGTGTCTTTTTGTGATTCAAGTTTAGCGTATTTTTCCCTACGTCGTTCAAAACAGCCATTTATTTCATGGAAATAAATAAGTAATTCAGAGTGAGTAAGTTTTGATACCTCGCTTGGCTCGTCATCGTCGCTATCGGTTATATTCTCATGAAGGCACGTATCTGCTTTCTCACTCTCAGTGCTATCGCTTTTATTCCACGTGGCTGTAAAACATCTTCGTTTTGATTTCTTTTCTTTGTCGAGTTGAAATCGGGGATAATTGGGCTTGATATCACCAGGTTTGTTGCAAATGATCCCGTGTTCTTCCGAGTTGTCCAGTGCTTTGATTATTCTGCTTTTTAATTTTTTATTTAGAGATGGATTTCCGTATTTGTGATTCCACCTTTTGAATTTCTTCATTATTAATGCTAGCTCGGCTGCTCCATCATCATCATCCTTATCACAACTGCTATTTACCAATCCTGTCAAGCACATTTCTTTAACCGAGTCAGTTGTGGAGGACTTCTCATTGCTGTTGACTTTTGCACCATATATTGCATCGAAAGTATTCCAGATTTCCTGTGCATTTTCATAATGAGAAATGAAATTAAAATTATCTTGATTAATATGAGAATATAATATATGCATAGCAAGAGCATTAATCGAGATAATTTTCTTATCTGTTATGTCACACCCATTTTCAATAATATCCGAACGTTTAATATTAACAGATTTTAAATAAAATTCCATTTTTAATTTCCAATTCAAAAAATCTGTTCCATCGAAAATAGAAGGAATAATATTGGAACGACCCTCAAAATTATTATTAAAAGAAGCCATTTTAAAAATTCAAATTTTTAAAACAAAAAACGATTTTTGAAACACGAATTTTTAAAACAAAAAAAATTGATTTTTGAAACACGAATTTTTAAAACAAAAATTGATTTTTGTAAAATCAAATTTTTAAAACAAAAACGGCTTTTGAACCTGGCTCTGATACCACTTGTAGGATCGATTTCACCCTAGAGGGGGGGGGGGGTGAATAGGGTGATAGTATAAATTATAAAATTAATTGCGGAAGCTTATAAAATAATTTCAACACAGATCACAGAACAATAGCAGCACAGATAATAGCAGAATAATAAATGCAGAAATAGAACGACACAGAATTTACCCAGCTTCGGCAAAACCCTGCCTACGTGCTGCCCCCAAGGTTTCTACTAGAAATTAGATAGTCCCTCGCTTACACACGTAAACTCGCGACACCCGCTATCGACTAAATCTAACTCTACGCTCAAAACCCTGCCACAACTCAGCCACTGAGTTGCGAATTCTCAAGCTACGCCACGTAGCTTGTCCCCTAGTCACACGACTAGAAAATTAAAACGGTTTAAAAAAGAAAATACAATTAAAAACAATTTAAAATTAAAATAACCATAAAATAAAACCAAAACCCTATTTTATTCATTAACAAGGCCGGCCCCCTTTTGTAATTCGACCCGATCCTTTTTTATTTTCTCAGTTCCTTATAATGGCGGCCGTGTTCTTCTCGTTCCTCCTGATTAAAATTTGGGCTTGCGTCCTTGATCCAAATTAGGGCTTTCGAAGAGCCGTTATTGCTTCGATCGAATCTGTGGTTGTTCGAGAATTGCCTTGCTCGATCGATTTCTCGTTGCTCTCTCTCTGGCTACTTCGAGTTGATGGAGTTCAACTTCGATTAGATATGTGATTTTTGTTTATGCTATTCTGTTATGCTTCATTGAACTCCAAACATATTGCCGATGATGTGAATTTGATTATATAGGGTTTGTAACCCTAGATTTGCGTCGTATATTCTCTATTTGAATTTGTCAACTGATATTGCTTTGATCGTTGATTTTCGTATGGATGTTTATGATTTCATTGACTTATTCATATGCGTATATTTTTTGTTCTTGAATCCCACGGCATTGATTTCAACTCCTTGGTCCCCACGGCTTCAGCTCCGATCATTTTACTGTTGACTTTATTCTCTGACTTCATTTTGACTTTGGGATTGACTAACTTGATTACGTGAATTTTTGGCTTGATCACCCTTGATGTTGAACTCGGTCTTCACTGATCATGTTTACTCCAGCCATTTGATTTCTTAAACTAAACTTCTGGATATTAATCGAAACTGCACACTTGTTTGCTTCGTTGTCATTTACTTGTTTAACCTTGGCTTTGATTTTCATTTTACATCACTTGAACTTGCTTTTGTCTCGGCCTGAACCTTTGCACTACATACATATGTATATGCCCACTGTCTTTGTACCTGTGCATATATGTTTACTCTGTCTTGTGTTGATCTTGAACATTGCTGAGTCCTTTCATTGCCTTGTATTGTTCAGTAGAGTTTGCACATGTTTGGATTGCATATATGTACTGCCCTTGTACATGCTTCACTGCATCTTCTTCTACCTGTTGCGCTTGCAATGATGTTCTCCATTTCATGTTTGAATTCCTACTTGTCTGCACTGATGTTTTGCATATATCACTGAGTTGCCATTTCATATGCTTGCACTACTTCATTTTGTATTCGTTTTGATCCACTTTGTCACTGCATATCTATATATGCTTGACCTGTTTCATTTAGTTGTGCATATCACTGTGATGTTTGTTGTTTGGACATTTTCTTGTGTGATCATGACTATTGTCTGCACTGTCCACTTGTGTATTGCCTTTGACATCCATGTTCTTCACTCTGGTTGGTCGAGACTTTTTGCTGCAATCTTTATTGAGCTTTGGCATTTGGTCTGGGGTAGAATTCAGGTTGTTTCGGTCAGTAGCCTTCGTGTCTTTGATATTGTGCATTTAATCTGGATGTTTGTGTTGTATTTGTTATCTTCAGTCGCTGCTGTGCATTGTTCATGACTGTTTCATGCAGTTCATTGTGTAGCCTTGATTTTTGTTGTTTGTATGTGTGATACTCTGGACCTGTTGCCTTCAGTTGCTTGTCGAATTTGCATGTATATATTGGGTTGTCTCATGTTATATCTGGTACTTGTTCATGTTGGTTTAGTTGGTTTTCTTCTGGTTTGTTCACTTCGGTCAGTGCTTGTGACGTCCATGTTGCAACTGGTTTTGACTTTGAATGCATCTGTGCATATCACTGTTGCATTACTGGTCTTTGCATCCGTTCATGTTGATTTTTGAAATTTCACTTGAGTTGAATCCAGTTTCAAAAACTCGGGTTTGACCTTGTGCTTGAGTCGTGATTTTGAATATATTGCACGTGAGTTGAACCCGGCTTTTCATTTGGGTTTGACCTGTGCTCACCTGTCCCTGTAGCATTATCAAGTGTATATATCGGTGTGCACGGCCTTGTGGCATATACAGTGATACACTGTGTATGTCACAAGTTGTTCGTGTATGATGAATTCAAATTTAAATTATGACGAACAATCCAAATAACTGAGGCAAATCGTATTTTCAAAAATCATATTTCATTTTATATTGCAAAAATATTTCTTTTTCAATTTTACTGCGTTAGTGAATAATTTTGCAGATTGCTCAGATGCTGGATTCAAACTGGAATGCAGTTGAAGACAAAATACGAGTGTGAGTGTTATGTAGTGAGGTTATTAATGTACATCGAAAATGTATATGTATAGTGAGAGCTTGAATTTGTACTATCAAAATTGTAATAAATATTTGTTTGAATGAAATATTCGTTTGAATTCAAATTCCGTGTTATTTATTTTTAATCTATGAAAAATAAAATAGTATATTATTAAATACATTTAAACGAATGTATATATGTTTGTTATCATCAAACAAAAATCATATAAGCGCATATTCAACAGCTTTTGGAGTTCAGGAGACGAGTTGGAATGTAGAGACGTATTACATGTATTTGACTATATTCCGATGTGTATTGTAGGCTGTATAGACAACAGTTGAGGAAAAGTTATTATAAGTCCCAGATTATTTATTGATGATTGTACTCTGATAATTTGTATGTGTGTTAACAGTTATAGCTTTTCTTTGTATAAATGCTGCTATTGTATATTATATTTTGTACCGCTGCGATTGTAAGGTTCGGTGCTGTTGTTTTTATGTTTTCTTCTTCTATCTCTTTTTCTTAAACCCTAACAACCTGGTGTTTCTAGCACTCAATTGCTCGACACTCTATACAGTGGACGTATTAGCATCGATTTTCAGGGTCGAAAATCGTTGGTCATTACACATGGTATCAGAGCTGAAGGTTAAGCGAGAACCTTGGCTCTAGCGGAGATTACTCATTAGAGATAGGGTCAGTAATACCCTAGAATGAGTTGAGTGTGTTATATATGAGGGCGTACTTGTTATTTTCATATGTTATGATTTTAAAAAATGATTTTAAAATAATTTCTATATAAGATTATATTTTGATATAAAAGAAATAACTTTTGTAGATTATTATATTAACCATGGTGATTGATTGTCATTTTTATAATCAAATAAGATCATAAGAATTAAGTGGTTATATATATGTATATAACCAAATGGGATTTGATAAGAATGAACTATACAAGTAAGATAAGCTAGAAATGGATTCAAATCAGAACTTAAAATTCCAAAAATTTTGAAAGTATTTTTCAAGGTGTTTTCAAACGAAATATGTTACCTTGATTATATTTTTTCAGTAAATATGATGGAATAATGGCGTGTTTGATTTCTAAATATGATAATTATCATGAATTAGTTGTTATATCTTAATAAAGGATGTTTATTACAAACTAAATAACGATAACACATGGTGGAATGTTAAGGAAGTGAAATTATACGAGCTTAATTATATAAGCACTTATAAATTAAAAATGGATCTTAAGTGTGATGTTTTGAATCTAATCCCAGAAATTTTGAAATTGTTTCAAAGTGTTTAAGGAGATAATAAATGATATTATTCAGAATATTTTTGACATAGAAATTTTTTTAGACAAGAGTTGTTTGAAGATGAATTTGTTTTGGATTAAAAATCAAGAATGGTTTAAAATTTAAAGTGTGACTTGATATGAATGGGATATATGTATGTATATACATGTGGACATATGTGATTTCGAAGTTAATTTGAAATAAATAATGATGTTTGAATTCTGAAATCCCTTTGAGAACGAGAAGTATAACCCAAAGAAAAATAAGTTTTTGAACTTATAAGTGAGAAGTGATATTAACAAGAATTGGATTTGGGGTGTAAAATTTAAATTGAGTAAGGTTTAATGGATTAGATGAATTGAAAATTTACTCTGGGAAAGTTAATTAGGTTTTGAGCTTATAATCTGAAATTGGAAATTTCAAGGTGAAATTGGAATCTAACTTATAGGAGTTAAATGAATTAAATTGTGAAAGAAAAGGTATAGATCTGATGAGAGTTGCAAAGGAAGTTACGTGTAAATGATTTCAAAACTATTTTTGAAATAAAAAAGGTTTCGAATTCTGGAAATGTGTGATGGATACTACTAATTGGTGTAGATAGTTTGGATGCTTATTTATTTAACATATCCTGCTTTCATTCTATATATTATTTACAGTATACAAAACTATAAATAGGATATTTCGAATAAATTAAGAAGTGGGTTGAAATGATATATATCCAACCCTGAAATTGAATAAAATAAAATTGAATCTATGGAAATGGAATTATTATGAACCTAAGTCCAAAATGTTGAAAATGAATTTGTCAACCGGAATTATTTAAAGAATCAGATGTAAAATTTTGAAGTTATAATTGGGAAATAAATTGAATTTCGAAAATTTGGTTTGTTCTAAAAAGATTTTAACTCTCACTCGAACCTTGAAATAAGTTTAAGTAAAGGTAATTTAAATGAATATCTGAAATTGGGCTCGAAAATGAATTATTTTAAAGATTTAGATTGTTAAATTAAATATTAAGGATTACTTTGGGTAAGTGATTAAATCGGTATTTTGAAAAACCGAACTCGAATTGATGCAGATCGAGATGGTTGAAGATTGAGAATGGAATTGGGATTAATTCAAATTGGAACTGAATTGAATTAATTGGAATTGTAATCAAAGTTGGATTAATAGGAAGTCGAATTGAAAATTGATTTGAATCGGAGATTGAGAATTGAATCAGTTTGACTCTGAAACTATTTTCAAATAAACTATTCTAATATAAACTGTCTAAAATCTATCTTCTTAGATATTCAAATTATTTTGAATTTTTCAAGCTATTTAATATACAAACTGCTTTTAAAACTCAAACTATCTTATATAAACTATTTATCTATTTTAAAACAATTCAAGCTATTTTCTAAATTCAAATTGGTCACAATGAAATTTACTTATATTTAAATCATGGATATAAATACTAATTGGAATAAACTGAAGTTATAACCCAAATTGGAAATCCGAAACAATTTTGAATTGGAATTGAAATTAAAGTGAATGAGCATATCTTGTGTAAATATGATGATTTTAAAATGAAGATTGGATAGTACTATAACTGAAACTCACTTTATAAGAAGTAAGTAATATAACAAATAACTTTGTAAAGGAAATCGAACTTGAGAATTTGATTTGGCATTAAAGAGAATATAAATGTTAGTTATATATTCAAACTTACCCTTATTGAATTTATAATCAAAAGAAAATTATCTTTGAAAGATATTTGAAATACTAAATGGAGTTTATATAAGTATGAAGTGGACTTAGAAGTTATTCATCCAAAAATTATTCGAGTTGAAGGTGACGCCCCACCTCTATACCCACGCTAGCCAAGAACATTACGGTGAATGCTATCAACTAGCACGGAGAATAAGGCTGTTGAGGAGCGACCATCCATGTAATTGCATTGCGCGAGCATCGATATGTCAGATAGTATAACATGCATTTCTTATCAAGAGGGAAATCCGACATACCGACACAAACTCAAAGCTACTACACAGTGGCTATAATAACTTCAGAAACAAATATAGAAATAAACATAACATAAATCAGTCGCAGAGAATTCATATCACAAAGGCGGAAATAGATATGAATATTACACATGAAAGTGTACATCGGAGTAGTGGTCAAAAAGATCCACAATATCAGAAAGAATAGATACAAGTGCTAGACAAAAGAATAAGTATACATCATAGAGTCTGTATCTCAAATGTATACAACAAAAAACTACTAAACTAAAGTAGTAGCCAAAAGTCAGAAGATGGTTCCAGATAGGAAGCCATGAGGAAGTACCTGTAATATCTCTGTCTGACCCGAGTATTATTTAATAAGAAAATAATAAACGAATCAGTCTAGCTATAAATATCAGATGAAATGATATAGAATAAGAGATATGACTAAACATATAATAATCACAATGCCAAGCTGTGATAAATAACTAATTGAAAAATCAATAAGAGATTAATCAATATCGCAAAGATCTACTCAAGATAAAAAGGAATGTCATACTCCTAGTTTCATTCACCAAGCCACAATAAATGACATATATATCAATGCCCATCGTAAAAGTTGGTGAAACATAAATTCCAGAAATCAACACAAGAAATCCAGAAATCACAAGAAAAGGATGGCCAAGACATTGATGTAGTGCAAACGGTACATCCAATGTATCAAAAGCAAAGACATTGATGTAGTGCAAACGGTACATCCAATGTATCAAAAGCATATCATTGATGTAGTGCAAACGGTACATCCAATGAATCAAAAGCAAAGACATTTATGTAGTGCAAACGGTACATCCAATGTATCAAAAGCATATCATTGATGTAGTGCAAACGGTACATCCAATGAATCAAAAGCAAAGACATTGATGTAGTGCAAACGGTACATCCAATGTATCAAAAGCATATCATTGATGTAGTGCAAACGGTACATCCAATGTATCAAAAGCATATCATTGATGTAGTGCAAATGGTACATCCAATGAATCAAAAGCAAAGACATTGATGTAGTGCAAACGGTACATCCAATGTATCAAAAGCATATCATTGATGTAGTGCAAACGATACATCCAATGAATCAAAAGCAAAGACATTGATGTAGTGCAAACGGTACATCCAATGTATCAAAAGCATATCATTGATGTAGTGCAAACGGTACATCCAATGTATCAAAAGTAAAGACATTGATGTAGTGCAAACGGTACATCCAATGTATCAAAAGCAAAGACATCGCACATGCTAGTCTAAAACGTAAAATGATCGTCATGATCAAAGAGAAGTGTCGATTACGGTAAGCTAGTAAATATATGAGCTTAGCTTCATGTCCCATAACCACTAGCTTAACTTAAATATTTACGAACAAATTGTAGATCTCCACTAGAAAATTGTCACAAGAGTTTCAATCGAACAAGTCCAAGAATTAACCGACAAAGTAAACGCAAGCGTTTCATACCACTCGTTTTACTAAGTCGTTTAATTAGATTTCTCATACGAGTGAGGTAAAGGTTTGTATATACTAATAGATTGGAAATCGGTTTGAGAAAACGAGCTTTGTTATAAAATAGTGTTGAAATCATTTGAAGAAAGAGTTTTGATATTTACTACTAGTATAGAAAACCTTTATATTTTTAAAGTGACAAATCACAAAGAAGATTGTAGGAACAATCAATCACTAAGATTCACATTCGAAAACGTGAATAAAATCCAATGAAATCGATACCGAATCCATCGAAATGGATATTCCAAGAATTCCCAAAGAAAATAAGTCATCAAAGTCGATAATAAATGACAACAACAAAAGGGAGACAACACGAATCGATTAAAGTTGGAAATTCAGACGAATTAGCAATATAGGCTAATCTGGCAAATAGTAGCAGGTCGATTGACCGGACTCCCTGAGTCGGTCGATCGAACCAGAGGTTGGAAGTGCTCGGGGCACCAGGTCGGGCGACCGGCCCAGGGGGCTCGGTCAGCCGAAGCCTGTAACCAGCACTTCCAAACAGAGGCAGGAAGTGCCTGGACTACAGGTCGGTCGACCAACCCAGGGGGCTCGGTCGGCCGAACCTGTAAGCTTGCACTTCCTACCCTATTTCAAAAGAGGTGTAACTCTCGACCAAATTGCAATCGCGCGAGCAACGGCGCTAAGGGTTTATGCCAATCGACTACCCGGCCCTATATGCTCCTCGATGCATCACCAAAAACATGTTCAAACATCAAAGTTAGGATTTTTAACGAATTGAACTCAAAACACTAAAAATTGGAATATTCACAAAAGCAATCCAAATCAAAATCAAATGCACATGAATAAGTGTTAGGAATTCATACCTAACAATAGAAGAGAATTATAAGCATAGATGTGAGATTAAAAATCTCACCTTTGAACCCAAACGAATGAAGAAGATGCTATGAAGCAATGGCAAGAACAAGCACTCTTTAATTCCAACTCAACAAGCTTGAATCTAAGCTTAAAAGAGAAACATTCCCTAAATTAGGTTTAGGAAATTTCTGAAATTCAAAGAGAGAATGAGTTGGAGAAGAAGAAGGAGATGCTTACCAATGGGTTCTCATAGATTTTGGAGCAAGAACTTGGATTTTGCTATGGAACTAGGGCTTGGAGTTTTAATTTCCACTCCTCTCTACCATTGTTGCTAAAGCTTGAAGGGTTAGGAAAATAGAAAGGAAGTAAATGAAGAGGAGAGGGTTGGGAATGAATACATAAGTGGGGTTAATGGGCTCAGCCCAAACCAAAGCCCTAAGTGAAAAAGTGGCAAAAATCAACTTTCTCCAAACATATCAAAGCTTATACTCAAAAAGGTCGCAAACGTCATTTTGAACTCAATGGGGGTGGGCTCGAGTCCTAATTCGACTGTTTGCAAAAAGTAGCTTTTCGGACCAAAATCCGACGAACGATAAAATATTTAAATATAAAATCGATAAATATGCGGGTTGTTACAGACTTCCCTCCTTAAAGAAATTGCGTCCTCGCAATACTTAAGAGGAAAATAAGAAGTAACAACCATGGAAGCATATCAACACAAAAGAAAATTTGAAATAGGAAGTTCACCATAAAGTGCACGAAAGAGTTAGCAAGAAATCTGGTGAAACTTCAATTTCCGCAATATTACCGGGCTCAAGATTGAAAACCGGAGTCCCTAAGGCATTTTCGTAGATAAAAGACGTGGGGAACGTCAAGAATAACAGAAAATTGAGCCGATGTAACGGCGTAGTACAAAAACGGTACGCCCGAGGAACTAGAAACTCAAATAATTTGGGACATCAGCGTAGTACAAAAACGGTACGCCCAATGAACCAAAGGCAAAGACATTGATGTAGTACATACGGTACATCCAATGAATCAAATAGCAAAACATTGATGTAGTACAAACGGTACCTCCAATGAATCAAAAGCAAAGTCATCGATGTAGTACAAACGGTACATCCAATGAATCAAAAGCAAAGTCATCGATGTAGTACAAACGGTACATCCAATGAATCAAAAGCAAAGTCATCGATGTAGTACAAACGGTACATCCAATGAATCAAAAGCAAAGACATTGATGTAGTACAAACGGTACATCCAATGAATCAAAAGGAAAGACATTGATGTAGTACAAATGGTACATCCAATGAATCAAAAGCAAAGTCATTGATGTAGTACAAACGATACATCCAATGAATCAAAAGCAAAGACATTGATGTAGTACAAACGGTACATCCAATGAATCAAAAGCAAAGTCATTGATGTAGTACAAACGGTACATCCAATGAATCAAAAGGAAAGACATTGATGTAGTACAAACGGTACATCCAATGAATCAAAAGGAAAGATATTGATGTAGTACAAACGGTACATCCAATGAATCAAAAGCAAAGTCATTGATGTAGTACAAACGGTACATCCAATGAATCAAAAGCAAAGACATTGATGTAGTACAAACGGTACATCCAATGAATCAAAAGGAAAGAAATTGATGTAGTACAAACCGTACATCCAATGAATCAAAAACAAAGTCATTGATGTAGTACAAACGGTACATCCAATGAATCAAAAACAAAGACATTGATGTAGTACAAACGGTACATCCAATGAATCAAAAGCAAAGTCATTGATGTAGTACAAACGATACATCCAATGAATCAAAAGGAAAGTCATTGATGTAGTACAAACGGTACATCCAATGAATCAAAAGAAAAGACATTGATGTAGTACAAACGGTACATCCAATGAATCAAAAGCAAAGTCATTGATGTAGTACAAACGGTACATCCAATGAATCAAAAGCAAAGACATTGATGTAGTACAAACGGTACATCCAATGAATCAAAAGCAAAGTCATTGATGTGGTACAAACGGTACATCCAATGAATCAAAAGCAAAGTCATTGATGTGGTACAAACGGTACATCCAATGAATCAAAAGCAAAGACATTGATGTAGTACAAACGGTACATCCAATGAATCAACCACTTGTTGCTTACGACAAAGCGCATTGGCAACACGATTTCCCTTCCAGGAATAAAAAGAATATCAAGATCATAAGATGTCAGGAACTCGAGTCAACATGGAGTTCCATATGAGAAAATAATTATTCCAAAGATTTATGATCGAGGTAGAGAACAAATTTCTTTCCCAAATATGATGATGCCAGATTTTAAAAGTAAAAACAATAGCCGCGAGCACTAGATCATGAGTGGCATATCTAGTCTCGATAAGCTATAATGATTTAGAAGCACAAGTGATAGCACGTTCTCCTTTGCAAGAGAACGACATCCAAACCAATACGACTAGTATCAGTACAAATAGCAAAGTCTTGGTTCCCCTTCAGGAATCACAAGAATAAGAGTATCGAAAAGAAAGAATTTCTTTTAAATAATCTTCTTTCCTGAAAAGTTAAAACTTTCAAAATTACATTTATCTTTTTATGTAATAATCTTTCTACAAAAAATTACATTTTTACAAGTCAATATATCATGTCTGACTGTCTCATCAAAGCGTTTAGGAGATTCTTATCGATAACGTTGATCAAGCGCATCGACCAGAATTCTTAAAACACTAAATGGGCAATACAATCACAAAATCATATTCTATATGATAAGTAAGTTTTTCAAAAACTTCTAAGAATATTCTTTGTTCGTTTTAAGAACAAAAATCTAGTTATACTTATAAATAAATCTTATGAAAAAGATTTGCAAAATTTTAAATTTCCATTTTCATCCAAAATCAATAAGTACAAGAATGGAGTCATCGAGATATTCATAGAATATTCGACCTATAAAATGGATGAAATAAGCTGGACAAACTGAATGACAAAATAAGTCATTCATAGGAATCATAACAAGTGCGGAATGCGGTAAATGGAATGCGAACTCCCGCAACTCGTAGCCAAATGAAAATCGGTGGCAAGGTCGAACTAGAAAGACCTTATCACCACACAAGATATTGCTTAGGTGATAATCCTAAGACACGTCCAAATAAACCGGAAAATTTCACAAACTATTTAGATGAGAGAAATAAAACTTTCCTCATCATGAGGGTTTAAAGAATAAAATGATGCCTTCAAAAATTTGAAATCGGAATCACAAGGAAAAATAGAAATCTGCTTAACAGATAGAAAATGTCGAAGATGAATAGTCCACACGGAAAATAGGATATGAGCTTCACAACGATTAAGCCAATCCTTACAAAAATCAATTCCGAAGCCTAAGTAAAAATATCGGCTCGGAAAGATAAATCACATAAAATAATTTCGACATCAAATAAAAAGCAAATTGAGTGTTGCGGATCTACCATTCGGATTCGCAATCCTCAAAGAAGTCATCAAGCCCAAAATATTTAAAGAAAAAGAATCGACAAGTTCTTTTGATATAAAATAGTGAGATGAAACCCATATCAAAAAGAACTCGAATAAGAAGATCACAAAATAAATGTAATCAAGGATTAAATGAGAAATACCTTGACCACGAGAAGTGTTGCTAGGGGTTTTCACAATATTTAGCTTTCTCATGTCCTTATTCAAAAGTTTGGGACACGCAGATAAAAGATGACCCGGTTTCTTACAATAGCGACAAGAATGGGGTTTTGGACACATATTCGCATAGTGTTCCTTAGAATTACAATTGTAGCATCCTCCACGATTAGGGATTGGAGTCTTTGCTACAAAAGTAGTTTGCTTCGCTCTCTTATTGGGATTAAGGCTCTTGAACTTAATATGCCTCTTCTTGGAAGTCCCAATATCACAAACACTTCCTTTACCAACCTCTCCATGAAGAAGAGTAACATCCATAAGCTGATTGAAAGAAACTTCAAGTTTCAAAGGTAGAACCATTTCGGGGTTCTTACTCAAAGCACAGATAAACTCTTGATTCTTTACAAGATCCAAAAGTTGTTGGGTAGACATGAATGCGCCATCCAGAGAAGGGCTACTGGATTGACCAGCGCTAGGACTGCTAGAACTAACCATTTCTCTTCCTTTAGAAAGAAATACAGAAGAAGAAAAAGGTTATTCCAAAAATGAATATCAAGCAATCTTGATAGATAAAATAAGGAATCATAAACAAAGTAGGATGAATCAGTACGAAGACTCGAATTAAATCCTAAAGCACGACTCCTAAGAAAGACTTAGGACGATGATCCTTGTTATAATATTCCATATTGTTCCGAAGTTTGGCTCTGATACCAAGCTGTGACGCCCCACCTCTATACCCACGCTAGCCAAGAACATTACGGTGAATGCTGTCAACTAGCACGGAGAATAAGGCTGTTGAGGAGCGACCATCCATGTAATTGCTTTGCACGAGCATCGATATGTCAGATAGTATAACATGCATTTCTTATCAAGAGGGAAATCCGACATACCGACACAAACTCAAAGCTACTACACAGTGGCTATAATATCTTCAGAAACAAATATAGAAATAAACATAACATAAATCAGTCGCAGAGAATTCATATCACAAAGGCGGAAATAGATATGAATATTACACATGAAAGTGTACATCAGAGTAGTGGTCAAAAAGATCCACAATATCAGAAAGAATAGATACAAGTGCTAGACAAAAGAATAAGTATGCATCATAGAGTCTGTATCTCAAATGTATACAACAAAAAACTACTAAGCTAAAGTAGTAGCCAAAAGTCAGAAGACGGTTGCAGATAGGAAGCCATGAGGAAGTACCTGTAATATCTCTGTCTGACCCGAGTATTATTTAATAAGAAAATAATAAACGGATCAGTCTAGCTATAAATATCATATGAAATGATATAGAATAAGAGATATGACTAAACATATAATAATCACAATGCCAAGCTGTGATAAATAAATAATTGAAAAATCAATAAGAGATTAATCAATATCGCAAAGATCTACTCAAGATAAAAAGGAATGTCATACTCCTAATTTCTTTCACCAAGCCACAATAAATGACATATATATCAATGCCCATCGTAAAAGTTGGTGAAACATAAATTCCAGAAATCAACACAAGAAATCCAGAAATCACAAGAAAAGGATGGCCAAGACATTGATGTAGTGCAAACGGTACATCCAATGTATCAAAAGAAAAGACATTGATGTAGTGCAAACGGTACATCCAATGTATCAAAAGCATATCATTGATGTAGTGCAAACGGTACATCCAATGAATCAAAAGCAAAGACATTGATGTAGTGCAAACGGTACATCCAATGTATCAAAAGCATATCATTGATGTAGTGCAAACGGTACATCCAATGAATCAAAAGCAAAGACATTGATGTAGTGCAAACGGTACATCCAATGTATCAAAAGCATATCATTGATGTAGTGCAAACGGTACATCCAATGAATCAAAAGCAAAGACATTGATGTAGTGCAAACGGTACATCCAATGTATCAAAAGCATATCATTGATGTAGTGCAAACGGTACATCCAATGAATCAAAAGCAAAGACATTGATGTAGTGCAAACGGTACATCCAATGTATCAAAAGCATATCATTGATGTAGTGCAAACGGTACATCCAATGTATCAAAAGTAAAGACATTGATGTAGTGCAAACGGTACATCCAATGTATCAAAAGCAAATACATCGCACATGCTAGTCTAAAACATAAAATGATCGTCATGATCAAAGAGAAGTGTCAATTACAGTAAGCTAGTAAATATATGAGCTTAGCTTCATGTCCCATAACCACTAGCTTAACTTAAATATTTACGAACAAATTATAGATCTCCACTAGAAAATTGTCACAAGAGTTTCAATCGAACAAGTCCAAGAATTAACCGACAAAGTAAACGCAAGCGTTTCATACCACTCGTTTTACTAAGTCGTTTAATTAGATTTCTCATACGAGTGAGGTAAAGGTTTGTATATACTAATAGATTGGAAATCGGTTTGAGAAAACGAGCTTTGTTATAAAATAGTGTTGAAATCATTTGAAGAAAGAGTTTTGATATTTACTACTAGTATAGAAAACCTTTATATTTTTAAAGTGACAAATCACAAAGAAGATTGTAGGAACAATCAATCACTAAGATTCACATTCGAAAACGTGAATAAAATCCAATGAAATCGATACTGAATCCATCGAAATGGATATTCCAAGAATTCCCAAAGAAAATAAGTCATCAAAGTCGATAATAAATGACAACAACAAAATGGAGACAACACGAATCGATTAAAGTTGGAAATTCAGACGAATTAGCAATATAGGCTAATTTGGCAAATATTAGCAGGTCGGTTGACCGGACTCCCTGAGTCGGTCGACCGAACCAGAGGTTGGAAGTGCTCGGGGCACCAGGTCGGTCGACCGGCCCAGGGGGCTCGGTCGGCCGAAGCCTGTAACCAGCACTACCAAACAGAGGCAGGAAGTGCCTGGACTACAGGTCGGTCTACCGACCCAGGGGGCTCGGTCGGCCGAACCTGTAAGCTTGCACTTCCTACCCTATTTCAAAAGAGGTGCAACTCTCGACCAAATTGCAATCGCGCGAGCAACGACGCTAAGGGTTTATGCCAATCGACTACCCGGCCCTATATGCTCCTCGATGCATCACCAAAAACATGTTCAAACATCAAAGTTAGGATTTTTAACGAATTGAACCCAAAACACTAAAAATTGGAATATTCACAAAAGCAATCCAAATCAAAATCAAATGCACATGAATAAGTGTTAGGAATTCATACCTAACAATAGAAGAGAATTATAAGCATAGATGTGAGATTAAAAATCTCACCTTTGAACCCAAACGAATGAAGAAGATGCTATGAAGCAATGGCAAGAACAAGCACTCTTTAATTCCAACTCAACAAGCTTGAATCTAAGCTTAAAAGAGAAACATTCCCTAAATTAGGTTTAGGAAATTTCTGAAATTCAAAGAGAGAATGAGTTGGAGAAGAAGAAGGAGATGCTTACCAATGGGTTCTCATAGATTTTGGAGCAAGAACTTGGATTTTGCTATGGAACTAGGGCTTGGAGTTTTAATTTCCACTCCTCTCCACCATTGTTGCTAAAGCTTGAAGGGTTAGGAAAATAGAAAGGAAGTAAATGAAGAGGAGAGGGTTGGGAATGAATACATAAGTGGGGTTAATGGGCTCAGCCCAAACCAAAGCCCTAAGTGAAAAAGTGGCAAAAATCAACTTTCTCCAAACATATCGAAGCTTATACTCAAAAAGGTCGCAAACGTCATTTTGAACTCAATGGGGGTGGTCTCGAGTCCCAATTCGACTGTTTGCAAAAAGTAGCTTTTCGGACCAAAATCCGACGAACGATAAAATATTTAAATAAAATATTTAAATATAAAATCGATAAATATGGGGTTGTTACATTTTATATGTATATGAGAATGAAACTGAAAGGTTTTTTGGAACCCATTGATTTTTAAAGACTTTTGATTTTGGCAAAAAGTCAATTTTGAAAATTTGGTAAACCAAATTTGAGAACTATCGATTTTGAAGATATCGATTTTGTATAAATGAAGTTTATATGTGATACATATAAAGAATATGATATATATATATATATACAGTATGATATGTTTGAGAAAGGTATGGAAACAAAGGCACCCCTATGATAGTCGAAACTTATAATAGGAGATTTCCACTGGGTGGTTCTGCTTAGAACCCTAAGGGCGGGTTCAATGAAATGGGATCCCAGAGGATGTCCCAACAAAACTCGAGTTCTTGATGATCATTATTGGGTAGCGTAAGTCGAGTGGCGCTGATGCCTACAGTTACATTGGGTTTTTCTGTGATGGCAACGTAATCTTTGTTGTAACTACGATCTACTGCATTTCCATAGCATAAGTCGAGTGGCAGTGATTGTATACAATCTACGTTTGATTTCGCTGGGAGAGTGACGTAACATCGGTAGATTGCGATCTATGTGACTCCACAACGAAATTCATGTGGCAGTGAATGCTTATAGTCTACATTGGGTTTCACTGAGATAGTGACGCAGCCTTTGTGTAGTCTGTGATCTATGTGGTAAAGTTTCGTTTGGTGGCGTAATTTGAGTGGCGCTGATGCCTACAGTTACACGGGTTTTGCTGTGATGGCAACGCAACCCTGGGTGTAGCTACGACCTGTACAGTTCCCAACGAAAGTCGAGAGGTGCTGATGCCTACAGTTTTCTAATGGATTTCGCTGGGATGGCGACGTAATCATCGGGCTAACTACGACCCATGGAGGGGAAGGGGTCATGCTTTCCATAGCATTTTTGAAAAGAGGTTTTCAAGTATTTTCACTGGGTGTTGAAAACGGGTATAATAAGTACTTATAGATTTTCAGTCCTATGCCTGATCAACGTATGACTAAATTTCTATTAGAACAAGGATAGACTAGTTTAGACATCGAGTTATGAAAAGTATTTTTATATAAAACTAGCTTGATAATATTATGTAATTTAAAGTGTTTTAAAAATGTAAAATAAAAGAGTAAGGAGCTAAACATTTAAAAATGGTTTAATTAATAATACACATCAAAATTCAAATTCTCACTTCGTTCCTTTTCGAGAATGAAAAGTTCTAAAGGGAAGGAATGTAACCACCCATATTTTTAGCCCTCGGATATCAGGGAAATTAATTGATTTTAATTATTGAATGTATTGATAAGTGGAATAGATGAGTTTCTGATATTTGTAATATCTGAATTTATGTGCTGATTAAAAACTATATTTAATTTTAAAATTCCTAGATATGATGAATTGTATGTATATGTAAACTCCACCATTTAAATTAAGATAAAGTATCCATAAATATACATATATATACACTCAAGTTTATGATGTTAAAATATATAAGTATTTATATGTGTATGTTATAAAAATATTGTAAATACACACACATACACGAATGTAAAACTTCATAACGGAACATTTCAAACTTATAGATATATGTATGTATGTTTATATTAAATGGTGAGCATGCAAATGTTTTAACATATGTGTATTTAGAAGTATATAGAAATGTGTAAATATATATAGATGAATATGGGCCATATGAAGTAATGTACATGGAAATTTATATAAATGTAAATTTATATATATATATATATATATATGTATGTATATGTGATGACAAGGTATACATAAGTGCATGTATATGTATATAATAGTGAACGTAAAGATGTAATTACATGTGTAAATAAATGTATACATATCTACAAGAAAGCACAAACTTTATGATAACAATCAAAAGTATATATGTAAAGATATACATGTATACATGTATGCATGCATACATTTTTATAAAAATAGAAAAGGCAAACATATGCACCTAAGGATATATATATATATATATATATACACATATATATATCCACACATACAGACATACACACACATGTCTACTCTTATAAATGTATATGTAAATACATAGGGGAACATCATCATGGCAAATTTCAAAGTCAAAGTCAAAAAAAAAAATCATGTCATATGAAAATCAAATCATCTTTTATTAAATCACATATTTTCAAATCAAAATTAAATAAATGAAAAAAATACAAAAACCTGTAAAAAACAATTTCAGCCTCTTGTCTACTTGTTCCCCTCATCTATATATACATACCCTATGTTATATATGCAAGTATATCATTCTAGCCATAACATTATGGTTAAAAAAAAAAGAATTAAAGACATGAAAAGGCTGGAGGAAGAAGACTTAGAGCAAAGAAAGCAGTGTTTTTTTCAAATCTGTGAGTAAATACAAACCTTTGCTCACCGTAACTCTCATATGCACCTATATACCTTTGAATTTGTATGAACAAATGTGTTTTTGTCAAGCATACATGTACAATTAATATCTACGCTGTGTACATGAGGATTTAGCCATGATTGAATGTTGGAAACATACAATAACAAGTTTAAGTTCCTTTGTTCTTGTTCATTTGTTTTAAAAACTGTTAACTTACAACTTCAAAAATCAACAACTCAAAATCTATTAAGTTTTAACCTATGATTTCAAAAAAAATGTTGTTTGTTTTAGAGTGTAGCTTATTTTGAAAATCATTTCATTCAAATTCACCATGTATAGAAAGAGAATGAAGGGTGTTACAGTAGATGTCTCGACTTTGGGTCAGATTCAAGTATCAAATTTTAGCAAATGGATTATATATCAGAAATCGTTAGTGGAAATCATGAATTTTGAAGGTGGTTGGGTAATTTATAGATTTGTATGGAATGGGAAAAGGGAAGGTGATCGGATTTGGGTGATTGGTCAAATTCCGACTTTCATGACTTAGGGCCGGGCAAGGAGGAGGTACGGGGGAAGGCACGCGTGAGAAAAATGGTTCGACAATTTTTGTTTGGCGTGTTGGCTTGACGTGTTAGTTTTGTTTTGATGGTGGTTCAGTTACGGGGCAATGACGTGGAGTAGGGTAACGGAGGGGGCTGCGCACCTAGGGAAAAAGGAAAAGGTGGCCATGACAAAGCTTCGGGCAAATTCTGGTGAGGGACGGAGGTCGGGGAGGCCGAAGCGAAGCGTTTGACCGTTGGATGGTTGCAATTTTTCTTGGGTTGAGGTTCAAATCGGCGTACAGAGGCTTGCCGTGGGTTTCAGGTGAATGAATGTGGATAGTGGGGTCGTAGGTGATGTGTGTAGATGGTCGGTAGCCAGGCCGAGCCACCGTGGGTCATGTGTATATGCATGTGCATGGTATCGTGCACAGTCGATTTGATCAAAGGTAATAAAAGAGTGAAGGAATAAGGAACTGGAATTAGACAAGAGAAGGGAGAAGGGGAGTTGGGTCGGTATGGGCCGGAAAAGAAATAGGAGAAAAAGGAGGAAAATAAGAAAGAAAAAAATAATAGGGAAAAAAGGAAATAAAGGAGGAATAAAGGGAATGGGATTGTATAGTTGGGCCGGGTTCAATGATTGTTGGCTGGGAAAAACTGTTTTGGAATTAAAAGAAATTTTGATAAAATGTTTATATTCTAAAATCCTTTAATTTTAAAATAAATAAATATATTCTCACTCGTTTTAAATCAAATCATCATAAAGATTTTTGCAATGTGATCCTATTACCGGTATTATAAATTTATGTTGTTGATTTCCCGTAGATATAAAATTTTATTATACCATCACCATTTTAACGAGTAACTAATTATATTTTTATATTGGCTTAATTTTATGTTAAATATATATATATATATATATATATATATATATAACTAATAACAAATTGTGTTATAATTCCTTTAATCTAATACTTAGATTAAAAATATAAGTAGACCCAATTTAATTTAAGATTAAATTCTGACTTTTAATTTTTTTGAAAACAAGTTGTTAATTGTTAAATTTGTAACGGTCCATGCCTTGATTTATGCTTATTGGATATTTATTTTAGATTATTCTCGTCTGAGCCATTAAATGCTTAATGAGTTAAAACAGTAGATTAGATGATGATATGTTTTATTCTGAAATAAACATCCGTAATAAATTCCCATATGAGAACAGTGCCACCCTAAATATAAATTGTTTATTTTAAAACTATTTACCCCTTTTAAAATTTATCGATTTGTTTTCGAAGAGACCACAATCGGATATCACTGTTATCCGAAACCACTTCGGCTTGAAACCGCTACGAACCTTTACGGTTTTGATTTTGGATCCTGATAGGCTGGAATTTAATAAATTTAATAAGTTCGGTTATTTTAATAAGAAACTGTACTTAGACAATGTTAGAAATATCGATGGATTCTTGTTCGTCGACGGAAATTCTATCGAGTTAGAAAGCCGTCGAACGAATTTTGAAATAAAAATAACCGCAAGCGCACGGTGTACGAATGTAGCACGCGGCGAATACGGGTCGATCCACAGGGAATTGTTGATTTAAATTTCCTACTCAATCAAATTATACCAAAGTCGAGAGTGTGTTTAAGCTAGAAAATGAGAAAATGAACTAACTAACAAAAAGAAAAGAAATGCAAATATGAGAGTTAAATGACAATTTAGAGAATAAATCCACTCTCTAGATCATGTAGTTCAACACATGAAATCATGATCCCTCTTTTATGGTCATTAGTGTTTTAATTGATGTGTTTATCATAAGTATGGCATATTTGAGCTATTGATTAGCCAACATAAGCCATCAGACTATAACACACCCCTTAAAACACTTACTAACTTTCATGAAACTTGACAAAGAAAATGAAAATGAAATCTATTTTAAGTATGGCCTATTAACTATTAACTAGAAACATAGACCATCAAAATTTAATTTCAAATCACTTTCTTATGCCATAATCATATATTGATGAAGAGGCATTTGTGTTAGTGATTGTTTAAGCATAGCCTATTTGGTGTCAACAATATAGACTATCAAATTCAAAGCAAAAACAACAAATAAAACCACTTCTATCATCATCATTAAGCACAAAAAGAGAGCATGAATTAACAAAATGTTGAAGCTACATTAATTAGAGAGCTTCATTACCCCTAAATTGAAGGGGTTTAGCTTCTCATATTTGTCATTTTATTAACAAATGTAGCTAACAACATGAAAGCAAAATAAAGAGGAAAAAAGAGAGCAAAATGAAAAGATAAGCTAATTAACTTGCATAAAAGAAAAGAGATCTACACTACAACATGAAAGTAAATAAACATGAAAAGGAAAGAGCATGTATTAAATTACATAAAAAAAAGATTACATAAAATAAAAACGGCTAAGTAGCCATGTAAAGAAAGAGAGCTTTGATTTATTTTCTAAACTGAACTGAAGAGAAGGAGGCCTGAGAGAGACTAAAGAGAAGAGATGTATTACATGAAACATGCGAGTATTTATACATGTATGAAACCCTAATTCATATTTTTGTGGAATGCCCAAAATGCCCATGAGGTAGTGTGGCCACCAAGTAATCATTAGCATGTCATAATTCCCATTTAAGTATACATGAAGCCATTAATTCCATAAGCATGTGCATTAGCCTCTAGTTTGTACATTAAGGTAGTGGGTAGGTGGGGTCCTCCATGTTCTTCACTTTGAATTATTTCCATCTTCATTCCTTTGTATTCATTTTGTGCATGCATATTCCTTCATGAACCCACTTGTAATTGAGTTTAATTTCCTACAAAATAATATAAAAATTTCCAATTAAATTTTGTCAAATTAATATATGCACAAAAATGACCATTATGCCCCTGGATGAAGATGAATATGTGACAATTTCAAATAATATGAATTTTGGTTTAAACAAGTTAAAATACCCAATATGATTATTTATTTAATTTAAATAGGTTAAATATGGTGGTAAAAGTATGCATATTTACGTGCACATCAAATACCCCCACACTTATCTTTTTATTCGTCCTCGAATAAAGAAAAACTAAGATAAATCCGTTTTCGTAGGGAGTACGATTGCATTGAGTGTATGCAACAAGCCGTTAAACCTCTGGGTGTCCCCAGTAGGACGAGTGTTGTCTCGTGAGGGTTTTCAACGGATACTACCCATAAAGTCCATATGCAGGATGAAAATATTTACAAAATGCAAGATTTATTTACAAAGAGATGAATGCGAATTTTTGAAAATATTTACAATGAAAGATTTACTTTTAAATCGACACAAATAAGTTAAATATAGGTTTTAGTTATCATGTTGAAATTTTTTAGTCATTTACTCGTCAAAATTTTCAATAAAAACAAAGTTATCATAACAAATAGACTATAGTTTAACTTGTTATTTTGGTTGATAACAAAGTGTAATTATGAAAAGGATTCTTAGTTGATTATCAAAGTTATCAAAGTGGTATTTTTATTTCTTTTCAATAACAAATCAAATCAACTAAGTAAAAATAGTGCTAGGATTTCAATTGCTTGCTCTCTCATTATTTGCAAGAAAAACTACACACCTAGCTCAGGTAAACTGAGGCCAGATATACCACCCATGCACTGCCTTTCGGGCTTATGTGAGGGGAGTACAGAGCATGGCGAGTGCACACACTTTCGTGCATACACCTATCGACCGTAGGTGGTTTTTATTAAGTCTATTCTTTTTTTTACATGTGTTCCATACATGCATAACCGTGAGGACTTTTAAATGAGTATGAAAGCATATAATCAAAGATTCTAAGTAATTCACCTATGCATAACCGTGAGGACTTTTAAATGAGAGTGAATACTTTGTTGTTATTTTTTTATTTTTTCATATTTTCTAAGAGAGAGAGAGAGTTTTGCAAAATCATCTTAGCACCATTTAACTTAGAAGACAAAAAAATTGTTACATCCTTTACTTTAAATTCACCACTTTTAAAACAAAGATTTTCAATTAGGATGTATTTCATAATTAACACGTATGAACCTTCCTATATACTAGTTAAACCATTGTTATTTATAATCAAAATTCATTTTTATTTTTGTTAAGACAAATAAATTTTCAATAATTTCAATTTAATAAACCAAAACCATATATTTATCCTATAGTGTTTCTTTAAAAATAAATCAAAAACTCTAAAAAAAATCTTCTTTTGTTTTTGGATTTTTTTTTGAGTTTTTGGAAGAAAAATGAAAAATTAATCTTGAAAAATCAAGAAGAAGATGAGTCTCCCCCCCACACTTGATTTTGACCGTGTCCCCACAGTCAAACCAAGTGAAAGGAACGTTTATTATTATTTACATGAAAATGAAATGTATTTACACGAGATCAGAAAGTATATCGTCAAAAAGTAAATGAAACGGTCTTCCAAAGACCAATTCATTTGTCTCGTCAAGTATGTGAGACACAGCTCAAGCGCAGAAAACCAAACCGTAAAATATTTCGTAGATGAAAGTTGATTTGGAAAAACGAATGTTGTTTTATTGAAATTGTACAAGTTGTTTTGTTTTCGATGATTTTTGGGGTCGATAAAAGAATTGATTGAAGTTCAAGTTTATTTTCACCAATTTGAAATTCAAGCTTATCATTGAAAACATTTTCAGGGTTATTGATTTCACAATCAAAATGGTGATTTTCATCTTCCCCATTGGAATTTAACAACTCGTCATCCAAAAGTCCAAAAAATTCGTGTTCGTTAAATTCATCTCCCTTTGTTGGATTATCAACAACTTCATTGCATATCTCAAGTTCAAAATCCAAAGCTGTTGTATTCAAATTTTCGAAATTAAGAAAAGGAAGATTGAATTTTAAATTTGGTTCCACGCCCTCAAAAGAATTGAAATCCAACTCAATTACCGTATTTTCAACAACTTCATTAAGATCATCATTTTCAGTTTCAAAAGTTGTTATTTGAAAATCGTAAATTGTGGTAAAAGATGGATTATTATTTGACTCGTCACACGTTGGGATTTGATTTTGTTTTTCACGTTGTTTCATATATGTTTCAAACAACAAATCCGTGCGATCATCGTAAATTTCATTCATTTTCTCAACAAAGTCCAATTTGTAGTTATTAACTTGAGAATTTTCGATTTGGATTTGTTAAGGACAAATTTTTTCAATCGCATCATAGCCGAGATTATTCCCATTGCCAAAATTATTTGAAAAGTGGATCTCATTTTCATTTTCATTTTGAAATTCATTTTGAAGCTCGAAATTGAATTGGCATGAGTTACACTCGAAATCATTTGAATTTTGAAGTGAATTCAAATTTTGATTATTTTGAAAATTTTGATTCGAGTTATCGCACAAATATGAATTAAACAACTCATTTATCATTTGATTTTGTTGTATAGAGATTTCAAGTAGAGATGAAATGCTATTTTCGAGATTAGAGGGTTGGTTATCGTTTTGAAAACTTTGTTGTTCAAAATTCGAATTGTTTAAAGAATAGTCGTCGTTAAAATATCCATACGAATTCGAAGTCAAATCATATGGATTATATTGATTTTCACAACTATTATAAAAATCAAGTGAATATGGAAATTCGGACATTTTCATGAATGTTTTTGGTTTTTTTTTATAATGGAAAAATATTTACAAATAGAATTTACTTTTCAAAATGGAAAATTGATTTTTGCTTTGTTTTTGGATTTTCAAATTTTTTTGGCTTTTGAAAAGATTTTATATTTTTTTTGGATTTTTGTTTTTCCAAAAAAAAAATTTTTGGATTTTTTTTTTGAAATTTCAAAGGAAAATGATTTAAAAATTTCAAACAAAAAGAAGAGGAATATTTACAATTTTTGTTTTGTTTTGGATTTTGAATTTTTTTTTAAAAAATATGCATGAACTAATGCAACTAAATGAATGCAAGGGTTAATTACAAATGGTTTATCCTAAGTTAACCCAAAATTGTATAATCACAAATTGTCTTAAATTAACAGATAGTTCTCAGCCAGGTAACGGACAGGATTTATCGGTGCACCACGAATCACCATAGCAATGCAGCCGAAGGTTTAAGTACCTTCAGAGGAACAACCACTTAATATTTACGAATCACCGTAATATTTGTAAATGGTTATTACTCTGCCGTAGCCTAGACACCAAGAAATTAAATTGTTCAAAGAAGACAAATTGTCAATATACAATTAAGAGCCATTGTTATTATTAATTAAAATTCTAAGATGAAATGCAAGGAAAAAATTAAACGTGTGTTAACAGTGCAACTAAGAATGGATTTTTGTTTTTTTATAAAATGCAAATGCAAGCAAACACAATGCAATTCAAATAAAACTAGAGATTAAGGCTTCATTTTTTTTTTAATTGCAGGCAAGCCAGCGGAGCAATTTTATAGCAACAGCTCCTTTCTTTATCCGCTTTGACAACCTGAAAAGAAGTGAAACAAAATATATACAAGTTTTTTTTTGGTATAAATATGGTGTAACTTAAAACAAATTGAAACAAAACAATATTTTTTTGGGGAACAAAACAAAAGAAAAGAAAGCAAAACAAATGTTATGGGAAACAATTGAAAATTACTCTAAAGCCCCTTAACCAAGCATCACATAAACTAAAAGAAAGCAGAATTAATATATTTTTTTAGTTAGAAGGATAAACTAAAAAAAATAATTGAAACCAAACAAAACAGACCCAAAAAAAAATCCCACTAACCAAATGACCCAAAGCCTAACTTACAAACAAACACAGCACAACAAAAACTTGTAGTTTCCACTTCAATTTCTCTGTTAAAACAAACAAACACTTACACTTGCTCTCTGTGAAAAAACATTGAAAAACACCACTTCTCAATTGAAATCGCAAATCCCAAAAAACTAAAAAAATTTGTAGTTGCTTGAAATCGGAGATCGATTGAAGGTTCTGGAGCCACGACAATTCAAATAAAGGGATTGAGGTCTGGTTCGAGTTGACTGGTGTCGATTGACGAAGGGATGCTTGCAATTCGAAGTCGAGGTGCGATTGGTGCTTAAGGCGATTTTGATTTGGTGATGGAAATTGTGGTGATTGGCTGAAGTTGCGACTTGTTGGAGGATCGTTTTAGTTGCGGCAGCTCTTGGGGGAGGGAGTAAGGATTGGAATCGCGATCTAGTTTGTGGCAATTTTGAAGTGCTGCGTTTGGGGAAGTGGTTTCTGGTTTTGGAGTGATGCACCTATTGATGTCGACTTGGATTGGACTGTCGAATTGGGGAGTTTGGGGTTGCGATGAAGGATGCAATCGGTTGCTGCGAATTCTAGGGAATTGGGTGCTCAAGAGTTCGTCGTTATAGCTGTTCGGAGGTGAGGTCGACGATAACTGATGGCAGAGGCGATTGGAAGTTGCTCGATGTCAAATTGGGTGATGGAGGTGTTGTATTTTAATTTGTTTGCTGTTTTGAAGTGTTTGAGCAGTTTTTGAAGCACCGCTGGTTGCAGATTGGTGCAGTGGAGATAGTGGAGTAGGAATGACTGTTTGTGAATTTTGGTTTGTTGAAATGGCAATTTGGTTTTGAGGAGGGTGAGATTGCGGAGGTGTAGGCAGGCAATTGTTGCAAGTACGATATTCTCTGTTGGTCAGGAGCGATAAGCAGGCCATGGGGCACTGGTATGCGATGTGAAGTGGTAGGTGATGGAGGAAGATGGTTGTATTAAGTGACGATGTTGAGGCAGAAATGTTTGAACTGTGGTTATGAATTTTTTTTGCGGTTTTGTGAATGGTTGTATATGGTGGTTGCTGCAGTTTGTATGGTCGTTTGCTGGAGTGGGAGTTGTGTGAGATAGTGGCTAGTGTTTGGGAGGTTGAATGTGAGGAGTGTGGTATTTTTATGGCAGTGAAGTGGATGGGAACTGGGTTGTCTGGTCGGTGTGGTATTGATGTCTGTGTTGAAGGAGGTTGCTGAAGTGGTCAGTTGATCAGTGGTGATGACTGGTAGAGGAGATTGATGGGGCAGTGATTGTGACGTGGTCCGATGTTGTATGGGATTTGTGTTGCAGGCGGGGTAATGAGTTGGAGGTTAGTGGTTGAGGAGAGTGGGCTTTGTTTTGTGATAAGTGTTTGTAAGCATTGTCAACTGGGGATGTGCATGAATGGTTGTAAGGGGATGAGCAGGGCAGTAACAGGTTCTCCGTGCATAGTGAACAGTGAGGCAGTGAGTAGAGAGGTAAATGCAACAGAGAGGAAATGTAACAGTGAAGTGAAGCAATAAAAATTTGTAAAATGAAATGCAAACAGAAAATGGTATAAATATTTTTTTTTAATTGTTTGTGTATTTTTTTTGAATATGCAAATGCAAAAGAAAACAAGAAAAACAAACACACAACAAGAATCACACAAAAATAATCCGAAGAATAGAAATTTAAAATCAAAGCAAATTCCCCGGCAAAGGCGCCAAAAACTTGTTCGTCGACGGAAATTCTATCGAGTTAGAAAACCGTCGAACGAATTTTGAAATAAAAATAACCGCAAGCGCACGGTGTACGAATGTAGCATGCGGCGAATACCGGTCAATCCACAGGGAATTGTTGATTTAAATTTCTTACTCAATCAAATTATACCAAAGTCGGGAGTGTGTTTAAGCTAGAAAATGAGAAAATGAACTAACTAACAAAAAGAAAAGAAATGCAAATATGAGAGTTAAATGACAATTTATAGAATAAATCCACTCTCTAGATCATGTAGTTCAACACATGAAATCATGATCCCTCTTTTATGGTCATTAGTGTTTTAATTGATGTGTTTATCATAAGTATGGCATATTTGAGCTATTGATTAGCCAACATAAGCCATCAAACTATAACACATCCCTTAAAACACCTACTAACTTTCATGAAACTTGACAAAGAAAATGAAAATGAAATCTATTTTAAGTATGGCGTATTAACTATTAACTAGAAATATAGACCGTCAAAATTTAATTTCAAATCACTTTCTTATGCCATAATCATATATTGATGAAGAGGCATTTGTGTTAGTGATTGTTTAAGCATAGCCTATTTGGTGTCAACAATATAGACTATCAAATTCAAAGCAAAAAAAACAAATAAAACCACTTCTATCATCATCATTAAGCACAAAAAGAGAGCATGAATTAACAAAATGTTGAAGCTACATTAATTAGAGAGCTTCATTACCCCTAAATTGAAGGGGTTTAGCTTCTCATATTTGTCATTTTATTAACAAATGTAGCTAACAACATGAAAGCAAAATAAAGAGGAAAAAAGAGAGCAAAATGAAAAGATAAGCTAATTAACTTGCATAAAAGAAAAGAGATCTACACTACAACATGAAAGTAAATAAACATGAAAAGGAAAGAGCATGTATTAAATTGCATAAAAAAAGATTACATAAAATAAAAATGGCTAAGTAGCCATGGAAAGAAAGAGAGCTTTGATTTATTTTCTAAACTAAACTAAAGAGAAGGAGGCCTAAGAGAGACTAAAGAGAAGAGATGTATTACATGAAACATATGGGTATTTATACATGTATGAAACCCTAATTCATATTTTTGGGGAATGCCCAAAATGCCCATGAGGTAATGTGTCCACCAAGTAATCATTAGCATGTCATAATTCCCATTTAAGTATACATGAAGCCATTAATTCCATAAGCATGTGCATTAGCCTCTAGTTTGTACATTAAGGTAGTGGGTAGGTGGGGTCCTCCATGTTCTTCACTTTGAATTATTTCCATCTTCATTCCTTTGTATTCATTTTGTGCATGCATATTCCTTCATGAATCCACTTGTAATTGAGTTTAATTTCCTACAAAATAATATAAAAATTTCCAATTAAATTTTCTCAAATTAATATATGCACAAAAATGACCATTTTGCCTCTGGATGAAGATGAATATGTGACAATTTTAAATAATATGAATTTTGGTTTAAACAAGTTAAAATACCCAATATGATCATTTATTTAATTTAAATAGATTAAATATGGTGGTAAAAGTATGCATATTTACGTGCACATCAATTATGAAAAGTGTTTCGGTTAAAAATAGATGATAACTCGTCGTGTTTGTACGAGTTACCTTGGTTTCAAAGATTTTCATCACTTAAGTATTTCAAATTAAGTGTGTTTACTCATGCTGGTTTCCAGCCCGACTCGGGTGTTGCTTTATTGTAGTGCTCGGGTTAGACCGAGTATTACAGACTTTCAGATTAGGACGCTTTTGGAGTTCATGAGACGAGCTGGAAGGGAGAGACGTGTTGCACATGTTTGATTATATTCCGCTATGTATTGTGGGCTGTATAGACAGTAGTTGAGGACAAGTTATTATAACTGTCCAGGTTTATTTGTTGATGATTGTACTCTGATAATTTGTGTGTGTATTAACAGTTATAGTTTTTCTTTGTATAAAATGCTGCTATTGTATAGTATATTTTGTTCCGCTGCGATTGTGAGATTCTGTGCTGTTGTTTTTCTGTTTTCTTCTTCTATCTCTTTTTCTTAAACCCTAACAACCTGGTATTTTCGACACTCGATTGCTCGACACTCTATACAGTGGACGTATTAGTGTCGATTTTCGAGGGTCGAAAACCGCCGGTCGTTACATCTCATTTGTTGCAATTAGTGAAAGCATGGTTATTTAGGAACTTCTCCATGAAGGATTTGGAAAAGGCAGCTTACAGACTTGGTGCTGGGATCTATAAAGAGATTCAAATGGTTGCTCAGATTATCTCAATCTATGTACATAAATATTATACTAAAAAAGATTTAGTACGGAGAATTTCAAATGCAGAAATGAAGATCTCCTTATGCACTAAGATGTGGCTCATGCATTAAGATGCGTCTAATCCTGGTGAGAAATATTGGACAACTTGTAGGTGTTTCAGAAATATTAAAGACTTATTCCTCATATATAGAAATGAATACCTTCTTATGAACGATATGCATATTCCGGCTTTCATAGTGATATTGCTGATAGTAGGTTCGTATCTGGTTATGTTTTTATGCCGAATGGTAGAGTTGTTAGTTGGAAAATTTTTAAGTAAGAAACAGTAGCTAATTCAATAATGGTGGTTAAATACATTATTCTTAACAAAGCAGTTAAAAAAGAGGTCTGGATGCGTAAATTTTTGATCAAACTAGGAGTGATTCCAAACATTAGGAATCCAATGACGCTGTGTTGCGATAACAATGTTGCGATGTACATCACAAAGGAACTAATAGCTCATAAGAAATCAATGCACATTCTTCGAAAGTTTTACCTTATTAGAGATTTCATCGCTAACAAAGAAGTTATGAGATATAGTAGATACCAAGGACAACATAGTAGAACCATTCACGAAGGAACTAGATCGCTTAGTTCTCAACAAATCGACCGAAAGGATGAGATTGAAATTTCACAATTGGTCGTAATTACAAGTGGGAGATTCACAGAGTCAGGGGTATACGCTAGGGGAAATCTATAATTTTGTAAATTATTAACTTTATTTTAAAATCTTGTTCAGATTAAAAGGTGTTTTTCTTTCAATTATATACTTGTCATATTATAGTATGTTAATTAATTATCTAATTTAATTATATTAAATAGAAAATCCTTAAATGATATGTTACGTGATAGTAATTACAATGTGTTGTAACCATGAAAAACTTATCACATTAAAAATAACATATTATTTTAAATGTTCCTGGTCAAGATGTTTCGAGACACGATATCGATACTTCCATTGAGACGAGAGTACGTGATGCTCTCTGAATGTTGAGTGGTGTATTCCTCATGGCTGTTGAGGGCACCAAGGAGTTACGTATTTATAATTATTAGATAAATATGCAATAACTCGCTTAAGAGTTTTCTATCGATTGATATAACTAAGGTCAAATAGAGAATCTCAAAGCGATGATATTACAAAGTTCTTTTAACTTGATATTACTGTTAAAATTCAACGAGGAAACTCCACTTTGATTAAATTTTAAATCATGGCATGTAGACCATTGAGCGACTATAATTGGGTCTGATTTGATGCATTGGAAGTTAAACACTAATATGTCTCCTAAGTTATATGTGGTTAGTATCACGATCAATTGTAGTCAACTTAAAATCAAAGCCGTTGGCTAGAGAAAAAGTTTAATAATAATAATTAAACCAAGGACATTATGTTTAAGCCGATCGAGTTGAATGTGGATGGTATTGGAATTTTGACCAAAACCATATTCCATGAGTCCTACAGTGATATAGTTTTGACGAAGAGGATTGGTGTAAATAATCGTTACTATTGGGCATGCTTAAAATAATAAAATTGGATAATACCAAAAATACATATAAGCAATTAATTTGCCTACTGTCATGCCACTAGATAAGATGGCCTGTGAGCATTAATATTTGAATTGTTCGGTATTAATCATTGATTGAATTTATATATTTGAATCATACAACTGTAACGATGAATACTCCAAAATACCACATAATTTAATTAATTTATAATTTCTGTAAATTAATTAAATTAATTAATATTTACGAATGCTGATTATTAAATTTCATTTGACTATTTGATGCTATTTAAATTTTATTTAAATCGATTATTTACCAAATGGGCTTAGGAGTTTTTGAAATCCCATTTTGGCCCAATACATGGTCGGCCATTGGGGGCAAGGGAGGAAAATTAAAGCGTTCAAAATTATTTTGAAAAAGGTAACAAGAGAACGAGTGGAAGATGGAGACATTTTCTCCTCCTTTACCACTTTTTAGTTCCACTTAAATCACTCCCTACATCATTATCTCATTCGTTATTATAACCATGAGTTTTGAAGGCCATTGTCGAAAATATTTTGAGCAAAAAATCAATAAAAAATATAACAAATAACGATAGTGTCCGTTTCTAAATTGTAACAAAATGCGAAGACCAATTCAATCAAATATAGGAGTCTTTCATCCATTCAAGGTATGAATCTTAGGTCATTTCTTCAGATAATTATCTAATCCTAATTTTGATTGTATATATATCATCATGGTAATGTAGATTAGAACCCGTCAATGAATTTTTATGTGCATATGTTTTCCTTCTTAACAAATGTATTCAAATTGATAAAAAAAACTACAACATATTATAATAATTATATATTTTCAACCATAATATTTTGTATAAATAAATGATGGTTTTCAAATCCTTAAAACTATTTTTAATTAGCTAAAATAATTTTATAACATTTTAGACGCATAATTACATATATATTACAAATTTTAAATTGTTTAAAATCAATATATACTCTTTTGACTTAAATAAATTATTATTGTAATTTATTTCCGCATATTAATGACTAATAAATATTTTAAGTATAGGAATGCATACATGTATTTTAAAAAGTCCATACTGCTTTTATAAAAAAAATTAAACTTATGGCTAAAAAAATAATCAATATAATTTAATGTATATGTATGTTTATTTTAATTCAAATTTATAAATAAATAAAATTTTATAAAATTTTGTGTATATATATTATATATATTTTGAATATGAAATACATTTCATGAATATTATTTCTCATCCATTGACAGAAAACCAAGATAGAAATCGCCAGCGGCTGGCATGACTTCGTGAATCATAGTTTGGAACGAATGAAATGTATGTGTTGTCTATTTTTGTAAGGTTGCAATAACTGTTTATAAGTGTACTGGTCCTTCAACTAAACACTTTGGGCTGAAAGATGCCTTAATAAAATTTACTCATTTTCAAAAAAGATAAAAATAAATAAATCTAATTTTAATCCAAAAATATATGTAGATTTGTTTAAAACATTAGATCTGATTTTGTAAATTTTTAAGTCAAAACTAGATTTCTGAAATATTACTTTTGATTTCAGTATATATACAACAACAACAACAGAGCTATTTTTCCGAAACAAGTTGGGGTCGGCTAAAGATGGAACCCGAAACTAAATGACAAAATTAATTTAAAGGTTATAACAATACTAATAATAATAACAATGATAAAATTAAGTCAAATAGGTAAATTAATAATAATAGTACTAGGTAAAATAAAGATAGAAATTACATATGTATGTAAAAAAATTAAATAATAATAATAAAATAATAAATAAATAAATACAATAAAATAGAATAAAAATAAGAATGATGATAACAGTACAGATGGTAATAATGGTGCTGATAGTAACATTGATCACAGACCAAACGCTACGTCTTGGACTCTTTTTCCCTAATCTATAATCTAACACTTATAAGACTCATAGCTCAGGGTTCTGGTACGTGGATCGCTAACTTCCACACGCTTCTATCCTTTACCAGCTCTTCGGCTATATTCCAACCCTTCAAGTCCCTTTTAACAACTTCCTCCCATGTCAACTTTGGTCGACCTTTACCTCTCTTTGAGTAAACGACATTGCCTATGATTCCAACGTGCACAGGTGCCCCGAGCGGCCTTCGTTGGAGATGTCCAAACCATCTTAAGCGATGTTGAATTAGTTTCTCTTCAATTGGTGCTACTCCAAGTTTTTCACGTATATCATCATTTTTAATTCGGTCTCTTCTTGTATGATCGCAACTCCATCGTAGCATATGCATCTCTGCTACGCTTATCTTCTAGACGTGTTCGTTTTTAGTAGGCCAACATTTTGCACCATACAACTTCACAGGCCTAATTGTCGTTATGTAGAACTTTCTTTTAAACTTCAATGAGACTCTCTTGTCATAGAGAATGCCAGATGCTTGTTTCCACTTCACCCATCCCGCTCGAATTCGAAAAATAACATCTTCGTCAATCTCACCATTACACCACAACATTGATCCTAGATATCGAAAGGATTCCTTTTTAGGAACTATTTGTTCGGTCAGAATAACATCTTCGTCCTTTGACCAGACACCACTGAACTCACACTTCATATATTCTGTTTTAGTTCTACTAAGCCTAAAGCGATTAGATTCTAAAGTTTGTCTCCACAACTCGAGTTGTCTATCAATCCCAATCCTACTATTGCCAATTAGCACAACATCATCAGCGAATAGCATACACCAAAGAATCTCCCCTTGTATACTCTTCGTAACCTCATCCATCACTAGGGAAAAAATGTAGGGGCTCAAAGCTGACCCTTGATGTAATCCTATGTTAATGGGGAAGTCACTGGTTACACCATCGCATGCTTTGACACTAGTCACAACATCATCGTACATATCCTTGATAAGGGTAATGTACTTTATAGGGACTCTCTTCTTTTCTAGAGCCCACCACATCACCTTTCGTAGTGCTTTGTTATAAGCTTTCTCCAAATCGATAAAAACCATGTGTAAATCCTTCTTTTTCTCCTTAAACCTCTCCATAAATTGTCTTGTCAAGAACATAGCCTCCATGGTCGACCTCCCAAGCATGAAACCAAATTGATTTTTTGAAACGCTTGTCATTCTTTTTAATCGATGTTCAATGACTCTCTCCCATAGCTTCATCGTATGGCTCATAAGCTTAATTCCTCTGTAGTTTGTGCAACTTTGTATATCTCCTTTATTCTTAAAAATTGGAACTAATATGCTTCTCATCCACTCATCTGGCATCTTGTTTGATTTGAAAATATTATTAAACAACTTAGTTAGCCAAGCTATCCCTGCATCTCCAAGGCATCTCCACACCTCAATGGGGATGCCATCAGGCCCCAATGCCTTGCCCACTTTCATACGTTTTAGCGCCTCATTTACCTTAGATTCTTGAATTCTCTGAATAAAATGCCTATTGTTGCCATCAAAAGAGTCGTCCATCACGATCAAAGTGTTATCACCTTCTCCAGGTATGACTTTGCAATCTACACAAGCTCGTTTGTCATCTCTTCTAGTAAGAAAAAAATCAATCTGGCCATAGTGTTGACCACTACTAAAAGTAACTAAGTGTGGCTGTCTCTTTCTAAAGAAGATATTAGCTATCATGAGGCCATAAGCAATAGCGAAATTCGGTATTTCTTCTCCTTCTTGGTTCCTATCGCGATATCCAAAACCACCATGCACTCTCTCAAACTCACCACTAGACGTACCAACATACACATTAAAATATCCTCCTATGAAAAGTTTTTCTCTACTAGGAACATCTCTAACCATAACATCTAAATCTTTCCAGAAATTCCTCTTGACGACTTCACTTAGACCTACTTGTGGGGCATAGACACTAATGACGTTCAGAATCGTATCGCGTACTACCAGCTTTACTAGGATGATCCTATCCCCTCGTCTCTTAACATCGACAACTCCGTTTCTAAGGTTCTTGTCAATTAAGATGCCTACCCGGTTCTTGTTACGCTCTTTTCCCGTGTACCATAACTTGAAGCTATTATTCTCCACCTCCTTCGCCTTCTGGTCCGTCCATTTGGTCTCCTGAACGCATAAGATATTTACACATCTCCTAGTTATAGTATCAAATATCTCTCTTAGCTTTCCTGTTAATGATCCTACATTCCAACTATTAACCGAATCCTAATCGACTAGCTTCCTTGCCCCTCGCACCCGCCGAGTAAAATGCGAAGACCCTTGCTCATTTATCACTACACTGGGGCGTCGATGCAGCGCACCACTAAAGGAGTGACGACCAGCCCTTGCATATTTATCATCATATCTGAGCCTCGATATGGCGCACCACTATGGGAGTGATGACCCAACCCTTGCTCACTTTTCACCATACCCAAGTCTCGATATGGCACATCGCTAAGAGGTTTACGCCCCAGCGAATTATAATTAGGTTCCATTTACATAAGAGAGGACGTTGTTTTTCTGTTGGCTCGCCAAGCCTATCACAAGCCTCCTCCTTTATCCTGGCTTTGCATAGAGAACTTCACAGACGGAGTTTGATTTCATTATATATATATTTGTATATTAAATTGAATGAGTCAAAATTAATTTTAATAAAATATAATATGGTTATTTCATTGTAATTACAAAATTAATTTATAACACACACACACATGTGTATTTTAAATAAAATTATGGACAATAAATGAAATATATAAAGGGTAAATGTGCCCGTTGTGATGTAAATTTCAATGCATATAGAAGTATATGTTAACCACGTACATCATTTACATATTACACGTGCATTATACACATATGAGTGTATTTGATATGCTCATAATAACATAATTAATTTAAATTAAATAAAACTCTTTTAAACAAATTAAATAATACAATATAATATTTTATTTAAAACAATTTTAGATTGACCCAAAAGAAGGCATCTCCTAAGGAGGCCAAGAACAAGATATCTTCATTAAGGAAGTTCTTCCTACTAAAAAAACTAATAAGCTACGCTTTTTATGCATATAAGGATAGCATCAAGGCTTTCTCTGATTTGTTTTTCCCCTCATTAGCTTAGACTAGGGATGGATACAAACAATATTGATGTGTTTCTTAATTCTCAGATAGATGAGGTGTTGGACTTTGATGATGAAAGCGAGGAGTTGGATATTGATCGATCTTTAGTCATCGACGACTCTTCCTGCAACAATGAAGATGAGGCTGAATACGATAACAACGACAATGATATTGAAGATGATGATGGTGTTGGAAATGCCGGAGATGACCCTCTAAAGGATGAAAATGGAGACCACTCTGACAATAATGTCGAGTCCAGAGCTAAAGACCATGATGAAGAGCATAACACCAGATCCCCACCTCAATTTGACAACCCTACTACCAGTGACTATCCTTCTTCAAAAGATCTTCCTGACACCTTTTCTTCTCAAGATAAAGGACTTGCATTTGTTAAATCTAGTGGAAATCCAGAGACCTTTCTATGGAAACTTACTCTTCCGCTTTATCCTTTCAAAGAAGAAATTTTTCGATTTTGCTTCCAAGTACCCTATGCATCCTAAAAATGCCCCTTGGGTAATCTAAAATCTTCAGACATTCTCAAATTTATCTTAGTCCTATATTAGATGTTCAATTTCTTTAAACATTGATTTTTACTACCTGGTTTGGCTAAAAACATGAACTATTTTGAGATTTGTTATACAAAAGTAAAACTGAAATTTTGAGGATCAATAGAGAAGGGGAGAAACTTTGCAACTATTTCAATCATGCCAATGATAAGTGTATTAAACTTCTTAAATAGCTAAAATCCCTCGAGGACTTCCGTAATGCTCCCACTCTATGTAAAGCGTGACTTATTCAGTCCGCTTATCGTAAGGACAATAAAGATCATACAACCCTATTTTAGATGCTTACAAAAGTATGAGATAAACTTTATATCTGCTTATACCTAGTCTATATTAAATTTACCACAATTGACTTTTCAGTTTTTGGTGACGACGTGGAAGATTTGATCAAAAACTCCACAAGAAATACCTATACCTCACCCGGCGACTGTTGTAATTTACTGTGTTTCAACATCATCCCTATCTCTATGATATGTTACCTCCTGAAAAAAGTAAAATTTAATTGTAATAGATTCATGCTGAATAATTCAAAGGATCATACTTTGATAAGCCTTAGTAACTTTTATTATATATATTATAACTATGTAACTAGACAATGCATCTATTTGTAATGAATGGTTGTTTGTTCCAACTTCATATATGTTTCGACTTACTGTCTATACGAAGTTCTCAAAAATTCTAATGAAATCATTTCCTCTCCTATTTCCAATTTTTTAATTTAATATATACTAGGCTAAAATGTACTTTTATGGAGACCTCTTCTATAATTGAAAAATCTCCCCTAGCGATTTATATTAGGCTAAAATATACAAGTTCTTGACACTCCATAGACGATTTACCTTTCAATGTGTGAATTGACATGGGCATTAATGATACCTGGACAGCTGAGATTGATTTCCACGCGGCATATCCAATGCCTCAAATTGTTGAACGCACCTATAAATACTTTCCTTCCTCTTCCATTCACTTTTTACAAGGCCTTCGCATTCTACCATTATAAGATAATAAAGAGCTTCCTTCACCTCTTCATCTTCGTTTAGCAATTGTAATCTTTGACTTTCAATGGTATGTATCTCTAGCCTTTATTCATCATGCCCTATGTATTATTGCTAAGTCGAACCTCTGATTGATTTTGGATAATGATTTTATGATTCTTATTACTACTTTTTGTTTTTATTTTAATGTTATTTTTTTAATTTTCTTATTGTCATTATTATGTTAGCCTGAGCATTATCGTTGCTTTGATGAACTTTCTAATGAACTTCCATCGCACACGACATCAAATGACCATCATAGTGGCATCAACAATGATTATTCAACATTGAAAATTGATTAGACCACATTAAGCTTTGAGTTGTCAGTATTACTGAACTATACCCTCCCCAATCAAAGTAGAAAGATAATACATTAGGCATGCACCCGTAAGTAGGATTATGTAGTGGGTTGATAGTGTCGCAAGCCACATAGTCTGCTTTGAGCTTAGCTTGGGGCCGAATAGGGTTATCGTATGGTATGAATCATTCACACCAAAGGTGAAGGAAGAGTTTTCTCCTGAGCTTAATTAGTCTTTTAAATAAGTTGGTGTAGTTCAGCAATCTAGGTTGTTTTTCGTTGAACGCAGATGACTAATGCTGCATCTACCAGTTAGCGGGCTCCTTTACTAGGCTCCTCTAAGATTGCGAGGATGGGTTGATCTCTCCCACTCTATGGCCTGCTACAGTTGTGAGGAAACCAATCCTTTCAATGCTCTAGCTGCTAACCTAGCTAACCGGCCCTAGTGGGCTATTTTGCATGGTCGCTTGGTTACATGAAAAGCAGGTAATGCTTCCCCTCCACCTTTCTTTGTCAGATATTTAAATGCGCACTATTTGGTGCCTAGATAACTTTCTTCAACCAGATATAGCCTCTTGGCAGGGCTCTTCATCGTCTATCGTGGCATGCCAAAACCGATCCAAGCAAATATAGCTATCTTCATGGGATCGACAAGCACCATCTTCTTCGGTCTTTCGAGCAATCGAGGTATCGAGATCAATTCTTCTTCATTCTAGCACCATCAATCTGAACCTTATGACACGTGCTTTCAACGTGCCTAGTAATTTCTATCTTTAACGCTTTTTCTATAGTAATTGATAACCCATCTTTTCTTTCTATTGCATTACCCCTTAATAGAGCTGGTATAGGCATGACTATCCATGAGGACTATATCCATTGGATTAATGTGACCAGGGATGATTCCAGAAATTGGTGAGGTCGTAGTGACGACCTCGGGTAGTTGGACTACTTGGCCTACGACGGTCGTTATTAAGGAGCAGTCGGTGACGGACATTGGAGACAAGGTCGTAGAATCTAATCTAAGCTGTAATGATGGTAAGTGGGAAGCTTATGACCCAATGCTCTTCGAAGACGTGATGGTTCTTAACCACACTATGGTCCTCAAGTTACTCTAGCATTCCCGAGAGGCCTGAGGAGGACAGGATTTTCAGATGGACATAGGAGCTAGATACAACAATAAGCGCGGGCTCCTACCCCAAGACATCTCCTGCTTGCGGGTCTCCAAACCTAGTCACACACCGTATCCCCGACACATAAAACTCTGATGGGCACACTCTAGCGATATTAGCACAGAGGTCCTATTGCCCACCTTTAGTTAGAAGGTGGCGGAGAAGCCAATCCGATGATGGTAGCTTGATTTTTCTTTTGTTCTCTTTGAATTTTTTCTAAATCTTCTTTTATGATTTGCAGTGTTTTGTCTAAATCTTCCTCGATTGATATAGTGGGATCCTTAAGGCTTCAAAGCCAATTCCTTTAATGCATACCACCTTGACTTCCCAACTAGGCCACACAAGAGAACGAATCTTCCACATGCATGATCTTACATTCCCGGAGCAACCTTTGGCAGATGTGACCCACTCATCCGGGGCTGAAGTAGGAATAGAGAAGGTGCAATCAAAGAGGACCCACATGGATCAGCCGAAAGGTTCAAGGAGTGTTGGTTTTAAAGTTATTAGGGGAAGTGAAGTTTGTTGTGCCCCTATTGAGAGGCTCAGAATACAGGTTCATGGGTTTGGTCGCTTTAAAGACAATAAGGGAGATGACAAAGCAGACCTATAGATATTGAAGCAGTCATTGATTGAATTGGCCTTGGAGGCCTTGGCCAATAAAGGCCAGATCAAATCAGGCTGAGGGCTTCATTCCGTGGAAGTTGTGGTCAACGCCCAACTAAAGGACGCTTACTTGGTAAGGAAGACTTGGTAGTTTTTTCCTTTAATTACTCGTACTTAATTTATTGTGCAGGCTAAATCGCGTTTCCTCCTATTTACGTGGGCATGCAACATCTGAGGAAACAAGTGGAGGGTAAAGTGGTAGCCCATCAACAGGTGGAGGGAATGACAAGGGAGCTCGAGAGGTGAGCTCTTGAGGCTTAGGGCAGGATAGGTGAACTTGAGATGTAGGACTTAGAGGTTGAGCGTCAAGACATGTGGCAAAGAGGGCCAAGGATAACGCCATTAGGGAACGAATGGAGGAAAGGGAGAAAATGAGTAAGTAGCTTAGGTAAGTGCTAAAGGACCTAGATGTAAGCCACAAAGAAGTGGATGAGATGAGGGGGAGGCTGAAGCAGTACTGAAACATGTAACCTAAGATGAGCTTGCTAGGGTGAGGGTTCCCAGGATGAGAAGTGGAACAACAGGATCATGACCATGACCATGCTGAAGATGATTTTTGATGCTAACAACCATCTTCCCTTGGTCGTCACCTTTCTCTCCCCGACCATCCATGATGAGGTTCACTATGAGATAGCAACGGAGATGGTGGCGGTTGGTAGGACTCCTTTGCCAGTTTTAAGTGCTGAGCATATAGCCCCTTGGAAAGGCGTCCGAGTGGGCCGACCTTTGACGCTAAGAGCTCGTTTTTAATGACAACTACCGCATTATGAAACACCTCTCACATTTATGAGCTGGTCAAGCAATAGGTAGTCATTTCGTTTTTTATTTATATTTTGTCTTCCTTTTTGTTTTGGGCGACGGCTACCTTATGTAAAAACAATGACATAATGAAATCTTTTTTTTGAATTGTTTATTCTCCATCGTTGTGATCTGTATCTTGCTTTAATTTTTTGTTGTATTGCATATGTATGTTAGTTTATTATGTCCACTTGTTTTACTTGTATGCATATTTGGTTTTTTTATCGAGCGGCCCTTCTTGCCCTTAACATTACCAAATAAACATGTAGACTTAGGCACTTATGCACAACATAACAAATAAGTAGAAATAATACACCAAACAAACAAGGCAAAAGGACTTATCTTTCATTGGGGTGGCTTGCTGTTATTCGGCTCACTCGGGCAGGCTCGAGCGACCAAGTCTTTAGCGAAGCGAATTTGACCGCAAGTTGGGTCATGGCGTCGACTTGTCCCTAGTGTTTGGGGCCACCAATGGATCTGAATTTGCTCGGCAGGGCCACTTTAAATGTTATGCCGGCCAACACTATGAATGCTAGGTTCGACGTTACTACTTGGGTAACTGTTCCACCTTAGAACTAGTGCCTCGCCCTACTATGGGGATGGGTAGCATCACGAGAAAATGAATTTAGACCATGGCATGGTTAGTCATGTCATCGGTTCGTCGATGTCTCCATATGGAAGAGACGTTGAATGGCTCATGCATGCTCTCTTATTAACACCTTGGATGTCAGATTTAGGGTTATAACATAGGTAACCACACCACCTTGGCACCAATGCCCCGCCCTGCTAGAGGGACGGGTAGAATTATAGGAAACGAATCGAGAATACAGTGTGGGTGGTTACATCATCGGTTCTTTGATGCCTTTGGCATGTAAGGGAGTGTTAATTGGCTCATGTATCCTTACAGAGTATCATTATAGATACCATGTTTGCGATTATAATGTGGGCAACCACATTGCCTTACCTCCAATTCCTTGCCCCTAGAGGGATGAGCAACATCATAGGTGAATGAATCAGGACCACATGTGGATGGTCACACGATTGGTTCATCGATGCCTTCGACACTGAAAGGAGCATTAATCGACTCATATACCATCATGAAGTAGTACAACCATATGCTAGAATCGAGACCACGACATGGCAATCGTTCCATCCTTAATATAGTGTCCCAACTCGGATGGAACATTGATCATCTCACCCATCCTTATGGGACCTTTTTGGCATAACCCGGTTGCAAAGGAGGGCCTCTATTGACCTATTCTCCCAGGTTAGCCTTGCCTTGTGACATTCCTCGCTAAGGAAATGACCATTGCTTGACTTATCCCTATTAGATAGCCTTGTTGTTGATGCTTGAGTGATAAGTATTCAGGAATGCTATGTTTTCATTCCATACTTACAATATTTTATAAAATATTTTTGCCTCAAAATTAGGATGACTATGTTTCATACATAATACGCTCGAACATTCTCTATATTCCAGGTGTACGCACATGGATACCATTTGGGTATGAAAGGTGGTAGGCACTGTTAGATAGTCTGACTTTGATCATGTATAGGCCTTCCTAGTTTGCCCCCAATATTCCCATGGTCGATTCTTGGAATTTACAAAGACCTGGCACGGTACTAGGTCTCTGAACTTGAATTGATAGAGCTTCACCTAGTGTTGTATTGCTCTTCTTTTTTTCTTTTCTATGCCATGATACAAAGCTTTATCTCCGCTCTTCTTTCATCTAAAATGTCAAGCCCGAGCATTAGTAATTCTTTGTTTTACTTGGGATCATGGGTGGGGAGCCTAGGAGATGGTACATCAACTTTGATGGGTATCATGGCATCATACTTGTAAGCTAAAGAGAATGGAGAGTGCCCAGTTGATGTACGACTTGAGGCGATAGGACCAAAGAAGGTGGGGTAAATTTTCCTCCCATTTCCCTTTTACCTTTGTGAGGTGCTTCTTTAGTGTTGTTTTGATGGTCCTGTTCACAGCCTCAAGCTTCCTATTTTCTTGCGGGTGGGCGACTGAGGAGAAGTGCTTTTCTAGTCCATTCTGCTTGCAGAAATCTTTGAAAAGCCTACTCTCAAACCATATTCCGTCATCCGTAATGATTTTCTTTTGGAATACAAAGTCCGAAATATTGGGTATGGTGACCTTTGTTAGGAGCTCGATCTCAACCCATTTTATGAACTAGTTATTGGCCATAATGGCATGGTTGTATCCTCCTTTAGAATTAGAGAGCTTTCCGATCAAGTTAATCCCCAAAGTGTCGAATGACCAAGGAGATGTCATAAAGGTTTGAAGATTTGGGGAAGCTTTGGGGATCCTGGTGATTCGATGACATTATCACATTTCTTAACATAGTTCATTGCAAATTTGATCACGGTTGGCTAGTAATTAACTTGGTTGGAAGCCGTTTTTGCTAGGCTTTTTCCTCTGACATGATCCTCGTAGAAGCTTTCATGTAACTCTTCTAAAATGTAATTAGCTTCATCATTTGTGACACATCGCTGAAGGGGTAGAGTACCCTATCAATATAGTTTTTTGTTCATTATTTTATAATGAGGTGCCCGGTGAAGGATTTTTCGAGCCTTTTCCCTATCGGTAAGTAATTTTCTGCCCATAAGATACATAAATGATGAGTTCATCCAAGTGTTGGTTAGGGTCATCAGTCCCCATCATAGATGCCTCCAACTCATAGCAAGGGTAACTTGGACTTCCAATGAGACCCAAAGGAAGCTTTCTTTAAGGTGAGTTACTGTTTTGGCTGGTTGGTCGATCTTGGCATTGTTTTTATGGGGAAACTATTCTAATTTGAAGTCGATGAAAGGGTTGATGATCTTTTTGCCTTTTGTAACATACGTGGACAATGTTTTGCCTTTAACTTGGAAATATTCACCAATCTAGTCAACGACCAGCAAAGAGTCACTAAACACATGAAAGGATTCTACCTGCAACTCTCTATCCATCCTAACACCGATCATGATGGATTTATACTCGGCTTCATTTTTGGTGGCCTTAAAGCTAAGAGAGGCGATGAACCACGGTTCTTTCCCATTAATTGTGACAAGAACTACGCCATCCCCTGCTCCTTTCTCATTTGATGCGCTATCAACATAAAGGTGCTATGTGTACAGACTAGTTGTTGCCTTGCCATTTCTATGCTTGAACATTTCGGTATAAAATCGTCAATTGCTTAGCCTTTAATTAAGGTGTGAGGTTAGAATGTGATATGCTATTTCCCGAATTCCATAGACCATTTAGGAGTCTACTCATAGTGTCAGGCCGGCTCGATATTTGCTTCAACGGCTAGTTGGTAAGGACTTTAGTTGGGCGAGCTCCACCATTCGAAGGCGGTAGGCCATGACATCCCCTCTTTTTTACATAGAAGATCGGTTGTTGGACCATCTCTTCATCATGAACCAAGGCGGCACTAATCGTATGGTCAGTTATCGTGAGGAACAAATATTAGTCTTCCCTATCTATGGGCTTGGAGAGCACGGGGATATGGACAAGTGACTTTTCAGGTTTTCAATGGCTTTAGTGCATTCTTTTCTCCACACAAATGATTTTCCCTTTTTAATGTGGCTTTCAAAACAAAGCGGCTAAGTTGGAAACGGAAGAGGAAATCTAGGTGGAGGAAGCACCACAGCCAGCGGAAATGCTCGACCTGCTACTAGGAGGAATCAGGGTCGACAGGCTAATGCTAATCCAAATGTTGAAGCCAATGTAGGTGCTGGAAATCCGCCACTAGATGCGGGGATGGTGTATCAATTGTTGGCCAATCTAGTTCAAGCTGGAGTAGCAGGTAATGTTGGAGGAGCTATTACGGTGGCTCCAATTAGGAATAACTATGCTAAGCTAAGCAGAGACTAAACCATTTTGGGTGGAAAATCGTTAGTTGTGGAACAAAGGGTGATGTTGAGGTTGAGAATTGGCTGCTGAGTTGTGATAGGATCTGCACTGATCTAGGCTTGTCTCCACAACTCGAGTTGTCTATCAATCCCAATCCTACTATCATCAATTAGCACAACATCATCAGCGGATAGCATACACCAAGGAATCTCCCCTTGTATACTCTTCGTAACCTCATCCATCACTAGGGCAAAAATGTAGGGGCTCAAAGCTGACCCTTGATGTAATCCTATGTTAATGGGGAAGTCACTGGTTACACCATCGCATGCTTTGACACTAGTCACAACATCATCGTACATATCCTTGAGAAGGGTAATGTACTTTGTAGGGACTCTCTTCTTTTCCAGAGCCCACCACATCACCTTTCGTAGTGCTTTGTTATAAGCTTTCTCCAAATCGATAAAAACCATGTGTAAATCCTTCTTTTTCTCCTTAAACCTCTCCATAAGTTGTCTTATCAAGAAAATAGCCTCCGTGGTCGACATCCCAAGCATGAAACCAAATTGGTTTTTTGAACTGCTTGTCATTCTTTTTAATCGATGTTCAATGACTCTCTCCCATAGCTTCATCGTATGGCTCATAAGCTTAATTCCTTTGTAGTTTGTGCAACTTTGTATATCTCCTTTATTCTTAAAAATTGGAACTAATATGCTTCTCATCCACTCATCTGGCATCTTGTTTGATTTGAAAATATTATTAAACAACTTAGTTAGCCAAGCTATCCCTGCATCTCCAAGGCATCTCCACACCTCAATGGGGATGCCATCTGGCCATAATGCCTTGCCCACTTTCGTACGTTTTAGCGCCTCATTTACCTTAGATTCTTGAATTCTCTGAATAAAATGCCTACTGTTGCCATCAAAAGAGTCGTGCATCACGATCAAAGTGTTATCACCTTCTCCAGGTATGACTTTGCAATCTACACAAGCTCGTTTGTCATCTCTTCTAGTAAGAACAAAATCAATCCGGCTACAGTGTTGACCACTACTAAAAGTAACTAAGTGTGGCTGTCTCTTTCTAAAGAAGATATTAGCTATCATGAGGCCATAAGCAATAGCGAAATTCAGTATTTCTTCTCCTTCTTGGTTCCTATCGCGATATCCAAAACCACCATACACTCTCTCAAACTCACCACTAGCCGTACCAACATACACATTAAAATATCCTCCTATGAAATTTTTTTCTCTACTAGGCACATCTCTAACCATAACATCTAACTCATTCCAGAAATTCATCTTGACGACTTCACTTAGACCTACTTGTGGGGCATAGACACTAATGACGTTCAGAATCATATCGTGTACTACCAGCTTTACTAGGATGATCCTGTCCCCTTGTCTCTTAACGTCGACAACTCCGTTTCTAAGGTTCTTGTTAATTAAGATGCCTACCCGGTTCTTGTTACGCTCTTTTCCCGTGTACCGTAACTTGAAGCCATTATTCTCCACCTCCTTCGCCTTTTGGTCCGTCCGTTTGGTCTCCTGAACGCATAAGATATTTACACATCTCCTAGTTATAGTATCAACTATCTCTCTTAGCTTTTCTGTTAATGATCCTACATTCCAACTACTTAACCGAATCCTAATCGACTAGCTTCCTTGCCCCTCGCACCCGCCGAGTAAAATGCGAAGACCCTTGCTCATTTATCACTACACCGGGGCGTCGATGCAGCGCGCCACTAAAGGAGTGACGACCCAACCCTTTCATATTTATCACCATATCTGAGCCTCGATATGGCGCACCACTATGGGAGTGATGACCCAGCCCTTGCTCACTTTCACCATACCCAAGTCTCGATATGGCACATCGCTAAGAGGTTTATGCCCCAGCGAAATATAATTAGGTTCCATTTACATAAGAGAGGACGTCGTTTTTCCGTTGGCCCGCCAAGCCTATCACAAGCCTCCTCCTTTATCCTGGCTTTGCATAGAGAACTTCACAGACGGAGTTTGATTTCATTATATATATATGTATTTGTATATTAAATTGAATGAGTCAAAATTAATTTTAATAAAATATAATATTGTTATTTCATTGTAATTTCAAAATTAATTTATAATATACGCACACATATGTATTTTAAATAAAATTATGGACAATAAATGAAATATATAAAGGGTAAATGTGCCCGTTGTGATGTAAATTTCAATGCATATAGAAGTATATGTTAACCACGTACATCATTTACATATTACACGTGCATTATACACATATGAGTGTATTTGATATGCTCATAATAACATAATTAATTTAAATTAAATAAAACTCTTTTAAACAAATTAAATAATACAATATAATATTTTATTTAAAACAATTTTAGATTGACCCAAAAGAAGGCATCTCCTAAGGAGGCCAAGAACAAGATATCTTCATTAAGGAAGTTCTTCCTACTAAAAAACTAATAAGCTACGCTTTTTATGCATATAAGAATAGCATCAAGGTTTGTCTGATTTGTTTTTCCCCTCATTAGCTTGGACTAGGGATGGATACAAATAATATTGATGTGTTTCTTAATTCCCAGATAGATGAGGTGTTGGACTTTGATGATGAAAGCGAGGAGTTGGATATTGATCGACCTTTAGTCATCGGCGACTCTTCCTGCAACAATGAAGATGAGGCTGAATACGATAACAACGACAATGATATTGAAGATGATGATGGTGTTGGAAATGTCGGAGATGACCCTCTAAAGGATGAAAATGGAGACCACTCTGACAATAATGTCGAGTCCAGAGCAAAAGACCATGATGAAGAGCATAACACCAGATCCCCACCTCAATTTGACAACCCTACTACCAGTGACTATCCTTCTTCAAAAGATCTTCCTGACACCTTTTCTTCTCAAGATAAAGGACATGCATTTGTTGCATCTAGTGGAAATCCAAAGACCTTTCTATGGAAACTTACTCTTCCCCTTTATTCTTTCAAAGAAGAAATTTTTCGATTTTGCTTCCAAGTACCCTATGCATCCTAAAAATGCCCCTTGGGTAATCTAAAATCTCCAGACATTCTCAAATTTATCTTAGTCCTATATTAGATTTTCAATTTCTTTAAACATTAATTTTTACTACCTGGTTTGGCTAAAAACATGAACTACTTTGAGATTTGTCATACGAAAGAAAAGATGAAATTTTGAGGATCAATAGAGAAGAGGAGAAACTTTGCAAAGATTTCAATCATGCCAGTGATAAGTGTATTAAACTTCTTAAATAGCTAAAATCCCTCGAGGACTTCCGTAATGCTCCCACTCTATGTTAAGCGTGACTTATTCAGTCAGCTTATCGTAAGGACAATGAAGATCATACAACCCTATTTTAAATGCTTACAAAAGTCTGAGATAAACTTTATATCTGCTTATACCTAGTCTATATTAAATTTACCACAATTGACTTTTCATTTTTTGGTGACGACATGGAAGATTTGATCAAAAATTCCACAAGAAATACCTATACCTCAACCGGCGACTGTTGTAATTTACTGTGTTTCAACATCATCCCTATCTCTATGATATGTTACCTCCTGAAAAAAGTAAAATTTAATTGTAATAGATTCATGTTGAATAACTCAAAGGATCATACTTTGGTAAGCCTTAGTAGCTTTTATTTTATATATTATAACTATGTAACTAGACAATGCATCTATTTGTAATGAATGGTTGTTTGTTCCAACTTCATACATGTTTCGACTTACTGTTTATACGAAGTTCTCAAAAATTCTAATGAAATCATTTCCTCTCCTATTTCCAATTTTTTTAATTTAAATATATATTAGGCTAAAATGTACTTTTATGGAGACCTCTTCTATAATTGAAAAATCTCCCCTAGCGATTTATATTAGGCTAAAATGTACAAGTTCTTGACACTCCATAGACGATTTACCTTTCAATGTGTGAATTGACATGGGCATTAATGATACCTGGACAGCTGAGATTGATTTCCACACGGCATATCCAATGCCTCAAATTGTTGAACGCACCTATAAATACTTTCCTTCCTCTTCCATTCACTTTTTACAAGGCCTTCGCATTCTACCATTATAAGATAATAAAGAGCTTCCTTCACCTCTTCATCTTTGTTTAGCAATTGTAATCTTTGACTTTCAATGGTATGTATCTCTAGCCTTTATTCATCATGCCCTATGTATTATTGCTAAGTCGAACCTCTGATTGATTTTGGATAATGATTTTATGATTCTTATTACTACTTTTTGTTTTTATTTTAATGTTATTTTTTTATTTTCTTATTGCCATTATTATGTTAGCCTGAGCATTATCGTTGCTTTGATGAACTTTCTAATGAACTTCCATCACACACGACATCAAATGACCATCATAGTGGCATCAACAATGATTATTCAACATTGAAAATTGATTAGACCACATTAAGCTTTGAGTTGTCAGTATTACTGAACTATACCCTCCCCAATCAAAGTAGAAAGATAATACATTAGGCATGCACCCGTAAGTAGGATTATGTAGTGGGTTGATAGTGTCGCAAGCCACATAGTCTGCTTTGAGCTTAGCTTGGGGCCGAATAGGGTTATCGTATGGTATGAATCATTCACACCAAAGGTGAGGGAAGAGTTTTCTCCTGAGCTTAATTAGTCTTTTAAATAAGTTGGTGTAGTTCAGCAATCTAGGTTGTTTTTCGTTGAACGCAGATGACTAATGCTGCATCAACCAGTTAGCGGGCTCCTTTACTAGGCTCCTCTAAGATTGCGAGGATGGGTTGATCTCTCCCACTCTATGGCCCGCTACAGTTGTGAAGAAACCAATCCTTTCAATGCTCTAACTGCTAACCTAGCTAACCGGCCCTAATGGGCTATTTTGCATGGTCGCTTGGTTATACGTAAAGCAGGTAATGCTTCCCCTCCACCTTTCTTTGTCAGATATTTAAATGCGCACTATTTGGTGCCTAGATAACTTGTGTCAACTAGATATAGCCTCTTGGCAGGGCTCTTCATCGTCTATCATGGCTTAAACATCCTAGAGCTTGATCTGGTCCTAATTAAGATAATCTTCAAATAATGCTGACATGCCAAAACCGATCCAAGCAAATATAGCTATCTTCATGGGATCGACAAGCACCATCTTCTTCGGTCTTTCGAGCAATCGGGGTATCGAGATCAATTCTTCTTCATGCTAGCACCATCAATCTGAACCTTATGACACGTGCTTTCAACGTGCCTAGTAATTTCTATCTTAAACGCTTTTTCTATAGTAATTGATAACCCATCTTTTCTTTCTATTGCATTGCCCCTTAATAGAGCTGGTATAGGCATGACTATCCATGAGGACTATATCCATTGGATTAAGGTGACCAGGGATGATTCCAGAAATTGGTGAGGTCGTAGTGACGACCTCGGGCAGTTGGACTACTTGGCCTACGGCGGTCGTTATTAGGGAGCAGTCGGTGACGGACATTGGAGACAAGGTCGTAGAGTCTAATCTAAGCTGTAACGATGGTAAGTGGGAAGCTTATGACCAATGCTCTTCGAAGACGTGATGGTTCTTGACCACATTATGGTCCTCAAGTTACTCTAGCATTCCCGAGAGGCCTGAGGAGGAGAGGATTGTCAGATGGACATAGGAGCTAGATACACCAATAAGCGCGGGCTCCTACCCCAAGACATCTCCATGCTTGCGGGTCTCCAAACCTAGTCACACACCGTATCCCCGACACATAAAACTCTGATGGGCACACTCTAGCGATATTAGCATAGATGTCCTATTGCCGACCTTTAGTTAGAAGGTGGCGGAGAAGCCAATCCGATGATGGTAGCTTGATTTTGCTTTTGTTCTCTTTGAATTTTTCCTAAATCTTCTTTTATGATTTGCAGTGTTTTGTCTAAATCTTCCTCGATTGGTATAGTGGGATCCTTAAGGCTTCAAAGCCAATTCCTTTAATGCATACCACCTTGACTTCCCAACTAGGCCACACAAGAGAACGAATCTTCCACATGCATGATCTTACGTTCCCGGAGCAACCTTTGGCAGATGTGACCCACTCATCCGGGGATGAAGTAGGAATAGAGAGGGTGCAATCAAAGAGGACCCACATGGATCAGCCGAAAGGTTCAAGGAGTGTTGGTTTTTAGGGGAAGCGAAGGTTGTTGGGCCCCTATTAAGAGGCTCGGAATACAGGTTCATGGGTTCGGCCGCTTTAAAGACAATAAGGGAGATGATAAGGCTGACCTATAGATATTGGAGCAGTCATTGATTGAATTGGCCTTGGAGGCCTTGGCCAATAAAGGCCAGATCAAATCAGGCTGGGGGCCTCATTCCGTGGAAGTTGTGGTCAACGCCCAACTAAAGGACGCTTACTTGGTAAGGAAGACTTGGTAGTTTTTTCCTTTAATTACTCGTACTTAATTTATTGTGCAGGCTAAATCGCATTTCCTCCTATTTACATAGGCATGCAACATCTGAGGAAGCATGTGGAGGATAAAGTGGTAGACCATCAATAAGTGGAGGGAAGGACAAGGGAGCTCGAGAGGCGAGCTTTTAAGGCTTAGGGGAGGATAGGTGAACTTGAGATGTGGGACTTAGAGGTTGAGCGTCAAGACATGTGGCAAAGAGGGCTAAGGATAACGCCATTAGGGAACGAATGGAGGAAAGGGAGTAAATGAGTAAGTAGCTTAGGTAAGTGCTAGAGGACCTAGATGTAAGCCACAAAGAAGTGGATGAGATGAGGGGGAGGCTGAAGCAGTACCTGAAACATGTAACCTAGGATGAGCTTGCTAGCGTGAAGGTTGCCCAGGATGAGAAGTGGAACAACAGGATCATGACCATGCTAAAGATGATTTTTGATGCTAACAACCATTTCCCTTGGTCGTCACCTTTCTCTCCCCGACCATCCATGATGAGGTTCACTATGAGATAGCAACGGAGATGGTGGCGGTTGGTAGGACTCCTTTGCTAGTTTTAAGTGCTGAGCATATAGCCCATTGGAAAGGCGACCAAGTGGGCCGACCATTGACGCTAAGAGCTGGTTTTTAATGACAACTACCGCATTATGAAACACCTCTCACATTTATGAGCTGGTCAAGCAATAGGTAGTCATTTCGTGTTCTATTTATATTTTGTCTTCCTTTTTGTTTTGGGCGGCGGCCACCTTATGTAAAAACAATGACATAATGAAATCTTTTTTTTGAATTGTTTATTCTCCATCGTTGTGATCTGTATCTTGCTTTAATTTTTTGTTGTATTGCATATGTATGTTAGTTTATTATGTCAACTTGTTTTACTTGTATGCATATTTGGTTTTTTTATCGGGCGGCCCTTCTTGCCCTTAACATTACCAAATAAACATGTAGACTTAGGCACTTATGCACAACATAACAAATAAGTAGAAATAATACACCAAACAAACAAGGCAAAAGGACTTATCTTTCATTGGGGTGGCTTGCTGTTATTCGGCTCACTCGGGCAGGCTCGAGTGACCAAGTCTTTAGCGAAGCGACTTTGACCGCAAGTTGGGTCATGGCGTCGACTTGTCCCTAGTGTTTGGGGCCACCAATGGATCTGAATTTGCTTGGCAGGGCCTCTTTAAATGTTTTGCCGGCCAACACTACGAATGCTAGGTTCGACGTTACTACTTGGGTAACCGTGCCACCTTAGAACTAGTGCCTCTCCCTACTATAGGGATGGGTAGCATCACGAGAAAATGAATTTAGACCATGGCATGGTTAGTCATGTCATCGGTTCGTCGATGTCTCCATATGGAAGAGAGCGTTGAATGGCTCATGCATGCTCGATTATTAACACCTTGGATGTCAGATTTAGGGTTATAACATAGGTAACCACACCACCTTAGCACTAATGCCCTGCCCTGCTAGAGGGACGGGTAGAATTATAGGTAAACGAATCGAGAATACAGTGTGGGTGGTTACATCATCGATTCTTTGATGCCTTTGGCATGTAAGGGAGTGTTGATTGGCTCATGTATCCTTACAGAGCAGCATTATAGATACCATGTTTGCGATTATAATGTGGGCAACCACATTGCCTTACCTCCAATTCCTTGCCTCTAGAGGGATGAGCAACATCATAGGTGAACGAATCAGGACCACATATGGATGGTCACACGATTGGTTCATCGATGCCTTCGATACTGAAGGGAGAATTAATCGACTCATATACCATCATGAAGTAGTACAACCATATGCTAGAATCGAGACCATGACATGGCAATCGTGCCATCCTTAATATAGTGTCCCAACTCGGATGGAACATTGATCAGCTCACCCATCCTAATGGGACCTTTTTGGCGTAACCCGGTTGCAAAGGAGGGCCTCTATTGACCTATTCTCCCAGGTTAGCCTTGCCTTGTGACATTCCTCGCTAAGGAAATGACCATTGCTTGACTTATCCCTATTAGATAGCCTTGTTGTTGATGCTTGAGTGATAAGTATTCAGGAATGCTATGTTTTCATTCCATACTTACAATATTTTATAAAATATTTTTGCCTCAAAATTGGGATGACTATGTTTCATACATAATACGCTCGAACATTCTCTATATTCCAAGTGTACGCACATGGATACCATTTGGGTATGAAAGGTGGTAGGCACCATTAGATAGTCTTACTTTGATCACGTATAGGCCTTCCTAGTTTGCCCCCAATATTCCCATGGTCGATTCTTGGAATTTACAAAGACCTGGCACGGTACTAGGTCTCTGAACTTGAATTGATAGAGCTTCACCTAGTGTTGTATTGCTCTTCTTTTTTTCTTTTCTATGCCATGATACAAAGCTTTATCTCCGCTCTTCTTTCATCTAAACGTCAAGCCCGAGCATGAGTAATTCTTTGTTTTACTTGGGATCATGGGTAGGGCGCCTAGGAGATGGTACATCAACTTTGATGGGTATCATGGCATCATACTTGTAGGCTAAAGAGAATGGAGAGTGCCCAGTTGATGTACGACTTGGGGCGATAGGACCAAAGCAGGTGGGGTAAATTTTACTCCCAGTTCCCTTTTACCTTTGTGAGGCGCTTCTTTAGTGTTGTTTTGATGGTCCTGTTCACAGCCTCAAGCTTCCTATTTTCTTGCGGGTGGGCGACTGAGGAGATGTGCTTTTCTAGTCCATTCTGCTTGCAGAAATCTTAGAAAAGCCTACTCTCAAACCATATTCCGTCATCCGTAATGATTTTCTTTTGGAATACAAAGTCCAAAATATTGGGTATGGTGACCTTTGTTAGGAGCTCAATCTCAACCCATTTTATGAACTAGTTATTGGCCATAATGGCATGGTTGTATCCTCCTTTAGAATTAGAGAGCTTTCCGATCAAGTTAATCCCCAAAATGTCGAATGACCAAGGAGATGTCATAAAGGTTTGAAGATTTGGGGAAGCTTTGGGGATCCTGGTGATTCGCTGACATTATCACATTTCTTAACATAGTTCATTGCAAATTTGATCATGGTTGGCTAGTAATTAACTTGGTTGGAAGCCGTTTTTGCTAGGCTTTTTCTTCTGGCATGATCCTCGTAGAAGCTTTCATGTAAGTCTTCTAAAATGTAATTAGCTTCATCATTTGTGACACATCGCTGAAGGGGGTAGTGTACCCTATCAATATAGTTTTTTGTTCATTATTTTATAATGAGGTGCCCGGTGAAGGATTTTTCGAGCCTTTTTCCTATCGGTAAGTAATTTTCTGCCCATAAGATACATCAATGATGAGTTCATCCAAGTGTTGGTTAGGGTCTCATCAGTCCCCATCATAGATGCCTCCAACTCATAGCAAGGGCAACTTGGACTTCCAATGAGACCCAGAGGAAGCTTCCTTTAAGGTGAGTTACTGTTTTGGCTGGTTAGTCGATCTTGGCATTGTTTTTATGGGGAAACTATTCTAATTTGAAGTCGATGAAAGGGTTGATGATCTTTTTTGCCTTTTGTAACATACATGGACAATGTTTTGCCTTTAACTTGGAAACATTCACCAATCTAGTCAACGACCAACAAAGAGTCACTAAACACATGAAAGGATTCTACCTGCAACTCTCTATCCATCCTAACACCGATCATGATGGATTTATACTCGGCTTCATTTTTGGTGGCCTTAAAGCTAAGGCAGGCGATGAACCACGGTTCTTTCCCATTAGTTGTGACAAGAACTACGCCATCCCCTACTCCTTTCTCATTTGATGCGCTATCAACATAAAGGTGCTATGTGTACAGACTAGTTGTTGTCTTGCCATTTCTATGCTTGAACATTTCGGTATAAAATCGTCTATTGCTTAGCCTTTAATTAAGGTGTGAGGTTAGAATGTGATATGCTATTTCCCGAATTCCATAGACCACTTAGGAGTCTACTCATAGTGTCAGGCCGGCTCGATATTTGCTTCAACGGCTAGTTGGTAAGGACTTTAGTTGGGCGAGCTCCACCATTCGAAGGCGGTAGGCCATGACATCCCCTCTTTTTTACATAGAAGATCGGTTGTTGGACCATCTCTTCATCATGAACCAAGGCGGCACTAATCGTATGGTCAGTTATCGTGAGGAACAAATATAAGTCTTCCCTATCTATGGGCTTAGAGAGCACGGGGATATGGACAAGTGACTTTTCAGGTCTTTAATGGCTTTAGTGCATTCTTTTCTCCATACAAATGATTTTCCCTTTTTAATGTGGCTTTCAAAACAAAGCGGCTAAGTTGGAAACGGAAGAGGAAATCTAGGTGGAGGAAGCACCACAGCCAGCGGAAATGCTCGACTTGATACGAGGAGGAATCAGGGTCGATAGGCTAATGCTAATCCAAATGTTGAAGCCAATGTAGGTGCTGGAAATCCGCCACTAGATGCGGGGATGGTGTATCAATTGTTGGCCAATCTAGTACAAACTGGAGTAGCAGCTAATGTTGGAGGAGCTATTCCGGTGGCTCCAATTAGGAATAACTATGCTAAGCTAAGCAGAGACTAAACCATTTTGGGTGGAAAATCGTTAGTTGTGGAACGGAGGGTGATGTTGAGGTTGAGAATTGGCTGCTGAGTTGTGATAGGATCTGTACTGATCTAGGCTTGGATGATGGGTAAAAGAGAAGGCTAGCCTCTAGGTAGTTGCAAGGGGCAGTGCTTCATTGGTGGAATAGTGTAACCACCGGAGTTCCGAAGGAAGAGTTGACATTGGTGATTTCAAGAGAAGGTTTGAGCAGAGGTTTCTGTCTGAGTTTGCTAAGTCTACATTGATGAGGAAGTTCATGGATCTAGTTCAAGGAGAGATGTCAATGGTCGGGTATGCTGCAAAGTTTGATGAGATATCTCGATATGGATATGCTATGGTTGATATTGATGTCAGAAGTAATGAAAGGTTCATTCGAGGACTAAGACCTGAACTTTCCAAAATGACTATGGCCCATATCCGAGAACCTTGTAATATGGTGGTGGAGATGGCTATTCGCCATGGATAAATGCTTGCTGTTTCTGCTAGAGAGAAGCCATTGAATCCCAGGGTCCCTAGGGAAAGAAGAGAATGTTCTTGAAGAAGAAGGGAGGCCAGAAAGGGGAAGCTTCCAAGAAGGAAAAGGCTGATTGGTGTGCTACAAATGTGACAAGAAAGGTCATTATGCAAATGAGTGCAATCGGGCAAAGGGAAGAAGGCTGAAGACAAGAAGAATGTGAAATGCTTTAATTCTGATCAAGTTGGTCGTTATAAGAACCAGCGTCCAGATCCAGCCAGGGTGGATAAGGAGAAAGTTTCTGGTGTTGGATCATCAGCTAAGCCCACTGCAGCTGATAAAGGAAAGACTATGATGGAAGGTACATTTTTGATTTAGAGTATACTAGTTGGGATACTTTTTGATACCGGTGCATCACACTCATTTATATCTTGGTGTTTGGTTGATAGGTTATGCTTAGAACCTATATACCTTGTTACTTCTTAAGGGCTGCGAATACAATAGGAGGGTATGTAAGTCTGGGGGTAAGATGTGACCAGTTAGAACTTGATTTGTTAGGTCAAAGTTTGTATGCAGTTCGTATGTTTATGATTTCTTAGATTTCAGAATCACTTTGATATGGATTGGTTGAGAAGGTGGAAGGCCATGATATTCTACCAGGATGGGAGATATCTTTGAGACACCCCGATAGGCATAACCAAATTATATTCTCAGTATAGATTTCTGACCGAAGTAGTTGTGATTTGTTAAGTGCAACGGATGTGGAAAAAGTGCTAAGTCAAGTTCGAAGTGCAAAAGAGTTTGTAGATGTGTTTGAGCCAGTCACAGGACAACTACCGAAATGAGCTTTTGAGTTTCAGATAGATCTTATGCCAGGAGCTGAACCTCTTAGTAGACCACCTTGTAGGATGACACCGACAGAGATGAGGAACTGAAGGTGCAGCTAGTAGATCTAGAAGGAAGGAATTTTATTAGACCAAGCGTTTCGCCTTGGGAAGCGGCCGTGGTATTCATGAAGAATCCAAATGGGTCATTGAGGATGTGTATCAACTACCGTAAGTTGAACAAGAGGACGATAAAGAATAAATATCCTTTGTTGAGAATTGATGATCTGTTTGATCAACTGAGTGGAGCTATAGTGTTTTCCCAGTTGGACTTGTCGGCGGGGTTCCATCAGTTGAGAGTGGTGGAGGACAGTATTCCTTTGACTGCATTTTGAACTAGATATGGTTCATATGAGTGGTTAATGACGCCATTCGGATTGACGAATGCACCTGCTTTCTTTGTAGATTTAATGAATTGAGTTTTCCAAGAGTATTTAGATAGATTTGTAGTGGTGTTTGTAGATGACATTTCGGTATACTCTAAGGATGAGAGAGAACATGAAGATCATCTTAGAGTTGTGCTAGAAACGCTGAGGCGAAATCAGCTACAAGCAAAGTTTTTCAAGTGTCATTTTTGGAAGAAAGAGGTTAATTTTCTTGGGCATGTGGTTTTAGAGAAAGGATTGTCAATCGATCCAGCTAAGATAGAGGTAGTGAACAATTAGAAGAGACCAGAGACGGTGACCGAGATTGAAGTTTTCTTAGACTTGCTGGCTACAACCGGAGATTCATCATGGATTTCTCGTGGATAGTAGCGCCTTTGACTAAACTTACCAGGAAGGAAGTAAAATTTGTTTGGTCTGACAAATGTGAGGAAGCATTCCTTAAGTTAAAGCATTTGTTGACAAATGCTCCTACGTTCGTAATTCCAGATGGAAACCAAGGTTTGGTAGTATACACCGATGTGTGTGGGGCTGGATTGGGAGCAGTGTTGATGTAGAAAGGCAAAGTCATTGCTTATGCATCTAGGCAGCTTAGACCGTACGAAGTAAGATATCCCACTCACGACTTGGAGTAGGCTGCAGTGATTTTTGCCTTGAAAATTTAGAGGCATTATCTCTTGAGGGAGAGATATGAGTTGTATACTTATCATAAGTCTTTAAGATACTTATTCACTCAGAAAGAGTTGAATATGCGACAGCAGAGGTCGCTGGATTTTTTGGCTGATTTTTATTTTTGTATAGAGTATACCTCGAGCAAAGGTAATAAAGCACCAAAAAAAATCAGAATGTGATGTTGGCAGAATGGAAGGATCTAGAAGATTTGGCCGGTTGTGGTGTTCAATTAAGATCGACTACTAGTTCTAGTCAGAATGCTGCCATGTTATCCTGTTTAGAAGTTCGACCAGTGTTGATCGACAGAATTGCTTCTAAGCAGGGAATGGATCCAATGTTAGCTAAAAGGATCAGAAAGCTCTAGTTTGGAATAGAGGTCGTTGATTTGAAAGATTTTTGTCTTGACCAGAGTGGATGGTTGAGAAAGAAGGGACGGTTATGTGTTTCGGATGCTGAGAACTTGAGGAAAGAAGTTATTGAGAAATGTCATCGATCCAAGTTTACGATTCATCCTAGAGGGACCAAGATGTATTAAAATATGAAGAGATGCTTCTATTGGGAAGGCATAAAGAGGGATGTTGGCTTGTGAGTTAGATAGCATGTAAACAGTCAACAAGTGAAAGCCGAACATCAGAAGTCAAGTGGGTTACTTCAGCCTTGAGGTATTCCAGTTTGGAAATAGGATTTGATATTCATGGATTTTAAAGATGGGTTGCCAAGGTCAAGGAGACGAAATGAGAGTATATGGGTTATTATGGACAGATTGACCATAAGTGCCCATTTCATTCTAGTAAATTCGACCTAAACGACACCAGTTTTGGCGGAGTTGTTCATGAAGAACATAGTTAGACTTCATAGAGTTCCTAATAACATAGTCAGTGATGGAGATGCTTTATTCACTAGTGAATTTCGGAAAAGTCTACAGAATGTGTTAGGCACTAAGCTTAAGACGAGTACCGCATATCACCTGCAGACAGATGGGCCGACAAAGAGAGTCAATAAGGCCCTCGAGGATTTGTTGGAGCTTGTGTATAAGATTTTGGTGGATCTTGGGAGGATCACCCACATTTGATTGAGTTTTCCTATAATAATAGTTACCATACTAGTATAGGAATGGTGCCTTTTGAAGCTTTGTATGGAACTCCATGCAAATCCTTTGCATGTTGGTTGGAGGCTAGAGACAGATTGGTCTTAGGTCCAGATTTGGTTAGGGAGGCGTCAGAGAAGATTTAGTTAATCCAAGGATGGATGAAGGAAGCTCAATCCAGATAGAAGAGCTACGCAGATAAAAGGCTTGAAGACCTAGAGTTTTCAGTGGAAGACGGGGTTTTCATTAAGGTATCACCGATGAAGGGTATGGTACGGTTTGGAAAATCAAGAAAGTTAGCCCCGAGGTATGTTGGATCATTCCATATTTTAGAAAGGATTGGAAATCTCGCATACAGAGTTGAGATGTCGAGCAATATGGAAGGTGTCCATAATGTATCTCATGTGTCTCATCTTCGTAAGTATGTGCATGATCCAGAGGCTACTATTCCTCGGACAGAGTTGGAGGATTTGGTAGTAGTGCCTGATTTGACTTCTGTGAGACAACCAGTTTAGGTTGTAGGGAGAGATAAGAAAAGATTGAGGAACAAGACAGTCAACTTGGTGAAAGTTCAGTGGAGCGACAATGAGAAGGACTGTACTTGGGAAATAGATGATAAGATTCAAGATACTTATCCTGATTTGCTTTGAGGGTACGTTTATATTAGATTTATATAGATATTGCCTAGTTAGGTAGACTAGTATGGTTGTCAGAAGTTGTTACAGATGATTGCAATGTTTGATATTTAGTCCTTACCGAATTTCGAGGATGAAATTCTTTAAGAAGAGGAGCCTGTAACATTCCAAATTTTTGATAACATTACTTAGGAGATTTATTTAGATAAATTAAATAGAATAATGTAAATATTAAGTGATAAAGGGATTGAGACTTGAATTAATTAATTAAAGGCCGAGCCTAATATATTAATTAATGGGCTTAAGAATAGTTTTAGGCTAAGCAAATTACATAAGGGTAAAATTGGAATTTCCGCCCATAATCCATATCCTTATATATTATCGTTTCTACCTTACTCTTCTCATTCACGTCATTTTTGAAAAATGCAAACTAAAAGATAAAAGAACGACCGACCATTAAGAGGAAGAAGAAATACAAATTAAAAGCTAGAGAATCAAGCTTAGGGGAAATCAATCTCAATCCAATCTCCTTATCTAGATCAAAGTGAATAATAATTCCATCTCTATTTTTAGTTTAAATCTTATGTTTTGGATTTAAGGGACAAATTCGTTTTTAAGATGAACTAAATGATGATATGCTTGATTTATAAGACAAGATTGTTTAAAAGAGATTATGTATGGTTTTAGGTCAAAACCGAGATTAAATGTTGTTTAAATGCCATGGGAAAATTTCATTTTATGGGAAACATGATTTTGGAGTCGGGTTTCAATTTTGAGAATTTTTCAAGTTATGGAAGGATTATTATGAATTTTCAAAGGAAAATATGGTTATTTGGGTTTATAAATTTATTTTGGAAATACTAATAATTTGGGTCTGGAACTATAATATGTTAGATAACATGATTAAAATGAATTTATGGAATCTTTGGGGATTTTTCCAAGTGATATGCTACGCAAAATAAATTTTTTAAGAAGAGCGACTTCTTTGCAAAGTTGGTTTTGTCTAAAGGAAGGGTTAATTGATTAACTTAACCATGGCTTAGATCTGATTAGTAGCGGTTAATTTTTGAAAAGAATTTGAAAAAGTTAAGACAACCGATCTGGTGTTGACATGTGTCAGGTTAGTTACAGAAAAGTTTACTTTATAAAGAAATAAATTAGGTTTACTTAGAAAATAGGTTCCGCCTACTTAGGAAAGAGCCTTTCGACACAGATGCTTCCGCCTTTATCTTAGTCAAAACCTACCATGAAGAAACCAATACACAAGGTATCACCCTGATGGTACGTAGTGGATTGGAGGAAGGCGGAAGGTAAGGTGTCGAAAGCATAACTTCCGAAGGAGTCGAAACCTTGGTTTGTTTTTAAAAGAAAAGCGCCTGCCTTTGTTCTATTTAGCCTTTGACAAAGTTAAAGCAGATGGTTTCGAAAGAGGTTTTACAAAGGTTTCAAAAGGGTTGCCGTTAACTTATAATTGCTTTCGACTTGGTTCCTTTATTTATGAAAGAATGTTTAAAAGAAGGGGTTCCGGCCTAGTCAACACCCTACTGCCGTTTTATATCCTTTCGATGATGTTGAAGATATCAACGATGTCAAAAGGATACTTTGTTTTATAAGTTAGAGACGCTTCTACTAGCTTTCGAAAGGGGTTAGGGTTTCGAAGGTGAAGGTTTCGAAAGGGGTTTCGAAACCAACCTTCCAATATTTTACCCAGATGTAAATGCTTTTGAAAGAGATGGTGCCGACGCCATCAAGTTTTTTCCAATATTTTTATATGATAAAGGATGGTTTTGAAATAGATGCTTTCGCCTATATTCACTTTGACCCAAATAATGTTTTTAGTATAAACACAATGCTTTTGAAAAGGGTACTTTCAATGATTTCGGAAGGGTTACTTCTAATGGTGTCAAAAGGGGTACTTTCAACTGGTTTTGAAGCTAACTTCTAAAGTTAAATGCTGATACTTTAATATATTCGAAAGGTCTCGAAATGTAGAATTTAAAGTATTAAAAAGTAGGAGCCTAATGTTTTTAAGAGCTTTCTAAGGAGGACATCCTATGAAGTTGAAAGCAAGGTTTCGAAGGTATCGAAAGGTTTTATAACCCAAAATCTATTTTCAAAGGAAAAAACCCATGGTTATTTGTTAAAGGAGTTTTTGATATGGTTTAAGAAGAAGCTATCTTTGATAAAGTAAAAGGTTAAATAAATTAACCATGTATAAATCCATAGAGTGGTATTGCTATGTTGTTATGTTTGCTTCTTCTAATATAAATATATTCACTTTATAATGGACCCGTAACTGCATTTTGGGGATAAAGGGTAGAAGAAAAAATTAGGTTAACCCAGTAACAAAAATATAAATTGAATAAACTCTTGAATGTGTAGAATTGCATCCAGGAGGTCAGAAAGAACAGAATTTTGGATGCTAAAATATAAATGAAAGATATTGGTAGGAGCCAATAAGTTCTTAGTAAAACCATGAAAACTTTGTAAAAGGAAAGATATTGGTAGGGGCCAATAGCTTCATAGTTAGCTCATGAAAACTACGTATAAAAGAAGGTGTCAGATAGACGGGTTCATAGTTAGCTCATGAAAACTATGTATAAAAGAAGATGTCAGATAGACAAGTTCATAGTAAGCCCATGAAATATACGATTAGATACTGGTAGGGGCCAGTAGGTTTGTAGTTAGTCCATGAAAACTGTATCCGGATGAAATATTGATAGGTGTCAATAGATTCCTAGTCAACCGATGAAAACTAGGATAAGAGAAAGGATATTGGAGTCACCAATAGGTTCATAGTCAACCCATGAAAACTAGGATAAGAGTAAGATATTGGAGTTACCAATAGGTTCATAATGATCCCATGAAAACTTTGTAATTGGACATAGAGTCCTTAAATGTTTAACCGGTTATTAGTTAGCCCATGAAAACAAAAAGGTTAATAGTAACCCTAAAAACTATAATTAAGACGGATAGTCTAAAATGAATGGGGATGGGTAATCTAGAATTGATTCATTTATTTTTGCATATCATCATATTATTCTATTTTTGGATTGTTTTAACCATTGTGGATGCAGGAGCATAGTATATGGTTTTATAAAAGGTTTGGAGATACTAGTGAGGGGAAACCCATTCTGCTAAGCGGCGTGGTCTCACTAGATAACTAAATGATTTGAGATGGTAGATTATTATTCATACTAGGCTTTATGTCTGGCTCGAAGTTTATGTGTTTCCCTTAAACTCTTGGGTACTCAACTGATTTTATGTAGTTTGAGGGTGAGGTTTTTAAGTACCTCTTAAATGAATAAGCTTGTGAAGACGTGCATGAGGCATGATAGCTATATAGAATTATCTTTTCTTTTGATTCCACTATGTTGTTTGTAACGGCAAAGTTGTTACATTGCATGTATATACTCTGATCAACCAAGGGGGCATCTTCATATGTCGCTCTTGGACGTATGTTGTAATTGTTATATTTTCTCTAAACGTGATTTGCTAATTTGGGATTTTGTAATGAATTGGAAATATTTTGGAATGAAAGGCGAATTTGTTCTATCTTTAATTTTTTTTCTATATTCATGTGTTCATGTGTATCAATGAATCTAACACCACCGTATTTGGTCGTTGAGGATTAATAACCATGGGTGACTACGTCACCCATAGGTATTAGTTTTGGGCCTCCAAGTAGGGGGATGTTACAATGACCATGCTAAAGATGATTTTTGATGCTAACTATCATTTTCCCTTCATCGTCATCTTTCTTCCCCCGATAAGCTATGATGAGGTTCGTTATGAGGTGGTAACATAGATGGTGGCGGTTGAAAGGACTCCTCTTCCAGTTTTAACTGTTGAGCATATAGCCCCTTGGACAGGCAGCCGAGTGGGCCGACCATTGATGCCAAGAGTTGGTTTTTATTGACAACTGCCGCATTATAAAACACCTCTCACCCTTTGAGTTGGTCAGGCAACTGGCAGTCTTTTTGTGTTCTATTTGTATTTTGTCTTCCTTTTTGTTTCAGACGATGGCCACCTTATGTAAAGACAATGATGTAATGAAATCTTTTTTTAATTGTTTATTCGCCATCGTTGTGATCTATATCTTGCTTTACTTTTTTTGTTCATATTGCACATGTATGCATGTTTATCGTGTCCACTTGTTCTACATGTATATTTTTTTATATCGGGCGGCCCTTCTTGCCCCCGACTTTACCAAATAAACATGTAGACTTAGGCACTTATGCAAACATAAAAAATAAGTGGAAATAATACACCGAACAAACAAGGCAAAAGGACTTATCTTGTATTGAGTTGGCCTGTTGTTATTCGACCCACTCGGGTAGGCTTGAGTGACCAAGTCTTTAGTGAAGTGACTTTGACCGCATGTTGGGTCATGGCGTCAACTTGTCCCTGGTATTTGGGGCCACCTAATGGATCTGACTTTGCTTGGCAGGGCCACTTTAAATGTTAAGTCGGCCAACACTACGAAAGCTAGGTTTAAGGTTACTACTTAGGTAACCATGCCACCTTAGAACTAGTGCCTCGCCCTACAAGAGAGATGGGTAGCATCACGGGAAAATGAATCTAGACCATGGCATTGTTGGTCATGTCATTGGTTCGTCGATGCCTCCGGCATGGAAAAGTGCATTGAATGGCTCCTGCATGATCACTTATCAACACCTTGGATGTCAGGTTCAGGGTTATAACATAGGTAACCACACCACCTTGGCACCAATGGCCTGCCCCGCTAGAGGGACGGGTAGCATTATAGGTGAACAAATTGGGACTACGGTGTGGGTGGTTGCGTCACCAGTTCATTGATGCCTTCGGCATGTAAGGGAGTGTTGATTGGCTCATGTATCCTTATAAAGTAGAACTATAGATACCATGTTTGCGATTATAATGTGGGCAACCCCATTGCATTGCCTCTAATGCCTTGCCTTTAGAGGGATGAGCAACATCATAGGTGAAAGAATCAGGACCACGATGTGCGTGGTCGCACCATTGGTTCGTCGATGCCTTCGACACTGAAGGGAGCATTAATCGACTTGTATACCATCATGAAGTAGTACAACCATATGCTAGAATAGGGACTGTGGCATGGAGATCATGCCATCCTTGTTACGGTGTCCCGATTCGGATGGAACATTGATCAACTCACCCATCCTCGTGGGACCTTTTGGGCATAACCCGGTTGCAAAGGAGGGCCTCTATTGACCTATTCTCCTAGGTTAGCCTGGCCTTGTGATGTTCCTTGCTAAGGAAAAGACCATTGCTTGACTTAACCCATTCCTTGGGCCTCGCCCTACTAGAGGGATGGGTAGCATCACGAGAAAATGAATCTGGACCATGGCATGGTTAGTCATGTCATCGGTTCGTCGATGCCTCCATATGGAAGAGAGCGTTGAATGGCTCATGCATGCTCACTTATTAACACCTTGGATGTCAGATTCAGGGTTATAACATAGGTAACCGCACCACCTTGGCACAAATTCCCCGCTCTGCTAGAGGGACGGGTAGCATTATAGGTGAACGAATCGAGAATACAGTGTGGGTGGTTACATCACCGGTTCTTTAATGCCTTTAGCATGTAAGGGAGTGCTGATTGGCTCATGTATCCTTACATAGCAGCACTATAGATACCATGTTTGCGATTATAATGTGGGCAACCACGTTGCCTTGCCTCCAATGCTTGCCCCTAGGTGGATGAGCAACATCATAGGTGAACGAATCAGGACCGCGATGTGGGTGGTCACACGATTGGTTCGTCGATGCCTTCGACACTGAAGGGGGCATTAATCGACTCGTATACCATCATGAAGTAGTACAACCATATGATAGAATCGAGACCGTGGCATGACGATCATGCCATCCTTGTTACGATGTCCCAACTCGGATGGAACATTGATCAACTTACCATCCTCATGGGACCTTTTGGGCATAACCTGGTTGCAAGTGAGGGCCTCTATTGACCTATTCTCCCAGGTTAGCCTTGCCATGTGATGTTCCTTGCTAAGGAAAAGACCATTTCTTAACTTAACCTTATTAGATAGCCTTGTTATTGATGCTTGAGTGATAATTATTCAGGAATGCTATGTTTTCATTCCATAGTTAGAATATTTTATACATTATTTTGCCTTAAAATTGCGGCCGACTATGTTTCATACATAATACGCTCGAAGATTCTCTATATTCCAAGTGTGATGCACATGGATGCCATCTAGGTATGAAAGGCGGTAGGAACCGTTAGAGAGTGCGACGCTAATCAGATATAGGCCTTCCTAGTTTGGCCCTAATACTCAGTCGAATTCTTGGAATTTGCAAAGACCAAGCGCGATACTAGGTCTCTAAACTTGAGTTGATACAACTTTACCCTAGTGTTGTATTGATTAGCTATTTTTCTTTTCTATGCTATGATACAAAGCCCCATCTCCACTCTTCTTTCGTCTAAAATGTCAAGCCCGAGCATGAGTAATTCTTTGTTTTACTTGGGATCGTGAGTGGGGCACCTGGGAGATGGTACATCAACTTCGATGGGTATTACGACGTCATACTCGTAGACTAAAGAGAATGGGGAGTGCCCAGTTGATGAATGACTTGAGGTGATAGGACCAAAGCAGGAGAGGTAAATCTTCCTCCCAGTTCCCTTTTATCTTTGTGAGAAGCTTCTTTAGTGTTGTTTTGATGGTCCTGTTCACAGCCTCAAGCTTTCCATTTTCTTGCGGGTGTGCGACTAAGGAGAAGTGCTTTTCTATTCCATTCTGCTCATAGAGACCTTGGAACATCCTACTCTCAAATCACGTTTCATCATCTGTAATGATTTTCTTTTGGAATATAAAGTCTGAAATCTTAGGTATGGTGACCTTAGTGAGGAGCTCGATCTCAATCCATTTTATGAACTAGTTATTGGCAATAATGGCATGGTTGTATCCTCATTTACATTGGAGAGCTTTCCGATCTGGTCAATCCCCCAAGTATCAAATGACCAAGGAGATGTCATAAAGGTTAAAAGATTTGGAGAAGCTCTCGGGATACTGATGATCCATTGACATTAGTCACACTTTTTGACATAATTCATTGAAAATTTGATTAAGTTTGGCCAGTAGTTAACTTGGCTGGAAGCAATTTTTGCTAGGCTTTTTCCTCTGATATGATCCTCGTAGAAGCCTTCATGTAACTCTTCTAAAATGTAATTAGCTTCATCATTTGTGACACATCGCTGAACGGGATAGAGTACCCCCATCGATATAGTTTTTTGTCTATTATTTTGTAGTGAGGTGCCAGGTAAAGGATTTTCCAAGCCTTTTTCCTATCAGTAAGTAATTTTTTGCCCATAAAATACTTAATAATGAGGTCATCCAAGTGTTGGTTAGGGTCTCATCAGTCCCCATCACAGATGCCCCCAACTCATAGCAAGAGCAGCCTGGACTTCCAATGAGACCCAGGGGAAGCTTTCTTTAGGGTGAGTTACTATTTTGGCTTGTTGGTCGATATTAGCATTGTTTTCATGGGGAATCTATTCTAGTTTGACGTCGATTAAAGTGTTGATGAGCTTTTTGGCTTTTGTAACATACAGGGCCAGTGTTTTGCCATTAACTTGGAAATGTTCACTAATTTGGCCAATGACCAACAAAGAGTCACTAAACATGCAAGGATTCTTCTTGCAACTCTTTAGTTATCATGACACTGACCAGGATGGCTTCATACTCGGCTTCATTGTTGGTGGCCATAAAGCCAAGGTAGGCCATAAAGCACAGTTCTTTCCCATTATTATGACTAGAATCATGCCAGCCCTACTCCTTTATCGTTTGATGCGCTATTAACATAAAATTGCTATATGTACATACTAGTTGCTGTCCCTTTGTTGCCATTATCCAGGCTTGAACATTTTGTTATAAAATTAGCCACTGCTTAGCCATTTGTTGAGATGTGAGTGTAGAATGTGATATGCCGTTTTTCGAATTCCACAGACCACTTTTGGAGTCCGCTCCTAGTGTCAGGCCGGCTCAATATTTGCTTTAACGTTTGGTTGGTAAGGACTTTATTGGGTGGGGTTGGAAATATAACCGTAATGGTCGGGCCACCATTAGAAGGCGGTAGGCCTTGACATCCCCTCTTTTTTAAATAGTAGATCAGTTGTTGGACCTTCTCTTCATCATGAACCAAGGAGGCACTGATCGTATGGTTAGTTACTGTGAGGAATAAATATAATTCTTCCCCATTTATGGGCTTGGGGAGCACAAGGGAATGACCAAGTGACTTTTCAAGTCTTCAATGGCTTTAGTCATTCTTTTTTCCTTACAAATGATTTTCCCTTTTTAATGAGGTTGAAGAAGGGTATACATTAGTCGACGACTTTTAACACAAAGCAGCTAAGTTCCATTACTATCTAGTTCAGGCATTGCACTTGCTTGACGAGGTTCCACATGCCTTGAATTACCTAGATTTTTTAAGTTTTTACCTCAACACCTTTGGTGCTCCCACAAAACCAAGGAACTTCCTAGATCGGACATTGAAGGAGCACTTCTTGCGGAGGATGCCGAAAGCCTTGGCTAGGTTTTTTTACGTTCCCTCGGCCTTTTTAGATTTCACAAGTAGGTCATCCACATATACCTCTATGGACTAATCGATCTATTGGAAAAATAATATATTGACAAGCCATAGATAAGTCGCACCTATATTGCGCAGCCCAGATGGCATGGCCCAATAATAGTAGAGTCTGACATTGGTAATGAATGAGGTACATTCTTGGTCCGGCATGTGCATAACGATCTGGTTGTACCCGGGTTAGGCATCCACTAATCTATGCCGGGTTGACTACCTAGACCAAATATGTGGCTTCGTGAATAAACCCATTTATGAGCAGTTTTCTACTTCTTCTTTGAGTGTCCTCTACTGTTCGGGATTGAGGAGTCATCTATTTTGTCAGACTAAGAGAGCAATTGGGTCAACGTTAAAGATGTGATAGATAATTGAGGGATTAATGTCAATCATGTCAGCATGCCCTCAGGCGAAAATATCTTTGTTCTTTCTTAGAAAACAAATTAGCTCACCCCTTAGTTCTAGACTTAGTTATATTCCTATTTGGATGATCTTATAGGGTTTTCGTTTTTAGTTGATACCGCCTCAAGCAGAGCTGTTGACCCATCGTTGTGGTTTGAGTCTCCCATACGGGGGTCGAACGGGTCATCATTATTATTTTTTGTGCTTTCTTCCAGATTGCGCTGGTCTAACGCATATATCATATGCTTAATAACATCCTTTGATAGGATAAATGTCTGTGAATGAAACGAAGAGCATGTTTTCCCCTAGATCTCATGGACGAATCTGTCGACATTGAGAGGGGAGTGGTGGTGGTGTCTTCTGGTTTTGCATACCAATGTGGGTGAACTTTCTCATTCCATGTTGTTATGAGCTCTCTTATCTTTTCTAGGTTAGTTGGGGAAAGATTGTCCCTATCAACCATGCTGCCTAGGCCCTTGGCATGAACAAGAGTGTTGAGCATCTCGCGCATTCTTTGAGGGATGGTGGTTGTTGTGGACACATCGACTTTGAAGCTTTGAGTGACCCCATCATGAATGGGAGCGTTGAGGGGTTCTCACTTTCTCTCAGGTGCACTATCGTTGAATGTTGTTGGCTCTTATTATAGCAAGAGTACTCCCTTCTTTTCTTGTTGTAGTGATATGTTGTAGAAATGTCTAACAGCCTACTAGTTGCTGCAAACGTATTATTCCTCCTTTGATCAGGAATTACATTGTAAGCCACTAATAGGCTATAATAACATCCATGTCCACCCATGCCGATCTACTTATCAAGATATTATAAGCAGGTGGGTGGTATACTATAATAAAATTTGCCTGAATTTTGGCCAAAAGAGGTTTCTTGCCTAAGGTGACTATGTGCGAAATTGTCCTAAGAGGTAATATGCTAAAACCCTAAAATCCATAAATGGGTAATGCACAAGAAGTAGGTAAGAGGCTGGAGGCGGGAAGCTTCATCTTGTCAACAACTTCTATGAATGTCACATTAACGGATGTTCCCCCATTAATGAAACGTCGATGCACTTTGGCACTGGTGACATTGACCGATATAATCGATATGACCATGAGGTCATAATGGAGGAAAACAACTCCTCTCTTATCATTCATTGTAAAGGCAATGTCAGCTACATCGTCTCAGAGGTCGACTAAGTGTACTTGACTGTTGGGGGTGAGCTCTCTCTAGTACAGGGTTTGTGCCTCTTTACTGATCATAGCCACATTCGAGCCTCCACAAACTAACAGTATCTCTATGTTGATTACAACTACGTTATTTTCGTCTGCTCGTTGGGGTTGGGCAGGTGGATTTGGTTAAGCATTGCATTACTCTACCTGCTTCCTTATATATTGAAATGATATGCCTTTATAGGTCAACTACTCTATTTCATTCTTAAGGTGTCGACACTCATTGACAGAGCGGCTATTGAACTGGTAGAACTCATAGTACTTTCCCTTGCCCCTTAGCTCCTTCCCTCGCTTGGAGTGAGATGGAGCATGCCATTGAAATAACATGTCATCTCATGTGGCAAGATAGATTGTTTCCATGTCATGATTGAAAGTTTCATAATTTATGTACTAGAGCATGAAGCACAAACTGCCTTCATTGTGCTTCTTATTATTTTCTCACCAACCGTTCCTTTAGGAATCGTTTTCTTCTCGAGCGCCAATCTTATTGCCTCACCTACTCTATTCATCACTATAAGAGAGATCGGTCTCTTTCACTCTTGTTGGGACCTTATTGGAATTACACAGCTCACTCGCCATCGTGATTCAAGTTATTGAAGAAAAAAAGCAAGCTTTAAAGTCAGAGGACAACTAGGTTTAGGAGTGTATATTTCTAGCTCCAGGGTGAAGGAACTAGTGAGAGGCTGGTCTGGTGAGGGTGGAGGGGAACAGCAAACAATTTGCACTATTGAAAAGCAAGCCATCACAGATAATGGAGATAAAGGCCATGATGTGATCAGACAGATGTGAGCTTCCATCATATTTCTTAATTTGAGGCAAGGCATACTTTTGGTGGATGTAAGTGCTCGGGATATCTTCAGAGAAAGGCTAACCATTCTTGTCATCCGTGAGGGTCTCGCCTTCTATGTTTCTAACTTGAATTCTATGCACCTGTTGACCTAAAGCCACCATCTCTTCTCTAAGACTAGCCTTCACTTGCTATAGACTGTGTGGCCACTAACTAGGGAAGGAATTTGGTGTTTGATTAGAGTAGGGGACCCGCGACGATGGTGTAGTGAGGAGGGACGATGAGGTTGGAACAAGGTGGGAGACATGCTTCTGTAGGCGAGAGACGGTCAGGGTTGATGGGTTTATCTTTCTCAATACTTAGGCCTAAGTGCCTTCCTCTACTATTTGGAGCGGATAGCTAGATCTTTGGATTCAAGGTTCCTTGCTTGCTCACCGCTATTGCGACGGTCAAAGTATAGGTCTCGCTCCCATTCTGCTGCTCGAAGGCGATCGTATATGGATAACCTCTACATTGACGGGGAACGATGTTCCGCTCAAGCCTCTTAGTACGTTACTAGTTCTAGTTTTGGGATGTTATAGGCATACCCTTGCTTTCGATAGCTCGTATGTCTTTTTGATGGGCAGGAGCATACCCACGGCAGTCTCCAACATGACACCCATGAAATGGTCATGATCACTTCCACTATAAACAAATTAGGGTCGAGACAACTTCCATTGGAAAGATACGATGGCTTCTTTTTTCGTAGAGTGGTCATACTAGTCTTTTAGACTTACCTTTTAGAAGATATGTCTGTTTGACAGTTGGACATTTTTTGTATAGTTAAGCGGGTAGTTGGTGAAGTTTAGGATTAAGCCCAAAATCCATTTCAAATTAGAACCAAGTGGGGCTGATGGGACATTCCCCAATCATTATTCCACTTCCCAAGATAGCTAGAAACTACCATTAGTCATCTTTATAGCCTAAAACAACTAAAAAGCTTTCTTTACTTAGCTTAATGGGGTTAAAGAGTGATTAACGAAGAGGTTAGCTTATTACTGATTGGACACCTTAGGACTTGTGACGCTACTATTTCACTTTAGATTTTGCTTGGAAATCACACTTGGTTTGATCTACATGAGTAGTACTACACTTCTCACTATCTTATGCAGTTTATATAGTAAAACGATGATTTTTAAGATGGCTTTAAATGTTAAGACATTTTCAAGCTTAAATCAGACCTCAACAATGCTTTTAAAATGATTTAAAAAAGCTAAATGTGCGTTTTGATTTTATTTGACTATTTTGATAAACGTTCATCATTTTTGTGCATGGTAGGTCCAGGATAGTAAAATTTCTTGAATAATGTTTGGATTACTTATATGTGATGTATGGATGTTATGCATTGCTTGTCTGTGGTTGTTTGTTATGTTTCAAAACTCATTTTAGCGTAATCGGAGAGTGGTCTTCATTTGTGAAAATCGATGAGTAGAAGTGTCTAATATTGCATACTTCTGAAATATGTTGTTCTTAGGGGTTTAATGAACTTATATTTTTGTTTGCAATCCATTTGGGTGATATTCGATAGAATTTTAAGGCAAAGTAAAACAAGTGGGTGGTGGAGCTGGAATCAAGTTGGTGATAAGTGGAATTTAAGAATTCTAGCGTAGAACACCAGGAAAAAGCGAAGGAAGCTTCGAGTAAGGAAAGGAAGGGTGCAGTGATGGACTTAGGCAAATTTTGGGGTAGCAATATGTTTTACCACCGAGAGGTTTTTGAAAGTCTAATCACTTTACTTCAAAGCAAAGGCGCAATGACTTCTGGGTGCGGGGGTTTCACTATGGCCGACATAGGGTGATAAAATATTTTTCTTTAGATCTAGGAGAAATTTTGGCCAAGTTAACAACTCAGCACATACTTGATTTGCTTCGAGGTGGAGATACAGCTGTTTCGGGGCATTGAATGGGAGACTTCGAGGAGAATATAGGTGATAATCATGAAGAATTTAGTGATTTTAAACTAAGTACATAAGTCATGACTTAGCTTGTATGGTCAGTACCGACTTGTTTATGGTCGATGGTGACCACGTGGGGATGGAGGGGATTCAAGGCATGGACTTTGGAGTTCGCGCCATGTTTGTTTGTTTACTCATTCGAGGTTCGTTTTTGATGTTACAACTCTTCGGCGAGCGATTTTGGCAGTGAGGCAAAGAAGCAAACGACTTTAGAACTTTGGTATGAAGACTCTATGACTTAGGAAAGAGTGTCTAGAGATGTTCTGATGATGGCGACTCGAAGTTTGGAGTTGTGATAATGATCTATAGTGACAAATTCGAGGATAAGAACTTGTGAGCAGAACAATGGATGTATTTTACTAATAGAGGTGAATAGAATGGAATGAAGATTGGGTTCGACTATGGGAACACATGCAAAGGGATTGTTGGCACTCGAATGTTTCTAGCTTTGCTCATAAAGAAGAGGTATATAGGGATTCCCATTTGGATATAAGGATATGACATCTTGAATTATCGATATAGATCAACATACGCTGAACTTCAAGGATACGTTGGTCTTGTTTCTAGCCTTATTATATGGCATGGATTCGAGCATCGAGAAACTAAGATTTTCCATTAGTCTTTGGAAAATGGTATGGCCGTACTAGTTATCATATATCCAATGCACATGAACGATGTGGGGATTGTGTAACAACCCGCACTTCTCGACATGCCGATTCAAAGCCTAAGGAGACTTTCGAGCTCCTATCATGCCGAGAAATATGAGTTGTTGGGTTTTTAAAACATTATAGAGCATAACTATAAGGGTAAATTCTAAGTCATTCTACACTTTTAGATCTTACATTTGAAGAAATTAAAACATAAGTATTGAAAATAGACATTTTAGAAAAACAGTTTCAAAAATACTTAATTTTCATATACACTTTTATGAAAGTACTAAGCTTTTATATAAATTTTGTGTAATAAAGAGTTACATGAGGAATAATGAAAAATATGAGAACTCCAATGTTTAGCTCCATTCTCCTCGTACCATGCCCAGTCACTTACAAACTTATCATCCCGTGGTGGGGGAAAGTGAAAAGAAAAGGGGTGGATCAGGAAAAAGTCCAGTGAATGAGTACAAGTTTAATCTAGGTGATCATGTACAGCTGACTTTAATTCTACTTTAAGTGTCCTATGATGTCCTACAAGTGTCCGTTTATTCCTAGGGGTCTTTTTCCTAAAGGTTTTTATTCATCACACACCTACACTACTAAAATGTGCAGGCTGCTATTAGGATCGAACAGATTGAACATAAATAACTAACGATCTACCACCACTCCTACAGTTATTCGATATGGAAACATCGCTCCAAGAGCTATTTAATATGTAAACACCACTACTAAAGATACTCGATATGTAAGCATCGCCACTAGGCTACTAGACATGGAAACACCGCTACTAGGCTATGAATAAAATTTTCATAATTATGACTACATGTAACCCAACTATGCATCGAGGGAGAGCCCATAATGCAGACTCGTCGATGTATCTCATCATCTGCATCCGTGCCTATAAAGCCCCATATTTTTAGTAACATTATTTAGGACATTTAATTAGCTACATAAAATAAAATAATGAGTTTATTAGAGGATTTAGAATTGTAATTAATATAGGGGCAGCTGTGCCATATAAATGAATGAACTAAGATAAAAATGAGTTAGGAAAATAGATAAGGGACGATATAGGAATAAGACATTTCCATATATCCTAAACCCTTAACCCCATCATTCTCATGTTCATTCCAAATTCACAAAACAAAAACACAAGCTAGAGGCCGACCACCATTAGGAAAAGCAAAGAGAGACTTCAAGAGGAAAGGCTTAAGCAACTTAATCAAGATCAAATCTCAAATCCTTCATTTCAAAGCTAAGGTGAATAATGACTACATCTCATTTTTCCTATTGCTTTTGGATTTAAGATAAATCCGAAATATTTTGCATTATTATGCCATGTTTTTGAATGATTAAATGTTTAGATGTGCTTTTTGATGATATATGCTTATTCATATAGGATTTATGATATGTTTTAATGTGAAAACCTTGTTATATGACATCCATCTGCCTTCCAATTTTAGATTTAGACTAGAAATGATATTTTAGAGATGAGTTTCAATTTTCATAATTTTCATCATAATGTGGATTTTATATTAATTTTATAGAGAAGAAAATAATTACTTGGGTCATAAATTATTTGATGCTAAATAACTAATAATCTGGGTCTGAAATTAATATATGTTAGAAAACATATTAAAATTAATTTACTAGAATTTTGGTAGAATTTTCCTAAGTGTTCCAATAGATATATAAAATTATATAAGGTATGGGACTTAATGTTTTATATATTTATAAAAGGAGAAGGAGTATTTTGTAAATAAGTTAAATTGTTTATTTATGAAATATTGGCTGCACTTTTAGAAAATAAAATCGGCAACGAATCAAATTTTGATGAATAAGGAAGGTTAGAAGAAAAGTATTTCTTCTTAAAGTTAAAAACATATTTTACATGCTTTTAGCATGTTTCCCCTCATTCGGCATAGGGGTTCCAACGTAGATGATCCCCACCATCAACATCGAAACCAATGCACATAGGCACAGGGGTTCCAACCTAGATGATCCCCACCATTAGTATCAATAATTTGGTACACAGTGAATTGGACAAAGGCAGAAGGATCTGGTCGAAACCATAGGTTTTGATGGGGTTGAAGAACGAATTTGTTTTAAATTGAAAATGCACCTGCTTTGCTTATGAAGGATATGCTTTCGACTTAGTTGGCTTTCGGTTGAGTCAAATGTTTTAGAGGAAAGGTTTTGAATAGGTTACACCTTTTGTTTTAAGTAAATGCTTCCGAATGGGATCGAAACACCTAGCTGCCGCTTTTGTACCTTTTGAAGTCCATGGTTTTAGAAGGTATACTTTATTTTTTAAAACTTGGACACTTCTTCAATGCATTCGGAAGGTTGGTTTTGACATCGTCACTTCTTTGCTTAGGAACTGTTTTCTAATGGGTGTTTTCGACATAAATGGCTTTAGTAATCCTTTTGATATGTTGAAGGTATAACCCAAAGGTTTAGAAGAAGGTAGTTTTAAATGGTTTTGAAAGCTGTTTCCATATATTTTAAATTGAACCCAAATGCTTTCAAAAGGTTTGAAGTTTATAAAGGGGTTTACGCTTTCGAAAGGTTTAAAGAATGGTTCCGAAGGGGTGGTTCCCCAATGACGGTTTCGAGAAGTCCGAAGGAATGGTTTTTCAATTATTTCGAAAGGAAGTTTAAAATGTTTTAAAGGGAGGCTGTCTAAGGTTTCAAAGCTTTCGAAGGAAAGGTTTTTCAAGTGTTTTTGAAAGGAAGATTGAGTGATTTCAAAAGGAATGTTTTGGCTTTCGGTCTAGGTTATAAAGAAGGGTTTTACTTGGTTTTGAAAGGGGTATTTTCAATGGATTTGAAAGGGGTACTTTCAAAGGTTTAAATGTTTCATCAACAAAGGGTTGAGTAAAGTATATACATAACATGGCAAGGTGATTTTGAGTAAATTATAGAGTATATGTATTTTCCTTATTTAAGTTGATTTAAAGGTTTTAAATCAATTTCAGATGAAAGGGTTTTCAAGGAAAATTTAAGGGAAGGTTTCCCTAAGTAAAATGACTCATATATTAGAATACCGGATAGGACTAGTATAGGATCACACCTTATACATTAGAAATTAGTCCCATCTAATTTGGTCCGAAATTCTAGTGTGTAGGACTTTTATCACAGGTAAGACTAAAATGATGATTACACATAGAAGAGAATATATATTTGTATGCCAACAGGTTTGGCGCAGTTGGTTGATGGTCCGGACTGCGTGATCGAAGGTCACGAGTTCGAGCCCCGAAACTGACAACCCTGTAACAAGTACCCGAAGTATGTGTTTGGCAGGCACATACTTCCCTAGAGTTTACAAGCGAAGCTTGGTTCTCTAGGTAATTCAAAAAAAAAAGAAAAAGAAAAAAAGAATATATATTTGTATACATATAGGTTATTGGTGAGCCCGCAAAGCCATTAGTATCAGGTGACCCTGGGAGAAGTTAAATTAGCGACAAACCATCTAGAAGAGGAGTATCTAATAGATAAGTTAGGGATAGACTGCTCAGAAGAGGAGCGTCTAATAGGTGTTAGATTATTTTGTTTATATTATAGGCCTGAGTCAGCCAAAGGTTAGTAGTTAGCTAAACGAAAACTATAATGTTCATACATATAGTCCATTTGTTATCCAATAAGTATGTTTACATGATAAAGCATTACGGTTTTAAACATTTTTGGTTGCAGGAAATGGATCTGCAAAAGATGTCTTAAAAGAATATTAGTGAGAGGAAACCCGTTTCGCCAAGTGGCATGGTCTCACTTAATATCATGTAACCGAGATGTATAGTTTTATTCACACCAGGCTTTATGTCTACTCGAAGTTTATGTTTTTCCCCTTAAACTCTCGGGTGCTAAAAATTAATTTGAGCATGTTGAGAGTTTGAGGTTTAGAGGTTTTAGAGTTTGGCGAATAAAGCTTCCGGTAACGAGCAGTTGGCTGACGGATAGCTTTTTAGAAGTTGCTATTTTATTTTGTTTGATTTCGTTGTGTTATATTAAGTTAGATATGACTATACAGTACTCCGGTCAACCAAAGGGGCATCATCGTATGTCGCTCTTGGCGTATTTATATAATAATTATATTTGATCTTTACCTTAGAAACATTATGGGATTGTGTAATTTGAATATGGAACATGTTTTGGAAATGTGATGAAAAATGTTGTTTTTGAAACCTGTGATTTTGTTTCATATTCATGTTCTTCTGATATTATAGATACAATTAACATAGCGATATTTAGTCGCCAGAAGTTAATACTATAGATGACTGCAGCATTTGTGGCGCTTTGCTCTGGGCCTCTAAATATGGGATGTTACAACTTGGTATCAGAGCAAAGGTTTACGAGAAACTTTAAACTAAAATGATTTTTGGAAACATAATCCTAAGGAATTAGAGTAAGATCGTGGTATGGGATAACATTGTAGTAACTTACTTGTATTTGCTATATATAAATATACATTATATCTCTATTATCCTATCTCTCTTAGGCTATTCTTCTGTATCTCATGAGGCTTGAATACGAATATGGATGCTATAAGTGGAAGAGTGAATCTTCGAGGAAGCACCACCACAAATGGAAATGCCAGATCAATTACTAGAAGGAACCAAGGTCAGGCACAAGCGGGGAGTGTTGGTGCTGGAGCCCCACAAGTGGATATGTGAGCTATGTATCAGTTTTTTGTGAATATGATGTAAAATGGAATTGCTACTAGCATGGTTGGAGGAAATGCTAGAGTAGGAGTTCAAGAAGCTCCGATGGTCAACAACTATGCCATGTTGAGTAGAGATTATGCTAGGCATGGAGAGAAGCCGTTTATTAGAACCGAAGATGCTATAGAAGTGGAGAACTGGTTGTTGCATTGTGAAATGATATTGCTGATTTGGGGCTCATTGATGAGAAAAAGAGAAGGCTAACTTTGAGACAGCTTCAAGGAGCGGCTTTATTTTGGTGGAATAGCTGGATAGCTAGAGTGGATGAAGAGGCGATGACGCGAGCTGTGTTTAAGAGGAGGTTCCAGGAGAGGTTCATGTCTGTGATGGCGCAGTCTGCTTTGCTCAGAAAGTTTGCTGAGTTGGAGCAGGGGGAGATGACTATATTGGAGTATGCTGGAAGATTTGAGGAGTTGGCTAGGTATGAATATGCCACTTTGGATATCGTGATTAAGAGGAATGATAAGTTCATCAGAGGATTGAAGCCTGAGTTGGCTAGGGCTACATAACTTCATATCAGAGATCCCTGTGATTTTGTAGTTGAAATAGCTTTGAGGCAAGAAGAGATTCTTACTTCTCCGGAGAAGAATAAGGAAAAGGAAGTCCAGGTGGGGCAAGGTCAGAAAAAGAAATTCTTTCATAAGAAGGGTACGTAGAATGGTGAAGCTGTGAAGGAAGGAAAGTCTGAGGTTGTTTGCTTCAAGTGCAATAAGAAGGGGCATTTTGCTAATAAATGTAGTACTAGAAAGGCGAAGGAAGTGATCGAGAAGAAGAACATTAGATGCTTCAACTGCGATCAGATTGGTCATTATATGAATCAACGCAAAGAGCCTGTTGAGGATGGAAGGGGCAAACTATTTGCATTGGAGCCGCTGCATCAGGACCAACAATGCAGGAGAAAGGAAAGTAGTGTTGGGAGGTATGCTTTAGATCCATGGTATGTTCTTTAGCGTTCTGTTTGATGCTGGTGCATCACATTCTTTTGTATCTCGTTGTTTGGTAGATATTAACCTAGAACCTTCATAATTAATTACTTCCTTAAGAGTTGCAAATCCGATAGGAGGGTATGCGATACTTGGGATGAAGTGTGACCACTTAGAGTTTGATTTGTTAGATCATACCTATGTTTGCAGTTTGCATTTGTTTGACTTTGTAGGGTTCAGAATTATCTTGGGTATGGACTGGTTAAGTAAGTACGATGCCTGGACGTTTTTCCATGATAGGAAAATATCGCTTAGACACCCTGACCGTAGTGATCATATAGTATATACCGTAGAAAATCCTAGGTGAACGCTTTGTTGGGTGTTATGGAGTAAGAAGACGAGTTGAGACAAGTTTTCGTGGTTAGAGAATTCATGGATGTTTTTGAGCCTGTAGTAGGATTGCCACCGAAATGAGCTATTGAGTTTTGGATAGATTTGATGCTTGGAGCAGAACCACTGAGTAGGTCGCTAAGCAGGATGACACCTACTGAGATGAGCGAGTTGAAGGTGGAGTTGGTGGATCTCGAAGGCAAGAATTTTATCAAACCAAGTAGTTCACCTTTGGGAGCAGCCGTAGTGTTTGGTAACAAGCTGGATGGATCATTAAGGTTATGTGTCGATTATCATAAGTTTAATGAGAAGACGATAAGGAATCGATATCCTTTGCTAAGAATTGATGATTTGTCCAATCAGTTGAGTGTAGCCAAGGTATTTTCTCAGTTGGATTTGACAACGGGGTTTCTATAGCTTAGAGTAGCAGAGGATAGTATTCCTTTGACGGCGTTTAGGATAAGATATGGATCATATGAATGGTTAGTTATGCCGTTCGAACTAACTAATGCGTCGACCTTTTTTGTGGATTTGATGAACCAATTTTTCCGCAAGCACTTGGATAGGTTCATGTTGTTTGTCATAGATGATATTTTGATATAATCTAGATATGAAAGGGAACATGAAGTTCATCTTAGGGTAGTGCTTGAGACGTTGAGGCAGCATCAGTTGAAGGCGAAGTTTTCAAAATGTTATTTTTGGAGAAAGGAGGTGAAGTTTCTTGGTCATTTAATCTCAGATAAAAGGGTTACCAGTAGATCCGACTAAGAATGAAGCGGTGAATAATTGGAAGAGACCCGAGACAGTAAATGAGATAAAGAGTTTTCTTCAATTGGCTGGATATTACTGAAGGTTTATTAAAAAAGTTTCGTGGATAGCAGCACCGTTGACCAAGCTAACTCAAAAGGACGTGAAGTTCTTTTCGACCGATAAGCGTGAAGAGGCATTCCAGAAGCTGAAACACTTATTGACCAATGCACCTATGTTGGTAGTTTCGAAGGGGAATCAGGATTTGGTAGTTTATACAGATGCATATGGAACTGGATTAGGAGCTGTGTTGATGTAGAGAGGTAAAGTAATTGCTTATGCTTCTCGATAGCTTAGACCGCATGAGGTTAGATATCTAACGCATGATTTGGAGTTAGTCGTAGTGATTTTGACATTGAAGGTGTGTAGACATTACCATTTGGGAGAGAGGTTTGAGCTTTATACGGATAGCAAGTCATTAAAGTATTTGTTTTCTCAAAAGGAGCTGAACATGAGACAACAGAGATGGTTGGAGTTTTTGGCCGCTCATGATTTTGGAATTGAGTACACAACGGGAAAAAGTAATAAGGTTGTAGATGAGCTTAGTAAGAAACATCAGAATGTTGTGTTAGCTATTATAGTAGAGTAGAAGGATTTGGAAGCATTAGTGACTTGAAGAGTTTAATGGATATATAAGGCCGGATCTAGAGGAGGATTTGTTGTGTTGTCTTGTTTAGAAGTTTGACCAGTTATGATCGAAAGACCACTTCTAAACTAGAGGAGGATCCTATATTAGTTGACTGGATCAGGAAGTTATAGAATGGAACGGAGAGCGATGACTTGAAGGATTTTTCTCTTGACCAAAATGGGTGGTTGAGAAAGAAAGGGAGGTTGTGTGTTCCAAATGTGGGGGACCTTAGGAAGGAAGTTTTGAAGGAATGCCATCATTCGAAGTTCACCATTCATCCGGGAGGAACTAAGATGTATTAGGATATGAAGAGAAGTTTCTTCTGGGAAGGTATGGAGAGGGATGTAGGAAGTGTTTGAACAGTCAACAGGTAAAAGCCGAACATCAGAAGCCAAGTGGGTTGTTACATCCTTTGGATATTTTGATATGGAAATGAGATTCCATTTCTATGGATTTTATAGACGGGTTGCCAAGATATAATAGAGGAAATGAAAGTATATGGGTCAAAGTGGACAGATTAAAAGAGTGCCTATTTCATTCTAATTAAGTTAATTAGGACGAAACCTATTTTTGCTAAGTTATTTATGAAGAAGGTGGTTAGACTACATGGAATTCCCAGTAGCATAGTAAGTGATCAAGATTCCTTGTTCATTAGTGAATTCTGGAAGAGTCTACAGGATATTTTAGGATCCAAGTTCAAGATGAGTACCGCTTACAATTCGCAGACCGATGGGCAAACGGAAAGAGTTAACAAAGTCTTGGAAGAATTGTTACGAGCTTAAGTGCTAGATTTTGGAGGATCATGGGAAGACCATCTACATCTAGTCGAGTTTTCGTATAAAAACAGTTATCAGGCTAGTATAGGGATGACACAATTTAAAGCTTTGTATGGAAGGCCATGTAAATCTCCAGTTTGTTGGTTAGAGACCGAGGATAGGTAGGTTCTTGGTCTGAATTTGATTAGAGAAGCTGCAGAAAAGATTGAGTTGATTTGAGCTAGAATGAAGGAAGCTCAATCTAGGCGGGGGAGTTATGCAGATAGAAGATGGAAAGACTTAGAATTCTCTATTGGAGAGCATGTTTTCATTAAGGTGTCGCCGATGAAGGGTGTGATTCAATTTGGGAAATCATGGAAGTTGGCATCGAGATTCGTTGGACCATTTCCTATTATTGAGAGGATTGGGAAACTCACGTATAGAGTAGAGTTACCGAGAAGTTTGGCAGAAGTCCACGATGTTTTCCATCTTTCTCATCTAAGGAAGTGTATTCAAGATACGGAGGCTACTATTGCACCGACCGTGTTAGATGACTTAGTCATAGAGCCAAATTTGACTATAGTTAGAAAGTTGGTTTGCATAGTCGCAAGAGTTGAGAAGAGGCTAAGGAACAAGATTGTCAGACTAGTGAAAGTCCAGTGGAGTGACGATGAGAGAGACCGTATTTGAGAGACTGAGAGCAGGATTAGAGACACTTCCAATTTGTTTGATGGTATGTCTTACTTTTTTGATTAATTTTTTGTGTACCTTATCATAATTTCAAGGACAAGAAAGGGAGTTTGTGACACGCCATATTTTTAGTAACATTATTTAGAACATTTAATTAGCTAAATAAGATAAAATAATGTATTGATTAGGGAATTAAGATTTGTAATTAATATAGGTTAGCCGTGCTTTATAAATGAATGAACTAAGATAAAACTGAGTTAGGGAAACAAATCAGGAGCAATATAGGAATAATACATTTCCTTATACCCTGAACCCTTAATCCCATCATTCTCACGTTCATTCTAAATTATCAAAACAAAAAAACAAGCTAGAGGCCAACCACCATTAGGAAAAGCAAAGAGAAGATTTCAAAAGGAAAAGCTTAAGAAACTTAATCAAGATCAAATCTCAAATCCTTAATTTCAAAACTAAGATGAATAATGGCTACATCTCATTTTTCCTATTGCCATCGGTTTTAAGATGAATACAAAGTATTTTGCATGATTATGCCATGTTGAATGATTAATGTTCATATATGCTTGTTGATGATATATGTTTATTCATATAGGTTTCATTATATATTTTAGTGTGAAAACCTATTAAATGACATCCAAATGCCTCGCGATTTTAGATCTAGAACAGAAATGATATTTAGAGATGGATTTCAATTTTCATAATTTTTAGAATTAATGTGGATTTTATATTAATTTTGTAGAGAAGAAAATGATTATTTAGGTTATAAGTTATTTACGGCTATATAATTAATAATTTAGGTCTGAAATTAATATATGTTAAAAATTATTGAAATTAATTGACTGGAATCTTTTCGTAGAATTTTCCTAAGTGTTTTAATAGATATATAAAACTATTTAAGATATGGGACATAAATGCTTTATATATTTATAAAAGGAGAAGGGTTATTTTGTAAATAAATTAAATTGTTTATTTCTGAAATATTGGTAGAACTTTTAGAAAAGAAAATCAGCAACCAATTAGATTTTGACAAATAAGGCAGGTCGGTCTAAAAGTATTTCTTTTTAAAGTTAAAAACATATTTTACACGCTTTTATCATGTTTCACCTCTTTCGGCATAGGGTTTCCGACCTGGATGTTCCGCCACCATCAGTATCGAAACCAATGCATATAGTATTAATAACTTGGTACACGGTGAATTGGACAAAGGCGGAAGGATCGGGTCAAAATCATAGGTTCCGTTGGGGACTTTGTTTTAAATTGAAAATGCGCTTGCTTTGCTTTCGAAGGATATGCTTTGTACTTGGTTGGCTTTCGGTTGAGTCAAATGTTTTAGAGAAAGGTTTTAAATGGGTTGCGCCTTTTGTTTTAAGTAAATGCTTTCGAATGGAGTCGACACCCCTAGCTGATGATTTTTTACCTTCCGAAGTTAATGATTTCAGAAGGTATACTTTGTTTTTTAATGCTTGGCCACTTCTCCAATGCTTTTGGAAGGTTGGTTTTGACACAATCACTTCTTTTCTTAGGAACTGTTTTCGAAAGGGTGCTTTTGACTTAAATGGTTTTAGTGACTCTTTTGCTTTGCTGAAGGTATAACCCAAAGGTTTCAAAGAAGATAGTATTAAACAGTTTCGAAAGGTGTTTCCACATGTTTTAAATTGAACCCAAATGCTTTCGAAAGGTTTGAAGTTTATGAAGGGGTTTATGCTTTCGAAAGGTTTAAAGAATGGTTTTGAAGGGTTGGTTCCCCAATGATGGTTTCGAAAGCTCTGAAAAGAATGGTTTTCCAATGTTTTCGAAAGGCAGTGTAAAGTGTTTTAAAGATAGAATGTCTAAAGTTTTAAAGCTTTCGAAGAAAAGGTTTTTCAAGTTTTTTCGAAAGGAAGATTGAATGGTTTCGAAAGGAATGTTTTGGCTTTCGGCCTAGGTTATAAAGAATGGTTTTACTTGGTTTTGGAAGGGGTACTTTCAATGGATTTCCAAAGGGTACTTTCAAAGGTTTAAATGTTTTCATCAACAGAGAGTTGAGTAAAGTATATATGTAACATGGCAAGGTTATTTTAAGTAAAGCATAGAATATATGTATTTTCCCTGTTTAAGTTTGATTTAAAGGTTTTAAATCAGTTTCAGATGAAAAGGTTTTCAAGGAAAATTTAAGGGAAGGTTTCCCTAAGTAAAATGACTCAGATATCAAAATACCAGATGATACTGGTATAGGGACGCGTCCTATACATTAGCTATTAGCCCCAGCTAATTTAGTTTAAAATTCCAGTGTGTAGGGATTTGTCACAGGTACGACAAAAATTATGATTACATACGAAACAGAATATATATTTATATATAGATATGTTATTGGTGAGCCCTCAATACCATTAGGATTAGGTGACCCTGAGAGAAGTTAAGTAATTTTATTACCAAGCAGTTTGCCTTGGGAGCAGCCACGATGTTAGTAAAGAAACCAGATGGATCGTTAAGGATATGCATCGGCTATTGTAAGTTAAACGAAAACATGATCAAGAGTAGGTACCCTCTACCGAGGATGGATGATCTATTTGATCAGTTGAGTGGTGCCAGAGTATTTTTCCAATTGGATTTGGCGATAGGGTTCCATCAGTTGAAGTGGCATAGGATAGCATTCTATTGACGGCATTTCGGACTAGATATGGTTCGTATGAGTGGTTGGTTATGCCATTTGGATTGACAAATGCGCTTTCTTTCTTCTTGATTTGATGAACCAGATTTTTCGAAAGCACTTGGATAGGTTTATATTGTTATTTATAGATAAAATTTTGGTGTACTCCGAAGATGAAAGAGAGCATGAGATTCATCTTAGAGTGATGTTGGAGACGCTGAGACAGAATCAAGTAAAGGCGAAAATTTTCAAATGTCATTTTTGGAAGAAAGAGGTTAAGTTTCTTGGTCATGTGGCTTTGGAGAAGGGATTCAAGTAAGATCAAACCATGAACAATTGGATCAGATAAGAAATGGTGACCGAGGTCTAAAGTTTTCTTGGACTTGCTGGCTATTATCAAAGATTCATCAGGATTTCTCGTAGATAGCAGCGCCTTTGACTAAGTTTATCAAAAAGGATGTGAAGTTTGTTTAGTCCAAAAAATATGAGGAAGCATTTCTAATGTTAAAGCATTTGTTAACTAATGCGGTAGTGTTAGTAGTTCCAGATGGTAACCAAGGGTTTGTAGTATACGCTGATGCATGTGGTACTGGATTAGGAGTAGTATTGATGCAAAGGGGTAAAGTTATTGCTTATGAATCTTGGAAGCTTAGACCGCACAAAGTAAAATATCCTACTCATGACTTGGAGTTGGCTGTGGTGATCTTTGCCTAGAAGATTTGGAGGCATTATCTTTTGGGAGAGAGATTTTAGTTGTTTACCGATCATAAGTCGTTAAATATTTATTCTCTCAGAATGAGTTGAATATGAGGCAGCAAAGATGGCTGGAGTTTTTGGTTGCTTATGATTTTGGTATAGAGTATACTCCTGAAGGAAATAGGGTAGCAGATGCTCTCGGTAGAAAACATCAAAATGCGGTGTTAGCAATGCTGGCAGAATGGAAGGATCTAGAAGATTTAGCCAGTTGTGGTGTGCAGTTAAGATCGACTGTTAGTTCTAGTCAGAATAGTGCCATATTGTCCTGTTTGGAAGTTCGACCAATGTTGATCGATAGGATTGCATCTAAACAAAAGGAGGATCCATTATTAGCTGAGAGGATTAAAAGGCTTGAGGTTGGAACCGAAGTCGACGATTTGAAAGATTTTTGTCTTGAACAGAGAGGATGGTTGAGAAAGAAGGGATGGTTATGTGTTCCAGATGTGGAGAACTTGAGAAGAGAAGTTCTTAAGGAATGTCATCGACCCATGTTTACGATTCATCGAGGAGGGACCAAGATGTATTAAGACATGAAGAGAAGCTTCCGGGAAGGCAAGAAGAGGGATGTTGGCTTTTGGGTTAGGTGGTGTGTGAACCGTCAACAAGTGAAAGTCGAACATCAAAAGCCAAGTGGGTTACTTCTGCCTTTAGATATCCCAGTCTGGAAATGGGATTAGATATCAATGGATTTCATAGATGAGTTCCCAAGGTCAAATAGAGGAAATGAAAGCATATGGATTATTGTGGATAGGTTGACCAAGCGTGCCTATTTCATTTTGGTAAAGTTAACCAGGACGACACATGTTTTGGCTAAGTTTTTCATGAAGAACATTGTTTGACTTCTTGGGATTCCTAGTAGCATAGTCAGCAACAGAGATGCATTATTCACCATCGAATTTTGAAAGAGCGTACAAGCGGTATTAGTATCGAGCTCAAGATGAGTACAACATATCACTTACAGACGGATGGATAGAATGAGAGAGTCAATAAGATACATGAAGATTTATTAAGGTATTATGTATTGGACTTTGGTGGATCTTGGGAGGATCGCCTACATTTGATTGAGTTTCCTATAATAATAGTTATCAGAATACTATAGGAATGACGCCTTTTGAAGCTTTGTATGGAAGGCCATGCAAATCGCTAGCATATTGGTTGGAGACTGCAGACAGATTAGTCTTAGATCTGGATTTGGTTAGAGAGGCGTTAGAAAAAATTGAGTTAATCCAAGAACGGATGAAGGAAGCTCAATCCAGGTAGAAGAGTTACGTAGATAAGAGGTGTAATGACCTAGGGTTCACAGTGGGAGATAGGGATTTCAGTAAAGTATCACCGATGAAGGGTGTGGTACGATTTGGAAAGTCGAGAAAGTTAGCCCCAAGATATGTTGGACCATTCCAAATTATAAAATGGATTGGAAAGCTCGCTTACGAAGTAGAGTTGCCCAGAAGTGTAGAAAGTGTCCATGATGTATTTCATATAGTCTCATCTTTGCAAATATGTGCATGATCCAAAGACTACTATTCCTCAGACAGAGTTGGAGGACTTGATAGTAGAGCCTGATTTGACTTTTGTTAGACAAACAACTCAGGTTGTACCGAGAGATGAGAAGAGATCAAGGACCAAGACAGTCAAGTTGGTGAAAGTTTAGTGGAGCAACAACGAGAAAGATTGTACTTAGGAAACAGAAGACATGATTAAGGGTACTTATCCTAGGCTATTATGAAGGTGGATATACTAGCTTTTGTTTGCATGATTGTTATACTTGTTTATAGTCCTTACAGAATCTCGAGGACGAAATTCTTTAAGGGGGGAGCCTATAACACCCCTAATTTTTGTTTAACATTAGTAAGGACATTTCATTAGGTAAATTGAATAAAATAATGTAGATAAGGAGAATGAGGTTGATTAGTAAACTAAGTGGCCGTGCTTATTTAACTAAATGAATTTATAAATAACTAGGTAATTAAACATAAGGGAGTTATGGTAAATAGCCACGCATAATTCCCACATGTATACTATACTCCTTAGTCATACACGTTCATTTTACCTTAAACCAAATTTATAACCGTGAAAGGAAACTTAGGCCTACCATTAGAAAGAAGAGAAGAGAAAGATCAAAGTGAAGCTTAGGATTCAAGCTACAAGAAATCAATCTCAATCAAACTTAAATTCCCTTTTCCAATCTAAGGTGAATAATAATTTATACATGTCTATTATGGTTTTATAATCATATGTTTTCGGATTTAAGGATAAATCTATTTTTATGATATATTGAATGATGATATGCTTGATTTATGATTTATATATATTTAAACATGGATGTTTAAAGGAGATATATATGATTTTGAGGTAAAAACAGAGATTAAATGATTTTGAAATACCATGGGAAAATTATATATTATGGACAACATGATTATGGAGATGGGTTTCAATATTTATAATTTTCCAAACCATGGAGAATTAGTTATAAATTTTCTAAGGAAAATATGGTAATTTGGGTTTATAAATTTATTTTGGAAAATATAATAATAATAATTTAGGTTTGGAATTTTGATATGTTAGATAATATGATTAATGTGAATTTATGGAATTTTTGAAGATTTTACTAAGTGATTTTGTATGAAAATTAAGTTATTTCGAAAGGAGGACTAAAATGATTTAAAAGTTAACTTGGTTTTAGATCTGAGAAAATGAGGCAAATTTTATCCTAATTACTTAAAAGTTTGTGACAGCCAATCAAACGTTTACAAGTAGGCAAGTTTGTTATAAAAAGTTCACTTAATTTGGCAAAAATAGCTTTTTATCAGAAAAAAAGGGGTTCCTCCTTCTCTGGAAGAACCTTTCGACTTAGACATTTCGACCTTGACCTTTTGACTTCATTGAATCCAATAAGGTCGAAACTGATGCACATGATATCATTCAAGTGGTATGTAGTGAAGTGGAAAAAGACGGGAGGTTGGTTTTCGAAGGGATGCTTTCGAAGGAGTTGGTTCCTTAGTTTTTTTGGTTTGAAAAGAAAACCACTTGCCTACTTTTAAAGAGCTTTCAATGATGTCGAAAGCTATGATTATGAAAGGTTTGATTTTAAAGAGCTTTTGACAAGGTTAAAAGCTATGTCTTTGAAATGATATTTATAAACAAGGCTTTCGACACAGCCGAAAGCTATGTTTTTGAAAGGGAGTCGCTGCCTTGTTTTTTAAATAAGTGGCTTCAGAAGGTGTTACCTAGTTTTTGTTCAAAGCTTTCGAAGGGGGTAGTTGTCGACTAGGTCGAAACCCTATTAGAGTATTTGACCTTTCGACGGCATCGAAGTTGTCAAAAGGTTTAATTGTATTTAAATAAATATAAGTCGCTTCCCAAACCTTTCAAAAGGGTCAAAAGCAGAAGCTTTCGCCATTGTCGAAAGGTTTGATTGTTTCCCTAGATATTTCAATGCTTTCGAAAAGATGGTTCTGACACCATCAAATTTCCCCAATATTTTATAAATTAAAGGGTGGTTTCAAAAGGGATACTTTCACCTATTTTCACTTTGACCCTTAGTAATATTTTAAGTATAAACCCAATGCTTTCGAAGGAGTGGATTTTCAATGGTTTCGAAGGGTAACCTTCAATGCTTTTGAAAGGGATAATTTCAAATGGTTTTAATACTTTAACATGGACGAAGGGTTTCGAAAGAGGTGTTTTAAAGTATTATAAAGGCTGGAGACTGTTGTTTTAAAATATGTGTTTTATTCTTTCGAAGGGGTCGAAAGCAAAGCTTTTGGAGGGGGCGAAAGCAAAGATTTCGAAGGGGATACTTTCGAAGGGGTTGGAAGATTGTTTTCTTTTAAACCAAATTTGATACTTTCGAAGGGGATACTTTCGAGAGGGTATGTTTATATAACACTTGATTGTTGAATATGTAGGATGGGTAACCTTACATTACAAATTTTGTTTAACCTTGGGGATATCGGAGTTGGTTTGATGAGTTCAACATAATAGTTCAGGATGTCAACACTTATATGTTTTGACTCAATCATTGGGGGATACCAATGTAAATTATAAATGAATATAACTTAAGTTAGGGATACTAATGGAACAGGTTAACCATGAGGGTGCACAGTCCCATTTGTTGTAAATAAAGTTTAAAATGGGATGGGTATTCCTTGAAAATATAAGACGGATAGTCACTTAAAACCTAGATGGTTAGTCTAATTAATATGGGATGGGAAATCCTAAATGCTTCCGAGTATGCATATCATCATAATATTTTGAATGTGTATGTTTTAACCATTATGGATGCAGGAAGCACCGAATATGGTTTTATAATGATTTTAGGATACTAATGAGGGGAAACCCATTTTACTAAGCAGTGTGGTCTCATTAGATGTCTAAATAGGATTGAGATGCTAGATTATCATTTATACCTGGCTTTATGTCTGACTCAAATTTTTTGTTTTCCCCTTAAACTCTTGGGTACTCAATTGATTTTGAGTAATTTGAGGTTTAAGGTTTTTAGATTCTCATTTTTGACGAATAAAGCTTCCAAATACGTGCAGAGGTAGTAGTTATTAGAGTTTACTTTTCCGCTGTGTATTCATTTGTAAAGGCGGATTTATTAGCCGTACTATATACTCTGATCTACCAAGGGGGCATCTTCATATATCGCTCTTGGCATATGTGTAATAAGTATATTTTGCTGAATGTGGTTATCGTATATGGGATTATGTAATGAACATTAAATGTTTTGATTTGATTGTGGAAATATGATTTTGAATTATTAATTTTTTTCCCAAATTCCTATGATCTGTGTATCAATGTATCTAGCACCACCACATTTGATCGCCGAGAATTAATAACTATGGATGATTGTAGCATCCGTAACCATTAATTTTGGTCCGCCAAGTAAGGGGATGTTACAGGATCATGGGTGACTCATTAATAACCCGAAATGAAGTTCAAAGTGATTTAAAAAGAAAACTGGTTATTGAAAATGAAGTGCCTGAACCAAGTAGCAAAAGGGTTGAATTCCAGTCAAGGCAGATGGCCTTTAAATTGAAGCTTCTAATAGATTGCAACTTCATTACATCATTGAAAAAAATATCAATTTCTTGGTCAAGAGTGAGCTCAATTATCGGCCATCGCAAAAGAAAAGACCTAATTTTGAAAGGAACCTTGGAGGATCATACTGTTGCTACCATACAACCAACCGACACGATATAAAACATTGCAAGAAACTAGAAGAAATTGTTATTAGCCTCTTTAGATAGGGCAAGCTCAATAACTTTATAAGAAGATCTTAAATGAATTCAAATATAAAGGTCATTCAAATGAGTAAATCTATATTGATGGGAGTAAGATTCTTCTCAAATGTGGTAACTACCTAAGATGATAGAAAGCCTATGATCGCCTCAAGATGGTCAGATCAAAGCGCCCCCTAAAGGGAAGTCAGAGTAACCCTTTAGCCACGCTAGAAATGACCAGTCTAAAGCATCTGCAAGCCCTTGATCGTGCCTAGGTGGCCAGGTCAAGGCACTTCCTAGAGGGAGGATGGATTAAGCCTTTGGCCCCCGCCCAAGGTAGCCAGATCAAGGCATCGACCAACCTTCATTCCCGCCTATAAGGCCGGTGTGAAGCACGTCCTAGAGTGAGCACGAAGTAAGCCTTTGGTCCCCACTTAAGATAACCGGGTCAAAGCACCGAACCAGTCTTTATTCCTGCCTATAAGGCCTGCTAAAAGCTTCTCGTAGAGGGAGGTTGTGTAAATCTCTAGTCATGCTTGATGAAAGCTAATCAAATGTACCAAACGACCAGATGCATCACCTCCGGTGGTGGTAAGGGGTCAAATCAAAGGATTAACAACATCCTGAGCCCAAAGAGTGACATAAATCAAAGCCCAAGGAGTGGCACAGAACGAAGCATTGAGACCTACAAAGCCCAGAGAGTGGGGCAAAATAAAGAAATCAAATATTCATAGCCCGAATGATGACGATTCTACTAAATGAGATCTCTGGAGAATGTCCTTATCTATTGCTGAATTTATTCTTAAAAGCAAACATTGAAAATTCAGTCATTAAACAGAACCGCTAAAGAGCAAGTTCAAGAACAACAACCAGAATTTGGTTTAGAATTACAAACGAGGTAAAATCCATTCAATTTACAAAATCAATTACAAAATATGTTATACATTGTTTCAAGATATAGGTACAAAACGATCAAAATAAGTTTGTGGCTCAAAGATCCCACGTTATCTCATCTTAATTCTTAGAAATTAAAGGCTCAACAATATGACGAATAGCTTCGCAAAAAATTCCACTAAGCTTCTTCTCCTTCTTCCTAAGTGGATCAGCATCATCCATAGACTCAATGCAAGTCTTCAGGGCATAGTTGTAAGCTTTATTGGATCTCCTAATGGTCTTATTTTGACTTCCTAACTCAGTATTTGATTTTTTAGAAAATATTTCTCACGCTCAAGCTTTTGAATCTTGCCTTAGTAAACCATGAAGTGTTGAGATGTCTTTTCTTCCTATTGTTTATTCATATGTTGCATGATTTCAAATTTGACCTTCCTACTTCATTCACCGACTGCTTTTCATTCAAACCCAAAGGAGGATTGATCATAGAAGGAAATTCTTTAATTGCTAGAGAGTAAGATCTTGTTGTCCTTCCAACATTAGGAGTAGCAGGAGAAATCAAGGAGTTGAGATTCATAATACTTTCCTCAATAATGAGCTCTAAAGATTTATGATAAGCTTGACTATCTGATAGCTCTGTTCTGGATTGCTTATTTGTTAATAAAACTTAGCCATCTCATTGTCTAAATCAATTGAAGGATTAGATTTATCTGGCGCTTTAAGCCTAAAATTATTTCATTCTTTTTCTTGGATTCTGTTTCCAAGCTAGCGATCTGTTAAAACCTCTAACAATCGCTCTTTGAAATAGGAACTTCCTATGCCATTCCCGCACTTTTGGATTATCTAGGAATTTGATAACAGAGGCATCTTTAGAAGAACTCCTTTGTTCGAAATCAGCAACCAACCTATTATTAAAATAAACTAGTTGAGAGTGAGAGTTTATTAGAGCAGGCATGAATTTTAACTGTTTTACCTATTCAAAGTAAGAGAAAACAAGAATTAGCATATGAAAAACTATTTCTTTCATTATGGCAATAAAGGTTACAACTTAAAATGAACAAAGTTAAAATTATATCACCCTTCTACCAAAGGTAGGTCATAACCACAACTATATCTTATTTTGTAGTATTCAAAGTTTTGAAACGGCATTTTTAACCTTTTCAAAAGGTTTAGCCGACAATGCGAGCAATGCCTTGAAAGGATCCGTAATTACTTCTAGAGTACAAACAAGGGGAAATCCGCTATAGCCCCATTCCCCAGTTGGAGGACTATCACGACCGCATATCAGTTTTGTGCGATAAGTTCGAATTTCCCTAAGTAACTTTTCCCTTTTTTCACGTAAAAATTCAAAGTGTAATTGAGAGTAGACATTTAAATCTCTTGTAAATCTCCGAGAAAACGGTATCTTGCCAACTTTGATGTTTTAAGAAGTGAGGAACTTTTATAAAAATTTCTTCTTAACTTACATATTTACTCAAAATATCTCTGGAAACTGGGCCTTGAGAGGGGTTTGTTTTGTATCACACAATGAATTAAAACTAAGAATAAGAAAACTAAAATAGTATAATTCATGAGAAAGATCAATTCCATATTACAATCTTATTATAGTTCGTATAAAATAGATCTCCTAAAGAACTCAGAAAAATAAATCTTTTCTTTTTGTGCTTAAGTTTTTCAGGAGGTAGTGAGTGAGGAATAGAGTGTAATCTCGTATGGTTCCAGCACTCCATGGGTGTGGATCAGATTTGAACTCATCTAAATATCTCTTATGGAAACGTTTGAGTAAGCCTCCACTGTAGTCTCCTAAATAAGAAAAGTCGATGATTTTCCCTATATCGTAGGCCTTGCACAAAATTCCGCTAACATGTCTCTATCTTTAATCAACATCTAAAAGAGTGTTTTTAATTCATTAATCTCTTTTATAAGCTCATCTTAATGAAAATGTAATTTCTTCAATTGGGGGCAATCTCTTTGTCCTTAAAGTCATTCAACTTTAAAGTCTTTTGAGAAGATTTTGATATTGTTCTGACAGCTTATTATGCTCTTTTATCCGTCTGTTAAACTCGCTGTTCAAGTGATCAATTTCTGCCTTTTGCTTCTCAAGTATTAGATCATAATAGTATTTTGTTCTCCTCTTAGTCTAAAAAAATCAATGTATTAACTAAGAATATTTCGATAGCTTAAGACATCTAAACAAAGAAACCCATACCTGAGAAATTGGAACTAAAGACGATTGTGCTTTCCCCTTATCTTTGGGTCTTTCACCCTGAGAAACATTATCTTTCTTAGGAAGGGCTATCTTGGAAAGAATGGCAGTCTCGATCGCTCTTATATTTTGTGCACCCGATTCAGGATTAGCATCTCCCAATCCATCCTTATCTTATGATGGCCCAGAAGGACCATCTACACAACCTCCAGAGCCATCATTATGGCCACTACTGCTGTCATCATTATCCACATCATTCTCTTTTTCCTCTTTATCTAAATCATCTCCTCATCCATCAGAGAATCGTCAGATGCTAATAACTTAGTCCGGTTTATTCCCTCTTTTTCGAGCACTGTAGACACCTGTTCTATCCCCTTAAATTTAGTCATAAATCTATCATTCAACTCAGGGTTTACACCTATTCCATCCCCTTAAATTTAGTCATAAATCTATCATTCAACTCAGGATTTAGAGAAAGGAAACCAAAATTTGGACATTTGTCTACATTATTGGTGTAGGCAACGAGAAATGCATCTTCGTAAGAATTCATAATAATCTCATCAAGAGGTCCTCCAAGAAAGTGAGAGACTTTTTGTTTGGCACCTTTTATAATGTCTGTTGCCTTGATAAAATAATTATTTTTCTTATCTAATCTCTTCTCCAACTCTTCTTAAGTGAGGTGCATTCAGCCATAACTTGGTCTTCTCTTCCTCAGCCTCTTTAAGCATTATCTCAAGCGCAATTGTTCTATCATCTGAGATATGCATATCACCTCTCTCCTTGGTGATTATGGATTCAGCTTCTTTGAAAGAGGCACTTAACCTTTCTTTTTCATGCACCACCTCATCCTTGGTCGCGGAGAGATTGATGAGCTTATTATTCAATGAAGAAATTTCCTCTTTAAGCTTTGGCACTTTACTAGATGCACCAGAAATGCTTTCTTGTAAAGAAAACAAATTTTTGGTAACCTAAGATAAGTAGCATAAATTTAAGTCAAAATGTTATGTGTAAAATCAAAGATCTAAGGTAATAAAATAGAGAAGAGGCATACCAATAATTGTTGCTTGATAAGAGCGATTCGATGACCTTCCGTAAATGCTAAAAGGTGATGGTGGCCGGAAAGCAGCATAGGATGAGGGCCGGATAATCCACTAAAGAAGGTCATCGAATTTATTGGAAGTAACAGATGACGAAGACCAAGGAAGGATCAGACCTTTTGGAGAAGAAAAGAAGCCAAGGTCATTGTAGATTTGGTTAAGCATTTCAGGAATGCTTGGAATGGTAATATGAGACAGTGGATCGCCTCTTAGGGAGGCCACCAAGGTTGCTTGTCGAGCTTCAAGATCTAGAGAGCTAGGATTTGACTTATGAGCAATAGAATTAACACTGGATTCTTCCACGGTTTGATCAAGATTGGTGACTTCTTCCTCCTCTGGAATTGTGGAGGTCTAAACTTCATCAATTCGGGCTTCTTATTGGATACATCAATGACTATGGCTTTTTCTTCAAGTTTTCTCTTAGCCTGAGATTTAGAATTAACAATCACAGCTTTAAGAGAAGAGGCCTTGGATGTCCTGGATTGAGAGGTTTGGTTGTCATTTTCTAGCTCGATGGAGGGAGCGACGGTCATAATTTCTTTTCCTACAAAGACAACAGTGGTAGTTTCTTGTCCTATGATAACAGCCGTGGGACAAAGAAACCTAAACCAAGAAAATAACCTATAAGATAATGTTTTCATAAGTTATAAAATAATGCGATGAAATCTCAATAGATATATCCGGTTGGATGGGGGATGTAGATGCGAAGGTTATGGAATCTCCTGCTACAAAAGAGCCTTTTCTCTTAGAGTTGAGCTGGATTAAGGGAGGTTTTCCAAGGACCTTTTGACCAGCCAGAAAATAGAATGTTTCCAGAGCTAACTAGAGGTCAGCAATGTAAGCCTATTTCCGATTACTTTAGCAGTGGCGGTCATCAAGGCAATGGTTTTCTGATCTACTTTATTAAGATTCTCGAAGGCCGGATTCAGGAAGCAATGTTTATTAGTAAAAGACAACAAACTAATAACAGTAAAGGGAATAAAATACCTACTAGGAGAAGAGAAGTCTCCCCTGATGCCAAGGAAACAACTTGACGTAGAAAAATTGCATTTCCCAATCTTTGAACTTATTTACAACTTTTGAGACTAGCCTTGGATGTGGATTAACCCAGAATATTTGATAATCTGACGAGTCGTCGACTTTAGTAAGATAAGCTAGGTGATGAAGAACATCAGCATTTAAAGAAGGGATTCCAAGTCCTGAGGCCATGAGCTCTTGACAAGTCAAGTATGTATTTGGTGAGAGCTGGATAGCAGTAATATTGAGACACCTTAGAAACCTTGACATAAAGTACGGAAAGGGTAGAAGTCGGTATGCCATATGAACTACAGTATAAGAAAAATACCCATTTTATAGATTATAGATAGTTTTGTAGGCTTAGGAATGGCTTTCCAAAGTCCCTGAGAATGGCATCCACTTCATCTTGGGAAGAGATGTATGAGTATTTAGAAACTTCTTCTTTTTTACTGTAAAAGGAGTTGGCCGGTGCTCTTAGTTGGTCTCCCTAGTAGGTTTCTTGCTAGTTTGCTTGTTACCCATAATTCTTCCAGGTGATATTATTGCATACTTAGAAAACAATCAAAATCTCTATTTAAAATGTGCAATGTTTGTAAATTGAAGTTTTATTTGTTCAAGTAACACACTATAGAAAAATGACTGGAAATCCTTAGGAAAAATAATTCTTAAGGATTAAACCAAATAAATTAAGACAAATTAAATGTAGAAATTAACATTATTGAGTTCATAGACTTTCGACAATGTCAAAACCAATTAAAATTGCTTAAGTTTCATGTCGTAGTCCTTTTGACTCGCCCTTCAAAAGTGTCGAAGTCAATCAGCTTGGCCCTTCAACCGCATTAAAGCTGTTTATAACTGCTCATGATTCCCTTCATTGTCTTTTGGTTTCCCTTTCGACGGTATTGAAGTCATTAAGTCCCACTTTCAATAAAAATGAAACTATTCACATTATATCTACTTAAAACAATGACAAAACGCTACATTTCTACTAAGCCGAAAGACTGAAAATAAGTTTGCATTGACACTGTCGGAAGGCCATAGCAGCATGCCAATGATGTTTATTCTTGAAACAAATAATGTGAATGGCTTCGCGTTTCTTTTAGTTGCTAGTTATTTTGACTAAGTCGGAGGGACAACTGACCATGTCGACAGTGTCGGAGAAAACCATCTTCCCCAAATTAAATTAACGAGTAGATTTATAGCAAATTATAAACCCCTTTAGACCTTAATATATTAATTAACTACTATAATTTCTCTGACCAGTCTGCAATTGAATGTAGTGGATTTGGGTTTGAATCCGTATCCAATATCAATAAGAAACTCCAAAATCAACGAACCCATTTTTCTAAGCAGATTATTTTTACAAACCAAATGAAATCAATGTAAATTAGAGGATGAAGACTTATAAGCAAGATTAACATTGCAATCAACTAATTCAAATCAAAAGCAGATTTCAAAAGAGTGAAACCCACCAAACCCTTGAAACACAAATTCCATAAATAATTGTGAAAATTAACTTAAGATTTGTAGCGGTAGGAATCTTACCTTAAATCTGAAGTTTTTCTATCTAACAGTTTAAATTTGAAAGAAAGAATCTGGCTCTCGTTCGAATTTTTAATTGCAAGTAGAGGAGGAAGAAGAAAAGGAGTCGGTGTTTATAGGAAAATCAAGCGGAAGGAGAATCGTCATATTCAGACCATTTGATGTTTTATCTACTAGGACTGAGACAACCAAAGGGATAGTGAGTCCAGTCTGAGGATAATTAGTCCATTTTTCAGACAGATAGTCCATTTATTACATTTTTTTAGCACAAAGGATATTTCTGTTATTGATATAATCAGTTTGATTGCAGGAAAAGATTTACAAAAGATATGTTTTAAAGGATATTAGTAAGGGAAAACCTGTTTCGCAAAGGGGCATGGTCTCACCTAATATCAGTAAAACAAGATGTAGTAGTATTATTCATACTAGGCCTTATGTCTGACTCAAAGATTTTGTTTCCTCTTAAACTCTTGGGTGCTCAGAATTGATTTGAGTAGGCTGAGGGTTGAAGTTTACAGGTTTTAATTTTGAGGAATAAAGCTTCCGGAGATAAGCAGGTGGTCGTCGGATTGCTAATTAGGAGTTGTAGTTTATTTTGTTATTTTCCGCTGTATATATTAAGTCAAATATGACTATATTTCTTTGATCAACCAAGGTGGCATGGTCATATGTCACCCTTGGCATATTATTGTATAATTATATTTGATCTTTGCCTAAGAATCGATTAATGGATCATATAACTTGGATATGAACTATTGTTTTGAAATGTAATCGGTAAAGATGTTGTTTTCAAATCTATGATTTCGTTCATATTTAAGTGCTTCTGTATTATAGATACCATCAGAATTAATGTATTTTGTCACCAGAACTTAATACTATAGATGGTTGCAGCATCTGTAGTGGACTTAGATTTTGGCCTCCAGATACGGCATGTTATAACTTGGTATCAGAGCATAGGTTTATGAAAAACTTTAAACTAAAAATGATTTTGATAACATAATCCTAAGGAATTAGAGTAAGATTGGGGTATGGGATACGATATGGTAATGTACTTGTATTTGCTACATATAAGTATATGCTTTTTCTCCAGTCTCCTATCTTTGTTAGGTTATTTTTCTGTATCTCATGAGGTTTGAATATAGATATGGATGGTAGAAGAGGAAGAGTTAACCCAGTAAGGGATGGCACTAATGGGAATTCTAGATCTAATATGAAGAGGATCCAAGGTTAGGTACAAGCAGAGAATGTGGGTGTTGGAGTCCCACAAGTTGGAGTGGAAGCTATGTATCAGTTTTTCATGAATATGATGCAAGCGGGCATTCCTGCTAGAGTAATGGGAGGAGTTCCAGTGGTCAACCATTATGCTAAGTTGAGTGGAGATTATAAGTTGAGTGGAGATTATACTAAGCTTTGAGGGAAGCCATTTATTCGAACGGAAGATACCATTAAGGTAGAGAATTAGTTGCTGCATTGTGAGAGAATCTTTGTAGACTTGGGACTCAACGATGAGCAGAAGAGGAGGCTTCCTTCGAGACCCTTCAGGAAGCAGCTTTTTTCTAGTGGAATAGTGTGATGGCTGGTGAGGATGAGCAAACCTTGACATGGGCAGATTTCAAGGGGAGATTCTAGGAGAGATTCATGTGTGTGATGGCATAGTCTACTGTGATCAAAAAGTTTACCAAGTTAGAGCAGGGAGAGATTTCAATTTTGGAGTATGCCAGAAGGTTTGAGGAGTTGGCCAGATATGGGTAGCATCGGCTGATACAGTGATGAAGAGGAATGAGAATTTTATCAGGGGATTGAAGCCTGAGTTGGCTAGGGCTACATTACCTCATATTAGAGATCCTTATGATGTTGTAGTGGAGATGGCCTTAAGGCATGAGGAGGTACTTGATTCTCTAGAGAAGAATAAGGCTAAGAAAGTCCAGGTGGGGTAGAGTCAGAAGAGGAAGTTCTTTTGTAATGACCCAGAATTTTTAGAAATTAAAATATGAATATTTAATTAATTTTAAATATTAATAAGTGAATTTATAAGTCAAATAAATTTTTATTTGAATTTTTGGATTTAATTGGATAATTAAATCGATAATTTAATACGTTAAATTATGGAAATAATTGAAAATTGAGTTAAATATGATTAGAAATGATTTTTAAAATTTTATTTTATCATATTGAAGTTAGAACGATATTTTAGAACTTTTAAAATCGAATTAAAAGTTAATTTGTGAAAATTGAATATTTTAATATTTAAATCGACTAGTGAAAATAGTCAATTTTTGAACAGTCTCAGAATTGAACGAAACCAGTTCCATTGGATCCGTAATAGTTAGTTATTACCGGATTTCAATTTTCGTATCAATCGGAGTTATCGTTTGATCGTGGCAGCTCGAAACGCATCGATTTATTTTTAATTTAAATTTGGCGAGTTAAAATAGCCATTTTTCAAAAAGTCTCGGATTTCGACGAAACCAGTTTCATCGGATCCGTAATGTGATATTATTGTAAGGTTTCAAATTTCGTGTCAATTGGATTTACCGTTTGTCCGGTACGAATTAAAACGCCTAGAAATCGATTTAAATCGGTTTAATTTAAATTGAGCGTTTACAGCCATAACTCGCACAGATGTCCGAATTAGCTTTCGAAACCTGTTCCATTGTGTCCGGAACGCGGGATAAACCCTAGGAACGTCAGTTTCGACGCGTAAATCGGAGTTCGGAATTCCCGGATGAATAGTGTTCGATTTTCTTCTATAAATAGACATGAGCTTTCATAAATTTAGAAAAAATAAAACCTAACCCTAATCTAAACCTAGCCGCCTCTTTACAAACCAATGGCCAGAATTTTTCAATTTTCATTCCTTAACCTCTTCCAATCCGTGAAGTTTTAGCCAAAGTGATCAACTACGACATTGTAGAGCATGAAGAGGGCTTTAAATCCATAAGGTGATGATGGAGTTTAAATCCATAAAGTTAATGTTGTAAATTTGTTAATATAAACTCGTGTAACTTCAAAAATTGATATCTTTTTCATACGAGGTCAAAAACGCGCGAAACCAGTTGCGTTGGAATCGTATGGACGAGCACTATGCGATGGAGTTGGATTGGAGTCGTTTGGAGTCAGTGAGAATTTTGGGTAAAATTAAACGTCCGTTTAATTTTATTCGAAATAAATCGCTAAAACGGAAAATGAAACCAAGGTGAGAACTTCTCACTCAACCGAATCAGTTTCGATTTTATTTTAAATAGTTAGATTTAAAATATTTGAATGCATGTTTGAATGTTGATGAATATCTATTGATTGTTAAAATAGACATTATACGCCGTTAGTAAGCGGATGTTATTTATTAAAAACATATACCGCGAATATTTCATAAACAGTGAAATTGGTATTATATATAATAGCAATATATATATATTGGCATATGTATATATTGGAGTTGATTGATTTCCCGCATTTGTTTAGCGGATGAGACCCTATTGCGCCGTTATTAAGCGGATAATATTTAATAAGAACATATACCGCGATAATTTCGTACTGGAACGGAATTGGTATTGTGCTAATGTTTGTGGATGCAGGAAAACAGGTTGGAGGGATCCAACTGGATTCCTCAACAGTATTTATTAGATTTTCAGATATTTTGATATTTGATGGATTATCATATTGATATATGATATCGTTGTTGTCGTGATTGACTATTTGGTATGTAGCATCATTGGACCAAATTTTGGGATTTAAAAATGATTTTTAAAGTGATTTTTGAGAATATACTATATTTTGGAATTGATCCATTATAAATAAATAAACGTTATAATTTTTAAAGTTATAAAAATTATGATTTTTAAGAAATATAGTTAAAAGCTGATTTTTTGAAAATAAGGAATTAATGACTTTATAAAATAGTTAAATTGGGATTTCTGAAATAATTGTGAAAGGTTTAAATATAGGATATATAAAATTTGATTATTTTATAAATCAAAATGATGAAATTATAAAGGAGATTAAAGACGTTTTAAAGAATAATATAAATTTATTTATATTAAGAGATTTATAAATGGATATGTATAAATTGAAATATTGACATTATAAAACGAGTTTTTATAAGTGTTTGAATGAAGTGAAAATAAATTTTGTAAATGAATGGAATTCATAAAATTATAAATGGTGAAGTTATAAATGAAATTTATAAATAGTAAGATTTATAAATTTTGTGAAATTATTAAAGAATATATTTGGATGAATAATTGAATCTTATAAGTTATAAGATTTATAATTATGAAGTTCAAAGGAATGATTTTGCAAACGAATAAATTATAAGTATTTCACTTATGATATGAACTTTTGTTTATAATTGAGTTATAAACTAGAATAGGTTAATAAAAGAATTTATAAAAAGGAAGTTTTTATAAATAAATAGAAATGGAATTTATAAACGTTGTTTTATAAATTCGCAAATGACTTATTTTGATAAGTAAATTGTTGAAACCTATAAATGGAGTTATATTCATATTTTGAATAGTGAATAATCCTTTGAATTAAAATGAATAAAAGGATGAAATTGTTAATGAAGTATATTCACGTTTTTGAATAGTGAATAACACGTTAAAGAAATTGTTTTGGATTTGGATGTTTTAAAAAGAATTAAAACGATCTAACGAAGTTTTAATTGTGTTGAGATTCGAAACCATAGATTTCAACATTAATTGTTGAAATAGACGTTTTCGAGAAATGAAAAGGAAATAGTGGACTATAACACTGTTGTTATAGTAAATGATTTCCGAAAGGAAATGTTTTGTATAGTATTGGGATTTATATATCTATTTTAATTTCGAATCCCTATACTAGTGATTTTGGGTTGTCGTAACGATGTTTTACGTAACATTCGTTTTGGCCCAAATAAATATGTTGAAGAGAATGATTTCCTTAATAGAATGAAATATATACTAAATTTCGATTTAAGTATATTGAATATTTTCCAAGTGTTGAAAATAAATAGATTTGTGAATTACTTATTAAATAAGTATGGAATTGTTTTCCAATATAAAGTGAATATTTTGAGAATTTATCTTTTTGAAGATAAATTGAAAAGATAAATTGAAATGGATAATTGAAATCGAATATTCATTGATATTTTGGAATTATAAATTCACTAAGGAATTTATAAAGGAAGTGGAATTTGTTTAAAAATAAAATATTGATTTATTTTTGAAGTATTGAAATTTTATATCTAGTGAAGATATTTTGGAAAATAAATAATTTGGAAAATTATTTGGAATCTGGTGATGTGTGCATATCCAGTGATAGTTCAATAACCGACTATCAATATTTCCCTTTGAATGGGTAATTGATGTGATTTGTTTGAATGTGAATGCTACACTTATTTTTGAATAAGCGCTCACTATTCGGGTTAACCGGAAAAGGACCATGGGGTCGTATAACCCATTCCGAATATGTGATACGTCGTTATAATTGCATTGAAGATCGGTGTTGAAGACCCGGTATTTGCGAGAGCGATAGGATGACCTGTCGATTGTCTCTGCACTGAGTTGCAGCGGTATAGAGACTCCATAAGTGATGGGAAATCCGATCAGGATTGTGAATATCCGGATTGCAAGGACTTCTTTGTAAGTGCCTTCGGTTTTGTTCGATCCCGGAACAGACTTGTATGGATTGTGTGTCTGACATTACAAGTTGAGATATAAAGCCGATTTCATTCAAATATATTTCTGTTGGTGGCGGAGAATTTATTCTTTTAGCTTAACACCCTTCTCTGAGACGTACGAGCTCAGAGGTTATATAGTTGAAGTTATCAGCGATATATTCCCAATTTGGTAATGTGACATGCTGAGTGTTGCTGAAATGATCATTGTGTTGATTATTGTGATAGGATCGTTTATTTGATCGTCTATCTTGGTGATCATTGTGTTGATCATTTGTTGACCCAAAGCATGGCTTTTGTATAAAGTATGTTTTTGTGGACGTGACTTCGTCGAGCCTCACACCCCGGAAATGGTCAAAACAGGAAAGATGCGGCAAGGTTATGAGGTGTAGCTCCCTTTAGGGTATGTACATTTCCTTCTGGATAGAGGTGGTATCATGGTATGGAGCTCAGATATTTAACCTATGTGGTTACTGCGAATTTATTACTTTGTGGTTGTTGGTTTTCGGGATCCCGTGAGAAAGGTCGTTTACGATCGGGGAATGGCGTGCTCGTGTCAGTAGTTACCCAGTTAGGGGTAACCCGGCCTTGTGTTGGCAGAGTTCCGGTTTGGTTCTCGGGGATGTCTTTCCAGAGGCATTCTTATGTGGCAATGGGAAGTTCCTTGGCCTGACCATTTGTTGGAAATCCAAAGAAACAATACGAAACTTGTACGGTATTAGTTGTAGAACCTATCATTCACTTATGGTGTCGCAACACTGTTTGGATGGTAGCTATAGTAGGCATACGATAATGGTCGTATGTTGGCTAAGATTTATATTCTACTTTCAAAATGAATTTTTCCCCTACACTATGCACTAGTAATAATATCAAATGTTATTTTAAATGCGTATCAAGCATCTTTGAGTATCATAAGGAGAAATCTCCTCCGATTCTGCGTTTGCATTGTGTGTGTGTGCGGGAGGCCTTATGGTAGTCTCATTTTTAAAAGCATTGCGAATTGACTTTAAAAATATTCCTCTATTTTGATTTTAAAGATAAATAAACAGTTTTGAGTTCTCACACCAGTCACATGACTGACTCGGAGTTTATTGTTTTCCTTCCTAAAATCTGGGTGCCCACCAATTTTCACACGGGCAGTTAAGAGTTAGGTTTATCAGGATATTCTGGATATTCTGGAGTTGCTGGAGGCAAGCTGGATGGCATGGCGTATTACTAGTTTATATAGTATTTCTTTTTCCGCCGCATTGTTTGTTGTTGTTGTACACTCTGATGATATGATGTAATGAAATGTAATGTATAAAATGTAATAACTGATATAGTTCTTTGTTTAAAGATTATTCATTTATTATTATATGTTGTTCCGCTGCGAATTGTGAGATTCTGATGTTGTTCTGTTGTTTTCTCTTCTGTCCTATTCTCTTTTTGTTCTATTTTTAAAATTTTCTATTTTCCTTTCCCTCTATCTTCTACCTTTTTCTGCCTTTTTCTTTTCCTAAATTTTTCTTAAACCCCTAAGGGTTCGTATTTTCGTTCATCTTGAATTAATCAATGGAGATTAGTGTCTATTCAAGGAGTACGGATTTACGGGTCTTTACAGTTGGTATCGGAGCTTATGGTTAAGCGACAACCATGGTTCTGTTGGGTATTACTCATTAGAGATAGAGTCAGCAGTACTCTAGAATGAATTTGAGAGTAATAATAGCTATGAGAGCGTATTTGTTAGTGAATATAAAATTGTTTTATATTGTGATGATTAGTTTATTGAGTGGCATATGAACTTTCGTCAGCGTGGTCCGCAAGACTATGCCGAAGGGGTTTCTAAACACTTGAATAGAACAATTCGACACAGTATTGATCTTTAAATTGGGTAAATGAAATAATTTTACCTTGAGTATATTTTATATATAAAGAAATAATTTTCAGAATTATTAAAGTATATAAGTTGATTGTTTAGATGTTTGAATAATCTAAATAAAGGAATTGTATAAACAAAAAGAATTATAAGAATTGAATTATAATTAAAGTGATTTATAATTGTGAAATAAACTTATATATATAAGAAGTAAAACTATATGAATATATTTATGAATATGAGTTGAAATAAAAAATGAATTTAAAGTTAAATGGAAATTTACTTTAGAATTGGAAGCTGAATTGATTTATAAATGGGAATTTAAGTTAAGTAAAACCAAGTGATGGATGTGAACTTGAGTTATATAAATGAAATTCAACTTTGAAAATGAATTGAATTAATGAATTGAATATAAATCAATTAAATGTAAATAAAGTTAATATGAAATAATGAATGTAAGTGTAAATTCATTAAAATCTAATGTTATTGGAAGTTGAATAAAAATCAATTAATTAAACCAATTGTGAGCAAAGGAATTTGGTTGTAATTAATATACATTGATTGTTATATGATTGTTAGATGATTGTATATAATTCATTAAGTGTTAATGAAATTGGAAGTTAAGTGAAACTTAAATAGAATTGAATTTGAATTGGAAGTGAACCAACTTGAATATGAATTAGTGAATATAAGCAAATTGAAAATGAATGTTAGTAAACCCAATGTTAATGAATCAAATGTGATTTAAATTGAGAACCAATTCATTTAATATTAATGAGAATATGAATGAATATTTATTGGTTATGGATGATAGTTGGTTGATGGTTGCATTTGTTGTTTTACTACATTTGCTATGTTGGCATATATAATTATTATGTTGCTATATGTTGTATATTGAGATTATTGTCTATATGCATGATTCTCATGTTGTTTGTTGAGTAATTAGTAGGTGCAGATCGCGTTTGCTTCGCATTTGGAGCTCGTTTTCGCGCTATATTAGCCGTATATGCTCGCTAATAAAATATAAGGTGCATATCTCGGATTACATACCGTACTTTTATACTTTTTTCCCTTCGGGATGCCTCATTACTTGATGAGATGTATATTTGTGATATATATACTGTCATTTTTTTTTCGGATCGAGCCGCGCAAAGGAGACTATGGCGAATTTTTCCGAAAATTTAAGGTGTTAGAAATTTTTTGAGAAAATTGGAAAATTTTGAAAACTTAAACTTTGATTTGGAATTGAAAGTTAAACAATAGTAGTTGTTTTTGAAAAAAATAACTAAGTATGATTTGAAAACTTAGTAAGTTATTGTAAGAAGTTTAATTATGAATTTTTGGGAAAATTAATAGCTTCTGTAATTTTTCTTACTTGTTAATTTCGAGGACGAAATTCTTTTAAGGGGGGAAGATTGTAACGACCCAGAATTTTTAGAAATTAAAATATGAATATTTAATTAATTTTAAATATTAATAAGTGAATTTATAAGTCAAATAAATTTTTATTTGAATTTTTGGATTTAATTGGATAATTAAATCGATAATTTAATACGTTAAATTATGGAAATAATTGAAAATTGAGTTAAATATGATTAGAAATGATTTTTAAAATTTTATTTTATCATATTGAAGTTAGAACAATATTTTAGAACTTTTAAAATCGAATTAAAAGTTAATTTGTGAAAATTGAATATTTTAATATTTAAATCGACTAGTGAAAATAGTCAATTTTTGAACAGTCTCAGAATTGAACGAAACCAGTTCCATTGGATCCGTAATAGTTAGTTATTACCGGATTTCAATTTTCGTATCAATCGGAGTTATCGTTTGATCGTGGCAGCTCGAAACGCATCGATTTATTTTTAATTTAAATTTGGCGAGTTAAAATAGCCATTTTTCAAAAAGTCTCGGATTTCGACGAAACCAGTTTCATCGGATCCATAATGTGATATTATTGTAAGGTTTCAAATTTCGTGTCAATTGGATTTACCGTTTGTCCGGTACGAATTAAAACGCCTAGAAATCGATTTAAATCGGTTTAATTTAAATTGAGCGTTTACAGCCATAACTCGCACAGATGTCCGAATTAGCTTTCGAAACCTGTTCCATTGTGTCTGGAACGCGGGGTAAACCCTAGGAACGTCAGTTTCGACGCGTAAATCGGAGTTCGGAATTCCCGGATGAATAGTGTTCGATTTTCTTCTATAAATAGACATGAGCTTTCATAAATTTAGAAAAAATAAAACCTAACCCTAATCTAAACCTAGCCGCCTCTTTACAAACCAATGGACAGAATTTTTCAATTTTCATTCCTTAACCTCTTCCAATCCGTGAAGTTTTAGCCAAAGTGATCAACTACAACATTGTAGAGCATGAAGAGGGCTTTAAATCCATAAGGTGATGATGGAGTTTGGAGCATCAGAGGAGGAGCAAAGTGGGGCCGACCGTGCTTACTTGCTCACGACTTTTCATGCACATGATGAGGCCGAGCTCCTCCCTATTGTGGACGAGCATGGAGGTTGTGAAGGCCTTCAATGTGGAAGTCTCTGATCATGTTTTAATCAAGCATGGAGGGTGAAAATTCAAAACCTAATATGGTGTTCATGGGTTAGTGTTGTGTTTTGTGTACTGGAGCGTGCGTGAGGGAGAGGGAGAGAAGGGGTGCACGGACAGATTTGTATTTGTGATGGATCAAGGGCTAGGATTGGATGAAGGTTGAAAATATAAAGTTAATGTTGTAAATTTGTTAATATAAACTCGTGTAACTTCAAAAATTGATATCTTTTTCATACGAGGTCAAAAACGCGCGAAACCAGTTGCGTTGGAATCGTATGGACGAGCACCACGCGATGGAGTTGGATTGGAGTCGTTTGGAGTCAGTGAGAATTTTGGGTAAAATTAAACGTCCGTTTAATTTTATTCGAAATAAATCGCTAAAACGGAAAATGAAACCAAGGTGAGAACTTCTCACTCAACCGAATCAGTTTCGATTTTATTTTAAATAGTTAGATTTAAAATATTTGAATGCATGTTTGAATGTTGATGAATATCTATTGATTGTTAAAATAGACATTATACGCCGTTAGTAAGCGGATGTTATTTATTAAAAACATATACCGCGAATATTTCATAAACAGTGAAATTGGTATTATATATAATAGCAATATATATATATTGGCATATGTATATATTGGAGTTGATTGATTTCCCGCATTTGTTTAGCGGATGAGACCCTATTGCGCCGTTATTAAGCGGATAATATTTAATAAGAACATATACCGCGATAATTTCGTACTGGAACGGAATTGGTATTGTGCTAATGTTTGTGGATGCAGGAAAACAGGTTGGAGGGATCTAACTGGATTCCTCAACAGTATTTATTAGATTTTCAGATATTTTGATATTTGATGGTTTATCATATTGATATATGATATCGTTGTTGTCGTGATTGACTATTTGGTATGTAGCATCATTGGACCAAATTTTGGGATTTAAAAATGATTTTTAAAGTGATTTTTGAGAATATACTATATTTTGGAATTGATCCATTATAAATAAATAAACGTTATAATTTTTAAAGTTATAAAAATTATGATTTTTAAGAAATATAGTTAAAAGCTGATTTTTTGAAAATAAGGAATTAATGACTTTATAAAATAGTTAAATTGGGATTTCTGAAATAATTGTGAAAAGTTTAAATATAGGATATATAAAATTTGATTATTTTATAAATCAAAATGATGAAATTATAAAGGAGATTAAAGACGTTTTAAAGAATAATATAAATTTATTTATATTAAGAGATTTATAAATGGATATGTATAAATTGAAATATTGACATTATAAAACGAGTTTTTATAAGTGTTTGAATGAAGTGAAAATAAATTTTGTAAATGAATGGAATTCATAAAATTATAAATGGTGAAGTTATAAATGAAATTTATAAATAGTAAGATTTATAAATTTTGTGAAATTATTAAAGAATATATTTGGATGAATAATTGAATCTTATAAGTTATAAGATTTATAATTATGAAGTTCAAAGGAATGATTTTGCAAACGAATAAATTATAAGTATTTCACTTATGATATGAACTTTTGTTTATAATTGAGTTATAAACTGGAATAGGTTAATAAAAGAATTTATAAAAAGGAAGTTTTTATAAATAAATAGAAATGGAATTTATAAACGTTGTTTTATAAATTCGCAAATGACTTATTTTGATAAGTAAATTGTTGAAACCTATAAATGGAGTTATATTCACATTTTGAATAGTGAATAATCCTTTGAATTAAAATGAATAAAAGGATGAAATTGTTAATGAAGTATATTCACGTTTTTGAATAGTGAATAACACGTTAAAGAAATTGTTTTGGATTTGGATGTTTTAAATAGAATTAAAACGATCTAACGAAGTTTTAATTGTGTTGAGATTCGAAACCATAGATTTCAACATTAATTGTTGAAATAGACGTTTTCGAGAAATGAAAAGGAAATAGTGGACTATAACACTGTTGTTATAGTAAATGATTTCCGAAAGGAAATGTTTTGTATAGTATTGGGATTTATATATCTATTTTAATTTCGAATCCCTATACTAGTGATTTTGGGTTGTCGTAACGATGTTTTACGTAACATTCGTTTTGGCCCAAATAAATATGTTGAAGAGAATGATTTCCTTAATAGAATGAAATATATACTAAATTTCGATTTAAGTATATTGAATATTTTCCAAGTGTTGAAAATAAATAGATTTGTGAATTACTTATTAAATAAGTATGGAATTGTTTTCCAATATAAAGTGAATATTTTGAGAATTTATCTTTTTGAAGATAAATTGAAAAGATAAATTGAAATGGATAATTGAAATCGAATATTCATTGATATTTTGGAATTATAAATTCACTAAGGAATTTATAAAGGAAGTGGAATTTGTTTAAAAATAAAATATTGATTTATTTTTGAAGTATTGAAATTTTATATCTAGTGAAGATATTTTGGAAAATAAATAATTTGGAAAATTATTTGGAATCTGGTGATGTGTGCATATCCAGTGATAGTTCAATAACCGACTATCAGTATTTCCCTTTGAATGGGTAATTGATGTGATTTGTTTGAATGTGAATGCTACACTTATTTTTGAATAAGAGCTCACTATTCGGGTTAACGGGGAAAGGACCATGGGGTCGTATAACCCATTCCGAATATGTGATACGTCGTTATAATTGCATTGAAGATCGGTGTTGAAGACCCGGTATTTGCGAGAGCGATAGGATGACCTGTCGATTGTCTCTGCACTGAGTTGCAGCGGTATAGAGACTCCCTAAGTGATGGGAAATCCGATCAGGATTGTGAATATCCGGATTGCAAGGACTTCTTTGTAAGTGCCTTCGGTTTTGTTCGATCCCGGAACAGACTTGTATGGATTGTGTGTCTGACATTACAAGTTGAGATATAAAGCCGATTTCATTCAAATATATTTCTGTTGGTGGCGGAGAATTTATTCTTTTAGCTTAACACCCTTCTCTGAGACGTACGAGCTCAGAGGTTATATAGTTGAAGTTATCAGCGATATATTCCCAATTTGGTAATGTGACATGCTGAGTGTTGCTGAAATGATCATTGTGTTGATTATTGTGATAGGATCGTTTATTTGATCGTCTATCTTGGTGATCATTGTGTTGATCATTTATTGACCCAAAGCATGGCTTTTGTATAAAGTATGTTTTTGTGGACGTGACTTCGTCGAGCCTCACACCCTGGAAATGGTCAAAACAGGAAAGATGCGGCAAGGTTATGAGGGGTAGCTCCCTTTAGGGTATGTACATTTCCTTCTGGATAGAGGCGGTATCATGGTATGGAGCCCAGATATTTAACCTATGTGGTTACTGCGAATTTATTACTTTGTGGTTGTTGGTTTTCGGGATCCCGTGAGAAAGGTCGTTTACGATCGGGGAATGGCATGCTCGTGTCAGTAGTTACCCAGTTAGGGGTAACCCGGCCTTGTGTTGGCAGAGTTCCGGTTTGGTTCTCGGGGATGTCTTTCCAGAGGCATTCTCATGTGGCAATGGAAAGTTCCTTGGCCTGATCATTTGTTGGAAATCCAAAGAAACAATACGAAACTTGTACGGTATTAGTTGTAGAACCTGTCATTCACTTATGGTGTCGCAACACTGTTTGGATGGTAGCTATAGTAGGCATACGATAATGGTCGTATGTTGGCTAAGATTTATATTCTACTTTCAAAATGAATTTTTCCCCTACACTATGCACTAGTAATAATATCAAATGTTATTTTAAATGCGTATCAAGCATCTTTGACTACCATAAGGAGAAATCTCCTCCGATTCTGCGTTTGCATTGTGTGTGTGTGCGGGAGGCCTTATGGTAGTCTCATTTTTAAAAGCATTGCGAATTGACTTTAAAAATATTCCTCTATTTTGATTTTAAAGATAAATAAACTGTTTTGAGTTCTCACACCAGTCACATGACTGACTCGGAGTTTATTGTTTTCCTTCCTAAACTCTGGGTGCCCACCAATTTTCACACGGGCAGTTAAGAGTTAGGTTTATCAGGATATTCTGGAGTTGCTGGAGGCAAGCTGGATGGCATGGCGTATTACTAGTTTATATAGTATTTCTTTTTCCGCCGCATTGTTTGTTGTTGTTGTACACTCTGATGATATGATGTAATGAAATGTAATGTATAAAATGTAATAACTGATATAGTTCTTTGTTTAAAGATTATTCATTTATTATTATATGTTGTTCCGCTGCGAATTGTGAGATTCTGATGTTGTTCTGTTGTTTTCTCTTCTGTCCTATTCTCTTTTTGTTCTATTTTTAAAATTTTCTATTTTCCTTTCCCTCTATCTTCTACCTTTTTCTGCCTTTTTCTTTTCCTAAATTTTTCTTAAACCCCTAAGGGTTCGTATTTTCGTTCATCTTGAATTAATCAATGGAGATTAGTGTCTATTCAAGGAGTACGGATTTACGGGTCTTTACATCTTTCCTAAGAAGGATGCTCAGATGGGTAGAGCAGTTAAGAAAGGGAAGTCTAAGATTATTTGCTTCAAGTGCGACAAGAAGGGCATTCTACTAATGAGTGTCGTATTGGAAAGGAAGCGATTGGGAAGAAGAATGCCAGGTGCTTTAATTGCGACTAGAGTGGCCATTATAAGAATCAATGCAAGGAGCCTGCTAAGAATGGAAAGGGCAAGATGTATACATTGGAGCCTGGTACTTCAAAGCCAGCAGCTTAAGAGAAAGGAAAGGTAGTTTTTGGAGGTACGCTTCAGATCCATGGTATGTCTATTAGCGTTCTATTTAATATAAGTTCATCACATTCTTTTATATCTAGATGTTTGATAGAAGAGCTTAACCTAGAACCCACATATTTTGTTACCCCCTTATGGATTGCAAATCCAATAGGAGGATATGCAACTCTAGGGTTAAGATATGGCCAGTTAAAGTTTGACTTGTTAGGTCATACTTTTGTTTGCAGTTTGCATATGTTTGATTTTGTGGGGTTGGAATTATTCTTGAGATGGATTGGTCGAGTGATTATGACGCTTGGATATTTTGCCATGATAGGAAAATATCGCTTAGACACCCTAATTGTAGCAATCGAATAGTTTATACCATAGATGGCCCTAGCGGTGAGGTGAATGCCTTGTTGGGTGTTGTAGAGTTGGAAGATGAGCTGGGTTGAGTTTTTGTGGTTAGAGAATTCATGGATTTTTTTTGAGCCTGTAGTAGGATTGCCACCTAAATGAGCCATTGAGTTTAGGATAGATTTGGTTCCGAGAGCAAAACCAGTGAGCAGGCCACCAAGCAGAATGACCCTTATAGAGATAAGGGAGTTGAAGGTGCTGTTAGTGGATTTGGAAGGCAAGAGCTTTATCAAGCCGAGTAGTTCATATTGGGAAGCGGCCGCAGTATTTGTTAAGAAGCCGGATGGATCGTTAAGGCTGTGTATCGATTATCATATGTTAAATGATAGGACGATAAAGAATCGATATCCATTGCCGAGGATTAACAATTTGTTCGATCAGTTAAGTGGAGCTAAGGTGTTTTCCCAGTTGGATTTGGCAATAGGTTTCCATCAGCTCAGAATTGTAGAGAATAATATACCTTTGATGATGTTTAGGACTAGATATGGATCGTACGAATGGTTAGTTATGCCATTCGGACCGACTAATGCACCATCATTCTTTGTGGATTTGATGAATCGGGTTTTCCGAAAGCACTCGGATAATTTCACATTGGTTTTCAAAGATGATATCTTGATATACTCTAAGGATGAAAGAAAGCATGAATTTCATATTAGAGTGGTGCTTGAGACGCTGAGGCAACATCAGCTGAAGGATAAGTTTTCGAAGTGTCATTTCAAGAAGAAGGAGGTGAAATTTCTTAGTCATGAGTCTCAGAGAAAGGGTTGTCAGTAGATCTAACTAAGATTGAAGTGATGAATAGTTAGAAGAGACCCGAGATAGCGATTGAGGTAAAGAGTTTCCTTGGATTAGCTGGTTAATATCAAAGATTCATTAAGGATTTCTCGTAGATAGCAGCACCGATGACAAAGCTAACGAGAGAGGATGTAAAAGTTTGTATGGGCCGGTAAGTGTGAGGAAGCATTCCAGAGTTTGAAACATTTATTGACCCATGCACCTATGTTGGTTGTTCCGGAAGGGAATCGAGATTTGGTGGTTTATACAAATGCGCGTGGGATAGGATTAGGAGTTGTGCTGACGTAGAGAGGTAAAGTGATTGCCTATGCTTCTAGACAGCTTAGACCGCATGAGGTCAGATATCCGACGCATGATTCGGAATTGGCTGTAGTGATTTTAGCTTTGAAATTGTGGAGGCATTACCTTTTGGGAGAGAGGTTTGAGTTTATATAAATCATAAGTCGTTGAAGTATTTATTCTCTCAGAAGGAGCTGAACATGAGACAACGGAGGTGGTTAGATTTTATTGCCGCTTATGATTTTGGAATTGAGTACACACCGGGGAAGGTAACAAAGTTGTGGATGCGCTTAGCAGCAAACATCAAAATGAAGTGTTAGCAACGATTACTAAGTGGAAAGATTTGGAAGGATTGGCAGATTGCAAAGTGTAGTGGAGATCCGAGGCTGGGTCTAGAGGAGAAACCGTAATGTTATCATGTTTGAAACTTCGATCGGTAATGATCGAAAGGATAGCTTCTAAACAGGAGGATGATCTAGTGTTAGCTAAAAGGATCAAGAAGTTGAGAGACAGAACTGAGAATGACGACTTAAAGGATTTCTGTCTTGACCAGAATGGGTGGTTGAGAAAGAAAGGAAGATCATGTGTTTCGATTTTTGGAAATATAAGGAAATAAGTCATGGAGGAATGCCATCATTCAAAGTTCACTATTCATCCAAGAGGACTACTAAGATGTATTAGGATATAAAGAGAATTTTCTTCTGGGAAGGTATGAAGCGAGATGTGGGCTTATGGGTGAAGCAATGTTTGAATTGCCAATAGGTAAAAGACGAAAATCGAAAGTTAAGTGGTATGCCTTAGCCATTAGGTATTCTGGTATGGAAATGGGATTCTATTTCTATGGATTTTATTGATGGGTTGCCAAGATCGAACAGAGGAAATGAAAATATATGAGTCATAGTGGACAGATTGACCAAGAGTTCCCATTTCATTCTAGTTAAGTCAACCAGAGTGGCACCTGTTTTGACGAACGTGTGTATGGAGGTTGTAGTTAGACTGCATGAAATTTCGAGTAGTATAGTAAGTAATAGAGATTCCATATTCACTAGCGAGTTATGGAAGAGTCTACAGGAAGTTTTGGGAACCAATCTAAAGATGAGTAACGCTTACCATCCGCAAATAAATGGACAAACGGAAAGAGTTAACAAAATATTGGAAGATTTGTTAAGAGCTTATGTAGTAGATTTCAGGGGATCATGGGAAGACCATCTGTATTTAGTCGAGTTTTCGTATAACAACAATTATCAGACTAGTATTGGGATGACAACGTTTGAAGCTTTGTATGGAAGGCCATGCAAATCTCTCATTTTTGGTTGGAGATGAGGGATAGGTTGGTTCTTGGTCCAGATTTAATTTGAGAAGCCGTAGAAAAGATTGAGGTCATTCGAGCTAGAATGAAGAAAGCTCAGTCTAGGTAGAAGAGTTATGTAGATAAGAGACGAAAAGATTTATAGTTCTCAGTTGAAGATCAGGTTTTCATCAAAGTGTCACCGATGAAGGATGTGATCAGATTTGGAAGATCGAGAAAGTTAGCACAGAGATTTGTTGAACCATTTCCTTTTGTTGAGATGATCGGGAAATTCGCATATAGAGTCGAGTTACTAAGCAGTTTGGCAGGAGTCCATGACGTTTTCCATATTTCTCATCTCATAAAGTGTGTTAGAGACCGGGAGACTACTATTGCATCGACTGTGCTAGATGACTTAATAGTAGAACCAGACTTGACTATAGTGAAAAAACCGATTCATACTGTTACGAGAGATGAGAAGAGGCTTAGAATCAAGACAGTCAGGTTAGCTAATGTCCAGTGGAGCGACGGTGACAAGGACTGCACTTGGGGGGTTGAGAGCAAGATTAGAGATACTTATCCTGACTTGTTTGATGGTATGTTTTACCTCTTTGATTGATTTGTTTTGTACCTTATCGTAATTTCGAGGACGGAATTCTTTGAGGAGGAGAGTTTGTAGCACCCCATATTTTTAGTGACATTATTTAGGATATTTAATTAGTTAAATTAAATAAAGTAATGTGTTAATTAGGGGATTGAGATTTAATTTTTATTGAGGGGTAACCATGCCATTTAACCAATGAATTAAAATAAGAGTTAAAATGAATAAGGAGGAGGGGTAAATTAGGAAAGTGGCAATTTTTATACCCTAAACTTTGGCTGTGTATTCTCATACACGTTCATTTCATTTAATAAATTTTAAAACTTGAGGCCGTCCACCATTAACAAGAGAAAGAGGAAGAAGATTAAAAAAATCTAAGGAAGAAGCTAAATCAAACCAAATTCATTCAAATCTCAACCTCCCTAATCTCTAAAGCTAAGGTGCATAATAATCACATCTCATATTTCTTTTCCTTTTTTTGCTTTAAGATGAAATCCAAATTTATTTGCAATGATTTTCTATTTTTTTGAACGATGGAATGATTTTATATATACTTGTTGATGAATTATGCTTGTTTATATAGATTTTATGATATATTTTTAGGTGAGAACCCTATTAAATGACATTCAAATGCCTTGCAAATTTTTATATAGACTAGAAATGATATTTTAGAGATGGGTTTCAATTTCATAATTATCTGAATTTATGTGGAATTTATATAAATTTTCTAATGAAGAAATTGTTATTTTGGGTTAAAAATTATTTACGGTTAAATAATTGGTGGCTTGGGTTTCAAATTAAACTATATTAGAAAACATATTAAAAGTGATCTTCTAGAATTTTAGTGAAATTTTTCTAAGTGTTTTAATGGATACATAAAATTATTTAAGGTATTGAACTTAAATGTTTTATATATTTATAAAAAGGAGAAGGGGTATTTTGTAAATAACTCAAAAAAATTATTTCTAGAAGTTGGCAGTATTTTTAGAAAAGAGAAACTTGCAACCAATCATAATTTGACAAAAAAAGTAGGTTAAGTACAAGGAAATAGTTTAAAAGGACAAATATACATGCTTTCTACTGCTTCGATACTTTCGACACCAGGATTTCACCTCCTTACCTTCGCCTCCGACTCTATCAAAACCAATGCATATGGTATCAGGTAACTGGTACGTAGTGAATTTGATACAGGCGAAAGGTATAGGGTCGAAACCAAGGGTTTCGAAGGGGTTGAACTGATACTTTTCTTTTAAATGAAAATGCGCTTGCCAGCTTTCGACTGGGTTGGCTTTTGACCAGGTCAAATGGTTATAAAGAAATGGTTTCAATTGAGTTACGCCTTTGTTTTTAAATAAATGCTTTAGACTAATCGAAACCTCTGACTTCGACTTTTTACCATTCAACCCAGATTGGTTTCGAATGGGTTGTTTTGCTTTTTAAAACTCGCTCACTTCTCCAATGCATTCGAAGAGATGGTTTTACCACCATCACTTCTTTACTAAGAAAATGCTTTTGAAAGAGATGCTTTCGAGTTAGATGATTTATTGACCCTTTTTCTCTGAATTGAAGCATAACCCATTGGTTTCAAAAAAGACAGCTTTAATGGTTTCGAGAGATGTTTCCACATGTTTTAAATTGAATCCAAGTGATTTTAAAAGGTTTTCAAGAAAGGTTTCGAAGGGGTGGTTCCTCAATGGTTTCGAAGGAGGCGAAAGTGAAGGTTTTTCTAGTTTTTTCGAAAGGATTAAAAGGAAAGGCTTTCCAAAGGTTTCGAAAGGAAATGTTTAATGGTTTTAAAAGAAGGATGTCTAATGTTTTAAAGCTTCCGAAAGGAAGGTTTTTCAATGCCTTCAAAAGGAAGAATTTAAATGGTTTCAAAAGGAAGGATTTGGTCTTTCGGCCTAGGTTAAGTAATGGGTTTTACTTGGTTTTGAAAGGGGTAGTTTCAATGGTTTCGAAAGGGTTATTTAAAGGTTTTAAAAAAAAGGTTTCGAATGTATTAACTAGGCAATGCAGCGTAAGTATTTTCAAGTTAAAAAGGTTTTAACTTGTTTTGGAAGGATAGGTAATCTCCATTAATTTTCATCAATATTATTTTAAATAAAGTATATATAACATGGAAAAATAGCTTAGAGTAAACCTAAAGATATATTTTCCTTTTATAAGTATGATTTGAAAGGTTAAATCACTTTAAAAGGTTTTTCAGGGAAAATGATGAAGGATAGTTAACCCTAAGAAAATGATTCAAATTAGAAGACCAGATAGGACTTGTGTAGGGTCGTGCCCTATACTCATTAGCTATTGGCCCCTAGCTATTTAGTCCACGATTCTAGCGTGTACAGCTTAGTCATAAGTAAAACTAAAATGATGGCTATACACAGAAAGGAATATTTATGTATATAGATAGGTATTGGTTAGGCCGCAAAACCATTAGATCATTTAATCCATGGAGAAGTAAGTTAATGACAGACCTTCCAGAAGTTTTGTCTAACAGATGTTTAGACCATTTGATGTTTTATCTTGTAGGACTGAATCAGCCAAAGGGACAATTAGTCCAGATCGAGGACAATTAGTTTGTTTTTGGATAGATGGTCCATTTATCACATGCTTTTAGCATAAAGGATATTGCTATTATTGATATAATCAGTTTGATTAACCAGTTTGGTTTTAGGAATTTTTTTATGAAAGATATGATTTTAGAGAATGTTAGTGTGGGCCGTTCTGCTAAGCGCCGTGGTCTCACTTAATATCAGTAAACTGAGATGTAGCAGTATTATTCATACCAGGCTTTATATCTGATTAGAAGTTTTTGTTTCCCTTTAAACTCTCGGGTGCTTAAAGTTGATTTGAATAGGCTGAGGGTTGAGGTTTACAGGCTTTAGTTCTGGCGAATAAAGTTTCTAAAGACGAGCAGGTGGCTATCGGATATCTAAATAGGAGTTGCAGTTTATTCTGTTATTTTCCACCGTGTATATTAAGTCAGATATGACTATATTGCTTTGATCAACCAAGGGGCATCGTCATATGTCGCTCTTGGCATATTATTGTATAATTATATTTGATATTTACCTGGGAAATGATTATGAGATTATGTAACTCGGATATAAATTATTGTTTTGAATTGTAATCAGTAAAGATGTTGTTTTTAAATCTGTGATTTTCTTAATATTCAGGTGCTTCTAATATAGTGGATACCATTAGCATTACCGTATTTTATCACTAGAAGTTAATACTATAGATGACCGCAGTATCTGTAGCGCTTAACTTTTGGCTCCAAATAAGGGATGTTACAAATAACCCTTTCAAACTCGCAATCTAGTGTAGGTTCTTCCTTCACTAGTCCTTTTAAGCTCCCTAAGCTTTACCTAACTTTTACGTATTATGTTTCTGTTTCATACTTGATTCGGCATAGTTCATCTCCACCCCTTCATATTATGGCATAGTACGACTAACTCATATTACAGTGTAGTACTTCTATGCCACTTTTGTGTTGTAGCATAGTATGACTTGCTCATATTACTGCATAGTACATTCTACCTCCATTTAGCCCTATGCCTTTACTTGGACATCAAAACAACTTTGGTGCCATTCCATGTAATGCCTTTTTCAGCCCAGTTCTATCCTATGCCTTTCAACTTAAGGCACTTTAATATATTGCATCTTTACACGCACCACATTATTGAACTTCCCTAAAAGTCAAAAGCTTCTATGAAAATTCACCACTCCTATCCCTACGTACTTAGTTTATTTTCTTAACGCTTGGATGCCCCATCTGCTTCGCATCTGACAAAGTTTGACATGTCTGTTACCCACTTTTACATGTGTCATTATTTAATATATCCAAACTCTATTTTATATTAGTGATAATGTCCTCTGTTTATCTCTTATAATCTATAAGGGATCTTGTCCCATAATCATTAGCATTAATTTTCCAGTACATTAATTGGTTGCGGTTTCCTGCTTAATCACCTTCGACCAACGTCATTCAACCTTTGATGATGACTGACGAAACTCTAGCGAATCGTATCTAATGCGACTTGTGTATTAGTATGTAAGTGTATATTAATATATGAGCTAAATATAGTTAAATAATAGAGTCTAAAAAGAAAAGTATAAAACGAGCACACCAGAGTTTTTATGTTGGTTCGGACCTCCCGTCCTACATTCAGTCCTGAATCTCCCATTTGGTATTTCACTAAACAATAACCCTCATTTCATCCAGAGGAACAGGCTAACACAAAAGTATTCCTATGACAATCTTGTTCAATGCAACACGGATATTAACTGCGAGTGCAGTTCTTCCTATAATCTCCTTTGAATGGCAGTGAGTGTGAGGTGCTTGGATTTGTAGGAAATAATTTAATCAAAATATACATTTTGGTTGTAAGTGATTGACAATATTAAATCAATGATAGAAAACACAAATATGAATATAGAAGTTGGGGAGTATTAAATCAAGTTAAATTAAAATCTTAATTAATTGAAGTATTTATAGAATTAAAGAGTTGCATTCGAAAAGTGATGATTTCTTTAAAGATTGCTCTTTGATTAATGATTGCAACTATTGAAGAAGGAAGAGGTTTGTTCGAACCATAGAGAAGCGTCTATTCAAAATCCAACATTTGCAGTTTTATGCTTACAGGCCGAAACATGTCACAAACATCCGTCCCTATGTCATAGATGCCTATGGATGTCTGAAAACAACAAATCAAATATGTTACAGGCGTTTGTGGCAGAAGGACATATGTCCGTAGCCGTTTAAATTACAAAACCTTGGTAGTCTATTATTAAGGTTTGTTGATATAAAATCATATGTGTTATGATCACTCAAGGGGATTGTACAACATATATCTATGACTAATACAACAATATGGCCTTACTTTTAATAATATGGTCCATCTTTCTTAAATTGTCTTTCGAGCCATTATTTTATTGAGCACTATGATCTTCTTGTAATACGATAAGATATATCTTGTATATGTGATTATATAGTCGTTGTCATTGAAATAATAGAATGGAGGTTCTAACATTCTCTCCGTTTTTGATGATGACAACTATACAATGATTAGTGATAAATAATTAAAAGATAGCTCCCATTGAATGTTATAATCCCTTCATTTATCTCCCCCTTTGGCATTATCAAAAATAATAAACTAAAACATAGCCATAAGAATCATGATGAAATAGATATGAAGGAAATAACAATGGTTGAACTTTTGTTAATATGAAAACAAACAATAAAAACAAAAATAAGCAATCGTAAAAATGAAAAGAACAATCACTGGTAGTCGTGATAATTGTATGTGGAGAGATCACCATAATTATCAGAATAGTCATAATAGGAGGACAAAGTAGAATTATAGTTTCCCGACCACCAAGTATGTTCTTCATCTTCACAAATAGGCAATCCTTGAAATGTTGAATGATTCATTCGACGTGTCGCTGAAGGATCAGGCCAAGACATATCATCGTTGTCTTGTTGTTCTTCTTTCGATTCTTCCTACACAATAGTCTTTCCTCTATCTTGGTGGGAACTTCCTCCATAAGAAGATGATATGTGAGGATGGTAAACTAGAGTCTGTGCTGAAAGGTGTGGTGTTGGAGGAGACGAGGATGATCTAGACGATGATCTACCATGAACTTTTCTCATTACTTTGCCCAAGTGGGAACAATTTTTTTCCAAAGATTTCTCCATTTTGGTCATTCGTGTAGTAAAAGTTCTTTCCAAACCGACCATTTTTTTTGTAAAGATTTTTGATTTTTCTCCAAAGCTTTTTGATTGACCGTGATCATTTTTTTTATTTCAAGGTGTTAAATCTCGGATGGATTCATTTTGACTAGGTTCAGTGCAGGCTTCATAAATCCCCAAAACGGAATGATATTCAGTAGTACGATTAGTAGAACTAGCTAATTATGAAGGAGGAGCTTGAGATTGTTATGGATGAACTGGAGGCATTCGATGTTGTTGTTGATCAGTTCATTGAGCAAGAGACATAATTGGAGGTGGTCTTTCAAGAAGATGCATTAAGGATAAAAATCTTATACCACTGTCTTTTACTGAAATTTCTTCAAAATGAGATATATAAGAAAGTACTCCGAGACCTTGTAAAAGACGCATCATGTATGGAGCATAATTATATGTTTACGTGTGGTGAGACCAAAAACTTATAATTTATTATGAATAAATTTAGCCTAATTTATTTAAATTCCACCAAATATAGCATATGGGGATTTGTGGACATTTTCATATATTTTCTCATGACTTCTTAATCAGGGAATTATTGTATTAATTATTATACAATTTAATAATCTAGCCTTTGGTTGTGGATAAACCGATTTCCATTATGGCATTCTATCTTCCCATATTTATTGCATAACTTCATCACGTGGCAAATTTCTATGATTGAGAATTTTCTCTAAATCAATTCTAGTAGAGGATCAATTGAGTAAACGACCAATTGTGTTTATAATAATTTTAAAAACGCGTCCGTACACACTAGTCCATAACCATGCATCTTCAATTTCAAGTGTCCAAATATCACTACTGTATAAGTTTGCATAAAAAGAAAGATGGCTAGTTGATCAATTTGTACTTCATTTTCATTGAAATTAATTGGATTATTGCAAAGCCATTCTTAAAAGTGTGCATCAGTGACAAGATTAGTTTGAGAAGAAGAAGAAGATTGGCCTCTTTTATCTCTTGTTGACTGGATTCTTTACTTTGGTGCCATTTTGGACGAATTAGGTTTTTGAGGTAGCCAGGGTTTTTGATTTGGAGTTAAGAATTGAAATAGTTTGGTAATAAATGAAGAGTTGTGTGAGAATTTTTTTTTATGAAATGCTGTCTGTAATGGCTATAAGTCGTCTTAGACGTCTAAGGAAAGGTCGTAGAGGTCTAAGATCATACAAGAAGTTCACTACGCCATAGATTGCATACTGCAACACCCAAGAGTGATACAGAAAGTGCCAAAAAATGTTGCTGTAGGCTAAAAAAGGGCAAAGGCTACACTTTCTCGGTGATGCATTTTGCCGCATTGCCCTAGAGTCTAAGGCAACATCTTCGTGGTCCTAGGGCAATATCGGTTCTGTTGTTGCCATAGGTACCAAATTTACTAAAAAGTGGGCCCCACAATCTGGGCCCCAACATGTGGGCCCACATTGTGAGGCCCACTAATTCTGTGGCCCACCTTTACGGAACCTTGTTGTGGGGCCCATATTCATTAATCTATGGTAACACTTTTACCATCCAACGACAACACTTTGCCAGTTTATTACCACATTTAACATCACATACTGCAACATTATACCAGATCTATAGCAACACCTTTTGCAATTTAAATTGGAAATGTACTGCAACATTATACTACTACAACATTATATCATATCCATGGCAACATTATACTGCAACATTATATCATATCTAATGGCAACATTACACTACAACAAAGAACTTTTCATTTTAGAATAACTAGCAACACAAGTTTTACTTAGTTAGGTACAAAATAACAAACATACTTAAAAACATAGCCAGTGTATTCATAGTTACAGCCAGTACATACTAAATTCTACTTATTAACAGTACATTCATATTTGCGAGCCTCCAGTGCCATCAGTGTCTCTAGTGCCACCACTCCTTAAAGCCAAAGACGTTACTTTAAAAACAGTAATATAAATCAAGTTCGGCCATGCAAAAGACGTTACTTTAAAAAAACGACCAATATGTATGCTCGAATCTAAGACCTCTAACAACTCGCACTAGGTGTCTTACCCTCAAACATTGTCCTTGACTAACATAATATACATATTAATCTATTCTAATAGTTTTCACCCTTAAAGCCAAAGGAAACAAGCAATCAAAAGCCACGACAACTTTAATCCTACAAGACAATGTCTAACTGAGCAACGCTAAAAATAGTATTAGCAGTAACATAAGTAATTATGGGAAATTTTCAAAACTCATTCTTAAATAAATGTTATCTCTATACTATCAATATACTCATGATACAAGGAAAAAACAACAGTAAGAATAAATGCTCAACAGAGAACATTTATACAAACTTGTGATAATTTCAAAACTGTAAACTATGTAAACAGCAAAAATGTGAACTTTCAACTTACTTCAAATTATTTTTGATTGTACCACCGATGTGATTAAGAGAAGATGAAATTGAATCTGCACTTCTATAGGAGGATAAACTTTCTGGTTTCTGGTATCCATCAAACGATTGATATGATTGTTGAGCCTTCCATAAGAAAAAAAAGAATATGATAAATATTCAATATTCATAATGCTAAAAATTTGTCATGAGATGGTAAGCTAATTAAGAACATAATTTTTGTAACAGAGTTCAGGAACAACAGCAAGAATTATAACAAAATGAATTGTAGAGAAAAACTACTGAAAAAAGAAGAAAAAGGAGAAAAAACAATAGCATTTTATTGATGTCCAAAATAGGTATAATGAAATTTGTACTAGAACCATCCTGCACAAGCTGTATCTACTGAAGAGACAACAGAGGAATAAGTAGGAGTCGTAAGGAGTGGGAAATATAAAAGAGATACCAACTGATAGTTAGCTAGGATCTATACCTATATTGCAATGATCAGAATCTATAAGCAATGTTCATACACACACAGTATCTATACCAAGCATACTGTACCACCAAGTATACAGTACCACTTTATCCATCTATTGCCTTTCTTTAGTGATTTTTTTTTCTTAGTATAGGAATACAATTTGCTTTATCTAATTCTAAAATTCACACTTAGTTCAGTTCACATGTTCATAGTTGCAAATGTTCTCTATACACCATGAAGATAACTTAGCTCAAAATTGTAGCTTTAATTGGTGAATAAACCAATGCATGATGATAACAACATAATTCAAGAAATCATGTAGTGGCTCTAATGATACACAAAAGGAAGGAAAATTTTATTTTCCCCCAAAAATCACCCATCTTCCACCATAATTTTTGTAAAAAAGTTTAAACCATGAAATTACTTTTCATCCTCTGTATTATGACAAACTATTCTTCCATTATTTCTACTTTTTTCACTTTATTTTCTCGATCTTTTTCCACAATGGGGTAGTCGTGGTTGGATATTGTACAAAAAAATTTATGAGCGTGGTTGGTGAAGAAACAAACCTATATGTAACGTGGTACACGTAAATTCATCACCTCCCTATTATGTGGTATATGTCAATGACATGAAAATTTATCATCTTCCAAATTACCAGTACTTCAAATTAAACTAAAAACAAGTTTATTAACTCTACCATGATGCAATTCAAGTGAACTTCATTGCTACATTACAATTAACAGACCTGTAAAGATTTTTTTTAAATTTTGGAAAGAGTTTATATAAACAAAAAATAACATCTATTCAATTTGTAATAATTCTTTCATTCAAAAAGGGGGGAAATGCCACAAGAAAGCTCTAAATTAGGTGTGGTGTAATGATGATTTTTAAGGGCAAATAGCATGGGCCTAAAAAGAATACTGCACTCTGAGCATACTACTGTTAATATTTTACATTTAATTTTGTCACTTCTTAAAAGAAAAAGCTTTTTTTCCAAAGAAAAAGGCTATTTTTGATGCCATGTCAGAAGACTTCATTGAGCATATATTCTATTTGCTCTTGTATAAGTTGCACATAAAACTTCTTAACTTCAGACATACTTTACTACTAAAATGTTACACATGATCATTGTAGAAGGTAAGGAAATACATTATTAGATATGCACACTCAAAACTGGCAGTTGGCTGCTTTAACTAAAAATTAGAGCACAATGTATTACCAACCGACAAAGTCATTGCAATGAAAGCTAAAATGGTGAAACTCAAAAGGAAAATTTGAAGTTGGAAGGCATAATTAAGTTGACCTATAACGATGAAGAATTTTGTGAAAAATGCATCATATGAAGAACAAGTAATAAATTAATGTCAATGTCATTTAAAGAAATACATTGAAATAAATAATTTACCAAATTAGCAAACATATTTCTGAGAGCGGCCATTCTATTCTGTCCACTGTAAACTTGCCCATAAGCAAATAAATTTGCGTTTCTTTTGGATATCCCATTGCTCGTAATATCACAGCAACCTCTCCTGGCTCAAGAGGACATCGACCCTCTTTTCTCTTTTGTAGTGCTAGCTGCCAAAGATGAGATCAATTCTGTACACAACAGAGTTATATATCAGGAAAATATTGTAAAGATTAAATTGGGAATTTGTCTTCTGCTTCCTGATTTTGGACAGAAATTTCACAGTCAACAAATCTACCGTGTTTCAAAATTCAAGGGATTTTTTTTAATAATAACACTTTTCATTTAGTCTTCAATGATTTAATGTAACCGTGAAAAAGAGTGGTTTTTGTGCTATTATTTTCTCATCCTAATAAACCATAACACAGTCCTATTTTACTTGTAACAGTTAAATACAAAATTGCCGTTCTCTACGTGCGAAAGGGTTTTCTGATTTACTAGCTTTTTAACTAAAGTTATATATGAATTTCCAAATTGTAATACATATTTCTATATAAGAACGCTGCTTAACACATATGTCAATTCTGTGATTTGTAATTAACTAATTACCTTATATCTCTTTGGCCATTCCTTTTGTCTGTAAGCAGCAATCATTGCTTTCTCCTCTCTTGTGCTAACAAAATCGCAGAAAGAAAGACCAACCATTCCCTTCTCAAATCTTAGATGAAGAGCCCTAAGCAGTACAAACTGGTTATTTATTTAATTATACTAAAATTTGTAATTAATGTTCGCAACCGCATCGACCAATTCGCGGCTTTCAATCACCCAAATCCCCTAATCGCCTCATCTCCTGCTACACCAAAAATCAATTCAAACTCCGCAAACCTAAAACGAGTCGCGAGTTCCTGAAGCCAAATCAAAGACTCGAAGTCGCACCTTCCTTAATCCCCAATCGTGAGCGACAGCCTTCCACAATTCAACAGCTAACCACATGCAACCCGAATTGACTTCAGACCCCACCTCGAATCAAAATACTTCGATTTTCTAAGTTGAAAATTTTGTACGATTTTTGATTTGAGCTACGATTTGTTGAACTGTTTAACTTACTTCTAAGAAAATATCACAGTTGATTTTTGTTCGAATAATTGGGCTTTGATTTTAATTGAACTTAAACTCGAACTTGCCCTAATCGAAGCCCTAATTGAAATCGTAGAATGTTTGAGTGTTTGAGAGGTTGAGCGGTGGAGTACTTATTTTGTTAAGTGTTTGAGTGAAACCCTAACTTTTGCCGCTTTGTTTTTGCTTCCCGCGTTAAAAATTATTTCAGCCGGCATTTTTTTCATCCCGCACTCATTTTTTGTAATATTTTTACAAGTCTATAGCTATTGCAACATAGTATTGATATCTATGCTAATATTTTGAAGCTAATGTTGTAATAGACAAAAATCATTATAGCTATCGTTACATTATAGTTAGCAACATCTTGTATTTCGGTTGCAAAGGCCATCTATGGTGTGACAGCCCGCAAATCCGTACCCCCTGAATCAACTCTATTCTATACAAATTGACTCAAGTGGCATAGAAATACGAACCATTTAGGGTTAAAGAAGAAGAGATAGAAGAAGAAGAAACTAAACAATATCAGAATCTCACAGTCGCAGCGAAATAAAATATAATAGTAAATATAGATCTTTACACAAAATGAAAACTGTATCACTTGTATACATCATATCATCAGAGTGTCTCATACATCAACAATCACAAATCAGACATACCATGCAATCATAGCAGCGGATATATATAGGTACATATAATACGTCTCAGACTACAGCTCCTCTCCTGCTCCATAGCAACCTGTCCTGAACATATAACACTCGGTCTGACCCGAGCATTATAATGAAATAACACCCGAGTCAGTCTGGAATACCAGCTGATAACAATGCATCCAAATTGATTATTAAAGTTTCAAAAATCCTTTGAAAAACAAAAGCATCTCGTAAGACCACGCCACAAATAAACATGTCGGGTTTTTACCTTACGATAGCTAAAACACTTTTTTATAGAAATCCTCTGATATTATAATAGGGTCTATTTACAAATACTTATAAAATAGCTGAAATTGTTACATGATTAAATTCCAGCTACTAGCCACCGAAGTGGGTAATACAAACAAAACTCGTAAAAGGCTCGTAGGGAAAATGGATTTCCAACAATGACTAGGCACTGGGGTACTACCTGTCACAGTACGGGGCCTAGATCACCGTACCGAGGATTACTCCCTTCATCCCCTGCAACACAAGGCCGGAACCATTCCTTACTGAACAGTCCCGAACAAGATAAACCCCGTGGTTGGCGCGACCAACCATACACTAAGCCGAAATATATATAAGGGACATCTAGACAGGGGAAATATCTTGTCCTGCTTGGGTATGACCCACCTAACCTTGCTGCATATCCCCTGATTTTCAGTCATTCCCGGTTGATGAGGCTTGAGGCTAAGCGTTACCTTTAGAACGTTTTCACTTAGAATGCCCATCGTCCACCTGACGATGTTTCGCAAGCATTTGTCCATACAAGTCCGTCCCGGGTTCGAACGGAACCTAAGGCACTATTCCTACTACATCCATTTTGGAAATATCCTCAGGATTAGTAGCGACTAGCCCTTGCACTTCACTGCTCCATCTTCGACTCCGAACACGTTTTTCGCACGAAATGTACAAACCGGATCGAAGTGGTTTTCGAGAAATAAATCTCGATCCCGGTCTCTTCGAAACGATCAACGCATTTGTCCAATATTGATAGTCGGTGATTTAACTATCAATTTTATATTCATAAACATCCATAAGCATCCATCACACAATAATAATTCCCATATCATTTATTTGCCTCAATATCTTTAAAGGATATATTTTCAAATTTCCAAAACCCATTTGAAACAATTTCCAAAGTTCTTTCTTGACAAGGTAATTCCTTACGATTTATTTCCATTGGAAATAACCAAGTTCAAAACAACTTAGTTTGAAAACAGTTAAAAAACATTTTATATTGAAATATACTTTAAAATACGTAAATTCACTTCTAGTTACTTACTCAAAATAAGATTCAAAATATGTACAGTAAAACCATTAATTAAGAAATCAACTTTGATTTAACTAAATTTAAAAGTAGTGTGTTAATAAGATAAATATTAATTTCAAACGACTTAAGTCCAAAACTAGTCTTTTAAACAAATCCATTTATAAAAATAATTATTAAGGTATTTATAAAATTTTCTATTGCTAATTCATAAATTATCACTATAAAATAATAACTTCCAAAACACTCTCATTTAAACAAGTTTTAAATTTTTAAAACTTTCATTTTATAAAATCGGTTTAAACTCGAACTTGGTTTTTCCCAGGGAATCTCATTTCCACTTAAACATCACAGAAATCCTTCTCACGATTTCTGTCAAACTATTTTAATTTAGTTTTATATTTTAATAACATAAATTTTATTTTCCCATTTATCAACTAATAACCTTTCTCCTTATTAATCATTCCAGATTTTACAATTTTTCAATTCCATTCTAAATAGATTTCAAATTTTAATTCTTTTAAATTCATTATTTAACAATATCACTTATTCCTCTAAAATTCAATTTATCCATTTAAATTAGATTTTGGATTTATAATTTATTTAGCATCATTCCAATACAATTTTATTTCAGTTTTCCATCCAAACAGATTCCAATGTTTGTATTCCCTTAAATTCCTTATTTATTTATTTCTTAATTTCTTTTGAAACCCAATTTAATTTCTTTATAATTAAAACTCTAAATTTCTCTATAATTAATATTCTGGTTTTGTAGTTTATCCCACAATATCACAATACAATTTAATTCCAAATGTATCCATCACAATATATAAACAAGCATCAACATCAATTATAAAATTAAACACTATATTGTGAGGAATCCAGTTGGATCCCTCCAACCTGTTTCCCCTGCATCCACAAATATTAGCACATCACAGATATAAATGTCAATCCAGACTGATAATAACAATCGTATGCAACCAATCACACAGATATTTAAATATTTATTACTTAAATCAGCCAATATCCAGATGTGAGTGAGAATAACTCACCTTGAGTTTCGGCGAGCGTTCGAAATTTAAATTAAACCGAACGACGTTCGATTTAACCCAAATTTCTACTTGCCCGGAATGAACCCGGAACTGCATCATCGCGTAATTCGTGTCTCTGCGATTCCGGCGTTTCCATTTTCGTTAAATTCTGATAACGTATGAATGAGTTATTAGATTTTAAAGTTTGTATATATAAATTTAAAACAATTTCCCCCTTTTTTTTTAAAACAATACCAGACAAATCCTGGCCGCTCATCACACTCAAGAGAATCCAGGCCGTAGACAACGTCTTCTTCCCAGATGCGTTTCACGCAAAGCACGAACCCACGAAGCCAAACTAGGGCTGGAAATCGCCGCCACCAGCCACGTCTACAACTCGATCGAACGCTTCCATTTCGAAGCTCTACCCCACACGCGCCCATAGCCAGAGAGCGGCCAAGCTCGGCTGAGCTTGCTTCTCGAAAAATGCACCCAAAATCGCCACTTACTCCAGCAGATCTCGGCCTCCACGGCGAACTTCAAGCTACTCCACCGTACGGATGGGTAGATCTCGATGAGTACTTCATCTTTGTAGTTGAAGATCTTGCGTAGAAATGTATGGATGAAGAGATATAACAAGAAAAAGATGGAGATCTACCGGCCATTGAAATTAAAGGTAGCGGCGGCTCCTGAAAGTTAGATTAGGGTTTTGCTAATTTAGGGTATATATAATATTATTTAATATTATTTTATTAAGAAAATATCTCAATTTAACAACTTATGCAAACGAACTCCAATCTACGCGTTCCGGCAAGCGATTCTAAGGTTTTTCTACATTCCGGACGCAATGGAACAGGTTCCGTAGGCTAATTCGATCGTATGAGCGAGTTACGGAATTAAACGATCAATTTTAATTTAAACCGATTAAAACGATTTCGATGCGTTTTAAGCTGCCGGAGTCAAACGATAACTCCGATTGCTACGAAAATTGAAATCTGATAATAACTAACTATTACGGATCCGATGGAACTGGTTTCATCGAATTCCGATACTGTGCCTCGGAAGGCTATTTTAACTCGTCTATTAAATCGGGCGATTATCCAAATTGTCGAAAACGCTTAAAATTTTACTTTTAAAATTTTTATTAACTTTACAATAAATCATATATCATTTAAAAACACATTAATAATCATTTTAACTCATTTCGAATCAAAATCCGATTAATTGCATTTTTATATTATTAAATCCTATTATTAAATTAATATAAAATCCCAAATTCATTCTATTAACTTTTAATTTCTTCCAATGGTCCAATATTAAAACTCAAACCCAATTAGACCTAGATTAAATTTTAGAATCTAATTTTATGTCCATTTACACTCGAAATTACCAATTATCCCAATTCTAATATTGAATTAGTATTATTCAGTTACCAAGTAAATTCCCGATTCAATATTTAATTATTGTTCTCAATTATTTGAAATTGAACAGAATTACTATAACTAAAAATTATAGCTTATTTTATTTCAAAATTCAATTTATAATCCATATTCAACATTTAAAATGAATTAAATGTTCAAATTCAATGGCTTAAAAATAGGGGATGTTACATTCCTCCCCCCTTATAGAAATTTCGTCCCCGAAATTTGCTAGGGTAGAAAGAATGTTCCTACACTCATTAACTTAACCTAAACTTTTCTAGTTACAACTTATACACTTTCCAAAACCTTTAGCTCAATTTCAAACCCAGTTGCTTTATCAACTCTAAAATTTTAATTTTAACTTAAAACTTCCCGAATTACTAAACTTTTCCCCAAAACCCAAAAATTTTCTAACTCCCAAAATTTCCGAAAATTTTTGGCAGATTCTCCCCTGTATGGAGGAGCTTTCGCGATATCGCGATACAAACAAATATATATACATCGACCCACACGGTCGGAAACCAAAATATATCACACAATATATATCATTTCCCAATTATATTTGCGTAGGCGTACCTTTTAGCACATTTTCAATAGCAAGCGGCTAATATTTTAGCATATACGCGCTCCAACTCTCTCAAACGCCTCCCGCACCTGTGCTATACTCAACAAACATATCAGTTTTCAAGATATGAGTATTTAAACAACATTTTCAATGTAAATGCGAGCCAAACACATCCATTGCATAGCCAACGTGTCCATTTCATAATCCAATCAACAATTTGCATGATTCCTTAAGTAAATCCATATTTTATAACATGCACAAGGTTCATTTCTAATGCCAAACTCCATTTCATTTCACACAAATGATTTTCATACGGGTTTACCATTCTCAATTTGTAATTACTACCATCAACCCATATTCACTTCAATATTATGATTATGTGCCTTTAATCCATTTACTTTTCTTTTCAATTAGCCCGCATTTACAAACAATTCACTAAATAGGTTCCAATCTATTTATTAAGATTTAGCCCATTCTATTTTCATCCAAACTAACTTCATCTTACTTCACTTGAATGATCAACATTCAAGTTTTCTATATATCATTCATATTTATTATAACCAATTCATTGTTATTTAACATATGGTTAACATGTGCTTCACTAACATCTTTCTATATCATTTCAATATCAAGTTGATTCACAAACCAAATTCTTATTTCAAATTTGAAGCATTTGCATTTTTTTATAATCCATTAAAATTCATCCACAATCATTTAGTTTTACCTTCAAGTTGCATAAATTCTTTTTACAATATTTTTATTATCTTCTTATCAAATTAATTTTATTTCCATTTGGTTCTTATTCAAATCAAATTTCAATTCATATACAAATTTAATGCTCTTTGTTTAGTTATCCAACCCATGTTAAGTTTATTTTATTAACAAAGAGACCATTTTAAATTATTTCACTCGTTGGAATATATTTACAATTCAAACCATCGCAATTATAATCTAATTCCATTTTCATTTACACTTTGACTACTTATTTACCAAAATTAAATCCCATATCACCTCTGGATTTTTATTCACCTTCCAATTTTGACCATTTATCAAAATTCTACCCATTTCAATACAAATCCCATTCAATTGTAATTCAATTTAGTCTCTAACCTAATCCATATTATGTTTCTAATACACTTTCCCAATTCACTCTGAATTCATTTATAATGTGACCATTTCCTAATTATTTCATTAGCAAATTTAAATTTCTACCTTTCCTTATTACTCCCTTTAAATAGAATCTGAATTCCTTTCAATATTATTTATTACACCACTGAAATTTAATTCCAATTTCATTATCACAACAAATTTCCCATTTTCCCATACATAAGTCCAAGATTTATTTGCTAACTTAAGAACATCCACATTTATGTTCTCATTTTGCTTCATTAGACTTTGCATTTCATTTATGGTCAAATTTTGAATTTGCCACACCATTCAACTCTTTCCATTAATAAATTTCAAATTTACTTCCATTCAAGAGTTTAGATTCCTTATTTAAGTTCATTTCCATTTTATAATCACATATTCAAATTATAACACTTAATAACTTAAGAATATGAATTTCTTTAGCAAATTATAAGTAATTTACATTTCACCTTTATATCCATTTACTTTAATTCCAATTCATTTAGATTTAATTAAATTTCAATTTCTCAATTTTAATTTTCCATTTCATTTATATTTACTTCAATTTCAAATTCACAATTTTAATTCTCCAAATACAAGTTCAAAACTTGTTTACTAAGTGAAGTTCATTCACTTCTTTATATCCCACTTTACCTTATCTCAATTCACATTTCATTTGAGATTAGATTTTTTTTGAATCCACCATTCCATTTCATTATTTCTCATTGTGATTATAATTTATTTTACTCCATCTACATTTTATACTCACAATTCCAAATTCCATATGCATATGTATATACATCTGAATTCTTAAGGGTACAAATTCCCTTAATTTAATTCTTTGCAAACTTCAAATCCACAACCTCAAATTATAAGTATAATACTTAATAGCTTATGGGTATAATCCATTACTCAATAACCCACAATTTCAAATCGACTTACTTTTTGATTTAACCCCAAATCCATTTAATTCTGAGTCCAATCTATTTCAACTTATCCAAGTTAAATTCAAATTTCCATTCACTTCAACATATTTCATTCACTTCAACATATTTTATTCACTTTCAGTTACTCAAATTAAATTTTAATTCCAAGATTAAAATTTTCATTTCTTCCTTCTTATTAATATTACTTTACTTAATAAGTTCAATAGTTGATTCATTTTAATTTTATACATCATTTAATTAGAACTTTCCAGAATTCAATTTACCCGGTTTCGTTCCAAAACCTTTTTGAAATAATAAATAACTCATACTCTCCCGGTATATCAAATCAATTTCCAGATTTTTCCAAAACAACTTGTTTATACCAAAACAAATTTCCTCCATTAAAATTCCCAAAACAACTGTTATACCTAACAAATCCAATCAATACCATAAACAAATACTAGGGAAGCAATCCATCACTTTAGAAACTCGAAAATGAATTCTAATGATGTGGACAGCATCATCAGGATTATTTTCCAGCGACTGAAGTGAGTTCTATGCTTCTTACCTTCCCAAATTTATTTCAAAACAGTTGTCATTCAAAAATAATTCCCAAAACAATATTCCATTATTGCCTTCAAATACATTGGAAAAGATTCCAAACATTTCCAAGATTGTAAATTTCCAAACCTTTATTTTCAATCAATTTAAAATCTTTTCCAAAATTTCCGGGTTTTAAATTCTGGTTTAATTTAAATTTAGTTATTCTCTTTTGTAAAATTCATACTTGCAGAATTTATTTGATTATAACCATTTTAATATCTTATATTCTTATTAGCTTATCATTTCAAATTTGGATCAAATTCAAGATTCTTACTTAATTATGGTATTAACAATCCAACAAACACCCAATATATAATAAGCTGGAAAATCATTTCTTTTATATCAAAATAAAATTTTTGGGTAAAATTATTTCATTTACCCACTTTAAAAACAATACTATGTCAGTTTATCTTGTTCAAGTGTTTAGAAACCCTTATCGATACGGTTGTACTTCCCGCACCGACCAGAATTCATAAACACTCAACCGATAAGTCAACACAGTATAAAAACAATTTTATATGCACTAATAAGTACGCTCTCATATCTATAAATACGCTCAACTCATTATAGAGTACTTTGACTCTGTTTAATGAGTAATTTCCCCACCAAAGCCTAGGTTGTCGCCAACCTAAGCTCTGATACCAAGTGTGACAGCCTAGGCTTTTCAACCATCAGCAACGGCTCACGACCGGTAGGCTTTTCAACCATCCTAGCCCCGCTGTGGCTCACAGTGATACCTCGAATTTGCTTTTACAGCCACCCTTTCGAGTCGCAACCAACCCCGCAAGACCTTATACTATCCCCGGGGGCATGTAGGGGTAAGAGTCTCCCGTTCACCACCTAATGCAAAGCGAGAACCCCCTATCACGCTGTAGTGTAGCAAATCCGATCCCGGTCTCTTCGAAACGATCAACGCATTTGTCCAATATTGATAGTCGGCGATTTAACTATAAATTTTATATTCAAAACATCCATAAGCATCCATCACACAATAATAATTCCCATATCATTTATTTGCCTCAATATCTTTAAAGGATATATTTTCAAATTTCCAAAACCCATTTGAAACAATTTCCAAAGTTCTTTCTTGACAAGGTAATTCCTTACCATTTATTTCCATTGGAAATAACCAAGTTCAAAACAACTTAGTTTGAAAACAGTTAAAAACATTTTATATTGAAATATACTTTAAAATACGTAAATTCACTTCTAGTTACTTACTCAAAATAAGATTCAAAATATGTACAGTAAAACCATTTATTAAGATATCAACTTTGATTTAACTAAATTTAAAAGTAGTGTTTTAATAAGATATATATTAATTTCAAACGACTTAAGTCCAAAACTAGTCTTTTAAACAAATCCATTTATAAAAATAATTATTAAGGTATTTATAAAATTTTCTATTGCTAATTCATAAATTATCACTATAAAATAATAACTTCCAAAACACTCTCATTTAAACAAGTTTTAAATTTTTAAAACTTTCTTTTTATAAAATCGGTTTAAACTCGAACTTGGTTTTTCCCAGGGAATCTCATTTCCACTTAAACATCACAGAAATCCTTCTCACGATTTCTGTCAAACTATTTTAATTTAGTTTTATATTTTAATAACATAAATTTTATTTTCCCATTTATCAACTAATAACCTTTCTCTTTATTAATCATTCCAGATTTTACAATTTTTCAATTCCATTCTAAATAGATTTCAAATATTAATTCTTTTAAATTCATTATTTAACAATATCACTTATTCCTCTAAAATTCAATTTATCCATTTAAATTAGATTTTGGATTTATAATTTATTCAGCATCATTCCAATATAATTTTATTTCAGTTTTCCATCCAAACAGATTCCAATGTTTGTATTCCCTTAAATTCCTTATTTATTTATTTCTTAATTTCTTTTGAAACCCAATTTAATTTCTTTATAATTAAAACTCTAAATTTCTCTATAATTAACATTTTGGGTTTGTAGTTTATCCCACAATATCACAATACAATTTAATTCCAAATGTATCCATCACAATATATAAACAGGCATCAACATCAATTATAAAATTAAACACTATATTGTGAGGAATCCAGTTGGATCCCTCCAACCTGTTTGCCCTGCATCCACAAATATTAGCACATCACATATATAAATATCCATCTAGACTGATAATAACAATAATATGCAACCAATCACATAGATATTTAAATATTTATTACTTAAATCAGCCAATATCCAGATGTGAGTGAGAATAACTCACCTTGAGTTTCGACGAGCGTTCGAAATTTAAATTAAACCGAACGACGTTCGATTTAACCCAAATTTCTATTTGCCCGGAATGAATCCGAAACTGCACCATCGCGTAGTTCGTGTCTCTGCGATTCCGGCGTTTCCAGTTTCGTTAAATTCTGATAACGTATGAATGAGTTATTAGATTTTAAAGTTTGTATATATAAATTTAAAACAATTTCCCTTTTTTTTTAAAACAGTACCAGACAAATCCTGGCCGCTCATCACACTCAAGAGAATCCAGGCCGTAGACAACGTCTTCTTCCCAGATGCGTTTCACGCAAAGCACGAACCCACGAAGCCAAACTAGGGCTCGAAATCGCCGCCACCAGCCACGTCTACAACTCGATCGAACGCTTCCATTTCGAAGCTCTACCCCACGCGCGCCCATAGCCAGAGAGCGGCCAAGCTCAGCTGAGCTTGCTTCTCGAAAAACACACCCAAAATCGCCACTCACTCCAGCAGATCTCGGCCTCCACGGCGAACTTCAAGCTACTCCACCGTACGGATGGGTAGATCTCGATGAGTACTTCATCTTTGTAGTTGAAGATCTTGCGTAGAAATGTATGGATGAAGAGATATAACAAGAAAAAGATGGAGATCTACCGGCCATTGAAATTAAAGGTAGCGGCGGCTCCTGAAAGTTAGATTAGGGTTTTGCTAATTTAGGGTATATATAATATTATTTAATATTATTTTATTAAGAAAATATCTCAATTTAACAACTTATGCAAACGAACTCCAATCTACGCATTCCGGCAAGCGATTCTAAGGTTTTTCTGCGTTCCGGACGCAATGGAACAGGTTCCGTAAGCTAATTCAATCGTATGAGCGAGTTACGGAATTAAACGATCAATTTTAATTTAAACCGATTAAAATGATTTCGATGCGTTTTAAGCTGCCGGAGTCAAACGATAACTCCGATTGCTACGAAAATTGAAATCCGATAATAACTAACTATTATGGATCCGATGGAACTGGTTTCGTCGAATTCCGAGACTGTGCCCCGGAAGGCTATTTTTACTCGTCTATTAAATCGGGCGATTATCCAAATTGTCGAAAACGCTTAAAATTTTACTTTTAAAATTTTTATTAACTTTACAATAAATCATATATCATTTAAAAACACATTAACAATCATTTTAACTCATTTCGAATCAAAATCTGATTAATTGCATTTTTATATTATTAAATCCTATTATTAAATTAATATAAAATCCCAAATTCATTCTATTAACTTTTAATTTCTTCCAATGGTCCAATATTAAAAATCAAACCCAATTAGACCTAGATTAAATTTTAGAATCTAATTTTATGTCCATTTACACTCGAAATTACCAATTATCCCAATTCTAATATTGAATTAGTATTATTCAGTTACCAATTAAATTCCCGATTCAATATTTAATTATTGTTCTCAATTATTTGAAATTGAATAGAATTACTATAACTAAAAATTATAGCTTATTTTATTTCAAAATTCAATTTATAATTCATATTCAACATTTAAAATGAATTAAATGTTCAAATTCAATGGCTTAAAAATACGGGATGTTACATATGGCGTAGTGGTTTTTCCTAAAAAAATTGGCAGACATCTATCACGTTTCCACAGATGTTTAAGAAATGCAGATTTCCGTTGTTAATTATACTATTTATAGTTTTGATTTTTAATTACATATTTTCATAGAAACAACATATTAAATAATTATTATAATGAAGCAATATATTTTGTATTGTTCATACATACATACATACATATATATGTATGAATATGTATATGTATATGTATATGTGTATGTATATATATAGACATTTATCTTTCGAAGATTGTGTATTTTTGAATTTAGTGTGATCTCAGGAATCTTTGTTAGTTTGCTTATCTTGAAGTTTAAATGTTGACCAACTTGGGTGAGTTGGAGTCTCAACCTAGCTTGGTTTGATGGCCCTGCCTTCCATAAGTTTCTTGGAGTAATATTACAAGTTTTTACTGGAATAGCTATTAAACAAGGGGCATGTGAAAAAAAAATTGTTGGTGAATGACCGCAAATTTCCAGAATACATTTTTCAAGAATGTTAAGATGAGATCTTTGACATCGTTTCTCGTAATACATTTCTCGTTGAAGTTCTATAACATCCTCTATCTGGAGGCCCGAAGCTAAGCACTATAGATACTGCAGTCATCCATAATATTAACTTCTGGTGACCAAATACAGTAATATTAATGGTATACATAATATCAGAAGCACATGAATATGATATAAATCCATTACTGATAAAACATTTTTTTGATTACATTTCATATTACATAATCCCATAACGCTTCCCAGGTTTAGATCAAATATAATCATTACGTAAATATGCCAAGGGCGACATACGAAGATGCCACCTTGGTTGATCAGAGTACTATATAGTCATAACTGACTTTATATAACACAGCGGAATAAAATAAACAAAGCAACTCCTAAATATTTATCCGTCAGTCTCCTGCTCATGTCCGAAAGCTTTATTCATCCACCTACCAAAACCTGAAAACCCAAACTCTCAATCTAGTCAAATCAATTTTGAGAACCCAAGAGTTTAAGAGAAAACACAAACTTTGAGTCTGATATAAAGCCCGATGTGAATAATACTATTACATCTCGATTTGCTGATATTAAGTAGACCACGCCGTTTAGCGAGATGGGTTTTTCTCACCAATATCCCTTTAAAACGTATCTTTTTGCAAATCAAAATCCTGCAACCCAACTGGTTAATCAAAACTGACTATATCAATAATAGAAAATATCACATATGCTTAAAAACAAGTAATAAATGGACTAGCTGTCCAAACAAAATGTAGTTTTGTTTGGCTAACTACTAACATTTGGATGACTCAGGCCTACCAAACAAACTAAACAAATTACCTAACAAATGTTAGACATACTTTTAGACAGTTTGTCCTAAACTTACTTCTCCAAGGGTCACCTAATCCTAATGGTTTTGCGGGATCACCAATAACCTATCTTTGTACATATATATTCCTTTCTATGTGTACCTATCATTTAAGTCTTACCTATAACTAAGCCCCACACACTGGAATTTTATACTAAATTAGCTGGGGCCTAATAGCTAATGTACAGGGCACGACCCTATACTAGTCCCATATGGTATAGAAATTTCTGAGCCATTTTACTTAGGATTAACTACCCTTTAAATTTTTCTTGAAACCTTTTCAAAATGATTTAAACTTTTAAATCATACTTATACAAGGAAAATAAACTATTTGCTTTACTCAAATCTCTTTACCATAACATATGCTTTACCCAAAACTTAGTTGACGAAAACATTCAAAGCCTTTGTTTGAATCTTTAAACATTCTCTACGAAACCATTGAAAGTACCCCTTTCGAAACCATTGAAAGTACCCTTTTGATACAAGTAAACTAATTTACTTTATAACCTTAGGCCTAAAGGCCAAACATACCTTTCGAAACCATTGACAATAGTCCTTTCGAAAACATTGAAAACATATCTTTCGAAAGCTTTATAAACCTTTGACATCCTCTTTTAAAATGCTTTAAATATGCCTTTCAAAACCATTGGAAATCTTCCATTTAAACATTAAGGTAAACCTTTCGAAACCATTGAGGAATCACCCTTTCGAAACCATATTAGTTACCTTTCGAAAGCATTAAAGTGTACTACTTAAAACAAACTTTTCAAATGCATTGTGTTCAAGTTAAAACATGTGGAAAACCTTTCAAAACCATTACCTTCGAAACCTTTAGGTTTAACCTTCATAATATCAAAAAGGATCTTAAACAACTAAGTCGAAAGCAGTTTCCTAGCAAACAAGCTGATTGCATCGAAACCTGTCCCTTCAAAAGCAATGGAGAAGCGGCTCTAATTTTAAAATAAAGGGACCCTTTCAAAACCAATTTGGGTCAAAAGGAAAAGGCGGCAGTTAGGTTTTTCGACCCCTTCGAAAGCATTTACTTAAAACAAATGCACAACCACTTTCGAAAGCAATCTTTCTTTAAACCATTGACCAAGTCGAAAGCTATCTTATTTAAAACCATTCTTTTCGAAAGTAAAGCTATCGAATTTCCATTTAAAAGCCATAAAAGAATCTTGACCCCTTCGAAACCCCTTGTTCAATCCTATACCCACCAAATTTTTTATACAATGTGCGTTGGTTTCGATCAGGTTGGGGGCGAAGGTACTAAGTCGAAAGGTAGCTGCCGAAGATGGTAAAGCACCGGAACCTTATAAAACCTGATTTTTAACTTAAAAAGGTAATAATTTTCAACTAGTCTGCTTATTTTTCATCTTATAATTGGTTGCCTTTACTTTTCCAAATAAGGTGACACCGAAATTTTAGAGCTAACAAATTTAAATTATTTACAAAGTGCCCCTACTCCTTCTATAAATATATAGAACATTTAAGCCCATACCTTAAATAATTTTATATACTTATTAAAACACTTAGGAAAATTCTATAAAAAATCACATAAATCTCTTTAATATGTTTTCTAATATATTTAAATTTCAGACCCAAGGCATATATATAATTGTAGAAATAAATTTTTAACCTAAATAACCATTTTCTTCACTAGAAAATTAATACTAATTCCAAAATAATTTTGAAAAATATGAAACCTGCAACCCATTTCCAAAATATCATTTCCAGCCTTATATAAAATTCGCAAGGCATTTGGATGTCATCTAATAGGTATTTCAATTCAAAACGTGTCATATAATCAATATGAATAAGCATAATTCATCAACAAGAATACATACATCTGAACATCACTCAAAATATGGCAATATACTTCCAAAAACATTCGGATCTGCATCTAGAAACCGAAATCATCAAAATATGGGATGTAACATATTACTTACTTTTAGCTTTATTGTTAAGAAGTTGAGATTTGATCTTTTATTGAATTTTGATTAAGCTCTTCCTCTTTTTTTTTTCTGCTTTTCTTCCATTACTCTTCTTTAATGGTGACCGGCCTCTTAGGTTTGATTTATTATTATGAACGTGAGAAATGTTATGGAATGAAGGATTTAGGGCATAAGAATGTAGCTTATTCCTATATTGCCCCTTATCTAATTTCCCTCTCCTATTTCATTTTAAATTCCATTTAACTCATTTGTTCTACTAGGCACGACTACCCTTTTATTATACAAATCTCAATCCCTTAACCATCTAATCTTTACATTATTCTATTTAATTTTTCTAATTAAATCTCCTAAATAATGTGATCTAAAATTAGGGGTGTTACAGACTCCACTCCTTAAATAATTTCGCTTTCGGAATCACGATAAGGTACACATCAAATCAATCAAAAAGGTAGAACATACTATGACGCCCCGCAAATCCGTAGCTTCTGAATCGACAATAAACCACACATGTTCGACCCAAAATGCAAAGACCGACGGAAAGTCAAGAGAAAGAAAAGAAGAGAGAAGAAGAGAAGGGAAGAAAGAGAGAAGATAGAACCGAACAGAACAATACAGAATCTCACATCTCAGCGGAAAATATATAATATCATATCAATGATCTTTACAAAACAGAAACTGTATATACATACATCAATCAGAGTTCAACAATCAATCAGAGTTATCAGCTTGAACAATTTTAATAACCTGTCCTCACAAATGCCGATAATAACAACAACTAAGCACATCGGATAATCAATAATCAAAACAGATACGTGTATACGAAAATGAAGATCTCCAGCTCCCTACTGAAGCTTCAAAAGCACCACTGAACCTGTAAATATACTCAGTCTGACTCGAGCATTGAAAGGGAAGAACGCCCGGATCAGCTTGGTAAACAAGCGTGAGAAACACACTCAACTGAATTTATTAAATTACCAAATTTTTCCTTTACAAAACAAAAGTATCTCGTAAGACAAGTCCACACATAAACACGAACATGTTTTTACCTCATGATAACTAAATCATTTCATATCAAACTCATGTGATATTATACTAGTGTCTAGTATACAATATTCAAAATAGCCGAAATTGTTACCATTATTAAATTCCAGCATATAGCCCAATTGGGTAATACAATCAAAATGGAAAACACGTAGTGGGGTTGGGATTTCCATACAAATGACCAGGTGAAGGGACTACCTTCCGGCAGTACATCTCTAGAAAAATGTATCGAGGACCATCACAAAGGATCCTCTACCAACACAAGACTGGCCCACCTCTATAACTAGATGGTACCGAATATATCATCCTCCGATCGTTACTGACCTTTACCGAGGGCCCTCTAGCATACAAACCACATAATCAGGTACACGACGTCATAGCATGCAAAGATATATCTAGAAGAGGATGATCATATCCTAATGGGAGCAACCCACTTAGCCTTGCCGCATCTAACCATGTTTTGGTCATTTCCGGTTGATGAGGCTAGAGGCAACGATTACCTTTCACATATCACAATCACGTCACTTAGAATGCCGCACGGCCATTTCCGTTGACTACTAATTGCCTTCCACAAAAATACAACCCTTAAGCTCATATGTCTCAAGGAGGGTGTTAAGCTAAGAGAAGTTGCCTTCTCCGCCACTACTGATCTACGTTTGTAAAAACCAATGTACATAATCTATAGAAATGCAATGTCAGACAAACATCCATATAAGTTGTCCAGAAACAAGACAAACCGAATGTGCTTTCCTTCCACATCCTATCAGGAAATCCCTAGGATTAGTAGCGAATAGTCCTCAAGTTGGATATTTCATAATGAAGAGACCACTGCTACTGGATGTATATTGGGATTTTAACCCCAAACAATCAACAAGCAGTCCCCCACTATGAAACTATGGAATATCGATATTATCACAAAGCAACCAGCACAATCGTCGCATATACGTTAGTCCGAAGTGGTTTTCGGATAAACCGTTCCCGGTCTCTTCGCACGAACAACGCAAAAGTGTTTCTCAACCTCACACAGCAACTAAGTCTCGTAGATTTATCATGTTTCCAACTTTCAACCTGCTATCCTTCGGGCCAAGAAGGAAGCTCGATAGATTGGAGTAATGCTCCGCACTATACGAATCAACATCCTCAACACAAACGATAATCAAGCCTACACCGAAGGCTACGTACTAAGTGTACGACTAAATAGTTCCCACATCAAGTCGATGAACAAAAATTTTGCCAAATCTGATAGTCGATTATTTAACTATCAAAGCAAACAAACAAATATTCAACACCATAACAATCACTTGGCCCTTTTAATTAATCTTTAAATCACTTGCCAAATATTCACTTCAAATTATCTTTAAAAAGATATAATCTCAAATGATTTCAACTTCTATATTGGAAAACATATCCAAATACTTATTCAACAATAAGTAATTCAAAAATCAATTTATTTTCAACACTTAGAAAATATTACATATACTTAAATCATGATTAAGTATATATTTTATTCTACAAGGAAAGCATTCTCTTTAAACACATTTATTACGTCAAAACAAATGTTGCGTAAAACATCGTTACGGGAACCCAAAATCAATAGTATAGGGATTCGAAAATAAGATAGGTATATAAATCCCAATACTATACAAAACATTTCCTTTCCAAAATCATTTACTATAACAATAGTGTTATTATCCATCATTTCCTTATAATTTTCAAAAACGTCTATTTCAACAATGAATGTTGAAATGGTTTCGATACTTAACACATTTAAAACATCTTTAAACCATTTTAAATCCACTTGAAATATCACTTCCAAAACATTTATTTAATTCGAAAGGTTATTCACTTTGCAAAGCATATCATTTTATTTAATATATTATTCACTGTCCAAAATCGTGAATATACTTCATTAACCAAATTCAACATTTCTACACATTTTATTTAAAGGATAATCCACTGTCCAAAATCGTGGATATAACTCTTTTTACCAAATTCATTAATTCTACATATTTATTAAAGAATTATCCACTATCCAAAATCATAGATATATCTCCTTTAATAAGCTATAATAATTAACTTATCAAAATAAGTCGATTTCGGATTTATAAAACAATATTTATAAATTCCATTTATATTTTATAAAAAATTCAAGTTACATATTCCATTTATTAACCAATTCCATTTACACCTTATTTACATTCAAAAATCCAATTTATAAGTTGATTTCTTATAAATCGTTTATTTATTTGTAAAATCCATTTATAACTTCAATTTAACATTTATAAAACTCCATTTTAATTCCATTATTTCAATTTATAAAAATTCAATTTTTATAGATCTTATATTTAAAACCATTTATAATAATTCAAAAATCTCAAATTATACTATTTCACAAAATATTTAACTTCACATTTCAAAAATCATATTTCAATTTTATTTCCTAAAACATCATAATTTTTATAACATAAAAATTATAATTTTTCGTTATTCAAAAATAAATCCATTCCTTTAACACTTCAAAATTCAACAAAACGTATATTTTCAAAATCACTTTTAAAATCCTTTTAAATTTGGAAATCATCGCTTTAAAATTTTTAAAATTCCAAAAATAGGCCGAATGCCGCAACAGCACTAAATACAACAATCACGACATCCATAATATCATATATAATATGATAACAACATATATTGCAATATCTGTAAATAAATCAATACGGGTAAGGAATCCGTTGGATCCCTCCAACCTGTCACCTATAACAAATATACATATTAGAATATGTGTACAATGTCTGCTTCAAGGCAGACGCATGTACAAAGGGTCATCCGCTCATACACGGGAACGTATAGGGTCATCTGCTCCACTGGGTAGGTATATATCCAAATACCAATCAATATATAGATAATATACCATATATCATCCAAACAATCATCATATAATAAATTATTCTCACTTATATGAAAATATCAGTGAGTCAGAAAGAGTGAGTTGTACTCACATTGTCTCCAATAGCAGTTGTAGTGTTTTATTCCGAATAAAATTAAACGAGCGTTTAATTTTACCCAAAATTCACACTACCTCCAATCAACCCCAAACGAGTTCCATTGCATAGTGTTCATCTATAGGAACCCAACGCAATTCATTTCGTGTGAAACGGACCTCGTATGAAAAAGATACGACATTTTAAAATTTGTACGAATTTATATAAGTCAATTTACAATTTCTTTTATATTTTATTTTATTTTAAACCTTGCTTTTATTTCTGGCCGTCGATTTTCTTTACTTCAGATCTGGGTCGCTGCTCAATTTCTTTCCCATTTCATCATTCTCGTACGCAATGAACCGAACCCATACGCACGGCACAAGCTTGATGGTCGTACCACCCACGAAGCAATAGAGCTTGATCGAGCAGCGTCATTCAAACGACCATTACGAGCGGAACCATTGCCCAGAGGCATGTGAGCTCGGCTCCACCATCTCATAGAAAAACATGCGTTAACTTCTCCCCTTTGCCGCTCGATTTTAACCTCCACGTCGCGAATTAGGCGATCATAACCGTTGAAAACAAAGATCTCATCGCCCTCTACAAGTTTGCAGTTGAAAATTTTTTGTATATATTGATGGTTTTGGAGAAAATGAGGGAGGAAGCATCAAAAATTCTGGCCATTGAATTTCTTTGTGGCGGCTTGCCCTAGTTGCTAATAGGGTTTTGTAAAATGAAGATTAAAACGTCCTTTTATAGAAAATTTGCGCGCACTATTCACCCGAAATTTTCTCGAACTCCGAACGAAGCGTGCCACGTGGCGTTTATAATGTTTTACCCCTATTCCGAATGAAATGGAATATATATCGGGAGCCCATTCGATCATATTTGGAAGATAGGTTTTTAAATCGACTTATTTAAATTTAAAATTCACTTAAACAGATCTCTACGTGTTTCAGCTTGCTCCGGACAAACCATAAATCCGATTGACACGAAATTTGAAATCTTACAATAATATAATATTATGGATCTAATGAAACTGGTTTCGTCCAAATCTGAGACTATTTTGAAAAATAGCTATTTTTACTCGTCAATTAAATATTAAAATATTCAATTTCTACAATTTAACTTTTAATTCAATTTTAAAAGTTCTCTAACATCATTCTAATTCAAATATAATTTAATTCAACTTTATAAATCATTTTTTATTCATAATAGATTCAATTTCCAATTATTTCTACAATTTCAAATATTAAATGAACAATTTAATTATCTAATTAAGTCATTATATTCGAAATATATTTATTTAGATTATAAATTTTACTTATGCATATTTAAAATTAATTAAATATATGAATTTCAAATGATGGAAATTCTGAGTCGTTACATTCTCCCCTACTTAAAAGAATTTCGTCCTCGAAATTACTAAGTAAGAAAAAGTCACAAAATCCATTAAATTTTCATGACAATTCGTTAAAACTAGATATCAAATCCAATTTAATCATTTTAGCTTTTCCCAAAATCCATTAGTTTAACTTCTTATAAAACTTTACTAAGTTTTCAAATCCATACTTAGTTATCTTTTCAAAATCAACTATATCGTTTAACGTTTTACTCAAAAATCAAAACTTTAGTTTTCACAAATTTTTCCAACATTTGCAAAAAAATTCTAACACTTAAATTCGCAAAAGAAATCGCCATAGTCTCCTTTGTGCGGTTCGATCCAGAAAAAAATAACAATATATATATCACAAATATACATCTCATCATCGAGGATGAGGCATCCCGTAGGGAAAAAAGTGTAAAAGTACGATATGTAATCCGAGATATGTACCTTATATATTATTAGCGAGCATATACAGCTAATATAGCACGAAAGCGAGCTCCAAAAGAGAAGCAAGCGCAATCCGCACCTACTAAACACTCAACAACAATGAAAAACATGTATATATGAAAGTAATATCAATATACACAATATATCAACACAACTACTACATATGCCAATATAGTAAATGCAACAAAAGGCAACAAATCCAACCATCAAACAACTATCATCCAACAAATCAAATCTACCCAATCAATCCATAACCAAGTCAATATTCATTCACTTCTCACTAATATTCATTGAATTGATTTTTTTTTTCAATTTATTCACATTTGGTTCATTAATATTGGATTTTATTAACATTCATTTATTCATTTTCAATTAGTTTATATTCACTAATTTACATTCAAGTTGGTTCACTTACAAATTACATCAAATTCAATTCTATTCAAATTTACTTACTTCCAATTTGAATTCAATTACTTTACTTTCAATTTCATTAATTCCATTTCATATGAATTACTTATACAATCAACTAACATCCATTTAACAACCAATGTATATCCAACATAACCAAATTTATTTAATTTACATTCAACATTCAATTTGATTCAACATTTTTAATTCCAATTGGTTTAATATTCAATTGACTTTCATTCAATTATTCAATTCACAACTTCTAACCTTAAGTTTTATTCAATTCTTAAGAACAACATTTTCTAATCCATGTTTGATCCCTAATTCACTTTTACAATTAAAGTTGAATTTCATTTATATAACTCAAGTTCATATTCATTTAATTAATTCATTTTATTGATTCATTTTATTAATTTACTTCGATACCAAAATCATCTTCATTTAACATCACTTAAGTTATCTTTCATTTCAATTTCATTTACCTTCACTTTCACTATACAACTTAAGTTCACTACTAATTTTATTCAAATTCTATTTTATTTAACTTTTACTTAAGTCAAATTTCATTCTGCTATTCAAATTCAGATTTTGTTTGCTTAACAAAACTGTTTAACCATTTTAACAATTGGTTTTACTTACCTTTCCCAGTTTTATAAGTTATACCACTTACTTATTCATAATTCCATGAACATCTACCTAAGTTCACTTCCATTCACTAAACTCATTCTTTATAATTTCAAATCCAATTCACTTTATTAACTTCCCTTTAATTAAATTTCAAATCATATATTTAATGTGCTAACTCAAATTTTATTTCAACTCTACCAAATTAAATTTTATTATCTCATGTTATAAGTCTAAAACTCAGTTTCACTTATTTTCATCAATTTAACTTGGATTCTAAATCAAATTTGTTTATCATAACAAAACTTCAATTTAAATTTGCTATTGGTAGCAAATCCATCACGCAGAAACTCGAAAATAATACTGATGATGCTGCAGTCGTCTCCCTTATTATTTCCCAGTAACAGTAGTGAATTCAGTGATTTATATTCTTTTAAAAATTCTTTTTATTTATAAATCTTTTACTTATATAATTTCACTATTTCACTTTACTATATAAGATCATTTCAATTTTATTTATCGTACTTAGATTTATAACAATATAATCTCTTTAACTTTGAAAAATATCTTTCAAAATAAATGGGATTCAAATTCCAAATTCTTAGTTTAAATCCATTTTTTTATTTATAACTCATATTTATAAATACATTCATATAGTTTCACTTCTTATATATAAGATTATTTCACAATTGTAAATCATATTTAATTATAATTCCATACTTTATAATTCATTTTCTCATACAATTTCTTCTTTTACAGTTGTTGTTTTGGTTTAGATTATTCAAACAGATTTTATTTAACTTATATATATTTACATTTTCAAATAACCAAACAACTCATTTACATACACTTTAATAATTCTGAAAAATTATTTCCTTTATACATAAAATATAATCGGGGTAAAATTATTTCATTTACCCAATTTAAAGTAATACTATATCGACTTGCCTCGTTTAAGTGTTTGGAAATCCTCATCGATAACATGGCGTCCCACATACCAACCAGAATTCACGAACAGCTCAACGGATAAGTAAACAAAATATAAAACATTTTATATTCATTAATAAATACGCGCTCATATATATAACACACTCAAACTCAATCTAGGATGCTACTGTCCCTATCTATACTGAGTACACATCAAAGCTTAGGAATATACAAAATCTAAGCTCTGATACCAAATGTGACGCCCCGCAAATCCGTGCCTTCTGAATCGACAATAAACCACACATGTCCGAACCAAAATGCATAGACCGACGGAAAGTCAAGAGAAAGAAAAGAAGAGAGAAGAAGAGAAGAGAAGAAAGAGGGAAGATAGAACCGAACAGAACAATACAGAATCTCACATCTCAGCGGAAAATATATAATATCATATCAATGATCTCTACAAAACAGAAACTGTATTTACATACATCATTCAGAGTTCAACAATCAATCAGAGTTATCAACTTGAACATTTATAATAACCTATCCTCATGAATGCCGATAATAATGACAACTAAGCACAACGGATAATCAATAATCAAACCAGATACGTGTATACGAAAATGAACATCTCCAGCTCACTTTCTGAAGCTCCAAAAGCGCCGAATCTAAACGTGTAAATATACTCGGTCTGACCCGAGCATTGAAAGGGAAGAACGCCCGGATCATTCTGGTAAACCAGCATGAGAAACACACTCAACTGACTTTATTAAATTACCAAACTTTTCCTTTATCAAAACAAAAGTATCTCGTAAGACAAGTCCACAAATAAACAAAGACATGTTTTTCCTTTACGATAACTAAATCATTTCATATCAAACTCATGTGATATTATACTAGTGTCTAGTATACAAATAATATTTAAAATAACCTTAATTGTTACCATTATTAAATCCAGCATATAGCCCATTTGGGTAATACAATCAAAATGGCAAACACGTAGTGGGGTTTGGATTTCCATACAAATGACCAGGTGAAGGGACTACCTTCCGGCGGTACATCTCTAGAAAAATGTACCGAGGACCATCACAAAGGATTCTCTACCAATACAAGACCGGCCTACCTCTATAACTAGATGGTACCAATATATCATTCTCCGGTCGTTATCGACCTTTATCGAGGGCCCTCTAGCATACAAACCACATAATTAGATACACGACGTCATAGCATGAAAAGATATATCTAGAAGAGGATGATCATATCCTAATGGGAGCGACCCACTTAGCCTTGCCGCATCTAACCCTGTTTTGGTCATTTCTGGTTGATGAGGCTATAGGTAACGATTACCTTTCACATATCATAATCACATCACTTAGAATGCCACACGGACATTTTCGTTGACTAGTAATTGCCTTCCATAAAAATACAACCCTTAAGCTCATACGTCTCAAGGAGGGTGTTAAGCTAAGAGAAGTTGTCTTCTCTGCCACCACTGATGTACGTTTGTAAAAATGAATGTACGTAATCTATAGAAATGTAATGTCAGAGAAACATCCATACAAGTTGTCCAGGAACAGGACAAACCAAAGGTACTTTCCTACCACATCCTGTCGGGAAATCCCTAGGATTAGTAGCGAATAGTCCTCGCATGGGATATTTCATAATGAAGAGACCATTGCTACTGGATGTATATTGGGATTTTAACCCCAAACAATCAACAAGCGGTCCCATACTATGAAACTCTGGAATATCAATATCATCACAAAGCAACCTGCACAATCGTCGCATATACGTTGGTCCGAAGTGGTTTTCGGATAAACCGATCCCGGTCTCTTTGCACCAACAACGCAAAAGTGTTTCTCAACCTCACACAACAAGTAAGTCTCGTAGACTTATCACATTTCCAACTTTCAACCTGCTATACTTCAGGCCAAGAAGGAAGCTCGATAGATTGGAGTAATACTCCGCACTATGCAAATCAATATCCTCAACACAAACAATAATCAAGCCTACACAAAAGGCTACGTACTAAGTGTACGACTAAATAGTTCCCACATCAAGTCGAGGAACTAAAATTTGGCCAAATTTGTTAGTCGGTTATTTAACTATCAAAGAAAACAAATAAATATTCAACATCGTAACAATCACAGGGCCCTTTTAATTAATCTTTATTAATTAAATCACTTGTCAAATATTCACTTCAAATTATCTTTAAAAAGATATAATCCCAAACCATTTCAACTTCTATATTGGAAAACATTTCCAAATACTTATTCAATAATAAGTAATTCACAAATCAATTTATTTTCAACACTTAGAAAATATTACATATACTTAAATCACGATTAAGTATATATTTTATTCTGTAAGGAAAACATTCTCTTTAAACACATTTATTGGGTCAAAACAAATATTGCGTAAAACAACGTTACGTAACCCAAAGTCAATAGTACAGGGATTCGAAAATAAGATAGATATATAAATCCGAATACTATACAAAACATTTCCTTTCGATAATCATTTACTATAACAACTGCGTTATAGTCCATCACTTCCTTATACATTTCGAAAAAGTCTATTTCAACAATGAATGTTGAAATGGTTTCGATCTTTAACACATTTTAAAACATCTTTAAACTGTTTTAAATCCATTTAAAATATCATTTCCAAAACATTTATTTAATTCAAAAGGTTATTCACTTTGCAAAGCATATCATTTTATTCAATATATTATTCACTGTCCAAAATCGTAATATACTTCGTTAATCAAATTCAACATTTCTACACATTTTATTTAAGAGATAATCACTGTCCAAATTCGTGGATATAACTCTTTTTACCAAGTTCATTAATTCTACATATTTATTAAAGGATTATCCACTATCCAAAATCGTAGATATATCTCCTTTAATAAGCTATAATAATTAACTTATCAAAATAAGTCGATTTCGGATTTATAAAACAATATTTATAAATTCCATTTATATTTTATAAAAACTTCAAGTTATAAATTCCTTTTATTAACTAATTCCATTTACACCTAATTTACATTCAAAAATCTAATTTATAAGTTGATTTCTTATAAATCGTTTATTTACAAAATCCATTCATTTCATAACTTCACAATTTTAAATCTTATTCATTTGTAAAATCCATTTATAACTTTAATTTAACACTTATAAAAACTCCATTTTAATTCCATTATTTCGATTTATAAAAATTCTTTTTTTATATATCTTATATATAAAACCATTTACAATAATTCAAAAATATCAAATTATACTATTTCACAAAATAGTTAACTTCACATTTCGAAAATCATATTTCAATTTTATTTCCCGAAACATCATAATTTTTATAACGAAAAAATTATAATTTTTCTTTATTCAAAAATAAATCCATTCCTTTAACACTTCAAAATTCAACAAAACGTATATTTTCAAAATCACTTTTAAAATCCTTTTAAATTTGGAAATCATCACTTTAACATTTTTAAAATTCCAAAAATAGGCCCAATGCTGCAACAGCACTAAATACAATAATCACGGCATCCAAAATATCATATGTAATATGATAACAGCATATATTACAATATCTGTAAATAAATCAATGTGGGTGAGGAATCCAGTTGGATCCCTCCGACCTATCACCTGCAACAAATATACATATTAGAATATGTGTACAATGTCCGCTTCAAGGCAGACATGCATATAAAGAGTCATCCGCTCGTACACGAGTACGTATATGGTCATCTGCTCCACTAGGCAGGTATATATCCAAATACCAATCAATATATAGATAATATATCATATATCATCCAAATAATCATCAATCATCATATAATAAATAATTCTTACTTATATAAAAATATCAGTGAGTCAGAAAGAGTGAGTTGTACTCACATTGTCTCCAATAGCAGTTGCAGTGTTTTATTTCGAATAAAATTAAACGAGCGTTTAATTTTACCCAAAATTCACACTGGCTCCAATCAACCCCAAACAAGCTCCATCGCGTAGTGTTCGTCCATACGAACCCAACACAATTCGTTTCGTGTAAAACGGACCTCGTATGAAAACGATACGACATTTTAAAATTTGTACGAATTTATATAAATCAATTTTCAATTTCTTTTATATTTTATTTTATTTTAAACCTTGCTTTTATTTCTAGCCGTCGATTTTCCTTACTTCAGATCTGGACCGCTGCTCAATTTCTTCCCCATTTCATCATTCTCGTACATAATGAACCGAACCCATACGCACGACATAAGCTTGATGGCCGTACCACCCACGAAGCACTAGAGCTTGATCGAGCTACGCCATTCAAACGACCATTACGAACAGAACCACCGCCCAGAGGCATGGCGAGCTCGGCTCCACCATCTCATAGAAAAACGTGCGTGAACTTCTCCCCTTTACCGCTCGATTTTAACCTCCACGTCACGAATTAGGCGATCATGGCCGTTAAAAACAAAGATCTTGTCGCCCTCTACAAGTTTGCAGTTGAAAACATGTCGTATAGATTGACGAATTTGGAGAAAATGAGGGATGAAGCATCGAAAATTCTGGCCATTGAATTTCTTTGTGGCGGCTTGCCCTAGTTGCTATTAGGGTTTTGTAAAATGAAGATTAAAACGTCCGTTTATAGAAAATTCACGTGCACTATTCACCCGAAATTTTCTCGAACTCCAAACGAAGCATTCTACGTGGCATTTATAATGTTTTACCCTTATTCTGAATGCAATGGAATATATATGGGGAGCCAAATCGATCATATTTAGAAGATAGGTTTTTAAATCAACTTATTTAAATTTAAAATCACTTAAACAGATTTCTACGCGTTTCAGCTTGCCCGGGACAAACCATAAATCCGATTGACACGAAATTTGAAATCTTACAATAATATAACATTATAGATCCAATGAAACTGGTTTCATCGAAATCTGAGAATGTTTTGAAAAATTGGCTATTTTTATTCGTCAAATAAATATTAAAATATTCAATTTCTACAATTTAACTTTTAATTCAATTTTAAAAGTTCTTTAACATCATTCTAATTCGAATATAATTTAATTCAACTTTATAAATCATTTTTTATTCACAATAGATTCAATTTCCAATTATTTCTATAATTTCAAATATTAAATTAACAATTTAATTATCCAATTAAGTCATTATATCCGAAATATTATTTATTCAGCTTATAAATTTTACTTGTGCATATTTAAAATCAATTAAATATATGAATTTCAAATGATGGAAATTCTGGGTCATTACACATACCATGAAACAAGTTAGGATAACTACCCCGAATCCGGCTCTCAGTTTCCCATGTACAATCTCTCTCATCGTCACTCTACTGGACTCTGACTAATCTGGCTGTCATGTTACTTAGCTTCTTCTCGTCTCTCGCAACTATACTAACTGGTTTTCTAACTATAGTCAAATTCGGCTCCACTACTAAATCATCTAACACAGTTGATGTTATAGTAGCCATTGGATCTTGAATATACTTCCTTAGATGAGAAACATGAAAAACACCATGGACTCCTGCCAAATTGCTCGGTAACTCTACTCCATATGCATGCTTCCCATTCTTCTCTATAATAGGAAATGGTCCAACGAATTTCGGTGCCAACTTCTCTGATTTCCCAAATCTGATTACACCTTTCATCGGTGATACCTTGATGAAAACCTGATCTTCAACTGAGAATTCCAAGTTTTTTCGTCTTCAATCTATATAAATTTTCTGCCTAGATCGAGCTTCCCTCATCCTAGCTCGAATGATCTCAATCTTTTCTGGAGTTTCTTTGACCAAATTTAGACCAAGAACCAACCTATCCTCGGTCTCCAACCAACAAATGGGAGATTTGCATGGCTATTCATAAAAGCTTCAAATGATGTCATTCCTATACTAGCCCAATAACTATTATACGAAATCTCGACTAAGTGTAGATGGTCTTACCATGATCCCCCGAAATCTAGCACACAAGCTTGTAACAAATCTTCGTAACTTTGTTAACTCTTCCATTTTCCCATCTGTCTGTGGATGGTAAGCGATACTTATCTTGAGCTTGGTACCTAAAAACTCATGTAGACTCTTCTGGAACTACCTAGTGAGTAATGAATCTCTATCACTTACTATGCTACTAGGAATACCATGCCGTTTACCTATATTCTTCATGAATAACTTAACCAAAACAGGTGCTGTCCTGGTTGACTTAACTGGAATGAAATGGGCTTTCTTGGTCAACTTGTCCACTATAACCCATATGCTTTCATTTACTCTGTTTGACCTTGGGAACCCGTCAATAGAATCCATAGAAATAGAATCCCACTTCCAAACTGGGACATCTAAAGGCTGAAGTAACCCACTTGGTTTCTGATGTTCGGCTTTTATCTGTTGACAGTTCAAACACTGCTACACCCATAAGCCTACATCTCTCTTCATACCTTCCTATAAGAAACTCCTCTTCATGTCCTGATACATCTTAGTTCCTCTCGGATGAATGATGAACTTCAAACGGCAGCATTCCTCAAGGACTTCTTTCCTAACGCTTCCTACATTCGGAACGCACAATCTCCCTTTCTTCTTTAACCACCCATTCCGGTCAAGATTGAAATCCTTTAAGTCATCGCTCTCTGTTCCAACACTTAACTTTCAAATCCATTCAGCTAAAACTGGATCCTTATTGTGTTTAGAAGCAATCCTTTCGATCATTACTGGTCGAACTTCTAAACAAGACAACACAGCAATTTCTGTCTAGATCCACCCTCAGATCTCCACTGTACTCTGAATATTATCAACGCTTCTAAATTTTTCTACTTAACTATCATTGCCAAAACTAAATTATGATGTTTTCTGCTAAGTGCATTTGAAACCATGTTGCTTTTCCCTGATGTGTACTCAATATTGAAACCATAAGCGGCTAAAAACTCTAATCACCTCTGCTGTCTCATATTCAACTCCTTTTGAGAGAATAAATACTTCAGCAACTTATGATTTGTGCACAACTCAAATCTTTCTCCCAAAGGTAATGTCTCTACACCATCAACACAAAAATTGCTGTAGACAGTTCCAAATAATGCATCGGATATCAAACCTCATGGGGTCTAAGCTATCGAGATGCATAGACAATCACTTTACCTCTTTGCATTAACGCAACTCCTAACCCTGTTCCACATGCATCCATATAAACTACCAAATCCTGATTCCCTTCTAAAACTACCAACACAGGTGTATGGGTCAATAAGTATTTCAATCTTTGGAATGCTTCCTTACACTTATCGGTCCACTCGAACTTCACATCCTTTCAAGTTAGCTTGGTCATCGGTGCCGCTATCTGTGAAAAGTCCTTAATGAATCTCCGATAATAACAAGCTAATCCAAGGAAACTCTTTATCTCAGTCATTCTCTTGGGTCTCCTCCAATTCACCCCTTCAATCTTAGTCGGATCTACAGACAACCCTTTCTTTGAGACTACATAACCAAAAAACTTCACTTCCTTCTTTCAGAAATGGCACTTTAAAAATTCTGCTTTTAGCCGATGTCGCCTTAGCGTCTCAAGCACCACTCTAAGATGACCTTCGTACTCTCTATCATCTCTAGATTGTATAAAAAATATCATCAATGAATACCAACACGAACCTATCCAAGTGCTTTTGGAAAAATCGGTTCATCAAATTCATGAAGAATGCTGGCGCATTAGTTAGTCCGAACAACATCACTAACCATTCGTACGATCCATATCTGGTTCTAAACACCATCAAAGGAATACTATCCTATGCTACTCTAAGTTGATGGAACCCTGTTGCTAGATCCAACTGAGAAAATACTTTTGGCTCCATGCAACTGGTCGAACAAATCATAGATTTTAGGCAACAAATATCAATTCTTTATCGTCTTCTCATTCAACTTATGATAATCGATACATAACCTTAATGATCCGTTTGGCTTCTTAGCAAGCACTACAGATGCTCCCTAAGGAAAACTGCTTGGTCTAATAAAATTCTTACCTTCCAAATCCACTAATTGCACCTTCAACTTCCTCATCTAGTAGATGTCATTATACTTGGTGGTTTACTCACTGGTTCTGCTCAAGGCACCAAGTCTATCCAATACTCAATAGCTCGTTTCGGCGGCAATCCTACCATGGGTTCAAAGACAACTGCAAATTCTCTGACCACGAAAACTCGATCCAACTCATCTTCTTCCTCCACAATACCCATCAAAGCATTCACCTCACAGTTAGGGTTTTCTATGGAATATATAATTTGATCACTATAGTTAGGGTGTCTAAGCGGTATTTTCCCATCATGGAAAAATATCCTAGCATCCTATTTAGCCAACCCATACCCAAAATAATTCCGAACTCTACAAAATTAAATACATGCAAAACTGTGAACAAAGGTATGACCTAACAAATCAAACTCTAGGTGGCCACACTTGATCCTAAGTGCCGTACGCTCTCCTATCAGATTTGTAACTCTTAAGGAAGTAACTAGGTATGAGGATTCTAGGTTAAGCTTACCTACCAAACAATGATATATAAAAGAACGCAATGCACCATTATCAAACAGTATTCTAACTGACATACCGTGAATCAAAAGCATACCTCTCAACACAGCATTTCCTTTCTCCTGCGCTGTTAGTCTTGAGGTAGCTGGTTCCAATGCATACATTTTGCCTTTCCCATCCTTAGCAGGCTCCTTGCACTAGTTCTTATGGTGCCCAACATGATCACAATTGAAACACTCACTTCTTTCTTCTCAGCAGCTTTCTTTCCTTTGCCAGTCCAACACTCATGGGCATAGTGTCCCTTTTTGTCATACTTGTAACATACCACTTATGCCTTTATCTTCTTTGCGGCTCCACCCTTCTAGGCCCTTTTTTCCGTAGAACTTTCACTTTGACCCTGCCCCACCTGAACTTCCTTGGTCTTATTCCTTTAAAGAAAAGCCTGCATCTCTTCATTCCTTAAAGCCATCTCAACAACAACATCACTTGGATCCCTAATATGCGATGACATGGCCTTAGCAAGCTCAGGCTTCAACCTCATGATGAACTTTTCATTCCTCTTAATCACAGTATCGATCGTAGCATAGCCATATCTCGCTAGCATCTCAAACCTTGTCGCATACCACAACACCATCATGTCTCCATGCTCCAGCTCAGTGAACTTCCTAAGCAAGGTAGACATAGCAATCTTAGACATAAACCTCTCCTCGAACCTTCTCCTGAACTTAACCCATGTCATATTCTCTTCATTAACTCCAACATTAACACTGTTTCGCCAGTACAGCGCTGCCCCCTGTAGCTGTCTCGAAGCGAGCCTTCTCTTATGCTCATCATTGATCCCCAGATCAGTAAAAATCCTTTCACAATGAAGTAGCCAATTCTCTACTTCAATCGCATCCTCGTTGCCAATGAATGGATTTCCTCCCAACCGAGCATAATCTCTACTCAAAATATCATAGTTATTCCCCACGAAGCTTCTTGTTTTCCTCCTCCACCATCAATTCCCGCTTGCATCATGTTCATGAAAAACTGATACACTGCTCCCATGTCTACTTGCAGGATTCTAGCACCCACGTTTTCAGCTTGAGCCTGACCTTGGTCCTCCTCGTGTTTGGTCTAACATTTTCGTTAGTTGTGGTGCTTTCCCAACTAAGGTCAACGCTTCCTCTTCTAGCATCCATATCTACATTCGAGCCTTTGTAAGATACTGAAGAATAACCTAAGAAAGATAGAAGAATAGAGCTAAACCATATACATATATATAGAAAATACAAGTATGTCACTATAGCGTTATCCCATATCATGATCTTAACTCTAATTTCATAGGATAATGTTTTCAAAAATCATTTTAGTTTAAAGTTTTTCATAAACCTATGCTCTAATACCAAGTTGTAACATCCCTTATCTAGAGGCCCGAAGCTAAGCGCTATAGATGCTGCAGTCATTCATAATATTAACTTCTGGTGACCAAATACGGTAATATTAATGGTATCCATAATATCAGGAGAATTTGAATATGAAATAAAATCATCACAGATTAAAAATATTTTTTGATTACATTTCGAAACAATATTTCATATCCAATTTATATAACCCATAACTTTTCCCAAGTTCAGATCAAATATAATTATTACATAAATACGCTAAGAGTGACATATGAAGATGCCCCCTTGGTTGACTAGAGTACTATATAGTCATAACCGACTTAATACAACACAACGGAATAAAATAAACAAAGCAATTCCTAAATAGCTATCTGTCAGCCTCCTGCTCGTCTTTAGAAACTTTATTCATCCACCTAATAAAACCTGAAAAACCCAAACTCTCAATCTACTCAAATCAATTTAAGCATCCAAGAGTTTAAGAGGAAAACATAAACTTCGAGTCAGACATAAAGCATGGTGTGAATAATATTATTACATCTCAATTATCTGATATTAAGTGAGACCATGCCGCATAGCGGAACAAGTTACCCTCACTAACATCCCTTTAAATGTATCTTTTTGCAAATCAAAATCCTGCAACCAAACTGGTTAATCAAACTGATTATATCAATAATAGCAAATATCATATATGCTCAAAAGCAGGTAATAAAAGGACCAGCTGTCCGAACAAAATGTAGTTTTGTTTGGCTAACTACTAACATTTGGCTAACTCGGGCCTACTAGACAAACTAAACAAATTATCTAACAACTGTTAGACATACTTCTTAATGGTCTGTCCTTAACTTACTTTTCCAAGGGTCATCTGATCCTAATGGTTTTGCGGGCTCACCAATATCGTATCTTTATACATATATATTCTTTTCTCTGTGAACCCATCATTTAAGTCTTACCTGTAACTAAGCCCTGCACGTTGGAATTTTGGACTAAATTAGCTAAGAGCTAATAGCTAATGTATAGGGTGTGACCCTAATCTAGTCCCATCTGGTATAAAAATATCTAAGTCGTTTTACTTTGGGTTAACTACCATTTAAATTTTCTTTAAAAACATTTTCAAAATGATTTAACCCTTTAAATCATACTAATACAAGGAAAATATACTATTTACTGTACTCAAATCTCTTTGCCATGATATATGCTTTACCCAAAACATAGTTGATGAAAACATTAAAAATCTTTGTTTAAACCTTTAAACATTCTCCTCGAAACCATTGAAAGTACCCTTTCGATACAAGTATACTACTTTACTTGATAACCTTATGCCAAACATACATTTCGAAACCATCGACAATAGTCCTTTTAAAAACATTGAAAACATTCTTTTTGAAAGCTTTATAAAACATAGATATCCCCTTTTAAAATGCTTTAAATATGCCTTTCGAAACCATTAGAAATCTTCCATTTAAACACAAAGGTAAACCTTTCAAAACCATTAAGGAATCACCCCTTCAAACCTTGTTAGTTATGTGACGACCCGGAAATTTTAACGAATTAAATTGGAATAATTAATCGATTTTAAATATTTAAAAGTTAATTTTAACTTGAAATCCTGATACTAATATTTACTTGATAATTAAATCATGGGATTGTATAGTTTAAACATTGATTTTAATAATTGAAAAAATTGGGTAAATTGTTGAATCTGATATTTCTAAGCCCGTTCAAATAATTTGAAGGCTTATAAAATTTATGATGATAATACTGGAGATAATAGAATGATTGGAATTTAATTTAAAGATAATTTGTTCAGCTTTGAAAATTTGTTGTTTAAAATTGAACCTAAAATTAGCCTTCCGAGGCACGGTCTCGGAATTCGACGAAACCAGTTCGATGGGATCCGTAATAGTTGGTTATTATCGGATTTCAATTTTCGTAGCCATCGGAGTTGTCGTTTGACCCTGGCAGCTCGAAACGCTTAGAACTATTTTAATCGATTTAATTTTAAATTGATCGTTTCCTTCTATAAATCGTGTATATGAACGAATTAGCTTCCGAAACACGTTCCATTGTGTTCGGAACGCGGGTAAAACCCTGAAATCGCCTCGCAGCATTCCTTAAGAGAAGTTCGAAAATTTATATGGCAATTAACGGGACGTTTAGGGAGTTTTATAGTATAACATAATTTAAGTCAACACAGGCAGAGATATTTTTATAATAGCGTACTCGAGAAGCCATTTTCTCAAACCGATATTTAGTCTTCAACCTCTCTCTCTAATCTAAAAAAAATTAAAGAAATCAGTTGCTCAAGAACTAATCCAAATTGGTACGCAACAACCTCATTTGAATTCAACATCCCAACTTCCTTTGTTTCAGCCTTCACGAACTAATCCAAATCAACACAGAGGTCTTGTTCGCGAATAATAAAAAAAAGGGGAAAATTGCGTGCGCGTTTGAGCAGCAGGAGATTGGGGTAGGGATTCGTCATTTTGGGAAGAAGTAAGGGGTGTCGTTGGGTGGTGGTTCAGTAACTTTGGAGCCGTGGTTGTGTTATGAGTTGGGCTCGAATGGTAGGCGTCGCGATTTGGTGTATCTGAAGGGGGCGCGATCGAACGCGAGGAGAAGGATGCGAGGCGGCGACCCGAGCTGGTTACGAGCTTGAATCTCTCGTGAAGGAAGGGGGAGGGATCGAATCTCGACTTGATGTTACTAGGCAGGCGAGAAGATCCACTCAAGGTTAGTTCGCGTGGAGCGAAGAATAGGAGGCCGTAGTTCTGTGGAAAGGAAGGGCTTTGGGATTCGTAAGGCAGCGACGACAAGGATAGGCTCGTACTTGAGCTTGGTAGCGACGATTCGAAGGGGGAGTTACGAGCAGCGTGAGCTTTGTCGAGATGATCCAGACGAGTGCAGAGAAAGTGAGGTATATTCAATTTATTCATCTCAATTTAATATATCTACATAAATATGTATAGTGAAACAGAAAATAAAATAAAATAGGATATATACATAACCTAGTAATTGATTTTTTGCAGTCTGATGCAAACCCATTTCTTTTTATTATTTAAATATAGAGGTCAGATCTTGAAGATGGAATTTTTAAATGGTAATTGGTAATTTAATTATTTCAAGTATTAATAACTTGTTTATACAAGGTCTATAACCGTGAATCCAAGCCGAGATTGGATCTGATTCGCAAATCGGAAATCAAAGGTGAGTAAATCTCACCCTGTTGGATTTCTATTTAAATTTAAATGGGTAAAGTTAAATATTTGGTTGAATTGAATTGGATTGCTATATTGTATAGTAATATCTAGATTATATTGAAATGATGGGTAGTTTGGAATGATTATTATGGGCAATTGGAATCATGAATGCTGTGAGTTGCCTGAATATTCCGGTACCCTGGGTTATCGGAATATATAAATTGGATTTTGTGAGGAATATAAGGGTGAATTTTGGAAAGTGAAATAATTGAAGAGTAAAAATAAGAATAAGCTGGGAAGAAATGAAAATGATATTTAAAACTGAGGTAAAAATTGTAAAGAAGAGATGTAAAACGTGTTTCAAATCAAGTTAAATCTAACAAGTAAAGTTTTAAAAATATTAAGTGGATAACAACTTGAATGTTAAAGTGAAATTGTAAACTGAATTGAATAAAAGAAAATATATATAAAATTGGATTTAAATTCCTTTAAGCATCCCTTATGAATGTGGAATTAGATTAGAATTAACGGAAATGTAAATGAGAAATCGTTAATTTATATAAACAATGATGGAAATAGAGATGTATTAGTTAAGATTAAATCAATCCAATAGATAATGATATATGAGAAATTAATTAATATAAGTAACTAAAAATAACGGTAATGAATATGGTTAATTAATTAATGAAGTCAATAAGACTACTTAATGATTTTGGTTAAGAATGATAAGTATTGTGAAGTTAATTAATGATAATCTCTTGAATGAAATTGAAAAATAATTAATCTAAGAAGACAAGTTAAGATGAATAATGATGGGTTGACTAATTAAATTGATTTGGAGTAAATAAATGTAAATGAAGGAATCTAAGTGATTGAGGTTTGAAAATGCAATTAGAATCAAATTGAATTGATTTGAGTGATTAAGCTTTGCTTATGATTGGTTGAATGTATTGGATGCTTTGAATGAGTTGATATCTCTGATATTAAATGTTGTGTATTCCATTTGGATAACTTGGGTTGATGATATGAGTTTCGAAGAGACCGAAGTCGGGTATTGGGAAATACCCGAAACCACTCCGAATTTTATAAATTGATTTGTGAAATCAATAGGCTAGAATGAAGTGATTTAGGTGAATTGGATTATTTTATCTAAGTTTGGTACTTCTAAATTGATGTGTGGAATAAGTGGTGTCTAAAATAAATTGTGGCTTCGTGAATTGGTATGAGTACCCCGGGTTTTAATTAAGTTGTATGCTATGGTATTACATGTTAGATGGGTTTACTCACGCCGGTTTCCAGCCTGACCCGGGTGTTACTTTAGTGTAATGCTCGGGTCAGACCGAGTATTACAGATTTTCAGGTAGGTACGTTCTGGAGCTCAGGAGGCGAGCTGGATGGCGATATCGTATAGAGTATTCCGTTGTATTTATATTATTGTTAATCTGAGTCATGATAATTGTAAATATTCAGTGACTGTATATAATGTGAAACTATGATGTATATTAAATGTAATCGGCATATATAGTATTCTTTTGAAAGCTATTATTATTTATTATTATATTTTATCAGCTGCGAATGTGAGTTGTTGATGTTTCTATTCTTCTTCTTCTATCTCTTTCTTCTTTTTCATAACTATTTGGAATTTTCGGGTTCGGAAATTTCGGGTCGTTACATTTGGTATCAGAGCTGAAAGGTTAAGCGAGAACCTTGGCTCTGGTGGGAATTACTCATTAAATAGAGTCAGTGGTACTCTAAAATGAGTTGAATATATATTTATATGAGCGCGTACTTGTTATTTTCTTATATAAAGGTCTTAAATGATTATATATATATAAAAAAAATACATATATTTTGCTATATATAAAGTAATATTTTCTTCAAATTAAAATAAAGGTGATTGATTGTTAAATTATTGGAATTAAAATTTAGAAGTCATATAATACAACCAGATTGAAGTCTTGAATTAGAATTAAATGAAGTAAAAATGAAAATACAAATCGAAATTTAATTAATTGAAGTTTAAATTCTAAATTTAGAATTCGGGAATTAAATTATTTAAAAGCTTTAAATAAATGTAAGTTTGAAATGGGATACAAACTGAGATTTAATCTTGAATTTATAGAAATAAGAATAATATAAAAAGGAAAATGAGACTTATTGCAAACAATGGGTTGTTTGAAATTTGATTTGAATTTAAAACCGAAGGTGGTTTAAAATTTTAAAACATGGCTGGAAGGGCCAAGAAATAAATATGTATGTATAAGTATACATGATATCAAAGATAATTTGAAATAAACTCTAAGAGGTTGAGTTTTGATTTTTTTTCCCGGAAATGTGATATTAAAACCCAAAGTGATATAAGTTTTGAACTTATAAAAGGGAAAGAATTTGAAGTTGAAGTGGGAAATTCAATGTGAGAATGAGGTTGACTAAACTAAGTAAATTGAATTTAACTTGGAAGAAGTTAAATAAGTTTGAATGAACAACTTGGATTGAAGATTTTAAGATGAAATTGGAATTTAACTTGGAAAGATAAATGGTTGATTGGAATTGGGAATGTGTGTGATCTCAAACGGTTCGAGATTTGAAAATTGAAAATGGAGGGACGTTTTCAAATAAATTGGATGTTATCATCCTATTGTTAATAAGAAACTTTAAATTGAGAATGGAATTGTATAAATAAAATAAGTGAATAATTGAATTGTAAAATAAACTTGTTAAGAACTGGCTTCAAACTGGAAAATTAGATTGAATAATAAATTAAAATTTTAAAATAAAATTGTATTGAACCTTGAAATACATAAGTAAAAATAATTTAAAATGAGAATTTTGAGAAATTGGGCTTAGAAATTAAAATGATTAAACATTTTGATTTAAAGGTTAATTTGGTTTAAAGAGTTAAACCAACCTTTGAGAATTTAACTCGAATTTCTATAATTCGAGGTAGTTTAAATTCAAGATTTAATTGAATTAGTTTAAAATTGAATTTGGTTTGAAGTAATTGGATTGGTGATTGAAGATGTAAAAATTTAAAATTTTTAAATGGGAAATTGGATTGGATTAAATTGAAGTGATTTGGATTCTGAAATTAAATTGATAATAATTCAAATTTAAAATTTAACAAGATTAAAATCAACTAGAATTTGATTTGAATTGGGAAAGGAATCAAGATTGATTCAACTTGAATTGAGAATTAATCAAGTCCAACGGAATTTGGAGTTATTTGTATTGGAATTGGGTCAATTTAAATGGAGATTTAAATTGAATTGTTGGGGGAGTGAACAGTTGGACTCTTGATTATTTTTAATAAATTGTTTTGATATAAACTTATTTTTCTAAGCTATTAAATATATACAACCTTTCTTTCTTAAAGCCAAATTATTTTATATACTTGTTTTACGATTATTTTTGGGGCTATTGAACCATTTTTCAACTGTTTCTAAACTAATTACTATTTTTCAACTATTTCACAAAATAAATTTCTATTTTACAACTATTTTGCAATTAACTACAATTTTTGAAACTATTCAACTATTTCTTAACTATTTTATAGTTAGTTACCTATTTATAGCTATTTTGCAAACTAGTAATTATTTTTCAACTACTTATCCATTTTTAAAATTTTCAAGATATTTTCTAAATATAAACTGGATGGAGTTCTAACTGTTATTAATTTAAATACCCAACTGAGATAAGAATAGAAGTGATAATCCAAATGGGGATTAAGGCAATTGTAAATAAGTGAATGGAAATTTAAGGAAGCGTGAATAGAAAGGAAATTGTTATTGGAAAGAGAAGTCAAATTTGAATATTTGGTTTTAAATAAACAAAGTTGCATATCTTTGTTATATGAGATAAATCTTCCATTGTTGAATTTTATTTTGGAGGAAAGGGATTTTTGGAAGTGTTTGAAGTATAAAAGGAGTTTATACAAGATTGAAAAGATCCAAAGTTTTAAAAATTATATATATAAAGGATCTTATGAGATTTTAGAATTGGATTTGGAAAGACCTTTGATTTTGGGTAAAATCAAAATTGGAATTTGGAAAGCCTAATTTGAGAATTATCGATTTTTGGAATAATCGATTTTGTGTAAAGGAGCTTTGTATGATATCATACTGGTGTATGATTTGAAGATACTATATGTGTATAGTATAAAATGTTTTGATGATGGCTCTGGGGAAAAAGGCGCTCCCTTGAAATGAACTTCTCAGGAGTGCCACCGGGTGGTGCTGCCTTGAGCCCCAAGGGGGGTTTCTAAAGTTGATCCTGTGAGGAGTTCGGACAAAACTAGTTCCTGAGGATTATTGGGTAGCGAAAGTCGATGGCGCTGATGCCTACAGGGGCATTTGGGTTATGCTGTGACGACAGTGTAACTCGATGTAGCTGCGATCTACTGTGTGGACCATAGCGAAAATCGTGTGGAGGATGAGTGTCAACGGTCTACACTTGATTTTGCTGGGAAGGCAACGCAACATCGGTAGACTGCGATCTATGGTCAAGTGGAGTGGAGAAGTTTCATTTTTGGCAGCGAAATTCGATGGCGCTGATGCTTACAGTTATATGGATTTTTGCTGTGATAGCTACGTAACCCCAGTTGTAGCTGCGATCTGTCGTGGGTTCCATGGGGTAATCGTGGGGCGCGGAGCCCTACAGTTATCTGTGGATTTTGTCGGGACGGCAACGTAATCATCGGGTTAACTGCAACCATGGATGGGGGTGATGATTTCCAGAGCACACTCACCAAAGATATTTCCTCTATTTTCAAAAAACCGATTCCTATATTTTCAATAAAATTATTTCCAAGTATTTTCACTGGATGTTGAAAACGGGTTTACCAAGTACTTATAGATTTTTAGTCCTACGCCTGATCAACGTATGACTGAACTTCTATGAGAACAAGGATGGACTGGTTGAGACATCGAGTTATAAGAAATATTTTATAAAAGTTATTTTAATAATATTATGATATTTTAAAGACATTTCTAATTTTTTAAAATGAAAGAGTGGAATTTGGGAAAATAAAAGGGGAAACTCCAAACTGGAATTATAAAAATAAATTTGAACTCAGGAAAAATTTAATGAAGTAATTTTCTTTGAAATAAAAGTTGGAAGTAAGCTAATAAATAATTATTTGATAAAGTATGTTAATAAAATTTAACCTTGGTAAATAAATGGATTGTAAATGAATAATGGAGTTTGGAAATGAATTAAAATTATCAATAGAATTCGAGTTAGATTTGATAATGAATTAAATAGGAGGGGATGTTGTAAAATAAAAATAAAATAGAGTTGGATTGGAAAAAAAATGTAGTGGTTTAAATTACAAATAAAATTCAAAGGTGATTGAATAATATTTAATGGAAGTTGCAAGTAAATTGGATATATGAGAAGTGTTGGTGATTTATAATAGAAATGGTTTGAATTACAACAAAACAGAATCCAAGTAAATAGAAATAAATTGGGAATAGCCTTGTTTTAATAAAATAAATTCAATAACGAATTAAGTAAGCAAATTAAAGATTAAAATTTAAATAGATGGGCTTATTGAATTTAATGGAAGTTGATTAATGAGAATCAAATAGAAGTAAGCTTAAGTTGATATTGGAATAAATTAAAATAAATTAACTTAAGTGTAAAATTTATGGAAGTTTGATTTTGAATAAGAGTGGAAAATTAATTTAAAGTAGTTATATACTAAAATGAATCAAGCTGGTGAATTAAATGATGAATGGTTGAGAATAAATTAAAATGGAATTTAATTAAACAAATGTAGTCAGAAATTAATTTCAAATGGTTGTAAAATTTACATAATTATCTATTTAAGTGGATATCATCAAATTGCGTAAAAATGATTGTTGTTTGGTGGAAACTAAAGTAATTGAATTTCTGTGAGTTGATTGAGAGTTAATAAAATTGATTTTAGAATCAATTAAATTGAATATGAGCTTGTTCGGATCAAAAACCAATTGGATGTAAGAAATTAAGTTGCAAACCCTCAAAACTGAATAAAATGGTTTATGAATTGGTTGAAAGCACTTGTATTAGCTTTAAACATTATATAAAATCGCTTATGGATAGAATTTGGTGCTTGTTGTTTATGTATTGCATATGTTTAGCTATTGAAAGTAAGTGGAATGCTAATAAATTCTCTATATATGGCACTTACATATTTAAATTGAGTAAGTACAGGTACATGAAGGCCGTTTGGCTGGATTTGGATTGCGCTATTTGCTAAATTTAATAAGCCGCATGCTTAAAATGCTCAATAAGGCACGCCTACGCAATAAAAATAGGAAATATGAACTGTTTTTGCTTTTTCCGACCGGGTGGGTCGATGTATATATATTTATATCTCTTGTCAAATTGCAAAAGCTCCTCCGTACAAAGAAGACTCTGCCAAAAATTTTCGAAATTTTTGGGAGTTAGAAAATTTTGGTAAATTTTGGTTAACGACAAACAATTGCAAATTGGAAATTAAAAGAAACTAGTAAGTGAAACTAATATGAATCAGTTTAAATGAAAGATAAAAACTCAAATATTAGAAACTGAAAATAAATGGAATCCATAACAAACGATGAAAACTAATTTAAATAGAAGTGGGTATGAAACTTATGTAAAGAGATGTATAGAATAATTTGGAAAGTTGCGATTGAATATTATTGCTTGGTAAGTTATGCAGGTATTATAAGGGAAAAGAAAATTGGATTTGATTCCAAAGATAAATTTGTGGTGCCCGACAAAAAGGTATGTATTTTAATTTCTGCATGAAATTGGATTGGGTTTAGATGTAGCCACTTGGCTTTTGTTTTCTTTTTGGGTATTTGGGAGCCTGTAGAGGCCTTTTGTAGTAGTATAAGTTAGCCGCGCAAAGGAGACGGTGGCAAAAATTTTCGGAAATTTAGGGAGTTAGAAAAATTTTGAGAAAATTTTGATAATTCAAAATTTGGTTTTAAATTGAAATTTAAATAATTGAGCAAAGGGGTGTTGTTTGAAACTATAGAGGGTTTTGGGAAATTGGTTAAGGTGGTAGTGGGTCTTCAATAAAGGATAGTTGGTAGGATGTTGATTTTGAGTTTTGGGAAAAGGTAAACGGGTAATGGTCTATTCTTCATGATTAGTAATTTCGGGGACGAAATTCTTTTAAGGGTGGAGGAATGTGACGACCCGGAAATTATAACGAATTAAATTGGAATAATTAATCGATTTTAAATATTTAAAAGTTAATTTTAACTTGAAATCCTGATACTAATATTTACTTGATAATTAAATCATGGGATTGTATAGTTTAAACATTGATTTTAATAATTGAAAAAATTAGGTAAATTGTTGAATCTGATATTTCTAAGCCCGTTCAAATAATTTGAAGGCTTATAAAATTTATGATGATAATACTGGAGATAATAGAATGATTGGAATTTAATTGAAAGATAATTTGTTCAGCTTTGAAAATTTGTTGTTTAAAATTGAACCTAAAATTAGCCTTCCGAGGCACGGTCTCGGAATTCGACGAAACCAGTTCCATGGGATCCGTAATAGTTGGTTATTATCGGATTTCAATTTTCGTAGCCATCGGAGTTGTCGTTTGACCCTGGCAGCTCGAAACGCTTAGAACTATTTTAATCGATTTAATTTTAAATTGATCGTTTCCTTCTATAAATCGTGTATATGAACGAATTAGCTTCCGAAACACGTTCCATTGTGTTCGGAACGCGGGTAAAACCCTGAAATCGCCTCGCGGCATTCCTTAAGAGGAGTTCGAAAATTTATATGGTAATTAACGAGACGTTTAGGGAGTTTTATAGTATAATATAATTTAAGTCAACACAGGCAGAGATATTTTTATAATAGCGTACTCGAGAAGCCATATTCTCAAACCGATATTTAGTCTTCATCCTCTCTCTCTAATCTAATTTTTTTTTAAAGAAATCAGTTGCTCAAGAACTAATCCAAATTGGTACGCAACAGCCTTATTTGAATTCAACATCCCAACTTCCTTTGTTTCAGCCTTCACAAACTAATCCAAATCAACACAGAGGTCTCGTTCGCGAATAATAATAAAAAGGGGGAAATCGCGTGCGCGTTTGAGCGGCAGGAGATTGGGGTAGGGATTCGTCGTTTTGGGAAGAAGTAAGGGGTGTCATTGGGTGGTGGTTCAGTAACTTTGGAGCCGTGGTTGTGTTATGAGTTGGGCTCGAATGGTAGGCGTCGCGATTTGGTGTATGTGAAGGGGGCGCGATCGAACGCGAGGAGAAGGATGCGAGGCGGCGACCCGAGCTGGTTACGAGCTTGAATCTCTCGTGAAGGAAGGGGAAGGGATCGAATCTCGACTTGATGTCACTAGGCAGGCGAGAAGGTCCACTCAAGGTTAGTTCGCGTGGATCGAAGAATAGGAGGCCGTAGTTCTGTGGAAAGGAAGGGCTTTGGGATTCGTAAGGCAGCGACGACAAGGATAGGTTCGTACTTGAGCTTGGTAGCGACGATTCGAAGGGGGAGTTACGAGCAGCGTGAGCTTTGTCGAGATGATCCAGACGAGTGCAGAGCAAGTGAGGTATATTCAATTTATTCATCTCAATTTAATATATCTACATAAATATGTATAGTGAAACAGAAAATAAAATAAAATAGGATATATACATAACCCAGTAATTGATTTTTTGCAGTCTGATGCAAACCCATTTCTTTTTATTATTTAAATATAGAGGTCAGATCTTGAAGATGGAATTTTTAAATGGTAATTGGTAATTTAATTATTTCAAGTATTAATAACTTGTTTATACAAGGTCTATAACCGTGAAGCCAAGCCGAGATTGGATCTGATTCGCAAATCGGAAATCAAAGGTGAGTAAATCTCACCCTGTTGGGTTTCTATTTAAATTTAAATGGGTAAAGTTAAATATTTGGTTGAATTGAATTGGATTGCTATATTGTATAGTAATATCTGGATTATATTGAAATGATGTGTAGTTTGGAATGATTATTATGGGCAATTGGAATCATGAATGCTGTGAGTTGCCTGAATATTCCGGTACCCTGGGTTATCAGAATATGTAAATTGGATTTTGTGAGGAATATAAGGGTGAATTTTGGAAAGTGAAATAATTGAAGAATAAAAATAAGAATAAGCTGGGAAGAAATGAAAATGATATTTAAAACAGAGGTAAAAATTGTAAAGCAGAGATGTAAAACGTGTTTCAAATCAAGTTAAATCTAACAAGTAAAGTTTTAAAAATATTAAGTGGATAACAACTTGAATGTTAAAGTGAAATTGTAAACCGAATTGAATAAAAGAATATATATATAATTGGGTTTAAATTCCTTTAAGCATCCCTTATGAATGAGGAATTAGATTAGAATTAACGGAAATGTAAATGAGAAATCGTTAATTTATATAAACAATGATGGAAATAGAGATGTATTAGTTAAGATTAAATCAATCCAATAGATAATGATATATGAGAAATTAATTAATATAAGTAACTAAAAATAACGGTAATGCACATGGTTAATTAATTAATGAAGTCAATAAGACTACTTAATGATTTTGGTTAAGAATGATAAATATTGTGAAGTTAATTAATGAAAACCTCTTGAATGAAATTGAAAAATAATTAATCTAAGAAGACAAGTAAAGATGAATAATGATGGGTTGACTAATTAAATTGATTTGGAGTAAATAAATGTAAATGAAGGAATCTAAGTGATTGAGGTTTGAAAATGCAATTAGAATCAAATTGAATTGATTTGAGTGATTAAGCTTTGCTTATGATTGGTTGAATGTATTGGATTCTTTGAATGACTTGATATCTCTGATATTAAATGTTGTGTATTCCATTTGGATAACTTGGGTTGATGATATGAGTTTCGAAGAGACCGGAGTCGGGTATTGGGAAATACCGGAAACCACTCCGAATTTTATAAATTGATTTGTGAAATCAATAGGCTAGAATGAAGTGATTTAGGTGAATTGGATTATTTTATCTAAGTTTGGTACTTCTAAATTGATGTGTGGAATAAGTGGTGTCTAAAATAAAATGTGGCTTTGTGAATTGATATGAGTACCCCGGGTATTAATTAAGTTGTATGCTATGGTATTACATGTTAGATGGGTTTACTCACGCTGGTTTCCAGTCTGACCCGGGTATTACTTTGGTGTAATGCTCGGGTCAGACCGAGTATTACATATTTTCAGGTAAGTACGTTCTGGAGCTTAGGAGGCGAGCTGGATGGCGATATCGTATAGAGTATTCCGCTGTATTTATATTATTGTTAATCTGAGTCATGATAATTGTAAATATTCAATGACTGTATATAATGTGAAACTCTGATGTATATTAAATGTAATCGGCATATATAGTATTCTTTTGAAAGCTATTATTATTATTTATTATTATATTTTATCAGCTGCGAATGTGAGTTGTTGATGTTTCTGTTCTTCTTCTTCTATCTCTTTCTTCTTTTTCATAACTATCTGGAATTTTCGGGTTCGGAAATTTCGGGTCGTTACAAGTTACCTAATGAGACATTAAAGTATACTATTTAAAACAAACCTTTTGAAACCACTAGGTTCAAGTTAAAATATGTGAAAAATCTTTCTAAACCATTCCTTTCGAAACCTTTGGGTTTAACCTTCATAATATCTAAAAGGGTCTTAAACAACTAAGTCGAAAGTAATTTCCTAAGTAAAGAGGTGGATGGTGTCAAAACCTATCCTTTCGAAAGCAGTGGAGAAGCGGCTCTAATTTTAAAACAAGAGGACCCTTTCAAAACCAATCCTGGTCGAAAGGGAAAAGGCAAAAATTAGGGGTTTCGACCCCTTCGAAAGCATTTAGTTAAAACAAATGCACAACATCTTTCGAAAGCATTTTTTTAAAAACCACTGACCAAGTCAAAAGCTATCTTATTTGAAACCATTCTTTTCGAAAGTAAAGCAGGCGCATTTCCATTTAAAATCCATAAAAGGCCTCGACCCCTTCAAAACCCTTGTTTCAATCCATGTGCGTTGGTTTCGATCAGGTTGGAGGCAGAGGTGCTATGTCAAAAGATGACTGCCGAAGATTGTAAAGCATCGAAACCTTATAAAACCCGATTTTTAATTAAAAAGATAATTTATCTCAACTAACTTTATTATTTATCATCTTATAATTGGCTGCCTTTACTTTACCAAAATCTTTTCTAAAAGGTGCTGCCTAAAATTTAGAGATAAAAAAATTTAAATTATTTACAAAATGCCTCTTCTCCTTTTATAAACATATAAAACACCTAAGTCCTATACCTTAAATAATTTTATATACTTATTAAGATACTTAGGAAAACTCTATAAAAATTCATATAAATCTCTTTTAATATGTTTTATAACTTATTTAAATTTCAGACCCAAGGCATATATATAAATACCGAAATAAATTTTAAACCCAAATAACCATCTTCTTCACTAGAAAATTAATATTAATTCCACAATAATTCAAAAAAAAGTATGAAATCTGAAATCCATTTCCAAAATATCATTTCTAACCTTATGTAAAATTCGCAAGGCATTTTGATGTCATCTAATAGGTTTTTCAATTAAAAACATGTTATATAATCAATATGAATAAGTATAATTCATCAACAAGCATATATACACCTAAATATCATTCAAAACATGGCAATATACTTGCAAAAACATTCAAATCTGATTCTAGAAACCGAAATCATCAAAACATGAGATGTAACATATTACTCACTTTTAGCTTTGTTTTTAAGGAGTTGAGATTTGATCTTTTATTGAATTTTGACTAAGCTCTTCGTTTGGTTTTTGATTTTCTTTCCCTTACTCTTCTTTAATGGTGACCGACCTCTTAGGTTTTGATTTTTGATTATGAACGTGAGAAATGTTATGGTATGAAGGGTTTAGTGTATAAGAATATAGTCCTATATTTCCCCTTATCTAATTTCCCTCTCCTATTTCATTTTAAATTACATTTAACTCATTTGTTCTGCTACGCACGGCTACCCCTTTATTATACAAATCTCAACCATCTAATCTTTACATTATTCTATTTAATTTAGCTAATTAAATCTCCTGAATAATGTTATCTAAAATTACCATAATTTCTTGTTGATAATCGCTCGTTTAGCTTTCTTTTCCATCAGAGAGCAACCGGTGTGATATGTAGGTGATGCCATAATATTTAGTGAGGCCGATTGATTTGACGGAGGTGTGGTTGTTGTTGGTGATACGTAAGTGCTATTTGATGAAGGTAAGCTAGAGTCGATAGTTGAGTAAGTGGAGTCATGATCAGAAGACATGGTTAGTTTTTCTAAGTTTATAAATAATATTTATATTTTATTTTTCTTTAATCAAGTGTTTATGTATAAATAGAATGTATAGTCTATTTATAGTAAAAGCTTTATATGGATAGAACTGTTTTAACCATAAATTTGCTAATGTTTTTTTAAGGTTGCTTAAAGGATTGACTAAAAATAATTCTAGTCAAAATCTTATATAGAAAAATATGTTCAAAGGTTTATAATGATACATATATAATTAATCAATTCATTAAATGAACATATACCCAGGTCCTATCGTAGCTTTATAAAAGTTGATTCACACAACGGTGTAGTGAAAGTATCGACAATTTGATTTTCAGTGTTAACAAATTCAAGAGAAATGATTCCTTTTTCTACATTATTTGTTAAAAAAATGGTGATGAATATCGACATGTTTTGCACGAGAATGATTAATTGGATTCTTAGATAAATTTATAGCTTTGGTATTATCATAATATATAGGAGAATTAGTTATAATTTTACCAAAATCTTGAAGTGTTTGTTGCATATAAATTACTTGTGCACAAGCTAAGGCTGCTAAGATATACTTGGCTTTACATGTTGAGAGAGAAACACAATTTTTCTTTTTACCTAACCATAAAACTAGATATTGATCAACAAAGTGATATGTGTCACTAGTACTTTTTCTATCCACCTTGCAACTGTCAAAATTTACATCGCTATATGATACAAGTTCGAAAGAGTTTCCTTTCGGGTAGAAAAGTCCATAATCTTTGGTGTTGGTTAAGTATCACAAAATTCTTTTAACCACCCATGATGTGAACCCTTACGTTGTGCTTGAAATCTTGCATATAGACAAAGACTCATCATAATATCCGGTCTATTATACTTAAGTATAACAGAGACCCTATCATACTTCCCTCTAATTTTTGATCGAAATCCTTACCATTTTCATCTTTATCTAAATGTAAAATCTTGCTCATAAGAGTTGGTTTACTTGAAGTATTATCCATTCCAAATTGTTTAATAATTCTCTACAATAGTTTTCTTAATTTATAAAATTACATTTTCTACGTATTTTTTTTGTAAACTTAAAGAGAAATTTAATTCTCCCATGCGCAATATTTCGAATTCATTTTTCATTATGTTTGAGAAATCATTACATTGTTTCTTGTCAGTTAATCTAAATATAATATCACCAACATATATTTATATAGCTAGTATATTATTATCTTCTCTTTTTATAAATAACATAGAATCAAATTTTCCAATTTTAAAACTGGAATTTAGTAAATGAGTTTTTAGTCTCTCATACTAAGCAAGAGGTGCTTATTTTAGTCCGTATAATGCCTTTTAAGTTTAAAAACATGGTATTGATATTTTTTATGAACAAATAAAGGTGGTTGTTCAACATATACTTTTTCTTTTGTGAAAAACATTTAAAAATGCACTTTTGGACATCCATTTGAAATAATTTAAAATTATGATGACATGCAAGAGTACGTAATGTTCGTATAGCTTCAAGACGCACCATAGGAGCGAATGTTTCTTCATAATCAATTCCTTCTTCTTGGTTGTATCCTTGAGCAACCAATCTTACTTTATTGCGAACAATGTTTCTATTTTCATCTGCTTTATTTTTAGAAACCCGTTTAGTTCCTATGATGGATTGATCGTTTGGTCTTGGAATGAGTTTCCACACATCATTTCTTTCAAATTGATTAAGTTCTTCTTACATTGCGATAAAACAAAAATCATCCTTTAATGCTTCTTTATAATTTTTAGGTCCAAAATTAGATATAAATGCAACATGACTTATTTGATTTAATTGATTTCTAGTTGAAGCTCTTGTGTTTAAATCACGAATTAAATTAATCGGATGATCTTTTAAGATTCGAGGTGGCGATCTCAATATATTATCGCTATTATGAAAGTAGGAAGAAGGACAAACTTGGAAAAAAATTTAGGCTGAAGGACAACAAATTTGTTTTTTGGGCTGAAGGACAATGCTAGTTATAACTAGCTTTTTGTATAGTGTAAAACTGAATATAATGTTAGATATAACTAGCATTTCATATAGTGTAAAAGTTGAATGTAATGATAAATATAACTAACAGTTGTCCTTCAGCCTAAAAATGAATCTTGGCGTCCTTCAACCTAATTTTTTTTTCAAAGTTTGTCCTTTTCCCTATTTCCCTCTATCATTATTATCTATGGTATTATTGTTTTCAGTCATAGAAGTATTGTTAATACTATTATTATTTAAAACTTCGCCATCATCATCATTTTTGTTATTCTTAAAATTTTCATCAAAAGAAACATAAAAACTTTCTTCAATAGCGTTACTCCATTTATTAAAAATTCTATATGCTTTGCTACGATCCTAATATCCAACAAAAATTCCTTCATTGACTTTTGCATCGAATTTTCCAAGATTATCTCTAGTATTCAAAATTAAGCCTTTTGAACCAAAAATATGAAAATACGATGCTTTTGATTTTCTTTCGAAAAACATTTTGTAACATGTATTCGTAGTCAAAGGTCGAAGTGTTACACGATTTAATACAAAACATGCGAAGCAATAACTTCGGCCTAAAAAATCATTGGTAAACTACTACTACTAAGTAATGTTCATGCACATTCTTGTAGCGTTCGATTTTTCCTTTCCACTATGCCATTTTGTTGTGGTATTCATATAAAAGAAAATTTATGACAATTTCCTTTTTATTGCAAAAATGTTCAAAAATACCATTTTCAAATTCTTCGCCATGATCACTTTTTATACTTTAAAATTTTAATTTGATTAAAATTTTAATTCCCTTAGCAAAGATTTTAAATATTTCAAATGTACCACATTTAAGTTTTGAAAATAAATTCCAGGTGTATCGTGAAAAATCATCAACGATAACAAATACATATTTGTTATGACTTACCGATCGTACTTGAGTTAGGCCAAACAAATCCATATGAAGTAATTCTAGTGGTTGTTTAGTAGTAATTTCTTTCTTAGATTTAAAAGAAATTTTCTTTAATTTTTTAATTTGACAAGCATCACATAATTTTTAACTTTATAATTAATATTGGGTAATCCTCTTACTAAATCATTCTGTAACAGCCCGCAAATCCGTACCCCTTGAGTTAACACTATTCTACAACAATCAACTCAAGTTGTACAGAAATACGAACCATTTTGGGTTTAAGAAGAAGAGGTAGAAGAAGAGAAAACAAAAATCAACATCAGAATCTAACCATCGCAGCGGAATAAAATATAATAGATAATATATAAACTTTACTCAACATCAAATATTTCTGCTTACATATATTACATCATCAGAGTACAACAGTCACAGCTCACATCAATAACATACAATGGGTACACAACAACTCAAACAGCGGAATATATATATATAACAAGTACGACTATACGTATCGTCATCCAGCTCGTCTCCTGAGCTCCACAGCATCAATCCTGTATTCTATAATACTCGGTCTGACCCGAGCATTACAGTTAAATAATACCCGAGTCAGTCTGGAATACCAGCGTGAGAAAATCACACCCAATTGATTATTAAAGTTTCAAAAATCCTTTGAAAACAAAAGCATCTCGTAAGACCACGCCACAAATAAACATGTCGGGTTTTTACCTTACGATAGCTAAAACAATTTTTTTTATAGAAATCCTCTGATATTATAATAGGGTCTATATACAAATACTTATAAAATAGCCGAAATTGTTACATGATTAAATTCCAGCTACTAGCCACAGAGTGGGTAATACAAACAAAACACGTACAAGTCTCGTAGGGAGAATGGATTTCCAACTAATGACTAGGCACTGGGGTACCACCTGTCACAGTACGGGGCCTAGATCACCGTACCGAAGACTACTCCCTTCATCCCCTGCAACACAAGGCCGGAACCATCCCTTACTGGACAGTCCCGAGTGAGATCACCCCACGGTTGGGATCAACAACCGCCCACTAAGCCGAAAAATAAAAAGGGACATCTAGACTGGAATGACCTCACCCTGCTTGGGTGCTACCCACCTAACCTTGCTGCAAATCCCCTGATTTTCAGTCATTCCCATTTGATGAGGCTTGAGGCTAAGCGTTACCTTTTAGAACGTTTCACTTAGAATGCCCATCGCCCACCTGACGATGTTTCACAAGCATTCGTCCATACAAGTCCGTCCCGGGTTCGAACGGAACCGAAGGCACTATTCCTACTACATCCATTTTGGAAATATCCTCAGGATTAGTAGCGACTAGCCCTTGCACTTCACTGCTCCATCTTCGACTCCGAACACGTTTTTCGCACGAAACGTACAAATCGGATCGAAGTGGTTTTCGAGAAATAATTCTCGATCCCGGTCTCTTCGAAACGATCAACGCATGGTCCAATATTGATAGTCGGTTATTTAACTATCAATTATATTCACAAAACAACCATCAAACAATAATTAATTTCCCCAAATTATTTATTTATCTCAAAAATATCTTCACAAGATATATTTCTATTTTCAACCTTTTGAAAACAGTTTTCAAATCATTCTTTCTTCCCAGTATAAACTTTCCCAAGTATTTTCTATCTCCTCTGAAATTACCAAGCACAAAACTAGATTTTAAAAATAATTTAAAACATTTTATTTTGAAATATATACCTTCAAAACATTTGAATTAAACTATTTCAATAATTTGTTAAAAACACATATTAAATGAATATTTGAAAATAAGGTTACTTAATAAATATAAAACTAGATTTGTACTTTCAAAAACATAATATTAAGGCATTCTTTGAATAATTACTACTATAATAGGTAAAAAGAAAATACTTACTTAAGAACTTAAATATTAGAAGTAATAAATTTTCAAAAAAACTTGCTTTTTACAACAACTTTAAAACCTTTAAATTTATTTAAGAATTTACTTTAAAAATGTACTTGGATATCCAGAGAAAAATCTCAACTTCAATCACTTAAATCAATTTCCCAAATTGATTTCAAATTTATCCCCTTTTAATTCATAATCTATTAATTTCAGATCTCATTTCTTGATTATGATTTTAAGAAACACTTTAACTAAAAAAAATTCCAATTTTTTTTTAGATTTCTCAATCACTTCTCTATTCATTTAAATAGATTTAGACTTTGAATTTTAAAATAATTCTTTATTCCTTTAATTGATATAACTTAAGTTTTCAATTCATCAATTTCCTTTTATTAAAAATTACTTTGCTCTTCATACTCGAAGTTATTATTATTTGCATATTCCTTCTATTTCTTTCCAATTCATTCTTAATTTATTCAAACTTTTTATAATTATTTCGCTTATACATTTACCTCCTTTTAATTTCTTTTCAACAATCCAATTCATATATTTTGGTAATTCATTATACCCGAATATCCAATCAAACCATACATTCAATATTCCAATATAGCTCATCATAGGATATCAAATAATCAAAACAGGGAATATTGAATAACTTAAATAAATGTGAGGGGTCCAGTTGGATCCCTCCAACCTGTTTCCCTGCATCCACAGATGTTAGCACAACATAATATCCATTCCAAAATATGCCAGACTAAAGCACATCAATCAATTCAACCATTCAAGCAATTATTTAAATTTAATCATTTAAATTTAAATTATACCGAGTGAGATTAACTCACCTTTTGCCTAAGATTGCCATTCACCTCAAACTCGTCTTGTTTCCACATTTGTTTTTTTAACCTTGTACAAAATCAGATTATTTTATTAATATTCGAACTAATCGAACAATTATTTACCGTTTTAAATAAATTTTTAATTAACCGATAATTAAATTAAACTAATTTAAAATTTTCTTTTCATTTTGAGACCACCTATATATTTTATAAAAAATAAAATTATAGATTTTCAAAGATCTAGCTTTTACATAAATCCTCCTTTTCTTTTTATTTATTTATTTTTGAAAGCTCTATATCTAAACCTTGTATATATACTATTTTCCCTGCATAACATGTGTAAGATTAGATGTAAGTTTCTGAAAATAATTTGTTAATATATATTCACCTTACTGCATTATATAATTTTTTTTTCTTTCTCTAATTCATATATATAAATATATTTATATATTAAATTAAACTGAATGAAAAAGGGTAAGTTCATTCATCCTCCTCTTTTTTTTTTCAATCAATAAACATACTGAATTAGATTAAAGATAAAATTCAAATACCTTACAGCCGAAACCACCTCATTGTCTAAACCTAGCTTGAATTCGAGCCTTAACGAATCGTGCCGCCACCACTGCCGGAGTGCATCGCGACTACGAGCATCCCTACTTCCAGTTGAAACCCTAGCCTTGCAACGCCTATCGTTACCTCACCCACAAACACGCACGCAGCTACCATCGACACCACTTGACCTCCCATCTTTGTCGCTTCGACGCGAGTGGCCATCCTCCCCTCCCCCCTTCACTGACTCGAACATGAATTAGGCAAAGCGATGATTTGTGCTTCGCTTCGGCCGTGGCCCCCCCTCCTCTCTCTGCTTTCGATAAGGATCGAATCGACTTCGATTCGATTTCGAACCTGCTCACGAGGATTCGGCGATGTTTGCAGTGGTGCTCGCCATTTTTTTTTTATTACTCACGAGATCACTAAGAAACGAAAGGGCTCGGCCCCTTTAATTTGATTTCGTTCATGTTCTCTTCTCATTTTTTTTTCACCGAGAGTTAAGGGCTTTTTAAAAGGGAAAAGGGGTACGACCCTATTGCGTTGAGTTTGCGTTTATTACATGCTTTCTATAACGTGGCTTCCCTTAGAAGCTATTTTTATTTTATTATTTCTTTTTGTATTATTATTAATATCATTTGTTTTATCCCATTATTATTATTATTATCTTCGAGCATTTTGATTGTTGATCGAACGACTAAGAATTCCAGATTAAATACTTTGTCCATTTTCTAATTATTCAATCCTATTATTTAATTATCAAATAAATAGCGATATTCGTAATTCAAGTTGAAATTATTATCTTGAATATTTAAAATCAATTAAATATTACGATTATAAATGCCCGAAATTTCTGGATCGTCACATTCCTTCCCCCTTAAAGGAATTTCGTCCCCGAAATTACTAGTTAGGAAGAATGGTCCAATACCCATTTACTATTTCCCAAAATCCAACAGTTTCTAACAATTCAACATCTCCCCAACCATCTTTTTATAGAAGGCCCATTATTATTCTTATTAACTTTCCAAACTTTTCCCTAGTTCCAAACCATACCATTTGTTTAACTATTTAAGTTTCAATTTAAAACCAATTTTTTTGAATTATGAAAATTTTCTCAAATTTTTTCTAACTCCCTAAATTCCCGAAAAATTTCGCCAGCATCTCCTTTGCACGGCTGACTCGGTACAACTACAATATGGCTCTACGGCCTGCCAAATCAAAAAGAAAAAAAAAAGCCAAATGGCTCAATCCAAATCCAAATCCAAATCCCAATCAAATTCCATACCAAATTTAAATGCGTACCTTTTGTCGGGCAATTCAAATTTATCTCTTGAAATCAAATCCAATTTCCTTTTCCCTTTTATAATACCTGCATATCCTACTTAGCACTAATATCCAATCACAATATACCAAAATATTTTATCGACTTTCTTACAAAATGTCAATATCTATTCATTTCAATATTATCTTAGATTCTATTTGTAATATCAATTTCCAATCTAGAATTTACCATTCCTTTCTTAAGTTAGTATAAACATTTTATATGTTTCTTATCTTAATTCCTCTTTACCTCTTTTAGTTTATACTTATTTATATTCAAATCGATTTCCACATTACATATGTATTTCATTTATTCTCAACTTTGAACTTTTAAATTTTATCCTTCATCCATAACTAATTTAAGTCATTACTTTAATTAGTTTCATTTACTAACTTATTTTAGTTTCCAATTCTAAATAGTTTTGTCGTTAACAAAATTTTCCAAAATTTTCTAACTCCCAAAATTTCTGAAATTTTTTGGCAGAGTCCCCTTTGTACGGAGGAGCTTTTGCAATTTGACAAAAGAGATAAATATATATACATCGACCCACACGGTCGGAAAAACCAAAAACAGTTCATATTTCCTATTTTAATTGCGTAGGCGTACCTTATCTAGCATTTTAAGCAAGCAGCTTATTATTTTTAGCAAATAGCGCAACCCAAATCCAGCCATACGGCTTCTAGGTACCTGTACTTACTCAATTTAAACATGTAAGTGCCGAATATATGCAGTTTAACTATATTTCACTTATTCACACTAGTTAAAACATATGAATTCTAACAGAATCTCATACCAAACATTTTTCCGTAAGCAATTAATATAGTTTCTATGCCAACTCAACTGTTTCAATTTATTTATAACCATTGTCATTCAATTCGATTGGTTTTCAATCCATTCATATACATCTTTATCAAATTTGAATGGTTTAAAACACAATAGCTTACCTTCAATTTATTCTTAAGCAAACTGAACTCATATTTAATTCAATTGCTTTCAAAATCAATTCATTTTACCCTTATCAACACATAGAATTTTTAATTCCTTCCATTTACATCCAAACGACAATTTATCCCATGCAATTCGACGAGATTTATGTGAATAAATCAGTATTTATGTTTTGTAACCAATTTAAATTGATTTCAACTCAATTTATACTTAATTCTATTCCATTTTCAATTTATTCACAATCCATATGTTCTCATTTTCATCGCATTCCAGATTTAAATCCATTCACTTGCATTTCATTTTATTAACCAAACTAGTTCATTCAAAACATTAACACTTAGGTTCATCTTCATTACCAGTTAAATTTCCCTTTTATTTTAATTCATTCACAATTATTTATTTAGCTTGACACATTCCATTTAAATTTCATTTACAATTCATTTATTTACATTTCATTCCATATTTGTTTATTCCAAACTATTTTATTTAGCTCAAAAACAATCCAAGCTATTTCATTTAGTAACCATTTCTCAGCTTAATTAAACCACATTTCATTTGATACTTATTTATTCTATCATTTATTTATTCAATTTAATTAGTTTATCCATATTCACTTAAACCATTCTATTTTCCTTATTGTCTCCAGTTATTTCAATTAAAATTTATTCTTACTTGATTTAAATCTAACCACTATTATTAAACTTAATTTTTAGTCGAATTCAATTCAACTCTTTTCCATCTTTTAGCTTAAGTTTTATTCACTCTAATTTATACTTAAGCTCATTCTCATTTTGCAAATCAGGTTCTCTTTTCAATTTAACTTGATTCCATTCTAATCTAATCCCATTTCAAATTACAAATTTATTTGATTAGTTATTATAAAATTTAACTTCCCAGATTCAACTCATCCAATTTATTACAGTGCCCTTTCCAATTTATTTCCACTTATTCAGATTTTTATTTGCAATTCATACCATTATTATTTTAATTTGTTAACACTTCAAGTTAAATTTTAATTAATAGTTCAAGTTCTGATTTCCCCATTCACATTTTAATTTACCATCCAATTTATTATCTTACACTGCAATTTGGTTCACAAATCAATTAATTAATTGCAAGGCCATTTTCAATTATATTTTGTTCATCGACAATGTAAGTCGAATTTAATTATAACTTGAGTTTTATTTTCAAACCCCATCATAAACTCACAATTCAATTTCATTAATTAATTTACTAACAAATTTGTTCTTCCTTTATTTATAATCCAATACTTGAATTTTTATTCCAAATATCACTTCATTTTATTTCCTTAAGTTCAATAGACTTTATAATTCAAGTTTGGATTTCTTTTCATTTTCCAATTCATCAAAATATTAAATTTGGGATTTGTATTCCATTTTAAATTTTATAAGTTACCACTCATTGTTTTATACAATTCCATTCATCATAAGCTTGAATATATTCACCTTTTATTTTTAACTCAAGCCTTCTATTATTTATTTCAACCCAAACCTTATCCAACTTATTTTACGTTTATTCAAGTAAGAATCTAATATCATTCTATAATTCAATTGAATTCTCATCCCAACTCAATTTTACTTTAACTCGGATTTATTTAACTCAATTCGATTCCAACCTGATTCGAATACAACTGGATATTATTTCAGCTTATTCAATAAATGTCAATCCAATCAAATTTTTATCTCCCAATCCAAGTTAATTTCATTTCTAACATTTCCCTTTAAATTTAAATTTTCGACATTCAAAGCTTGTATTTCCTTCCTGATTTAAAAGTCATCTCAATTTATAAATTTACAATTTATAAGCTTACAGCTATCTCGTCAGGAATTTAAAAACACCTACTTTGGTCCCAAATCATTTTGAAATCTCCAACATCTCAAAATCACATTTTTCAAAAAAATAAACCAATCCTGGTTTTATTCCCCACACATTTCCTTTGTAAATTTCAAAACAATTAGCTTTTCTGAACACATCAATTTGGCAGCACTCCATCACTTAGAAACTCAAAAATGAACATCGATGATGCTGCAGTCATCACCGAAGTTATTTTCCAGCTACTGAAGTGAATTCAATGCTATATCACTTTCAAAATCCATTTTAAAACAAATTTCATTTCGGAAATAACTTATTTATCTTCAAAATACTTTCAAAACTTCCAGGTTTTACAATTTCAAATTCTGTTTTAATTCAAATTTTAACTAAAATTCATTTGTATAGTTTAGGCTTATACAAATTCCCATTTAATTATATTTCCATTTACTATTTACGTTTATAATCCATATCTATGAATTTCTTTTTATAATGAATTTATTCCTTCAAACTTTGGTTATATTTCCAATTTCTAATTAAATTTTCACTTAACAATGATAATACTTTAATATTATCATTTCTAACATCCAAGCAACCATATATTAGTCAAACAGTTTACAAAAACTATGTTTTATATCAAAATATGTTTTTGGGTAAAATTATTTCATTCACCCATAATTAAAACAATATCGTGTCGATTGCTCTATTCAAGCGTTTAGAAACCCCTTCGATACAGTTGCGCAGACTGTATCGACGAAGGTTCATATGCCACTCAATAAATCAATCAACACAATATTAAAACAATTTATATTCACTAACAAATACGCGCTCATATCTATTAATACGCTCAAACTCATTTTAGAGTACTATAGACTCTATTTTAAATCAGTAATTCCCACCAGAGCCAAAGTTATCTCCAACCTATGCTCTGATACCAACTGTAACAGCCCGCAAATCCGTACCCCTTGAGTTAACACTATTCTACAACAATCAACTCAAGTTGTACAGAAATACGAACCATTTTGGGTTTAAGAAGAAGAGGTAGAAGAAGAGAAAACAAAAATCAACATCAGAATCTAACCATCGCAGCGGAATAAAATATAATAAATAATATATAAACTTTACTCAACATCAAATATTTCTGTTTACATATATTACATCATCAGAGTACAACAGTCACAGCTCACATCAATAACATACAATGGGTACACAATAACTCAAACAGCGGAATATATATATAACAAGTACGACTATACGTATCGTCATCCAGCTCGTCTCCTGAGCTCCACAGCATCAATCCTGTAATCTATAATACTCGGTCTGACCCGAGCATTACAGTTAAATAATACCCGAGTCAGTCTGGAATACCAGCGTGAGAAAATCACACCCAATTGATTATTAAAGTTTCAAAAATCCTTTGAAAACAAAAGCATCTCGTAAGACCACGCCACAAATAAACATGTCGGGTTTTTACCTTACGATAGCTAAAACAATTTTTTATAGAAATCCTCTGATATTATAATAGGGTCTATATACAAATACTTATAAAATAGCCGAAATTGTTACATGATTAAATTCCAGCTACTAGCCACAGAGTGGGTAATACAAACAAAACACGTACAAGTCTCGTAGGGAGAATGGATTTCCAACTAATGACTAGGCACTGGGGTACCACCTGTCACAGTACGGGGCCTAGATCACCGTACCGAGGACTACTCCCTTCATCCCCTGCAACACAAGGCCGGAACCATCCCTTACTGGACAGTCCCGAGTGAGATCACCCCGCGGTTGGGATTAACAATCGCCCACTAAGCCGAAAAATAAAAAGGGACATCTAGACTGGAATGACCTCACCCTGCTTGGGTGCTACCCACCTAACCTTGCTGCATATCCCCTGATTTTCAGTCATTCCCATTTGATGAGGCTTGAGGCTAAGCGTTACCTTTTAGAACGTTTCACTTAGAATGCCCATCGCCCACCTGACGATGTTTCGCAAGCATTCGTCCATACAAGTCCGTCCCGGGTTCGAACGGAATCGAAGGCACTATTCCTACTACATCCATTTGGGAAATATCCTCAGGATTAGTAGCGACTAGCCCTTGCACTTCACTGCTCCATCTTCGACTCCGAACACGTTTTTCGCACGAAACGTACAAATCGGATCGAAGTGGTTTTCGAGAAATAATTCTCGATCCCGGTCTCTTCGAAACGATCAACGCATGGTCCAATATTGATAGTCGGTTATTTAACTATCAATTATATTCACAAAACAACAATCAAACAATAATTAATTTCCCCAAATTATTTATTTATCTCAAAAATATCTTCACAAGATATATTTCTATTTTCAACCTTTTGAAAACAGTTTTCAAATCATTCTTTCTTCCCAGTATAAACTTTCCCAAGTATTTTCTATCTCCTCTGAAATTACCAAGCACAAAACTAGATTTTAAAAATAATTTAAAACATTTTACTTTGAAATATATACCTTCAAAACATTTGAATTAAACTATTTCAATAATTTGTTAAAAACACATATTAAATGAATATTTGAAAATAAGGTTACTTAATAAATATAAAACTAGATTTATACTTTCAAAAACATAATATTAAGGCATTCTTTGAATAATTACTACTATAATAGGTAAAAAGAAAATACTTACTTAAGAACTTAAATATTAGAAGTAATAAATTTTCAAAAAAACTTGCTTTTTACAACAACTTTAAAACCTTTAAATTTATCTAAGAATTTACTTTAAAAATGTACTTGGATATCCAGAGAAAAATCTCAACTTCAATCACTTAAATCAATTTCCCAAATTGATTTCAAATTTATCCCCTTTTAATTCAGAATCTATTAATTTCAGATCTCATTTCTTGATTATGATTTTAAGAAACACTTTAACTAAAAAAAATTCCAATTTTTTTTTAGATTTCTCAATTACTTCTCTATTCTTTTAAATAGATTTAGACTTTGAATTTTAAAATAATTCTTTATTCCTTTAATTGATATAACTTAAGTTTTCAATTCATCAATTTCCTTTTATTAAAAATTACTTTTCTCTTCATACTCGAAGTTATTATTATTTGCATATTCCTTCTATTTCTTTCCAATTCATTCTTAATTTATTCAAACTTTTTATAATTATTTCGCTTACAAATTTACCTCCTTTTAATTTCTTTTCAACAATCCAATTCATATATTTTGGTAATTCATTATACCCGAATATCCAATCAAACCATACATTCAATATTCCAATATAGCTCATCATAGGATATCAAATAATCAAAACAGGGAATATTGAATAACTTAAATAAATGTGAGGGGTCTAGTTGGATCCCTCCAACCTGTTTCCCTGCATCCACAGATGTTAGCACAACATAATATCCATTCCAAAATATACCAGACTAAAGCACATCAATCAATTCAACCATTCAAGCAATTATTTAAATTTAATCATTTAAATTTAAATTATACTGAGTGAGATTAACTCACCTTTTGCCTAAGATTGCCATTCACCTCAAACTCGTCTTGTTTCCACATTTGTTTTTTTAACCTTGTACAAACATCAGATTATTTTATTAATATTCGAACTAATCGAACAATTATTTACCGTTTTAAATAAATTTTTAATTAACCGATAATTAAATTAAACTAATTTAAAATTTTCTTTTCATTTTGAGACCACCTATATATTTTATAAAAAATAAAATTATAGATTTTCAAAGATCTATCTTTTACATAAATCCCCCTTTTTATTTATTTATTTATTTTTGAAAGCTCTATATCTAAACCTTGTATATATACTATTTTCCCTGCATAACATGTGTAAGATTAGATGTAAGTTTCTGAAAATAATTTGTTAATATATATTCACCTTACTGCATTATATAATTTTTTTTCTTTCTCTAATTCATATACATAAATATATTTATATATTAAATTAAACTGAATGAAAAAGGGTAAGTTCATTCACCCTCCTCTTTTTTTTTTCAATCAATAAACATACTGAATTAGATTAAAGATAAAATTCAAATACCTTACAGCCGAAACCACCTCATTGTCTAAACCTAGCTTGAATTCGAGCCTTAACGAATCGTGCCGCCACCACTGCCGGAGTGCATCGCGACTACGAGCATCCCTACTTCCAGTTGAAACCCTAGCCTTGCGACGCCTATCGTTACCTCACCCACAAACACGCACACAGCTACCATCGACACCACTTGACCTCCCATCTTTGTCGCTTCGACGCGAGTGGCCATCCTCCCCTCCCTCCTTCACTGATTCGAACATGAATTAGGCAAAGCGACGATTTGTGCTTCGCTTCGGCCGTGGCCCCCCTCCTCTCTCCGCTTTCGATAAGGATCGAATCGACTTCGATTCGATTTCGAACCTGCTCACGAGGATTCGGCGATGTTTGCAGTGGTGCTCACCATTTTTTTTTATTACTCACGAGATCACTAAGAAACAAAAGGGCTCGGCCCCTTTAATTTGATTTCGTTCATGTTCTCTTCTCATTTTTTTTTCACCGAGAGTTAAGGGCTTTTTAAAAGGGAAAAGGGGTACGACCCTATTGCGTTGAGTTTGCGTTTATTACATGCTTTCTATAACGTGGCTTCCCTTAGAAGCTATTTTTATTTTATTATTTCTTTTTGTATTATTATTAATATCATTTGTTTTATCCCATTATTATTATTATCTTCGAGCATTTTGATTGTTGATCGAACGACTAAGAATTCCAGATTAAATACTTTGTCCATTTTCTAATTATTCAATCCTATTATTTAATTATCAAATAAATAGCGATATTCGTAATTCAAGTTGAAATTATTATCTTGAATATTTAAAATCAATTAAATATTCCGATTATAAATGCCCGAAATTTCTGGATCGTCGCACATTCTTTGCTAATTTATTTATATATTTAAAATTTGCATGACAAAAGCGTTTGTGCTATGGCTATGGGTCATTATGATTGGTGGTAAATCACTATTGTTTTTAATATTTATATTTAAAACATAAATATTTCGTTTTCTTAATCCTTCAAAAATTAAAATTTTATTTTGATCAAATCGATTCTAGATCCTTTATCACGTAATTGACTTATACTTAACAAGTTATGTTTCAATTTTCTACTAATAAAACATTAGTAATAAGGGGAGAAGTGGATATATCAACGTTGATGACGTCTCCAATGCCGGTGAAAATCCTTTTTAGTTATCTCCAAACGTCATAGTGTCGCCATCAGTATAAGTCATATTTGATAACATGTGTGCATTTCTTATCGTATGCTTGGATCATCCACTATCTAATATCAATTTCTCCTTGCTTTTAAATTTATTTTTGAGTACCTGCAAAACAGTAAAAGTTTAATCGATACCCACTTCCTCTATCAGGGACCTATGTGTTAGTGGGTGAAGGTAGCCATACCTAAGTGGGTTTGGAACCTTTAAAAACATAACTATTATGATAAACAATATTTTTCAAGTATTCATCTATATGTTTTTGCCTAATAAATTGTTATTTGATTTACGAATCCATATTTTAACACTACTTGTTTTAAGAGTATTAATCTTAATTTTAGAGATAGGTTTCTTGAACTCAATGTATGGTGTACTATAGTTTCTATGTTTTTGCTTAGCTTTAAATCCTAATCCATTTAGATTTTCTGATAGTCTTGATATTTTGATCAAGTTTCGTAATTTTTGTTTTCCTTTATTAGATTTTGATACATTGTCATTTATTTTATCTAACTTGTTCTTAAGATGAAAATTTTCAATATTGTTAGAATCTAAACTTGCCTTTAATTTTAGTTTTTTCCTTCAAGTTTTGTATTTTCCAATAATCATGTAATAGAGTAATATTTTTAAAAGATAACTTTTTACATTCTTTTTGAGCCATTACTAATTTTTCTTCTAATATAATTTTTTCATCTTTTAATATACCAATTTCTAGCTCTGCTCTATTTAACTTTCCTATATATTACTTGTCATTTTCTTAGATTCTCTATATTTATCGTCTAATTCTATGCTAATTTTCAAAATTTCATCATATGTTAATTTAAGCGCACCTAATTAGTATTAGCCATAAAATAGACATTAGCTGGTTTTGAGTCGCTTTCACTATTACTGTCGGAGGAAGAATCAAAGTCATCCCAAGTTACTTGAAAGTCTCTTCGCTTCTTTATGAATTTCCTTAATTTTCTTTTCTTTATGTCGTTATTGAGTGTCGATCAATCTTTCTTCATATGGCCGAACTTGTCACATCCATAACATTTGATAGATGTTTGATTTGATGAGTTTGAATTGACACCATTTTGAAATTTTGTCATGCTTTTGAATTTCTTGAATTTGTTATAGTTCTTGGCTATGAACACAATTTCTTCCTCATCCAAGTCAGAACTGCCACTATTTACTTGAAAAGCAATATTCTTCTTTTCTTGATTTTGCTCCTTTCTTGCCTGCAAATTAGCTTCATATGACATCAGATTTCATATTGGTTCTTCGACTTTGAGTTGAGAGAGATCATTTGCTTCTTCGATGGCAAAAACTTTTCTTTTCCATTCGACAGTCAATGGATTTAAGGTTCGTGCAACTATCAAAATTAGTGAATTTGACCCCAAGCGCCATAAGATTGTGTTGTATAGTTTGAAATCTAGCATACATGTCTATAATAGATTCATTTTTTTCCATTTTAGATGATGAAAATTAATTCTCAATATAGAAATTTATTTTGCATGACTTTTGTCATGGCTTCGAGAGTAACTTGTAAAGCGTACCATATATCATATGTAGTAGTGCAAAGCATAACTTGGTGAAACTTCATTTTTATCAAGTGAACAAAATAAAACATTCATGCTTTGGCATTATTAGACGCCGTGTTCTTTTGTGCATCGGTCCAACTACTTGTATCTGTGGTAGGTGCTTCATATCTAATTTGAGTAGTTTGCCAAATTTATAACCCTTAGCTTCATATAAATTCACATACATATTGACCAATAAGCGTAATTAGAATAGGTAAATAGTAAGGGATGAGTAGTTGATTGACGTTCTTGAAATATACTTGTCATATTAAAAAGATTTCAATCATGTGTTACTGTAAATTGAAATAACCATGATCTGATACCAAATGAAAGTCTAGTGGATCATATCTAATATGACTTGTGTATTAGTATGTTAGCTTATACCACTATATGAGCTAAACGTTGCAATATAATAGATTATAAAAAGTAAAGTATAAAACGAGTACATCAGAATTTTTATACTTGTTTGGACCTCTCATCCTACATCCGGTCCTGAAGCTCCCATTTGGTATTTCACTAAACAATAACCCTCACATCGCCTGGAGGAACATGCTAATGTAAAAGTATTCCTTTGACAACCTTGTGTTCAATACAACATGGATATTGACTACAGTACAATTCTTCTTATAATCTCCTTTGAACGATAGTGAGTGTGAGTTGCTTGGATTTGTAGGGATTAATTTTACCAAAATATTGATTTTTGTTGTAAGTAAGAATATTAAATTAATGATAACACAAGAGAATATGAATATAGAAGTTAGAGAGTAGTAAATCAAATTAAATTAAAATCTCAATCAATTGAAGTATTTATAGAATCAAAGAGTTGTATTTGAAAAGTTATGACTTCTTGAAAGATTTCTCTTTGATTAATGATTGCAACTATTGAAGAAGGAAGAGGTTTGTTCAAAGCAGAGAGAAGAGTCTATACAAAATACGACAGTTGCAGTTTTATGCTTACAGGCCGAAATATGTCATAGACATCTGTCCTTATGTCACAGACGTCTATGGATGTTTCAAAACAACAAACCGAAATATGTCACATACGTCTATCATAGAAGGACAGACGTCTATTGCTGTTTAAATTATAAAACCTTGCCAGTTTATTATCAAGATTTGTCGATATGAAATCGTGTGTGTTATGATCACTTAAGGAGATTGTACAACATATAGTACAATAATATGACCTTACCTTTAAATAATATGATCCATCTTTCTTAATTTGTCTTTTGAGCTATGATTTTGTTGCGCAGCATGATTTTCTTCTAATATATACCTATAATATGATAAGATATATCTTGTATATGTGATTATATACTTGTTGTCATTAAAATTGTAGAATGGAGGTTCTAACAACTGATTTTAGACCTATAAACTTCAAGAAAAATTATGAATAATTCTTTTAACTCATTTTACTCATACTTCAATTTTTCGATTATTTTCTCCCATTTATTTGCTAGTTACCTTCAACAAAAATTCATAACTAACTATTTCTTAGTTTGAAAAATTCCCAAATTAAAAATTCATTTCTAGATTTATGATTAGAACATCATATCCACTTTTTATAACATTTCGAAATCATTAGAGTAGGGACATATAACTAAACATCCCATGTATAATAATTATTCCCAGAACATTCATTAGTACATATTTCATTTCATTTTATTTCATCGTCAATACATATGAACACCAGCATAATAATTCAAAATCAAAATCAAATATAATGAAAACGGTGAAGGAGTTTGGTATTACTTACCTAGATCTTTGGATAATCTTATTTTAATCTCGTAGTTCATTTTAGATTGTGTTTTCTTCTGCTTCTTATTTTATTTTTTACACCACCACAATTAACTTTATTTCTAAGCTTTGTTTGAATTTATAAGCAGAATAAAATGAAGAAATGAGGAAAGAGTCATACTTATTGTCCTACAATAATTTGGGCCTTCGCCGTTATATCATTTCCCCTTTTAGTTCATTACCCTTGTTCTTATTTCACTTATCTTTTATAACCCTCTCCCTATAATTTTTCGTTTCAATAATTAATTCTTTAATCGATAAATTATTAATTATGGGGTGTTATAGAATGTAGGGATGTCCATTTGGATATGGGGATATGGTATATTGGATCGTCGATATGGATCCACATACCTTGGACTTCAAGGATATGTTGTTCTAGTTCATGTACTTTTTATGTGACATGGATTCAAAATTCAAGAAATCGATACTTTCCATTAGTCTCTAGCAGATGGGTAAGTTACCATACATCCAATGCACCCGAGTGATATGAGGATTGTTTGATGTTATTTTTGCTATGTTTGTTTGTTGTGCTTATTTTATCACCTAAGGGATGTCATGCTACGTAGGTATCGAGGACTTGGATGTTTGGGCACCCAATATTATACATAGACATTTAGTATACTCATAGGATGACGATGATGATAGAGTTTAGCATGTATAGTTATCTTCTAACTCTTTTGATGTAAGGATAGATGAGGTATGATTCTACATACTATGTCCTATATTATATTGACTTTAACAGCATTTTGAGATTGTTTTATTGCTTACAGCAAACTGTTGTCCGACTCAAGATTTTATATTTTGCTTCTTATTATCTTGGGCACTCTTAAATGAATAGATTAGATAGTATGTGTAGGATAGCATGTGGCATCATATAGATGGAGTTGCAGGAGGCTACATTTTGTAATACTTATATTTGGACAATTATTACTTATTACGTTCTATGACACCGTAGAGCATTGACATCGTTTCAATTTTATTAGAGATGGGTATTTAAGTTTATTTTTTAGTTGTATATTATACTACTAATTTGTGTAATTGTGGTGAATTATGCTCAGATCTGTGATGGTTTATATAGTTATTTATGTCTCGCCTATTTATATCTATAATCACTATTATATTTATGCCATGTGTTGTGAGATTTTCGGTAGGTTCTATGATTATTTTACTTACTTTATCGCTTGATAGTCATCCTATATCGTTTGGTGCACCATACCGGTATATTAGGTATTGGAGGTGTAGGGCGATCGTGATAGCGTGGGTTCAGGTAGTGGTCGTGCAGAGTTGCTTTGGTGGTAGTAAAGGACATGGAGTGGTTACTCCACAGTAATGCTTTTGTTAGACGAACCGTGTCATTTATGCCAGTCTTCTTAAAGGAATAATGCATGTGAAGCTTCTGTTGGCAATGGCGGTCTGATGACTATGGCCAATGATTGTCGTATTAAGATAAATGCGCTTCAAAGAGTGTGGATGTTGGGGTTTAAGACGAATAGGACCTTGTTAGTGATTAAGTTGACGATTGAGTCGGTCGACTATTGTGGGCCATGCCATAAATTGAACTGTTATTTGTTGTCTCGCCCGCTGTTGTCGAGGTAGGAGTCAGACTAGCACTCATGCTTAAGCCGAATGGACCGCTTGTTGAGTGAGCCTTTCCATCATAGTCGGGGCATGCCAAACATAGCGAGTGATCCAATATGTTAGGTTCCAGAAGTATGTGGGTTAAGAGGTGGGCCAAGATGCATGTCGTTGTACTCATATGGGCCATTTGAGCGATGCGGGCTAGTCCATTCTTTAATTGACAGAAAATATAGCAATAAGACTCGCTGAGGAAATGAGTTGATTTTCATGGAGACCTTTTCTCAACATGGTTTTGAGTTGATAAACCAAGAAGGGTCTTTGGAAAAACCAAATTTTTAGAAAGGATCCTTTCTCGGTATGGTTTCCAGTTAATTAACTGAGAAAGTTTTATTTCAAAGACTTTTGGAAACTTAATTCATGAAATTCTCTTTACAATTTCTGAAAATAGAATTCCAAATCTTTATGAGACTAGCTCCCTCGCTTGTCATCTTTCTTAAAAAATTCAACTCCATGAGTCTACTTCTCTTAGTTTTACTTTATAAACTCCTTGATCTCCCTCTTTTCACACTCTCAGTCATTCGTGGGAGTGTTAGGTAGTCATTAGTAGCATGTCCATTTGCTTTATGGAACTTACAATGTTCTCCCCCTTTATTTTCTTCCATTTTTTGTTTTCTTATTCGATGACTAGTATTCCAACCTTTTCCTAGTTAAAAGGTACATAGTTTCTCGTGATATTCGATGATGAGTATACATCTCAACTTTGGAAACCATTTTAGACCACTTAAATGGGTTGGATTCTTCTATAAACTTCTATTTTTTTCTCTAAGTGCTACATTGCTGCTTCCTTATTTTGTGAATTTAGTTCAGCATTAAATCATAAGTTTTATCTATATGATGGGTTGTTGTAACAACCTACACTTCCAAGTGTACCGGTTCAACATTCAAAAGTGACATTAGAACCCCCATCATGCCAAGAGGTACTGTAATAATCCAATTTTTAAGTAATAATCAATTAGAGTTAATAACAATAATTTAGAGATCAAAATAGAATTTGTAAATGTATTTGATAAATTAGACTTGAAATTTTAGATAAAAGGATTTAAATTGTGAAAAATAAAATAACTGAACAAGTTAAAAATGCGAAAATAGTATTTTAAAGAAGTGATTTTTAATAAGAGTTTATATTTATTAATTAAATAGAATTTAGTTAATAAATAAAACAGTGCAATAATATATATTTTTTTAGGGCTAAAGCCTAAATAACCCAAACTCAAATTCGTTTCTAGAATTTTCTCCCTCATGATTTTTCCTTATTTACCAGTTTTTACTCTACTTATTCTACGCCACTTCATTCCATCTTCTTCCTAAAGAAACCCTCCTCCTTTGTTACAAGTTAGGAAAATTCTAATAAATTCCAAATCGAATTATGTTAATTCCTTTATGTTACTGTACTATCATGGATAAAGAACCATGTGTTTCATTGCTGGGTTGAGGTGCTGTATGCATGCATGTAGAGAAGTAGAGGAAGAGGGAGACACATCAGTGTTTACAGATGAGTGTACAACTCATGAACCTATGTTCTAATCGCCAAAATTATGATATTTTTATACATTTTGTGTTGTGATTATGTGAGTTCATTGCACGCATCAAGATTTAATTGAAACAACTGATATTGTAGAAGATATAGCCATAATAGGTGCTCGATTTTGCACAGATGGTCGTCGACCGGTCGACCAATCTTCTTGTGTTTTTATGCATGTTTAGGTGTTCTTTTTTGTGTGTGTGTTTATGTATGCATTTGATATGATGCTTGTGTGAGTGCATTTGTGTGTATGTATGGACTTATGTGCATGTGTTCATGTGTATATGTGAATGCATATGTATTTATGTTTGTATATGTGTTGTGTTGTGTGAGTGTGCAGTCGTGTGTTGTGTTGTGTGAGTATGTGTGTTTGCAATGGTGTGTATAGACTATATATCTATGCATATTTCAATGATTTATAATTAAAACATACACTCATATTTTTATTTAAAAAACGAAAATAATCATATCTAACATTTTATATAAGTTCTTAGATATAATATGTTATCTAGCCTTTTGATCAGGTTATATTCGAATGAATTACATAGATCAAGCAGGAAACCAGAGTAATAACTACTAAAATTTGGATGCCAAATCCATAAAACTCTAACCAAAATACCTCAAAATCCTTATACTTCCAAACATTGGTGACTATAGCCCATTCCAAGCTTTAGTGGATCGATCACATATACTTCGTTATCAAGCATCTCAAGCAGTCGAATTCTAGAACTCCATTCCACCACCGATCCTTCTTGTTGACCTAGAAATGAAGTTGTAACAGGGCAATCAAGATGGAAAATACGAAGCTAACAACAAGTCACACCAAAAAGTATAATTAAAGAGATCCATAAGGTGATCTTATAGATTGGTACCAATCCATGCCCATGGATAAGTACGGATCCATCACACTTGCTGATATGGCTACGTTTTTCGAACTTAGTTTCTACTAGGACGTGGGGAACGTGGTGGAGATCGTGGAGGAGAGCTTTTAGGCGACCTACAACTATAAATAGGAGGTCGGGTATCATCATTTCAAGGGATCTTTTAGCTCTCTTAACAATTATCTCTATATTCCCTTGTAATCCCGGGGATCCATACCGATCCATAAGAAGAGCAGTTGTAAACAACAACCAAATTAGCAACCAAATTAAGTGAACATAGGAAACGATTAGCCGAACCAATATAAAATTTTTGTGTCTTGTTATTTCTTGTTTTTATTTACTTCCTTGACACTTTTCTATACTATAATCATTTAGGTGTTTGTGCAATTTTTGATACAAACATTTTGGTACTTTCACTGAGAAATACTTGAATTCGATGACTTGAGACTTGTGATTGAAAAGGATGACATGACCATCAATAAGGAAAACCACTATCGTACGAAGCTAACAAGGACATGAGGGCAGCCGGGAAGTGTCCTCAAGATCTAACCACCTTTCCAACTACATAACCAAAGATGAGATGGAAATGACGACGACAAAAATGCTGAACATAATGATAGACAAACCGGAAGAGATGATGAAGGGTTTCTTCCGAGGATCGGGAGAACCTGGAATAGTTGGATTTGCTACAGATAGAATTAGAGACTGGAGGCTAGAGCAGATGCCCCTCAAAATGGAATAGAGCAAAGAGGGGAAATCCCTGAAGAGATGTCATGGATCAGTACCGATCTCCGAGCACTTAAAGGAATGGGAGATTTGAATGCAGAACTTGGAAATGATCATGTGAGGGACTCTATTGGACACAAAACTTGAATCAGAATGCAGAGGCACGACCAGAGGAGTACATGCTGGAATTTCCCCATAGGAATGGGTGATAGAATGAAAATGTGGAACTGAGACTTCTGTTAGATTGGGATGACAGAATTGTTGAGATAGTTGGATGAGCAATGAGAAGTGGACTGCTAGACCAGAGTTTGAAAGAATGACCAGGAACCCATTCACTCCTAGCATCCGATATGTGATAAATCCAATGATTTCAAACTGCCAACATTGGAATGTACGATGAAAAAACTGATCCAATGGATCATCCGATGAGATACATCCGACATATGGAGGTGTTGGGTGCATCTGAAGAAGTGATGAGATGGTATTTCACTTTATATTTGATGGACCTAGGGAATTATGGTTGATGCGCATCTAAACGTGCATATATTTACATCCATAATTTATCTGTTTTTATTTAAATAAAAGTCATATTTGGGCATTTTAACATGTTTAAAACCACAGTTCAATTATTTTCAAATCATCGTATATTCATCTTCATTCAAGAGCAAAATGGTCATTTTTGTGCATGTGTAAATTTGAGAATTTTAACTTGGACAATTTTTGATAATTTTTTGTGGGAATTTGGATGCATATGGAAGAGGCTTATATGAAGATACATGCATGCACAAATGAATACAAAGAAAGGAAGAGGAAAGTAATTCAAGACCATAAACATGGAGGACCCCACCCACTTGCCTAAATCCACAACTAGAAGCCAATGGACAACTAAGTGGAGGTTAAAGCTTCATGCATTTTTAATGAGGGATTAATTAGTGGCTAATGGTTACTTGGTGGCCACATTTTCTAAAGGGCATTTTAGGAAGCTCCCTAAAAATAAAATTAAGGTTTTATGCATGTATAAATAGCCCTCTTATGTACATGACATATCTTCTACTCTTTCGCATTAGTTAAGAAATTAAAAGAGCAAGTTGTAATGGCAATGTTTAATGAAATAAAAAGGGCTGCCAAACCTCTTTCTCCTCTCTTTTCTACATGTTTTTCTTTGCTTCTATGTTAATGCTTATTTCAGTGCTCTCTTTCTTTTAATGTTCATAGCTTAGATTTACATTTATGCAAGTAGTGTAGCTTTAATTTTTATGCAAATAGTTAGTAGTTAATCTCTCTTTCTTCCTTTTCTTAGTTTTAACTTCTTCGCTTCTTAATGTTGAAATTTACAAATATTGATTTGATAATACAAATGAGTAGCTAAACCCCTTCAATTTAGGGGTAATGAAGCTCTCTAGCTTTATGTAATTTCAACATTTTTATAATTTATGATCTCTTTGTTTGTGCTTCATGAATGTGAATTTTGATGTAAGTTTATACAAGTGGATTTGATAGCTTATATTGTTTATGAAATGAGCTATCTTATTCAACATAAACACAATTTACATCATCATTTGCCAATTAATTTTTGATTTTGAAATGAAAGTAAAAAATGAAATTTGATGATCTATATTACTAGTTACAATAGTAAATATATCATACTTAAAATAGCTTTTACTTTGGGTTCATTTTCATGAGAATTATAAGTGGTATAATTGTTGTATTATAGTTTGATAGTTTGAGTTATGTTATTTAATAACATAAACAAACCATACTTATGATAAATGCAATGATTTTTTCACTTAATATCAAAGTTAGAGATCATAAATTATTTGTTTATTGATTTATGAAAATATGAGGGTGGATTTGCCTCTAAATTGTTCTCTAGTCTAATAGTTTTTAAACCACAATTTAATTCTAATTTTAGCTTCATTTTGTTTCTAATTAATAATTTCTCCTCCATTTGGTCTAATTTGATTGAATAGATTTTTAAACTCTAACAATTCCCTACAGATTGACCCGTACTTTCCACATACTACGATAGTATGCCACGCACTTGCGGTTATTTTAATTTAAAATTTTTCGATGGTATTCTAATTTGATAGAAAATCCATCGTTAAACAGTGATTCCGACAGTTGGAAAACTGTTCCATAGGTACCTGGACCGAGTTGGTAAACAGATTCGTGAGGTAGTCCAGAGGGCATATTTCATGACCAAAGAAGATGAAAACATTATTAAGTGTGTAACAAAGAGCCAAAGAGGCACTGAGAAGTTTTCTAACTAAATTTAACAAAGCGGCTACTTCGGTTTATAGGCTAGACCATCAGTGGTTCCGATGGCGGCCATTTCAAGATTTGTTAGCAGGGCAGATTTTAAAATTTCTTTGGAAGAGGATCCACAAGCGAATCTCGTAGAATATTATCATGAGGTTGAAAGATACTTGCGTCAGGAGAATGTTGAATTTGAAGACAGAGTTAATGCTTTGGATGACGGAGGACCATCTGAGGTAGAATTTGGCAAAGATAAAGGAAAACGAAAGGCTGATGATGGCTTTAGAGGACCAACGTGGTAGAATTCTCTTTTTACACTAAATTGAATGAAACCTGGCAAAGGATTTACCTTGATACTAGGGGTAAATCCGCTGCTGAAAACTAATGAAGATAGAACCCACCAATGGAGAAAGAAGGTTAAGAAAATATTTCCTATTCCATGAGCAGGATGGGCATGAAACAAATAATTGCAGGAACCTTCGTGACCTAATCAAGGAACTGGTTAGGAACAACCAGTTGCAACAATACATAAGAGGCCGAGCTGTAGTGCTGGAATAAGAGAAACCATCATTAGCGGCAAATGGAGATGACCTTGGATCCAAGTCGAAGATAATTATCTCTTAATCGAGATAGTGTAGAATCAGGTTTGGCTCTCTTACTTTGCCTTTGGTTTAAATAAATGATCTAATATTGCAGCCAAGCCACTTACTCATGCATGGGAGCTCGATTGGTCTCTAGACACACTCTAAGTTGGATGCTAAGCTACAATAAATGATGAGACGAATGCTTTGTTGTTCGCTTGATGTTTTGAATTTGAACTCTATGAATGAATATCTAACTTGGAAAATCACTAGAACGTGATAACTTATACTAATTTCTAAAAACCAATGGAGATTGGTTAGCCCCTGAAATTGATTAGAATTTTATAAACAACTTGAATGTGATGATTGATATTGATTGTGGTATTCTTGTTCGGAGAAACATAGCGATGACCACAAGGTGCAAGCCCCCTTGCCGGAGAGTAAGCGGATTGAGCTTGTGTGAAGGTAAATCCTTTTACTGAAGAGTAAGTAGATGGACTTATTTAGTCCTAGGATCGGTCTACCGAAGAGCAAGCGAATTGGACTCAGTAAGGATTTGGAGAGATCGATCACTAGATCGGATGATAAACGATCCAAAGAGATCGAGAATCGACCTAGATTGGTCTAACCTTAGATTGAGTAATTAACGATTCAGTGAGATCGAGAAAAGACCTTGATGGGTCAAATCCTAGATTGGATAACAAACGATTTGGTAAGATCGAGAAACTACCTAAATAGGTCGAACCCTAGATTGGATGATAAGCGAATCGACGAGATCGAGAAATGGCCTAGATGGGTTGAATACAATATTAGGTGATTAAACGGTCCGACAAGATCGAGATACAACCTACATTGGTCGAACCATAGACATGATTTTATATGATATGATGAGATTGAAGAACGATGTAGAGAGACGAAGGATTGAAGTAACAATCCGAAGAGATCAATGATCGAACTAACGATCCAAAGAGATCGATGATTTATTTAATGATCCGGAGGGCTCGATGATTGAGTTGACAATCCGAAGAGATTATTGGTTTAGTTAACCATCTGGACTAATTGGGAATTGAATCGGTCATCGAATACATGGACCAAAGATATCTAATACTAGATTTTGGTTTTAAAAACCAATTGACCTTGAAACAATTGATATCAATTATCAAGCCACAAATTTTGATACATGATTGTTGAATCTTGGATAAACATGGGACTTTCCTGTTTCGTGATATACTATACAATGAAATGATTCTGGGGAACATGGAATGATGATTTATGACTAACATTCAAGCGAGACTCGAGTCCTTAGCTGTAATAGTTTGGAACGGTCTTTGATTTACAAGTAAACCAAAAGGAACATGATGATTTGCCATAGCTTGACCGACTGATAATCAAAAGATTCAACTACTATTATTGCATCAACTTCAATATCTATTCTTGAGCAAAGCATAACCTCCATTCCTAAGGCATGCTCTGAGGGGCAAGTGTCATTCAGCCTTTTGACCAGGCTATATTCAAACGAATTGCATAGATCAAGAAGGAATCCAGCGTGATAACTGCTAAAACTTGGATGCAAAACAGAGTCAAAAGACAAGTTTTCCAACATGCAAACAACCTCCTAAAGTGGTCAACACATCATGCTGCTTCAAGTATCAGGAGCAAAGTCCAACTTTCAAACAAAGGTATGGATCTATACCGATCCATGTTTATGGATCGATACCGATCCATAAAACTCTAACCAAAACACCTCAAAATCTCTTTACTTCCAAACATTGGCAATTATTGCCCATTCCAAGCTTCATTGAATTAATCACATATACTTCATTATCAGCATATCAGGGACTCGAAACCAGAAACTTCATTCCACCACTGATCCACCTAGTTGACCCAAAAACGAACTTCTAACGAGGCAACCATGATAGCAAACATGAAGCTAGCAACAAGTTGCACCAAAGCCAACCAATTGAAGAGGTCCATAAGGTGATCTTATAGAATGGTACCAATACATGCTCATGGATCAGTACCAATCGATGCCGATGGATCGATACCGATCGATGCCCATGGATTGATACTGATCCATCATGCTTCCTGACATGGCCATGTTTTCTCGAGCTCAATTGCTACTGGGATGTGGGGAACATGATGGGTATTGTGGATGACAGCTTTCAGGTGACCAACAACTATAAATATGAGGTTAGGGTGTCATATCAAGGGACGTTGGCTATCTTAACAATTTTCTCTATATCCCTTGTAATCCCAAGGATCCATACCGATCCATAAAAAACAGTTGTAAACAGCAACCAAATCAGCAACAAAGTTAAGTGGGCATAGACAATGATTAGCCAAACCACTATAAAAGTTCTGTGTCTTATTATTTCTTGTTTTCATTTACTTTCTTCACTCTTTTCTTTGGATGTTTGTGCCATTTTTGATGCAAACATAATATATATGAATATAAAGTAATTTAAAGTTTAATTAACTAAATAAGTGAATTTTATATTTTATCAAAATAAGAAAATTTGTGAAATGTTTCTTAAACTTATATTCAATAATTGTTAAAATGTATTATATAAAATCTTAATGTATAATTTAAAATTTTAAAGGATTTATTTAGTTGTGAATATATCAAATTGATTTAGATGTTTAAAGCTATTTAAAAATAGTATTTGACTATAGAAAATTATAGAATCATGATTATATGAAATATTTAGCTTTATAAACCATTTTTAGGATTTCAGATGTAAGATATGTGTTTTCGAGTATATAACTGAGTATTAAATTAATATTGAATTTTTATATGTTGTAACTAATAAATTATTGAGAAGAAAATTTTGTATTAGTTTTATTTATCCATTTAAAGTCTATAAATTATAGAAAATTACGAGAACTTATTAGATTAGTTTTTGGGTACTTTAAAGTGTATTTTCTTAAAAGTATAATTATCTATGTATTATTAGTGTGTGTTATAAAAAATTATTTTTACATGATTTTAGAGTCCTCTAATTTCTTATCTTCTCAATATGGATTTGATATTATGAGTGATCCATCGTTGATGTTGATTTGATTGATGATTGAGATGATACGTTGGTGGCATCTTTGATATGATTTTGTGTTATAATTCCATGCGGCGAGAAATCTGAATAAATGAAATTATAATACTGATTGAGATGGGGCATTTGGTAATATTTGTCCAATTACTCTGTGGACTCATTATATAGAATATTGAGTAGATAAAGTGTAGTTTATAAGCAATGAATAAATGTTTAAGTATCAAGCAGTGGTATGAAATACTGTTGTGATATTTATTCAGTTATTCATGTAAGTCAATGACACTAACATGATGGGAGTAAAGTGGATAGTGTGAGGTGATACATGTAGTGATATATGGCTCTGTGCCAATATCTACTGAGTATGGCTCTGTGCCTAACGACGACCATGACTTTGTTTCCATAAATATTGGTTCTATATCCCACTATTATGATATACTCCTATTATGTTTGTTAGAGAGGACTAGATGGCTAGAATCCACCCTAGCAGCCTGACTAGGGGTCTATCTTTTTGGTTGCTCCCCAGATCAATGATACTATATTATATAGCTTTGTATTACTCCTATGTTGCATTTGCCCCTATGTCACCTAGGCTAGCAGTCTGTTACATATAGGGATTATTGTAGAACCGTGACGTAAGAGCCATCGCGTTAACGAGCACACCGGTGGATATGTATCACGATGACTGTGAGGTAACTAATGACTATAGAGACCAAGTGCGTCTAGAACTTGCTTAGTGATATCAATCTCCCTTCGGGTATTAACGAGGTAGTAGATTGGCATATATGTTTGATATAGCTCACTTGAGTATGGTATGGGTTTAATGACCCACATAGTATTTTATGTATGGCTTTACTTGGGACTTCATGTTTGTCGTACAGCCATCTCCTGTCAAGATATTTACATAAATGTTATATATGGAGATGAGATTATACCGGTGATATATATATATATATATATATATATATATATATATATATCCAGATTCTCAGTATATTGATAGGCAGCCTATTTTATCTTATACATATAGAGATGATGATATTTTATCGAGATTGATATATATATATATATATATATATATATATATATATATATATATATATATATATTGGAAAATGCTTCATGCTAGCCAAATTATACTTGGTGATATCTCATTTATTGATATTTCTAGATATGTATGATTCACCCATTAGTGTTGATTCTATAACTTCTGGTTTGAGCATATTTTTATGTAAGTAATGAAATTTTTTTGATATCGGTGCCGACTGTTTTATTATGTAGGTTTGAGTCATTTATGAGATGTGATGCCTTGGTGATTTTTTATGGTATTATGTAGACATATCATATATACATTTCTATATCAACATACATATATTGATATGTGGCTAATAATTTGAGATCTCAGGAAGTGATATCATATTGTTATTTCCTATTTACATTGTGTTGCCCCTATTATGATACTTTGTTAGACATAGTCTGACCCATGTGTTATTTATGTAATAATCAGATCAGTCTAAGGCATTTCAAGTATAAGGACAACATGATCGACATTTGCTTTATTTCCCTTAGAGGAGTCTTACACTAGGATTGTTATATGATACTTATATGACATTGATTCACTATATATATTTGTCACTGGTTTGTATATTGATTATTCATCACCATATATTGAGATATTTGACATTTGAATTTGGTTGTACCTTTATGACAATATAGTATTATATATTATGTATTATCACTACGATTGAATTTTTGTTCTCTATTATTTACTATATATTGTGTATTGTTCTGTCCTGGAGACACATGTGTTTGTTGCTTCGTACTGATACTGTATACGCCCAGATGCATTATTTATTTGATGTTTTAATATGTACCGGTGTTAGTGTAAGAATTCCTATATGTACCCTATATAGCCTCATTCTACGTCTTGTCTGGCAGTATTACTCTATAATACCCTTGGATTGTATAGTTATAGAGATGGGGTCTTCATAGTTGGTATCAAAATAGGTTTAGAACAATACATCATATATTGGAGACATGACTCAAGATTTTAGATGAGGCCTAGAGTCATGGACTCATAGGTGTGTTAGGTAGTTCCCTATAGTGAGCGATATAGGATAGAAAGAGAGAGTGTATATGTGTATAGGACGATTACTGGGGTAATCATCAGGAGACGTGTTTACGGTTTTACACACACACACACATATATGTATATGTGTATATATAATTTCTTTTTCTTTAAGCATAAATTATAAAATGGTTGGAATAGCAACGGCGAAAGGAGTTAGTTCAACTAGTAACACTTGAAACTACGATTTTGGAAGGTTTTGTATTGTACTATGGTGTTTAAATGGATATTGTAGTTGGGTTTTGATTTGATTTTGATCAAAGTGCGTAGCAGAAATTTTTTCCTTCAACCGAATGCATTTATTTTAGTCTCTTGAGTTTTTTTGGTTATTTGAAATTGTTGGAGTTGAACTTAATTTTGAAATCAGCATGCATTTACATTTATTGAATTTGTTAAATGAATTCAACTATTTAAATTTATAACAAAGGAATATGACTAGAATTAGTCTGATATTACAAAAAAATTTCTTGAAATCGTTTATCTAGTAGCATATATATATATATATATATATGGTTGTGATTAAAGGTAATTTGGAAAATATTTCGAAGTTATTAAATGTTTGATGGAAATAAAGATTTATAACATATACATATACGCAAAGATATTGATTATTAGTATTATCAAATGATTTTGGAAGTCAGGTGAATCGTTAATTTGAAATCTATTAGAAAGTTCATATTATAAGTATAGTGTTAAGTGTGGATGTGAAGATAAACTAGTAGAAATTTTATTGAAATAAGTATAGTAAATAATTTGTGAAAGTAATAATTGTAGATATTTTTGAAAGTAAAAATGTGTTAACTAGTCCGTTGAGTGTGTTAAGGATTTTAGTCGATGCATATGCACACATATTCGATAGAGATTCTTAAACACTTGAATGAGACATATGAACATAAATTTTTTAATATATGCAAATATTTTGAGTAAAATTAAAGTAATTAGCAAGAGTTAGTTATTGTGGTAAGAGTGATATTCGAAATTTATATTTGTAAAGGATATTCTATATATTAGTATGTAATTTTGGTGGTAGTTATAGCCATTGGAAATTAGGGCACAACTATGATCATTGGCAAGGCAATATTGATTATGTGGTCAATACTACAGCCAATTTATATTAGTAATCACTATAATAGATGGTGAAACAATAATACTCTATTTTATTATATTTAAGAATTTATGAATATAAATGTATATATATTTGACGATATTTTGGTGTAATTAAAAATATGTATATACTTTAGAATTTTGGGATTTTAAGATGTGAATATATATATATATATATATAATTTAAAAAATAATATCTGTAAATAATTTTAGTTGTAATATAATGGTTTGAAAGTAAATTATATATATTGAAAGATATTTTATTAAATAGAGAAATGAGATTTAGTAAGAATTTTATTAGTAAGCTTTTGATTTTGTTAAGACATTTTAAAGGCTATTCAATTAAAATTTGAATTTAAATTGTGTTTGTACTAAATAAAATGAAATATTGGGAAAGGTATTATTATTTAATATTTGAAAAGTGAACTATATAAATAGAGTATTTTGTAATTATGAAATGTAAATTTTCTTTTGGTATATGTTTAGTATTTAAAAATGGAAGCTAAATGAAATTATTAAATTTAATATAATTGGTTAGTTATAGATTCTTCCTTATGGGAAATTACGAGGATGTAATTTATAAAGGGAAAGTATGTAACAACCCAATTTTTAAGTAATAATAGAGTTAATAACAGTAATTTAAAGACTGAAATAGAATTTTGAACTTATTGACAAATTAGTCTTAAAATAATTAAATAAAAGGACTTAAATTGTGAAAAATAAAATAAATGAATTGAAACAACTTAAAAATAAGGAAATTGTATTTTAAAGAAGTGATTTTTAATGGGAATTTATATTTATTTAAGTTAAATAAAATTTATTTTAAAAATAAAAGAGGACAAAAGTATATTTGTTTTGTTCTATTCTAAGGCTAAGGCCCAAATTACCCAAGCCCAAATTTATTTCCAGAATTTTCTTCCTCACGATTTCCCTTGTCCACTGGTTTTTACTCTATGTAATCTACACTTCATTCCATCTTATGCTTGAAGAAAACCCTCCTCCTTTGTTAATTAAAAATTTAATTTGGAAAATTCTAATAAATTCCAAAATTGAAGTATGTTAATTCCTTTATGTTACTTCACTATCGTAGATGAAGAATCACGTGTTTCGTTGTTGGGTTGAGGTGCTATTTGCATGTGTGTAGAGAAGTAGATACAGATGGAGATATACAAGTGTTTATAGGTGAATGTATCATTCACAAACCTATGATCTAGTCACCAAAATTATGATATAGTTTATGCTATCCTTATGTGAATTCATTGTATGCATCAAGATTTAAATGAAACAACTAATATTGGAGAATATAACACCAAAGCAGACGCTCAATTGCATGGATGGTCGTCGACCGATTGGGGTGGAAGTGACCGATCGACCGATCTTCTTGTGTTTTTGTGTGTGTTTGGGTGTTCTTGTGTGCTCACGTTCATATGTATGTGTGATCTATTGCTTATGTGAGTGCATTTGTGTGTATGTATGGACTTGTGTGCGTATGTTCATGTGTATGTGTGAATGTGTGTGTGTGTGTTATGTGTGCGTATGTCCCGTGTTGTGTGAATGTGCACTTGTGTGTTGTGTTATGTGAGTATGTATGTTTACAATGGTGTGAGTGTAGCCTATATATGTATATATATTTCAATGATTTATAATTAAAACATACACTTATATTTCTATTTCAATAAACTAAAATAATCATATGAAAACTTTTATATAAATTCTTAGATATAATATATGTTAATATAAAGTAATTTAAAGTTTAGTTAACTAAATAAGTGAATTTTATAGATTATTTAAATGGGAAAAATTATGAAATGTTTCTTAAATTGATAATCAATTATTATTAAAGTATATTATATAAAATTTTAATGTATAATTTAAGATTATAAAGATTTATTTGGTTATGAATATATTAAATTGATTTAGATGTTTTAAAATTATTTAAAAATAGTATTTGATTATAGAAAATTATAGAATCATGATTATATGAAAATGTTTGGCTTTGTAAACTATTTTTGGTAATTCTGATGCTGTATATGTGTTTTCAAGTATATAAATGATTATTAAATTAATATAAGGTTGAGAAACTAATAAATTTTTGAGTAGAATTTTTTTTTCTTGGTTTCAATTATCCACTTAAAGCTTATAAATTATAGAAAACTAAGAGAACTTCTTCGATTAGTATTTTGGGTATTTTAAAGTGTATTTTATTAAAAGTATAATTATCTAAAAATGTTGGTGCATGATTTTTGAGTTTTCTAATTCTCATCTTCTCAATATGGATTTGATGTTATGAGTGGTCCACTTCTGATGTTGATTTGACTAATAATTTAAGATGATACAGTAGTGATAACTTTGATATGGTTTTGTGTTATAATTCTATAATGAGAAATCTAAACAAACAGAGTTATACTATAACTACCGTTTAGGATGGGGCATTCGCTTATATTTCTTTGGTTAATCTTTGGACTCCTTATATAGAATATTGAGTAGACCGAGTGTAGTTTATAAGCAGTGAATAAACGTTTACATATCACGTAGTGGTATGAGGTACAGTTGTGATATTTTCTCAATTATTCACTCTAAGTAGATGACACTCATGTGACGAAAATGGAGTGTATAGTGTGAGGTGATACACACAGTGATATATGGTTATGTGCATGTATTTAGTGAATATGGCTCTGTGCCTGACAATGACCATGACTTCATGTCTATATGTGTTAGTTCTGTATGTCATTATTATGATGTACTCCTATTATATTCATTGGAAAGGACAAGATGGCTCGAATCCACCCTAGCGGTCTGATTGTGGGGTCGCTTCCCAGATTTGTGACACTATATTATATAGCTTTGTGCTACTCCTATGCGTGCATTTCCCCTGTATCACTTAGGCCAGCACTATGTTACCTATAGGGGTAATCACAGTGTCGTGACTTAAGAGTCCTCGCATTAATGAGTACACCATTGAATATGTGTCACGATGACTATGAGGTAACTAACGGATATAGAAACTTAATGTCTCTAAAGCTTACTTAGTGCTATTAGTCTACCTTCTGGCACAGACGGAGTAGTAGATTGGCATATACGATTGATACACCTCACTTGAGTATAGTATGGGTTTGATGACGCACATAGTGTTATATGTATAGCTCTACTTGGGACTTCATGTCTATTGTACGGTCATCTCCTATCACGATATTTACAAATAAATATTATATGAAGAGGTGAGATTATACCTGTGATATATGTATGTCTAGTGTGTTGTGTATTCTTAGTATATTAATTGCACGCCTATCCTATCTTATATATATATATATATATATATATATTTATATATATATTGATGATGATGTTTTATCGAGATTGAGAGATATATTTGGGCAATGCTTCGTGCTAGCTTGATTATACTTGGTGATATCTCATTTATTGATACTTTTAGATATTTTTGATTCACCTATTAGCGTTAGTTCTATGATTTTCGATTTGAATGTGTTTCTATATAGGCGACGACATCTTTTGATATAGTGTTGACTGTTTTACTATGTAGTTTTGGTCATTTATGAGATGTGATGCCTTCGTGATTATTTATGGTATTATATAGATATCAAATATACATTTCTACATCAGTATACATATACTGATATGTGCTCTAATGATTTGAGTATCTTTGGTAGTGATATCATATTGTTATTTCGTATTTACACTATGTCACCCCAATTATGATACTTGATTAGACATAGTATAATCCGTGTGCTATTTATGTAATACGGGTCAATCCGAGGCATTTTAGGTACAGGGATGACATGGCCGACATTTGTGTATTGGGCTTAAAGGAGTCTTACATTAGGATTGTTATATGTTACTCGTATGACATCGATTCACTATATATATTTGTCACTGGTTCGTATATTGATTATTCATTACCATATATTGAAATATTTGACATTTGAATCGGGTTGTACCTTTATGACATTATTTTATTATATGTTATATATTAACCAGTTTTTTAACCAAGCAGAAGTCAACGGAAGTTAGAATGTCAAGACAAAGACAAAACAACTCAAAAACTTAGGAATATACTTAGAAGAGCTAGAGAAACAACTGAGAGGAGTTTCATTTAAATTGGAGCTAAGTACTTAACTCGGTAACGAGTCGTATAGATCGGTACTAGACAATCTATTCATCACATTCCTCCTCCAAAACTCCATACATCTCACATACTACTCTAAATACTTGTGACTAAGTAGTTTTCCCAGATTTTGGATGACCAATTTCAAGGATTGATGCGAAGAGAGAGAAGAAAGTAGGTTAATACAAGTGCTATCGGCAAGATCGTTAGAATTAACTCTATGTTAGTGGAAAAGAGCCTGGAACATGTTGATTATAAGGTAGAAGAAAAAAAAAGTGAAAGAATGCGACTCAGTAAGAAAGACAGGTCGGTATCAAGTTAACATAGGTCAATACCACATCATCTTTTTGGATCGTGGGCCTACGCGATTACTTAACAACATCGGGCTATCTTCTAGACTTATGTGCAAGAATCTAAAGAAGTATCTGATTTTTTGCTAGCATAGACTCTACCATTTCTTCATCTCCTACCTCCTTCAAAATAGTGACCTAGGCAGCTACTCTTGGTAGTTCTTGGCTGTAGGACTTGTCAAGCCCTTGTACTACTGACTTGTACTCTCAAACTCCCTGTAAAAAACGATAAATAAAACTATAAAGTGGATGTAGGCCGGAGATTGCTGAACTACTACAAAAATTTCATGACATCTTATTGTTTTATATTGATTTGTACTACAATCAACAAGATCTTGGTCTCATAGGTTTCCTACAACTCTTTCTTAGGCGCTGATCCATTTTTGGCATCAACATTTTGGTGCTTTCACTAAGAAAGCTAAATCCAAGCTTAGATCTAGCTCTCAACTTAGGATTGGAAAGATCAAGAAGTTAGATCAAGAAAACATTCTTTAAGAAGTTTGATGTGGCATCCCCCACTTAGAGGCCCAAAACTAACGGCTATGGATGCTGCGGTCATCCATTTTTATTAATCCTCGACAACCAAATAGGGTAATGTTAGATAAATTGATATACCAGAAACACATAGATATGGAAAAAGTTTAAAATTTCAAAACAATTTTCACATTCCATTCCAAACTCATTTCAACATTCATTACATAATCCCACAACGTTAACCATGTTCAGAAAAAATATAATTATTACAATATATAAGAGCGGCATATGAAGATGTCCCCTTTAGTGATCATAGTATATAATAGGTAACAAACCACTTTGCCTTAACAAAATAAAACAACAGACTCACATGAGAAAGAACTTAAATAACTACATGCCTTCTGCACGACTCCAGAAGCTTTTTCGTCTTAAGAGGTATCTAAAAACCTAAAATCTCAAAATACTCAAAATCGTTTGAGTATGCGAGAGTTTAAGGGTAAAACATAAAATTTGAGTCAGACATAAATTCTGGTATAAATAACAATATACCATCATAAATCAATTTAGATATCCAGTGAGACCACACCGCTTAGCGGAGCGGGTTTCCCCTCACTATTATCTTGAAACCTTTATAAACCATTTTCTGTGCTTCTCCGTCCATAATTGTTAATTCAATTCAAACATTACTATGTGAAGAAATGCAAAACAATTGAATCAATTTTGGATTACCCATCTCCAATTCACTTTGACCATCTATCATAATTATAGTTTCATAGGATTACTATAAACCTATTGGTAACTCTAATATTATTTCTTTTATCCTAGTTTTCATCGGCTGACAAGAAATCTATTGACTAATAGTCAATATCTTTATTTTACCCTAGTTTTCATGGGTTAACTAGGAACCTATTGACATTTGTCAATATTTCACTTTCTTATCCATATATTGTTTTCATGGGCTAAGTATAAACATGTCTAACTGACATATTTAATTATACATAGTTTTCATGGGCCAACTATGAACCTATAGGCCTTTGCTAATATCTTTACCCTTATACAGTTTTCATGGGCTTACTGTGAACCTATTGACCCTACCAATATCTTTAATTTATATTCACTACTGGGTCAACCTAATTGGTTATTCAGTCCTTCCCCACAATATCATTTTGTGTTCATTACAAAGTGAATATATACATATATGAAGAAGTAAATAATATAACTTGGTTAATTTCTTTAACTATTTGAACTTCTTCATAAGTTTTATTTCAAATACTTTGTTTATTAATATGCCATGGTTTTGTTTTAAAATAGATTGGGTTAATTTTTTAGAAAACAAAACTTTTGAAACCTTGTTTTCAACCTCACTGGATAGCCTCCTTCGAAAGCTTATATCTCTTTTCAAAACATTAGGCCTATACCTTTAAAACGCTTTAAAACCATTCTTTCAAAACCTTTAAACTATAATAAAGTGTTACTTATTAATTATTAGAAGCATAGCTTCGAAACCATTTGAAGTATCTCTTCCTAGAAAGTCCTCCTTTCGAATCATTGTGTTTACCTTTTTAAAGTATCTTTTGGATTAAAGCAAAAATAAATGAAAGTATCTTTTGAAACTAGTCTTTATTATATATATATATATATATATTATGGAATTTATGATGGCATTGATACCATCTCTTTCGACAGAGTCGAAAGCATACATTTAAAATGTTGAAGGATAGCTTCGAAACCATTGCCTTCGAAACCTATAACCCTTTCGAAAGCATTTAGGTAGTGGCTTAATATAGATTTTAAAATAAACAATACCTTTCGACAGTATTGATGACTTCAATATACTCGAAAGGCACAAGAATCGGCGATAGGGTTCGACTAGGTAGGAACCTCTTCTTTTGAAAGCATTGATTTATAATTAAAGGAACAACTTCAAAACCCCTTTCTCTTTTAAAACAAACATGGCAATCCCTTTGAAAGCCATTATACAACTTCTTTTAAAAACATATGTATCGACTATGTTGAAAGCTTAATAACACAAAGGAAGGCGTTCATCTTTTAAAAAAAATGAGGTAACAACCCCATCGGAAGTTATGCTTTCGAAACCATGCCTTTCGGCTTTCTCCAATCTGCTACATGTCATCTAGATGATACCATGTGTATTGAATTTAACTTAATGGATTTTAATATTGTAGAAGGCGAAAGGAAAGGAGCGAAAGGTACTATGAATAGAGGCGAAACCTATTTTTATGGGTTTAAATACTAAATTAACTTATAAAAAATAACCTGCCTATGTGTTCATTTCTTATTGGTTGCTTTAACTTTTCCTATGCTTCTAAAAAATAATCGCCTTTTTATTTTGGATAAGTATCAAACTTGAATTTTTGCAAATAAAACCTTCCTCTTTATTTTTACGCAAATCATTTTGATCCTCCTCTCAAAATAATTTATTTAATATATCAAATCGCTTGTAAAAATTCCCAAAATTCACAAAAATCTACTTTGATCATATTATCTAACATATCAAAATTTCAAATCCAAATTCTCAATATATTTTCTGAAATGAATTATTAAATTCAACGTACTATATTTTCATTAAAAATTCATAATAATGTTTCCCAAGCTTGGGAAATTATCAAACTTAAAACTCAACTCTAAAATCATATTTTACATAAAATATAATTTTTTCATGGCATTTAAGCATCAATATCACACTAAAAAACCGTATGAACCATTATCTAAACAATCTTGTTTAAATTTGAATAAACCATAGTTCAAGAATATCATCATCAAACATCATATATACGAATTAAAACTTAAATCCGAAACATATGTTTAACAGATAGAGATGGAAATTATCATTCACCTTAATCTTTGATAAGGAAATGGATTGAGACGAGTTGATTCCCCTCTTTATTTCCTTTTCTTTTTTTTCTTTGAATTTCTATTCTTCTTTTCTTTTTAATTTACGGCTCTCTTTTTCTTTTACTTATGTTTTTGATTCGCTTTTTAAAATGATGTCAATAGGAAATGAAATGGTAAAAAGAGAATATATATATAAGGATAAGGGGTTACGTAAAACTTATTATAATTATACCCTTATGTAGATTAATTTACTTATAATCCATTCTCATGCCCATTTAATTTATTACTTAAGCACGGACACTTAAATTTATTCAAATCTCAATCCGCTTATCACTTAACATTTTCATTATTATATTTAATTTATCTAATTAAATATTCTGAATAATGCTATTTAAATAAAGGGTGTCACAGGCTCCCTTCCCTAAAGAATTTAGTCCTTAAAATTTAGTACGGACTAAATACTAATCTTAGCAATCATCTGTAACCACTCCTAACAACAATACTAGTTTATTTGACTAGCTATCATCTATATAAATCTAATATAGACGTACCATTAAAAACAGATCAAGATAGGTAACTCGAATCATGTCTTCTGTATCTCAAGTACAGTCCTTCTTATTGTCGCTTCACTGAACTTTCACCAAATTGACTGTCTTGGACCTTAGTCTTTTCTCATCTCTCGTTGCAACCAAAACTGTTTGTCTTACAATTGTCAAATTAGGTATACTACCAACTCATCCAATCCTGATGAAGGAATAGTAGTCTCTGGATCATGCACATACTTGCGAAGATGAGACACATAAAATACATTATGAACACCTGCCATATTGCACGACAATTCTACTCTGTATGCGAGCTTTCCAATCCTTTCTATAATTTGGAATGGACCAACATATTTCGGTGCCAGCTTCCCTGACTTTTCGAATCGTATCACTCCCTTCATCGGTGATACCTTAATGAAAACTCTATCTTCAACTGAGAACTCTAAGTCTTTACGCCTTTATCTACGTAATTCTTTTGTCTAGACCGAGCTTCCTTCATCCGATCTCGGATCAACTCAATCTTCTCTGACACCTCTCTAACCATATCTTGACCTAAGACTAATCTGTCTCCAGTCTCTAACCAACATGCGGGTGATTTGCATGGCCTTCCATACAAAGCTTCAAAAGGCACCATCTTTATACTTGTCTGAAAACTATTATAGTATAAAAACTCAATCAAATGCAAGTGATCTTCCCAGGATCCACCAAAGTATAGTACACAAGCCCTTAACAAATCTTCGAGTACCTAATTGACTCTCTGAGTCTACCCGCCCTATGGATGATATGTTGTACTCATCTTGAACTTGGTACCAAATACTCTCTGTAGACTTCTCCAAAACTTACTAGTGAATATTACATCTCTATCGCTGGCTTTTCCACTAGGAATTCCATGAAGTCTAACTATGTTCTTCATGAACAATTTCGCAAAAACAAGTGTCGTTTTAGTCGACTTGACTGGAATGAAATGAATGCTCTTGGTCAATCTGTACACTGTAACCCATATACTTTCATTTCCCATGTTCGATCTTGGTAATCCATTAATAGAATCCATGGATATAGAATTCCATTTCCAAATAGGAATCTCTATAGTCTGAAGCAACCCACTCGGCTCTTGATTTTAGGCTTTCACTTGTTGATAGTTAGCACATTGTCTAACCCACAAGCTAACATCTGTCTTCATGCCTTCCCAATTGAAGCTTCTCTTCGTATATTGATACATCTTGTTTTCCCTAGGATGGATCGTAAACCTAAATCGATGACACTCCTCTACAACTTCTCTTCTCAAATTCTCTAAATTCAGAACACATAATCGTCCCTTCTTCCTCAACCATCCTTTCTGGTTAATGCCAAAAAATTTAAGATCTTCGATCTCAGATCCCACCTCAAGTATTCTAATTTTCTCGGTTATCTCTGGATCCTCTTTCTGTTTAGAAACTATCCTCTTGATCAGCATTGGTCGAACCTCTAAAAAAGCCAACTTATCACTACTCTGACTAGAATCAGTTGTCGATCTCAACTTTATACCACAGGTAGCCAAACTTCTAAATCGATCCATTCTACCAACATAGCTAACATCACATTCTGATGTTTCCTGCTAAGGGCATCCGCAACCTTATTTCCTTTTCCAGGATTATATTCTATACCAAAATCATAAGTAGACAAAAACTCCATCCACCTTTGCTGCCACATATTCAAATCTTTCTAAGAGAATAAATATCCCGAAGACTTATGATTAGTGTATAGCTCAAATATTTCCCCAAAGAGATAATGTCCCCAAATCTTCAATCCGAAGATCACCGCAGTCAACTCCATATCATGAGTAGGATATCTTACTTTGCGCAGTCTAAACTATCGAGAAGCATAAGCAGTGACTTTACCATTCTTCATCAATACAGCTCCCAATCCTGTTCCACATGCATTAGTCTACACCACCAAATCTTGGTTTCCATTTCGAACAACTAACACTGGCGCATTGGTCAACAAATATTTTAACTTAAGGAACCATTCCTCACATTTGTTGGACCAAATGAACTTCAAATCCTTCCTGGTCAACTTAGTTAAAGGTGCTACTATCCACGAAAAATCTTTGATAAATCTCCAGTAATAGCTAGTAAGTCCAAGAAAACTTATGATCTTGGTTACGGTCTCTAGTCTCTTCCAATTATTGATGGCTTCGATCTTAACTGGATCTACTAATAAACCTTCCTTCGAAACTACATGACCAAAAAACTTGACCTTGCCTTTAGTTGATGCTGCCTCAACATCTCCAGCACTACTCTTAGATGATTCTCATGTCTCACTCATCTTTCGAGTACACCAAAATATCATCTATGAATACTAACGAAAACCTATGCAAGTGTTCTCGAAAAGCTCGATTCATCAAGTCCACGAAGAAAGAAGGTACATTCGTCAACCCGAATGGCATCACTAGCCATTCATACGAACCATAACTAGTTTGAAATGCTGTCAAAGGAATGTTGTCCTCTGCCACTCTCACCGATGGAAACCGGACGCCATATCTAATTGGGAAAACACTCTAGCTCCACTTAACCGATCTAATAGATCATCAATTTTCGTCAAAGGATATCTATTCTTGATCATCCTTTTGTTCCGCTTTCGGTAGTCGATGCACATTCATAATGACCTATCTGACTTTTTCACGAAAATTGCGGCTGCTCCTCAAGATGAACTGCTTGGTCTAATAAAATTCCTTCCTTCTAGATCCACTATCTGCACCTTCAATTCTTTCATCTCAATTAGTGTCATTCTGTTGGGTGATCTACTGGTAGGTTCAGCTCCTGGTACAAGATCTATCTAAAACTCAATATCTCGTTTCGATGGTAGTCCTGTAATCGACTCAAATATATTTGCTAACTCTCATGCAACTCGAACCTGACTTAGCTCCCCCACTGCTTCCAAGGTACTTAAGACGGCACAAACACTTTGGTCGGAATTCACTGCTGATAAAATGATCCGGTTATGACTATCTAGGTGCTTTACTTATATTTCCCTATCCTACAAAATATCCTAGCCGCATATCAACCCAACCAATCCATACCCAAAATGATCCCGAAATCAACGAAATCATAAACATACAAACTGCAAAGCATATAACCTAACAAATCAAGTTCTAGCTGGTCACATCTCATCCCTAGAGTTGCATACCCTTCTATTGGATTCGTAATCCTTAAGAAAGAAACAGGATAAGTGGGTTTTAAGCATAACTTATTAACCAAATTCTGGGATATAAATGAATGTGATGCACCGTATCACATAGTATGCTAACTGGAATAATTTGAATCAAAAATGCACCTTCCATCACAGTCTTTCCCTTATTTGCTGCAGTTGATTTGGAAGAAGACAGTGGAATTTGAATAATCAAAAATGCCTCCCCGAACAAAATCCATAAATTTTCTCATTAACGTTGACTTGGAAACTTCATAAATAAACCTCCGTTTGAGTCTTCTTCGAAAATCAGCCTAAGATAACTCTTCCTCTGAAACTTCAGTAGTCACACCATTCCACTAGTGAAGTGCTGATCCTTGCAACTGTATAGTAGCGAACCTTCTTTTCTACGCATCTTCTAAATCCAAATCAGATAAAATCCTTTCATAGTGTAACAACCAATTCTCCACTTCTATAGCATCTTCTGTTCCCATAAACGGCTTTCCTTCCAAACCGGTGTTGTCTCGATTTAGCTTGACATAATTATTCCTAATGGGAATCACATGATTTTCTCCTCCAATATTTCCAACCACTTCAGCAGTTACTGCTTGCATCAAATTAGCAAGGAACTGATACATCATCCCTGCATCTACTGGTGGATTCCAAGCACTCACATTGGCTTCCATATTTTGATTAGCATTAGCTTGCCGAGCTTGATTCCTCTAGGAGTTAGGTCGAGCATTTTCATTAGTTGTGGCGCTTCCTCCACCTAGATTTCCTCTTCCATTTCCTGCTTCCATATCTTCTTTCTCATAACCTACATATGAGCCTTAGTAAGATACAGAAGAATGGTCTAAGAGAAAGGAGAATTACATACTTGTATATATATACACCTATATATATCAAATACAAGTATGTTACAACCGTGTTAACCCTAAAACCAACCAATATTTTTGATTCTTTGGATTATGTTTTTAAAATCTTTAGGTTTGAATTGCTTAAGTTTTCATAAACCTATACTCTGATACCAACTTGCAACATCCCCCACTTAGAGGCCCAAAACTAACGGCTACTGATGCTGTAGTCATCCATGGTTATTAATCCTCGGCGACCAAATACGGTAATGTTAGACAAATTGATATACCAAAAACACATGGATATGGAAAAAGTTTAAAATTTCAAAACAACTTTCACATTCCATTCCAAATTCATTTCAACGTTCATTACATAATCCCATAACATTAACCATATTCTGATAAAATATAATTACTACAACATAATCCAAGAGCGACATATGAAGATCTCCCCTTGGTGATCAGGGTATATAATGGGAAATAAACCACTTTGCCTTAAAAAAATAACATAGTGGAATCGCATGAGAAAGAACTTAAATAAATATATGCCTTCTGCATGACTCCGGAAGCTTTTTCATCTTAAGAGGTACCTGAAAACCTATAATCTCAAACTACTTAAAATCAATTGAGTACCCAAGATTTTAAGGGGAAAACATAAACTTCGATTCATACATAAACTCTGGTATGAATAATAATATACCACCCCAAATCAATTTAGATATCTAGTGAGACCACGCCGCTTAACGGAATGGGTTTCCCCTCACTATTATCTTAAAACCTTTATAAACCATTTTCTATGCTCCTACATCCACAAGGGTTAACTCAACTCAAAAATTACTATGTGATGAAATGCAAAACAAATCAATTCTGGATTACCCATCCCTAATTCATTTTGACTATCTGTCATAATTATAACTTTCATGGGATTATTATGAACCTATTGGTAACTCCATATCATTTATTTTATCCTAGTTTTCATGGGTTGACTAGGAACCCATTAACTAATGGTCAATATCTTTCTTTTACCTTAGTTTTCATGGGCTAACTAGGAACCCATTAACTAGGAACCTGTCAACATTTCATTTTCTTATGTGGATATAGTTTTCATGGGCTAACTATAAATTTGTCTAACCGACATCTTTAATTATACATAGTTTTCATTGGCTAACTATGAATCTATTGGCCTTTTCTAATATATTTTCCCTTATATGGTTTTCAAGGGCTTACTATGAACCTATTGGCCCTTGCCAATATCTTTAATTTATATTCACTACTGGGTCAATCTAACTGGTTATTCATCTCTTCCGCACAATACCATTTTGGGTTCATTACAATATGAATATGTAGATATACGAAGAAGAAAACAATATAAATTAGTTAATTTCTTTAACCTATTTAAACTTCTTCATAAGTTTTATTTCAAATACTTTGTTTATTAATATGTCATGGTTTCGCTTTTAAAATAGAGTGGGTTAATTGTTTTGAAAACTATACATTCGAAAGCTTCAAAACTATGCTTTCGACCTCACTGGATAGCCTGCTTCAAAAGCATATATCTCTTTTCAAAATATTAGGCCTCTGCCTTTAAACACTTTAAAATCCTTCTTTCGAAACCTTTTGACCATAATAAAGTTTTACTTATTAATTATTAAAAGCATAGCTTCGAAACCATTGGAAGTATCTATTTTTAAAGCATTGAAAGTCCCCCTTCATTGGGTTTACCATTTTAAAATATCATTTGGATCAAAGAAAATATAAATGAAGTGTCTCTTACAAAAACAGTCTTTATTATATATAAAAATATTGGGGATTTTATGTAGGCGTCGATACAATCTCTTTCGACAATGTTGAAAGCATACATTTAAATTGTTGACAGATAGCTTCGACACCCCTTTCGAAACCATTGCCATCGAAACCTATAACCCTTTCGAAAGCATTTAGATAGTGGTTTAGTATAGCTTTAAAATAAATAATGCCTTTCGATAGTGTTGATGACTACAATACATTCGAAAGGCACAAGAATCGGCAGTAGGGGTTCGACTAGGTCGGAACCCCTTCTTTTGAAAGCATTGACTTATAATTAAGGGACAACTTCAAAATCCCTTAAAACAAACGTGGCAGCCCCTTCGAAAGCCATTACAAAACTTCTTTTAAAAATATACGTATCAACTAAGTCGAAAGCTTAGTAAAAAAAGGCAGGCGCTTATCTTTTAGAAATAGACTGAGGTAATGACCCCATCGGAAGCAATTCTTTCGACACCATGCCTTTTTCCTTTCTCCAATCCATGTATCATCTAGATGATACCATATGTATTGAATTTAATTAATGGGGTTTTAACATGGTTAAAGGTGAAAGGAAAGGAGCAAAAGCTACTTTGATTAGAGGCAAAACCTATTTTTCTGGGTTAAATACTAAGTTAAGTAACTTATAAAAACTAACCTACCTACGTGTTCATTTCTTATTGGTTTCCTTAAATTTTCCCATGCTTTTCAAAACTAACTGCCTTTTTATTTTGGATAAGTATTAGACTTAAACTTTTGCAAATAAAACCTTCCTTTTTATTTTTACGTAGATCATTTTGATCCTCCACTCAAAATAATTTATTTTGTATATCAAATTACCTATAAAATATCCCCAAAATTCATAAAAATTTACTTTGATCATGTTATCTAACATACCAAAATTTCAAATCCAAATTCTTAATATATTTTATAAAATGAATTATTAAACCGAGCGTACTATATTTTCATTTAAATTCATAATAATCTTTCCTAAGCTTGGAAAATTATCGAACTTAAAACCCAACTCTAAAATCATGTTTTGCATAACATATAAATTTTCCATGGCATTTAAAAATCGATATCACATAGTTTTGATCTAAAACCGTATGAACTGTTATTTAAAAAATCTTGTTTAAATTTAAATAAACCATAATTCGAGCATATCGTCATCAAACATTATACATATGAATTTAAACTAAAATTCGAAACATATATTTAACAAATATAGATGGAAATTATCATTCACCTTGATGTTTGACAAGGAAATGGACTGAGATGAGTTCGATTCACCTTTTTATTTCTTTTTCCTTTTTTCTTTGAATTTCTCTTCTTCCATTCTTTTTTTTTGGCCGGCTCTCTTCTTCTTTTACTTATGTTTTAGATTTTCTTTTTTAAAATGAAGTCAATGGGAAATGAAATGGTAAAAAGAGAATATATATAAGGATAAGGGGTCAGGTAAAGCTTATTACCATTATAGCCTTGTGTAGATTAATTTACTTATAATCAATTCTCATGCCCATTTAATTTATTACTAAGCATATCCACTTAAATTTATTCAAATCTCAATCCCCTTAGCACTTAACATTTTCATTATTCTATTTAATTTATCTAATTAAATATCCTGAATAAATTCTATTTAAAATTAGGGGCGTTACATTTGAGAAATTTCTATTGGAGATTAATGGCACCCATAAAAGGAAGATCTCCCTTCGGGAGATCCACAGGAGTGGTAGCTAGTGGTGATTAAACAAACATGCACCAAACAAAAGTTAATAATGGAAATGAAATACCGAGACCCTTTGTTCAACATGAATTAGTGACTAGAGGAGAGTCTAATAATATGATCCATTGACTTGACCAGAAGACGGTAGATAGCTAAAAAGTTGTAATGGAGAAGATGGACGCTTTGCCCATTCTACAGCCCTAAACTACCAAGAGAAGTAGAATGGAAACTTCTCCTATTAGAGAACAAGAGAATTCCTTTGTTTCTGGGATAAACATGAGAGATAGGAAGCAAAAGAAAAATGAAGTAATTGGTGGAGTTTTAGGAGGACTTATAGGAGGAAGCATGAGTGCTCCCTATTCAAGAAAACAGATCAGTACCGAGAGAATTTCACTCGGTACCGAGAGAAATGCTAGTATGGAGGATGCTCGGGAAAGTGATACTGTGAATGTATCTGATGAGGACATGGACTTGTAGCTAGATAATGATGATCTGGGATTTAATGTTGGTGCTAATGAAGGTGGAGTTCAGACAGCCACAGCTCAACCAACCGTACATCTGCCAAATATCGGTGTGGTACTCCCAGAGACAGGAGCACCTAGACGTCAGCTGACAAACCGACACCGTTTGCAGAGTCAAACACTCGATGTAATCTCAGATAGTCAACCTTTGGATTACCATGCCAATGAGGAGTATGTAGTTAACATAGTCAAATGTTTGGGTGAGGAAAGCATGGGCAGAAAGGATAAAGACTGGGGTTTCATGTCAAGTCGAACTCCATTTGCTCAGAATATTCTGGGAGAAGAGTATCTCTAAAATTCACTATGCCAACAATGCCATCCTACAATGGATCTACTGATCCTAGGAAACACTTACTCAAATACGAATGGTATGTGGATGGAGCTAGAACTACAGATGTTGTTTATTGTGGGTGTTTCCCTATCTTCTTAGGAGGAGTTTCTACCATATGGTTTGCTTAGCTCACATTGAAGTCCATACAACTTTTGACTAATTAGCTATGAAATTTATAGAGCAGTTTATGCTCCATACTACACGACCAAAAGACGTGATGTCCCTATTTGGCTTTTCCCAAGGGCCTAAGGAGTCAGTGAAAGCTTTCAAGAATCGGTTTAAGATCACTATTATGGAAGTCAGCAATCCGAAGGAAGATCTTATCTTCATGGTGCTTTTTGGAGCATTTATCCTGATATAGATTTTGGTAAATGGATAAAGATTAAGCAACCCACTACCATGGAGGAATTCCATCGAAAGGAAAATCAATTTCTAAGGCTGGAAGAAGCGATTATGGTTGAAGCCAAATCCGTTGATGAGCAATCCAAAGAGGTGATTCGAAGTAACATTATGGTCAAACAAGATGGAAACAATTTTGGAGCTACTGCAGGAAGTGAGGGAAAAGCAGTAAATCGAAAAAAGAGGAATCAGAATGCTAGTTGGTGAGATGGGGATAGAAATGTCTATGTAATCTTAGACCCTAGAACTATATGCCGTTGAATGGAAGTCTAGAGAACATCTATATTGCCACTCAAGAAATTGAGCGTAAACCAAACCGCCCCAGAGGGAAGCGACGGAGTAATAGAAAAGGTTGGGAAACATTGTCACTTTCATAAAACTTGTGGGAATAACATAAATAAATATCAGCATCTAAAGGACTTCACCGAGGAATTAATAAGAAATAATGGGCTCCAGCAATATGTGAAGAAACCACTAAATACCAATCATCCTACCTGGACCCCAAGTGTCGGATGCTCATGGGAAACCGCCTAGACCCAACAGAGAAGGACTTAGACAAATGGTTGGAAGACTGGTCACAAACACCATTAAAGGAGGACCTCACCCGACATAGAAAAGTTGGGGTGAGATAAAATGATATGTTAGTTCTTTGAAGCATGTGCCACAGGAGAGTCCTTATGTCGTTAATGATAGGGCTCTAGCTAAAAAACAAAGGATAATTACGGATGTCATCGTGTTTAGGAATCGAGACACCAAAGGCATGGGGGCATCGACTGTTGACCCAATGGTGATAAGGTTGGGATGGGACCAGTAGTTATGCATCGAGAGTTGGTTGACAATGGAAGGTGGGTCAATATCCTATTCCGGAAGACATTCGAACGGGTGAAGATTAGTATAAAGGATGTGAACACTTGAAAAACAAAGATTCATGGTTTTTCAAGTGAGACTTAGTAGCCAAGTGGAACGATCAACTTTCATGTTGAACTCGGTGAAGGAGAATGAAGGGTGATCCATATCTAAACCTTCGTGATTGTCAATGAGTATTCTACTTATAATGCTTTCTTAGGCCAACCAGCTCTAGCGGACTTTAGAATCGCTTTGGCTCTATGGTGTCTTAAGATGAAGTTTCCAACAGAGGATGGGATAGTAGTAGTAAGAGGAGACTAAAGCTCTGCAGGGGAATGTTATGTTGCTGAATTATGTGAAGCTAAACATCGTGAAAAGGAAAAGGAATGTGGGAAAGAGTCTTCGCATTTAGAAACCATAAGCATAGAAATTATAGAACTGCCTCTAGCTCGAGGATCATAGTCGCTTTGACAAGGCAATGAGCCCTAGGAAGAAGTTAGGGGAGGTACGAGCAGCACCACCAGAGATTGTAGTGGTTGTCCATGTTGACATGGGCAACCCAATTCGAGTATTAAAGATTGGTTCTCAACTAGGATTCAAGTTGCGAAAGGAATTGATTAACTTGAGAAAATCTGAAGGTGTTCACTTAGACGCATTCTCATACGTGTGGGATATCATAAGAGATAGCATGTCATGCACTTAACATCAATCCTAAGTTCACGCCAGTGAGAGAGAAGTAGTCTAGGTTCGGAGTGTTATGTTGCATTAAAGGAAGAAAAGGATGAGCTATTAGCCAACGAATTTATCCATGACACTATGTATCCTAAGTGGTTGTCAAACCTTATGTTGGCCCAAAAATCAAATGGGAAATGGCAAACTTGCATAGTGTAACGACCCGTAAATTTTCGATAATTAAAATAGCTAATTTAATAAGATTTCGTGATTTAGTGTTAGAAAAAAATTTGTAAGTCATTTGGAATAATAATAAATGTTGAATTCATTGGGTATAATAGAGTAATTGATTGATAAGTAAAATCTATTCAAATCAAATATCGAACATTGAACAGGTAAATTGTTTAAATTAAATATTTAAAACTTATGGAATTTATTGAATAATTTAATAATGGGGATTGAATAACCGTATAATGGAAATGGTTGTTTTATAATTTTAATTTGTTTCAAAAGTTAAATTTTTAAGTTCGTTTTGAATATCTCAAAAGACAGTGACTCAAGAATAATAAAAATTGTTTAAATTTAATATTACAAATGTTTGAATAATTAAATTTCGAATTTGATATGATTAATTTGATATTGAAATTTAATATATGGAAATAGAGTTAACAATTGAAATTTGATTTAATATGATTCAAATTGGTTTCCAAAGTGAATGTAAGTTATATCGGGATTATAATATAGTTAATAAGATTTTAAAATTGGAATTTATTGGTTAATTGAATAACGGGTTTAATATGATTTAAAAATGATTTGTAAAATTTTATTTTATCATATTAAAGTTAGAATGATGTTGTAGAACTTTTAAATTCGAATTAAAAGTAAATTTGTGAAAATTGAATATTTTAATATTTAATTATCGACTGAAAAATTTTCATTTTTCAAACAGTCTCGGATTTCGACAAAACTAGTTTCATCGGATCCGTAATGTGATATTATTGTAGTATTTTAAATTTCATGTCAATCGGATTTACCGTTTGTCCGGGGCAAGCTAAAACGCATAGAAATTCATTAATCGGTTTAATTTAAATTTGATCGTTTATTTCCGTAACTCGCACATATGATCGAATTAGCCTTCGAAACACGTTCCATTGTGTTCGGAACATGGGGTAAACCTTAGAAATGCCTGCCGGCACGCTTCGTTTGGAGTTCGGAAAATTTTCGGTGAATAGTGTTTTTGCAATTTTCTATAAAAGGCCATCCATTTCACAATTTGCAAACAAAGGCTAGGATTTCAGCCCTTAACGGCCACTATAGAGATGAATGGCCAGAAATTTCGAAACTTCTTTCTCAACTATCTCCAAATCCGTGAAGAATTAGCAAAAACTCTCAACTACAAAGTTGTAGATCTCGACGAGATCTACAAATCCAACGGTAGAGATCGGAAACGGAACCACGGATTGTCGGCAAAACGCGATGGAAGCAGCTGCGTTTTTCATGCAATTCGAGGCAGAGGATGAGGCCGAGCATGGAGCTATTTGGGGTGAAGGTGGAGTAAGGCGGTGGCTTAGAAGTGGTGTAACCTGATCGTCCTCAAGTGGACCGAGGTGATGGCGAAAATTGGTTGAAGGGGCGGCTACATGGGTTCTTCGTGTGTGAGCTTCCTGTAACGACGAGAATGGGAAAGAACGATGCGCGCGGCCTGGATTCCATCTCCAAAAAACGAACGGTCCAGATATGGTTGGGTTAGAAATGAAATTATAAATTGTAAATTTATTATATTATAATTCGAATAAACTTTAAACAATCATAACTTTGTCATATGAGGTCAGAATTGCACGACACGAATTGCGTTGCAATCATTTTGTCGAGCACTACGCAATGCAACCGTAATCGTTTGGAGCTAGAGAAAATTTTGGATTAAATCGAACGTCATTCGATTTGATTTAAAATCGTAAAAATCAAGGTGAGTGTTTTATAACGCTCACAACGTACTGAATATCTTTGTGCTAGTTAAGTTAAATATTATGAAGTGATACGAATTTTATTTGTCGTTGTTTGATAAAATTTAATTGTCGTATAGATTGTCATTTGAATTCACCGTTGAAAATTAAATTGACGGTCAAGTTAAAATTAGATTTGAATTGCGATTAAATTACCTAACATTAATAGCTATGAAATTGCCGTGAATTGTATTGCCTATTGGATGTTGTAGTTCGATGGATGCTATTGGTTGATATTTAAATGTTTGGATGTTTATTTGCTTATATATATTCTGTTATGCATACATATGATACTGTGATTTAATTTAAGTGATATATATTCATCCTCGACATTTAAATTGAAATAAATAATCACTTGGCCATAGGATAGAAAATTATATACGGACACCGGATTGGCTAAATTAATAATTTTTTTAAAATCGTCGATTTGGAATTTATTTAAATGTTTTGATTTAAAAGTTACAAGTAAAATCAATTTATAGAAATCGAATTTATCGAAAATTTGAGTTTGGAATGTTGAAATAAATTTTGGTTAAAGGAAATTGTTAAATAATTTAAGTTGAGACTTTGAGATAAAAAATTTTGGGATATGATTGTATTTCGAAATTTATTTGTTTAAAGATTGAACATTATTTCGAGCTTTGAATATTACTAAGTAAACTGATATAAAAATGATATTTTGAAATTGAGCTTGAAATTGAATCATATTTGAAATTTGGAATTGAATCATATTTGAAATTTGGATTTGAATTTGAATATTAAAGGAAAATTTTATTAAGTGTTATAAATCGATATTTTGAAAAATCAAGCTCCAAATCGATATAAATTGTAATTGAATTAATTGGAGATGAATATAGAATCGAATTGATTTGAAGTCAAAGTTGACATTGATTTGAATTGAAATCGAAATTGAATCAGTAGAATGGAAATTGAAATTGATTTGAATTGAGAAGTTATAATTGAAATGTTTTGGTTTTGAAGCTGTTTCATTTTGTTTTCCAAATTACTCTGTTATATAAACCATCTTTAAATACTTAAACTATTTTAACCTATATTAATTATTTTAAATTAATTTATCTATTTGAAATCCATTTAAAGATTTTAAGTATTTTTAACTATTTTAATTATTTAAAACTACTTTTAAACTACTTAAAACTATTTTCAATAATTTCAAGCTGAGCAATAAGGTGAAATGTTTATGTTTAAATCTTGAATTTAAATATGAATTGGGTTAAATGAAGTTGCAACCTAAAGGGAAATTCGAATTGATTTTGGAAATCGAAATGAGATATTGAGGCGAAAATGATTTTTGAAACGGAACCTTACATTTTAAATAGATGCGATGATATTTGAAATGGATATGATTTTTGAAGCGAATATGATATTTTGGTATCAATTATGAATCGATTTGAAATGTAAAAGAGCCAACGGTGTAATAATACGTAGTTATTAAAGAGACCGGGATCGGATATGGACATACTCTCTGTCGATACCGAACACCACTTTAATAACTGTTATAGCGGAGTGTTGATGCAGAATGAAGTGGATGATTTGGTGAACGCGTTGACTGAAGAAAGAGAACGATATTGGATGACCCCTGACATGACTAAAACAGGAGCCGCGTTGGGCCATTGAGGTTCGCCACCTCTAGCGGACATGCTTCTTCGATACCATTTCTATTACTTTTGTGATTCGATTTGGGTGCACCCCTTGATTTGGGAGTGTTGTTTCGCGGTGTTGGGGTAGCTGCTGGCTATGCTCAACATCAGTCCGGATCACGCAACTACTAGTATCCTAGTTGGTATCGCCTCATGTACCTTGTCATACTGATTATCCTATTCGCGACCACTATGTTATGTTTTGTGTTATACGTATGGGGTACCCTCTGATAACCACCAGCTTACGGTGGGGCTTACGGTGCTGTATAGACTATGGCATTATAAAAATGTGTTAATGGGGATTATGGTAATGCCTTAACGCTATTTTGATACTTACTGATAGGCATTATCTACTTAGCGTACATTACTACATAGTAGATAGTTTAACGGATCCTTAAGAGATGGAAAATTCCGTAACATCTCTTAAGTTATTGCACGCACTTTGACACTGGATATGAGATGTCAAACCCCATAAACATCTCTGACGCCATTACACTAATATTTATTTACGATTGATTTAACTTTCATAAGGATATTTTAGTCCTGACTCGAGTGTTTTGTCTTTTCATTACGCTCTGGTCAGTCCTGAGTTTTTTCAGTTTTTTGAAGATCTATTCTGGAGGATGAAGACGAAGATTTGGTATACTATTACTATTATTACCCTTGCATCATGCTATCTGCTGCATTATTTTAATTGTTCTGTTGTATATGTATAACTCTGATAAATGTTGTATAAATAATTGTCAAAGTATAGTAAACAGCTTCATGAACTGTTTATTTGACTATTATATTTTATCGTTCCGCTGCGAGATTCTGTGTTGTTTCTTTTCCTTTATTTCTCTCTCTTTTCTTTTCTTATTTACCCCAATAACCATCTGCCCTTTTGAATGGTTTGGAATCGGCATGTGTATTTGATCGTCGGTTTAAACTGTCCAAAAAGGCGGGTCGTTACACATTGACTACTTTGATTTGAAAAAAGCCCATGCAAAGGATTGCTTTCCGTTTCCTAGAATCAACCAGCTTGTTAATGAAACCGCGAGGCATTAACTGCTCTCATTTGTGGACACTTATTCAGAATACAATTAGATTATGATGCATGAACCAGATCAGGAGAACACCAGCTTCATCATAGATTTGGGACTATATTGCTATTGCATATTGTCATTCGATCAGAACAACGACATAGGTACTAACCTGCTATGTTCAGGGATCAGATCGGATGATTGACGGAAGTGCATGTGGATAAATTGCTGATAAAGTGACGAGTTTCTGCATATCATCTAAATGATCATTCGGAGATGTTTGAAATCCTTCGAATGTATGAAATGAAATTGAACCTGCTCAAATATTCATTTTGAGTTTCCTCTCGGAAATTCCTTGATTATATTATGAACGTAAGGGGATTGAGGCCAATCCGGAGGACATTGATGCGTTGAGAGCCCCAACGACAAAAAGAGTTATAGCGCTTAATGAAAGTGATGTGCACGTAAATATGCATATTTTTACCACCATATTTAATCTATTTGAATTAAACAAATGATCATATCGGGTATTTTAACTTGTTTAAACCAAAAATTCAAATTATTCCAAATTGCCACATATTCATCTTCATATATGGGCAAAACGGTCATTTGTGTGCATATATTTCTTTGAGAAAAATTAATTGAAAATTTGTACATATTTTTTTAGGAATTTTATCTCAAATAGAAGTGGTTTCATGAAGATATGCATGCACAAAATTAATACAAAGGAATGAAGATGGAAATAATTCAAAGTGAAGAACATGGAGGACCCCACCTACCCACATACCTTAATGTACAAATTAAAGGCCAATGCACATGCTTTTGGAGTTAATGGCTTCATGTACACTTAATGGGGGATTAAGACATGTTAATGATTACTTGGCATCCACACTTCCTAAGGGGCATTTTGGGCATTCCCCAAAAAAATGAATTATGGTTTTAACACTTGTATAAATATCCCTTATGTTTCATGTAGCCATCTTCCTCTTAGTTAGTTTTAGTTTAGAAAATAAGTCAAAACTCTCTTTCTTTCCATGGCTACTTAGCCATTTTATTTCATGTAATTTTCTTTTCTTTTATGCAATGTTAATTCTCTTTTATTTACATGCTTCTTATCTTCTTATATAATAGTGTAGATTTACCTTTATGCAATTAGATTAGTTGTCTTTTTCATTAGCTTTCATTTTCCTTTCTTTTTTGCTTTCATGTTGCTTTCTACATTTGTTGATTTGATAACAAATATGAGAGATTAATCCCTACAATTTAGGGGTAATGAAGCTCTCTAGTATGTAGATGCAACATTTTGATGTTTATACTCTCTTTTTGTGCTTTAATGGAAACACTTGAAGTGGTTTAATGATGTTGTTTAGCTTTGAATTTGATAGTCTATGTTGTTCATAACAAATAGGCTATGCTCAAACAAACATAACACAAATTGCCCCTTCATCTAAATATGATTATGGCAAAGAAGTGAATGTTGAAATTGAAATTTGATAGCCTATATTTCTAAACAATAGTCAATAGGCTATGCTTAAAATAGATTTTTATTTCAACTTTGTTGTCATATTTCATGAGAGTTAAATGTGTATTAGTGGTTGTGTTATAGTTTGATGGTTTATATTGGGCTAATTAATAGCACAAATATATCATACTTATGATAAACACATCAACTAATTACACTAATGAAAAGAAAAGAGAGATCATAACTTCATTTTGTTGATTTATATGATCTAGAGAGTGGATTTATCTCTAAATTGTTCTTTTAAATCTCATATTTTTATCATTTTCTTTTGCTAGTTTTTGTTAGTTTCTTACATTTCTAGCTATTCACTCTCGACTTCGGTATAATTTGATTAAGTAGGAAATTTAAATCAACAATTCCCTGTGGATCGACCCGTATTCGCCACTTGCTACATTCGTACACCGTGCGCTTGCGGTTATTTTTAAGTTTAAATTCGTTCAACGGAGAAAACCGATAGAATTCCGTCGACGAACAAGTTTTTGGCGCCATTGCCGGGGAATTATTTTGATTTTCTATTTTTCGAATTATTTGTCATTTGATTTTTATTGAGTGTGTGTCTTGTGTGTTTGTACATTTTAAAAAATTTTTTTGCTTGTGTTTGATTTTTTTTGTGTGCATTTGTTTGTGGTCTTGTTTTCTTTTTGTTTGCAATGCATTGGCATATTAAAAAAAATTACACAACTTCAATTGAAAAATAAAAAAAATCAGTCCATTGCTCTTTCACAATTTATATTTTACATTGTCATTCACATTTTCATTTGTACACACACACACACACACATATATATATATTATCCTCCTTTCACTGTTACAGTTTTTTTTCTTTCTCCCTGTTCGCATTATTTGCATTTTCTGTTCTTCTCACAGTCCTGATCAACATTCATCCCCTCTGCATTAAAACTGTGCAACATCATAGTGCACAGAACCACAGTTCAACTTCTAACATCCACATCTCCAACCTTCATCCTACAAACCATACACTGTCAACCTTCACTTCCTTCAACACCCAAGCCAACCCTACGTATATACATTTCAAACATACTCCAAAGCTTCCACTCCTCGACATCAAACCATCCACGATATCATTCACTGCTGCAGCACAGTGCCACCACCCCATAGACACTGCCACTTCCCTTCACATCTGCAATTTCCTCCAAAGCACACAATTCAGTGCATCACCATTCTTGCCTTTCATTTCCCATACATACTCAACATCCACCACTTCATTACTGCCTTCCTATCTGACTGCCATCATCCACCTGAAACTTCAATCTTCCACAACATTTCACAAACAACGACAACCCGCCAACCCAGAAAACTGGTCAACAGTCAGCACATCTCAAACTTTTCCTCCATCAAAATTATCCATCGTCACTTCTCTTCCTAGTCCTGATCGAACAAGACGTCATTCACAGTTACCACACTTCTGGTATCACCTGGACTGCACTGCTTCACCAACTCAACATCTTTCACTAACTCAACCACATCCATAACTCCTCTACTGCAACCATCCTCTACAATACAAATAACATTCATTGTATCACCAAGCAGTCACACTGCTGACCATCTCCTCTGCCCACAAGTACATACCACATGAAATACATCTATAACAACTTCACTTCAATTCCACCGCCACCATAATCATTCACCATTCCCTGTTCTACCCCCTCTTCCATTGTCCCAAACAACCAAAAAAAAATAACTTACTGCCTTGCGAACAACAGAAGCTCGAACAACCTCAAGTCTCCATCAACCAACGAACCAAATCGACTCACTTCAAACTCAACCGCGACCTCGGCAAGCACTCAAACCCAAAACCCGATCACCTCCTGCATCCCAGTCGCTTCGACTTCGAACCGCTGCAATTACCCCACGCCACAGCCATCAAACTTTGAACTCGAATTTTCATTTGAATTGGATGTGTTGATTTACAAAATTGCTATAAAAATCGCGTTCGTGAATATTTGGGAGTGTGTTCTTTTTTTAATTTGATTTTGATCTGGAGGGTGTTAGTTAATTTAAGCAGTGGGCTGGGTCGCATTTTGGTTTTTCTTTTCTTTTTTTAGTTTCTTTTGCTTTAGTTTGTTTTAGTTTGTTATAGTTTCTTTAGTTTACTTTGTTTTTTTTTAAAAATTGGGTTTGCTTAATTTGTTTTTCTGTCTTTGATTTTAGTTTTGTTTCGTTATTATTATCATTATCATTATTATTAAAAAGAGGGGTTTTCAATTTGTTTGAAATTGTTTTTATTTTGTTTTGTTTTATTTTGAGTTTCGTCCTTATATTTAAAAAAATAAAATAAAAAAATTGTATATATCTTTTTTTTTATTTCAGGTTGCCAAAGCAGATAGAGGAAGGAAGCGCTGCCAAATAACTGCTTTCCTACAATTAAACAAAAAAATAATTGCTTCTTTAATCACTAGTTTTATTTGAATTGCATTGTTATTTGCTTGCATTTGCATTATATAAAAAAAAACCAAAACCAAAAACAAAAATCCATTCGTAGATGCATTGTTAATAGACGTTTAATTTTTGTTCTGCATTTCATCTTTGAATTTTGATTAATAATAACGGTTAGACATCGATAACACTCAATTGTATATTGACAAATTGTCTTCTTTGAACAATTTAATTTCTTGGTGTCCAGGCTACGGCAGAGTAATGACCATTTATAAATATTACGATGATTCGTAAATATTATAGTGGTTGTTCCTCTGAAGGTACTTAAACCTTCGGCTGCAATGCTACGGTGATTCGTGGTGCACCGATAAATCCAGCCAGTTACCTGGCTGAGAACTATCTTGTTTATTTAAGACAGTTTGTGATTATACAATTTTGGGTTAACTTAGGATAAATCATTTGTAATTAGACCCCTGCATTCATTTAGTTGCATTAGTTCATGCATATTTAAAAAAAACAAAAAATTCAAAACTAAAAAAATTGTAAATATTCATTTTCTTTTGAAATTTTTAAATCCTTTTCTTTGAAATTTCAAAAAAATCCAAAAAAAAAATTAGAAAAACCAAAATTCGAAAAAAAATTGAAAAATAAAAACAAAACAAAAATCGATTTCCCTTTTCAAAAATAAATTTTCTTTGTAAATATTTTTCGTTTATAAAAAAAAAACCAAAAAAAACATTCTTGAAAATGTCTGAATATCCATATCCACTTGAATTTTACAATAGTTGTGAAAATCAATATAATCCATATGATTTCAGTCCAAATTCATATGGATATTTTAACAACAACTACTTTTTAAATAATTCAAATTTCGAACAACAAAATTTTCAAAACGGCGACCAACGTTCGACTCTTGAAAATAGCATTGAAATGATTTCATCTTTACTCGAACTTTCTACACGATAAAATCAAGAGATAAATGATTTATGTAATTCTGATTTGTGTAATAACTCGAGTCAAGGATATCAAAATTTGAATTCACTTCAAAATTCAAACGATTTCGAGTATAACCCATGCCAATACAATTTTGAACTCCAAAATGAATTTCAAAATCAAAACGAAAATGTGATCAACTATTCAAATAATTTTGGCAATGGGAATAATCTTGACTACGATACGAGTGAATTTTTTTGTTCTAAACGAATCCAAATCGAAAATTATCAAGTTAATAATTACAAATTGGATTTTGTTGAACAAACGAACGAAATCTACAATGATCACACAGAGTTGTTGTTTGAATCTTATATGAAACAACGTGAAAAGCAAAATCAAATTTCAATGTATGACGAGTCAAGTGAGAATCCATCTTTTACCCAAATCGACGATTTTCAAATAACAACTTTTGAAATTGAAAACGAAAATCTTAATGAAGTTGTTGAAAACATGGTAATTGAATTCGATTTCAATTCTTTTAAGGATGTGGAACCAAATTTGAAATTCGATCTTCCTTTTCTTGATTTCGAAAATTTGAATACAACTACTTTGAATTTTGAACTTGAGACATGTAATAAAGTTGTTGATAATCCAACAAAGGAAGACGAATTTAATGAACATGAATTCTTTGGACTTTTCGAAAATGAGTTGTTAAATTATGAAGGGGAAGATTTACATCACCATTTTGATTTTGAAATCAATAATTTTGAAGAATTTTTCAATGACAAACTTGAATTTCAATTTGGTGAAAATAAACTTGAATTTCAATAACTTGTTTTATCTTCCCCAAAAATCATCGAAAACAAAACAACTCATTCAATTTTCAATAAAACGACATTCGTTTTTCCAAATCAACATTCAACTTCAAAATCTTTTATGGTTTGGTTTTTCGTGCTTAAGCTGTGTCTCACACATTTGATGAGACAAATGAATCGGTCTTTGGAAGACCGTTTCATTTACTTTTTGACAATATACTTTCTGATCACGTGTAAATACCGTCCGTTTTCATGTAAATAATAATAAACATCCCTTTCACTTGGGTTGACTGTGGGGACACAGTCAAAATCAAGTGTGGGGGGAGACTCATCTTCTTCTTAATTTTTTAGGATTAATTTTTCATTTTTCTTCCAAAAACTCAAAAAAAAAATCAAAAACAAAAGAAGATTTTTTTTAGCATTTTGATTTTTTTTAAAGAATCACTATAGGATAAATATATGGTTTTGGTTTATTAAATTGAAATTTTTGGAAATTTATTTGTCTAAACAAAAATAAAAATGAAATTTGATTACAAATAATAATGGTTTAACTAGTATATAGGAAGATTCATACGTGTTAATTATGAAGTATATCCTAATTGAAAATCTTTGTTTTAAAAAGTGGTTGATTTAAAGTAAAGGATATAACATTTTTTTTGTCTTATAAGTTAAATGGTGCTAATATGATTTTGCAAAACTCTCTCTCTCTCTCTTCTAAAAAAATAAAAAAAGATAAAAAAAATTATAATATCCAAAGTATTCACTCTCATTTAAAAGTCCTCATGGTTATGCATGGGTGAATTACTTGGAATCTTTGATTATGTGCTTTCATACTGATTTAAAAGTCCTCACGGTTATGCATGTATGGAACACATAAAAAAAGAATAGACTTAATAAAAACCACCTACGGTCGATAGGTGTATACACGAAAGTGTGTGCACTCGCCATGCTCTGTACTCCCCTCACATAAGCCCGAAAGGCGGTGCATGGGTGGTATATCTGGCCTCAGTTTACCTGAGCTAGGTGTGTAATTTTTCTTGCAAATAATGAGAGAGCAAGCAATTAAAATCCTAGCACTATTTTTACTTATTTGCACTTTGATAAACTTTGATAATCAACTAAGGATGCATTTCATAGTTACACTGTGTTATTAACCAAAACAACGAGTTAAACTATAGTTTATTTATTATGATAACTTCGTTTTTATTGGAAATATTGACGAGTAAATAACTTAAATTTCAAGATAATGACCAAAACCTATATTTAACTTATTCGTGTCAATTTAAAAATAATTCCTTCATTTGCAAATATTTTCAAAAAACTCGCATTCATCTCTTTATAAATAAATCTTGCGTTTTGTAAATATTTTCATCCTGCATTTGGATTTTGTGGGTAGTATCCGCTGAAAACCCTCACGAGACAACACTCGTCCTACTGGGGACACCCAGAGGTTTAACGGCTTGTTGCATATGCTCAATGCAATCGTGCTCCCTACGAAAACGGATTTATCTTGGTTTTCCTTTATTCGAGGACGAATAAAAAGATAAGTGTGGGGGTATTTGATGTGCACGTAAATATGCATATTTTTACCACCATATTTAATCTATTTGAATTAAATAAATGATCATATCGGGTATTTTAACTTGTTTAAACCAAAAATTCAAATTATTCCAAATTGTCACATATTCATCTTCATATATGGGCAAAACGGTCATTTGTGTGCATATATTTCTTTGAGAAAAATTAATTGAAAATTTGTATATATTTTTGTAGGAATTTGATCTCAAATAGAAGTGGTTTCATGAAGATATGCATGCACAAAATTAATACAAAGGAATGAAGATGGAAATAATTCAAAGTGAAGAACATGGAGGACCCCACCTACCCACCTACCTTAATGTACAAATTAAAGGCTAATGCACATGCTTTTGGAGTTAATGGCTTCGTGTACACTTAATGGGGGATTAAGACATGTTAATGATTACTTGGCCTCCACACTTCCTAAGGGGCATTTTGGGCATTCCCAAAAAAAGGAATTAGGGTTTTAACACTTGTATAAATACCCCTTATGTTTCATGTAGCCATCTTCCTCTTAGTTAGTTAGTTTTAGTTTAGAAAATAAGTCAAAACTCTCTTTCTTTCCATGGCTACTTAGCCATTTTATTTCATGTAATTTTCTTTTCTTTTATGCAATGTTAATTCTCTTTTATTTACATGCTTCTTCTCTTCTTATGTAATAGTGTAGATTTACCTTTATGTAATTAGATTAGTTGTCTTTTCCATTAACTTTCATTTTCCTTTCTTTTTGCTTTCATGTTGCTTTCTACATTTGTTGATTTGATAACAAATATGAGAGCTTAATCCCTACAATTTAAGGGTAATGAAGCTCTCTAGTACGTAGATGGAATATTTTGATGTTTATACTCTCTTTTTGTGCTTTAATGGAAACACTTGAAGTGGTTTAATGATGTTATTTAGCTTTGAATTTGATAGTCTATGTTGTTCATAACAAATAGGCTATGCTTAAACAAACATAACACAAATTGCCTTTTCATCTAAATATGATTATGGCAAAGAAGTGAATGTTGAAATTGAAATTTGATAGCCTATATTTCTAAATAATAGTTAATAGGCTATGCTTAAAATAGATTTTTATTTCAACTTTGTTGTCATATTTCATGAGAGTTAAATGCGTATTAGTGGTTGTGTTATAGTTTGATGGTTTATATTGGGCTAATTAATAGCACAAATATATCATACTTATGATAAACACATCCACTAATTACACTAATGAAAAGAAAAGAAAGATCATAACTTCATTTTGTTGATTTATATGATCTAGAGAGTGGATTTATCTCTAAATTGTTCTTTTAACTCTCATATTTTTATCATTTTCTTTTGCTAGTTTTTGTTAGTTTCTTACATTTCTAGCTATTCACTCTCGACTTCGGTATAATTTGATTGAGTAGGAAATTTAAATCAAAAATTCCCTGTGGATCGACCCGTATTCGCCACGTGCTACATTCGTACACCGTGCGCTTGCGGTTATTTTTATATTTAAATTCATTCAACGGTTTTCTAAACCGATAGAATTCCGTCGACGAACAAAAATCATCACAACATTAAGTTATTTTATCTCCAAAGCAACAGATAAGTGCATACCATTCTTTGATGCTTTAAAGAAGGGTAAGAAGAACTTTAAGTGGAATCAGGACCGACAGAATGCTTTCGAAGAATTAATGTGACATATGGATATATCACTGTTTCTATCCCAATCGGTAAACGGGGAAGACTTATTCATTCACATGAAGTGTTTGCCCATGTATTGAGTGCAACGCTTGTGATGAGGAAGCTTGGGTTTAGCAGCCCATCTACTACATTAGCAAGCAATTCACCCGAGTTGAACGAACTACCCGAAGCTCAAAAACTAGCATATAACTTGCTAATGGCATCTAAGAAACTACGGCCATATTTCCAGGCTTACCCGATCAAGGTGCTGATTGATCAACCCTTAGAATAGGTACTCTATTGACTCGAGACTTCGAGACGAAATCTATAGTGGAACATAGTATTGAGCTATCACAATATGATGTACCGTCCTCGAAGAGTGATTAACGGACATGCACTAGCAGACTTCATCGCCGAGTTCACAATTTGGGATGCTGAAGATGACACAACAATCACAATATCCCAAATGGAAAATTTTCATTGATGGTGCGTCAAATGAATTTTGCTTTGGAAGTGGAGTTGTCCTTGAAACTCCTAAAGGACGATCAATTTTCTATACACTCTAGATGGAATTTCCTACAACTAATAACGGTGGCATAATACGAGGTATTGATAGCAGGATTGAAGATTGTGAAGGAACTGGGAATAAAAACTCTGCATATCTATAGAGACTCCTAATTGGTCGTCTACTATGTTAGATGGGAATATCAAGCTAAGGGCACAAAACTTTCCCATTACTTAGAAAAAGCACGGGGGGTTGCTCAATGGATGAATACTATATGATATTTCACATTCCAAGAGAGGAAAATAGGAAGGCCGATTCCTTAGCTAAGATAGCTAGTTCTGGAGAAGAATATCTGATGGGATTGGTTCTAATGGAGCTGCTAACTACTCCTAGCATAGACTAGATGGATGTTTTTAGATTCTAGAGGCTATATAAGAGGTAGAATTGTGGATGACACCAATAAAGGACTACTTACTTAGGCGTATACCTCCGAGAGACAGGAACGAACGAAAGAAGCTCCTTCGAAAGGCACTACGATTCATAATACAATATGAAGTGCTATACAGAAGAGGATTCTCCTCCCCCTTATTTAGGTATGTAACCAAAGAGGAAGCCATGATGGTTCTTATGGAAATTCATGAAGGCATTAGTGGGGACCACACACAAGGGGGAGACGTTAAAAAAGAAAGTGCTCCATTATGGATACTTCTGGCCAACCTTGAATAGGGATGCACCTGATTATATGAAGCGATGTGACATATGCTAGAGATTCTTGAAGATTTCGATAGCCCCATGGCAAAATTTATGCAAATAGTTAGTCCCGGGCTATTCACAATATGGATAATCAACATTATTGGCGTGCTACCAATGGTAAAAGGATGAGCCAAATACGATATCGTTGTAGTTGATTACTTTACAAAATGGGCTGAAGGGTAATTAATTTTATAATGAGAAATATTATTTGCAGATATGGAGTACCTTTGAAGATTTTCATAGACAAAGGGAGCCAATTTAAGAGTGTCGAGTTCAAAGTTTTTTATAGGCAGTACCGAATTGATAAGATCTTCTCCACGGTGGAACATCCTTAGGCAAACGGGCAAGTAGAGGCGGTGAACAAGATCATCAAATCCACCATAAAGAAATGGCCGATGAGGGCTAAATGGAACTGGGTTGATGAGTTTCCATTTGCACTACGGGCTAACAGGACAATGCACAAATCCACGACTGGAACATTCAAGCCGATGACCGCTGATGGAACTCTGATTCCAGACGCCTAGAACAATGACTTACTCCAGCGCTACTGTAGTTAATATTCTTATTTCTAATTTTAGGAAATAAGCTATCCAAAAGTAATAGGGGCAAGGTCAATGGGCAGGACTTTCCATTTCTTCTATTTATGAATAAAATTATCTTCTTGAACAAATGAAACTGTGTTCTCATAAGCTAAACCACTAGGTCGATGGTTAAAATCGACCCCTACCTTCTGAGAATCGGCATTGCTACGACAACGTCGAGAAGGTCCAAAACCGCCGAGTCGATGATGAAAATCGACCCTTACATTCTATGAACCAGTGTCGGCAACGTCGGAAAGGTCCAAGACCACCGGGTCAATAGTGAAAATCGACCCATACCTTGTAAGAACCGACATTGCTCCGGCAATGTTAGGAATGTCCAAGACCGCCAGGTTGATGGTTAAATCAACCTATACCTTCTGAAAACTGGCATTGCTCCGACAACATTGGGAAGGTCCAAGACCTTTGGGTCCATGGGGAAAATCGACCCACACCTTTTGATAACCAGCATTGCTTCGGCAACGTCGGGAAGTCCAAGACTGCCAGGTAAATGGTCAAATCGACCCTTACCTTCAAAGAACTAGCATTGCTTCTACAATGTCGGGAAGGTCCATGACCGATAAGTCGATAGTTAAAATCGACCCCTACCTTCTACGAACCGATGTTGCTCCGACAACATCGAAAATGTCCAAGATCGCCCGGTCAATGTTGAAAATCGACCCCAACTTTTTATGGATTGAAGTTTCTCCAGCAATGCCGGGAAGATCTAAAACTGTCGAGCTGACGGTCAAATTGACCCATACTTTGTAAGTATCGACGTTGCCCCGGCAACGTTATGAAAGTCTGAACCACCGAGTCAACTAGGAAGTCGACTCAAACCTCTTAAAACTTGATGTCGCCCATAGATAAGTGATTACAAAAGGAATTACAGATGCTTAGAGGTAAGCAACGTCAAGGAGAAATCCATAAAGTTGAACCACTCATGTATCGATTTTCGATGGTAGAAACTGGCACACGATTGGAACTTCAACACTAACGTGGAAGAATTTGTTATGATAGAAGATGACAACGATGAATCTTTGCGATAAATACATTGAAAATGACAGTGGTTAATGATTTCAACTTGGGAGAATACAAATTGAGCCAAGGAATTGGCGACATTGAAAATATAATGCTTAGAATCAAGCAGTAGAGGATCAAGCAGTAGAATCAGTATTTCTTGGAGATAGGAACTATCATGTGAGTCGGACTAGGGTCGAATGAATGATATATGTTCCGAACATCCAATCTCTTATTGATGCCTGAATTTTAACATGTAGCCTTGTGGACAAGGACACATCCATCGACACTTGGTCGAAAAGAACTAGACTGAGCCCGAACAGTAATAGACACAAAGTTAGCTAAGCAACAGTTTTGTTTTATCAACAGAGCTAAGCAACATGATATACTAAAGCAATAGTAAGGATATTATTTACTTACATGAAGTTGCGATAAATAACCATATTGCAGATAGACAGAAGTGTGTAATATGGAAATCACAGTACACGCAATCTTATTATATACATAGACTAATATACATAAATAGGCGCAGTACATAAAATTCAAAAAAGTACATAGAAAAGAGATTATAAAGAAAAAGCCAATCTTTCATTACTGATAATCATTTATGTAGAATCAAACAACGACCCAATCTGGTCTATTTAAAGCAAGGAACGAAAAATACAGACTCGAATGCCACAACCACACAAAAACCGAATGCTCAACCAGCATACACTACTAAGTCTTCCCCTTCCTGCCACTCCGGTCGCCTTTACCAGTGTTACCTTGATGGATCTTGAGCTTCTCCTTCCTTTTCTTCTACTTCCGAGGAGGAGTCTCACCTTTCGAGTAGATTCCCAACCAGTAGTGGTAAATTACTCGATGGACTGGCTGTAGTCTTAGTAGGCATTGTTTTAAGTGGCCAAATCTTCAACATAGGAACCTTTTGCTAGGGACTTGTCAATTTTGAAGATGTAGACTTGGTAGTCCCAGGCTACTTCTTTATAGTCTTGCTTTATAGCTTCATCCTTGAGCCTCTCAACCATGGTAACTTGGTCAATAGGGTTCGAAGCATCGGTAATTTGAATGTCTTCTTCCTAAAAAGTGGAAGTTTCCTTTAGTCCTTCCAGAGCACCAATCTTCTAAGATTCAGATTCAGGCTCGGAAGTGGAAGGCAAGATCGAAGCAGCAAGTCCTATGGAGACAAAAGTGGATGTGGTGAAGATAGTAGTAGTTACAACCTTGCATAGATGGAGGAGGAGGTAATTAAGGTTGACTTAAAAGTTGGCAAACAGAGCGATAAAATTTAATAATGGATTCTTTCAAGAACTGAAGCTTCTCGAATACTAGAGAAACAAGAGTATACCTATTGTAGAATCCCAGTAAGATAGAACAAACTCGCCTTCTTTAGTCCCAAGCTCCCGGGGATAGATCACGATGAGAGCAATGTATGGCTCATGAGGTGCAGTAATGCTAAAGTAGGAGTCACCTGGGTCATTATAGGGCTAACCCCTAGGGATGTATGACTGGAATAATTGCTGCTGGTTCTTGAGATTTCGAGGCGGATGTTACACCCTGACCCGAAGATCTCAGGCAAGCATAATATTTGGCACCATCAGCAATAGTAGTATCCACAGTCTATTTAGCTAGGAGATCCCTTCCGGTAGAAATAGATTCTTTAACTTTGAGATAAACACCCATTAGTTCTTTTTCGGATAAATTGTCTTCGGTTGGCGCAATTTTGCACAGCACTTTTTCTTAAGCACCAGCAAGGCCCTCGAGATAGTCGTTCCCTATCCATTTTTTAATTTCTATTCATAACGATGTTGGTATGAAAGTACAACATGGCAGCATCAAGCTTCTTACCAGTCTTGGCCTTCTCTTCCCGAAGGTCTTTGAGTTCTTGCTCAGAAATTGCAAGTTTGAGACCAATGGCATCATTTTTAGTAGATAATTTCCTTTTTTATTCAGCGAGATTCTTCTTCTCTTCAGTGAATTTTTAAATCTCCTTACGGAGCTTAGCGAGTTCAACAGCTTGTTCTGAAATGGTCTAGTCCCATGCTTGGATAATTTTATCTTTTTGGCTAAGTGCTTATGCCTTCATGTCGGCCTATTTCTTGAACTCTGAAATCTCGGCATGAGCAGCTTTCAGTTCATTCCTTATTATGATTCGGCGGATGCTTGAGCATGCTTTAACTCTTCCATCAATCTATCGGTGCTAGCCTTTTGTTTGAGAACAAGTCTCTCTCTGGTAGCCATTACCAAATCATCCTCTCATTACTTAATCATTCGCTCTATGTCAGCTTTTTCGGACTTAAAGGATTGGATGTTGGTGTAGTTAATTAAATTCACATCGGAGAGGGCCTTGCATAAACCTTTCCATTTGTATCTAGCCTCTACATCTTCTCGAATAACCTGTATGTTTTTTCAGCCAACTTCCCTTAGAGTTTCCTTGATATCTCGACCAAACATAATGCCATGTAGGAAGGATTAGGAAAAGCAGCTGACAAACGTGGAGGACCAATGGGGAGAGTGAATGAAGGAGTATAGACTTTCTTGGAAGCGGATAGGGAAACTGAAATCATAACTTGGGAGATTGGAACTTTCTGAGCTGAAGAAGTTTGAGATTTAGATATGCAGTGGAACATCAGCAGAAGGAGGCCCTCGATGCTCAAGGAATCTCTGTGAAGTTTGGAAGCATCTCGAGGCACTCAATCTTAGCTTCTCTTTTCCTTCTCTCCTTCTCTTTCCATCTATCCTTCTCCTTATTGGCCTTGCGAACTTCTTCGGCTCACGGTCTTTCCATTTCTGCTTCTCCTCCTCGATTCCGTAATGATAAGGCATGGTAGGGTCTTGAGTTCGAGCTCGATAAGAACTGGCCTGGTGAGAGAGCTTCTTGTAGTAACCATAGCTCATGGAACCTGAAACGAGAAATAAAATGGAATTAGTGTTGGAATTACGAATCAAGATATAATGCAAGAATGAGTGTCCACGATCCTAGTGAGGTGTAAGTTGCCTATTACCCCCTAAATGCTTTACAGAACGTGTCGGTAAGGAGATAAAGTTTGGGTCTCGCCACTTTCTCTTACAAGTCCTCTAGGAGAAAAGGCAAAATCGGAGCCAGCATCGTGTAACGACCCGTAATTTTGCTACTTCGAAAATGAGAGATTTCGTTCGTTTTAAATTTAAAAGGAATTTAAAACTTAAATAAACAAGTTATATAAAATAAATAATAAAAGATAAATTAACTATTCTTATAGTTAATAATTTAAAAAGTATAAATTTAGATTTTAGAATAAATCGACAAAAGTTAAGTTTTGTTAATAATAAATAAAGGTGTAGATAAATGGATTTAAATATTTATTTAAAAAGGTAAATCTTATTTAAAATATCTAATAAAGATAATAAAAGTATATTAAAAGATTTAAAAGTATGTTAATAATCGTTTTACAAAAATAAACAAAATTTGTCGCATTTTGTCTGTTTTACATACACTGTAAAATTAGAGATTTTGGTATTAATTAAATATGATACTAAAATAAAAAGGGACATGTTTTAATTTATTTAAGGAAATAAAAAGTTCATTTTAAAGTTTAGTTTACATCAATATATAGCTTAACAAAAACGTTAAATTTTGACTAAATTTGTCGACAAAAACACCGTTTTCAACCAGAACAAGTTGTCGTCAAGTTGTTGAACTTGATACTTTTCTAATATATGCAGATGCAAAAATACAAACTTTTAATACACTTTACAATTAGTCACTTCAAAAGATGACAAAATATCTAAGATATTTTGATAATATAATTAAATAAGCATACTTAAAAGTTAAGTAATTAAAAAGCAAACTTACCACCACCTTTCATCTCCTTACACATACTTTCCATCACCATTAATGCTTAAGTAATATCATTAATGGAAAAGAAGCAAAATGATTATTTAACATTTTAAAGTATAAGAAAACGAGGTAAATATCATTTCACATTAGATACCATTTCTTCTCCATCAAGCAAAGGTCAAATCAGGGTAAAAAAAGGTAAATTAAAAGTTAAAAAAATAGGAAAGGGCATTATAGTCATTTTGCAAGAAACTACAAAAGCATTCATACCTTTCACTTTTTCACATTTCATTCCTTCCTTCTTTTTCACTTTCTCCTTCTTCTTTACCACCAAGGCCAAACCTCCCTCCCTCCTTTACCCACCTCCACCTAGGCCATACCCTCCTCCCTAAGCCACATACCCAATAGCCAAGCCATAAACCCACCTCTTCAATAAACCTCCATCGAGAAACGCAAATCTCACATAAAAGTTTGACAGAGTGGATATAAAGGTGAGAAATTCTCATAACTTTTGAATTTATATTTTGGTTATGTTAAAACAATCATATTTGTATCGTTATGACATATGAATGTTTATTTGATTGTTAATATGGATGATTTGATTGTTGGTTAGATAATTGAATTTTGATAATGTATTTCATTATGGTATAGATAGTGAATACTGAATTTAAAATCATATGTTATGTGGTTGGTTGAATGGATGTTATGTTAGTGATAAATATGGATATTGGTTATTTTGATTAAGTAATCACCTTTGTTAGTAAGATCTTATTTTAGTGATATGAGTTCTTTTGGAAAAATAAGTCTCTTTTTAACTAGAAGTGAAATTAACGTAAAAATAAAAGAGAATTTGAAATTTAAAGGGAAAAAGATTTGAAAAGGATAGTTAAATTGAAATTGAAATTGAGATGAATAGTGAAATTGAAATTGAAATCGATTTTGAAAATTGAATTTGAGATCAAGGTTAAATTGAAGTTTAAATTGAAATTAGATTTGAAATCTAAGTTTTAAATGAGTTTAATTGAAGTTAGAATTGAAATTTAATTAAAATTGGAATTTAAAATTTAATATTAAAATAATAGGATTATAATAATATTATAATATGGGAATATTGAAAATACATTTTAAATATTTAAAAAGTAAAAACATTGATTTAAAATGATTTGTAATGATTTTATAAATAACAGAAATCAATTTGAATAAATTATTTCAAATATTGAAAAATAAGTTAAAACTAGGTGCGTCGCGCAACGGTAATTCGCGATTTCACACCGAAAAGTTCAAATGAGTGTATAGAGTAAAATATAGCTCGAAATTTTTCAAGGTAATAAATTTTTGGACTATAATATTCATATCTTCTAAACGGAGAAAGAAAATTAAAGTTTCGCCGAGTAGATTTTGAATTAAGTCCAAATCAATTTTCTAGAAAAATCGCGCTAGTGTGGTTAAGTGACCATAATAGGAAATCTATTTAAATCAACGTTTTTAATGATGGAAAAATACGGAATAAATTTGATAAATCTATTTAAAAGATTTAAAGGAGATTTGGATCGAAAAATTGAATTATCGGATGTTTAAAACTTGTTTACATCAAATAAGCTTATATAGCACTTTCCACAGCACTTTTATGCTGCGAGTTCTATAACTTTTAGAATATAAATTTAAACGTAACGATTTTTCCCAAAATCAATTGTGGATGTTTTTAAAAGGAAAACTAAGTGTTTGAAAGATAATTTGGTATATTTATAAGCAATTCCAAAATAAAAGTTGATAACTGAGTATGCAGAAATAACTAGTACATTTGTCCCGCTTGAGAGATCTAGAAAGATAAAACAAGGTGTTTAATTATGGTTAAGGATGGAGCAACCAGTGCCCTAAACTTACCTGGCCTATGTTTTCTTTTCTTAGGTGAGGGGTGGAACAGATCGAAAGGAAAGCTTGGATGCTCTTAAACAAAAAAGTCGTATTGAGTTTCTAAAATAAAAGAAGATTGGTATTATTCAAAATTTAAGCAATCTCCAAAATGAATGATTTCTATGATCCTATTTACTCAAAAATATTTGTTAAAATTGATTTAAGGCTTATCATAAAAGATGTCTTAAATAACATTGTTTTGACCCGCCTAAAAGTTAAGAAATTTTGATCGAGAGTTAAGTAAGAAAATTTGAAATATTATCCATAGTAAAAGAATGAATTACTTAGAATTATTTTAAATTAAAATAAAGAGATTTCGAATCATCCTGTATACTCATATACACTTTTTATCGATAATTGGATTTCGAAGGTACCGGGGTTGGATTTAGGTAATTCCTATCCAAAACCACTTCAAACCAATGTATACGTTCGAATGTGAAGACATGTTGAAGATGATGATTATTGAAGACCGTGGATCTTCATAGCGTGAGGACTGCTCGTTGATTTTCTCGGGGTCGCACCCATTATAGAGTTATATATGGTAGTGGTCTCCTCGTTGCGGAGATTTTACGGATTGCAAGGACTACTCGCTACTAGTGGTAGTAGGATAGTGCCTTTGGTTTGTCCTGTTCCTGGACAACTTGTATGGACGTTTATCTAACATTGCATTTCTAAAGATTACGTACATTGGTTTTTACAAATGTACATAAGAGATGGCAGAGAAGGCAATTTCTCTTAGCTTAACACCCTCCTTGAGACGTACGAGCTTAAGGGTTGTATTTTTGTGGATGACAATTAGTAGTTAATGGAAATGGCATTCAAAGATGTGATACGTGCTTTGTGAAAAGGTAATCGTAGCCTCAAGCCTCAACAAACTGGAAATGACCGAAACAGGATTAAATGTGTAACGACCCAGGATTTTGGCCCTATTCTTTTAATAAATATTTAATCTAATTAAATAAAAAGTGAATTTATCATTTTAAAATGAATATGACTTTGAAATAATGGCCATTTATTGGTAAGGATTTGTATTTTTGAAAGGAAAAATTGATTTGGGAATTTAAAATAAAATCTCTTGATAATATTTATAATTAAATTAAAATGCTTACCTTGTTAACATCTAATGATTGAAATGAAATCAATATAAAATATAAATATTAAATATAAGTAAGTAAACTTATGAATATAATTTAAAAATCAATAGTTAAAATACAAATAGAAATAAACATAAAAATAAGTATAAATGTAAGTAAAACGTATGAATCTAATTTAAATATTGATAGTCAAAATATAAAATACAAATGTAATAAATAAGAACAGGAAGTAAGTGTTAGTGTATGCTTACAACATAAACTGGGAAATTTAAGAACAAAGTATAGGATAAGATAAGCACAAGTATATATATATGTATGTATGTATGTATGTATGTATGTATATGGTGAATGCTAGAAGTAATACCAGATAAAACAAACATCTCTAAAACACATATCTTCATTTACAAGACCAAAGTATAAAATAAACCTGACCAAAACATATACATATGAACTATTTAAGCAAGGAGACAAAATATTTTCATGCATAATATCTATGTTCATAAAATAAAAAGATAAAAGATAATATCTTCATTTACAAGTCTTATCTACCTGCAAAATGTATGGTTACATACAAATGTTTATACCAAGCAAACCTGATGATAATTACGTACACATATATTGAGACAAGCATTAAATTGTAGCCTATAATATATCATTTCAAGTATACATCAGGCCAAGCTTGTGCTAGAAGGAAATCTTCCCTGGTCAAAGAAGGAGGCTAGGAAAAAAAAATATCTCTGACCAATTGTTTGTACTATAAATTACCTATTCCCTGTAAACTTGGTTCTATATATATATATCAATCCTCTTTTTCATTTCGCACATCAAACTTAGCATTCCTGAAGTAAGAGAACAATTAATCTTACTACAAAAGCTGAAGTAACAATTCAAGTTACAATTTTCAACTCAACACAAACAAGAAGATTTAAAGGATCAGGCTGATAGTTTTTCAAATCCAGAAAGTTATTCTCTTTTCTCCTTTCAAAGATGTGGTAAACCTTTAACTAAAATGCTCATAGAATAAATGTTGTGTATATATATGTTCTTGATGATATGTAAGCTGCATATTTATATATAGATAAGTTTCAGTGTATATACGTGTGTGCCTAATTGTATATGATTTGGGTGTGATTGTAAATTTCTGTGACAAATTTACAATTCAACACAAGTCAGGAAATTAAGAATCTACCTAACGGATCATGGTTATGAAATAAATCTTGAATAAATATATTTGTTTAAACATCAACCTTGGTTTAGAATTTTATCCAAGTAAAGTAGGTTTGAACTTTCTCTGAAAACAAGCAATTTAACTGCAATTTCTTAGAATATGTTAAATTCGAGTATCATATTTTGTTGATTCATTTGTATAATTTGAATATACTCTGAGAAACTAGATTTTTAAAACCAAAATCAAGATCTTTAGGATTGGGATTAGAGAGAAATTTCATGTTGAACCGAAATCAAGCCTCGGTCGAATTCAGGCGAACAAGGGGCTCGGTGAGAACGAAATTCATGTTGAGGGTAGCTTATGGTCAGGAGGGATGGAATAAAATACTGTAAGATTTTTCTCTGACCTATAGCGGCTGGCAAATCGATTTTAGGATTTTGCTGTTGTTTTATTTGGGGTCGGAGGCGAGGTGATTTCGTCACCTCTGAATGACCGAGTTACTTGGGACTCTGGGGAAGCGTCGCGTGAGGGGTAAGCGAGGTGAGGCCGAAGCTGGATCGACTCTGGTGGTCGGGGCGATTTGGGGTAGTGGGTTTGTTTGGGTAGATCGAGTTCAGTTTTTGATCGAACAACGAAATTTTGTTCTCGAGTTTTTGATTCCGAGATGAGTGTTGCGATCGAAAGTGGGGGCGTTACGCGACTTGTTGGTGATCGACTCTGGTGCCGGAACGTCACCGTGGGTGGTGCACGTAAACAGCAGGTCGTGTACACGTCAGTGGGGATTGAGTTGTGAATTACTCGAGTAGTTCTCGAGTAAATATAGTTTTTGTCTCGGGTTGTAGTTGTCTGCATAATATACTTTTCCAGTTTATAAGATTTAAAACTAAAACTTAGCTGAAGAAAAAAAAATATGTGAGGAAGAAAGAAGGGGATTCGGGAAAGATGGGATGGAACTCGAGTGAATACTCGAGTATAGTGGAGATTTCCTCGGGTTTTGTATTCTAGTGTTTCTTCCTTTTAAATTTTTAAGTTAATCACCACTAAACTATTTTAAGTATAGATTAATAATTAAGGGTTTGTAAATGCTGAGTTAAGAATTTATTAAAAAATTTAATTAATTAAGAATGTTTATAAAATCTTAATTAACATTTTCATTAGTAGTTAATTTAAAATGAATGATTAGATTTAATAACATTAAAGCTTTTAAGTTAATAATAATTTGATTTCAAAGTTAAATTAAATAAATGAATGATAATAAATTGTTTGATTTAAAATTTAAGTGTTAATTAACTTATATAAGGTCCGAATCCTGATGAAAACAAGCTGGTTTGTAGTGGATTGTAAAAATCAAATGTGAGTAAATTTCACTCTATTGGATTTATATTTAAATTTAAATGAAAATTTAAATATTGAGAATTGATTTGATATGCTCTGTGAATTGATGATCTGGTGATTGTGATTTTGGATAGTCCTCGAGTTAATGGTTGCTTCACTCGAAGTACTGGGAATTTTAAGTTGTTTTAAATTTAAAACAATAAATAAGAGAATGTTTCCGTTTAAAAGTTACCAACGACTTAATGATTTGTGATACATTAAATTAGTAGGGATAATTAATTCAATTAATTAATGATTTGGGTTATTTAATTTGGTAATGAAAGGTTTGAATAAATAATAAATTAAGTAGTAAGTTAATTAACTAAGTATAAATAATTCAGAATAATCATTGGATGGTTTGGTAAATAATTACTTAATGAAATTAATGAAATATAATTATTTTGTATAAATAATCAAGAGATTAATTAAGATTATTAATTAAGGAGAAATTTGATTTATTTAATAAAGTAAATGAAAGGATAGTTCATTACAGGTTGAGATTAATCGAGAATGATTTATATTGTGGATGAATTAAAGTAATTAATTCAGATTGGAACAAATTAAAATATAATTGGAAATAATTAATTAATATAATTAACGATGTATTTTAAGATTGATTAATTAAGATGAATTAATCAGAATAAGTGACTTATGGGAAGTTAATTAGTATGAGTAATCAAGAATTAATGTAATTAAATAATTAATTAATTCAAGAAGTAATTAAGATTACTTAATGATCTTGGTTGAGACTAATTAATATTGTGAAGTTCATTTAAGATAATTACTTAAATGTACTTGATAGATAATTAATCCAATGTGAATAATTAAGCTGAATAATGAAGGATTGACCAATTAATTGATTTGACATTAATTAATATTAAATGAAGAAATCTAAGTGATTGAGGTTTGAAATTCAAATAGAATCAATTGAATTGATTTGTATGTGATTAAGCTTTGCTTATGGATGTTTGAAGGGTATTGGATGTTTTGAATGAGTTGATATCTCTGATATGAAATGTTGTGTATATCATTAAATAACTTGTGATAGGGTTCGAAGAGATCGGGGTCGGGCATTGGGAAATACCCGAAACCATTTCAAATTTTTAATAAATTGTTTTTTGTGAAATCTATTGGCTGGAATGAAATGATTTAAGTGAATTGGATTATCTTATCTAAGTTGGGTACTTAGGAATCAACGTGTGAAATAAGTGTTGTCTATAGTAAATTGTGAATTTGTTAAATGGATATAAGTTACCCGGGTATATTTAAGTTGTTTGCTTTGGTATTTCATGTTAGTTGGGTTTACTCACGCTGGTTTCCAGCCTGACCCGGGTGTTACTTGGTGTAATGCTCGGGTCAGACCGAGTATTACAGATTTTCAGGTAGGTACGTTCTGGAGCTCAGGAGGCGAGCTGGATGGCAATAGCGTATAGAGTATCTCCGCTGTATTTATATTATTTTTAATCTGAGACATGATAATTTTATATACTCAGTGACTGTATATAATGTGAAACTTTGATGTATATTAAATGTAATCGACAGATATAATATTCTTTTGTAAACTGATATTATTTATTATTATATTTTATCCGCTGCGAATGTGAGATGTTGTTTTTGTTCTTCTTCTTCTATCTCTTTCTTCTTTTTTTTCATAACTATCTGAAATTTTCGGGTCGTTACATTAGGTATTAGAGCTGAAAGGTAAGCGAGAACCTTGGCTCTGGTGGGAATTACTCATTAAATAGAGTCTGTGGTACTCTAGAATGAGTTGAGTGTATATATATATATATATATATATATATATATATATATATATGAGCGCGTACTTATTATTTTCTTATATAAAGATTTTAAATGATTTTTATATAAAATATATTTTTGATTTATAAAGCAATATTTCCTTCTAATAAATATTAAGGTGATTGGTTGTTAAATTATTAGAATTAAATTAAGAAGAAATATGATACAACCAAACTAAAATTAAATAAAGATAAGTTTGAAATGGATTCAAACTGAAATTGAAGTCTTGAATTGGAATTAAACTAAGTAGAAATAAAAATACAACCAAATTAAAATTTAATGGATTGAAAATGGGTTGTTTGAAATTTGATTTGAATTTAAAACCAAGGGTGGTTTAAAATTGAAAAACATGGCTGGGAGGGCCAAGAAATAAATATGTATATATGTATGGATATACATGATATTAAAGATAATTTGAAATAAACTCTATGAGGTTGAGTTTTGATTTTATCCTGAAATGTGATATAAAATCCCAAAGTGATATAAGTTTTGAACTTATAAAAGGAAAGAATTTTAAGTTTGAAGTGGGAATTCAATTTGAGAATGAGGTTGACTGGATTAAGTAAATTGAATTTAACTTGGGAGAAGTTAAATAAGTTTGAATGAACAACTTGGATTGAAGATGTTAAGATGAAATTGGAATTTAACTTGGAAAGTTAAATGGTTGATTTGAATTGGGAATTTGTGTGATCTCAAACGGGTTTGAGATTTAAAGATTGAAATGGATGGACATTTAAAAAAACAAATTGGATAATACCATCCTATTGTTAATAAAAATATCTAAATTTAGAATGGTATTGTATAAATAAAATAAATTTGAATAATTGAATTGTAAAATAAACTTGTTTAAGAACTGATTTCAATCTGGAAGGTAAAATTTAATAATTAAAATTTTACAATAAAATTGTATTGAACTCTTATTTGAACCTTGGAATATCTAAGTTGAGATAATTTAAAATGGAATTTTGAGAATTTAACTCGAATCTCTATAATTCGAGATGGTTTAAAATTGGGATTGGAATTGAATTAGTTCAAATTGAATTTGATTTGAATTAATTGGATTCGTGATTGAAGATGGATAAGTTTAAAAATTTTAAATGAAAAAAATTGGATTAAATTGAAATGATTTGAATTTGGAATGGGTTCAATTGATAATAATTCAGATTGATTGGAATAATTTGAAATTATAATTAAAGTTGAATAGGATTAAAATCAAATGGAAGTGTATATTGAATTGTTGGGATAGTGAACAGTTTGACTCTTGACTATTTTAAATAAATTGTTTTAATATAAACTTATTTTTTTCTAAGCTATAAAACATATACAACCTTTCTTTTTAAAGCTAACTTATTTTATATTTGTTTTACAATTATTTTTTTGAAGCTATTTAACTATTTTTCAACTGTTTTATAAACTAATTACTATTTTTCAACTATTTCACAAACTAATTTCTATTTTACAACTATTTGGCAATTATTTAAAAATTTCTGAAACTATTTAACTATTTTCAACTATTTTGCAATTAGTTAACTATTTTATAGCTTAATTGCAAAATAATAATTATTTTTCAACTACTTATCCATTTTTTTAAAATTTTCAAGCTATTTTCTAAATATAAACTGGTCGGAGTTCAAACTGTTATGGATTTAATACCCAACTGAGATAAGGATTGAGGTGAATGAAAATTCAAGTGAATGAGAATAGAAATGGGATTGATTTAGCTAATAATCAATGGAAATAAATACGTAGGATGTACGTATATTATTCTATTCGCATATGGTTTGATCCAGATTCGAGCATAGAATTTCGAGATAGTTTATCGACCCGAGTTGGGATTTTTTCACTCGATTTTCGACGACGAACCTGGATATGGATTGTTGATTGGTTCTGGATGTTCTTTATCATAGTTATAGCTGTGCAAGGAGAATGGCGGTTTCTAATCAAGAAACCAGATCTGAGTCCGCACTAGGAAGTCGGGTGGACGATACTAGTTTGGAAGTGAAATTGTGTGATCGAATGAGCGATCAGGTTAATATAGCGTACAGATGATATGTGTACATCATACGGAATTGAATGAAATTGATTTTGGAAAGAGTAATCAAATTTGAATATTTGATTTGAATAAACAAAGTTATATATATCTTCGTTATATAAGATAAATCTTCCCTTGTTGAATTTATTGCTGGAAGAAAAATGTTTTGAAATGTTTGAAGTATAAAAGGGTTTTATACAAGTTTGAATGATCCAAAGTTTTAAAAATTATATATATCTGTATATATATTTATAAAGGATCTTATAAGGATTTTGAAAAAAGTTTTGAGAACCTTTGGATTTGGAAAGGCTTTTGATTTTTGAGTAAAATCAATATTGGAATTTGGAAAGCCTAATTTGAGAATTATCGATTTTGGAATAATCGATTTTATATAAATGAGCTTTGTATGAGATCATACTAGGTGTATGATTGGAAGATACTATATGTGTATAGTATAAAATGTTTTGATGATGGCTCTGGGGAAAAAGGCGCTCCCTTTAAATGAACTTCTCAGGAGTGCCACTGGGGTGGTGCTGCCTTGAGCCCCAAGGGGGGTTCTAAAGTTGATCCTGTGAGGAGTCCGGACAAAACTAGTTCCTAAGGATTATTGGGTAGCGTAAGTCGATGGCGTTGATGCCTACAGAGGCATTTGGGTTATGCTGTGACGACAGTGTAACTCGATGTCGCTGCGATCTACTGTGGGGACCATAGCGAAAATTGTGTGGAGGATGAGTGTCAACGGTCTACACTTGATTTTGCCGGGAAGGCAACGCAACATCGGTAGACTGCGATCTATGGTCAAGTGGAGTGGAGAAGTTTCATTTTTGGCAGCGAAATTCGATGGCGCTGATGCCTACAGTTATATGGGTTTTGCTGTGATAGCTACGTAAACCCAGTTGTAGCTGCGATCTGTCGTGGGTTCCATGGTGTAATCGTGGGGCGCGGAGGCCTACAGTTATCTGTGGATTTTGTCGGGACGGCAACGTAACCATCGGGTTAACTACGACCATGGATGGGGGTGATGATTTCCAGAGCATTCTCACCAAAGATATTTCCTCTATTTTCAAAAATTGTTTTCTATATTTTCAATAAAATTATTTTCTAAGTATTTTCACTGGGTGCTGAAAACGGGTTTACCAAGTACTTATAGATTTTCAGTCCTACGCCTGATCAACGTATGTCTGAATTTCTGTGGGAACAAGGATGGACTTGTCGAAACATCGAGTTATAAAAGTATTTGTATAAAAAATATTTTAGTAATATTGTATAGATTTTTAAAGTAGTTTAGAAATGATCAAAGGAAGTTTATCAGATCTTAAACGTTTTAAAATCTGGCTTCGTTCCTTTTCGAGGACGAAAAGATTCAAAGGGGGAGGAATGTAACGACCCTGGATTTTGGCCCTATTCTTTTAATAAATATTTAATCTAATTAAATAAAAAGTGAATTTATCATTTTAAAATGAATATGACTTTGAAATAATGGCCATTTATGGGTAAGGATTTGTATTTTTGAAAGGAAAAATTGATTTGGGAATTTAAAATAAATTCTCTTGATAATATTTATAATTAAATTAAAATGCTTACCTTGTTAACATCTAATGATTGAAATGAAATCAATATAAAATATAAATATTAAATATAAGTAAGTAAACTTATGAATATAATTTAAAAATCAATAGTTAAAATACAAATAGAAATAAATATAAAAATAAGTATAAATGTAAGTAAAACGTATGAATCTAATTTAAATATTGATAGTCAAAATATAAAATACAAATGTAATAAATAAGAACAGGAAGTAAGTGTTAGTGTATGCTTACAACATAAACTGGGAAATTTAAGAACAAAGTATAGGATAAGATAAGCACAAGTATATATATATGTATGTATGTATGTATGTATGTATGTATATGGTGAATGCTAGAAGTAATACCAGATAAAACAAACATCTCTAAAACACATATCTTCATTTACAAGACCAAAGTATAAAATAAACCTGACCAAAACATATACATATGAACTATTTAAGCAAGGAGATAAAATGTTTTCATGCATAATATCTATGTTCATAAAATAAAAAGATAAAAGATAATATCTTCATTTACAAGTCTTATCTACCTGCAAAATGTATGGTTACATACAAATGTTTATACCAAGCAAACCTGATGATAATTATGTACACATATATTGAGACAAGCATTAAATTGTAGCCTATAATATATCATTTCAAGTATACATCAGGCCAAGCTTGTGCTAGAAGGAATCTTCCCTGGTCAAAGAAGGAGGCTAGGAAAAAAAAAATATCTCTGACCAATTGTTTGTACTAGAAATTGCCTATTCCCTGTAAACTTGGTTCTATATATATATATATCAATCCTCTTTTTCATTTCGCACATCAAACTTAGCATTCCTGAAGTAAGAGAACATTTAATCTTACTACAAAAGCTGAAGTAACAATTCAAGTTACAATTTTCAACTCAACACAAACAAGAAGATTTAAAGGATCAGACTGATAGTTTTTCAAATCCAGAAAGTTATTCTCTTTTCTCCTTTCAAAGATGTGAGTACACCTTTAACTAAAATGCTCATAGAATAAATGTTGTGTATATATATGTTCTTGATGATATGTAAGCTGCATATTTATATATAGATAAGTTTCAGTGTATATACGTGTGTGCCTAATTGTATATGATTTGGGTGTGATTGTAAATTTCTGTGACAAATTTACAGTTCAACACAAGTCAGGAAATTAAGAATCTACCTAACGGATCATTGTTATGAAATAAATCTTGAATAAATATATTTGTTTAAACATCAACCTTGGTTTAGAATTTTATCCAAGTAAAGTAGGTTTGAACTTTCTCTGAAAACAAGCAATTTAACTGCAATTTCTTAAAATATGTTAAATTCGAGTATCATATTTTGTTGATTCATTTGTATAATTTGAATATACTCTGAGAAACTAGATTTTTAAAACCAAAATCAAGATCTTTAGGATTGGGATTAGAGAGAAATTTCATGTTGAACCGAAATCAAGCCTCGATCAAATTCAGGCGAACAAGGGCCTCGGTGAGAACGAAATTCATGTTGAGGGTAGCTTATGGTCAGGAGGGATGAAATAAAATACTGTAAGATTTTTCTCTGACCTATAGCGGCTGGGCAAATCGATTTTAGGGTTTTGCTGTTGTTTTATTTGGGGTCGGAGACGAGGTGATTTCGTCACCTCTGAATGACCGAGTTGCTTGGGACTCTGGGGAAGCGTCGCGTGAGGGGTAAGCGAGGTGAGGCCGAAGCTGGATCGACTCTGGTGGTCGGGGCGATTTGGGGTAGTGGGTTTGTTTGGGTAGATCGAGCTCAGTTTTTGATCGAACAACGAAATTGTGTTCTCGAGTTTTTGATTCCGAGATGAGTGTTGCGATCGTAAGTGGGGGCGTTACGCGACTTGTTGGTGATCGACTCTGGTGTCGGAACGTCACCGTGGGTGGTGCACGTACACAGCAGGTCGTGTACACGTCAGTGGGGATTGAGTTGTGAATTACTCGAGTAGTTCTCGAGTAAATATAGTTTTTGTCTCGGGTTATAGTTGTCTGCATAATATACTTTTCCAGTTTATAAGATTTAAAACTAAAACTTAGCTGAAGAAAAAAAAATATGTGAGGAAGAAATAAGGGGATTCGGGAAAGATGGGATGGAACTCGAGTGAATACTCGAGTATAGTGGATATTTCCTCGGGTTTTGTATTCTAATGTTTCTTCCTTTTAAATTTTTAAGTTAATCACCATTAAACCATTTTAAGTATAGATCAATAATTAAGGGTTTGTAAATGCTGAGTTAAAAATTTATTAATTTTTTTAATTAATTAAGAATGTTTTTAAAATCTTAATTAACATTTTAATTAGTAGTTAATTTAAAATGAATGATTAGATTTAATAACATTAAAGCTTTTAAGTTAATAATAATTTGATTTCAAAGTTAAATTAAATAAATGAATGATAATAAATTGTTTGATTTAAAATTTAAGTGTTAATTAACTTATATAAGGTCCGAATCCTGATGAAAGCAAGCTGGTTTGTAGTGGATTGTAAAAATCAAAGGTGAGTAAATTTCACTCTATTGGATTTATATTTAAATTTAAATGAAAATTTAAATATTGAGAATTGATTTGATATGCTCTGTGAATTGATGATCTGGTGATTGTGATTTTGGATAGTTCTCGAGTTAATGGTTGCTTAACTCGAAGTATTGGGAATTTTAAGTTGTTTTAAATTTAATACAATAAATAAGAGAATGTTTCCGTTTAAAAGTTACTAACGACTTAATGATTTGTGATACATTAAATTAGTAGGGATAATTAATTCAATTAATTAATGATTTGGGTTATTTAATTTGGTAATGAAAGGTTTGAATAAATAATAAATTAAGTAGTAAGTTAATTAACTAAGTATAAGTAATTCAGAATAATCATTGGATGGTTTGGTAAATAATTACTTAATGAAATTAATGAAATATAATTATTTTGTGTAAATAATCAAGAGATTAATTAAGATTATTAATTAAGGAGAAATTTGATTTATTTAATAAAGTAAATGAAAGGATAGTTCATTACAGGTTGAGATTAATCGAGAATGATTAATATTGTGGATGAATTAAAGTAATTAATTCAGATTGGAACAAATTAAAATATAATTGGAAATAATTAATTAATATAATTAACGATGTATTTTAAGATTGATTAATTAAGATGAATTAATCAGAATAAGTGACTTATGGGAAGTTAATTAGTATGAGTAATCAAGAATTAATGTAATTAAATAATTAATTAATTCAAGAAGTAATTAAGATTACTTATGATCTTGGTTGAGACTAATTAATATTGTGAAGTTCATTTAAGATAATTACTTAAATGTACTTGATAGATAATTAATCCAATGTGAATAATTAAGCTGAATAATGAAGGATTGACCAATTAATTGATTTGACATTAATTAATATTAAATGAAGGAATCTAAGAGATTGAGGTTTGAAATTCAAATAGAATCAATTGAATTGATTTGTATGTGATTAAGCTTTGCTTATGGATGTTTGAAGGGTATTGGATGTTTTGAATGAGTTGATATCTCTGATATGAAATGTTGTGTATATCATTGAATAACTTGTGATAGGATTCGAAGAGATCGGGGTCGGGCATTGGGAAATACCCGAAACCATTTCAAATTTTTAATAAATTGTTTTTTGTGAAATCTATTGGCTGGAATGAAATGATTTAAGTGAATTGGATTATCTTATCTAAGTTGGGTACTTAGGAATCAACGTGTGAAATAAGTGTTGTCTATAGTAAATTGTGAATTTGTTAAATGGATATAAGTTACCCGGGTATATTTAAGTTGTTTGCTTTGGTATTTCATGTTAGTTGGGTTTACTCACGCTGGTTTCCAGCCTGACCCGGGTGTTACTTGGTGTAATGCTCGGGTCAGACCGAGTATTACATATTTTCAGGTAGGTACGTTCTGGAGCTCAGGAGGCGAGCTGGATGGCAATAGCATATAGAGTATCTCTGCTGTATTTATATTATTGTTAATCTGAGACATGATAATTTTATATACTCAGTGACTGTATATAATGTGAAACTTTGATGTATATTAAATGTAATCGACAGATATAATATTCTTTTGTAAACTGATATTATTTATTATTATATTTTATCCGCTGCGAATGTGAGATGTTGTTTTTGTTCTTCTTCTTCTATCTCTTCCTTCTTTTTTTTCTTAACTATCTGAAATTTTCGGCTTCGAAATTTTCGGGTCGTTACAAGATGCAGCAAGGCTAAGTGGGTCATTCCCAATTAGGGTATGATCATCCACTTCTAGATATATTTCTTCCCGTTATCATGTTCAGGATGTAAATTAATGTGGTGTATGAAAACGAGCGCCTGGTTAAAGGTCGATAACGACCAGAGGATGGCATATTTGATACTATCTAGTTATAGAGGTAGGCCGGTCTTGCGTTGATAGAGGGCAGATGTTCTGTGCCTCGGGACATCCATCTAAAGGTGTACTCATTCAAAAGGTAGATCCTTTACCTGGTCATCTGTATGGAAATCCATTCTCCAATAAGAACATTCAGACTTGATTGTAAACCTATTATGCTGGAATTTAATCAATGTAACAATTTTTGGCTAATATTAATAAGTTTATTTGCAAATGTTTCATAGAGATGTCATTAGAAGTAATATCAAAGGTTTTGATATAAAAGTGTTTTAGTTATCATAAGGTAAAAACCCGTCCGTGTTTATGTGTGGGCGTGGTCTTATGAGATACTCTTTCTTTTCAAAGGATTTTAATCAAAGGCTGATATATGACATTGTCATTTAGTATTGATTTTTTCTCACGCTGGTTTATCAACCCTGATCTAGGTGCTTTCAATACTCGGGTCAGATCCGAGTAGTTTCAGGTTAGTCGAAGACCGTTGAAGTTTCTAGAGGAGAGTTTGAGATATTCATTTACGTATTGAAATATTCTATTATCCGTTGTGCTTAGTTTGTTTAGTTTGATGTTTGTCAACAATTGTGAGGACAAATGTTTATAACTGTCAAAGCTAAATTTAGGTTAGACTCTGATATATGTATTTAAAAGTTTTCCACTGTAAAGATATTTGTTAAATATTATATGTTACCATTCGCGTGAGATTTTGTTCTATTTTATTTTCTTTATTACCCTTCATGTTCTGTATTTTCATGCAATTTGAGTTGGACATGTGTGGTTTATTATTGATTCAAAGGGTATGGAAAAACGGGTCATGACACATCGTTTAAGGTGTCACTGACTGTGAAGTTAACCACCGAAATAACTTAAGTTAACAAAAATATCTCCGAATGAATGGCCTTGAGGTGTAGTTCCAACAATAGGAGTTGTAGTTTGCTCCTCAACTCTTATAGGAATATCAGGAATGACTTGCTCTGGAGGAGGTAAGCTGGGATTGATAGGGATTTCGTAGGGCGCCTCTTCGAATGACTTGCCCTCTCCACTAGCTTATCACTATTATCCACATCTTGATAATTATCTTGTTTCTCCTCAACTGCATCTTTTCCTTCTCCCCTTTTAAATCCCTCATCTTCTTTTGGGATCGGAAACATCCTTATGTCTTCATCTCTGCCACTTGGAATGTCATCTTTGACTAGCTCTACGAACCTCTCATAACGAGCCCTTCTACACATACTGTGCTGGCAGGACCCTCATCTTCCCCTCAAAGATTCTCGTCGAAGCTACGAGTGGGGCCAAAGGAATAGGTATGAACTCTAGAGCCATTATGAGCTAGAGAATTAGTGACAGTGAACTTGTTAGAGCAAAGCAGACCGCATTGCCGTAAATTTTCATTCTTTAGCAAGAATGTGATAGTGCACTGATGCGAGAGCACTGCTTTCGGGGCATTAAGCGTTGTTCTATGCTCCTCGCTTTTCGTCTCAAGTTGGGATACCTACAAGGAAATACATATCAAGTTTGAAACTTAGAAATTCCAACATGGGAGAGGAAAAGGAAAGGAGGCGTACATCCAAATAGCAAGGGCCGATTGAAACTGTACAAGCATTGCACATAGAAATATTTGTTCTTGAAGTAAGAATGCTTATTGTGGAGCTTCTCAATATCTTTGCATCCCCTCCAGGTTTCGATTATCATGTAGGATGGGGAATCCCGCCTTCTCTTGAATTGAAGTAGATGTGTAAGGTCATTGAAACTTGGGGATCGATTGAACCGATTCATGAAGAGCACGTAAAGTGAACTCGAAAGAGAATACCTATTTGGATGGACTTGGAATGGAACCAGTTTGAGATCCTATAGCGTCATCATAAGGAAAAGATTGAATGGCAGGACAATACTGCCTACGCACATGTTCCGATTGCATGTAGTATATCATCTTAAGGGATTGTGTGCAAACTTACCTCTCCTAGGTAGAAGGATGTCCTCTTTAGGAATTCTATGTTGAAGGCAAATATTGTGAAGCATGGCCGTTAGAATTATCGACATATGCTTCGGTGGATCATTCAATATTCTTAGGCCTACAAGCATATTCAATGGAGGCAGTTGATCCACTACTGGAACAGTTGATCCACTACTGGAACAACTGGTACCAATGAACCTTATGATTCATAAGTAGTGGGTTAGCCTGGTCGAACATGGATTGTAGGTGAAGCTTGAGCGGTTGAAAACCAAGCTTCAAGAGGAGTAGAGGTGCCCTTACCGGACTTGAATCAAGGCAATCAACAAGTCATTCTAAACAATAAAACTTGGTGTTCAACATAGTTATGTATGTTCTATTTTTTAATAATAAACCCATGTGACCAAAGATGAGAATCTAAAGTATGTCGATGTGTGTTGACCGATCGGATTATGAGCTTTGACCAGGGAAAATGAGAAGTGTCAATCTATGTAGTATGAGTCCAGTGTCTTGTACATCATAAATGGACCATCTTATGTAGATAGCTCAATCGTGCTAGAAAAACGAGCCAAGTCATACTTTTATATTATTTTCTTCGGACTTACCCGCTATTTACGAGAAATCGATAACGGAGCCATTATCCGGAGCGGTGTGGAAAGATTTTCTTTTTAGGCTCAAAGTAGGTGTGGAAATAGAGAAAGGCAAGGCGAAAGAACTATCCAATATACCGACCTTGGAAAAAACTGACCTATTAGAACTCAAGCATTGATTGGGACTTAGCCTAATTTTTAAAAGGGATTGCAGAATCTAGAAAACAAGCCCATCTCTGAAACTGCACTCGACCAAGGCAAAACTCATGTTCAGCACCAATCAAACAAAACCTAGATTTTAACCATCTCCCTTCTTGCAGTCGACTAAACCTCCATCACCATCGCTACTACCCTAACATTAACGAGTGCAAACCTAATATTGAATGAATCGGTGTTAAGGTTTTGTAGTACTCGGGTCCGATCTGAATGATGGCTAATCAGGCGGCACGTGACTATTACTGGGTGGCCGTGAATAGTTCGAGGTGACGATGGCAAATGGCAGTGGCATTGGGATAGGTTACCCAGTAAGAGAAAATTAGGTTTGTGCTTGGAGGTCTCATGTGGAATGGCTCGGGTAAAAAGCAAAAATAATTCGACACGCATGAATGAAAAGTGAGAAATTATTCCAAGTACAAGAATTATATAGGGTCGGTAGAAGGCAATTTGAATTGGCATCGTGTTAAGAAACTCGGCGGAGGATTTTTTTTTTCTCATCTATATTATCTAGAAAGCATGGAAATGGGAAGTAATGCTAACTTAAAACGTAATGTGGTCTCCAAAGTGGAGATCACATCCCAAGTGTAGAGGAATGGAATTCGAAATATAACCAAGCCGAACAATTAAAGGAAAATCCACTAAGTGAAGGCAACGTCTTGAGATGACACTTGAATGATTAACGGGAATTTGCAGAATAACAGTCTATGACTTGTCTCGATCCAGAGCATGCTTTGTTTTCAATGAAAGCATACTCTAGGGCAAGTGTTAACTGGATTATTAACCAAATAGAAGTCAACGGAAGTTAGAATGTCAACACAGAGACAAAATGATTCAAAAACTTGGGAATACACTTAGAAGAGCTAGAGAAACAACCTAAAGGAGTTTCATTCAAATTGGAGCTAAGTACATAACTTGATATCGAGTTAATAGATCGATATCAACCTATTTATTCATCATATTCCTCCTTCCAACTCCATACATCTCACATACTGCTCCAATTAATCACGATTAAGTCATTTTCCAAGAGTTTGGATGAGCAATTCCAAGGATTGATAAGAAGAGAGAGAAGAAAGCAGGAAAATACAAGTGTTATCTTGAAGATCATTAGAATAAACTTAAAGTTGGTGGAAAAGAGCTTGGAACACATCGAGTAGAAGGTAGAAGAGCAAGACAAGTGAAATAATTCAACCCGCACCAGGAAAGATCGATCGGTACTGAGTCATCTTCTTAGGCCTTAGGCCTTTGTGCTTACTTGTACAACATCGGGCTATCTTTTGGACTTCGATGTGAGCAAGCTCCAAACCCTGTGCCTCTTTTTTACTATAAATACCAGCCTAACTACAACTAAAGAAGGATCTGATTTTCTACTAGGATAGACTCTGCAATTTCTTCATCTCCTACCTACCTCAAAATAGCCACCTAGGCAACTACTTTTGGAAGTTCTAAGCTGTATAACTTATCATGCCCTTGTACTCGTAACTTGCACTCTCAAATTCTCTGTAAACAATAATCAACAAAACTATAAAGTGGACGTAGGCTAGAGATTGCCGAACCACTATAAAAATCTCATGTCACCATGTTATTTTACGTTGATTTCTAGTATCAACTGCTAGATCTAGATTTCATAGGTTCCCTACAACTCATTTTTGGGTGCATTTAACATGATTAATTAGTGTATTTACAATAGTTATAAATATACCGAATGATATATGACACCAATACAAGTTTAAATTTGATTTAAATGATATGCGGGAATTTCTATATGGACTTAAATGTGTTTAAAGTCCATAATCAAACACACATAATCAGCTATTAATTGGCTTAAGTGTGACAGGCCATGACATAAAAAAAGGAATAAAGAAAAGATGGGGGTTTTGTTTTTGAAGTTGAAATGGAAAGTCTTAAAGGAGAATTAATGACCTTACTCATCATGCATTAATTCCATTCCTTTAATAAAATATAACATCTTTATTTTTTTCATTACGTGAATGTAACATACCATATTTTGAGGCCAGAAATAAGTGCAACCGATGCTGCGGTCATTAATATTTTTATTCTCCAGTGATAAAATAAGACCAATTAATAGTATCATTAATATAGAAGTATAAGAGTATGAAAACCTTTTCACAGCACATCTCATTAGTAAATTTCCATATTCATTACATAATCCCAAATGTTGCCTAGGTTCAGATAAAATATAATTATTAAAAAGTACTCTAAGAGTGACATATGAAGATGCCCCCTTGGTTGATCAGAGTTTTTAACTAGAAGTTTACTACTAGACAGATACATATTCTGTCATTACATACATTAAGAAAAAATAACATAACAACACAGCGGATACAAAATAGACTCCTATATAGCTAGCACTGCCTCCTGCACATCTTCCAAAGCTTTATTGATCAAACCTAAAATATGAAAACCTTACCCTCAAACTACCCAAACGAGCACTCGAGAGTTAAAAGGGAAAACCAAAACTTCGGGACAGACAAAAAATCTTGTGTGAAAAATAGTATGTTATCTTGATAAATTGATATCTTATGAAACACACTATTGAGCGGAAGGGGTTGTCCCCTCACTAGTATCTTCTATAAATATGTTAATCAATTCATGGTATTGCAGCCACATTAGTTAAGCCAACATAAAATAATCGTATTGTGCATGCTACATGGGTAAGCTTGACCAATCTGTCTCAATCAATGGACTGTTTGTCTCTACTTCATAATTTTTCCTCTGTTACCAAAACCTATATAGACTACTCAAGCCTGCCAAATATACCAAATTCTTCAACTTACCGTTAGGAAGAAATTGGATTGTCCATCCAAACATAATCATCTTAGTGTTAGCTTGACTATCTGTCTATCTCATATTTTTGCTAGGATCACTATGAACTAATGGTTTTACAGGCCAACCAATAACCTATCTAAGTTATATACCCCTTTCTACGCATAAACTTACCTTTTGTTTTACCCTTAAAGAAAGCCCTACAGACTAGAATTGTGGACTAATATCAACTAAGGGCTAACGGTCGAAGTATAGGGCGCTACCCTATACTAGTCTCATTTTTTGGTTTTATAATTTTTATTCCTTGAGTCAAAATATCCTATCACAATTTATCTAATGGTGATGAAGTTTCATATAAATTCCGGGGTTAAATACCCTCTTTATTTCCTTAAAAAAATAATTCTTTATAGATCAATTTAACCCTTAAAAATCATATTTAAAACAAGGAAAATATAGCCCTTTACTTTATCAAAATATTATGCCAAAGTATATGCTTCTAAGGAATAACTTTCATAAATTTTGAAATCGATTGGTGGTTGTTGCACCTCAAAACCTTAGGCAATCAAGCCTCTTCAATTAAAACCATTGAGTCAATAGCTTACGGCATCACTTCGGTCGATATGCATGTCGCATCCCTTCTTATAAAATCATTAATAAAGAATTTGGATTTATACAATCAATAGACTAAAATGTCGGAATCATTATTATCGTAACATAGAATTATATAGGTTAACCTATTAAATGTAGCCTTCTATACGTAAAATATATGGATTTCGACATTGATGACATATGACGTTTGCAAAATTATTGATATCGGGTGCTATAAAACAGCAACTACTATGCCGTATATAAGGGATATTGAAACCATGATATAGCAGCGTAATTGCCATAAAATAGTTAATGTCGTAAACGACACTTGCGACATCGATGCCTTAAATTATGGCATCAAAATAAGAAACATGCGGCATTACTGCCTCAGTATTGTTGATATCGTAAATAATTGATATTTGAAATAATAGTATGTGACATCATTTAAAAACTAGGTGAAGATTTACGGCATCAATGCCATATGTTATAGATTTTAAAACAATGAAACAAGGGGTTCAGAATTGTTTTGGTGTGTTACGAGATCACAACGACAACATTGATTTAATGCCAGTGACTTATACTACATGACTTCAACCTGAACATATTCATTCCATGCCAACATAGTTGATATCATATGCATCCATTCATGTTGATGTCGAATTCTATAGCGGCGACATGAATATCAACCATTACCTGGGGTTCTTCATTCATTTTGGCTTCATGGCAATTTCGTAATTAATACCAAAAATATTTTATTTCTATTAAAAGCAATAACTGTTCACCAAATCTCAACCATTGTAAATTTTCTATTAGTTAGAACATACTATCGCATTCTTTTAAGAAAAGCTGCCATAGATTAGATTCATCATTCTCAAAATAATTGCAAACCATTTAACCTATTTTATTTTTCAATATAATTATTAAGTCTTTCTAGCCTAATAAATTTATACAAAATTATAAACATTTTGGAAAAACCCCAAAAATCATTAAAACTCAAAATTAATATATTCTTCGACACATAAAAATTTTGAAACCAAAATCATTGATTAATCATTTTAGTAACTAAAACACGAAATAAATCATTTTCCTTATTTAAGATGTTCATAAAATATTCATACATGCTTAAAAAATTTTGAAATTAAAAAAAAACCACTCCCAGAATAATGTTTTAAACATCATATTCAAATTTCGAGTCATTTGGATGTCATATACTAGGTTTCTATACTTAAAATCTATTAAATAATTCCACAATTAGTCCAGTAAATCACCAAACAACATATAATACATCAAAAAATATAACATAACGTCATATGATTTTGATTTAAACATAGAACCTAAAAAGACAAGCATATTGTGATGGATAAATATTGTCTACCTTGATTGGATAAAATGATTGAGACTAATTGTGTTGATTTAATTCTCTAAAGCTTTCCTTTGGATTCCTAAGATTTTCTTCTCTTAGTTTTCTTAGTATTGGCCTGCCTTGATCTTATTGGTGTTTGTATGAAATGAAATATAGAATGTGGATAATGAGAGAGGAGGAATTTATGTCTAAGAACTGAGGCCCATTCCTGTTTTACCCTTCTTGATGCAGCGGATTAATACTTTGACGTGCTAATAATGTTTTGATACAAATTGACGCAACTTTCTTCCTCACGAAATGATTTTGTGTCAAGTAAACCTGGTAGAACGATAAATGCCCAAATCCGTTGATCTCTCGAGATACCGGATTCTAGCTATCTTCAACACGTTGATCGCGCACGATTCCGCGTTAGATGATCTACGATTCTTCGACGTTGATCTCGCGCACGAGATTCCGTGAATCGGCTTCAAGTTCGTTGATTCGAGCGCACTCGAATATCCGAAGATGGAAGAAGAAGGAGATCACACTCAACTTCAACGAAGTGGCAAAAGGCACACAAACAAATTTTGTTCAAAAATCAACTCCCTTTACAAGTGACACAACCCCACTATTTATAGAAATTCACAACACAACACAGCCGACCTAACACACGGGTGACCTACGACCTAACACAATACAACACAGTATACGACTTAACAATCATACACGACATACGACATGACAATACATCACACGACCTACAACAATGCGACATAACAGAATACAACATCACGTGACTTAACACAATGCGATATAAGGAAAATACAACACAAACGACTTAACATCATACAACATAATGACATACAACCTAAGTCATCAGAGACTTAAGAGAACAATGCGGTTTCCTGAACGGCTTAAGAGATGCATGCGGCATATGTTGGTTGGCTCACGAATGACTTAGGAATTGCGACATTAAGTGAGCGACTTAAGGAAGCAACATCAGAAGCGACTTATAGAAATAAGCGACATAAGATACCAGCGACCTAAAGAAGATAGCGACATAGAGAACTACAGCATAGGGCAAGCGACTTATCATAGCGAATTAACTCGTTAGGTCGCTCAGGCGACTTACCATGGTGACTTAACTCGCTAGGTCACTCAAATGACTTATCATAGTGACTTAACTCGTTAGGTTGCTCAGGCGACTTATCATGGTGACTTAACTCGCTAGGTCGCTCAAACAGCTCAAGCACGGTGTTAGGTCGCTCGCGTCTCAAGGCAAGGAGTGACTTATGTTGGAGCGAGTCAACCTGATGTGCTGCAGCATCCTCCCCTGGTTGAAAAGAATTCGACCCCGAATTCACACTTTCCTCCTTCTTCGACATGCTTATTCCCATAATATGGAATCAAGTATTTGACGTTGAAAACGTCAGCAGTATGGATATGATCCGGCAATCTCAACTGATAAGCATTCTTATTAATCTTCTTTACGATCTCCAAAGGACCAATCTTTCTAGCAGCTAGCTTGTTGTAAGCACCAATAGGAAATCGATCCTTAGTTAATACTGCATATACGAAATCTCCTTCTTCGAATTCAACATGTCATTGTTTGATATCTGCAGATTGCTTATATTTCTCATTCGCCTTAAGCAATCGTTCCTGCACAATCTTGTGGCATTCTTGCAACTCATTCACAAAATTACTAGCTCGTTTGATCACTCCTTTCATATGTGGCACTATAGATATATCCAATGGTCGCTTCAGAATTGTTGAATAAACAACTTGGAATGGACTGAAACCAGTGCAATGATTAACTGCATGGTTGTGTGCGGACTCAGCTTGGAATCCCAACTCTTTAAATTGTCATTCACGAGGCATCTCAATAGATTACCTAGGGATCTATTCACAACTTCTGTTTGTCCATCCGTCTGTGGATGATAAGCACTACTAAATTTCAGCTTTGTCCCGACCATTCTCCATAGACTCATCCAAAAATGACTCAGGAAACGAGTGTCTCTATTTGATACAATAGATTCAGGCAACCCATGAAGGCGACAGATGTCTTTGAAGTATAACTATGCGACATTAACTGCATCTGCCGTCTTCTTGCATGCAATAAAATGTACCATTTTGGAAAATCGATCAACCACCACATAGATAGAATCATTGCCACGTTGCGTTCTCGGTAAACCCAATACAAAGTCCATACTAACATCCACCCATGGCTTAGTAGGTATAGGCAATGACAAATATAAACCTGCATTTGTTGCGGTCCCCTTTGAAACTTGACAAATATGGCACCTCTGAACAAACTTCTCGACTTCTTTTCTCATTGACGGCCAAAAATAAGACTCTGAAATCAACTGCATAGTACGGCCGCGGCCCACGTGTCCTTCCTTATGCAATTCTTTGATAATTTTCATTCGTAAACTGCAATCTAGAATACACAACTGATTTCCCATGAATAAAAACCATCAACCAACACATATCCATCCATGCTTCCCTGCTTGACTTTGTCTAGGATCCTAGAAAAATATGAATCTGAAGTAAGCAAATCTGGAAGTAAGCCAAAACCCATCACCTCTACTCGCATGGTTGTTAGTAAAGTATTCCTCCGACTCAATGCATCTGCGACGCGATTAGTTACTCCAGACTTATGCTTGATGACAAATGTAAATTGCTGCAAATAAGATATCCACGATGCATGCCTAGCTGCAATTTTATCCTGCCCTTGCAAATGTTTCAATGCTTCATGGTCCGTATACAAAACAAATTCTTTATGGAACAAATAATGTCTCCAATGCTTCACAGCCTGCACAATTGCATAAAAATCCACATCATAAGTATTGTATCTCATCTTTGCTCCAGAAAGTTTTTCACTGAAATAGGCAATTGGACGACCCTTCTGATTCAACACTCCTCCAATTCCAACTTTCGATGCATCCGTATGTAATTCAAATAGTAATTGAAAATCCGGCAACACTAGAATCGGTGCTGAGGTTAAAAGTTCCTTGATTCGCTCAAAAGCATATCCTGCCTCTTCCATCCATGAAAACTTCTTTCCTTTCATACAATCAGTAACAGGCGCCATCACAGTACTAAAGTGTGGTATAAATCTTCGATAAAATGAAGCTAACCCATGAAAACTTCTGACTTCTGTGATAGTTTTGGGTTGTGGCCAATTTTTGATTGCTGCTACTTTACTCTGGTCCACTTATATTCCCTCCTCAAACACAACATAACAAGAAATAAAACACTTGGCGTCATGAACACGTACTTCTTCGTCGCTACATAGAATTGTTCTTGACGAAGAATAGTTAACACCTTTCGCAAGTGTTGAATATGCTCCTCTGTGCTTGCACTATAGATTAAGATACCATCAAAGTAAACAACAACAAACTTCCCAATGTAAGGTTTGAAAATTTCATTCATCACCCTCATAAATGTACTTGGTGCGTTAGATAGACCAAACGGCATAACCAGCCATTCATATAATCCTTCCCGTGTCTTGAATGTTGCCTTCCATTCATCACCTGGTCTAATGCGAATCTGATATAACCACTCTTAAGATCAATCTTCGAAAAGATTACAGACCCATTAAGTTGATCCAATAGATCATAAAGTCTTGGCATAGGAAATCTGTATCTAACAGTTATTTTGTTGAGTGCCCTGCTATCTGTACACATCCTCCATGAACCATCCATCATCGGCACTAACAAAGCTGGTACAGTACAAGGACCGAGACTTTCTCAAACATGCCCTTGCTCAAGCAACTCTTCATGCTCTTTCGGACTCACACGATAATGTGGCCTATGTGGTAAAACAGCACTTGGCACTAGATCAATCTGATGTTGTATGTCCCTCATGGCGGTAACTCCTTGGGTAATTCCGCAGGAAAGACATCTTCAAATTCATTCAACACTGGTCTAACCTCCGCAGGAATTTCACGATCTTCACTTGCTTCATACCCAATCAACATAAACATTTCAGCACTATCTTTCACCTCTTCAACAAATTCTTTCGAAGATAATAGGCTAGTTGATTCCACCTTCTTCTCTGACTTGCTTTCACTCTGTTCTCACTTCTTAGGAACCAAAGTAATTTGAGTACCTTCGAACATGAAACTGTAGCTGTTGGTGCGACCATTATGGTGTACAGCTCGATCACATTGCCATGGTCTTCCCAAAAGTAGATGACACACATCCATATCTGCAACATCACACCATATATCATCTTTGTACTTCTTCCCAATAGAAAATGTAACAAATGCTCGTCTTCCCACTGTAACTTCTCCACCTTTCTTCAGCCATGCCAATTTATAAGATCTAGGATGCTTTTCAGTCTTCAACCCTAACTTCATAACGGCTTCTTCAGAAATAATGTTATCACAGCTTTCCGCATCAATAACAAATTGACAAACCTTTCCCAAGATAGTACATGTAGACTGAAAGATATTGCTTCTTAGACAACTAGAATCATTCTCATGCTTTGGCACTAAACAAGACCTTCTTATCATCAAATTACATCCTTCATCTCCTGACACAACTTCTTCATCTTCGTCAAACTTCGATGGTTGAGTATAATCAATCTCAGCTTCCACATCCTCATACTCACATTCCTCTGCAACTAAGGTTCTATTCTTTGGCTTTGTACATTCATTCTTTTATGGACAAACTCCTGACAGTTATAGAACTTGATACTGTTGTCGATCTTTGCTTTAGCAGCTTCTTTGACAACTGGTTTATTGACTGCCTTGGAAACATTAGCACTACTACTAGCACCTTTATTCTGATTGTTAAACACACCACCTCCTCGTCTCCCTTGCTTCTCCCAAGCTAGAGCTTTCTGATGTGCTTCAGCAACAGACATGGGATTAAACATATTCACCATGTCTTGAATTTACATTCGTAACCCTCCAATATATCTAGCTGTTAGCTGTTCCTCTGTTTCCATAATATCATTCCTTGCAATCAACTGATAAAATTCATCTATATAATCATTCACCGTCCTCGTCCCTTGTCTCAAATTCTACAATCGTTGATACATAAGAGATTGATAGTTGTATGGCAAGAAAGTTGCTTTCATCATCATTCTCATCTTCTCCCAAGTGACAACCTTTGATTTTCCCATTCTCTCCCGAGTTAGTTTAGTTTGCTGCCACCAAGCCATAGCTCTTCCCCTTAGCCTTGTAGCAACTAATTGAACTCTGCGATTCTCAGGTACCTCCTTGAATTCCAAAATTTCTTCAACATTAGACAACCAATCAAGAAATTCTTTTGCTTGCATACCACCTTTGAATTCTAGAATTTCCATCCTCATACCTGACTCCCATTTACGATCATTTTCTGAATCAAGATATTGACACTTGGCCTCGACCTCGATAATGAACACTTCCTCTATCACCATATTCCTCAAAATCATATGTACTTCAATATCGATCTTGTCAATCTATGTCTCTACGATCACGCATATCCCTTCTATCATGTCTTTCAACATCACGATATGGATCATCTTCAAATCCACGTGGGATTCTTCTTCTTCATGTCGATACTCATGGTGTTCTCTTATCATTGAAACCGAAGATTCTCTCCTATCTCGATAAGATTGTGGTGACATTCTCCTTTCTCCCGACACCGATGGTGAAACTCTGTTTCCACTTTGGTGCGAAACTGGTAAAGTTCTCCTTTGACTTTGATTCATGTCTTTCATCAATTTCTCTAACTTTCCAATACCTTCATCGAACTTTTCATTGATACGTTGCTCCATCTGTTCAGCTTCTTGTTTTCTATACACATCTTCAACATTATGATAACGATTAGCACGTCTTGGATGCATGACCTTCAAACAATCTCTTTTCCGATCTAACTTTCTTTAACTCGGCTCCGACTTAACTTGGTTTAACTCGGCTCGGCTCTGCACTTCCTGACTTTAACTCGGCTTCAACTGGATCTTACTTAGCGCTCGGCTCTAACCTCCCGTGATTTTACTTAGCTTTGATACCAATTAAGTGACAGAGCGGATTAACACTTTGACGTGCTAATAATGTTTTGATACAAATTGACGCAACTTTCTTCCTCACGAAATGATTTCGTGTCATGTAAACCTGGTAGAACGATAAATGCCCAAATCCGTTGATCTCTCGAGATACCGGATTCTAGCTATCTTTAACACGTTGATCGTGCATGATTCCGCATTAGAAGATCTACGATTCTTCGACGTTGATCTTGCGCATGAGATTCCGTGAATCGGCATCAAGTTCGTTGATTCGAGCGCACTCGAATATCCGAAGATGGAAGAAGAAGGAGATCACACTCAACTTCAACAAAGTGGAAAAAAGCACACAAACAAATTTTATTCAAAAATAAACTCCCTTTACAAGTGACACAACCCCACTATTTATAGAAATTCACAACACAACACAGCCGACCTAATACACGGGCGACCTACGACCTAACACAATACAACACAGTATACGACTTAATAATCATACACGACATACGACATAACAATACATCACACGACCTACAACAATGCGACATAACAGAATACAACATCACGCGACTTAACACAATGCGATATAAGGAAAATACAACACGAATGACTTAACATCATACAACATAACGACATACGACCTAAGTCATCAGCGACTTAAGAGAACAATGCGGTTTGCTGAATGGCTTAAGAGATGCATGCGGCATATGTTGGTTGGCTCGCGGACGACTTAGGAACTGTGACATCAAGTGAGAGACTTAAGGAAGCAACATCAGGAGCGACTTATAGAAATAAGCGACATAAGATACCAGCGACCTAAAGAAGATAGCGGCATAAAGAACTGCGGCATAGGGCAAGCGACTTATCGTAGTGACTTAACTCGTTAGGTCACTCAAGCGACTTATCATGGTGACTTAACTCGCTAGGTCTCTCAAACGACTTATCATAGTGACTTAACTCGTTAGGTCGCTCAGGCGACTTATCATGGTGACTTAACTCGCTAGGTCGCTCAAACGGCTCAAGCACGGTGTTAGGTCGCTCGCGACTCAAGGCAAGGAGCGACTTATGTTGGAGCGAGTTAACCTGATGTGCTGCATCACTTCTCATAATTCATCCTTCTTATTTAAGTTATAAACAATCTTATTATTTCATTACTTAAGGCTCGACCAATTTCAATTATCAAATCTCATTCTCCTTACCTCAACACATTATTTAATTTAATTCATCTATTTAAATCTTCTAAATAACGTTAATCAAAATTATGGGTATTACAGAGAGATTCTATCAAAATGGCATTCCAACATTAGAAAATATTTTGGCCATATCTTGCAAAATACAATAGAATATTCCAAGTTCTATTACATCAAATTCTTTATTATTCGATAGTTGGTGGTCTGCAGTTTGAGAGCTAGCAACTCGAAAATCGATGGTTCAACTCGAGGAGCAAATTCATAGTTTTGAGGTATGAAATCAAGATATTGGTGAAAAGTTTATCTCTAAGCCATTGATAAATAATTTTGTTATTATTTTATATTTCTATTAGATAGCTTAATTATGAGGAATCTTATATATTGATTTATCGTCGCATAATGGATGATTGTATGTTCTAGTGCGTAAAATTATTATTTTCAATTTGTTTGTTTGTAATAGATATGATGCTCTCTGCATTGAAATGAATTTTTTTCTTTTTCTAATTTTAAATTTACTACTGTTTAATTGACTTTAATTGTACATATATATAATTAAATTATTTACATTTTATAAACATATATTGTTATAAAATAATTGTTTAAGTCTAAATGACATTCAAAAAAGAAAAATTATATATACACACACGCGCGCGCACTGAATTTGTGCATAAACTCCTTTGTCAATTAACTTAAAATTGATTAAGTATATTATATATATGTATGTGTGTGTATTTCTAGAAATAATAAATATTCATATTGTACAAGATTTCTAGAACATCAATATATTTCTCTTGATGACATACTATTTCAATTAATTAATAAGAAAAAAATTAAACTGAACTTTTATTCGATGGCTGAGAGCATCTATTGCTGTTATGAAATATATTTCTCATTATAAAATATATTCATTTATTAAACAATCACCATATTTTGAATACTTTCATTCTCTATTGAATTTTGATATGAAACTGTAAAACAAAATTAATATCCTTATTAATCACCATATTAATTCTCCCTCTCGCTCTATTCGATATAACTTAAGCTTTCATTTCAAAACCTACATTCCTTCCAAAGTTAATTTTCAGGCCATGATCCCTTAATAATTGAACATATTTTACAAAACTCATCCTTGATATTATTAGTATATAAGTATACAAATATCATTGTTAAGAAATATGGAGGTCACGTAAGTTATATAGAGCATTAATCACTACTTTAATTTCTCTTTCTTTAATATGACTTAGCTTTTCATTTCTTAAACTTTCACATTCCAAAACTTAAATAACGCCTCATTTTTATTATATAAACCTCATTCATATTATACCTTATAATATAGACTATTTGATATAATGACCTTTAGTATACGTCTTAAATTATGCAGACTATTTGACATAATGACTTTTATATATATATGCATATACTTTCATTATGTTCGTAACACTTTGATGCATTTATACATACTTTTAGACGATATAATCAATGCAAAGGGGGATAACATTTCTATAGCGGTGTAAATCCTAACATCTAAACATGGGCCGTTGAACCATTTATACATTATAGTGTTCCATGTACACGCTTACACATATGTCTATGGTACACATGCTCAAAACATAATACAAAATAAAGAAAATAAAAATCTATCTATAAATCTAAGTAAAATATTAATTTATATAAAATAATTTAGAAAAGTTTTAAATATGTTTAGACTTCATAAGCCTAACATAGATCTGAAATAGTAAATTTTTTGAAATTCATCAATTTCTTCCACTTTGGGCCGACGCAGTTCCTTCAGCATTAAATAAATAGTATCAGTAGTAATCGCCTAAGACATACACTAAGTATACATTCTCTATGGTAAACTGGCTATCAAAGCCCTGAGTGTACAATCTCAATGGAAAACGTGTCCCACGTTCCATATCATTCAACTAATAGCATAAGGTTCGATAGACAATTTGACTTCCTCCATAGGTGCATCCTCCCAAATAATGTGAATCGTAATAACATAGATATCTCCATTCTCCCCACAATCAACAAGTTAAAATATGCAACCATGGCGCTAACAGTAATAATAAGAGCAATAAACTGTGATAGAATAGCATGCATGCGTTGTGTGTCACGTTATACAACATCATGAAGCTACGTTAACTCTCGGATGTCAACTAAGTAAGAAACAAGTCCTCAAAGTATCCCTACTTGGCCTATACTAAGTCCAAGTTCACCCTAGCCTAATGTAATTTCCGGTCAACGAGAACATTTTCCGTTGACTGGATATTGCAGTAGGCACTAACTTGCTCTTTCGGTCGACTGGAACATTATTTCTAGTTGACTCAAACTCCACTCCTTAATCTTCCACTTTTTTACCTTTTTATAGGTTGACTGAAACTTTGCTCAATCCACTCCATGCTTGTAGCATACATTCCAACTCTAAACGTACCATTTTGTTTACTATAACATCCTATCTTATTTCAAACTTTGAACAGTTGTGGGATTTATTTTAGATTCATTTTGTTAGCAATTCATACTTACTAGCATTATATAATACACTTGAAAGATTAAAGTTCGTTCAATGTAATTATAATTCATTTCCAATGTAAGTATCACAATTCAATCATATAAACTATAGTTTGATTGATAAATTCACAAAGTTAAGCTATATTCTTCTCTAATGGTTATAGAATTCTTATCAACATCTATACAAAGCCTAGGTTAAATTATAAATATGTCAAATTAATACAAATTAATCCTCCCCAATTCATATCAATTTTATTATAAAAGTGATAGTCTATGGTTTTTCAATTCATCAAGTTCATGTAAATCAATTAGAATCATCGAATCGATTTATTTTCATATTCCAAATCCTAAATATAGATGTATAAAGGAAATTTAATGCATATATAACAATTTAACCATTTTGTAGGTAATCCTACCCACCTCAATTTGTTGGTTTGATTATTTTTCTTGTACAACTTCCAAATCTCCTCCTTTGATTTGATCTGATCTAGCATCTCTTTTCTTCTATTTAGTTTTCTAAGGTTTGGATTTAATCATCTTCTCTTTTTATCCTTTTCTATTTTATTTGAAAAATGTTGTTTAAGAATTGAAGACGAAGGAGAAAAAGGATGGAGCTACGAGTTTAGGTTAAGCAGCAGCTACAGAATGAAGAAGAATGAAACTGTTACACCCGTATTTATTAAACTATGTTGAGTATGGGCTAAGAAATGTATGAGGCTAGGAGAACTGCTCTTGCAGTAAAGGTTAAGAATATAAGAGAAGGAATTGAAGCAATCTGATTGGCCCTACATAATAAATTGGGAAGAAAAGTGAGTCGCGTAAGATTGTGTTCAGCTATTTAATCAAAGCCTTATTGTTGTCGTTAAGACTAACTACAAAGTATGATAGCCAGCCGACAGTCATGATAGTTGACTCTACTAAAAGAACTGCAGTGAAAAAAGAAAGAAGTCACAACGAAGTATAATACTGCACTCGTAAGGAAGGCCATAAAGATATCAGATCTGCACCTGTCCCTTAATTTCAACATTACATTATGATACTAAATCAAAATTTGACCGTCACAAGGAGCAGGAAAAGATGTATAGTGTTCACGAGCCATAATAAATGGATGATTAAACTACGCTATCAATATCCGTAGAAGTTATACTTTGTTAAAACCTTCAAGAGCAAATATGTACGGCAAATATTGAGGGCTACCTAAAAAGTACCACATAGATCAGAAGCATCCCAAAGGGCTACACATAGGGCCACTCAAACAATGCTCCAATACAAATCCAATCTTACAGGTAGATAGCAAAGACATAAATCATCGTTATCAATAACTCATGCATATTAGCAACAAATGCAACTCAGATCCCGGTCAATTAAGAATGTAGTCTGCTCAGATCGCATTTGTACATGTATCGAACTAACTCCTAGATGAAGAAAATCTCGCGCCGTGAAGCACAAAGCAGCTCAGGACGATCAAACTTAGGTGCTAGGCAAGCATCGTAGCATCATATAAATATCGCACATAACCAGTACAGCCTCACACCAAATATGTCGGTAGTGCCCCAAAACCAACGAGTAACTTTTAATGTCCCCCTAAGCCAGTATGCAAACCCTTTAATTCTCTAGATCAGAAATATACATTCTGTTAAGGTTTGAGTTTCCAGCTCCAATTTCAGATATTCCCACTTTAATTTTTAGAATTCCCATTTTCATCTCAAACTTCCCACCAAAGACCATAATTCAACCTCCTAAATCATGGCTTCCCGCCAATGACAAATCAGCAATCTGGATGCATCAAAAAAACAATGCAGATGGAAGACATGTGGCATGATCCAATGGTGGAAACACAATGGCGGAGGAAGGATAGTGGCAATCCGTGTACTCCCTCTACAATAAATAGAGGATGATCTGAAATATTAAAGGGGACTTTTTCATTTTTAGGAATGGAGAAATTGTATCTTTATATCTTTTTCAAACACTTGTATCAGGAGAAAAAATATAAAGAGAAGACTTGACCGTGGACATAGGATACAAAGGAATCCGAACCATTTAAAAACTTATGTGTCTTATTACTTTCATGCACCATTATCTGTTTATATCGCATTAGATTGTAACTCAGTGAGCAAATGTGAATTGGATTTGACATACTAACAAACGGTTGGAATGCAAATACATAATTACGTAAGCATACAATAACATAAATACTACCCAAAGGAAAGCTTAATACAATTTAAGTTTATTGATTCAAATTTGTTAAAGAACGTCAACAATTACTTTCCAAATCAACCGAGGTGTTGTGGAATAAAAAATTTCATCAACATTTTTGGCTAGAAGGAGGCCCTGAACCTCCATTCCCAGCTTTCTATCGTCGGCAAGGCGGCGAACGATGCTCCCCTACAAATCATGAATCCCACTAATCCTTTCATTCCCTTCATTCAAAAATGGTCACTTATAGCTCCTGAAACCCCATAAATCCCCTAACCATAGTTCAGATTTTCTCCAACCAAGCAGATCAACGGAAGAAGTGGATAAAGGGAACAACAGATTGTGTCACTCTTCGACCAACGACACCTCACCTTCCATAGCTCACTTCCATCACTCACTAAGCGCGTTAACTATGTAGAAGGTGAGTGATAACGGCATTCTCAAAAATGAGAATGGTGAGGCCAACCCATGAGTCAAAGCTTAGTTATCCATTACTACTTGATAGTTGTAATGAAGCTGCAATATTGCATGGAACCAAATTGAAGGGCTACCACTAGTTGATTATCGCATTTCTTTATCAATCAATAACCACAGGCTGGATGAAGGCATATAGGTAGTTGTTGATTTGGACAATGATCTAATGATGACATGATGACTAGGGCTAGAATCGAGAATCCCCATTACTATGCCTAAAGAACCCAAGAAAAATTCCCCTACCATAATTATGTTGTTAAGGACATTCACACATTCTTCTTAGATACTGGGAGATTTAATTGCCATGCTCTTCAATACTAGTCATCATCTAGGCCAAACATCGAGCTAAGGCGATGAGATGCACACCAATTTGAAAGACTGGTTACCATCCACGGATAAAATCGAATCCTGCTGATAGTGTCGAGACTTTACGTGCTTCTCAGATTAACCATAAAAATACCTATATCAGAGAGGTCACCAAGACCAAAGGCATGATGGATTCAAAATCTATTGGAGGAATGAAAGTTAAGACATCAACTATATCTAAAAGTGACAAGTGTTCAATATTTCGTTTGAAATCACAGACCTCATTCTAAGTGATCTGCATTACTTATGTAATAAACATTGTAATTTATATGAAAAATAGCAATACAATAAACTAGTCATAGGGATATTAGAAGGCCCAAACCAGTATAAAAATATCTCTATATTTATTTATTTTACATGGCAATTGGATGTAGGGATATTAGACTGCCCGAACCAGCTATCAAAACTGAGCTGCTTATAATGAGTTCAGCTTCTTTAACCAACTAACTGGACGTAGGGATATTGGACGATCTGGACCAGTATAAAAGCCCCCCTATGTTAGTTCTGCTAATACATCACACTAGATGTATTGGTACTAGACGGCTGAAAATAGTACAAAAAACCATATGCAAAGGTTGTAAATACACGACTATGACTTCACAGTCAAACCTCAGTCCTCCTCTAAAATTGCGGGGAATACCATGCCAAGCACACGAATATGACATTGCATCCCAAACAAGGAGGCAAATCATACTAAACATGCGATAAAGCATGCAAATTAAAATCTAGGCTTAGGTAGCATGAACTATATGATAAATTAATATAGAAAATGGTAAGGAAAACGATGCAGGGAATGTGTAGCGACCCTGAAATTCGAACACTTCATCTTCGAATACGATACATTTTGAGATATGTTTAAGGGTTATAAATATGATTTATAACCTTGTTAGACATCATTTAATTGATATAAAATGATAATAAACTTGTATTTGAAAAGTGTTTACAAAAATATATTCTTCGAAGAAAAATCGATGATGTGACCCGAAAATCGATTTATTGATAAATAGCTTTTCGATCGATATAAGTTGTTTGAACTTTCGTATGCTTAAATATTGATCAAGTGAACACACTATCAACTATTTAACACATTTTCCTCTTCAATAAAGCATGGAATGTTTGGAAAATTCTAACAGGATAAAAGATATTATCATGGTAAGGGTAAAATGAATAAAGGAGAAGTGAAATAAAGTTGTCATGATAAGAAGCAATTGATATCATTAGAGTTTTGAGGGGTTTTTGGTATTTTCTCGTCATTTTTCCTAAGCCTATATAAGTAGGGGTATACTTTTAGAAAATATATCACAAAAATATTTCAAGGCTTAAGAGAAATTTCAATGGCTGCTCTTCTTCTTCATCATTAAATTCCTAAAGAAAATTATTTTCAAATCTATTCGAAATCATCTCAGATTTGGAGTGAGACCTTACTACAACATTACAAGACCTTATAGCTTGTTTTTTGGAAGAAAAAATCCCACACTCTACCTACAAGGAAGGGCCGTGAGCATATAGTGAGTGAGGAGGGCAAAGGAGCAAGGCATAAGCAAGAAAGCTAGGAAGGAAAGGTGTTGCTAGGTTGGGTCTAGGCTTGGGTTACTTGGGTTTTGGTTATTGTTGTATTAAAGGTAAGTTAACAACTCACTTTGAATGGAAAATATCACAAATATCTTGATGTTTGATTATATTAAATGTTGTTTGATTTGTTATGTGACATTTGTTAAAATATTGATTTGGATTCTTGTTTTGAAAACAAATGACACATGAGATTCATGTATATGGACTTGAACAAATCTGAAATGGACTTGAATGGACTCATATGACATATGAATATGCCTTGATCGAAGCACATAGGTTGTAGTTGAACATAGATTGGAATATGACTTGGATTTAGAAGTGCATTTATAGCGGTAGTCGCGGTAGAAGCAGTTTGGAATTGCCTTATTTTCGGCAATTGTTATGGAATTTTTTAGAGAGATCCTTAGGGGTTTCTCATCATATTTGTAATGTTTTATATGTATATCTATTGCGATTAAAAGGTTGGATAGTAAAATGTTAAGTAGCATGTCAAAAACGATGCAAAATTGCCTCGTTTAACCTTGATTTTTGAATTTCAAATGTTTCAGAAAGGACTTTAAGTTTAAGCAATTTATTTCATTCTTTTTAAAAGCATTTCCTAACTCATGTTAGAGTATTATAAAAGTAGTCTGAGATTTGTATGAATTTTAAAGAATAAATTATAATTTATGTAAAAAGAGCATTTTATTAAAAACACAGTTTTCAATGTTTTCAAGTAAATTTCAAAATGATTATTTTTAAGTACTATTTTGCATGAATGTTTTTAAACCTATTATAAGTATGTTAAAGTGAAAATATCTTATATAAATATCCATCTTATATAAATATCTAGGAAATATCTCATATAAATATCTAGTTTTAGATTATAACAAATGGTTTGAAAGGGGTTAGGAATTGCTAAATGGCTAAATGTTTGATTGTTTAATTAATTGTTTGAAAAGTAATTAACTATGCTTAACACTAATAAGACGACGAAGTAAGTCTTATCTATTTGTGAGAGTTAAGATTGATGTCGAATAGGGACGAAGCAATAGTAAGTTGGAAAATATCGGATGTGTTAATCGTGTTGATTTCTTATTGTTTATTGAAATCATTAATACTAACTTACACAAAAGCCGATGATGTAGACATATCTTTTTGTGTGATTCAAGAATGGAGTGTCTAGGCAAGGCTTAGAGCAACCAAAGCCCAAATGTAGCTGGCTTCACTATTAGGCGAGGAATAGTTGATTTGGAATGTCAAAAATGAGTTAAGCATACGAATCGTGATTTGTATGAACAATTATTTTGACTAGTCGATTATCAAACTTGACCAAATATAACTTGAGAAGTTATCAAAAGGCTTCGTGATTTCATATTAGTGAGAACCCTTGGGGGGAGCATTAGCACAAAACCTCTCTAGCTTTTTCTTATTTTTGAAAGAACTAGAATTGAGTTAGTCGAAAATTCATCGAATTAGTTTTGGAGAGACCGAGATCAGTGAGTGTTTTACTTATAGAATATCACTTCTAAACCAGTGTACGAGTTTTACGTTTTGGAAGCGGTTGTGAAGTGAAACGTTACAGAGTTAAAATATCAGTCCTAAGTTAGATTCTAAGGGAGTGACCAGCGTTAACATTTTAAACGATGTTATCATGTGGGACTGTCTATCTTAAAGAGTCTTCTAAGAGAGGACATTGTTAGCATTCGTCAAAGGACTTAGCGGGAAATCTATATGGTGGTTTGAGATCAGTTCGAGATGCTTGAATCCATGTAGTGATTCATGATCTGTTCGAGATATGGGAATCCATTTGGGGATTCATATCTTATTTTAAGTGATGAAGACTCAAGTGAGAGATGCCGAACGTAGCCTCGATATCGAAAATGACTAAAATTAGAGATAGGATGCATAGCCAAAGGGAATGTGGCATTTTAGCAATCCTGAGGGTGCATGCGACTCCGTCTAGTATTACATGCATGCAGGAGCGATGCATTCGGAACAACAATTGACTAGGCGTGGGCCAGTTATGCATTTTCTATAGTACATTCCCTAAATATGTACGTTGCTCGAAAGGACACCTTTGATCCTTATGCAGGAGTTCTGATTCGGCTAGATCCGAGAGATCTCCATGGAAAATCCATTATGCGACCGTGCCTTAGCAGTGTCGATTGTATACCTGCTATTGTTGTGGCATTCACACATCAACAATTTGATATGATTTTTGTGTTGTACTCTAGACATTATCTACCATATCACTATACGTTAAACATAATGAATGGTTGGTTTCAATTGAGGGGAAAAATATTATGTGAATCCATACGGTCCTCCAATGGTTACTATTACTTTTCTCATATTATGAGTTTCTCATGTTGGTTTATCAGACTGATCCAGGTGTTATTTTCTTATAATGCTCGAGTCAGCCTGTGTATGTTTCTAGATTTACCTTTAGATGCTTGGAGCTTACAAAGAAGAGCTAGATGATTATCTTTCATAGTATTCTTATTTTCGCTACCTTACTATTTGATATCAGCATTGTGAGAACAAACAGTTATAATTGTCCAGGCTGACGATAGTACTTAGGTTTTATTACTATGATATTTTTGTATCTGAAGAAACCCTTTAACTGTTCCTTTGATATTATATATTATCGTTCCATTGTGAGATTCTGATATTGTAGTATTTCTTTCTTGTTCTATTCTCCTTTTCTTTTCTTTTACCCTATCTTTCTATCTTTTCGACACTTGGGTGCTTAGCACATAAATATCGTGGATGTATTAGTGTCGACATTTGATGGTCAAAACGTTGGGCCATTACAGAATGTACAACAACTCGCAGATCAGGTGCAATTCCAAAAATTAAAGCTTGCCAACTGAACATCAAAAATTAAGATCAAGGTCACTTACTTCCTTTTTTCCTTACCAAAATTTTTGTGTATTATTCAATATGTCGATGCATACTTTACGAGGAAAATAAGTAAAATTAGCACAACACGACGTACATTAAATTCATAAAGTTACACCTCATAGCAAAACAAAAACAATGCTAAGAATCTGACGTAGGTTCAGAAGAAGAGATAGATATGATCGTTTTGGGGTGGAATAATATGTAGGAATGAGATGCCGGACATGGAGGAGAAATGCCCGTTAGTTGGAGAATAGAAGATGGATCATTTAATTCAGTAATAACAACTGATAAACGAACGGGAGAAATAGGGCCATAAGCCGTACGGCCGTAAGACGTACGAGGATCATAATTGGCGCCAACCCAAATATCATCATAATCTTGAGAGCCATTCTCATAATCAGCGCTATATGAAAAGATAGGTCAAGTCCAACAAGAAAACATTTGAAAAAATCGATCGCACACCTCCTATCGATTTCTACCATTGCCTTTTTTACGTTCTCATCGCGGAGTTGCTTTAATAAGGAAGCCCTATCCATCCCATAATGATTGACAACAATGGAGTCCAGGCAAGCTTCACATTCTAAGCTGAATACCTTATTCTCAAGGGAATTCACACACTCCATTACCACCCTTCTAGTTCTTTCAACCTCGCCTAAAAGGAGTTACCTTGTTTTCTCGGTATTCCTAGAGAAGGAGCCAAAGTGTTCCTTCGTAGTAGATATGAAGGACAAAACTTGAGGGCCTAGTGTACCAAATTATTTTTTATAATTGTAACGACTTTTAGTTTTTGATAATTAAATTTCGTTAATTTAATAAGTTTTGGTAATTTAATTTGGAAAGAAAATAAAAGTTTGTAATTTAATAATGAAATCACTAAACTAAAGGTAATAATTTTAATGCAAGTCAATAAATAACTAATTTGGTGCAAACCCAATTAATTGAAATAATTGCAAGGTCATAATTGATTGTATATAGTAAATTGGGAATAAAATTCAAAGTTATATTAATTGACGAAATAATACTTAATAAGCTGTAAATTGGAAAAAAAAATCAATATTAGATAATTTAAATGTTAATTTAATTAGAAAACGTGAATAAATTTTTGGAAATAATGTTAACGTATTCATATTAGGATAATTTAAGGAATTGAAGGAATGGAAATAAATATTGGTCAATCTACTAGGATTTGAACCATAATAATTGGATTACATGCAATGAAATGAAATTTAATATCTATATGTTAATTTATATTAAGGTGGAATTTGGAGATCTTAATGTAATAAATCATGAACCAATGTTAGTTATATCCTTATTATAATAAAAGACGTGAATAATAAGGTTTAAAAATTTAATAAATTAATTTTGGAAATTTCAATTTATAATTTTTGAATTTAATGAAATTGAAATTAAACATTGCAATTGATGGATTAATCAACTTTAAATTGACATCTAAATTTGTTTAAATTACTGTCATTGTTTAAGAAATCAAAAATGATAAGATTTGTTAATTATGGAATTGAATTTGAAAAGGTGATTTAATTAATTAATTATTAACTTATTTAATTAACTGGAAAATAGTCATTTTGGCTACTGACTCGGATTTCAACGAAACAAGATACATCAGATCCATAACGGTGAATTATTGCAGGATTTCAAATTTCGTAGCGATCGGACTTGTCGTTTGGTCGTACGGACCTGAAACGCCTTGAAATCAATTTAAATGAAATCAATTGAAATCAATTTGAAATAACCTGATTTTAGCATAACTTCTTCATACGATGGAATTTGGACTTGAAACATGTCCCATTGCGTTTAAAATATTTTAAAACATCTATTTTGTTATATGGGTTGACCAAATTTCGTTCCGGAGTCAGAACGCGCTCTTCGGGCCATTTATCGTTCAACTTTCGATCCAAATCAAATCGCTCCATTCTAATTTCAGCTTTGCATATATATATATATATATATATATATATATATATATATATATATATATATATACACCTTGTTATAAACCCTAGCCTATTTTTTATGTGATTATTCTGTACGTACAATTCCTATAGCTCCTCCTCATTCCATGGCCGAAAAAAAACCAAAATTCCAATTGCAATTTCAAATAAACTTCAAAACCAAAAATTCAAACTCATCAAAAAAATTCGAAAATATCATATATCGAATATCTCAACAATACGAATCTGCGTCATGTGCTCATTTTCGGAATCAATGCTCGAATCAACCGGAGATCGCAGTCAAAGTCATAATTAGGGGTTTTAATTTCATCGTCAATCGACGAAATTGACTAAGGGGTTTCATGGAGATTGTCGCGTGGAGTCGTGGGCTGGCGACTGATTGGGTTAGCATGACCTATGGTGGCTGGAAATTAGAGCCAGGGTTTCAAATTAACCCTAGAAACTTTGGCTTTCGATCGTGTTTAGGGGGTAGGGACGACGGGTGTTGCGTGCGGCGGCCAGAGGGCGGCGAAGTAGGATGATCGGCTTGTGCGCAGGTGACTAGTGGCGACGCTGGAAGGTGGTCGATGCGGGATGTCGTGCATGTTATGGAACTGTACGCGAGCGTACTTCGGCGGTGAGGGTGATGATGTGTAAGTTGAGATTAATTAATTCATTTATTCATATATAAAATTGTATCGTTCTAATTTACATAACTTGTGCGTACGAGATCCAATTCACGCGCGGTTTTCTCCGCTAGGATCGTATCAAAATTCCAGACATATTGGCGCTGATTTGGACGAAATCTGAGACCGTTTGAATTTTGGGTTTAAACTGGATTTAAATGCAAACCCACTCACAACTTCTAAAATTTATTATATTTGTTAAATTAATTTATGATGTGATTAGAAATTTATTTATGACTGTTTGGCATATTTTGAATCATCTAGTTTATTTGAATTATTTTGACAAAATAGTTATATAATTTATTATCGAATATAAACTGCCAGTAAATACCTGTTATTTATTGAATTGGATGATGATCGTGATAAATGTTTGATGATTGATATTGGATGAATGGATATTTTATTTATATTATTATAAACTGCAAATTGTTATGGATTTTTATTTCATTCGGGATTGCGGTTTGAAATGATATATAACCGTATTTATATTTTAAATTACGGACTGAAATGATAAATATTCGTATCACTTGACTATAGGATAGAAAATTATATACAGACACCGTGGTATATATATATAAAAATATTTTGAAATGATTTCTATGGTTCTGTAAAGAAATATATGGTCTAATATAAATATTGAACTTAGAGATTTTATAAATGTTAATTTATTTTTGATTTTAAGCTATGTATAAATTTGTTTCAAATAGTATAAGTTGGTAGTAAAGCTTGATTCTACTAAAGACAATATGGTTAAGCATTTATTTAATTTATATTTTAAATAGAGTTTATAATGATTTAAATAAATTAAGGTAGGAAGATAAAATTTGAGATTTATTTGAAATTGAATTTATTTAAGAAGTTAACTCAAATAAGTTTGATGTGAAATTTATTAAATTTGAAATTTTTAGAAGGTATGATTTTATAACTTGATTTTGGTTTAAGATGAATTAAATGAATATTTCAAGTATAAATGAATTGAAGGAAATATTTAGTTATTTATAATTTGAGTTTTATTTAAATGATAACGATTTATTAAGTAAAATATTTCAAAACTAAATAATAGAAAATTGAATTATTGAATCGTAATTACCAAAATTAGTTTTGAAATTGTTGAATACTTAAAGTTGGAAATATGTTGAATTTGAAATGGCTTATTTTGTGGGTCAAATTTATTTTGAAATCGACAAAATTTGGAATAGTTTATTTGGAAACTGAATCGAATTGAAATGTATGATTTGGGATTTGGTTAAATATAAAATATAGAAATTCTAGTTGTTTTGGAATTGATTTGTGAAATTGAAGAAGCTAGTTTATTATATAAACTATTTTAATATTTAAGCCATTTAAGTGGTGGAAGTTATGTTTCGAAGTTATAAGTTTCAGAGTATTATGATTTGAAGGTGTTATATTTCAAGTGTTTTGATTTCGAAGTGTTATGACGTTGAAAGTGCAATGATTTTTGGAAAGGATATATTTGAAATAAAAATGATATTATATTGATTTGGGTTTTAATAAAAATGATATCATATTGGTTTGGTTTTTTGAAAGGGAAATGATATCGCATTTATATGGTTTTGAAATGGATATTATATTCTGGTTTTGAAGTATAAATTATTTTGAAATTACCGCGGTGTTATAATAACATTTGGTTGTTAAAGTGACCGGGATCAAAAGTTGTTATACTCTCTACCAACTCCGAAAACCACTTTAACAACTGTGTATGCGGTGGAGATTCCAGAATAAAGTAGGTTGGTGACGGCGTTTCCTTTGAGGTATATACGTGGACCCGACTCATGTGAGTTGGCATAAGGTGGCTAAAATAGGAGCGATCGACGGTATAAGAAGGTGGAACCTTTTATCGGACACACGCCTTCGATACCATTCTATAACTTTGTGATTGATTGGGGCCCTTTTTGATTTTGAGGGTGTGGATCGAGGTGGGCGGTAGTAGCTGCTACGCGTTACCACCAGTCCGGAAGCGTAATTGGCATATCTACGCAAGCATTGCCTAGTTGTGCCATGTCACCTACCCTAGCGCGCCTTGTACGAGTTTGGTTTTCTCCCGTAGCCCGTCGAGTATTTAGGGTAGTCTCCCAATCTGAAGATGCGCTGATACTGGATGGACTACTGGGTCTATTATTGTGTAAAGGGGAGATTGGGTAACTCCTTAACGCTATTTAAAAGTAAGTTTATTTTACTAGACATTATTACAATAGCGAAATATTACTACATAGTAAATAGTTTAATGGACCCTTAGGAGATGTGAATCTTGAGCATCTCTTAAGTTACTGCACTCATGTTTGACAGTGGATAGGAGATGTCAAATCCCGTAAACATCTCTAACGCTGTTCCACTCATATTTATTTCTGTTGACTTAACTCACATAAGATCTTTTAGTTCTGACTCGAGTATTTTGTCTTTTCAATTCGCTCGGGTCAGCCTGAGCATTTCAGGTTTGAAGGCCTTATTTCTGGAGGACGAAGATGAAGATTGTATTATTACTATTAATTACTACATTGTTCCGCTGCATTATTTTATTATTCTCTGGTATGTGTAACTCTGATATGTATTGTATAAGTATAATCAAAGGTTTATAAACAACTTCATAAACTTTTTATTAGATTATTATATTTTATCGTTCTGCTGTAAGATTCTATTTTTTTTCTTTCTCTACTTTTCCTTATTTACTCCATAACAATCCGCCCTTCTGTATGGTTTAAGTCTGACGTGTGTGGTTTATCGTCGATTTAAAGCATACAAAACGGCAGGATGTTACTACCTAGTATCAGAGCTTTGCTTTAGCGATAAACCTTAGCTTTGTGGGGTCTGACTCTTTATTAATAGGGTAGTGATACCCTATGATGAGTCGTTGAGCGTGTATATATACGAGAGAGTGTAATAACCCGGATTTTGGAGTATCTATTAGTTGATAATAATTGATTGTAAATATTTTTTTGATCATGTCTTAATATAATAACTTAAAATTGACAAAGTATTCTTTTAATAATAAGTAATCATAATTGTTTATATAAGTAAATTATTTAAGTTAGCAAGATTGTTTATATATGTATTTATTTTGAATAGATCTTGAATTGAATTTTTAATGGAATTTAAAGGATTGAATTTGAATTTGAAATTTAAAAAAGAAGTATATTTTAAATATATGTTATATTGATTTGATCAAAAACATAAGTTATGTATAAATAGATGTTTATATAAATTCACATGTATATTTACAAAAATCTAAAGCTTATTTATATAAAATAAATACACATTATATTCATATGAATATTACATACTTAATTATTCATAACTTAAATAAATTTGTAAATAAGAAAAGTAATATTTGTAAAACATTAATTAAACAACTAAAACACTTGTAAATCAATAATAAAACACTTGTCAACATATAGACTTAGGTGTAAGAAAATTAAATCTTAAAGGGGACAAGTGGCATTTCTATTGGTGACTTAATTTAAATTTAAAATTTGTAAAATATGAAGAAGGAGTTTACTCTTAATCTTCATCTAAATAAAAAAAAATTCTTTCTTCATCTTAACAAAAAAATGTAATACAAACCAAAGATATGAGAAATAAATCTGAAAAAAAATAGAAAGCTGTAGAAATCTGAAACAAAAGAGAATCTGGAAATTCCAACATAATGCAAGATTTTCAAATGAAATCAGAGACAAGCAACTTCATCAACGCAATCAAGCAGCTCAAAATCAACAAACAATTCAGGATTTATCAACATGCAATTTGGAATCAAACAACTCAGAGAATTCTTCAACATGCAAATCAATTCTAGAAGAATGCAGTGAGATCAAACCTGGAAGAAAAAAAGAAGAAGAAGAGAGGACTGTTCTGTTTCTACAATCAAAGTGAGTAAATGAATTCTTAAAAACAGTTTATTTTGGATTCCATTTAGTTATGCGTATGAATCCATGATGATTTACCTGATTTCTTGGATTTAAATGGATGCATGCTTATCTTCTTTCATTTGAATGCCTGTGTGGTAAAGCATACACTCTGTATGATAATAACAGTTTCAATTTTCATAATAAATTAAATAACTAATTGATGAATTAAATTTGGCTTTTGAATTGTAAACAAAGATTGTTTGTAAACAAGTAATCTATCATCTAAAAATAATTGTAAGTTTTAAAAGTGAATTATTAGCTCATTTTTTAAAATTTACAGCAAAATCAAAGTGTGGGTCAAAAAAAAATTAATTAATTAAATTTTGTGTTTTGATTGCATGATTGAAATCATGGCAGGAAATCATGAATTTAGGAGTTAATATCATAATTTTTAGTCGACAAATTGATGAGAAATTTGGTTTTGTTCGAAACTGGGAATTTGGGCGATTGCCGATGATTTACTCATTAATTGTTGTCGAAAATTTGGATGAAGCTTGCTTGTGTATCATGGATGAAGGGAAAAATGCGAAAGAATTTTTCTAATTGTTGAATCAATGGGTATGGATAGATCTAGGGTTTATTTTGGTTTATGTTTTGGCTGACTGAAGTGGATTTTGCGAAATGTATGTTGAACTGGAGGCGATCGCGACGTGAGGGTAAGTGAGTGCGAGACATGGCAGTTCTGTGGTAGGAACAGCGATGTTCATCGGTGTTGGATTGGCCGGCGGCGAATGGAATTGGTGGACGATGTTTTCTGCAGTTGTTCGAGTGTGATGCTCGAATTCGATGTGATAATGTTTTGTTTGTTTTGGGTTTATAGATGTGCTCACGAGTGTTAGAGTGATCGGCGACGATTGTCGCGATGACCTTGGGTGGCCAACAGCGATGGTGCACGTGCACCATGTACGGCTGCGTGCATCAGGAGGTATGGGTTCTGGGGAGAAGAGGGGAGCTCCAAGTTCTCTTCGGGTTTGCAGGGTTATTTCTCAAAGCAGGGAATAGGGTTTGGGGACTCGGTTTTTTGCTTGTTTTCTCAAAGATTGACTCGAGTTTGTGTAATGGAAATCTCGGGTTTAACACGAAGAGATTTTCGCTCGAAGTAGGAGAGAAGGGATTGTGTTCCGTGTTTGGATCGGGTTTGAAGGGATTGGGCTCGGGTTCTAATGATGGTCCAATTTCTGTTGTACAGGGAATGTTTTGAAGGGCAAACGTTGACACTTTGATCTTTGAAATGTTTTTAGGTTAAAAACAAAAATAAACTAAGTTTCTAAATAAAATTATTTAAACAAGTTTTCAAGTTTAACTTTAAAATCAAATGTTTTGAATTTGTCTTATTTAAAATAATTATACCAGAATTGATTTTGTAATTAATTCCAAATTTAAAGTAATGTTTAATGTTACAAATAAAGTTTAAGTTTAATAAATAATTTATTTTTAATTAACTAAGGTTGAGATAAATTAAGAGTAATTAATAAAATAAAAAAATTTATTTACTTACTGTAATTAAGAATGATTATTTAATGGGATAATTATTGGATAGTTAATGAATATAATTAAGACATGAATCATTAACTAGAGTTTGGGTGATGAATGATTGATAAATTAATTAAGGTGATTAATCTTAAATAATTACCATAATTAATTAAAGATAATCATTAAATTATGAATTAATTAAGTATGATTACTTAGAGAAGTAATAAATGGATAATTACTTGATGTGATTAATTAAATGGGGATTACTTAATAAAGTAATTAGAGTATAATTACTTAATGGAAGTAATTAAAGGATTAATTACTCATCGTAATCAATTGAATTTAATCTGATTAGTTTAAGCTAGTTAATTCAGTTTAATTATTTTGGAATAATCACTTGATGATTAGATAAGTGAACTATTTAGGTAAGTAATTAATGGATAACTACTGGATGTAATTAATTGAATAAGTGATTTATTAACGAGGGAAATTTGAATTAAATTACCTTGTATATTTAATCAAGGGATTGATTAGAGATAATTAATTAAGGAGTGAATAATTATTTGATGAAGTAATTAAGGATAGTTAATTACTTGATATTATTAATCAAGGGTGATTAATAATTATAAATAATAATTAATTAATAAAGTAATTAAAGGTATACTGTTTTTGGTTAAGGATAATTAATTTATGGAATTAATTAAGGGTTAATTACTAAAATGTAATTAAAGAATAAATAGAGTGATGGTGGAAGCCTTTGAGTTATTGTTATCCCAAATATATGGTTCGTAATGCTATGTGACATGAAATGTTTGATTTAACTGTGAGGATGTGGTTATTTATTAATAATGAATTACTATGTCATCCTGTATTTTAAGTAGAATTGTATCTCACTTGAATAATTTAAGTTAAGTTGATATTGGATTCGAAGAGATCGGAGTCGGGTATTAGTAAATACCCGAAACCACTTCGATTCGTTATAATTTGATGTATGGAATCAATAGAATGAAATGGACGGGTCCATTTAACCTAAGTCTGGTACTTAGAAATTAAGGTGTGATGAAGTAATGTTTATAAAAAATTGTAAATTTGTAAATTGACATAAGTACCCCGGGTTTATAAGTATTGCTTGCTTTTGTATTCTTGTTGAATGGGTTTACTCACGCTGGTTTCCAGCCTGACCCGGGTGTTACTTTGATGTAATGCTCGGGTCAGACCGAGTATTACAGATTTTCAGCTAAGGGCGTTCTAGAGCTCAGAAGGCGAGCTGGATGACAGGGACGTATAGAGAATTTCCACTGTGATATTGTAGTATCTGGACATGATTGTTTGTCCAATGTTTATGTATATGTCAACTCTGATGTATTTAAATGTAAATTAACAGATATAGTTTTCTTTGTATAACTGCTATTTTATTTGATATTATATTTAATCCGCTGCGAATGTGAGGTTTCTGTGACTTGTTTCTGTCTTCTTCTTCTTTCTCTTTTCTTCTTTTCTTAACCATCTGGAAATTTCGGGATCGAAATTTCTGGGTCGTTACATTTTGGTATCAGAGCAGAAGGTTAAGCGAAAACCTTGGCTCTGGTGGGATTACTCATTATGGATAGGGTAAGTGGCACCCTAGGATAAGTTGAGTATATAAATATGAGAGAGTGTACTTGTTATTTTCTTATATAAAGGTTTTTAAATGATTTCAAAAGTAAATAAATCTTATATAAGAAATATATATATATATATATATTAAGGAAATTGGTTGTAGTATTAATTAAATTAAAGGTAATAGTAAGAATTAAATTAAGAAGCAATAGTATGCAACCAAATTGAAACTGGAATTAAATAAAGATAAGTTTGAAATGGATTCAACTAAAATTGAAATCTTGAATTGGAGAAATATTTCAAAATAAGATGAACTAGAATTGCTTTCAAACCAAAGAAGTAGACGGTTATTGTGTTTAATAATGGAATGATTGTTCTTCAATAAACAGTAAAATGTTTTAAGTAAATGACCATTTAAAAAGAGTAACTTATAAATTTGAAAGGATGTAAATTTATGTGTGTTTCAAATTGTGCAGTTTTGAAATCTAAATTTAAACATTTGAATTGGTTTCAAAATGTTAAAGGAGATATATTTTGGAATATGATCTTATTTTAAATAAGAAATGTTATTAATATATTCAAATGAAAGAGGTCCTATTTCAAACAAAGGTTGTTTGAAATTTTAAAGAAATTTGTTTGAATTTAAAACCAAAGGTGGTTTAAAATTTAAAAAAACCAGGTGTGTAAAGGAAATAAACTCTAAGGTTGAGTTTTAAATCTGGAATGAGGTATGATGCCCAAAGTGATAAGTTTTTGAACTTAGTAAGTGGGAAGATTATTTATGTGAAGTTTAAATTCGCAATGGAAGTTCAAATTGGGTAAGATTGACTGAATTAAGTGAATTGAATTTAACAGAGGAAGTTAAATAAATGAACAATCTGATTTGGAAATTTCAAGATGAAATTGAGATTTAATTTGGGGAGTTAAATGGTTAATCTGAAATGGGAGTTTGTGTGATCTCAAAATGAGATTGAGATCTGGAAATTGAAAATTGATGGATGTTTTAAGATGAATTAGATGATATCATCCTATTGTTGTTAAAAATCTGTAAGTTGAGAATTAGATTTGTTTAAATGATTGAGAAATGGAGTATGGTAATCCATTGTTGGGATAAAAAAATAAATTGATTTAAAGGAATTAAATCAACAATTGAAGTATTAACTCGAATTTATGTAATTCGAGTTGGTTCATAGTGAACTAGAATTTGAAATTAGTTCAAATTGAATTTGATTTGAATTAATTTAAATGTGATTGAAGATGTATGAGTATAAGATTCAAATGAAAAACTGAATTGGATTAATCGGAAACGATTTGAAATTGAAGTGGGTTCAATTTGAAATTAGTCCAAATTGATTTGAATAATTGGGAATTGTAATTAAAGTTGAATAGTATAAAATTCAAATGGAATTTGAATTGAATTTGGAAAGAAATCAAGAATAATTCAACTTGATTTGGAAATGGAGTTTGGAATTGGAATTAATTTAAACTAGAATTGAAATGAACTGAAATTGGAACTAGTTCAATTGAAATTTATTTGAATCAGTAGAATTTTGAGATCAAGGTTGAATAAGGTTAAATTTGGAAAGAAACCGAGGTTAATCCAACTTGTATTGGGGTTGAATCAATTTCAATGGAAATTTGAAGGTATTTAAATTGGAATTGGGTCAATATAAAATGGTAGAGGAAATTTGAATTGAATTGATTTGGACTCTGGACTATTTTTAATATAAATTGTTTTAATATAAACCTATTTTTTTCCAAGCCATTCATTATATATACAGCCTTTCTTTTAAAAGCCAAACTATCTTATACTTGTTATACAATTATTTTTGAAACTGTTTAACAATTTTCTAATTGTTTTATAAACTAATTACTATATTTCAACTATTTTACAAAACTAATTACTATCTTACTATTATTTTGCAATTATCTAAAATTTCTATAATTATTTTAACTATTTTCTAACTATTTTGCACCTATTTTACAAACTAGTAATTATTTTCCAACTATTTATCTATTTTTAAAATTTCAAGTTATTTTCTAAATAAACTGGTCGGAGTTCAAACTGTTATTGTTTAAATACCCTATCGAGATAAGAATTTAAGGAATAATCCAAATGTGGATTAAGGCAATTGAGAGTAAGTGAATAGAAATCAAAGTGAATATGAATAGAAATAGAATTGATCTGGCTAATAACCAATAAAGATAAATACGTAGGGTGTACGTATGTTATTCTATTCGCATAGTGATTTGATCCAGATTCGAGCACAGAATTTCGAGATAGTTATTTCAATCCGAATGGGATTTTACACTCGATTTTCGACGGTGAACCTGGATATGGATTGTTGATTGGTTCTGGGTATTCTCTATCATAGTTAAGCTATGCAAGGAGAATGACGGTTTCTGATCAAGAAACCAGATCTGTGTCCGCACTAGGAAGTCGGGTGGACGATGCTAGTTCGAAAGTGAAATTGTGTGATCGAGTGAGCAATCAAATTGGTATAGCGTACGAATGATATGTGTACATCGTATGGATTTTAATGAAAATGATATTGAAAAGAGTAATCAAATTTGAATATTTGATTTTGAGTAAACAAAGTTAAATATCTTTGTTTTATAAAATGAAACTTCCCTTGTTGAATCTTTTGCCAGAAGAAAAGGAATTTTGAAAATGGTAGAAGTATAAAAGGAGTTTTATACAAGTTTGAAATGATCCTAAGTTTTAAAAATGATATATATCTGTATATATATAAAGGATCTTATGAGGATTTTGGAAAAAGGTTTTGGGAACCTATGGATTTGGAAAGGCTTTTGATTTTTGGGTAAAATCAATTATTGAAATTTGGAAAACCTATTTTGAGAATTATCGATTTTGGAATAATCGATTTTGTATAAAAGAGCTTTGAATGAGATCATACTAGGTGTATGATTTAATGATACTATATATGTATAGTATAAAGTGTTTTGATGATGGCTCTGGGGAAAAAGGCGCTCCCTTGGAATGGACTTCTCAGGAGTACCTCCGGGTGGTGCTGCCTTGAGCCCCAAAGGGGGGTTCTAAAGTTGATCCTGTGAGGAGTCTGGACAAACTAGTTCCTGAGGATTATTGGGTAGCGAAAGTCGAGGGTGCTGATGCCTACAAGGGCATTTGGGTTAGGCTATGACGACAGTGTAACTCGATGTCACTGTGATCTACTGTGGGGACCATAGCGAAAATCGTGTGGAGGATGAGTGTCAACGGTCTACACTTGATTTTGCCGGGAAGGCAACGCAACATCGGTATACTGCGATCTATGGTCAAGTGGAGGAGTTTCATTCTTTTGGCAGCGAAATTCGAGGGCGTTGATGCCTACAGTTATATAGGTTTTTGCTGTGATAGCTACGTAACCCCAGTTGTAGCTACGATCTGTAGCGGGTTCCATGGTGTAATCGAGGGGCGCGGAGGCCTACAGTTATCTGTGGATTTTGTCGGGATGGCAACGTAACCATCGGGTTAATTGCGACTATGGATGGGGGTGATGATTTCCATAGCATTCTCACCAAAGATATATCCTCTATTTTCAAAAATTGTTTTCTATGTTTTCAATAAAATTATTTTCCAAGTGTTTTCACTGGGTGTTGAAAATAAGTCTGCTAAGTATTTATAGATTTTCAGTCTTACGCCTGATCAACGTATGACCGAATTTCTATAAGAACGAGGATGGACTTGTTGAAACATCGAGCTATAGAATGACATTTTTATAAGCTATTTTATAATATTATATAGATTTTAAAGGTGCTTCAAAGAATAATTTTTCTAAAAAGTAAGCATCTTAATAAACTCTGGTTTCGTTCCTTTTCGAGGATGAAAAGATTCAAAGGGGGGAGTAATGTAGTAACCCGGATTTTGGAGTATCTATTAGTTGATAATAATTGGGTTAATTTATAGAAATACTGAATTGTAAATTTAACAAATGAATCTAATCGTAAATATTTATTTGATCATGTCTTAATATAATAACTTAAAATTGACAAAGTATTCTTTTAATAATAAGTAATGATAATTGTTTATATAAGTAAATTATTTAAGTTAGACAAGTTAGTTTATATATGTATTTATTTTGAATAGATCTTGAATTGAATTTTTAATGGAATTTAAAGGATTGAATTTGAATTTAAAATTTAAAAAAGAAGTATATTTTAAATATATGTTATATTGATTTGATCAAAAACATAAGTTATGTATAAATAGATGTTTATATAAATTCACATGTATATTTACAAAAATCTAAAGCTTATTTATATAAAATAAGTACACATTATATTCATGTGAATATTACATACTTAATTATTCATAACTTAAATAAATTTGTAAATAAGAAAAGTAATATTTGTAAAACATTAATTAAACACCTAAAACACTTGTAAATCAATAATAAAACACTTGTCAACATATAGACTTAGGTGTAAGAAAATTAAATCTTAAAGGGGACAAGTGGCATTTCTATTGGTGACTTAATTTCAATTTAAAATTTGTAAAATATGAAGAAGGAGTTTACTCTTAATCTTCATCTAAATATAAAATAAATTATTTCTTCATCATAACAAAAAACTGTAATACAAACCAAAGATATGAGAAATAAATCTGAAAAAAATAGAAAGCTGTAGAAATCTAAAACAAAAGAGAATCTGGAAATTCCAACATAATGCAAGATTTTCAAATGAAATCAGAGACAAGCAACTTCATCAATGCAATCAAGCAGCTCAAAATCAACAAACAATTCAGGATTTATCAACATGCAATTTGGAATCAAACAACTCAGAGAATTCTTCAACATGCAAATCAATTCTAGAAGAATGCAGTGAGATCAAACGTGGAAGAAAAAAAAAAAGAAGAAGAGAGGACTGTTCTGTTTCTACAATCAAAGTGAGTAAATGAATTCTTAAAAACAGTTTATTTTGGATTCCATTTAGTTATGCGTATGAATCCATTATGATTTACCTGATTTCTTGGATTTAAATGGATGCATGCTTATCTTCCTTCATTTGAATGCCTGTGTGGTAAAGCATACACTCTGTATGATAATAACAGTTTCAATTTTCATAATAAATTAAATAACTAATTGATGAATTAAATTTGGCTTATGAATTGTAAACAAAGATTGTTTTTAAACAAGTAATCTATCATCTAAAAATAATTGTAAGTTTTAAAAGTGAATTATTAGCTCATTTTTTAAAATTTACAGTAAAATCAAAGTGTGGGTCAAAAAAAAATTAATTAATTAAATTTTGAGTTTTGATTGCATGATTGTAATCATGGCAGGAAATCATGAATTTAGGAGTTAATATCATAATTTTTAGTTGACAAATTGATGAGAAATTTGGTTTTGTTCAAAACTGGGAATTTGGGCGATTGCCGATGATTTACTCATTAATTGTTGTCGAAATTTTGGATGAAGCTTTCTTGTGTATCATGGATGAAGGGAAAAATGCAAAAGAATTTTTCTAATTGTTGAATCAATGGGTATGGATCGATCTAGGGTTTATTTTGGTTTATGTTTCGGCTGACTGAAGTGGATTTTGCGAAATGTATGTTGAACTGGAGGCGATCGCGACGTGAGGGTAAGTGAGTGCGAGACATGGCGGTTCTGGGGTAGGAACAGCGATGTTCATCGGTGTTGGATTGGCCGGCGGCGATGGAATTGGTGGACGATGTTTTCTGCAGTTGTTCGAGTGTGATGCTCGAATTCGATGTGATAATGTTTTGTTTGTTCTGGGTTTATGGATGTGCTCATGAGTGTTAGAGTGATCGGCGACGATTGTCGCGATGACCTTGGGTGGCCGACAGCGATGGTGCACGTGCACCATGTACGTCTGCGTGCATCAGGAGGTATGGGTTCTGGGGAGAAGAGGGGAGCTCGAAGTTCTCTTCAGGTTTGCAGGGTTATTTCTCGAAGCAGGGAATAGGGTTTGGGGACTCGGGTTTTTTCTTGTTTTCTCGAAGATTGACTCGAGTTTGTGTAATGGAAATCTCGGGTTTAACACAAAGAGATTTTCGCTCGAAGAAGGAGAGAAGGGATTGTGTTCCGTGTTTGGATCGGGTTTGAAGGGATTGGGCTCGGGTTCTAATGATGGTCCAATTTCTGTTGTACAGGGAATGTTTTGAAGGGCAAACGTTGACACTTTGATCTTTGAAATGTTTTTAGGTTAAAAACAAAAATAAACTAAGTTTCTAAATAAAATTATTTAAACAAGTTTTCAATTTTAACTTTAAAATCAAATGTTTTGAATTTGTCTTATTTAAAATAATTATACCAGAATTGATTATGTAATTAATTCTTAATTTAAAGTAATGTTTAATGTTACAAATAAAGTTTAAGTTTAATAAAGAATTTATTTTTAATTAACTAAGGTTGAGATAAATTAATAGTAATTTATAAAATAAATTTTTTTATTTACTTATTGTAATTAAGAATGATTGTTTAATGGGATAATTATTGGATAGTTAATGAATATAATTAAGAGATGAATCATTAACTAGAGTTTGGGTGATGAATGATTGATAAATTAATTAAGGTGATTAATCTTAAATAATTACCATAATTAATTAAAGATAATCATTAAATTATGAATTAATTAAGTATGATTACTTAGAGAAGTAATAAATGGATAATTACTTGATGTGATTAATTAAATGGGGATTACTTAATAAAGTAATTAGAGTATAATTACTTAATGGAAGTAATTAAAGGATTAATTACTCATCGTAATCAATTGAATTTAATCTGATTAGTTTAAGCTCTAATTAAGTTTAATTATTTTGGAATAATCACTTGATGATTAGATAAGTGAACTATTTAGGTAAGTAATTAATGGATAACTACTAGATGTAATTAATTGAATAAGTGATTTATTAACGAGGGAAATTTGGATTAAATTACCTTGTATATTTAATCAAGGGATTGATTAGAGATAATTAATTAAGGAGTGATTAATTATTTGATGAAGTAATTAAGGATAGTTAATTACTGGATATTATTAATTAAGGGTGATTAATAATTGTAAATAATAATTAATTAATAAAGTAATTAAAGGTTAATTACTCTTTTTGGTTAAGGATAATTAATTTATGGAATTAATTAAGGGTTAATTACTTAAATGTAATTAAAGAATAAATAGAGTGATGGTGGAAGCCTTTGAGTTATTGTTATCCCAAATATATGGTTCGTAATGCTATGTGACATGAAATGTTTGATTTAACTATGAGGATGTGGTTATTTATTGATAATGAATTACTATGTCATCCTGTATTTTAAGTAGAATTGTATCTCACTTGAATAATTTAAGTTAAGTTGATATTGGATTCGAAGAGATCGGAGTCGGGTATTAGTAAATACCCGAAACCACTTCGATTCGTTATAATTTGATGTATGGAATCAATAGAATGAAATGGACGGGTCCATTTAACCTAAGTCTGGTACTTAGAAATTAAGGTGTGATGAAGTAATGTTTATAAAAAATTGTAAATTTGTAAATTGACATAAGTACCCCGGGTTTATAAGTATTGCTTGCTTTTGTATTCTTGTTGAATGGGTTTACTCACGCTGGTTTCCAGCCTGACCTGGGTGTTACTTTGATGTAATGCTCGGGTCAGACCGAGTATTATAGATTTTCAGGTAAGGGCGTTCTGGAGCTCAGAAGGCGAGCTGGATGACAGGGACGTATAGAGAATTTCCACTGTGATATTGTAGTATTTGGACATGATTATTTGTCCAATGTATATGTATATGTCAACTCTGATGTATTTAAATGTAAATTAACAGATATAGTTTTCTTTGTATAACTGCTATTTTATTTGATATTATATTTAATCCGCTGCGAATGTGAGGTTTCTGTGACTTGTTTCTGTCTTCTTCTTCTTTCTCTTTTCTTCTTTTCTTAACCATCTGGAAATTTCGGGATCGAAATTTCCGGGTCGTTACATTTTGGTATCAGAGCAGAAGGTTAAGCGAAAACCTTGGCTCTGGTGGGATTACTCATTATGGATAGGGTAAGTGGCACCCTAGGATAAGTTGAGTATATAAATATGAGAGAGCGTACTTGTTATTTTCTTATATAAAGGTTTTTAAATGATTTCAAAAGTAAATAAATCTTATATAAGAAATATATATATATATATATATATATATTATATTAAGGAAATTGGTTGTAGTATTAATTAAATTAAAGGTAATAGTAAGAATTAAATTAAGAAGCAATAGTATGCAACCAAATTGAAATTGGAATTAAATAAAGATAAGTTTGAAATGGATTTAACTAAAATTGAAATCTTGAATTGGAGAAATATTTCAAAATAAGATGAACTAGAATTGCTTTCAAACCAAAGAAGTAGACGGTTATTGTGTTTAATAATGGAATGATTGTTCTTCAATAAACAGTAAAATGTTTTAAGTAAATAACCATTTAAAAAGAGTAACTTATAAATTTGAAAGGATGTAAATTTATGTGTGTTTCAAATTATGCAGTTTTGAAATCTAAATTTAAACATTTGAATTGGTTTCAAAATGTTAAAGGAGATAATATTTTGGAATATGATCTTATTTTCAATAAGAAATGTTATTAATATATTCAAATGAAAGAGGTCCTATTTCAAACAAAGGTTGTTTGAAATTTTAAAGAAAGTTGTTTGAATTTAAAACCAAAGGTGGTTTAAAATTTAAAAGAACCAGGTGTGTAAATGAAATAAACTCTAAGGTTGAGTTTTAAATCTGGAATGAGGTATGATGCCCAAAGCGATAAGTTTTTGAACTTAGTAAGTGGGAAGATTATATATGTGAAGTTTAAATTTGAAATGGAAGTTCAAATTGGGTAAGATTGACTGAATTAAGTGAATTGATTTAACAGAGGAAGTTAAATAAATGAACAATCTGATTTGGAAATTTCAAGATGAAATTGAGATTTAATTTGGGGAGTTAAATGGTTAATCTGAAATGGGAGTTTGTGTGATCTCAAAATGAGATTGAGATCTGGAAATTGAAAATTGATGGATGTTTTAAGATGAATTAGATGATATCATCCTATTGTCGTTAAAAATCTTTAAGTTGAGAATTAGATTTGTTTAAATGATTAAGTAGCAGAAAATGACGTATTGCATTCACAAGCCATAAAAAATGGATGATTGAGATGTGCTATTAACATCCCCAAAACTTATACTTTGTTAACGCCTTCAAGAGAGGATCTGTACCGCATATACCGAGGGCTGCTTAAGCTATACCACATGGATTTAGAAGTATCCCAAAGGGTTGCACACAAGACACTCAAACAACGCTCCATGTAGATCTACACTTATGGGTAGATAATAAAGATATAAACCACCTTTATCAATAATTCAGGCATATCAGCAACAAGGGAAACCCAGATCACAATTAGCTCAAATCATGTTTGAATGTGTATTAAACTAACTCTGGGTTAAGAAAATCACACACCATGAATCCCAAAGGATCTTAGGATGATTACACGTAGGTATCAGGCAAGCACCGCAATATCATGCAAATATTGCACATCAATAGTACAGCCTCACTCCAAATATGTCGGCAGTGCCCCAAAACCAACGAGTACTCTGAATGTCCTCCTAAGGAAATATGCTTACCCTTCACTTCCCCAAATCAGGAAATATACAACCTATTAAGGTTCGAGTTTCCTATTCAATTTCAGATATTACAGCTTCAGTTTCTGGAGTTCCGCCCTTCATATCCAACTTCTCGCCAAAAACCATAATTCAACCACCCATGATAACCAAAGACATGTCATAAATTTGGGTGCATTAAACAAATGATGTAGATGGGAGACATGTGGCATTATCCAAAGGCGGAGACATAATGGCAGAGGAAGGATGGTGGCAATCTACATTCACCCTCTATACAATAAATAGGAGACCATTCAAAATATTGAAGTGGACGTTTTCTTTTTTGGGAATAGAGAAATTTTGTATTTCTATCTTTTTCAAACACTTATATCAGGAGAAAAGATATAAAAAAAACTTGAACCGTGGATGTAGGATTCAGAGGAATCCAAACAACGTAAAAATTTCAGTGTCTTTTTACTTTTATGCACTATTATCTGTTTATTTTGCATTAAATTGTAACTCATTAAGAAAATACGAATTTGGATTTGATATTCTAACAAACAATAGGGGTGACCTACATAATTATGTAAGCTTCTAGAAACATAATTACTATCTAAAGACAAGCTTAATATAGTTTAAGTTTCTTGATTTAACTTTGTGAAAGAACGTTAATAATTACTTTCCTAATCAATTGAGGTGTTGTGGGATAAAAAATCTCAACAACATGAAGAATGAAGTGAATTAGGGTTACAAACTTCTCTTACATAAGCACATATATATCCTAAAATTCTCCTTCAACCGTTAGGGCTTCAACCTATTTTTCTTCGAAAAAACGCTACGATAAGTTATTCGTATCTCCTTCATCCATTGTTCATTTCAGATGTTTTATTTATGAATTTAGATTAGAAAAATCTGCGTGACGCAATGGAGAAATTAGATGTTTTATTTATGAATTTAGATTAGAAAAATCTGCATGATGCAATGGAGAAATTAGATCTCCTAAATTTTTTATTTGCAGAAAACTAGTTTTTCGATTTCACGTAAAATTACTAAAATGCCCTTTTTAGCTAATTATTTATTTTTATTAAAAATCTGGGATGTTACATTCTGCCAAATAAAATAATTTCGTCCACAAAATTCCAAAAGATTGAACTTATGTCATGAATATGGCATGTGATAAATGCAAAAGTATAGTTAATACGACTCTTATATGAATGCTTGATCATGACATATAAGTGTGGATACAAACATCCTAAAATATACTGACAATTTTTATATGTATGCAAAGTCAGATCATATAGCAAAACATAACTTGCACAACAAAGCATACCATACCATCCAATTTCCTAATTTAAAAAAGCAAAAAATAGGGAAACATATCTGAAAAAAGTGATGGATGAGTAGATATAATCTTCTCCAGTTGCTTCTAAGTACTCTCAGCTAGATCATTTTGCCATCGGACTCTAACCAATTTTACTACTTTATTTCAGAGTCGCTTTGTCCCATGCTCAATACCATGGATAGCAGCACGACGGACAAGTGACTCTCTCTCTCTCTAATCTCCTCTAACCAACTTGGCTCGACAACAATAGCTGAACGGTGTAAAAACTTTTGCAAGTGTGACATGTGGAAGAAATCATGAGCACTTGCCAACTTTTTAGGAAGCTTCACCTTATATGCTAACTTTCCGACTCTTTCCAAAATCGAAAAAGGCCCTATAAACATCAACATATGATTTTTGCTTGTCTTATGTAATCTTCATCCTCCTATGGATCAAATCCACCTTCTTCAAAGTCACTTTGATCATGTCTGGCCAAGGAATGGTCCTATTCGTAGTGCCTTACTAATAAGATGGGGATCCACATGGCTTTCGGCGCAATGCCTCAAATGGTGCCATTCAAATATTGCCCGAAAGTTGTTATTATATATAAACTCTACTAACACAAATGGCCTTCCCAAGAACCTCCAAAGTCAAAAATAAACGTCAGCTATAAATCTTCGAATACCCTATTTACCCGCTCTGTCCATTCATCTATCTATGGATGATAGGCTGTACTCAAATTCTGTTCAGTGCCCAAAGCTTCTTGAAGACTCCTCAAGATTCACTAGTAAGAGTGGATGTCAATCACTTACGATACCAAAAGGAACTTCGTGCAATCGAGCTACCTCTTTAACAAATAAGGTCTCCAAAGATGCAGCTATCTCAATCCTTCTAATTGGAATATGTTGAGCGCATTTGTTCGATCGATTGAAAATGACCCAAATATTCTCGATTCGCCTTCTATTCCTAGGTAACCCATTAACAAAATCCATAAAGATGTCTTCGCATTTCCACTATGGAATATCCAAAGGCTATAATAATCCACTCGGCCTTGTCTAATTTGCCTTTACCCGTTGACACATCACACACCTCGAAAAAAACTTTGCTATATATCTCTTCATACTTGGTCAGCAAAATACCCTCTTCATATCTCGATATATTTTGTCACCACCAGGATTAATAGTCATCTTAGAACAATAAGAATCTTATAGTATCAAGTCAGTCAACTCCATAATAAGACAAACATGAAAACTACCATCCTTATTTAGCTACCCCCAAAAATTAATGGAATAATGATCCAATTGACTCAATGCTCACTTCTATTTAGCTTCTTAAAATACCCAACAACTTCGTATCTTGCTTCTAAGTTATATGTACCAAAGTGGAGACTGAATATCTAAAGTTGCTAATAACCTCTGTGTAAGGTCCAATGAAGGCTAGAAATAAAATGCAAAAATAAACTCCAAGTGCTTCCACTCAAATAACAAAGAGTCTAACATCGTATGTTGCCAATATTGCCTTTGCCCGGGGTATATGAAATACTGAAATCATATGATGTCGACAGCTCCATCCACCACTACCTCAAATTCAAGTGTTTTTGGGAGAATAAATAATTTAAGGATATATGATTTGTAAATAACTCAAATCATCCCCTTAAAAGATAGTACCTCCAAGATTTTAGACCATAAACAATAGCCACCAGTTCAAGATCATGAGTTAGATAATTTTTCTTATTCAATTTCAACCATCAACTAGCATAACAAATGATTCTACCTTCCTGCATTAAAATAGTGCCATGCCCTATACCACAAGAGTCAGTATACACAATAAGTGGCTTTGACCATCGAGAAGTACTAAAGCAGATGCACTAGTCAATAACTCATTTAGCTTAATAAAAGCATGTTCACACATTGAATTCCACGAGAAAATCAAATTCTTCTTGATAAGGCATGTTAATGGCATGGAAATCTTAGTGAAGCTTTTACCAAAATTACTGTAACAACCTTCCAAATTAAGAAGACTTCTTATCTCCATAGCATTTTTTGGTACATATCAATCTTGCATTACAACGACTTTACTAGGATCGGTCGACAATTCATGATAAAAAAAACAACATGATCGAGAAAGCAAACCTCCTTGTGCCAAAAGCGACATTTGATAAATTTCTCTTTCAACTTATGCCTATTATAACAAACTGCATTTTAATGATAAGATATTTAAATAATTAATTTAAATAGTGAATTGTTAATAAATTAAAGCTCTAAAATATAATTTTTCTACATATGATCGAATTAGAACTCGAGACTACTTCTGTTGAGTTTAGATCAACGTTGCAAATCAAAATGAATATAATATCACTATATTTGAGAGTTACAGAATTTTTTACAGTTTAAGTATTGTTATACGTATTTTATAAAAATATATGCGTAGTTGAGTCTAGTAGATCTCGACTAATAGCTTGTGATTTTAGGATGAGGACAATATTATGGGATGTACAGTTAAAGAACTTTTGGAGTCGGATGATCCGATGGCCAAAACAACATTGAGATGAGAGAAGTTATCATCCCGAAGCACTATCTCAAATAGCAATGAAATTTATACCATAAGGAGCAGAAAATTAGGCAATGTGCACCAATGAGTTCATGGCGATCTAGTGTACCATGAGATCGTACGAGCTCAAAACAATGGAGATTTATTAAGGAAATTGTATACATACATACATATATATCTCTAATTTTCCTCAGTTTTTCCTCTCTCCTCAAAAAGATAACGAGTTTTAGTTCTAAGATAATGGTGATGATATAGCATCATTTATGGAAGGTTGGCAATTATGGCCATGGAACAAGGGTTAGGGTTTATTATCGATAGAGGAGGAGATAGGAAAAACGGAGAGCACAATAGCGTTTCTCATGACGGCATGCACCTTCCTGTACCAATTGTTTAGCATTCGATTGTAGGAGGTAAGGTGGGACATTTTGAGGCCACAAGGTGAGAGCCAATCGTGATTTTCTTAGGAGCTCCAGGTTTGTTGTGTTATGGTGCGTTAAGAAGAGAGCATGAAGGGGAGTGTGGAGGAGCCGATAGTTCATCGTTTCGTGATGTGTAGGCAAACAATTTAGGGGATGACTTATGCATGAATGGGTTGTGTATGTGCATGTTGGTATATTGACATTTGGGAAGAAGGATTAAAGTGAGGGATTAGCTAATTAATGTATTTATTAAGTTAATTAATTAACATTTATAATCTGTATTCTTAAAAAATTCATATCTCCTGCATACGAGGTCCAATTAAGACGTTGTCTTTGCCGTTGCATTTGAAGTGAGGTTATCTATGACATGGTATGGGCTTAGACTAGATTTGGATAATTGAGAATTTACAGCTTAGGTGAGCGAAATTATAACTCAAAATTTATGTTTCACTTATATATATTGAAAATATTACCTAAAAGAGGTAGTAATATATATATATATATATATATATATATATATATAGTTATTCCCCTATTTGACTGGATAGGTTTGAGTAGATATTTGAGATTATTGATTAAGACATTGTATATATAAATATTTGTTCTATTCGTATTAAATAGAGTTAGATGGAGTTGATACTAATTTATAACATTGTTATAAATTAACTTAACTCCAATTTGTAGATATCAATGATAGAAATATTATTTTATTTTTATTATTGCTCTTTGGATAATTGATTAAGGTCATGTATATATAAATATTTGTTCTATTCGTATTGAATAAGGTTAGATAAAGTTGATATTAATTAGTAACTTGGTTATAAATTAACTAAACTCCTATTTATTGCTACATTAGTGATAAAAATAATATTATTTATTTTATTACTTATCAAAACTTAAAAATATAACCTTTAAAAGAAGCTATAAGCATAAAATAATTATTTAAGCAGGTTAAACTTATATTAAAATGGCTTTGAAGTTTATCTGGCTTTGATATTGGTTTATCATGGTGTAAACCAATAACTAACTATTTGTGAATTTCTATAAAGGTGATTTGAGAAGTTATAAATTATAAAAGAAGTATTTTATTATTTAATAGCGTTTAATTAAGGTATAAAATCCTAAATATTGTTGGTTAATTAAATTTAGACCCTAAGAAATGGTTTGACATATATGTGTATACATATATATAGAAACTATATATATGACCTATAAAATATTTTGAGGCCTTATTGATAGCTAAACCTAATTTTAATAGGAGAATTAAGTGAAATTAAGCTAAAACATAATTGATAGGCAAGTATTATTTTATTAAACGAGTTTAGAACTTTTATATAATAATACGAACAAGATATGATTTGATTAAACAAATAAATGACATGGCTGTTTAATTAATTACTCAAGTAAGATGCATTTGGTTAAGTTGGATGTTAGGGTTTATACGATTTGCTTGATGGCATGAATTAGCTGAATAGGTGATATAATTGTATGGGATGTATGTATGGATTATATTAAGTAATTAAATAAGTTGAATGTGCAAGCTAGGAGAAAGAATGGGTATAAATTTGTATGTAATATGTATATATTCAATGTAAGCTCATAGAAATATATTTAGTTGAACCTAATACTTAAGAATATACTTGGATGAGCTAACTAACTAAAGGATATAAATGTTGTATCGTGGTCAAGTTGCCGGGGATCGAGCATCGAGTTCTGATAGCAAGACGACGTAACGAATATAGTCAAAATGATATTTTGTTAATGATTATCATTGGTTGAGATGAGAAATAAGCCCAAGTCTAAGGTGACTTGCACCTCGATCTCAATCTGATCCTTTTGATACTTGTTGTATAGGCTATAGGAGGCCTATATGAGGACCTAGAACCATCAGATTCGATGCAAAGTAATGTGAGACCCTCATATAGTCTCGAATGAATGAAACGATGATCGGAACGAGGTGGAACTTATGTGATGTTTTCATTCGATGCGAAAGAGATGTTATTTGTGAGATGTGATGATAGTATGATTCATTACACAGAACTAGTTGTGTAATGCGTATATTTAGGAGAAGATACATTCTATACGACTTCAATAGCCGACTTGAGCTACCGAGAGCATGTTATACGAGGTATGCCCATTATCCATATAGTATGGATACGTAGTGATTAAGTAGATAATACATGATACCATGAGAGAATGCGCGACTTGCATATGAGAATTCAGAGCATATCCGGAGAGAGATGGAGACGACTATCTAGAATAGATCATATACCACCCATGCTCGTATAGTGGTCGAGGTTAGATCTATAGGAGCATATAATGTTGTGATGCAACTTGGAGTCTATGGTATATTTTGATATTAACTCATTTTGGTTTTGTAGCATCCCCTATCTTGAGACCCGAAGCTAAGTACTATAGACGCTGCAGTTATCCATAGTATTAACTTCCGATGATAAAATACGGAAATGTTAATGGTATCCATAATATCAGAAATTTGAATATGAAATAAAATTAACACAGAGTTAAACAACTTTTCTGATTATATTTCAAAACAATATTTCATATTCAATTACATAATCCCGTAATCGATTCCCAGGTTTTGATCAAATATAATTATTACAAATTACGCCAAGAGTGACATATAAAGATGCCCCCTTGATTAATCAGAGTACTAAATAGACATATCAGTCTTAATACAATACAATAGAAATAAAAAATAACTCCTAGATATAGCTAGCTTTGCCTCCTGCACATCTTCGAAAGCTTTAATTGTCCAACATACTAAACCTGAAAAACCTTAACTCAATCTATTCAAATTAATTTTGAGCACCCAAGAATTTAAGGGGAAAACATAAACTTCGAGTCAAACATAAAGCCTGATGGGAATAATACTAATACATTTTGGATTTCTGATATTAAGTGAGACCACACCACTTAGCGAAATAGGTTTCCTCACAAATATCCCTTTAAAACATATCTTTTTGCAAACCAGAATACTGCAATCAAACTGATTAAAACAATAATAGAAATATCATATACACGCATGAATCTAAGTAATAATTGGACTATTTGTCTGAACAGTATATTTTTGTTTGGCAAACTACTAACCTTTGGTTAACTCAGGCATACCAAACAAAATAAATATTCTAATATCTGTAAGCCATACTTTTGGAAGGTCTGTCCTTGACTTACTTCTCCCAGGGTCAACTGGGTTTTGTGGGGTCATTGATAACCTATCCTTATTCTCTGTATATTCCTTTCTGTGTGTACCATCATTTAAGTCTTACTTATGACTAAACGCTACACGCTAGAATTTTTGACTAAAATTAGCTAGGGGCTATAGATAATGTATACGATGCGACACTATACCAGTCCCATCTGGAATACAAATATCCGAGTCACCTACTTAGGTTTGACTACCCATCAAATTTTCCTTGAAAACATTTCCTTCAAATTGGTTTAACCCTTTAAATCATAATTAAACAAGGAAAATATACTCCTTTTGTTACTCACATCGCTTTGCCATGATATACGCTTTACACAAAACGTTGTTGATGAATATCCTCGAAACCCTTATTTAAAAGCTTTAAACAATCGCTTTCGAAACCTTTGAAAGTACCCCTTTCAAAACTAGTTAACTACTTTACCTTGAACTCTAGGCCAAAAGGCCAAAACATAACCTTCAAAACCATTGAAAGTGTCCCTTCGAAAGCTTTACAAAAATTTGGACATCTGCTTTTCAAAACATTCTAAACTTGCCTTTCGAAGGTATTGGAAACCTTCCATTCAATTACTAAAAGTAAACCTTTCAAAAACATTGGGGAATCACCCCTTTGATACCTTTAAAATATATCTTTCGAAAACATTGGGGAACCTCCCCTTTGAAACTTTCATTAAATAACTTTCGAAAGCATTAAAGTCCTAACCCTTTCGAAAACATTAGGGAACCTCCCCTTTGAAATCTTTATTAAATGTCTTTCGAAAGTATTAAAGTCCTAACAATTTCGAAAACATTAGGTTCAGGTAAAAGCTTGTGGAACATAATTTTGAAACTATTTAAAACCATTCCTTTGGAAACATATAGGTTTAACCTTCAATAGAACAAAGGGTCTTAAAACAACTAGGGTGAAAGCAACCTTTTTGAAAGCAATTTTCTAAGTAAAAAATAGTAGATGGCTTCAAAACCATCCCCTTTGAAAGCATGGAGAAGCAGATTCATAGTTTAAAACAAAAGAACCCTTTCGAAGGCATTGCTTCAAAATTTTGAATGCGATGGCAGGGGTTTCGACCCCTTCGAAAGCTTCTTTTTAAAACAAAGGCGGCAACCTCTTTCGAAAGCCCTTTGTCTAAAACATTTGGCAAAATCGAAAGCTTGTTCCTTCAAAAGCTTCACTAGCAACCAAAATAGTTCTAAGTTTACTAAACCTACTTCAACCCCTTCGAAATCCTGTTTTGACTCCATACCTTTTGTGTAATTTCCAATCCACTACGTACTGAAGTTGATACCATATGTATTGGTTTCAACCTAGATGGTGGTGACAATATAAGGTCGAAAGGTGGCTGCTATTAGTGGCGAAGCAGTAAAACTTTATAAAACTGATTTTTAATATTTTAAAGTAATTTCTTTCGAATTAACTTGCTTATTTGTCATTATATAATTGGTTGCCAATTTTGTTTCCAAATTCTTTTCTAAAAGTGCTGCCGAATTTCAGAAATCAACATTTAAAACATTTACAAATCACCCCTTCTCCTTTTATAAACTCATAAAACATTTAAGTCACATACCTTAAATAATTTTATATAATAAAACATTAAGGAAAATTCTCCAAAAGTTTCCATAAATCACTTTTAATACGTTTTCTAACATATTTAAATTTCTGACCCAAAGCTAGCATATAATAGCCGAAATTAATTTTAAACCCAATTTAACCATTTTATTCAATATAAAATTCATAATAAATCCATAATAATTCAAAAAACTATTAAATTTAAAACCCATATTTAAAATATTATTTCTATCCTCATATCAAAATTGCAAGGCATTTGGATGTCATTCAATAGGTTTTTCAATTTAAATCTTATCATAAAATCCATATGAACTTACAAAAATCATCAACAATCATATATATATATATATATATATATATATATATATATATATGTTTAACATTCAAAACATGGCATAATACTTTGCAAAATATATTCGAGTCTGATCTAGAAATTGAACACATTGAAAATGAGATTTGATATATTATTCAACTTTGGCTTGTCTGTTAAGGAGTTGAGATTTGCTCTTGAATTAATTTGATCAAGCATCTTTCTTTGATTCTAGCTTATCTTCCCCTTACTTTCTCCTAATGGTGGCCGACTAGACTCTTTTTTAATTTTGTTTATGAATATGGAAAATGAAAGTGGCATGAGGGTTTAGGGTATAAGAATATAATTTATTCCTATATTACCCTTATCTATTTCACTTTATTCCCTTTATTTCATTAGTCAATTAAGAAAGACTACCCTTTAATTATACAAATCTCAATCCCTTAAAAATTTGTATTATTTCATTTAATTTATCTAATTAAATGTTCCAAATAATGTTAGTCAAATTAGGGTCATTATAGACTCCCCTCCTTAAAGAATTTCGTCCTCGAAATTATGATAAGGTACCCATCAGAATCAATTATAGAGGTACAACATACCATGAAACAAGTCAGGATAAGTATCTGTAATCCTGCTCTCAGTTTCCCAAGTATAGTCTCTCTTGTCGTCGCTCCACTAGACTTTAACTAATTTGACTATCTCGCTCCTTAGTCTCTTCTCATCTCTACAACTATATAAACTGGCTTTCTAAGTATAGTCATACCCGATTCTAATACTAAACCGTCTAACACAGTCGGTGCAATAGTAGTTCCTAGATCTCGAATATGCTTCCTTAGATGAGAAACATGAAAAACATTGTGGACACTTGCCAAACTGTTCGGTAACTCTACTCTATAAGCGAGTTTCCCGATTCTTTCTACAATAGGAAATGGTCCAATGAATCTCAGTGCCAATTTCCTGATTTTCTAAATCTGATTACACCTTTTATCGGTGATAACCTGATGAAAACATGATTTCCAACTGAGAACTCTAAGTCTTTTCATCTTGTATCAGAATAGCTCTTCTACATAGACCGAGCTTCCTTCATTGTAGCTCGAATTAACTCAATCTTTTATGTAGCTTCTCTAACCAAATCTGGACCAAGAACCAACCTATCCTCGGTCCCTAACCAACAAACGGGAAATTTGCATGGCCTTCCATACAAAGCTTCAAACGGTGCCATCCCTGTACTAGTCCGATAACTGTTATTATACGAAAACTCGACTAAGTGTAGATGGTCTTCCCATGATCCCTAAAAGTCTAGCACACAAGCTTTTAACAAATCTTCTAAGATTTTGTTAACTCTTTTCATTTGTCCATCCGTCTGCGGATGGTAAGCAGTACTCATATTGAAGTTGGTACCCAAAGTATCCTGTAGACTCTTTCAGGACTTGCTAGTGAATAAGGAATCACCATCACTTATTATACTACTAGAAATTCCATGCAGTCTAACTATATTCTTCTTAAACAACCTTCCTAAAACAGGTGCTGTCCTGGTTGACTTAACTGGAATTAAATGGGCATTCTTGGTCAACCTGTCCACTATGACCCATATACTTTCATTTCCTCTATTTGACCTAGGCAACCCATCTACAAAATCCATTGAGATAGAATCCCATTTTTATACTACGACATCTAAAGGCTGAAGTAACCCACTCGTTTTCTGATGTTCAGTTTTTACCTGGTAACAGTTCAAACACTGTTTCACCTATACGCCTACATCTCTCTTCATACCTTTAAAGAAGAAACATCTTTTCATATCCTAATACATCTTAATTCCTCTCGGATGAAAAGTGAACTTCGAACGATGGCATTCCTTAAGAACTTCCTTCCTAATGTTTCCCAAATTTGAAATACACAACTTTCTTTTCTTCCTTAACTACCCACTCCGACCAAGACTAAAATTTTCGAGTCATCGCTCTCTGTTTCATCCCTTAACTTTCTAATTCGCTCAGCTAATAATGGATCTTCCTCTTGCTTAGAAGCAATCTTTCGATCATCACCATTCGAACTTCTAAACATGATTCCTTACTGGATCCATCCTTAGGGACCTACTAAATTCTGCATGTAGTCAGTGACTTTAAATCTTTCCACTCAGCTATCATTACCAATATTGCATTCTGATGTTTTGAGCTAAGTGCATCCCAACCTTGTTGCCTTTTCCTGGTCCGTACTCAATACCGAATTCATAAGCGGCTAAAAACTCTAACCACCTCTACTATTTCATATTCAACTATTTTTGAGAGAATAAATACCTTAGCGACTTATGATTCATTTATAACTCGAATCTTTCTCCCAAAAGGTAATGCCTCCATATCTTTAATGCAAAAACTACCGTAGTTAATTCTAAATCATGAGTTGGATATCTAACCTCATGATGTCTAAGTTGTTGAGAAGCATAAGCAACCACTTTACCCCTTGTATTAACACAGCTCCTAACCATGTCCCACATGCATCCATATACACTACGAAATCTTGATTCCCTTCTAGAACAACTAACATAGGTGCATTAGTCAATAAGTGTTTCAGTCTCTAGAATGCTTCCTTACACCTACCAGTCCAAACGAATTTCACATCCTTTGTTGTTAACTTAGTCATCGGTGCTGCTATCCATGAAAAATCCTTAATGAATCTCTGATAATAACCAACTACTCCAAGAAAACTCTTTATCTCGGTCACTATCTCAAGTTTCTTCCAACTATTCACTCCCTCATTCTGAGTCGGATCTACTAACAACCCTTTCTAAGACTACTTGACCAAGAAACTTCACTTCTTTCTTTCAGAAATGACACTTCGAAAAGTTCGCCTTTAGTTGATGCTGCCTCCACGTCTCAAGCACCACTCTAAGATGAACTTCATTCTCTCTTTCATCCTTAGAGTATATCAAAATATCATTTATGAAAACCAACACGAACAAATCCAAGTATTGTTGGAAAACTCGATTCATTAAATCTAAAAAGAATGTTGGCGCATTAGTTAGCCCGAATGGCATTACTAACCATTCATACGATCCATATCTTATTCTAAATGCCGTAAAAGGAATACTATCCTCTGCCACTTTAAGCTTATGGAACCCTGTTGCTAAATCCAGCTGGGAAAATACTTTGGCTCCACTCAACTAGTCGAACAAATCGTCAATTCTGGGTAACGGATATCTATTCTTTATCATATTCTTATTCAACTTACGATAATCCATACATAACCCTAATGATCCGTTCGGTTTATTAGCAAATGTTGTGGTTGCTCCCCAAGGCGAACTGCTTGGTCTGATAAAATTCTTGCCTTCCAAATCCACCAACTGCACCTTTAGCTCACTCATCTCGGTAGGTATCATTCTGCTAGGTGGTCTACTCACTAATTCTGCTGCTGGTACTAAATCTATTCGAATCTCAATGGCTCATTTCGGCGGCAGTCCTACTATGGGTTCAAAGACATCTATTAATTTTCTAACAATGAAAACTCGATTCAACTTGTTTTTTCCCTCCAAAACACCCAATAAGGTACTAACCTCGAAACTTGGTTTTTTTACATAATATACAATCCAATCACTGGACACAGGGTGTCTAGGCAATATTTTTCTATCATGGAAAAATATCCTAGCATTATAGTTACTTAACCAATCCACACCCAAAATAATTCTGAACCCTACGAAATCAAACATATGCAAACTGCAAACAAATGTATGAACTCACAATTCAAACTCTAGCTGGTCACACTTCATACCAAGTACCGCATACCCTCCTATCGGATTTGCAACCCTTAAGGAAGTAACTAGGTATTAGGGTTCTAGGTTAAGCTTATCTAACAAACAATGAGATGAAAAAGAATGTGATGCACCGGTATCAAATAGAACTCTAAATGATACACCAAAAATCAAAAGCATACCTCCCAACATAACTTTTCCCTTCTCCTTTGTTGTTGGTCTCGAGGTAGCTAGTTCCAGTGCAAACATCTCGCATTTTCCATCCTTGCCTGGCTCCTTACATTGGTTCTTATAGTGTCCAATCTGATCGTAGTTGAAACATCTCACTCCTTTCTTCTCAACAGCTTTCTTCCCTTTGTCCGTCCGACATTCATGAGCATGGTGTCATTTCTTATCACACTTATAATATACAACTTTTGCCTTTTCTTTCTTAGCGGCTCCACTCTTCTGAGCTCCTTCCTTATGTAAAAACTTCCTCTTCTAGTTCCGCCCTCCTTGAGTTTCCTTAGCCTTGTTTCCTTCTAAAAAATGGATCTATAATATGCGATGATATGGCCTTAGCAATCTCAGGCTTCAACCCATGAATGAGCTTCTCATTCCTTTTAATAATAGTATCAAAAGTAGCGTATTTATACCTTGATAGCTCCTCAAATCTGGTTGCATACTCAAGCACTGTCATATCTCCTTGTTTCAATTCAGTAAACTTCCTTAGCATAGTAGATATAGAAATCTCCAACATAAATTTTTCCTCAAACCTCCTCCTAAACTCAGCCCATGTCATAGTATCCTCATTGACTCCGACAGTAACATTGTTCCAAAAATACAGTGTTGCTCCTTGTAGCTGTTTAGAAGCATGTCTCCCTTTTTCTCATCATTGAGCTCCAAATCAGCAAAAATCCCCACACAATGAAGCAACCAATTCTTTACTTCGTTTGATTCTTCCATATCAGTAAACGGCTTTCCTACCAGTTTTGCATAATCTCTACTCAATATAGCATAGTTAACCACTACAGCTCCTTGATTTCCTCCATTAGCATTTCCTCCAACTAACCTCATAGCAACTCCTGCTTGCATCATGTTTATGAAAAAATGATACATTGCTCCCATATCGACTTGCGTTATTCCAGCACCCACATTAGTAGCTTGTGCCTGACCGGGATCCCATCTAGTATTTGATCTGGCATTCCTATTAGTTGTGGTGCTTTCCCCATAAACGTTAACTCTTCTACTCCTAGCATCCATATCTTACGTCCGTAAAATCTTCATTCGAATCTTCATAAGATAAAGAAGAATAGCCTAATAGAGATGAGAAAAAAGAGATAAAGCTTATACTTACGTATAGTAAATACAAGTACGTTACTATAATGTTATCTCATACCCCAATCTTTTCTCTAATTCCTTAGGACTATGCTTTCAAAACCATTTTAAGTTTGAAATTCCTTTTAAGTTTTTCATAAACCTATGCTTTGATACCAAGTTGTAACATCCTCTATCTTGAGGCCCGAATCTAAGTGCTACGGATACTGCAGTCATCCATAGTATTAACTTCCGGTGAAAAAATAAAGAAATGTTAATGGTATCTATAATATCAGAAGCATGTGAATATGAAATAAAATCAATACAGATTAAAACAACTTTACCGATTACATTTCAAAACCATATTTCATATTCAATTACATAATCCCATAATTGAGTCTTAGGTTTAGATCAAATACAATTATTACAAATTACACCAAAAGTGACGTAGGAAGACGCTCCTTGGATAATCAGATACTATATCAGTCTTAATACAACACAACGAAAATAAAACAAAATAACTCCTAGATATAGCTAGCTTTGCCTCCTACACATCATCGAAAGCTTTATTCGTTTAACCTACTAAACCTAAAAACCTTAACTCTCAATCTACTCAAATTAATTTTGAGCATCCGAGAGTTTAAGGAGAAAACATAAACTTTGAGTTAGACATAACGCCTAGTGTGAATAATACTAATACATCTCGGATTTTTGATACTAAGTGAGACCACGCCGCTTAGCGGAACGGGTTTACCCTCACTAATATCCCTTTAAAATATATCTTTTTGCAAATCAGAATCCTGTAATCAAACTGATTAAAATAAAAACAGCAATATCTTATATTCTCATAAATCAGGTAATATATGGACTATATGTCCGAACAATATAGTCTTGTTTGGCTAACTACAAACCATTGGCTGACTCGGGCCTACCAGACAAAATAAATAATCTAACATCTGTTAGACACACTTCTGGACGGTCTGTCCTTAACATACTTCTCCCAGGGTCAACTGATCCTAATGGTTTTGTGGGCTCACCAATAACCAATCCTCCTTCTCTGCATATTTCTTTCCGTGTGTAACATCATTTAAGTCTTACCTGTGACTAAGCCCTACACACTGGAATGTTGAACTGAAATCAGGTAGGGCTATAGCTAATGTATAGGGCACGACCCTATACCAGTCCCATTTGGTATACAAATATCTGAGTCATTTACTTAGGGTTAACTATCCATCAAATTTTCCATGAAAACATTTCTTTCAAATTGATTCAACCCTTTAAATCATAATTAAACAAGGAAAACATACTCTCTTTTTTACTCACATCTCTTTACCATGATATATGCTTTACACAAAACATTGTTGATGAAAATCCTCGAAACCCTTGTTGAAAAGCTTTAAACAGTTTCTTTCAAAATCTTTGAAAGTACCCCTTTCAAAACCAGTAAACTACTTTACTTTGAACTCTAGGCCGAAAGGCCAAAACATACCTTTTGAAATAATTTAAAATAGACCTTTCAAAACCATTAAAAGTGTCCCTTCAAAAGCTTTATAATAACTTAGACATCCTCCTTTCAAAACATTTCAAACTTGTCTTTCGAATGCATTGGAAACCTTCCATTCAGTTACTAAAAGTAAACCTTTCGAAAACATTGGGGAATCACCCCTTCGAAACCTTTAAAATATACCTTTCGAAAACATTAGGGAACCTCCCCTTTAAAACCGTCATTAAATACTTTTCGAAAGCATTAAAGTCCTAACCCTTTCGAAAACATTGGGGAACCTCCCCTTCGAAAACCTTCATTAAGTACCTTTCAAAAGCATTAAAGTCCTAACCCTTTCGAAACATTAGGTTCAAGTAAAACCTTACGGAACATAGTTTCGAAAATATTTAAAACCATTCCCTTCAAAACCTATAGGTTTATATTTCAATAGAACAAAGGATCTTAAAACAATTAGGGCAAAAGCAACTCATTCGAAAACAATTTCCTAAGTAAAAGAAAGTAGATAGCTTCGAAACTATCCCATTAGAAAGCATGGAGAAACAGCTTCACAATTTAAAAGAAAAGAAGCCTTTTGAAGGCATTGCTTTGGAAGGTTGAATGCAGCAGCATTGGCTTCAACCGCTTTGAAAGCTTCTTTTTAAAACAAAGGCGACAACCTCTTTTGAAAGCCATTTTTCTAAAACATTTGACCTAGTCGAAAGCTAGTTCCTTCAAAAGCTTCATTGTTAACCAAAATAGTTCTAAGTTTACTAAACTACTTTAACCCCTTCGAAAGCCTGTTTCGACTCCATACCTTTTGCCTAATTTCCAATCCACTGCGTACCAAAGCTGGTACCATGCATATTGATTTCGACCTAGATGGAGGCGGTAATATGAGGTCGAAAGTTGGCTGCTTTTGGTGGCGAAGCAGTAAAACTTTATAAAATCAATTTCTAACTTTTTAATGCAATTTCTTTCTAACTAACTTGCTTATTTGTCATCATATAATTGGTTGTAAATTTCTTTTCCAAATTCTTTTCTAAAAGTGTTGTCGAACTTCAGAAATTAACATTTAAAACATTTACAAATCGCCCCTTCTCCTTTTATAAACATATAAAACATTTAAGTCTCATACCTTAAATAATTTCATACACTTAATAAAACACTTAGAAAAATTCTCCAAAATTCCCATAAATCACTTTTAATACGTTTTCTAACACATTTAAATTTCTGACCCAAAGCTAACATATAATAGCCAAAATTAATTTTAAACCCAATCTAACCATTTTATTCATTTGAAAATTCATAATAAATCCACATTAATTCATAAAATAATGAAACTTTGAACCCATCTTTAAAAAAAATATTTCTGACCTCATATCAAAATCGCAAGGCATTCGAATGTCATTCAATAGGTTTTTCAATCTAAATCATATCATAGGATCAATATGAACTTACAAACATCATCAACAAGCATATATATATATATATATATATGTGTGTGTGTGTGTGTGTGTGCGTGCACGCGTATCCATTTAACATTCAAAACATGGCATAATACTTTGCAAAATATATTCAGATCTGATCTAGAAACCGAAAACATTGAAAATAAGATGTAATCTATTATTCACCTTTAGCTTGCTAGTTAAGGAGTTGAGATTTGCTCTTGAATTAATTTGATTAAGCCTTTTCCTTTGATTCCTTCTTATCTTCCCTTTACTTTCTCTTAATGGTGGCCGAACGAACTCTTGTTTAATTTTTTTTATGAACGTGGAAAATGAAAGTGGCATGAGGGTATAAGGTATAAGAATATAACCTATTTTGAATTTTCTCTTATCTTATTACCTTATCTATTTCATTTTATTTCCCTTTAGTTCATTAGTTATTTAAGCACTGTGTTAGCACCAAAATTTGTCACTAACACCCTTGAGTAGAATTATGTAGAGAGATTAATGAAGAAAATAAACTAAAACAGAGGAACGTATGCAATACTAACTGTAGAAACGAGAACACCAGAATTATAGTGGTTCAGCGTAACTGCCAACGTCCACTATTAGCATAATCTTTATTGTTTTCCTCTAAGACTTGAATACAGATAAAATCAGTAAACAAATAGCTCGAATACAAGTTTGAACTGAAAGAAAGCTAGTGTAGAAAATGACAGGGTGTCCCTGGAGTTCTCGAAAAAAGGTTCCTTCGTTGTACCCCTGCCTCTTTATTTATAGACGAAGATAGGCTAGACTCCGTACGCAGGCCCAAAAACAAGGTACTTCGGCCCACAGTAGGTAACTGTTGTGCATTGACCAGGCATGGTGGGAAACTGAACCACTCAGTCCGACGTAGTCACGCCGAACTACATGCACCGGGCCGCCTCCCCTTCATCATCTTGACCAAACCACTTAGGCTGGCCCGGCTTGGCCGACCCTATCCATCTAGGCCGATCCATCGTTCCTTTTCTTCCTTGGCCGAGCGGGAACTATTAAACTATCTAGGTCGAACTAGATTGAGACGGACCATAAACAACGAAACTCATGTGTCTAAGCTGTCTTTACTAACCTCCCTCGACCGAGCGATACATGCCGAGCGACGACGACTCAACTGACCGACCGATGCGTGTCGAGCGATCTTGACCGAGCGATATGTGCAGAGTTACCCAGACCGAATGACGTGTACCGAGTTACCCAGACCGAGCGACGTGTGTTGAGTTACCAAGACCGAGCGGCATACACCGAACCATACCTACCAAACCGCACACAAACGCCGAGATATGTCGATTGCGTCCAATCCTTATATCTTCAGGCTCTTCTTGGTCAGAATCCTGTCTAGTGCTAATGATAATATCTTCAACTGTTGTTTTGTAGTCGGGCCAAGGTGTCGAGTAACATTTGCCCCCCAAAGCGTGTCGCATGAAGCAATACGACACACTTTGAATCAGTACCAGTTCGTTCTTTCAAAAACCTAACGTATACGATCTCACGTAGGCCGAAACATGGTTTACTTTACTTATTTATATTTTCTTTCTCTTTTTTTTTTACAAGAGTGAGGTCAGCTTACGAAGCCCGTCCCCTAGTTGGATATACAGCGTGCAATAAATTTATGTGTTTGGTTGGCAGCGTGCCACCTTTCAACCTCTTTCTCCGTGAAGTGCTACAGTATATCGGGATCACCCCGGCACAGCTACATCCCAATAGTCAGGCGTTCATCTATGGCTACAGTATTCTCTTTATGAGCATCCTATTTAGGCTCTCCACTTTTAGTGATACCAGCAATATCTATCATTTCAAAAGACGGTTAGATAGTCCAAGTGTCAGATCCTGATGGGGGCGTGGAGTAAATTCACCCAATATAAGCAGGAATAGTTTACGTACGCTGCCCCCTGGCTTTGCGAGAAGATGGCTGGAAGGGAGTAATATCCATTTCTGGACTCATTATTTGTCTAAGGCATGAAATGTATTCTTTCTAAACTTCCTTCAGTCTTTTGCAGGAATCTGCCCACCTGCCGAAGGTGCTGGGTATTCTGAGGTCGTCGAGGCCATTCACGCTACCCCCATAGAAGACCAAGAGATCAAATTTGTTATTCCTATGAGTCAATTTTAAATTTTGGATTGTTGGCGGAAGTCGTCAAACTACTCCCATCCAGCGCCACTACAATCGGAACCACGGTGGAGAAGGATAAAGAACAGGCCGGGCCTTCAGTGCCTCCCACGGGTGGGCCCCCAACACATCTGAGGAGGATGAGGTTAGAGAAGCCAGGGTGCCAGGAGCGCCTGGTGAGAATATATGCCCTGTCTCAGAGCCGATGGTTGATGCACCTGGCATTGATGAGCCAACTCCTCATTCAAAGGGGAAAAAGAGCCGTCTCCACAACATTTAGAGTGCTCGCTAAAAGGCTTATTAGATCTTTCCATCCCCGAAGACTTACTTAATTATGGCTTTAACAATCCAGAAGCCCTAAGACTTGGTTTACCCGCAAGAGGCGACGAAGGCGTTCAGACCCATCATTGAGGAGAAAAAACTCTGATAAGTAAAGCTAAAGAAACTGGTCCGTCGGGGGGAAACGCTAGGACATGCAGGAACACTCACACTTTACCCCACGCTTAAGTTTTAATTGTTATGAAACTACCACTAACTTGTCTTTGCTCGGTTTCTGTGCAGGTGATATGGGATGCATACACGGCTTCGACCGCCTTTGCGGGTCCTCTATCTTCCATCACTCCATCCGAGACTCGGAGTCCAGTAGACGCCGAGATAGAGATGACAATAGCGATCGAGACTATCATCCCCGAGATTCATCATCATCTCGATGGAAAACTTGCAGCCACTCTTCATACCCCAACAATCCTCCTCCTCAACAAGTGCAAAGCAGGGAGAAATCTGCTCAAAGAGGGTCTCAATCTGAAGCTCCTCGCGGCCAACACTCTTGTTCATCAAGCACTATGCAATCTCACGAGCCTCACAAGAAGTCCATGGTTTTGGCTAGACAAACTTCCTCAGCCCCTCCACACGATCCATCAATTGCAGAAAATCTAGCTGAGCTTAAAGCCACATTTCCAAAAATATGCTTTGACGGACAAAAATTTCTTCCTGCAATCCATCCTATTCCAAGGTATGTTAAGCAAAATACCATTGCATGCAATAATGATGTCTATGTCCAACATGATGCATTTGTTCATTTGGCGGAAAAAGTGTCAAAAGTTTCTATGGAACGTCAGCATGAAAATGATCGCCTGAAACTTGAGGCCATCCATGATAAAGATATCATCAAAGCCCAAGATGAAGAGCTTTCCTTGTATAAGCTTAAGGCCGCCTACAAGAATGCTAAGGATACTACTGAGGCAGTCAATCGCCTGGAGGCCACACACAAAAAGGAAATTGGTGAGGCGGTTCAACGCTATGGTGCTTTTGCCTTAGAATAGGACTCCATCCAAAAAGAAAATGATGTCCTCACTCAACGAGTTAAAGAATTGGAGGAGCTACTCCTTATAGAAAAAGAAGAAGAAACTACTGCTCAAGAGGAGTCATAACGATATTGTGATGAGATTGTCGCTACATGACTTCTAAAAACAAAGCGTGATGAGGAGCTCTCTAAAGCTGAAGCGCTGAAGGATGTAACCCATGAGGTGGTAAAAAGATGGCACCCTCGAAAATCGATTCTCGCCTCGAGGCGGCTACTGAAGTCGGGAGAGAAGAAATCAAATACCCATTTGATCCGCTTATTGCTGAATACAACGCCTGGCTTTCATGCACCGAGATCTATCTTTTTTGGGCGAGGGTTACCTCGAATCATTAGCCGAGGCATGAGACGCCTTGATAAAAATCAAATGAGTAGAGCTGAGCATCGAGGAGGTTGATGAGGTTTCTCTCGTAAAGGAAGTGCTTCGAGGAAACGAGCCTTTCGACTTATCTATAGCCAAAGTCCTTTATGGAAGAGATTCCTCGTCATCAATATGGAAGGACGATGTCGCTCATCCATCCGGAACTGTATCTCAAGTTCTTCCCTCTACTTAGCTGACAAATCGCTCTCTACTCGATCATTTTGAACAGATCGTTGGCTATGATCTAGAAAAATTCGGGCCTGATGTCCACATTCTGTCCCCTACCCCAGAGGGTGAGACTCCCAAAACAGTTGAGATTTAGCCAGTGACTGGTACTTAACCCTCCTTTCCAAAGTTCAAATAACCATCACTTCTTAGCGTGCAATAAATGTATTCTAACATTTGTCTTTTATAACTTCATGTAGGCCAATATGACCCCGAACCAACTCCATGGAGCGATGCCGCTACGGAGAAAGAAGAGAAACCGGGAGAGGCATCTCACACTAGAAATGCCCTCGGACCTGATGCTCAAATGATCAGGGTGCTCGAAGAGGATAAACTCGAGAACCCCTCACCTATAGAAGTGCATGATGAAGTAGAAATCACGGGAGCCTCCGAAGATACTTCAAAACTGAGCATGAAGGAATAAAATCATGGAAGAGGGGATGAAGAAAGCTGAAATTAAGGCTGAACCTCAAGTGGTGGAACTGGATGATCCCCTGAACAGGCCCTTAAAGGTCATTCTCCCCAACGGGACCAGGCCACTGGAAGTTCCTCCTTCCCCACGCACTCTATAACTAGGAAGCAAGGCATCCAAGAGGAATGCTTGGGTGAGGAGCCTTCGGAGATGCCGAGGAAGGAAAAGAAATCAAAAAAGTAGCCATTCGATCGTGACTTTTCCAACCCGAATAAGTCTGAATTATGTTGTTGTTTCTATTTATTCTTACAGACATTGTAAGTAGACCTTTGGCTCCGAGTCCAAGAGAAATTATAGTGGAACTTTATTTTGGATTAGTGAATAAAACTTTGTTTCTTTTCTTTCGATGATTTTTGTTGTTTAGCTTACTGTATAACTTGTAGCTGGAATTCAAAATCTTGCGAGTTACACAAGCTCTAGTTCACTTCCATATGACTCAGAAATTTTTGGAATCGTAAATCCTCTAGTCCATGCTCTGGACACTTAGAATACTTTTAGTACATGCTCCAGGGACCTGGATGTTTTTTAAATCATTTGTACTCTAGCCCGCACTCCGGGGACTCGGAGCACTCTATTCCATGCTCCGGGGCCTTAGAGATTTTTCTCAATCATTTATACTCTAGTCCGCACTCTAAGGGCTTAGAGATTTTATCAGTCGTTTATACTCTAGTCGGCGCTCTGGGGACTCAGAGTACTCTAGTCCACACTTTGGGGACTTAGAGATTTTTAATTCGTTTATACTCTAGTCCGTGCTCTGGGGACTCAGAGTACTCTAGTCCGCACTCCGGGGACTTATAGATTTTTAAGTCGTTTATACTCTAATCCGCGCTCTGAGGACTTAGAGTACTCTAGTCTGCACTCTAGGAACTTAGATATTTTAGATCGTTTATACTCTAGTCCACGCTCTGGGAACTCAGAGTACTCTCGTTCGCACTCTAGGGACTTAGAGACTTTTAAGTCGTTTATACTCTAGTCCGCGCTCTGGGGACTCAGAGTAATCTAGTCCGCACTTTGGGGACGTAGAGACTTTTAAGTCGTTTATACTCTAGTCCCCGCTCTGGGGACTCAGAGTACTCTAGTCCGCACTCTGGGGACCTAGAGATTTTTAAGTCATTTACACTCTAGTCCACGCTCTAGGGACTCAGAGTACTCTAGTCCACACTCTAGGGACTTAGAGATTTTTGAGTCGTTTATACTCTAGTCTGCGCTATGGGAACGTAGAGTACTCCAGTCCGCACTATAGGAACGTAGAGATTTTTAAGTCTTTTATACTCTAGTCCACGCTCTGGGGACTCAGAGTACTCTAGTGCCTACCTCCAGTATGGTCACTACATTCACCTTCATGAACTTCTTTCAAGACCCGTTTTATCTCATCGTGGGCGATGCACAGAAGTAAGGGAACCCAAGAATCCCATCTGATACATTATTCCGTTCTACATTATATATCATGAAGCTTTGCGAATGACCTGTTGTCTTTAGTTCTTTCTATCGGGCAAAGTCCCATGTAATAAGTATTGTTTGAATGGGGTTATCCATGACTCCCTTTAAATTTCTATTTCTAGCACAAAATCTACTTCCATCTTGTTTATACTTGGAGATTGTAAAATTTCAATGGGAACCAAGCCCATCTGTTGTGCATCACCAATAGTTGCGAATTTTACCAATGAATCAACTTCCCCATTTTGTTCACGTGGGATGTGTGAAATATCATAATATTCAAGGTCTGCCAACAGCTCATGAACCCATGCAAGGTATGGGGAAAGTCTCTACCCCTTTGCTTGATAGTCTTCCCGCACTTGGTACACCACAAATTGTGAGTTACAAAAGGTTTCAACCGATTTTACTCCAAGTTCCCTGGTAAGTTTTAAGCCAGCACTCAATGCTTCATACTCGGCTTCATTATTCGCAGCTGGGAAATTGAGCTTCAAAGCATAACAAATCGATAGGATTTCGGGAGTTACAAGATTAACACCAGCCCCAGAACAATGGTTGTTGGGTGCCCATCGATGTATAGTTTCCATCGAATGGGGGGAAATAACATCCTCACTGTTTGGCTCATCTGATACAGTGAATTCTGCAATAAAGTCCGCCAACGCGTGCCCTTCGATAGCCTTCCGTGGCAAGTAAGTGATATCAAATTGACTCAACTCAATGTTCCACTTTAACAACCTTCCAGAGGTTTCGGGTCATTGGAGCATCGATCGCAGAGGTTGATCGGTATAAACACTGATCGGGTGTGCCTGAAAACATGGATGAAGCTTGCGTGATGCAATCACCAAATAGTAGTCTAGCTTATCAATGTTAGAATAATTCTTGTCTTCCCCTGTTAGACGTTTACTGGCATAGTACAATGGCTTTTGAATTCGATCCTCCTCGCGAACCAAGGCTGTACTGATGGCATGTTTTGATACGACCAGGTATACACTTAACATTTCATGGTCTACAGGCCTTGACAGAACCGAGGGACTTTCCAAATGTCTTACGAAAGCTCAGAACGCATCCTTACAGTCGAGTGTCCATTCAAAATTTCTCTTCCCTTTCTTTATAACATCAAAGAAGTGAATGCATTTGTCGGTCGCTCTAGATATGAATCGACTCAATGTGGCGACATTTCCATTCAGGATTTGTTTTTGCTTTATAGTTCTAGATGCTTGTATGTCTCGAATAGCCTGAATCTTTTCTGGATTAGCTTCAATTCCCTGTGCATTGATAATAAAGCCCCAAAACTTTCCCCACACAACACCAAAGAAACAACTTAGCGGGTTGATCTTCATTTCGTAGTATTTAAGTATATCAAACATCTCCGCTAAGTCTCGAATGTGGTCGTTTGACTGCCGTGACTTCACGGGCATGTCATCCACATAGACTTCCAGTATTCTACCAATCTGGTCATTAAACATCCGATTTACTAAGCACTAATAAGTCGCTCCTATGTTCTTCAACCCAAAAGGCATTACCACATAACAATACAGTCTGACATCCATGACAAAACTATTGTGTTCCTGATTTGGAATGTGCATTGCGATTTGATTGTATCTCGAATACACATCCATAAACCACAATAACTCGTGTCCGACTGTTGAGTCGACCGGTTGGTCAATTCTAGGTAAAGTGAAACTATCCTTAGGGCATGCCTTGTTTAAGTCTAAATAATCAACACAAGTCCTCCATTTCCTATTTGCTTTTCTCACTAGTATGGGAATAGAAACCCATTCAGGGTAGAGGGCGTCACAGACGAACCCATTGGCTTTGAGTTTGTCCATCTCCTCTTGAGAGTGGCAGATCTCTCCCAGTCGATTCCTCTCTTTTCTGTTTCACTGGTAAATGTTTTGTGTCAATGTTCAACATATGACTTGTAATGGCAGGAGAAATCATGCACATATCGAAATGTGTCCAAGCGAAAACATCCAGATTCGCTCGGAGGAAATCAGTAAGATCCTCGATCATCGAGGGGTTGAGTTGTGATCCAATCTTAAGTACTCATGATGGGTCATCACGGCTGTCTAGAATGTCAATCATCAGTTCAGTCGGTGCTGCTTTTGCCTCCTTGGGTTCCTCATCATCGTCCCTTGGATCTATGACTCTATAAATCCAATCATGTTGCTCGAGCCAAGGCTCGGGCATTACTCGTCAATTTTTAGTGACTCGAATGTGGACGGAGTTGTCCATAACCTTTCCCTTCTCTCTTTGCTGGGCCTCTCTCATCTCAGCCACATAACATGCACAACCAGTCGCCTGATCGCCATGCACTACACCAACTCCTTTATCTATCGAAATTTCAAGGTTAAACACCATGGAGCCAAAGCTGCCCTAAATTCTGCCATGGCCGGTCGCTCATATACGGGGAATCGACATCCAAAACAATGAACGGTATGATTCGTTCCCTCCTACGTTCACCTTCCCCAAGTTCAACTGGCAATTCAACAAAACCCATTGCATCAGTAGTCGCAACATTAAAGCTATAAATACGGGCTTTATATGGTTTTAGATACTTTGTCTCCATCTTCATCTGGTCATATTCTTTTTTGAAGATGATGTTAACAGAACTTCCACATTCAATCAGTATTCTTCTCACAAACGCTGGCCCAATCATAGCCGAGATGACCATCGGGTCAATTGTTGGTGCCTCCACCTGATCGGCATCTCTACTCCGGAACACTATATCATCCGTCATCATTTGCTGCTGTTTAGCTGGGGTTCCATCTTCCGTGTTTGAACAGCATTCAAAATCTACATGCTTTAGGGAACTAGCATAATGCTCCAATCTTGCCAATTCTTGTCTGCCGGGTGAGGCCCAGCTACTGTAGTGTTTATGACTAATCTACCTCCAGTCTGAATGGGTTCCTTAGGTCGACGTGGAGCTTGCCCGCGATTGGGATCAGATGTCCACTGTCCGCCTTCCTGTGGATTCTTAACAGACTCCTGTAACTTTTTCCATCGAATCAACTTTTCCATAGCATCATGGAGGTGCCTATAATCCTCGGTATTGTGCCCATAAGTCTCATGGAAGCAACAATATTATCCAGTTCACTTTTATTCCTCGGTGGACTCTTTTGGGCACGGCTTTCGATATTGGAATGTATTACAAGTTGATAGATAAATATTCTCCAAAGATGCGTTCAAAGGAGTGTATTTGTTATAAGTTGGGATCCTTTTTTTCCACTTTCCGGCTTCCCTTTTCTTTTCGGGATATCCTCCTCGGAATCCTTTAGACTGCTCTGTCTTGTTTTGAACATTGATCTGGACCTTTCTAGTGTTATCACTGGATTATTTTACAGCAATGTTACTCTGCATCGTTTCTTTGCCAAGCCTGGATGCACTGCCTCACCTTGTCCACCTAGCTTCCTCCATTCTCATGAATTGGTTCGCCTTTGCATAAGAACGTTCCAGGGAAGTCGGAGGTTTTCCTGCTAGCCAATCACCAAACTCCGAATCTGGATCTACTCTTCGCATCACGACCATTAAAATAGCATGGTCATTCGGGTTGCTAACTTTGATAGCAGCAACGTGAAATCTTTATAGATACTCCTTTAACGACTCCCCTGGAACTTGGATCACACTAGATAAAGAAATCACATCCTTTGGACGAGTGGAATGAATCCTTAACTACTCCACAAATTTCTTCGCTAACTCCTCAAACCTAGAGATAGTCCACAGAGGAAGTCGGGTGAACCACATGGTAGCGATTCCAGATAAGGTTATTGGGAAACGTTTACACTTAGTCGCATCGTTTGCCCTAGCTGAATCCATCATCCACTCATATCTCATTACATGCTGTCGTGGATTAGTCCTCCCTTCATAGGCTGGAATAGTCGGCATATTAAAACTTCCTGAGGTATTCAGCCTGTAAGACAGCATCCGTGAATGGAGTGTAGCTCCTAAATACTCCCCAGTCATCATTGGATAAGCCTTGATTTTCCCTCATCAAGTTTCTGACCATAGCTGATAGGTCTGGGGTTTGTATGGGAGGTGGCTAGTTAGAATCCGTCATGTGGGAGCGTTCCAGTTAGTTCCTCCTCGGTTGGTGATCTACCAAATATGTGTCCTGGGTACCTACTTTGTTATGACCTTGGTAAGGCGGTCGTCAAGCTTCCACTCGCGCTCCAGGTCCTAAGTTTTCCTGTTCCAACTTGAGTGCGGCCACCCTGTGTAAGTGAGGGGCTCTGGCTCCAGGCAGGGAACTTGAACCATCCCTGTTGGATTGATTAGCTACACCTGTTTGTGTGCGATTCTACAGCGTTTATGCCTGGGATGTTCATCAAACAAAGAAGAGCTGTCAGACGAGGAGTAGGAAGCTGGACTTCCTCTAGCATTCTAATGCTGTTGTTGAGTAAGCTAGGTCATGAGGTTAGCGTTAGCTTGAATCTGCTTGCTAAGTTGTTTCCTGCTTTCCACGAGTCCTCTCATCAATTCATTGAACTCTGTTCTAGTGACAACTTCTATTTGGTTTAGGAAGGCGACGTCCCTATGCCTAGATTAGCTTGTTGATTGCTGGGTCCTACTTGTTGGACGCTAGCAGTCTCGTTGACATCTGCACTATGGCAGGTTGATCTAGTATGTGGTCTCCCCATTGTAGAGTTAATGATCAAAACTCTGAATAGAATCTATAAACTTCATGTGAATGAACTCGGATCTTCTTTGGGGGATTTCTTCAATCCAGTAGCGACAAAGTGATCCTAACAGCCTGAGAATGCAATTTTCGATAAAAGCACCAAAATGTTAGCACTAAAATTGGTCACTAACACTCTTGAGTAGAATTATGTAGAGAGATAAATGAAGAAAATAAATTAAAACAGAGGAATGTATGCAAAACTAACTGTAGAAACGAGAACACCAGAATTATAGTGGTTTAGCATAACTGCCTACGTCTACTGTTAGAACAATCTTTATTGCTTTCCTCTAAGACTTGAATACAGATACAATTAGTAAACAAATAGCTCGAATATGAGTTTGAACTGAAAGAAAGCTAGTGTAGAAAATGACAGAGTGTCCTTGGAGTTCTCGAAAAAAGGTCCCTTCAGCTGCACCCCTGTCTCTTTATTTATAAACGAAAATAGGCTGGACTCCCTGCGCAGCGCCAAGAACAAGGTACTTCATCCCATAGTAGGCAACTTCTATGCATCGAGCCACGCGTACCGAACGGTGCAAAACCGAACCATTAAGTCTGACCCAGTCATGTCGAACTACTTGCACTGGGCCACCTCCCATTCATCATCTTTACCAAACCATTTAAGTCAACCCAGCTAGGCCAACCCTATCCATCTAGACTGATCCATCGTTCCTTTCCTTCCTTGGCTGAGTGGGAGCTATTAAACTATCTAGGCAGAATCGGAGTTAGCCAAGCAATGAACAATGAAACTCATGTGTCTGACTGTCTTTGCTAACCTCCCTTGACCGAGCGATACATGCCGAGCGACGACGACTCAACTGACCGACCGATGCGTGTCGAGCGATCTTGAACGAGCGATGTGTGTACAGTTACCCAGACCGAGCGACGTGTACCGAGTTACCCGGATTGAGCGACGTTGCCGAGTTACCTAGACCGCACGACCGAACAGTACATCTAAACGGCACATAAATGCCGAAATAGTTGATTGCATCAAACCCTTATATCTTTAGGTTCTTTTTGGTTAGAATCTTGTCTAGTGATAACGATAATATCTTCAACTGTCGTTTTGTAGCTGGCTAAGTTGTTGGGTAACACACAGCTGCCCTCTAATTATACAAATCTCAATCCCTTAATCATTTACATTATTTCATTTATTTTATCTAATTAATGTCCTAAATAATGTTAGTCAAAATTAGGGCCATTACAGGTTTATTCTCTAATAGGTAGTCAATGGAAGACCAATTATATAAGACATCTTAGGGGCTCCACCCGCCACCGATTGGCGGGTATTTCATTCTATTGACATTTAATAGTTTATCACCTAAGAGTTGATCAGTATATTGAATTTGATGTGATTTATGATGTATCGTCTGAATAGACGATTAATGATAGATAGTGGGTGGTATAGTTCGTTCATAAAGTTCCCATACGCTTGTATTATTTACTTATAATTAGAGGTAGATCTAGGTTAGGATTCCTACACCATCACTAGTCTCGAGAGAGTAATTCTAACCTTACATTCATATACTAGGATGTATCTTACATCTCATCATTGTGCATGCTACTTTATAGTCACAAAATTTTATTTACAATGGACCAACCTTTGGGATATGGGAGGAGAGTAGGATAAGGTATAATTCCCTATCCTTTGGGATAGGTTTACTTTACTAATTCATGGCTAGTCTAGATTACTCCCGAGTCACGTTCGTACAGAAGACCAGCTGTGTTTAGTAGTTTTGAATTATACACACACACACACACACACTTTTGACATACAGTATTTTGAGATAGTTCTCCTCACACCAGGCTTTATGTTTGACCTATGTTTTGTCTTTGTCTGTTTATGTCGTGGCAACTCTCGCATACTCGATTGAGTACTTTGTGAATCAAATGCATTGGGGATAAGCTTGCATGACAGATGGGTTATTCTAAAGGTGTGAAGTTGATATATTGGAGATGCATACTTATTATTGATGTAGTACATGAAAGACAGGCTATTTTGGATATGAGACTTGTGATGTCAGATATTATATTCTGACTGTCTATATTGATATTTATTCATCAGTTGCTTCCACTAGCGTAGTCTCTTATATATTATTTGTTTTGTTCTTTTCATATATATTTAGTACATTATATATTATCTTCTCGCTATAAGATTGCATCGATGTACCTTCGTATGATATTTAGTTTTAAAATTTACCCTAAAGGACTGCCTTTTTTGGTATTCACGAATCAAACGTTGTCATTCGACGTTGCTTTAGAGCAGAACAAAGGGAAGGTCATTATAGTTGGTAATAGATCTTAGGCTCGACACTCAGGACCAGGTAGACTAGGTTGAATTAAGCAACTTGGTAGGTGGAGATACATTGAGAAAGCATACTTGTATTTTCCTAATATATAATATTGCATACGCCACTTGTCTCTTGAACTTTAATTTGTACAATTACTAGTTGCTAGGGTATCTTCGTTTAAGGCTATCCATTGTATATGATAAAGCGCACGAGCAACTACAAATAGGCAGTTTGAAATGCCTAGTAAGTCCAAAGACAATTTGGATACCGCATGGGATGTTACGTCACCTGCAAACATTCCAATAGTTGAGATGGGTGTTGGAGGTGGTGAAGCCCTTAGAGGCATAGTAGTAAAAGTGCTTGATGTGTAGACCATGACTTACATTGACTCAAGACATCGCTTTGGGTCTCGGTTTATTTCTGAGATCGAAAGGGGTATGCAACTTAAACTTTTCATCCATTTTCAACATGATAGATTGTCAACAAAGGAGTAAGTTAGCCAATTTAACCTTTTGGATAAATTTTGAGTTGAGAGTTTATTACTCCTTAGAAGTAGGCAAAGAAGCTTGTCATGGGACTTGATGCATGGATTTAGGATTTATTGCTTAGTCATATCCCATTTTTAACTCTTGTATTGTAGGTCACTTCTCTTGTAAGGTTTAATCGTATGAGACAACCTTGGTTGCTAAGATAAGGTATAGTAACCTAAAATACTATCATTCAAATATGAGTATGAGCTTTCAAGTGGAGTGGGGTTGCTCAATGAAGTGTTACTTTAATTTTGTTTCCAAGTAGGATTTGGCGATTGCCCAGAAATGAGCAAGAACGGAGTAGACAACTTATATGTTTTGCAATTGAGTCATTCGAGTTAGAAGAGTTTTTCCTAGTATTAGCACACCTTAAATGATGGGATTAATCCCATGTGTTGTGGTAGTGCTTTCTAGGAATTATTCCATTTACGTACTACTTCTTAATCCTTAGTTCGAGCATGGGATATCCAAGTGATTTGCACTATTTGGAAAAGGTTTTTCACTCGATTTTTAAAGGCGAGCACAGATTCTTGAGATGATTGAGAGATTTCCTAAGTGCGACTCTAGTTATGCGAGGAAATCTGAGTGGTCGAACTAAGGAACTAGAACAAAATTTGCATGAGAGGAGTTAGATGGCCGATCCCTGATTAACAAAGGAACTATGCAAGTGAACAAAGGATTGGATTAGGCAACATATACTATTTTAGATGAACTTTGTTAGGATAGCTCGTGCTTTTATGACAATTCAGATAATCTTCTAAGTGATAATATAATATTTGTTTAGGCAAGACTCGTAGCGCACTTAGTATATTATCCATATTGTCATTATGTGTTGAGGTGAGTTTGAACCCGAGCAAACCCAAGTATTTTTAGATCATCATTAAATGATGATTTAATTTGTAAAATTTTCTCCTTTGGGGAATTAGTTCTGTTTGGAAGGAAAGGAAAGTTGAGAGTTAGATTGCTAGGCTTATTACGGAGTTTTGAGGATCGATTATCCAGCATATCATATAAGGTTTTCTTTTCAGAGCGGGAGGTATGATAGTCTTTATGTATTGTATTCATGAAAGGAGTCGCACCACTTAACAATTGGATCATCTAGATGTCGAACAGTCCCATAGGAGCTTACACTTTATAGGCATGCTATGACTATTACTGGTTATTGCACATGTTGTTATAGACTCCTTTTGAATAATTAGTTGCCTATATGGTAACTGTTATCGATTTTTGTTGCTTATTGATTGCGTGCTATTGCTTGATTAATGATTGATTATTTATTTTTGGTTGATTGATTTTTGTTGCTTCTTGATTGCTTGTTGTTGCTTGATTATTGATTGATTATTTATTTTTGTTAATTGATTTTTTTGTTGCTTATTGATTTCTCATTGTTGATTGCTATTCCTAGCATGTTGATTAATTTTCCTATTCAATAGAAGGAGTGCACGATGTATTTTATGAATTTTGTTTGTATTAGAGTAAAATTATAATGACATTGGCATGATAAGTTGAAGAGAGAAAGGGGGTGTGAACCAGATGTGGATTTAGACCTCAAAGATCTATTCATATTTTTAAGAATAGGGTTATATTGCTTCAAACCGATGAGGTTAAGCTTGCTCGTGTTTGATAGAGCTTTGTGCTTGTATGTCTCCAATCACTTAAGGGAATTTTGTTTCCCTTTTTGTTTGTTAATATATATATATATATATATATATATATATATATGAAAGCATAGTGGAGAGCTTGCTTTGTTGCTGCAAGTATTTTACTAGCTTACTTGTTGTTTTCAATGGTAACATGTTTATCAAAGATGCCTATTGCATAGTTTATTATAACATGTTTATCAAAGATGCCTGTTGCATTTGAGATGCCCGTTGCATAGTTTATTATAACATGTTTTTATCGAAGATGCCTATTGCATTTGAGATGCCCATTGCATAGTTTACTATAACATGTTTTTATCAGAGATGCTTGTTGCATTACAGTTGGCCATTACATAGTTTATTATAAAACGTTTTATCGAAGATGCCTTGCATTTGAGATGGCCATTGCATGGTTTATTATAACATGTTTTATCTAAGATGCCCACTGCATTTGAGATGCCAATGGCATAGTTTATTATAACATGTTTTATCGAAGGCCTATTGCATTTAAGATACCCATTGCATAATTTATTATAATATGTTTTATCAGAGATACCTGTTGCATTTGAAATGCCTTGCATAGTTTATCATAACATTTGTCAGGGATGCCTATTGTATTTGAGATGTCCATTGCATTGTTTAGTATAACATGATTATAAGAGATACTTGTTACATAGTTTGTTATGATATGATTATTAGAGATGCTTGTCGCACTTGATGTGCTTCTTGCATAGTTTGTTGTAATATGTTTATTTGAGATGCTTATTGCATGGTTTGATATAGCATATTTATTTGAGATGATTGTTTTATATGATTTAGCATGTTTAAAGTCATGATATAATGTTGCATTTGCACATAATCCTCTTTGATGAGTACATGGTTAGGTACAAGGAAGTAACTACGCGCTATTGGGATGCATATTCGCATCTAAATGGCATGCTCCTACTGAAAATTGGTACATAAGATCTATAGTGAAGATACTATAGATTTACATGCTTGTATGTTTTTAGAAATGAGATGCCTGACATTGGATGCCTGAGATATGAGATGTGTGTGTGTGTTTGTTATTTTGGGTTTTTTTCTAGAGCTATCCGTGCAAAGGAGGTGCTATAGAATTTTTCAAAACAAGAGGGCTTTAGAATCCTAAGGGATAGGAATTATATTCTATGCTTTGGAAGTTCCAATGACGCTCACCGCATAAGGAAAGAACTATTGAGATTTTTCAAAGTGCATGCTTGGAAATTTTGTTAATCCATGTCGCATTTTCATACTCATAGAAATTTCTAGGATGAAATTCTTTCAAGGAAAGAATGTAACAACCGACATTTCAACTAAGGATATTTAAATAATTAATTTAAATATTAAATCGTTAACGAATTAAAGATCCAAAATATAATATTTTGCATATGGTCGAATTATAACTCGAAACAACTACTATCGAGTCGGGATCAAAGCTGCGAATCAGAGTGAGTATAAATATTGCTATATTTGGAGTTACGGTATTTTTTACGATTTATGTACTATTATATGTATTTTGTAAAAATACGTGTGTAGTCGAGTCCAGTGGGATCTTGACCGATGGCTTGTGATTTTGGGATGAGGGCTAGACTATGAGATGTACAATTGAAGAAATTCTGGAATCAAATGATCTGATCGTCAAAACAACCTCAAAACGCATGAAATTATCATCTTGGAGCGCTGCCTCGAATAGCGATGAAATTTATACCATCGGGACCAAAAAATGAGGCGATATACATCGAAGAGTGTCACGGCGATCGGGTATACCATGTGACCATATGAGCTCAAAACATGTGGAGATTGAAAGAGTTAAGGGTATGCCCTATAGGCAATTATGTAATTTGTTACATAAATCTAACTCGATAATCAATCTTGTCTGAAATAAAAGATGTTTTCTTTCTGTTATATACTTTCTATAAAATGTTGTAAATAATTAATTAGTTAATTTAAGCATTATGTCTAGAAGTCCATAAATGATGTGTTCGTGATAGCTGTTAAATATAGTTGTAACCATGAGTATTATATCACAATATGATAAGTGCATCGGTTTAAATATTCCTAGTCAAGATATATCGAGACTGGACATCGATGCATCCATTGAGACTAGAGTACATAACATTCTCTAAATGTTGGGCAGTATATTACTCATGGCTGACGGGGCCACCATGGGTTACGTACTGATAGTTATTCGATAACTATGAAATGACCCACTCGATAGTTTTCTATTACTTAAATAACTGAAATCAAACAAAAAACACTGAAGTGACTAATTTATATAGTTCTCTTAACTTGAGAATAATGTTGATCTTCAGTAAGAAAGCTCCGTTCGATTATAATTAAATCATGGCATGACGTCCATTGAATGACAATAATTGGGTCGAGTGGAAGTATTGGAAATAAAACACTATTCAAGAGAGGATTCATCTCCTAGGTTATATAAAGTTAGTATCATGGTCAACTGAAGTCAATTCAAAGTGGAAATCTCTGGCCAGAGTAGTTCAGTTTAATATAACTGTTATTATTGAACCTAGGACTTTGAGTTTGGACTATAAAGTTGAATATGGGAGATATTGGAATTTTGACCATTACTAAATTCTATAAGTCCAAAGTTATACAGTTTTGACGAAGAGAATTGGTATAAAGAATTGTCACGACCAGGATACACTTAACAATGTAAAATTGTATTTTACCAAAACCAATTAAGCGATAGATTTGGATAAAATGTCACCTCACCTGCCTAGTGACATGTGAACGTTAATATTCGTATTGTTTGATATTAATCACTGACCAATTTTACACCTAAGAGTCAAACAACCAAAACGTTGAATATTCCTTTAGCCACCTGATTTAATTAATTTTTAATTGTTATAAATTAATTAAAATAATTAATATTTATGAAATATTAATTATAAAAAAATTTGTGATGTATTGAACATGACTAAGCAGTGTGTTCCTAATAGTTATAAATATATCGATCAATATACAATATCGATGTGCGTTTAAATTAGATTCAAATGCGGTAATTTTTATGCATACTCAAATGTGTTTCTAGTCCATAAGCAAGCATACATAGTCAGCCATTGATTGGCTTTATGTGGCTGGCCATGACATAAGAAAAAAGGGAGTTTTGTTTTTGAATTTGAAATGGAAAGCCATGTGGTAAAGGAGATTAATGATCACATTAATCATACATTAATTATATTCCTTTAACAAAACACTGCATCTTCATTTCATTATTCTCCCTTCTTTCCAAAACGAAATCTCTAAATCAAAAATATCTGACTATGGCTTGTATAAAACAACATAAAAATCCAAGTTCAATTTGCATCAAAAATAGCACTATTCGATCGTCGGTGGTTAGGGAGTTCAAGAACTAGCAACTCCCGAACTAAGAATTCAATTCAAGTAGTAAATTCAGCTGAAACACCCCATACCCCTTAATATACCCAAAAAGACACATTAAAAGGCACGGTGTGTTGTGGGTATAACCAAAGCTAACATAGACTAGGATCCATAAGACAAAAAATAGATAAAAACAACGAAAAATTAAAATAATTACTTACTTAAAACAAAACTTCATAATTGCTTCATAAATAAGTCAAATACCATGTACGTGTCTAAAAATCCAATACATCTCATGAAACAAAAACTCATAGTCTCAAAAATCAAAGTACATAATATTCCTCATAATAAGCCAGTAAATAGAAAAAACTAAAGCTGCAATAAAAGAAATACATAGTAGAGAACTCCTCCAAGAAATCGCCAAGCAACTGCAATCTACTACCTTTCCCTTGATTTCCTATGGGGGCAAAAGGGGAAAAATAGAGGAGTGGATTAGACAAAAAGTCTGATGAATGATAGTAATTACCAAAGCCTTTAAGCAAAGTAAAAGTAGTAGACTCTACAACTGTTCTAGTATATAAAGAGAAAACAAAGGAAATAGGAAAGATATAAACTAGAAATAAATATGATTACCATGAGATAGGTTAATTTCGATTGCTTGCACTTGTCCTTGATTTCTACTTTGGTTAGGCTGAATTCCTAATCCTGTAATTAGGATGCAATCCTAATTCTACCCTTTTGATCGGCATGTTACTCCATAGACCTTATTGTGGACCAGACGCTATATAACTCCCTACACACCAGCCAATGGTATCTACGAAAGATGCACAAAACACCCACTGTGGATCCGGACGACATATATAGCTCCATACACAAAAGGCAATGGTGTCTATGAAAGACATCCATACTAAGTGGCTAGGAACACATAGCGATTACTGAGCGCCAGACTAGAAGTTGCATGCATAACTTCCACTGTGCCCATGCAACCTTTTGCTCCACATACTGGGTCTTCTTATTACCTAAATCTCCAGCATAAGTGCTCGTCTCATTTTAGGCTAATGTGAGATCACCGCGTGTCCATAGAAACTATTGAAGAAATGTTGTTGATATTGGCCTATCATCCAATCAATATCTGGTTGCGCCCCTTATCCAAATCCCCCGAGATTTGGACTTCCATTTGTCCAATTACTACCACTATTATCATAAGCGTGCCCTCATCTCACTTCAGGCTAATGTGAGACACTATTTTGCCTAATAGCAAATGCTATTGGTATAAGTTCTACTTTCATCTTTGCTTATTAACTTAGATAAATTACTTAAATAAGCCTTTATTATCATCTTTACTTTCTACGCTTATTAATTTATCCCAAGTCTTAAAATAAGCTCATTATATTCTTTTTTCTTATTATAACCTACATTATAATCATGCTTATTACTTAACAAAAGGTCTAAGTGTGAAAATAAGCTTCTTTCATCTTTTACTCTTTTTTTAATTATAATTCTACGTTATAACTAAGCTAATTAATTAGTCCAATTCTAATCATAATTAGGCTTAATTTCAGTCCAGTTTCATTTATATTACAGTCTAATACCATTATTTATTACAGTCTTCATAATTTACATTTTATTTTATTCATTTAATATTCTTACTTATATAATCCATATTCACGTTTAGTTTATTCTAATCCATACCCGAAGAATAGGAGAAAGAAGAGAATAGATGCTTAAAATCCAAAATGTAGAAAAAGATGTAAATAAGCAATAAATACAGTAAATAAACTTAAATACTGTAAATAAACTATAAATAAATAAAAAATATGCTTAACAGTAATAAATTATAATTAATTGAAAAAGAATAACTAGAAAAATAGATCTAAAACTGGTAAAAGGGCTATTGTAAAGTCGTAGTAAAACTACAACTATTGGAAACCCTACTATTTCAAATTACTTAAAGAAATCTTAAAATAATTACAATCACTCACCTCCGGTCCAAAGATCTTCCTTTGTTCTTTCCATATCCACTTGGAGTTGTAAAATAATTTAATTTATAATGATTTTCTCCTTGGAAAAATTATTCCATTTAGGGTCCTTCCTAGAAAGTTGAACCCAATTGGAGAAAACCTAGAATGAGAAAAAGTGTTAGGTCTAGGGGTGGATCTCAGACCATTGGATTTGGGGATTGAATAGGATGCAACCACGTCATATGCTGAATAGCAGCCATTGGATGCAAGAATGGAGGGACCGGATTGGTTTGAAGAATGAAAAACACGACATAGTCGGTTAAAAAAATCGTGTCATCATTCGAACGAACGAACGATTGTTCGTTTGCCCCCAAAACAGCAGGCGGGTCGACCGGGTGGTCAATCGCCTGGTGCCCAGGTCGACCGGTCAGTCAACCTGCCTTATACATACATACATACATACATACATACATACATATATATATATATATTCTTCTTTTATTTCTGCTTATTTTGTTTAATTCCTATCTTGTTCATATTAGCTCGGTTTTTGACGTTCTATATATGGAAATTGACCAGAAAATTACCAAGGACACAATGGTACAACTCTCATGGCTCAGTTCTAATAATTTCACAAAGTTATTTTATTATTTATTTAATTAACGGATTAATTATTATGGGTTACGTTTTGGGTTGTTGCATTCTCCCCTCCTTAAAGGATTTCATCCCCGAAGTCTCTAAGGATAAAAGAATGACTAAATGTTTTCATCCAAGTTTTACAACCAACTACTCAATCATCAACCATTCATCCACTGTCCTCAAGCTTTTCTAATGAAATTTATGATACTTATGTAATTAGTGTAGTGTAAATGTCCCTAACTAATGCAAAAGATTAGGCGGTCCACTGATTCAGTTGACCTCCTTTTATGCAATCATGCCCGTGCCATGTATTCAAATGAATGCAAAAAATTTCTATTGATAACTGATAGTTCTATATGTGTGCTACAACCATCATCCAAATGCAACAATCATGTGATAAACATCCATTTATAGCAACCATGGAAATGAAGTTCAAATGCGCACACATCCATATGCATATGCTTTAGTGTTCTAATTTGGCCGATCCCTAAAGAACAATGGTGCCTAGTGTACCTATATGTGTCTATTAGCATCCACTAGCAAACACTTGCAATCACTAGCATACCCCATTCATAACAAGTTCTGTTAACATGTTTGTATCAAATCCTACCATCTATAGTTTAAATCCTAAGTTCTAACCTACCAAAGGATAATAAAGGAAAGAACCCATTCAAAATCAAAAATGGAAAAAGGAAATTCTAAAACCTATTATCAAAGAGACATTGATATGAGATACGAATTTTCTCCTAATCCAATTAGTCTTCTCCGATATCTCTCTAACCATGTCGGAACCAAGAAGCAACCTTTTCGTAGACTCCAACCAACTTGAAGATGTCTTACACGACCTTCCAAAAAGAGCTTCAAAAGGTGTCATTCTAATGCTAGCTTGAAAACTATTATCATATGAATTCCACTAAAGAAAGATGTATTTCACAAGTTCTTCCATAATCAAAAAATACTCAATCTTAACCATGCTTATCTTAATATCCTACTTGTTCTTCATGAATCAACATTCCTAGGTTCTTACTAGTGTCCTACACACTTTACAGAAACTTCCATTGCTACTTCTAAAAGTAATTACTGCTATTTCCTTGCACCAATTCTGTTACTCCTAGGAAATGATTCGTAACTAATCCACATTTAAAAGTTTGGTTTGGTATTTATCACCTTGTTTTAAAAACAAAGGTTTCTAAAAAATTTAAAACATCAAATCCCAAAAATGTTGTCTTTAAAAGTGTTATCTTTTCAGTTTCTACTAATTTCAAAAATACTTGGTCACTTTATATTATTTCTAAACCTAGAGGGAAAAACTTCCAAATTTTTAAGTCTAAAACTTATATCTCTCTTTCTTTTAAAGAATTTTACAATTTTCTATAAAAATTTGAATTTTAAAATTTTACTTTTACTAACTTTTTCATTTCAAAAACTTATTTACTTTTTCACCGAGCTATTTTATTTTAAAATATCTTTAAAATATGCTTTATGTGTTTCAAAACCGCTTCTTATTACACCTAACAGTCTCATATCTTAAAGTATTGGAACTACTTTTTCTTATGAGAATTTATTAATGCCGAAATATTTTATGAATCGTTTAAAAGAGGACTTCATGTTTTTGTGAAGTTACAAGGAATTTGTTCTTTATTTTCGAAATAGGCTATACAAAATATGGTGCTTCCCATATCTTGTACATCTCTTTCATGTATTCCTTGTGACTTACACAAAACATTTTTATTGGTTTCATTGAGATTATACCGTTATTCTTTTTATTCCAATAGATTAAAGTATGTTTAATTTATATTCTTCCATGATAAATATTATCTAATATCTAACTTACACATTTTCTTTTCAATAAACCTCATCTTCAAAACTGTTTTAACGTATCCATAACCAGAAAATATTTTCTTATACTTATTTAAATAATAAGTATATTGATAAATCACTTTAATTTCTATTCTTAATGATTATCTTTATAAATACATTTTTATTTGGGTTTAAAATAGATGTTGCGTAAAACACCGTTACTACAACCCAAAAGTACCAGTGTATGAATTTAATAAATACTAATAAATCTCATATACTATATATTAACATTTCTCTTAGGAGTTACTTACTATAACAATAGGGTTATAGTCTGTGCTCTTTTATTTTTCACAAAGACATCTGTTACAACAGTTAATGTTATAACATATGTTTTTTGGTACTTAATAGACTCTATATTTTGATATTTAAGATCTCTGTTTACTTACAAAGAAACTAGTGAGTTATATATGCTCTATAATTTTTTTTCAAAAAGAATTTCTTTTTAATGAAATTTGCATCATATAAAAACAAATTTAAATTTCTTACCATATTTCCAAAAACCCAATATTTACATTCAAAATATTAACAATTTTTTTGTTTATTCCAATAATTTCGTTTTATTGGGTTATATATAAAGTGGAATTTCCTACTTACTTTCCTTGGAATATTTCTTCTAAACTAAAGGCTTTTACTCCTATTACTCTTGTATACCCATATTTATTCTAAGGTATTACAATCAAGTCCACTTATCTGAGACAATTATAATTTCTGCAATTATCTACACATGGGCTTTCTTATATACTGAATTTTATTATACATCTCTAAACTTAGCCTACCTTTCTTTGGATTTCCAAAATCTGAATCCAAAGTGTAAAAATCATTCCTACCATGTGTAGACCTTCTCGACAACTCAAAACACTAGTATAGGAGTTCGATAAATAAATATAAATAAATCCCATATACTATATAAAACATTTCCTTTCGAAAATAATTTACTATAACAACAAAGTTATAGTCCATCTCTTCCTTACTTCCCGAAAACATCTATTACAATAATAAATGTTTGGAGTCTATGTTTCCATTACTTATCATATTTTAAAACATTTTCATAACCATTTAATTTCATTTAAAAGTCATCACTTCCTAAAACATTAGTTTTAAAAGATAAATTACTTTTAAAACATATAACTCCATCAAAATATTTCTTTCAAAACTCCTTCAAATAAAAATCCATATTTACATCTCAAAATAAATCACATACATATTTATAAAACTATTTTTATAAATCTCATTTCTATTTTATAAAACTTCTATTTATTAAAATTCCTTTCTTTACAAAATTCTATTTATAAATGCATTCTTTTATAAAATAAATTTTACTTAACAAAATTCACTTATAAATCCATTTCTCTATAATCTAATTCATTTATAAAACCAATTTATACAATCCATATCTCTTTATAAACCAAATATATATTTTAAACCTTTCCTTTTATATAAATTTTTCAAAAATCTCAAATCAAAGCTTTTCACAAAACTATATTTTTATAACATCAAAAATCATAACTTTTATCTATTTAAAAACAAATTCTTTTCTTTTAATAAAACAAAAATCATAAAACATACATACTTCCAAAATCCCTTTAAAATCCTTTTCTAATCAAAATCATCATTTCAATACTTCTAAATATCAAAAATAAGGCCCAGCACTACCATAGCACTAAATAAGCCAAATCACATCCAAAACATCATCATGGCATCCATAACATCATATATCAACATATATATGAAAATGAACCAATAGTAAGGAATCATGTTGGACCTCTCCAACGTGTCCCCATGCATCAACTGCTACATGTGATCATAAAAATAAAATCAACCGCTTCGAGTTAGGATTCATATACAAAGGGTCATATGCTCTTACACGGAAATGCTATAAGATCTCATCTGCTCCAATAGGTGGGGATGCATCCAAATCAACTAATATATATATATATATATATATATATATATATATATATATATATAATATCATCCAAGCAAGCATTAATCATCGTAAATAAAATTATTCCCACTTATATAAAAATATAAGCAAGCCAGAGAGGTGAGTTTACTCGCAAAAATGGCAGAAATCGCCTAAGCACTCTGGATTAGATTAAAATTGAACGTTCGTTCAATTTAAATCAAAATTCCTACTAGCTCCAAATTCGTCCGATCCAACTCCATAACATAGTGCTCGTTGATACGAATGCAACGCAACTTGTTGCGCTTGAAGAACCTCATACGAAAAAGTAATGCATTATTTAACATTCGGTAATTAATTATATAATTAACTAAAATAAAATAAACTTTAAATTTTAATAACTTTTACCCTAATCATCGTTTCCCTCTGCTCCCAGGCATTTCTTCATACGCGCTTGAACTTTTTTTTAACGTCTAACGAGAATAGCGCGCTTGCCCAGGCCATATGCCATGTCGCCTCCATCACCGCTCGTCCGACCACCCTTCAGCCTTCGCACTGCCAAAGCACGCCACCTGCAGCCTCGCGTTTACGCGTGGTAACACCTCCAACCAAACCCATATGGCTGATGCGAACGGAGGGGCTTTCGACCACCTCGGCTCTCCATCGACGATCCATCCGTTGATCGAGTTCGTATGGTTGCCCTCTACATTTCCCTAGTTGAAGTCGTTGTCTAATTTTGCCTCTAGTGGCTTCGATCGTTAATGCCCATCGGGTGGAGGATAGAAATAGGGGCTGAGAATTAAGGTTTGCAAATGAGAAGAGTTGAGGCCTATTTATAGAAGATTTCGCTTGGCACTATTCATCCGTGAAAATTCTGAACTCCAAACAAAGTGTGCCGCCTAGCTTTCTATATGTTATACCCCTATTCCGAACACGGTGAAACATATATCTGAAACCAATTCCATCATATACGGAAGATTGCTTTTCAAAATCGAATTATTTTAATTAAATTTCGTTTAATTAATTTCTATGCGTTTCGAACTCGCACGATCAAATGATACGTTTAATTGACACGAAATTCCACAGCATACTAAAATTCACTATTACGGATCCAATGAAACTGGTTTCGTCGAAATCCGAGACACTGTCAAAAATGACTATTTTTACACGTTAATTAAATCAGGTAATTTCCAATCTCTATTTATTCACTTTTAAGTCCAATTAAAAATTTACTATCATCATTCTAGTTCAAATAGAATTTAAATCAACTTTTGAAATCATTTTAATTCATTTTAAATTCAAGATTCAATTATTTAAACAATTTCAAATATTAAATTTAATAATTTAAATTATCAATTAAATTGCGATATTTGAAATATAAGTTATTTAACTTACAAATTTTACTTTTCAATATTTAAAATCAATTAATTATTCCACTTCCGAATGACTGAAATTCTAGATTGTTACATTCTCCACTCCTTAAAAGAATTTCGTCCTCGAAATTACATAGTAAGAAAATGCCAAAAAAGTTAAGGGGCTTACTTTTCAAAAATAATTAGTTCAAAGTAGATTACCAAATTCATTTAAACATTTTTAACTTTTCAACATCCTTTAGTTAACTTCTTATAAAACTTTTCTAAGTCTTCAAATTGATTCATAGTTATTTACTAATATTCTTCCAGAAATCAACTAATAACATTTCAACTTATAACTCAAAATAAAAACTTTAGTTATGAATTTTTTTCCAAAGTTCTCAAAAAATTTCTAACGCCTTAAATTAACAATAAATTTCGTCAGCGTCTCCTTTGCGTGGTTTGATCATAGTAGGATCACAATACATATATAACCATAAATATGCATCTCATCTTCGAGGATAAGACATCCCATAGGGAAAATATAAAAGTACGATATGTAATCCGAAAGCAAGCTCCAAACAATGAATATAATGTGAAAGCAAGCTCCAAATTCGAAGCATACACCATCCGCACCTACTAATTACTCAACAACCAATGAGAACATGCATATAGAAAGTAGTATCAATATATAACATATACCAATATAACAACTATAGGAAAATATAGCAAATGCAACAAAAGAAACCATGAACCAATTAATATTCATCCATTTAATTCATAATTATGTCAATTTACATTTTCTAATGTCAACGTTTAATTAAACCCTGTATGATGTACAAATATCATCCATACACAAAACCTTAAGCGATCACTCGCTTGATCACACAATTCTACTTCCGAGCAGTATCGTTCACACGATCACTCTAGTGCAGACTCAAATCCGGTTCATTGATTAGAAAACAGTCATTCTCCTTGCATAGCCATATACTATGATAGCGAACAGCAAAATCAATCAAAAATCCACATCCAGGTTCGCCTTCAAGAAATCAAGTGAAAAATCCAAACTTGGATCGGTGTAAATCACCTCGAAATCGTATATTCGAATCTGGATCAAACATGCCAGGACTCGATTCTTCGTCTTCCGAAATTCAACATCGATACTCACTTTATCGACTGCCGAGTAATCGAACGACGGAAAACCGAACACTGAGGGTTTTAAGAAAGAGAAAAGGATAGAAGAAGAGATAAGAAGATAGAAAATAGAGGGAAAAGAAAACAACTGAACAACATCAGAATCTCACAATTCGCAGCGGAACAACATATAATAATAAACGAACAATCTTTAAACAAAGGACTATATTAGTTATTACATTGTATACATTACATTACATCATCATCAGAGTGTACAACATCAACAACAAACAAATAGTGTAGCGGAAAAAGAAATACTATATACTAGTAATACGCCATGCCATCCAGCTTGCCTCCAGCAACTCCAGAATATCCTGAATATCCTGATAAACCTAACTCTTGACTGCCCGTGTGGAAATTGGTGGGCACCCAGAGTTTAGGAAGGAAAACAATAAACTCCAAGTCAGTCATGTGACTGGTGTGAGAACTCAAAACAGTTTATTTATCTTTAAAATCAAAATAGAGGAATATTTTTAAAGTCAATTCGCAATGCTTTTAAAAATGAGACTACCATAAGGCCTCCCGCACACACACACAATGCAAACGCAGAATCGAAGGAGATTTCTCCTTATGATAGTCAAAGATGCTTGATACGCATTAAAAAGAACATTTGATATTATTACTAGTGCATAGTGTAGGAAAAATTCATTTCGAAAGTAGAATATAAATCTTAGCCAACATACGACCATTATCGTATGCCTACTATAGCTTACTATGTTCAATAGCAGGTTACCGCCACATTCCATAGCAGGTTATACAACTAAAACCGTACAAGCCTCGTATTGTTTCTTTGGATTTCCAACGAATGATCAGGCCAAGGAACTTCCCATTGCCACATGAGAATGCCTCTGGATGGACATCCCCGAGAACCAAACCGGATCTCTACCAACACAAGGCCGGGTTACCCCTAACTGAGTAACAACTGACCGAATATGCCATCCCCCGGTCCTTTGGGACCTTTTCACCGAGCGCTCGCAATCAATTCACACAATCATAAAGTGTTTTCAACATGAGTAAGTATCTGGGCTCCATACCATGATACCACCCTTTTCCAGAAGGAAATGCACATATCCTAAAGGGCGCTACCCCTCATAACCTTGCCGCATCTTTCCTGTTTTGACCATTCACGGGGTGTGAGGCTCGACGAAGTCACGTCCACAAAAACATACTTTATACAAAAGCCATGCTTTGGGTCAACAAATGATCATAGAAATGATCACAAAGATAGACGATCAAACAAATGATCCTATCACAAATAATCAACACAATGATCATTTACAGCAACACTCAGCATGTCACATTACCAAATTGGGAATATATCGCTGATAACTTCAACTATATAACCTCTGAGCTCGTACGTCTCAGAGAAGGGTGTTAAGCTAAAAGAATAAATTCTCCGCCACCCACAGAAATATATTTGAAAGAAATCGGCTTTATATCTCAACTTGTAATGTCAGACATACAATCCATACAAGTCTGTTCCGGGATCGAACAAAACCGAAGGCACTTACAAAGAAGTCCTTGCAATCCGGATATTCACAATCCTGATCGGATTCACCATCACATATGGAGAACTCTATACCGTAGCTACTCGGTGCAGAGTAATTCGACAGGTCATCCTATCGCTCTTGCAAATACCGGGTCTTCAACACCGATCTTCAATGCATTTCACAACGACGTATCACATATTCGGAATGGGTTATACGACCCCATGGTCCTTTCCCGGTTAACCCGAATAGTGAGCGCTTATTCAAAAATAAGTGTGGCATTCAAATTCAATCAAATCACATCATATACCCATTCAAAAGGGAAATATATCATATACCCATTCAAAAGGGAAATATTGATAGTCGGTTATTGAACTATCAATGGATATGCACACATCACCAGTTTCCAAATAATTTTCCAAATTATTTATTTTCCAAAATATCTTTACAAGATATATAATTTCAATTCTTCAAAAATAAATCAATATTTATTTCTAGACAAATTCCACTTTCTTTTATAAATTCCTTAGTGAATTTATATTCCAAATATCCATGCATATACGATTTTAATTTATCGTTTCAATTTATCTTCAAAAAGATAAATTCTCAAAATATTCACTTTATATTGGAAAACATTTCCATACTTATTAAATAAGTAATTCACAAATTTTATTTATTTTCAACACTTGGAAAATATTCAATATACTTAAATCGAGATTAAGTATATATTTCATTCTCTAAGGAAATCATTCTATTAAACATATTTATTTGGGCCAAAACGAATGTTGCGTAAAACATCGTTACGACAACCCAAAATCACTAGTATAGGGGTTCGAAATTAAAATAGATATATAAATCCCAATACTATACAAAACATTTCCTTTCGGAAATCATTTACTATAACAACAGTGTTATAGTCCACTATTTCCTTTTATTTCTCGAAAACGTCTATTTCAACAATGAATGTTGAAATCTATGGTTTTGAATCTCAACACATTTAAAACATCGTTAGATCGTTTTAATTCAATTTAAAACATCACATCCTAAACATTTTCTTTAACATATTATTCACTATTCAAAAACGTGAATATACTACGTTAACAAATTTCATCCTTTTATTCATTTTAATTTCAAAGGATTATTCACAGTTAAAACGTGAATATAACTCCATTAATAGGTTTCAACAATTAACTTATCAAAATAAGTCGTTTGCGAATTTATAAAACAACGTTTATAAATTCCTTTTCTAATTATTTTATAACAACTTCCTTTTATAAATTTTCTTTATTAACCTATTCGATTTATAACTCAATTATAAACTAAAGGTTCATATTATAAGTTAAATACTTATAATTTATTCGTTCACAAAAATCATTCCTTTGAACTTCATAATTATAAATCTTATAACTTATAAGATTCAATTATTTATCCAAAACCATTCTTTTAATGACTTTATAAATTTTATAAACCTACTGTTTATAAAATTCCATTTATAATTTCACCGTTTATAATTCTATAAATTTCATTCAATTTATGAAATTCATTTTCACTTCATTCAAACACTTAAAAAAAACTCGTTTTATAATTTCAATATTTCAATTTATAAATATCCATTTATAAATCTCTTAATATAATTCAATTTATATTATTCTTTTAAAACGTCTTTAATCTCCTTTATTATTTCACCATTTTGGTTCATAAAATAATTAAATTCTATAAATCCTACGTTTAAACTTTTCACAATAAATTCTAAAATCCCGATTAAACTATTTTATAAAATCATTAGCATCATATTCTCAAAAATCAGTTTTTAACTATATTTCTCAAAAATCATAATTTTTATATAACAGTAAAATTATACGTTTATTTATTTAAAATGGATCAATTCCCAAAGTTATTTTATAAAACGTATACTTTTCAAAAATCACTTAAAAAATCATTTTAAAGTTTCAAAATTTGGTCCAATGATGCTACATACCAAATAGTCAATCACGACAACAACGATATCATATATCGTATATGATAATCCATCAAATATCAAAATATCTGAAATAAAATAAAAACTGTTGAGGAATCCAGTTGGATCCCTCCAACCTGTTTTCCTGCATCCACAAACATTAGCACAATACCAATTTCGCTCCAGTACGAAATTATCGTGGTATATGGGATTTTAAATATTATCCGCTTAATAGACGGCGCAATAGGGTCTCATCCGCTAAACAAATGCGGGAAATCAATAACTCCAATATATACATATGCCAATATATATATATTGCTATTATATATAATACCAATTTCACTGTTTATGAAATATTCGCGGTATATGTTTTTAATAAATAACATCCGCTTACTAACGGCGCATAATGTCTATTTTAACAATCAATAGATATCAATCATCATTCAAACATGCATTCAAATATTTTAAATCTAACTATTTAAAATAAAATCGAAACTGATTCGATTGAGTGAGAAGTTCTCACCTTGATTTTATATCCGTTTTAGCGATTTATTTCGAATAAAATTAAACGGACGTTTAATTTTACCCAAAATTCTCACTAACTCCAAACGACTCCAATCCAATTTCATTGCATAGTGCTCGTCCATACAATTCCAACGCAACTGGTTTCGTGCGTTTTCGACCTCGTATGAAAAAGTTATGAAATTATGAAGTTTACACGAATTAACATTTATAAATTACAACATAATTTTTAAACCTATCTCACTCCAGCCCTTAGATCCACTCCCCAGTGCATCAAGACCGTAGCTTGCTTCTTCTCATCTCCCTCCTTTTGCACGCAACCTACAGGAAGGCCGAACCCATCCCATATGAATTAGGGTTAAATTTGCAACCCTCCACGTTGACTTCCAAGTCGATCAACAAGTGCCATCGGAAAGCCCCATCCACCACCTACCTTCGCCCACCATCCGGTCATGTGCGGCCCCCCCTTGGCCTCGTAAACCGTGCACGAACTCGCCACCTTCACACACGAATTGCCGCCAATCCGTGCAACCAAATTCGATCACAACCGTTGAAGTTGTAGATCTTCATATGCTCTTCAACTTTCTAGTTGGAAGTTTGTGAAATTATTGAGTAGATTTGAAGATTTGGAGGGAAGAAAACTGCAAATTCTCGGCCGTTGAAAATGGGGGTGGCGGCTGGTTAGGGTTAGGATTAGAATTTTTTTTTTTTATTTATGAAGGGGTGGTGCTATTTATAAAGAAACGATCGACACTATTCATCCCGGAAATTCCGAACTCCGATTCACGCGCCGTAACCAGCGTTTCTAGGGTTTACCCCGCGTTCCGGACACAATGGAACAGGTTTCGAAAGCTAATTCGGATATCTGTGCGAGTTATGGCTATAAACGCTCAATTTGAATTAAACCGACTTAAGCGATTTTCTAGGCGTTTTAATTTGTACCGGACAAACGGTAAATCCAATTGACACGAAATTTGAAATCTTACAATAATATCACATTACGGATCCGATGAAACTGGTTTCGTCGAAATCCGAGACTTTTTGGAAAATGGCTATTTTAACTCGCCAAATTAAAATTAAAACCAATTCGATGCGTTTCGAGCTGCCACGATCAAACGATAGCTCCGATTGACACGAAAATTGAAATCCGGTAATAACTAACTATTACGGATCCAATGGAACTGGTTTCGTTCAATTCTGAGACTGTTCAAAAATTGACTATTTTCACTAGTCGATTTAAATATTAAAATATTCAATTTTCACAAATAAACTTTTAATTCGATTTTAAAAGTTCTAAAATATCGTTCTAACTCCCATATGATAAAATAAAATTTTACAAATCATTTTCAATCATATTTAACTCAATTTTCAATTATTTCCATAATTTCACATATTAAATTATCGATTTAATTATTCAATTAAATCCAATAATTCAAATAAAAAATTTATTTGACTTATAAATTCACTTCTTAATATTTTAAAATAAATTAAATATTCAAATTTTAATAAATTAAAATTCTGGGTCGTTACAAAACATTTACACGAATAAATAATTTATGTACAACTTACGTATTAACTCCAATTAATTTTTATTATATCCCATTCTTATTATTTCCATTAAATTCCTTTTAAATTCATTTGATTGCATTCAATTTAAATCAAATTCAGTTATTGATATTAATTTCACTTAATTTAATACATTAATATTCACTTATTAATCTTCACTTCAAATTCAATTTATGTTTAACCACATTCCATTTCATGTTCCATTTACTTAGTATGTTTCTTTTAATATTAACTACACTTAATAACCATTCCATAAAATTATTTACTTAAGTTTATATACATTTTAATACAACACTCCTTATGCTTATTTCAATTTATACTTAAGTTCATATTCAATTTTACCAAATAACATTCTAAACCATATTCAATTCATTTCGCAACTCAATCTGAATGGCATTCTTTAACTGAAGTTCATCATCATTTCAAAAGTCAGATTCTAATTTCATTTAACTCATTTCATCCCACTTCACTTAACTTTAAGTTAAATTTCATTATTTATAATTAATATTCAGAATTAGATTTCTTTCTTCTTAATATTCTCATTCAACAAATTAAAATTATGTTTTTTAGATTAATATTATTCACATCCATAAGTTATACAAACTTATTTACTTAAAATTTCATTTCATTATTTTATCTAGTTCATTTCAAATTCAATTCACTTTAATTTAACTTTCCTTAAGTTTAACTTAATTTTATTAACTTCATTTATCTAACTTTTCTCAAATTGATTCTTTAATTATTTCGTATATCTCAAATTCAAAATTTCCCTTTTGTTTTGCTTAACAAAAATGTTCAACAATTTTAAAACTATGTTTTTACTTATCCTACTCAAATTCATATATCGTAACTTATTTCTTATTTATACTTTTTCCAAATTATAAGTTCAAAAACTTTATTTTTATTTCATATATTTATCAAATCGTATTTGGAATTTTATGATCAAAACTTGTTTTATCAAAACAAAACTTCAATAGAAAATTATTAATGGTAACAATTTATCACTTAGAGACTAGAAAATGAATACCGATGATGCAATAGTCATCACCCGAATTATTTTCTAGTGACTAAAGTGAGTTTAGTGCTTTTATTTCTTTTAAATTCTTCTTTTTTAATTATAAATCACATTTGTAAATTTATACAAATATATAGTTTCACTTATTTCAACTTGGTTATACAAAACCCTTTCTTAATTTATTTATCTTTGTTTATGATTATAATAATAACAATTTCTTATTAAAACACAAACAACAAATGATAAATGATAACAATCAAATATTACCATTCATTAACAACCAGACGATCCATATATGTAACTATACTAATTTCTGAAAAATTATTCCTTTGTAAATAAAATATAATTTAAGTAATATTATTTCATTAACCTACTTTAAAATAATACTATTTCGGTTTTCCTTGTCCAAGCGCTTAGAAATCCCTATCGATAACATGACGTCCCACGTATCGACTAGAATCCATAAGCCACATCTATAGATAAATTAACACAATATAACACTTTTTATAATCATTAATGAATACAGGCTCATAATGTAATACACTCAACTCAATCTAGGGCATTACTAACCCTATCTATAATGATTACCCAACCAAAGCCTAGGTGTTTGCAAAATCCCATGCTTTAATACCATATGTGACGACCCACAAATCTATCCCGTTTAGAACCGACAATAACCGCACATATCCAACCTCAAACCGAAGGGAAATACGAATAATCATGAGAAAGAAAGAAAGAGGAGAGAAGAAGAGAATAGAAGAAAGAGAGGAAGAAAGAAGAAGAAGAAGAAGAAGAAGAAGAAGACAAAACACAAGAAACTAACAATCACAGAATCTCACGTATGCAGTGAAAAAAATATAATATCATATCAATGATCTTTACAAAAGGGAAACTGTAATATAATTTACATACATCCATCAGAGTACAATAATCAATCACTAATCATCAGCCTGGACAGTTATAATAACATGTTCTCACAACTGCCGATAATTTAAACTACAAAGCAGCGGAAAAATAAACATATATGTGAATACAACCAAAAGACCTCCAGCTCGTCTGCTGAAGCTCTAAAGCATCCAATCTACATCTGTAAATATACTCAGTCTGACCCAAGTATTGAAAGGGAAGAAAGCCCAGATCGATTTGGTAAACCAGTGTGAGAAAACACATCTCAATTGAATTTATTTTAAAGTTATAAAAGTGTTATTTTATCAAAACAAAGATATTTGGTAAGACGCGCCACACATAAACATGGACAAGTTTTTACCTTACGATAACCAAAACATTTCATATCAAATCATGTTATATTATATTAGTGTCTAGTATACAAATAATATTAATCCTTGCTGAAATTGTTACATTGATTAATTTCCAACATGCAACCTTGCACTACAAGGCTTTCTACAAACAAAATGGCAGGCACGTAGTGTATAATGGATCTCCATCCAATTGACTAGGTGAAGGGACTACCTTCTGGCAGTACATCTCTAGAGGAATGTACCGAGGTCAACAGTACCTCTTTCAAAACAAGATCGACCTACCTTTTCTTAAATAGTACCAAATATGTCATCACCATCGTCCTTACCGACCTATCCAAGGGCCCTCATAGCATACATTCACAATAATTTACATCTCGATTGTCATAGCGGGAAGAAATATATCTAGAAAGGGACAATCATACCCTTATGGTTGCGAACCACATAGCCTTGCCGCATGTAACCTATTTCGGTCATTTTCAAGTGTAAGGCCAAAGGTCACGATTACCTTTCACGTAGCACATATCACTCTCTTTTAATGCCACACTACCATTCCATCGATCACTATTGACTTTTACAAACATACAACCTTCAAGCTCGTACGTCTCAGAGAAGGGTGTCAAGCTAAGAGATGTTGCCTTCTCCGCCACCAAATAGATGTACATTTATAAAATTCAACGATGCAATCTCAAAATGAACTGTTAGACATCCATCCATACAAGTTCGTTCTAGGACTGAACGAAATCGAAGGCACTCTTCTACCACATCCTATCAAGAATTACCCTTAGGATTAGTAGCGATTAGTCCTTGCATTGGATATTTCATAATGAAGAGACCACTGCTACTATATGTATATTAGGAGTTTATCCCCAAAAGACCAACAAGTAGTCCTTCACTATGAAAATCCCACATATCAATGTCTTCCTACACCTGCACATTCGAAAGCATATATGTTTATCCGAAGTGGTTCTCGGATAAATCCGACCCCGGTCTCTCCAAAAATCAATGATAAATAGGCCAATATTTGATAGTCGGTTATTTAACTATCAAAGCAACAGACAATATTTAGCAACATAAGCAATCACTAGGCCCATTTAACTAATATTTTATTAATTAAATCAATCTCCATATATTTACTTCAAATCATTTTTCAAATTATATTCTCAAAACAGTTTCCAAACTTCTATATTGGAAAACAATTCATATACTTATAGCTACAGTATAAGCATATTCACAAATCACTTTATTCCAACACTAGGAAATATTTTCACATACTTATATCAACAGTATATGCGATTCAATAACACTACCATTTTGGAGACATGCCAAATAAATTTCTATAACCGTAGAACATCAGAGTTCATACGCTTCTAAAAGGGTGTTAAGTATAGGAAGTAACGCTCTTATACCACCAAGCCTTTAGTACGATCATAAGAATTGATTCATGTATTTCACGATGGAAGGTCAAATTATAATTTATTGGATCAAAACGAATGTTGCATAAAACATCGTTACGACAACCCAAAACACTAGTATAGGTATTCGATAAACAAATATAGATAAATCTCATGTACTATATAAAACATTTCCTTTCAGAAATCATTCACTATAACAACAATATTATAGTCCATGCCTTCCTTACTTCCTGAAAACATCTATTACAACAATAAATGTTGAAATCTATGTTTCTGTTACTTATCATATTTTAAAACATTTTCAAAACCATTAATTCCATTTAAAAATCATCACTTCCTAAGACATACTTTTAAAAGATAAATTACTTTTAAAACATTTAACTCCATCAAAATATTTCTTTCAAAACTCCTTCAAATAAAAATCCATATTTACATCTCAAAATAAATCACTTACATATTCATAAAACTATTTTTATAAATCTCCTTTCTATTTTATAAAACTTCAATTTATTAAAATTCCTTTCTTTACAAAATTCTATTTATAAGTCCATTGATTTATAAAACTAATTTTACTTAACAAAATCCATTTATAATTCCATTTCTCTATAAATCAAATTCATTTATAAAATCCATATCTCTTAATGAAGCAAATATATTTATAAACTTATTTTTTATATAAACTTATTCAAAAATCTCAAATCAAAGCATTTTACGAAACTATATTTTTATAACATCAAAAACCATAACTTTTATTTATTTAAAAACAAATTCTTTTCTTAAAAAATCATAAAACATATATACTTCCAGAATCACTTTGAAATCCTTTTCAAATCAAATCATTATTTCAATACTTCAAAATATCAAAAATAAGGTGTGGTTCTACCATAGCATTAAATAAGTCAAATCACATCTAATGGCATCCATAACTTCATATATCAGCATATATATGAAAATAAAATCAACAGTGGTGAGGAATCCTGTTGGATCCCTCCAACCTAGTCCCCCTACATCAAATATAGCATATGATCATAAAAATAAAAATTAACTATTTCGAGGCGGGATTCGTATACAAAGGGTCATCCACTCTTACACGAGAACGCAATAGGGTCTCATCCGCTCCAATAGGCAGGAATATATCCAAACCAACTAACATATATAATATATCATCCAAACAAGCATCAATCATCGTAAATAAAATTATTCCCACTTATATAAAAATAAAAGCAGAACAGAGACGAGTTTACTCAAAAAAAGGCTAGAAATCGCCTAAACGCTTTGGATTGAATTAAAATCGAACGGTCGTTCAATTTTACTTAAAATTCCTACTAGCTCCAAATTTGTCCAATCCAACTCCATAGCATTGTGCTTACTGATATGAATGCCGCAACTTGTCGTGCTTGAAACCAACCTCCTACGAGAAAGTAATACATTATTAAGCATTCTGTAATTAATTATATAATTAACTAAAACAAAAATTAACTTTAAATTTTAAAAACTTTTACCCTAATCATTGTTCCCCTCTTCTCCCAAGAACTTGTTCATGCGCACTCGAACATTTTTTAACGTCTAACGAGAATCGCACTGTAACATCCCCGTTTTTAAATCAAATTTAAATTGGTAGTTTATTTAATTTTTGAAATTAAATTGTGAATTAATTTGGTATTTTCCAAATTCAAAAGTATATTTGTTTGTTTATTAATATAAATGAATATAAATAGATTGTAAATTAAATTATGGGTTTGAAATTCAAATAAATATTTATTAATAACGATAGTAGTTTAAGATAATATGAATATTCAATGAGGTATAATAGTTTAATTAAAAATAGGATTTGATAAAAGGATTTAATCTTTTATAAAATGTAACATGAATAAAAGTGATTTATATATAATATATAAATAATATATTGGATATTGATTTTAAATTTAATTTTGAATTTGAAATTCTAAATTAAATATCTTATAAATAAAGATTTGAATTTGAAATTTGATTTGAAGTACAAAAACAAATATATGTTGAAAATAAAGATTTGAAAAATAAATAAATTATGATTGGAATAAAAATTTATACTTATAAAAAGATATTTATTTACTTATTCAAATTGATTGTATATTAATTTTTGAATATAAGATTTAGAAATAAAAGTTTTGAATATATATTGGGTTTGGGAAAATCTATAATTTAATAATAGAAAATTCATAAATATAAATATTCATAATAACTTGGATTTAAAATGTAAAGCAAGAATTAATAAAAGTTTTAAAATACTTTCTTTCATATACTTGAAAATAAATATAAAAGCTTTGATATAAATTTATCTTTTGAAAAATATAAAAAATAAAAATAAAAATAAAGTAAAGGTTTAAACAAAGTTATGAATTATAATATGATGATTTGAAAGTTATATTTTTAAATTAATATAATATTTAAAATAAGGAAAATATAAACATATATATTTAAACCAAATAGAAAATATATTACCTAAATACATGAAATAATAAGACCACGTAATCAAACATAACATAAAGGGTTTAAAAATATAATTTGTAAATTAACTAAAGTAAGGGATTAGACACAAAATTAATCATAATGTACATTTGTAATCTATGAAACAGGAGAGTTTACAAGTGTTAACATAAGTAACAAGTGGCATATTAGTTTTAATTTGCAAATAACATAAAATTAAAGAGAAACTCTGGTTTCAGTTAAGAAGTTAAAAGTTTGCTTTCATCTTCAAAATTGGAAATCAAAAAAACTTCAACCGGAAATTAAGTCTCAAATCAAAAGCAAGTTTGAAATGCTAAATAACTTCAGAACCTGGGAAAACAGGAAAAGAAAGATCAAAGAAAAACAAAGGAAATCAATGCAAAGATCAAACAAAAGCTTCAGCTCATTAGCAATCAAATTCAGGTCATCAAGCAACCGATTCAACTCGAAGTCATCAAATAACAGATCAAATTCAAAAGCAATTCCAGTCCAAACAATTTTCAAATTTAAAAAGCAAAAGCCTATTCTTTCCTTTATCTTCAATTTTTCAGATGGGAAAACTTTTTTTTAAAACTTGATCTTCCTCATTATCATAAGTATATGATGATGATATGTTTTGTATGAATGTGAAATATGATTGCATGTCTGGAAATATGAAATGATTGTTGTGAGTATGTCTGGTTCGAGACATATAAACTTTCTGTTTAGACACTTACAGGTTTATGCTCATAAAGAATACAAACTTTCTAGCTTCAATCTGATTTTAATAATGATCTCTAAGTAATAAAAAGATTATAACAATGAGATATCAACTTTAAAAATTAATTCAGGAATGTTTATTAAGCACTTATTTATAAAAAGATAAAATCACAGTGATAACTAAAAATAAGTTGAAATTCGAAGATATGGAATTTGTGATTTGAGTTTATAATGTGATTCGTATCATAAAATTATGAATTTAGATAATCAATTCATGATTTTTAGACTTGAAATTCTTGGGATTTCTGGGGTTGAACGAAAATTTCGTCAAATTCTGGTGATCATTGACGACTCGCGGATCAAGTTTTATTCGGAGATTGATTGCGAATAGGGGATTCAAGGAAAAATGCTCAAATTTTTTTTTCTTGTGATTATGTGGTCGGATGACATCAATCTAGGGTTCTTATCCCAGTTTTGTTTGATGAAGAAAATGTCATGACCTAAAATTCAGCAATTGAAAATCGACATCAAATACCTCACTTTTATCCGACTGTCGGAGATTCAAGCGTCAAACTTCAGTTCGGATAGAGCTTATAACAACATTAGATGAAAATAAACAGCAAAAGAATGAATATTATTGATTACAACACAAATACAACATGATACAATCTCCAATAAACATCGATCACCAATATAAGAGTGAACAAATATGATACAACAATAATACGACAACAGAAAACTCCAACAAGTTTCCAACATACTTCACTTCGATAAGGTCTTCAAAACTCCAATACATCAATAGACAAATCCAAAAGCTTTCCAAAATCCGACAGCTTCCGAAAGACTTCAAAATCCAAACTAGCTCGAAAACACGGATAACCTGCTTCTAGACTGCCCATGTGAAAATTTTAGGCATCCAGAGTTTAGGAAAGGAACAATAAACACCGGGTCAGTCATGGGACTGGTATAAGTAAACAAAAACAGTTGTTTGAAATAAAAACAGTTTATAAAAGAAAAACCGATATGCTTTTTGAAAAGTGAAACTACCATAAGACCTTCCACCACACACACAATGCAAATGCGGAACTTGGAGGAGATTTCTTCTTATGATAGTCAAATATGCTTGATACGACAAAACTCTTTGATGTTATTATTAGTGCATAGTGTAGAAAACATTTCGAAAGTATAATATCAATCTTAGCCAGCATATAACCATTATTGTATGCCTACTATAGCTACCATGTTTTGTAGCAGGTTACCGCCACGCTGCATGGCAGGTTATACAAGTAAAACCGTATAGGGCTCGTATTGTTTTGTTTGGATTTCCAACAAATGGTCAGGCAAAGGAACTTCCCACATAAAAATGGAACGCCTCTGGAGGGACATCCCCAAGAACCTAACTGGATCTCTGCCAACACAAGGTCGAGTTACCTCTATAACTAGGTAACAATTGACATGAGTATGCCATCTCCCGGTCGTTACCAACCTTTATTCGAAGCACTTCTCAACCAACAACCACAAAGCAATAAGTTTGCAGCAACCAAAAAGTATGTATCTGGGCTCCATACCATGATACCACTTATAATCCAGAAGAAAATGGACATACCCTTAGGGGCGCTATCCCCAAATAACCTTGCTGCAACGATTCCTGTTTCGACCATAACCGGGTTGTGAGGTTCAATGAAGTCTCATCCACAAAATTACGCTTTTTCACAAAGCCATGCTTCGATTAACAATTGATCAGCAGCACTCAGCATGCCACACTACCAAATTGGGAGTATATCACTAATAACCCTCAACTACATAACCTCTGAGCTCGTACATCTCAGAGAAGGGTGTTAAGCTAAAAGAATAAATTCTCCGCCACCAACAGAAATGTATTTGAAAAAAAATCAGTTTTATCTCAAATTGTAATGTCAGACATAAAACCATATAAGTCGGTTTCGGGTTCGAACAGAATCGAAGGCACTTTCGAAGAAGTCCTTGCAATCCGGGCATCCACAATCTCGATCGGACTACCCATCACATATGGAGATCTCTATACCGGAATAACTCAGTGCAGAGTCATTCGACAGGTCATCCTATCGTTCTTGAAGACTCCCGATCTTCACCACCATATTCAAATACTATTCACTTCATCGTATCACATATTCAAAATGGGTTATATGACACAAAGGTCCTCTCTCGGCTAAACCGAATAGTGAGCGCTCAATTTAAAAACATGTCGATGTATCAATCACAAAGATTCACATTCAGGATTCGGTGTGGGTTTCGGATAACCAACTGGAATCCGACTCCCTGTCGCATCGAAATTCAAATGCCATTTTACAGGCCGAGGGGTTTTTCACATTCACACAGAAAATATCACAGATATCATAGCTCAGCACAAAGTAATTCATATCACAAAGCACCATATCACATATCAAGGTATCAACCAATACAGAGCTGTGACGATCGGGAATTTCTAGCAATTTAAATTAGAATATTTAATTGATTGTCAATATTTAAAAAAAAAGTTAATTTTTAACTTAAATTCAAATATTATTATTAATAGTAATTAAGTTGTTGGATTTAATAAACTGAAATTGGGTGAATTATTGAATCTTCAGTTTTAAGCCTACTAAAAATAATTTGAAGGCTTATAAAATTTATAATGATGATATTGAAAATAATAGAATGGTTGAAATTTAATTTAAAGGTGATTTGTTCAGTTTTAATAATATATCGTTTAAATTGACGTTTAGAAATAGCCTTCCGAGACACAGTCTCGGAATTCGACGAAACCAGTTCCGTTGGATCCGTAATAGTTATTTATTATCGGATTTCATTTTCATAGCATTTGGATTTACCGTTTACTCATACGGGTGAGAAACGCGTTGAAATTAAAATCGATGATTTAATATTTTAAATCGATTTAAAAAGCTAACTTCCTCATGTGATCAAATTAGCCTCCGAAACGCGTTCCGTTGTGTTCGGAATGCGAATAAAACCTTATAAACGCCTGGCGGCTTGTCTGATTCGAAGTCCGTTTGAAAAGCTTTTAACATTTGAGAATATTAATAACATAAATAGTAAACTCCTCAATATGCAGTTTCTTCCTTCCCAAACACGCCACTCTCTCTGCTTAAAATCATATCTCTTCCCTTATCCCGAATCAAAAAATCAATTCGACAACATATAAAAGAAAATAGCCAAGCAATCTTCTCTCCAAATAAAATCACCTCACCCCTGCTCACTGTCGAATGGAAGTAGAGATCATCTTGTGGCCCTCGATTCGGCGATGATCACGGTGGGAGGGGAAGCCGTTCGGCTCTAGCTTGCGTAAAAAGGGAGGGGCGACCGGTTGTGTAGTGAGTGGACGCGATGTCGCTCAGTAGGAAGGTTGTATCCCGACCGATGAGCGCGACTTCATCAACGAAGACATCGGAGGGGGGTTCGTCAGGATTGGGCACGGCGGCATTGAAGGCCGTGGCTAGGGTTCACTCGCAACTGGGTAGATGTCGCAAGGGCTTGAGCTCGAAGTGAAGTTGCATACTGGCAAGGCAGTGGGTCGCGATGGGAAGTTAGGGCTTGTAAGGTGATGGGTTGGGTCGCAACGTCAATTGCGATGCTCGATTTCTAAGGGGTTGGTGGTGTGTTCGAGAACAAGCAGCGAGGTATAACTAACCCACTTTTACTTTGTTTAATTAAATAAAGTGTGTATATACATCTACATATACAGTTTTAAAATAAATAAATGAATGAATAATAGTAGAATGTTTTGTAAATAGTCGATATATATATACAGAAATTATTTACAGTAAATGAAAACTTAAATGGTTAAGCAGTTTTGAATTTTAAGTTGTTTTGAATTTAATTTAAATATATGTATAAGGAGTCAGAATATATATGCATATTTTCACTTACTAGCTTAACTTTAAAATATTGTTTTATGGAGATATATTTATTTGATAAACCTATTCAATTATTTTAGCAGCTAAAAATATTTTTATTAAAGGGAAATCAGTTTAAAATAAGATTTTTAGTTTAAAATAATTCATTGGATAGTCGAATTATAAATGGGAATTTAATTGTTCGATTTTGTAAAATATTAATAAATTGTATAACAGTTTATACAAGGTTTAAATCTAAAGGAAACAAATCGAGATCGAATTTGGATTGCAAAATCAAAGTTGAGTAAATCTCACTCTCCTGGTTGAATTTAACTGATTTGATTGAACTGATGATCTGGTGAATTTGGCTGAATGATTGAACTGATTTGATGTGTACTGATGATCTGGTGAATTTGGTTTTTTCGTTAGTTCTCGAGTTAATTGTTGCTTGACTCGAAGTAATCGAGTTTTAAATTGTATTAAACTTAAATCATAAATAAAAAATGGTTCATTTTGAAGTTAATAAGGGTTTAATGATTGGTGATTTATTAGATAGGTAGGGTAATTTAAATGGATAATTAATTAATTAAATTAATTAATGGTTTGGGTTAATTAATTAAGTTTAATTAATTTAGAATGATCATTGGGTGCTTAATAAGTAATTACTTAATGTAATTAATAAAGTATAATTACTTTGTGTAATTAATCAAGAGATTAATTAAGATGATTACTTAAGGGGAAATTGATTTATTTAATGAAGTAAATAAAAAGGTAGATAATTACAGAATGAGATAAACCAAAGGTGATTAATATTTGTAGTTTAATTAATGATTAATTATTAAACGTAGTTAAATTAGATTAGGATAAATTGAAATGTAAATGAGAAACCATTAAATTATATAATTAATGATGTAATTAAACGTTGATTAATTAAGATTAAGAATTCAATGATAAGTGACTTATGAGAAATTAATATAGGTAATTAAGGATTAATGTAATTAATATAGTTGATTAATTTATGAAGTAATTAAGATTACTTATTGATTTTGGTTAAGAATGATAAATATTGTGAAGTTAATTAAAGTTGATTACTTGAATACGATTGAAGGATAATTAACCCAGGGTGACTAATTAAGATGAATAATGAAGGGATGATTGATGAATTGATTTGAAATTAATTAATGTTAAATGTAACGACCCGCTATTTAGGACTATTCTCATCCGCACACGTCGGACTTTGAATAATTCAAAATACCGAATTGTTAATTTAAATTTGGCAAAACTCAGATACACAAAAAAACTCACAGAATCACAGACACAGAGTAATAATATGCAGCGGAAGTAAAAGAGATAGTAGTTCATGAAGCTACTATATAAATATATAAGATACATCAGAGTTTACAACAGAAGAGTAATATAATACATCAGGTACAAATCAGAATACCACTGGGACCATCGAATACTGGAAGTAGAATAGATGGCTGGATCTTCAAGCAAAGCTCCAACTCCAAAGGTGAGTCTCGAATACTGGTACACTCAGTCTGACCCGAGCGTAAAGCAAAACACAAAACACTCGAGTCAGGATTAATATTCTCATATCAATAAATCCAACTCAAGTGAAATATCAATCGAAATACAAGTAACTCAAAGGATGCTGGAATCACCATCCTCTAAGGATCCGTTAAACTATCTACTATGTAGTAGTGTTCGCTAAATAGATAATGTCTATCAGTAATATAAAGTATCAAAATAGTGTTAAGGCATTACCATTATCCCCCTTAACACATTATATAAGCATCATAGTCTATACAGCACTGTAAACTCCACCGTAAACTGGTGGGATATCATGGAGTACTCCATAGGTATAACACAAAACAAATTCGTAGTGGTCGCGTATATCGGGATACAAGTATGACAAGGCACATGAGGCAATACCCAAGGTAGTGAAACTACCGTTTGCCTGATCCGGACTGGTGAGAACGCATCGCCGCAACGATCGCAACACCGCGAAACAACACTCCTGAAATTCCGAGGGTGCACCAATCAATAACAAGTAATGAGTAGTAGTTACGAAGAAGTGTGTTCGCTCGAGGTGGCTAACCCCATTTGGCCCGGCACGGCTCCTGATTTTAGTCATTTCCAATTTGACACAAGTGTCAAGGCTTTCCATTATCGTTCTCTTTCTTAAGTCATCACGTACATCATTCCAACCACTTCATTCTGGATCATCACTCCGCGTATAGTTATTAAAGTGGTTTTCGGTTTAGATAGAGAGTATATCCATAACCGATTCCGGTCTCTTTAATAACTTTCGTAATTATTACACCGATTGGTCGTTTAGTAAATTTCAAACCAAATCAAATTCAATTTCAATTTCAATTCATAAATCAACATTTTGTTTGTCTTCCTAAATCAATTTCCAAAGTTTATGTTTCAAAACTTCCAAATTACCGTTTCAAAATCTTATAATTCAATTTCAATTTTTATTTAAAACAATTCAAATATTGATTCAAGTTCGTATATAGGTTTCATTCCGAAATCATTTAAATTGTTTAATTTTCGTTCAAATCAATTTAAATTCATTTATCGATTTCATTCAATATTCATTAAGTAAATTTGTCATTCAAAACAACTTCTAATTAAATTCCAATTCATTTAAATCAATTACTTACGTTCAATTTCATTATATCAAAACTTCAAATTGAAATAAATTAAATTCGTCAAATCAATTCTTTAAATTACAAGTCTTACATTAATTTCAATAAACCCATTCATTTCAATAAATCATATTTTATTTCTTGTTAAAGAAATTCAATTTCACTTATTTATTGTCTTCGTTACAAATTTCAAACTTAATTAATAAAGAACTAAATTTCATATATTCGAGAAGTTTAATTTCACTTATTAACTTACTTAAATTTTCAAACTCTAATAAACAAAAATATTCAATTTCATTTATTAACGAAGTTCAAATCCACTTATTCAAAAGTTCAATTTCTCTTATCAAAGAATTCAATTTTTATTCAATTGTCAAATAATTAAATCTCCTTCAATTATTAAATAATTTCAATCTTAATTATTAATCATTTCAAAGCTTAATAATTTCAAATTTGATTATAAATTAAACTTAATTATTCAATTTAATTTAATAATTTCAACTTAATTAAAATTTCAAACTTAATTACAATTTCAAACTCAATTATTACTAATTCCAAATTATTTATTAATAATTCCAAATTTAATTATTAAATAATTAAATTTCAAACAACGTTCTTTCATCATTCATTAATATTTTGATTCAGATTCCAATATTAACCTCTTCCTTTCATCAAAATTTACGTTCCAATTTTATTTCAAAACCTTATTATTCAAATAAAATCTTTATTTTATTTCAAATCAAATTACTGACCAATCGGTTATTAAGTTCTCTATCCTAAGTCATGTTCATTTTGGGTATTTATCATTTCAACCCAATTCCATTTCAATTCGAAATCAAACATAGTAAAGGGAACTTGCAGTGTGATAACAGGGATGGTGTCAAAGTAAATGAGCAAGCAATAGCAACAATCAATAATAATTCAATAATCAATTCAAATAATCCCGAAATAATCGTATTAATTCGCATTGTTATTTGTGCAAATTAATATAATTATTTCTAGAATCTACACTATCATTTCATGTATATTAAAGATTATTACATCCATATTTATGCGGTTCTTCAGTTTACATCAATTATTCAATATCATACTTCAATCAATTAATACAACATATTCAACTGGTTCAAGGGTAATTAACCATTCTACGTGTCGAAAAATTAAACATTTAAGGGATCATATTATTCAAATTAACTAATCAAATCCAAAACATATGTCGATTCAAATTTTTAACAATCCGACGTCAATTCAATTGCATAACATTTATCACTTAATACATTACAATTTAACATCCAATAAAACAACAATTAATCAATCAATTATCAACTAAACTGTATTATCATCGCATAAATAATTAACAGATAATGGTGTCAGATGTCATAGGTGAACAAATATAGGTAATAGCATATAACAGTGTACATAACTAATAACAGCATATTTCAATTTGTCGTTTCAATTGAAATCAAATTTAATAAATATAAGAAAATTAATAATGAGTGAATGCTCACATAAATAAAATATTATCATAATACAAATATACAATATAGCTTACGTATTATTATATGTAGAAACGAAAATAGCATTTGCTACAAATCGAGTGTATATATGTTCATTACAGCCTATATCTATATAATGTATATATACACGAAACAGGCAATGATAAAACAAAACAAAAATCTAATATATAAACTAATATAATCACTAATATTATACTAACCGATAGAATAAACAACATATGTATAAACTGTCTTTTATAAAACTCAAAGTCAATATATAATAACAAAATATATGTACCCATCATACATGAGCAGTGAAAAACAGGAGGAAGGCCCTGATGGTGGCTCGGGCGGTGAAAGCAAGCAGGAAAGTGGTTTGCCATTGTCGATGGGGCTGGGTACGGCGGTGGTTGCCGAGGCGGAGGGATGATCGCGCGAGGTCGGTGGGGCCTTGGCCGAGCTGGCGTAGGGAGTTGCGGCTGTGCTAGGCGATTTAAAAGGGCAGTGGGCGACTTGGTGCTGTCGTGGTGGCTGAGGAGGCTCGGTTGAGGTTGGCCGACACTGGTCGGCGTGAGGTGCAACTGAGGTGGGAGAGTTACATGCATGGTTGCCGGAGTCTGGGATGGTACCGAGGTCAGAGGGGTTGGGATCGGTGCCTGCTTTCGAGTGGATTGCGTGCTTCAATGGAGAGGCCGAACTGGCACAGGGAGGGGGAAAAGTAGCTTTGCATGGATGGAAGAAGTTCTGTGATGGAGATCTGGGAGTAAGGTAGGCGAAAACAAATAATATCAGGCTTTTGCAAAAAGAAGAAAGGTTATAAAAGCAAAATGGAGGAGTGAAAAAGCTACAGTAAGGAAACTTATATATTTCTCTCCGAAATGAAATGAGCAGTATAGCCAAATGAAAAGGCTAAACAGAATGAATAATCAATGCAGACTATAAATTAGCTAGTATAAATTAGCAGGGAAAAGCAAGAGTCAAACGTTGAGATTTGGAAACAATAAAGGCCGGAGGCTGCAACGTTTAAACCGATGTAAAATGAATGGTCACCAGAAATGTGAAAGGCCCAAAAATATGGAACCGATACGGCTAAGCGTATCGCAGTTTCGCCGCGCACCAGACTTTGAAATTTACAGTTGAATATATCGTACAGATTAGGACGACGAGACGGTCAAAACGATATACAGATATCGATGGTATGATTGAATTATAAAAATTCGAATTTTATAATAGCGAAAAAATGCATAAAATCGCAGAAAAATAAGATCGTTGGAGCCAAAGATGTCCGAATTTGGAAAAACTACAAACTGACAACTTGCTCAAAAGATGGTATAGAATTTTTCTATGTAAAAATATTTTGGTTTTGAAAATGTTTTATTTTCATCGCTTTTTAGCTGATTAGATTGAAGTAAATTTATGCGCGAAATAAACTTCATAATTTCGGACGAAAATTTACCAGTTGCTATGTTTAACTGAACCCATTCCAAATATCAAGTTTATATTTCAAAATTTTATCGTTTAAAATTCCACAAATTTCAATTAGTAACGTTATTAAAACCGGCTAAATTTACGGGTCGTTACATTCTCCCCCACTCAAAACTTTTCGTCCCCGAAAAGGAAGTAGGTAGGAGAATAGAAACAACCGGAAGAAAATAGAATGAAAAACAAAATAATCAATTGGTCCAAACCATATAAATTTTAATTTATATGCAACAATTTGTTTTTAAATTCTAGGTTTCCATTAAATTTGACTTGATTTCATATTTACTAATGTTAGGTTCAAAGGTTCCTTTCAAATGAAATTCAATCTAATTTCGATTAATTCAAGATATCCTCTTAAGTTGACTTAATTCAATTATTAGCTTTCAAAACAAATTTTCTTCTATTAATCACACCTATTATATATTTAACTTATTATTCTATTTATCTCCATAAACATTTTATAATTAAAATTTAAATGAATAACATTTATTTTACACACTTACATTTTATTTATAAAGACAATATATTTATTGTCCAATTTTCTTAAATTAACAATTCCAAAGATCATAAATTTGAATAGTCATTAATTATAATCATACTCTATTCGACAAATTTGATTCTTCATTGTTCCAAATTACTATTAGATTTATCCTACTTAATATATCTTATCACATATATATCAAGTATATTTACATTTATTATAACTACTCAAATTTGTTTAAAATTTCTTTTGATATCATTTTATACTGTATAATATTCAATTACATAGTTAACTTTTGAAAATTTTGTTAAGTTTTATATGGAATGCAATTTGGTATTATAAGAATAAAATTTCACAATTCAGTTATTCCAAGTTGAATATTTATTTAAAATCTTTGCCTCAGTTTAAATTTTGAAATCATCTTTAATTATAAATTTAAGAATTAAATTTTCGAATAACTTCAAATTTATTTAGAGATAAATAAATAAATATATAATATATCAAATCAGATTTAAATCACATCAATATATATTACAAATCAAATCATACTTTAAGAAATTCAAATCAATTTATTTTTCAAACAAACCGTAGCAAAGCTAAAGAATAGTCTCTCCCCTTCGAAACTCGAAAATGAATGTCGGTGATGCGGCCGTCATCATCGAAATTATTTTCCAGCGACAAAGAGAAGAGCACTGATTTAAACATTTTAACTCTTTGAAATGATCTCAATTTGAAAATATTTTAAAACTATACACTTTAAAACTTTCAAATCAAAGTTTGAAATCACTGGAAATTAAATTCTCAAATTCTAATTTAAATACATTTCAAATTCCAAATCAAATTATAACCAAATTTTATAAATTCATTTATTTATTTTATGAGATAGTCAATGATTTACAAACCATAAATGAAATCAAATATTATTATTTCTGGCAACAAATTCATTAACATTTTAATTTCATAAAAATTTATACTTATATATCATATAATCATACAAATTTTATTTTATTTACCAAATTTAAAAACAATATTGTGTCAGTTTTCTCTGCTCAAGCGTTTTGAAAATCCTATCGATAGCGTTGATCAGACGAATCGATTGAAAATCCAAATCAACATCAACAACTCAAACAAAACAATATATAAAATATTTAAATATTAATTTACAAATACACTTCCATGCTTGGCGCTACAAGAATGGATTTCAAGACAAGTATAGAGATTCAAATTTTATGGAAATCAAATCAAAGAGAATTCTGATTCGAATACAAGTTTGAAAGAAAAGATAAGATGATTCAATTAATAGAATCCGGAGATGGATAAGCTTATATTAATTTACGGCAACCTTAACCGGATCGACCGTGACTTAAAGAATAAGATCGATGTTGAATTCTGAGGTAAATCAACATTCGATCTCAAGGGATAGAATTCAGATATAGCAGAAGATTGATAGCATCGTAAACCGAGGATACAGAAATCTTCGGTAAACCGATGTCTATTGTAAAGGAGTTTCACCCCTTTATAAATCAATTCGAAGTTTGGCAAGACCGCCGATTCATTATAAAGGTCATTCGAAGTGGAGTTATGGGATGCTCCAGAATCTAGACGAATACGAATAGTGAGGGACAAAGACGAATTTCGGAACCGAGGGAACGTTCCAAAATTCAAAGGAATTGAGTCAAAAGAAAGAGATTGAAACTCGAATGAGAGTGATTCTGTAAATACATTTACCCTATATGCTGAATTTTGCCTAGAGCTACCAAAGCTCTGATACCAACTGTAACGACCCGCTATTTTGGACTATTCTCATCCGCACACGTCGGACTTGAATAATTCAAAATACCGAATTGTTAATTTAAATTTGGCAAAACTCAGATATGCAAAAAAAAAATCACAGAATCACAGACACAGAGTAATAATATGCAGCGGAAGTGAAAGAGATAGTAGTTCATGAAGCTACTATATAAATATATAAGATACATCAGAGTTTACAACAGAAGAGTAATATAATACATCAGGTACAAATCAGAATACCACTGGGACCATCGAATACTGGAAGTAGAATAGATGGCTGGATCTTCAAGCAAAGCTCCAACTCCAAAGGTGAGTCTCGAATACTGGTACACTCAGTCTGACCCGAGCGTAAAGCAAAACACAAAACACTCGAGTCAGGATTAATATTCTCATATCAATAAATCCAACTCAAGTGAAATATAAATCGAAAATACAAGTAACTCAAAGGATGTTGGAATCACCATCCTCTAAGGATCCGTTAAACTATCTACTATGTAGTAGTGTTCGCTAAATAGATAATGTCTATCAGTAATATAAAGTATCAAAATAGTGTTAAGGCGTTACCATTATCCCCCTTAACACATTTTATAAGCATCATAGTCTATACAGCACTGTAAACTCCACCGTAAACTGGTGGGATATCAGGGAGTACTCCATAGGTATAACACACAAAAAAAATTGTAGTGGTCGCGTATATCGGGATACGAGTATGACAAGGCACATGAGGCAATACCCAAGGTAGTGAAACTACCGTTTGTCTGATCCGGACTGGTGAGAACGCATCGCCGCAACGATCGCAACACCGCGAAACAACACTCCTGAAATTCCGAGGGTGCACCAATCAATAACAAGTAATGAGTAGTAGTTACGAAGAAGTGTGTTCGCTCGAGGTGGCTAACCCCATTTGGCCCGGCACGACTCCTGATTTTAGTCATTTCCAATTTGACACAAGTGTCAAGGCTTTCCATTATCGTTCTCTTTCTTCAGTCATCACGTACATCATTCCAACCACTTCATTCTGGATCATCACTCCGTGTATAGTTATTAAAGTGGTTTTCGGTTTAGATAGAGAGTATATCCATAACCGATTCCGGTCTCTTTAATAACTTTCGTAATTATTACACCGATTGGTCGTTTAGTAAATTTCAAACCAAATCAAATTCAATTTCAATTTCAATCCATAAATCAACATTTTGTTTGTCTTCCTAAATCAATTTCCAAAGTTTATATTTCAAAACTTCCAAATTACCGTTTCAAAATCTTATAATTCAATTTCAATTTTTATTTAAAACAACTCAAATATTGATTCAAGTTCGTATATAGGTTTCATTCCGAAATCATTTAAATTGTTTAATTTTCATTCAAATCAATTTAAATTCATTTATCGATTTCATTCAATATTCATTAAATAAATTTGTCATTCAAAACAACTTCTAATTAAATTCCAATTCATTTAAATCAATTACTTACGTTCAATTTCATTATATCAAAACTTCAAATTGAAATAAATTAAATTCGTCAAATCAATTCTTTAAATTACAAGTCTTACATTAATTTCAATAAACCCATTCATTTCAATAAATCATATTTTATTTCTTGTTAAATAAATTCAATTTCACTTATTTATTGTCTTCGTTACAAATTTCAAACTTAATTAATAAAGAACTAAATTTCATATATTCGAGAAGTTTAATTTCACTTATTAACTTACTTAAATTTTCAAACTCTAATAAACAAAAATATTCAATTTCATTTATTAACGAAGTTCAAATCCACTTATTCAAAAGTTCAATTTCTCTTATCAAAGAATTCAATTTTTATTCAATTGTCAAATAATTAAATCTCCTTCAATTATTAAATAATTTCAATCTTAATTATTAATCATTTCAAAGCTTAATAATTTCAAATTTGATTATAAATTCAACTTAGTTATTCAATTTAATTTAATAATTTCAACTTAATTAAAATTTCAAACTTAATTACAATTTCAAACTCAATTATTACTAATTCCAAATTATTTATTAATAATTCCAAATTTAATTATTAAATAATTAAATTTCAAACAACGTTCTTTCATCATTCATTAATATTTTGATTCAGATTCCAATATTAACCTCTTCCTTTCATCAAAATTTACGTTCCAATTTTATTTCAAAACCTTATTATTCAAATAAAATCTTTATTTTATTTCAAATCAAATTACTGACCAATCGGGTTATTAAGTTCTCTATCCTAAGTCAAGTTCATTTTGGGTATTTATCATTTCAACCCGATTCCATTTCAATTCGAAATCAAACATAGTAAAGGGAACTTGCAGTGTGATAACAAGGATGGTGTCAAAGTAAATAAGCAAGCAATAGCAACAATCAATAATAATTCAATAATCAATTCAAATAATTCTGAAATAATCGTATTAATTCGCATTGTTATTTGTGCAAATTAATATAATTATTTCTAGAATCTACATTATCATTTCATGTAGATTAAAGATTATTACATCCATATTTATGTGGTTCTTCAGTTTACATCAATTATTCAATTTCATACTTCAATCAATTAATACAACATAATTCAACTGGTTCAAGGGTAATTAACCATTCTACGTGTCGAAAAATTAAAAATTTAAGGGATCGTATTATTCAAATTAACTAATCAAATCCAAAACATATGTCGATTCAAATTTTTAACAATCCGACGTCAATTCAATTGCATAACGTTTATCACTTAATACATTACAATTTAACATCCAATAAAACAACAATCAATCAATCAATTATCAACTAAACTGTATTATCATCGCATAAATAATTAACAGATAATGGTGTCAGATGTCATAGGTGAACAGATATAAGTAATAGCATATAACAGTGTACATAACTAATAACAGCATATTTCAATTTGTCGTTTCAATTGAAATCAAATTTAATAAATATAAGAACATTAATAGTGAGTGAATGCTCACATAAATAAAATATTTTCATAATACAAATATACAGTATAGCTTACGTATTATTATATGTAGAAACGAAAATAGCATTTGCTACAAATCGAGTGTATATATGTTCATTACAGCCTATATCTATATAATGTATATATACACGAAACAGGCAATGATAAAACAAAACAAAAATCTAATATATAAACTAATATAATCACTAATATTATACTAACCGATAGAATAAACAACATATGTATAAACTGTCTTTTATAAAACTCAAAGTCAATATATAATAACAAAATATATGTACCCATCATACATGAGCAGTGAAAAACAGGAGGAAGGTCCTGATGGTGGCTCGGGCGGTGAAAGAAAGCAGGAAAGTGGTTTGCCGTTGTTGATGGGGCTGGGTACGGCGGTGGTTGCCGAGGCGGAGGGATGATCGCGCGAGGTCGGTGGGGCCTTGGCCGAGCTGGCGTAGGGAGTTGCGGCTGTGCTAGGCGATTTAAAAGGGCAGTGGGCGACTTGGTGCTGTCGTGGTGGCTGAGGAGGCTCGGTTGAGGTTGGCCGACGCTGGTCGGCGTGAGGAGCAACTGAGGTGGGAGAGTTACATGCATGGTTGCTGGAGTCTGGGATGGTACCGAGGTCAGAGGGGTTGGGATCGGTGCCTGCTTTCGAGTGGATTGCGTGCTTCAATGGAGAGGCCGAACTGGCACAGGGAGGGGAAAAAGTAGCTTTGCATGGATGGAAGAAGTTCTGTGATGGAGATCTGGGAGTAAGGTAGGCGAAAACAAATAATATCAGGCTTTTGCAAAAAGAAGAAAGGTTATAAAAGAAAAATGGAGGAGAGAAAAAGCTACAGTAAGGAAACTTATATATTTCTCTCCGAAATGAAATGAGCAGTATAGCCAAATGAAAAGGCTAAACAGAATGAATAATCAATGCAGACTATAAATTAGCTAGTATAAATTAGCTGGGAAAAGCAAGAGTCAAACGTTGAGATTTGGAAACAATAAAGGCCGGAGGCTGCAACGTTTAAAATGATGTAAAATGAATGGTCACCAGAAATGTGAAAGGCCCAAAAATATGGAACCGATACGGCTAAGCGTATCGCGGTTTCGCCGCGCACCAGACTTTGAAATTTACAGTTGAATATATCGTAGAGATCAGGACGATGAGACGGTCAAAACGGTATACAGATATCGATGGTATGATTGAATTATAAAAATTCGAATTTTATAATAGCGGAAAAATGCATAAAATCGCAGAAAAATAAGATCGACGGAGCCCAAGATGTCCGAATTTGCAAAAACGACAAACTGACAACTTGCTCAAAAGATGGTTTATAATTTTTCTATGTAAAAATATTTTGTTTTTGAAAACGTTTTATTTTCATCGCTTTTTAACTGATTAGATTGAAATAAATTTACGCGCGAAATAAACTTCATAATTTCGGACGAAAATTTACCAGTTGCTATATTTAACTGAACGCATTCCAAATATCAAGTTTATATTTCAAAATTTTATCGTTTAAAATTCCACAAATTTCAGTTAGTAACGTTATTAAAACCGGTTAAATTTACGGGTCGTTACATTAAATGAAGAAAATCTAAGTCGTTGAGGTTAGTAATTCAATCAGGATTAATTAAATTAAATTTGTACGTGATTAAGCTTTGCTTATGAATGATTGAATGGTACTGGATGCTTTGAATAAGTTGATATCTCAGATGTGAAATGTTGTGTATTTCATTTGGATAACTTGGGTTAGGATGACATGATACTTGAAGAGACCGGGGTCGGGTATTAGAAGATACCCGAAAACACTTCGAATTTTTATAGATTGATATGTGAAATCTATAGGCTGGAATGAAGTGATTTAAAGGAATTCGACTATTTAAATCTAAATTTTGGTACTTATAAAATGGATGTATGAAATAAGTAATGTCTATAATAAATTATGTCTTTGTAAGTTGATTCGAGTTATCCCGGGTTTTAAATAAGTTGTATGATTTGTATTTCATGTTGGATGGGTTTACTCACGCTGATTTCCAACCTGACTCGGGTGTCGCTTTGATGTAATGCTCGGGTCAGACCGAGTATTACAGATTTTCAGGTAAGGATGTTCTGCAGCTCAGGAGTCGAGCTGGATGGCAGGAACGTATAGAGTATCTCCGCTGTATTATATTATTGTATATTTGAGGCATCGTAATTGTGTATATCTAGTGTCTGTATAAATGTGTAACTCCGATGTATTATAAATGTAATTGACACATACAGAATGCTTTTGTAAACTGTTATTATCTATTATTATATTTTATCCGATGCGAACGTGAGATGTTGATGTTTCTGATCTTCTTCTTCTTCTTCTTCTTCTTCTATCTCTTTCTTTTTTTTCCTAACTATCTGGAATTTTCGGGATCGAAAATTCCGGGTCATTACAGTTGGTATTGGAGCTGAAAGGTTAAGCGAGAACCTTGGTTCTGGTGGGAGTTACTCCTTAAATAGAGTCCGTAGTACTCTAGTATAAGTTATATATATATATATATATATATATATATATAAGTGCGTACTTGTTGTTTTCTTATATAAAGGTTTTAAATGATTTTATATAAAAAAATATTTTGATATATAAAGCAGTATTTCCTTCTAATAAATATTAAGGTGATTGGTTGTTATATCATTGAATTAAATTAAGGAGTAATATAATATAACCAAATCGAAATCTTGAACTGGAATTAAATTAAGTAGTAACAGAAATACAACCAAATTAAAATTAAATTAATTGAAATGAAATTCTAGAATTAGAACTCAGAAATTAAATTGTTTAAAATTTTTAAATAAAGGTTAATTTGGTTTAAAAAGTTAAACCAACCTTTGAAAATTTGACTCGAATTTATATAATTCGAGATGGTTTAAAATTGAGACTGAAATTGAATTAGTTCAAAATTGAATTTGATTCAAATTAATTGGATTTGTGATTGAAGATGGATAAGTTTAAAAATTTAAATAGAAAATTTGGATTGGATTAAATTGAAATGATTTGAAATTGAAGTGGGTTCAATTGATATTAGTCCAAATTGATTGGAATAATTTGAAATTATTATTAAAGTTGAACAGGATTAAAATCAAATGGAATTTGATTTGGATTGGGAAAGAAATCAAGATTGATTTAACTTGAATTGGGGTTAAATAAATTTCGATGGGAATTGAAGTTCTTTATATTGGAATTGAGTCAATTAAATGGAAGTGGGAAATTTAAATCAAATTGTTGGGGAAGTGAACAGTTTTGACTCTGGACTATTTTCAATATAAATTGTTTTAATATACACTTATTTTTCCAAGCTATTTAATACATACAGCCTTTCTTTTTCAAAGCCAAATTATTTTATATTTATTCTACAATTGTTTTGGAACTATTTAACAAATTTCAACTGTTTTATAAACTAATTACCATTTTTCAACTATTTACAAATTAATTACTATTTTTCAATCATTTTACAAATTAATTACTATTTTACAATTATTTTACAATTATTTAAAAAAATTGAAACTATTTAACTATTTTCCATATTTTACAATCAGTTAACTATTTTACAGCTATTTTGGAAAATAATAATTATTTTTCAACTCCTTATCTATTTTTAAAATTTTCAAGCTATTTTCTAAATATAAACTGATCGGAGTTCAAACTGTTATTGAGTAAATACCCAACTGAGATAAGAATTGAAGATATAATCCAAATGAGAATTAAGGCAAATGTGGTTAAGTAAATAAAGTTCAATGTGAGGATGAATAGAAAGGAAATTGATTTGGTTAATAATCAATGAAGTTAAATACGTAGGATGTACGTATATTATTCTATTCGCATAGTGATTTGATCCTGATTCGAGCACAGAATTTCGAGATGGTTATATCGATCCGATTTGGGATTATTTTCACTCGATTTTCGACGGCGAACCTGGATATGGATTGTTGGTTGGTTTTGGATATTCCCTATCATAGTTATAGCTATGCAAGGAGAATGATGGTTTCTGATCAAGAAACCAGATCTGAGTCTGCACTAGGAAATCAGGTGGATGATACTAGTTCGGAAGTGAAATTGTGCGATCGAGTGAGTGATCAGGTTGGTATAGCATACGGATGACAAGTGTACATCGTACAGTTTTGAATGAAATTGATATTGGAAAGAGTAATCAAATTTGAATATTTGATTTTGAATAAACAAAGTTATATATCTTTGTTATATAAGATAAGTCTCCCCTTGTTGAATCTATTGCCAGAAGGAAAGGATTTTGAAAGTGTTTGAAGTATAAAAGGAGTTTTATACAAGTTTGAAATGACCCAAAGTTTTAAAAATTATATATATCTGAATATATATATATACATATATATATAAAGGATCTTATGAGGATTTTGGAAAAAGGTTTTTGAAACCTTTGGATTTGGAAAGGCTTTTGATTTTTGGGTAAAATCAATATTGAAAATTGGAAAGCCTAGTTTGAGAATTGTCGGTTTTGGGATAATCGATTTGTGTAAGGAGCTTTGTATGAGACCATACTAGGTGTATGATTTGAAAGATACTATATGTGTATAGTATAAAGTGTTTTTATGATGGCTCTGGGGAAAAAGGCACTCCCTTGAAATGAACTTCTCAGGAGTGCCACCGGATGGTGCTGCCTTGAGCCCCGGGGGCGTTCTAAAGTTGATCATGTGAGCAATCCGGACAAAACTAGTTCTTGAAGATTATGAGTAGTGCGTACCATAGCGAAAGTCTTGTGTGCCGCTGAGAACCAACGGTCTACATTTGATTTTATATTGGTAGACTGCGACCTATGGTAACATAGCGAAAGTCGTGTGTGCCGTTGAGAGCCAACGATCTAGGTTTGATTTTATATCGTAGACTGCGACCTATGTAGGAGTGGAGAAGTTTCATTTTTGACAGCAAAAATCAAGGGGCGCTGATGCCTACAATTACATGGACTTTTTCTGCGATGGCAACGTAACCTTGTAATGTAACTGCGATCTGTTGTGGGCTCCATGGCGTAATCGAGGGGCACGGAGTGCCTACAGTTACATGGACTTTTGCTGCAATGACAACGTAACCCAGGATGTAACTACGACCATGGATAGGGGTGATGATTTCCAGAGCATTCTCACAAAAGATATCTCCTCTATTTTAAAAAACTGTTTTCTATAGTTTCAATAAAATTATTTTCACAAGTGTTTTCACTGGGTGTTGATAATGGGTCTTCTAAGTACTTATAGATTTTCAGTCATACGCCTGATCAACATATGACCGAATTTCTGTGAGAACAAGGATGGACTGGTTGAGACATCGAGTTATAAGAAGTATTTTTATACAAGGTATTTTAATGGTATTATATGAATTTAAAAGCATTTCTAAAATTTTAAAATAAAAATGTTGGAATTTTGGAAAATGAAAGAAATCCAAACTGGAATTATGGAAAAAAAAATTTGAATTCAGGAAAATTTAATAAAGTGATTTTTTGTAATAAAAATCGAATATTGATTTAAAGGTTGGAAGTAAGCTAATTAGCTAAATAATTATTTGATAAAGTATGTTAATAAAATTTAACTCGGTTAGACAAATGGATTATAAGTAAATAATGGAGTTTGGTAATGAATTCGAATTATAAATAGAATTCAACTTGGACTTGATGAGGAATTAAAATAAGTAGAGATGTGTTAAGATAAAATGAAACTGAATTATAATAGACATGGTTTGAGTTGCAAACAAAAACCCAGGTGAGTAGAAATAAATTGAGAATGGCTTTGTTTAATAAAATAAATTCGAAAATGAATTAATTAGATGAATTAAAAATTTAAAATGGGGAGAATAAATGGGTTAATTGAATTAAATGGTAAATGGATGAAGTCTGATTGAATAAAAAAATTAAATCAAAGTTTTAATTGGAATTGGGTTATCAGAATGGACGTAAGTTATGAGTTGAAATTAATTTGAAGTAGTTATAAACTAAAATGGATACTCTATTAAGCATATATCGTCGAATTTACATAAAAATAGTTGTCGTTTGACGTCAACAAAGGTAATTAAATTTTATGAGTTGTCAAAGATTAAATAAATTGGTTTTAAGATCAATTGAAGTGAATATGAGGTTGTTTTGCTTAAAAATAAATTGAATGTAAGCAATTAAGTTGTAAACCATTAAAATTGAATGAAATGGCATATGAATTGGTTGGAAGCAATTGAATTAGCTTTAAATCATATAAATCGCTTATGGAAAGCGTTTGGTGCTTGTTGCTTATGTAATGCATGTGTTTAGCTATTGAAAGTAAGTGAAATGCTAATAAATTTTCTATATATGTCACTTACATATTTAAATTGAGTAAGTACAGGTACCTGAAGGCCGTTTGGCTGGATTTGGTTGCGCTAATTGCTTAAATAATAAGCCGCCTGCTTAAAATGCTAAATAAAGGTACGTCTACGCAATAGAAATAGAAAATATGAACTGTTTTTGTCTTTCCGACGTGTGGGTCGATGTAGATATATTTATATCTCTTGTCAAATTGCAAAAGTTCCTCCGTACAAAGGAGACTCTGCCAAAAAAAATCGAAAATTTTGGAAGTTAGATATTTTTTAAAAAATTTTGGAAAATTTTGTTAGCGGCAAAACGATTTCAAATTGGAAATTGAAATAAATTAGTGGATGAAACTAATTTAAAATAATGATATGAATCAGTTATAAATGGAAGATAAAATTCAATATTTAGAATTGAAGACAAATTGAATTCATATGGAAACGGAGAAAACTAATTTGAACAGAAGTAGATATGAAAACTTCTGTAAGGAAATGTATAAAATGTTTTGAAAGTTACGATTGGATATTATTGCTAAGTAAGATATGCAGGTATTATAAAGGGAAAGAAAAATTAGATTTGATTTCAGAAGATAAATTTGAATTACTCGACAAAAAGGTATGTGTTTGAATTTCTATATGAAATTTGATTGGGTTTTTGATCTAGCAACTTGGCTTTTGTTTTCTTTTGGAATTTGGGAGCCCATAGAGGCATTTTATAGTTGTACCGAGTAAGCCGCACAAAGGAGATGCTGGCAAAAAAATTCGAAAATTTAGAGAGTTAATTTTTTTTGAGAAAGTTGTGATAATTTAAATTTGAATTTTAAATTAAATTTGAATAAGTGGAGTAAATAATGTTTTTGGAAACTGTAGAAGGTTTTCGAAAGTTGGTTGAGGTGATAGTGGGTCTTTAATGAAAGATGGTTAGTAGGATGTTGAGTTGTGGGTTTGGGAAAAGATAAACGGGTATTGGACCATTCTTCCTAACTAGTAATTTCGGGGACGAAATTCTTTTAAGGGGAGAGGAATGTGACGACCTGGAATTTCTTAAAATTTAAATTAGCATATTTAATTGATTGTAAATATTTTAAAAAAAGTTAATTTTTAACTTGAATTCAAATATTATTATTAGTAGTAATTAAGTTATTGGATTTAATAAACTGAAATTGGATGAATTATTGAATTTTCAGTTTTAAGCCTATTAAAACTAATTTGAAAGCTTGTAAAATTTATAATGATGATACTGAAAATAATAGAATGGTTGAAATTTAATTTAAAGGTGATTTGTTCAGTTTTAATAATATATCGTTTAAATTGACATTCAGAAATAGCCTTCCGAGGCACAGTCTCGGAATTCGACGAAAACAGTTCCATTGGATCCGTAATAGTTAGTTATTATCGGATTTCAATTTTCGTAGCGTTTGCATTTACCGTTTACTCGTACGGGTGAGAAACACATTGAAATTATAATCGATGATTTAATATTTTAAATCGATTTAAAAAGCTAACTTCCTCATGCGATCAAATTAGCCTCCGAAACGCGTTACGTTGTGCTTGGAATGCGGATAAAACCTTATAAACTCCTGACGGCTTGTCTGATTCAAAGTCCATTCGAAAAGCTTTTAACATTTGAGAATATTAATAAAATAAACAGCAACCTTCTTCAATACACCGTTTCTTCCTTCCCAAACACGCCACTCTCTCTGCTTAAAATCATATCTCCTACCTTATCCCGAATCAAAAAATCAATTCGACAACATATAAAAGAAAATAGCCGAGCAATATTCTCTCCAAATCAAATCACCTAACCCCTGCTCACTATCGAATGGAAGCAGAGATCATCACATGGCCCTCGATTCGGCGATGATTGCGGTAGAAGGGGAAGCCGTTCGGCTCGAGCTTGCGTTAAAGGGAGGGGCGACTGGCTATGTAGTGAGTGGAAGCGAGGTCGTTCAGCAGGAAGGTTGTACCACGATCGATGAGCGCCACTTCATCAACGAAGACATCGGAGGGGGGTTCGTCAGGATTGGGCGCGAAGGCATTGAAGGCCGTGGCGAGGGTTCACTCGCAACTGGGTAGTGGACATCGTGACTCAATGTTGCAAGGGCTTGAGCTCGAAGTGAAGTTGCGTGCTGGCAAGGCAGTGGGTCGCGATGGGAAGTTAGGGCTCGTACGGTGATGGGTTGGGTCACGACGTCGACTGCGATGCTTGATTTCTAGGGGGTTGGTGGTGTGTTCGAGAACAAGTAGCGAGGTATAGCTAACCATATTTTTACTTTGTTTAATTAAATAAAGTGTGCATATATATCTACACATACAGTTTTAAAATAAATAAACAAATATACAATGTATAGTAGAAAGTTTTGTAAATAGTTGATTTATATATATATATACAAAAATTATTTACGGTAAATGAAATCTTAAATGGTTAAGCAGTTTTGAATTTTAAGTTGTTTTTAATTTAATTTAAATATATGTATAAGGAGTCAGAATATATATGCATATTTTCACTTACTAGCTTAACTTTAAAATATTGTTTTATGGAGATAGATTTATTTAATAAACCTATTCAATTATTTTAGTAGCTAAAAATACTTTTATTAAAGGGAAATCAGTTTAAAATAAGTTTTTTAGTTTAAAATTATTCATTGGTTAGTCGAATTTATAAATGGGAATTCAATTGTTCGATTTTGTAAAATATTAATAAATCGTATAACTTTTTATACAAGGTTTAAATCTGAAGGAAACAAATCGAGATTCGATTTTGATTGCAAAATCAAAGGTGAGTAAATCTCACTCTCCTGGATTTTTATTTGGATTTAAATGGTTAAATTTGAATAATTGGTTGAATGATTGAATTGATTTGATGTGTACTGATGATCTGGTGAATTTGGTTTTTTGGTTGGTTCTCGAGCTAATTATTGCTTGACTCGAAGTATTCGAGTTTTAAATTGTTTTAAACTTAAATCATAAATAAGAAAATGGTTCATTTTAAAGTTAATAAGGGTTTAATGGTTGGTGATTCATTAAATAGGTAGGGTAATTTAAATGGATAATTATTTAGTTAAATTAATTAAATAATTTGGGTTAATTAATTAAATTAATTAATGGTTTGGGTTAATTAATTAAGTTTAATTAATTTAGAATGATCATTGGGTGTTTAATAAGTAATTACTTAATGTAATTAATAAAGTATAATTACTTTGTGTAATTAATCAAGAGATTAATTAAGATGATTACTTAAGGGGAAATTGATTTATTTAATGAAGTAAATAAAAAGGTAGATAATTACAGAATGAGATAAATCAAAGGTGATTAATATTTGTAGTTTAATTAATGATTAATTATTAAACGTAGTTAAATTAGATTAGGATAAATTTAAATGTAAATGAGAAACCATTAAATTATATAATTAAAGATGTAATTAAACGTTGATTAATTAAGATTGAGTATTCAATGATAAGTGACTTATGAGAAATTAATATAGGTAATTAAGGATTAATGTAATTAATATAGTTGATTAATTTATGAAGTAATTAAGATTACTTATTGATTTTGGTTAAGAAGGATTAGTATTGTGAAGTTAATTAAAGTTGATTACTTGAATATAATTGAGAGATAATTAACCCAGAGTGATTAATTAAGATGAATAATGAAGGGATGATTAATGAATTGATTTGAAATTAATTAATGTTAAATGAAGAAAATCTAAGTCGTTGAGGTTAGTAATTCAATTAGGATTAATTAAATTAAATTTGTACGTGATTAAGCTTTGCTTATGAATGATTGAATGGTATTGGATGCTTTGAATGAGTTGATATCTCTGATATGAAATGTTGTGTATTTCATTTGGATAACTTGGGTTAGGATGACATGATACTCGAAGAGACCAGGGTCGGGTATTAGAAGATACCCGAAAACACTTTGAATTTTTATAGATTGATATGTGAAATCTATAGGCTGGAATGAAGTGATTTAAAGGAATTCGACTATTTAAATCTAAATTTCGGTACTTATAAAATGGATGTATGGAATAAGTGATGTCTATAATAAATTGTAGCTTTGTAAATTGATTCGAGTTATAACGGGTTTTAAATAAGTTGTATGCTTTTGTATTCCATGCTGGATGGGTTTACTCACGCTGGTTTCCAGCCTGACCCAGGTGTTACTTTGATGTAATTCTCGAGTCAGACCGAGTATTACAAATTTTCAGGTAAGGACATTCTGGAGCTTAGGAGTCGAGCTGGATGGCAGGAACGTATAGAGTATTTCCGCTGTATTATATTATTGTATATCTGAGGCATCGTAATTGTGTATATCCAGTGTCTGTATAAATGTGTAACTCTGATGTATTATAAATGTAATTGACAGATACAGAATGCTTTTGTAAATTGTTATTATTTATTATTATATTATATCCACTGCGAACGTGAGAGGTTGATGTTTCTGATCTTCTTCCTCTTCTATCTCTTTCTTATTTTTTCCTAACTATCCGGAATTTTCGAGATCGAAAATTCCGGGTCGTTACAAGTGCATTCAATAATAATTAATCATCTACAAATAAGATGAATTAATCTTATGATTATGATTAATTAATGACATAATTATTTTCATTAATTATTTTTAATTAATGATTAATTATCCTTAATTATTAATTAATTAAATCTTAATCACCTTCATTAATTAATCCTTAATTAATTAATCCTTAATTATAAAGTGATTAACCTTTTTAATTAATAATTAACTTTAAATAATTATTCTTTAATTATTAAGTAATTATAAATCATTTATTATCTAATGATTATTAAAAATATAAATTAACTTAACTTCTAAGTTAACAAATTAAAACACATTTGATTAACTCCTTAATACTTAATTAAGTTTTTATTTAAAATAAATTCTTTAAAAATATAGGTTTTAAACATCTTAAACCTAATTAATTCAAAATATTTTACTTTTAAAACCTTTAACTATACATTCCTACTTAACAAAAAAAATCATCTTTTTAAAAAGAATAAGTTTAGAAATTTATGTAACTTAAATCATTAAGGTTTTAAACTAGAAAATTATAATACCCGAATCACCCCCGAGTGTTTCCTGAGCCAATCCTCTACCTACTTCGAGTTTTACCCAAACCCACCCAAGAACTTGCAAACTTTTAAAAATTTGTTTAAGTGTTAGAAATAACGCGATATATACTTAAAAACACACGATTTCAAACCCGAGCCAAAACATAATCTTCACGAAGAAAAACCCGAGACATCATCACCCAAACCTCCACTGACATGATCATCGACATGTGCACGTGTATGACGATCCCAGCCATCTCCGATCGAGGTTCTGGCCATTGACAAGTTAGCTACAACCTCTGCACATCACCAGACCACCCAGAATCCCCAAACAACAACGAATTCGAAATCGAGCAATCTGACTTGAAAGTGAAACAAAACGACCATCATGAAATCGCCTCGCTCTTCCTCCTTCGACCATCAGAGGTCACATGCTTTGGGTCAAAGCATCGCCTGACCATCAGGCTTCGATTGCCATCGGACCGAACCATTCCGTTCCATTTAGGGTGACGCGGCAATGTGATTTCCAACCACGACCATTCATGGGTTTAAACCCTAAAAGCCCTCCACATCAAATTATAAAATCGAAGAGTAATTTTTAGATGATCTACAATCCTCCACTAAGATGCTACCTCAACCTCGAGACCCAAAATGATTTTGATCATCGGAATTTAGCAAAAATCCCAAATTTGTTCATCCCGCAATTTCTCAATGAATTCGTTCTTAAAGATTTTGATTTTACTTTTATAAATTAACACTTTCGAAAACATTTTTGATGATATTCCTAAAATCAAAAATCTTGATGTTTGCAATTTCAACATATTTTCAATTCTCCCGTAACATCAAATTTTCAGAGAAACTTTAATTTATCTTTGCTCATATTAATTTTTAAAACTTAAGACAAGTTAAAACAATCTAATTTCGTTTAGATCCCAAAGTTCAATATGGATCAGAGGAAGAGAAATCAAAATTTGAACAGGCTTGATGCCTGTAAACCTGGAACAGAATGCATCTCTGTTTTTCCTGACATGCACAGCCAATTTATACATATATTTATATATCTGTTTGCATGTAAACATTTCATAATCTTGTCTCAAACATCATCACAAACAACGAGTGCCATTCCAAGTTTTAAAAAGGATTACTCATCTGTGAAGAAGAAATTGAGAAGAAATCCTGGAAGTTGATTATTTGAACTGGAATTGCTATTTTAAACTTGAACCTGGATTTGATTTTACCTACAACTTGTTATGTAAATTTGCTTAGCTCCTAAAGGAATTACTTGCTTGATTTCTTAACAAATTGAAACTTAAATTCTTAAAAGGATTTACCTTCAGCTTATTTTAATGAAAACAGAGAAATGTTGATGTTATCAAACTTGAAAACTGGAAAGAAAAAGGATTTTGATTGCTGAATCTTCAATCCTGATCTTGGAATCTGATGATGAACTTGATTATTAGCTGAAGCTCTGCTGTGTTGTTTACAAATTTGGTTTTACAGTGTTTGATTTCTTGAATTTTCTTGATCTTGAGTAGCTGATTTAAAGTTACAAGAAAAAGCCTTTGTTTAAATTTATTTTGATTTCTGGTTGATGATCTGGTTTCATCACTTATTGGTTTGAGGTTTTTTTTTCCTTAGAATTGAAAATTTTCAAACTGAAAAAGAAATGAGAAAGAGAAGTTAAAATGGTTTATATAACCTTGTTTCTTATTTTAATAAATTTTCTTAAAAATTAAAACAAAAGAGACGACACTTGTTTATTCACTTTCCAGGATTTAGACGCTTGTTACATTGGGTGTCTCACTAATTAACACTTGTATTACTATGCATGAAAATTTTAAATAAAAGTTTTTATATTATTTTTCTTTCTTATTTAAATAATTACATTCCTTTTTATATTTATACAACCTTTTAAAAGAAATTTTTTTAATACTAATTCATACATAAATAAAATTATATGTATGTGTTAATATATTTGAATCCAAATAATTTTACTTAAGATATTTTATTTTTAAATTTACATTCAAACACAAATTCATATTCAAATTCAAATTCAAATCCAAGTTTGGAATTCAATTCATTCTATATACATATGAATATAGATATATAACTAAACAAACAAATTATTCATATGGTTTGAAAATTTACAAATTAATTCAAATTAACTTCAAATTGAATTCCAAAAATTAAAATAAACTACTGGTTTTAAATTGATAAATTTGGGGATGTTATAGAAAATGTGGCGATTTTGTCAACCACGTTGGATCGGAGGCAATCGCACCCAGGGAAAATGAAGTACTAACCTATGGCGAAGCTCTGGAAGCAATTGTACATTTTCTAATGGTCGGATCTGGGTGGCGCAAGTTGATTTACGTCGAGATGTCTAGGTTCTGGTTGAAGCGGGGTTGCTCGATTCTGCTTCCTCATGAATTCATGGGGGCTGAGGGATTGGAGTGTTCGTTTAGATGATCTTCGACTTGTTGACGATCAAAGACTTGATCGGAGATCGCCAGTTTGGTCGTGCACATGCACATGAGTGTGGGTGTGTCTGGGTTTGTTAGAGAATTGAGGAAGAAGAGGTTGCACTCGAAGTCGCGCTCGTGAAAATGTGACGATAGTTCGAAGAAGTCATCGGGTTCGTGTGTACGTTTGTCGTAGTTTAAAGATTTAAATTTTAAACAAAGTTTAGAATATAGTAGCAGGATATGACTCGGGATATACGCGAGTAAAATGGGATTTGGCTCGGGTTAACAATCGAGATAGGTCTGGAGTCTGAATTTTTTTGTATAAAACAATTTTTATGTATATCCATGTTTGAGTTAGTCAAAAAGGTTTAAGAATAAATTATTTCAAATTTATTAAGTTAAAAATGTTTTAATTTATATAACTTTTGGTTTTAAAGTTTATAAAATTTAATTTTTGTAATTAAATGAATGATTAAAGAAACAAATGGTTTTATAATCCTTAATCTAACTTAAAGATTTTAAGTTAATAAATATATTAATGTTGGCCTAGTTCCAAAGGATTATTAATAAGAATTAAATGATAATAAAATAATAATAAAGATAAATGGCTGTCTTTTAATTGATGAAATTTTAAATAATTACAGAACTATTAACCAATGAAAGTGATTAAGGAAGAATTGATTAATGAAGGTGATTAAAGGAAAATCATAATTAAGGATAATTACTTTATTAAAATTAATTAAGATTAATTAATTAAATTGATTAAAAGATCATTAATTTATAAGTAGAAAATATTTACTTAATTAATTAAAAAGTAATTAATTACTTAAAGATAATTACTTAATGAAAGTAATTAATGCTAATTAATTTATAATTTAAAGGTTAATTAATTAATGTAATTGATTAGGGTTAATCACTTATTATAAATAATTAAGAATAATTAATTACACGGTAATTAACTAAGAGATAATTAATTAGTTATGGGTAATTAATTTAAAGGTTAATAATTTATTAATTAAGGTTAATTTATTTTTCAATTAAGGTCGATTAATTAATAAAGTATTAATTAAATTATTAATCAAAGTTAATTAATAGATGATTAGAGATCAATTAATTAAAATAATTTGTAATTAATTAATATTAATTAACCAGGATTAGTGATTGACCTGATTTAAATTAATCAGATGATTAATTTATCCTACTTATGAATGTTCGAATTTTATTGAATGTTGAATTGTTTGACATCCCAATGTGTGACGCTATGTGATATGAATTATTTTTGATTTGAGCTATGATGAATGTAATTTATTTATCTGTGACGAATGTAATTTATTTATCTGCGATGAATTTATATTATCTGTGAGTCTGTGAATGGAAGATAAGTGTTATAGATTATACCAGTTATCGATATTGTTATGATTGAATCTGTGACAATTGATGTTGTTGCACTATTGGGCGAAACCTCTAGACTACACCTTACACACATAAATGTGGATTGCACGAGGAAATCGGTTAAGTCACATATTTTTGAAATGGTTTTTAAAATAATTGAATTTTGAATCCAAATAGTTTTGGAAATGGAATTAGGTTATATATAAAAACTTTTGAAAAGGAGTTTTAAAAGATAAAAGATATTTTGAATAACATGATAAAGCTTTGGAATTTAGATAATTTGATTTGAATTCAAATTCAATATTTGAAATTGAATTCTTTGTTTATAAATTATGGTTTAAAAGGGTTATACAAGTTATAAATGAGTTTATATGGGTTTTAAATTATTTCAAAAATATTATTTTGGAAATTTGAATTTAACCCAAGTATTAGACTTGAAGGGCTTTAACTTGTGCAAATCTAATCGGATTTTTACAAAAATGAAAATTATTTGTTTTCAAATAATAATAGCTTTCATATAAAGAGAGGATTTCCAAATTTGGTTGAAAGATTTCGAGTTTGAAATGGAATTGAAATAATTTTGAAAGCTATGAATTAATCTTTGTGGAAAATTGTTGAACCTTGTTTTGACATTTAAGAGAATCTTAACGGTGTATCTTTTGTATAAACGATTTGGAATGGAATTGTTTTGAAGCTATAAAGGAATCTTTGCGAAATATTTGTGAACTTTGTTTCCAAACAAAAGAGGATCTCAAAGATAGATCTTTTGTTTAAATATTGTGAATGAATCTTTGTGAAGGATAGGTGAACTTTGTAAGGTGAATCTTTTTGTTTAAAAGATTAAAATGGTAATTTGTTTAACCATTTGAAAGAAAAGTTTTGGGTAACAAGTTGTGACTTAACTGAGATCCCATTATCCATATGGTTTTAAAATATTGCGCTCACTATTCGGTTTAGTTGGGAGAGGACTTTGTATCATATAACCCATTCCAGATAGTGATACGACGAATTGGATAACATTTTAAGACTGGTGGTGAAGTCCGGGTGTCTTTGAGAACGAGAGGATAACCTGTCGAATGACTCTGCAACGAGTTCCTCCAGTGTGGAGATCTCCTTATATGATGGGGAGTCTGATCGGGATTAAGGATGCCCGGATTGCAAGGGCTTCTTTTGAAGTGCATTCGGTTCTGTTCGAACCCGGAACAGACTTGTATGGATGTATGTCCGACATTACACTTTGAGATGTAAAACCAGCTTCTATCAAATACATTTCTGTTTGGTGGCGGAGAATTTATTCTCTTAGCTTAACACCCTTCTCTAAGACGTACGAGCTCAAAGGTTATGTAGTTGATGGTTACTAGTGATCCATTCCCAATTTGATAATGTGGCATACGAAGTGCTGCTGATCATTTGTTGATCAAAGCATGGATTTTGTGTAAAGCATAGCTTTGTGGACGAAACTTCGTGAAGCCTCACAACCTGAAATGGTCGAAATAGGAATCGTTGCAGCAAGGTTATTTGGGGGTAGCGCCCTCTGAGGGTATATCCATTTCCTTCTAGATTATAAGTGGTATCATGGTATGGAGCGCAGATACTTAACTTTGTGGTTGCTGCAAACTTATTTCTTTGTGGTTGTTGGTTGAGAGGTATCTCGGATAAAGGTCGGTAACGACCAGGGAATGACATGCTCGTGTTAGTAGTTATCTAGTTACAGAGGTAACCCGGCCTTGTGTTGGCAGAGATCGGGTTAGGTTCTCGGGGACGTCCCCTCCAGAGGCGTTCCATTTTGTATGGAAAGTTCCTTTGCCAGGCCATTGTTGGAAACCCAATCATCCAATACGCGCCTTGTACTGTTTTAGTTCTAGAACCGTCCATTTAACATGGTAGCTATAGCAGGCATACTATAATGGCACGTATGCTGGCTAAGATTAATATTATACTTGCAAATGTTTTCTGCACTATGAACTTATAATAATATCAAAAAAAAATTCGCGTATCAAGCATTTTTGACTGTCATAAGGAGAAATCTCCTCCAAGTTTGCGCTTGCATTGTGTGTGTCGCGGGAGGCCTTATGGCAGTTTCATTTTCCAAAAACATAGCGAATTTCTTTTACTTCTTCTATTGTTTGTTTTAAAAGATAGAATTGCTTTTGTTTGCTCATACCAGTCCCATGACTGACCCGGAGTTTATTGTTCCCTTCCTAAACTTTGGGTGCCTATAGTTTTCTACACGGGCAGTCTAAAGTTGGGATTTTCAGATAATCAAACAGTAGATGTAGCTTTGTAAATCTTTGAAGTCTTTTGGTCTTTGAAGCCGTTTGGATTTTGGAAATCGCTTTGTGGATCGAGTTTGCTTAGTTTAGCATTGATGGTGATTCAAGCTTCTTGGATTGGAGTTTTGGGATTTGGCATTGAAGACAGTGTCTTTCTGTTGCTGATTTTTGTGCTTTGTTGTTGCTTCTTTCGGCTGTTGTACTCCAGCTCTGATATATGCATTGATATTCATTGTATCTTTATTGTATCAAATGTTGTATTCATGGAATGGTATCAATGATATTATCTCTTTCTTCCGCTGTGTTGTTATACTTAATGTGTTATAAGCTCCGGCGAACCAGATTTGACGTTTTGATCTGCAACATTCGAATACGGGTGATGTATTCAGTGCCAATTTTCGAAGGTCGAGTCAGGGTCATTATATTTGGTATAAGAGCTGAAGGTTGGAACTTTAGCTCCGGAGTATAACACATTAGGTAACTCATTAGAGATAGGGCAAAGTATACCCTAGAATGTGTATATCCCTAAGATATCCGTTCGTGTACTTCAGTAGATTCTCTTACTATCTACTGATAGTAAGTATGAGTGCAAGAAGAGGACGGAATAGGGAACAGGGGAGTACGACTACAAATGGTCGATATCCTATAGCAACAACGGGAAAAACTTTTCTATCAATCTCTTTGATCATCATCTGATTTCAATTCTTTGATTTCTTCGTGGCAGCTCGAGGGAGAATTTTCGGTGTGAAGGTGGCCATGCGAATCGTTATAGATAAATTTCTATCTCGTATTCTCTTCATTAAACTTCTATCAGCTTTTCATTTTAATTTAACGAAATTGAAATTTTATTTGAATAAATTACTAAATTAAATATGAAGTTAAATATGAAGATTTGTATTGATAAAACGATTTCGATTAAAACCAAATTTGAAATTTTATTTTCTTATGAGGGTCAAAGTTCGATGAGGGACAGGTTGGTGTATACTTTGGAATATTCCAGTCTGAATTGAGTATCCATTGTTTGTTCTGTTGAGTGATATATTCTACGAGTGGTTAGTTATCCTTCGAACTAACCAATGCCCCTAAATATTTCATAGACTGGATGGCCCGAGTATCTTGTGAGATTGGGATGACTCCGTTCTCATATTTATTGATATTCTGATTTGGTAAGCCAAATGCAGAATAGATATTCGGTTTAATCTGAAAAAATTATTTCTCTATCTTCGTGTATCCATTCTTTGTTGTCTCCCTGGCATATTTCGAGGACGAAATTTTCTTAAGAGGGGAATCTGTAACATCCTCGTTTTTAAATCAAATTTAAATTGGTAGTTTATTTAATTTTTGAAATTAAATTGTGAATAATTTGGTCCAAATTTAAATTCATATTTGTTTGTTTATTAATATAAATGAATATAAATAGATTGTAATTAAATTATGGGTTTGAAATTCAAATAAGTATTTATTAATAACAATAGTAGTTCAAGATAATATGAATATTCAATAAGGTATAATGGTTTGACTAAAAATAGATTTGATAAAGGATTTAATCTTTCATAAAATGTAACATGAATAAAAGTGATTTGTATATAATATATAAAATAATATATTGGATATTGATTTTAAATTTAATTGTGAATTTAAAATTCTAAATTAAATATATTATAAATAAAGATTTGAATTTGAAATTTGGTTTGAAGTACAAAAATTAATATATGTTGAAAATAAAGATTTGGAAAATAAATAAATTATGATTGGAATAAAAATTTATACTTACAAAAAGATATTTGTTTACTCATACAAATTTTAATTTTTGAATTTGAGATTTAAAAATAAAAGTTTTGAATATATATTAGGGTTGGGAAAATCTATAATTTAATAATAGAAAATGCATAAATATAAATATTCATAATAACTTGGATTTAAAATCTAAAAAAAGAATTAATAAAAGTTTTAAAATACTTTCTTTTATATACTTGAAAGTACATATAAAGGCTTTGATATGAATTTATCTTTTGAAAAATTTAAATATAAAATTTTTCAAATAAAGTAAAGGTTTAAACAAATTTATAAAATATAATATGATGATTTGAAAGTTATAGTTTTAAATTAATATAGTATTTAAAATAAGGAAAATATAAACCACAAACACACACACACACACACACACACATATATATATATATATATATTTATACCAAATAGAAAATATATTACCTAAATAAATGAAATTATAAGACTAAGTAATAAAACATAACATAAAGGGTTTAAAAATATAATTTGTAAATTAATTAAAGTAAGGGTTTAGACACAAAATTAATCATATATGTACATTTGCAATCTATGAAACAACAGAGTTTACAAGTGTTAACATAAGTAACAAGTGGCATATTAGTTTTAATTTGCAAATAACATAAAACTAAAGAGAAAATCTGGTTTCAGTTAAAAAGTTAAAAGCTTTCTTTCATCTTCAAAACTGGAAATCAAAAAATCTTCAACTGGAAATCAAGTCTCAGATCAAAAGCAAGTTTCAAATGCTAAATAAGTTCAAAACCTGGGAAAACAGGAAAAGAAAGATCAAAGAAAAACAAAGGAAATCAATGCAAAGATCAAACAAAAGCTTCAGCTCATTAGCAATCAAATTCAGATCAACAAACAACTGATTCAACTCGAAGTCATCAAATAACAGATCAAACTCAAAAGCAATTCCAGTCCAAACAATTTCCATACTTAAAACATAAAAGCCTATTCCTTCCTCTATCTTCAATTTTTCAGGTAAGCAAACTTTTTTTTAAACTTGATCTTCCTCATTATCATAAGTCTATGTAACAATCTGCAAGTTCGTACCCGTTGAGTCAACACTATTCAACCTAAATCAACTCAAGTTGTATAGAAATACGAACCATTTGGGTTAAAGAAGAAGAGGTAGAAGAAGAAAATAGAAAACAACATCAGAATCTAACCAACGCAGCGGAATAAAATATAATAGATAATAAATGATCTTTACACAAAACAAATATACATATGTTTTATACCTACATTATCATCAGAGTACATCAATATCATACAACTGGATGCACAGCTACTCAACATAGTGGAATATATATGTAAAACAAGTACGGAAATACGCATCGTCATCCAGCCCGTCTCCTTTGCTCCACAGCATCATATCCTGTATCCTATAATACTCGGTATGACCCGAGCATTACATTTAAATAACACTCGAGTCAGTCTGGAATATTAGCGTGAGAAAATCACACTCAATTGATTATTAAAGTTTCAAAAATCCTTTGAAAACAAAAGCATCTCGTAAGACCACGCCACAAATAAACATGTTGGGTTTTTACCTTATGATAGCTAAAATAATTTTTATAGAAATCCTCTGATATTATAATAGGATCTATATACAAATACTTATAAAATAGCCGAAATTGTTACATGATTAAATTCCAGCTAGTAGCCACAGAGTGGGTAATACAAACAAAACTCGTACAAGTCTTGTAGGGAGAATGGATTTCCGACTAATGACTAGGCACTGGGGTACCACCTGTCACAGTACGTGGCCTAGATCACAGTACCGAGGAGTACGCCCACTCCCCTGCAACACAAGACTGGGACTACCCCTTACTGGATAATCCCGAGTGAGATCACCCCGCGGTTGGGATCAGCAACCGCCCACTAAGCCAAAATAAAAGGGACATCTAGACAAGGATGACCTCACCCTGCTTGGGTGCTACCCACCTAGCCTTGCTGCATAACCCCTGATTTTCAGTCGTTCCCATTTGATGACGCTTGAGGCTAAGCGTTACCTTTTTAGAACAGATCCCTTAGAATGCCCATCATCCACCTGACGATGTTCCGAAAGCATTCATCCATACAAGTCCGTCCCGAGTTCGAACGGAACCGAAGGCACTATTCCTACTACATCCATTTCGGAAATATCCTCAGGATTAGTAGCGATTAGCCCTTGCACTTCACTACGCCATCTTCGAATCCAAAACCGTTTTCCATGAAACGTACAAACCGGATCGAAGTGGTTTTCGAGAAATAAATCTCGATCCCGGTCTCTTCGAAACGATCAGCGCATTTGGCCAATATTGATAGTCGGTGATTTAACTATCAATTTACATTCACAAACATCCATCAAACAATAAATAATTTCTCAAAATTATTTATTAGCCTCAAAATATCTTCACAAGATATATTTCTATTTTCAACTCTTTGAAAACAGTTTTCAAAACCATCTTTCTTTTTCAGAATAAACTTTTCCAAATATTTACTATATCCACTGAAATTACCAAGCACAAAACTAGATTTTTAAAATAATTTAAAACACTTTACTTTGAAATATACTTAAAAATATTTAAGTTAAAACTACTTTAATAATTTGTTAAAAATACATACTATATGAAAATTTGAAAATAAAGTTACTTAATAAAATATAAAACTAGATTTACACTTTCTAAAACAAAATACTAAGTCACTCTTTAAATAATTACTGCTATGATAGATTAAAAGGAAATACTTACTTTATAATTTAAATATTAGAATAATAAATATTCCAAAACTCGCTTTTTAAAACAACTTTTAAAACCTTTAATTTACATTTAAAAATTTACTTTGAAAACGTACTTGGTTACCCAGGGAGAATTCCCAATCTCAACCACTTAAATCAATTTTCCCAAATTTATTTCCAATCTATTCCCTTTGAAATAAATTTCTTTACTTTCTCAGTTCTTTTCAAAATTCATTAATTATGGACTTTATTATTATTGTTATTATTTTCTGTTTGATTTGTAATCTTTTAACTGAAATATACCATTTTCAGGTTATTCCTAATTTCTTCTTTATTCGTTTCAATAAATTGAATCTTAAATTTTAAATAATTGTTTTATTCTTTTAAAGTAATAACATTGAAGTTTAAAATTCATTAACTTCATGTTTATTTAAAAAATTTCTTTCTATACTCTAGATCTATTTATTAGAATCTTAAAGTCACTTTATTTCTTTTCCAATTCATTTTTAATTTTATTCAAATTTCTATAATTATTTTACTTACAATTTCACTTCTTTTATTATCTTTCCAAAATCCAATTTATATATTTTTGGTAATTCATCATACCCAATTATGTCCAATCGAACCATAACATTCAATATTCCAATAAAGTTCATCATAGAATATCAAATAATCACAACAGAGGGTATTAAATAATTTTAGATAAATATGAGGGATCCAGTTGGATCCCTCCAACCTGTTTTCCCTGCACCCACAGATGTTAGCACAACATATAATATACCAATTCCAAAATATACCATACTACTGCATATCAATCCATTCAACCATTCAAACAATTATTTAAATTTAACTGAGTGAGATTAACTCACCTTCGATTTTAATTTGCAATCCACTTCCATTCCTGCTTATTCTCTTCACGATTTTGACCTTGTATAAACAATTCACAATTTGTTACTATTTGAATTGTCAAACAATTTATCATCGTTTACATATTTGATTTTAACTTATGCTTTGATTTAAAAAATTTAAACTAATAGTTCCCTTTGACAAATTATTTTTAGCAACCCAAAAATTAAATAAATAAATTAAAACAGCTTAGTTATCAAACCCATTCCTTTTTTAAAAACAACTAGTAGAATAAAAATTATTTATTCATGTATATTATTCTATACTTTGAACTACATACATGTTTATAAAATAATTCGTAGAGACCAAAATCGAACTTTATATAAACTCTCTAAACATTTTTAAAATCCATATATATATTTACTGTTTATCTATGTATGTATATATTTAAATTAACCAGTAAGTTAAGGTCTGTATTATTTATATAAGATAAAAACATAATTGCTTAATATTTTACTGTAACCTATCTACATATTTTTTTTTCTTTTTTTCTTTCTAAACCTTACTGTAATTCTGTGTTCACGTATAAATATATAAAATTGAAAATTTCAGTTGTAAATTATTATTATTATTCTTTTTACATCATCCAGTATCTATAAATTGAGATTAGATTTAACTGGAAAATAAAACAACATCGAGAATATCTCACCTCGACCATGCCTTACTGCAAAACTTAGTCCACACAAACCAAATCGAGCTGCAACCACCACCAACATCGGCAACCAACATAGTCGACATCCCCTTCTCTAATCACGCCTAACAAACTCAACAGTATGGCCTCGCACAGGCATGAACGCATGCCAGCCAATTGCACGTGACATCTCCAATTCACAACCGAACCACCGAGTCGCCAAGAGTCCCAAGCCTTAGCGCGCGCGACTCGGAGCCACGATGCTCGATTATCAAGATTTCGAACGATCTCGTCGCCTTTATATTCGCCTTCATCTTGATTGCACGAGGCTAAAAGAATTTAGGAGGAGCGATTTCGATCTAGAATCTTGTATCGGCCGCAAGAGGATTTGGAAACAATAAGGAGGAGAGGATCGAACGAGATCGGCTTTTGGTTTCAATCAGCTTATACGAACGAATTCATATTTTTTTTATAGATCTCGGCTTGATTTATTCGAGTAGTATTGATTTGGGAAAGTTAATTAACTCGGCCATTAACTTAGTCTTGTACGAGACTTAAAAAGGAACGCTCGGCTATAGGTATTAAAAAAGAAGAAGAAAGAAGCGTGTTAGGGAAGGTGAGTAGTTGGCTTGCTTCAGAAGACAGAGGAGAATAGGTCGGAAAAGGAAACGTAGGGCGACCGTGATTTGCTTTGTGACCTAATATATTATATTTAAATTAAACAGTAATTATTGTCTAGGTATTTTTATCTCGTACGATCATAAGATAACTCCGAAAGCTACGAAATTTGAAATCCAATAATAATATAATATTACGGATCCAGTGGAACAGGTTTCGTTAAATTCCAAGACTGTGCCTCGGAAGGCTATTTTTAAATTCAATTTAAAACAATAATATTTCAAAGCTAAACAAATCAGTGTTAAATTCAATTTTACAACATTTATTATGCTCAGTATTATCAATATAAATTTTACAAGCCTTCAAATTATTTTCAACAGGCTTGAAATTCCAGATTCAACATTTTTACTCAACTTCAAATTATTTAATTCAATAATTTAATTAACAAATAAATTGTGATATTCGTAACTCAAGTTAAAATTACTCCATTGAATATTTAAAATCAATTAAATATTCTGATTTTAAATGCTCAAAAATTCTGGGTCGTCACGTTCCTCCCCCTTAAAAGAATTTCGTCTCCGAAATTACTAATTAGGAAGAATGGTCCAATACCCGTTACTATTTTCCAAATTCAAACAGTTTCTATCAATTCAACATCTTACTAACTATCTTTTTATAAAAGACCCATTATCATTCTTATTAACTTTCCATAACTCTCCCATAGTTTCAAACTATACTATTTGTTTAACCATTCAAGTTTCAATTTAAAACCAAATCTTGAATTATCAAAATTTTCTCAAATTTTTTTCTAACTCTCTAAATTTTCGAAAAATTTCGCCAGTGTATCCTTTGTGCGGCTAGCTCGGTACAATTACAAAAGGCCTCTATGGGCTCCCAAATCCCAAAAGAAAACAGAAAGCCAAGTGGCTCGATCCAAAATCCAATAAAATTTCATATAGAAATTTAAACACATACCTTTTTGTCAAGCAATTAAAATTTATCTCTTGAAATCAAAAACAATTCTCTTTTCCCTTTATATAAACTGCATACCCTGCTTGGCACTAATATCCACTCACAACATTCCCGAAAACATTTTATCAACTTTCTCACAAAATGCCAATATCTATTCATTCAAATCTTGACTTAGATTATATTAGTAGTATCAATTTTTTCATTTAAGAATTTACCATTCCCTCTTAAGTTAGTATAAGCATTTTATATGCTTCTTGTATTTATTCCCACTTTACCACTTTAGTTTATTCCTAATTTTATTCAAATTGATTCTTTCGTTTTCGTACGAATTCAATTTATCTTTAACTCAAAATATTTAAATTTTATTTTTCATTTACAACTAATTTATGTCATTATTTTAAATCAGTTTTATTTACTAATCTATTGCAATTTCCAGTTTGAAATTGTTTTTCCATTAATAAAATTTTCAAAAAATTTCTAATTCCCAAAATTTTCGGAAAATTTTGGCAGAGCCCCCTTTGTACGGAGGAGCTTTTGCAATTTGACAAAAGATATAAATATATATACATCGACCCACACGATCGGAAAAACCAAAAACAGTTCATATTTTCTATTTTTATTGCGTAGGCGTACCTTATTTAGTAAACTTGAAACATTCTATTTTTCTTATTGTCTCAAGTTATTTCAGTTAAATCTCATTTTAAATCTGCAATTTCATTTGATTAGTTATTATGAAATTTAACTTTCAAACTCAACTCATTCAATTGATTACATGGCCATTTCCAATTTATTTCCACTTATTTGGATTTTATTGGCAATTCAAACCATCACTATTTTAATCCAATTTCTTTTTATTTGGCAACGGCTTCAATTATATTAAATTTGTTAACACTTCAAGTTAAATTTTAATTTATAACTCAAGTTCTGAATCCACGATTCATTTTCAATTTACTACCCAATTTCATGAACTCACAATTCAATTACATTCTCAATTCATTTAATTAATTGCAAGGCCACTTTCAATTATATTTCTTCACTAGTGATTCATGTCGAATTTGATTTACAACTTGAGTTTTATTTCTAAACTTCATTATAGCTCACAATTCAACTTTTAGTTAACATTTCATTAACTAATTTATTAACAAATTAGTTCTCCCCTATTTATAGTTCAATACTTGATTTTTAATTCCAAATATCACTTCATTTAATTTTCTTAGTTCAATTTATTTTATAATTCAAGTTTGGATTTCCGTTTCATTTTATTTTTCAATTCATCAAACAATATTTATTTTGGATTTTGCATTCCATTTGCAATTTATAAGTCACAACTTATTATTTACACAATTCCATTCATTCTAGGCTTGAATATATTCATCTTTTATTTTTAACTCAAAATTTACGCTTATTTATAACCCAATCATATTTTATTACATGAATTTTAATTCCTTTACAAGTTATTCTAATTTATTATTTTTCCAATCCAATTCTTATTCAACTTACCTCCATTTATTCTAGTGAGAATCTAATTCTATTTAATAACTCAACATAAATTTTTTTTTCCCATTTCAATTCTATTTTAACTCAGATTTATTTAATTCAATTCGATTTCAACTTAATTCGAATACAACTGGATATTATTTTCAGCCTATCCAGTTAATTTCAATCCAGTTAAATTTTTATTCCCCAATCCAAGTTTATTTCATTTTTTAACCTTTCACTTTAAATTTAAATTTCCAACATTCAAAGCTTATATTTCCTTCCTGATTTAAAATCATCTTAATTTATAAGCTTACAACTATCTCATTAGGACTTTTAAACACTCGACTTTTGGTTTCAAATTATTTTGAAATCTTCAACATCTCAAATCACATTTCTCAAAAGCCAAACCAATCCTGGTTTTATTCCCAACAAATTTCCTTTGAAATTTTCAAAAAAAAACTAGCTTTTCTGAACAAATCAGTTTTTTTGGCAGCAATCCGTCACTTAGAAATTCGAAAATGAATACCGATGATGCGGCCGTCATCACCAGAATTATTTCCCAATAATCCGAGTGATTTCATTGCTATATCACTTTCAAAATCCATTTAAAACAAATTTCCTTTCAGAAATACCTCTAGAACAATAATGCTATTATTTATCTCCAAACACTTCCAAATCTCCGGGATTTAAATTTCCAAATCCTGCTTAAATCAATTTTAACTATAATTCATTTGTATGTCTTATGCTCATACAAATTCTTATTTGATTATATTTCAATTTATAAATTACATTTATAATTCATATTTATAAATTTCATTTTATAATAAATTTATTCCCTTAAACTTTGGTTATATTTTCAATTTCTAGTTAAATTTTCACTTAACAATGATAATACTTTAATATTATTCTTCCTAACATCCACGCAACCATATGTTAGCTAAAATAGTTTACAAAACTTCTTTATATCAAAATAAATTTTGGGTAAAATTATTTCATTTACCCACATCTAAAACAATACCGTGTCGAACTGTTCTATTCAAGTGTTTAGAAACCCCTTCAATACAATTGCGCAGACTGTGTCGACGAAGGTTCATATGCCACTCAATAAACCAACCAACACAATATTAAAACAATTTATATTCACTAACAAATACGCGCTCATATCTATTTATACACTCAAACTCATTCTAAAGTATTAGGGACTCTAATTTAAATGAGTAATTCCCACCAGAGCCAAGGTTGTCACCAACCTAAGCTTTGATACCAAATGTAACAACCCGCAAGTCCGTACCCCTTGAGTCAACACTATTCAACCTAAATCAACTCAAGTTGTATAGAAATACGAACCATTTGGGTTAAAGAAGAAAAGGTAGAAGAAGAAAATAGAAAACAACATCAGAATCTAACCATCGCAGCGGAATAAAATATAATAGATAATAAATGATCTTTACACAAAACAAATATATATCTGTTTTATACCTACATTATCACCAGAGTACATCAACATCAATATCATACAACTGGATACACAGCTACTCAACATAGCGAAATATATATGTAAAACAAGTACGGAAATACGCATCGTCATCCAGCTCGTCTCCTGAGCTCCACATTATCATATCATGTATCCTATAATACTCGGTCTGACCCAAGCATTGCAGTTAAATAACACCCGAGTCAGTCTGGAATACTAGCGTGAGAAAATCACACTCAGTTGACTATTAAAGTTTCAAAAATCCTTTGAAAACAAAAGCATATCGTAAGACCACGCCACAAATAAACATGTAAGTTTTTTACCATACGATAGCTAAAACAATTTTTATAGAAATCCTCTGATATTATAATAGGGTCTATATACAAATACTTATAAAATAGCCGAAATTGTTACATGATTAAATTCCATCTACTAGCCACATAGTGGGTAATACAAACAAAAGTGCTACAAGTCTCATAGGGAGAATGAATTTCCGACTAATGATTATGCACTGGGGTACCACCTGTCACAGTACGTGGACTAGATCACAGTACCGAGGAGTACGCCCGCTCCCCTACAACACAAGACCAGCACTACCCCTTACTGGATAATCCCGAGCGAGATCACCCCGCGGTTGGGATGAGCAACCGCCCACTAAGCCAAAATAAAAGGGACGTCTAGACAGGGATGACCTCACCCTGCTTGGGTGCTACCCACCTAGCCTTGCTGCATAACCCCTGATTTTCAGTCATTCCCATTTGATGAGGCTTGAGGCTAAGCGTTACCTTTTTAGAACATATCCCTTAGAATGCCCATCGTCTACCTGACGATGTTCCGAAAGCATTCATCCATACAAGTCTGTCCCGAGTTCGAAGGGAACCGAAGGCACTATTCCTACTACATCCATTTCGGAAATATCCTCAAGATTAGTAGCGATTAGCCCTTGCACTTCACTGCTCTATCTTCGAATCCAAAATCGTTTTCCACGAAATGTACAAACCGAATCGAAGTGGTTTTCAAGAAATAAATCTCGATCCGAGTCTCTTCGAAACGATCAGCGCATTTGGCCAATATTGATAGTCGGTGATTTAACTATCAATTTACATTCACAAACATCCATCAAACAATAAATAATTTCCCAAAATTATTTATTAGCCTCAAAATATCTTCACAAGATATATTTCTATTTTCAACTCTTTGAAAACAGTTTTCAAAACCATCTTTCTTTTTCAGAATAAACCTTTTCAAGTATTTACTATCTCCACTAAAATCACCAAGCACAAAACTAGATTTTTAAAATAATTTAAAACACTTTAATTTGAAATATACTTAAAAATATTTAAGTTAAAACTACTAATAATTTGTTAAAAATACATACTATATGAAAATTTGAAAATAAAGTTACTTAATAAAATATAAAACTAGATTTACACTTTCTAAAACAAAATACTAAGTCACTCTTTAAATAATTACTGCTATGATAGATTAAAAGGAAATACTTACTTTATAATTTAAATATTAGAAATAATAAATATTCCAAAACTCGCTTTTTAAAACAACTTTTAAAACCTTTAATTTATATTTAAAAATTTACTTTGAAAACGTACTTGGTTACCCAGGGAGAATTCCCAATCTCAATCACTTAAATCAATTTTCCCAAATATATTTCCAATTTATTCCCTTTGAAATGAATTTCTTTACTTTCTCAGTTCTTTTCAAAATTCGTTAATTATGGACTGTATTATTATTGTTATTATTTTCCGTTTGATTTATAATCTTTTAACTGAAATATACCAATTTCAGGTTATTCCTAATTTCTTCTTTATTCTTTTCAATAAATTGAATCTTAAATTTTAAATAAATGTTTTATTCTTTTAAAATTATAACACTGAAGTTTAAAATTCATTAACTTCCTGTTTATTCAAAAAAATTCTTTCTATACTCTAGATATATTTATTGGAATCTTAAAGTCACTTTATTTCTTTTCCAATTCATTTTTAATTTTATTCAAATTTCTATAATTATTTTACTTACACTTTCACTTCTTTTATTATCTTTACAAAATCCAATTTATATATTTTTGGTAATTCATCATACCCAATTATGTCCAATCGAACCATAACATTCAATATTCCAATAAAGTTCATCATAGAATATCAAATAATCACATCAGAGGGTATTAAATAATTTTAAATAAATGTTGAGGGGTCCAGTTGGATCCCTTCGACCTGTTTTCCCTGCATCCACAGACGTTTGCAGAACATATAATATACCAATTCCAAAATGTACCATACTACAGCACATCAATCCATTCAACCATTCAAACAATTATTTAAATTTAATCATTTAAATTTAACTGAGTGAGATTAATTCACCTTCGATTTTATTTTGCAATCCACTTCCATTCCTGCTTATTCTCTTCACGATTTTGACCTTGTATAAAAAATTCACAATTTATTACTATTTGAGTTGTCAAACAATTTATCATAGTTTACATATTTGATTTTAACTTATAATTTGATTTAAAAATTTTAAACTAATAGTTCCCTTTGACAAATTATTTTAAGCAACCCAAAATTAAATAAATAAATTAAAACAGCTTAGTTATCAAACCCATTCCTTTTTTTTAAACAACTAGTAGAATAAAAATTATTTATTTATGTATATTATTCTATACTTTGAACTACATACATGTTTATAAAATAATTCGTAGAAACCAAAATCAAACTTTATATAAACTCTCTAAACATTTTTAAAATCCATATATATATATATATATATATATATTTACTGTTTATATATGTATATATATATTTAAATTAGCCAGTAAGTTAAGGTTTGTACTATTTATATGAGATAAAAACACAATTGCTTAATATTTTACTGTAACCTATCTGCATATTTTTTTTCTTTTTTTCTTTCTAAACCTTACTGTAATTCTGTGTTCACGTATAAATATATAAAATTGAAAATTTCAGTTGTAAATTATTATTATTTTTCTTTTTACATCATCCAGCATATATAAATTGAGATTAGATTTAACTGGAAAATAAAACAACATCGAGAATATCTCACCTCGACCATGCCTTACTGCAAAACTTACACCACACAAACCAAATCGAGCTGCAACCACCACCAACATCGGCAACCAACATAGTCGACATCCCCTTCTCTAATCACGCCCAACAACCTCAACAGTACGGCCTCGCGCAGGCATGAACGCACGCCACCCAATTGCACGCGACATCTCCAATTCACGACCGAATCACCGAATCGCCAAGAGTCCCAATCCCTAGCGCGCGCGACTCGGAGCCACGATGCTCGATTATCAAGACTTCGAACGATCTCATCGCCTTTATATTCGCCTTCATCTCGATTACACAAGGCTAAAAGAATTTAGGAGGAGCGATTTCGATCTAGAATCTGGTATCGCCCATAAGAGGATTTGGAAACAATAAGGAGGAGAGGATCAAACGAGATCGGCTTTTGGTTTCAATCAGCCTATACGAACGAATTCGTATTTTTTTATAGATCTCGGCTTGATTTATTCGATTAGTATTGATTTGGGAAAGTCAATTAACTCAGCCATTAACTTAGTCTTGTACGAGACTTAAGAAGGAAGGCTCGGCTGTAGATATTAAAAAAAAAAGCGTGTTAGGGAAGGTGAGTATTTCGCTTGCTTCAGAATACAGAGGAGAATAGGTCGGCAAAAGAAACGTACGGCGACTGTGATTTGCTTTGTGACCTAATATATTATATTTAAATTAAACAATAATTATTGTCTAGGCATTTTTATCTCGTACGATCACACGATAACTCCGAAAGATATGAAATTTGAAATCCGATAATAATATAATATTACGGATCCAATGGAACAGGTTTCGTTAAATTCCGAGACTTTGCCTCGGAAGGCTATTTTTAAATTCAATTAAAACGATAAAATTTCAAAACTGAACAAATCAGTGTTAAATTCAATTTTACAACATTTATTATCCTCAGTATTATCAATATAAATTTTACAAGCCTTCAAATTATTTTCAACAGGCTTAAAATTCCAGATTCAACATTTTTACTCAACTTCAAATTATTTAATTCAATAATTTAATTATCAAATAAATTGTGATATTCGTAATTCAAGTTAAAATTACTCTATTGAATATTTAAAATCAATTAAATATTCCGATTTTAAATGCTCAAAAATTCCGGGTCGTCACAGTCTGTGATGATGATATGGTTTGTATGAAAGTGAAATATGATTGCATGTCTGGGAATATGAAATGGTTGCTGTGAGTATATCTGGTTCCAGACATATAAACTTTCTGTTTAGACACTTACAGGTTTATGCTCATAAGGAATTCAAACTTTCTAGCTTTAATCTTATTTTAATAATGATCTCTAATTAATAAAAAGATTATAATAATGAGATATCAACTTTAAAAATTAATTTGGGAATGTTTATTAAGCACTTATTTATAAAAAGATAAAATCACAGTGATTATTAAAAATAAGTTGAAATTCGAAGATCTGTAATTTGTGATTTGAGTTTATAATGTGATTCGTATCACAAAATTATGAATTTAAATAATCAATTCATGATTTTTAGACTTGAAATTCTTAGGATTTCTGGGGTTGAACGGAACTGTCAATTTCATCAAATTCTAGTGATCGTTGACGATTCGTGGATCGAGTTTTATGTCGGAGATAGATTGCGAATAGGGGATTCGAGGAAAAATGCTCAAGATTTTTTCTTATGATTATGTGGTCGGACGACATCAATCTAGGGTTCTTATCCCGATTTTGTTTGATGAAGAAAATGTGGCGATTTTGTAAACCACGTTGGATCGGAGGCAATCGCACCTAGGGAAAATGAAGTATTGACCTATGGAGAAGCACTAGAAGCAATTGTTCGTTTTCTAATGGTCGGATCTAGGTGGCGCAAGTTGAGTTACATCGAGATGTTTGGGTTCTGGTTGAAGCGGGGTTGCTCGATTTCGCTCCCTCACGAATTCGTGGGTGGTGAGGGATTGGAGTGTTCGTTTAGATGATCGTCGACTTGTTGACGATCAGAGACTTGATTGATTGCCAGTTTGGTCGTGCATGTGCACATGAGTGTGGGTGTGTCTGGGTTTGTTAGAGAATTGAGGAAGAAGAGGTTGTACTCAAAGTCGCGCTTGTGAAAATGTGACGATAGCTCGAAGAAGTCATCGGGTTTGTGTGTATGTTTGTTGCAGTTTAAAGATTTAAATTTAGAACAAATTTTAGAATAACGTAGTAGGTGATGACTCGGGGACATACGCGAGTAAAACGAGATTTGGCTCGGGTTAACACTCGAGATGGGTCTGGAGTCTGAAATTTTTTGTATAAAATAGTTTTTATGTATATCTAAGTTTGAATTAGTCAAAAAAGTTTAAGAATAAATTATTTCAAGTTTATTAAGTTAAAAGTGTTTTAAATTTATATAACTTTTGGTTTTAAAGTTTATAAAATTTAATTTTTGTAATTAAATGAATGATTAAAGAAAAAAATGGTTTTATAATCCTTAATCTAACTTAAAGATTTTAAGTTAATAAATATATTAATGATGGCTTATTTCCAAAGGATTATTAAATAAGAATTAAATGATAAAAAAAAAGATAAATGGCTGTCTTTTAATTGATGAAATTTTAAATAATTAAAGAACTATTAACTAATGAAAGTGATTAAGGAAGAATTGATTAATGAAGGTGATTAAAGGAAAATCATAATTAAGGATAATTACTTAATTAAAATTAATTAAGGTTAATTAATTAAATTGATTAAAGTCTTATTAATTTGTAATTAGAAGATATTTACTTAATTAATTAACGAGTAATTAGTTACTTAAAGATAATTACTTAATGAAAGTAATTAATGATAATTAATTTGTAATTTAAAGGTTAACCAATTAATGTAAGTGATTAGGGTTAATCACTTATTATAATTAATTAAGGGATAATTAATTAATTAAGGGTAATTAATTTAAAGGTTAATTATTTATTAATTAAGGTTAATTGAATTTTTAATTAAGGTTGATTAGTTAATAAAGTACTAATTAATTTATTAATTAAAGTTAATTAATAGATGATTAAAGATTAATTAATTAAAATAATTTGTAATTAGTTAATATTAATTAACCAGGATTAGTGATTGACGTGATTTAAATCAATCAGATGATTAATTTATCCTACTTATGAATATTTGGATTTTATTGAATGCTGAATTGTTTGATATCCCCGATGTGTGATGCTATGTGATATGAATTATTTTTCATCTGAGCTGTGATAAATGTTATTTATTTATCTGTGATGAATGTAATTTATTTATCTGCGATGAATTTATATTATCTGTGAATCTGTGAATGGAAGATAAGCATTATAGATTATACCGCTTATCGATATTGTTATGATTGAATATGTGATAATTGATGTTGTTGCACTATTGGGTGAAACCCCTAGACTACATCTTACACACACAAATATGGATTGCACGAGGAAATTGGTTAAGTCATAGATTTTTGAAATTGTTTAAAAAATTGAATTTTGAATCCAAATGGTTTTGGAAATGAAATTAGGCTATATAAAAAACTTTTGAAAAGGAGTTTTAAAAGATAAAAGATATTTTGAATAACTTGATAAAGCTTTGGAATTTAGATAATTTGATTTGAATTCGAATTCAATATTTTAAATTGAATTCTATGTTTATAAATTATGGTTTAAAAGGGCTATACAAGTTATAAATGTGTTTATATGGGTTTTAAATCATTTCAAAAATATTATTTTGGAAATTTGAATTTAACCCAAGAATTAGACTTGAAGGGCTTTAACTTAAGCAAACGTAATCGAATTTTTCCGAAAACGAAAACTATTTGTTTTCTAATAATAATAGCTTTCATATAAAAAGAGGATTTCCAAATTTTGTTGAAAGATTTCGAGTTTGAAATGGAATTGAAATAGTTTTGAGAGCTATGAATTAATCTTTATGGAAATTGTTGAACCTTGTTTTGAAATTTAAGAGAACCTTAACGATATATCTTTTGTATAAAAGATTTAAAATGGAATTGTTTCGAAAGCTGTAAAGGAATCTTTGTGAAATATTTGTGAACTTTGGTTCCAAACAAAAGAGGATATTAAATATAGATCTTTTGTTTAAATATTGTGAATGAATCTTTGTGAAGGATTGGTGAACTTCGTGAGGTGAATCTTTTTGTTTAAAAGATTAAAATGGTAATTTGTTTAACCATTTGAAAGAAAAGTTTTCGATAACAAGTTGTGACTTAACTAAGATCCCATTATCCATATAGTTTTAAAATATTGTGCTCACTATTCGGTTTAGCCGGAGAGGATTTTGTGTCATATAACCCATTCCGAATAGCGAAATGACGAAATGGATAACATTTGAAGACTGGTGGTGAAGACCAGGTGTCTTTGAGAACGATAGGATAACCTGTTGAATGACTCTGCACTGAGTTGCTCTGGTATAGAGATCTCCATATGTGATGGGGAGTCTGATTGGGATTGAGGATGCCCGGATTGCAAGAGCTTCTTTTGAAGTGCCTTCGGTTCTGTTCAAACCCGGAACAGACTTGTATGGATGTTTGTCTGACATTACACTTTGAGATGTAAAAACCAGTTTCAATCAAATACATTTCTGTTTGGTGACGGAGAATTTATTCTCTTAGCTTAACACCCTTCTCTGAGACGTACGAGCTCAGAGGTTATGTAATTGATGGTTACTAGTGATACATTCCCAATTTGGTAATGTGGCATACGAAGTGTTGCTGATCCATTGTTGATCGAAGCATGACTTTTGTGTAAAACATAGCTTTATGGACGAAACTTTGTCAAGCCTCACAACCCGGAATGGTCGAAAAGGGAATCGTTGCAGCAAGGTTATTTAGGGGTAGCGTCCCCTGAGGGTATGTCCATTTCCTTCTGGATTATAAGTGGTATCATGGTATGGAGCCCAGATACTTAACTTTATGGTTGCTGCAAACCAATTGCTTTGTGGTCGTTGGTTGAGAGGTACCTCGGATAAAGGTTGGTAACGACCGAGGAATGGCACGCTCGTGTTAGTAGTTACCTAGTTACAGAGGTAACCCGGTCTTGCTTTGATAGAGAACCGGTTAGGTTCTCGAGGACGTCCCTCAAGAGGCGTTCCATTATGTGTGGGTAGTTCCTTTGCCTGACCATTGTTGGAAACTCAATCATCTAATACGCCCCGTGTACGGTTTTTGTTATAGAACCTGCCATTTAACATGGTAGCTATAGTAGGCATACTATAATGGCATGTATGCTGGCTAAGATTAATATTATGCTTGCAAATGTTTTCTACACTATGCACTTATAATAATATCAAAATATTTTCGCATATCAAGCATTTTTGACTGTCACAAGGAGAAATCTCCTCCAAGTTTGCGCTTGCATTGTGTGTGTGGCGGGAGGCCTTATGGCAGTTTCATTTTCCAAAAACATAGCGAATTTCTTTTACTTCTTCTATTGTTTGTTTTAAAAGATAGAACTGCTTTTGTTTGCTCATACCAGTCCCATGACTGACCCAGAGTGTATTGTCCCATTACTAAACTCTGCGTGCCCATAATTTTCCACACGGGCAGTCTAGAGTTGGGATTTTCAAATAATCAAACAGTAGATGTAGCTTTGGAAATCTTTGAAGTCTTTTGGTCTTTAAAGCCGTTTGGATTTTGGAAATCGCTTTGTGGATCGAGTTCGCTTAGTTCAGCAATGATGGTGATTCAAGCTTCTTGGATTGGAGTTTTGGCATTGAAGACATTGTCTTTCTGTTGCTGAGTTTTTGTGCTTTGCTGTTGATTCTTTCCGCTGTTGTATTCCAGCTCTGATATAAGCACTGATATTCGTTGTATCTTTATTGTATCATATGTTGTATTCACGGAATGGTATCAATGATATTATATCTTTCTTCCGCTGTGTTGTTATACTTGATGTGTTATAAGCTCCAGCGAGCCATATTCGACGTTTGGATCTATGGCGTTCGAATACGGGTGATGTATTCAGTGCCGATTTTCGAAGGTAGAGTCATGGTCATTATACGCGCGCTCGCCTAGGCATACGCTGTGCCGCCTGCGTCGCCGCTCGCCCAACCACCCTCCAGCCTCCGCACCGCCAGCACACGCCACCTACAGTCTCGTGCGTATGCACGGTAACATCTCGAACTGAACCCATGTAGCTGATGTGAACGGAGGGGGATTTTGACCACTTTGGCTCGCCGTTCGGATGGTGTTCATATGGTTGCCCTCTACATTTCCCTAGTTGAAGTCGTTGGCTAATTTTACCTCTAGTGGCTTCGATCGTTAATTGCCATCGGATGGAGGTTTAGAAATGGGGGCTGAGAATTAGGGTTTTCAAATGAGAAGAGTTGAGGGCTATTTAAAGAAGATTTCGCTTAGCACTATTCGTCCTGAAAATTATAAATTATAAATGAAACGTGACGCCTGGCATTTTATATGTTATACCCAAATTCCAAACACAATGGAATACATATCGAGAGCCAATTCTATCATATACAGAATATAGCTTTTCAAAATCGAATTATCTTAATTAAATTTCCTTTAACTAATTTCTATGCGTTTCGAACTTGCACGATCAAATGACACGTTCAATCGACACGAAATTCGACACATAATATAATTCACTATTACGGATCCAATGAAATCGGTTCCATCAAAATCCAAAATAGTGTCAAAAATGGCTATTTTTACACATTAATTAAATCAAGTAATTTCTAATTTCTATTTATTCACTTTTAAATCCTATTAAAAGTTTACTATCCTCATTCTAATTCAAATAGAATTTAAATCAACTTTTAAAATCATTTTCATTCATTTTTAATTCAAGATTGAATTATTTAAACAATTTCAAATATTAAATTCAAAAATTTAAGTTATCATTTAAATTGTGATATTTGAAATATAAGTTATTTAACTTATAAAATTTGCTTCTCAATATTTAAAATCAATTAAAATTCCAATTTCGAATGACTGAAATTCTAGGTTATTACAATATTGGTTTATTATAGTGTATACCAGTAATTAGTTAATTAGTGAATTTCTATAAAGGTGACTTGAGAAGTTAGAATTATAAAAGAAGTATTTTATTATTTAATAAGGTTTGATTAAGGTTGTAAAATCCTAAATATTGGTATAACGTGATTTGTTAACTTTAGACCCTAAGAAAAAATTTGAGATATATATGTATACATATATTTAGAAATTATATACAAAAGCTATAAAATATTTTGAGGCTTTATTAATAGCTAACTTAATTTTAATAGCATAATTAAATGAAATTAAGCTAAACTATGTTTGGTGGGTAAGTACTATTTTATAAAATGTGTTTGAGACTTAGATATAATAATATGAAGAAGATATGATTTGAGTAAATAAAAAATTGATATGATTGTTTGATTAATAACTCATGTAATATACATTGGGTTGAATTGGATGTTAGGATTTTCAGGAATTATTTAATGGTGAAATTGATGATTAGTCGATATAATTGTGTAGGATGTATGTATGGATTGTATTAAGTAATTAAATAAATTGAATGTGCAAACTACAAGAAAGAATGGGTATATAGTTGTATATAGTATGTATATATTCAATGTAAGCTCACAAAAATAAATTTAGTTAAATCTAATAATTAAGAAATATACTTGGACGATCTAATTAATTAAAGGATAGAAATTTCGTAAATCACGTTCTAGTTGCCACGGATCGAGTATTGAGTTTTGGTAGCAAGACGACGTAATAAATGTAGTCAAAACAAAATTTGTTTAATAAACAATCGTTTGCTGAAATGGGCAATATGCCTAGGTCCCGGGTGACTTTCATCCTAGTCTTGACCTAATCCTTCCCATACTTGTTGTATAGGCATTAAGAGACCTCTATAAGGACCTAGAACCACCAGATTTGATGCAACGCAATGCAAGACTCTTATGTGGTTTCGAATGAAAGAAATGTTGCTCAGAATGAGGTAGAAATTGTGTGATTTCTTCACTTGGTATGAAAGTGACATTATTCACGTGACATGATGATAGCACCAATCTTTTTGCGAAAATAGAGTTATGTACTAATTCTTACTACGTGATATATACGTTTAAGCGACGATACATTTTATACAGTTTTGATGGGCTGACCTGAGCTACCGAAAGTGAGTTATCCAGGGTGTGCCCATTATCCAACATGGATACATACTGATTAAGTAGAATACAATGGGTAGTCAATGGTATATTTAGATACTGACTCATTTTGGTTTATTCTCTAATAGGTAGTCAATGGAAGGCCGATTGTGTAAGATTTCCTAAAGGCTCCATCCGCTACCGATCGACGGGTATATCGTGTAGTTGATGATTAATAGTTTATTACATAGGAGATAATCATAATATCATATTGGTGGAGATATATAATGTACTATTTAAGTAAATGATTAATGATAGAAAGTGGGTGGTACGATTCATTCATGAAGTTCCGTACGCTTGTATTATTTACTTATTATTAGAGGTACACCTAGATTAGGATTTCTATACCACTAGTCTCGAGAGTGTGTAGATTTGACCATACACTCATAAATTAGGATGTATCTTGCATCTTATTGTTGTGCATGCCAGTTTATAGTCACAATATTTTATTTATGATGTACTGACCGTTGAGATATAAGAGGAGAGTAGGGTAAGGTATAATTCCCTATCCTTTGGGATGGGTTCGCTTTACTAATTTACGAGCGGTCTGAATTATTCCTAACCCATGTTTGTGGAGAGGACCGACCATATCTTAGTTGTTTCCTATTTTATATATGTATATAGTTTTGATATACAGTATGATTAGATAGTTCCCCTCATACTAGGCATTATGTCTGACTCGTATTTTATGTTTGTCCGCTTATGTCATGACAACTCTTGGGTACTCGATTGAGTAGTATAAGAGTCAAGTGCTTTAGAGATAGGCTTGCAGGATAGTTTGAGCATTCTAGAGGTGTGAAGTTACATATTAGATATGTATACTTATTGTTGATGTATTACATGATTTTGTAAATGAGACTTTATATTAGATATTATATTCTAACTTTCTGTATTAATATTTATTTATCAATTGATTCTGCTAGTGCGGTCCCTTATATATTGTTTATCATATTTTGTTCATATATATTCGGTATATTATATGTTATATTTCTATTGTGAGATTGCTTCAATGTACCTTAGTATGATGTTTAGTGTGACGACCCACATTTCTGAAGGTTTAAATCGACAATAATCCACACGTCCAACTTAAACAATCTGGAATGTAGACAATCAATGGGGTTAAATAAAAAAAGACAAGAAGTAGAAACAAACACAGAATCTCACAACGGAAACGATAAAATATAATAATCAAGTAACAGTTCATGAACCTGTTTACTATACATTTGATTATAATCTATACATGTAACAACCCTAGTTTCAGCTAGTTATTTTATTTAATTTATTTTAATTTTTAAATAATATATTGTATAAATTGTGTTTAATAATATAGTTTGAATATTAAATTTTGAGATATATTTTGAAAAATTTCATATGTCAATAAACTTAAATAATAACTGTAAAATTTTAAGCTAGGTTTGAACCGTTAAATTTCGCGTTTGAAAGACGCGTGATTTAAAGGGTAAAAGTGACGTTATAAAACGTGTGTTTTCAAAACGTTATTTTTGTGAAAATTTTTGATATTTTAGACTGCGTCTGTTTAACGTAGTGTAAAAATAATATTTTCAAATTTTTTTGAAGAAAATTTTGGTCAGTGGTTTTAAGACGGACGTTGGTTCGTTTTAAGGGACCGTTGTTTTATATATTTTTGCATACGTTCTGTTTTACCTAACTACATAAAAACGTTAACACTTGCATTTAAAAATATCAATCTAAATCAGAGGAAGATTTAACTAAATTAAATCACAACATTTTATATATTCAAAACGTTCAAGCTTTATTTTCTTCTCTCGGCCGTTTCAATTTCACTTGCACACTTCCTCATATTCAAACTGTAGCATGCACATTCAACAAATATCTCGCAAGTTCTCCTATAATCAGTCCTTTGATCAAGCAACCATTATTTCTTTCAAATTTAAGCATTCAACAGCCTTCAATATTCGAAACTGCTAAGACTTAATATGCTTTGTTAATTCAGGCAATTGCAAATCTGCTCGGCCTTAATATGTATTGATGAATTTCACAAAAGGCTGGACGTTTGTTTGGGAATTAAAAGCTCTGCATTTACTTTTATCTCCATCTCACCATTCACTGCTTTGATCACGCATCAGCTATTCATATTGAAACTGATGGATTAGTAGCTCGCAAATTCTCTAGAGTTATGACAAAGGAAACTGCCCTTGATTCCTCTGCATAAATTCAAGTCTCGGCCTATATATTCTTCATCTTCCTCTACATATTTTCTCTACAATTCCAGGCCATTCTTTTGTTCAAGCCTATCAGGTAATGGTCTTTCTTTTTCCTATCCTATGTGTTTTTCTTGACTTGCTCGGCCATGCCAATCTTTTTGGTATTGGATCATAGTGTGTTTGTGTAATTGATGGAGTCTGCATTAATTTACATATGTTGTATTGGTGTAGTAGCTAAGTGTTGAATGAGGAGACTGACAAGTAGGTGGAAGTCAGTAGGCAGGAGGATTTCCAGTTTTCATTGTTAGAGTAGGATATAATCTTTGGATAAAAGTGTGTCTGCATCATGGTAGGAGTCAGTGCATATGAATATGATTTTTGTTTGCATCAGGTAAGCATGTTATAAGTAGCATAGGGACATGGTTTCAGTTTGCATATGGATAGGGTACAGATCTGAATATTTTCAGTCTGCACTTGCACTAGATGTAGCAGTGTAAATGGCATGAGAAGGTAGCATGTATGTCTGAAGCTTAGTTGCATGTAGTCAGATGGTAGAGCAGCTTGCCAGGTCATAAGGCAATGATCTGGAAGTGAGACAGTCTTGGTGTAGAGCCTGGCAAAATCTGGAATGAAGAGACATGACATGTCTGGTGAAGAGGCAGGCAAAGCTGAAAATACTTAAGTGAATTGATGTTAGGTTGAAGATCTTTGGTTGCTTGGCAGTTGAGATAAGCTGGCAGTAAAGTTTGGAGGGGGAGAAATGTGAAACTGCAGTGCATGTCTGAAGTGTGCACGTGCACAAAGCATGCACACAGGGGTTGATGGGTCTGACAGGTAGGCATGGTGTATAGGAGGTGGATGGACTGGAGAAGGCAGTGGTAAGAGGAAGGAATGGCAGTGAAGGCCAGAGAAAGGATTTGAGTTCTGGAATTTAAGTGTTTCAACACTTCCAGATTTTTGACTCGAAGCAAGGCTAAGTTTACCCGAAGTAAAACTAGTTGGGACTCGAAGCAAAACCTGTTGTGACTCGAAGCAAATGAATGAAAACTCGGGTTAATGCAAAATTTTGAGGCTGTGTAAAGTATGATCTGAAATGATTTTTGGAGAAATGGTGGAAACCATGGTGGAAAAAAAGAAAAAAAAAATGAAATTGATGAATGAAGAAAGGGGTAGGCAGTGCATATGTATAGGGTAGGCATGAACAAGTTAGGGGTGCACTCGTATCCATTTTACAATCGGGTTTTTAGGAAATTTGGTCGAGCAAGTCGAATTTCTTTTCCTATCTTTAATTTTTCGTTGACCATAAAATCTAAGTCGCGTTCCTATATTTTGAAATTTGTTCTAGATCTAACTCTAGGCGACGCCCGGAAAATTTGACTGTTTTTCTCCGTCAGTCTATACCAGTGAATTTTCAATTTTAATTTAAAAATTTGCTGCAACATCCAGGTGAGTATTTCTCACCAGACATACGTATTTATATTTCGTAAATTATTACAAGTGTATGTGTAAATTTGTATTTCACTAATTGTCTGTCTGTAGTGTAATATAGAATGATAAACCCCATTAAATTTACACCCCATCAGTTATTTATATGTTATTTGATATTTGCTGTTATATTATGTTATTATCTACTGCTTAAATCACACTGCAAGTTCCCTGTTATATATATATTGTTATGGCTGAAATGATAGGCCAGATTGATTGTTATTCACTCTTTATATAACTGCTGTAAATTATCTTGGGATTGCGGGTTCGAAATGATAGAACCCGGAAATTTTAAGTATCGGATTGAAATGATATAAATCCGTTCCACTTGACCTAGGCTAGAAAATTTTATACAGGCCCGTGGTTTATATATATTATTTTCTGGAAATATTTTAAATTATTTTAAGGAATTGAGGATATTCTAGTAAAAATTTTATAATGTTTTAAATGTTAAAAATAAATAAATATAGAATAAAATTTTAGTATAACTTGTTCCAAAATTTTTGGAGTTTTGAAAGAATAAGATTTAAATTGAGAAAATTATATATATATAACAAGTTATATTTAGAAATAGATTTTTAATCAAAAAAAAAAAAAAAAAAAAAAAAAAAAAAAAATCTACAACAGTATTTAAATGCTATCTTTTGAAATTAGACTAGGTTAAACTCTTAACTTTAGACAGCATTTTGATGCTGTAGAAGATGAATTTGATTTATTTGGAATTCTATAGAAATTTTGAGAATAAGCTAAACTTTGGAATTTAATAAATAAAAGAATCTAAAATTTGAGTTTGGATAGATTTTTGAGGAAAATTTGATTTCTATGTTAAAGGAAATAAAATTCCAAATTGGTTTGAATAAGTTGAAATGATATCTTTTCAAGGAAAATGTTTGAATCAAGGATTTGAAAATTTAAGGTACTTGAAATATATACATATATATTGATAAAAAAAAAAAAATACCATTTTTCAAACTAAAACCACGGGTTATAATAACGTTTGGTTGGCAAAGAGACCGGGATCGGATATGGGCATACTCTCTGTCGATACCGAAAACCACTTTGACAACCGTGTACGCGGTGGAGATTCCAGAATGAAGTAGGATGGTGGTGACGGTTTCTTGAAAGGTATATACGTGGACCCGACTCCCGTGAGTTGGCTTAAGGTGGCTAAAACAGGAGCGATCGACGGATTAATGAGGTAGCTCCTCTGATCGAACACACTTCTTCGGTTGCCATTCTATTACTCTTGTGATTGTTTGGTGCGCGCACCTTTGATTTAGGAGTGTTGTTCGAGGTGGGCGGTTGCTGCGGCTTCGCGTTACCACCGGTCCGGAAGCGTAATTGGTATATCTACCCTGGCATTGCCTAGTTGTGCCGTGTCACCTACCATATCGAGCCTTGTACGAGTTTGGTTTTCTCCCGTAGCCCGTGTGGTATCCTCTAGTTGCTTCCCGATCAGGAGGAGCTACGATATTGGATGGACTACTGGGACTATTACGTGTTAAGGGCTATATGGGTAACCCCTTAACGCTATTTAAAAGTAAGTTTATTTTAATATAGACACTATGGTAATAGCGCAATATACTATATAGTAAATAGTTTAACGGATCCTTAGAGGATGGGCGATCCCAAGCATCCTTTGAGTTACTTGCTCTTTACATTACAGTACACTTGATTTAGCTTACCTCATATAAGTATGTATGTCCTGACTCGAGTGTTTTGTTTTATTGTACGCTCGGGTCAGTCTGAGTTGCAGATTCAGCTTTTCTTTCTGGAGCTAGGACTAGATCACTCTTGCTAGTTGGAAGCTTCTTCGTCTTTATCTATTTTGTAATTCAAGACATTTTGGAAGACTATGTTTTATTATGGCTTAAAAATTTGTATTAAAGTTTTGAACAATGTATTTCTGTTTGTAAAAGTTTCCAGTGGCGTCATGAACCACTGTAGTATTTTATATTCCGCTGTGAGATTCTGATATCTGTGTCTGTGATTCTGTGTATTTGGTTTCATTTGTTCCTTAGCTATATTTACAATCTATTATTTTGAACTATTCCAGCTCGACAATTATCATATTTGTCGAATTCGAATGGCACAAAATAGTGGGTCGTTACAGTTGGTATCAGAGCTTTGGTTTAAACCATAGCCTAAGGAACAAAAACTCATTAGAGATAGAGTAGCAATACTCTAGAATGAGTGAAGTCAAATTCCAGAATCTTTCCTTCTGAGAGAACGTATTTTAAAAGTATAAAATGATTTTAAAGAAAGATTTTAAAGAAGTATTTTATTAGAAAAAAAAACTTCCTATTTTAAAAATAAGCTTCCAAACACTTCTTCTTTCTCTCCATCGTTATATTCGAGCTCTTGTTAGTTTCTTAATTTTATCTTATCCTAGAACATCTTAATATATTTTTCCTCTGTCCTTAGTATCCGATCCCGAATCTTTCAGGATGAATAGAAGAAATAATCGTGGTCGAGGGCAAGCTGTTCCTCCTCCTGCTGCCCCAGTCCGATTCACTAAATTGTGCAAGGACTATGTTGAGCTAGGTGGCACAAAATTTATGGGAACAGAAACCATCATAGAAGCTCAACAATGGCTTGGGGACTTAGAAAGGATCTTCACCTGTCTCGAGATTACTAATGCCCAGCAGAGGCAACTCGCAGCTTGGCAAATGAAGGGCGCTGCTTTGAATTGGTGGCTATCTATTACAGCTCAAACAAATGAGGCCGACCTCACTTGGGAGCAATTTAGGGAGGCCTTTCTGGCCAAATGGATGCCCGAAGCGGGCAAGTCTCAACTCTATAGGGAATTCATGGATCTTAAGCAGGGTAATATGACCTTCACGGAGTATGAGAGGAAATTCAACGAACTCTCTCAATATGGTCTAAATCTGATTGACACTCCGCTCAAGCTGAACGAGAAGTTTATAGCTGGCGCTCGACCCGAGTTCTACGATCGACTCATTACTCATGTGCATGGGTCGTTCACGGCATTGATGGATATGGCTCTCAGGTATGAGAACCCTACCTCTAAGGCCACTCCTGCTGCTTCTTCTGCATCAGCCTAGTCCTCTGGAAATTCAAGGAAGAGGAAGTCAAATTTCTACCGCAATAAGAAGAACAGGACTCAAGGGTTGGGATCATCATCATCTTTTGCTTCTTCGAGGCCACCTGTAGATCTGTCTACCATTACTTGCTACCGATGCGACAAAAAGGGACACTACGCTAGTAGTTGTCCTACTTTGGGTGCTGCCATTCCACCACCAGCTCAGTTTGCTAGGAGAGATCTTTGTCATATCTGCCTCCAGCCAGGACATTTCAAGAAGGATTGTCCCACTCAGAAGAGGGGCACAACATCCGGAGTCTTTGCAGTAACTTCTGCACTTCCTACAGCTCCGCAACCTGCACCAGCTCCAGCTCCGGATGACTCACAAGGTACCCTTCAAAGTTCTTTTACCTTGCATTTTCATCCTGTAAGAGTTCTCTTCGATACCGGAGCTTCCCACAGCTTCATTTCGTCAGATCTCTGTGATAGATTTGAACATCTTCTTACTCCCGAGTATTCTTCTGTACCTTTATGTGTTTCAAACCCCATTGGCGGTCCTGCGAACCTTAACAAAGTTTGTAGGGATGTGAAACTCTTTCTTGGAAATTATCGTTTCACTGGAGACTTCTATGTTCTGGGCTTTGACGCTTTCGATCTTCTACTCGGAGGCGACTGGCTAGATAAACATGATGCCAAAATTTCCTGTAGTTCCCGAACTGTTTCGCTTGTTGGTGATAAGGGTGATTCTTTGGTGATCCAGTGTAAATTGCCTCAGGAGTTTGCTGGTAGTTTCATCTATTCTCTCGACACTTTCCCGGATGATATCCATTTGACCCCTGTAGTCAAACTATTTCCCGATGTGTTCGGTGAAGTCACTTCTTTACCTCCAAAACGGGAAATTGATTTCCGTATCGACCTTATTCCGGGAGCACGACCTGTAGTCCTTCCACCTAGAAGAATGGCACCACGGGAAAAGAGCGAATTAAGGAATCAGATTCAAGACTTATCTTCCAAAGGTCTGATTAGACCTAGCTTCTCTGAATGGGGAGCAGCTGTTGTCTTTGTCACAAAATCCGATGGTTCTCTCAGGATGTGTGTTGATTATAGAGAACTCAACAAGCTTACCATGAAGAACAGATATCCTATGCCCCGCATAAATGATATGTTCGATCAACTCTATGGAGCAGCTGTTTTCTCTCAGCTTGATTTAGCCACAGGTTTCCATCAGCTAAGAATTGCTGAGGAAAGCATTCCCAAAACTGCTTTCAGAACGGAGAATGGTTTCTTTGAATGGCTAGTTATGCCTTTTGGTTTGACAAATGCCCCTGCTTTCTTCGTCGACTTGATGAACCGAGTTTTTCGAGATGTGCTCAATAAATTTGTCCTTGTTTTTATTGATGACATCCTGGTTTTCTCCAAGTCTGAGGAAGAACATAAAGTCCATCTGAAGTATGTTTTAGAGACTCTCCGGAATCACCAATTGAAGGCTAAGTTCTCTAAATGCCATTTCTGGGAAGAAGAAGTCCGATTCCTTGGACATATTGTCTCTAGAGAAGGAGTTTCTGTTGATCCAGTCAAGATTGCTACAATCCAAGATTGGGAAGAACCTAAGACTCCCACCGATATCCGTAGTTTTCTAGGCCTTGCCGGCTACTACCGAAGATTCATTGAGAACTTTGCTCGGATTTCGGCACCTCTGACGGCTCTTACTCGGAAGAATGTCAAGTTTGTATGGAGCGATAAGTGTAAAGCTGCTTTCAAAGAGTTAAAAGATAAGCTCACCTCCGCACCAGTACTTACTGTACCAAATGGAAGTGAAAGATTAACGGTTTTCACCGATGCTTGTCGAGAAGGATTGGGAGCAGTGCTAATGCAAGATGGGAGAGTAATTGCTTATGCTAGTCGTCAGCTGAAGACACATGAAGCTAACTATGCTGCCCACGATTTAGAGTTGTTGGCTGTTGTTTTTGCCTTGAAGCTTTGGAGACACCATCTCTTGGGAGCTAAGTTTGATCTGTTCACCGATCATAAATCTTTGAAATATATCTTTACTCAGAAAGATTTAAATCAGAGACAAGTGCGATGGCTCGAGTTCCTTGCTGCATATGATCTCGACATCAACTATACTCCCGGGAAAGCCAATGTAGTGGCAGATGCGCTGAGTAGAAAGAAATCTTTGTTATGTCAGATTTTTGTATCTTCCCCTCTTTTGGATCGTATCGTGGCTAAACAAGATGAAGACGAGATGCTTAGGCGTATAAAGGGAAGTGTTCGTAGCAGAATTGGTGGTAATAGCTCTGATGGAAAGGGAGCTCAGATCGATGATAAAGGAGTTTTAAGGATAAATGGAAGGATTTGTGTCCCCAATGTTGACGGTTTAAGGCAGGAATTACTCCGGGAACATCATCAGTCCCGACTCTCCATTCATCCTGGCGTAGCTAAAATGTATCAGGATTTGAAGAAGCTATACTGGTGGAAGGGTATGAAGCGAGATGTCTCCATCTTTGTCAGTAGATGTGCGACTTGCCAGCAAGTTAAGGCAGACCATCAGAAAACACCCGGTTTATTGCAGCCTTTGGAAATTCCAAACTGGAAGTGGGAACAAGTTTCTATGGACTTTATTGATGGATTGCCGAGATCCCGGAGAGGAAATGAAAGTATCTGGGTTATTGTGGATAGACTGACTAAGTCTGCTCATTTCATTCCAGTCAGATCTACCCGCACAGCTTCGAGTTTATCTGAGATTTATATGAGGGAGATCGTTCGCCTCCATGGCGTTCCTCTAAGCATTGTCTGCGATCGTGACCCCATTTTCACTAGTCAGTTTTGGAAAGCATTCCAAGAGTCCTTGGGTACTCGTTTGAACCTGAGCACTGCTTACCACCCACAAACTGACGGTCAGACAGAGAGGGTGAATCAAATTCTTGAAGATCTTCTTCGTGCTTGCATCTTAGACTATGGAGGATCTTGGGAAGATCATCTCCATCTTGTGGAATTCACCTATAACAACAGTTATCAGGCTAGTCTTAAGATGTCCCCTTTTGCTGCTCTATACGGGAAACCGTGTGGATCTCCTTCGTGTTGGATTGAGTCTGGTAATCGTCTAGTTCTCGGTCCTGAGATGATTCTAGAAGCTTCAGAGAAGGTAGAGGAGATTAAGAGGAGATTAAAGGTTGCTCAAGATAGACAAAAGAAGTACGCTGATCGGCGTAGAAGGAAGTTAGAATTTGATGTTGGTGATTTGGTGTTTCTAAAGATCTCTCCTTTAAAGAATGTAGTCCGGTTTGGTCGAAGAGGAAAGCTAGCCCCTAGATTCATCGGTCCATTCCGTATTCTGGAGAGGATTGGATCTCTGGCTTATCGACTAGATCTACCAGAGAAGTTTGCCGGAATCCACAATGTCTTCCATATATCTCACCTTCGCCGCTATCTTCACGACCCATCTTTAGTCATCCAGCCTACTGCTCTCGATGGTCTGGACATCGAGCCTGATCTGACTATGGAAAGGAAGCCGCTTCGTATCGTCGATCAAGGTACGAAACAGCTCAGAAGAAAATCAGTCCCGTTGGTCAAAGTGCAATGGAGCACTGATGGGCGAGATTGCACATGGGAAACGGAGGAAAGCATCCGTGCTTCAAATCCAGAGCTATTCGTTTAAGGTACTTATCTATCTAGCTTATTCTTCCTTTGTTTCTTTTTCTCTCGTTCCTTTTCGAGGACGAAAAGTTCTTAAGTGGGGGAGAGTGTAACAACCCTAGTTTCAGCTAGTTATTTTATTTAATTTATTTTAATTTTTAAATAATATATTGTATAAATTGTGTTTAATAATATAGTTTGAATATTAAATTTTGAGATATATTTTGAAAAATTTCATATGTCAATAAACTTAAATAATAACTGTAAAATTTTAAGCTAGGTTTGAACCGTTAAATTTCGCGTTTGAAAGACGCGTGATTTAAAGGGTAAAAGTGACGTTATAAAACGTGTGTTTTCAAAACGTTATTTTTGTGAAAATTTTTGATATTTTAGACTGCGTCTGTTTAACGTAGTGTAAAAATAATATTTTCAAATTTTTTTGAAGAAAATTTTGGTCAGTGGTTTTAAGACGGACGTTGGTTCGTTTTAAGGGACCGTTGTTTTATATATTTTTGCATACGTTCTGTTTTACCTAACTACATAAAAACGTTAACACTTGCATTTAAAAATATCAATCTAAATCAGAGGAAGATTTAACTAAATTAAATCACAACATTTTATATATTCAAAACGTTCAAGCTTTATTTTCTTCTCTCGGCCGTTTCAATTTCACTTGCACACTTCCTCATATTCAAACTGTAGCATGCACATTCAACAAATATCTCGCAAGTTCTCCTATAATCAGTCCTTTGATCAAGCAACCATTATTTCTTTCAAATTTAAGCATTCAACAGCCTTCAATATTCGAAACTGCTAAGACTTAATATGCTTTGTTAATTCAGGCAATTGCAAATCTGCTCGGCCTTAATATGTATTGATGAATTTCACAAAAGGCTGGACGTTTGTTTGGGAATTAAAAGCTCTGCATTTACTTTTATCTCCATCTCACCATTCACTGCTTTGATCACGCATCAGCTATTCATATTGAAACTGATGGATTAGTAGCTCGCAAATTCTCTAGAGTTATGACAAAGGAAACTGCCCTTGATTCCTCTGCATAAATTCAAGTCTCGGCCTATATATTCTTCATCTTCCTCTACATATTTTCTCTACAATTCCAGGCCATTCTTTTGTTCAAGCCTATCAGGTAATGGTCTTTCTTTTTCCTATCCTATGTGTTTTTCTTGACTTGCTCGGCCATGCCAATCTTTTTGGTATTGGATCATAGTGTGTTTGTGTAATTGATGGAGTCTGCATTAATTTACATATGTTGTATTGGTGTAGTAGCTAAGTGTTGAATGAGGAGACTGACAAGTAGGTGGAAGTCAGTAGGCAGGAGGATTTCCAGTTTTCATTGTTAGAGTAGGATATAATCTTTGGATAAAAGTGTGTCTGCATCATGGTAGGAGTCAGTGCATATGAATATGATTTTTGTTTGCATCAGGTAAGCATGTTATAAGTAGCATAGGGACATGGTTTCAGTTTGCATATGGATAGGGTACAGATCTGAATATTTTCAGTCTGCACTTGCACTAGATGTAGCAGTGTAAATGGCATGAGAAGGTAGCATGTATGTCTGAAGCTTAGTTGCATGTAGTCAGATGGTAGAGCAGCTTGCCAGGTCATAAGGCAATGATCTGGAAGTGAGACAGTCTTGGTGTAGAGCCTGGCAAAATCTGGAATGAAGAGACATGACATGTCTGGTGAAGAGGCAGGCAAAGCTGAAAATACTTAAGTGAATTGATGTTAGGTTGAAGATCTTTGGTTGCTTGGCAGTTGAGATAAGCTGGCAGTAAAGTTTGGAGGGGGAGAAATGTGAAACTGCAGTGCATGTCTGAAGTGTGCACGTGCACAAAGCATGCACACAGGGGTTGATGGGTCTGACAGGTAGGCATGGTGTATAGGAGGTGGATGGACTGGAGAAGGCAGTGGTAAGAGGAAGGAATGGCAGTGAAGGCCAGAGAAAGGATTTGAGTTCTGGAATTTAAGTGTTTCAACACTTCCAGATTTTTGACTCGAAGCAAGGCTAAGTTTACCCGAAGTAAAACTAGTTGGGACTCGAAGCAAAACCTGTTGTGACTCGAAGCAAATGAATGAAAACTCGGGTTAATGCAAAATTTTGAGGCTGTGTAAAGTATGATCTGAAATGATTTTTGGAGAAATGGTGGAAACCATGGTGGAAAAAAAGAAAAAAAAAATGAAATTGATGAATGAAGAAAGGGGTAGGCAGTGCATATGTATAGGGTAGGCATGAACAAGTTAGGGGTGCACTCGTATCCATTTTACAATCGGGTTTTTAGGAAATTTGGTCGAGCAAGTCGAATTTCTTTTCCTATCTTTAATTTTTCGTTGACCATAAAATCTAAGTCGCGTTCCTATATTTTGAAATTTGTTCTAGATCTAACTCTAGGCGACGCCCGGAAAATTTGACTGTTTTTCTCCGTCAGTCTATACCAGTGAATTTTCAATTTTAATTTAAAAATTTGCTGCAACATCCAGGTGAGTATTTCTCACCAGACATACGTATTTATATTTCGTAAATTATTACAAGTGTATGTGTAAATTTGTATTTCACTAATTGTCTGTCTGTAGTGTAATATAGAATGATAAACCCCATTAAATTTACACCCCATCAGTTATTTATATGTTATTTGATATTTGCTGTTATATTATGTTATTATCTACTGCTTAAATCACACTGCAAGTTCCCTGTTATATATATATTGTTATGGCTGAAATGATAGGCCAGATTGATTGTTATTCACTCTTTATATAACTGCTGTAAATTATCTTGGGATTGCGGGTTCGAAATGATAGAACCCGGAAATTTTAAGTATCGGATTGAAATGATATAAATCCGTTCCACTTGACCTAGGCTAGAAAATTTTATACAGGCCCGTGGTTTATATATATTATTTTCTGGAAATATTTTAAATTATTTTAAGGAATTGAGGATATTCTAGTAAAAATTTTATAATGTTTTAAATGTTAAAAATAAATAAATATAGAATAAAATTTTAGTATAACTTGTTCCAAAATTTTTGGAGTTTTGAAAGAATAAGATTTAAATTGAGAAAATTATATATATATAACAAGTTATATTTAGAAATAGATTTTTAATCAAAAAAAAAAAAAAAAAAAAAAAAAAAAAAAATCTACAACAGTATTTAAATGCTATCTTTTGAAATTAGACTAGGTTAAACTCTTAACTTTAGACAGCATTTTGATGCTGTAGAAGATGAATTTGATTTATTTGGAATTCTATAGAAATTTTGAGAATAAGCTAAACTTTGGAATTTAATAAATAAAAGAATCTAAAATTTGAGTTTGGATAGATTTTTGAGGAAAATTTGATTTCTATGTTAAAGGAAATAAAATTCCAAATTGGTTTGAATAAGTTGAAATGATATCTTTTCAAGGAAAATGTTTGAATCAAGGATTTGAAAATTTAAGGTACTTGAAATATATACATATATATTGATAAAAAAAAAAAAAATACCATTTTTCAAACTAAAACCACGGGTTATAATAACGTTTGGTTGGCAAAGAGACCGGGATCGGATATGGGCATACTCTCTGTCGATACCGAAAACCACTTTGACAACCGTGTACGCGGTGGAGATTCCAGAATGAAGTAGGATGGTGGTGACGGTTTCTTGAAAGGTATATACGTGGACCCGACTCCCGTGAGTTGGCTTAAGGTGGCTAAAACAGGAGCGATCGACGGATTAATGAGGTAGCTCCTCTGATCGAACACACTTCTTCGGTTGCCATTCTATTACTCTTGTGATTGTTTGGTGCGCGCACCTTTGATTTAGGAGTGTTGTTCGAGGTGGGCGGTTGCTGCGGCTTCGCGTTACCACCGGTCCGGAAGCGTAATTGGTATATCTACCCTGGCATTGCCTAGTTGTGCCGTGTCACCTACCATATCGAGCCTTGTACGAGTTTGGTTTTCTCCCGTAGCCCGTGTGGTATCCTCTAGTTGCTTCCCGATCAGGAGGAGCTACGATATTGGATGGACTACTGGGACTATTACGTGTTAAGGGCTATATGGGTAACCCCTTAACGCTATTTAAAAGTAAGTTTATTTTAATATAGACACTATGGTAATAGCGCAATATACTATATAGTAAATAGTTTAACGGATCCTTAGAGGATGGGCGATCCCAAGCATCCTTTGAGTTACTTGCTCTTTACATTACAGTACACTTGATTTAGCTTACCTCATATAAGTATGTATGTCCTGACTCGAGTGTTTTGTTTTATTGTACGCTCGGGTCAGTCTGAGTTGCAGATTCAGCTTTTCTTTCTGGAGCTAGGACTAGATCACTCTTGCTAGTTGGAAGCTTCTTCGTCTTTATCTATTTTGTAATTCAAGACATTTTGGAAGACTATGTTTTATTATGGCTTAAAAATTTGTATTAAAGTTTTGAACAATGTATTTCTGTTTGTAAAAGTTTCCAGTGGCGTCATGAACCACTGTAGTATTTTATATTCCGCTGTGAGATTCTGATATCTGTGTCTGTGATTCTGTGTATTTGGTTTCATTTGTTCCTTAGCTATATTTACAATCTATTATTTTGAACTATTCCAGCTCGACAATTATCATATTTGTCGAATTCGAATGGCACAAAATAGTGGGTCGTTACAATACACATTTATCAGAGTTATTTATATACACATCAAGGATAAGTGATCAATATACAGGAGAGCATGAAAAGGGGAATAATAATAATAGTATTATACCAAAATCTTCGTCTTTGTCCTCCAGTGAATAAGCTTCAATACGTTGCAAAAAAATTTAAGACTGATCCGAGTGTAATGAAAAGACAAAAAGCTCGAGTCTGGACTAAAATACTCTTGTGTAAGTCAAATTAATATAAAAAAATATGACTGCAATAACTTAAGAGATGTTACGGGATTTTCCATCTCCTAAGGATCCGTTTAACTGTTTATATATAACAGTAAATGCTAAAATAGATAATTCTATCAGTAAAATAAATATCAAAATAGTGTTAAGGCTTTACATTGATCCACCTTAACGTGTTTGTACAGTTCTAAACCAAAGTCGTAATGGGCTCGTATAGGGATAAATATAACAAGGCAATGCCTAAGGCACGATTCTACAAGTTTATGCTTTCTTGCTGGTCTAACCCATCCTTGGCCAGCCGCGACAATCAATCCAAACAAAAAAGGAGAACCCATCGAATACGAAAATACAATAGTAATACGAGGGATAAACGTCGCTAGAGGTAGTTAATCCTCATAGACATAGGCTCCTATTTTAGTCATTTTCATTATGACATGAGTGTCATGACTATCCATCGTCATTCTCTTACTTCATTCTAGTAAACGTCGCCAATTGAACTATTACATTATGGATATCTTCCACCGTGTACACAGTTGTCAAAGTGATTCCAATATTGACAGAGAGTATGCCAATAAGAGGCCCCGGTCTCTTTAACAACAAAACAGCATTTTACGCACCGGCTGGTACTCTTACATTTCGAAAACAATTCGTACTTGATATCAAAATATCATATTCACTTCAAAATCAAATCCATTTCAAGATTTACTATATTCGCTTCAAAAATCATATTTTACTTCAAAATGTTAGTTCAGTTCGATATATCGATTTAACTTCGAAATTTGATTCGAAATATAATTTAGGTTATAACTTCACTTTAACCAATTTGTATTAAAATCCAAGATTAAATATGAACATTCCACCTTTTTAACCAGTTTGAATTTTAGAAAATTGTTTTAAAGTTGAAAAAAAGCAAAAATAGTTTAATAGAAAATAATTTGAGTATTAAAATAGTCTATATAGTAAAATAGTCGGGAAAATTAAAATAGTTTGAATATTTAAAGAAAATAGATTTGAAACAGTTTATACTAAAATAATTTATTTAAAAATAGTTTCCAAGCCAAGCTAATTTAATTTCAAATTTCCAATTCAAATCAATTTCCATTTCCTTTTCGATTTAATCAATTCAATTCCTATTTCAAGTTGAATTTTACTTCGATTCCAATTCAAATCAATTTCAATTCCAAATTAATTTAGAATTTCAAATATCTGATCCAATGATTTAATTTCAACTCAATTGTTAAATTTAAACCATTTCGATTTGTATCCATTTCGCGTTCGATTTAAAATATCGATCCAAACCACTTAAATCAACTTAGGTTTCAGTGTTCAAATTAAAATCCAAATCTTCAATTTTAATTCAATTCCGAGCTCAATTTTGAAATATCGTTTATATTACTTTTACTTAGCACTATTCAAACTTTGAATAAAAGTCCAATTTTTTAAAATGAATCAATTTCTGAAATTCAAATCATATTTCGATTATAACTTCAAAATATTAACTTTAATTATTTAAACAATTCATGTTGTCAAATTTAAATTTCAGCATTTTGAGCTCAAATTTCAAAATAATTAGATTTCCAAAAATTCGATTTTATTTCTTAAATCAAAACATTTTAAACAATTCTAAATCAAAAAATTTCAAAAATCATTTAATTTAACTAATCCGATGTTCGTATATAATTTTCTATCGTATGGCAAAGTGAATCAATTATTTCAGTTTAATTCCAGAGATGGATATACATAATTTCAACCCAAATCAAAGTTCCATACGTATATATCATTTCAATCCATTTCTTAATTTATTCAAATTAATTAAATTTGCAGGTTTATAAACTGTATATAATATACAAGGTGATAACAGGATATGATAAACATAAATAAACATCAAAACATCCAAAATATCAATCAAAAAATTTCATCCATCACCATCCATCATACAAACAGTTAATAATCACAACAATCAACTAATTATCGATAAATTAGGGATTTTACTAGCAGTTACTTCTAATTTCAATTTTAACGAATTCTATCAATAAATTCAGATGTCAATTAAATGTCAATTTAATTTATCAAGCAACAATCAATAAATTCAATTCACTTCATGATATAATTCAACTACATAAAAACAATTTAGTTCTTATGAGCATGTAAACACTCAACTTCGCTCAAGTTGGAAAATTCGAATGAAGTAAATTGCAGCACTTTCAACTTCATAGCGTAAATAATACCAATACAATTCCAACGCAATTCTTTCCACCCGAATTAGATCTCGTACGAGAAGATATTTAATAATTAATATAACGATTTTAGTTAACATAAAAATTAACAAAATAATTAAGCTTAAAACCAAACCTCTATACTACAACCTTCCCAAGCACATGCTTCCTCTCCCTCCAGGCAACAGCAATGCGGTTTTCATATTTTTTTAAGTATCGATCGAAGAACGCTTCGATCCACCACCATACCACCGCCTCCAGCACCCCATCGCCATCGCGCGCACGCATCGCCAAATCGCCATGCCTAAACCTAAGGCCACGACCACGTTCAAAGTACCTCTTGCCTCCAAGATAAACGCTACCTCCCTGTTCAAGCAGTCGCCGCCGCTCCAGATTTTAGATTGAAAATCTCGACAATGATTCTAGTGTTTATTTTATTTTTTTGGTTTTATCGGCCTCCCTCATTTTTTTCGATTTGAATGTTGAGTTGAAGAGATACAGGGAGAGAGAGAGAGATACGGCAAAGGGAAAGGAATACATGGGCTTAGATTTGATCGACTAGGAGTGTCTGAGTTGCATATAGATTTTTATTTAATATGAAAATATCTCGTCCGAATGGCCCACGCAAATCCGAACTCCAAATGAATCATGCCGCTAAGCGTTTATAATGTATTACCCCCATTCCAAACATAATGGAGCTAGTTTCAAGGCGTAATTCGATCGTATGTGGAAGGTAGCTTTTCAAAGTCAATTATTTTATCGAATTCCTTAAACTGATTTCTACGTGCACGTACGGTCAGACGACAAGTCCGATCGTTAGAAAACTTGAAATCCTACAATAATTCACTATCACGGACCCGATGAAATGAGTTTCGTCGAAATCCGGCACAATTGCCTAAATGTCTATATTTTACTCGTTAATTAAAATTTAAAATTCCTAGATTCTAATTATTCACATTTAAATCAAAATTTAAATGTTAACCACCCTCATTCATATTTATATAAAAATTTAATCAATCTTCGAAGCCAATTTCATTTACATTAAATTCAAAATTCCATTATTTAAATAATTGGAACATAAATTTAAAAAATTTAATTGCCTGATACATCAATACTAATAATTCATTAAATTTTATTTTTAACCATTTTTATTCAATAATTATATCAAATTCGATAATTTAAAAAAGTTAAAAAATACGGTTCATTACATACTTCACCACTCAAAACTTTTTGTTCTCAAAAAGGCGCTAAGTATGGAATTTAACATACAATATATTTTCTCAAAATAATTAGCTTATAGACATAAATATCTTCTTTGCAAAATTATTACTATGCTCCTACTACGCCACTCCGATAGCGGTTTTACGAAAAATATAATTTATACATAAAACAAGTTATAAAAGTTTTAAAACTTCAAAAACTTTCTAACTCCCGAATTTACGGAAAATTTCGGTAAAGTCTCCTTTGCGAGGCTCGATCGAATTTTTTTTACAATATCAATGTATATCACAAACATACCAAATAAATATCAAATATACATTTCATCTCAATGATGAGGCATCCCGAAGGACAAAAATAAAATATTGTTGTACATAATCCGAACTACGAGCCTTATTATTAATAATACGAGCGATTTCGCTCATATTAAGCAATCAAAAGCATATAAATCCATGTATACACCCAAACGGTCTTCGTGTGTACCTATCTCAACTTAATTTAATTAGTTACATATAACGATATAGAAGCTTGTATAAGTCCAATATAACCATATAACATAGATTTTTTGAATTCAAACAATAAATACAAACACAAATACATAACGCGCAACAATCTTATGCAATTTGAACCGTAATAACAATAGTTTGCAACAAAAGAAACCATCCAACCATCAATATCCATCGCATTAAATCCAATTAATTCATAACCATGTGAATTTACGTTACCCAATGTCAATTTTAATTTATACCCTTCATTTCTTATTAACATTTATTTCACTGACATTTTAATTGATTCATTTCAATTTATTTGCATTCAACCAACTTTTATTCAATTATGTTCACGTTTAATTGATTTTCCATTCAATTTATTTACTTCCAATTGATTTTCATGCACTTATCAACATTAATGAATTCACATTTTATTAACAGAAAATTATTGTCAAGGACAAAATTTCTCAGCGTTTTAGCATCAAGGACAAACCTTCAGTATTTTAGCATGAAGGACAACTTTCTTTAGGTATATGTTTTTAGTTATTGATAGCAGTTTTTAGGTATCACTTTGTAGTTATCAGTAGCAGTTTTTAGGTATCAGTTTTTAGTTGGTAGCAGTTTTGGAAGAATGTTTGTCCTTATGAATAATTTTGGAAGAATGTTTGTCCCTATGATTAATTTTAGGAGAATGTTTGTCTTTGTGGTTAAAACATTGAGGTCGTGTCTTTGAGGCTAAAAATATACAAATTTTGTCCTCTAAATTAATTCTCCCAACTACTAATTTACACCCGTTTACAGTTACATTCATTTTTCTTTCACTTTCATTATTTCATTTCAATGATTCATATAATAAATTACACTTAAGTAATTAATTCCATAACACATTCCATATATTTTAAATTGATTCATGTTCACTTATTAATATTCATTTCATTAATCATACAATGGATTTATATTCAATTCTTTCGCTTTTAATTGATTTACATTCAACTAATTAGGTTCAATCCATTTTTATTCAGTCAACCAATATTCATTTTATTCACATTTGATTGATTACAATTCAATGTATTTACATTCCATCGATTTGTTTCAATTATTTACATTTGTTTCATCCACATTTAATTTGTTTACATTCCGTTGATTTCTTTCAATTTATTAACATTCGTTACAAATTCATTATATTCAATTTTATTCAATTAAATTTGTGAAATTCCATTTGTTTCACTTTTCGTTTAACCTATTTCATATAAATTCATTGGTTAATCATTAATAAAATTATTCCACTTAACCTTGTTTAAGTTAAATTTATTTTATTTCCACTTAGTACATTCTCTTTTTTTCCCACTACTAACCCATTTATAAATTATCTAAGTTTATTATAAATAATTTATAAAACACAACTCACTTTTATTATTATTACTTTATATTTTGACTTATTATTAATTCATCGATTCACTTCATTTATTCAAATTCATATTATTAATATACTAAAATAAAATTTTACTTTATAACTCAATTCATATTAATAAGTTCTTTTTTTCCATAATCAATTCGTTTAACTTCTCTTAAGTTTACTTCAATTTAACATTTATTCTAATAAATTGTTCCATATTATATTAGTTAACATTTAATTTTTATTTAAACTACTCCATTTGCAATTTATTATTTATATCCAATTTAAATTAATTCAATTACCCTATTAATTTTTATTACATCCATTTATTTTTATTTAATTTCTTACACGCTTAAATTTAATTTCATAATTTATTTAAGCTTTTTAAGTCCATCTTTGTTTTATTTACTTTATTTCACTAACTCAATTTATTTTAACATTCCTAAGTCGATTATTTAATTTCGTACCTTAAATTCAAATTTCTCTTTGTTTGCTTAACCAAAGTTTAACCATTTTAAATTTGGTTTATTTTCCTATTCAAATTTATAAGTTATAACTTATTTCTTTTCTATGCTACTTTAAATTTATAAACTATAAACTCATTCCTTATATGTTATTTTCAATTATAAGTTCAAAACTATTTTCATGCATTTATTTAAACATACTTAGAATATTCGTCATAATCAAAAATTGTTTTAATCGAAAAATAAATTTATTTTGGTAGCAATTTTCACTCAGAAACTCAAAATGAATGCTGGCGATGCTATAGTCATTCCTAGAATTATTTTCTAATGACCAAGTGAGTTTAATGCTTTTATTTTCTTCAAAATCCTTTAAAAACATATTCCTAGTCAAAACACCTTCAAATAGTACTATTATTAAATTTTAAGGCTTGAAAAACAATTTTGGAAACAAAAGGATTTTAAGTTCTAAAGTTCCCAATTTTTTAAAATCATTTCTATATATAAGCTATGCTATAAATATACTTGTACAAATTTCCTTACTTTATTTACCAAAATATTCCATTAATTTACAACCTGGTCATTTTAATCACTTCTTATTTTAATTGATTTCAATACTTTAATTACCATATTCTTCCTAAAATAAATTCATTAAGTATTCGTTTTGTTTTATTTTATTTTAGTTTTTTCAAACAAAAATCGATGATAACTAAATATTATCATCTCCTAACAATAATTTCATTAATAATTAACCTTTTTATACATATAATATAATTTAGGTAAAATTATTTCATTTACCCGATTTTAAAACAATATTATGTCGAGTTGCCTCATTTAAATGTTTAGAAATCCTTATCGATAACACATTGTCCCGTGCGTCTTCCAGAATTCATAAACGACTCAAGGGATAAGTAAAAATAATATAAAATATTTTATAACACTAACAAGTACTCTATCTCATATGTGAACACTCAAACAGACTCATTCTACGGTATTGCTACCCTATCTCTAATAAGTCAAACCCTCCAAAGTCATGGTTATTGCTAAACCTTTGCTCTAATACGAACCGTGGCGACCCACATTTTGAAAGGTTTAAATCGATAATAATCCACACATGTCCAACTTAAACAATCCGGAACGTAGATAATCAACGGGTTTAGATAAGAAAAATAAGAAAAAAAGAAGAAACAAACACAAAATCTCACAGCGAAAATGATAAAATATAATAATCAAACAACAGTTCATGAAGTTGTTTACTATAAATTTGATTATATTCTATACATATTTATCAGAGTTATATATACACGTCAGTGATAAGTGATCAATATACAAGATAGCATGAATAAGGGAATAATAATAATAGTAATATACCAAAATCTTCGCCTTCTTTCTCCAGTGAATAAGCTTCAATATGCTGGAAAAAAATAAGGACTGACCCGAGAGTAATGAAAAGACAAAACACTCGAGTCAGGACTAAAATACTCTTATGTAAGTCTAATCAATATCACAAAATATGACTGCAATAACCTAAGAGTGTTACGGGATTTTCCATCTCCTAAGGATTGTTTAACTATTATATATAATAGTATACGCTATCATAGACAATGTCTATCGGTAAAATAAATATCAAAATAACATTAAGCTTTACATTGATCCACCGTAACACATTTGTGCAGTTTTAAACCAAAGTCGTGATGGGCTCGTATAAGGATAAATATGACAAGGCACGTGAGTTAATACCCAAGGTAGGGTTCTTCCTGTTTACCCTTTCTGGCTGATCGTAACTCATCCATGGCCGACCGCGACAATCAATCCAAACGACAAAGGTGCACCCATCGAATATGAAAATCACAATAGTATATGAGGAATCAAAGTCACTAGAGGTAGCTAACCACATTAGCCAGACATAGGCTCCTATTTTAGTCATTTTAATTATGACATGAGTGTCAAGGCTATCCACCATCGTTCTTTTACTTCATTCTGGTAAACGTCGCCAATTCAACGAATAAGTTATGGATATCATGCACTGTAACGACCCTAAATCAAACTTCGAAAATCGGCACCAATGACATCACCCGTATTTGAATACCACAGAATCAAACATCGAATCTGGTTCGTCGAAGCATATAACACATTAAGTATAACAACATAGCGGAAGAAAAATGAGTGATTTTATTGATATACAACATTTGATACAACACATTGATACAAATGAATATCAGTGTCTATCAAAGGTAAAAGACAACATCGGAATAATATCACCAAATATGATCTTCCAAAGAATAGAAAGAAAGATAGAATCCAGAACTGCAACTCCAAGCCAACGCTCCAAAAGATCTCCATGCCAAGAAGTTCAAACCACCATCAAGTTGTATTAAACAAGGTCAGCCATCGATGCGATCGCCAAGATCCAAAGATTCAAAAGAATTCCAAACGGAAGGCTGAAAGTTACCCAATCTATATCTACTAGCTGATTATCTAAAAATCTAACTCTAGGCTGCCCGTGTGGAAAATTGTGGCATTCCAAAGTTTGGAAAGGGAAAATAAACTCCAGGTCGGTCATGGGACTGGTGTGAGCAGACGAAAATAGTTGTTGATACAAAATCAGTTTTTAAAAGAAATCCGATATGCTTTTGGAAAATGAAACTACCATAAGGCCTCCCGACACACACACAATGCAATCGCACACTTGGGGGAGATTTCTCCTTATGATAGTTAAACATGCTCGATACGCAAAATCCTTTAGATATTATTATTGGTGCATAGTGGAAAACATTTGCAAGTATAATATTAATCTTAGCCAGCATACGTACCATTATAGTATGCCTACTATAGCTACCATGTTAGATGGCAGGTTCTATAACTAAAGTTGTACAAGGCGCGTATTGGTGATTGGATTTCCAACAAATGGTCAGGCTAAGGAACTTCTTGGGCACATGGGTACGCCTCCCCGAGAACCTAACCGGATCTCTGCCAACACAAGGCCGGGTTACCTCTGTAACTAGGTAACTAACTGTCACGAGTATGCAATCCCCCGGTCATAACCAACCTTTATCCCGAGATTCACCAACAACCACAAAGCAATAAATTTGCAGCAACCACATAAGTATCTGGGCCCATACCATTATACCACTTCTATCCAGAAAGAAATGGACTACCCTCAGGGGGCTCTACCTCCAAATAACCTTGCTGCATCCTTCCTGTTTCGACCATTCCAGCATGTGAGGTTCGATAAGGTCTCATCCACAAAGCTACTCTTTACACAAAAGGTATGCTTCGATCAACACATGATCAGCAACATTTTGTATGCCACATTATCAAATTGGGAATATATTACTAGTAATCATCAACTACATAACCTCTGAGCTTGTATATCTCAGAGAAGGGTGTTAAGCTAAGAGAATAAATTCTCTGCCACCAAACAGAAATGTATTTGATAGAAATCAGCTTTAATCTTAAAGTTTAACTTGTACATATACATATTATATAACATGTACCACCACTTATCAAAGCGTAGTTTTCAAAAATTATTTCAAATTCTATACATATATAAAATTCGATTTCAAAATCTTGAATTCAAACTCAAATATAATTATTTCAATTTCAATTTCAAATGCTTTTTATATTCAATCCAATTCCATTTCCAAAACCATTTGGATTCAAAATAATAATTAAATTCAAAATATTTTTGACTTAACTGATTTCCTCATGCAATTCATATTTGTGTGTGTAAGGTGTAGTCCAGGGGTTTTACACAATAGTGCAACATCATCAATTATTCTAGATTCAAGCACAGCAAAATCAATAAGTGGTATAATCCTATAACGCTTATCTCCGTTCACCGATTCACAAATAAATAATATACATTCATCACAGATAAATAAATTATATTCATCATAGCTCGAATCAAAATAATTCATATCACAATGCATCACACATCAGGGATATCAAACAATTCAACATTCAATAAAATCCAAACATCCATAAGTAAGGTCAATTAATTATTTGATTAATTTGAATAAGATAAATTACTTATGAATAAACAACTAATCTTGTTTAATTAATATTAATAAATTAAAAACCATCTTAGTTAATTAACCTTTAATCATTTATTAATTAACCTTTAATAGTAAATTAATCAACCTTTAATTAATTAATCAACCTTGCTTAATATGTGACGCCCCACCTCTATCCCCACGCTAGCCAAGAACACCACGGAGTAATGCTGTCAACTAGTACGGATAATAAGGTTGTTGAAGAGCGACCATCCGTGTAATTTCTTTGTGCGAGCACCGATATGTCAGATAGTAAAGCAGGAAACCGACATACCGATACAAACTCAAAGCTATGACACAGAAGCTATATATAATCTTCGGAAACAAATATAGAAATAGACATAACATAAATCAGTCACAGATAATTCATATCACAAAGGCGGAAATAGATATGAATATGTATAACACATAAAAGTGTTCATCAGAGTAGTGGTCTAACAAGATCCACAATATCACAAAAGAATAGATACAAGTGCTAGACAAAAGAATATGTATATATCAAGGAGTCTATATTTCAAATTGTACACAACCAAAAACTACAAGCTAAGTAGTTAACCAAAAAATCAGATGATGGTCCGATAAGGAGTCAAGCAGAAGCACCTGTAAAATCTCAGTCTGACCCGAGTATTGTTTAATAAGAAAATAATAAACGGATCAGTCTAGCTATAAATATCAGATGAAATGATATAGAATAAGAGATATAATAAAAAGACGTATGATAACCAAAAATGTCATACTACGACAAGTATACATTAGAAAATCCACAAAAGTCATACAATATCTCAATAATCTCATAGCATCAAAAGAATGTCATATTCTTTATTTAATTCACCAAACCACAATAAATGACATCCATATCAATGCCAACTGAAAAAGGCGGTGAAACATAAATTCCATAAATCGTCATATAGAAATCCAGAAATCACAAGAAAAGGTTGGCCAAGACATTAATGTAGTGCAAACGGTACATCCAATGAATCAAAAAGCAAAGACATCGATGTAGTGCAAACGGTACATCCAATGAATCAAAAGCAAAGACATCGATGTAGTGCAAACGGTACATCCAATAAATCAAAACCAAAGACATTGATGTAGTGCAAACGGTACATCCAATGAATCAAAAGCAAAGACATCGATGTAGTGCAAACGGTACATCCAATGAATCAAAAGCAAAGACATTGATGTAACATCCAATGAATCAAAAGCAAAGACATTGATGTAGTGCAAACCGTACATCCAATGAATCAAAAGCAAAGACATTGATGTAGTGCAAACGGTACATCCAACGAATCAAAATCAAAGACATTGAAAGTACATGGGATGCCCGCCCACAAAGAAATGAGACGAAGCTCAATGAATTGAGGTACGGACCTCCACATGGGCAAAGAGACATCGCACATTGCTAGTCTAAACCATAAAATGATCATCATCGACATCAAGAAGTGTCAATCACACTAAGTTAGTAAATATATGAGTTTAGCTTCATGTCCCATAACCACTTGCTTAACTTAAATATTTACGAACAAAATGTAGATCTTCACTAGAAAATTGTCACAAAAGGTTCAATCGAACAAGTCCAAGAGTTAACCGAAAAAGCAAACGCAAGCGTTTCATACCACTTGTTTTACTAAGCCGTTTAATTCAATTTATCATACGAGTGAGGTAAAGGTTTTTATATACTAGTAGATTGGAAAACGGTTTAAGAAAACAGCTTTGTTATTGAAAATAGTGTTGAAATCATTTGATGAAAGAGTTTTGATATTTACTACTTGTATAGAAAACCTTTATATTTTTAAAGTGACAAATCAAAGAAATGATTGTAGAAACAACCAATCATCAAAATTCACATACGAAGACGTGAATAAAATCCAAAGAAATCGATTATGGGATCCATCGAAATGGATATTCTCAAAAATCCCGATATAAAAATCATCAAGTCCATAATAAATGATAATCAACAATTCAGAATCAACATAAATCGATTGAAGTTGGAATTCTCAAGCAAATAGGCAAATAGGCAAGAAGAGTGCAGATTCAGACGTCTGAAATCAAGGATTCAGTCGTCTGAATTTGGAAAATAAAATATTTTTCAAAACAGAATTCATACGTCTGAATCTTTGATTTCAGACGTCTAAAATAGGCACATTTTAGCCTATTTCCTTTCTGGTCCCAAATGAACCAATTCAGACGTCTGAAACATAAATTCAGACGTCTGAATACTGGAGAATAAAAATTCCCAGTATAATATTCAGACGTCTGAATACTACGTTTCAAACGTCTGAAACTTGGGTTCAGGGCATTCCCTGAAGCTAGGCCAAAAATGGCCAAACGAATATCGGAAGCGATCGATCGAGCGGCAATGACTAAGGATTTACGCCAAGCGACAACCCAGCCTTAACGGCTCTCCGATACGCCTCAAATATCAATGTCCAAATATCCATAAAAGGATTTTCATAGATTTTGATTTCAAAACACTAAAAATTGGAATATACAACAAATCAATCCAAACCAAAATCAATTGCACAAGAATAAGTGTTAGGAATCCATACCTAACAATCGAAGATAATTATAAACTAAGATGTGAGATAAAAATCTCACCTTTAAACCCAAAAGAACAAGATTGAGAAGCTTGAAAACAAAGGAGGATAAACTACTCTTCAGTCCCAACTCAAGAAGCTTGATTCTAAGCTTAAAAGAGAAATATTTCCCAAATTAGGTTTAGGAATTTCTGAAATGGAATGGAGAAAGAGTTGGAGAAGATGAAAAAGATGCTTACCAATGGGTTCTCTTAGAATTTGGAGCTAGATCTTGGATTTTGCAAAAGAACTAGGGTTTTGGATTTCTATTTCCCATTCTCTTCCACCATTTTTTCTTTAGAGCTGAAAAGAGGAGGAAGTGAGAGTGAATGGGGAGGGATGATTCAGTTTGGGGTATTATGATGGCTAGTGGGCTGAACCCAAACCCTAAGTGAAAAGGTTAAATTTTTAGCTAGCTCCAAACATATCGAAGTTTATACTCAAAAAGGTCGCAAACGGCGTTTGGAACTCAATGGCAGTAGTCCCGAGTCCTAATTCGACAGTTTGCAAAAAGTAGCTTTTCGGACTAAAATCCGACTAACGATGAAATATTTAAATAAAATATTTAAATACATAATAGATAAATATGTGGGTTGTTACATAATAAATACATCAACCTTTAGTCATTAAATAATTAACCTTTAATTATTTAATTATCCTCTAATTAATTACCCTTAATTAATTAATTGATTAATTAATCTACCCTTAATTAATAACCATTTAATTAATTATCCTTAATTAATTACACCAAAATGATTATCCCTAATCATTTTAATCAATAAATCACAAAATAATTACTTTGAGTAATTATCTTTTAATCACTTGATTAATTAACTTTAATCATTAATTAATTACTTTTAGTTAAGTAATTATCTTTAAGTAATTAATTACCCTTAATTACTTACATTAATTAATATAAATTTATTAGTTATCCTTAATTAAATCACATTAATTAATCACATGGGTTAATTCTCCTTTTGTCAATCACTTTAATTATTAACCATTAATTAATTACGTTAATTAATCACCCTAATTAATGCCATTAAGTAAGTAATTAATCCTTAGTTACTTTCATTAACATATTAACCCTTTATTTAATTACATTAAATAACTATTCATTAATCAATCACCTTGATTAATTAAGTAATTAACTATTACTTAAAACATTAACTAATCCCATTTAATAATTGATTATCCTTTATTCATCAATAAATGATTCTTAATCAATCAAGAACTTAATTTAGTAAAGATAAACACCTTTCCTTAATAAATTATTTAATTACATCTTTATTAAATTACATATGGAAACATTTAATCTATTAATTACAAAATTACCTAATATATAATTACTTCGAAACAAAACAAATTTAAAACATTTAACTTTAGAATTAAATCCTTAAAAATTTTGTTCAAACTTGTTTTAATAAATTACTTTAGAAATTTGTTATCATTTATAAAATTTAAAACCCGGTATATCTTTTCCTTTTAAATTTTAAAACCTGAAACATAAAAATAAAAAATCCCAAGCCGAGACAACTTCATCTCCGAGCTAATACCCGAGAAAAATATCCTGCTCAAAATCCTTCGAGCCATCACACGAATGACTTCGAGCCACTCACGCAACAAACTCGAGATCGTCCCGAGTTCCTTCACCTTCCCCGATGCCATCAAACAAGACCTGACACAAAAATTGCTCGCATGCATGTGCACAGGTGGTTCGACCAGCTTCGATCACCGTTGCGACCACCCTCCAATCGCCCACGACCTTGCTGAAGGTTCTGAACACCCAGTTCGACGAAATCAACTGCAAACCGAAATCGTGCCATTCGATTTCTACTGGAACCCAAAATCAACAAAAACTCATCGCTCCCAACGGTCATGACCACTAGAAAATCCGCCTCCTCGTTAACAGCCGCGTCTCAAACCCAGCATCGTTCTCTCCCTATGCGATCGAGTCCGGTGCCGCCACGCCGACGAATTTTTCTCGAAATCAACATCGACAAGAACAGGCCCTAAAACCCTAAACTGCCGTCGACCTGTCGCCACGACCAACAAGAAAATGTGCTAGCATTTTTCCATGAATCCCTGCTCTTCACCCTACCTCCAGGCCTGATCTCGATGGCCAACATAGCGTCGATCATCGGAATTTGACGATAATGTCAATTCTGTTCAACTCAATTTTTCTCACTCAATATGATATTAAAATTTTGATTCTTCCTTTAAAATTTATAGTTTTCGAACATGAACAAAATAGTATAGGTGACAAAAGAAATCTTACTAGCCAAATTTTTGATAAGTTTTGGATTTGATCTGTACTTCTTGATTTCCCAGAAGAAACTCAAATTTGTTCTACTTAGAAATATTCTTAAAACTTGGCTCTTGATGATATAAACAATTTTTGTTAAGATCTTAATGCCTAAAAGAAATATTTGAGGAAGAGTTCTTAAATTTTGAAACAAGTTTTATAACCTGTATATCTTAAAACAGAGAGATGAACTTGATCAACAAACATGCACATAGGTATGTACACATATTTGCATACATACAAACATATTCACGGACATTCATTATTCTTCACAACAACCACTTCACAAAACACCAAGATAATTCACATATTCAATTTAAATAGGTCAATTTTTGCTCACCTGGAATTGAAGCGGAGAAGCCAGCCTGAGTTTTAAAAACTGGAAAAATATCTGAAGCTTGATGCTTTAAAGGTTGTACTCTGACCTGATCTGTTTGAACTTGGATTTGAATTTTCAACAGGCTTTTGAAATTATTGATCTTATTTTACTGGTTTTGGTTGCTGAGATGATTTTTTTCTCTTGATCGGGTTTTGATTTTGATTTCTTTTAAACCTGATTTGTTTTTAGCTTTGATTGATTTTTGCTGATTTACAGTCATTTGAAAATAAAGAAGAAAGAAGATAGGAGAAGTAGAGATTGTTCATATAGCTCATTTTCCTGTTTGTTTATTAATTTCGAAAAGAAAAATAAAAACAAGTATGACTGTGAAGACCCGCAAATCCGTACTCCTTGAATATACACTAATCTCCATAGATTAATTCAAGATGAACAGAAATACGAATTATCAATGTTTTAGAAAAAGAAAGAGGTAGAAGGAGAGAGAAAACGATAGAAAATAGAGAGAAAAGAAAATAGAAAATAGAACGGAACAGAAAAACAACAGAATCTCACAATCGCAGCGGAACAACATATAATAAATAAATGAATAATCTTTAAACAAAGAACTATATCGGTTATTACATTTTATACATTACATTTCATTACATCATATCATCAGAGTGTACAACATCATACAACATCAAACAGTGCAGAGGAAAAAGAAGTACTATATACTAGTAATTACGCCATGCCATCCAACTTGCTTCCTGCAACTCCAGAGTATCCTGATAAACCTAACTCTTGACTGCCCGTGTGGAAATTGGTGGGCACCCAGAGTTTAGGAAGGAAAACAATAAACTCCGAGTCAGTCATGTGACTGGTGTGAGAACTCAAAACAGTTTATTTACTTTAAAATCAAAATAGAGGAATATTTTTAAATTCAATTCGCAATGCTTTTAAAAATGAGACTACCATAAGGCCTCCCGCACACACACACATGCAAACGCAGAATCGGAGGAGATTTCTCCTTATGATAGTCAAAGATGCTTGATACGCATTTAAAAGAACATTTGATATTATTATTAGTGCATAGTGTAGGAAAAATTCATTTCGAAAGTAGAATATAAATCTTAGCCAACATACGACCATTATCGTATGCCTACTATAGCTACCACCATCCAAACAGTGGGGCGCCACCATAAGTGAATGATAGGTTCTACAACTAATACCGTACAAGTCTCGTATTGTTTCTTTGGATTTCCAACGAATGATCAGGCCAAGGAACTTTCCATTGCCACATGAGAATGCCTCTGGATGGACATCCCCGAGAACCAAACCGGATCTCTACCAACACAAGGCCGGGTTACCCCTAACTGAGTAACAACTGACCGAATATGCCATCCCCCGGTCCTTTGGGACCTTTCAACCGAGCGCTCGTAATCAATTCACACAATCATAAAGTGTTTTCAACATGAGTAAGTATCTGGGCTCCATACCATGATACCACCCTTTTCCAGAAGGAAATGCACACATCCTAAAGGGCGCTACCCCTCATAACCTTGCTGCATCTTTCCTGTTTTGACCATTCACGGGGTGTGAGGCTCGACGAAGTCACGTCCACAAAAACATACTTTATACAAAAGCCATGCTTTGGGTCAACAAATGATCATAGAAATGATCACCAAGATAGACGATCAAATAAATGATCCTATCACAAATAATCAACACAATGATCATTTCACAGCAACACTCAGCATGTCACATTACCAAATTGGGAATATATCGCTGATAACCTTCAACTACATAACCTCTGAGCTCGTACGTCTCAGAGAAGGGTGTTAAGCTAAGAGAATAAATTCTCCGCCACCAACAGAAATATATTTGAAAGAAATCGGCTTTATATCTCAACTTGTAATGTCAGACATACAATCCATACAAGTCTGTTCCGGGCTCGAACAAAACCGAAGGCACTTACAAAGAAGTCCTTGCAATCCGGATATTCACAATCCTGATCGGATTCACCATCACATATGGAGAACTCTATACCGTAGCTACTCGGTGCAGAGTCAATCGATAGGTCATCCTATCGCTCTCGCAAATATCCGGTCTTCTACACCGATCTTCAAATGCAATTCATATCGACGTATCACATATTCGGAATGGGTTATACGACCCCATGGTCCTTTCCCGGTTAACCCGAATAGTGAGCGCTTATTCAAAAATAAGTGTGGCATTCAAATTCAAACAAATCACATCAAATACACATTCAAAGGGAAATATTGATAGTCGGTTATTGTACTATCAATGGATATGCACAACATCACCAGATTCCAAATAATTTTCCAAATTATTTATTTTCCAAAATATCTTTACAAGATATATTATTTTCAATATGTCAAAAATAAATCAATATTTATTTTTAAACAATTTCCACTTCCTTTTATAAATTCAATAGTGAATTTATATTCCAAAATATTCATGCATATACGATTTCAATTATCCATTTTCAATTTATCTTCCAAAAAGATAAATTCTAAATATTCACTTCATATTGGAAAACATTTCCATACTTATTTATTAATAAGTAATTCACAAATCCATTTATTTTCAACACTTGGAAAATATTCAATATACTTAAATCGAAATTAAGTATATATTTCATTCTTTAAGGAAATCATGCTCTTAAACATATTTATTTGGGCCAAAACGAATGTTGCGTAAAACATCGTTATGACAACCCAAAATCACTAGTATAGGGATTCGAAATTAAAATAGATATATAAATCCCAGTACTATACAAAACATTTCCTTTCGGAAATCATTTACTATAACAACAGTGTTATAGTCCACCATTTCCTTTTACTTCTCGAAAACGTCCATTTCAACAATGAATGTTGAAATCTATGGTTTCGAATCTCAACACCTTTTAAAACATCGTTAGATCGTTTTAATTCTATTTAAAACATCACATTCAAAACAATTTCTTTAACATATTATTCACTATTCAAAAACGTGAATATACTTTGTTAACTAATTTCATCCTTTCTATACACTTTATTTCAAAGGATTATTCACAGTCAAAAACGTGAACATAACTCCATTAATAGGTTTCAACAATTTTCTTATCAAAATAAGTCGTTTGCGAATTTATAAAACAACGTTTATAAATTCCATTTCTAATTATTTATAACAACTTCCTTTTACAAATTTCCGTCATTAACCTATTCCAGTTCATAACTCAATTATAAACTAAAAGTTCATATTATAAGTTAAATACTTATAAAACGATTATTTTACAAAATCGTTCTTTTAAAGACTTTCCAATTTATAAATCTTATAACTTATAAGATTCATTTATTTAACCAAATCTATTCTTTTAATAACTTCACAAAATTTATAAATCTTACTATTTATAAATTTCATTTATAACTTCACCATTTATAATTTATAAATTCCATTCACTTATATAATCTATCTTCACTTCATTCAAACACTTATAAAAACTCGTTTTATAATGTCAATATTCCAATTTATAAATATCCATTTATAAATCTCTTAATATAAATCAATTTATATTATTCTTTAAAACGTCTTCAAATTCCTTTATAATTTCACCATTTTGATTTATAAAATAATCAAATTTTATAAATCCTATATTTTAACTTTTTATAATAATTTCAAAAATCCCGATTAAACTCTTTTATAAAATCATTAATCCCTTATTTCTCAAAAATCAGCTTTTAACTATATTTTCTCAAAAACCATAATTTTATAACTTTTAAAAGTATAACGTTTATTTATTTAAAATGAATCAATTCCAAAAATCTTTTATAACGTATACTTTCAAAAATCACTTTAAAATCATTTTAAAATTTCAAAATTTGGTCCAATGATGCTACACACCAAATAGTCAATCACGACTACAACGATATCATATATCGTATATGATAATCCATCAAATATCAAAATATCTGAAGTCAAGTAAATACTGTTGAGGAATCCAGTTGGATCCCTCCAACCTGTTTTCCTGCATCCACAAACATTAGCACAATACCAATTTCGCTCCAGTACGAAATTATCGCGGTATATGGGATTTAAAATATTATCCGCTTAATAGACGGCGCAATAGGGTCTCATCCGCTATACAAATGCGGGAAATCAATAACTCCAATATATACATATGCCAATATATATATATATATATTGCTATTATATATAATACCAATTTCACTGTTTATGAAATATTCGCGGTATACGTTTTTAATAAATAACATCCGCTTACTAACGGCGCATAATGTCTATTTTAACAATCAATAGATAACAATCATCATTCAAACATACATTCAACAATTTTAAATCTAATTATTTAAAATAAAATCGAAACTGATTCGATTGAGTGAGAAGTTCTCACCTTGATTTATTTCGTTTTAGCGATTTATTTTGAATAAAATTAAACGCGCGTTTAATTTTACCCAAAATTCTCACTAACTCCAAACGACTCCAATCCAATTTCATCGCGTAGTGCTCGTCCATACGATTCCAACGCAACTGGTTTCGTGCGTTTTCGACCTCGTATGAAAAAGTTATGAATTTTTGAAGTTTGTACACGATTTATATAACCTATTTACAACATAATTAACTAATTTGTAAACCAAACCAAATCACTACCGTCCATCAAACCCCAAACTCATCAGGCCCGTGCTCTCCCCCCCCCCCCCCCATCCATCTTCTTCCCCATTCACGTACTCACCCAGTAAAACAAACCCATCACCATCAATTTAGGTTTTAATTATACTCCACCCACAAGCGACTTGAACTCGATCAAGATGCGCCAAATCGAAGGTCTCAACCAACTCCATACTCGGCCTCAAAGGCACAGAGCTCGGCCCCCCTTCCACCTTGATTTCCGTGCGCAACCGTGGACGAACACGGCTCCATTGCTCTGCCTCGAGTCGACCAAACTACATCTCAACCGTACGGATCTAAAGCTCTTGATACGCTCTACGATCTTCTAGTTGAAAGTTTCACCTAATTACTCACGGATTGGAAGAGATTAAGGAAAGAAAACTAGAGATTTCTGGCCATAGGTTGAATATGAGGCGGCTAGGGTTAGGGTTTAGAGTTTTTTTTTTTTTTAGAATTGTGAAGGGTGGGGGTCTATTTATAGGGAACGAACGAACACTATTCATCCGGGAATTCCGAACTCCGATTTACGCGCCGAAACTGACGTTCCTAGCGTTTATCCCGCGTTCCGGACACAATGGAATAGGTTTCGAAAGCTAATTCGGACATCTGTGCGAGTTATGGCTACAAACGTTCAATTTAAATTAAACCGATTTAAATCGATTTCTAGGCGTTTTAATTTGTACCGGACAAACGGTAAATCCAATTGACACGAAATTTGAAACCTTACAATAATATCACATTATGGATCCGATGAAACTGGTTTCGTCGAAATCCGAGACTGTTTGAAAAATGGCTATTTTAACTCGCCAAATTAATATTAAAAACAATTCGATGCGTTTCGAGCTGCCACGATCAAACGATAACTCCGATTGACACGAAAATTGAAATCCGGTAATAACTAACTATTACGGATCCAATGGAACTGGTTTCATTCAATTCTGAGACTGTTCAAAAATTGGCTATTTTCACTAGTCGATTAAATATTAAAATATTCAATTTTCACAAATAAACTTTTAATTCGATTTTAAAAGTTCTAAAATATCGTTCTAACTTCAATATGATAAAATAAAATTTCCCAAATCATTTTCAATCATATTTAACCCAATTTTCAATTATTTCCATAATTTCACTATTTTAAATTATCGATTTAATTATTCAATTAAATCCAATTATTCGAATTAAAATTTATTCGACCAATAAATTCACTTATTAATATTTAAAATTAATTAAATATTCAAATTTTAATTACTAAAAATTCTGGGTCGTTACAATGACACTTGTTAATCTCATGCTTTTAAAATCTTACACTTGCTTATTTGCTTGATAAGATGATTACACATGTAATCTTTCATGCAATAATAATTTAAATATGTTTTTTTATTTATCTTCCAAATGTTTAAATGTAAGAGATTTGTGTTTAAACCCTTATTCATTATTTTCTTATGTTTATATTTTAAACACTTTAAATTTTCATGTTAATAATATTTAAGTATAACTTTATATTATATTTAAACAAATACTTTTTCCTTTATTAATATTTATATAACCTTTTAAAGAAAATGACTTTAAAATTTTATTTATACATACACATGTATATAATATATATTATAATTTATCCTTCAAATAGCTTTTGGAAATTTACCATATTAAATTTAAATCATAATTTCCAAAACATATATTAAAAATTAGAAAACAAATTTCTATTAATTTTAAATATAGGGTTTTCAAATCAATTTTTTTTTCAAATATTTATTATTTGATTCCAAATCCAAAATTATATTTAAAAATCTACTTCCATATATATATATATATATATTATAAAGAAAAACATACTTTTATTTATTCTGGAAATTTTCTAACTAATTCATCATTAAATCCACAAAAATTAAAATAATCACTATATTATATTTGGCTAAAATTCGGGAATGTTGCAGATTCCCCCCTTAAGAAAATTTCATCCTCGAAATTTGCTAGGGAGAGAGACAACCAAAGGATAAATGGAGAATGTTTTACCAGATTAAACTGAATATCTATTCTGCATTTGGCTTACCAAACCAGAATATCATCAATAATTATGAGAATAAAATTGTTCAATATTTCATGAAATGCTCAGATCATCCTGTCTACGAAATATGCAGCGGCACAGGTTGGTTCGAAGGGATAACTTAACCATTCGTAGAATATATCTGGACCCAAAGAATAGACAAATGGATACAATTTAATTCAGTTCCATATTTAATTAACTAACTTATTTCAATTTCAATTTCAAATTTAAAATTTATTGGAGTTAAAACAGAATGCTGAGGGAAAACAGATGATTAGAATACGGAATAGGAATTAGAACCTTCTGTACAACGATTCGCAGGGCCACCATCACACCAAAGCTTCTTCTTGTAGCTGCCACGAAGCAATCAAAGAATTGAAATTGGATGATGAATCAAAAGAAATTGATAGAGAGAGTTGTTCCCATTGTTGTTGTAGGGTATCGACCGTTTGTAGTGGTACTCCCCTGTCCCCTATCTCATTCTCTTCTTGCACTCATACTCACTATCAGCGAATAACAAGAGAATTTACTGAGGCATATGGACAAGATATCTTAGGGATACTCATTCTAGGGAATTTATATCCCTATCTCTAATGAGTTACCTAATGTGTTATACTCCTGAGCTAAAGTTCTTACTCAACCTTCAGCTCTGCTACCAAATGTAACGACTCTGACTCGACCTTCGAAAATCGACACCAAACGTATCACCCATATTTGAATGCCACAGATTCAAAAGTCGAATCTGGTTCGTCGGAGCTTATAACACATTAAGTACAACAATAAAGCGAAAGAAAAATGAATGATATTATCGATATACAATAATTGATACAAATGAATATCAATATCTATCAGAGATACAAGACAACAGCAGAATAATATCACCAAGTATGATCTTCCAAAGAATAGAAAGAAAGATAGAATCCAAAACTGCAACTCCAATCCAACGCTCCAAAAGATCTCCATGCCAAGAAGCTCAAACCACCATCAAGTCGTATTAAACAAGATCATCCATTGCGATCGCCAAGATCCAAAGATTCCAAAGAATTCCAAACGGAAGGCTAAAAGCTACCCAATTTATATCTACTAGCTGATTATCTGAAATCTAACTCTAGGCTGCCCATGTGGAAAATTGTGGGCATCCAGAGTTTAAAAGGGAACAATAAAATTCAGGCCAGTCATGCGACTGGTGTGAGCAAACGAAAACAGTTGTTTATACAAAAACAGTTTTTATAAGAAATCCGATATGCTTTTGGGAAATGAAACTACCATAAGGCCTCCCGACATACACACAATACAATAGCATACTTGTGGGAGATTTCTCCTTATGATAGTTAAACATGCTTGATATACAAATTTTTTTAGATATTATTATTGGTGCATAGTGGAAAACATTTTCAATTATAATATTAATCTTATCCAGCATACGTACCATTATAGAATGCCTACTATAGCTACCATGTTAGATGGCAGATTCTACAACTAAAACTTTACATGGCGCGTATTGGTGATTGGATTTCCAACAAATGGTCAGGCTAAGGAACTTCCTGGGCCCCATGGATACGCCTCTGGAGGGACACCCCAAGAACCTAACTGGATCTCTACCAACACAAGGCCGGGTTACCTCTATAACTAGGCAACTAACTGTCACGAGTATGCCACCCTCCGGTCGTAACCAACCTTCATCCCGGAATTCACCAACAACCACAAAGTAATAAATTTGCAGCAACCACATAAGTATCTGTGCTCCATACCATGATGCACTTCTATCCAAAAGGAAATAGACATACCCTCAGGGGGCGCTACCCCCAAATAACTTTGCTGCATCCTTCATGTTTTGACCATTCCGGGTTGTGAGGTCCGACGAGGTCTCGTCCACAAAGCTAAGCTTTACACAAAAGCCGTGCTTCGATCAACACATGATCGGCAGCACTTCATATGCCATATTACCAAATTGGGAATATATTACTCGTAACCATCAACTACATAACCTCTGAGCTCGTACGTCTTAAAGAAGGGTGTTAAGCTAAGAGAATAAATTCTCCACCACAAAACAGAAATGTGATAGAAACCAGCTTTACATCTCAAAGTGTAACGTCGGACAAACATCCATACAAGTCTGCTCCAGGTTCGAACAGAACCAAAGGCACTTCACAAAGAAGCCCTTGCAATCTGGATATTTTCTAATCACGTCCGGACTTCCCATCACAAAGAGTGATCAGATCTCTAAACCGGGGACATGTCGGTGCAGAGACATTTGATAGGTAATCCTTTCGCTTTCGAAAATATTCGGTCTTCACCACCGGTCTTCCAATGCAATCCATAACATCGTATCACTATTCAGAATGGGTTATATGACACAAAAGTCCTCTCCCGATTAAATCGAATAGTGAGCGTAATATTTTAAAAATACATGGATATTGGGATTTAGTTAAGTCGTAACCTTTGACCCAAAATCTTTCTTTGGAAACAAATCTCCTCTTTAATCTTTTTAAACAAAAAGATTCACTTCACAAAGCTCATCAATTTGTCATAAAGATTCATTAATAGTTTCCAAAACAATTTCCCTTTTCAAATTGGATCAACTCATTCATTCTTTTAAATCAAAGATTCAATTCATAGATTTTCAAAACTATTTCAATTCCAAATCTTTTATACAAAAGATACACTCTTAAGATCCTCTTCAATTTGAAAACAAAGTTCACAAATCTGTAACAAAGATTCATTTATAGCTTTCAAAACAATTCCATTTCGAATTTGAAACCCCTGTCAAAAAAACTGGAAATCCTTTCTTTCTTTGAAAGATATTATCATTCGAAAACAAAGAGTTTTCATTTCGGAAAAATCCGATCAAATATGCACAAGTTATAGCCTTTAAAGTAAAAACTTGGGTTAAATTTAAATTCCCAAAATAATACTTTTAAAATACTTTAAAGATGGTTTAGAAATCCATATACATATTATATAACTTGTATCACCACTTTTCAAACCATAGTTTTCAAAATTATTTTAAATTCTATACATGTAAAAAATTCAATTACAAAATATTGAATTCAAATCAAATTATTTTAATTTCAAAACTCCTTTTCAGATGCTTTTCATATTCAATCCAATTCCATCTCCAAAACCATTTGGATTCAAAATAATAAATAAATTCAAAATATTTGTGACTTAACCGATTTCCTCGTGCAATCCATATCTGTGTGTGAAAGATGTAGTGCAGGGGTTTTTCTTAATAGTGCAACATTATTAATTATTTTAGATTCAAGCACAGCAAAATCGATAAGCGGTATACTCCTATAACGCTTATTTCCATTCAAAGATTCACAGACAAATAATATGCATTCATCATAGATAAATAAATTACATTCATCAAAGCTCGAATCAAAATAATTCATATCACAAAGCATCACACACCAGGGATACCAAACAATTCAACATTCAATAGAATCCAAACATCCATGAGTATGGTCAATTAATTATCTGATTAATTTAAATTAGATAAATTACTTATGAATAAACTACTAATCATGGTTAATTAATATTAATCAATTACAAACCATCTTAGTTAATTAACCTTTAATCATTTATTAATTAACCTTTAATAATAAATTAATCAACATTTAATTATTAATTAATCAACCTTGATTAATAAATAAATCAACCTTTAATCATTAAATAATTAACCTTTAATTATTTAATTATCCACTAATTAATTACACTTAATTAATTAGTTAATAAATTAATTAACCCTTAATTTATTACCATTTAATTAATTATCCTTAATTAATTACAATAAAATGATTATCCCTGATCACTTTAATCAATAAATCACAAATTAATTACTTTGAGTAACTATCTTTCAATCACTTGATTAACTTTAATCATTAATTAATTACTTTTAAGTAAGTAATCGTCTTTAAGTAATTAATTACCCTTAATTACTTACATGAATTAATCTAAATTAATTAATTATCCTTAATTACATCATATTAATTAATCACATGGATTAATTCCCCTTTAGTTAATCACTTTAATTAATTAACCTTTAATTAATTACGTTAATTAATCACCCTAATTAATGCCATTAAGTATGTAATTAATCTTTAATTACTTTCATTAACAAATTAACCCTTTATTTAATTACATTAAATAATCATTCATTAATCAATCACCTTGATTATTTAAGTAATTAATTATTACTTAAAATTTAATTAATCCCATTCAATAATTAATTATCCTTTATTCACCAATAAATGATTCTTAATAAATCAAGAACTTAATTTACTAAAGATAAACCCCTTTCCTTAAATAATTATTTAGTTACATCTTTATTAAATTACATATGGAAACATTTAATCAATTAATTATAAAATTACCTAATATATAATTATTTCAAAACAAAACAAATTTAAAACATTTAACTTTAGAATTAAATCTTAAAATTTTGTTTAAACTTGTTTTAATAAATTACTTTAGAAATTTGGTTATCATTTATAAAATTTAAAACACGGTATATTTTTTCCTTTAAACTTTAAAACCTAAAACTTAAAAATAAAAATCCCGAGCCAAGACAACTTCATCTCCGAGCTAATACCGGAGCAAAATCTCCTATTCTAAATCCTTCGAGCCAACACACGAATGACTTCGAGCCATTCACGCAACAAACTCGAGATCGTCTCGAGTTCATCTTCCCCAATGCCATCAAACAAGACCAGACGCAAAAGTGCTCGTGTGCACGTGCGCAGGTGGTCCGACCACCTTCGATCACAGTTGCGACCACCCTCCAATTGCCCACGACCTTGCTAAAGGTTTTGAACACCCAGTCCGACGAAATCAACTGCAAATCGCAAATGAGCCATTCGATTTCCACTTGAACCCAAACCAATCAACAAAAACTCATCGCCATCGACGATCCTTACACTAGAAAATCTGCCTCCTCGTCAACAACCGCGTCTCAAACCCAGCATCGTTCCCTCCCTACGCGATCGAGTCCGGTGCCGCCACGCCAATGAATTTTTCTTGAAATCAACATCAGCAAGAACAGGCCCTAAAACCCTAAATTGCCGTCAATCCATCGCCACGACCAACTAAAAAATGTGCAAGCATTTTTCCATTAATCCCCACTCTTTGCCCTACCTCCAGGCCCAATCTCGACGGTCAACATAGCGTCGATCATCGAAATTTGACGATAATGTCAACTCCGTTCAACTCGATTTTTCTCACTCAATATGATATTAAAATTTTTGATTCTTCCTTTAAAATTTATAGTTTTTCGAACATGAACAAAATAGTATAGGTGACACAAGAAATCGTACTAGCCAAATTTTTTATAAGTTTTGGATTGGATCTGTACTTCTTGATTTCCCAGAAGAAACCCAAATTTATTCTACTCAGAAATATTCTTAAACTTGGCTCTTGATGATATAAATTAGTTTTGTTAAGATCTTAAAGCCTAAAAAAGATTTGAGGAAGAGTTCTTAAATTTTGAAACAGGTTTTATAAACTGTATATCTTAAAACAGAGAGATATACTTGATCAACAAACATGCACACAGTTATGTACACATAATTGCATACATGCAAACACATTCATAAACATTCATTGTTCTTCACAACAACTACTTCATAAAACACCAAGATAATTCATAGATTCAATTTAAATAGGTCAATTTTTTCTCACCTGGAATTGAAGTAGAGAAGAAACCCTGAGTTTTAAAAACTGGAAAAAAAAATCTAAAGCTTGATGCTTTGAAGGTTGTACTCTGATCTGATCTGTTTGAACTTGGATTTGAATTTGCTACAGGCTTTTGAAATTGTTGATCTTTTTTTACTGGTTTTGATTGCTGAAATATTTTTTTTTCTCTTGATCAGGTTTTGGTTTTGATTTCTTTTAAACCAGATTTATTTTAGCTTTGACTGATTTTTTTTCTTCTGATTTACAGTCTTTCGAAAATAAAGAAGAAAGAAGATAGAAGAAGTAGAGATTGTTCATATTGCTTATTTTCCTCTTTATTCATTAATTTCAAAAGTAAAAATAAAAACAAGTATGACACTTGTTAATCTCATGCTTTTAAAATCTTACACTTGTTTATTTGCTTGTTAAGATGATTACACATGTAATCTTTCATGCATTAATAATTTTAATTTTTTTTTGTTTATCTTCCAAATGTTTAAATGTAAGAGATTTGTGTTTAAACCCTTATTCATTATTTTCTTATGTTTATATTTTAAACACTTTAAATTTTCATGTTAATAATAGTTAAATATAACTTTATATTATATTTAAACAAATACATTTTCATTTATTAACATTTACATAAACTTTTAAAGAAAATGATTCTAAAATTTTAATTATACATACACATGTATATAATATATATTAGAATTTATCCTTCAAATAGCTTTTGGAAATTTACCATTTTAAATTTAAATCATAATTTCCAAAATATATATTAGACATTAGAAAACAAATTTCTATTAATTTTAAATATAGGGTTTTCAAATCAAATTTTATTTTTTTCAAATATTTTTTTATTGAATTCCAAATCCAAAATTCTATTTAAAAATCTACTTCACATATATATAAATGAACACATATTTTTATTTATTTTGGAAATTTTCTAAACTAATTCATTATTAAATCCACAAAAATTAAATTAATCACTATATTATATTTGGCTAAAATTCGAGAATGTTACATGCACTGCGTACACAGTTGTAAAAGTGGTTCCAATATTGGCAGAGAGTATGTCAATAAGAGGCCCCGATCTCTTTAACAACCAAACGTCATTTTACACATCAGTTTGTACTTTTACATTTCGAAAACAATTCGTACTTGATATCAAAATATCATATTCACTTTAAAATCAAATCCATTTTGAGATTTACTATATTCGCTTCAAAAATCGATACCTCGCACCTCTAAGATGAATGCCGCCTCCCTATTCGAGTCGCCGCCGCTCCAGATTCTAGATCAAGAATCTCGATCGCGATGCTTGTGTCTATTTTATTTTTTTATTTTGGTTTGATTGGTCTCATTCGTTTTTTACGATTTGAATGTTGAATTGAAGAGATATAGTGAGAGAGAGATATGGCAAAGGGAAAGGAATACGTGGGCTTAGATTCGATCGAGTAGAAGTGTCTGAGTTATATGTATATTTATTACATAATATGAAAATTTCTCGCCCGACTGGTCCGCACAAATCTGTACTCCAAATGAAGTATGTCGCTAGGCATTCGTAATATTTTACCCTCATTCTAAACACAATGGAACTAGTTTCGAGGCCTAATTCGATCGTATGTGGAAGAGAACTTTTAAAAGTCAATTTATTTTATCGAATTCCTTAAATTAGTCTCTACGCGCTTCAAGCTTGTACAACCAGACGACAAGTCCGATCGCTATGAAACTTGAAATTCTACAATAATTCACTATTACGGATCCAATGAAACTAGTTTCGTTGAAATCCGAGATAATTGCCAAAATGGCTATTTTTTACTCATTAATTAAAATATAAAATTTCCAAATTCTAATTATTCACATTTAAATCAAATTTTAGATGTTATCTACCATTATTCATATTTACATACAATTTTAATCACTCTATGATGCCATTTTCATTTACATTTAATCCAGAATTCCATTATTTAAAAAATTGGACCATAAATTTAAAAAATTTAATTACTAGATATATCAATACTAATAATTCATTAAATTTTATTTTTAATCATTTTTATTCAATAATTATGTTAAATCCTATAATTTAAAACAATAAAAAAATACAGGTCATTACATTTTGTTTTAAATTTTACCCCGATGGACTGTTTTTGTGGTATTCAAGGGTCAGATGTTGTCATTCGACGTTGATTCATGGTATAACAAAGGGCGCGTCATTACACATATGCATAGTATTGAGCACTTCCCTCAAATGTTACTTGTGCTCTTCCTCTCTTTTCAAATAAACAAGTATTTCATCTGCAAATACCACAATGAACTTGTTTAGCAATCCTCTGAAGACTCGACTCAAAAGGTTGATGAAATATGTTGGTGCATTGGTCAGTCCAATAACATGACTAACCATTCATAAAGTCCATCAGATGTATGAATAGGGATTTTCTAAATACTATCCTTGGCCGCACACAATTGATGGAATCTGGTAGTCATGTCAAGCTGAAAATTATCACTGCTCCAGCTAACCGATCAAACTAATCATCTAAACGTTGTAGTGGTTAGTGATTCTTATTCGTCAGCTTGTTCAGTTCTTGATAGTTAATGAAAAGCCTTAAAAACCATTTGCTTTATTAGCAAAGACAACCGGTGTTCCCCATTTTAGAACACTGCTTTAGATAAAATCCTTCACCAGTAATTCACTCACTTATTTATCTAGCTTGCGTCATTCTTTAAGAGCATATACTAAAGTTGTAGGGCAGCAGGCTTAACATCCTTCTCTAAATAAATCCAAAATTTTGACTTCCCTATGAGGGCAAGACCAGAAATGTAACGACCCTTGATTTTGGGCCCTGTTATTTTAATAAATATTCAATCTAATTAAATTAAATGTAAAATGATCATATTAAAATGAATAGATTTGGAAATATTGCCATTTATTTATATAAATTGTATTTTAAAAAGGAGATTGATTTGGGAATTTAAAATAAATCTAAAAAATGCTTACGATAAAATTATTCTTATATAATTCAATTAAAATAAAATCTGTCTTATATGATTGAACTACAATACTTTATCTTATTAACATGTGATAAATAAATATATTGATGTAATTTATAATGTTCAACATAAAATCAGAGCTTATCAATATAAAATATAAATATTAAATATAAGTAAAACTTAAGAATATAATGTAAATATTGATAATCAAAATATAAAATACAAATATAAATAAGTAAGCAAATGAATATCATTTAAATATTGATAGTTAAATATGAAATATAAATATAAGTAAATAAACCATATAATTATTGATTGTCAAAATATAAAATACAAATGAAAAAAATAAACGAAAATAAGAATTAAGTGATAAGGTATGCATACAACATAACCTTAAAATCAGTAAGCAAAATAAAATGAAACCTGACACATATGAGTGTAAACTATTTAAACTAGAAGTTAATAAAACATACAATTAGAAGTTTAAATAAGGAAAAGAGGTATAAACAAACCTGGAAAACTATATGTTCATGAAATATAAAGATAAAAACAAAATATCTTCTTCCACATATAAATATGTATATACAAGTATCTTCATACAAGACCAAAGCATAAATCAATATCTGGCAGAAACATGTGTGTATAAACTATTTGGACTAGAGGTAATAAGGAAAATGCTTACATACAAAATAAAGCTTCATTTGCAAGCCAAGTATTGCCTGCAAAATATATGTCTGCATACAAATATCTATGTACGGATAAAACATAATAAGTATGTAAACAAATTTGGTAAACAAAACATGTACTTGCTATCTTCTCTGCCAATAATTTTGTCATTTCCAAATATCTTGGAAACCTGTTCATAAACGAAGGAGCTAACCAGTTAGAGCCTCTCCATCCTGTTCTTTTATTTATATATGTATACATCTGTTTTAAGTTCGTTCAGTAATACCTGAAATAAAAAAAAAAGATCAAAAACAAAGGCAGGCAAAGCTTAAAAATTAAATTCAAAGCAAGAACAAGGCAGATTCAAAACAAAATTTCAAGCAATAGTTTTCAACTGCAGTCTTCATCACCCCGGATTTATTCTTTGTTCAGAATTTTGTTGGTGAGTAAACAAATTTTAAAGCTTTATGTTTAAATTTAAAATCAGTAAAAATGATTTCTTATATGGTATTTGTACATGTTTTATCTTGAACATGATTCTGTGTTGCTATGCACATTGTTCTTCACTGTGTATGAATAAGGGTTGATTTTCATTCAAAATCAAATTTTTCTTTCAACTGAATCATGGTAGGTTTTTTTTTTTTAAATCAAACAAGATGTTGAAGTTTCAAACAAGTCGAAGCTGATTGAATATGTTAGTGAAGTATTCCTACTGTAAAACTGTTTTACAGGAAATCAAAGAATATATTGATAAATTCAACAACTATAAAAATCTAATTCAAGTTTATAAATTGAAAGCTTAGTGAAATTTATGATTTTTAAAACGAAAATGAGGATTTTTACATTGGTATTTCATGAGCTGTTCATATGTGAATTAATAACTACATTTTTACCAATTTCTCGAAATTGAATCAATAATAAATGATGAAACTTGACTTGAAGCAAGTTTAAGCCTTTGTGATTTCATGAAAATTATCAAGAAATTTTTATATTGTTTGAGTTTTGGATATGAGATCATTTTAGGGTTTGTTTCACAGTTTTATTCATTTCAGTGATGTATCGAATTCATCACCAACACGCGATCGAGTGGCTTGAGTTTCTAGAGGTCGGTGGTTTATTGCGTTGTCGTCGTCTGGGCGGAAGCTTGGGTGCCGTAGGTGGATGAAGCGGCGGTGGCGAGGCGATTTACCGAGAGTGTTTGTTACAGTTTTTCGTCCAAACGTTTAAATTTCGAATTCGAATTTTCACAGGCAATTTGAATTTTGATTTTGAGCCTCGAGACAATTCGCGACTTGCCGGTGAGGTTGGTGTTCGTCGAAGATGTGAGGCGTCGCCGGGAACATGTACGGTGTGGGGAGATGTGTCAGTGTCATGAGGGGTTGCGTCTCGTGTTGACGCTCGAGTTTTATTGGTAGTTTCTTCGAGTTCTGGGACGGGTATGTGAGTACGAACATGATGCTTTAGTTCTGTTCTTAATTTAAACTTAAACTAACCTCTGGAAAAAAAGGAGGGGAAAGAAGAAGATGGATACGTGGGTGAAGTCTCGAGGCCAGAGGGTAAGTAACTCGAGGATTACTCGAGTTAACAGGGGGGAAGTGCTCGGTTTTGAATTGCAGTACACAAACAAAACAAAAATTAAAATGAATATAAGTTAACCAGATTTTTTTTCAACAGTTTTAACACTGTAAACTAATTAAGGTTTAAAAATTTGAGGTAAAACTTAGTACAAGTTTTAGTTACCCTAATTAATGTTTAACAATGGTTTAACTCTTAATTTAATATTTTAATTAAGTAATTAAATTAAGTTAAGTATAAAGTTAATTAACACTTGAGTTTGTAGTTAATGATGATTTGATTTTCAAAATTTAAAGAAGAGCTTTAAAGTGTTAATTAAATTGAATGGTAATTAATTAATTATCTTAGAAAACAATTAAGAATAATTGCTTTTAAACTGTAATTAGTGATGGATTAATTGATGTTTAAGTAATAAATGAAATTGCAATTTACTACTTAAGTTAATTAAAGAATGGTTAATAGTCAATAAATTAAGTAATTTAACTACTTATTAATAAATAAATAATTAAGTAATTAGCAGTTAATAAATAGGTAATTAAGTTTTATATATTAATAATTAAGGTTATTAATTAATGATTAAGAAATGGTTAATTAAAATTAAATAACTTGATTAGGAAGTAATTAAGTAAATAGTGTGAAATAGAATAACTAATTAATTAAGTCATTAAGACTTAATAATTAATTAAGAAATGATTAATTAAATAATTTGAAAAGAAATAAGTAATTAATTGATAATTAAAATCAATTAAACAGGATTAAGAGATAAAGTCTCAAGTAATTGATTTTAAATTGAATTAATTACAATGAGAATTTAAAGATGACTGCTTATGGATTGTGGTGTAGAATATCTGATTGTGATAATTATTTGATGATATTCTGTGATATTTCTGTGATATGTTCTGATATATTTATGATTATTGTGTATGATTTATCAGTAATAAATGTTATTTGAATTCAATCATTGATTAACTGTTTAAGTTAATTAGACAACTTGACCTTTAAAATGGCGTTTGGATTTCGATGAGACCGGGATCGGGTGTCATTTATGATTATCCAAAAACCACATCGATCCAATTTAAATGTTAGGTTGTGAATTCTGAAATGAAGATCGAGATGGTCTTTTTAGAATGCAAGGGTTATCGTCGTTGACTCTGAGAGTGATTCCAAAATGAGTGTAACAAGATAATGCCTTCGGTTTCGTTCGAACCCAGAACGAACTTGTATGGATTGAATGCTTTCAACACATCGTCAGGCAGACGATGAGCATTCTAAGAAATTTGTCCTGTAAAGGTAATCGCAGCCTCAAGCCTCATCAACCGGGAATGGCTAAAACAGGGGAGGTGTAGCAAGGTTAGGTGGGTCATGCCCAAGCGGGACGAGATATACCCCTAACTAGATGTCCTTTTTATTTCGGCTGTATGGGCGGTTGATTGCTACAACTGCCGGGGTTATCTTATTCGGGACTGTTTAGTAAGGAATGGTTCCGGCCTTGTGTTGTAGGGGTTGGGAGTGATCCTCGGTACGGTGATCTAGGCCCCATACTGTGACGAGCGGTACCCCAGTAGCCCTGCCATTGTTGGAAATCCATTTTCTCTATGAGACCCTATGGTTTTGATTTGTATTACCCACTTTTATGGCTAGTAGCTGGAATTTAATAGATGTAACAATTTCGGCTATTTTCTATTTACTTGAAAACCCTAGACACTATTATAATATCACAGAATTTCCTATAAAATATTTTGGTTAGCGTAAGGTAAAAACTTACCCGTATTTATTTGTGGAGAGTCTTACGTGATACCTTTATTTTCAAATGATTTTTAAGGTTAAACAATTTAAACCGTTTACTCATACCAGACCCATGTCTGACCCGGAGTTTATATTTTGTTTTTCATAAACTCTTGGGTACTCAAATTTTATGAGTAGCCAAGTGATGGGTTTTGGATTCTCGAATTTCTAGAGGAGCTTGGAGCAGGAGAGCCAGACGTATGTAGCTATATATATCTATCCAGTTCCGCTGTGTAGTTGATTTATGCTGTATCTCTGATGTATATAGTGACAGATGTATGTATGAATGTCAGGTGTATTGATATTGTATAACTCTGATATATGTAAAACTATGTAATGATTATGTGATATATTATATTTTGTTCCGTTCCGCTGTGAGATTCTGATATTGTTGTTCTTTCTTTTCTTTTCTTTCTATTTCTATCCCTTTCTTTCTCAATGATGATACATCTTTCTGGTAGTAGAAGGGTGGGTCGTCACAGTTGGTATCAGAGCGCTAGGTTGAGCGAATACCTAGGCTCTTGAGTGAATACTTTCTTGAGAGAGCGTATTTGTAATTTTGATATATATATATATATATATATATATATATATATATATATATTTCTACCTATTTGTTGGGTTGCCTGTTCGGGTTTTTCAATATAAGTTATAAAGGTAGATAGGGTGGTGGTGTGTGTAATACGGCTACCAATAGTTGAAGTTTTGAATGTTGAGGTTGAAAGTGTATCTGTCGAGACTGTAGACCTATTACCGTCTCGAGTAAGCTTTGGATGGTGTAAGGATTTTAATGATCTCTGAAGGAAACCTGTTAAGGTTCGGAGTTCATCTATGAAGTGTAAGTTTGGATGAGCTAGAATTTGGATTTGTTGGTTGGACGGAAGTAAGTCATGATATCTTGATACCTTAGGAGGTAGTAGCTGTGTGATGGGACACAGTGACTATGGATAATTTTGAAGATGTTCTTTGGGACAAGTTAAGGGAGTATGTCTGCTTTGGTCTTGTGGCTTAGTTCAGTAAGGTGTTTCTGTTTGATTCGAGATCCGAGTTTCTCGAAGAGCTTTGGATAGGAAGTCTTTGGGCATCTGAGTCAGCAGTGTTGCTAGAAGTGTTCTGTGTGCCATCGAGGAGATCTTCTGGTTAGCAATTTTCTTGAGGTAATTTCAGGAGTAGCAGAGTGGATCCATTTCTTCGATGAATTGGCTCGAAAGGTAGGAACTGTTCTGAATTGTGATGAGAGAACAGTTTCGTTGGAAACTGATTTTGGGTATAATTGCCAGAGTGTGGTGTGATAATTATGGAATTCACTTGAAAAGTCTTTTACATGGAGTTGAGACTTCTCAAGAGAATATTGAAGATATCGGCGTGGTCCAAGATTTCCCTAATATATTCGAGGAAGTTAATGGTTGCCTTCACATCGAGAGATAGAGTTTCGTGTTGATTTGATTTCAGAAGCAGTGCCGGTGATTCGGCTTGGTAGGAAAATGACTCCTAAAAAGAGAGAAGAGTTAGTTAAGCAGACTCAGGATTTTGTGGAGAAGGATTGATTAGGCCAGTTTTTCTTGTTAGGGTTCTGCTGCAGTGTTTGTTGCTAAATCGGATCGATCGCTAAGGTTCTGTGTAGATTTTTTAAGAATTGAATAATTTTGTTCTGGTATTTATCATTGATATTCTGGTCTTTTCTAATTCGGAAGAAGAGCATAAGCAGCATTTGAGGATAGTGTTGGAGACACTGAGGAGTCATGTTTTGAAGGCAAGTTCTTTGAGTGCCATTTTTCGAATTCGGAAGTTATTTTTTTTTTGAGGCACATTATTTCTGGTAAAGGTATCTCGGTAGATCCAGCAAAGGTGGAATCTATTCCGGAATGGAAGTAACCGAAGTAGCTGACGGAAGTTCATAATTTTTCTGGGTTTAGCTGGCTACTACAGGAAGTTTATCAAGGATTATTTCGAAATTTCTTCGCATCTGACTAAGTTGATAAGGAAAGTAGCTAATTCAAATGGACACCCGGTGTGAAGAAGCTTTTCAAGAGTGGAAGACGAGGCTAACCAGTGTTTGCTATTCCGAATGGAAAGAGCAAATTTGAAGTTTATATAGATGCCTGTATAGTTGGGTTGGAAGCAGTATTGATGCGGAGTGGAAGAGCAATTGCGTATGCGAGTCGGCAATTAAAACCACATGAAAGGAACTACGCTACGCACGATCTTGAATTATTAGCCATTGTTTTTGCTTTGAAGATCTGGAGACATTATCTCTTGGGAGAGAAGTTTGAGTTATTCACGGACCACAAAACGTTGAAATATCTTTTCGCTCAAAAGGATCTCAATCTGGGGCAGCGGCGATATGTCGAGTTTCTGGCATCCTATGATTTGGATATTCTGTATACCCAGAATAAGCGAATGTTGTAGTTGATGCTCTTAATGGGAAACGCAGTATTGTCTCTTTTGGGAGTTGTTCCATCTCTTCGAGACAGAATCATGAGTAAGCAGATAGAAGACGGATCTTTTGAGGATTAATGGTCGTTTGTATGTGCCTAATATAGATGGATTGAGGTAGGAAATCTCAGCTGAGTGTCATCGCTCCAAACTAAATATTCACCCCGGGAATCTCAAAGATGTATAAGATATGGGAAGAATTTTCTGGTGGCCGAGCATGAAGAGGGATGTAGCTGCTTTCGTTTATAGCTGTGCTTTCTATCAGCAAGTTAAGGAGATCAATAGAAGTGTCCAGATTGTTGCAACCTTTGAAAATACCAGAATGGTAATGGGAGATGATTTCATCGACGGTTTTCCTAGAACCAAGAAAAGAAACGATGGAATATGGGTTATTGTGGATCGTTTAGCTAAGAGTTCTCATTGTGTACCAGTTAAGGCAACTCGTACTGCAGTTTCTCTGGTAGAGATTTTCTTGAAGGAGATAGATAGATTGCATGGTGTTCCTGTCAACATAGTAAGTGACGTGATACTATCTTCACCAGCCAATTTGGGAGGCTTTTCAATCAGCTAGGGAAACAAGTTTGAGATTGAGCACAGCCTAACATCCTCAGATAGATGGACAGACGGAGAGATTGAACCGAATTCTAGAAGATTTGCTGCGAGCTTGTGTTTTGGATTTGGGAAGACCATCTTCATTTGGTAGGATTCTCCTATAATAACCATTACCAAGCAAGTATTAAGATGGCTCCTTATGAAGCTCTGTATGGAAGACCATGTAGATTCCCATTCTGTTTGATAGAGTCGAAAGATCGTCTTATGTTTGGGTCAGATTTGATTCGTGAAGTTTTTGCTTAAGTTGAGCTTATCAAGGAAAAGGTTGAGATCTGCTCAGGACCGTTAGAAGATGTACGCATATAAGAGAAGAGGACATTTGGAATTTGAGATTGGTGATTTTGTTTTTGTCAAAGTTTCCCAATTAAAGGAGCTATTTGATTTGGAAAGACGAGAAAACTTGCCCCGATATATATTGGACCATTTTGGGTATTGGATAGAGTTAGTGCTGTAGCTTACAGAGTTAAATTGCCAGAACGGATGTCTGGAATTCATAATGTATTCCATATATCCCATCTAAGGAAGTTTGTTCATGATCCATCTAGTTACAGAACCTATAGTCCAGGTAGATTTGGAAGTTGAGCCGAGTTTGTCTGTGGTCAGGAATCCAGTTCGGATTGTTGATCAAGACGAGAGGCAACTCAGGAATAAGGTAGTGAAGTTTGTCGAAGTGCAGTGGAGTGAGGATCCCAGAGAGGGCACCAGGGAAACACGGGATGGTTTTAGGAAAGTTTATCCGGATTTGTGTCCAGATAGCTAATGATGTTTGTTAGGATAGATTGTTGATTGTTTGCTAATGTATGAATGATATGTATGTTTGAATGGTTGGTATAATAGCTTTTAAAATTATCTTTGTTTTAAATTTCGGGGACGAAATTCTTTTAAAGGGGGAGGAATGTAACGACCCTAGATTTTGGGCCCTGTTATTTTAATAAATATTTAATCTAATTAAATTAAATGTAAACTGATCATATTAAAATGAATATGATTTGGAAATATTGCCATTTATTTATATAAATTGTATTTTAAAAAGGAGATTGATTTGGGAATTTAAAATAAATCTCAATAATGTTTACAATAAAATTATTCTTATATAATTCAATTAAAATAAAATCTGTCTTATATGATTGAATTACAATACTTTGTCTTATTAACATGTGATAAATAAATAAATTGATGTGAATGATAATGTTCAACATAAAATCAAAGTTTATTAATATAAAATATAAATATTAAATATAAGTAAAACTTAAGAATATAATGTAAATATTGATAATCAAAATATAAAATACAAATATAAATAAGTAAGCAAATGAATATCATTTAAATATTGATAGTTAAGTATGAAATATAAATATAAGTAAATAAACCATATAATTATTGATTGTCAAAATATAAAATACAAATGAAAAAAAAATGAAAATAAGAATTAAGTGATAAGGTATGCATACAACATAACCTTAAAATCAGTAAGCAAAATAAAATGAAACCTGACACATATGAGTGTAAACTATTTAAACTAGAAGTTAATAAAACATACAATTAGAAGTTTAAATAAGGAAAAGAGGTATAAACAAACCTGGAAAACTATATGTTCATGAAATATAAAGATAAAAACAAAATATCTTCTTCCACATATAAATATGTATATACAAATATCTTCATACAAGACCAAAGCATAAATCAATACCTGGCAGAAACATGTGTGTATAAACTATTTGGACTAGAGGTAATAAGGAAAATTCTTACATACAAAATAAAGCTTCATTTGCAAGCCAAGTATTGCCTGCAAAATACATGTCTGCATACAAATATCTATGTACAGATAAAACATAATAAGTTTGTAAACATATTTGGTAAACAAAATATGTACTTGCTATCTTCTCAGCCAACAATTTTGTCATTTCAAAATATCTTGGAAATCTGTTCATAAAGGAAGGAGCTGACCAGTTAGAGCCTCTCCATCCTGTTCTTTTATTTATATATGTATACATCTGTTTTAAGTTCGTTCAGTAATACCTGAAAGAAAAAAAAAGAACAAAAAGAAAGGCAGGCAAAGCTCAAAAATTAAATTCAAAGCAAGTACAGGGCAGATTCAAAACAAAATTTCAAGCAACAGTTTTCAACTGCAGTCTTCATCACCTCAGACTTATTCTTTGTTCAGAATTTTGTTGGTGAGTAAAAAAATTTTAAAGCTTTATGTTTAAATTTAAAATCAGTAAAAATTAGGTATTTGTACATGTTTTATCTTGAACATGATTCTGTATTACTCTGCACATTGTTCTTCACTGTGTATGAATAAGGGTTGATTTTCATTCAAAATCAAATTTTGCTTTCAACTGAATCATGGTAGGCTTTCATTTTTTTTAAATCAAACAAGATGTTGAAACTTCAAACAATTCGAAGTTGATTGAATATGTTAGTGAAGTATTCCTACTGTAAACTATTTTATAGGAAATCAAAGAATATATTGATAAATTCAACAACTTTAAAAATCTAATTCAAGTTTATAAATTGAAAGCTTAGTGAAATTTATGATTTTTAAAACGAAAACGAGAATTTTTACATTGGTATTTCATGAGCGGTTCATATATGAATAAAAACTGCATTTTTACCAATTTCTCGAAATTGAATCAATAATAAATGATGAAACTTGACTTGAAGCAAGTTTAAGCCTTTGTGATTTCATGAAAATTACCAGGAAATTTTTATATTGCTTGAGCTTTGGATATGAGATCATTTTAGGGTTTATTTCACAGTTTTTATTCATGTCAGTGATGTATCGAATTCATCACCAACATGCGATCGAGTGGCTTGAGTTTCTAGAGGTTGGTGGTTTATCGCGTTGTCGTCGTGTGGGCGGAAGCTTGGGGGCCGCAGGTGGATGGAGCGGCGGTGGCGAGGTGATTTACCAAGAGTGTTTGTTAAAAAGTTTTTTGTCCAAACGTCTAATTTTCGAATTCGAATTTTCATAGGCAATTCGAATTTTGATTTCGAGCCTCGAGACAATTCGCGACTTGCCGGTGAGGTGGTGTTCGCCGGAGATGTGAGGCGCCGCCGTGCACGTGTACGGTGTGGGGAGATGTGTCAGTGTCGTGAGGGGTTTGCGTCTCGTGTTGACGCTTGAGTTTTATTAGTAGTTGCTTCGAGTTCTGGGACGGGTATGTGAGTATGAACATGATGCTTTAGTTCTGTTCTTAATTTAAACTTAAACTAACCTCTGGAAAAAAAGGGGGGAAAGAAGAAGATGGATACATGGGAGAAGTCTCGGGGCTAGAGGGTAAGTAACTCGAGGATTACTTGAGTTAACAAGGGGGAAGTGCTTGGTTTTTAATTGCAGTACACAAATAAAACAAACACTAAAATGAATATAAGTTAACCAGATTTTATTTTCAATGGTTTTAACAATATAAACTAATAAAGTTTAAAAATTTGAGGTAAAACTTAGTACAAGTTTTAATTACCCTAATTAATGTTTAACAACGGTTTAACCCTTAATTTAATATTTTAATTAAGTAATTAAATTAAGTTAAGTATAAAGTTAATTAACACTTGAGTTTGTAGTTAATGATGATTTGATTTTCAAAATTTAAAGAAGAGCTTTAAAGATTTAATTAAATTGAATGGTAATTAATTAATTATCTTAGAAAACAATTAAGAATAATTACTTTTAAATTGCAATTAGTGATGGATTAATTGATGTTTAAGTAATAAATGAAATGCAATTAACTACTTAAGTTAATTAAAGAATGGTTAATAGTCAATTAATTAAGTAATTTAACTACTTATTAATTAGCAGTTAATAAATAGGTAATTAAGTTTTATTTATTAATAATTAAGGCTATTAATTAATGATTAAGAAATGGTTAATTAAATAACTTGATTAGGAAGTAATTAAGTAAATAGTGTGAAATAGAATAATTAATTAATTAGGTAATTAAGACTTAATAATTAATTAAGAAATGATTAATTAAATAATTAGAAAAGAAATAAGTAATAAATTGATAATTAAAATCAATCAAACAAGATTAAGAGATAAAGTCTCAAGAAATTGATTTTAAACTGAATTAATTACAATGAGAATTTAAAGATGACTGCTTATGGATTGTGGTGTAGAATATCTGATTGTGATAATTATTTGATGATATTCTGTGATATTTATGTGATATGTTTGATATATCTATGATTATTGTGTATGATTTATCTATAATAAATGTTATTTGAATTCAATCTTTGAATTAAACTGTTTAAGTCAATTAGACAACTTGGCCTTTAAAATGGTGTTTGGATTTCGATGAGACCGGGATCGGGTGTCATTTATGATTATCCGAAAACCACATCGATCCAATTTAAACGTTAGGTCGTGAATTCTGAAATGAAGATCGAGATGGTTTTTTCAGAATGCAAGGGTTATCGTCGTTGACTCTGAGGGTGATTCCAAAATGAGTGTAATGAGATAATGCCTTCGGTTTCGTTCAAACCCGGAACGAACTTGTATGGATTGAATGCTTTCAGCACATCGTCAGGCGGAGATGAGCATTCTAAGAAATTTGTCCTGTAAACGTAATCGCAGCCTCAAGCCTCATCAACCGGGAATGGCTAAAACAGGGGAGGTGCATCAAGGTTAGGTGGGTCATGCCCAAGCAGGACGAGATATACTCCCATCTAGATGTCCCTTTTATTTCGGCTGTATGGGCGATTGATTGTAACAACTGTCGGGGTTATCTTGTTCGGGATTGTTCAGTAAGGAATGATTCCGGCCTTGTGTTATAGGGGTCGGGAGTGATCCTCGGTACGGTGATCTAGGCCCAGTAATGTGACGGGCGGTACCCCAGTAGCCCTGCCATTGTTGGAAATCCATTTTCCCTATAAGACCCTACGGTTTTGATTTGTATTACCCACTTTTCTGGCTAGTAGCTGGAATTTAATAGATGTAACAATTTCGGCTATTTTCTATTTACTTGAAAACCCTAGACACTGTTATAATATCACAGAATTTCCTATAAAATATTTTGGTTAGCGTAAGGTAAAAACTTACCCGTATTTATTTATGGGGAGTCTTACGTGATACCTTTATTTTCAAATGATTTTCAAAGTTAAACAATTTAAACCGTTTGCTCATACTAGACCCATGTCTGACCCGAAGTTTATATTTTTTTTTTCATAAACTCTTGGGTACTCAAATTTTATGAGTAGCCAAGTGATAGGTTTTGGATTCTCGAGTTTCTAGAGGAGCTTGGAGCAGGAGAGCCAGATGTATGTAGCTATATATATCTATCCAGTTCCACTATGTAGTTGATTTATGTTGTATCTCTGATGTATATAGTGACAGATGTATGTATGACTGTCATGTGTATTGATATTGTATAACTCTGATATATGTAAAACTATGTAATGATTATGTGATATATTATATTTTGTTCCGTTCCGCTGTGAGATTCTGATATTGTTGTTCTTTCTTTTCTTTTCTTTTGTTTCAATTTCTAACCCTTTCTTTCTTAATCATGATACGTCTTTCTAGTAGTAGATGGGCAAGTCGTCACAAGAAACTTCAGTAAAACAATATGGGAAGTCCTGAACAATAGGAATGACAAATAATTCATCATGTGACATGTCAAGGGAATACAAATAACCCAACATAATAGAGCCTTTTAGATTGCAGTAAACATCAAGGTTGCGTCCACTACAAGTACCCATGCGAACTGTCTTCTTATCATAAACCAATACCTGTCCACACACATAGACATTCAATATACCGTAGGATTAAAACAAATATAGAAAATCCCAATACAAAAGCATCGCATTCAAATTCAACATCCATTACATAGAACTTCAACCATTAGAAATCATAGATAAATAGATCAGCACCCCGACATGATTTGATACTATAATAGGGATTGTAGCTATACTATTCTCTAAATGCAAATCATCCACTGGCTTTCTCAAAATAAATAAACGAGACGATCCAATATCAAGCATAGTGCAAACAGTTGAATTAAAAAGGGTCAACACACCTTGCATGTCTATTTTTTCTCCTTATCCATGACTAGGGTTGCGCTTGAGCTAGGGATATCATCAAGTGCATAAGTTGGAACCACGCGAGTAGAAGTCTCAGGCAAGGTTAATCACTCTCTCTTCATATGTCGGGTTGGTTGTAGCTGGAGCATGTAATATTTACAACATTCACTCTGAAATCCTTTTCCATATGTCTCCTCATATTGCGCTTCTTATGCTTAGATCTTTATTTATTATTCTGCCTTGAGCTCTTACTTCACCCTTGCGTTTATTTTGTTGAACTAGCTTTCTTTTCATTCTTATGCTCTTCTTTAGAAACTAAATTCTGCAACACCAACTCTACTAAGATCTTAAAAGTAGCTCCAATGGGAACATGGCTTAAAGTAATAACCCTCAAACACATTCTCAACCCCTTTGTAAATTTTATTTCCTTCTTCATTGGTGTATTAATGAGTTCTAGGTCATACTTCGCTAGCTAGTTGAACTTATTGACATCCTCCTTGACACAACAGTCTCTTTATTCCAAAAGAATGAACTTCCCTAGCTCCACCCACCATTCAGCCTCTGATATATACTTACCTTCGAAGAGTCACCTAAAATTAGTCTAAGTAATCTCAAGTTCTTCCACCTCTGCAGTAACGATATCCCACTAGTTCAATGCCTCTCCCTGTAAGTAACATGAAGCTAACTGCCTCTTCATCGCATCCTCCATGCCCATTATAGCAAATATCCTATCATGATTCCTTTGTTAATACCTCTGATTTTGATGACAATAATCATATAAATTTAAATACTAATGTTTTGTCAAGTTGTATAATATATATTAAATATTATTACATAGGTACGGAATGATTAAACTTGAAGGCTAATTAGTATAAAGATCAAGAATCAAGATTTAGAGATGATGATAAGGATTCATGAGTTTAGAGACAAAAGACTTAAAGAGCTCAAGACTTTAGTATGAGTCATTAGAACAAATTATTAAAGTCCCTGATAGCAGATTCTGATCTTTATCAAAAATTTCTGGTTTTTATATTTTAATAAAAATAAATTATTTTAAATTAAAAATATATTTTTCAACAAATATTTTTAAAAAAAATTTGTGGGTTCAAAGTATTTAAAAATTATGCCTAAAATTATTTTACAAAAATATAGAAGTTTGAATCATTTTTCAAAATAAACATGGGTATGACGACATACCCCTCCTAGACATGTCGACATAGCAATCGTTGGTTACTTTTTTATTCTTGAAAAGAAGTGTTCTTTGAACCCACCTCTTCACAAATGGATACTTCTGTTCATTCAATATATAAAGAGGAGTGCAAACGAATTTTTCAACTATATTTCTTACTTTCTTCTAACTCCTTACTCCCTTGAAAACTACTTTCCATATTCTTTAAAATCTACATATAATCAATCCATACTCTACTAGATTGATTCTCTACAAACTATCTAATATTTTGGAAGCATTCTCTCTAGAAACTCAAAGATCAAACCGTCATCAGAAGGGCTATAGGATATTTTTTATCCCAAATACAACCATTTGTATGTGGAAATCAAAAACTCTACTCTCATTTATTTTGGTGTTCTTGTTTCCCGTTCAAATCAAGGGGGTATGCTTGCTGTCCGTTCAAATCAAGTGGGCGAGCCCTGGACTCGTAAGATAGATGAATGTGCCTCATACACTACAATAAATCTGACCTTTACCTGCAAATATATATGGGTAGGTAAAGATAAGCTTTATCTACCAATATTTAATGGTAAGTTTTATTGGTAGGTAAATATTGCCAATATTATAGCATTTTGAAAGGGTGATTATCTACCAATAAATATGAGCAGGAAAAAAGTGTTACCTATGCATATATTGGAGGGAATTTTTTTTACAATTGGCGCATATATTTTCCTCATATCATTTTAATTTTTCATTAAAAATAACGTTAAGCTATGTGATGATGTGTCAAAAAAACCCTATCTTAGCGATTTCGTTTTTGGAATGAAAATTTCATCTGCATATCCTAGCAATGTTCCATGTGAAATCATTTATTTATTAATTATTAATAATTATTTTGAAATATGAAATAATTAGCAATTAATAATTGATAAACAATAATAAATATTAAATAATTAATATTCAATATTCAATAATTATTATTAATAACTTTTCATATTTGCCATTTTTTAAACAACTGACTACTAAAATGTAAGTGTTGTAATTTTTATAAAAAGTTTCACAATTTCATATCAGTATGTCATCATCCAAAATAGCTCAAACATATTCTCCCCACTTTATTAGAGAAACACAATCTATACCATCCCCTTGAACTACAGATCTAACCGTTTACTTTAAACCAAATATAATGGTACAAATCACAATCTGCGTATTTCCTTTTGATTGCCTATACTAGAAACCAACAGGAACCACTATCCACCTTTGAATCCCTCACATCTCCATTCTCCAAAGTACTATTTAGATCCACAATCGTCTCATCTTCCCAAACCCTAATTCCCAAATTAATTGAACAAATTTGTTATTTCACCATGACAGGAAGAGACATTACAAGAAAAATTGTATTTGTACAAGAAAAAATGTATCATGCCAGGTAATTTAGTTCAATGCTTCTCGATTTCACTGGATTATAGATTGGATCTATTATTGCAGCCTTCTTTCTCTATGTTCATATTTTGCAAAAAATATTCTTTTAAAATTGAAATTTTCCTCAAATTTAGGCGATTTCTTTATCGACATCATTACTTGGTCCCTTTCTAATTCAGATCTTGTTAGGTAATTTACTTTTAGTGCTTATTCCAAAGACAACATCTTGATTAGGTTGTAGAGTGTCTAACTATTGATGGTTGCATTATAATATGTATATGCTTCTAACGTGAAGAAAAAAATCCTCCTGCCCACCAATTTGTTAATTTCATATTTTTTAGGATTGGATTAGTGAATGAATCACATGGTAGAATTGGGTTAATGAGTGAATGAATCACACAAGTCAAAAAAGGTAAGCTCTTTATTTATGAATTTTGTTTAGCTGTATAAGCTTGAATCATGAAGTCAATACCAAGCTTGCATTTATTATTTCTCATAATTTTGGTCAGTAATTATGGTCATTGGTTACTAGATCCAATATTTCATACCTCTAATCTATTGTTATAGCTTTTCTTTACAAAGTCCTTTCTGATGTCACATTTAGGTTTAATTATAAAATTCGCTAGATCCATGAAGACTTTTAGATTATGCGCATAAATGATATATTGGTATTTGTACAACCAATAAATATAACTTTTATACCGATATCTTTTTTCTCCCTAACTGTAACGACCTGCTATTTTGGACCATTCAAATTCGACAACAAATTAAACACGTCAAACTTGAATAGTTCAAAACAATATTTTGTAATAAAAATTGGAGCAAATGAAATCAAATCACAGACGCAAAAATCAGAATACTCATAGTGGAAATAAAATACCATAGTGGTTCATGAAGCCACAATCAACATAGTCTCAAAATAAGTACAAATTACATAGTCTTAAAACCAATACAGTTCGAAACAACCACAGAAAATCCCAAATTCATTTGTCTCCATTACATAGGCTATGATAAAAGACTGAACAGAAAAATAAATAGTAGCTCGAAAAAGATGATCTCCAGCGGTCCTAGCTCCATGAAATGAAGTCCAACTGATACTCAGGCTGACCCAAGCGTAAAATAAAACATAAACACTCGATTCAGGACATACATACTTATATGGTGTAAACAAACTCAAGTAAACTGTAGTATAAAGTACAAGTAACGTAAAGGATGCTTGTGACCGCCCATCGTCTAAGGATCCGTTAAACTATTTACTATGTAGTAATATTTCGCTATTATAATAGTGTCTATTAGTAAAATAAACTTACTTTTAAATAGCGTTAAGGGGTTATCCATATAGCCCTTAACACATAATATATTTAGATATTATATACAGTACCTTAATCTCCCCCGTACTGGGTATCATCAGAGGGCACTCCATAGGTATGGTACAAAACCAAAATTGTATCAGGCTTGCTAGGGTAGGTGACACGACACAACTAGGCAATGCCAGGGTAGATATACCAATTACGCATCCGGACCAGTGGTAGTGCGTAGCAGCAACTACCGCCCACCTCTAACAACACTCCCAAAATCAAAGGTTCACACCAAACAATCACAAAGTAATAGAATGGCATACGAAGAAATGCGTCTGATAAAAGGTGCTACCTTCTTAGTCTGTCAGTCGCTCCAGTTTTAGCCACCTTATGCCAACTCACGGGAGTTGGGTCTACGTACGTACCTCAGTAGAACATCGTCACCATTTTACTTCATTCTGGAATCTCCACCGCGTACACGGTTGTCAAAGTGGTTTTCGGCATCAACAGAGAGTATGCCCATATCCGATCCCAGTTTCTTTAACAACCAACGTTATTATTACCCGTGGTTATAAATTTCAAAATAGTTTATACTACAAATCAAAATACTTCATTTTAAACTATTCAAAAGGGAAGTTATTATACTTAAAAATCAAATATTCAATCCCAAAAGTTTAGCCTTTTCTGAGTTCATATTATTCAGTTCAATTATATTCAAAATCTCATTTCAGCCAACTGCAGCACTTAACAAGTGCTATTGTAGCTCTTTTATTTATTTGAGGTTTATTTTAGTTCTGCAACCGCAGCACTTACCAAGTACTGCAATAGCCCTTAGTAAATTTTAGCCTTTATTTTATTTGCATTAACTACAGCACTTACAAAGTGCGGTAATATCCCTTACAATATATTTTAAGTTAATTAAATTTTCAGATTTCAATACGATTCCAGCAACAATTAAACTTCAATTTAAACCAATTTAACTTATAAAATCATATTTTTCCACTTTAAAATGGTCATTTAAAATACCCAGTAATTTATGATTTTTATAAAGTAAATTTCATAAATAAATATCAAATTTTTCAATGCTTCACTTATTAAAGTCAAGCGCACAATTTTCTAAACATTGTATTTTAAAAATTAACTTAACAATTAAGTTTAATTACCATTTCAAATATAACTTATTTCCAATTTATTTCTTAACTTAACTTTTATTTACATTTCTAAATTAAGTTATATTTCAAATTACATTTTATGTATTCATTTATTTAACCATTTAATACATAGAAAACTCAATAACACTTTATTAATTCACGTTAAATTCAAATTTATATTAAATTATCATATTTTATTTACTTAACTTGAACTCCATTTTTAAACAAAATTAAAAATTCCAAAATAAATTTATACTTCAAATTCCAACTTAACTGTTCATTTATTTACATATTTAACTTATAGAAAATCACAAAAAAATCATTTTTGATCAAATTTAAATCAAAATATTATAATATACCATTTTAAAAATACATAAAATTTCCAGAAAATATATATACAATAACCATGGGTTTGTATAATATTTTCTAACCTACGTCAAGTGATACGGATAATATATCATTTCAATCCGTAATTTACAAAGAAAAAAAATTCCACGTTATATCATTTCAAACCCGCAATCCCAAGTTAAAAAAATAAATAAAATAAATAAAAATCGCTCAGGCCTATCATTTCAGCCTATAATGATTTTTCCATATTCTAAGGTCTGTTCTGGTATGTATCATTTCAACCCATAGTGATTCTATTCTATAGAAAACTTGCAGTGTGATAAATAGAAATGAATAAACAGTATAATAACATATAACATAGCGGATGATGTGATAGGTTTATAACAGGGTTTAACATCATAAAATTCAAATCACAGGCAAGTAAAATATGATATAACAATTCTACAATTTCACCTGCTATCAAATTACAATTCTATAAGTATGAATGTCAGGTGTGAATACTCACCTCTTCGACGCTAGAGATTTGATTCAAAAGTAACAATATCCACATCGAAGAGCGCAAAGAAGGCATGATCAGATTTTTAGAGGATGTGACAACCTGATTCAATCTTGAAACAAAAATAAATCAAATCTAAGTATGCTAATTCTCTTAAGAATACAATAATTTTGAATAAAGAAAAATGGATAATAGGAGGAATAAAATGACTTGAACACAAGTGGCTCAGCCACTCCACCATACGACTCAACCACACCTCAAAGGCTCTGCCATGATCAGATTTAAGATCTGAAATGCACGCAAGGCGGTGGGATGTTGAAAATTTTAGGCTGTGATTCAATATGCAAAGGGGTGCATGGCATTGGGTTCTAAGCATCAGGTGGCTCGGCCTGTGCATGGGCTCGCCATAGTCTAACCATCATCTCGAGGGGTGCGGCCACGGTCAGAGGTGGCGTCGCAGGCTGGAGGAGGCTGCAGTGGTGGTGGCTGCGGCTACACATGATGGTGGAGGTAATATAGTGAATCGGCAAGGCTTGCTATAGGGTTTTTGGTGATGAACTTCACCTGATTTCTCGGCCAGATCTGGCGCATCATAGGGAGGCTATACTGGTGGTGGAGGAGGGGCGCAGCCCGGTCGTGCAAGGTGGATAGTCGAGCACTTGGTGGAGCAGCCGATACAAAAAAAAAATAAAGAAAGAAGAAAAAGAAAATAGGAAAAAATATGTGCAGCCATTACTTATAGAGGAGAGCTTCACGCGAGAAGATGAAAGCAAAGAGATGCGGTAAGGTATTGTACGTGATTTGTAGTACTTAACAGAGAAGTTCACGTTGATTTAGTGGGGAAAAAACGCAAGAAATATATAATTGAAACGGTAGAGGAATTTAAGGATTTTATTCCTATTACATATAAAGAAGCAAATGGAAAGTGAAAAAAATTTACATGTGAATTGCAAGGCAACTAGGCGGCTAAGGTTTTAATTCTTCCTTTTAAAATGCACGGCTGTTGATTTGCAAAGCTAAAGTATGGAATCAAAAGGTTGTGTAATTTTAAAGGCAAGAGATAGATTAAAACGTATGCCCAAAATAAATAACAAAGTAACGTATCTTATATTTATTTGTTTTCTATTTATTTAATAAAATATATGCTAAAGAATAATTCAGTAAATAACGTACCATTTATATAATGCCAAAGAAATAAACAAGAAACGAATATAAAACGTATCAAATAAAATGTATAAAAGAAACGTATAAATTTATTGCTTTTTATAACATTATTTATTACTTAATTTACAAAGTATATGACCAATTTAAATGTAAAAAAAGCGGAAAAATATTGTGTATATATATATATAGTTTAAAGAAAAGATTGGAAGTTAGAATTTAAATTTTACAGTTTCAATTAGAGCCAAAATTTAACCCAAATCTAAAATTCCAGAAATTGTTTATATTAAATAAAATTAGGAAAATGATTTATAACCAATTCAGGAAATTTCTAAAATTCAAATTTTTAAATAATTAAACACCAAAGTTTTTAAATAAATGAATAAAAATATCTATTAAAATTTTTGAGTTGTTACACTCTCTCCCCCACTCAAAACTTTTCGTCCTCGAAAAGGAACAAAAGTAGGGAAATCAAAGGAAGATAAGGTAGCAAAGCAAAAGTACCTGAAACAAATAATTCCGGATTCGAAGCATGTATGCTCTCCTCCGTCTCCCAGGTGCAATCTCGTTCATCAATGCTCCACTGCACTTTGACCAGGTTGATAGATTTTCCTCTTAACTGCTTCATACCTCGATCGATTATACGAAGTGGCTTCCTCTCCACAGTCAGATTAGGCTCAATGTCCAAACAATCAAGAGCGGAAGGCTGGATAATAAGAGATGGATCATGCAGACAGCGACGAAGGTGCGATACATGGAATACATTATGTACTCCAGCGAATTTCTTGGGGCAAATTTACATGATAAGCAAGAGACCCAATCCTTTCCAAGATGCGGAAAGGACCGATGAACCTAGGAGCAAGCTTCCCTCTACACCCAAACCGAATAACATTCCTTAAGGGAGAGACCTTAAGGAAAACAACAAACTCCAAACTTCTCCTACGCCGATCAGCATACTTCTTCTGCCTATACTGAGCAATCATCATCTTCCTCCTAATCTACTCAACCTTCTCCGAAGCCTCCAGAATCATCTCAGGACCAAGAACCAAACGATTACCGGATTCATTCCACCAAGATGGACATCTACAAGGTCGCCCGTAAAGAGCAGCAAACGGAGACATCTTAAGACTAGCCTGATAACTACTTTTATAGGTGAATTCAACCAAATGAAGTTGATCTTCCCAAAATCCTCCATAATCCAAAACATAAGCACGAAGAAGATCTTCTAGAATCTGATTCACTCCTTCCGTTTGACCGTCAGTCTGCAGATGGTAAGTAGTGCTCAGATTCAGACGAGTACCCGAGGATTCTTGAAAAGCCTTCCAAAACTGACTAGTAAAGATAGGATCACGATCACAAACAATACTAAAAGGAACCCCATGAAGTCGAACAATCTCCCTCATGTAAATCTCTGATAAGATCGAAGCCGAACGGGTAGACTTGATGGAATAAAATGAGTTGACTTGGTCAGTCTATCCACAATAACCTAGATGCTCTCATTTTCCCTTCTAGATCTCGGTAATCCATCGATGAAATCCATATAAACTTGCTCCCACTTCCAATTGGGAATCTCAAGGGGCTGCAACAAACCAGGGGCCTTCTGATGATCTGCTTTGACTTGTTGACAAGTCACATACCTACTAACAAAGATAGAGACATCGCGCTTCATACCTCTCCACCAATAAAGCTTCTTCATATCCTGATACATCTTTTCCACACCGGGATGAATGGAAAGTCTGGATTGATGATGTTCCCGAAGTAACTCCTTCCTTAAACCATCACCATTTGGGACACAAATCCTATTATTAATCCTCAAAATCCCTCAATCATCAATCTGTGCTCCACTACCATCAGAATTTCTTCCACCAACCTTACTGCGAATAGTCTCCTTCATACGCCTAAGCATCTCATTCTTATCCTGCTTAGCCATGATACGATCCAAAAGAGGAGAAGAAACAACAAGCTGGCATAACAAGGACTTCTTCCTACTCAAAGCATCCGCCACAACATTATCTTTCCCAGGGGTATAGTTAATGTCAAGATCTTAAGAAGCGAGAAACTCAAGCCACTGAACTTGACGCTGATTCAAATCCTTCTGGGTGAAGATATACTTCAAAGACTGATGATCAGTGAAGAGGTCAAACTTAGCACCCAAGAGATGATGTCTCGAAAGCTTCAAAGCAAAGACAATAGCCAGCAATTATAAATCATGAGCTGCATAGTTGGCCTCATGGGTCTTCAGCTGGCGACCAGCATAAGCAATCACCTTCCCATCTTGCATTAGTACCGCTCCCAAACCCTCGCGACAAGCATTGGCGAATACCGTTAATCCCTCATTTCCATTCGAAACGGTAAGCACTGGTGCAGAAGTAAGCTTATTCTTTAACTCTTTGAATTCTTCTTTACACTTATCGCTCCATATAAACTTAGCATTCTTTCGAGTTAGAGTAGTGAGAGGTGCAGAAATTCGAGCAAAGTTCTCAAAGAACCTCCTATAGTAACCGACAAGGCCAAGAAAACTACGAATATCGGTTGGAGTCTTAGGAGTTTCCTAATCCTTTAATAGAATAGGAAGAAATAAGGACCCCATAAAGGATAGAGTGACCAATTTTAGAAAGAGAAAGGAGGGAAAGACTTACATTGATTGCAGCGATCTTTACTGGATCAACAGAAACTCCATCACTAGAAACAATATGTCCGAGAAATCGGACCTCCTCTTCCCAGAAATGACATTTAAAGAATTTAGCTTTTAACTGGTGACTCCTAAGGGTCCTAAAACAAAGCTCAAGTGGGATTTATGCTCTTCCTCAGACTTAGAGAACACAAGAATGTCATCAACAAAGACTAGAACAAATTTATTGAGCACATCACGGAAGACCCGATTCATCAAATCGACAAAGAAAGCAGGAGCATTAGTCAAGCCAAAAGGCATAACTAACCATTCAAAGAAACCATTCTCAGTACAAAAAGCAGTCTTAGGAATGCTTTCCTCCGCAACACTAAGCTGGTGGAAACATGTGGCAAGATCAAGCTGAGAGAAAACAATAGCTCCATAGAGCTGATCAAACATATCATTAATGCGAGGCATAGGATATCTGTTCTTCATAGTAAGCTTGTTCAGCTCCCTATAATCAACACACATCCGCTGAGAACCATCAGACTTGGTTACAAAGACCACGGTTGCTCCCCATTCTGAAAAGCTTCGTTTGATCATACCTTTAGAGGATAAGTCCTCAATTTGCTTCCTTAATTCGACCTTCTCACTGGGTGCCATTCTTCTGGATGGAAGAACTACAGGTCGAGCTCCAAGGATAAGATCAATACGGAAATCAATTTCCTACTTAGGAGGTAAAGAAGTGACTTCACCAATTACATCGGGGTATAGTTTGACCACAGGAGTGGAATCAAGATCATTAGGAGATGAATCGAGAGAATAGATGAAGCTGCCGGCAAAATCCTGGGGAAAACTACACTGAATCTCTAATGAATTACCAAAATCATCCTTAAGGGAAACAGTCCGAGAACTACAAGAGATATGGCATCATGCATATTCAACCAATCAAGCCCAAGCAATAGATAAAAAGCGTCAAAACCCAGAACATAGAAATCACCACAGAATTGATAATAATCAAGGAAGAATTTCACATTCCTACAAATCTTACTAAGGTTCGTAGGATCACCGATAGGATTTGAAACACATAAATAAACAGAAGTAAACTCGGGAGAAAGAAGATTCTCAAATTTATTACAAAGATCAACAGAGATAAAACTATGGGAAGCTCCAATATCAAAGAGAACACGAACAGGAAAATTAAACAGAGAAAAAGAACCCTGAAGTGTACCTTGGTCATCCCTAGGAGCAGGAGCAGGTGCAGGTGGTGGGGCTGGAGAAGATGCAGAAGTCACAGCAAAAATACCAGATGCCTTGCCCTTCTTCTGAGTAGGGCAATCCTTCTTGAAATGTCCAGGTTAAAGACAAATGTGGCAGAGGTCACGCCTGGCCAACTAAGCTGGAGGAGGAATAGCAGCACCCAAAGTAGGACAACTATTAGCATAATGTCCCTTCTGATCACATCGATAGCAAATAATGGCAGATAGGTCTACAGGCTGCCTCCGAAATGAAGAAGACGATCCCAACCCTGAAGTCCTATTCTGATTCCTCTACCGATGTTGAAAGTAGGGCTTTCTCTTCATGGAACTACCATATGACTGAGATGGAACAGAACGGGTAGTTGGAGGATCCTTAGAGGTAGGATTCTCATATCTAATGTCCATGTCCATCGGAGAGGTGAAAGGACCATGCACGTGGGTTATGAGGCGATCATAGTACTCCGGATGTGCACCAGCAATAAACTTCTCATTTTTCTTGAGAGGAGTGACTGGATTAAGGCCATACTGCGATAGCTCATTGAATTTCCTCTCATATTCGGCAAAGGACATATCACCTTGCTTCAAATCCATGAATTCCCAATACAGCTGAGCCTTTCCTGCTTCGGGCATCCATTTCACAAGAAAAGCATCTATGAAGCACGATAAGAGATATAAGACAGATTTCAAAAGGGAGGAAACCTAACCAAACTTGAACAACAGAAGAAGATACCTAAATTGTTTCCAAGAAATGTTAGCCTCAGCGGTGTGAGCTGTAACTGACAGCCACCAATCCAAAGCTGCTCCTTTCAATTGCCAAGCTGCCAATCTTCCAACTGACGCTGCTGGGCATTAGTGATCTCAAGACCGAAGAAGATTCTCTCCAAGTCCCTCAACCACTATTGAGCTTCAATTATGCTCTCAGATCCTGTGAACTTGGTGCCACCAAGCTTAGTGTATTCCTTGCATAGCTTAGTGAACCTAACTGGGGCAGCGGGTGTAGGAGTCGGGGCAGCGCTATGTCGCTACCTCTAGCATTTCCTCGATTCATCCTAACAAATCAAGATTGAATTTAAGGACAAAGGAAAAACAGAGACCAAGATAGATTAGATAAGACAAAGTTCAACTAGAATAGGCATTCGACAAAGGACCTAATTACATAGAGTAGAGAAAGGAAAAGAAGTGGTCGGAAAAAATTCGATTTCAAAACAAGAAAGTTTTATATCAAAATACTTCTTTGAAAATCCTTTAAAAATCCTCTTATACTTTAAAATACATTCTCTCACAAGGAAAGGATTCTATGATTGACTTCACTCATTCTAGGGTATTTCTACCCTACCTCTAATGAGTTTTTGCTACGCAGGCTATGGTTTGCCTAAAACCAAAGCTTTGATATCAACTGTAACGACCCACTATTTTGGACCACTCAAATTCGACAATAAATTAAACATGTCAAACATGAATAGTTCAAAACAACAGATTGTAATAAAAATTGGAGCAAATGAAATCAAGTCACAGAATCACAGACACAGAAATCAGAATACTCGCGGCGGAAATAAAATAACATAGTGGTTCTTGAAGCCACTATCAACATAGTCTCAAAATAAGTACAAATTACAAAGTCTTAAAACCAATACAGTTTGAAATAACCACAGAAAATCCCAAATTCATTTGTCTCCATTACATAGGCTACGATAAAAGACTGAACAGAAAAATAGATAGCAGCTCGATAAAGATGATCTCCAGCAGTCCTAGCTCCAGGAAATTAAGTCCAACTGATACTCAGGCTGTAACGACCCAGAATTTATATTCAATAAAAAATTGAATATTTTATTAATTTTAATTATTAATAAGTGGAATTTATAAGTCGGATAATTTATTTTCGAATATTGGATTTAATTGGATAATTAAATCGATTATTTAATAGTTGAAAATTCCAGAAATGTAACGACCCGTATTTTACGTGTCGATGGATCGTAGAATTTGTAGGTCGTTAGTGTTGTTGTGTTGTCTCTAGCCTAAGTCATTCAGAATTGAGTCGTATAGGGGCATGAGTCGTGACCGACTTAGTGCTTAGGTCGCATGATAGCTTGAGTCGAGTGGCCGAGTTAGGATGGTGACCGACCGATAGTAAGTCGTAGCCGACTTAGGAGGTGAGACAAGGTAATGGGTTAAGGCTTGAGTCGTAACCGACTCATAGAATGGGTTGTGTATGAGTGACCGACTTATAGAAGCAACGGTTTATAGGTTGTGACCGAGTTAAGGTTGGCCGACTCATGGGGTTTGCCGAGTTAAGAGTTGGAGTGTTGGAACGACCTAAGTTAGTGGCCGACTTATAGGGAACCGACTCAAGTGATGAGTCGCGCTCGAGTTAATAGGGTCTTAAGTCGTTAACGACTCATAGGAGTTAACTCGTGACCGAGTCATAGAATTGCCGACTCATAGTATTAGGGCTTAGGTCGTGGGGTCCTGAGTCGGTAGGGGTTTGGGTCGGCATGGCGTTATTCCATGTGTCGTTAGGTCGGTGGGCCGACTTAGTGGATAAGTCGTTGGGGACTTAGGCTTTTGAGTCGTGTCTCGAGGGATAAGGATTAGGCTTAGGTCGGCAGGGATAAGTCGTGTGACCTTCTAGCTGTGATGAGTCGGTAGAATTTAAGTCGGCATTGGTTGAGTCGGTAGGAAGTAGGTCGGCACTTGGTTGAGTCGTAAGTCGACATCTGGGAGTATATGTTGTGTAGTTGAGTCGGTAGGTGCTAGGTCGTGAGTCGGCGAGGGATGAGTCGGGGGCGACTCAGGAGTTGGGTCGGCGGCGACTTAGGACGGCCGAGACATGGAGGTTTCAGCCTATAAATAGAGGCGTTCGGCTCACTTTTTGGCACCGGATTTCGAAGCGACGAAGTGCTGCCATTTTGGAAACTCGACTACGGTATTTTCTTCACTTCTTTCTCTACTTCCATCAAGTGCTAACATCCATTGAAGATTGAAGATCAAGATCAAAGATCAAGAGCCAAAGTTGAAGATTTTCATCCGAAGAGGCTAGATTTCACCGTTTCAAGTGAAATTTCTCCGGATCAAGCCCAAGTCCTTGCTGTCCAGATCTGAAGTTGTTTGATTTTAGGTTGTTTTGGTGATTTGGTGAGTGGTAGTTATCTCTCACACGGACCCAAAGGAGTGTAGTGGATTGGTGATATGTTTATGTGTTAAAGTTAGCGTTTTCTCGCATTTTCCTTAAGTCTGCATGTAGATCCATCATATTTGAAGATGTTTATCTATGAAAGTTATTTATCAAGTATTAGAGACAAAACCCATGTTTTAGATTTGATAGATCTATGCTAAAAACCATGATTTCACGTATGTTGGACTTTTGCTCACTTAATTACGAAATTGCCATTATAATTGATATTGCTTAATAGATCTTGTTTGAATGGTTGAATGTTTGAATGTATGTTAGATTTGATTGCTCCAAGTTAGCTTGTAGTTGATTTGGAACAAGATGGTTGAAGATGATTCAAAAGCTAAGTGGAAAGGCTCTTGAATGGTGAAAGCTGCCAATGGCATATGAAGCGGATGTGGAAGCTCATATGGATGTATTCGAGGATGTGGGATCTTGCCATGATGCGAGAAGGCAAAGCATGGTTGAGTTGGGACTTTGCGATGATATGATGAGGCAAGGCTTGTGTTGAGATGGGACGGGTCATGATGACGTTCCAAGTTGAGAGACTTTGCTATGATGTGATGAGGCAAGACATATGTTGTGATGGGACGGGTCACGAAGACGTTCCAAGCACGGGTCATGACGACGTGCAAAGTTATAACTCGGTGATGCGGTCCGGGTTGGGGTGGATAATGGTTAGCTTGAGAGGCGCTTGAGCTAGTATGGAAGTAGTCGTCGAGGAGGATGACTAGGAGGCTAAGATCTCATCGTTGTTGAAGGTTCTAGCATACTCAAAGCAAGGGTACGTTGGAACGGGTCACGATGACGTTCCAGGCACGGGTCATGATGACGTGCTAGTACTCTGGGCTGATGCGTTCGGCTTAGGCACGGGTCACGATGACGTGCGGAGTTATGGCTAAACCGGGGTTACCATTAGCCCTTGACAGGCGGTCATTCAACTAACGGTGAAATCAAGGCAATGATAACAGTGATAGCCAGAGTCATGGATGTTTGGATGTTTGGTTGTATCATCATTCGGCTTCAAGAGCGGTGTTTTCTGGGTGCTTATCTGATCTTGGTTTAGGCCTTGGGGGTTTGTATTTGGAAAACATCGTCCTTGACTCGAGTGATTATTGCTTTACCTTACTTATCTGCTATGTTATGCTTACTTCTCCTTAGTGTGTGTCTGGGGGCTATCACTGTAGAAAGAGGTGGAGTGGGATGGTTTGGTTCCTATTCCTTTTATCCCTTATGCTCTTTGGTATGTTTGATTGTTAATTTACTGCCCACTAAGACTTTGTCTGACTCAAGGTTTTATGTCTCCTCTTATTACCTTGGGCTGTTCATCCATGTTTGGGATGGGCAGACTAGGTAGCAGGTGACAGGTGCTGTGCTAGGAGTTCTACGCTAAAGATGACGAAGACGAGCAGGAGGCTTTGCATATTAGTTTTCTTACTATATGTACTGGGTATCCGCTGCTGTATTTGGTTGAGTGATTTGTAGTGAGGCTTTCATGTATGGATTCGAGTAGATGATTGTATGAAACAACTGTGATGTTTATATGATGATGTTCTGTTCTATGGAGCTTCACTATATTATATTTCTCTATTGTATTTTATCCATGCGCTGTGAGTTATGCGATAGAGATTCTTCTGTTTTGTTTTACCCTGACTATCGTCCATGGCTGCCTGGCACACCTTTTAGCGCATTATTTCCTTGATTTGGTGCAGGAGTCATGGGCGGTCGTTTCATTTGGTATCAGAGCTTTGGTTAATCGATTTCAGCCAACGCTCGCTGACGTAACTACGTATGAGAGACGTAATTGTATTTTGATGGGTGATTACTATATATAATATAGTAGCCTAGAAGGATTTGAACTCCTTATGCAGTTGTTTCTTAAGGTGTTCTAATCATTCTTATTACAGATACTAAGGATGAGTCGAAGAGGGAGACCAGCTGCAAGGGAAAGCCGTGCTGATGAAGGAGCTGTTGATTATGGAACTATGTTCGAAGCGATGATGACTTCGATCATGAGAAGGATACCAGCTTCAGGATCATCAGTGGATGTGGGAGTTCAAGTTCAAGCTCCAAGACCGGTGGATTTTGCTAAGCTTTGCAAGGATTATACTTCTCTTGGAGGAAAAGCTTTTTTGGGGACGGAGTCGACTATTGAGGTGCAGAGATGGATTGATGCTTGCAAAAGGATCTTTGGTGACTTAGGGATTGAGGATGCAACTAAGAGAAAGCTTGCATCGAGACAGCTTCAGGGAAGAGCTGCTGATTGGTGGAATTCTATCACCATAGATACACCAGAAGAGGATATTACTTGGGAGCAGTTCCAAGTTAGATTTGAAGCCAAGTTCATCTCTACTGCTCAGAGGTCTGTTTTGTTCAAGAGATTTGTGGAGCTCAAACAAGGCGGAAGGCCTGTTCTGGAGTATATTTCTGAGTTCGAAGCTTTGTCTAAGTATGCCAGATCATATATTGATTCTCCCTACCAGAAGAATGAAAAGTTTGTGACTGGTCTGGATGCTTATCTAGGAAGGCAGTTAGTGGATCATCTGGACGATCCATTTGAGAAGCTGGTGGAGAAAGCTCTGAGGCATGAGAGTTTGTTTCCTAGGGAAAGTTCTGTTGTTGCTGTAACCAGGGAAGGATCTAAACCACAGCAGAGTGGGAATAAGAAGAGGAAGCAGCAGCAACAGAAGGGAAAGGATGGTCAGAAGAAGCCAAAGGGCGAGGTGACTTGTTATAACTGCCGTCAGAAGGGTCATCTTTCTCGGGATTGCAAGAATCCGAAGGTGCAGTTGAAGTGTTACAACTGTGATAAGCTGGGACACATTAAGAAGGACTGTCCAGAACCGAGGAAAGATAGGCAGGTTGTGCAAGCCTATGCTTTGGGGGCTGTTCCATCGTCTTCAAAAGCTCCGACTGCTGAAGAAAAGGGGAAGAGTGTGGTGGTTCAAGGTACTCTTTCTATTTGTGGTGTTCCAGTTAGAGTGTTGTTTGATACTGGAGCGTCGCATTCTTTTGTTTGTGATGATTTGGTAAGCCGGTTAGGTATGAAACCGGATATTGTTGATAGGCCATTGGTTGTGACTAATCCAGTGGGGGGTTCGTCATGTTTGTGTATGATATGCCGTGGTCTAGTTGTGTCGAGTCATGATTGCTCGTTTGTTTGTGATTGCTTTGTTCTGAACTTTGCGGGGTTCGGAATTATTTTGGGTATGGACTGGCTTAGGAAGTATGCGGCTAGGATTGATTGTGAGAGGCTTGAGGTGACAGTCGGGAATGTGGAAGGGCGGAAGGTTGTGATACGATGTAAGCATGAAGAAGGCGTCTTCATGAGCTTCATGTATTCGCTAGTTGTTCCACGGGATGGACTGTCATCGGTGCCTATTGTGAATGAGTTTGAGAATGTCTTTGAGGAAGTCAAAGGGTTGCCGCCGCATAGGGAGATCGAGTTTCGTATCGATCTAGTTGAGGGAGCCAGACCTGTTGTGATGCCTCTTAGGCGGATGGCACCGAGGGAGCAGCAAGAGCTGAAGGTGCAAGTTGATGACCTTTTGCAGAAAGGATTCATTCGGAGAAGTGTGTCCGAATGGGGTGCGCCAGTTGTGTTCGCAACCAAAGCGGATGGATCGTTGAGGTTGTGTGTGGATTATCGTGAGCTGAATAAGGTGACTAAGAAGAACAAGTATCCATTGCCGAGAATAGATGACTTGTTTGATCAGCTTCACGAGGCTAAGGTGTTTTCTCAGATGGATTTGGCAACGGGATTTCACCAATTGAGAGTGGCGAAGGATAGTGTGCCGAAGACTGCTTTCAGGACACCATCCGGGTTTTATGAGTGGCTGGTAATGCCGTTTGGGTTGACTAACGCGCCAGCATATTTTGTGGATCTTATGAATAGAGTATTCAGAGATCAGTTGAATAAGTTCGTGCTTGTGTTCGTGGATGATATTTTGGTTTATTCCAGAACCAAGGAAGAGCACAAGACGCACTTGAGGATTGTTTTGGATATACTGCGGAAACATCAGCTGAAGGCTAAGTTTTCGAAGTGTCACTTCTGGAAGAATGAAGTGAGGTTCTTAGGTCATGTTATTTCTGGAAATGGAATAGCGGTTGATCCCGCTAAGGTGGCAGTGATCCAGGATTGGGTTAGACCTAAGAATGCATCTGATGTGAGAAGTTTTCTTGGATTAGCAGGATATTATCGTCGGTTTATCAAAGACTTTTCCAAGATAGCTGCACCGTTGACAGGATTGACGAAGAAGAATCAAGTGTTCAGATGGAATGATAAGTGTGAACAAGCTTTCATAATCCTGAAAGAGCGACTGACAAGTGCTCCTGTTTTGACTATTCCGAGTGGGAATGATGAGATGGTGGTTTACACCGATGCATGTGGCACTGGACTAGGAGCGGTGCTAATGCAGAAGGATAAAGTTGTTGCGTATGCTAGTCGACAACTGAAGCCGCATGAAAGGAATTATCCGACTCATGATTTGGAGTTAGCGGCGATTGTGTTTGCTTTGAAGATGTGGAGACACTATCTATTGGGAGTTAGATTCGAGCTGTTTACAGATCATAAGTCGTTGAAGTATCTGTTTTCCCAAAAGGATTTGAATCTTCGACAGCAAAGGTGGTTAGAGTTGCTAGCATCTTATGATTTTGGTATAGCCTATACTCCAGGAAAAGGTAACGCAGTGGCTGATGCGTTAAGTCGAAGACATGCAGGATTGGGAGCCATGTTTTCGGAATGGAAGAGTCTTGAGTATTTGGCTGGATTTGATTTCAGGCCTAGATGCGAATTGGAACCTGAGATGTTGGCAAACTTATCAATAAGGCCTACTCTTGTGGAAAGAATTGGCGAGGGTCAAAAGCAAGATGATAAGCTTGTCAAGATTATCTGTGATTTGGAATCTGGATTGGACCCGGAGAAGGATAAGGGATTCGAGGTCGATCGAGAGGGTTGGCTTCGAAAGCAAGGGCGATTAGTTGTTCCCGATGTAGATGGATTGAGAGATGAGGTTCTGAGGGAGAGTCATCACTCGAAGTTGACAATTCATCCAGGTGGAAATAAGATGTATCGGGATATGAAGAGAACCTACTACTGGGAAGGTATGAAGAATGATGTTGGAAGTTTTATTTCCAAGTGTATGAATTGTCAGTTGGTGAAAGCTGAGCAGAAGAAGCCCAGTGGATTACTTCAGCCATTAGAGGTTCCTACGTGGAAATGGGAGCAAGTGTCGATGGATTTTATTGATGGTCTACCTAGAACCAGGGCAGGGAATGAAGGGATTTGGGTCATTGTAGATCGTTTGACCAAGAGTGCAAGGTTCATTCCCGTTCGATCGACTAGGACTGCATCGAAACTGGCTGAGTTGTATGTGAAGTGGATTGTTCGATTCCATGGTGTTCCGAAGAATATAGTGAGCGATCGAGACCCATTGTTCACTAGTGGATTTTGGAAGAGCTTCCAGGAAGTTTTGGGAACTGAGTTGTGTTTGAGTACAGCTTATCACCCTCAAACAGATGGTCAGACTGAGAGAGTCAACCGGGTTTTGGAAGATCTTCTTAGAGCTTGTGTTTTGGACTTCGGGGGATCATGGGAGGATCACCTTCATTTGGTGGAATTTGCATATAATAACAGTTATCAGTCGAGTATTGGTATGGCACCATATGAAGCGTTATATGGAAGACCGTGTAACTCTCCGACATGTTGGTTGGAAGCTGGAGAAAAACTGATACTTGGGCCAGAGATGATTCGACAGACTTCGGATTGTATAGAGATCATTCGGCAACGAATGAAGGCAGCCCAAGATCGTCAGAAAAGTTATGCAGATAATCGTCGAAAGGATTTGGAATTCGACGTAGGTGATATGGTTTTTGTGAAGATTTCTCCTCTGAAGAGTGTCATTAGATTCGGAAAGAAAGGAAAGTTAACTCCGAGATTTGTTGGACCATTCCCGATTATCGAGCGAATTGGAAAGCTCGCTTATAGATTGGAGTTACCGGAAAAGATGGCGGGTGTGCACAATGTTTTTCATGTATCTTATCTACGGAAGTATGTGCACGACCCAACTACTGTGGTTTCTGCTGATAGCTGTGAAGACTTGGAGGTTTATCCAGTTGTTTCGAGACCTCGTAAGCCGCTTCGTATTGTTGAAACCGATACGAAACAGCTTAGGAGGAAGACGATTACGTTGCTCAAGGTACAATGGAGTGATGATGTTAACGACTGTACATGGGAGGAGGAAGAGAGGATGAAGGCAGCTCATCCCGGACTCTTCGAGGTATGGCCCTAAAGTGTCGTGACATCTCATGAATTTGTAGCTTGTTCTGAGTCTTAGAATTCTGCATGCTAGGCTAGAATTGGTTGCATGGTTTGTTGATTGCTTTGGATGGTAGGCATGCGGAATATCTTTGATTTCTGATTGTTTGCTTGGAATTTCGGGGGCGAAATTCCTAAGGGGGAGAGAATGTAACGACCCGTATTTTACGTGTCGATGGATCGTAGAATTTGTAGGTCGTTAGTGTTGTTGTGTTGTCTCTAGCCTAAGTCATTCAGAATTGAGTCGTATAGGGGCATGAGTCGTGACCGACTTAGTGCTTAGGTCGCATGATAGCTTGAGTCGAGTGGCCGAGTTAGGATGGTGACCGACCGATAGTAAGTCGTAGCCGACTTAGGAGGTGAGACAAGGTAATGGGTTAAGGCTTGAGTCGTAACCGACTCATAGAATGGGTTGTGTATGAGTGACCGACTTATAGAAGCAACGGTTTATAGGTTGTGACCGAGTTAAGGTTGGCCGACTCATGGGGTTTGCCGAGTTAAGAGTTGGAGTGTTGGAACGACCTAAGTTAGTGGCCGACTTATAGGGAACCGACTCAAGTGATGAGTCGCGCTCGAGTTAATAGGGTCTTAAGTCGTTAACGACTCATAGGAGTTAACTCGTGACCGAGTCATAGAATTGCCGACTCATAGTATTAGGGCTTAGGTCGTGGGGTCCTGAGTCGGTAGGGGTTTGGGTCGGCATGGCGTTATTCCATGTGTCGTTAGGTCGGTGGGCCGACTTAGTGGATAAGTCGTTGGGGACTTAGGCTTTTGAGTCGTGTCTCGAGGGATAAGGATTAGGCTTAGGTCGGCAGGGATAAGTCGTGTGACCTTCTAGCTGTGATGAGTCGGTAGAATTTAAGTCGGCATTGGTTGAGTCGGTAGGAAGTAGGTCGGCACTTGGTTGAGTCGTAAGTCGACATCTGGGAGTATATGTTGTGTAGTTGAGTCGGTAGGTGCTAGGTCGTGAGTCGGCGAGGGATGAGTCGGGGGCGACTCAGGAGTTGGGTCGGCGGCGACTTAGGACGGCCGAGACATGGAGGTTTCAGCCTATAAATAGAGGCGTTCGGCTCACTTTTTGGCACCGGATTTCGAAGCGACGAAGTGCTGCCATTTTGGAAACTCGACTACGGTATTTTCTTCACTTCTTTCTCTACTTCCATCAAGTGCTAACATCCATTGAAGATTGAAGATCAAGATCAAAGATCAAGAGCCAAAGTTGAAGATTTTCATCCGAAGAGGCTAGATTTCACCGTTTCAAGTGAAATTTCTCCGGATCAAGCCCAAGTCCTTGCTGTCCAGATCTGAAGTTGTTTGATTTTAGGTTGTTTTGGTGATTTGGTGAGTGGTAGTTATCTCTCACACGGACCCAAAGGAGTGTAGTGGATTGGTGATATGTTTATGTGTTAAAGTTAGCGTTTTCTCGCATTTTCCTTAAGTCTGCATGTAGATCCATCATATTTGAAGATGTTTATCTATGAAAGTTATTTATCAAGTATTAGAGACAAAACCCATGTTTTAGATTTGATAGATCTATGCTAAAAACCATGATTTCACGTATGTTGGACTTTTGCTCACTTAATTACGAAATTGCCATTATAATTGATATTGCTTAATAGATCTTGTTTGAATGGTTGAATGTTTGAATGTATGTTAGATTTGATTGCTCCAAGTTAGCTTGTAGTTGATTTGGAACAAGATGGTTGAAGATGATTCAAAAGCTAAGTGGAAAGGCTCTTGAATGGTGAAAGCTGCCAATGGCATATGAAGCGGATGTGGAAGCTCATATGGATGTATTCGAGGATGTGGGATCTTGCCATGATGCGAGAAGGCAAAGCATGGTTGAGTTGGGACTTTGCGATGATATGATGAGGCAAGGCTTGTGTTGAGATGGGACGGGTCATGATGACGTTCCAAGTTGAGAGACTTTGCTATGATGTGATGAGGCAAGACATATGTTGTGATGGGACGGGTCACGAAGACGTTCCAAGCACGGGTCATGACGACGTGCAAAGTTATAACTCGGTGATGCGGTCCGGGTTGGGGTGGATAATGGTTAGCTTGAGAGGCGCTTGAGCTAGTATGGAAGTAGTCGTCGAGGAGGATGACTAGGAGGCTAAGATCTCATCGTTGTTGAAGGTTCTAGCATACTCAAAGCAAGGGTACGTTGGAACGGGTCACGATGACGTTCCAGGCACGGGTCATGATGACGTGCTAGTACTCTGGGCTGATGCGTTCGGCTTAGGCACGGGTCACGATGACGTGCGGAGTTATGGCTAAACCGGGGTTACCATTAGCCCTTGACAGGCGGTCATTCAACTAACGGTGAAATCAAGGCAATGATAACAGTGATAGCCAGAGTCATGGATGTTTGGATGTTTGGTTGTATCATCATTCGGCTTCAAGAGCGGTGTTTTCTGGGTGCTTATCTGATCTTGGTTTAGGCCTTGGGGGTTTGTATTTGGAAAACATCGTCCTTGACTCGAGTGATTATTGCTTTACCTTACTTATCTGCTATGTTATGCTTACTTCTCCTTAGTGTGTGTCTGGGGGCTATCACTGTAGAAAGAGGTGGAGTGGGATGGTTTGGTTCCTATTCCTTTTATCCCTTATGCTCTTTGGTATGTTTGATTGTTAATTTACTGCCCACTAAGACTTTGTCTGACTCAAGGTTTTATGTCTCCTCTTATTACCTTGGGCTGTTCATCCATGTTTGGGATGGGCAGACTAGGTAGCAGGTGACAGGTGCTGTGCTAGGAGTTCTACGCTAAAGATGACGAAGACGAGCAGGAGGCTTTGCATATTAGTTTTCTTACTATATGTACTGGGTATCCGCTGCTGTATTTGGTTGAGTGATTTGTAGTGAGGCTTTCATGTATGGATTCGAGTAGATGATTGTATGAAACAACTGTGATGTTTATATGATGATGTTCTGTTCTATGGAGCTTCACTATATTATATTTCTCTATTGTATTTTATCCATGCGCTGTGAGTTATGCGATAGAGATTCTTCTGTTTTGTTTTACCCTGACTATCGTCCATGGCTGCCTGGCACACCTTTTAGCGCATTATTTCCTTGATTTGGTGCAGGAGTCATGGGCGGTCGTTTCAAGAAATAATTGAAAATTGGGTTTAATATGATTGAAAATGATTTGTAAAATTTTATTATATCATATTGAAGTTAGAATGATGCTATAGAACTTTTAAAATCGAATTAAAAGTAAAATTGTGAAAATTGAATATTTTAATATTTAATTATCGACTGTAAAATAGCCAATTTTCGAACAGTCTCAGAATTGGACGAAACAAGTTCCATTGGATCCGTAATAGTTTGTTATTGTCGGATTTCAATTTTCGTAGCAATCGGAGTTTTCATTTGATCGTGGCAGCTCGAAACGCATCGAAATTGTTTTAATATTGATTTGGCGAGTTAAAATAGCCATTTTTCAAACAGTCTCGGATTTCGACGAAACTAGTTTCATCGGATCTGTAATGTGATATTATTGTATGGTTTCAAATTTTGTGTCAATCGGATTTACTATTTGTCCGGTGCAAGCTAAAACGCCTAGAAAATCGTTTAATCGGTTTAATTTTAAATCGAACGTTTATTGCCATAACTCGCACAGATGACCGAATTAGCTCCCGAAACACGTTCCATTATGTTCCGAACGCGGGGTAAACCTTAGGAACGCCAACCGACACGCTGCGTTTGGAGTTCGGAAAATCCGAGATGAATAGTGTTTGGTAAAATTTCTATAGAAGGACCTCCCTCTTCACAACATTATAAACCCTAACCCAACATTGTTCAACCGCCACTTCTCCATTCTATGGCCAGAAATTAGTTTCAATCTTCCCCCATTATCTTCCAATCCGTAAACATTTGGCCGAAGTCATCAACTAACAAATTGGAGAGCACGATGGGAGCTTCGAATCCATACGGAGATGATGAGTTTTCGTGCGACGTGGAGGGAGATATGTGGCCGCGTTCATGGGTGTATAGCACACGTTTTCTGATGTCAATGGGGCGCCGAGCTTTAGGCTATTGATGGTGAAGGTGGAGCTTCGAATGGTGGTTCGTATGGTGGTGGTTTGATGAACTCTCGATGCTCGTGGAGGCCGTGGTTCTAAACCCTAGTTCGGCCTTGGTGGGTTTCTTGGTTGCGTGTATTACCTGTAGAGAACGTGAGGGGAGAGGAGAAAGAGAGTGGCCAAGATTTGTTGCTGTGAGATCTACGGCCCAGATTGAAATTGGTTGGAAAATAAAAATAATGCTGTAAATTAGTTTATATAAATCGTGTAACTTTAAAAATTCATATCTTTTTCATACGAGGTCGAAAACGTGTGAAACCAGTTGCGTTGGAATCGTATAGACGAGCACTACGCTATGGAACTGGATTGGAGTCGTTTGGAGTTAGTGAGAATTTCGGGTAAAATTAAATGCACGTTTAATTTTATTCGAAATAAATCGCTAAAACGAAATTGAAATCAAGGTGTGAACTTCTCACTCAATCGAATCGGTTTCGATTTTAATTTTAAATAGTTATATTTAAAATTCTTGAATGTATGCATGAATGATGATTGTTATCTATTGATTATTAAAATATACATTATGCGCCGTTAGTAAGCGGATGTTATGTATTAAAAACATATACCGCGAATATTTCACAGTACAGTGAAATTGGTATTATTTATGTACTTGGAGTTGATTTCCCGCATTATATAGCGGATGAGACCCTATTGCGCCGTCTATTAAGCGGATAATATTTTATAAATCCCATATACCGCGATAATTCCGTACTGGAACGGAATTGGTATTGTGCTAACATCTTTGGATGCAGGAAAACAGGTTGGAGGGATCCAACTAGATTCCTCAACTGTATTGATTTATTTACAGATATTTTGATATTTGTTGATTATCATATCGATATGTGATATTTGGATGTCGTGATTGACTATTTGGTGCTGTTGCATCATCGGATCCATTTTTGAAGTTTTAAAATAATGATTTTGGTTTTTAAAAGAATTTTTAAAAGTAATTTATGAAAGTATACTTTTTATTAAATTTTTGAATTGATTCATTTTAAATAATTAAAACGTTATAAATTTTTATGTTATAAAAATTACTGTTTTTGTAAAATATAACCAAATTGAGATTTTCGAAATAAATAGTGATTAATTTATAAAATGGTTTAATTTGGAATTTTGAATCATTATAAATGATTTTTAATTTTTTTTTATAAGTTAAAAATATTGGAATTATAAAACGAGCTTTTATAAGTGTTAAAGGTGAAATAAAGATGGATTTCATAAGTGAATGGAATTTATAGATTTATAAATTGTGAAGTTATAAAATGAATAGATTTCGTAAAATAGAAGATTTATAAGTAATTACTTATAAATCGGATTTTGGCATTTAAATGAGATATAAATGGAATTTGTTAATAATGAGATTTATAAATCGAAGCTTATAAATAGAAATGGAGTTTATAAACGTTGTTTATAAATTCGAAATCAATTGAATTTGATAACTTGAATATTGAAGTTTATTAAATAAAATATATTCACGATTTTGTACAGTGAATACATTATTGAATAAATTGGTCATGTTGGCAAATGAATATTATAAAATGAAGTTAATTATTTTAAAGATGTTTTAAAATGTATTATGAATCGAAACCATAGATTTCAACATTGATTGTTGAAATAGACTTTTTCGAGAAAGAAGGAAATGGTGGACTATAACACTGTTGTTATAGTAAATTGTTTCCGAAGGGAAATGTTTTATATAGTATTGGGATTATATATCTATTTAAACTTTGAATCCCTATACTAGTGATTTTGGGTCGTCGTAACGTTGTTTTACGCAACATTCATTTTTGACCCAAATAAATGTGTTAAGAGAATGTTTTCCTTAAGTAATGAAATATATACTTAATTTTGATTTAAGTATATTGAATATTTTCAAATGTTGAAAATAAATAGATTTGTGAAGTACTTATTATTAAATAAGTATGGAAATATTTTTCCAATGTGAAATGAACGTTTTAGAATTTATCCTTGTAAAGATAAATTGAAAGTGAATATTGAAAATCGATTGAAAATCGTACATCATAGATATTTTGGGATTATAAATTCACTATGGAATTTATAAATGAAAAGGGGAATTGGTTCAAAAATAAACATTGATTTATTTTTGAAGTGTGGGAATTAATTTACGGATTTGGAACGTAAATATAAAGTAAATCGTTAAGGATTTATTTAATTGGTTTAAATAAACCATTTTGAAATGAAAGTATTTCCGAGAAAGGAAAATGATTGAAATTTGTTTTCAAAAATGGTAAAGGATTGAAAAGTGATTTGAAAATTTGTTTTCAAATGATTGAAGTGTGAAAAATATATATCTGGTAAAGATATTTTGGAAAGTAAATAATTTGGAAAATTATTTGGAATTTTGTGATGTTGAGCATGCCTATTGATAGTAAAAAAATCCGACTATCAATATTTACCTTTAAATAGGTATTTGTTGTGATTGTTTGAATTTGAATGCCACACTTATTTTTAAATAAGTGCTCACTATTCGGGATAGCCGGGAAAGGACCTTGGGGTCGTATAACCCATTCCGAATATGTGATACGTCGTAATGGATTGCATTCGATGACCGGTGTTGAAGACCGGATATTTTTGAAAACGGAAGGATTACCGTTGAGTTACTCTGCGTCGGCTGATCTCCGATATAGAGGTTTTATCACCCTTAGTGACGGGAAGTCCGATCGTGATTAGTGAATATCCGGATTGCAAGGACTTCTTTGGAAGTGCCTTCGGTTCTGTTCGAGCCCGGAACAGACTTGTATGGATTGTATGTCTGACATTACAAATTGAGATATAAAGCTGATTTCTTTCAAATATATTTCTGTTGGTGGCAGAGAATTTATTCTCTTAGCTTAACACCCTTCTCTAAGACGTAAAAGCTCAGAGGTTATGTAGTTGAAGGTTATTAGTGATATACTCCCAATTTGGTCATGTGGCATGCTGAGTGTTGCTGTGAAATGATCATTGATTGATCATTTGTGATATGATCATTTGTTTGATCGTTTATCTTTGTGATCATTGCTTTGATCATTTGTTGGCCCAAAGCACAGCTTTTGTATAAAGCGTGGCTTTGTGGACGAGACTTCGTCGGACCTCACACCCCGAAAACGGTCAAAACAGGAAGGATGCGGCAAGGTTATTAGGGGGTAACACCCCTTTAGTGTATGTCATTCCTTCTGGATAGAGGTGGTATCATGGAATGGAGCGCAGATACTTAGCCTATATGGTTACTGCATTATTATTCTTATGTGGTTGTTGGAAATCGAGGATCCTCGGATAGATCGGTTAGGATCGGGGGATGACATATTCGTGTCAGTAGTTACCCAGTTAGGGGTAACCCGGCCTTGTGTTGGCAGAGATCCGGTTTGGTTCTCGGGTCGTCTTTCCAGAGGCATACCCATGTGGCAATGGGAAGTTCCTTGGCCTAACCATTTGTTGGAAATCCAAAGAAACAATACGAACTTGTACGGTTTTAGTTGTAGAACCTATCATTCACCTATGGTGGTCACCACTGTTTGGATGGTAGCTATAATAGGCATAAGTGCGAAATGCCTATGCTGGCTAAGATTTATATCTTTACTTTCGAAATGATTTTTCCTATACTATGCACTAGTAATAATATCAAATGTTTCTTTTTAATGCGTATCAAGCATCTTTTACTGTCATAAGGAGAAATCTCCTCCGATTCTGCGTTTGCATTGTGTGTGTGTGTGCGGGAGGCCTTATGGTAGTCTTATTTTTAAAAAGCATTGCGAATTGACTTTAAAAATATTCCTCTATTTTTACTTTAAAGAAAAATAAACTGTTTTAGTTCTTACACCAGTCACATGACTGACTCGGAGTTTATTGTTTTCCTTCCTAAACTCTGGGTGCCCACTAATTTCCACACGGGCAGTCAGGAGTAAGGTTTATCAGGATATTCTGGAATTCAGGAGTTGAAGGAGGCAAGCTGGATGACATGGCATATTCACTAGTATATAGTATTTCTTTTCCGCTGTTTGTTTGTTGTTGTACACTCTGATGATGTAATGTAATTTGATATGATGAAATGTAATAACTGATATAGTTCTTTGTTTAAAGATTATTCATTTATCTATTATATGTTGTTCCGCTGCGATTGTGAGATTCTGATGTTGTTCTGTTGTTTTATTTCTGTTCTGTTCTAATTTTTCTCTCTTCTTCTTTTTTTTTCTTGTTCTTAAAACCCTGAGAATTCGTATTTCCGTTCATCTTGAGTTAATCAATGGAGATTAGTGTATATTCAAGGAGTACGGATTTGCGGGTCCTCACATCTGGTATCAGAGCATATGGTTAAGCGACAACCATGGTTCTGTTAGGTATTACTCATTAGAGATAGAGTCAGTTGTACTCTAGAATGAGTTTGAGTGTAATAATAACTATGAGAGCGTATTTGTTAGTGAATATAATATTGTTTTATATTGTGATGATTGGCTTGTTGAGTGGTATACGGATTTTGGTTAATATGTGTGATCAGCGTTGTTGATAGGGATCTCTAAACACTTGTACAGAACAATTCGACACGATATTGTTTTAAATTGGGTAAATGAAATAATTTTACCTTGATTATATTTTATATATAAAGGAATAATTTTTCAAAATTATTAAAGTATTTATAAGTTGATTGTTTGGTTGTTGAATAAGTTAAATAAAAACATCTAAATAAAAGAATAATTGTATAAGTAAAAAGAATTATAAGAATTGAATTATAATTAAAATGATTTACACTTGTGAAATAATCTTATATATAAGGAGTGAAATTATATAAGTAAAAGGGTTTGTAAATGTGATTTATAATCTGAAAATAAAATTCCAGAGAAGTGTTTTGAAAGGATTTGATATTTTGGAAAATTATTTTGGAGAAATTAAAGCTCTAAACTCTTTTCGGTCGCTGGAAAATAATTCCGATGATGATTGCAACATCATTGGTGTTCATTTTCGGGTTTCCAAAAGAGGGATTGCTGCCAAATTATTTTAAATGGAAGTTGTTTGGAAAATTTGAGTTTGGGTTTTGAAATTCAAAGGTCAAAGGATAATTTGAATTGATTTCAAAAATGGTTTTGAAAGATTGAAAAGACTTTGGAATCTTATTTAAAATATTTATGAGAATAATAAATGAGTTGATAACTTATACAATTTGAATTTCGATAGAATAAATTTAACTTAAAGGATGAAGTTAAATTAAAGGAAGTATAAGTAAGTCAATAAAATCCAAGTTGAAATAAATTTGAGTTGTCATCAAAGACATGTAATTTGAAATTTAACAAAAGGAAAGTTAAATAAATTGATTTGGATTGGATAAGATGGTTGAAAAGGAATATAACTTAAGTGAAATTGAATGAAGTTAATTTTGGTATCGAAGTAAATTAATAAGTGAATTAATGAAGTGAAGTCATTAAGAATTTGAACTTGAGTTATATAAATGAAATTCAACATTTTATTGTTAAAGGAATTAGCAATTGAATTGATAAAGGGATTGCATGTAAATCAATTAAATGCAAATAATGGATATGAAATAATGAATATAAGTGTTAATTCATTAAAAGCTAATTGAATAAATTGAACGAGAGTCAATTTAATATGATCCAATTAGAATTAAATGTGTTGAACCAAATTGAATGTAAAGTGGATAAATTTGGTTGTATTGAATAAACATTGATTGTTATTTGATTGTTAGTTGATTGTATATAAATTCATTAAGTATTAATGAAATTGAATTAGCGAAATTGGAAGCTATGTAATTAAATTCCAATGGATAATATGTAAATTTGAATAGAATTGGATTTGATTTGGATTGAAAGCGAATCAATGTGAATAAATTAGTGGATGTATACTAATTGGAAAATGAACAAATGAATGTTAGTAAAATTCCAATTTTAATGAATCAAATGTGATTTAAATTGAAAACCAATTCCTTGAATATTAATGAGAATATGAATGAATATTGATTTGGTTATGGATGATAGTTGGTGGATGTTTGCATTTGTTGTTTTGTTGCATTTGCTATGTTGGCATATGTGGTTGTTATGTTGCTATATGTTGTATATTGATATTATTTTCGTATATGCATGATTCTCATGTTGTTGTTGAGTGTTTAGTAGGTGCGGATGGCGTTGCTTCGCATTTGGAGCTCGCTTTTGCGCTATATTAGCCGTATACGCTCGCTAAATATAAATAAGGTACATATCTCGGATTACATACCGTACTTTTACACTTTTTTCCCTGCGGGATGCCTCATCACTTGATGAGATGTATATTTGTGATATATATACTGTCATTTTTTTTGGGATCGAGCCGTGCAAAGGAGACTATGGCGAATTTTTCCGAAAATTTAAGGCGTTAGAATATTTTTGAGAAAAATGGAAATTTTTTGAAAACTAAAGTTTGGATTTGGAAATTTAGTAAAGATTTTGTAAGAAGTTTAACCATGAATTTTGGGAAAGTTAAACACTTAAGAGATTTGTAAAAATCTAAATTGAATGGTTGATCTTGGAAAGTTAATGGATTCTGTAAATTTTTCTTGCTTGATAATTTCGAGGACGAAATTCTTTTAAGGGGGGAAGTCTGTAACGACCCAGAATTTATATTAAATAAAAAATTGAATATTTAATTAATTTTAATTATTAATAAGTGGAATTTATAAGTCGAATAATTTATTTTCGAATATTGGATTTAATTGGATAATTAAATCGATTATTTAATAGTTGAAAAATCCAGAAATAATTGAAAATTGGGTTTAATATGATCGAAAATGATTTGTAAAATTTTATTATATCATATTGAAGTTAGAATGATGCTATAGAACTTTTAAAATCGAATTAAAAGTTAAATTGTGAAAATTGAATATTTTAATATTTAATTATCGACTGTAAAATAGCCAATTTTCGAACAGTCTCAGAATTGGACAAAACTAGTTCCATTGGATCCGTAATAGTTTGTTATTGTCGGATTTCAGTTTTCGTAGCAATCGGAGTTTTCGTTTGATCGTGGCAGCTCGAAACGCATCGAAATTGTTTTAATATTGATTTGGCGAGTTAAAATAGCCATTTTTCAAACAGTCTCGGATTTCGACGAAACCAGTTTCATCGGATCCGTAATGTGACATTATTGTATGGTTTCAAATTTCGTGTCAATCGGATTTACCGTTTGTCCGGTGCAAGCTCAAACGCCTAGAAAATCGTTTAATCAGTTTAATTTTAAATCGAACGTTTATTGCCATAACTCGCACAGATGACCGAATTAGCTCCCGAAACACGTTCCATTATGTTCCGAACGCGGGGTAAACCTTAGGAACGCCAACCGACACGCTTCGTTTGGAGTTCGGAAAATCCGGGATGAATAGTGTTTGGTAAAATTTCTATAAAAGGACCTCCCTCTTCACAACATTGTAAACCCTAACCCAACATTGTTCAGCCGCCACTTCTCCATTCTATGGCCAGAAATTAGTTTCAATCTTCCCTCATTATCTTCCAATCCGTAAACATTTGTCCGAAGTCATCAACTAACAAATTGGAGAGCACGATGGGAGCTTCGAATCCATACGGAGATGATGAGTTTTCGTGCGACGTGGAGGGAGATATGTGGCCGCGTTCGTGGGTTTATAGCACATGTTTTCTGATGTCAATGGGGGCCGAGCTTCAGGCTATTGATGGTGAAGTTGGAGCTTCGAATGGTGGTTCGTATGGTGGTGGTTTGATGAACTCTCGATGCTCGTGGGGGTCGTGGTTCTAAACCCTAGTTCGGCCTTGGTGGGTTTCTTGGTTGCGTGTATTACCTGTAGAGAACGCGAGGGGAGAGGAGAAAGAGAGCGGCCAAGATTTGTTGCTGTGAGATCTATGGCCCAGATTGAAATTGGTTGGAAAATAAAAATAATGTTGTAAATTTAGTTTATATAAATCGTGTAAATTTAAAAATTCATATCTTTTTCATACGAGGTCGAAAACGCGCGAAACCAGTTGCGTTGGAATCGTATGGACGAGCACTACACTATGGAATTGGATTGGAGTCGTTTGGAGTTAGTGAGAATTTCGGGTAAAATTAAACGCACGTTTAATTTTATTCGAAATAAATCGCTAAAACGAAATTGAAATCAAGGTGAGAACTTCTCACTCAATCGAATCGGTTTCGATTTTAATTTTAAATAGTTATATTTAAAATTCTTGAATGTATGCATGAATGATGATTGCTATCTATTGATTGTTAAAATAGACATTATGCACCGTTAGTAAGCGGATGTTATTTATTAAAAACATATACCGCGAATATTTTACAGTACAGTGAAATTGGTATTATTTATGTACTTGGAGTAGATTTCCCGCATTATATAGCGGATGAGACCCTATTGCACCGTCTATTAAGCGGATAATATTTTATAAATCCCATATACCGCGATAATTCCGTGCTGGAACGGAATTGGTATTGTGCTAACTTCTTTGGATGCAGGAAAACAGGTTGGAGGGATCCAACTGGATTCCTCAATTGTATTGATTTATTTACAGATATTTTGATATTTGTTGATTATCATACCGATGTATGATATTTGGATGTCGTGATTGACTATTTGGCGCTGTTGCATCATCGGATCCATTTTTGAAGTTTTAAAATAATGATTTTGGTTTTTAAAAGAATTTTTAAAAGTAATTTTTAAAAGTATACGTTTTATTAAATTTTTAAATTGATGCATTTTAAATAATTAAAACGTTATAAATTTTTATGTTATAAAAATTACTGTTTTTTTTTAAATATAACCAAATTGAGATTTTCGAAATAAATAGTGATTAATTTATAAAATGGTTTAATTTGGAATTTTGAATCATTATAAAAGATTTTCAAAATTTTTTTTTTATAAGTTAAAAATATTGGAATTAAAAAACGAGCTTTTATAAGTGTTAAAGGTGAAATAAAGATGGATTTCATAAGTGAACAGAATTTATAGATTTATAAATTGTGAAGTTATAAAATGAATAGATTTCGTAAAATAGAAGATTTATAAGTAATTATCTTATAAATCGGATTTTGGCATTTAAATGAGATATAAATGGAATTTGTTAATAATGAGATTTATAAATCGAAGCTTATAAATAGAAATGGAGTTTATAAACGTTGTTTATAAATTCGAAATCAATTGAATTTGATAAATTGAATATTGAAGTTTATTAAAGAAAATATATTCACGATTTTGGACAGTGAATACATTATTAAATAAATTGGTCATGTTTGGCAAATGAATATTATAAAAAGGTTAATTATTTTAAAGATGTTTTAAAATGTATTATGAATCGAAACCATAGATTTCAACATTGATTGTTGAAATAGATGTTTTCAGGAAAAAAGGAAATGGTGGACTATAACACTGTTGTTATAGTAAATGATTTCCGAAGGGAAATGTTTTATATAGTATTGGGATTATATATCTATTTAAACTTTGAATCCCTATACTAGTGATTTTGGGTCGTCATAACGATGTTTTACGCAATATTCATTTTTGACCCAAATAAATGTGTTAAGAGAATGTTTTCCTTAAGTAATGAAATATATACTTAATTTTGATTTAAGTATATTGAATATTTTCAAATGTTGAAAAAAATAGATTTGTGAAGTACTTATTATTAAATAAGTATGGAAATATTTTTCCAATGTAAAATGAATGTTTTAGAATTTATCCTTGTAAGGATAAATTGAAAGTGAATATTGAAAATCGATTGAAAATCGTACATCATAGATATTTTGGGATTATAAATTCACTATGGAATTTATAAATGAAAAGGGGAATTGGTTTAAAAATAAACGTTGATTTATTTTTGAAGTGTGGGAATTAATTTACGGATTTGAAACGTAAATATAAAGTAAATCGTTAAGGATTTATTTAATTGGTTTAAATAAACCATTTTGAAATGAAAGTATTTCCGAGGAAGGAAAATGATTGAAATTTGTTTTCAAAAATGGTAAAGGATTGAAAAGTGATTTGAAATTTTTTTTTCAAATGATTGAAGTGTGGAAAATATATATCTGGTAAAGATATTTTGGAAAGTAAATAATTTGGAAAATTATTTGGAATTTGGTGATGTTGAGCATGCCTATTGGTAGTAAAAAAATCCGACTATCAATATTTACCTTTAAATAGGTATTTGTTGTGATTGTTTGAATTTGAATGCCACACTTATTTTTAAATAAGCGCTCACTATTCGGGTTAGCCGGGAAAGGACCTTGGGGTCGCATAACCCATTCCGAATATGTGATACGTCGCAATGGATTGCATTCGATGACCGGTGTTGAAGACCAGATATTTTTGAAAACGGAAGGATTACCGTTGAGTTACTCTGCATCGGCTGATCTTCGATATAGAGGTTTTATCACCCTTAGTGACGGGAAGTCCGATCGTGATTAGTGAATATCCGGATTGCAAGGACTTCTTTGGAAGTGCCTTCGGTTCTGTTCGAGCCCGGAACAGACTTGTATGGATTGTATGTCTGACATTACAAATTGAGATATAAAGCTGATTTCTTTCAAATATATTTCTGTTGGTGGCGGAGAATTTATTCTCTTAGCTTAACACCCTACTCTAAGACGTACGAGCTCAGAGGTTATGTAGTTGAAGGTTATTAGTGATATACTCCCAATTTGGTAGTGTGGCATGCTGAGTGTTGCTGTGAAATGATCATTGGTTGATCATTTGTGATATGATCATTTGTTTGATCGTTTATCTTTGTGATCATTGCTTTGATCATTTGTTGACCCAAAGCACAACTTTTGTATAAAGCATGGCTTTGTGGACGAGACTTCGTCGGACCTCACACGCCGGAAATGGTAAAACAGGAAGGATGCAGTAAGGTTATTAGGGGGTAGCGCCCCTTTAGTGTATGTCATTCCTTCTGGATAGAGGTGGTATCATGGAATGGAGCCCAGATACTTAGCCTATGTGGTTACTGCATTATTATTCTTATGTGGTTGTTGGAAATCGAGGATCCTCGGATAGATCGGTTACGATCGGGGAATGACATATTCGTGTCAGTAGTTACCCAGTTAGGGGTAACCCGGCCTTGTGTTGGCAGAGATCCGGTTTGGTTCTCGGGTCGTCTTTCCAAAGGCTTAGCCATGTGGCAATGGGAAGTTCCTTGGCCTGACCATTTGTTGGAAATCGAAAGAAACAATACGATCTTGTATGGTTTTAGTTGTAGAACCTATCATTCACTTATGGTGGTCACCACTGTTTGGATGGTAGCTATAGTAGGCATAAGTGCGAAATGCCTATGCTGGCTAAGATTTATATCTTTACTTTTGAAATGATTTTTCCTACACTATGAACTAGTAATAATATCAAATGTTTCTTTTTAATGCGTATCAAGCATCTTTGACTATCATAAGGAGAAATCTCCTCCGATTCTGCGTTTGCATTGTGTGTGTGTGCGGGAGGCCTTATGGTAGTCTCATTTTTAAAAAGCATTGCGAATTGACTTTAAAAATATTCCTCTATTTTTAATTTAAAGAAAAATAAACTGTTTTAGTTCTCACACCAGTAACATGACTGACTCGGAGTTTATTGTTTTCCTTCCTAAACTCTAGGTGCCCACCAATTTCCACACGGGTAGTCAGGAGTAAGGTTTATCAGGATATTCTGGAATTCAGGAGTTGTAGGAGGCAAGCTGGATGACATGGCGTATTCACTAGTATATAGTATTTCTTTTCCGCTGTTTGTTTGTTGTTGTACACTCTGATGATGTAATGTAATGTAATATGATGAAATGTAATAACTGATATAGTTCTTTGTTTAAAGATTATTCATTTATCTATTATATGTTGTTCCGCTGCGATTGTGAGATTCTGATGTTGTTCTGTTGTTTTCTTTCTGTTCTGTTCTATCTTTTCTCCCTTCTTTTTTTTCTTCTTGTTCTTAAAACCCTGAGAATTCGTATTTCCGTTCATCTTGAGTTAATCAATGGAGATTAGTGTATATTCAAGGAGTACGGATTTGCGGGTCCTCACGCAGGCTGACCCGAGCGTAAAATAAAACATAAACACTTAAGTCAGGACATACATACTTATACAGTGTAAACCAACTCAAGTGAACTGTAATATAAAGTACAAATAACTTAAAGGATGCTTGGGATCGTCCATCCTCTAAGGATCCGTTAAACTATTTACTATATAGTAATATTTCGCTATTATTATAATGTCTATTAGTAAAATAAACTTGCTTTTAAATAGCGGTAAGGGGTTTCCCATATAGCCCTTAACACATAATATATTTCCATATTCTATACAGTACCGTAATCTCCCCCGTACCGGGCATCGTCACAGGGTACTCCACAGGTATGGTACAAAACCAAAAAATCGTATAAGGCTCGCTAGGGTAGGTGACACGACACAACTAGGCAATGCCAGGGTAGATATACCAGCTACGCATCCGGACCGGTAGTAGCGCGTAGCAGCTACTACAACCCACCTCGAACAACACTTCCAAAATCAAAGGTGTGCACCAAACAATCACAAAGTAATAGAATGGCATATGAAGAAATATGTCCGATAAAAGGTGCTACCTTCTTAGTCCGTCAATCGCTCATGTTTTAGCCACCTTACGCCAACTCACTGGAGTCGAGTCCACGTACATACCTCAATAGAACGTCGCCACCGTCCTACTTCATTTTGGAATCTCCACCGTATACATGGTTGTCAAAGTGGTTTTCGGCATCGATAGAGAGTATGCCCATGCCCGATCCCAGTCTCTTTAACAACCAACGTTATTATTACCTGTGGTTATAAATTTCAAAATAGTTTATACTTCAAATCAAAATACTTCATTTTAAACTATTTAAAAGGGAAGTTATTATACTTACAAATCAAATATTCAATCCCAAAAGTTTTAGCCTTTTCTGAGTTCATCTTATTCAGTTCAGTTATATCCAAAATCTCATTTCAGCCAACTGCAGCACTTAACAAGTGCTATTGTAGCTCTTTTATTTATTTCAAGTTTATTTTAGTTCTGCAACCACAGCATTTACCAATTACTGCAATAGCCCTTAGTTAATTTTATTGCATCAACTACAACACTTACAATGTGCGGTAATATCCTTTACAACAGATTTTAAGTTAATTAAATTTTCATATTTCAATACGATTTCAGCAACAATTAAACTTCAATTTAAACCAATTTAACTTATAAAATCTTATTTTCCACTTTAAAATGGTTATTTAAAATACCCAATAATTTATGATTTTTATAAAGTAAATTTCACAAATAAATATCAAATTTCTCAACGCTTCACTTATTAAAGTCAAGTGCACAATTTTCTAATCATTGTATTTTAAAAATTAACTTAAAAATTAAGTTTAATTACCATTTCAAATATAACTTATTTTCCAATTTATTTCTTAACTTAACTTTTATTCACGTTTCTAAATTAATTTATATTTCATATTACATTTTTACATATTCATTTATTTAACCATTTAATTCATAGAAAACTCAATAACACATTATTAATTCACCTTAAATTCATATTTATATTAAATTATCATATTTTATTTACTTAACTTGAACTCCATTTTTAAACAAAATCAAAGATTCCAAAATAAATTTATAGTTCAAATTCTAACTTAATCATTCATTTATTTACATATTTAACTTGTAGAAAATCACAAAACAAATCATTTTTAATTCAATTTAAATCAAAATATTATAATATACCATTTTAAAAATACTTAAAAATTTCCAGAAAATATATATACAATAACCACGGTTCTGTATAATATTTTCTAACCTAGGTCAAGTGATACAGATAATATATCATTTCAATCCGTAATTTACAAAGAAAAAAATACGGGTTATATCATTTCAAACCCACAATCCCAAGTTAAAAAAATAAATAAAAATCGCTCAGGCCTATCATTTCCGTCTATAATGATTTTTCCTTATTCTAAGGTCCGTTCGGGTGTGTATTATTTCAACCCATAGTGATTCTATTCTACAGGGAACTTGCAGTGTGATAAATAGAAATGATTAAAGAGTATAACAGCATATAACATAGCGGATAATGTGACAGGTTTATAACAGGGTTTAACATCATAAAATTCATATCATAGGCAAGTAAAATATAATATAACAATTCTACAATTTTACTTGCTATCAATTTACAATTCTATAAGTATGAATGTCAAGCGTGAATACTCACCTCTTCGACGCTGAGATTTGATTCAAAAGTAACAATATCCACCCCAGAGAGCGCAAAGAAGGCACGATCAGATTTTTAGAGGATGTGACAACTAGATTCAATCTTGAAACAAAAACAAATCAAATCTAAGTATGCTAATTTTCTTAAGAATACAACAATTTTGAATAAAGCAAAATGGATAAACAGGTGAAATAAAATAACTTGAACACAAGTGGCTCAGCCGCTCCACCATACAACTCAACCATACCTCAAAGGCTCGGCCATGATCAGATTAAGATCTGAAATGCACGCAAGGCAGTGGGATGTTCAAAATTTTAGGCTGTGATTCCATATGCAAAGTGGTGCATGGCATTGGGTTCTAAGCATCAGGTGGCTCGGCCTGTGCATGGGCTTGCCACAGTCTGACCATCATCTCAGGGGTGCGTCCATGGTTAGAGGTGGCGTCGTAGGATGGAGGAGGCTGCAGTGGTGGTGGCTGCGGCTACACGTGATGGTGGAGGCAATATAGTGAATTGGCAAGGCTTACTATAGGGTTTGTGGTGATGAACTTCACCTGAATTCTCGGCCAGATCTAGCGCATCATAGGGAGGCCGTACTGGTGGTAGAGGAGGGGCACAGGCCGGTCGTGCAAGGTGGATAGTCGAGCACTTGATGGAGCGGTCGATAGAAAAAAAAAGAAAACAAAGAAAGAAGAAAAAGAAAATAGGAAAAAATATGTGCAGCCATTACTTACAGAGGAGAGCTTCACGCGAGAAGATGAAAGCCAAAAGATGCGGTAAGGATTGTACATGAGTTGTACTACTTAACAGAGAAGTTCACATTGATTTAGTGGAAAAAAATGCAAGAAATAAATAATTGAAACGGTAGAGGAATTTAAGGATTTTATTCTTATTACATGCAAAAAAGCAAATGGAAAGTGAAAATTTTTACACGTGAGTTGCATGGAAACTAGGTGGCTAAGGTTTTAATTCTTCCTTTTAAAATGCATGGCTGTTGATTCGCAAAGCTAAAGTATGGAATCAAAGGGGTGTGTAATTTTAAAGACAAGAGATAGATTCAAACGTATGCCCAAAATAAATAACATAGTAACGTATCTTATATTTATTTGTTTCCTATTTATTTAATAAAATATATGCTAAAGAATAATTTAGTAAATAACGTACCATTTATGTAATGCCAAAGAAATAAATAAGAAACGGATATAAAACGTATCAAATAAAATGTATAAAAGAAACGTATAAATTTATTGTTTTTACAACATTATTTATTACTTAATTTACAAAGTATATGACCAATTTAAATGAAACAAAAGCGGAACAATGTTGTAAATATATATATAGTTTAAATAAAAGATAGGAAGTTAGAATTTAAATTTTAAAGTTTCAATTAGAGTCAAAATTTAACCCAAACCTAAAATTCCAGAAAATCTTTATATTAAATAAAATTGGGCAAATGATTTATAACCAATTCAGGAAATTTCTAAAATTCAAATTTTTAAATAATTAAACACGAAAGTTTTTAAATAAATGAATTAAAATATCTATTAAAAATTTTGGGTTGTTACACTATCGATATGCAGATTCATCCCAGTGTAGTTTCAAATTCTTTTCACTTTAAATATATGAGATTTTTGAAGAAGTTTCGACGTCATGTGAGATTATTTGGGATTAGCTTATGGTTTTTTTGTCTTGTTTTATTTATAAATTGGTAATAACTGATTATGGCAAGACATGTAGTAGATTGGTTTTGAAATATTTTTATTTTGCTACTAAAATTAGAAAATAAAAGCTATTTGATTTTGTACATCTCTTACTTCTATAATATATGCTTAGTTATGGCAATTTTCATATCTATATGTCTCAAATATGTACATTACCATTTTTGGTTAAATGTCTTTGAAATTAAGAATAGTGCGACGTCGAGATTTATGATTTTTTGCTAAGTAGACTCAATTTTATGTTATTTCCATGTCTGTGTTATTTTCCAAATAGGTATGTACTTTAAATGATATCGTTTTTTCCTTAAATTTCACCGACCTGTTTTTATAGGTGTTATAAATACTATATATAGTTTTTTATTCCTAGGAATGTTTGGGAATATTATATGTTTTTTTAAGTTTCGATATGTTATGCATTTCAAATCAATTTTCTATGTCCATCCCATTTAACCTCTTATTTATTCCCTGGTGGGACCCACGTCATAGTTGAGTTTCAAAATGTTTTCATTTACTGCTAAAACCCACTATTGTTGAAGTAAATTAAAAGATTTTCTTACTTCTTTATAATTATATCACTTAATTTTTCTTACATCTTAATTTTCTTATAATTATCTCATTGATTATTCATTCTACTAAATCAATTATTTCTAATTTATAATTTGTTTAGCTTATTCTTTGCCCAAAAAGATCCTCCCATGGAAATCAGTTTATCCAACAATAAGGCTTTAATTTGCAGTAAAATGGTATATTTAACTGCCCTTGCATTATTTTTTTCTACGAATATTTAGTAGTGGTAGTTTACTGATCCAATTAATTTGTTAATGTTGTAATATAATTGTAGATTCAATATATGCCTAGCTATAATAGTTGCCATCTACCATAAATACCTATAGAAGAATAATTTTTAATTGATTATCATACCTACAATAAATTTATGGGCATAACTTAATCGATAAATTATGTAATTTATGTGGTTTTCATTTATTTCCAAATATATATCAGTATCCAAATAAATAAGTATTTTAAATGAGATTTTGTTACAAAAATTTCACCAAACCTATTATTATTGATTTTGTTAGATGCTTTCCGTTTTTTCAACTTTTAGTCAGCTACTAATTGATGGTTCAATGCATTAAAATGGTTTTTTTGTTTGATAATACTTTTTACTCAAATATTTGATATTACTTCTTAAGTCACTTTCATTTAAGTTAGTCCTTTTCTTTTCTAGTCTCAATATAAATTTTTGTAAAAGTATACATATACTTATATCTACCGTTTGACAACATGCTTATATCATCTAATCGAGATATAAAATCTTCCATATGACTCATACTTTTGCCTAAATAAGGAAATAGTATTTTTAACTAGTATACTGCATATTGCATATTGCTTCTATTTAAGTTTTTGTTTATATTACAGAATTATCCAAACAATGCATAAGATCCAAATCTTAGTGGAGACAAAATTAAAGATGGAAAAATGCATAAGGCACTTTTGAGACAAGTTTCTTTTGCTGTCATTTCAGGGAAATAAATAACGAATCAAGTAAAAACAAGGCGTACATTCAATTTTAAGGCCTAACATTCTTATAACCGTTGAATAATTGACCACCGATCGATGTCGTTACTTGTCTTTTGAGTGGAAGACTCATCAGAGAGAAGACAGGACCTACAGTACAATGTCAGGTAACATACAGTCAAATCATTATATTATAGACTTATATTTTATAAAATTGAAATTAATATTTACATCATATATATGTTCGTCATAGACGAACGTAGTGGACTTCCCAGTAATCAAATTCCTTGATATAATCGATACAGAAGGCACAAAAGGCATGTCATAAGTTGCAATTGATAAAAAATTGGAACAATTAATATATAAATGGAGAACAGTTCTTATGCATCAGATTCAATATGTTGCTCAGTTTTCCTTCAAGTATGACCTCTAACAAAATATTTTCTTGATATGTTAAGCCTAACTATTAATTGACGATTAACGAAGTATTCAATTTCTTATATGATTTTTTAAATCGAAGAAAGCACAGGGAGACTACCAATGTAAACATGTTTTTCACATGTATTGTATCAATAGTTCGCTCATCGGGCATACTCTATGTCCATTTTGCAGGAGAAACATCTAATTTTTTTCAAGTTATTTTCTGTAAATTATATATATATATATAAATATATGGCCATTAGTTGTTTGTACATATATAAGTGTGAATTTTATTTAAACTACAAATACATTTGATTGAATATCATAATGACTACAATTGCTTTGATTTGGTTATTTGGGTTGTTTAATATATTAATTTTGTAGATAATAATAATGCATGCTTTTTTTTAGTTTATTTCTAATATAGAACATTTATAAATAACTATTATTATCTTTTATCTACATACAACCATTAAATTTGACCAAAATATGAATAATGAAACAGACCAATAAAATGATGCCGCATAGGCTAATAAAATAACGTCACATGGTCCAATAATATTATGCAAAGTAGACCAATAAAATGATGCCACATGGAAAATTAGATAATGCCACATGGACTAATCAAATGATGCAACGCGGCCTAAGAAAAATGATGCCATATGTACTAATCAAGTAATGACACGTGGACAAATCATTGTTTGACACATGGACCAACTATAAGATGCCAAGTGGAGGTATTGATGTATGCCACATGTACACTACTGTGGCAACCATATTAGCAGCCATGTAGGATGACACATCATCATACACATCAGCCGATGACTCATTATTTGATTCACAACTTAGTGGGGTCCATGAATTCTTTTACCTACCAATATAAATAAGTGTAGGTAAAAACTCTTTTCCCACTAACTTTTGCCTACAGTTTCTACCAATTTATTATTGGTAGCGAAAACATATTACCCGCCATTATGCTAGTTTTACCTACACTTACAATTTGTAGGTTGTAACATCCCGCCTTTTCGCACGATTTAAACCGACACACGTGCCAATTCAAACCATACGGAAGGGCGGATTGTTATAGGGTAAATAAGAAAAACACAGAGAAGAAAAAAAACTAAACAGAATCTCACAGCGGAAGGATAAAATATAATAATCAAATATACAGTTTATAAATCTGTTTACAAAACCATTTATATAATACATATCAGAGTTACACATACCAATAACAATGCAGCGGAACAGTGTGTAGTGCACTAGTATAAATAATAATATTATAAATCTTCGTCTTCGTCCTCCAGAGCTAAATCTTGCAATCCTGAAACGCTCGGACTGACTCGAGCGAATTTTGAAAAGACAAAAACACTCGAGTCAGAACTAAAAGATCTTATGTGAGTTAAATTAACAGAAATAAATATGAGTACAGTAACTCAAGAGATGCTCGAGATTTACATCTCCTAAGGATCCGTTAAACTATTTACTATGTAGTATATTGCGCTATTATAATAGTGTCTATTTATAAAATAAACTTACTTTTAAATAGCGTTAAGGCTTTACATTTTCCACCTTAACACGTAAAATGCCAATAGTCTATACAGTACCGTAATACCTCCTGATCGGGAGGCTACCAGAGGATACTCCATAGGTACGACACAAATAGAAACTCGTAGTAAAGGCTCGGTATGGTAGGTGACACGGCACAACTAGGCAATGCCAGGGTAGATATACCAATTGCTATCCAGGCTGGTGGAAACGCGTAGCCGCAGTTACCGCCCACCTCGGACTAACTCCCCAAAATCAAAATATAGAAGTGGCCACCGAATCAATCAAGTCAAAGTATAATATCGAAGAGGAGGGTCCGATCAGAGGAATGACCTCATTGGCCTGAGAATCGCTCCTGTTTTAGCCACCTTATGCCAACTCACGGGAGTCGGGTCCACGTATTTACCTTACAGGAGACGTCGCCACCACCTACTTCATTCTGGAATCTCCACCGCGTACACAGTTAGTCAAAGTGGTTTTCGGTATCGACAGAGAGTATGTCCATATCCGATCCTGGTCTCTTTGCCAACCCATCGTTATTATAACACCGCGGTCATTTAAAAGTAGCTCATACTTTAAAACCAGAATAAACATTTCCATTTTAAAATTATGAATACGATATCATTTTAAAACCCAAAACCATATTATATCATTTATCCCAAATATAATTCTTTTCCAAAATCATAATGCTTTAAACTTCATAACGTCTGAAAATCAAATATTTTTCAAAGCATACTATTTTGAAATTCATAATTTAAAACCATAACTTCTAAAAAAAAACTTGAATGGTTTGGACATTCAACGGTATATGAATTAAATGGTTTAACTTAAATGTTACTTTGTAAAGAAAATAGTTCTCATGGCTTTACAAATACATTTCTTTATTAAAGTCTAAACCAAAATTTATATTATCTCTCTCAAGTTCCAAAACCACTTCAATTTATTTATATATACGTATATCCATTTTGAGTAACAATATTTCAAACTAAAATTGGATTTTATTCTTTCAACAGATCAATTGTTCTATTAATTAGTCTTGAATATTCACATAAAATCCATAAATAATAAGACTTCAATTTCAAGTAATAAAATATATATATTTTTCCCAATTCAAATTATACTAGAATATTCATTTCAATTTATTTTGGGAAAAATCCAATTATAAATATCATATCTTAAAATTTCCAAACTTAACATTTAAACATATGATATAAATTATTAAACTCCATTTTCTTAATTTTCTTCCATTTTTAATAAAGATTTTTATACACCTTTTAATTTCAAAATTTTCAACTTCATATGTATATATATATATATATATGGAAGAAAAATATTTATACAATATAAAATTTAAGATTATTATAAACCGTATTCCATCCAAACCATAGAAATCACATTTAAATAGTTATATATATATATATATACCGCGGTGCCTGTATATAATTTTCTATCCTATGGTCAAGTGATACGGATATTTATCATTTCAATCTGCAATTTAAAAGATATAAAATTTTGCGGTTATATATCATTTCAAACCACAATCCCGAATGAAATGAAGTATGCATGATAATTTGCAATTTAATGATATACAATAAACATCCATTCATCAACATCACCCATCATCCAATCACAATCATCAAGCAATATCAATCAGTAACAATTTATATTTGATAATATATAACAGGTAATAACTGGCAATTTTATTCAGATTAAATTTAACAACTATTAATCTAACAGTTTATTATTCAGTAATAATCTATATAACTGTTAACTAGCAGTTTATAGGCAAACAAATAAATTCTAACTATCAATTAATACGCAATAAATAAATTAAAATAACAGTTAAATTTAATCTATGCAATTTAACAAATATGAGTAAAATAAACATGCCAAATACTCATAAATAAATTTCTATTCATTTCTAAAATTAATTTAACAAACATAAAAGCTTCTAGTAGTTGTGAGTGGGTTTAAACACTCACCTTTTGAATTTAAATCGAATTTAAATTCGATTTAAACCCAAAAATTCGCCCGTCTCGGAATTCGTCCAAACCAGCGTCATCAAGTCCAGAATTAAATTACGATCCTAACAAAAAAAAAATCGCGTGAAACGGAGTTTGTATGAGAGAGTTATGGCGATTATTGTGATTAAATTTCAATTTTTAAACCTAAAATTAAAAGAACACTTACACTACCATTTCCTTGCCACGTAGGCGTTCTTCCTTGCTTGCCTGGAACGCACGCACGCGAGAATCAACAGGGAACGAAACCCTAAACAGGCCGCCATCAAAAAACAACGCCCACGACCCAAAATCTCCACGCCGCCGCTTGCCGACGTCAGGCCAGAGATGCACCCACTGGTCCTCACTTTCCCCTACGTCACGCGATCGAGTCGCGACCACCCAATCCCTCAAATTTCTGTGCAGCCGCCGGTTGAAAAATAACCCTAATCGAAAAAATTCGCCCAATCTAGCCGTTAACTTTCCAAACGAAGCCTATGGATGTGAAGTACTCGTCGATCTCCACCAAACCCAGAAAAGGTTTGACGATCCGACGAAGTTTGCGACGACGATGATGAATGGTCACGGACTGTTTGAATTAATTCTGGTCAAACGAATGCCCAAAACAGAAAACGAATTTCACCATGGGATTACGTGTTTTGAGAAGATTAACATATATTTTTGGGGAATTTTTCTGGAGATTTTGAATTTTCATTTTGTTTTTGAACTGACTGGATCTAGGGTTAACCCCCATTGAAGAAGAAGAGAAGCTTGAAGAAAATACGCGCAGATAAATGTAATTAGGCGGAGGCTAGGGCTGAATAGCTGGGTTTATATAGAGGGTTAGAGGTAGCGTAGATAGACCGTAGAATGAACGTGCGGAACAAACTATGGCCCAAAAAGCCCGTTCTGACCCCGAAACGAAATTCGTCAAACCCATATATCCAGATAGGTATTTTAAAATATTCTGAACGCGATGGAAAAAGTTTCACGTCCAAATTTGATCGTATGAAGAAGTTATGCTGAAAACAAGATTTCCAAATTGATTTCAAATTGATTTTAAAAAAATTGATTTTCAAGGCGTTTCGCGTCCGTACGATCAAACGACAAGTCTGATCGATACGAAACTTGAAACCCCATAATAATTCACCGATACGGATCCGATGAAACTGGTTTCGTCGAAATCCGAGTCCGTGGCCAAAATGGCTATTTTTTAATATTCATTAAATAAATTAAATAAATTATAAAAATCCAAATTTTATATTAAATTCTAAAATTGGCCAAATTTTATTTCTTATATGATTCGTAATCAATTGAAAAGATTTAACAGGCTTAGCTGTGAATTAAAAGTTGACAGTATATTAATTGCAATGTTAATTTCTACACTTTCTTATATTTAAGAATTTTATAAATTATATTCTCAAAACCCATACTTTAGATTTTTCAATCTTTATATTCTCAACTTTCATCTAAAATAAAGATGCCATAAATATTAGTTCCTGATTCACATCATTATTCTTTAAGTCTAATTTAAATCTCAATAACGTAGTATTTAACGTTAGAATCCATTTTATTATGCATAAATTCCAAATTTTACCGACCCAAATTTTCTTCTTTTCATTCCATATCAATTGTCAATCCTATAAGAAAAATTAACATTAGGTTCATACTTATTACGAATAACTCCAATTTCTTCCAAATAATAATTACATAACTATTAAATATTAAATCCATTTAATTGCAATAAATTCAATTGATTGCAATTAATTTCCAAATAAATTTGGATCTTTATTTGGTTATACAAAAAAAAAATCCGTTATCACTTACCTAACAAAGTTATTATTACTTAAGATCTCATTGCATCCACATTTTCATATTTTCATTTCCTGGTTTCCTTACTTTATTCTACATAAATTATTATAAATGGGATTTTTCTTGGTTACATCTTATTTGTATTTAACATTACTCATTCACCAATTCATTTCACTTTAACTGCGGTAAATTGGCGGATAAATTGAATTTGATTCCCAAAATTTAAATTAACAAGCAACAAGAATAGGTAACACACAATAGTCGTTACGCTAAATTCTAGTCACCTAAATAAGCTTTTATTACTTTACAAAATGGAATAACTTTTAAACTCATAAATGTAATACCAAAACCGTTATAAATTCAATAAATTTCCAAATTGAAGTTTGTACACATTTTACACAACTATTATGATTTCTCACAGAACGTTGAATTTATTAAATGACCATTTATTATAATTTAATTCCCTTAATTGAATCAAATGCTTATAATTTTTACATTCTTACCGTTCCTTCCCATTATAAATTCATTAACGGATTTACAAATCTCTATCTTCCAAATATTAAATAACCAAACTGATTACAACCACTGTTCTTATCAAATTTTCATAAATTTGTTCAAATCTATACTCTTTTTCCATATAAATAAATTTTATGTTACTACTAGATTTTTTTTATCCACTACAGCCATTAAATTTTTACTATCTACACTTATTACATCTTTGTATTAATGAATCCCATTCAAGTTAATATTTATATTAATATTCACAAATTCAACATTTATATGTTTCTTAAAATTAACTTTCAACCAAATGTTCCAATTTACATTTCATTTCTATTCAATATATATTCATTTTATTCCGTTCATTCGGGTACTGCATTGAAATATATTTATTCTCTAATACTAACGTTATTATCATTAAATTATGATTGGATTCCAAGTTTTTATTCAATACCTTGAACAATAACTTACATATTAACCAAGTCCTTCTTCTACTTAATTCAAATTGGATTATGTTCCAATTCCTATAACCTAGGTCTTGAGTCACCATTTACATAATTAAATTTATCGTTTATTTCAATCTTCGTTTATAATTTAAAGTTCTACTAAACTAAATTACAAAACTTATGAACTTTAACAAATTTAATCCACCAATTAAATTTTTCTGATGTTTATATATTGCAATTCAATTCAGTTATTATTTCATTAATACCATTTTAATCAACTAATTATGACTTATAACCACAACACAAATCTTCGTTATTCTACCTATTGCCATATAACATTTCAATTGTTAAATCTTTAATCTCAGTTACTATATCCAGCTCCTACATTTATTATAAATTAGATTAAAAATTATATTAAGTTAATCCATTTAATATTATCAAATTTAACGGGTCGTTACATAGGTAAAGACCTCATTTAATTGTAGTGTTAGCCTTGAAATCGAGATTGTATTCCAGTTTGATTGCTACCTGGTTTGCAGTATTGTACGAGATATAGGATTAGTTAATCTGAACCAGTTTAAAAATTCTCGGTGTCATCTCTCTTACTTTACTTTTATTTTTGCTTTTACATTTATTTGTGATTGCATCTATGACTGCTTGATTAGTATAGCTCTGTGTTGATAATCTATGATTTGATTTAAAATTTGAAACAAAGTTAAAAAATTCATAAAAGTTAGAAACCACCATTCACCCCCTCTTCATTGATAATATAGCATTAAGGTCTGTTTCATCGTAATCTATATTTGATATAAGAGCATTAGGTTTTTAAAAGATTTGTAGTTTGATTTTTGAAAAATATAAATGGCTAGTGATACCGTTGGTACATTTTTTAACATGTTTATAGGAAACCAAAGTTATGAAATCTGTATGTTGCTCTAACAACCTGTCCTGAAATAGGCCCAAATTCCAACCTAGAAAAAGGCCTATAAAAACTTAGACCCATTCCAAAGCTAGCTTTTGGTTGTAAAATGAAAAACTATACGGAGCTATTTATCTATTTTTATAGAACTCACAGCTATAGCAACAAAACATAATAGCAATATTAGTACCCATTTTTTTCATGGCCGGTCACTTCCTAGAAAGACGCATCATGAATTAAGAAAGAAAGCGATAGAAGAAGAAAAGATAGAAAAAAAGAAACTCAACAACTTTAGATTCTCGCAGCAGAACGAATGAAGTATAATATATCACATAAGATATTACATAGTATAATATACATTAGAGTACACAACTTATACCTCACAAATTAGACAGTTATAAACACCTGTCTATCATACAACTCAGGTGCATCAATACAATACATCATCACAGCGGAAACTCTATATATCTACATGCTGAAGCCTCCTGCTCCAAATCTCCTTCAGAATTCGTCAAAGCCAACCTGACTCCCTTGGCTACTCATAAAAATTTGAGTACCCAAGAGTTTAATAAAACAGAAAATAAACACTTGGGTCAGACATGGGTCTGGTGTGAGTAAACGGGTTAAAGTTGCTTAACTTTGAAAATCCTTTGGAAAGAAATGTATCACGTAAGACTTCCCACACATAAACATGGAAATGTTTTTACCTTACGCTAACCAAAACATTTGATAGGAAATCCAATGATATTATAATAGTGCCTAGGGTTTTCAAGTAAACAGAAAATTGCCAAAATTGTTGCATTCATTAAATTCCAACTACTAGCCACAAAGTGGGTTATACAATCAAAACCGTAAAGGGCACGTAGGAGGAATGGGTTTCCATCAATGGCTCGGCTACTGAGGTACCGCCCGTCACAGTACGTGGCCTAGATCACCGTACCGATGATCCACCCTAAATCCCCTGCAACACAAGGCCGGAACCATCTCTTACTGGATAGTCTCGAACAAGACCACCCCGTGGTTGGCGCGACCAACCACACACTAAGCCAAAATAGAAAGGGACCTCTAGACAGGGGTAAATCTCGTCCTACTTAGGTGCTACCCACTTAGCCTTGCTGCACCTCCCTTGTTTTAGCCATTCCTAGTTGATGAGGCTTGAGGCTGCGATTACCTTTATAGAACATATCTATCTTAGAATGCTTATCGTCCACCTGACGTTATTCTGAAAGCATTCAATCCATACAAGTTCGTTCCGGGTTCGAACAAAACCGAAGGCACTATCTAGTTACACTCATTTTGGAATCACCCTTAGAGTTAACGACCATAGCCCTTGCACTCTGAATCTCCATCTCGAACCTGAAAGTAATATTCCCGTTAAATCATCTTGGAATCACCCTCAGAGTTTTAACGATGAACAGTTCTTACACTTCGAGTCTTCACTTGGGTCTTCACTTGGATTCACGATCTAACGTTTAATTTGGATCGATGTGGTTTTCGGATATCCAAATTTGGAAATCCGATCCCGGTCTCACCGATATCCAAACGCCATTTTAAATGTCCAAGTTGTTTATGGGTTTAAACTTATAAAACTTATATTTTGAATAACATAAACAGATAGATGATTCACAATATCACAGATTGATTATTCATATCAACCAAACATATAACAAAGTAGCACAGAACTCATATCAGAGATATCACATCCAAATCATCCAATATCAATCAATCATCCATAAGCAGGTTTGATTAACTCTTAATAAATTTAATTAACCTTTAATTAAATTAATTACTAACCTTTAATCACTTGGATTACCTTAATCCTTCTTATTTAACATTAATTAATTACAAATTAATTAATTAATCATCTCTTAATGATCTACCTTAATTAATCTTCCTTGATTAATTGTTCTTTAATTACATTAAGTAATTAGCCTTTAATTAATTACACAAATTAATTATCCTTAACCATATACAGTAATTAACCATTAATTACCTTCATTAATTAATGAACATCCATTTACTTCCATTAATAAATTAACTATAATTAGTTACATTGGTCCTTAATTAATTAATTATAATTTAATTAGTCACTTTCATTAATAAACCTTGATTAATTTCATTAATTATATTAATTGATGATCCTCATTAATTAATTAACCTTTTAATTAATTAAATAATTAATCTTTAATTACCGCACTCATTAATTAGTCTTAATTAATCATAAACAGTAATTAACCATCTTGTAATTACTTACCTTAATTAATTAACTCCTTAATTAATTATATTAATCCTTTGATTAATTGCACTAATTAATTAATCCTTAATTACTTCATTAAGTAATTATTAATTAATTACATTAATTAATAATCCTTAATTAATTACTTCGTTAATTAATCACACTTTTAATTAATTACATTTAGTAATTAATCTTATATTAATCACATTCATTAATTAATCACATTAATTAATTAACCAAATTAACTACACTAAGTAATTAGCCCTTAATTACTTCCATTAAGTAATTATCCTCAAATCACTTCATTAAGATATTTCTTTTAATTAATTACATTCAGTATTTATCCACTAAATAATTATACTTAATTAATTCATAATTATACTTAATTAATTCATAATTAAGTGATTATTTTAAATTAACCAAACTAATTAACTAATCACTAATTAAATAATTAGTTAACTCCTTATATTTAAAAGTCCTTAATTAATTAAGAAAAATATTTATCTTAATTAAACTTTTACTTATTAATAAATCATTTACATTAATTAATTATTCTTAAATCAATAATAATAACTAATTAACTTTTATTATCTTCTCAAATTAATTATTTTAAATTAATCAAAATCTTAATTTATTTAAAGATAAGCTCTTTATTATAATTGATTTACTTAATTATATCATTAGACTTTATTTAATTAAAACATTTAGAAATCAGTTATAATTAAAAACAATTTAACATCTAATTTAACCTTTAAAATCTTTGAAATCTTTTCAAACATGTTTAATTTATATTTAACAAATATTTACTTTGGAAACTTGATTATCATATCTTTTAAACTTGTCCATTTAAATATAATTTAAAAACTTGGTTTTTAAACATTACTTTATAATTACTTTGAATGTAACTTTATAACTTGAAACATTCTTATTTAAAACTTGTTTGAATTTGTGACGTTTGCGATTTTTTGTCCACGAATGCCGACATCAATACGTCCACTGTATCAACTGTCGAGCAATCGAAGGCCGGAAAACCGTATCGTTAGGGTTAAAGAAGAAGAAAACGTAGAAGAAGAGAGAAAAAAGATAGAACAGAACAGAAAGAAATAACAGAACAACATCAGAACCTCACAATTTGCAGCAGAACAACATATAATAAATAAATGAATAATCTTTAAAACAAAGAACTGTACATTTTATACATTACATCACATTACATTCATTATCAGAGTTTACAACAACAAACAGTGGAAGAGAAATACTATACTTAGTAATATGCCATGCCATCCAACTTGCCTCCAGCAACTCCTGAATTCCAGAATATCCTGATAAACCTGACTCTTGACTGCCCGTGTGGAAATTGGTGCGCACCCAGAGTTTAGGAAGGAAAACAATAAACTCCGAGTCAGTCATGTGACTGGTGTGAGAACTCAAACTAGTTTATTTATCTTTAAAATAAAGAACAGAAAAATTTTAAAATAGATTCGCAATGCTTTTTAGAAAATGAGACTACCATAAGGCCTCCCGCACACACACACAATGCAAACGCAGAATCGGAGGAGATTTCTCCTTATGATAGTCAAAGATGCTTGATACGCATTAAAAAGAAACATTTGATATTACTACTAGTGCATAGTGTATAAAACAATTTCGAAAGTAGAATATAAATCTCAGCCAGCATAGGTATTCCGCACATATGCCTACTATAGCTACCATCCAAACAGTGGGGCGCCACCATAAGTGAATGATAGGTTCTACAACTAAAACCCTACAAGATCGTATTGTTTCTTTGGATTTCCAACAAATGGCCAGGCCAAGGAACTTCCCATCGCCACATGGAAACGCCTATGGAATGACGTCCCGAGAACCTAACCGGATCTCTGCCAACACAAGGTCGGGTTACCTTTCAAACTAGGTAACTACTGACACGAATATGTCATCCCCCGATCGTAACCGATCTATCCGAGAATCCTCGATTTCCAGCAACCACAAAATTTGCAGCAGCAAGATAGGTTAAGTTTCTGGGCTCCATACCATGATACCAGCTCTATCCAGAAGGAATGACATACACTAAAGGGGTGCTACCCCCTAATAACCTTGCCACGTCCTTCCTGTTTTGACCATTTCGGGGTGTGAGGTCCGACGAAGTCTCGTCCACAAAGCCACGCTTTATACAAAAGCTATGCTTTGGGTCAATAAATTATCAAAGTAATGATCACCAAGATAAATGATCAAAAAAATGATCTTATCACAAATGATCAAACAATGATCATTTCACAGCAACACTCAGCATGTCACATTACCAAATTGGGAGTATATCACTAATAACCTTCAACTACATAACCTCTGAGCTCGTACGTCTCAGAGAAGGGTGTTAAGCTAAGAGAATAAATTCTCCGCCACCAACAGAAATATATTTGAAAGAAATCAGCTTTATATCTCAACTTGTAATGTCAGACATACAATCCATACAAGTCTGTTCCGGGCTCGAACAGAACCGAAGGCACTTACAAAGAAGTCCTTGCATTCTGGATAATTTCTAATCACGTCCGGACTTCCCGTCACTAAGGGTGATAAAACCTCTATATCGGAGATCAGCCGATGCAGAGTAACTCAACGGTAATCCTTCCATTTTCAAAAATATCCGGTCTTCAACACCGGTCATCAAATGCAATCCATTACGACGTATCACATATTCGAAATGGGTTATACGACCCCAAGGTCCTTTCCCGGCTAACCCGAATAGTGGACGCTTATTCAAAAATAAGTGTGGCATTCAAATTCAAACAATCACAACAAATACCCATTTAAAGGTAAATATTGATAGTCGGTTATTTAACTATCAATAGGCATGTTCAACATCACCAAATCCAAATAATTTCCCAAATTATTTACTTTCCAAAATATCTTTACTAGATGTATATTTTTCACACTTCAAACATAAATCAACGTTTATTTTTAAACAAATTCCCCTTTTCATTTATAAATTCCATAGTGAATTTACATTCCAAAATATTTATGAATATATGATTCCCAAATCGATTTCTAATATTCATTTTCAATTTGTCTTCAAAAAGATAAATTCTCAAAATGTTCATTTCATATTGGAAAACATTTCCCTACATATTTAAAAATAAGTAATTCACAAATCCATTTATTATCAACATTTGAAAATATTCGATATACTTAAATCAAAATTAAGTATATATTTCATTCTTTAAGGAAAACAGCCTTTTAAACACATTTATTTGGGTCAAAATGAATGTTGCATAAAACATCGTTACGACGACCCAAAATCACTAGTATAGGGATTCGAAATTAAGATAGATATATAAATTCCAATACTGTATAAAACATTTCCTTTCGGAAATCATTTACTATAACAACAGTGTTATAGTCCACCATTTCCTTATTTCTTGAAAACGTCTATTTCAACAATGAATATTGAAATCTATAGTTTCGATGCTTAACACTTTTTAAAACATCGTTAAAACAATTAACTTCATTTTTTTTAAATATCGCTTTCCCAAAACGTATCCATTTGATTTAATAATATATTCACTGTCCAAAATCGTGAATATAATTCCTTTCATATATTCCTATATCCAACTTATCAAATTCAATTGATTTCGGATTTATAAAACAACGTTTATAAACTCCATTTATATTTTTATAAACTTCTATCTATAAAAATCTTTTTTATATCTCATTTTAAATGCCAAAATCCGATTTATAAGTTAATTACTTATAAATCTTTTTATTTTACAAAATCTATTCATTTTAAAATTTCACAATTTATAAATCTATAAATTTCCTTTACTTATAAAAACAATTTATACTTCATTTTAGCACTTATAAAAACTCGTTTTGTAATTCTAATATTTATACTTCATAAATATCAATTTTATAAATCCTTTATATAAACCGTTTATGATAATTCAAAAATCCCAATTTAAATCCTTTTACAAAAATCTATAATTTTTATAACATAAAAATTTATAACGTTTTAATTATCTAAAATGAATTAATTCAAAAATTTAATAGAACGTATACTTTCAAAAATCACTTTAAAAATCCTTTTAAATTCAAAATCATTACTTTAACATTTTTAAAACTCCAAAAATGGATCCGATGATGCAACGCACCATATAGTCAATCACGACTTCCAAAACATCATATATCGATATGATAATCAATCAAATATCACAATATCTCAAATCAAATAAATATTTGTAAGGAATCCAGTTGGATCCCTCCAACCTGTTTCCCTGCATCCACAGACATTAGCACAATACCAATTCCGCTTCGAGATGGAATATCGCGGTATATGGGATTTATAAAATATTATCCGCTTAATAGGCGGCGCAATAGGGTCTCATCCGCTATATAATGTGGGAAATCAATCAACTGCAATATATACATATGCCAATATATATATATTGCTATATATATAGATATATCCTACTATATCTAATATCACAATCAGGCAAACAATCAATAACTGCAATTCCAATTTTAAATTTTTTGAGTGAGAAGTTCTCACCTTTGATTTTATTTCGCAATCCATTTCCATTTCAGCTCGTTTTCTTTGAAGTTTTGACCTTGTATAAACAATTATATAAATTTATTAATATTCGACCAAACCGAATAATTAATTATCGTTTAATAGTTTAATTAAATTTTAAACTAATTTCCTTTTTAAATCTCTTTCAATCTAAATTTTCTTTGATACTTTCATTTACTGTACATAAACATTATACGATTTATAAATATTTGAATTAGACGAAAAATTTAATTTCTCATTTAAATAAATTTAATTAACTAACAATTTTCACTTTAAGCTTTATAAATTCCACTTCTATGTTTAAATTTTTAACAAATTCCTTTTTAATAATTTATTTTAACTAAAAAATTAAATTTGAAACAAAATTTACTTTAGGAAATTATTTTCAAAATAAACTAGTAAATTTATAATGTATTCATTCATTTTTTTTTTATTTTTTTTACTTTGAAACCATATCTCATATATATATACATACATATTTACTCATATTCAAAATTCCAATGTTTTTAAATAACTCAACATTTTAGAAGTCCTCATATATTTTCCAAAATCATATTCTTGAAACTACACTTAAAAAAAAATCTTCATGGGTTTAAAAAAATCTGATTTTCTTTCTAAACTTCTAAATCTAAACCCTATATAATTTCCAGCTAAATAAAGTTAATTTTTTTTTTCGTTTACTCTAAATTTGAAAATGTGTGTATACCCATTTTTTTCTATTTATAAATTTTTTTTAAACTAATTTCTGTTTTTTAAACTTTACAGATTTATCTAATTTTACTTTTATAAAAAAAACTAAGGTAATTTTTTTTTAATACCTTAATGTGAAATCACCAGCTCGAACTCGAGCTTATGACCATTGCCTCCGAGACCCCGCCTCAACGTTCACACGTATGCGAACCACCTTCAGACAATCCCCAGGTCGTCGCCTTTTGCTCCTCCTCCAAGTCGACATCGAAGTCGACATTGATGTCCTCCTCGAACCTCGCAATCCACGCGAGTCTTCCCCGACCTCGCGCATCCCACTCGAGCCCTAACTCATGTCGTGATCCTTCCCCAGCGTCGCCAGAGCTTGGTCGTCGATGTACGAAGTCGAGCATCCCCTCGCGAATCCCAGCCTCGCGATTTTGATTTAGGGCTTCGGCCATTTTGAACCAAGCTTTTTTTTTCTGACGTGATTTCGTTCTGAAGGGTAGGGAAAAGAAATCGCGTTCCGGTTGTTGAACGAGGCATCGGCCATTTTTTTATTTTGAATCTGAGAAAGGGGCTTCGGCCATTAAAATTTCGTTTGATTCTGCCTTTGAAAACTAAAGAGGGAGATGGTTATTTAAAAAAGGGTAGAGGCTTTGTTTACACGATCTCGTGGCGTGATTCTAGGGCGTGATTTTAGGCGTGATTGAAGGAGGCAACGTGCTGATGTTTGACTAAATTTAAATTTAAATTTAAATTGAATTCGTTGAAAATTTCAACGCGTTTACTCACCGTATGGTCATATAACAACTCCGATCAATATGAAATTTGAAATCCGGTAATAATTAAATATTACGAACCCAATGGAACTGGTTTCGTCGAATTCCGAGACTGTGCCTCTGAAGGCTATTTTTAAATATCGATTCAAACGATATAATTTCAAAACTGAACAAATCACTTTCAAATTCAATTCCGAAGCTTCTATTATCTTCAATATTATCAATATGAATTTTACAATCCTTTGAAATATTTTTAATCAGCTTAAATTTGAAGATTCAAATTTTTATTCAAGTTTCAATAGATTAATTTTATAATTTAATCGCCAATTTCAAAGTTATATAGAAAATTCAATCCAAACTATTATTCAAATATTTAAAATTAATTAAATATTTCCAATTTAAATTGTTCAAAATTCCGGGTCGTTACAATCTTCCCTCCTTAAAAGAATTTCGTCCCGAAATTACAAGTTAGGAAGAAATGGTCCTTAACTCGTCTACTATTTTTCACAATCCAAATAGTTTTATGAACTTACTAACCTAAATTTTATTAGAGATCCATTATCATTTCAACTAGCTTTCCAACTTCAATTATAAGTTCCAAACAACATTGTTTACTCAACAATTCAAAGTTAAATTTAAATTCAAATTTTAAACTTTCCAAAATTTCACAAAATTTTTCTAACACTCTAAATTTTCGAAAAATTTCGCCAGCGTCTCCTTTGCGCGGCTCGATCGGTACGACTACAAAATGGCACCACGGCCCCTCAGAATCAAAAAGAAAATGAAAAGCCAACCGGCTGGAGAAGAAAAACATAAAATTTCATACTGAAATTGAAATACGTACCTTTTTGTCGAGCAATTCAATTTTATCTTTGAAATCAAAATCCCAATTCCATTTCTTTTAATATACCTGTATAACCTGCTAGTAGTAGTATCCAATTCCAACATTCAAATATCTTTTGCACATTTCCTTTCATTACAAAATCTTCAATATATGCTTCTTATACATTTTTACTTCACTATTGAAGTTACATATTTATTCTCATTCAATTTTTGCATTTTCAATTTCATTTTATAACCACGTATATTTAAACTGGATTTCAAATTCCATATGAATTCAATTTACTTCATTTACTTGCAATTGTAAATTCATTCATTCGTTCTCAATTTATTTCTATAATTCAATACTCAATTCCAATTCATTTTGATTACTCCAAATTTATTTTCAACTTAATAAATTTTCTTTAAGTAATTATTTCACTTCGTTTCCTAAGTCCTTTCTTCAAATTCACTTTATTAAATTGATTCACTTATACTTAATTTAATTTAACTCCATCTTTTAAATTAAATTTATTCTATCAAAATTCAAATTGTACAAGTTATCACTCATTTATTATTCCCATAAATATTTTAAATAGGATTCCAGAGTCTTTTCTATCTTTCAAAACCAATTTTTAAATCAATTCAAATTATCTTTTGAACTCAAAAATCCAAACCCCAAATTTTCCAAACAACTTCCATTTAAAACAATTTGGCAGCAATTCCTCTTTTGGAAACTCGAAAATGAACACCGATAGTGTTGCGATCACCATCGGAATTAATTTCCAGTAGCCGAAAAGAGTTTAGAGCTTTTCATTCCTTCAAAATACTTTTCAAAACCTTTGAAAATTATTTTCCAATCAAAAAGGAATTTAATTTCTAAAATTTCCAATTTCATTCAAAAACATTTCCAAAACTTCTCTGGAATTCTATTTCCAATTATAAGTCACATTTATAATTTACATTCTCAAATTTCATTTGTATATGGATTTTATTTATTAACTTTTGATTATGATTCCAATTTCTCATTCAACAATTAATGGTAATAATTTTTAATATTATTAATTCCTAACATCCAAGCATCCATATACTATAATAATTTACAGAAAATCATTTCTTTTATATACAAATATAGTTTTGGGCAAAATTATTTCATTTACCTTATTTTTAAAACAATACTGTGTCAGTTTATCTTGTTTAAGAGTTTGGAAATCCCTATCGACGACAGTTAGCTAGACTGTATCGACCAGAATCTATAAACAATCAATCGATAAGTCAACACAATACAAAACAATTTATATTCACTAACAAATACGCGCTTATATCTATTATTACACTCAAACTCATTCTAGAGTACAACTGACTCTATCTCTAATGAGTAACACCCAACATAGCCATGGTTGTCGCTTAACCATATGCTCTGATACCAAATGTGACATTTGCGATTTTTCATCCACGAATGCCGACATCAATACGTCCACTGTATCAACTGTCGAGCAATCGAAGGCCGGAAAACCGTACCGTTAGGGTTAAAGAAGAAGAAAAGGTAGAAGAAGAGAGAAAAAAGATAGAACAGAACAGAAAGAAATAACAGAACAACATCAGAATCTTACAATTCGCAGCGGAACAACATATAATAAATAAATGAATAATCTTTAAAACAAAGAACTGTACATTTTATACATTACATCACATTACATTCATTATCAGAGTTTACGACAACAAACAGCGGAAAAGAAATACTATACTTAGTAATATGCCATGCCATCCAACTTGCCTCCAGCAACTCCTGAATTCCAGAATATCCTGATAAACCTGACTCTTGACTGCCTGTGTGGAAATTGGTGGGCACCCAGAGTTTAGGAAGGAAAACAATAAACTCCGAGTCAGTCATGTGACTGGTGTGAGAACTCAAACAGTTTATTTATCTTTAAAATAAAGAACAGAAAAATTTTAAAATAGATTCGCAATGCTTTTTAGAAAATGAGACTACCATAAGGCCTACCGCACACACACACAATGCAAACGCAGAATCGGAGGAGATTTCTCCTTATGATAGTCAAAGATGCTTGATACGCATTAAAAAGAAACATTTGATATTATTACTAGTGAATAGTGTATAAAACGATTTCGAAAGTAGAATATAAATCTTAGCCAGCATAGGCATTCCGCACTTATGCCTACTATAGCTACCATTCAAATAGTGGGGCGCCACCATAAGTGAATGATAGGTTCTACAACTAAAACCGTAAAAGATTGTATTGTTTCTTTGGATTTCCAACAAATGGTCAGGCCAAGGAACTTCCCATTGCCACATGGAAACGCCTCTGGAATGACATCCCGAGAACCTAACCGGATCTCTGCCAACACAAGGTCGGGTTACCTTTCAAACTAGGTAACTACTGACACGAATATGTCATCCCCCGATCGTAACCGATCTATCCGAGAATCCTCGATTTCCAGCAACCACAAAATTTGCAGCAGCAATATAGGTTAAGTTTCTGGGCTCCATACCATGATACCAGCTCTATCCAGAAGGAATGACATACACTAAAGGGGTGCTACCCCCTAATAACCTTGCCACGTCCTTCCTGTTTTGACCATTTCGGGGTGTGAGGTCCGACGAAGTCTCGTCCACAAAGCCACGCTTTATACAAAAGCTATGCTTTGGGTCAATAAATTATCAAAGTAATGATCACCAAGATAAATGATCAAACAAATGATCATATCACAAATGATCAAACAATGATCATTTCACAGCAACATTCAGCATGTCACATTACCAAATTGGGAGTATATCACTAATAACCTTCAACTACATAACCTCTGAGCTCGTACGTCTCAGAGAAGGGTGTTAAGCTAAGAGAATAAATTCTCCGCCACCAACAGAAATATATTTGAAAGAAATCAGCTTTATATCTCAACTTTTAATGTCAGGCATACAATCCATACAAGTTTGTTCCAGGCTCGAACAGAACCGAAGGCACTAACAAAGAAGTCCTTGCATTCCGGATAATTTCTAATCACGTCCGGACTTCCCGTCACTAAGGGTGATAAAACCTCTATATCGGAGATCAGCCGATGCATAGTGACTCAACAGTAATCCTTCCGTTTTCAAAAATATCCGGTCTTCAACACCGGTCATCAAATGCAATCCATTACGACGTATCACATATTCGAAATGGATTATACGACCCCAATGTCCTTTCCCGGCTAACCCGAATAGTGAGCGCTTTTTCAAAAATAAGTGTGGCATTCAAATTCAAACAATCACAACAAATACCCATTTAAAGGTAAATATTGATAGTCGGTTATTTAACTATCAATAGGCGTGTTCAACATCACCAAGTCCAAATAATTTCCCAAATTATTTACTTTCCAAAATATCTTTATTAGATGTATAATTTTCACACTTCAAAAATAAATTAACGTTTATTTTTAAACAAATTCCCTTTTTCATTTATAAATTCCATAGTGAATTTACATTCCAAAATATTTATGAATATATGATTTCCAAATCGATTTCTAATATTCATTTTCAATTTGTCTTCAAAAAGATAAATTCTCAAAACGTTCATTTCATATTGGAAAACATTTCCCTACTTATTTAAAAATAAGTAATTCACAAATCCATTTATTTTCAACATTTGAAAATATACGATATACTTAAATCAAAATTAAGTATATATTTCATTCCTTAAGGAAAACAGCCTTTTAAACACATTTATTTGGGTCAAAACGAATGTTGCGTAAAACATCGTTACGACGACCCAAAATCACTAGTATAGGGATTCGAAATTAAGATAGATATATAAATCCCAATACTGTATAAAACATTTCTTTTCGGAAATCATTTACTATAACAACAGTGTTATAGTCCACCATTTCCTTATTTCTCGAAAACGTCTATTTCAACAATGAACGTTGAAATCTATGGTTTTGATGCTTAACACTTTTTAAAACATCGTTAAAACAATTAACTTCATTTATTTTTTAAATATCGCTTTCCCAAAACGTATCCATTTCATTTAATAATATATTCACTGTCCAAAATCGTGAATATAATTCTTCTCATATATTTCTATATCCAACTTATCAAATTCAATTGATTTCGGATTTATAAAACAACGTTTATAAACTCCATTTATATTTTTATGAACTTCTATTTATAAAAGTCCTTTTTATATCTCATTTTAAATGCCAAAATCCGATTTATAAGTTAATTACTTATAAATCTTTTTATTTTACAAAATCTATTCATTTTAAAATTTCACAATTTATAAATCTATAAATTTCCTTTACTTATAAAAACAATTTATACTTCATTTTAACACTTATAAAAACTCGTTTTGTAATTCTAATATTTATAATTCATAAATATCAATTTTATAAATCCTTTATATAAACCGTTTATAATAATTCAAAAATCCCAATTTAAATCCTTTTACAAAAATCTATAATTTTTATAACATAAAAATTTATAACGTTTTAATTATCTGAAATGAATTAATTCAAAAATTTAATAAAACGTATACTTTCAAAAATCACTTTAAAAATCCTTTTAAATTCAAAATCATTACTTTAACATTTTTAAAACTCCAAAAATGGATCCGATGATGCAACGCACCATATAGTTAATCACAACTTCCAAAACATCATATATCGATATGATAATCAATCAAATATCACAATATCTGAAATCAAATAAATATTTGTGAGGAATCCAGTTGGATCCCTCCAACCTGTTTCCCTGCATTCACAGACATTAGCACAATACCAATTCCGCTTCGAGACGGAATATCGCGGTATATGGGATTTATAAAATATTATCCGCTTAATAGGCGGCGCAATAGGGTCTCATCCGCTATATAATGCGAGAAATCAATCAACTGCAATATATACATATGCCAATATATATATTGCTATATATATAGATATATCCTACTATATCTAATATCACAATCAGGCAAACAATCAATAACTGCAATTCCAATTTTAAATTTTTTGAGTGAGAAGTTCTCACCTTTGATTTTATTTCGCAATCCATTTCCATTTCAGCTCGTTTTCTTCGAAGTTTTGACCTTGTGTGAACAATTATATAAATTTACTAATATTCGACCAAATCGAATAATTAATTATCGTTTAATAGTTTAATTAAATTTTAAACTAATTTCCTTTTTAAATCTCTTTCAATCTAAATTTTCTTTGATACTTTCATTTATTGTATATAAACATTATACGATTTATAAATATTTGAACTAGACGAAAAATTTAATCTCTCATTTAAATAAATTTAATTAACTAACAATTTTCACTTTAAGCTTTATAAATTCCACTTCTATGTTTAAATTTTTAACAAATTCCTTTTTAATAAATTATTTTAACTAAAAATTTAAATTTGAAACAAAATTTACTTTAGGAAATTATTTTCAAAATAAACTAGTAAATTTATAATGTATTCATTCATTTTTTTTTACTTTGAAACCATATCTCATATATATATATATATATATATATATATACAAACACACATACATATTTACTCATATTCAAAAATCCAATGTTTTTAAATAACTCAACATTTTAGAAGTCCTCATATATTTTCCAAAATCTTATTCTTGAAACTACACTTTAAAAAAAATCTTCATGGGTTTAAGAAAAATCTGATTTTTTTTCTAAACTTCTAAATCTAAACCCTATATAATTTCCAGCTAAATAAAGTTAATTTTTTTTTTGTTTACTGTAAATTTGAAAATATGTGTATACCCATTTTTTTTCTCTTTATAAATTTTTCTTTTAAACTAATTACTGTTTTTTAAACTTTACAGATTTATCTAATTTTACTTTTATAAAAAAAACTAAGGTAAATTTTTTTTTTATATACCTTAATGTGAAATCACCAGCTCGAACTCGAGCTTATGACCATCGCCTCCGAGACCCCGCCTCAATGTTCACACGTATGCGAACCACCTTCAGACAATCCCCAGGTCGTCGCCTTTTGCTCCTCCTCCAAGTCGACATCGAAGTCGACATTGATGTCCTCCTCGAACCTCGCAATCCACGCGAGTCTTCCCCGACCTCGCGCATCCCACTCGAGCCCTAACTCATGTCGTGATTCTTCCCCAGCGTCGCCAGAGCTTGGTCGCCGATGTACGAAGTCGAGCATCCCCTCGCGAATCCCAGCCTCGCGATTTTGATTTAGGGCTTCGGCCATTTTGAATGGAGCTTTTTTTTTTGAAGTGATTTCGTTTTGAAGGGTAGGGAAAAGAAATCGCGTTCTGGTTGTTGAACGAGGCATCGGCCATTTTTTTATTTTGAATCTGAGAAAAGGGCTTCGCCCATTAAAATTTCGTTTGATTCTGCCTTTGAAAACTGAAGAGGGAAATGGTTATTTAAAAAAGGGTAGAGGCTTTGTTTACACGATCTCATGGCGTGATTCTAGGGCGTGATTTTAGGCGTGATTGAAGGAGGAAACGTGCTGATGTTTGACTAAATTTAAATTTAAATTTAAATTGAATTCATTGAAAATTTCAACGCGTTTACTCACCGTATGGTCATATAACAACTCCGATCAATATGAAATTTGAAATCCGGTAATAATTAAATATTACGGACCCAATGGAACTGGTTTCGTCAAATTCCGAGACTGTGCCTCTGAAGGCTGTTTTTAAATATCGATTCAAACGACATAATTTCAAAACTGAACAAATCACTTTCAAATTCAATTCCGAAGCTTCTATTATCTTAGTATTATCAATATGAATTTTACAATCCTTTGAAATATTTTTAATCAGCTTAGATTTGAAGATTGAAATTTTTATTCAACTTTCAATAGATTAATTTTATAATTTAATCGCCAATTTCAATCCAAACTATTATTCAAATATTTAAAATTAATTAAATATTTCCAATTTAAATTGTTCAAAATTCTGGGTCGTTACAATCTTCCCTCCTTAAAAGAATTTCGTTCCGAAATTACAAGTTAGGTAGAAATGGTCTTTAACTCGTCTACTATTTTTCACAATCCAAATAGTTTTATCAACTTACTAACCTAAATCTTTTATTAAAGATCCATTATAATTTCAACTAGCTTTCCAACTTCAATTATAAGTTCCAAATAACATTGTTTACTCAACAATTCAAATTTAAATTTAAATTCAAATTTTAAACTTTCCAAAATTTCACAAAATTTTTCTAACACTCTAAATTTTCGAATAATTTCGCCAGCGTCTCCTTTGCGCGGCTCGATCGGTACGACTACAAAATGGCACCACGGCCCCTCAGAATCAAAAAGAAAATGAAAAGCCAAGCGTCTGGAGAAGAGAAACATCAAATTTCATACTGAAATTGAAATACGTACCTTTTTGTCGAGCAATTCAATTTTATCTTTGAAATCAAAATCCCAATTCCATTTCTTTTAATATACCTGTATAACCTGCTAGTAGTAGTATCCAATTCCAACATTCAAATATCATTTTGCACATTTCCTTTCATTACAAAATCTTCAATATATGCTTCTTATACATTTTTACTTCACTATTGAAGTTACATATTTATTCTCATTCAATTTTTGCATTTTCAATTTCATTTTATAACCAAGTATATTTAAACTAGATTTCAAATTCCATATAAATTCAATTTACTTCATTTGCTTGCAATTGTAAATTCATTCATTCGTTCTCAATTTATTTCTATAATTCAATACTCAATTCCAATTCATTTTGATTACTCCAAATTTATTTTCAACTTAATAAATTTTCTTTAAGTAATTAATTCACTTCGTTTCCTTAGTCCTTTCTTCAAATTCACTTTATTAAATTGATTCACTTATACTTAATTTAATTTAACTCCATCTTTTAAATTAAATTTATTCTATCAAAATTCAAATTGTACAAGTTATCAACTCATTTATTATTCCCATAAATATTTTAAATAGGATTACAGAGTCTTTTCTATCTTTCAAAACCAATTTCTAAATCAATTCAAATTATCTTTTGAACTCAAAAATCCAAACCCCAAATTTTCCAAACAACTTCTATTTAAAACAATTTGGCAGCAATTCCTCTTTTGGAAACTCGAAAATGAACACCGATAGTGTCGCGATCACCATCGGAATTATTTTCCAGCATCCGAAAAGAGTTTAGAGCTTTTCATTCCTTCAAAATACTTTTCAAAACCTTTGAAATTATTTTCCAATCAAAAAGGAATTTAATTTCTAAAACTTCCAATTTCATTCGAAAACATTTCCAAAACTTCTCTGGAATTCTATTTCCAATTATAAGTCACATTTATAATTTACATTCTTAAATTTCATTTGTATATGGATTTTATTTATTAACTTTTGATTATGATTCCAATTTCTCATTCAACAATCAATGGTAATAATTTTTAATATTATTAATCCCTAACATCCAAGCATCCATATACTATAATAATTTATAGAAAATCATTTCTTTTATATACAAATATAGTTTTGGGCAAAATTATTTCATTTACCTTATTTTTAAAACAATACTGTGTCAGCTTATCTTGTTTAAGAGTTTGGAAATCCCTATCGACGACAGTTAGCAAGACTGTATCGACCAGAATCTATGAACAATCAATCGATAAGTCAACACAATACAAAACAATTTATATTCACTAACAAATACGCGCTTATATCTATTATTACACTCAAACTCATTCTAGAGTACAACTGACTCTATCTCTAATGAGTAACACCCAACCGAGCCATGGTTGTCGATTAACCATATTCTCTGATACCAAATGTGACATTTGCGATTTTTCGTCCACGAATGCCGACATCAATACGTCCACTGTATCAACTGTCGAGCAATCGAAGGCCGAAAAACCGTACCGTTAGGATTAAAGAAGAAGAAAAAGTAGAAGAAGAGAGAAAAAAGACAGAACAGAAAGAAATAACAGAACAACATCAGAATCTCACAATTCGCAGCGGAACAACATATAATAAATAAATGAATAATCTTTAAAACAAAGAACTGTACATTTTATACATTACATCACATTACATTCGTTATCAGAGTTTACAACAACAAACAGCGGAAAAGAAATACTATACTTAGTAATATGCCATGCCATCCAACTTGCCTCCAGCAACTCCTGAATTCCAGAATATCCTGATAAACCTGACTCTTGACTGCCCGTGTGGAAATTGGTGGGCACCCAGAGTTTAGGAAGGAAAACAATAAACTCCGAGTCAGTCATGTGACTGGTGTGAGAACTCAAAACAGTTTATTTATCTTTAAAATAAAGAACAGGAAAATTTTAAAATAGATTCGCAATGCTTTTTAGAAAATGAGACTACCATAAGGCCTCCCGCACACACACACACAATGCAAACGCAGAATCGGAGGAGATTTCTCCTTATGATAGTCAAAGATGCTTGATACGCATTAAAAAGAAACATTTGATATTATTACTAGTGCATAGTGTATAAAACGATTTCGAAAGTAGAATATAAATCTTAGCCAGCATAGGCATTCTGCACTTATGCCTACTATAGCTACCATCCAAATAGTGTGGCGCCACCATAAGTGAATGATAGGTTCTACAACTAAAACCGTACAAGATCGTATTGTTTCTTTGGATTTCCCACAAATGGTCAGGCCAAGGAACTTCCCATTGCCACATGCAAACGCCTCTAGAATGACGTCCCGAGAACCTAACCGGATCTCTGCCAACACAAGGCCGGGTTACCTTTCAAACTAGGTAACTACTGACACGACTATGTCATCCCCTGATCGTAACCGATCTATTCGAGGATCCTCGATTTCCAAAAACCACAAAATTTGGAGCAACGACATAGGTTAAGTATCTGGGCTCCATACCATGATACCAGCACTATCCAGACGGAATGACATACACTAAAGGGGTGCTACCCCTAATAACCTTGCCGCATCCTACCTGTTTTGACCATTTCGGGGTGTGAGGTCCGACGAAGTCTCGTCCACAAAGCCACGCTTTATACAAAAGCTATGCTTTGGGTCAACAAATGATCAAAGTAATGATCACCAAGATAAATGATCAAACAAATGATCATATCACAAATGATCAAACAATGATCATTTCACAGCAACACTAAGCATGTCACATTACCAAATTGGGAGTATATCACTAATAACCTTCAACTACATAACCTCTGAGCTCGTACGTCTCAGAGAAGGGTGTTAAGCTAAGAGAATAAATTCTCCGCCACCAACAGAAATATATTAGAAAGAAATCAGCTTTATATCTCAACTTGTAATGTCAGACATACAATCCATACAAGTCTGTTCCGGGCTCGAACAAAACCGAAGGCACTCACAAAGAAGTCCTTGCATTCCGGATAATTTCTAATCACGTCCGGACTTCCCGTCACTAAGGGTGATAAAACCTCTATATCGGAGATCAGCCGATGCAGAGTAACTCAACGGTAATCCTTCTGTTTTCAAAAATATCCGTTCTTCAACACCGGTCATCAAATGCAATCCATTACGACGTATCACATATTCGGAATGGGTTATACGACCCCAAGGTCCTTTCCCGGCTAACCCGAATAGTGACCGCTTGTTCAAAAATAAGTGTGGCATTCAAATTCATACAATCACAACAAATACCCATTTAAAGATAAATATTGATAGTCGGTTATTTAACTATCAATAGGCGTGTTCAACATCACCAAATCCAAATAATTTCCCAAATTATTTACTTTCCAAAATATCTTTACTAGATGTATAATTTTCACACTTCAAAAATAAATCAACGTTTATTTTTAAACAAATTCCCCTTTTCATTTATAAATTCCATAGTGAATTTACATTCCAAAATATTTATGAATATATGATTTCCAAATCGATTTCTAATATTCATTTTCAATTTGTCTTCAAAAAGATAAATTCTCAAAACGTTCATTTCATATTGGAAAACATTTCCCTACTTATTTAAAAATAAGTAATTCACAAATCCATTTATTTTCAACATTTGAAAATATTCGATATACTTAAATCAAAATTAAGTATATATTTCATTCTTTAAGGAAAACGGCCTTTTAAACACATTTATTTGGGTCAAAACGAATGTTGCGTAAAACATCGTTACGACGACCCAAAATTACTAGTATAGGGATTCGAAATTAAGATAGATATATAAATCCCAATACTGTATAAAACATTTCCTTTCGGAAATCATTTACTATAACAACAGTGTTATAGTCCACCATTTCCTTATTTCTCGAAAACGTCTATTTCAACAATGAATGTTGAAATCTATGGTTTCGATGCTTAACACTTTTTAAAACATCGTTAAAACAATTAAATTCTTTTTTTTTTGAAATATCGCTTTCCCAAAACGTATCCATTTCATTTAATAATATATTCATTGTCCAAAATCGTGAATATAATTCCTTTCATATATTCCTATATCCAACTTATCAAATTCAATTAATTTCGTATTTATAAAACAACGTTTATAAAATCCATTTATATTTTTATAAACTTCTATTTATAAAAATCCTTTTTATATCTCATTTCAAATGCCAAAATTCGATTTATAAGTTAATTACTTATAAATCTTTTTATTTTACAAAATCTATTCATTTTAAAATTTCACAACTTATAAATCTATAAATTTCCTTTACTTATAAGAACAATTTATACTTCATTTTAACACTTATAAAAACTCGTTTTGTAATTCTAATATTTATAATTCATAAATATCAATTTTATAAATCCTTTATATAAACCGTTTATAATAATTCAAAAATCCCAATTTAAATCCTTTTACAAAAATCTATAATTTTTATAACATAAAAATTTATAACGTTTTAATTATCTAAAATGAATTAATTCAAAATTTTAATTAAACGTATACTTTCAAAAATCACTTTAAAAATCTTTTTAAATTCAAAATCATTGCTTTAACATTTTTAAAACTCCAAAAATGGATCCGATGATGCAACGCACCATATAGTCAATCACGACTTCCAAAACATCATATATCGATATGATAATCAATCAAATATCACAATATCTAAAATCAAATAAATATTTGTGAGGAATCCAGTTGGATCCCTCCAACCTGTTTCTTTGCATCCACAGACATTAGCACAATACCAATTCCGCTTCGAGATGGAATATCGCGGTATATGGGATTTATAAAATATTATCCGCTAAATAGGCGGCGCAACAGGGTCTCATCCGCTATATAATGCGGGAAATCAATCAACTGCAATATATACATATGCCAATATATATATATATATATATTGCTATATATATAGATATATCCTACTATATCTAATATCACAATCAGGCAAACAATCAATAACTGCAATTCCAATTTTAAACTTTTTGAGTGAGAAGTTCTCACCTTTGATTTTATTTCGCAATCCATTTCCATTTCAGCTCGTTTTCTTCGAAGTTTTGACCTTGTATAAACAATTATATAAATTTATTAATATTCGACCAAATCGAATAATTAATTATCGTTTAATTGTTTAATTAAATTTTAAACTAATTTCCTTTTTAAATCTCTTTCAATCTAAATTTTCTTTGATATTTTCATTTATTGTATATAAACATTTACGATTTATAAATATTTGAACTAGACGAAAAATTTAATTTCTCATTTAAATAAATTTAATTATCTAACAATTTTCACTTTAAGCTTTATAAATACCAATTCTATGTTTAAATTTTTAATAAATTACTTTTTAATAAATTATTTTAACTAAAAATTTAAATTTGAAACAAAATTTACTTTAGGAAATTATTTTCCAAATAAACTAGTAAATTTATAATGTATTCATTCATTTTTTTTTATTTTTTTTACTTTGAAACCATATCTCATATATATACACATACATATTTACTCATATTCAAAAATCCAATGTTTTTAAATAACTCAACATTTTAGAAGTCCTCATATATTTTCCAAAATCTTATTCTTGAAACTACACTTAAAAAAAATCTTCATGGGTTTAAAAAAAATCTGATTTTTTTTCTAAACTTCTAAATCTAAATCCTATATAATTTCCAGCTAAATAAAGTTAAATTTTTTTTTTCGTTTACTGTAAATTTGAAAATATGTGTATACCCATTTTTTTCTGTTTATAAATTTTTCTTTTAAACTAATTTCTATTTTTTAAACTTTACAGATTTATCTAATTTTACTTTTATAAAAAAAAAACTAAGGTAAATTTTTTTTTATATACCTTAATGTGAAATCACCAGCTCGAACTCGAGCCTATGACCTTCGCCTCCGAGACCCCGCCTCAACGTTCACGCGTATGCGAACCACCTTCAGACAATCGCTAGGTCGTCGCCTTTTGCTCCTCCTCCAAGTCGACATCGAAGTCGATATTGATGTCCTCCTCGAACCTTGCAATCCACGCGGGTCTTCCCCGACCTCGCGCATCCCACTCGAGCCCTAACTCATGTCGCAATCCTTCCCCAGCCTCGCCAGAGCTTGGTCGCCGATGTACGAAGTCGAGCATCCCCTCGCGAATCCCAGCCTCGCGATTTTGATTGAGGGCTTCGGCCTTTTTGAACGAAGCTTTTTTTCTGAAGTGATTTCATTCTGAAGGGTGGGGAAAAGAAATCGCGTTCCGGTTGTTGAATGAGGCATCGGCCATTTTTTTATTTTGAATTTGAGAAAGGGCTTCGGCCATTAAAATTTCGTTTGATTCTGCCTTTGAAAACTGAAGAGGGAGATGGTTATTTAAAAAAGGGTAGAGGCTTTGTTTACACGATCTCGTGGCGTGATTCTAGGGCGTGATTTTAGGCATGATTGAAGGAGGCAACGTGCTGATGTTTGACTAAATTTAAATTTAAATTGAATTCATTGAAAATTTCAACGCGTTTACTCACCGTATGGTCATATAACAACTCCGATCAATATGAAATTTGAAATCCGGTAATAATTATATATTACGGACCCAATGGAACTGGTTTCGTCGAATTCCGAGACTGTGCCTTTGGAGGCTATTTTTAAATATCGATTCAAACGATATAATTTCAAAACTGAACAAATCACTTTCGAATTCAATTCTGAAGCTTCTATTATCTTCAGTATTATCAATATGAATTTTACAATCCTTTGAAATATTTTTAATCAGCTTAAATTTGAAGATTCAAATTTTTATTCAACTTTCAATAGATTAATTTTATAATTTAATCACCAATTTAAAAGTTATATTGAAAATTCAATCCAAACTATTATTCAAATATTTAAAATTAATTAAATATTTCGAATTTAAATTGTTCAAAATTCTGGGTCGTTACAGAATTACTTAAAACTTTGATTTAATATTTTAAATTGTAAACACCCTTGAATTAAAATTCAAAATTTATTTACTTAATTACCTTTAAAAATCAACTATCTTAAACATTTTAGATTATAAAATATATTCAGTTAAACACTCTTGAAATCTTGATTAACATTTATTTGAAAAGAACTTGCTTTTAAATTTGTAAACTTGATTTTCTTTTACAAAATTTTGTCTTTAACACTTGCTTTCGATTTTAAAGCCTGGACTGGATTTCCTTTTAAAATTGAAACCTGTTAACATAATCAAAATCGAACCCGAGCACATTATCAAAAGAAAAACCTGAGCACTATAAAAACACACCAAGAAAAACATGAGATACTCGTACCCTCATTCGCTTCGAGAAAAACAACCACTCGCACGAGCCCAAACCCGAGCACTACCCTTCGTTCCCAAGCCATCGAAACCCCCTGACACGGCACAGTGCCTGTGCACGTGTACGTCGAACTAGCATCGACTACGACCATCCTCTGACCTGCGACCAACTGCTTCCGACCTCAACAGTCCATAAGATTACCTAGAAACCAAATTCTAACAGCGAAACAAAATTTCGATCATCGATCGAAACCTGGAGCTTAGCTCCATTCACAAAACCTCCTGCCGCTATCGATCATGTCGACTGGAACCTCTAGTCCTCTTCTAGAACACAACCATATCACTACGCCACCATTCCTCAACTCGCGATCGCACCCGGTCCTTCGTCCTTGTCGAAAATGCCTCAAAACCATCGGCCATCAAAAACGACAAGAAAACTCTACTACACCCATCTCTGACCACCATGGCGAATGAAAAATCAGGTGACTATTTTTTCCTTGATCGCAGAGCTACCTCCTTCCTCCAGACCAAAGCCCTACGTCGATCTCGACTTCGTTCGTCAAAATTTGGCGAAAGTAGCAATTCCGATCAACTAAGAAAAGCACAATAATTACCAATCTAAAAAATCATGAAATTTATACTAAAATTCGTGATTTTCGATCACGAATACATTCATGCAATTTAAAACAGAAATTGCATTGATTGATTTTTTACATATGTATATATTTTTCACTGTTATTTCATTTTAAAAATGATTTGTTAAATTTTAAATCCAGAAACTATTTTAATAAACATCATATACATTAGCAAACAACTTTCATTTAGATATCAAAGTCTAATATTGTTTCGATTGAGAGATTTAAATTTTAGAAAGCAAATCAGAGACTGTGAACAACAGAGAACTGGATCTTGAATATTTATATATAAACAGACATACTCACACAACATACATATAAATTTTCAAATGATTTCAGGCTGAAGCACTTTCATACAACCAAATATCATCATATGCATTAAAATTAATCCAAATCAAACTGTTTTTAAAATGGTTTACTCATCATTTTTTATAAGCAGAGAATAGATGATTGGTTTTCTTCCCAGGGTTTGATATGGAAAACGCTAATTTTGAATTTCTTTGCTGTTGAAATCTGAAATCTTTTAGTTTGAATCTACAATTGCTTGTTTAATGTTGAATCCGGTGTCAAAGCTTAGCTGAAAATTGAAACAAGCTGAAGCCTTTCTTTTAAAAAAAATTCTCTGGTTTGTTAGATTTGTTTACAGGCTTTGATTTTCATGTAAGAATATTAACAGGCTTGTAATTTGATTTATCAAGTGGGAAGATTGAATTATAGGTGTTTGTTTCAGTATCTCTTTGTTTGAGCTGAGGATAGAAAAAAGATTTGAAGAAAGGAAGTGTGTGTTTTTATAAATTAGAATATGATTTATAAAAAATATAAAAGAAAATAAATAAAAGATTGACACTTTTTAAAAAAACTTACATTTGTCCTTTATATCATCTAATTACCCTACACATGTTCCTAACATATGTTCATGTATTTGCACATGTCCTTAAGCATTTTAATTAAATTTTTATTTATTTTAAATGTTAATATAAAGCTTTTATACTTAATTTACTAATTAATAAACACTTATCTAAATATATGTATATATAAATTACTTTAAAGAAAATATTATAAAACAAATTATATACAAATAAAATCATATGCATATATTTCAAAATCCAAAATAATTATCTTTATTGTTTAAGAAATATAAGTTAAAATTCTAAGTACCCTTTGAAAATTATTATATTAAATTATACTTTCCAAATTACAATTTATATATATATATATATATTAAAATTTGAAAGCACTCTTATTAAACTCAAACCAAAACTTTTCCATATTCAATATATACAGATATATAAACATTTTAAATATAAAATATTTTTAACATTAGTTTTGAGAATAATCATATTAAATTATAAAACAAACTTCAAATCATAATATATATATATATATTACAATTTGAAAACACATCTTTTATTAAACAAAAGATTTCCTATTCGCAATATATATATATACACGCCAAAATATATGTTATAAGTAGAATATATTTTTATTAGCTTTGAAAGATAATTACAATTTTAAATTGTTAGAAAAGATATAAATAAATATTGCCAGATTAATATTTATTAACTTTTAAAAGAATAAACTTACCAATTAAAATAATTGTAAAAGAAAATTATCAAGCTAATTTAATTATTAGTTTTATAAAGATAAATTTTGCCATATTAAATATCTATGAAATAGAATTATTAAACAATATTATCAAATTTTAAATCAATGTTGTCAATTTAAATAATTTTTAAATGAAGATTGTTAAATTGTTATTGCCCAAAATTCCGGGTCATCGCATTTTTTTCAAACCATTTCAACTGTCACTAAAAATAACATAATGTCAATAACAACTCTTACATCGTTTTGTTCCAAAAATACAATTTAGGGGTACAATAGAAAATAATATGAGAAGATAGATAATGACTGCCACAAGCTTCACCCACGCCAACTTCAAGCATCATCAACTCCTTCTCTAACCTATGTTATAGTAAAGAGGGAGTCAAAACAATAAGTGCCTGGTGAATAAAAACCTCGATCCTTACTATTTCAATACTTCGGTAGTATATTCAAAATTAGAGTATGTATTGTATATTTTGAAACCGTTTAATAATTCATATAAGGAAAGGAGGGAGGCTCCTCAAACAGCCATTTAATACCTTCCATTTCTAAAGAGGGTTTCCCAATCCAATAACCCATAACCAACATCATAAATGTCTAACAATGCGAGAGATAAAACTCAAGCCACTTAATACCTTTTAATGGAAAATATGCAGACTTTGACTATTTAAGACCTCAATTAAGGTAGGCCACATCATCTAATACCTATTCCCAACGCGGACTCTATATAGTTATCTATTTAGCTGACGTTGCATGGAAATAACTTCGAACACAGTACTTCCTTTCGAAGCAGAACTTTCCGAGATATCCTTAATCGTGCATAAACCAAATCTGGACCATTTAATACTTTAGTTGGAGAAAAGAGGCGGTCCCTCAAACAACCACTTAATACCTCCAAAACCCCCGAGCAGGTCTTTCGTACTATGACCTGTACTCACGGAGACGTCTCATATTAGTTGTAACGACCTGTAAATTTTCGACTATTTGAATTTGTTGATTTAATAAAATTTTGTTAATGTAATGTGGAAAGAAATAAAAATCTGTAATCTAATAATGAATGAAATATAACAATGTTAGTATAAGTTAATTATTAACAACTTTTATGACACTTTAATTTATTGAAATAATATAAAGGTTATGTTTGGCTATAAGTTGAATAAGAGGAAAAAATGTAAATAGTTAATTTACTAATGAAATAATGTATTATTAATAGTTTATGAATGAATAATAAATAGAATAAAAGGTAAAATGTTAATATAAGTTGACTATCAACAACTTGAATGAAATTCCAAACAACTGAAAGATATAAAGAGTTATAAGTGGCATAGGTTGTAAATAAATTTTAGTAATATATGCATTTATTGAAATTGAATTAAGAAGAACTGAAAATGTGAAGGGTGTATTCATTAATTACATAATGCGAAATGAATAGAAATCAAATGGAATTTGAATTGTATAGGTTTTTATAAAACTTGGTTGTTAATAATGAATTTATTAGTGTGATTTAAAGTTAATGGTAATAATTAATATACGTTGCCTATTTAATTAGCATATTATAATAAAATTTGAAACCAATAGCAATAAAAGTAACTAAGTATTACGTTAGTGCTACTTAAGGTAATATTTGGTAATAATGTAAAATTTAATCATAATATGACAATTGGCAAAATAATAAGAATGGGAATCAAGATTTAACTAATTTTGGAATATAAATTACAACAATTAGATTTGCAATTTAATGTCATTAAATGTTGTATTAATGTAAATAAAAATGATAGTGGAAATATTGATGTAATAGGATATCAACTAATGTTAATCCTATAAGATGAAACCAATGTAAATTCTATCTCATAATATGGTAATTGATTTAATGAAATAATGAAACCTGGATGAGTGAATTAATTGGGAAATTTAATTTTAATTAATAAGGAAATTTTTTGACATATTCAATATAATTGAAGATAATAGTTAATATAAAGGAAGGATGGAAATTTTGAATATATATTAATGTAATGGAAGACAAACAACTATTAACTTAGTTAATTGAGTAATAATGGGTTGAGTATAAAGGTTGAAAATCAAATTTAAGCAATTAATTGAAATTTAATTTTAATAAATTGGATTTGATTATAGGGAAATTGAACACTGTAATTCATGTTATAACCAACATTGAATTGTCATATAAACTTGTATTAAGTTATGGTAAAAGTCCAAGTGAATAAAAATGATGATTTGGTTAGTTTATAAATATTGAATAAAAAGGTGATTAATTAATTTAATATTAATTTATTTAACTAACTGAAATTAGCCATTTTGGCCACTGACTCGGATTTTGAAGAAATTAGTTTCATCGGATCCGTAACAGTGATATATTGTAGGATTTCAAGTTTCATAACGATAGGACTTGTCGTTTGATCGTACAGGCTCGAAACGCCTAGAAATTAATTTAATTGAAATCAATTGAAATCAATTTGAAATAAGCTAATTTTAACGTAACTTCTTCATACATGAAATTAGGACTTAAAACATGTTCCATTTAGTTTAAAATGTTTGAAAACATCTAGTTTGACATATGGGTTGACCCATTTTCGTTTCGGAGTCGAAACGGACTTTTTTCGGGTCGTTTACCATTCAATCAATTGTGTCCGTTAATTCTATTTTCAGCTTGACTATAAATACCAAATTAAAAACCCTAGCCGCTCCTTATTCTCATTTGTCTGTACGTACAATTCCATTTTCTCCTCCTCATTTCAATGGCAGACAAACCGTAATTCTAAATTGCAATTTCAATTCAAAATTTCAACTTCAAAATTCAAACTCCACAGACTATATCGAATTATATATCGATTTGAAGCTCTCGACAGGCACATCTCATATCTATAATTCATTTTTTAATTTGAACCATGATTTATCCATAAATCGAAGAACAATTCAGGGTCGTTCAATCGATCGCGATCTTCCATGACGGATCGTCAAATCATTATTGCCGTTGGGTGGAGGTCACCGAGGGGAGTGCATCCATGCGAGTTAGGCAGTGAGTGGACAGTTGGATTGGGCTAGAAAATTTACCTATATTTTTATGAAATGGTGGTGGCTGCTAGGACTTTTAGGCCGATGGTGGTCGTGGTCTTAGGCACGCGGGTCAAGGAGGATGGGATGCTTGGTCACGGCTCTGGTGATGGCCGAAGTGCGCCGAAGTGCGCCGATGATGCGAATTCCTGGTAGCAGCGACGAGGGTACGAGCGTGAGGAGTTAGGGTTCGGTGCAGAAGGTAGACGTGGCGCTGTGACGCCCCACCTCTATACCCACGCTAGCCAAGAACACTCCGGAGAAGTGCTGTCAACTAGCACGGAGAATAAGGCTGTTGAGGAGCGACCATCCATGTAATTGCTTATCACACGGTGGCTATAAATAATCTTCGGAAACAAACATAGAAATAATCATATCACAAATCAGTCACAGATATCCATATCACAAAGGCGGAAGAAGATATGAATATATAACTAACACATGAAAGTGTACATCAGAGTAGTGGTCAATAAGATCCACGATAATACAAAAGAATAGCAACACGTGCTATACAAAAGAATACAACTATGAGTCTATATCTCAAGTGTATAAAACAAAAACTGCTAATCTAAACAGTTAGCCAAAAGTCAGAGTGATGAATCCCTGGGAAGAAGTCAAGCAGAAGCACCTGTAACATCTCGGTCTGATCCGAGTATTATTTAAGAAAATAATAAACGGATCAGTCTAGCTATAAATATCAGATGACATGATATAACATAAAAGATATGGCATAAACATAAACATCCATAACGACATACCACTATAAGTATGTAAATAATGATCAACAGAAGATCAATCAATAAGAGATAATCAATATCACAAGAATCTTCTCAAAGATTCGAAGGGGGCATCATACCCTAAACTTGTACTCATAACAAGTCAATGACATAAATTCCAGAAATCAACACGAGAAATCCAGAAATCATAAAAAAGGGGAAGAGGCCTATCACATGACGGTCCGAAGACCATGGGGAGCTACCCCACATGTGTGAGTGGAATCACACAGAATGAGGTCAAGACTAACCAAAAAGCAGAAAGGTATGTGTGAATGGAATCACACAAGTGGTGTCTAGTCTAACCTTGCAATGAAAGAGACATCGCGCAATTGCTAGTCTAATTCATAGAGCGATCATCAAGATCAACGAGAAGTGTCAATTACACTAAGCTAGTAAATATAGAAGTTTAGCTTCATGTCCCATAACCACTTGCTTAACATCAATATTTACGAACAAACTGTAAATCTTCACTAATAAAATTGTCATAAGAGGTTCAATCGAACAAGTCCAAGAATTAACCGACGAAGTGAACGCAAGCGTTTCATACCACTTGTTTTACTAAGTCGTTTAATTAGATTTCTCATCCGAGTGAGGTAAAGGCTTGTATATACTAATAGATTGGAAAACGGTTTAAGAAAAGAGCTTTGTTATTAAAAATAGAGTTGAAATTGTTTGTTAAAAGAGTTTTGATATTTACTACTAGTATTGAAACCTTTATATTATAAAGTGACAAAACACATAAGTAAGTGTAGAAACAATCAGTCACAAAGATCGCATACGGAGATGCGAATAAAATCCAAGGAAATCAGCTCAGGAAGTTCGGTTGAATGTTCTTCAGATAAGATCGCCTACGCAGAGTTATACGGGGTTCGACCTAAGGGATACGACCTAAGTGGCGCGACCTAAGTGGATACGACCTAAGTGGCGCGACCTAGTGGATGACAGGTCATACGACCTAAGGGTAAGGTCGGAGGCGACCTACGACTTAGTGGGGTCGAACGACTTAAGGACAGCCGACTTAACAAACAGGTCATACGACCTAAGGGTAAGGTCGGAGGCGACCTACGACTTAGTGGGGTCGAACGACTTAAGGACAGCCGACTTAACAATTCGCGACTTAGAGAGGCTTAGGTCGGATACGACCTACGACCTAGTGGAGCATAGGTCGGAGACGACTTACGAGATAACACGCGAACGACTTACTGGAGCTTAGGTCGGAGACGACTTACGAGATAACACACGAACGACTTAACTCTTAACTCGCAGCCGACTTAGCACTCTAACTCGTGAACGACTCAACACAGGCGAACAGAAATACAAAGGCGGTGACTTTTCAACGCGCGCGACTTACGACTTAGGCTTAACTCGTGGACGACTTAACACAGGCGAACAGAAATACAAAGGCGGTGACTTTTCAACGCGCGCGACTTACGACTTAGGCTTAACTCGTGGACGACTTAGCGATGGCCAGAAACGACTTAAGGCCAGAACGACCTAACTCCGAGGCAGTGCGACCTAACTGCAGTTTTTTTGTCAAAAACGCTAAAAATTGGAGTTTTTCGCCAATCCAATCCAAACCAAATGCAAATGCACATGCTAAAGTGATGGGGAATCATTCCCAACAGTCCAATATAGTTATAGGCTAGAATTGTGAGATAAAAATCTCACCTTTGCACTAAAATTTATGAAGATGAAGCTTGAAAGCAAGGAGAAGCAATCCAAAGCTTGAATCCAATATCTTCTACTTGAATTTGGAGTTGAATGATGGAGTTGCAATTGAATTTGAGCTTGGAGTTTTAATTTCCCATTCTCTTCACCATTAATGCTAAAGCTTGAGTTAGTTAGGAAATTTATGAAGAGTGAGGAGAAGAGGGTTGGAACTTGGGCTTAATAGGCTAAACTAACCCAAAGTCCAAAGCGGGAAAAGTTAGTGAAATTTCACTAACTCCAAACCTATCGATGTTTATACTTAAAAAGTTGTAAACGACATTTCGAACTCAATGGAAGTGGTCTCGAGTCCTAATTTGACCGTTTGCAAAAAGTAGTTTTTCGGACCAAAATCCGATTAACGATTTAATATTTAAATAAAAATATTTAAATGTAAACTCGATAAATATGCGGGTTGTTACAGGCGCTTTCTCAATGGTTCGCTCGATTTTCTTTATTTTATTTTATTTAATCTGATTATCTAATTTGTAAAACTTGTAACTCTCATAACTTTTGCATACGAGGTTCGATACATGCGCGATTTCTTTTGCTAGGATTGTATCGAAATTTTGGACATTTTGACACTCGTTTGGGCGAATTCTGAGATTTTTTGATTTTTGGGCTTAAATTTGATTTAAATCCAATTTAAATTCAAAGCTGGGTGTTTTAACCCACTCATAACTTCTAAAATTTCTTATGTTTGTTAAATTTAATTTATGATGTGATTAGAAATTTATTCATGGCTATTTGTTACATTTTGAATCATCATCTCGGTTAATTCGAATTTATTAAAGTAATTCGTTATTTAATTTATTATTGAATATATATTGCCGGTTAAATACTCGTTATTGATTATTGATTCTATACTGATATTTATTGATTGATTTGAATGATGATTGTGATGGATGTTTGACTGTTGATATTGAATGAATGGATGTTGTATTTTATATTGTTATAAACTTCAAGTTTGTTATGGATTTTTATTTCATTGAATTGTGGATTGAAATAATAAATATCTGTATCACTTCACCTAGGGTAGAGAATTATATACGGATACCGGATTGGTTGAATTAAATTATTTTAAAATCCTTAATTTTTGAATGGAATTAAATGATACTTTGAAGTAAAAATTGATTTGTATAAATTGAAGTATTTTTGGAAAATCAAGTTTATGTTGAAAAGGGAATTTTGGTTGTTGATTTGGAAATTGAAATTGGTCTAAATGTGTTGAAATGAAATGAATAGTTTAATTGGATATAAATTCCAAACTTATATTTTAGTATAAAATATTTTAAAAGAATATATTATTTTATATTTTCTAATTATTCAGATTTTTCAAATTTATTTAACTAATATTAACTGTATAAAAAAATTTGATTTCTTTTGAACCATTTTAATCTATTTAAATATAATTAACCTAAATCTACTTTAATTATTTTTTATCTAATTTAAATCCATTTAATTATCTTTAATCAGTTAAAAGTGTTTTTAACCTATAATTAAACTATTTATAACTATTTTAACTATTTATAAATATTTAAACTATTTTTATATTTCCAGACTAAGTAAAGTGGAAGTGTTTAAATTCAATGCTTTGTTTTAAAAGAGAATAAATTGAAAACGATGATTTTGAAGTAAGGTTTTACAATATTCTAGAAATGTGATTATTGAAGAAATTATGACTTTTTGAAAGGAAATATAATTCCAAAATATGATTTCGAAGTGAATATGATTTCAAGGTGAACATGATTTGAAAGTGAATACGATTTCGAAAGTATTATGGTTTTGAGAATATGATATTTTTGATATCCATTGTGAATTGACTTTTAAAATGTAAAAGAACCATCCGATGTGTAATAAGCGATTGGTTATTAAGGAGACCAGGATCGGATATTGTTATACTCTCTGCCAATATTGAAAATCACTTTAACAACTGTGTACATGGTAGAGATTTCAGAAATGAAGTAGGATGGTTCGATGAACGATTTTTGTATAAGGTATGACGTGAACCTAACTCCCGTGAGTCAGCTTAGATGTGACTAAAATTAGGAGATATATCGGGCCAAGTGAGCTCATTCCTCCGATCGAGAACATTCCTTCGGTATTATATTCTGATTTTTATGATTGATTTGGTGACCACCCTCTATTTTTTTATTATAGGAGTGTGTCCGAGGTGGACGGTAGTAGCTGCTATGCGTTACCACCAGTCCGGGAGTGAAATTGGTATATTTACCCTAGCATCTCCTCATGTGCCGTGTTCACATGCCATAGTGCGCCTTCTACGAGTTTGTTTGTACCGTACCTATGTGATGTCCTCTAGGTAAACCACAGGTTTTGTGGAGCGTACGACATTGTGTAGAATACGGGAATATATAAAATGTGTCTGACGTTATTCCACTCATATTCTACCGTTGATTTAATTTACATAAGATCTTTTGGTTCTGACTCGAGTGTTTTGTCTTTTCAATTCACTCGAGTCAGCCTGAGCATTTCAGAATTTGAAGACCTTATTTCTGGAGGACAAAGATGAAGATTGTATCATTATTATATTTTATATTTCACTGCATCATGTATTCCGCTGCATTTTTATTATTCTTTGGTATGTGTAACTCTAATTTTTATTGTATAAGTAAAGCCAAATCTTTTGTAAAATAGTTACATGAAATGTTTAATTGATTATTATATTTTGTCATTCTGTTGTAACATTCTGTTTTGTCTTTATTCTTTCTCTTCTTTTTCTTATTCACCCCAATAACAGTCCGCCCTTCTGTATGATTTGAGTCGGCGTGGGTGTCTGCTTAAAACATGCAAAAGGCGTGATGTTACAGTTGGTATCAAAGCTTTGGTTTAGCGATAACCTTAGCTTTGTGGGGTCTGACCCATATTAAATAGCGTAGTAATATCCTATGATGAGTCGCTGAGTGTATATATATGAGACAGTGTATTCATTAGTGTTACAAAAGGTTTTATATTGTGTTAATTTGTTCTGTTTTGTGTTTATAAATTATGGTTGGTTCATAGGACACTATGACATCAACAGGGATTTCTAAACACTTAATAGAACAGACGGACACAATATTTGTTTTGAAATATAGGTAAACGAAATAATTTTGCATAATATATAATTTGTATATAAAACAATAATTTTATAAATGAGATATTTGGTTGTCGTATATTTTTTGTTAGGTAGTGAAATTTATAAATATTGATTGAGAAATAAAATTTACAAATAAAATGAGAATAAGTTGGAAATTTTAGAATTTAAGTTCCGGATTTTTGAAATTTTTTTTGAATAATTTTGGAATGTAATAATAATATTATTAGAAGCATTATCTGATATAAATATTTTGGTATAATTTGAAAGAATTGTTTTAAAGAAATTTTGGAAAGAAATAAGTTCTGTACTCCCCTCTCTATCGCTGGAAAGTAATTTCGGTGATGAGTGCATGCATCATCAACACTCATTTTCGAGTTTCTAAGTGGGCAGGCCACTGTAGTAGTTTTACAGCAGATTTATTCGATAAACAAATATAAATTTTAAGTTGTTTTAAATATAATTGGATATGTAATTTGTAAGTATGTACATTTATCTATTATTTTTAAAACGTTTGAAATGGTACCCGGTATTTAGTTCTTAAATTTCTTTCAATTAGAGATTTTAATTAATGAAATGGAATCTAACTGATTAATAATTGGAACCTCTAAATGAAATAAGAGATTAAATGCTAGGTTATAAATGAAATTACAGGAAGTAAACAATTGTAACTTATAAAACAAAGGATATGATTATTGAACATTAAGATAATTAAAAGAAATAAGATAAACTTGTACAATTTTCAATTACATTCTTAAAGACATATATATATATATATATATATATATATATATATATATAACTTACCCATTTTAAAAAGTTGAAATGTTAAAAGAATATGTATTGGAAATTTTACAAGTAAAACTAATGTAATGAAAATGTACACTGAATTTGCTTTTATAAATAAGAATTTGATGTCATAATTGTTATAACTTAAGTTATAATTGAAAATGTACTATATAAAATGCAATGGAAAGTAAGTATGGTAAGTAAATAATTATAAATTTAAGTTAGTGAATTGATATGATTAATAGTTGAATTGAACCTGAATATTATAAATAAATGAATTATAAACTTAAATTAATATTTGAAGTTATTTATAACTAAATAAGTAGAAAGATGAATATAGTAAGTAAAACATCTTAAGTTTAAGTTAATATTTGAAACCATTAATAAATAAAAGAAATGAATGTAAATAAATGAAATTCAGTAATGAACGAATGAATGTAAAGCAATAAAAAGAAATTGACATGATAAGAATAAATGAAAATGAATCTTTATAAGTAGTAAATGAAAATAAATGAAATAAACACTGAATGAATGAAATGGAATAAAATCTTATAGGAAATAAATGTAAGATTTAAGAAAGTACTCGCTGAATGAATGAAAGATAAAAAAAGAACAACAAATCTTGTGAAAAGAAATTAATAATAATAAACTTAGATAATGTTAGAATATGTTGTTTGTTTGGTATATAGATTGTTTGGGAAATGATACTTCTAATTGTTTGGATGTATGAATAATCTATTGATTTTTATCAAAGACTATTGAGTAAATGGTACACATAGCAGTTATTTGTTATTCTATGTGATTAAAAGTGTCTTAACCCGAATAAACTATTTGTTTTAGTTGACATGAATGGATAATTGATTTGTATTGATTTCATATTATGATTGTATTCTGTGACCGCAAGTGATTATTTTTTTATATTGTTTGATTTTTTAGTGGTTGAAACAACTTTAAATATTTCATTTTATATGATTATTAACTCTTTTTGATTATATAAGTGAAATACAGGTTATGGAAGCAATTGTTACTGCTTTTTGTTTCATAATTAAGCATTGTTTGCCGGACAAAAAGGTACGTTCTTGGATTACGGTTTTCTAGCGCTATTATATATATTTTCTCGTTGTTGGCATATAATATTTTGAGATATTGTGATATATATATATATATATATTATATTTGATATTATATTTTTCTCCCAAGCCTCTCCGTATAAATGAGATTCTGCCGGAAATTTTCGTAAATTTGGGGCTTAGAAATTTTTCTGAAATGTTTTCCAAACTTTTGTTAACTTGAAAATAAATATTTGATTGTTTTTAAATTTATATACTTTGTTTAAATTATTTTGTTTTGTAAATTTATTATTTATGAAATTAATATTTTGAATAAGATATATTGATTACTTAATTCTTTCTTTTCATTTTTTTTCTTTTCAGGGAGGAAAAGTTTTGAGTGGAGGAGAGTGCAATGACCCGTAAATTTTCGACTATTTAAAATTGTTGATTTAATAAAATTTTGTTAATGTAATGTGGAAAGAAATAAAAATATGTAATCTAATAATGAAATGAAATATGATAATGTTAGTATAAGTTAATTATTAACAACTTTTATGACACTTTAATTTATTGAAATAATATAAAGGTTATGTTTGGTTATAAGTTGAATAAGAGGAACAAATGTAAATAGTTAATTTACTAATGAAATAATGTATTTTTAATGGTTTATGAATGAAATAATAAATAGAATAAAAGGTAATAATGTAAATATAAGTTGACTATCAACAACTTGAATGAAATTCCAAACAACCAAAAGAGTTAAAGAGTTATAAGTGGCATAGGTTGTAAATAAATTTTGGTAATACATGCATTTATTGATAATTGAATTAAGAAGAAATTGATAATGGGAATGATGTATTAATTAATTACATAAGGTGAAATGAATAGAAATTGAATGAAATTTGAATTGTATAGGTTTTTATAACACTTGGTTGTGACTAATGAATTGATTAGTGTGATTTAAAGTTAATGGTAATAATTAATATACATTACCTATTTAATTAGCCTATTATACTAAAATTTTAAACCAATAGCAATAAAAGTAATTAAGTATTATGTTAATATTAATTAAGGTAATATTTGGTAATAATGTAAAATTTATTCATAATCTGACAATTGGTAGAATAATAAGAATGGGAATCAAGATTTAATCAATTTTGGAATATAAGTTATAATAATTGTATTTATTGCAATTTAATGTCATTGAATGTTGTGTTAATATAAATAAAGCTGACAGTGGAAATATTGATGTAATAGGATATCAATTAATGTTAATCCTACAAGATGAAACCAATGTAAATTCTATCTCATAATATGGTAATTGATTTAATGAAAGAATGAAACTTAGATGAGTGAATTAATTGGGAAAGTTAATTTTAATTAATAAGGAAATTTTTTGACGAATTCAAAATAATTGAAGATAATAGTTAATACAAAGGAAGGATGGAAATTTGAATATATATTAGTGTAATGGAAGACAAACAACTATTAACTAGGATAATTGAGTAATAATGGGTTGAATATAAAGGTTGAAAATCAAATTTAAGCAATTAATTGAAATTTAATGTAACAACCCGTATATTTTACGATTGAATATTTAAATATTTTATTTAAATATTTTATCGTTAGTCGGATTATAGTCCGAAAACTTACTTTTTGCGTACGGTCGAATTAGGACTCGGGACCACTTCCATTGAGTTCAATAAGCCGTTTGCGATCTTTTTGAGTATAAACTTTGATATGTTTGGAGTTAGTGGAATTTGCCACTTTTTCACTTTGGGCTTTGGGTTTGGTTTAGCCCATTAGCCTAAACTATTAACTCTAGCTCAACCCCCTCTTCTCTTCATTACTTCCCTTTCATTTCCTAACACTCAAGCTTTATCAAAAATGGAGAGAGGAATGGGAAATTAAAAATCCAAACCCTGGTTCATTTGCAAATCCAACATCTAACTCCAAATCCAAAGAGAATCCATTGGTTCAAGCTTCTTGTGTTGAGATTGAAGTGTGGTTGATTCTTCCTTTGCTTTTAAGCTTCTCCTTCATTGATTTTGTGAAAAGGTGAGATTTTTATCTCACATCTTTGGCTATAACTATCTTTGATTGTTGGGTATGAATTCCTAACACTTATTCATGTGCATTTGCTTTTGGTTTGGATTGAATTGGTGAAAATCCCAATTTTTAGCGTTTGGGTTCAAATCTTTAAAAATCCTAACTTTGATGATTGAACACGATTTTGGCGATGCATCGAGGATCCAATAGGACGGGGTAGCCGATGGGCGTAATCCCCCAGCGTCTGTGCTCGACCGTTTGCAAATTGAGAGAGTTTTTTGCATTTCTGTTGCTTAGGTCGCTTGGCTTGCCCCAATACCTTAGGTCGCCCGGCCTGTTAAGTCGCACCTGTTATGGTCGCGCCATGCTTTAAGTCACACCTGCTATGAGTCGGCCATGTTAGGTCGCTCGGCTGGCATCAACTTAGGTCGTTCGGCCTGCATATATGTCTCTCAGCCTGCAGTTAGGTCGCGCCATGTTAGGTCGCTGACCACTTAGGTCGCTCGGCTTGCTCGCACCCCTTAGGTCGCTCGGCTTGCTCGCACCCCTTAGGTCGCTCGCCTTGCTATGGGTCGGCCTGCTTTAAGTCGCACCTGCTTTAAGCCGCATGCTACTCCTTAAGCCGCTAGCTCCTTAGGTCGCTTGCACCTTAGGTCGCGCCATGTTAAGCCGCATCTCTTAGGTCGTTGTCGCTCGGCCCGCTTGCACCACTTAGGTCGCTCGGCTTGCTCGCAACACTTAGGTCACATCACTTAGGTCGCTCGGCCTGCTGCTATGGGTCGCGTCATGGTTTAAGTCGCAACCATTTAGGTCGCTCGGCCTGCTTCTATATCTCGCACCAACTTAGGTCGCGCCATGCTATAGGTCACGCCATGCTATAGGTCGCATCATGTTAAGTTGCTCTGTTAGGCCGCATGCTATTTCTTAAGTCACTGATCTCTTAGGTCGTATGCCGTGGAGTCGCATGTGTTGAGCCGCTGATTTCTTGTGTTGAATTATGTTAAGTCGTAAGTCATGGCTGTTAAGTCGCAAGGGTATTTCCACTTTGATGGATTTGGAATCGAATTCTTTGGATTTTATTCACGTCTTCGAATGTGAATTTTTGTGACTTATTGTTTCTACAATCATTTTTGTGATTTGTCACTTTAAAAATATAAAGGTTTCAATACTAATAGTAAATATCAAAACTCTTTCATCAAAACAATTTCAACCCTATTTTATTACAAAGCTTGTTTCTTAAATCGTTTTCCAATCTACTAGTATATATAAACCTTTACCTCACTCGTACGAGAAATCTAATTAAACGGCTTAGTAAAACAAGTGGTATGAAACGCTTGCTTTTACTTCGCCGGTTAATCCTTGGACTTGTTCGATTGAATCTCTTATGACAATTTTCGAGTGGAGATCTACAATTTGTTCGTAAATATTTAAGTTAAGCTAGTGGTTATGGGACATGAAGCTAAGCTTATATATTTACTAGCTTACTGTAATTGACACTTCTTGATGATCGTTGATGATCATTTTTGTGATTTAGACTAGCAAATGTGCGATGTCTCTTTGTCTACGAGGGAGACTAAGCCCCGTTTCGGTGGAGCTTTGGCTCAATTTGGTGTGGTAGCAACCCATGGTATTCGGGCCGTTTTATGGTGCTTCGGCTCAAAAATTAATTGTTAGCAACCATGGAATAGAGTTCCATTTTGTGATACAAGTGTTGGTGAGTTTTCATGCTCCCGTTTTGTGATAGGCCTCCCCTTTTTGTGATTTCTTGATTTCCATTGATGATTTCTAGAATTTGTGTTTCACCAATTTTTGTGATTTACATTGATAAGTCTTATCAATATTTGTGCATTGGTGAATTTGTGTGTCATTAACTTTTGTGATTGGCATTGATATAATGATCAATACTTATGGTTTTAGTGAATAAAAATAAAGAGTATGACATTCTTTTTGATCTTTGAGAAGATTCCTGTGATATTGATTAATCTCTTGTTGATTTTCAATTGCATACTTATCACAGTATGGTTTTATGGTTATCATATGTTTTTGTCATATCTCTTATTCTATATCATTTCATCCGATATTTATAGTTATTTTTTTCTTATTAAATAATACTCGGGTCAGACCGAGATGTTACAGGTGCTTCTGCTTGACTTTACATCTGGGATTATCATCCTGACTTTTGGCTAACTACTTAGATTAGTAGTTTTTGTTGTATAATTTGAGATATAGACTCATTGATGTATCCATATTATTTTGTCTAGCACTTGTAGTTATTCTTTTGTGATATTGTGGATCTTGTTTGACCACTACTCTGATACACACTTTTAAGTGTTATATTCATATCTATTTCCGCCTTTGTGATATGGATGTCTGTGACTGATTTGTGTTATGTTTATTTCTATATTTGTTTCCGAAGAATATATATAGCCACTATGTAGTAGCTTTGAGTTTGTATCGGTATGTCGGATTTCCTCCTGAAACCAAATGCATATTGTACTATCTGACATATCGGTGCTCGCACAAAGCAATTACACGGATGGTCGCTCCTCAACAGCCTTATTCTCCGTGCTAGTTGACGGCATTACACCGTAATGTCCTTGGCTAGAGTGGGTATAGAGGTGGGGCATCACAGCTTGGTATCAGAGCGAAACTTCGGAACAATGTAGAATAATTTAACAAGGATCATCGTGCTAAGTCCATCTTAGGAGTCGTGCCTTAGGATTTTATTCGGGTGTTCGAACCGTTCTATCCTATTTTCTTTTGTGATTCCTTGTTTTAACAATCATTAACGTTTGATATTCAATTTGTGAATAAACTTTTTCTTCTTCCTTCTTTCTTCTTGAGGAAGAGAAATGGTTAGACCAGGCCGTCCCAGCGCCGGTCAATCTAGAGCTACTCCCCAAGATGGAGTATTTATGTCTGCCCAGCAGCTTCTTGATCTCATAAATAATGCTCAGGCAGCCAGTTCAAATTTGGAGTCTACTCACCCTAAGTTTGGATTTGCAAGTTTGCGCAACGATTATACCAATTTGGGTGGGAAGTCATTCAAAGGTTCTGAAACTATTATTGAAGTCCAGGCTTGGCTGAGAACGTGCGATCGAATCTTTTCTCGCATGAATCTTATTGATCTTCACCGTGTTCAGGTGGCCTCTAGTATGCTCTAAGAAAGAGCATTAGATTGGTATGAACTTCTTATTTCTGAAATAAATGAAGCAGATCTTACTTGGGAGAAATTCCGAGAACGCTTCGAATTAAAATTTGTGCCAGAGGCTAAGAAGGTGACTTTGGCTCACCGTTTCATTGACCTTGTTCAAGGTGAATCCTCAGTGGCAGATTATGTCGCATCATTCGAGTCACTTTCTAAATACGGGGTCGAATATATAAACACCCCATTGAAGAAGAACCAAAGATTTGTCTATGGCTTGAATAAAAATCTCAAGAAGCCATTACTTCTAAAATTAAAAGTTTCTTTTGATCAACTCATTGATATCGCTCTTCGTCTTGACGAGGCGGATAGGGAGAGTGATGTTGAAGTGGTGGGTGCCAAACCAAACTTCACCAACAAGAAAAGGCCTAATAAGTTCAAAGGTCCTTATCCCAACAATAAGAAAGGGAAGCAAGTCTCACCGGCAACCAAGACTTCTACTTCAAGTGGTGGGCAATGCTATAACTGTGGTTCTAAGGACCATTATGCGAATAAGTGTTCAAAGCCCCGTTCTTGTCGCTATTCCAAAAGCCCGGATCATTATTTATCTTCTTGTCCCAAACTTCAAGGCAAGAAGAAAGGAAAGCTTAATGTTGCTCAAGCCCCTGGCAACACATCTCGTGGTCAAGGTATTTCTCATTCTATCCTTGATAGCATTATTTTATTTCGTGGTCACCCTATTCGAGTTATTTTTGATATGGGTGCGTCCCATACTTTTATATCAGAAGAACTTGTTCATACTTTTTCTTTGGATGTTATGTGTTTAATGACTTCCTTGAGAATTGCGAATCCGGTTGGTAGATCCGCAACAATCAGTTTATTGTGTAAAGATGTCGAAATTATTTTATGTGATTACTCTTTCTGTGCCAATTTGCATGTTATGCGTTACCTTAGCTTTGGAATGATTTTGGGAATGGATTGGCTTAATCGTTATGAAGCCCAAATCCTATGTCCTGAGCGGACTATTCATCTTCGACATCCTCAATTTGTTAAGCAGGTTTCTATTGACCTTAAAGATTCGGATCCAGCTTGGTTGCATCTTTACATTCTTTAAATCCTCATGATGACGATAATGATGAGGAAGATATTATCTCTCTTATTCACGTTGTTCGAGAGTTTTCCGACATATTTGAGCCCGTTTTAGGATTACCACCTAAGCGAGCAATTGAGTTCAAAATTAATCTCATCCCTGGAGCTCAACCTGTCACTCGTCCTCCTTATCACATGTCCAATAAGGAAAATGAGGAGATGCGCAAACAATTATCCGAATTGGAGACGAAGCAATTTATTCGCTCTAGTTCCACGCCTTGGGGAGCTTCGGCTATTTTTGTGAAGAAATCCGATGGTACACTTAGGCTTTGTGTTGACTACCGCAAGCTTAATGATCTTACTATCAAGAATAAATATCATTTACCTCGGATTGATGATCTATTCGATCAACTTAGTGGTGCTAGAGTCTTTTCACAGTTAGACTTAGCTACCGGTTTTCATCAGCTTCGTATTACAAAGGATAACATTCCTTTGACATCATTCCGTACTCGTTATGGATCTTATGAATGGCTTGTTATGCCATTTGGTTTAACGAATGCTCCGGCTTATTTCCTTGACCTTATGAATCGAGTTTTCAAAAATTTCCTCGATCGATTTGTTTTCATATTCATTGATGGTATTCTTGTGTATTCAAAAATCGAGGAGGAGCATGAAAAGCATCTTCGGATTGTGTTGGAAACTCTTAGGAGTAATCAATTAAAAGCAAAATTTTCTAAATGCCACTTTTGGAAATCTCGTGTGAAGTTTCTCGGTCATATTATTTTCGAATCCGGAATTTCCGTGGATCCTTCTAAGATTGAAGCGGTTCAAAATTGGAAGAGACCGGAGAGTGTGACGGAGATCCATAGTTTTCTTGGATTGTCAGGTTATTACCGCCGTTTCATAAAGGACTTTCCAAAATTTCCGTGCCACTTACTAGTTTGATAAAGAAGGGAGTTAAATACTTTTGGTCGGACAAATGTGAAGCTTCTTTCCAGAAATTAAAAGAACTCCTTTCCGATGCTCCTATTCTTGTTATTCCCAAGGGGAATCAAGATTTTATTGTTTATACCAATGCTAGTCGCATTGGTTTGGGTGCCGTTCTTATGCAAAGAGGATGTGTTATTGCTTATGCTTCTAGGCAATTGAAGCCAGCCGAGACTAGATATGTCACTCATGATTTAGAGCTTGCGGCTATTGTTTTCTCCTTTCGTATTTGGCGCCATTATCTTTTGGAAGAAAAATTTATTCTGTACACCGATCATAAATCTTTGAAGTACCTATTTCCTCAAAAGGAACTTAATTTGCGTCAACAACATTGGCTTGAATTTCTTGCAGCTTATGATCTTGATATTCTTCATACTCCCGGAAAGGGAAATCGTGTTGCGGACGCACTTAGTCGTAAGCAACAAGCGGTTGTTTCTATGATGATATCCGAATGGAGCGATCTCGAGATTTTATCCACTTGTGAGATTCAAGATCATGTATCCAATTTGTGTTCATCTCTTGTTTTATGTAGTCTTGAGGCACATCCTTCTCTTTTAGACCGCATTCTTGAAGCTCAAAAGCTAGATACCGAATTGGCTCTTCATGGCCAAAATTTTAGGGATAAAATTGATATTGAAGGTTTAAAAGACTTTGATATTGATTCTGGTGGTATTCGAAAATTTGGTATACTTATCGTGCCAAATATTAGTGATCTTCGTAAAGACATTTTAGAAGATTCTCATCGTTCTAAATTTAACATTCATCCCGGTAGTAGTAAAATGTACGCAGATACGAAGCGACTTTATTACTGGGAGGGAATGAAATCTGATATTGCTAACTTTTTTAAGTGTTGCATGACTTGCCAACTCATTAAGGCCGAGCATCAAAGGCCCGGTGGGTTATTGCAACCTTTAGAAATTCCAATTTGGAAGTGGGACCAAATTTTCATGGATTTTATAGACGGCCTTCCCCGTTCTCATTCGGGTCATGATAGATTATGGGTGATAGTCGATAGACTTACTAAATCCGCCCATTTTATCCCCGTTCGGTCCAATCGAACCGTGCCTCTTTTGGCCAAACTCTTTATCAAAGAAATTGTTAAATTGCATGGAGTTCCTACTTCAATTGTTAGTGATCGTGATCCATTGTTTACTAGTGGATTTTGGAAGAGTCTTCAAAAAGCTTTGGGAAGGAAGCTTAATTTTAGTTCCGCTTATCATCCCCAGTCCGATGGACAGACTGAACGTGTGAATCAAACTCTTGAAGATCTTCTTCGTGCATGTGTTCTTGATTTTGGTGGAAGTTGGTAACATCATATTTCTCTTGTTGAGTTTTCCTGTAATAATAACTTCCAATCTAGTATTGGTATGGCACATTTCGGGGCACTCTATGGAAGACCATGCCGATCTCCTTCTTGTTGGCTTGAGGCCGGTGAGAGGCTGGTTTTAGGTCCAGATTTTACTCGTGGTTCCACAGAAAAGATTGACCTTATTCGTCATAGGATGAAAGAAGCCCAGAGTAGACAAAAATCCTATGCCGATAACCGGATAAGGAAATTAGAATTTTCTGTGGGAGATCTTGTGTTTATTCATGTTTCACCTATGAAGGGTGTTGTACGTTTCAGTCGATCGGGAAAGTTAGCATCTCGATATATTGGTCCATTTTCCATCACCGAACATATTGGTTCCGTGGCTTATCTCCTTTTATTACCAGCTCAGTTTTCTGCTATTCATGATGTGTTTCACGTTTCTCAATTACAGGAATGTCTTCGAGATTCCGATTCTATTCTTGAGCCCGGTGTTGTGGAAGAAATTGAAGTTTTGCCTAATTTAACTTATGAGCAACATTCTATTCGTATTATTGCTTCGGAGGTCAAACGCCTTAGAAATAAAGATGTTCCGCTTGTTAAAGTTCAATGGTCCTCAAATCTTAAGGATTGCTCTTGGGAATCTAGAGAGTTCAACGAGCGAACACATCCGGACTTACTTTCCCGTGCTTTTTGAGGTGAATTTCTTATTTCAAATTTCTTTTGTGTTGATATGCTTTCATGGTTGTTACCTTATATTTTCTTCTTAAATATTGCATGGACGCAATTTCTTTAAGGAGGGGAGTCTGTAACAACCCGCATATTTTACGATTGAATGTTTAAATATTTTATCGTTAGTCGGATTATAGTCCGAAAAGTTACTTTTTGCATACGGTCGAATTAGGACTCGGGACCACTTCCATTGAGTTCAAAATGCCGTTTGCGATCTTTTTGAGTATAAACTTTGATATGTTTGGAGTTAGTGGAATTTGCCACTTTTTCACTTTGGGCTTTGGGTTTGGTTTAGCCCATTAGTCTAAACTATTAACTCTAGCTCAACCCCCTCTTCTCTTCATTACTTCACTTTCATTTCCTAACACTTAAGCTTCATCAAAAATGGAAAGAGGAATGGGAAATTAAAACTTCAATCCCTAGGTCATTTGCAAATCCAACATCTAACTCCAAATCCAAAGAGAAGCCATTGATTCAAGCTTCTTGTGTTGAGATTGAAGTGTGGTTGATTCTTCCTTTGCTTTTAAGCTTCTCCTTCATTGATTTTGTGAAAATGTGATATTTTTATCTCACATATTTGTCTATAACTATCTTTGATTGTTGGGTATGAATTCCTAACACTTACGCATGTGCATTTGCTTTTGGTTTGGATTGAATTGGTGAAAATCCCAATTTTTAGTGTTTTGGGTTCAAATCTTTAAAAATCCTAACTTTGATGATTGAACATGATTTTGGTGATGCATCGAGAAGCCAATATGACCGGGTAGCCGATAGGCGTAATCCCCTAGCGTCCGTGCTCGACCGGTTGCAAATTGAGAGAGTTTTTTGCATTTCTGTTGCTTAGGCCACTCGGCTTACCCCGATACCTTAGGTCGCTCGGCCTGTTAAGTCGCACCTGTTATGGTCGCGCCATGCTTTAAGTCACACCTGCTATGAGTCGGCCATGTTAGGTCGCTCGGCTTGCATCAACTTAAGTCTTTCGGCCTGCATATATGTCTCTCGGCCTGCAGTTAGGTCGCGCCATGTTAGCTCGCACCCTTTAGGTCGCTGACCACTTAGGTCGCTCGGCTTGCTCGCACCCCTTAGGTCGCTCGCCTTGCTATGAGTCGGCCTGCTTTAAGTCGCACCTGCTTTAAGTCGCACATGCTTTAAGCCGCATGCTACTCCTTAAGCCGCTAGCTCCTTAGGTCGCTTGCACCTTAGGTCGTGCCATGTTAAGCCGCATCTCTTAGGTCGTTGTCGCTCGGCCCGCTTGCACCACTTAGGTTGCTCGGCTTGCTCGCACCACTTAGGTCGCATCACTTAGATCACTCGGCCTACTGTTATGGGTCGCGTCATGGTTTAAGTTGCAACCATTTAGGTCGCTCGGCCTGCTACTATATCTCGCACTACTAAGGTCGCGCCATGCTATAGGTCGCGCCATGTTAAGTTGCTCTGTTAGGCCGCCTGCTATTTCTTAAGTCGCTGATCTCTTAGGTCGTATGCCATGGAGTCGTATGTGTTGAGCCGTTGGTTTCTTGTGTTGAATTATGTTAAGTCGTAAGTCGTGGCTGTTAAGTCGCAAGGGTATTTCCACTTTGATGGATTTGGAGTCGAATTCTTTGGATTTTATTCACGTCTTCAAATGTGAATTTTTGTGACTTATTGTTTCTACAATCATTTTTGTGATTTGTCACTTTAAAAATATAAAGGTTTCAATACTAGTAGTAAATATCAAAACTCTTTCATCAAAATGATTTCAACCCTATTTTATTACAAAGCTTGTTTCTTAAACCGTTTTCCAATCTACTAGTATATATAAACCTTTACCTCACTCGTACAAGAAATCTAATTAAACGGCTTAGTAAAATAAGTGGTATGAAACGCTTGCGTTTACTTCGCCGGTTAATCCTTGGAATTGTTCGATTGAATCTCTTGTGACAATTTTCGAGTGGAGATCTACAATTTGTTCGTAAATATTTAAGTTATGCTAGTGGTTATGGGACATGAAGCTAAGCTTATATATTTACTAGCTTGCTGTAATTGACACTTCTTGATGATCGTTGATGATCATTTTTGTGATTTAGACTAGCAAATGTGCGATGTCTCTTTGTCTACGAGGGAGACTAAACCCTGTTTCTGTGGAGCATCGACCAATTTGGTGGGGTAGCGACCCATGATCTTCGGGCCGTTTTGTAGAGGTTCGGCTCAAAAATTAATGGTTAGCAACCATGGAATAGCGTTCCATTTTGGGATACACGTGTTGGTGAGTTTTCATGCTCCCGTTTTGTGATAGGCCTCCCCCTTTTTGCGATTGCTGGATTTCCATTGATGATTTCTAGAATTTGTGTTTCACCAATTTTCGTGATTTACATTGATAAGTCTTATCAATATTTGTGCATTGATGAATTTGTGTGTCATTAACTTTTGTGATTGGCATTGATATAATGATCAATACTTATGGTTTTAGTTGAATAAAAATAAAGAGTATGACATTCTTTTTGATGTTTGAGAAGATTCTTGTGATCTTGATTAATCTCTTGTTGATTTTCAATTACATACTTATCACAGTATGGTTTTATGTTATCATACGTTTTTGTCATATCTCTTATTCTATATCATTTCATCCGATATTTATAGTTAGACTGATCCATTTATTATTTTCTTATTAAATAATACTCGGTTTAGACCGAGATGTTATAGGTGCTTCTGCTTGACTTCACATCTGGGATTATCACCCTGACTTTTGGCTAACTACTTAGATTAGTAGTTTTTGTTGTATACATTTGAGATATAGACTCATTGATTTATCCATATTCTTTTGTCTAGCACTTTTAGCTATTCTTTTGTGATATTGTGGATCTTGTTTGACCACTACTTTGATACACACTTTTAAGTGTTATATTCATATCTATTTCCGCCTTTGTGATATGGATGTCTGTGACTGATTTTGTTATGTTTATTTCTACATTTGTTTTCGAAGAATATATATAGCCACTGTGTAGTAGCTTTGAGTTTGTATCGGTATGTCGGATTTCCTCTTGAAACCAAATGCATATTGTACTATCTAACATATCGGTGCTCGCATAAAGCAATTACACGGATGGTCGCTCCTCAACAGCCTTATTCTCTACGCTAGTTGACGGCATTACACCATAGTGTCCTTGGCTAGAGTGGGTATAGAGGTGGGGCGTCACATTTAATTTTAATAAATTGGATTTGCTTATAGGGAAATTGAACACCGTAATTTGCCCAAGTGATTAAAAATGATGATTGGGTTAGTTTATTAATATTGAATAAAAAGGTGATTAATTAATTTAATATTAATTTATTCAATTAACTGAACATAGCCATTTTGGCCACTGACTTGGATTTTGAATCCAGTTTCATTGGATCTGTAACAGTGAATTATTGTAGGATTTCAAGTTTCGTAACGATCAGACTTGTCGTTTGATCGTACAGGCTCGAAAAGCTTAAAAATCAATTTAATTGAAATCAATTTGAAATAAGCTGATTTTAACGTAACTTCTTTATATGATGGAATTAGGACCTAAAACATGTTCCATTGAGTTTAAAATGTTTGAAAACATCTATTTTGACAAATGGATTGACCCATTTTCATTCCAGAGTCGAAACGGGCTTTTCGGGTCGTTTACCGTTCAATCAATCGTGTCCTTTCATTCTATTTTCAGCTTGACTATAAATACCTCATTATAAACCCTAACCACTCCTTATTCACATTTGTCTGTACGTACAATTCCATTTGCTCCTCCTCATTTCGATGGCAGATAAACCCTAATTCTAAATTGCAATTTCAATTCAAAATTTCAAGTTAAAAATTTAAACTCCACAGACTATATCGAATTATGTATCGATTTGAAGCTCTCGACGAGCGCATCTCAGTTCTGTAATTCATTTTCCAATTTAAGCTACGATTTACAATTTAAGCCATTCAATCGAGCGTGATCTTCCATGACGGGTCATCAAATCATTGTTACCATTGGGTGGAGGTCACCGAAGGGAGTGCATCCATGCGAGTTAGGTAACGAGTGGATGGTTGGATTGGCTAGAAAATTCACCTAAAGTTTTATGAAACGATGGCGGCGGCTATGGCTTTTAGGTCGATGGTGGTCGTGGCCTTAGGCGCGTGGGTCGAGGAGGATAGGAGGATTGGTTGTGGCTCTAGTGATGGCCGAAGTGCGCCGACGACGTGAATTCCTGGTGGCGGCTATGAGGGCACGAGCACGAGGTGTTAGGGTTCGGTGAAAATGGTAGACGTGGTGCATTCTCAATGGTTCACTCAATTTTCTTTATTTTATTTTATTTAATCTGATTATCTAATTTGTATAACTTTTAACTCTCATAACTTTTGCATATGAGGTCTGATTCACGCGCAATTTCTTTTGTAAGGATCGTATCGAAATTTCAAACATTTTGACAGTGAATTCTGAGATTGTTTGAATTTTGAGCTTAAATTGGATATAAATCCAATTTAAATTCAAAGGTGAGTGTTTTAACCCACTCACAACTTCTAAAATTTCTTATATTTGTTAAATTTAATTTATGATGAGATTAGAAGTTTATGTATGGCTGTTTGTTATACTGTGAATCATCATCTCAGTTAATTCGAATTTATTAAATTAAATCATTATTTAATTTATTACTAAATATATATTGCTAGTTAAATACATGTTATTGATTATCTGTTCTATACTGATATTTATTGATTTATTTGGATGATGATTGTGATGGATGTTGTATTTTATATTGTTATAAACTGCAAGTTTGCTATGGATTTTTGTTTTATTCAGGATTGCAGTTTGAAATGATATATAACCGTAAGATATTAAATCATGGATTGAAATGATAAATATCCGTATCACTTGAACCTAGGATAGAGAATTATATATGGACAACGGATTGGTTAAATTAAATGATTTCAAAATCCTTAATTTTTGAATGGATTAAATGATACTTTGAAGTAAATTTGATTTATATAAATTGAAGTATTTTTGAAAAATTAAGTTTATGTTGAAATGGGAAATTTGGTTTGTTGATTCGAAAAATGAAATTGGTCTAAATGTGTTGAAATGAAATGAATAGTTTAATTGGATAAAAATTCCAAACTTATGTTTTATTATAAACTATTTTAAAAGAATATATTATTTTAAAATTTCTAATTATTCAGATTTTTCAAACTTATTTAAATAACTATATAAAAAAAATTGATCTGTTTTAAACCATTTTAATTTATTTAAATATAATTAATCTATTTTAAAGCTATTTAATCTATTTTGATTATACTTAATCTAATTTAAATCCATTTAACTATCTTAAATCAGTTTAAAACTATTTTGAACCTATAATTAAACTATTTATAACTATTTTAAATATTTATAATTATTTAAACTATTTCTAAATTTTCAGACTGAGTAAACTGGAAGTGTTTAAATTCAATGCTTTGTTTTAGAAGAGAATAAATTGAAAACGATGATTTTGAAGTAAGGTTTTACCCTATTCTGGAAATATGACTATTGAAGAAATTATGACCTTTTGAAAGGAAATATAATTTCAAACTATGATTTCGAAGTGAGCATGATTTCAAAGTGAATATGATTTGAAAGTAAATACTATTTCAAAAGTATTATGGTTTCGAGAATATGGTATTTTTGATATCCATTATGAGTTGACTTTTGAAATGTAAAAGAACCATCCGGTGTGTAATAAGCGATTGGTTGTTAAAGAGACCAGGATCGGATATTGTCGTACTCTCTGTCAATACCGAAAACCACTTTAACAACTATGCACGTGGTGGAGTTCCCAGAAATGAAGTAGGAAGGTTCTGTGAACGATTTCTGTATAAGTATGACGTGACCCTAACTCCCGTGAGTCAGCTTGGATGTGACTAAAATCAGGAGTTATATCGGGCCAAGTGAGGTCATTCCTCCGACCGGACACATTCCTTTAATATTATATTCTAATTTTTATAATTGATTCGGTGGCCACCCTCGATTTTTTTTATTATGGGAGTGTTTCTGAGGTGGACGGTAGTAGCTGCTATGCGTTACCACCAGTCCGGGAGTGCAATTGGTATATCTACCCTAGCATCTCCTCGTGTGTCATGTTCACATGCCCTAGCGTGCCTTCTACGAGTTTGTTTTTTACCGTACCTATGTGATGTCCTCTGGGTAAACCACCGGTTTGGTGGAGTGTAAGGCACTATATAGACTACGGGAATATTGAAATGCGTTAAGGGGGATATGGGTAATGTCTTAACGCTATTTTAATATTTTTACTTTACTATAGACATTATTATAATAGCATATATTACTATATAGTAGATAGTATAACGGATCGTTAAGAGATGTGAATCCTGAGCATCTCTTAAGTTACTGCACTCATGTCAAACACTGCATAGGAGATTTCCAACCCCGTAGACATTTTTGACGTCGTTCCACTCATATTTTACCGTTGATTTAACTTACATAGGATCTTTTTGTTCTGACTCGAGTGTTTCGGCTTTTCAATTCGCTCGAGTCAGCCTGAGCATTTCAGGATTTGAAGACCTTATTTCTGGAGGACAAAGACGAAGATTGTATTATTATTTATTATATTTCACTGCACAATTTATTCTTCTGCATTTTTATTATTCTCTATTATGCGTAACTCTTATCTGTGTTGTATAAGTAAAATCAAATATTTCGTAAAACAGCTTCATGAACTGTTTAATTGATTATTATATTTTGTCATTCTGCTACAAGATTTTTTTTGTTTCTCTTCTTTCTCTGCTTTTTCTTATTCACTCCTATAACAATCCGTCCTTCTGTATGGTTTGAGTCGGCGTATGTATCTGCTTAAAACGTATAAAAGAAGGGATGTTACATTAGTCCAAATATTCATAGGAACTGGTGCCAGATTAGCTGGGCAGATTTAACCTACAGAATTGGAACTAACCTTGCGTCATCCGTAGTAACATATCATAGGGGATGTCCATATGATTTAGTCATATTTACAACACTCTTAATATATATTATCACACATCTCACAGTGTGCATTATTTAGGCTGTATAAGAAATCCACCTTATTTTGCCTTAACAGTCATTTACTTTCCTAAGAGGGATTAATGACAAGAAGAGATTACGCAGTTATACGTTATAATTACAATTTTATTACGCTAATTAATATATAAATAAATACACACTTATTATTTCCTATGCATGCAAAGATTATGCCCTAACTAACGTTAAATGTCAATTTCTTTTTGACAACAATAATACAAGCCTTTTTCTATATTATCAATGGTGCTATATTTCAAATATCCATAACAAGAGATTTTAATATCCTTAACAAAGGATTTAATATTTATAACTAAAAATTTCCATAAACAATCTTGTACATAATAAAAATTTCAACTCAATCTATCACATCAAAACAATGAAATAATCTCAAAAATAGAAATTGCAATTCTAGTTTCAGCTTCTATTCGACTCTTCTTCTACAATGAATAAACGATGGAATTTCTTATTATTTTCATACAGAATAAATAGTCAAAATTACAAATAAGTTCATTATTTACACCAAATTACAACTTCGTAATTAAATTGGAATTAAAGAGGAGTGGAATAGAAATTGAAATCACCAAAAACTGCAAAAACTACATATTCCCACAATAATGTAAATAATTGAGAATTCCAACTAAAATTTATTTTTGAATTATCGAAGTTTTGAGGGGTTTTATATTATTTTATTTTCATAAACTGAAAACCCCAAAGGCGTATTCAAATCCATAATACACTGATCAATCACTAAAATAAAAGTGCTAAGATTTCCACTCATAGTTGGTCCTTAGCTCTGCTTCTCTCTGAATTTGAAACGCCCATTATAATCTCTTTCAAATCTCTTTTTATTGATATATACAACATGGGATTTGTATATATATTTGATTAAGAAAGGTTGAAGGAGAAGAGGATTAGAAATTAAACAATAAACAAAGATAGGTATGGAGGTTGAAACGTACTAGAACCGTAGGATGAAAATATGTTAAAATAGAAAATATGGTATGTTCATCACCTTAAAATCCTAGTCGCCACCCCTAGGTTGCAGTCAACCACTAGCGATTGACTAGGTGGGTCACATGGTCGACCGCTCCGCCTTATTTTGGAGCGTTTAATTATTACCATTGCTGAATTTATTTTATTCCTTAATTATATTTTAACATTTTGGTTAACTTTAACATTTACTTAACCTCAAGTCTAATCATAATTAATTTTTGAATTTCAAATTTGAGAATTAATTAATTATTTGAATTTGAACTTAAATTAAATTATTTAAACCAAAAAACTTCAAACGCTCATAACTTCTTCGTTCAAGCTCCATTTTCAACATATTATATACAGAAATTGATCAGAATTTTGCCACGAATGCAATTAAAACTTTCATGGTTAAATTCCAACTTTTGCAAAATTTTAATTTTTACCCCTATTGAATCTAATTTACTCACTTTATTTACTCGTTTACTAATTTACTTATGGTAAATTTTATATGGTGTTACATTCTTTCCCTAAAAAGGATTTCATCCCAAAATCTTTTCAAGGAGCGAACAGCATAACGCGCAATAACATCTATGTTATACCACCAAGTTATCGACATAACCATCTACTCAACTAAAGTGCAATGGAATTATGCACTATAGACATGCTATAAATGAGATTAACCCTAGCATGAGTGTGTGATCATGTCATGCAAGTATGTATGCAAATACCCTAAACATGCATAAAATTACTACATGAGTGTAAAGTGATTGTGAAAAAGTGTAGCAACCATCTCTTACCATCTAACCTACTAACCATGATGCGACCAAAATCCTAATTTTGGAGAGAAAAATTCGCCAGAGAAAAGCTTGCGATGAGAAATCCTTACGCCTTCCATCGAATTTTCTCTCCATTGTACTTGGTTTATTAGGGAGTCTCCTAGTTTTGTGTTGTATAATGCATGCAATGGCATGGGATGCCATTGGCTCCGTCTTAGTATCCGCCAATTGATTAGGACCTATTACAATTGCTAAGTTATGAAGGTATTTTCTCAAATGCAAAACGTGAAAAAAAAACATCATAAACTCCAACCAACTTACAAGTTTTCTTTTTTTCTTTCCAATATTAGGAAATGCCTAATAGATCTTAGTGCGACTTTTCCAATTTTCCAAATCTTATGACCTTCACATGCTGCCTAACCAACTCTATCTTTCTGAGGTCTCTAAATTCAAATCTGATCTGGGTAGAATTTTGTCGGTGGTTTCCTACCCACAATTAGGAGATTTGTAAGGCCTTCCATAAAGTGCTTCAAGGGTGCCATACCAATCTATTGGTGACTAACATTATACGTGAATTCTACTAAGGGTAAGTGCTGCTCCTGATGTCCTCCAAAGTCCATGATTATTGATCCTCTTGGATATGAATATGTGCTAGAGACATTGCGGTCCTATTGTCCCAAATGGGAATAAAAGGGTCTTTTTCCATCCTTGTCTAATAGAAAATTCTCTTCACACATCTATATATTTTATCTTTTTCTTAAAGGTGATAATCTATGAGATTGAAAAAAAATTCCCTAAAATTCAAAATTTTTGTGATTAAAACATTTATTTACTTTAGGCTGCTAACTAAATTTTCTCATTAGCTTCCAGTCTAATCTATAGTTTATCACTAGTTAAATACCCCTATAAAATATTCTTATTTACAATGCTTCTCAATATATATACATTTATCAAGTGGTTTAACCTCATTCATAAAATCAACACAAGAATAAAACAGGGATATATCTTACACCACATCATTCACTTTTCCAATAACCAAGGGAGACAACCAGCGACTACATTGCAAAAACTCTAAAAGAAAATTTTGCTGCAAGCTGCCATTTATTATCAAGTGGTATAAATAGTGTTAAGGTCCTAACACCCCTTACTAAATTAAAATGGGTATTTCTTGATATGTCATTACATTATTACCCATTTACCTTGATTTTCCTTGTTGGTTTCTAATAAATATGGTCCATCCACTGCTTCAATTAATATATCCATAAAAGCTGATCATTATTGCCAAAATTGAATCCTCCCTACCTAATCTTTATTTAATCGCCTTAACCTTCTTTGGGTTTCAAAATCTATCATTACTTAGATCTAATTCATCTATAGCTATCACAGTAAGTTTCCCTAATCGGTCTCCATTTAATTCCTCTGTCCTCTCATTAATTACAAATTATTTCCCGTTAAATTTGTAATTAATGTCTGCAAATCCTAATCCATTAATTGCTAATTAATACGCATATAATCATAATTTATGCTGTGTGTGTGTGTGTGTTCTTATTTCTAGTCGTTAAGCGTGGTTATATGTATACATACTAATTTATAAACTAGAGCGTCTATCTCCACATTTTTAATTTATTAGAGCTATCCTTAAAAAGAACCACCATTATGATCTTCCATAAATTAACCACAAGTGAGACTTTTGGTTTTTTTTGGATTTACAAAGAATTATATCTTTCCTTTATTGAAAGAAACAGTGCAAATAAATGGAAAGGATATCCATATCCTACATCTCTTTTCCTTCTTGGTGCATCCTTTTTTAATTCAAACAACTTATTTTATACATATTCTGCAATATGGTAATTTATGGAAATTTTATGGAAACCGCTTTAAATAAATTAGTCATAGATATTTACATTCAAAGTTATCTACGACAACCTAATTTACAACCCAATTATAGATCTGGAATATTTTTACACATTACATTTAAACTTTAAACTTTACTTAGGTATTGATTCCTATATACTCTATGAAAATTTGGTTTTCACCATTCTTTATAAAACCAGAATTTTAGCAATATACAAAATAATTTTTAATAAACTATTTTCATACAAATAAACTTATTTCATTCAATTCAAAATCATCATTTATTACCAAATTTCTTATGAAATTTAAAATTTCATAAACACGAAGTACCAAATTCAAAATCACCCTCTTTATAAATATAAACTTAGAAACCTTCATTAAGAATTAAAAATTTGCTTGGCTCCAAGAAGGAGTAAAATAATTTCTCTTTTTAAAGCTTTCTTCATTAAAGACTTATTCCTATAAAAATTAGACTTCTAATTCATAGTGTTCCAAAATTATTTGGGTATCAAAAAGGAACCATGAAATTTTTTCACTTTTTAATGACTTAATATAATAAAGACTTACTTCTTTTGAAAATAGGATCTTTTACACAAAACCTTTAAAACTCAATTATCATTCCAGAATAATAAACTAGATATTTATCATTTCGAAGAATTTTCGGTTACAAGATAGTTACATTATTTCAAAAGATACACCTTTATTGATAGATGGAATAGGAACATAATTTTTTGGTTCGACCACGAAGTTTCAAAAAATACCCCTATATGCAAACAAGAGATCAAGAGTTCGAATCCAAAAATGCCCCTACATTAACATTAAAATGTAATAAGGTTACAAGTTCAAAACTTTATTCCACCAAAAAAATTACAATTTTTTGTTTAGTTTTCAGTTTAATTTTACCAAAACTAAGTAGAAATTTTAAATTTTATAAGAATTTTTTACATACACGTGCATTGCGCGTGCCATACAATCTCATCAACATCTATTGCTTTATTACTCGAAATAGACGGTCATTTAACCAAATACTTTTTATAACTTTATTTAAAACCATTAAAATCTTTTGCAATCCTTTTCTTGTCAATTCCAATAAAATTCTTATTCAAAAAGTTTTAAATTCGAATAGGAAAAACGTATATATAAAATTCTCACCTTTACATGGAAGATTTTCCTTATATACAAAAATATCCAACTCTTTTATTTTACCATCCAAATCCATTCAATTATCAAAGATACCCTTTAAAACTTTAAACGATGAAAAAATAGAGTAGACAAAGATAACATCTACCTTATTCCTATTACTCTTCTCCTATATTATTTATCATTAAATTAAAATTTCCAATTCTATTACTAATTAAATTTTAGCTATTATTCTTCGTATTTCCTTATACAGGAATGTCTCTCTTACCTATCTTATCGGATATTCTTATCCTTTTATTTTTTTACTTTTCTATTCCAATCAGGTGTCATTTCCATTTATACACCCTTTTAAAAAAATTAAAGAAAAGAATATCCAAATTTGTAAAGTAGAAGAAATCGTATAAAAATAGAAGAATCCAAAAAAGAAGAATTCCAAAGCTGAAAATTTTTTATGCAACAAATTTTAAATTAAGAAGTTAATAAATGAAAATACTCTTTTTCCAAATTTTCAAGTTGTTAAATTCACTATTAAAAATCATCCACCATTTTATTTTTGAAATATTTCTTGTTAATCGGATTTTTAACCCAATAGAATTCAAAGGAAGTTAGAATATCCACGACAAGTCAAAATATCTCAAGAATCAACCAAAAAATTAAAAGAAGGAGCTAAGAAGGACCCAAAAGGAAAGATGCCAAAATAAGCTAAAGCGATGGATCGCTAGCGATCCATAATGCTTGCTCATGGACCTTCCAAACTTCTGGCATCATGATCTAATATCTTTTCTAGGGATGTCTGCAAAGTTTCATGATATTCCAAGCAAGCAAGTTCAAGAAGTGAGCATTCAGCTGATTCCAGTCATAGTTCAATGCAACTTGTATATGAATCACCATCAAAACAAGTCAAATAATTACCGTATTGCATAGAGAGCATCTACCGAAGGAAAAGGTTGCAACCCAAGGGAAACGATCTAAGAATATCCTAACTGCATGGATCGCTAGCGATCCATCACATTAAGTTGGATCACTGTGAAACATTTGGAGCACTTTTTTATTGCCATGTTTTGGTCTCTGGCAAATCGGCCTAGCCCAATAACTCTCCAACCCATATAAGTACAATCCTATATGTAACATAAACATGATCTTCTGGACTAGCTATTGGAACTTTATAGGTATTATTCTTTACTCTTCTCCTCCCACACAACAGTCGTAGGGGTTCATTGTGATTCTCCAGTAAACTCTTGCACTTGTGACTTGATCTAACTTAGAAGATCCAATCATATTGTAATCTAACTTCGCTTGTAACAGCACTCGGTAAGTAGAAAGTTATAAAGTGGACGTAGGCTTTATTAACAGCCGAATCACCATAAAAATCTTTTTGTTCCTTTACTTTTTCTACAATCTACAATTTCTTTTTCTGTTTCATTTGCCTTGATAAAAAAGGCTGATGCTTTCACACTCAACTCAGGGTGTTGATTCATTTCTTGGGTTAACATTTTGGTGCTTTCACTAAGAACCCAACTCTGGTTCAGATCTAGCTATCTACTTTGGATCAAACAGGTTCAGAAGTTAGATCCTGCTCTGCTTAGAAAATATATTGTTGAGAATCAATGACACTAAGAAGAAAGAGAACTGCTTTAGGAAGATCCATAGGAGCTGTAATAGCTAAAGAGAAAACTAGTCCTCAGTAAGTCAAAGTCAATGGTGCCAATAAAGGAGATCAGGTACTAGGATCTTCTATATAGCATGAAGTTGTCACTGGAGGCGAGTTAAACAAGATGGTTGATAAAATCAATCATATGACGGAGAATAGCCAAAAATCTCTTTGGAAAAACTAAATAACCTCCTGACCTTGCAATCACTGGCTGCTCCGAGAACCATGTCAGAGCATACGGCTGCCATAGAGCAGGAAAACTCTTCCGTCTCTGGCCTGAACATGAGAAACAGAAAGCAGCAGCAAAAAAGAGTAGTAGGTGGAATTGCAGGAATCACCGTAGAAGGAAACGCAAGCACTCCACCAATTGCAAAGCAGCCTGCCATGGATTTGAATCTAGGGATGAAAACCGCACGAAAAGATATTGCAGTGGATCTCTCTAACTTCGAAGATTGTGAACAGTTTGACGAAGATGGCTTGAAAGAAAACAATAATGCACTCAATACCGATAGAGAGGTCTAAACTGCCCTAATAAGATCAACCATAATCCAATAGAACTCTGAGGGAGTAGCTCTGCCGAAGACAGGAGAGCTTAGGCTTTAACCCGCTTACCATGACCGTTGCCAAAATCAAACACTTGGTATAGTCACTGACAGCCAACTCACGGATTACTGGAGATCCAAAGCATATATCGGGGACATTATCGAGCATCTAATGGATGAAAGTAAGAATAGAAGAGATGATGAATTGGGATATGCTCCATGAAGGACTCCCTTTACTGATGACATTCTGAATGAACGATGTCCTAAAAATTTCATTATGCCAACTATTCCATCCTATGATGGAATAAGAGATCGAAACCTCACTTGTACAAGTATAGTTGGTACATGGACGGAGCGAATGCTTCGAATGATGTTCTGTGTAAATGTTTTCCAATCTTTCTAAAGGGAATTTCTACCATGTGGTTTACTAGGCTCCCACCTAAATCCATCACTACTTTTGGTGAATTAGCAACAAAGTTCCTTGATCAAATTAGACTTGACACGGCATAGCTGAAAGATGTGATGTCCTTATAGGGCCTATTCCAGGGACGAAATGAATCTTTGAAATCCTTTATGAGTTGGTTTAACACCACGATCACTAAAGTAAGTAACCTAAATAAAGATATGGTCTTCATGGCCCTGGTCCGCACCATCCATTCCAACACCAAATTTGGAAAATGGATCAAAATGAAACAATACTACCACTAGGAAGGACTTCTATTGGAAGGCGAGCCGGTAATTTAGATTAAAAGAAGCAAATGAGCTAGAAGGAAAACTGATAATCTACAACCAACCAACGTTGGGAAAAATGGTATGGCCGCGAACCAAGATGCAAATGCCTCCGGGACCGCTATAGGAAACGTGTGAAAGGATGGGAATTAGAAAAGGAAGAATTAGAATTCCAACAAGCGAAATGCAAGTAGCAAGAAAATAAAATGATTGAGGATAGAAAACTACACTCCGCTTAATGATACTCTACAGAATATCTACCTCACAACATAAGGGATGAAAGAGTACAAGAAGCCACCTAAAAATGAAGAAACTAAACAGAAAAAGCATTCTGGAGAGTACTGCTTCTTTCATGAAACACATGGTCACAACACGAATGAGTACCCTCACTTGAAGAACCTGATTGAAGAAATGATTCGAGAAAACTAGTTTCAGTAGTATGTAAGGAAGCTGCAAAATCCTAACCAATCTACAGCTCTCCAAGCTCCCAGAGAATGGGGGAACTAAGCTGGAACCAGCAAAGAGGGATCTAGGCGTACTTACCAAAGACTTATTATTGAAATAACATCTGGAGGACCTCATTCTGCGTAGAAGAGTTAGAGAGAAATGGAGCGGTACGTGAGCTCACATGGATATGCTCCGAAAGATTCATGCTTGGTGATCGAAGACAGAACTCCTACCAAGTAGCAAAGGACCCTAAACGATGACATAGTATTTTGGAATCGAAGCACCGAAGGAATAGAAGCTTCGACTCATGACCTGATGGTCGTGACAGTAGGAAGCAGACCAGTCACGGTCTGATGAGTATTGGTGGGCAGTGGCGGTCCTGTGAATATCTCTTTCAAACACATATTTGATCAAATGAAGATCGGGATGAAAGACGTATTCGCTTGTCGAAAAAAGATCCAGGGATTTACCGGTGAACCTAAGTTACCTGTTAGAACAATGGATTTACTCATAGAATTCGGAGAAGATGAAGAGTCATCCTCACCCAAACCTTTGTGATTGTACATGAAATATCCACTTACAATGCTTTCTTGGGGTCGTCCCGCTTTGGCAGATTTTAGGATTGCTTTAGCTCAGTGGTGTCTAACTATGACATTTTCGACAGAGAATGAAGTTGGGGAGATCAAAGGATACAAAAGCACCACTAGAGAATTCTACATCGTAAAACTACACGAGTCCAGAAGAAAAGAAAAAGGGAAGAATGTGGTGAGAACTTTCCACATTCGTGAACCTATCGAATAGCAACTGTAGAGCCGCCTCTAGCTTGGGGACATAGCTGATTCGACAAGGATTTGGACCCTAGAAAGAAGAGCACAGGGGAGGAATGGGTAGCACTGGCAGAATTGGCGATGTTTATCCTAGTCGATATGAATGACCCAACATGAGTCCTGATGATTAGATCACATCTTGGAAATAAGATGCGATTGGAATTCATCAAATATCTTCATGCCAATCTAGACGTATTCGCTTGGACATATTTTGATATGTGTGGGGTTTCACTGAAGATTACATGTCAGGCACTTAATATTGATACCGAGTATACACAAGTGAAGCAGAAAATACGCAGCTTAGGACCCGAATGGTCCAAAGCATTAAGAGAAGAAGTGGGTAAGCTGATGGAGAATGGTTTTTTCCACGATCCAACTTACCCTGAATGGGTATCCAACCCGGTCTTGGTCAGGAAGTCCAATGGAAAATGGCGAACTTGTATCGACTACTTGGACCTAAATGAAGCTTACCCAATAGACGGCTTTCCTCTGCCTAGAACAGACCAGTTTATGGACGGGACAGTTGGGCATGGACTACTATCATTTATGGATGCATATTTGAGGTCCAACTAGATCATGATGCATGAAGATGACTAGCAAAATACTAGTTTCATTAATAATCTGGGACTATATTGCTACAAAGTGATGTCATTTGGCTTAAATAATGCTAGTTCAATCTAGCAACGACTAGTGAACGCCTTGTTTAAACGGCAGATTGGGAAGACAATGGAAGTTTATGTAGACGATATGTTGGTTAAATTAGGCATAGTACAAATCACTTGGATAACCTCGCCAAAATGTTTGAAATACTCTGCAAATATGGAATGAAACTCAATCCACTTAAATGTCACTATAGGGTGGCCTGTGGCAAGTTCTTGAGATTCACAGTAAGCGCCAGAGGCATCGAAGCGAATCCCGAACAAATTACCATTTTACGGGAATTCAAGGCCTCGACGAACAAGAAGGAGTAACAAAGTTGCGGCACTGAGCCGGTTCATCTCAAAAGAAATTAACAAATGTATACCAATTTTTGACACGCTCAAGAAGGGAAAGAAGAACTTCGATTGGAATCAAGCTTGTCAAACTGCATTTGAAGAGTTGTTACGACATATGAAAACCCCACCAATCTTGTCCAAGTCATAGATACGGTAGACTAGTACCTCTACTTAGCAGTCTTGCCCTATACATTAAGTGCCATGCACATACGAGAAGAAACTAAGATCCAGTGAACTGTATTTTACATCAGTAAATGATTCAATGGAGCCGACAAGAACTATCTGAAATTGGAAAAACCGGCACACTGCCTCTTTATCACATCCAAAAAGTTATGAAAATACTTCCAGGCACATCCATCAAAGTGCTGACATATCAACCCTTGAAGCAAGTGTTATACCACCCTGATACCTCTGGACGGCTTATCAAATGGAACATCGAATTAAGTCAGTACGAAATCACATACCATCCTCAAAAGGTAATCAATGAATAGGCGCTGGTAGATTTCATTGTCGAGCTTACAACACGAGATAACGAGGAAGAAATGACTCCAGAAGTGGAGATAAGTTGGAAGTTGTTTGTCAATGGTGCATCTAATGACTTCTGCTCTGGGGCAGGAGTAGTGCTTGAAAATCCTGAAGGATGATCCGTTTGATATGACTTACGCTTGGAATTTCCCATAAAAAAGCAGAATACGAAGCACTGATAGCCTGGTTGAAAGTTGTGAAGGAACTCGGGATAAAATCCGTACACATCTATAGCGACTCTCAACTAGTCGTCCGCCAGATGAAAGGTGAAGCTTGGGGAGAGAACCTTGCCCTTTATCTATCTAAAGTGCAGGAATTATTGTAGGACATTGAACATTACACCATAACTCATATCCCGAGCGAACAAAACATGAAGGTAGACTATCTAGCCAAACAGGCCAATTCAGGAGAAGCTCGGTCCTTGGTGCTAGTCTCAGTCGAAAGTCTGACCCCTCCAAGCATAAGAGAGATGGATATAGATTGGATTTTTGAAACAACCGAAGAAACCAAAATGTTGATGACATCGATCAAGGACTACTTACTCAAAGGAGCACTCCTTCCAGACAAGAATCAATGGAAAAAGATCCTTCGAAAGGCATCGCGATTTGTAGTATAGGATGGGATGCTCTACTAAAGGGGATTCTCTACCACTTTAATCAGGTGTGTGACCAATGACGAAGCCTGAAGAATCCTTAGGGAAGTTCTTAAAGGAGACGGTGGAGATTACACTAGGGTCAAACCCTCGTAAAGAAATTTCTCTAATATGGGTATTTTTGGCCAACAGTAAACTGCGATGTGGTAGATTATGCTAGACGGTGCGACCAATGCCAAAGATTCGGCAAGAGCAAAAGTACTCCTTCGACAGAGCTGACATAGATAGTTAGCCCATGGCCATTCGCGATCTAGAAAATCGATCTGATAGGTGTATTACCAATAGCCAAAGGAGGAGCTAATTATGCTATCATTGTCGTGGACTATTTCACCAAGTGGGACGAAGTGGAACCTCTGGCCACTATTACCATAATGAGAGTTATTAATTTTGTCACTAAAAACATTATTTATAGGTTTGGAGTGCCACAAAAAATCATAGTGGGCTCAATTCAATAGCTTTAAGTTCAAATACTTTTGCAAACGCTTCCAAATCAAGAAAATCTTTTCTTCTATTACACATCCATGGGCAAATGGGCAAGTGGAAGCAGTGAATAAGACCATCAAGTTCACCATCAAAAAGAGGCTAACTAAAGCTAAAGGAAACTGGGTTGATTAATTTCCACTCACACTATTGGCTTACAGGACAACGCGCAAAACTACAATGAGCCACTCTCCGTTAACCCTGGCATATGGTTCAAAAGCAACGATCCTATTCGAGCTAGAAGTCCCCTCTCACCGAAGGCAAAACTTCAATTAAAGTAAAAAAACGAGCAGCTCCTACTCGAGTCGGTCGATGTGGTCGATGAGAATAGGGAAGAAGCCAAGTTAAGGACTGCCATTTACCAAAAAAAGGTCGCATGATATTTCAATTCCAAAGTCCATAACTGTACTTTCGAAGTAGGAGACCTTGTCCTCAAACAGGTCTACCCTGTACTAAGAACATTCAAACCAAATTGAGAAAGGCCCTATGTGATTTGCCAAAAGCTAGAGGATCACATGTTCAAGCTAACAATCATTAATGGAACCTAAATTCTCCGAGCTTGGAACAGCTAATCATTGTGTCCTTTATCTAAGACTATCTTATGTATTTTCTATTTCCTACAAATAAGCCATCTCAGAATACCGGAGGCATTGTAAATAGGTAGAACTTGCCCAAATTTTATTAATAAAATTGCTTTGCTTTCTGAACCAATAAAACCATATTCACAAAAGTAACATGCTGAGTCAAAAGGTCAAATCGACTCAAAACAACCCAATCGCTGCTTAAGATAGTGGAACCACGCTCAAGTACACCCCATCTACCCATCGAGTCGACAGAAGCAAATCGACTTAAACCGTTGGATCGACCGAACTTGATCCCCGCCTTATAAGAACCGACGTTGCTCCGGCAATATCGGGAAGGCCCAAACCAAATCTTGCATTACATAAGCCGTGGACCGCTTCTTGGGTTATGGAATCATGCCCAAGAAAATATAATTACTTAAGTCGTGCACACTCATAAGTCGTGCATCACTTCTTGAGACGTGGAGCCACGCTCTCAATGCACGAACTCCTCACGTTACTCGAAGATTGGTAACACCGAGAAATTCCAAACTGTTCTAGGTCAAAGGATCATTTCAATCCTATAAGCCATACATTTTATGAACCCCACACTCTCAAAAGCCATGCATTTTGTAAGACATGCACTCTACAAGGCGGGCATTTCGTAAGTCGCGCACTCCGCGTAAGCACTACTCGATGTTACTTCGGCACCTTTAGCAAGCCATTAAGATCTTGTAAGTACCAGTATTGTCCTCACAACATCGGAAACTCATTTATTGCAGGACTAACAAGAACCCACAACTAGAAATCAATGAAGAATTCCAATCATTGATGGACAAAATCTCTAGAATCGAGATGCTCGAGTCACAAGTTCTCGAAGATAGGAACCACAAAGTTGATTTGGTTACAGACATCCAAGAAATCGCTTGGATCAACTAGTCATTTATCAAGTGTTCGAAGAAAACAACCCTATAAAGGAAGGGGCACACACATGCTAACATTCAGTTAAAAGGAAAACTACTCCATATGTATGCTTCACCAAACAAGGAATTTTGGCGATCGTGTCATGTGCAAAAATAAGTAGTATAAAAAAGAGCTCTATACATGAAAAATAAGGAAGAATGCAGCAGGGATAACAGTTGAAATATTAATCTTTTCATTCCTCGTAACATTATCAATACGAAGTCCAAAATATGGGAGTCGCACCCACACAATCTCGACAAACAAAAATAAAAGTATAGAACCTACAACAACAAAAGTAATAAGTGCGGACTCTGCACTTGTACAAAATACATGTCAAAAAAATTGAAATGTCCTAGTATCCGGCTCCACTGTTACTCGATCCGATCAATGTTTCTTTCCACCGCTTCCATTCCCACCCTTAATCAAAAGTCTCTTCTTCTTTTTAGAGTCCCCACCAAGAGTTGTGTCGCTGCCTGAAATATCGATTATCGCTTCTGTGACCATGTCTCCTCCTTATTGTTTGACCCTCTCGAAGGGCTCCTCCTTGGTCTTGCACTTCCGGGACTTGCAGGAGCCCCTCAAGGACTTCCTCTACTTAATTTTTTCCCTCTTAACTACCACCATCTCCTATACCATTTTACTTAGCTGGCCAGTTTGGTCTGTCTGTTCTCGAGTGTCAACCTTTGTTAAATCACCCTCCAAAGATACAAAAGGGTTATCTAGGCCATGCAGTGCATCAATCTTCTCGGATTCTGGCCTTAGTTGTGAGCCAGACATGAGCATAGAGATCGAAGTAGCTATAGAAACAAGCGTTGAGGTAGTCGAAATAACAGTAGGCCCCAAGACCAAAGAAATTGGCAGTTCAGTAGGCAATGAAGACGGGCCTATAAGATCAAAACTGAAAGCGTTCAATTCATCTTGTTCTTGTGACGTAAGCGAAAAATTCTCAAACTTAGGGGAAATAAGAAGGTTGCCTGCATCAATAGAATAGTTAAGAATTTCAATCTTATACTCCCCACCTTTTCTTTCTTTGGATGGTTGGACAATCTTTGTGAAGTTCCAGGACCACCCAACGCTTCCGAGATAGCTGCTGTAGGGGCAGACAACAAAGCAGTACCGGCTAAACTCAGAACAGTTCCAAATTGATCATGAGGCTGCGTTGATGATTTGCCATGCCCGAAGTGAAAGGCTATGATAGCACTTTAGTTGTTGCAGGTGTAGTAGCATCGGCAACCTCCTGCTCCCTCTCAATCCAAAAGATTTCATAACCCTCTATCAAAGACTTCTTCGACTCTTCCTTAAGTTAAGTGTCCTCCAACTTTTGCTCAGTGTATACATCCTCATTTTTTTTAGAATGAGCCAGAACTTCTTCCTAAACCATAGCAAGAGCACATGGGAATTTGGGGCTCAAATAGTTGAGGCTACCTAGACATAGCAAGGAGATAACATAGAAATTCAAGATGGTGTCATTCATCTTCTCCATCTACCTTTCAAAAGTATCCTCCAGCTCCAAGTAGTCCGTCGTCATGGCGTCCTTCTCAACTTCAACCTGGTTCTTTTTAGCGTTAAGCTGCGCAACTTTTTCCTGAAGCAAAGCAATCATTTGAGCCTGGTCAGAAATGGTCTTATCATGGTATTCCACCATTCCTGCATAATCAACGATTGTCTTTTTATGAGCTTCGACGGCTTCGTTATGACCAAAAATAGTTTTCTTTTGAGCCACGATGATCACGTCTTGAATTTCATGCTCTTTTCATCTTAACTTCATCAGCATGGGCCTTCTAGATTTCACCTCTAAACACAATCTCAATTTCCGTGTGGGCCTCTTTCAATTCCTTCAGCAAGCTAGCGTTGCTCTTACTCTCTCGAATTGCAGCATCCCTCTCCTTTGTCAATTTCTCAATTCCGACATCACGTTCTGTTAACATTCACCTGCAATCATCCTTTCCAACTCAAAGGAAAGGATCTCTTGGTAGTTCTTACGGTTTGTGTGCTCCAATTGCTTACATAACTTCTCCTATCCTTCAATTTGATCCGAATCGCTTTGAATCGCCTGGAGATGGGGCAAATAAGAACCTTTACGAATCAGGTGCAGGCCACGATCAAATTTAACTCCCTACAAAAACCAGTCGGGAAGCGCAGGCTCAAGCTTAGGGGACCAGATGGAAGAATATAAGCTGTCCTCCTACGAGGGCATGAAGAACCATAAACAAACACTACATGAGTTGATGGGGCCTGGGTTGATGGAGAGACTTGAATAGTAGAAGTCAAAACTTCAATTCCAAGACCTAGGGCAAATGCTTGTTGCTTGGAAGGATGAGAGCCATGATCTATCTTCGATTTCATGGATGGTTCTTCCTAGTCGTCAGGGATTTTCCTCTTCTCATAACCACTCCTGTAAACTCTACCTTGGTCCTTGTCGTCCCGACGATAAACTTTAGCTTCCAAATCTTTCCTTCTTCTCCACTCGTCCTCAGTTTCTCGGTGCTGATGGAAGCTTGAAGTCCATCTTGACCCATGTTGTGCATCGATAAACTGTTCAAGGTCCTCATAAAGACCAGGACCTCTCATAGTACCTGATATGAAAAATAAATGAAGAACTTTAGCAATAGAAAATGAACTGAGATAATGCATATGTAAGTATACGTGACCCAAGTGAAATGTGTAACGTGTCATAGGCGATCTGAAAATACTTCACCAACCAGATCGGGAAGCCACCACGGTGTGAATCAGGCTAACTCTAGACACAGCATGACCGAGGAGACAAGACAATCCCTCATACTCGAAATCATCTTCCATAAGTTCATCGATGTCTACATAAATGTTTCTCAAATCCCTAAAGTTAATATCAGTGTCCTTGCAGAAAACCATGAAGTCGTTCGGCTACTTGGGGAGCGTCTTTAGCAGAAATCTCCTAGGGAGGCGAATTCGGGAGAATAGGGCTCATTCTCAAAGTTTCATCGCATGATTCAAAATTACTTCACTGGAACTTGTATCAAATTCCTCATCATTAGAGGAGGAAACGTATAAACTGCTATTCTCAATTTCACCCTCCTCCTTTTCCGTGATCACCGTAGCCTTACCCTCGCGCTGCTTGAACTCCTCTTCTCCCTCCTTCGAAATCGAGGGTATCCTAATCGGGCAACTGGCTCCAGATGTAACACCTTTTCCTTCATCAATTTCTTCAGTTTATCCATTAGATGGACCTTCTCCTATTGGTAGATCACCCTCTTTGAAGTCATGCGATGAAGAAGTAGAGCGTGTTCGAATCCAAGAACAGGAAGGAGATGAAACTTCAACAGCTACGGTATATCTCCCAGGATGCAACAACCTGTACCAAAGCAAATTCTCATTAGTTAGTAAAAACTTTTCTAATCTCTCTTTAGCATTTATAGCCTTCAAAGAATGGAAGATGGGGTCAAGTGATGGATCTTTGTTTGGCCTCGTAATAACTACAAGGACTATTCAATTTATTAAAAATCTCGCATCATTATATTAAATCTCAATGAGTAAAAGAGAAGACTTACCCCCTATCATCAAAAGATGATTAAATCCCTTAGGATTCCTAACAAAAAGCATTGGGTCTTGAATTAGGACAAGTTACTTCGAAGCTGCAACACGATTTTGCGGTTTCTTAGAGCCTCGATGATCATAAGGGACGAACATTCGTCTCTCTTCTTGGAGGAGAGGAAATATCTTAACTCATCAAAGATCGGGCATAATTGAATGTCTACATAAATAAAACGTGGAGACAAGTCAAAATCGCAAATCTGTTGGGGTGAATCTGAAATGGAGCAATTTTCATGTTCAAAAGAGTCTCTCTCAAGAAGTGATTGAATGAGGGCACTGCTCTATTCAAGCACATGTACTAGTGGTAAGCGGTATACTCCGAAGGTGGCATATGTGCGAACTCGTTTTTCAATGGAAGGCGTACATCATCATCCGAAATGACATGCTGTAAACAAATGTTGTGTAGAACTTTAGTAGAGATTACGGAGGAAGCTCTCTCCGAAGGGTTAAGTAAAACTCTAAAATTTGGAGGAGTTCAATCTACAACTAGACCAACTGGAACCAATTGATTGTATTCAGCTGGCGGTGCTGAAGAAGTAGGCCCTACTGAAACCATTTGTAAAGGCATAACTAATGTCGATTTGGCTTCTAAGAGTGCCGAAATCCCTCCGCTGGATTTATGATGGGATGAAGGCTGCTTCATTTTATACAACAGAACTTGTACCTAACACGGTCAAGTAAATCTATTTATAACTAAAAGTCATCCTACATTTAACAGTTGAATTCCAAAAAAATATCGGTTTATGCCGACTCATCGGATTTCAAATGTTGACTAGGATAAAAGCAGCGTGTTATCTATGTAAGATAGGCTCGGTGTACTAAAAACGAAATGTTGACTAGGATAAATGCAGCGTGTTATCTATGTAAGATAGGCTCGGTGTACTAAAAACGACAAACACTCTATCCAGTGTAGATAGTTCATTCGCAGCAAAGAAAGAAAAGAGCTTTTCATATCATCCATTAAAGTTATTTCTCCCACACTTACCCATTATCGATCAACGTCGATAACGAATCCACTGTCCTAAGCAACACGGAAAGATCTTCCTATTCCAGGTACACCGATTGTGCAATGATAGGACCAATCCAAAATGAGCAAATATAGATGAATGGGCTCGAATTGAGTAGAGAATTCTCAGCATAAGTCGATTTTAGTTTTCTAGAAAGTGATGACAACAAAAGCTGCATACGAGATGCTACCTAAGCTATCATCGCCTCCCATAAAAACCAAAATTCATTCGCAAGATGTCATACGAATTGAAGGTGTAACTCGATGCAAGTTAATTCTAACTTTGTGGACGAAGATGGCAAAACATGTCAAGTACCGGGACAAAACCTAGGCTTCGTTCTGTGAAGAATTTAAGACTCAATTTACTACCTTCTTCCACAAAACCATAATTGTTATCCCGCTTTTTGGCAAAGCCGTGATACCAAAAGATCGATCGGAAACAAAAAATAATTCGTCTCAAAGATTGGTTATACATTGCTTCACTATGGATATTGATGAATTTTTTCGAGCCTGGATCAGGCTACAATTGATATGACATGACAAGCAAAGCCATAAAAGCCAGCGTTTCAAATTTCAGGTTAATCGGAACTCGTATGAACGAGATATAATCGATGCAAGTTAGCCAAAGTACGTTGTTCGTATCCATCAGATTGTTGAGGAGATGTCTATTTCGAATCCATCAGATTCGTATCCATCAATGTTTGTTTTTTCCAAATCCATCAGGTTCCACATACTTCGAATCGATCGAGTTTGAATCTATCGGTAACATGATATCGGTCAGTTCGAATCGATCAGTTTCGAATCGATCAAATAGGCATCGCCTCAGCATGTTCGTATCCATTGAGTTTAGAGCAGTTCGAATCCATCGTTCGCATCCATCAGGAAATCATGCATTGGTCTATTCGAATCCATCAGATTCGTATCCATCAGGTTCGAATCAATGACGTTCGCATCGATCAATCCACACCGCTTCGCATCCATCGGTGTACCCTACTTCGAGTCGGTCGGTCTCGTATCCACCCCCAAGAACTGCTTCGTATCGATCGACCTCGCATCCATCAGTAGTGACATGTCACAATTTCGTATCCATGAAATCTTCCCTGTTCATATCCACTCGGTTCGTCTTGATCTAGTTCGTATCGATCAATGATTCGTATCCATCGATGCAAACTGGGTCATGACACTTGATACGAACAAGGCGAAATTCGTGGATACGAAGCGGTCAACTCGGAGAAAAAATAGGATCGATGCGAGGAGTGCGCGCCATGTCACTACAGTACCACATGCTCCATCGAGTCGAAGGGAATGGATACGATGGCATGGATTCGTCGGCAGGTAACGAAAATCACCATCTTGCATCAATCATATCTCATGATCCACTGGCCCAAATGCAAAGAAATTTTCACAGCAGCTTCCATACAAGGTAAAGAATGTTGCTGCCAAGTTTCAGCACGATTGGATGAATTTTTGATGGACATGAAATCATTTCGTATCGATCACAGATCGAGTCAAAACTTGGTGGGGTCGGTCGCGTGGGCCCACTCATGTGCCAGAAAAAGACTCCCGAAGTTTGAGCGAGATCTGAGCCTCCTACGCCTATAAATAGCACTCTGAAGCCTACAGAAAGGGGATCTTTTGGCCATTGAACGTCCAGACTCTGCCGGATTCAATTCTACTCTTCATTATCGCTGTTGTAATCAAACTTCAGAGCTATTATCAACTGTAATCCGCTGTAATTGATTGAAATCATCAAGTGAATCAATAAAGACATAAACTTCAAAGTGGAAGTAGGCAAGATCGCCGAACCACTATAAATCATGTGTTTGTGATTGTTATTTCTGAATTGTTGTGTTTGATATTGCTTAGATCTGAGATTTGTGTTGAATATTGTTGATTTGTGTTCATAAACGGGTGCTTTCACGATATTGGGGTTTGGACCATTTTTGGTGCAAACATTTTGGTGCTTTCACTAAGAGAGCTAATTCAGGAGAAGTTGAATTTGAAGATCTAAGAATTCAGATCTAAGAGCTATGACAAGACAAACAAGTCGAAGACAGAGGCCAGAGAGAAGTGAACATGAAGGAAGTCAAGAGGCTTCTTCAGGAGCGAATCAAGCATCAATCTTCATTACCGGGTATGAGATGGAGACGATGATGAAAAGACAAGAAGAGCTAATCCAGAGTTTATTTCAACAGATTGGGCAGCTTGGAGCGCAGAATCGAGGAGCTGGTGGAGTTCAGAGGAAGAAAGACCATCCAGCATAGCACCTATATTAGGAGGCACACACTTGGAGCATGTAGATCCAATCCCGGAGAGAGAGAGAGAGGAGTATCTGCGCAACCTGGAGGTAGCAGAGGAATGAACGCTCAGTCAAGGGGGCAGATTCCAGAATTCCCTCGTGAACTCGGGGGGCAGGACGAAAGTGATGAACGAGGATTGCATCTTGGAGACAATGATAGATTGGCGCAAATGGTCAGGCGAGCCATGAGAGGCTTTGATTGATAAATAGAGATCTAGAAGACGTGAACAGGAGTCCCTTTTCTACTGCAATCAGGATGACTAGGAACCCGCCAGAGTTCAAATTACCATCAGTGGAGATGTACGATGGGAGAACGGACCCCGCGGTCCATCTGACAAGGTATATGAGACACATGGAAGTGCTGGGGGCATCACAGGGAGTTATGGCCCATTTCTTTCTATTATATCTGATGGAAATCGCAGCATTATGGTTTAGGCAACTGGAGAGCGACTCCATAGGAACATGGGCAGATTCAAATGAAAGATTCATGAGGCAATTTAGGGTTCACATTGTAAGACCCAAGAATGTGATGAGTTTGGCAATCTTGAAGCAGAAAGCTGGAGAGTCTTTGAGGAGTTTTCTGACGCGGCTCAATGCGGCAGCAGCATCGGTGGATCGGCCATATCCATCCATGGTTATGATGGCAGTTGTGACCGGAATAACCGATGGCACGGATTTCCAAATTCATTGACTAAAGATCTGTCTATTGATCTAGGAGAATTCTATCACGAGGCAGAAAAATTCTTGCGATTGGAAGACGCGAGTACAGAAAGAGAAGAAAATGATGAACTTAATGTTTATACGGTAAAAGTTGGAAATCCCCCTGAGAAAGGTATAGAAATTAGCAAGGGGAAACGAAAGGCTGAGAGTAGCTATAACAGATCAATGCGGCCACGAAAGGAACCAAGGTTCACCACATACTCAGAGCTGAATGATAGTTTGGAACGAATCTATCAAGATACCAGAGAGCAGGTTCTGTATCGTAGACCAATGCGAAGGGATCCAACTTCTGACGAGAGAAAATCAGATAAGTTTTGCATATTCCATGAACTGAATGGTCATAGCACTAATTATTATAAGCATTTGAAGGATGAGGTGGAAGGACATATCAGGAACGGTATGCTACTTCAGTATGTGAGGAGGCGAACTCCAGCGGTGGAGCCAGAGCGACCACCGTCTACATCAGCTAGAGGTGACCCTAAACCGAGACAAAGTTTGATTATCAATTGATTGATTGATTGAAATAATGATGAACAAGTCGTAAACCTCTCACTAAAACGGTTAAATCATTTACACATGTAAGAGATCGTGCACGATCCATAGGCATGCTCTGAATGACTACCAACCGCACCATAGTGAGAATTTACACTTTGACACTCTGAATGACTACCGACCGCACCATAGTGAGAATTTACACTTTGACATCCTTGCTTTGTTTTTGTTTCGCTTTGATTTGTACATTTAGACTTTGCTTGTTTGGACATTTCTGTTGTGGGATTCTTATGATCGTTGCTTTGATATTTAAATTCTGTGAAAGAATTTACTTGTATGCCCGTTGGATCGCGAATGGTCCACGAGCACCACCTGTATGGCGATGAACTGCCAAAGTCTTTGATTTTGAAACTCCCCCGAACGTGAAATTTGACACCGATAATACAATGTCCCACCCGGGCACACCAATTCGCCTCGAACGGCACACGATCGCGAACGATCACAATTCGCCTTGAACGGCACACGATCGTGAACGATCACAATTCGCCTTGAACGGCACACGATCGCGAACGATCACAATTTGCCTCGATCGGCACCCGACCGCGAACGGTCACGATTCACTTATTATGATATCTGACCTCGAACGGTCACAATCAGCCTTGAACGGCACTCGATCGCGAACGATCGACATTCGCCACGAACGGCATTCGACCGCGAATGGTCCCATGTACCATCCACTGCGAACGGCATACGACCGCGAACGGTGCCATCTCATCATTCGCCACGAACAACATCGACCGTGAATGGTCCCATTCCATCATTTGCCGCGAACGGCATCGACCACGAACGGTCCTGATTCACCTCAAGTGGCGCACGATCTCGAACGATCGTCATTCGAGGTCATATGAAATTATTAAGTTCTTTACAGGTTGTTGATAGGATATGAACATCCATCTTATGGCATTATAAAACACACCTTCCTACCGCAAGGCATGTTTTGGGGGGCAAATGTTATCTCGTTTTTTGGCAAAGCCGTGATACCAAAAGATCGATCGGAAACAAAAAATAGCTCGTCCCAAAGATTGGCTATACATTGCTTCACTATGGATATCGATGAATTTTTTCCAAGCCCGGACCAGGCTACAATTGATATGACATGACAAAGCCATAAAAGCCAGCATTTCAAATTTGAGGTTAATCAGAGCTCGAATGAACGAGATATGATCGATGCAAGTCAGCCAAAGTACGATGTTCGTATCCATCAGATTGTTGAGGAGATGTCTATTTCGAATCCATCGGTTTCGTATCCATCAATGTTTGTTTTTTTCGAATCCATCAGGTTCCACATACTTCGAATAAATCGAGTTCGAATCGATCAGTAACATGATATCGGTCAGTTTGAATCGATCGGTTTCGAATCGATCAAATAGGCATCGCCTCAACATGTTCGTATCGATTGAGTTTAGAGCAGTTCGAATCCATCGTTCGCATCCATCTGGCAATCATGCATTGGTCTATTCGAATCCATCAGATTCGTATCCATCAGGTTCGAATCGATGACGTTCGCAACGATCAATCCACACCGCTTCGCATCCATCGGTGTACCCTACTTCGAGTCGGTCGGTCTCGTATCCACCCCCAAGCACCGCTTCGTATCGATCGACCTTGCATCAATCAATAGTGACACATCACTATTTCGTATCCATGAAATCTGCCCTGCTCATATCCACTCGGTTCATCTTGATCCAGTTCGTATCGATCAATGATTCGTATCCATCGATGCAAACTGGGTCATGACACTTGATACGAACAAGGCGAAATTCGTGGATATGAAGCGGTCAACTCGGAGAAAAAATAGGATTGATGCGAGGAGTGCACGCCACGTCACTACAGTACCACGTGCTCTATCGAGTCGAAGGGGATGGATACGATGGCATGGATTCGAAGTCGGCAGATAACGAAAATCACCATCTTGCATCGATCATATCTCACGATCCACTGGCCCAAATGCAACGAAATTTTTATAGTAACTTCCATACAAGGTAAAGAATGTTGCTGCCAAGTTTCAGCTCGATTGGATGAATTTTTTATGGATACGAAATCATTTCATATCGATCACAGATCGAGTCAAAACTTGGTGGGGTCGGTCGCGTGGGCCCACTCACGTGCCAGAAAAAGACTCCCGAAGTTTGAGCGAGATCTGAGCCTCCTACGCCTATAAATAGCACCCTGAAGCCTACAGAAAGGGGATCTTTTGGCCGTTGAACGTCCAGAATCTGCCGGATTCAATTCTACTCTTCATTATCGCTGTTATAATCAATCTTCAGAGCTATTATCAACTGTAATCCGCTGTAATTGATTGAAATCATCAAGTGAATCATTAAAGACGTAAACTTCAGAGTGGACGTAGGCAAGATTGCCGAACCACTATAAATCATGTGTTTGTGATTGTTATTTCTGAATTGTTGTGTTTGATATTGCTTAAATCTGAGATTTGTGTTGAATATTGCTGATTTGTGTTCATAAACGGGTGCTTTCACGATATTGGGGTTTGGACCATTTTTGGTGCAAACAATAATCAACTCGAATTCTCCATTGCATCCATTACCAACACAACTTCATCAACAAATCACTAAATAAATGCCAAAATCCACATGACCCATCTCAAGTTAAAAGGTGAATACTGTCAATCTCAAGTTGTTGGTGATCCAAGATAGCCAAGATCGGCGGTGATCTAGGTGGACAAGATCGGCGGCTATCCAAGTAGGGTTTTTCAGGAACTAAGGGCTAGCTCAAGGTGACGACGAAGTCAAGTGGGGTTGGTGGCAAGAAGCTTCGGTAGTGGAGATCGATGACGGCGATGGTGAGTGCGAATTTAAGGTTTGGAGGTGTAAGGTGGGAGCGAATTTATGGTTTGGAAGTGTAAGATCGGGTCGCAAGGAAAATGGCTCGGTTCGCAAAAGAAAACGTGAATAAGGGAAGGTTCGCTCTATAAAATTAAATAGGGGATCGAATGGAAATTTGTTTGCTAAGCACTTGGATCGCTAATGATCCATGGACTGTGCATCGCTAGTGATCCGTAAAATTGCAATCAATCTTCCCCAAACTTGCCAAGCATGATCCACATATTATTTGCAAGTGTTTGGAAAGTTATGGGGTCGAAATTGGTTCATAGTTACGAGTAATGACAATTTACATTGGAACTCAATAAACGGCTGAATAGCCAAAGCCAAATTCATATGATAGCCTCAACACGATCAATTAAACATCACAAAATGGGAACTAAAAAGCAATTACTTCTAGAGCATAACTTGTTTCTAACAAAGGCGTACTCTGAGAGGCAAATATTAGTTGGGTTTTTAACTCAATAGAATTCAAAGGAAGTTAGAACATCTATGATAATTCGAAATCTTAAGAATCAACCAAAAAGACCAGAAGAAGGAGCTAAGAAGGAGCCAAAAGGAAAGATGACAAAATAAGCTAAGGCGACCTATGGATCACTAATGACCCACAATGCTTGCTCATGGACCCTCCAAACTTCTTGCATCATGATCCAATATCTTTCATAGGGATGTCTGCCAATTTTCATGATATTCCAAGCAAGCTAATTCAAGAAGTGAGCCTTCAGCTGATTCCAATCATAGGTCGATGCAACTTGTATACGGATCACTATCAAAACACGGCAACTAGTCACCATATTACATGGAAAGCATCTACAGAAGGCAAGGAACGCAACCTAAGTGAAATGATCTAAGAATATTCTAACTGGATGGATCGTTAGCAATCCATCACATTAAGTTGGATCGCTGTGAAACTTTTGGAGCACTTTCGTATTGTCATGTTTAAGTCTTTAGTAAAGCAACCTAGCACAATAATTGTCCAATCCCTATAAGTACAATCCTACCTACAACACAAACAGGATCTTCTCGATTGGCTACTGGAATTCTACAGAGATTATTCTTTACTCTTCCTCTCCTACACAGCCATCACCGAGGGGTTCACTGTGATTCTCCGATGAAATCTTGCACTTGTGACTTGATCTAACTTAGGAGATTCAATCATATTGTAATCTAACTCACTTATAACAGCAATCAGTAGTAGAAAGTTATAAAATGGACGTAGGCTTCATTAACAGCCGAACCACTATAAAAATCTTCTTGTTCCTTTACATTTTATGCGATCTACAATTTCCTTTTCTATTTCATTTGTCTTGATAAAAAAGGCTGGTGCTTTCAGACTTAATCCAAGGTGTTGATCCATTTTTTACGTTAACATTTCTCCACTTTTATAATTACATTTTTTCCCCAAACTTTTCCTAAAATAAATGGTAGTATATTTTTAAAGCCATCTGAAATCACTTTTTTTCAAAAAATCTTCAACTTATAATACATAGATCTTCGTTTAATAATCTTTTGAAAAAATCTTTCAAAACATTCAAGGAGTTTTCAAAAAAAATCTATTAAATTCTTGCTCATGGGTTTGAGTTTAAAATTTGGCCTTAATCGTTCTTTACCTTGAACTTTCTTACTCAATTGTCTTAGAAAAGATCTAGTCATCTTCTTATGGTGATTAATGTATACCTTCTTATGGAAGCTTATTCCATTCCTCCTTTACATCTTACTTTCGGATGTTTACAAATATTTTGTCTTATAATATTTAATCAGTACTCATTTTTATTTATTACCTCCATAAACATCATTTTTTCCGTATATTAAATGGTTATTATCCTAATGGACGTTTCTTAGAGACATTTATTTACTTATTCAAACTTTATCTTAATGGTCTAATCAATCTATTTAGTTTCTTGTAATTCCTCAATTATTGCACATTTATTATTTATTTAATTTTGAGGCTACAACCTTTCCATCTACATTCCCTATCCCAATTACTTATTATGCTTATAGGGTCTATAATTATAAGGAAATTTAGGTCTAACAAAGAAGTCAATTAACTATTCAACTTCTTGGGTGCTTTATGTGTTGTGATAGCTTTCTTAGTCCACTCCTTGGTAGGAGTATAAATTTAACTCTATTTTTTTCCAACCCATAGTTGATTCGCCTACCGTTTTGGAATATGGTCACAACTTCTTCTATAGTCAAAATTTATAGAGTTAGACATATATTCAAAATAAGTATATATATTTATAGCAAAATCTTTTCAAAAATAACAAGTATATCACTCATATATATATATTACCCATTGATCAGGTAACTTAAGCTCTGATACCAAATGTAATATCATGCTCTGAAATATGCCTAAATTTCGATCTAGAAAAGGCCCACCAAAACTTAAACCCATTCCAAAACTGGTTGTTGGCTGTAAAAAGAAAAATTATACATAGCTATCTACCTATTATTTTAGATCTCACAGTGATAGAAACAAATATAATAGTAATAATAGTACCTATCTGTTTCAAACCATTTCAAATGTCACATAACATAAGTCAATAGCAACGGTTACATCATTTTTTTCCAAAAATACAATTTTACGAGTACAATGGAAAATAACATGAAAAGACCGATAATGACTGCCACAGGCTTCACTCTCGCCATCTTCAAGCATCATAAACTCCTTCTTTGACCTATGTTGTAATGAGGAGGAAATCGGAACAACAAGTGTCTGGTTAATAAAAACATCGAGCCTTATTATTTCAATACTTAGGCAGTATATTTCAAAATAAGAATATTTCTTACGTATTTCGAAACCATTTAATACTTCATATAAGGAAAGGAGGTAGGCACTCAAAAAACACTTAATACCTTTCATTCCGAAAGCAGGTTTCCCAACCTCATAACCCATAACCAATGTCATAAATGTCCAACAATGCGAGAGATGAAACCCAAGCCACTTAATACTTTTTAATGGAAAATAGACAAACTCTAACCATTTAAGGCCTCAATTAAGGTAGGCCACATTCTTTAATACCTATTCCCAAGGTGGACTCCACATAGTTATCTATCTAGATGACATTGCATGGAACTCTCTTCGAACACTTTATACTTCTTATCAAAGTGGACCTTTTCAAGATATCCTTAACCATGCCTAAACCCGACCCCGACCATTTAATACTTCATTGGAGGAAAAGAGGCGGGCCCTCAAACAACTATTGAATACCTATAAAAGCCTGAAGTAGGTCTTTCGCACAATGACACATATCCACAGAGATGTCTCACATTAGTCTGACTGTTCGTAGGAATTGATAGCCAGATTTGCTGGACATATTTATTCTATGGAATTGGGACTAACCTCACATCATTCATAGTTACTTACCATAGAAGAAGTCCCTATAACTTAGTCATATTTACAACACTCTTAATATATATTATCGCATCTCATCATGTCCATTATTTATGCTATATGAGAATTTCTTCTTATTTTTCCTTAACAATCATTTACTTTCCTAAAAGGGATGAATGACAATTATTATCTAATTAACTACATAATTATACGTTATAATTATACATTTACTACGCTAATTAATATATAAATAAATACACAGTTATTATTTCCTATGAGTGTGGAGATTACACCCTAACTAACATTTAAATTCCTTTCTAACAACAATGCGTTGGAGTGTTTATAAGTAGTTCTTAATCTATTTGATATTTCATCTCCGTATGTGCACAAGGGACAATGCACAATAATAATTAGTTCATCTCTTCTTAGATTCAGAAAAAATTCTTTAGGGTTAAATGTAGATTCCTTTCAGAAACATCAAGTGACCATCCCATACACCTGATGAACTATCAAATAGATGAACTATAATTAGTCCACCATATGCACATGCAGAGATGAACTATCAAATAGATTAAGAACAAATCTAGCTATCAGTGCACATGCTTGTGGAGATGAACCATTAAATAGATTAAGAACTAATTATTTTGAGAAGTCACTTGATATTTGGAAAGGTATAATGTGAATTGCAGGAACAGATATGTTATATGGTTGATGGTGAACATACACTTGATATTCATACAACACAAATCAAGAAGGACAAATGGATATTGGACAGTGGATGCTCAAGACACATAATCGAAAATCTGAATATCTTAAAGGATATAGTTTACAATGATAGAGGACTAGTTAACTGCGGAGACAACTCAAAAGGTTATGTGTTTGGCATCGACAATGTTGGTAATTCTAATACCCTCTTATTTCTATGTTTTGCTAGTTGGGAATTTAAGCATATACTGTATTAGTCAGTTATGTGATAATGGCTTTAAGATTAAGTTTGAAAAAGATATTTGCCTCATCGAGATAGTGAGTCTAAAATTATCTTTGAAGGTGTTAGGAAATGTAATATTTACATCTTAAGTATGAAATGTAATGTTATATGGTTGACTGTATCTAATGATCCTTGGATTTGTCATAAAAGATTTGGTCTTTTATATTTTAAACACTTATCTAAAGTTGTTAGATATGAACTTGTTAGGGACTCCCTAAAATAAGTTTCAATGTAATAACTTATGTGATGCCTGCCAACTAGGAAAACTTTACACATATTATTTTAAACCAAAAGATATGATTTCAACTTCTCAACCCTTAAAACTTCTTCACGTGGATCTTTTCAAACCACCGTAAATATAATCAGTAAATCATAATAGACATGTTTTGGTAATAGCAGATGACTTTCAAAGGTATACTTGGAAAAAATTTCTAAAGCATAAAAGTGAAGCGTTTGAAGTATTTAAAATATTTTTTCTAAGAAAATTCAAAATTAAAAGTCAATTAAAATTAAAACAATCAATAGTGATCATGGCGGAGAATTCAAAAACGAAAATTTTAAAAATATTTGTAATATGAAAGGAATTACATATAACTTTATTTTTCCTAGAACTCCTCGACAAAATGAAGTGGTAGAATGTAAATAAAGTATACAAGGATGTGTTAGGACTACGCAAAATGATGGTGATTTACCTAAAAAAATTTGGCTGAAGCATTTGCTACAACATGTTATATTTTAAATAGAATTTTGATAAGACCATTTACCAAGAAACCTCCCTACAAATTATTTTATGGTAAAAAGTCTGAAGTATCTTATTTTAGAGTTTTTGGTAGTGAATGTTTTATATTAAATACAAGAGATAATTTAGATAAATTTGATGTAATATAAGACAAAGGAATTTTTTGTACATTTTAATAGAAGTAAAGCTTATAGAGCTAAAACTAACAATATTGAAGAAATATCACATGTTTCATTTGATGAAAATTTTAAAGAAAATAATACCAATATTGATGTAGAAGAACAACTTTATAAAGAAGTCGCTAATAATGAAAATAATTATAACTCCAAAAATTCATATCCAAATACAAGAATAAAACATTTGAAAGATCATCATATAGAAAATATTCTAGGAAATATAGAGTCAATCGTAAAAATAAGAAATTAATTGAATAAAATGAGTAATATAGCTTTTACCTCAATTAATGAACATAAAAATCTAAAGGAAGCGTCATCAGATGATTCATGGATTTTTGCTATGCAAGAAGAACCAAATCAGTTTACCGGAATTAATGTTTGGGAACTAGTCCCAGGACCTGAGAATAAAATTATAATAGGAACAAAATGGATATATAGAAATAAGCTGAATGAACAAGAAGAAGTCATTAGAAATAAAGCATGCTTCGTTGCTCAAGGTTATAGTTGGGAGGAAGGAATAGAGTTTGATGAAACCTTTACCCTTGTAGCTAGATTAGAGGCCATTATAATTTTACTTTCTTTCGCAAATAATAATAATTTTAAATTACTTCAAATGAATGTCAAAAGTGCTTTTTTGAATGGTTTATTAAAGAGGATGTCTATAAGGGACAACCCTTACTTTTCAAATATAAAATACTTCCAAATCATGCTTATAAATTAAAGAAAACTTTATACGGATTAAAACAAGCTCCTAGAGCTTGGTATGAAAGATTTAAGTCATATTTAATCCAATCTAACTTTGAAATAGGAAGGTAGTACACTATTTTTTAAAAGAAACAATAATGATATTTAATTTATGCAAATATATGTAGATGCTATTATTTTTAGATCAATAAATGAACAGTTAAGTAAAGAATTTTCTGTTAAAAACGCATAGATCTCAAAAATATATAGATAAAATATGAGTTTTCCATGGGAATATAGTTTTAATTGTTTGCTAGAGGGAACCACTTTATCTTAATTTGTGTTATTATGTACTAAGCTCAAGGCTGGTCTTAGGAGTTTTGGTACCTAAAGCCAAAACGCATGCCCTTATACAAAAACCAATGCTATTATCGTTAATAAAATCATCAAAATAATTTATGCTGCTTATAAATAATAAAAAGATGATAAAAGGAAATAACTTTTTTGGTAATAATAATTTAGGTTATATAGCAAAATTAATATTAATTAATTTCGAATATATTTTAGCCTTCTAAACTCTGAATTAGTGAGTTCATCTAGCCTTTTTTTCTAACCCTTTTTGAGTATCAACATTCCTGTTTGCGGATTCCTAAACACGATAAACATTGAAAAAAATTATATATTAATAGGTATTGGAAAATAAAAAATCAGTAGGTTAATGTTTTTTATCACTAAATTATATAATTTTCCACCCATAAACAACATTACAAAATGAATCTCACAATAAAATATTTACATACAACAAAAAGAATTTGTCTAGCCAATTTATAGGTCACTGATATTTGAAAAGGAAAAATAATTGATTATCTTATCTATGAGTTGTATTTCATTAGAAATGCACAAAATAATTTACAACAAAATTCTTGTTTACTATTTGATTCGACGTAAAAACATTAACTATGAATTTCATAAACTGATTTATTTATCAACAATTTTGTTATCTGATCTGTGTTGAATGGTGATGCGGTGTTATACATATTTCATGTTATACTTGTTTTCTCAGCCCGATAAGGCTTTGGCCCATGACTGTGTGTAATAAGGCTTAAGCCCGCATGTGTGTGTAACTAGAATTACAAGCTGTTGTATATAAACATGTACGAACCTGTGTGATGAATAACTGATACATGATTTTGCTCTTCATCTCTTCTTTCTCTACTTTAACATGGTATTAGAGCATAAAATTATGAAGTTTGAATCCAACTAGGGTTTTACCTTCTATCTTCAGATCCGAACACCATATCATTCTTTATATCGTTTATCTTCCCTAATTCAAATATTTGTTACTATGTCTGAAAATAAGATCTCAGTTGATTCAATCCAGATGATGCCGAAAATCACTGATCACAAATTAAACAATCTGAATTATCTAAACTAGAGCAAAACAATTCGTCTCTATCTCCGATCCATTTATAAGGGTAATCATTTAACTGAAAGTCCACCAAAAATAGATTCAACCGAGAAAAAGGATCTGATGTGGTTAAGAGATGATGCACGACTGTTTCTTCAGATCCGAAATTCAATTGATGGAGAGGTCAATGGATTGGTTGATCACTGTGAGTTCGTGAAAGAATTGATGGAGTATTTGGAGTTTCTATAATCTAGAAAAGGAAATGTGACCAGAATGTATGATGTATGCAAATCGTTTTATAGAGCACAGAAGCAAAAACAAACACTGATGAACTACTTTATGAATTTTAATAAAACATATGAGGAATTTAACGTGCTGCTTCCAATCAGCCCTAATGTTAAGGTTCAAAAAAAACAAAGGTAGCAGATGGCAATAATGAGCTTCTTGGCTGGGTTACCATCTGAATTCGAACCAGCAAAATCACAAATACTATCTGGATCGGAGATATCAGCATTGCAGGAGGTGTTTAGTCGAATTCTCCGTATTGAGGTGACTCAAATATCAAGTACTCCAGTTGACAGTGCTTTGATAAGTAATAGTAAGAATAATGCACCATCATGGAATAATGCACAAAGCAACGGTAATAATGCACCAAGATTCTTTGCTCCAAATCAGATGTCTCAACCATTTAGGCCACCAAATCAGAATAAATTTTGTGCATATTGCAAGAAACCCGGTCACACAAAATTTGAGTGTAGAAAATTGCAATATAAAAACTCCTTGGCTAACAATAACAATAATGCAAATACAAATAAAACAGTTTTGATGACTGCTGATGAATTTGAGAGATATGCAAAGTATCAAGAAACTCTTGAGAAGAATCCATTGGGTCATATATCTTCCTCTACTACACCTGCTGTTGCTAGTATTGAAAAACCATCATCTAAATGGATCATAGATTCAGGAGCTACAGATCATATGACAGGTAACAGTTATTTGCTTTCTGATATTCAAAGTAATGAATCAACACATGCTGTCGCTTTAGTTGATGGATCACAAACTCATGTTTATGGAACTAGGAAAGCAAACTCGCATACTCAACTGCCACTGAAATCAGTTTTATATTTACCAAATCTGTCATTCAACTTAATGTCAGTAAGTCAAATCACTAGCAAACTTAATTGTTGTGTATCTTTCTTCCCCAATCACTGTTTGTTTCAGGACCTTGCAACGAAGCAGATTATTGGTAGGGGACAAAAATCTAGAGGCTTGTACACATTCAATGAAGAATTATCCAAAAACATTGCTTGCTCAAGTATGATATCTTCTCTTAAAGTTCACTGCCAGTTAGGTCATCCATCTCTTACATTTCTCAAGAAACTTTGTCCACGGTTTAATTTTCCGTCTACAATAAATTGTGAATCATGTCAATTTGCCAAACATCATCATGTTAGTTCATATCCTAGATTAAATAAAAGGGCTAATTCAGTGTTTGATTTAGTGCACTCTGATGTATGGGGTCCTTGTTCCATTGTTTCAAAGAAAGAACATAGATACTTTGTTACATTCGTTGATGATCATTCAAGAGTAACATGGTTATACCTAATGAAAAATAGATCTGAGCTATTCTCTATTTTTTGTAACTTTTGTGCTGAAATAAAAAACCAGTTTAATGTGTCACTTAAAACTTTAAGAAGTGATAATGCAAAGGAATATACATCCAGTTTGTTTGGTGATTACATGGCTAATAATGGCATTCTTCATGAGACTTCATGTGTTGATACTACTTCTCAAAATAGAGTTGCTGAGAGGAAGAACAGGCACTTAATTGAGACTATTCGAGCACTCTTGTTCCATATGAATGTACCCAAAGTTTTTTGGGCAAATGCAGTGGCCACAGCATGTTTCTGATCAACAGAATGCCTTCAACAGTGCTAAAGTATGAGATCCCCTTCCAAGTCCTATGTCCTAATAAATCTTTGTATCCAGTGAAGCCAAGAATGTTTGGTTGTGTGTGTTATGTTAGGGATGTGAACCCACAACTAACCAAATTAGATCCAAAATCATTGAAGTGCATATTTGTTGGCTATTCAAGACTTCAAAAAGGTTACAAATGTTTTTGTCCCGGTTTGCATAAATACTTGGTGCCAATTGATGTTACTTTTATAGAAGATCTCCCATTCTTCCCATTGTCCGATTCAAAGTCTTGTGTTCAATAGGAAAGTGGGAGTGATGATTGGTTGATTTATAGTACAACTTTGTCATAAGGGAGTGAATATAGTGAACTAAATCAAAGGATAGAAACAAATTTACAAGAATCTGATAATGAGGAAATTCCAGCACATGATCCCAGTCTTGATTTACCAATAGCACTTAGAAAAGGTACACGTCAATGTACAAATCCTATATCCTCCTTTGTATCATATGATAAACTATATCCAGCAAGCACTTTTATTTCCAATCTTGATACTGTTTCTATTCCAAAAAATGTTGAAGAGGCATTGTCTAAACTAGAATGGCAAAAAGCAATGTTAGAAGAGATTGAAGCTTTGGATCATAATAAAACCTGGAATTTGGTTCAACTACTAGATAATAGAAAGGTGATAGGGTGTAAATGGGTGTTCTCAGTTAAAGCTAACCCAGATGGGTCAGTGGCTAGACTAAAGGCTAGGTTGGTTGCAAAAGGATATGCACAAACTTATGGGACAGATTATTCAGAAACCTTCTCTCCAGTAGCTAAAATGATGTCCATAAGATTGTTTATCTCTTTAGCAGCAAGATATGACTGGAAACTGCATCAACTTGATATTAAAAATGCTTTTCTTCATGGGGATTTGATTGAAGAGGTATATATGGAGCAACCACCTGGATTTGTTGCTCATGGGGAGACAGGAAAGGTATGTAGACTAAAGAAAAGCTTGTATGGACTAAAACAAAGTCCAAGAGCATGGTTTGGTAAGTTCAGTCAAGTGATTGAAGCATTTGGCATAACTAAGAGCAATTTTGATCATTCTGTGTTCTATAGAAATTCAAAAGAAGGAATTATATTGTTAGTGGTATATGTAGATGATATTGTAATTATTTGGAAGTGATAGGAAAGGAATTTTAGATCTTAAAGTTTTTATTCAAAAACAATTTCATACAAAAGATCTTGGTGAGTTAAAGTACTTCTTGGGTATTGAAGTGATAAGAGAAAATGGGCAGATCTTTTTGTCACAAAGAAAATACATCATTGATTTGTTAACCGAGACTGGAAAATTGGGTGCAAAGCCTTGTACTACTCCTTTGATTACCAATATCAGTTTGACAAATGATGGTGACTATTTAATGATCCAGAAAGATATAGGAGGTTAGTGGGTAAACTGAATTACTTGACAGTAACAAGGCCAGATCTTGCTTTTTCAGTTAGTGTCATGAGTCAATTCATGAGTTCTCCAACTATTCATCATTGGAATGCTCTAAAACAAATTCTATGTTACTTAAAAGGAACAGTGGGACAAGGTATTGTGTATGCTAATCATGGACATGAGGAGATAGATGATTTCTCGAATGCTGACTGGGTAGGGTCTAGGTCAGATAGAAGATCAACCTCTGGATTTTGTGTATTTGTTGGAGGTAACTTAGTCTCATGGAAAAGTAAAAAAACAAAATATGGTGTCTAGGTCCAATGCTGAATCAGAGTATAGAGGTATGGCTAATGTTATTTGTGAACTAATGTGGATAAATCACTTTATGTCTGAGATAGGTTTGAAACCAAAGTTGCCAGCGAAATTATGGTGTGATAATCAAGCAGCAATTCATATTGCTTCTAATCCAGTATTCCATGAGAGAACCAAACATATCGAAGTGGACTGTCACTTCATTCGCGAGAAGATACAGCAGGGTTTGATCGTAACTGGGTTTGTCAGATCTGGAGATCAACCGGCTGACATATTCACCAAGGCGTTGAGTGGTGCGAGAGTGGAGTACCTTTGCAGCAAGTTGAGCATGATTAATAAGTATGCTTCAACTTGAGGGGGAGTGTTATCTGATCTGTGTTGAATGGTGATGCGGTTTTATACATATTTCATGTTATACTTGTTTTCTCAGCCCAATAAGGCTTCGGCCCATGATTGTGTGTAATAAGGCTTAAGCCCGCATGTGTGTGTAACTAGGATTACAAGCTGTTGTATATAAACATGTACGAATCTGTGTGATGAATAACTGATACATGATTTTGCTCTTCATCTCTTCTTTCTCAAATCTCCATTTACTTTAACAAATTTTATATTTAATAACTACTACAAAAAAAGCTATGAACTATTAATTAAACCTTAACGCTTATCCGAGTTTACAAAAATTTGATCACCAGAATTATACAAATTAAATATTTCAACAAACAAAACATAAATGCAAACATACATTCAGAATTATAGAAATCATAAACTTTTAATCAGGTTAGTAGCAAATTAATAGCACACCAAGGGTTTAGGTCAAAATTTTCAATTCAATGTCCATAGTCCATGATGAAGAAAATTAAATGGCAACTGCTAGCCACATACAGCCCTACCACCTACCTTTTGTCGAAGGCTGATTGGAGTAGCTATTACCAAAATTAGTCGTCATCATTCTATGGTTGTAGAGTCTTGCCCACTTCCACAAGAGTTGCCATATATGTAGCCGATGTTCTGATGTGTCACCGTTCAAAGATCTGCTGCGCCTATGGTTCTAGAGTTTTGGATTAGTAATTGCTTTTTTTGGATGCTCGTAATTAAATTCATGTTGAGTGGTGCCTTAGTTTTCTGATGTGGCCATAAGTAGACGCTTTTCCTGCTTTAATTAAAGGCCGGGTCTAGCTAAGCTAGAACTATACAATATCGACAATGAAAAGGACTTCAAAATACGGCGTTGGGATAAAGTAAAAACTATATATCTTATTCGTTTTATAATTTTATAAATTTTTTGGAAGAAAAATCAAACATATTTAATTGGAAAGTTAATGCTCCACAAAAGTACATATATCGTACATATATGGTAAATTATACATTGAAAATTAAATACTATAGAAATGTTAAAAAAGAAAAATATATTCAGTGATAAAAGTTGTTTTTTATGTGATAGCAAAATAGAAAATATAAAGCATTTATACTTTAATTGTATGGGGTGGATATCGCTGTCTTGTCAAACATGCAGACAATTATATTTTTAGTGTAGAATAAAATACATAAGTGCTCTCCTCTTCTAATAAGGATCACTTGTTTCTCTAAAAGAAAGACACATATGGAATGACTTTAAATAAAATAACTCCAGAGTGCATGGTCTATCTTACTACCTCTTATCACGCTACCATATCGCCCTATCAACCCGTAAGTAGATATAAAGAGGGAAAATAAAGGGGGTTAGATAGTCATTATTATATTTATTAGGAGGTATAATAATAAGATTTGTTAAAAGAGTTAATTTATATATGAAGTTATATAAGTGCCCTTAGGGCACAACTTTACGTTTATCACACTTTAAATCAAAACCTAGAATAAGCAATTAGCCAGCAAATGGATACTCACAACTACAACAGATAAAACAACAACATTCATTTATTCAAACATGCGCAGTTAAACCACTCGGTAGATTCAATGCGGCAGAGATGCAAAAAGTCAGCGGGGATACAACGAGGATGTAGCGGAATATAGCGAATGGCTCTAAAATAGCATATAAAACTCATATTTAACGTTTTTACAAATATATAAATGGTAATTAAATGAAAAATTAATATTCAATTGAATTATAATTAATACATAAACAATTTTAAATAAAAACATGTGCAAATATATTGTAAATAAAAGTAAAATTATTATAAATAATTGAATTTAGTAGAATATTAGAGTATTTTCATTTTTGAAAATATATTAAAAATTCAATTAATAAATTAATTTCATAATTTTTATAATGTATAAATGTCATTTTTCAATTCATTTCTTTTATAGAAGATATAGCGGAAATAGCGGAATATAGCGGGAATAACGGGATATAGTGAAAATAACAGGGCTTAAAGCGGAAATGCTATATTTGGTGCTATATGAAAAATTCATAGCAATAGAAATCCGCTATGAGATATAGTAGAGTTATAGCAAGGTAATAGCGTGGCATTGACTACATAGATTCAAACACCACCACTTGGCAAGATAAAGGCTATCCACATCAATATCAATGCATGACCAAAAATTGCTAGTGTTACCAATCTGGCTCACCAAGATCTCCATCGATGGATATCGACCACATGGAAAACATCTATGTTTACCATGTAATAATCAACAAAATCATTTTGTGATATGCATCACTTCATGGAAATCAACTAAATTTAGAAATTTGGGTGCTGTCTAGTGTCTACTTTAACCATTCAATTATTGTGATTATCGAAGAAAGTGAACAAGCACCCTTCTACCACATCATTAATTCATATGATGCAAGTTCATTTGTAAATATATCAAGACCCTACATGCACAAGGAGATCCCTTTTGATTACCTGAAAGCAAGACTTATTTTCAGTGATCACGGTTACCCTTATTGATGGCCATATTGCCTATATTTATGTTGTCTATGGATGAAAATCTGATATATGTGACATTTGTAGAGTTTTGGGTCATGTTTCTGATGGTAGATTTGTTTTCCATGAGCATGTAACTTTTATACATGATTTCCATGTCCCTCCTCTTTAATCAAAATCTATTAACCCTAGTGCCCTTCGTGATAAGCAATGGAAACCCAAGAATTCCCCAATTCATGTGGTTGTTCCTTATCATGTTAATATGGTGTTGATATTCCTGTACATGTTTTTGTTTTGCTTGTACTCCATGTCGTTCCTGAGCATAATGCCTCTTAATTTTCCGACTTCGTTAGGCCATTACCTCTATCACCCTCGATATCCATTTAGTCGATGAAGGATCTCCTACTACTTTATCGCTTAGTCTGTTTGATTATGATCCTATGTCACCTACATGCGAGGCTCATCCTGTCACCTCTCATAATGTATCTTTTGGTAATGTATCCTCATCCAGTGTCAATGACTACTCTAATCATCTTATTGAGTGGAACGATAATGAGTGCATATGGCATCAATATGCTAGTGATATGTGGTACACCCATATAAATAATTTTTATCATTAGTAAGCAGTCAGTCCCTAAATTTTGAGAAAAAAGTAGCCATGGCCGCCCTCATGAAAATTATTAATAGTCCAATCTTTAGCCAAAATCGAAATGGAGATTCTTCCTTATCTTCCCCTCCAGTCAATTCTTCTCCCTTACTAACTCCAAATCTCCTTTCACAACAAAATCAGAATGGTAGAACATTAGATATTGATGAAGTGGGATTCCAAATAGTGCAGAATCTCTGTAGAATCTCAAATAATCGTTGCCCTACCCAAAATCATAATCAAGGAGGCAATGTCAAGTAGTTGGCAAAAAGCCAGGCATGGCCAAGAATACCAATCCCTAGATCCGCTCCAGATATGGGACCCATATCAAGAACCAATCATATATACAAGGAGTCTCATAATCCAGCAAATAAGAACCCAATAGATGTTGTAATTTTCGGCACCCCCTCGCATCTTTCGTCATGCGCGCACTGTAATTCAGTGTAGATGAAGCAAGACCACTGAACGAAGCTCTTTTGGTGTCAGCGTCATGATTGGATATCCCTACATCTGCCTAGAGCACATATATTTTCATGGCAACATTTATTTGTAACAAAAGGAATCCCTTGTTACAAGCTACCAATCCCATATATATGCTGATCTCTTTTAGAATATCTTGCGATGTGGGACTAATCACAATCCAATCTACGCACCCACTCTAATACAATGCGAGCCATACCTAACAGATCTCCACCTTGGCGAGCATTTTTTCTCAATTCAACTTGAAGTTATACAGAGTCCTCAAACACTTGGATAAGGTCGCTAACACCTCCAGCAGTTTAGATTAGGTCGCTACCACCTCCAGCAGTTTGGCCAAGCTGTTTCACAAAGAGTTCTCTTTCACACGGTTGGAGCAGACCGCGTTCTAACTTATAACTCCACCTTAATGAGAATCCCGAGCTCAAACCACACATATTGGAGCATACTTAGGTCAACTCTGTATCATATTGGTCCCATCGAACCATCGACTCTGATACCATGTTGTAATTTTCGGCACCCCTTCGCATCTTTCGCCATGCGCGCACTTTAATTCAGTGTAGATGAAGCAAGACCACTGAACGAAGCTCTTTTGGTGCCAGCGTCATGATTGGATATCCCTACATCTACCTAGAGCACATATATTTTCATGGCAACATTTATTTATAACAAAAGGAATCCCATGTTGTTACAAGCTACCAATCCCATATATATGTTGATCTCTTTTAGAATATCTTGCGATGTGGGACTAATCACAATCCAATCTACGCACCCACTCTAACACAATGCGAGCCACACCTAACAGATCTTTATTTCACTCAAGAAAGAGAGTACAAAAGAAAGAGATTACAAAATCATAGGTAGCAAAATGGAGATACTAACCTATAATTACAAATTGAATAATCAATTTATCGAAAGACTTGTTTGCGCTCAAAACCCCTGATTGATTGACTGTAGAAATTAGGGTATACCAAAGAAGAGGATAATGGTGGATGCTTATAATGTTGTGGATCTTGTTAGTGAGTCTGTTGATGTTGACTTAGGAAAGTCTAGCAAAATTCTTGTGGAGGAGATTGGAGTAGATAATATTGAGTATGTCCTCACTCAATTTGGAATGGAGAAGGTGAAGCGCGTTGTTAAATCTCCATTGTTCTCTCGAAGATCAGTATCTACATGTTCATCTCCAACATCGGATTTGTTGAAGAATTTTGGTACTTTCTCGTATGAATTATGTTTGATGATGTGCATACTATCTTTCTTGTGCTTGGGAAAGATTTGGAAGCTCTATTTGGGCAATATTGCCCATACTAGTTCACATTGAACTTGTTGACGTAGACCCAACAATTTGTCGAGATAAGGTGATGCAGAAAGATAGTTATATTTGAATCAAGGTGGAGTGTTGAATTTATGTGATTCAAATATTTCCAAAGAAGATAAGAAAATAATTAATTGATTCAGTCAATCAATTAATTAGGCTGTATATGGAACGATAAAGAGGAAAGATATGCATGGTATCTTTTAGAGAATGGAAACTAATTAATTGCTAATCAATCAATTAGTCAGATTTATTGTATGAAGATAGAGAAGTTTATACATGGAGATTAATTTAAGCAATAGAAATTTATGGAAACATAGATTTTTTGTCATTTATGTGCATTGGAATCAAATCAAGTAATCTGGAAAGGTTGTCACATAATCTGGAAGTTAATTTTCTTCATCTCCAAGCATCCTTCATTTTCATGCCTATTTAAATGAAGGAAGTTCTTCTACATATGTGTGTGAGCGTGTGATAGAGCATCCACCATTATCCTCTTCTTCAGTAAACCCTAATTTCTGCAGTCAATCAATTAGGGGTTTTGAGCGTAAGCAAGTCTTTGGATAAATTGATTATTCAATTTGTAATTATAGGTTAGTCTCTCCACTTTGCTACCTATAATTTTGTAATCTCTCTCATCTTTTGTACTCTTTCTTCAGTGAAATAAAGAATAGTTGTTGGGTCCGTGGATGTAGGCAATCTAGCCGAACCACGTTAAATCTCCATGTTCTATTTTCTTCTGTATTTTTTTTGTTTGGTGATTATTTTTCATTGAATTTGTGGTTGGTAATTAATCGATAAGCTAGATCCTTCTTTTGATTGTTTTCGCGCATTAGCATTCCATTGCGTTTTGGAGTTTGTGCGAATCAATTGTATTTCCGCACAACAATAGAAGCCTCATCATGGGCTGAGATGATCAAGAAAGAGGGTTAAAGTCTAATTTTGATCTGAATTTTGTTTCTCCACTTACTATTGACAATAAAGAAGATAGTTATTGTGAAAGAAGTGGATGACAAAAGGATGTAATTAAAATGGACTTTTTCTATTTTTGCTTATGTGTTCGGTAATCGTCCTCCATATCATCATTTCAAGGCTTTTGTTGCTATAACTTGGAAACAAACAAGTAAATTTGAAATCTATACATGCAATAATGGATTTTTCATTATTGGATTTTCAAATGCCATTAATTGTGAAAAAGCAATTAATGTTGGACCGTATTTCATAAGTGAAAAACTCATCATATTGAAAAATGGAGCAAGAAATTGAATCTTGACAGAGAGTTACTTACGACTATGCCTATTTGGATTTGTTTACCAGACCTCAATTTAAAATAATGGGACAAAGACGCTTTTAGTGCTATTGCAAGTGTGGTTGGTATACCACGAAAACTGGATGAAGCCACTACGGATGAGACTCGATTATGTTATGCCAGGATTTTAGTTATTGCTGAAGCTGAACTTCCAGAGGAAGCCTACATTTCCATGAATGATGATGGTGAAAATATGACACAAAGAATAAGCATGAATAGGTTCCCCCAAGACATAAAAAATATGCATGCTTTGGTCACAATACTGAAAATTATTTGGCCAAAAAAGTTCAGAAAGAAAAAAGTCATCAAAAGGCACATATAATGCCTACAAACCCAAATGCAAATCTTGAAGACATGCAAGTAGATGAAAATGCAAACATTGCTAATCCACTTTCTGAAGAAATTGTTAATGTAGACCTTTAAAATCCAAGTGGCAAAAGTGTTAATGTCGAAAACCAGAATAAAGAATATATACATGAAGATGGAGTTAATACTGGAAAGAAAAAAGACTCTAATGAATCAAGTAATCATTCGGTGAATCTATGAGATATCAGCAGCAGTACACTTGGAGATGTTGATCAAAACATGGTCAATCAACCTACTACTGATAGCAGGTATGTAAATATGGATTTAACCACGCAAGAACCTACTGATATAGGTCTGATTTCAAACACCAGAGGCAACCAAAGCAGTATTAATCAAGCACAAATAAATGAGGCTTATAAAGAACAGGTCATTAAGCTTCCCCCTTAACATGATAACTCAGGCTTAATTACAAAAGATTATAATAGTAAGAAAATTGAAAGTGAAAATGAACAGAATTTGAGCAAGGTTAAGCAAAGGAGTGCTTCGGATCTACTAGCTCCTGCTTCTGTATCAGCGGCTAATATTGACTCACTGATGCAAAATGCATATAACTTCCTCTCTGCTTCCTCATCTCATGCAAGCAAAGACAAGAGAAAGGAAGGAAAGATAAAGAGTATAATATATATTATTAGCCCTAACTTAGTGGTACATGAAGAAGATGAAGCAGAATTCAGAAATAAATACATAATGAAGAATCCAAATCGAGAAAAACAGCTTCAAATATAAGAAAAAGTTTCATGCAAACAGGGCAAGGGACTATTGAAAGAAGAGCATTACAAACTCTCTTTGTTATTGGGCTTTAGTATCCCTTATAATATTCTTTATTAATATATTTCTGTGGAAAATATTTCTTAGAATGTTAAGTGTTTAAATTCCCTAAAAAGATAATCTAATTTATTTAACTTGTTGAATTATATAAGCCCAGTAATGTATTTCTTCTGGAACATAAGTTAGACAACAATAAAATTGAAATGCTTTAAGTTAGAACACTTAATGGATGGAATTTCATTCATAACAATGCTTCAGGTGGTAAGGTAGGATTATGAAATTAAGTGATCCCAGTGTATGGGGAATAAAACAATATTTTACAAATCTTCAATTTATTCATTGTATAAGTAAAAATAAAGGGGGTCCGACCTAAGAAATCGCCTTCATATATGCACCTAATAGTGAGAATGGGAGACAAGATCTATGGAAACAATTAAATTTTTTAAGTAGTAAATTAATCAATCATTGGATCCTAATGGGAGACTTTAATATAATTTTGCACAATTCTGAAAAAAGTGGTAGCAACTCTATTCCATTTAAAAAGCGTGAATTTTTAAACAATTTTATCTTGCAAACTGGATTGGTCGAACCCAATATCAACGGAAACAAATTTACATAGAAATCAAGAAAGTTCAAAAATATTCATTGTAAATTAGATAAAAATTTATTAAATCAGATTTTAAAAAAAAAGACATTTTTCTAAATTTTAGTTGTAATACTCTTCCTCAAGCAACCAGTGATCATACCCCACTGCAAATTTCTCTTTTGAAAATCATTTCAAAGAAGAAAAAATTTCCATTCAGATTTGTGAATGGATGGGTGTTTGACAAAACTTATAAGGAAATTATCAAAAGCAGTATTGAATTTTAAATTCAGGGCCCTGCCCAGTTCAAATTTAACAAAATACCTAAAAAATCTAAAAATCTAGAATAAATCAAATACCAAAGTAGAAATCAAACAAATAAGGGAACAGTGTGAATACTTGCAAATAACATTGATAATGATAGCTTGGACTCTATCAAGTAAATATTTTTTTTAAATTCATAGAAAATTAGCAAGAGCTTTTCAGGCAATAAATTTGAAGCAGAAAGCTAAAGTGGACTAGTTTTCAAATGGGCATGATTCAACTATATTTTTTTATGCTAAAGTGTCAAATAGGAAATATGAGAATGATATAAGAAAGACAATTAATTCTAATAGGTGTGTTTTAAATGATGCTTCACTAATAGAAACTAAAGCAATTAATTATTTTACATCATTATATAATACAGACATTCGAGAACTCTTTTCCGGTCTCGATTTCGATCATTTGAAATTTTGTTGGTTTCGGTCAATTTTGGAGATTTCGCTTATTTCGGTTTTTGTTTCGGTTTTTGTTTCGGTTTCAGTCTTGATATTGCATTTTTAATGAAAACGTAACGATAAGCGATTCAAATTCAAATAGAAATATAGCATACAATAAAATAATAATGCTACATACAACATTACTACATCCAGAAACTATTTCTGGAAGCTACATATGAATTGTTTTCATAATTTTCTTCATCGTCTTGTGTTGTATAATATGATGGATAATCATATTGCATTTGTCCTGGGCCCATAAATGTCGCCATCATATTACCAAAAGACGATGGTTCATCATTTTGTATTGTATATGTAGCTTGACTATTTTGATCACTCGAGATATCACTATGTGTTTCGTTTGTTCCATAATATGAGTTACCACCTGTATAGTCATAAGTAGAATACTTATAGGTTGGTGGATCAGTTGAAGTATATGGATTGTGGTGCTCGTAATCATGTTGATGTCCGGATTCAACATTTACATTACTGTCTTGTCAGTTAGGATTGCTGCTCGCACCCCTTCTTCTTGGATATGTTTGAGTTGGCCTATATAATTCACCGCCATCACTAGAACCAATGCCATAATTACTTGTAAAACCAATGCCACTTCCACCTGCATTACCATGAACAACATTTGATGAGCTGCTGCTATTTTCATTGCTTTGACTCTTTGTTGCTCGTGCAGGCATACCATCAACAGCAGCGACTGCATCATTCAGTGTATTGGTCATCAAATGGTCATTTTCCAACAAGGGTGGTTCAATTTCAGTAGCTCATTTGCTAATGGATCCTCTTCATGGAATATATAGTCTAGATCGATAGACTGATTTTCAGTGTCGCAGCGTCTTGAATTTTTTTTACTCTTAATCTCATGTTGTAATGCATATATACCAATTTTTCTAGATTTTTCATTTTTATTCTATTTCGTAATTTTGTATGAATCATTAAAAATGTAGTCCAGTTTCTTTCGCAGTTTGAAGATGAAACTGATGGCTTAAATTATTCATTGCCAAACATGTAAATTTGGAGCATCTTCGCTTCCAATTATTAACCACCATTGAGCGGGGAAACATGTCTTTACGGCTGCGTATGCTCTTGCAGAACCAAACGCACCAATTTTCATTCTATATTTTTCTACCTGTTGATGTATATGTTAAATATTTTATGCCTTAAATGTTAAATGTTTGTCTAAATTATTATATATGTTAGTTTTACCTCTTTTCCAACTTCAATTTATGTTACAATATCTGGCACCATTCTTTCAACGACGTTATTAAATCCATTTAATACTTCTCCATCATTCGTTGCATCCTCGTATTGAATGATGGGATTAAGAAAATAACCTACGTGGGAAAAGTGTAACATATTATTGAAATGTTATGTATTTAACTGTTTATATGATGTAAGATAAAACAAACTACCTGCCGCATGAAGAGGTCGATGTGATTGTCTTTCCTATCTTTTTTCAATTATATCTCACCATTTTTGACACTGCCTTTCACCAATATTTTTTCTTATTGATTCTTTTGCTCGATCCATCACCTTATAAAGATATCAAATATCTGCTCTATCATCACTATCTATCATTCGTAAAACCTTCACAAGTGGCTCAAAAACAAGAATGATGAAAGCATCACCAGTCCAAAAAACATTGTTGTAAATCAGTGTAGAGACAATATTTGCTGTTCTTTTATCTTTAGTATTGAGATCTAGGAACTCTTGATGTCCACTCTCTCGAAACAATCATCCTTCTCGGATCATCTTTAAGTTTATGAACAGAGTCGAAATGTGTCGCAAATCGTGTTACTACCGGTCTAATCAATTCTTTATTATTGGTCTCTTTTCTCATAATAGAAAGTAACCAACCATGATTGTATATAAATGTCATTATTAATTGACAATTTGTGATAATAGTTGTTACCTCTGGCTCTTTGGAAATATCTTCCAAAATCAAATCAATGCAGTGTGCTGCACATGGTATCCAATATAAATGCCTTCTTTTCTGCATCAATAATTGACCGACAGCTTTGTAGTTTGCTCCGTTATCTGTAACAACTTGCACTATCCTATTTTCATCGATTGATTCGATGACGTCATCCATTAATCCACAAATATATTCTCCACTTTGGAATTCATTTATGGCATTCGCAGATTTGACAAATACCGTTCCATGGGTAGAGTACACGAGAAAATTTATTATTTTTCATCGATTCTGTGTACTCCAACCATCACACATAAGTGTGCAACCATATTCATCCCAGAAATTGGGCAAAGTTTTAATATATTGTCCAATTTCTTCTATTCCCATTTCAAGATACGAGTGTGATATTTCATATGCAGTTGGTGGATTAATTCCACGACCGTATTCTGCAATTGCGTCAACCATAGTCGTATATATTGACTATTGGCAACGTTATGCGGAATATGGCTGAAAAAAGAACTTAGAAATTGCTCAGCCTATATGTTTTTTGGCATGTTTATTACCTTTCATTGCAGATTTAATAGAGGGTTGAGTTCTACCTCCTCGTTTTTGCATGTATGAGTTGATTCGTCCAGCAACATCATTGTCCAAATCGTCAACTACTCTGATAGATTTTCCAACAGTATGAGATATGTGCAATGTTTGACTTGAACCACCACTTGATCGTCGATCAGTGATCATACCCCACTGCAAATTTCTCTTTTGAAAATCATTTCAAAGAAGAAAAAATTTCCATTCAGATTTGTGAATGGATGGGTGTTTGACAAAACTTATAAGGAAATTATCAAAAGTAGTATTGAATTTTAAATTCAGGGCCCTGCCCAGTTCAAATTTAACAAAATACCTAAAAAATCTAAAAATCTAGAATAAATCAAATACCAAAGTAGAAATCAAACAAATAAGGGAACAGTGTGAATACTTGCAAATAACATTGATAATGATAGCTTGGACTCTATCAAGTAAATATTTTTTTTAAATTCATAGAAAATTAGCAAGAGCTTTTCAGGCAATAAATTTGAAGCAGAAAGCTAAAGTGGACTAGTTTTCAAATGGGCATGATTCAACTATATTTTTTTATGTTAAAGTGTCAAATAGGAAATATGAGAATGATATAAGAAAGACAATTAATTCTAATAGGTGTGTTTTAAATGATGCTTCACTAATAGAAACTAAAGCAATTAATTATTTTACATCATTATATAATACAGACATTCGAGAACTCTTTTTCGGTCTCGATTTCGATCATTTGAAATTTTGTTGGTTTCGGTCAATTTTGGAGATTTCGCTTATTTCGGTTTTTGTTTCGGTTTTTGTTTCAGTTTCAGTCTTGATATTGCATTTTTAATGAAAACGTAACGATAAGCGATTCAAATTCAAATAGAAATATAGCATACAATAAAATAATAATGCTACATACAACATTACTACATCTAGAAACTATTTCTGGAAGCTACATATGAATTGTTTTCATAATTTTCTTCATCGTCTTGTGTTGTATAATATGATGGATAATCATATTGCATTTGTCCTGGGCCCATAAATGTCGCCATCATATTACCAAAAGACGATGGTTCATCATTTTGTATTGTATATGTAGCTTGACTATTTTGATCACTCGAGATATCACTATGTGTTTCGTTTGTTCCATAATATGAGTTACCACCTGTATAGTCATAAGTAGAATACTTATAGGTTGGTGGATCAGTTGAAGTATATGGATTGTGGTGCTCGTAATCATGTTGATGTCCGGATTCAACATTTACATTACTGTCTTGTCAGTTAGGATTGCTGCTCGCACCCCTTCTTCTTGGATATGTTTGAGTTGGCCTATATAATTCACCACCATCACTAGAACCAATGCCATAATTACTTGTAAAACCAATGCCACTTCCACCTGCATTACCATGAACAACATTTGATGAGCTGCTGCTATTTTCATTGCTTTGACTCTTTGTTGCTCGTGCAGGCATACCATCAACAGCAGCGACTGCATCATTCAGTGTATTGGTCATCAAATGGTCATTTCCAACAAGGGTGGTTCAATTTCAGTAGCCCATTCTGCTAATCGATCCTCTTCATGGAATATATAGTCTAGATCGATAGACTGATTTTCAGTGTCGCAGCGTCTTGAATTTTTTTTACTCTTAATCTCATGTTGTAATGCATATATACCAATTTTTCTAGATTTTTCATTTTTATTCTATTTCGTAATTTTGTATGAATCATTAAAAATGTAGTCCAGTTTCTTTCGCAGTTTGAAGATGAAACTGATGGCTTGAATTATTCATTGCCAAACATGTAAATTTGGAGCATCTTCGCTTCCAATTATTAACCACCATTGAGCGGGGAAACATGTCTTTACGGCTGCGTATGCTCTTGCAGAACCAAACGCACCAATTTTCATTCTATATTTTTCTACATGTTGATGTATATGTTAAATATTTTATGCCTTAAATGTTAAATGTTTGTCTAAATTATTATATATGTTAGTTTTACCTCTTTTCCAACTTCAATTTATGTTACAATATCTGGCACCATTCTTTCAACGACGTTATTAAATCCATTTAATACTTCTCCATCATTCGTTGCATCCTCGTATTGAATGATGGGATTAAGAAAATAACCTACGTGGGAAAAGTGTAACATATTATTGAAATGTTATGTATTTAACTGTTTATATGATGTAAGATAAAACAAACTACCTGCCGCATGAAGAGGTCGATGTGATTGTCTTTCCCATCTTTTTTCAATTATATATCACCATTTTTGACACTGCCTTTCACCAATATTTTTTCTTATTGATTCTTTTGCTCGATCCATCACCTTATAAAGATATCCAATATCTGCTCTATCATCACTATCTATCATTCGTAAAACCTTCACAAGTGGCTCAAAAACAAGAATGATGAAAGCATCACCAGTCCAAAAAACATTGTTGTAAATCAGTGTAGAGACAATATTTGCTGTTCTTTTATCTTTAGTATTGAGATCTAGGAACTCTTGATGTCCACTCTCTCGAAACAATCATCCTTCTCGGATCATCTTTAAGTTTATGAACAGAGTCGAAATGTGTCGCAAATCGTGTTACTACCGGTCTAATCAATTCTTTATTATTGGTCTCTTTTCTCATAATAGAAAGTAACCAACCATGATTGTATATAAATGTCATTATTAATTGACAATTTGTGATAATAGTTGTTACCTCTGGCTCTTTGGAAATATCTTCCAAAATCAAATCAATGCAGTGTGCTGCACATGGTATCCAATATAAATGCCTTCTTTTCTGCATCAATAATTGACCGACAGCTTTGTAGTTTGCTCCGTTATCTGTAACAACTTGCACTATCCTATTTTCATCGATTGATTCGATGACGTCATCCATTAATCCACAAATATATTCTCCACTTTGGAATTCATTTATGGCATTCGCAGATTTGACAAATACCGTTCCATGGGTAGAGTACACGAGAAAATTTATTATTTTTCATCGATTCTGTGTACTCCAACCATCACACATAAGTGTGCAACCATATTCATCCCAGAAATTGGGCAAAGTTTTAATATATTGTCCAATTTCTTCTATTCCCATTTCAAGATACGAGTGTGATATTTCATATGCAGTTGGTGGATTAATTCCACGACCGTATTCTGCAATTGCGTCAACCATTGTCGTATATATTGACTATTGGCAACGTTATGCGGAATATGGCTGAAAAAAGAACTTAGAAATTGCTCAGCCTATATGTTTTTTGGCATGTTTATTACCTTTCATTGCAGATTTAATAGAGGGTTGAGTTCTACCTCCTCGTTTTTGCATGTATGAGTTGATTCGTCCAGCAACATCATTGTCCAAATCGTCAACTACTCTGATAGATTTTCCAACAGTATGAGATATGTGCAATGTTTGACTTGAACCACCACTTGATCGTCGAACAGTATAAGATCTGCATAGCTCTTCATCTCTAAATGCTTCTCTGCTTTCCACATGACATGTTGAAGTTCTTCATCATCTTCATTTTCATTGCCACATAGTTGGTGTGGCCTGCTCATTAATTCCTCTTGTAAGCGTTGTTTGTCTAGTTTTTCTTTGCTTCGTTCATTTCTCTTTTGAATGATATGTGATCGTACAAGTTGTTTAACTTCTTTAGGGACAACTAGACATGCTGATACATCGCCGCCCACCCATGCCAGATGTTCTTTCAAACGTGTCACGCCACCGTCATTAATTAGTTTATTGCAAAAGTTACATTTTATTTTTCGTATATTGTCGTCGATCGCAGTACCATAATTCCTACCAATTTCATTTGGATTTTCCATAATGTACCTACGATTATAAATAAACGATACAATATACACATAATTAAACAAAAGTCAATGCTAAGCAATTTAATATTCCAAATCAAATCAAAAATAAAATACAAATGCATAAATAACATTCATCGAAATCGTCGGAATTCATTGTTCAAGTTCAACATTTCGAGTCAAGTTCAATGTCCATGTCCAATGCTCAAGTCCATATTCTAGTCCAACATATTCAAGTTCAACATTCAATCCATATTCAAATTAACATATTCAAGTCCAATATTCAGGTCAGTACAACATATTCAGGTCAGTCGACTTATTTAAGTCGGTTCAACATATTCAAGGTTGTTTGCATATGCAATATCAAACAATGCCCATGTTCAACATATAATAGGAAAAGGCAAGGCTTAAAAAAATAAAAACAATGCCTATATCAAGGCCAAGGCTAAAAAAACAAGGCCCAAGAAAAAAAGCCGTTTATTTACCTTTGTTCGAAAGCAGACGCATTAAAAAAACAAAGGCCAAGGCAATATCTTTCCACTTCCTCCCACTTCACGACCAAACACAGACGCATTGAAAAAATCGAATGAAAGCTAGGGTAGAAGACAGAAAAAGAAGATGGACAAAAAATTCACCTTCGTTCGAAAGCAAGCTAGGGCTGAAGACGGAAATCAAAAATCATGAATTGAAGCTCGGTTCTCCTCTTGCCAACTTGAAGAACAACGCCGCGAGGTCGAAGCTTTCTCGAATTTGGGTGAATCCACAATTCTTCTTGCTCAAATTAGGAGGATTGCTGAAGCACAAGTGGTAACTCACATTCGCGGTCGTTTATTTATAAGTAAAAAATGTATGCTTTAACTGTGCAAGCACGGGATGATTTTCTATTTGTTTTGCCTTTTCGAATTTGGATTTTACGCACAATTTGATTTTGGCTGTTGCTTTTTTATCATTTTTGCAAATTGATTTTTTTTATCGTAGTTTGACCGGGATGGGATTTTGACCTTATCTCGTCTCGGTGATGGTCGGAACCGATACGAGATGGTCGGAATCTAGTGGTTCCGGCCAGATCCTCAATCATTGATACAGACTCTTATCCAAAATGCTTACCTAATATTAGTAAAAAGTTTATATTGCATCCTAATAGCCAGGATATATTGCTTACTCCTTCAAATTTAGAGCAAATTACAAAAATTGTTTTTATTGCTAATAATGATAAAAGGCCAGGTCTAGATAGAATTGGGGCTAAATTTTATAAATTCCATTAAGAAGAAATAAAGAGCAATCTTTATGAAGTTGTCAATGAGTTTTTGACAAAGGGGAAAATTCTTAAAAATTTAAATCATATTTAATCACCTTAGTTCCAAAAACAAAATTTCCCAAAGATATAGGAGATTATAGGCCAATTATTGGTGTAGTTTTATTTATAAGCTGCCATACTTTGTAACAGAATTAAAATATTTTTGAAATATTTTAATTTCTAAAAACCAAAGTGCATTTATCCCAGGAAGACCAATTGTGGAAAATAATTTACTATCCCATGAGCAAATCAGAAATTTTAATCAAGGAAATAAAAATAAGATATGTATCAAATTGATTTGGATAAGGCTTTTGATAAAATTAATAGACATTTTATTTTGTTTATGCTAGCGCAATTGGGTTTTAACAACAAATTTTGTAGTCTGGTTGGGGAATGTATTAATAATGTGACTTATTCTTTGCTCGTAAATGGTTCTACATAGTAATGGAGGAATAAGGCAAGGAGATCCTTTATCTCCTCACTTATTCATTATTGCTAGGGAATTTCTGTCAATTCATATGGAGATAGAACAAAATAATGGAAATATAAAAACCAATAATAGAGTTAAACTATCTATAACCCATTTACTTTCTGCTGATGACTTACATATTTTTCAAACGCGGACATATAAAGTGCTGCCACTATAGCCAAAATACTCGGAAAAAATGAAGAATTTGCTGGGCTACAAATAAATGAAGGTAAAAGAAAAATATACTTCAGTAAATATTGTGTTGGAAAGGAAGATATTATTAATACCCTAAAGTTTAAATAAGGGACATTTCCTGTAAAGTATTTGGGACTGCTACTTAGCATTAACCAGATTAAGGACAGAGGTTGCTAAAGGCTATATGAGCTGATTCAAAATAGATTGGAAGGCTGGTCTAGCAAACTTCTATCCTTAGCTAGTGGACTGGAGTTAATCCACACAATCGTCGCTGCTATTATCATGTATTGGATGCAAGCACACAAAATCCCAGCAAATACAATACAAAAACAGAAAGAATTTGTGCAAATTTAATATGGGGAGGTAAACATCATAAAGTCTCATGGGACAGTGTTTGCAAACCAAGTTGGCGACCTGGGCTTAAGAAACTTCAATGATCTCAATTCAGTCTACGATCTCAAAATGTTTTAGAAATATTTGGAAGGTAAAGCTCTCTAGGTAAAGTGGATAAAAGGAAAGTATGTTAAATACAAAATAAATTGCATAATGTAGGTGAAAAAGCACTACTCCAACACTTGGAAAAAAATTTGAATTGCAGAAAATTAGGTACCAAGCTCATAGAAAGGCATTTTAAAGATGGAAAATAAACTAGTTATTGGTTTTATCCTTGGATGCATGGTAAATCACTGGTAAATCTGTTGGGCTAGTCAAACATCTACCAATTTGGAAATGCATACGCAACGGTTGATTGTATTATACAAAATCACATTTGGAATATACAATAAAGACCTAAGACCTTAATATTTAAAGAAGCAATTGTAAAAATCATAATCAATCCCAGCTTAGAGAAAGACAAATGATTTGGAAATTAAACACAAATGAAGAATTTTCCTTTAAGAAAATATGGAAATATCTTAGAGGTGTAGAAACAGAAGCCTACTAGCACTCTGTCATTTTGAATAGATCTAACTACCCAAAAATGGCTCATTGTGCATACTTTGCACTCTTAAACAAACTCCCAACCAGGGATAGACAAAAAAAGGGAATCCAAATTATGAAAGTAATTGTTTTCTTTGTAAAATCAAATATGAAAGCAGTGTACATTTATTTTTTGAATGCATATACTCGAGACACATATGGTCAATTGCAAAGTCAAAATTCAAAATAAGTCAGACTCAATCCACACAAGACATCAAAAGTAGCATTCAATATATTCAAAGCAAGTTCAAATCGAAATAAAAAATCATCTATGCTTGCAATTTTCTTACTATAGTCATATATCACTTGTGGAAAGAAAGAAAGGCAAGGTTGCATAACAACAAGGAAACTGATTTACTGCAACTCTAGAAATTAATAGATTCAGAGTCTCAAATCATTTAGGAAAAATCATGCAAGGAACAACCACTTGAGCTATGGGAATTAGATAACTATAAAGACCGCATAGAGTCATACTTACAAAACAGGAAGCACTTCAAAGACATTTCCAAGGCAGATCTACAATAAGTAAAGGAATCGGCTACGAGGTTGCGGCAGGAGGCAGCCTTCATCATCACTATTTCAGATTTGCAACCTGCAAAGAAAAAGAGAAAGCTTATCAGCATTCAAAGTTCAAAGGAACACAAAGTAAACCTGGGGATAAAGATAATTACTTATCTGGAATAGGGAAGGATTACCACTCTCTTCTTTCACTACGTTTTGAGTATCATCATCAATGGCTTCAGAATGCAGATCCAACCATATTAGATACAAGTGACAATGGATACTATTACAGAAGTAAGCCAAATAACAGGATTTATCACATATCTTGTTGGCAAGAAGGAGAAAGTAGTGATAAGAGAGCCACTCTAGACAGATCTACAGCAGATCGATAAATCAAACTATAATAACCAACACCACTAGAGAGAAAGAGACAAAGGATGTTTGGAAGCATCGGAAGCCGCCTTAAGGCACGAGGCATCAACGATATGAAAAAATTCTTCAATCGCCAACTAGTCTCCATATTTAAGTTTCACAAAGCTTCGAGAGTAAGTTCAAAGTAAAGTAATGGCTAGGGTTTTATAACCCTAATGTAATTGTATTAGGTTATACCCATTTGTTTCGAGTATTTACCCTATTACCAAGCGGGCCTTGGGCCTTGAAATGTTTTACCCTTTCAAAAAAAATTATTATCATATGTTGATTTTGATACTGATAATGATCTTAGATTGCTATATTATTATGTTGTGGTCAATTCGCCGGCTTTGGGTTCTATTGGTCAGCTTGGTGATGACAACTCTCATCATATGTCGGAGAATGATCGTGATATGAATTTATTTGCTTTTATTGCTTTCTATATCTTGCTAAGTGATTTAAGAGAAATCAAGGAAATTTGATTTTGAGTGGATGGAGCTTTATTCATGGTTTTTTCTATATTTTCTTTTGTTCATCTCCATTTATCATTTATTTGGATGCATGGAGCAACATGTTACTTCTTTTATTTTCTTATGTAGTTTATGGATTCCTTCTTTACCCATGCATTCAACTTTTTATTCTTTGAATAAAATTTTAGGGTGCGATTCAACATTTCTTATCTTACTAAATGGAATCAAATTTTTGGAATCTTATTCTAAAACTACTTATTTGTTCTTTCAATAATCTATAATCAGTGTAATTATATGCGATCGTCAAAGCTTGATTGAAGTCGAAAGTGGTATTTAAAGCATAATTTTGCATAAAACTTCCTTGAGTATATAACTTTCCTCCATGGGCATAAGAGTTGGTTTTTGAACCACGTTACAATTGATTTTCATCTGTGTTCCTATTAATCTTTTTATGTTCAATGGTTATTAGTTTACTTTCTAACTCGTTCTTTTTCAACATAAAATAAAGTTCATATTTTAATTCACCAATTTTATGCTCTTCCTCTTTCATATAGCACAAATAAGAACCCAATCATTTATAGTGAAAAATTGGAAATATTAAAACCCGTAAAACTACATTATTCAAATTTGCTCATTAGTGAGTTAGGCACTTGGAGGGCAGTCCACCAATACCATTTCCTGAGGGCTATAATACACACACACACTCACTTGTCACATAGATTATACAACTAAATTTGTGTCATTATCATATTGAATATCTATAACCGTTGTAAGTCTTTGAAATAGTTTTGATAAAGATCAAAGCTTACATTTAGTGATTACAAAAAATACGTGTTAGGTTGGTAAATCTTTGGAATTAGTGCAGTAGTCATTGTTAATATATTGCATGCTAACACTTTTCTATTTTACATTTCACTCATTTTAATTTTTGATAAAATAATTAAAAGGAACATAAATTTAATTTGTTAACATCATTTAACATAAATCATTCTATTTTTACTTATAATCCGTTAAAAATATGAAATAGTGTTTGCATTTGTTTTTATATCTGACATCAATTATCTTTGTATAAATCAAAAGATAAGAGTTACGGCGGTCATTATCAACTTGTGGTGATCAAATCAATCTAAAATACTTATTAGTATTGTAAATTATTACATAACCTAATGTAAAGGCATTGGTAATTAGAAAATGTATGAATTAGAGCATCTCCAACAGGTGCATAATTCTCAAATCTGCACCCGAAGGAGCTTCCAACAGGGGTCGGGAATTCTCAATAGTGCAGAAAGTAGGCTCGAAGGTGTGAGAATACCGGAGAGGATGAGGCGCCTGTTGAACAGGCTCCTGGCATCCAGGCGCCTGTTTAACAGGCGCCCACTTATTTCCCCCCCAACGGCTCTTTCCAACGGCCATTTTCTCTCTTCAAATACAACTCCCACCTCTTCTTCCCTTCACAACCAATTTGCTTCCTCCATTACAATTTTTTCTGCCATAACTCTCACTTGAAAATGTACTCCGATTTCGACGTCGTTGCTGCAAGGTCCACTTTTGAAGACTACGACTTAGAAGACGTTATGGTTTCGCTCGGAGGAGAATTAACTAATGCAAGTTGGAGCCCCGCGGAAGACTACGATCTTTGCTACATTTACTGTGCCCTCTCGGTTGATCCTATTCGAGGGACCGATCAAAGTGGTGAATCTTTTTGGGGCAAAGTTACTAATTGCTACAATCGGAAGAACATCGATCGGAAAAGAACGCTATCTTCAGTCAAATGTCATTATGGAAAAATAAATCGCCAAACGCAAACGTTCGATTCTCAAATGTTTAAGCTAAAGCAAACGAATCCTAGTGGATTTGGAAATGAAACGCATTTGGTAAGCTTTAATATAATATCATTATTGTACTTTTTATCATAGTTCTCTAACTATACTAATAATTTTTTGAACAGAGAATGGCCGCAAACAAGTTGTTCAAACAAATCTATAAACCTGATAGTAAACAAGCACCACATATTTATCAATTCATGCATGTTTATGACATGTTGGTCGAGCATGTTAAATGGAAATCATCGCTTCAGAAAACCGTTCAACAAGTTCAATCAAACAGTGGTCGGGGTAAAACGCCTAGAGTTGGAGAAAGCTCTAGTCCTAGAGAATCGCAAGAAAGCTACGGTTTAGGATCAGAAGAAGACTCAATCCCAACCGAAGATCATTTTGTTAGGCCACTGGGATCAAAAGCGGCCAAAAAGAAGCAGACTGCTGGTGCGGTTCAAGTTGACATTAACAAACTCATGTTTGAATCTGAAGATAGATTTAACCGGCAATGGAGACTCGAGCAATTCAACACCAAGAAAAGTTATCAAGAATGGATCAACTTCTTGCTGCAAACTGCCAAAGAGATGAAGATGCAATAATGTTCATGGATACGTCACACATGTCTGCAGATCAACTGGAGTATACGGAGCGAAGAAGGAGAGAAATTATGAGGCGTATACTTAAAGGTCATTAAATGAATTATTGTTTCTACAACCTTTGTATCTTTTAATTACCATTATTTGTACTGTGTTCTGAATGCAAAAAATTATTAATATAAGCACTTTAATTGAAATTGCATTGCATTGAAAAAAGATCATAACAACATTACGTTATTTAGAGATAAACATATTACAATAACAATAATAAGTAACAGCAACAGAAATAACAGTAGGAAAAGTAACAACAGAAATATAGTTTCACTGATTTCCAGAAAACCTCCAAAGATGATCTATGAGATCATTTTGCAATTTGCGATGCAGTTGAACACTACGATAGGACATTTGGCTTTCTACATTAAACTCGAATTCTAGTGCGCTGCCAATAATATCGTTGCGCCAAACAGGCGGCGGTGTTGGAGCACCCTCGTAAAAGTAATCTTCTTCCATGTCTCTTTCATCCTCTATAATCATATTATGTAAAATAATACAAGTGTATATTATTTTGGTCATTTTAACTGGTGACCAAAGTCTGCATAGATTACTAACTATGGAAAATCTAGACTGAAGAACCCCAAATGCTCTTTCAACATCCTTCCTCTGCCCTTCTTGCATCGCTGTAAACTTTGATTGTTTATTGTTTTGTGGGTTAGGAATTTTCTTGACAATGGTACTCCATTTAGGATATATACCATCGCCAAGATAATATCCATGATCGTATGTGTTACCTCCTAAAGTAAAGGTACAAGGAGTTGATCTACCGTTTGCTAAATCATTGAACAACATAGATCATTCGACTACGTTAAGATCATTGTTTGAACCCGACATTCCAAAAAATGCATGTCATATCCATAAGTCATACGATGCTACGGCTTCAAGAATAATAGAGGACCTACGAGACTTACCTTGATAAGCTCCAACGTACGCCTTTGGACAATTTTTCCACTTTCAATGCATGCAGTCTATACTGCCTAACATTCCAGGCCAGCCTCTACTACCATGCATATTTAATAACATAACTATATCCGCCTCGTTCGGTCTGCGTAAGTATTGATCACCGTAAATGTCCACGATAGCTTGACAGAAATGCTCCAAACAATCTAATACCGTGCTTTCCGCCACTTTCAAATTTTCATCAAGCGCATCCGCTGGTCCTGCGTATGCAAGCATTCTGAGTGCAGCTTTCATTTTTTGAATTCCAGTCAATACCATTGTACGAGATGCATTGGTTTTGAAGATAAAATATTTGTCATGCTGCTTGACGCATTCTAGGATTCTAAGAAATAGTGGACGCCGCATGCGGAATCTTCTTCTAAAATCAACATCTGTGTAAGTAGGATTTTGAACAAAGTAGTCTTCCATCAGTCTGTCGTTGTGCCATGAATGCCTACGATTTTTATACCGACACCCAACAACCGATCCACCGTGTTTCCTACTCGATTGACCAACCCATAGTGCAGCCATACTTAATAGTTCATTTTCGCGACGGAAATGATCTTCCATCATTTCATCAAATTCCTCGTCGCTATCATCAAAAAAAATAATCTTCTTCCGCCATTTCTTATAGTTGAAATTGTATGAAATAAAAATGAGCAATAATACTTCTCAGCATCTAACAAGCCTGTTATAGCTTAAACACTATGACTATTGATGCAGTGTCTTGTTCCATCATTCAACTGTTGACTGTTGATGCAGTGTCTTGTCCCATCATACACTATTAACTGATGATGCATTGTCTTGTCTGCAATGTAACGTCTGCACTGTCTCGTTCCATCATACAATTGTTGACTGTTGATGTAGTGTCTTCTCCCATCATACACTATTAGATGATGCAGTGTCCTGTCTGCAATGTAACGTCTGCACTGTCTTTTCCCATCATACAATTGTTGTCATATTCTTAATGCAATAATACAGAAACAAACAAGTCATTGTTACTGAAACACCCAAACATTAATACAGTCAATGACAATAAATACACAAACAATAATACATTCCATAATAATACACTCCATAATAATACACTCCACAGTAGTACAACCACAATAATAATACACTCCATAATAATAGACTGCATAATAGTACACTCTACAATAATACACTCCACAATAACACACTCCACGGTAATGCACTCCACAATAATGATACACTCCACTAAGAAACTAGCGGTTACGGTCAAATTGTAAGTTGTGCACGATATTTCGGAGACGTCTTATTTCTTGTTCTAGCTCGTTGGCATATGTTATGGCCCTTGGGCAAAGCCGTTCATCAATCCATTCTGCATAATTGCACCCTTCAGGCCAGAAAGGACACAACTGGATTCGACGACCAATATCTTCGCCATCAGCTCTAACCACAACTTCAACCTTATAACCACAATGGAAAAATACTATGTAAGAGTCATCCTCTTGTTCAACCGAAGGTTGTAAATTTTGTACTTGTTCAACCTCATGTGATTGTTGATGAACCAACTGCTCGTGTACTGGTTGAACATCTTCTTGAAGTGTGAGTTGGTCAAGATTTGGGAATTCTCGATCAACGTCCTCATAATGTTGGTCTTGGTAATTGATATTCCAATCTTCATCGGTGTGTTCGCTTTCCGTTGGAACGTACCCGGCATCAGAGTCAATAGATGATGACCAGGAAGGCATTGAAAGGAGGATGAGAAGACTGAAAGAGCAGAGAACTAAATTGTGTGTTGGAGAAGAAAAGCTCTTACATATATATTGAAGCGTGCGAACGTTAAAAATTAATTATGTTTAAATATTAGCACTGTGTTTTGATTTGACAATGCATTAGAAAGTTAAAATTACTCATAAACAAGACAATAATAAATATGCATACACAGAAACAATAATACATTCAACAATAATACACTCTAATTATGGATATCCAAATCGTTTTAGCCAATTTTGACGTATGATATAAGCCTCATGTCCAATGAATGTGCTGTGGTATTTGAGAAAGTAATGGCCTTCAAATGTAGAACGGGTTGGTTTAAACAAATTTTCAAATATAACCTCATTGATAACCGTACTGTACCGCGTACAGGCGTTGCAGAAGTTCCCATAACCAGTCCTCAACTTCACCAGCGTACGTCTACTTCTACCATCAACATTGCTATTGTAAAGTTCAGCAAAAATGTCCCAAAACTGAGTTGCCATTATATCTTCATCATCGCACATTTGATCCGTTTGTATATAAAAATTTACTAACTGTGTCAATTCTGTAGCCGAAAATATTATGTTACACATTGATTGATTTAACTAAACTTTTAAATGTTGTGACCTTAGAATATAACACTTTATCTTAAATAAAGAGGTCGTGATCCGCATCAAAAAAATGAAGCATAAGATTAACGTCCACGTGTCAAACATCCATAAAAAATTTGACAAATAAACACAATTGTGTTTGTTTGTTCAACATTCTGACTTCATATACGCTTAATAATAAACAAGCGTAAATTAACATCAACACAATGCAATAATCAACACTAAATATAATCGACACAATGCCATAACATATAGACAATCAGATATAACAGTAGCATCATTACCAACATAATATGCAACCAACTAATGTACGGTATGAAAAATACTAACACAGTCTAAAACATCTAAATGCAGCACATCAGTCTATGTGATCAAAACCGCTATCAATCTCCTCATCGTCTCCACTGTCGTCGTCACTGTCATCGTCGACGTCATCAAAGTCGTGAGGCTGAGGTCCAGCATTGAGCTGCTCCTGAAGCTGCTGAATCTGGGTCTGTAAGCCCTGTACATGTGCATCATACTGAGTCTATTGCTGCTGGATTGCAGTCTGGTAACTCTGATACATCATCTGTGTATAATCGAGTGTCATACGCTCAAATGCAGCAATCATCCGTCTATCATAATCCATGTACTGAGAATACTGATATGTGCAAAAAAGAATTATACATAGGTGGAGAATATAATGACAAGTTATAAAAGAATTATACATTAAAGAACAGTTAAAATTCGTACAAACCTGATGAGGATGATACAATCCGGTGGATGGTACACCCGTAATATCGTCATCTGCAGGATACTGGAAGGGGTACTCCACCACCTGACCATGTACATCATATGCTCTAAACGAATGTGGAGGGGGGTCGAAAGTAGGAGGCTGCGTATACTGAGATGATGTAGGCTCAAAGGTGGCAGGTGGTAGTGGAACTCTACCGGAAGAGGTACGTGGACCAATATGATCGGAGTTCAAACCCCGAATATAATCAGGCAACGCGTAAGCACGTGGGGTTACTTGAGCCCAATATGAATCAAAGTCCCCAAGAACTGTAAATGGCTCACCATCCACCCATCCCGCACCCCTCATCGCAAGAATATAAGCTGGTCCAACCATAATATCACCATACATATCATCCCATGATAGCGGATCAGATGGAATTCGAACTATACCATACAACTGTAGCCAACACCGCTCCTCTAAATACCATATGAATGGACATGTAGGAACCTGAAAGCAAATCCTGCGTAATGACATGGAAAACTGAAATGTGAGTGGATGATCAGGATCGGGCTCTAGGAACTGTAAGTACTGATCCCATGGACGAACAATAATGTTACCACGCCGCCTCATATCCATCTGCTGTCTAGCCTCCATCAGCTCATTGTGCACCCCTTGTGCAGCATGGGGCAAATGCATAGGAGGACCCCAACGACGCAATCTAGGAAAGTAAATATAAGGTGTGGCATTCGCCTCTGCAATTAGTCGGGGGTGCATATTGGCAGTATACTCGTAGTACCAAAATGACAGAATGTACCAAATTCCATACATCTGTCTAGACTGCTGAAGTGCATAAGTATCTAATGCTACGTACAAATAACCAATAATAGCAGTACCGTAATCATATATGTGTAGTCCATCCACATCAACTAATCCAGCCAAAAAACCAAGCCTAATAGTGCCCTTATTGTTACTAAAAAATGTACACCCGAAAAGGTATAATATGAAGGCACGAATAACATGAGTGTGCATATCCTCAACAGCCATGTACTCTACTATATACCGCTGCAAATAAGGGAGAGTAACAGCTCCTCCTCTAACCTCCTCATCGGCCAAAGTCGGTAAATAAGCTAAATATGACTCGAACTCCTCAAATGAACTATCAAATGGAACAGGGAGACGATCGGGTCTACCAACCTCTATGCCAGTGAGCATATAAAAATCTAGAGGAGTCAGTCGTATACCTGTGGCGTCGCTATAGCTGCAGTAAGTCGATGCGAAACAGTAGGTGACAAGTCGTGCAAAGATCGAAGATCGTCTGGAGTCATGGTAGCATTAGGAGGGACACGAACAGGTCCGATATTGGCATCGGTCGTATATCGAACGGTGCGTCTACCAGTTTTGACCGGACGGGGCGGCATTTGGATGCAGAGATGAGTTAAAAAAATTTGCTGAAAAGAGTATGGAGGGGAGAAAAATGAGGGGGGAGGGGGAAAATGCCTGATATAAGCGCGTTAACCAGGCGCCTGGGCATCAGGCGCCTGTTCAACAGGCGTCCGGCATTTTTAAACGCGGGCGCCTGTTGAACAGGCGCCTGAGCGCAAGCGCCTGTTCAACAGGCGCCTGCCCTCATTTCTGTAGAAATGAGGGTTCCAACAGTTTGGAGTGCGGAAAATCGAATTTGCGCACTCCAAACTGTTGGAGATGCTCTTAGTGCTTGGCAAAAATGGCCAATATGATTGCTTCATCCAAATTTCAAAGGAAAAAGTTAGATTCTTTAGTTTAATTCTGAATTGATTGTATTTGATAAAGAAAGTAAGATAAAAGTTGTATTGATATAATTTTTGATACAGTTCACAATGTTTTTTTTAGCTTTATAATATTAACCTACTTGACTTAGTCATATAATACAGATGTCACTTTCACAATTACAACTTTATCCTTCATTTCGTATATTATCTTTTGCACTGAGGAATTATTTCTCTTAACTCTCCACTTTAATTTGAGCTAAGGTTTCCTCCTCTCGTCCCTAAAAATGGCTGCTAAAATTTTAGGTCCTGTTTGGCTTGTCGATTTTAGTTTTGTATTTTCATCTATACAAAAACGCCTCCATAGTGCGTATTGTTGAAAAACAAACAATTTTGAAAAATGAAATTAACACGTAAAATAGAAAACAAGTTTATTTTATTTTTCATGTTTGGAAGGATAACAAAAGAACGGAGAACAATCTAACTTTTTTATTGTCCGTTGCTCGTCGCAATGGTCTTATTTTTTACTATTTCTTAATGCATGTTGAAAACACAAAACTTAAAATACAAAATGAAACCAAACAGGCCCTTAGCTTTCAAAATTGTTTTCAGTAGATGAAATTTCTTCTTAAAGTAGAATTTGTAGAGCTAAGATTCCCTCTACTTTCTTCAATTCGACTGTAGATTTTCTACCTTCAGATCTGCTCTTAGTCGATAGAAATTCTTCGATGATATGGACTTCGTAAGTATATACACTCTCTGATAAGGGGCAGGTACATGATTATGCTTAATCTTCCACTGTTTACCTATTCATGTATAAAATATAAATCGATTTCCATATGCTTTGTCCTTGAATGTAAGATAGGGTTTGCGGAAAGTGATACAACGCTTAAGTTATCACACCAAATCACTGAATTTCTGGTTATACAGATTTTAAGTTCACTAAGTAGTGACTCTACCCACATTACTTCTGATATTGTGTGTGCTAGACTTCGATACTCTGATTTAGTACTCAATCATGATATTGTTGACTATTTTTTCAAATATCATGATATTGGGTTTTCTCCTAAATAAATGCAGCACCCCGTAGTTAACCTTCGATCATCTACTAGTTATACAGATTTTAAGTTCACTAAGTAGTGACTCTACCCACATTACTTCTGATATTGTGCGTGCTAGACTTCGATACTCTGATTTAGTACTCAATCATGATATTGTTGACTATTTTTTCAAATATCATGATATTGGGTTTTCTCCTAAATAAATGCAGCACCCCGTAGTTAACCTTCGATCATCTAGGTCTGATGCCCAGTCAGCATTAGAAATCTAGTAATATTGAAAATTTTGCTTGATTTTAATACTAGACCATGATTTAATATACCATTTAGATACCTTAAAATTTGATTTACTTCCTTCTAGTGGTCATCTAATGGTTGATACCTGAACTGACACACCTTTTTTACACTATATGTTATTTTTGGTCTAGCTATTGTAGCATATTGTAGTGCTCCAACTATACTTCTATATTCCTTGTCATTTGTGAATGGTTCACCTTTGTACTTTAATAAATGTAAATGACTTGTCATTGGTGTTGGCAGTGACTTAGCTTGATTCATCTTTGAATGATAAGTAGTACTTTAATATATTTTCTCTGGCATAGATGTATTTCTGAATCTGACACCTTATTGACCTCTATTACCATAAAATAATTATATGTGCCTAAGTATTTGATTGAAAACTACTTGTCTGGAAGTTGAATAATATGACTTATTTTCTCTTCTCAATTGACTATAAAGTCATCCACATATACCAAAATATATGTGGATGCTTTATTTCTAAATTTGGTGAAGAGGGAACTATCTAACTTTGCTGGTTGGTATCCTAAACTGATGAGTGTTGCCTTTAACTTATCAAACCATACCCTAGGGGCTTGCTTTAGACTATAGATGGCTTTGTCTAGTTTGCATACCCAATCCCTTTTGTCTAATTGCTTAAATCCCTATGGTTGTTCCATAAATACCTCTTCTTGTAGCTCACCATTTAAAAATGCATTATTTAGATCTAACCGCCTGATATACCACCTATTATGCAATGCTATAGTCAATATTACTCGTATTGTGGTTGATTTAACTACTAGGGAGAAGGTTTCATTAAAGTCAAATCCATATTGCTGTGTGTAACCTTTTGCACTAGTCTTGCCTTGTATTTCCGAATAGTACCATATGGATTTTTCTTCAGTTTGTATGTCCACTTGTAGTATGTGATGCTTTTGTGTTTAGGTAGTGGAACAATATTCTAAGTGTTGTTTCTTACCAATGCATTGTATTCTTGTTCCACTGCAACTTTCCACTTTCCATTGTCGGCAGCTTATTCATATGTTTCTGGCTCTTCATTATCTGAATATGCTGTGTATAATTTTGGCTTAAATATCCCACTTTTTGATCTGCTTATCATATGATGTCCTCTATTTGTTGCTCTTGTTGTGTTGAAATTTGTTTTGTACTTTGTTGTTGTTGTATACTATCTTCTTTGTTGCCATACTGATCACTTATATTTGTTGGAGTGTGAGTGTGATGCAGTGGTGATTCAAGGAATTCCTGACCTGGTCCATTGGATGACACTGTGTTGGGCCTTTGAGTCACTATTGCTTTCTTCCACATGCTTCTAGCTTTCAATGTTGACATGCAATGGGATATGTGGAACTGATACTATTGGGTTGTATGCTTTCTGTGTAGTCTTTACACTTGGTGTTTTAAAAGGAATACATATTCATTAAATTCAACATGCCTTGATATAAATATTATTCCATTACTATCAAGACATTTGTATATCTTTCGATTTACACCATAGCCTAGAAAGGTGCATGGTGTGAATCTGAAGTTTAGCTTATGTGAATCATATGGTCTTAGATGAGGAAAACATAGACACCCAAATGTTCTTATACTTTTATAGTGTGGTTTCTTACTAAGTAACGCTTCCATTGCACTTTTTCCTTGCAACACTTTAGTTGGCAATCTATTAATTAAGTATACTATCAATGCAAATGCATCTAGCTAAAATTTCAATGGAAGTGATGCTTAAGCTAATAATGTTAAACCAGTTTCTATTATATGTCTATGTTTTCTTTCTTAATCCATTTTGTTCAGATGTATAGGGACAAGTTACACTATGAATGATTCCTTTTTCTTATAGGAATCCTTTGAGTGACTTGTACTCTGTTCCACCATCTGTTTGAATTATCTTTACCTGCTGTCCAGTTTAGTTTTCCACTTGTTTTATGAAGTGAATTACCATATTATGTGTCTCAAACTTTGATTTCAAGAAGAATATCCAAGCATACATGGAATAATCATCTACAAAGGAGATATAATAATTGAACCCATGTTCTGAATTGATTGGTGCAGGCCCCCATAAGTCAGTTGCAATTAGTTGCAAGGGCATATCAAATTCCGATTTTGATTCTGGAAAAGCCAATTTGTGATTATTATTTTCCCATTTGACAGTAAGCACATATATAAGAAATAGGTACAACGTTAACTTCAATTTTATTATCACCCAATATCTTCCTTTAGATTTTTACACTAGGATGACCCAACTTGCTATGCCAAATATCCAGGACCTTTTAGTAATTTCTAGTGAACCTGAATTTGTTAAGTTGCACCATTTCCTTGAATTACTTGTATGACTAACTTTTGATAGACTGAACTGTATAGACCCTTGTATGTGCCACCCTGTAGTAAAATTTGCTTGGTTAGAATCTTTAACTAGGCAGTATTTTGAGTAAAACTCAAAAAATACATTATTATCTTGTGTAAATTGTGATATACTAATAAGATTTTTTTTTCTTATTTTTGGAACTCTAATAGATTGTTCAAGTGTAGAATTCTTTGGCCTGTAATTGTTGCAGTTCTAGTGTGTTATGTTAATACTAGTGCCATTACCTATACAAATAGATTAATTACCTTTGTACTCCTTGTTGCAATGTTCAGATCTATCAAGTTGTTGGTTACATGATGAGTTGCACCTGAATGTGGATACCAACATTCATTCTGGATGTCCTTTGATTTGGCTGCTTCACACATATTTAGGTTATGTATTCTTTACTCCTCTGGTATACTCCTTGCTTCTATGTATGCTTGCCATGTTTACATTCATACTTTGATTTTCTCTGGTTGCCTGCATTGAAATTAGAATCAAATCTGAAATAGCACTTATTGGATGTGTGCCCTATTTTTTCACATGCTTGGCATTTTGGTCTATTGCTACTGTTCCACCTACCACCCCTTCCTCTATTTCTTCCTGACTGGTTTCTTGAAAAGTTTTGATCATTTCTTGCTCCATCATCATTCTTGCTTTTGCAATTCTTTTTCCTGATTCCTATTTCTTGAGTTAGCTGCATAATTGGCTGCGGGTTCATTATCTAAAGATTTCTTTTGTTCAATTCTACCCACGTGAGTAAGGAGAGTAAAATGAATACACTAAATTGATGGTATATCTTCTTTCGATGTTATAACTACAGCCATTGCTTTATACTCATTATCTAACCCATTCATAATTCTTAGTATTTGTTCGGTGTCTGTGATTTTATGACCAGCCACTTTTAAAAGATCGTAGTAATTCTTGATTTTAGTCAAGTAATCCCTCATTAACACGTTGTTCTTCCTTAATTTTTGCATCTGCCTCTTATAATGTATTATCTTTCCTATTGATTGTGGGTTGAAAATTTGTTCAATGGTTGTCCAGATTTCATTTGATGATTTACAACCAATAATTTGGGGTAGTAATTCAGTGCTTAGGGAAGATAACAGCCAAGAGCTTTGTAGGTTATCATGTCTTTGATGAGTAACGTATTCCTTGTTGCTGACCACTTTTTTATCTTCACCTATAATGAATTTAGGTGAAGTAGTGTTGGTACCAAGAATGAAATCCTCCAAGCCATATCCTCTAATGGCTGTTTTGATTTGGAATTTCCATAGTAGATAATTGCTTTTATCTAAATGTACAGTGATTAATTGACTTTGTGGGCTTATAGCAGTTTTGATTAAATCACCTGCAGATGACCGTTATTGTTGCTTTGGTGTTTGACGTGGTGAAGTGGTCGCCAAATCATTACTAGAGTTATCTTCTCCAGCCATTGATGATGATTTCCTACTCTAGATATCAAGAATTCAAATTTGAAATGCTCTAAAGATAGCAGCCAAGACTTTGATGATCTACTGGATTTAGTGGCGTAATTCTCTGATCTGATATGATCTCTGATAGCAGCAGCTATGGATGTGATAATCTAACGAACCTAAGGCTATTTTTAGGGTGAAGGAGAGAAACTGATGTGGTAGACGCTCAAGAAACTGATACTGATATGAATAGAAACTCGTAAACTGATATGCACAGATACTCTTGGTCTATGACTTCTCACATGATGATACTAAATTCTGATGAGAAACTAACTCACCCAGATTTTCACATGATGATATCTTTTCTGACGAAGATCTTGGTGAAGTATTATGCTGTGAGGCTTGTTAGCTCTGATACCAAGTAAGATTCTTAAGTTTAATTCTGAATTGATTGAATTTGATAAGAGAGTAAGATAAAAGTTGTATTGATACAATTTTTGATGCGGTTTACAATGTTTTCTTTCGGCTTTATAATGTTAGCCAACTTGACTTAGTCATATAATACATCTGCACTTGCATAATTACAACTTTATCCTTCATTTCATATATTTCTTTTGCACTGAAGAATTATTTCACTTAACTAAAAATAAGGAAACTGGAAACCATCCATTAAATGCATAAGGGTTTGAACCTATGTTGTTTAATACAGAAATAATAAATAACTAGCAAAACACGATGCCATATTCAAGTAATATGCCTTATTGAATATATTTATAAAAAGGCTTATCAATGAAATGAACTCCTCTAACCATGTTGCTCTAACCCAAAGTCATACTAGACATGCATTTGGGTATAGCTTGTCAAAAGGCTGTACCTTTTTGTCGAAGCTTTAATATAGGAAGTCCTAACATAATTGTAAACAAGTTATGGAAGCGTGTGCCTAGGATCTCATATCACCCAGGTATGAAAGGTTGATTTTGAATGAAAAATAATTCATAAACACATTAAAACAATCATTATATTAATTTCTAAAACACATTTCAACAAAAACTAACAAAAAAGGATTCCACCCTACCACCCAGTTCATTAATTCTCAAACAAATATTTACAATTAGCTTGTCTTGCAGATAAAGTATATAATATAAAAATTAAATTAGTAACAGTGATCAATAATAAAATCTTGATTCCTATGAAAATGGCTTCTTTGTGTTAAGGAATTAGGAAGTTGAAGAAGTGAGAACTTCATAATCTTCCACACCCTTCATCAGTTATGGCTGGTACCCAAAATATATATGACTAAACGCCTAAATTACTTATGTCTCATTGTTTTTATATAGTACCAATTAAGCCTAGCCCAATTTCTTTCTTTCTTTTACTTTATTAATATTATACCACATAAATTTAAACTTCACTTTGACATAATATCACATCACTTCAATGTACACTCAATCTTCACCTTCAGTTAATCTATCACTATAAAATCGACATAAAGAATGACTCCATCAATCAAAATAATAAACAAGCACTATTTTCTGTAAATTAATCGCAACTCTCTTCTTGTCAATCATACAAAGACATAAAGTGATACTATCACCACTTACGAGTGATATATCTCCAACATGAGAAACTCCACATGAAACAGTCTTAAAAGCAATCTTAATACCATAAAGACCTTAATACTATCTTCATGAATTTTCCACTTAACACTCATCCATACTCAATGTGAGGTTATCAAATGATCAACATTGATGCCTTAAGCACCCCTAATAAGAAAATCCATGTCGAAAACATGATCATCAACACTGCATCCCATTATGGACTACTAGTTACTGGTCGCTTCCTATTTCAACCCCATGAACAACCAATTTGTGAAGGATTCTCTCATTTAATGCTTCTCTCTTCACAACACAACCATCCTATTTCATTCCCATGAACAACCAATTTGTAAAGGATTCTCTCATTTAATACTCCTCTCTTCACAACACAACCATCCTATTTCAACCCCATGAACAACCAATTTGTAACGGACACCTGGAGGATTCTTGAGTGGTTGGTTATGTCTTTTGGACTATCCAATGTCCCAGCCTATTATATAGATTTGATGAACCATGTTCTTAGAGCTGTCCTAAAATAAAGTTCGTGGTGGTATTCGTGGTCGACATTTTGGTGTTTTCCAAGAAGTATGAAAGAGCATGTTATTCATCTGAAGGAGGTACTTTATATGCTTCGTGTTCATTAGCTGAAGACAGAGTTCTTGAAGTATCACTTTCGAAGTGCGTTTATTGGGGCATAGGGAATGTCTACACATGGTAGGGATTTAAGGAATGGTTTTGTACGTTTAGGACCGGACTGTGGAAATCTAAGGAGAGGTAGGCAAAGATTGGAGATGTACAATAGGTTCAGTTGATAAGAAAAGATGAAAACCACTCTGTAAACAATTACAGAAATTATAATTGTTTCATATAAGTGGATTTAACAGCAGTACCTTGGAATAAATCTAACGAAAGACTTTAATAAGGAAACGGGATTGCCAAGGTTTACGAAAAGTACTCCTAGGTTAGTAAGGACAAAATCCACTTTATGCCAAGTCTAATAAAATGAAATTTTTGAAATTTAAAAAGTTGGAAAAATGTAATAGTTAGAATTGAAAATTTTCATTATTAATATCTTCTTTTAGAAAATAAATATGGAGTTTCTAAAGAATGTTATGAAATTTAAGTTGGTTTTTATATAATGAAAAATTGAAATTCTTTTTGAAGAATTATGGAGTATATATATAACTCACTAGTTTCATTGTAAGTAAACAAAGATTTTAAACATAAAAACCTAGAGTGTATCAAGTATCGAAAACATAGATTAAAACTTTTATTGTTGTAATAAATGTTTTCATGAAAAATAAGTGGAGTATGGGCTATAACACTAATGTTATAGTAAGTGACTCCCAAGAGAAATATTTTTACATAGGTATGTGAGATTTATTGGTATTTATTTAATTGAATCTATATACTAGTATTTTTTGGGTTGTGGTAACGGTGTTTTACGCAACGTTCGTTTTAATCCAAATAAAAATATATTTTTAAATGTAATTTCTATGTATAGAAACAAAATGGTTTGTAAAGTACATTTATTATTTTTAATGAGTATAAGGAAGTGTTTTTGCAGTTATGGAAATATTAAAATAGTTTTGAAGATGAGTTTTCCTAAAAGGAAAATGTTTATGTTAGATATTAGAAAATATATATCATGGAAGAATATAAATTAAACATATTTTAATCTATTGGAATAAAAAGAGTAATGGTATGATTCCTATGAAACCGATAAAAATGTTTTGTGCAAGTTACAAGAAATACATGAAAGAGATATACAAGGTATGAAAAGCACCATATTTTGTATAGCCTATTTCAAAAAGTATAAAATAAGTTCCTTGTAATTTCACATAAACATGAAATTCTCTTTTATAAAGGTTCATAGAAAATTTTAACATTAATAATTTCCCATTTTAGAAAGTATTCCAATATATTAATGTGTGAGACCGTAAGGTATTATAATAAGATTTTTTGGAAACACATAAAAACAGTTAAAAAATATTTTAAAAGAAAATGGTTTGGTGAAAATGTAAATAAGTTTTTGGAAATGAAAAACCAAATAAAAGTAGAATTTGAAAATTCAAATTTTTATAGAAAACTAAAAAGGTCTTTAAAAATGACGAATAAATTTTGGACTTAGAATTTGAAAGTTTCCCCCTCTAAGTTGGGAAATAATATTAGGTAACCAAGTATTTTTGAATTTAATATAAACTCAAAAATAACACTTTTTAAAGACAAAGATTTTGGGATCTGATGTTTTGAAAATTTAGGAGTCTTAGTTTTTAGAACGATAAATACCCAACCAAACTCTTATAAATACAGAGTATAGAGAAATAATTTCCTAGGTGTAAAAGAAAAGGTGCAAGACCATGTAGGGGATAGTAGTGATTGCTTTTGGAAGTAATAATAGAGTTTTCATAAAGTATATAAGATCCTAGTAAGAACCTAGGAATGTTGATTCATGTGTGCAGACTTAAGAAGACAGTAAAGTGAAATGAGTAAGGTAGTAAGGCACGCATAGTTTAGAATGGATATCCTTGATTTTGGAAGAAATTGGGAGAAGCATCTTTCTTTAGAGGAGTCCACATAAGATAGTAGCTCTCAAACTAGCATTAGAGTGGCACCTTTCGAAGCTCTTTAAGACAGACCGCGGAAGTCGTTGTCGTGTTGGATAGAGTCTACTAAGGGATTGCCTTCGTTCCGACTTCGGAGAAGTTTGATTTGGAGAAAATTCGTATCTCATAACCTACATTCCTTCGGTAGTAATTTTTCGAATTTTCTATTTTCCATCTTTAATTTTGAATAGGTTCTTTCCTTTATTATCCTTTAGGAGGGTAGAACTTAGGAGTTAATCTATGGATGGTAGGATTTGATGTAAACATGTTATTAGGACATGTTATGGATGTTGTATGCTAGTGATTGCAAGTGCTTGCTAGTGGATGCTAATGGACACATATAGGTACACTAGGCATTATTATTCTTTAGGGATCGGCCTAACTAGGGCACTAGAGCATATGCATATGGATGTGTGCGCATTTTGTTCTATTTTTCATGATTGCGATAAATGGATGATTTTTACATGGTAGTTGTATTTGGATGATGTTTGCAGCACGCGTATAGAATTATCAGTTATCATTAGGAAATTTTTGTATTCGTTTGGATACCAGACATCACTACACCATACTAGCTGTTTACAACCCCCGAAGGCAGAAAATTTGCAACGGCTTTAAGCCGTTGCTATTAAGAACCGGGTAAAGTCCGTTGCAAAACCTTATAATACGGCTGATAGCCGTTCTAAATTTTGGAACGGCTCTTACCCGAACTACATTTTAGTACAGCCTTCCATACCCCCCGTTCCCAACTAGCTACGCCCTTTACTTTCATTATACACTTCGATCAAAAAAGGAAAAAAAACGATAATATTTTCAGATCCATCTCGAATTTCCGCCGACTCCAGATCCAGATTTTGTCCATCATCACATGTAATATCAGATCTGAAGAAATAGTAATTCCAAAAAAGTCTTGATTTTCAGTTTAGGTTATTGTGATTTTTATGTTATTAGAAATAGTGTGTTGTTAATAAAAGTGAATGCGTTTTGTGATGTGAAATTGGTAATGGATGTTAAATAATTATTTGTACGAACTATATTTATATTTATTTCAAACAGCTTTAGGTATATTTGATTGGATATTAATAATAGATATAAAATCATAAATTATGTATAAATGTGTAAAAAAGGGAAAATTGTGCTATGAAAATAAATGCTGGTACATTTTATTATATCAACGATAAATTTGAAAATAAGAGCACATCACATCTATTTTGATCTAACCTACCGCATAATATAGTTCAACATAGATTTAAGTTCGTTATGTCAAATATCCTTGTATTGAGTGGATGTTTTGAATGTTGAAGAGTTGTCAGTTATTGTACGCTGGTCAGAGGTTGTACAGGTGAAGTTTGAAGTAGGTGGTTACAAATTTCGATGAAGTTTGTTGTACGAAATATGGGGTGTTCAGAGGGTTGTAGGCGGACCACAGTCGCATGTTGTGATTGTTCGATGGAGGAAGAACAGTTAGGAGGGCAGTGGAAACAGTAGTTGTAGGTAGTTAGATGTAGTAGGGATGAGTTTGATGTTGTTATGAGTAGACTGTAATGTATTTAGATGGTGGAGATGTGATTATGGGTGGAGGAAGTGGATGTTAGCAGTTTGTTTTAGTGGATGATAGGTGGAGGAAGTGATGATAGATAAGATGATGTGTAGTTGTTTATTGTCAATCAGTGGTAGATGATTCTAGAAATGGTTTAAAGAGAAGGTGTTGTGGTGTATTGTCGGTAGGATGTGTGATGTAGTTGTGGAACTGTTGTGTGTATGTGAGTGAGTTGTGTGACTGGTATATCGGTGAGTAGAAGGCAGTGTGTATCCGCTTCACGTTTTGGACCGAATAATTTTGCGTGGAGCGTCTATGGATATCGGTGAGCAGATGGCAGTGATTCAAAATAGAAAATGTGCACACATACTTGTGCTTTTATTTTTCTGTATATATACGAACGTACATGTCTTTGTGTTTGTATACGTACATTCATACGTACTAGGCACCTGTTTAATCACTATTTACAGGTATAATTTGTTCATCTGTGTTGGATGTTTAGTTGATTTCCTCCCTTTTAAATTGTTGGCTAAGGTTACGTTTGCTTTCATATGTTTAAAGAATGGATGGGATATTTTCCTCATACCTTTTGACCTGAACACACAACGAACAAGTCAAATTCAGGTTATACAAAAGTGATATCTTTTTATCGTTTCAGGAATTTTTACATGTGTTTACTTTTGGAAAATAACACGAGTTGGATTCATATCACATCACGCCTTGTTATCATCCATTAAGCCTGGCATTGTGAGGAGAAATAGCTTGGTTTTGAACTTGATGAACCCTCTTCTAATCAATCCTTTCATCAAAGATCCCCAAATTATCGTCCAACACGTTTATGATCAACTCTAATAGCTTTTAAAGAGAAACTATCATTGTAACAACCCTAGATTTTTAAATATAATTTTAAATTTGACTTTATTTTATTTTGAAATTATTTTAAATTTATTTTTATTGCAAGATTTCATTTTTAAATATTTTTAGAGTGATGATAAAAAATTTCCAAAGTTTATTGAATTTATTTTTTAATTTTAAAGCCTAGTTTCCAATTCTTAACTATTTTCTTGATTTAATTATATTTATTTAAAATTTATTTATTTATTTTTATGCATTCATTATATTTTTGTGTTTTTATCTTTATTTATATGTATTTTACATGTATTTAGAACTGCAAAAGAAATTTTGGAATTTGAAAGGTTTTTGACCTTTTATATTCTTAGCCTTTTCATATTCTACTTACCTTTTCACCAATCAACACACCACTTCAATTTGCTGCCATATACTCTTTCTTTCAGCCGACCACTCCACTTTTCTCACGTTAAAGATATCTCTCAAACCCAAAAAGTATTCGACCATTTCCTGAAGAGCAAAAGTTTGGTAAAAATTTCTGTTCTTTTTTCACGTTTTCTATTGTTTTTGTATAGATTTTTGCACTTGCATCTACTCTTATGTGTTCGGCCTCCCTCCTCCAGCACCTTGGCCGCCTCCACCACCACCACAACTAGCCACCATCTCCTCCTTCCCCCTGTCATTCCATAGTCGTGGCCTATATGTTGATGATCCACCAAAAAAAATGAAGCAAACTCCACCTTTATGCCATAACCGAGCTCTCCACTTTGTTCCACCACTCCAACCACCACTTTGGCCGACCCATACATCGCCACCACTAGCCACTTGTTGACCTAAGACCTATGCCACACCTGTACATGAGCTCTCTAGATCAGGCCTTGCTCATCCATGCCTTGGCCGAGACCGTTGATGGCATGAAATCCACTTGTGTTGCCTTGAATTTGTGTGTACATGCACATATATCTCTCTACTCCTTTATATTGTTATGGCCGACCCCATTTGAATCTTAACCTGATCCAAATCCATCCCACAGCAGTGCTTTTCCAACTTATGGCTAAAGCATAAGTTGTTGAATGCAAGTGCAAAAGCTTTGGCTTTGTGTTGTACATTTATTTCTAGCATTGTTTAGTAAAATTTTGTTTTGAAATTCATGTTGTACTTTGTTTTGTTTGATATTTAACAAGGAAATTAACTTTGGCTCTCCCACTCTCAAATCATTGTTATGCTATCATGCCTTAGAAGATCTTTGTCTGTGTATTTGGTTCTCATCTCCAGCTTATACAGGTGAATAATTCTCACCAGACAAAGTTATACTTATATGACTAGTAAGTTGATCACAATTGAATCTGTAAACATATCATTATGTTACATCCACTATGTTATGATCATATGATGTTCACCCATGCTTATACACCTGTTATACCATTTGTTACTGTTATATAATGCTATTCTTTTATTTATATCAGTATATCACTGCAACTTCCATTTAGATTAGAATCACTATGGGTTGAGATGATAAATACCCGAACGGACATTAGAATAGGGAAAAATCATTATGGGGTGAAATGATAGGCCTGAACGATTTTAATTATTTCATTTTACTTGGAATTGCGGGTTTGAAATGATAAAACCCGGGTTTTCTTTGTAAATTATGGATTGAAATGATATATTATCCGTGTCACTTTACCTAGGCTAGAAAATGATATACAGACCCGTGGTTAATATATATTTTTATGAAAATTTTAAAGTATTTTAGAAATGTAAATATTATAATATTATGATTTAAAACTAAATTAAAAATGATTTTGTAAAGTATTATTGATTTTCTAAAAATTTATAAGTGAAATAAATTAATGGTAAAGTTAGAATTTTAAAATATAAGTTATTTTGGAAATTATGATTTGGTTATAAATGGAATTTAAATTAAGTAGGAAAATATAATAAATAGATTCAAAATTTGATTTAAAATGAATTTACAATGGTTTTTATAAGTGTTAATGATTTTTGAATAGGTTAAAAAGGTAAAATAAATGAATATTTGAGTTGAATTTTGAAAGATAACTTAAATGGGAAATTTGTGAAATTTGTTTAAAAATGAATTTTAAGTTGAGTAAATAAAATGAAAAATAAGTTATATTTGAAAATTTAAACCTTTGTGTTAAGTTAAAATTTTAATTTAAAGAATTAAAATTTAATGCTTGAATTTTATAAGTGAATTATTATTAAATTTTGATTTTTGAATGAAAATTTAACTTTATAAAATCATTAATATTAGGGTATTTATATGATTGTTTCAAAAGTGAAAATATATGATTTTATAAGTTAAAAATGGTTTAAATAAAAATCTAATTGTTTGTGAAATTATATTGAATATTTGGAATCTAATTAACAGCATTTTTGGAATGCTATTATTTCCAATGTAAAGGATATTACAGCATCTGTAAATGCTGTAGTTGATAGAAAAGAGCTAAATGGCTAAATTGAATTAAGGGCTATTGTGGCACTTTGTAAGAGTTGTAGTTGCTAAATTTAACTAAAGTTTTATTTGAACTAAAGTAACCTTATTACAACATTTTTAACGCTGTCTTTTGTCAAATTGAATAGTTTTAAAAGTAACTTTCCGTAGCATTCTCTAAATGCTGCGAAAGTTGAATTTTCATTGTTTTAATAAATTTAAGTGAATAAATGAACTTTGAAAGGATTAAAATTTTGAAAATTTAATATTTAATTATTAAATTTAATAAATTCATTTTTATGATTCAAATGAAGTAATTTGTTTTGAAATATAAACTATTTTGAAATGTGTGTTGAAATGGTATTTTAAATTTATATAAAATGAATGTGGTTTTGAAAAGATATGATATATTGATATTTTGGAATGGATTTGAAATGATATTTTGAAATGATTTGAAATGATATTTGATTTTTGAAATATAAATACCATTTTTAAAATTATAACTACGGGTTATAATAACGATTGGTTGTTAAAGAGACTGGGATCGGATATGGACATACTCTCTGTCGATACCGAAAACCACTTTAACAATTGTGTACGCAGTGGAGATTCCAGAATGAAGTAGGATGGTGATGACGTTCTTGAGGTACATTACGTGGACCCGACTCCCATGAGTTGGCTTAAGGCGGCTAAAACAGGAGCGATCTCGGGCCAAAAGGGGTAGCTCCTCTGGTCGGACACACTTCTTCGATACCATTCTATTACTGTTGTGATTGTTTGGGTGCACCCCTTGATTTTTGGAGTGTTGTTCGGAGTGGGAGTAGTGGCTGCTATGTTACCGCCAATTCGTGTGCGTAATTGGTATATCTACCCTGGCATTGCCTTGTGTGCCGTGCCACCTACCATACTGAGCCTTTACTACGAGTTTGTTTTTCTCCCGTAGCCCATGGAGTATTTAGGGTAGTCTCTCGATCTGGAGATACGCTGATACTGGATGGACTACTGGGACTATTATGTGTTAAGGGGAATATTGGGTCACTCATTAACGCTATTTTAAAGTAAGTTTATTTTACTGTAGACATTATTATAATAGAGAAATATTACTATATAGTAAATAATTTAACGGATCCTTAGAGGATGGGCGGTCTCAAGCATCCTTTAAGTTACTTGTATCGTTATTACAGTTCACTTGAGTTGGTTTACATTATATAAGTATATATGTCCTGACTCGAGTGTTTTGTGTTTTTCTTTACGCTCGGGTCAGCCTGAGTATTCACAGCTTTGGATTCTCTTTCTGGAGTTGGTCTTTGCTGGAGATTCTGCCTATCTATATTTATATCTATTTCAGTTTCAGCTATTCTAGTTTATCTCATGTATTATGAACTTCTTTGTATTTGGGATTTCTATTATGTTGTTTTCAGACTGATATTATGTATTTGTTTTGAGACTTTGTTATAGTAGCTTCATGAACTACTATGTTATTTTATATTCTGCTACAAGTTATTCTGATTGTTCTATGTCTGTGATTCTATGTATTTGATTTCATTTGCTCCAAATTTATTTACAATCTGTTATTTTGCATCATTCAAGTCCGACAAGTGTGGATTATTGTCGATTTGAATGGTACGAAATAGCTTGGTCGTCACATTTGGTATCAGAGCTTTGGTTTTTGGCAAACCATTGTCTGCAGAGCAAAACTCATTAAAGATAGGGTAAAAATACCTAGAATAAGTGAAATCAATCTCAGAATCATATCTCTGTGAGAGAACGTATTTTCAAAGTATAAAATGATTTTCAAAATGTTTTCAAAAGATTTTCAAAGATTATTTTGATATAAAAAAATTCTTGTTTCAAAAGGATTTTCAAATACTTTCTAACTTCCTTTCTTTCGTATCTACCTTGTTAGATTTTTCTTTCTTTAGGATATTCATCCTAGTAAATTCTTTTCTCTTATCTTAATTTATCGTTGGCTTCTCTTTATCTTGTCCTAAATTCATTCTTGATTTTTGAGGATGAATCAAGGAAATGCCAAAGGTAGGGGTCGTGGTATTGCCCAAGCTCCTCAACCTGTTGCTCCTGTTAGATTCACTGTTCTCTGTAAGGAATTCACTTAATTTGGTGGAACCCCATTCACTGGTTCAGAGAGCATCATTGAGGTTCGACAGTGGTTGCGGAGTCTAAAGAGGATATTTACTGGTCTCGAGATTACTGATGCCTAGAAGCCTCAGTTAGCAGCTTGGCAGTTGCAGGATTCTTCTTTAGATTGGTGGGAGTCTGTTACGGCCAACACCGTCGAAGCTGATATTACTTGGGAGCAGTTTAGGTATCCTTTGTGTTATCTTGAATTTTTTTCCTATTTTCCCTTTCCTTTGAATCTATCTTAAGTGGTTCTATATCTCTTTTCCAGGGAGGATTTTATGGCAAAATGGATGCCAGAAGCCGGGAAATCTCATCTTTATCATGAATTTATGGATCTTAAGCAGGGTAGCATGTCTTTTGCTGAGTATGAGAGGAAGTTCAATGAACTTTCCAAGTTCGGTCCTAGTCTGGTTGATACTCCTCTCAAGAAGAATGAGAAATTCATTGCTGGTGCTCGTCCAGAGTACTATAGTCGCCTCATTTCTCATGTTCATGGCACTTTCACCCAGCTTATAGATATGGCTATTCGCTATGAGAACCCCACATCTAAAGGTCCTGCTGTTTCTGATGCTCAGTCTTACTCTGCTAATTCCAAGAAGCGTAAGCCTAATTATCATCAGCAGAAGAAGAATTGGAAAAGCATCCTGGTTGGGATCTTCATCATCTGATCCTGCTTAGAGGCAACCAGTTGATCTTTCTTCTATCACTTGCTTTAGGTGTGATCAGAAGGGGCACTATGCCAATAGCTGTCCTACATTAGCTGGTGTTGCTGTTCCTCTACCGGCTCAGATGGCTAGGCGTGATCTCTGCCATATCTGTCTCCAGCCTGGTCATTTTAGGAAGGATTGCCCTACCCAGCAGAAGGGTACGCCTTCTGGTATATTTGCTGTCACTTCTGCCTCATCTCTAGTTCCTCCACCTGCTCCTGCTCCTAGTAATGACCAAGATACTCTCCAGGGTTCATTTACTTTATTCCATCATCCTGTTCGTGTTTTATTTGATATTGGAGCTTCCCACAGTTTTATTTTCTGTTGATTTGTGTGATAAGTTTGAGCATCTCCTTTATCCTAAGTATGCTTCTGTTCCATTATGTGTTTCAAATCCTATTGGGGGTCCTGCTAACCTTAATCGGATTTGTAAGCAAGTGAAACTCCTCCATTCTGATCATCGCTTTAGTGGTGAGTTTTATGTTTTGGGCTTCGATGATTTTGATTTATTGCTTGGTCCGGATTGGTTAGGGCATCATGATGCTCATACCTCTTGTAAAGCCCGGTCTGTTCACCTTGTTGATGATCAAGGAAATTCCTTGATTATTCAGTGTTGCATACGTTAGGATTTTGCTGGCAACTTTATTTATTCTCTGGATTTTTCTCCTAGTGATCTTGATTCAACTCCTGTGGTTAGATTATATCCCGATATATTTGGTGAAGTCACTTCTTTGCCTCCTAAGAGGGAAATTGATTTTCGAATTGGTCTTATACCTGGTGCTCGACCTGTTGTTATTCCCCCTAGAAGAACGGCACCCCGCGAGAAGGTTGAGATGGGAAAGCAAATTGAGGACTTGTCTTCCAAAGGTATGATTAGGGCCAGTTTTTCTGAATGGGAGCCGAGATGGTTTTTGTCACCAAGTCCGAGTGGTTCTCTTCGGATGTGTGTTGATTATAGGGAGCTGAACAAGCTTACTATGAAAAACAGATATCCAATGCCTCGCATCAAGGATATGTTTGATCAGCTTTATGGTGCCACTGTTTTCTCTCAGCTTGATCTTGCCACAAATTTTCATCAGCTCAGGGTTGTTGAGGATAGCCTTCCCAAGACTGCTTTCCACACTGAGAATGGGTTTTATGAATGGTTAGTCATGCCTTTCGGTTTGACTAATGCTCCTGCTTTCTTTGTTGATTTGATGAATCGTGTTTTTCGTGATGTGCTTAATAAATTTATTCTAGTCTTTGTTGATGATATCCTTACTTCTCTAAGACTAAGAAAGAGCATGAGTCGCATTTGAAATCTGTTTTAGAGACTCTCATAAATCATCAGTTGAAGGCTAAATTTTCTATATGCCATTTCTGGAAGGATGAAGTCCGATATCTTAGGCATATTGTTTCTAGTAATGGAGTTTCTGTTGATCCAGTGAAGATCACTGTGATCAATGTAAGTCTTCCTTTCTTCTCTTTTCTTTATCGTTTAATAATTCTATCTTTTCGGTTGTCCTTATTTTCTCCTTATTTTGTTTCAGGATTGGGAAACTCCAAAGACTCCATCTGATATTCGTAGTTTTTTGGGCCTTGCCGGTTACTATGAAAGATTCATCGAGAATTTTGCTCGGATTGTTGCACCTCTCACTGCTTTGACTCGTAAGAATGCCTAGTTTGTCTGGAGTGATCAATGTAAGGCTGCATTCAATGAGTTAAAGAGCAAGCTAACTTCCATACCAGTTCTTACCATTTCGAACGGTAGTGAGGGATTGACGGTATATATTGATGCTAGTCGTGAGGGTTTGGGTGCTGTTCTCATGCAGGATGGTAAGGTCATTTCATATGCCAGCCGTCAGTTAAAAACCCACGAGGCAAATTATGCTGCTCATGATTTAGAGTTGCTTGCTGTTGTCTTTGCTTTGAAGCTTTGGAGGCATCATCTTCTTGGATACAAGTTTGAGCTTTTCACCGATCATCAGTCTCTTAGATATATCTTCACCCAGAAGGATTTGAATCAGAGGCAAGTTCGTTGGCTTGAGTTTCTGGCTTCTTACGACCTCGATATTAGCTATACTCCCGGTAAAGCTAATGTTGTGGCCAATGCTTTGAGTCGAAAGAAGGATTTGTTGTGTCAGCTTGTTGTTTCTTCTTCTCCTCTTCTGGATCGTATTATGGCTAAACAGGATGAGGATGAGATGCTTAGATTGATGAAGGAGAGTGTTCACAGCAAGGTTGGTAGTAGTATTCGTGGTAGTGGAGCTCAAATCGATGATAGAGGGATTTTGGGGATTAATGGCAGGATTTGTGTCCACGAATGTTGATGGCAGGAGTTGCTTCAAGAGAATCACTTATCCAGGCTTTCTATTAATCCTGGCGTGTCGAAGATGTATCAGGATATGAAGAAGCTTTAGTGGTGGAGGGGGATGAAAAGGGATATCTCTATCTTTGTTAGTCGGTGTGCGACTTGTCTACAAACCAAAGCCGATCACCAGAAGACCCGTGGTTTGTTGCAGCCCCTTGAGATTCCCAATTGGAAGTGGGAACAGGTTTCCATGGATTTCATCGATGGTTTACCGAGGACTCGGAGGGGTAATGAGAGTATCTGGGTTATTGTGGATAGACTGACCAAGTACGCTCATTTCATTCCAGTCATGTCTACTCGTTCTGCTTCTAGATTGTCTGAGATCTACATGAGAGAGATCGTTCGTCTCCATGGTGTTCCTCTCAGTATTGTTTATGATCGTGACCCAATCTTTACCGGTCAGTTTTGAAAAGCTTTTCAGGAATCTCTAGGTACTCGTCTGAATCTGAGCACTGCTTACCATCCACAAACCGACGGTCAAACAGAAAGAGTGAATCAGATTCTTGAGGATCTTCTTCATGCTTGTGTGCTTGATTATAGAGGAACTTGGGAAGATCATCTCCATCTTGTCGAATTCACCTACAATAATAGCTATTAGGTATAATCTTATCTTCTGTTTTTCAGTTTATTCTTAATCTTTTTATCTATCTCATTCCATATTTACATTCAGGCCAGCCTCAAAATGTCTCCGTTTACCGCTCTATATGGACGACCTTGTAGATCCCCATCTTGTTGGATTGAATCTAGTAATCGTTTGGTTCTTGGTCCTGATGTGATTTTGAAAGCTTCTGAGAGAGTTGAGGAGATTAAGAAGAGGTTGAGAGCTGCTCAGGATAGGCAGAAGAAGTTTTTGAATTTTGTTATTGGTGATATGGTGTTCCTTAAGGTTTATCCCTTGAGGAATGTCATTCGCTTTGGTTGTAGAGGAAAGCTTTTTCCTAGGTTCATTGTTCCTTTCCGCATTGTGGAAAGAGTTGGTTATTTGGCTTATCATCTAGATTTTCCCGAGAAGCTTTCTGGAGTGCATGATGTATTCCATGTCTCGCATCTTTTCCGATATCTTCATGATCCATCTCTTATTGTCCAGCCTTCTGCTCTTGATAGTTTCGATATTGAGCCTAATCTTACTGTCGAGAGGAAGCCACTTCGTATTATCGACAGAGGTACGAAACAGCTCAGAAGGAAATCTGTTAATCTGGTCCAAGTACTGTGGGGTACTGACGATTGAGATTGTACTTGGGAAACGGAGGAGAGCATTCGTGCTTCGAATCCGGAATTATTCGTTTCAGGTACTATTTTATTTTTCTATCTTGTTTCTCTTTATTTTCCTTCCCCATTCTTTTCGAGGATGAAAAGATTTGAGTGAGGGAGAGTGTAACAACCCTATATTTTTAAATATAATTTTTAATTTGACTTTATTCTATTTTGAAATTATTTTAAATGTAATTTTATTACAAGATTTAATTTTTAAATATTTTTAGAGTGATGACAAAAATTTTCCAAAGTTTATTGAATTTATTTTCAAATTTTAAAGCCTAGTTTCCAATTTTTAGTTATTTTCTTAATTTAATTACATTTATTTAAAATTTATTTATTTATTTTTATGCATTCATTATATTTTTGTGTTTTTATCTTTATTTATATGTATTTTACATGTATTTAGAATTGTAAAAGAAATTATGGAAATTTGAAAGGTTTTTGACCTTTTATATGCTTACCTTTTCATATTCTACTTACCTTTTCACCAATCAACACACCGCTTCAATTTGCTGCCATATACTCTTTCTTTTAGCCGACCACTCCACTTTTCTCACGTGAAAAATATATCCCAAACCCTAAAAATATTCGGCCATTTCCTGAAGAGCAAAAGTTTGGTAAAAATTTCTGTTTTTTTTCACTTTTCCATTGTTTTTGTGTTGATTTTTGCACTTGCATCTACTCTATTGTGTTCGGCCTTCCTCCTCCAGTACCTTGGCCGCCGCCGCCACCACCACAACCAGGCACCATCTCCTTCTTCCCCATTTCATTCCATAGTCGTGGCCTATATGTTGATGATCCACCAAAAAAATGAAGCAAACTCCAACTTTATGCTATAACCGAGCTCTCCACTTTGTTCCACCACTCCAATCACCACCTTGGCCGACCCATACACCACCACCGGCCACTTGGTGACCCGAGAGCTCTGCCACACTTGTACATGAACTCTCCAGATCAGGCCTTGCTTATCCATGCCTTGGCCGAGACCTTTGATGGCATGAAATCCACATGTGTTGCTTGGAATTTGTGTGTACATGCACACATATCTCTCTACTCCTTTATATTGTTATGGCAGACCCCATTTAAACCTTAACCTGATCCAAATCCATCCCATGGCAGTGCTTTTCCAACCTATGGCTGAAGCATAAGTTGTTGAATGCAAGTGCAAAAGCTTTGGCTTTGTGTTGTACAATTATTTCTAGCATTGTTTAGTAAACTTTTGTTTTGAAATTCATGTTGTACTTTGTTTTGTTTGATATTTGACAAGGCAATTAGCTTTGGCTCTCCCACTCTCAAATCGTTGTCGTGCTATCATGCCTTATAAGATCTTTGTTTGTGTATTTGGTTGTCATTTTCATCTTATACAGGTGAGTAATTCTCACCAGACAAAGTTATACTTATATGACTAGTAAACTTATCACAATTGAATATGTAAACATATCATTATGTTATATCTGCTATGCTATGATCATATGATGTTCATCCATGCTTATACACCTGTTATACCATCTGTTACTGTTATATAGTGCTATTATGTTATTTATATCAGTTTATCACTGCAAGTTTCCTTTAGATAAGAATCACTATGGGTTGAACTGATACATACCCGAACGGACTTTAGAATAGGGAAAAATCGTTATGGGCTGAAATGATAGGCCTGAACGATTTTTAATTATTTCATTTTACTTGGGACCGCGGGTTTGAAATGGTAAAACCCAGGTTTTCTTTGTAAACTACGAATTGAAATGATATATTATCTGTATCACTTTACGTAGGCTTGAAAATGATATACAAACCCATGGTTAATATAAATTTTTTTGAAAATTTTAAAGTATTTTAGAAATGTAAATATTATAATATTTTGATTTAAAACTAAACTAAAAATGATTTTTGTAATGTATTATTGATTTTCTAAAAATTTATAAGTGAAATAAATTAATGGTAAAGTTAGAAATTTGAAATATAAGCTATTTTAGAAATTATGATTTGGTTATAAATGGAATTTAAATTAAGTAGGAAAATATGATAAATAGATTTAAAATTTGATTTAAAATGAATTTAAAATGGTTTTTATAAGTGTTGATGATTTTTGAATAAGTTAAAAAAGTTAAATAAATGAATATTTGAGTTGAATTTTGAAAGATAACTTAAATGGGAAATTTGTGAAATTTGTTTAAAAATGAATTTTAAGTTGAGTAAATAAAATGAAAAATAAGTTATATTCGAAAATTTAAACTTAAGCGTTAAGTTAAAATTTTAATTTAAAGAATTAAAATTTAATGCTTGAATTTTATAAGTGAATTATTATTAAATTTTATTTTTGAATGAAAATTTAACTTTATAAAATCATTCATATTAGGGTATTTAAATGATTGTTTTAAAAGTGAAAATAAATGATTTTATAATTTAAAAATGGTTTAAATAAAAATTTAATTGTTTTTGAAATTATATTGAATATTTGGAATTTAATTAACAGAATTTTTGAAATGCTATTATTTCCAATGTAAAGGATATTACATCATTTGTAAATGCTGTATTTGATAGAAAAGAACTAAATGGCTAAACTAAATTAAGGGCTATTATAGCACTATGTAAGTGTTGTAGTTGCTAAATTTAACTAAAGTTTTATTTGAACTAAAGTAACCCTATTACAATATTTTTAATGCTGTCTTTTGTTAAATTGAATTGTGTTAAAAGTAACTTTCCATAGCATTCTCTAAATGCTATGAAAGTTGAATTTTCATTGTTTTAATAAATTTAAATGAATAAATGAACTTTGAAAAGATTAAATTTTGAAAATTTAAAATTTAATTATTAAATTTAATAAATTCATTTTTATGATTTAAATGAAGTAATTTGTTGTGAAATGTAAACTATTTTGAAATGGTATTTTAAATTTATATAAAATGAATGTGGTTTTGATAAGATATGATATATTGATATTTTGGAATGGATTTGAAATGATATTTTGAAATGATTTGAATTGATATTTGATTTTTGAAATATAAATACCATTTTTAAAATTATTACTATGGGTTATAATAACGATTGGTTGTTAAAGAGACCGAGATCAGATATGGACATACTCTCCGTTGATACCAAAAACCACTTTAACAACTGTGTACGCGGTGGAGATTCCAGAATGAAGTAGGACGGTGATGACGTTCTTGAGGTACATTATGTGGACCCGACTCCCATGAGTTGGCTTTAGGTGGCTAAAACAGGAGCGATTCCCGGGTCAAAAGGGGTAGCTCCTCTGGTCAGACACACTTCTTCGATACCATTCTATTACTGTTGTGATTGTTTGGGTGCAACCCTTGATTTTTGAAGTGTTATTCGGGGTGGGCGTAGTGGCTGCTACGTTACCGCCAACCCGTGTGCGTAATTGGTATATCTACCCTAGCATTGCCTTGTGTGCCGTGTCACCTACCATACCGAGCCTTTACTACGAGTTTGTTTTTCTCCCGTAGCCCATGGAGTATTTAGGGTAGTCTCCTGATCTGGAGATACGCTGATACTGGATGGACTACTGGGACTATTATGTGTTAAGGGGAATATTGGGTCACTCCTTAATGCTATTTTAAAGTAGGTTTATTTATTGTAGACATTATTATAATCGCAAAATATTACTATATATACTAAATAATTTAACGGATTCTTAGAGGATGGGCGGTCCCAGGCATCCTTTAAGTTACTTGTATCGTTATTACAGTTCACTTGAGTTGGTTTACATTATATAAGTATATGTGTCCTGACGCAAGTGTTTTGTGTTTTGCTTTACGCTCAGGTCAGCCTGAGTATTCACAGCTTTGGATTCTCTTTCTCGAGCTGGTCTTTGCTGGAGATTCTGCCTATCTGTATTTATATCTATTTCAATTTCAGCTATTCTTGTTTATCTCATGTATTAGTGAACTTCTTTGTATTTGGGATTTCTATTATGTTGTTTTCAGACTGATATTATGTATTTGTTTTGAGACTTTGTTATAGTAGCTTCATGAACTACTATGTCATTTTATGTTTTGCAGCGAGTTATTCTGATTGTTCTGTGTCTGTGATTCTGTATATCTGATTTCATTTGCTCCAAATTTATTTACAATCTGTTATTTTGCATCATTCAAGTCCGACACGTGTGGATTATTTTCGATTTGAATGGTACGAAATAGTCGGTCGTCACAATCATTATAATAGTGTATTTCATTAATTTCCCCAAAAAAACAAGTAAATCATCAATGCTATAATATTTGCTTTTTACTGCTTCAAGGTCATTTGAAATAGTGTTTCAAACTACAGTTGTATACTTTAAGGATAGTACTAAACTTCTAATAATGAAATCCTAGATCCATGATTCTCTAGGCCTATCCATTTCAATCGTGTATGAATGCTCCATATTTCCATACTATGCGGTAGAGCTCTAAAGTAATTTCAGAACTTTTGATAAGCTCATGTATAAAAGGATATTTGATATAATATTCCTTCTTTTGCTTATAAAGATCGAATTTATCTTCTAGTGCAATAGCTAACTTATTGTTACAAAAAATAGTTGTTGGAGAGTTTTGCTTTTGATGTAGTCCATCTAGTATCCACCGTAACCAAATAGCTTGACATGCGTAAGAGGAAGTTGTGATATATTCTGCTTCCAATGATGATAACACATGTAATGATCCAGAATTATGGACGCTTCATATTTAAATATCTAAATTATTTAAATATTTGAGTCGTGGAGTAGGTGTTATTAAATTGATTTAATAACCTTGTTAACCCCCTTTTAAATTATAACTAATAATGGTAAGTTTGTTTTAGAAAAATATTTGCAAAAATATATGCTTCTAAAAAATATCGATAATATGCCCAAAAATCGTTTTATCGATAAATAACATTTTTCTAAGTTAAAATTGTTTAAACTTCTTTTACATATATCAAAAACATAGGAAATCATTAATATGAAATAAATTTATTTTTCCAAAATAAAAGATTGATGATGTCATGGATGATGTATTATATAGATATTTGTGTGTGTGGGTAAAGTATTTATTTTGCTAAAGAAAGTGAGGTGTAAAGTAAAAAAGCATGCAAGGCATATGGAAACGAGGATCTTTTGGCTGGTTAAAGGGGATAAAGGAGAGGATTTTTATCCAAAACCTAATGTCCACATAACCTGATAAAATTAGCTTGCTACTATTTTGCTTTCAATGTGTTTTATGTCAAGTTTAAGGTTTTTTTACTAAAACCTAGTGTCCACATAAATCAAATCCAGTGATGTCTGAGAATAAAATTCACGTTAAACTTGCATATTTAAAGCAAATTGGGACTTGCAGCACATAACTGATGTTTTACTTTATGGATTTGCTCATAAAATGACATACCCGACTAATTAAAGAAGATTAGACATCAGGCACCTAACATATGCTTACAGACATGCCAGGTGCAATGCATCATAAGTGGTATAGCCCTTTGCTTGGTGCACATAATTAGGGATAAAAATAATAATATAACATACAAGTGTTGGGAGCCAATAATTATCTACAACTGACTTTGTGCAATGATTTAATATCGAGATGTCCTTAATCATTATAAATGAATTTTAACATCATTAATAGGCCATAATCAAAGTTATCATCTAAAACATTAGTAGAAATTATATTCAGCTGACTCAATATCCTTAAATAGTGACTCATGTTCTGTAAGAGGTACAATTATTCTTTAAGTTGCTCATACTTTCAAGTTCATAAAATGTTGTATATATTTTAGTTGGAAGATCAATATGTCTTCAAGTGTAGATAAAGAGTGGATGAAAGAAGCTGATCAAAGAACCCCACGATATAGGGAAGGAGTGTAGAAGTTTATTGATTTTGTTGTAGAAAATGGTGGCAATAAGGAAATCTATTCTTGTACTCACACACAGTGCAAAAATATGAAAATGAAAATTAAATTAGATGAAATTCATTTTCATCTACTTAGATGGGGAATTGTCCAATCATATACTATTTGGCATTTTCATAGGCAAGAGTCGGCAATGAACCAAAAACAACCTGTTAGTCAAGCCATAAGTACCGATGACTCTGAACTTCCTAGGATGGAAGATCTGGTCAATAATGCTGATAGATTTCATCAATTTCAACCTGCAAGTTTGTTGCCAGATAATATTAGGGATTCTCTTACGGTAGATGTTGATTGGCAGGCCAATTAAAGCAAGAAATATAAATCACTTTTTGATAATGCAAAAGAGCCATTGTATCCTTCACGTCCAAAAGGGACAACAAAATTGTATTTCGTCGTCAAGCTGAATAACTTGAAAACCCAGTATGGCTTTTCCGACAATGTTGTGACTGTGCTCCTAGAATTCATAAAGGAATTACTTCGTGAAGGTAACACACTACCAACAAAGTACCACGACATGAACAAGATGATTAAGCAAGTTGGTATGGATTACAAAACTTACGATGCGTGGATTAATGACTACATTTTGTATCTGAAGGATGATGTAAATAGAGTTTTTGTCCAGTTTGCAAACAACCAAGATATAAAAGAAAATTCAATGAAGAGAAAAGAGCTGCCAAAGTGCCCCAAAAGACGTTGAGACATTTCCCTCTTATTCCTAGGCTGAGGAGGTTGTATACTATACCATGGATAGCAGATGCTATGACTTGGCATGGTCGTGCCAAGTCTAATTCAGACGTAATGCGTCACAAATGTGATACTTCTCAATGGCGAGCTGCAGATTCTTTTGACGAAACATTTGCTGTTGAATCATGAAATGTCATGCTTGGATTAGCAACAAATGATTTCAATCCACATGCATCTCTAAGTAACCGTTATAGTTGTTGGCCAGTAGTTATAGTACCGTATAATCTTCCTCCATCCATGTGCATGAAAAGAGAGTTTTCAATGTTGACATTGTTGATTTATGGACCAAAACAACCAGGAAAGGATATTGATGTTTGTTTGCAACTGTTGATAGATGAGTTACAATTGTTATGGAAAGGAGTCGCTGCATTTGACTCATTTAATAATTCCGAATTTATAATGAGAGCTAGGTTGTTGTGGGCAATTCATGATTATCCTACACTTGGAACTTTATCGGGATGAACAACTCATGGCTATTTTGCATGTCCTACATGTGGGGAACACACTTATTCTTACTATCTTCGTGCAAGTAAGAAGATGTGTTACATGAGACATCGAAGATTTCTTCCTTTCAAACATAAGTTTCGAGACGAAAAAACAAACTTTGATAACAAGCAAGAATATCGTCGTCCTCCACGGCCATTGACTGGTTATCAAGTTGAAGAGAAGGTAGTTAATATCAAGATGAAAGTTGGTAAAGACAAGCTAGAAATTGGTCGAAAACGAAAAAAGAAAACTGATGGAGACGAAGTTGAGAATGTTTCTACATGGTATAGGAGGTCCATCCTCTTTGATTTGCCATATTGGAAAGCAATTTTGGTCCAACATAATATTGATGGTATGCATACAGAGAAGAATGTCACTGAGCATCTCATTAGCACAATTATAGGTCATAAAGACAAGTCAAAAGATGGCATCAATGCATGTAAGGATTTGAAAAACATGGGTATAAAACAAAAATTATGGGTGAGTGAAGATCCTGAAAGAAATAAAGTAATCATACCAGATGCAACTTTCACCTTGAGCAAAGACGAAAGGCTACGATTTTGCACCATTTTGAAAAGCCTAAAAGTGCCTAGCAAATTCTCTTCCAACTTCAATAACAATGTGAACATCAATCCTCCTGAACTAACAAATATGAAGTCTCATGATTACCACGTCATAATGCAGCAATTACTTCCGGTATTGCTTCAGCATTCTTATCCACAACGTAAGGATCTACGTAATGTTGTACATTGTATAAGTCTATTTTTTAACATTTTATGCTTAAAGGTGATCAACAGAGAACATCTTTTAAAAGCAAAGACTAGTTTGGTAGAAGAAATTTGTATGTTTGTAAAATATTTTCCACCTGCATTTTTTGACATCAGCATCCACCTTATTGTTCATTTAGCCGATGAAGCATTGATCAGTGGTCATGTTAGATATAGGTAGATGTATCCTTTTGAATGGTAATTTACTAATCTTAGTTTTGTTCATCATCATTCGATTTAAATAGGTACTAGTTATTTGTAATCAATTTACATTCATAGGTTGATGAAAACATATAAAGGATATGTCCGCAACAAAAGATATATTGAATGATGTATTGTAGAAGGATATATCGTACAGGAGCTAGTCTTTACTGCATGGAGTATATGCCAAAAGGAGACGATGGCACACATAAACATACTCGTGAGGCTTTCTTAGATGAGGATGATGAGTTTGTTGGTGAGATGCCTCTAGATAATGGTAAAGACATAACCTTAACCTCGGTACAGTTTGAACAAGTTCGTAGATGGGCCTCACTAAATATGATGGATTGGATGAATAGGAGAAGTAAGTTAACAAATAACTCCTGAATCTCCACCATTTTAAGTATATAAATGTTTTGAAATGTGTTTTTTGCAGGAGGTGTAACATCTATGTGAAAAGTACTAAATCTCAATCTCGAAATGGGGTTTCATCTGTGGAAGATTGTTAAAGTTTTACTCCATGGTTACGTGGCGAGGTATATATTAGAGCTTATTTAATATTTCACGCATACTTAAAGGTATCATACACCTTATTAATCATACTTTTCACATATTTTATTTTTTTAGTTGGTGAAAACAAACGAGTTGATTCAACTCTTTTTGGCGCCTTGTGAATGGGAAGAAGTTCAAGGCGCGCAGTTATTTGAAGTACCAAGTAAATTACATTTTCCCTGAAAAATTACGAAGAGCGGATGGTAACACAAGACAACGGTGTATATATGTGAGCAATCACAAAATTTAGAGCCGGTGGGAAAGATAAAAATTGTAAAGAAGCTGAAACAATGCATTATGGAGTTATTCATGAGATAATTGAGTTGGATTATATAGACTTCAAACAAACGGTTTTTTATTATGATTGGGTAAAGGTCAAAGATAAGATCAATGGTTGCAAGATTGATCTTGTCTCAAACTTGATTACAGTTAATTTAGGGAAATTGAAGACCAAAGATAGGATGAATGATGAGCCATTTATTCTTGCGTCAGAAGCGAGTCAAGTGTTCAACTCAAAAGATTTAAAAAATAGCGGATGGTTTGTGGTTTTACACACACCTAAGCGGTTGACTACAATCGTGGATGATCTTGAGTTTCCTACCGTCTATTAATCATCCTTTGAAGATAATAAAAAATTAGAAGATCATACCAAATGCATATGTTAATATAAGATGTATTTCTTAATTGAATTGAGTTGAATTTCAAATGTGGCTGAATTTAGAATTTTTTTATTATGAATTTAGAATTTTATGTTTATGAATTTAGAATTTTTTGTTTATAAATTTATAATTTTTTGATTATGAATTTAGAATTTTTTGTTCTAATTTTATATTACATAAGTAATATGTGACCTCTGTGGTAGGTGGCTAATGGCTGCACTAAACATTTATTGCTATCATTGTATAAAGATGACTAGAATGTCCTTATTGCATACTTTCTTGGTGCGGTTAGTCATAGTTATTCATTCCTTTTATTTGTTGTATATATCCTTTGTTTTATTCAAATATTTTAGTGTTACAAAAATTTATTTGAGGTGGAAATATTAAAAAAAGTATTTTACTACTGTTTTGTTCATCTCTTAATCGATATCTCTTATTGTTTGTTAGATATTCATGTCCAATATGCTCCAAATCAATAGATGAGTTGTCAAATTACTGGAGAAAACTTGATAAAGAGGTGATATATTTTTTACTCCTTTTTTAATGTCGTATATACTTGTGTGATAGTTACAGTGAAGATTTGTCAAAGAACAAGGTGTTGGAATCACTTATAAATATACTATTTGTAATAAGGAAAATTTGCCTACGTGCTTATTTATCTTTACTTTTCGCTGCGTGAGAAAATTTTACTTTGTATCTATTAGTCTTGTCTTCATTGAATTTATATAAATAAGTATAACATAATTTTATTTCAAGTTTAAGGACAAAAAGGTTCATGCATGAATGTTTTTGTATATCCATGTCAAAATAAATTTCTTTGAAACCTGCAGCAAACTAGGTAGGCCACTAAGACTATTTGAATTCTCCTGTAAACTTTTCTAACAAATTATCTATTTTCCATATATATGAAAAAGCTACATTGTTTGAAATATATAGTCATGTAACTAGTGTTGCTAGTATTTTGTATTCTATAAACATATATAATAAGCCAACATCTAATAGTAAGAAGACATGACTTAGATTGTATTTACATATGTAGTATATATGGCCCATTTAATATATATTTTCTTTTTATATCTTATTTTTATTGCTCGTAAACTTCTAATAAGCCGCTAACAATTAGTTGCATGGTCATCACTGATAATCCTATTTAAGACATTGTATTGACTAAAATCATCCAAGAACTTGACATCTCGAAGGCATGAAAACATAACACTATATTGACTAAAAGTAATTTGTATGGCATAAGATTGGTTTCCATTATATAACACAAAATGTGTGAAATGATGATCATAGTGCATGCAACAATAAAAGTAGAAGAAGGTCCAGAGCATGGATATTGATAAATAGTTATTATTTGTTGAAAGGTGCATTATTCAAATAAGTCATCTTTTAATATTGATAATTTTAGTTATTAATTGTTGAAAGGTGCATTATTCAAATAAGTCATCTTTTAATATTGATAATTTTAGTTATTAATTGTTGAAAGGTGTATTATTCAAATAAGTCGTCTTTTAATATTGATAATTTTGCAAGATATTTATAAAATTGATATTGCTATTCAGTTCGTACCATCTTTTTATGCAGTAATTGAGAGACTTAACAATCTGAAGGGCGTAGCCCAAGTGAAACTTCATCATCTGATCTTCCAGTTGCTTTGAAGCTGCAAAAAGCTTTTTGTGATGTGCGGGTGCTTTATTCAAAACATACTATTTTTAGTTACATCCATTCACATTTCTAAAACCAATGTTCTCACGAATGATTGCAGTCATTGAATGAAGCACATATTCCTACGAATCTGTTGGAGCGTCTGCTAGCAGCTGGTGTAGAGGAGTTTCCTACTTTTTGTGCAATTTTTGGAAGAATCCTTGGTCAGGTATATTTGATGAGACCTTTTATTTTCTTATGTTTTTAATTATTATATAGTATATAAAAAAGTTTTAGAAGATTCCATTCATGAATTAGTTCTTCCACTATAAAAAAATTATTTTGTAATTGTTTCACTTGTTCATTAGTAACTTACATTTCTAAATTTATTTTGACGTCATATCTTTAAGTGATAATTTATGCCGCATCCTACTCGACTTTGAGAGGCTTCTAACAACCTAGTATGTTATAAAATATTATTTGCATAACATATGTTGTGAACTGTTATGCTATGAACTCATATATGTTTCTTTCTGAATACTTGCAGCAGGAATGTTAGAAGCCGCAGAAACGTCGATCCATTCAGTCGCGCATTCGTCATCTTCACAACCCGAGAAAGTTGAGACAAATGCATATGGTGTTTCAGCTTCTGATAATGCTGGGAAAATAGGCAGTAGACTTGGTAAATTGGTACGAATTCATGTGCCGATATCATATGAAAGTTAGGACCCAACAAATGTAAAGATGACATTTGGGCTGAATTACGGGTAAGTCATTCTCTCTTTTTTTCCAGTAATTCTTTACTACAAACTGATATTTTACTATGCTAAACAATCAAGTTATAAAAATAAACATGCCATCATGTACCTCCATACTTGTCTAATAAGCCTACATTTGCTGTTTTTGCTTCAAGTACCTTCATATACTTAACAGTTTTTCTACCGATCCAAAAGAGTTATATATATAGAATGCCTGTATAATTTATAGTTTTTACTTGATCCCTTCGAGATCGCACAAGTATAACGTTTTATATATATATATATATATATATATAATTATCACCCCTACCGCATCCAACACTTCTTGTGTTCAAACTGCAATACTTCACATATGTCATTTAACTTGAATGGTCCATATGGTCAGAACAAGAACTCATAATTGGACATACCAGCCACCTAGTATGTTAACAGTTTTTATATATTTTCTTTTTAACATATTTTTTATCTTTAATATATACATACATTTTATGAGCTAGAGTCGGATAAAAAAGAGTTGTATTTTAAAAAAAATGTGCGAATCATTTAGAAGATACAAAAGTGAATTGAGGACAGGGTACTACGACAAATTTGATAATGATGAAGATAGAAGGAAAAATGTCCGCCAAAAGTTAGAGTAGAAGATTGGGACGGATTCTTGAAAAATGAAGCAAAACCCGGTGCACGTGAAAGAAGAGAGCTAGGCAAAAAAATAGATCACAATACAATTATACTCATCACAGTGGTCATACAAGTCACGCCGTAGTATAACATAAAATGGTATATTTTTTAATTTTTTTGTTATTTCATTGCATTTTACCATTTCGTTGCATCATTAGTTTTCTTGTGCAGACTAGAATATATGTAAAGTTACGGACTTTGTACTGTCATGTTCATCAATCATTGCAGTGTTATTGCTCGTTGTTCATATTTGTTGCATGTGAGATAACTAGGCTATGTTGGCCCCAATTTAAAACTGAGTTACACAAAATAAGTTAAAGCATTTAAAACCATTTTTAATTAAATTCTGCAATTTCTCCCCTTTAAGTAATCTTTTATATGGCATGAGCAAGCTTTTAGCACTAGAAATGACACAAAGACACACACGCATCAATAATTGCTATAATTTGTCATTTACCTCACCGCATTGTCTTATATGAAAATTTCAGGAGTTCTTTATTTTTATTTTAAAGCCTGAACGATCATATCTGTGTAAAAGATGTTTCAATCTGATCTGTACTTCTGCTTTAATGTGTGCACTCACTCAGTGTCATCTTACCATCATGTTTTCTTTTCTCTTTGCAATATGGCTTTCTAGAACCTATGAAATTTTTTTTTAATCTTACTCGGTGTACAGTAGTCAATATTGTTTGCAATTATTATATTTTTGAAGTTTATTTCTTCATATAGTCTTTCGATTTTGTGGCACCAGTCAATTATATGTGCCTTCATTGTGTCAAGCCAAGTTTGAGACCACTATCTATGGCTATGTCAACTATTTCTATTCATATATTTGGCCTGAACTATTACTCCATGATTGCATATGTATTTTCTATTTGGTGGTAGCGGAGCCTAAATTTGGTTTCTGTGCTTCCTCATTAATATAGAAGAGTAAAAGAACTTTGATATAGTGTCACCCCCCACTAAACAAAGAGTTTTTCTTTTTGGCATGAGTTCGTCATATTGTATTTTAACCTAGTTTTTTAATTCCAAGTTAATGGCTTGCATATGTTCATGTAATTGAAGATTTTTTGGGTCATCGTGGGTTTGCAAAAATGATGCCTTCTAGTCGTCTTTAATTTCTGCACAGTATCAGTTTTATTATTTTGCTTGTTCCACTTTTTTCAGATTCTCCTTGATTTTCCAGAGTTTAGCAATGAAATTATGGGTGTAATCCCCTCAAGTGGTTTCTGTATGTCCATCAAGTACCATGTGTTAACATATTTGAAAGACATGTTCTTTGCTTTCTACTTGACGTCTTTGAAAGTAATAAACATTAGGGTATGATCACTAAGATTAGTTGAAGGTGCAATAGTAGACAGCGCTGGGAAAATTTGAATTAGCTATCTACTAAATGTCTGAGAATACATAGGCCATTGTGCCTCGGTTTAAAACTGAGGCCATGTTGCCTCATTTAATTATGAACCGAGGCAATGCCCGCCTCCATTTAAAACATATGTTATTTTTGTGATAACCCGTATTTTGGACATTTGATAATCAGATAATTGACTGGTTTATTCAATTTAACAGATAAAAATTCTGATAATAAAGGATATCTGGATATTTAAACGAATTTGAAAATATAATAAAAATTGAATTATAAATATCTAGATAAATATTTAATTAATAATATCCTAATATAATTATTGAAGTTTGACAATATTAGTTAATAATTTTTCCTATCCATAATATATAATATAGGTATATATATATATATATATTGAATTGGAAGTTATGTTTTAATAAATTTCAGGAGGTATTTAAAGTTGAATTTTATATTTTAACACTTAGAATAGTATCTATTTTTATTTAATCATTTTTAAAGTTTTATAGCTTAAAGATTTAAAATAGGATTTAATGAAATATCATACTAATTCTAAAATATATATATATATATATATATGTATATATTAAATATAAAAATATAAATAAATAAGTTCATATTATTTAATTGAGTTATATACATATAAATAAAGGAAAGTAAAATGATAAAGATATATAACTAAATTTAAATTATTATAAAAACACATTAAAAAAACATGGATTCACAAATGCAAACAATTCTCTTTGTATAATTACAAATGTAAGCTTAAACTTTAGCTAATGACAAGTGTAGAATTTAATACATACAAAAATACAAGTGTTATGTTCTTTATTTTAAAAATAAAAATAAAAATAAAAATAAGAAAAATAAGATTATAAGTGCCCTACTTCCCCTTCTTTTCACATTTTCTTCAAAATTTATATAATCACAAATATAGAAACCTGGAAAACTGGAAATTTTAAACAAAAGCAAAGATAAAAGATCAGGTTCAATTCATCTCAACAAACCAGATTTCAGATCAGACAACTTCCAGATACCATATGGAAGCAAAAAATTTAAATTCAGAAAAAAAGAGCATGGAAGCTAAAGCAAAGATCAGATCAGAAGCTTGATGTTTTCAACTTCGGATCAAAACATTTTTCCTGTTCCTCTGTTCAAACATTTCAAGGTGAGTAACTACATCTTTTAAATCAAAATCTTTTATCAAATCTGTAGATGAAAAAAATTATAAAAGAAACACAATATTTTATAGTGTTGCCTGGAAATGAAAACACTCTTATGCCTAAATATTTAATATAGATGCATGTGTATGATGTTGTCATCTCTTCTCTGTTCAAGTTATACAGTAAGTAAACTGCAATCTTTAGGGTAAATCGCCTTATGCATATAAAGATTCATAGTAGAAATGAATATGGTCTTGCATGGATGTAAGAATGGTATTGTCTGATATCTATGTTTTGAATTACCACAAATATATACATTTGTATGTCTGACTGGCCTCTGTTTTTTTTTAAACAGATCCTAAATTTTGTTCAAAATTTTTTTATCCCTTCACTCGATCAACTTCGGTTTATGACCATTAAAGAAAATTGGTTTGTAAATAAGAAATCTCATACATAAAATGTTTAATGTAAAGAATAGTTTGTACTGCATAGAAAGGAAGAAAATTGCAGTGAAAATGAATCGTCACTAAAAATCAATCATTTAAATTTTCTGATTCACTTATGTACAACAATTCATTTTTGAAATTATTGATTTTTAAGAAAAGTTTTGAAATTTTCAAGTTTAAGAATGGAGAGAAATTGAGGAACGATTGGAATTTGGTCAGGGGTCAAATTCCGGTGAAACTCGTGATTTGACGGTTCGATGTTAGGCACGAAGGAGGGTAAGAAGTTGGCATATCTATGAAAAATGGTAAGAAATTTTTCGAACGAAGGGATGCAGAGCGACGAGGTCATTTAGGGTTTAAGAAGTGTTTCGTGGGTTTCTGTTCATAGACGAACTGCAACAAGGGAAGTGAGGGAAGGGCGTGCGGTCTTGGTGGGATGAAAGAGGATGAGATGGCGCTCTTACCGGTGAAGTTGGGCGATGATCAGCATTGGGATGGTGGCGAACGAGGGGATTTGGGGCGAACGAAGTTTTTGCTCCAGGCAGTGGGAGTTTGAATTTTCGCTTTAGGTGATTTGGCGATGTTTCGGGTAGTGAAGCATAGGAGGGTGATCGGCGGTGACTTGGGGATGTCATTGGAGTTGGTCGACGTTGTTCTGATGTTGTGTGCACGTTTACCTGTGCACTTGTATCTGAGTAGTGTGAGGTGTTAGAGAAGACAATGTTTTTCTCGGGTCTGTCTCGAGTTTGGTTTGGATGTTGCCTCGAAGTCGTGAGTTAACGCGTGTGACTCTGGAATTTGTGGGTGGAACCCGGGGGAAAACAGGCGTGGCTCGGGTTCCTTGTTGATAGTTAACCAAGTTTTTAATTTAAAGATACTGTACCAGGTTATAATGTAATCTTTAATCGAGTTAAAGTTTGAGGATGCATAATCAGATATATAGTATATTGTAATATATACGTTTCATAGGATTGTAAACCAAGTTTCAAAAGTGTTTTTACTAAAATAAGATTTCAAACAAATATTTAAATTTAAATTAGTTTGTTTGGAAAAATAATTTAAATATTAGTTAATTAATTTAGATAAGTGATTTCAAGTATTTAATTTAATAAGATTCAAATGATATAAATTAAGTAATTAATTTAGATATAGAGGTTTATCTTAATTAATATAGATGGATAATTAAAATATTGATTAATAGATCAATTAATTAACGAAAGTAATTAAGGAATAATTACTTAACTAAAAGATAATTAAATTATTTAGGTAAGGATTAATTCTTAGTGTGTGTGATTAAAGGTTATTAATTAATGATTAAAGGATTATTAATGATTTAAAGGATAATTACTAAATGTAATTAATTAAGAGTTAATAAATTATGTAATTAATTTAAAGTTGATTCATGTGATAAAATATGGATAATTAATTAATTAAGGATGATAAATTAATTAATTGGTTTGTAATTAATTAATGATAAGTAAGCAGGATTAAGATAATCCAAGTGAATTAAGTTGGTGATTTATTTTAATTAGAGATCAATTAAATTAATTAGGTATTATATATCTAATAAACCTTATGTATGGATGGTTGAACGATTTTGGATGATTTGGATTGTTGTTATCTTTGATGGACGATTGAGATGTGCCGTGATATGAATGGGTTAAACTGTGATAATGTGGGTTGTCTATCTAAGTTAAATTATTATGTGGTATGATATCCTGAGTATGAATTGTATTGTTTTAAACTCAATAATTTGGATTAGAAGTGATATTGGATTCGAAGAGACCGGGGTCGGGTATCAGTAATACCCGTAACCTCTTCGTTTTGAAATCTACTATAACTCTTTATGGATTGATATGTGAAATCTATAGACTGGAATGGAATAATTTAAGTAAATTGGACCATTTGAATTATGTAATGATGCTTAAAGGACTATGTATGAAATAAGTTTTGATTATGGCATGTTAAGAACTCGTGATAAGGTACGAATTACCTGGGTTTTAAATGGCTGTATGCGTTAGTTTTTCTTGTTTGTTGGTTTTAGTCACGCTGGTTTCCAGCCTAACTCGGGTGTTGCTTTGATGTAATACTTGGGTCAGACCGGGTATTACAGATTTTCAGGTAAGGACGTTCTAGAGCTTAGAACGCGAGCTGGATGAAAGGATCGTATGAAGTGTTTCCGCTGTGATATTGTAACGACCCGCCTTTTTGGACAGTTTAAACCGACGATCAAATACACATGCCGGTTCCAAACCATTAAAAAAAAGCAGATGGTTATTGGGGTAATTAAGAAAAGAAAAGAAATAAAGGAAATGAAACAACACAGAATCTCGCAGCGGAACGATAAAATATAATAGTCAAATAAACAGTTCATGAAGCTGTTTACTATACTTAGACAATTATTTATACAACATTTATCAGAGTTATACATATACAACAGAACAAATAAATAATGCAGCAGACAACATGATGCATAGATAATAATAGTAATAGTATACCAAATCTTCGTCTTCGTCCTCCAGAATAGATCTTCAAAAATCTGAAAACTCAGAACTGACCCGAGCGTAATGAAAAGACAAAACACTCGAGTCAGGACTAAAATATCCATATGAAAGTTAAATCAATCGTAAATGAATATGAGTGTGACGGCGTCAGAGATGTTTACGGGGTTTGACATCTCATATCCAGTGTCAACGTGCGTGCAATAACTTAAGAGATGTTACGGGATTTTCCACCTTTCAAGGATCCGTTAAACTATCTACTAGGTACTAATGTACGCTAAGTAGATAATGTCTATCAGTAATATAAAGTATCAAAATAGCGTTAAGGCGTTACCATAATCCCCCTTAACACATTTTATATTCCCAAAAGCATATACAAGACCGTAGTTTCCCCAAAACCGGAAGTCACCAGAGGGCAATCCATATACTCAAGCTACAAACCAAAACGTAGTGGTCGCGAATAGGATAATCAGTATGACAAGGTACATGAGGCGATACCAACTAGGATACTAGTAGTTGCGTCATCCGGACTGATGTTGAGCATAGCAGCTACTACCTCAACACCGCGAAACAACACTCCCAAATCAAGGGGTGCACCCAAATCAAATCACAAATGTAATAGATATGGTATCGATGAAGTGTGTCCTCTAGAGGTGGCGAACCTCAATGGCCCGGCGCGGCTCCTGTTTTAGTCATGTCAGGAGACATCCAATATCGTTCTCTTTCTTCAGTCAACGCGTTCACCAAACCATCCACTTCATTCTGGATCAACACTCCGCGTATAATAGTTATTAAAGTGGTTTTCGGTATCGACAGAGAGTATGTCCATATCCGATCCCGGTCTCTTTAATAACTACGTATTATTACACCGATGGCTCTTTTATATTTCAAATTGATTCATGATTGATAACAAAATATCATATTCGCTTTAAAATCAAATCCATTTCAAAATCATCATATATTCAAAATTATCAATTTTGTCCGATAAATCAATTTCACTTCAAAATTTGATTCGAATTCAATTTAGGTTATAATCTCTACTTTAACCTAGTTCGTATTTAAACCAAAGGTTTAAATATAAACATTTCCGTCTCTTTAACCAGTTTGAATTTAAGAAAATAGTTTAAATAGTTTAAAATAGTTAAATAATTCAAAATAGTTTAATAGAAAATATTTAAATAGTTTAATCGAAAATAATTTGAATATAAAATGGTTTATATATAAAATAGTTTGGAAAAAATCAAAAATTATTTGATAAATAATTCCAAAGTCAAACCGGTCCACTTCTCAAATTTCCTATCCAAATCAAATCCAAATTCCATTTCGATTTAATCGATTTATTCCAATTTCAACTTGAATAAATTTCTATTCCACGTAAATTTCGATTTCAATTCACAAATTTATTTAAATTTCAATTCAATTCCAAATTAATTTAAATCTAAATTTCAAATAAATTTTCAATTCCAAACTCAAACTTGTAATATCATTTCATATCAATTTTCTTAGAAATATTCAGAGTTCGATTAAAAGTCCAATCTTTTAAAACAAATCAACTTTCAAAAATTTACACCGTATTTCAATTTTCAATTTAAATCTAAACTTCGATTTTATTTAATAATTTCGTTTACCAAGTTTAAATTCTAACATTTCGAGCTCCAATTCAAAATAATTCAATTTCCATAAATTGGATTTTATTCTTAAAATCAATTCATTTAAATAATTTCAAAACAACTTTTAAAATCATTTAACTTATCCAACTCGGTGTCCGTATATAATTTTCTAACATATGGCCAAGTGATTAGTTATTACAATTAAATGTCAGGGATGAATATATCATTTAAATCAATCACAGTGTCATATGTATGCATAGCAGGATATATATAAACAAATAAGCATCCAAACATTTAAATCTCAACCAATAACATCCATCGAAATACATCATCCAATAGGCAATACAATTCACGGCAATTTCATATTTATCAATGTCAGGTAATTTAATCGCAATTCAATTTTAATTTAAATTTAACTGTCAATTTAATTTTTTTTAACGGTGAATTCAAATGACAATCAATATGATAATTAAATTTTATCAAACAACAACAAATAAAAATCATAACTATGCATAATGTCAAATTTAACTAGCATAAAGATATTCAGTACGTTGTGAGCGTTATAAAACACACCTTGATTTTACGATTTTAAATCAAATCGAACGACGTTCGATTTAACATAAAATTTTAATGAGCTCCAAACACTTTCGGATCTGCACTGCAGCGCAGCTCTCATCTCCGTGATTCCGGCGCTTCTTCCCCAACGTGAAATTCACGTATGCAAACCCATTAGCCGCCGATCTTCAAGCAATTTTCATGACCACCTCGTCGACTTCCAGAACGATCAGCTAGCGCCACCACGAAGCCCTTCACCAGAGCCACCTACGCGCCAAGTTTCATCCCGTCATTCGCCGTCGTTTGCACGCAATCCAAGGAAATACGTACACACTTCCAAGTCAGATCTGGACGAATCCATGAAAAATTAGCATACATCAACCGTATGGATTTGAAGAGCTCGTCGAGATTTACACTTTTGCTTTTGGAATTTTTCGATTTCGTCGAACGGATTGAGAGATATTAAGGAAAGAAGATCGGCAATTTCTGGCCATGGAATAGGTGGCGGCCATGATTTAGAATTAGGGTTTCTGGATTAAAATAATAATAAAACTGTCTCGGTTTGCGTGCGTATTTATATAGGTAGGTCCAAAATCGTCCGAACTCCAATCGAGACGTGCCGCCAGGCGTTTATAAGGTTTTACCCCCATTCCGGACGCAATGGAACTAGTTTCAAGGCCTAATTCGATCATATCTGGAAGATAGCTTTTCGAATTCGATTATTTTAATTAAATTCGAAATTATATTTCTACGCGTTTCAAGCTCGCATGGCCAAACGACAAGTCCAATTGCTACGAAAATTGAAATCCTACCATAATTTACTATTACGGATCCGATGAAACAAGTTTCGTCGAAATCCGAGACTGTTTGAAAAATGGCTATTTTAACTCGTCAATTAAAGATTAAAATATTCAATTTTCACAAATTTACTTTTAATTCGATTTTAAAAGTTCTACAACATCATTCTAACTTTAATATGATAAAATAGAATTTTACAAATCATTTTTAATCATATTAAACCCGTTATCCAATTATTCAAATAATTTCAAATATTAAATTATTCAACAAATTACATTAATAATCATTTTTCTTCAATAATCACCTTAAATTTTCTAATTAAAATAGCTAAAAATACGGGTCGTTACACTCTCCCCCACTCAAAACTTTTCGTCCCCGAAAAGGAAAAGAAGGGAAAAAGAACTAAGTATAGAATTCAACATTAGATATATTTTATTCAAAGTTACCAACTTATAAAACAATGAAATTCCATTTATAAAGTCATAACTACGCTTCCACAATGTTACTCCGAACGACTTTCTAAATTTAAAAGTTAGTTATTAAAACAAGTTATAAAATTTAAAAACTTGAAAATTTTTCTAACACCCGGATTCACGGAAAATTTCGGCAGGGTCTGCTTTGCGCGGCTCGATCGAAAAATTTTACAATTCAATATATAGCACAAATATAACCAATATATATCAAATATACATCTCATCTCAATGATGAGGCATCCCATATCTGGGGAAACAACATATATATATCACCAATACCATATAAAACCATAAGCGTACCTTTTATTTAGCATTTATTAGCAGTTTACTTACATTTTGTATTTAGCACAGAAGCGAGCTCTACAACGAAGCGCAACCCCTTTGCTACCTACTAAAATGCTCAACAACTAAGTTAGAACCATGCATATAAAGATAGATCGATATATTTAGCCTACACAACATATATATAACCTATTTAGCTTCAAAACTGAGATTCCAATTTCAGGACAGCAAACAAATCTCAGTTTTAGGTCACCTAAACTATAAAATTTGGCAACAGAATCTAAACAAAAGTTGTTGTATTCATTTCAAGCTTTCCGAAATGTCCAAAATCATCGAATTCGGACCATACATTCAAAAGTTACGGCCGTTTTACTCAGAGGATACGCCTCAACCTGGGCAATGAATTGCGCAGGTCAGCGACGTTCACCCACGTTTTCGACCTTCTAAACGATATCAAAACACAAAACACTTAAAATAAAAGTTTTAGCTTAAGTTCTTAGCTTTCCAGAAAGTGCAAGATCATCAAAATCCGATAAACCAGTCAAAAGATATGGCGAAAATATTAAGGATGTATACTACTGATTTTACTTATTTTTACACAGGACAGCGAGTAACATTCAAGTTTTTAACCAAGAAGACGAAGGAATTTTCTCAAGTTATCTAAACAAAAGTTGTGCTATAGTTTCTAAGCTTTCCGAAAAGTTCAAAATCGTCGAATTCCGTTCAGCCATTTAAAAGTTATGGTTGTTTTCGTTTCAGCATATATTGGACAATGTTGGATTTTTTTTTTTTCCAAAAATTTGCTTTTATTATTTCAAAGTACAAAACATCAAAACTTCAAATTTTCTAAAGAACAATCATAAACACAAAGTCATCTATTTTCTTATTCATTCATGCAATAGGTTTACATTCAATTTGTTTCCGATTTATTCAAGTTTGTTTCATTCACATTTTTAATTCAAGTCAATTTGCTCCCAATTTGAATTTAATTATTTAAAATTTTATTCCATTTATTCAATTCCATTAACACTAATGAATTCTACTTAATCAATTATCATCCATCTAACAACCAATGCATATCAAACATTAACATCCATCCAAAATCTACACTAAATCAGTTATACATTTCCAAGTCACTTTTAATTTCATACACTTCCAAGTTTATTGACATTTAGTTATATTCAAATTTAATTAGTTTCCATTTACCAATTTTATATTTCATTAAGTTTAAATTTTATTCATTCACTTATACATGTATCATTCATTTTACAGCTTAAATTTCTTTTATATTTACAACTATCAATAGATCTTTACATTTTATTTTTCACTCTCACACTGGTATATTATTTCTCTACTTATCCTTATTAGCATTTTAAACCCTTTAAGTATTTGGTAAGTTATAGTTATGCAAATAGAATGTAGTTAAACAACATACAACTTCTTTTCATTTAAAGTTGAATTTTCAATTTATCAATTCTTAAGTCATTACTTAAATTTCACTATAATTTAATTTCACATTTACATTCACATATAGTATTTTCATTTTATATTAACATAATTGTGAATCACCTTTAAATGTTAATTTAAATTCCAATTATTTACTAACAATTTTATTTATATTTGCAAACCATTAATTAAGTGCATATTTCATTATTCAAACTTATACTTGTATATTATCCAATTAACAATTTATATAACATTTTTGAACTTCTTAAGTATTTTGGTAAGTTATATCTAAGCTATAGAATGAAATTTAATACTATGCGAGTTTTACAGTTTCAATTTTATTTTAAGTTCATAATTTCCTAATTCTAAGGATTTCTACTTCAATTGGTATTTTCACTTAGCTCTTAGGTTCATTTCTCATTTCACAATTCAGAAGTTCCTTAATGATTCAAGTCTAAATTCATTTCAATCATAAAAAAAAATCATTAATTATTAAAGAACTTAAGAATTCCAATCCCGGTTTCATTTCAAACCAAGGTTTGAAATAATATATACTTATATAATTTATATATCAAATCATACTATAGAGAATGCAAAACAAAATAAAATTTGAGTCAAAACAAGGTTTAGACAAGCTATTAAGTGGTCTCCCCCACTCGGACTCTCGAAAATAAACGCCAATGATGCGTGCACACATCATCGAAATCATTTTCTAGCGTCAAGAGAAGGGAATATAACACTTATCATTAAAAAAATCCTTCCAAAACAATTTCAACTCAATTATACTATCATATAATGCTCATATTATATTTTTTAAATTCTTGTAAGTCAATCTCAAACACCGGAATTTAAATTCCCAAATCCAAGTTAAAATTCATTTATATTCATTATCAATTGTGTTTACAGGATTTCATTTTCCTAAATCCATTGTTATTTAATCAATTGTTGTAAATATTGACTGATCAAACAATAACGATAATAATCTAATATTATCATCTCCTAACAATCAATTCAATCAAATGAATAAATATTCAAATAATTCTTTTATATAAAATATATTCCAAAATGATATTGTGTTGGTTTGTCCTATTCGAGTGTTTAGAAATTCCTATCGACACCTTGGCTTCCCAAGTATCGACCAGAATTCATAAATACTCAACGGAACAAATTAACACAATATAAAACCATTTTATATCAAATAACAAGTACGCTCTCTCATATACACTCAACTCATTCATATAGTTTACCTCTATTTCAATGAGTTATTCCCCACTAGAGCCAAGGTTTATCGCTAAACCAAAGCTCTGATACCAACTGTAACGACCCGCCTTTTTGGACAGTTTAAACCGACGATCAAATACACATGCCGGTTCCAAACCATTAAAAAAAAGCAGATGGTTATTGGGGTAATTAAGAAAAGAAAAGAAATAAAGGAAATGAAACAACACAGAATCTCGCAGCGGAACGATAAAATATAATAGTCAAATAAACAGTTCATGAAGCTGTTTACTATACTTAGACAATTATTTATACAACATTTATCAGAGTTATACATATACAACAGAACAAATAAATAATGCAGCAGACAACATGATGCACAGATAATAATAGTAATAGTATACCAAATCTTCGTCTTCGTCCTCCAGAATAGATCTTCAAAAATCTGAAAACTCAGGACTGACCCGAGCGTAATGAAAAGACAAAACACTCGAGTTAGGACTAAAATATCCATATGAAAGTTAAATCAATCGTAAATAAATATGAGTGTGACGGCGTCAGAGATGTTTACGGGGTTTGACATCTCATATCCAGTGTCAACGTGCGTGCAATAACTTAAGAGATGTTACGGGATTTTCCACCTTTCAAGGATCCGTTAAACTATCTACTAGGTAGTAATGTACGCTAAGTAGATAATGTCTATCAGTAATATAAAGTATCAAAATAGCGTTAAGGCGTTACCATAATCCCCCTTAACACATTTTATATTCCCAAAAGCATATACAAGACCGTAGTTTCCCCAAAACCGGAAGTCACCAGAGGGCAATCCATATACTCAAGGTACAAACCAAAACGTAGTGGTCGCGAATAGGATAATCAGTATGACAAGGTACATGAGGCGATACCAACTAGGATACTAGTAGTTGCGTGATCCGGACTGATGTTGAGCATAGCAGCTACTACCTCAACACCGTGAAACAACACTCCCAAATCAAGGGGTGCACCCAAATCAAATCACAAATGTAATAGATATGCTATCGAAGAAGTGTGTCCGCTAGAGGTGGCGAACCTCAATGGCCCGGCGCGGCTCCTGTTTTAGTCATGTCAGGGGTCATCCAATATCGTTCTCTTTCTTCAGTCAACGCGTTCACCAAACCATCCACTTCATTCTGGATCAACACTCCGCGTATAATAGTTATTAAAGTGGTTTTCGGTATCGACAGAGAGTATGTCCATATCCGATCCCGGTCTCTTTAATAACTACGTATTATTACACTGATGGCTCTTTTATATTTCAAATTGATTCATGATTGATAACAAAATATCATATTCGCTTTAAAATCAAATCCATTTCAAAATCATCATATATTCAAAATTATCAATTTTGTCCGATAAATCAATTTCACTTCAAAATTTGATTCGAATTCAATTTAGGTTATAATCTCTACTTTAACCTAGTTCGTATTTAAACCAAAGGTTTAAATATAAACATTTCCGTCTCTTTAACCAGTTTGAATTTAAGAAAATAGTTTAAATAGTTTAAAATAGTTAAATAATTCAAAATAGTTTAATAGAAAATATTTAAATAGTTTAATCGAAAATAATTTGAATATAAAATGGTTTATATATAAAATAGTTTGGAAAAAATCAAAAATTATTTGATAAATAATTCCAAAGTCAAACCGGTCCACTTCTCAAATTTCCTATCCAAATCAAATCCAAATTCCATTTCGATTTAATCGATTTATTCCAATTTCAACTTGAATAAATTTCTATTCCACGTAAATTTCGATTTCAATTCACAAATTTCTTTAAATTTCAATTCAATTCCAAATTAATTTAAATCTAAATTTCAAATAAATTTTCAATTCCAAACTCAAACTTGTAATATCATTTCATATCAATTTTCTTAGAAATATTCAGAGTTCGATTAAAAGTCCAATCTTTTAAAACAAATCAACTTTCAAAAATTTACACCGTATTTCAATTTTCAATTTAAATCTAAACTTCGATTTTATTTAATAATTTCGTTTACCAAGTTTAAATTCTAACATTTCGAGCTCCAATTCAAAATAATTCAATTTCCATAAATTGGATTTTATTCTTAAAATCAATTCATTTAAATAATTTCAAAACAACTTTTAAAATCATTTAACTTATCCAACTCGGTGTCCGTATATAATTTTCTAACATATGGCGAAGTGATTAGTTATTACAATTAAATGTCAGGGATGAATATATCATTTAAATCAATCACAGTGTCATATGTATGCATAGCAGGATATATATAAACAAATAAGCATCCAAACATTTAAATCTCAACCAATAACATCCATCGAAATACATCATCCAATAGGCAATACAATTCACGGCAATTTCATATTTATCAATGTCAGGTAATTTAATCGCAATTCAATTTTAATTTAAATTTAACTGTCAATTTAATTTTTTTAACGGTGAATTCTAATGACAATCAATATGATAATTAAATTTTATCAAACAACAACAAATAAAAATCATAACTATGCATAATGTCAAATTTAACTAGCATAAAGATATTCAGTACGTTGTGAGCGTTATAAAACACACCTTGATTTTACGATTTTAAATCAAATTGAACGACGTTCGATTTAACATAAAATTTTAATGAGCTCCAAACACTTTCGGATCTGCACTGCAGCGCAGCTCTCATCTCCGTGATTCCGGCGCTTCTTCCCCAACGTGAAATTCACGTATGCAAACCCATTAGCCGCCGATCTTCAAGCAATTTTCATGACCACCTCGTCGACTTCCAAAACGATCAGCTAGCGCCACCACGAAGCCCTTCACTAGAGCCACCTACGCGCCAAGTTTCATCCCGTCATTCGCCGTCGTTTGCACGCAATCCAAGGAAATACGTACACACTTCCAAGTCAGATCTGGACGAATCCATGAAAAATTAGCATACATCAACCGTATGGATTTGAAGAGCTCGTCGAGATTTACACTTTTGCTTTTGGAATTTTTCGATTTCGTCGAACGGATTGAGAGATATTAAGGAAAGAAGATCGGCAATTTCTGACCATGGAATAGGTGGCGGCCATGATTTAGAATTAGGGTTTCTGGATTAAAATAATAATAAAACTGTCTCGGTTTGCGTGCGTATTTATATAGGTAGGTCCAAAATCGTCCGAACTCCAATCGAGACGTGCCGCCAGACGTTTATAAGGTTTTACCCCCATTCCGGACGCAATGGAACTAGTTTCAAGGCCTAATTCGATCATATCTGAAAGATAGCTTTTCGAAGTCGATTATTTTAATTAAATTCGAAATTAAATTTCTACGCGTTTCAAGCTCGCACGGCCAAACGACAAGTCCAATTGCTACGAAAATTGAAATCCTACCATAATTTACTATTACGGATCCGATGAAACAAGTTTCGTCGAAATCCGAGACTGTTTGAAAAATGGATATTTTAACTCGTCAATTAAATATTAAAATATTCAATTTTCACAAATTTACTTTTAATTCGATTTTAAAAGTTCTACAACATCATTCTAACTTTAATATGATAAAATAGAATTTTACAAATCATTTTTAATCATATTAAACCCGTTATCCAATTATTCAAATAATTTCAAATATTAAATTATTCAACAAATTACATTAATAATCATTTTCCTTCAATAACCACCTTAAATTTTCTTATTAAAATAGCCAAAAGTACGGGTCGTTACAGATATATATTGTAGTTTGTTTGGAACAGGTTGATTATACCTGTCCAGTGTGTTTGTGTAATGATGTAACTCTGATGTATTGATGTAAATTAACCAATACAGCTTTCTTTGTATAAATAATATTATCTGATATTATATTTTGATCCATTGCGAATGTGAGAGTTTGTGTTTTGTTTTTGTTTCTTCTTCTATCTCTTTTCTTCTTCCTAACTATCTGGAATTTTCAGGATTGAAAATTTCAGGTCTTTACAATTTAAAACTTCATATTAAAGTTTTTCTGTTAAGAAAAATCGATGTTTCGGTTGCAGGCAATTGAAAATCCAGGAAAAGAAATCATACGCCGTGAAGTGTGGGAGAAAACTCATACAAAAAAGGATGGCAGCATATCGGATTCAAAATCTTCATACTTTGTTAGTTAAACAATATATTATTTTAGATGGTAAATTGAAAATGATTTACTATTATGACATATATGTTTACATGGTTTATCGGCCTATAACTTATATGCACGTAATATCTCAAGTATTATCGTATATTAGGGTAAAATTACAAAAGCAAGGGAAACAATCAATGACGACGAGGAAGAAGATATGCCATTGGATGAAGAAATCTTGTCACAAGCGTTCGACAAAGATAAAAGGGGCCGGACTCGAAGTGTTGGAACTGTAATACCAAATACACAAGTTAAAGCATCTACTATTCCACGTAAACAAATCATAAGGAGTAAACAAGACTCAAACAGATTAGAAATAAGGATAAAGAAGGTGGAGGGTTCATTGGAGAATGTGAAGGGGACATTGAACACATAATCGACATATTAAAAGGATATGTGAAACAGATGCCAAACATTGCTTCCAACGAAGGAGGAAGTGGTGGGACACATCATGAAAGTGTTGGAAGAACGTCGAACAATGACAATGCTGCTAACCTGCTTATTTTGCATGTTCAGGAAAATCAAAAATGTGAAGTGTTGAACTTTGATTTAGAAGTCATTGCAACAGGTTTTGTATGCATAGATTCCACGGAATCCATCGTACATGGAAAACATGTACCTCCTACACATGAGAAGTTGATTTGGACAATACACTATTACCAGATGAGACCACAGCCAAACAAAATCATCCTCTTGCTATAACCTTTGATGATGTTGGAATCGATGGTAATGTGTGTCTTCTAAAGAGTTCAATTCGATATCTTTAAATGCAGGAGCAGGTATATATTATTATGATCAAATAAATTCAATCTAAATGGAAACCTATATATGTTCTCTGATCTGTTCTTAATATTAGAATACTCCCATCTTAATATCAAAACTGAAAATTCTACAAAATCGGACAATTCTCTGATCTGTTCTTTGTTTCAGGTTTTTAACATTTGTTTCAGGTTGAAGATGCTTTCTCTGTGTACCTTTCTGATTTAGAAAAGCTTGATCCGTGAGGTAACACAAAATTTACTTTTCTTCCCATTCTCAGGTATTTCGTTGCGGGCTTGTTTACTCCTCTTTGTTTTTATACGGACCTCATGATGCATCTATAGTAAAAAATAATATTGATAAAACTAACATAGGTAATATCTTCACAATCCAATTAATTATGAATTTAAGAAACATAGCCAACTGGTAATAGTATTGTCTTGCATCACATTTCAACACTGAAAATCAACATGCATTTCTTTTGCATTTCATTTGTGCTATTTTACATTTCACTGTTCTTCAAAAAAACTTCTGTTGATTTCCTTTGTTATGTCATTTGCATTATTCTTTCACTCATTTGAAGATTGCACTGTTCTTCACCATTAAATTTTTTTGAACTGCATTGCACACTGCATTTCTCAGTTTATTGCACTTGTTTTCTGGTTTACTTCTCAGTTAACACTAATCTCAGTTTAATGCACACTGCATTTCTCAGTTTAATGCACTGCATTTCTCAGTTTAATGCACACTGCATTTCTCAGTTTAGTGCACTGCATTTCTCAGTTTAGTGCACTGCATTTCTTAATTTAATGCACTGCATTTCTCAGTTTAATGCACACTTCATTTTTCAATTTGTTGCACACTGCATTTCTCAGTTTAATGCACTACATTTCTCAGTTTAATGAATGTGTTACTTAGTTGACCATATTTCTAGTATGGGTTTAATGCACTTGTTTTTCTGCTATTTTAGCTGAACTTAATTGTTTAGAAAAATAAGAAGTTAAACAAACATATGATATTTGACCTCTTTATAAACAAACATCAATTTCTTGTGTTGTGCAGGCATGAAACTTATGCTGGCAGGAGCATTAGACGATTGGAGGAAGACGTTATATACCGTATGTATTGTACTATGCATGTAGTATTATGTAATGATGCCGCTGTTGTACTATTTATGTTATGTATACTTGTTGAACTATATAGTGGTATGTGTTGATGTTGAACATTATAATTCAAACATTTGTTATGTTTGGTTTTTGTGTTGAATGTATGAAAATATTTGGTTTAATAATCTTTCTTTTATGATAGTGTTAAATTTGCAAATTTTTGTATTAATTATGATAATGAAATGACTGTCACTGGTGCAGAGAAGAAATTTCGATTTTTTTTCAAAAAAAAAAATAGGAACGGATTAAAGCCGTTGCTAATATTTAAAACATCAGTTATACGTCTACATTTAACAACGGATAAAAACTGTTGCAAAATAAAAACTGGAACTGCTGTAAGCCGTTGCTAAATAGTATTATGCAACGGCCCTTGGTCATTGTAAAATATATTTAGCAACGGATTTGAGCCGTTGCAAAAATTTTACCACTGCCCATTTCGCAACGGCTCAAAGCCATTGCAAAATGAGGATTCTGGTGTAGTGCATGTAACTACCTATAAATTTTAATGGTTTTATTTATTTAACTAATTGAATTTTTATGAAATTTCAAATAGCAAAATTTTGACATTTGGAATACATCTATTCCAACATAGCAAATGGTAAATTTACATATAAAAGTATGGAAGTTTATTTTATTGTGTAATTTTATTTAAATTTAAATCAGTCAACAATTTATGATAATAAAATATTTTCCAAACCTTAATATATTTACACAATAAATCTGTAAATGATCTTTTAAGTGAGACGTCCTATTTCGTTTCGTCAAATTTGAACTGCTATTGCTCTATTTATCTTATTTCTGGCAAACTAGTAGAATTTTCGGTACCGATTATTGACTTTTGATAGGTTGATCATACCACTGAATTCTGTATACCATTTTGATCATCTTGTAATGTTGATCTCTGCAGTATATTCAATTCTGTGTTTTGAGGTCTGGTACGCAGCGGAAACCGCGAAACGATCACCTGTATTGGTACCCGTTCGAGTCCATTTGCTTCACGTGACCATTCATTTTCTACCACGCAAATCCAATAGCCGTAAACTTTTAGTATTCCTTGGAATCAATGTTCACGACTTTACATTTTTAATTGTTTTTTATTTTTTCACCTGTTCAAGCTTGCCTTTGCATTTTTCATTTTTTTCGTACCTTATATTTTCATTTCCATTTGCTCCATCACCTTACCACTACATTTTTCTTCTTTCTTCTTCCATTACTCATGCGAGCGTGCGTCCCAGCCTCGCCCCTCTTCTTTTCTTCCCTTCACCCGATAGCCGATCTTCCCTAGACTCCCACCACTTCAGCAGCAACCGAGATCGACCGACACCTTCCACCCATTTCCTCCTCCCTATGCCGAAACACCATCAGCTCATCACCTTTTTCATGTCTGGCACATGGCCTTTCATTTCCTATTCCTCTAATGTTGTGAATGCATGCCGTGAATGCATGTATTTATAGGTAATACATTGTTTTATTTAATATTTAAACTGTTATGCGTGAATATATAGATTTATATATGCTTTTGTTTATATTTGTGTGTATAGTGTCTGTTTGAGCAAGTAGATGTATATTTTAATAAGCAAGTAGTGAAAAAATAGTATTGATTTCTAAATTTTTTTATGCATGAGTTATATGATGTGTCCCATTCCGCAAACTACTTTTATATTATGTAGGTGTTATTTACGCATAGCCGTGTGTATATATATAATATTATATTCTTTGTTTAAAAAAGGTGTGCGTATATATCTATTTATTTTAGAAGTAGTTTTGCATATTTGAAAGCCTGCAACATCTTTTGCTCAATATAATAAGTATATATTATGTCATATCCTTATATATATATGTCATTGGTATATGTGTATATATATAATACTTTGAAAGGTAATATAAGTGTTTTACTAAATGGTGATTTTAAATTTGTTATATATAATGTGTGTGTTATTTATATATATTGGAAAGTATATTGTGCTCCTGTAGTATGTTAGTTGTAGTTTGGGTAAATGTAAGTTCTTGTTGTTGTTTTATTTGTTGTGTAAGTTTATATTAGCTTAAAATTTAGTTTACATGTTTATATATATTAACTATAATAGATGTATATATATATATATATATATATATATATGTTTGGGTATATTTATATATGTCTGCATATATATATATATATATATATATATATTGCTGTGTATATTAATAATGTCTGCACTAGCCTATATATATTGTATACAAGGGTTACATTCTATTGTTTCATATGGAAACATATATATGTGTACATAGTATATAGGATTTGGGTAACTAGTATAATGTATACAAAGTTTATATATATTCTGTACCCTGCATACATATATGGATATTGTCTGCATATTTTATTGTATGTACATTGGTTCATATTTAGGTTAGTGTGCATGTTTTATATACAAGGTCGGTATATGTACATATGAGTCCAGTTATAAATATAAATAGTATGTAAACTATTGGTCAGTGTCTAGTTTATGTTTATAAAGTATATAGCTTTATATTTTATATGTATGTGTAATACAGTAATATAGATGTGTATATGTATATATAATTTTATGTTGTCGTTTGGTAATATATAATTCTAGTATTGATTTTAAAATATGGTTTGTATATATTTTAAATATACGTTAAATCTAATAACGTGATCTTGAGATATATAAAGATTTTTATGTTGTTATATGTATGTTTAAATTTATTTAATATTGATTTTAAATATATATATATATATATATATTAAGATTTTTATTTAATACGTGTTTTGATTAAACAATGATTTTGAAATGTATATATATTTTTAATTTAAAAATGTGTTTGTATTTAGATATGATTATATATATATAGATATACAGTTTTATATATATGTGTGTGTGTGTGTGTGTGTGTGTTCACTTAAACCATTTATCTTCATCGATCCAGTTTTGATTTGATTTCGTTTATTCCAAGCTGTTAGATTTGTCCGTCGAACTCATGCTAATCTTGTCTTGCTTCATTTTGGAAGTCATGCTTGCATTTCGTAACTCAATTTCTTTGTCTATCCTCTCTAGACTCGAAAGGTGAGAAATCACTCACGGTTAACGTTCTTATATTTATTAAATTTGATTTCAATTGAAATGACAACTGAAATATGCTGCTGTTAGTTATTTACATTGCTATATATATGCTATTATCTGCATCTGTTCACCTATGACATCTGACAGTATTATCTGCTACTTATATGATGATATGTGTCTGTTGTATTATTATCATATCTGTTATCACTCTGTAAGTTCCCAGTTAGTACAGAATTCATTATGGGTTGAAATGATACATACCCAAATGATCTGTAGAATATGAGTAAATCATTATGTGTTGAAATGATAGGCCCAAGCGATTTTCATTTGAATTAAATTAGGGATTGCGGGTTGAAATGATATATACCCGTATATATTTAAATTGCGGATTGAAATGATAAATATCTGTATCACTTGACTATATGATAGAAAATTATATACAGACACCGTGGTCTATATACATATACATATACATATACATATACATATACATATACATATACATATACATATACATATATACATACATATATATATATATATATATTGAAATGATTTTCAAAGTTTAAAAGAAATATATATGGTTTATATAAATATTGATTTTTAAATATTATATATAAATGTTATTTTATCTATAGTTAAAATTTTGATTTTCAAAATTATAAGTTTTGAAATTTTTAAATATAAGTTAGTTTTGAAATTATAAGTTTAAGAATATACTTCCAATTTTACTATTTTAAAATATACATAAATAAGTCTTATAATAAAATAGATTTATTAATAAGATTTAATTTAATCAAGTTTGATTTAATTTATATATAACATGTTTAAGTATTTATTTAAATTATATTTTCAAATATAGAGTTTATTATAATTTTAGGGGTTGGGAAGACGGATTTGAAATGGTACTTAATTAAGAATTTATTTAATTAAATCGATCTGAAACTTAATGAATTTGAGATTTTTAAGGGATATGATTTTTTAATTTGATTTTGGTTTAAGGTGATTAAATGAATATTACAAGTTTAAATAAATTGAAGGAAATGTTTAGTGATTTGAAATTTGGGGTTTTATTTAAATGATATTGGATTTATTAAGTAAATATTTCAAAACTAAATAATAGTAAAATGAATTTGAGATATAAATGAAATTATCAAATTTAATTTTGAAATGTTGAATATTTAAAGCTTTGAAATATATTGAAATTGAAACAGTTTATTTTGTGGTTCAAATCTGTATTTGAAATCGTTATAATTTGAAATGGTTTATCGAGAAACTAAATTGAATTGAAATTGATGAATTAAGATTAAATTAAATTTGAATTTTGGAATTCGAGTTGATTTGAATCGATTTGTGAAATTGAGCAAATTATTTTATTATATAAGTATTTTAATAAATATAAATAATTTTCTTTATAAACTATTTTAATATAAACTATTTTAATATAAATCATTTTAATATAAACTATTTTAATATACCAATATAAACTATTTTAATATATGAACTATCTTATTATAGGCTATATTAACTTACAACTATTTTATATTAACTATTTTATTTTATAAACTATTTTATTATATATACTATTATAATATCTAAACTGTTTAAAGGAAAGTATTATGATTTCAAAGTGTTATGATTTTCAAAGTGTTGTGATTCCAAAGTGTTATGATTCCAAAGTGTTATGATTTCAAAGTGTTATGATTTCCAAAGTGTTATAATTCCAAAGTGTTATGATTCCAAAGTGTTATGATTTCCAAAGTGTTATAATTTCAATTGTTTTGGTTTTGAAAGTGCTATAACTTTGAAAGTGCTATGGTTTTGGAAATGGATATATTTGAAGCGAAAAGTAATACCATATTGATATGGTTTTGAAATGGAAATGATATTGTATTGATATGGTTTTGAAATGGATATGATATTTTTGTTTTGAAGTATAAATTATTTTGAAATGACCGCGGTGTTATAATAACGTTTGGTTGTTAAAGAGACCGGGTTCGGATATTGTCATACTCTCTGCCAATACCGAAAACCACTTTAACAACCGTGTATGCGGTGGAGATTCCAAAATGAAGTAGGATGGTGGCGAAGATCCTATATGAGGTATATATGTGGACTCAACTCCCGTGACTTGGCATAAGGTGGCTAAATCAGGAGCAATCGACGGGCTAGGTGAGGTTATTCCTCCGATCGGGTCCATTCCTTCGATACTATATTCTGACTATGTGATTGATTTGGTGGCCACCCTTGATTTTGATTTGGAAGTGTGTTCCGAGGTGGGCAGTAGCTGCGGCTATGCGGTACCACCAGCCCGGAAGTGTAGTTGGTATATCTACCCTGATATTGCCTAGTTGTGTCGTGTCACCTACCCTATCGAGACCACTACGAGTTTGTTTGGTGTCGTATCTATGGAGTATCCTCTGGTAGCCTCCAGATCAGGAGGTATTACGATAATTGTATAGACTATTGGCACTATAAAATGTGTTATGGGGGTTACGGGGATTATGGGTAACGCTATTTTAATAGTTTACTTTACTATATACATTATTATAATAGCGTATATTACTACGTATTATGTAGTTTAACGGATCCTTAGAGGATGAGTATCCTAAACATCCTTTAAGTTGCTTATATTTCAGTTGGTATTTCACTTGAGTTGGATTTATTGATATAAGAATGTTAATCCTGACTCATTTTGTGTTTTCCTTTACGCTCGGCTCAGGCTGAGTGTTACAACATTTGAGACTCGCCTTTGGAGTTGGAGCTTCGCTTGGAGTCAGTCTATTCAGCTAGCCGTTATTCAGTTAACTCCTGTGATATATTCTGATCTTGTATTTTACTATTGTATAGAGACTTCTATGTATTCGAGAGACTTCTGTTGTATCTTGTTTAACTCTGTTATATATATTGTAGCTTCATGAACTACTATTCATTTGTTTCTGCAGCTTATTGTTATATTACTCTATGTCTGTGATTTTGTGATTTATTTATTTACTGTATATGCTGAGTTTTGCCAAATATAAATTAACAATCTAATATTTTGAGCAATTCAAGTCTAACATATGTGTCTGCCTATGCACTTGACAGGTGCAGCATGATAGGGGGTTCTCTCATTTGGGTTTGGTAGCTAGCGGATGACTCTTACTCCTACACGTCCCTACGGGGTTGGTGCAGTCGAGAGACTGGCCATAAAGGCAGAACACAGGTATGACTGTATGCTACGGTGGGCGTTACCCCACTGGCGCGTCCCATTACAGTTGGTATTATAGCTTTGGTTTTAAGAAAAACTTAGTGTATAGAGTAGATTTAATTATAGAATCACTTCGTTCGAGCTTGAACCTCTTCCTCTTTGATTCAGTTGAATTTTGGAATGTTCCCTTCGGTTCCAAAACCCATTCTTGTCTTCCCCTGCCTAAATTCTTCTCGATTCTGGAGCATCCTATAGCTCCACTATTTGGTTTATAACGGGGTGAAACTCCTTTACTATTGAATATGCGACTATATGATTTTTGTTTGATGATAATAAACATATATACATTCACTTAAATGTATTTGTTAATATACTATTTTATTTTCACAGATTAAATAAATATTTGATGAATAAAGTAAATTACACAGAATTTGAATTCAAACGGATATTTTATTCAAACAAATATTTATTACAATTTTAGAATAGTATAAATGTCAAGATCTCACTATATATATACACAACTTCAATTACAATACAATTTTGATTACATCACGATTCATATTTACATTTGACCTCACTACATATCACTCATTCACTTACACTCGTATTTATCTTCAACGTCATTCCAATGTGAATCTAGCATCTGAGCAATCTGCAAAAATATACATTGACGTAGTAAAATTGAAAATAAAATATTTTAGCAGTATAAAATAAAATGTGGATTTTAAAAATAATATTTGCCTCGGTTATTTGGGTTGTTCGTCATCATTTAAATTTGAATTCATCATACACGAACAGCTTGTGACATGCACAGTGTATCACTGTACATGCCACAAGGTCGTGCACACCAATATATACACTTGATAAAATTATAGGGACAGGTGAGCACAGGTCAAACCCAAATGAAAAGCCGGGTTCAACTCAAGTGAATTAAATATCAAGTCACAATATCAACACAAGGTCAAACCCGAGCTTTAAAGCTAGATTCAACACAAGTGAAAATTCAAATGAAATGGTCAAGACACATAAATCAAGCCTCGACCAAAGTTCAAGTCATACACATGAAAAAAGAGGCTACACAGTCCAACTCGACCAAGACCAGACTGAAATTTCAAAGTAAAGAAGCAACTCATCATAATTCAAACTGCAATAGACTTTAATATGCATATATCAGACTACATGAAGTCGAAATATGAATCATTGAATTTGCTACAGACATGAAGGCCGCAAAACTCAAACCAGCCATAATATGCAAGCGAACCAGGCCAGTTCAAGTTAATACAAGAAAGAAGTACATATGAAACTTATAGTGCAACGTATCAGAGGTGGCAACTTGGAGCATCAGACCAACATCAATGTATATGAACACAGCTAATGGAGCAATGCAATAGTAAATAGTGAAGTACAAACCAAGTGCACTAGAGAACAATGACTGATACAAGTGACTCAAACCAGAACTTCAAAAGAACAAGTGCAGCCTCTACATGAAGGTCTGAAACAAATGAAACCAGAGGCAACTGGCAACAAATAAAACAATGAACCAGACTACAAGATGATCCAAACAAGGCTACAACTTCAAGTGAACTAATACACAGTGAATCAAATGACACAGACTCGAGTGGAACAAGAAAAAAATATACATACACAGTGCAGCAGTGTAAACATCACCATGAGCAGGCAAATAAGTAATGAACACCTCAATGATTAGCTCAAGTCGAGACCGAACCAGACAAGAACTCAAAGTTACAACATGAATACAATGCAATCAAGTCAATCCAGACTGAACAACAAAGTGCACATAAAAAAGGTCAAAAGTGCTATCAGGGATGAACACAAAATGGCCAGAGTCGTAGCACACTGAAACAAAAGTCAATCAAGGAAGTCAAACAAGTATATAGGTCAATGAAGTTTCAAGTCAAGGCCGAAGTCATCAGAATTTCACGTAAACCAAAACCAGAAGCAATATCAGTGCAACGATGATATTGAAGAAATTATCAAGTCAGAGCAGAGTTCGACGGTGTCAAATGCTGAAGTAAATTTGCAAATTCAAGTCGAAGCCGTAAGCAACCAGAGTCAAAAAGAACAAAATCAAACACACCGTTGTGGTCACGAAATCAACCAGAGCGGCAGGTCAATCAAAATCAACGCCGTGATGACCAAGTTTCAAAGCCATGATGGCAAGGAAAACAACGTCAGAGAAATCAAACCGTGTCAACCAAGTAAACAACAAATATACGAAATTGACAAAGTCGGGAATCATCTCAAACATTCAATCAAAATCATACGGTGGAGATAAATAAATTGATGAATTCAAATGATCATATACGAATGAATATATAGGAGTTCAAATCCTATATAAACAGTAACATCATCGGCAATTTAATCATCGAGTTCAAGCAAGCAAATCAGAAGAAGCAAAAGAAAAATTTACATACCAAATCAAAGCAAGGAGGAGGAGCCGCGAATGAATCAATTGAAGTACGCAATCGAAGCACCAACCATAAATTTAAGCGGCGACTTCACAAAGCCTTAATTTCAGAGCTAAGAGGAACGAACGAAAGAAGGAACGAGGCCATTGTTTGATTGAAGAGCAAAGAAAAGAAAAAGGGTCGACAATATTTTGTTTGTGCTAAGATAATTTAGGGCCGGTTATTAAAATAGAGTTGGGCCTTAATATCTTAAAAATTAAGGTTTATTTATTTTATTGTTTTAAAGCGTTTTTAATTTCTTTCTTAAATCATTGTAATTTCTAGTCGTGTGACTAGGGGACGAACTACGTGGCGTAGTTTGAGAATTCGCAACTCAGTAGCTGAGTTGTGGCTGAGTTTTGAGCGTAGAGTTAGGTTAGTCAGTAGCGGATGTCATGAGTTTACGTGTGTAAGCGTGTGACTACTTAATTTCTAGTAGAAACCTTGGGGACAGCACGAAGGCAGGGTTTTGCCGAAGCTGGGTAAATCTGTATGTTCTATTTTCTGTTATTTATATTCTGCTATATCTGTGTTGCTATTATTCTGCTATGATCTGTGTTGAAATTATTTATATAAACTTCCGCAATAATTTTTATAATTGATAGCATCACCCTGTTCACCCCCCTTCTAGGGTGAAATCGATCCTACAAGTGGTATCAGAGCAAGGTACAAAAGTTATTTTTGTTTTAAAAAAATTAATTTTTTTCAAAAACCAATTTTTGTTTTAAAAAAATTGATTTTTTTCATAAACCAATTTTTGTTTTAAAAATTTGAATTTTTAAAATGGGTTCTTTTAATACTGCTTTTGCTGAGGGTCAACAAATAGTTAGGCCATCAATGTTCAATGGTGAATATGCTTACTGGAAAATAGAATGGAAATTTTTCTGAAAAGCGTCGACGCTTGGGATATTGTTGAGGTAGAGATAGAGCACCAATTATAATTGTAAATAATCAGGAAATAAATAAACCGAAAGATCAATGGACAGATCTAGAAAATTAGTTACAGAATTCTAATGCCAAAGCTATAAATTTGATTATTTGTTCATTGGATCAATTTGAATTTATCGTGTCTCACATTGTCTAACTGCGCAGGAAATACGGCACACACTCGAAGTGACTCATCTCAAGTCAAAGAATCTCGCCTTGCCATGCTGGGTAGCGAATATGAGAATTTTACAATGGCCAAGGAAGAAAATGTTAAAGAGATGTATGGATGGCTTTCCAATATCATATGCAAATCAAAAGCTCTCGGAAAATCATACACGGAATAAATAGTCCGAAAAATCCTCAGAGTCCTTCTACGAAGTTTTGAAGCAAAAATGACTGCCATTTAAGAATCAAAATATTTAAAACAAATCAAAGTTGAAGAACTCATCGGAAATCTCACCACTTATGAGCCAAAAATGAAATTCAAGGAAGAGCGCGAAGGAGGTGACAATCGAAAGAAATCAATAGCTCTTAAAGGAACAACAGAAAGTGATGATGATGATGGAGCAGAAGAATTAGAACTGATAATAAAAAAATTCAAAAGGTGGAATTATAAATACGGAAATCCAACTCTAAATCAAAAAATGAAAAGCAGAATAGTCAAAGCACTAGACAACTCAGACGAACAGAAGATCATCTGTCACAAGCACAACCAACCCGGACACATCAAGTCCAATTGTCCTCAAAACCGACACGACTTTGAAAAGAAATCAAAAAGGAGAAATTTTGCAGCCACGTGGAATACAAGTGATGAAGATAATCAAAGCACTAGCAGTGAGAGTGAGAAAGCAGATATATGCCTTTAAGGTAATATAACTGATAGCGACGATGACGAGCCAAGCGAGGTATCAAAACTTACTTATTCAGAATTACTTATATATTTCCATGAAGTAAACGGCTGTTTTGAACGACTTAGGAAGAAGTATGCCAAACTTGAATCATAAAAAGATACTTTGATAGATTTAAATGATCAACTTGAACAATTAGTTAAAAACTATCAAAATAAGTGCCCTAAGTGTGACAAGTGTCCATTGTTTGAAGAAGAAATTAAAAAATCAGAAATTAATATAAAATCAATTGAAAATGAAATTCTGATTTTGAAAGAAAGTGAAAATACAAGATGAGAAAATTCTATTAAAAGGTGCACACAATTGTAAACGAAAATGAATCTCTTAAAACACAAGTCCAACAACTATCAACGACTTTTGATAAATTTTCAAAAAGTGAAAAATCGTTGAATATGCTCTTAGGGAAACAAACTGTTAATACAGTCAGACAAGGACTTGGATATAATCAATCTGAACCTGTTAAAAGAAAAATTAATCAAGTCAATTCAATGTGCACAATGTGTAGAAAATTTGGACACAATCAAAATAATTGTTGGTACAGACCTGAACACGTAAAAACCATTCCAATTTGGATTCCAAAAGGCACAAATATAAAATCTCTTAAACTTAAACAAATTTGGGTGCCAAAAGGAACATATATAAATAGTTTTGCGTCTCCACAAAATTATTTCTCAAAATATTCTACCACTAACAATCATGGACCTATAAAAACAAATAGGTCACAAAAATCTTTTATCGTGTAGGAGTGGTGGAAGGCTAAGGAACAACAACAGTGTTATCTGGATTCTAGCTGTTCCAAAAACACAACGGGTGACAAAGCAAAGTTCCTTAGCCTAGTACAAAGATGACAGAATCACAATGGGCAACAACGAAAAATTATCGTAAAGGTAAAATGGGTAATGATATATTTTAAACGATATTTAAATGTGATAATCCACACCGTAGTCTGAATTAAATCATCCAATAATGTGATGATAAAATAAATGATGATTTTGATTCTGACTTATTCAAAATTGTTGGCCAATTATATTCTTATGCCAAGAACACTATAAAAATATCTAGAGACTTTGAATTACTTCATATATATTAGTTTAGATTAATAATAGTGTTTTATTGGATGATAATACATTTGGTTATTTTACGGCTGACTCTATATTCACGATTTTTGATTATTTACACGGCTTCAATTAAAATTCAAGTGAATTTCATTTAAAAAGTTGTTGTTAAAAATGATTTTGAGATATTTTGTTGCACAACTCATGATCTGGTTTGAAACATTCAACTAATAATAAGTTTGAGTGAAAATAAATTTAGATGCAGATTACACTGGTAATCTAGTTAATAGAAAAATTACTAGTAGAACGTGATTTTCATTGAGACATTTAGTAACTGCATCGTTTTTCAAAGAAAATATCTGCATATTTTTCATTTCAAATAATTTCAAATTAGCAAAAAAAATTCTCATAAAACCCCTTCTAGAAAATCATCTTTGACCTTGTTTTCAGATTGGTCATTTTTAGAAAAACTGATTTTATAATTATTTTTCAATTTAATTTTTAAATTATAACATTGACTAATCTGACTCCCTACTAATTATCAAAAAGATAAATAGTGATTGAAAAAGTGCCGAGTGTTGATATGTATCATATATTATGACTCGAGACGGTATAATTAGTAAATTTCTTTAGAAATTTAAACAAGAGTTATAAAAAATTTTGTTGGTAAAAATTCCATGACCATCTCTATTTCTATCATATTTCTAACGACCATCACTCGTCAAAATTCAATATAGTTTGTCGATATGTGGTACTTTAAACAGGAATAATTCGTTTTTCATTTTATTTCTTTTTAAATAATAATAATAATAATAATAATAAAATTCAAAGTATTCACTCTCATTTAAAAGTCCTCACGGTTATGCATGGGTGAATTACTTGGAATTTGTTATGTGCTTCCATGCTCATTTAAAAGTCCTCACGGTTATGCATGTATGGAACGCATATCAAAATTGATTTTTTAAATAAACAAGTTGATTCTAATCCCATTTAAAAGTCCTCACGGTTATGCATGGTTAGAAGATACTTGAATTCATTTTAAAAAAAAATGAAATGCTACTAGTTTCATTTAAAAGTCCTAACGGTTATGCATGGTTGGTAGATATTCAAATTCCTGATATAAATATACCCCAAATAGACACAATTGAATTTGGGCACTTTCCATTTTGAATCTAAAAAATAATACTAACAAAAATTCCCCCTTGATAGTGATATGTGTTGTATATGTAAATCCTAGATGTGAAAATAGGGATAATTCATCCATGAAAGAGAAGGGGAATAAAACAAAAATAGACACTAACTAAACTAACTATATAGTATGGTTTTATATGTTGATATCATTCCCATCGTTCTAAAAGTGGGATATGCACCTAACAAAGTATTTATGTTTTTTGTTTGATTTTTATTGAAATTTAATATTTATATTCGATTGAGTTTTAATGTTGTATTAATATCTATCACTTTATCTCCATTTTTCTAACACTATTACTCTTTTGCTGATAACAAAAGGGGGAGAGAAAAGTTAAGATTTTGTCAAATAAAATCAAGTAAAGGTCAAATATTTTCTATTTGCATCTAGGCTTATTTGCATATTTTATTTACATGCATATATGAAGGGGGAGCTTTGTGTAGAGAGGAAGCATTCAAATAGGGGGAGCAAATTGAATGTTCAAATACATTTAACAAATTCAAAATCTTAAATATATGTTTGTTATCATCAAAAGGGGGAGATTGTTGAATATGCGACAATATGATTTTTGTTTGATGATAATAAACATATACACGTTCACTTAAATGTATTTGTTAATATAATATTTTATTTTCACAGATTAAATAAATATTTGATGAATAAAATAAAAACACAGAATTTGAATTCAAACAAATATTTATTACAATTTTTGAATAGTACAAATTTCAAGCTCCCACTATATATATACACAACTTCAATTACATTACAATGTTGATTACATCACGATTCACACTTACATTTTGACCTCACTACATATCACGCATTCGCTCACACTCGTATTTATCTTCAACTTCATTCCAATGTGAATCCAGCATCTGAGCAATCTGCAAAAATATACATTGACGCGGTAAAATTGAAAATAAAATATTTTTGCAGTATAAAATAAAATGTGGATTTTAAAAATAATATTTGCCTCGGTTATTTGGGTTGTTCGTCATCATTTAAACTTGGATTCATCATACACGAACAGATTGTGACATGCACAGTGTATCACTGTACATGCCACAAGGCCATGCACACCAATATATACACTTGATAAAATTACAGGGACAGGTGAGCACAGGTCAAACCCAAACGAAAAGCCGGGTTCAACTCAAGTGAATTAAATATCAAGCCACAGTATCAACACAAGGTCAAACCCGAGCTTTAAAGCTGGATTCAACACAAGTGAAAATTCAAATGAAATGGTCAAGACACATAAATCAAGCCTCGACCAAACTTCAAGTCATACACATGAAAAAAGAGGCTGGATAGTCCAACTCGACCAAGACCAGACTGAAATTTCAAAGAAAAGAAGCAAATCATCATAATTCAAACTGCAACAGACTTCAATATGCACATATCAGACTACATGAAGTCCAAACATGAATTAGTGAATATGCTACAGACGTGAAGGCAGCAAAACTCAAGCCAGCCATGATATGCAAGGAAATCAGACAAGTTCAAGTTAATACAAGAAAGAAGTACATATAAAACTTATAGTGCAACTGATCAGATGTGGCAACTTGGAGCATCAGACCAACATCAATGTATATGAACACAACTAGTGGAGCAATGCAACAGTCAATAGTGAAGTACGAACCAAGTGCACCAGAGAACAATGACTGATACAATTGACTCAAACTAGAACTTCAAAAGAACAAGTGCAACCTCTACATGAAGGTCTGAAACAAATGAAACCAGAGGCAACTAGCAACAAATAAAACAATGAACCAGACTACAAGATAATCTAAACAAGGCTACAACTTCAAGTGAACTAATACACAGTGAATCAAATGACACAGACTCGAGTGGAACAAGAAACAAATGTACATACACAGTGCAGTAGTGTAAACATCGCCATGAACAGGCAAACAAGTAATGAAAACTTCAATGATCATCTTAGGTCGAGACCGAACCAGACAAGAACTCAAAGTTATAGCATGAATACAATGCAATCAAGACAATCCAGACTAAGCAACAAAGTGCACAAGAACAAGGTCGAAAGTGCTATCAGGGACAAACACAAAAAATGGCCAGAGTCGAAGCACACAGAAACAAAAGTCAATCAAGGAAGTCAAACAAGTATATAGGTCAATGAAGTTTCAATTCAAGGCCGAAGTCATCAGAATTTCACGTAAACCAAAACCAGAAGCAATATCAGTGCAACGATGATATTGAACAAATTATCAAGTCAGAGTAGAGTTCGAAAGTGTCAAGTACTGAAGTAAGTTTGCAAATTCAAGTCGAAGCCATAAGCAACCAGAGTCAAAAAGAACAAAATCAAACACATCGTTGTGGTCACGAAATCAACCAGAGCGGCAGGTCAATCAAAATCAACGTCGTGATGACCAACTTTCAAAGCCGTGATGGCAAGGAAAACAACGTCAGAGAAATCAAATTGTGTCAACCAAGTAAACAACAAATATACGAAATTGACAAAGTCAGGAATCATCTCAAACATTCAATCAAAATCATACGGCCGAGATAAACAAATTGATGAAGTCAAATGATCATATACGAACGAATATATAGGAGTTCAAATCCTATATAAACAGTAACATCAACGACAATTTAATCATTGAGTTCAAGCAAGCAAATCAGAAGAAGCAAAAGAAAGATTTACATACCAAATCAAAGTTGAACTCGATCAAGGAGGAGGAGCCGCGAACGAATCAATTGAAGTAAGCAATCGAAGCACCAACCATCAATTTAAGCAGCGACTTCACAAAGCCCTAATTTCAGAGCTACGAGGAACGAACGAAAGAAGGAACGAGGCCATTGTTTGACTAAAGAGCAAAGAAAAGAAAAAGGGCCGGCAATATTTTATTTGTGATAAGATTATTTAGGGTCGGTTATTAAAATAGAGTTGGACCTTAATATCTTAAAAATTAGGGTTTATTTATTTTATTGTTTTAAAGTGTTTTTAATTTCTTTCTTAAATCGTTGTAATTTCTAGTCGTGTGACTAGGGGACGAACTACGTGGCGTAGTTTGAGAATTCGCAACTCAGTGCTGAGTTGTGGCGAGGTTTTGAGCGTAGAGTTAGGTTAGTCAGTAGCGGGTGTCGCGAGTTTACTTGTGTAAGCATGTGACTACTTAATTTCTAGTAGAAACCTTGGGGGCAGCACGTAGGCAGGGTTTTGTCGAAACTGGGTAAATCTGTGTGTTCTATTTCTGTTATTTATATTCTGCTATATTTGTGTTGCTATTATTCTGTTGTGATCTGTGTTGAAATTATTTTATATAAACTTATAATTTATAGCATCACCCTATTCACCCCACCTCTAGGGTGAAATCGATCCTACATTTACAACAGGCATCGATTCACTGAAGATTTCTATATCATTAGTTTAGATGCTGTTATCTCTTGCTATACTTGAATTCTACCTCTTGTGATCTGATGTTGATTTGCTTCAAAATTCTACATCGATCGTATTCTTGAAGTCACGGTTGACCCGGTTAAGGTTGCCCGCGATTTATATAAGTATATCCATCCTTCTTTTTTGTGGTTGATTATCTTAACTCCCTTTCGAGCCAATCCCTTCTGGTTAGAATTTTATTTTATTAGGGTCTCCCTAAATTTGAATCTGTATCCTTGTTTGAAATCTATTCTGGAATCGTCGAGTGTGGGAGTGTATTTGTAATTAATATAAAAATGTTTTATATATTGTGTTGTTTGAGTTGTTATGTTGATTTGGATTTTCAATCGATTCGTCTGATCAACGCTATCGATAGGAATTTCAAAACACTTGAACGAAGCAAACCGACACAATATTATTTTCAAATTTAGTGAATGGAATAAATTCTGTATGATTATATTATATATAAGTATAATTTTCGAGAATTTAATAGTCAAGTAAATTGGTTATTATAAATGATAATATTTGATTTTCATCTATTGTTTTGTAAACCAATGATTTTTCCAATATATAAATAAATGAATTTGTCAAAAATGGTTTATAATTTAATTTGGAGTTTAAATGAATTCAAATTAGAATTTGAGAATTTAATTTTTAGTGATTCCAAATTTTGGTTTAAAGTTTTAAAATGCATATTATTTAAAGTATTTTCGAATAGAAATCATTTCAAAGAATTTTTTAAATGTTTAAATCAGTGCTCTCCTCTTTTGTCGTTGGAAAATAATTTCGGTGATGGCAGCCGCATCATCAAAATTCATTTTCGAGTTTTGAAGCGGAGAGACCAATTCGTAGATTTGCTACACTTTTGTTTTGGAAATTAAATTGATTTGAATTTCTAAAATATTTACCAAAATGAAATTTTGATTTTTGGATTTTGGATTTTTTTTTTGAAAAGGTTTTTTTTTGCTTTTCTAAGTAAAAACCGACTCAATTTTTTTTTCGGATTTTTGATTTTGATTGAAAAATCTCGAAGGAAAAGATTTTTAAAAAAAAACAAGCTAAGAAATATTTACAATTTTTATTTTTTCTAATTTTGAATTTTTTTCTTAAATATGCATGAAATAATGCAGTTAAATGAATGCAAGAGTTTAATTACAAGTTTTCTATCCTATGTAGCTCCTAACTCAAAATTGTATAATCATGCTTTGTTTTAATCCAACAAAATATTTCTTAGCCAGGTAACGGACAAGATTTATCGGTGCATCACGAATCACCGTAGCAATACAGCCGAAGATTTAAGTACCTACAGAGAAACAACCACTATAATATTTATAATCAGCGTAATATTTATAATTGATTATTGCTCTACCGTAGCCTAGACACCAAGAAATTAAATTGTCGAAAGAGGCCAACTTATCAATATACAATTAAGCCTTATGTGAGCTCACGACTCCCTTAAGTCGAATGTCCAACCGTTATTATTAACAAATTTTAAGATAAAATGTAAAACTGAAATTAAACGTGTATTAACAATGCAACTACGAATGAAATTTATTTTTGTTTTTATTTTTGAAATGTTTTTGTATATACAAAATGCAAGCAAACAACAATGCAAATCAAAATAAAAACAAGGGATAAGGGCAAGATACTAAAGCATGTAGAATCATTAGCAAATTTAGTTTAAAGCGGAATTTTTTTATATATAAGCAAGCAATTTATTTTTGGATAAGCAAAGCAACACAAGCAACTCTTCCTATCTGCTTTGGCAACCTGAAACTAAAAACAATATATATATATATATATATATATACACAATTGTTTTTTTTAATATTTAAAGATGAAACTTAAAACAAATTTAATTTTTTTTTTTTTGAAGGATTAAAAAGACAACCAAAAGAAAGCAAACCCCCTTTTTCTAAGTGAGAAAAGAAAATTAAAAGAAATTATATACAACTCAAAGCAAATCATCATATAAGAAATCTCAAAGCAATAATTTCTTTTTCCTTTTGTTTCATTATTTTTAAAATATGGATGTAACTTAAAACAAATGGAAATAAAACAAAACAAATTCAGAAATAAAAGTTTAGACCTTTAAGCCCAGCCTACTAAATAAACAAAGTAAAAAAATTTATGACCTTCTCAATCAAAGGCAAATTAAAATGAGTACTGCTACATTAGTCGAAATGTAGTTTGTCAAACACACTGCGAATAGTGCAATTTTTCTTCGGATCCTAAGGCTAAAATTCAAGGAGGCTCATTCTCTTCTCTCTAATTCGCAAGTTTTGACAAAAAAAAGCTTAGGCAAAGCAGTATTGTTGAATTAAAATAGCAGCCATTTTTTAGAAAACTTTAAGAGAGAAGAATGCAAATTAAAACAAAAAAGAACTGAATTACTAGGCCAAATTATAGCGCCAAATATTCACTCTTGCGAACCCACCAATGCTCTTTAAAACAAATGAAATTATTCTCTGTTAAAAAAACGCGGATAACAACAAAAAGAAAACGCGAAATTAAAAAATATTGGTAGTGACTTTGCGACTGGAAGCCGCGATTGGGGGTTTCTCGTTTAGGGATTCAGTTGCAATTTGGGTCGCTGGTCGCCTTTTTGGGGGTTTGGGGATTAGCGAGGAAAGTGGGGAATTGGGTGACTCGATGAGGAACTATGGATGGTTCAGACGATTTGGGGGGTTGGTGAAGGGTGCAATGAAGCGATCAAGTAATGAAGTTGGTTATGGTGTGCAGTAAGGGGAGTTGTATCGGCAGTAGTTGATGAGCAGGGTGGGGGTATTTGCTACTATGGCTATTGAGAGGCCGAAAGGAAAGATATTTGTAGTATTGGTGGTAAGTGAAGGATGGTAAATGTTGGAGCAGATGAGAGTGGATGAACTGCAGTGGTGGTTACTGGTGGAAGTGACTGTAACTGGTGATGCAGTTGGATGTTGTGAAGACAGTTGAGGTTACTGATATGCACAGTATGGATTGACAGTGGTGGAATGTTGTTTGGTGGAGCAGTGATGCTTTCTGGTGGAATGAAGGTATATGTGCACTGTTGCACTAATGAAGGAGGAATGATGGATAGAAGTTTGGCAGCAGGAGTTTGTTGGTGGTGGAGATGGTTTGTTGTAGGTGGGTAGCACAGTTTTGATATGATGGTTTTGGTATGACAGTTTTGATAGCAATGAATTTGAATGTAACACTATGAAGTGGCACTGGGAATTGTTAATGATATGGTATGTAATAAATGGGTATGTGTAGGCAGTTTTGTATAGGGGCAATGAAGTGGTATAGTGAGGTAAGAAGGGGTAGTTGCTTTGAGGAAATGGGGAGTTGCAGTTGTACTGGCAGTTTGTAGAGGTTTTTGCAGTGAAGTCTTTTATGAAGTTGAGTGTGAAGGTTGTGCAGTGATAGTTGTTTTGTGGTGTATTTGATGTACAAGTGAGGGAATGTGTTGAAGTGATTGATGAGAAGGGAAGAATGGAGTGATATGCAGATGGAAGTTAAAAGGCTGAAATTGAAAATATTATATCACTGAAATCAACAATATCTTTCAAACCTTGTTTAGTATGGAAATATTGTATCCTCGCTGAAATTGTTAACATGATGTTGTGTAACTTTGGTCTTAATGCTAACTTCTAGGGTGAAACATTACTGACTTAATATTATATATTGAATAGAATACCTCATAAGAAAATCGAAGTCACTTTGTGTGAACTTTGGAAGAAAAAAAGCCCTGATCTAGGCTACCTTAAAGTCTGGGTTTGTAGGGAAGTAGTTTGATTACCTTAATAAAAAATTATAAAATTAGGTCAAGAGAACATTGAGTGTATTTTCTTAGGACACTCTTAGCATGGTTGTTTCTAGTAATAGAACATGATAATCCGGTTGAGGAAAACACAATTATAGAATCAAAAGATGCGGTGTTATGTGAAAATAGATTCAAGTCTATTCCATGTAATCCATCTATTGATAAAACTGTGGAGGTTAATACATTTATTCATGAAATGGTGGAGGTCAATGAACCTATTTGTAATCTATTCGTCAAATGGAGAAAATTAATGAACCTATTCGTAATCTATTGATGAAATAGTGGAGGTCGATGAACTTATTCGTGAAATTAAGAACGCTTTGATAGATAATGATGAAACTAGCGAACCTGTTCGGAGAAGTAAAAGAATGTGAATTGAAACATCATTTGGATGAGATTATGTTATTTATTTAGTAGAAGGATAAAGAAATGTTATTAAGCATCTACATGCGTTGAGTCCAATCCTTTAACATATAATGAGGCAATAAAGTCTCGAGATTCATCCTTTTGGCAGGAAGTCATAAATGATAAGAGGGTTTCTATTATGGAAAATGAAACATGAAAACTAGTAGACTTACCTACTGGATCTAAACTAGTAAGATGTAAGTGAATTTTTAAGAAAAAACTAAAAGCAAATGACATGATAAGTTTAAAGTCAGATCAATCGCTAAAGAGTTTACTCTAAAAGAAGGAATATATTATTTTTATACATATGCATATGTAGTTAGACTTTCAACAATTAGAACATTAATTACATTACCGTCTATTTATAAACTTAAAATTCATCAAATAGATGTCAAGATTGCATTCATAAATGGATAATTTGATGAAGAAATATATATTTTACAACCAGAAGGCTTTGTGATGCTTGAAAAAGAATGTAAAGTATGCAAGTTTATTAAGTCACTTTATGGTCTTAAACAAACAACAAAACAATGACATGAGAAATTTGTAAAACCATAATATCAAATGGTTTTAGAATCCGTGAATCATGTAGATATGTCTATTGAAAATTCCATGTTGGCAAAGGAGTAATAACATATCTATATGTTGATGATATGTTAATATTTGACACTGACACCTCGCGTATTGAAGAAACAAAAAAGGTTTTCATCTTCATTCTTCTGACATGAAGGATATGGTGGAAATTGAAGTGATTCAAGGAATAAAAATCATAAAAACAACAGAAGGATTGATCATAACTCAGTTTCATTATATTGAGAAGATCCTAAAAAGGTTTGGTCAATTTGATTACAATCTTGTACCACCCCATTTTATTCAGATATTCAATTATATACTAATACTGGTAGCTCGCTGGATCAACTAGAATTCTCTAAATTTATTGGAAGTTTAATGTATGGCATGACATGTACTAGACTCGATATTGCCTATGCTGTAGGCAAAATGAATAGATATGCCAGTTAACTCTAGTCATATTCATTGGATAAATGTACGAAGGATTTTAACACTTAAAAGGACCATAAAGTATGATATTTTATGTAGTGGGTATCCAAATGTTATAGAAGGATGGTGGATGCTTGTCAGAACGTTGGAAGAGAGGATAGTAACACGTCAACCAGGGGATGGATATTCACTCTAGGTGTGGGGGAGGGGGAGAGGTGGGATAATCTGAGTCTCAAAGAAACAAACATGCATTGTTTATTTTACTATGGTTGTTGAACTTGTAACATTGGCTTCTTATAGCAAAGAAGTAGAACGGTTAAGGAGTCAACAATTAAAAATCTAAATGGTCAAAACCAATGCCTCAACTTTGTGTGTTACGATAGTTAAGCAACACTATCATGATCATATGGCCAAATATATAATGGAAAATCCAAACATACGCGGCCTAAGGCATGGTGCGGTCACGTAAATGCTCACTGATAGGGTAATTACCATAAATTTCGTGAGATCTAATCAAAACTTGGCATATCCTTTTACTGAAGGACCTGCAAGAGACTTGATGTTGAAAACATCAAGAGGAATGTGCTTTAAGCCAATATAAAATAACGGCCTATGATAAAAAATCGACTCAACGTAATAAAATTCATTATCCTGAGTTCAATGAGCAAAAGTACATCATATGATGCACTTGAAAGCACTGTAATATTAGTCTGAACAACTAATATTATATTCCACACAAGAAAATTGCTTGTTATATATAATGATATGGTGGAAGTTTGGTACATAATAGGTTTACAACAAAAATAGTGTTGAAGTGTATAATTAGATGGCACTTCTGATAAACACACATACATGACTGCACGAAAGTGGTGCCATCTTCTGTGAGACTGTGGCTTGGTCTTTATGGGCATATCATAAAACCGAGATACGGACACAAGGTCAATCCATGTGTCGGCTTCTAAAAAATCTACAGGAAAGAAAATGAACGTGATCGATGGTCCAATACTTAGTTAACTACTTCATCTTGATGCGCTTTGATAGGTTTTCACCATGTATAGGTTCAAGTCCACGAAATATTTATACTTATGCGTGAGTTTACTTATAATATAATGCAGAATTATTAGTGTAAAATTTAACAAAATTTGCATGATTGATTTTTTTTAAACTCTACTCCGGAGAGTAGATCTGAGGTATTCGATAGGCCCGCCACTACCGAACCCCCTTTAAGCTAGACTCTCACATAGGCACTTTTCGATTCCAAGGCTTTCACTCATTTAAGGGATTATTACATACATCTGCAAATAACAAACGGTTAAAATAAAGCTGCCAGGGCTCAAACTCTCTCCCTCAACCGGGGAGCTATAAATCCCTGCCAACTCGATTAGAGTTGCGAACAACATGATTGATTTTGGTTAGGAGATGAAAAGAGAAGAGAAGAGGAATGTGTTTAAATTGCAAAATGTTAAACGACGGTAAGAAAAACGACCTTGGGCCAACGGTCGTTTTTATTAGTGAATGGACGTTTCTTTTCGTGAACGCATGCATTTTTGGCGACAAGACACGACTTTTGATGCCTATATAAAGGCAATATTCCTTTTTAGAAAATTAATTTTCAGAAAATTTTGAACTCTCCTTTTCTCTTTCTCTTCGACGCTAATTATTATTTTTCTAAAATAATAAATCATGTTTGTGGTACTACTGATCATAAATTCGAAACTATTTTTACTGCAGTTATCCATACGATAATTTGAATCAATTTCGATAGTACGACTGTTGATTAAAAAGAACAACTTACTCATTTGCTTAAGTGAGTGGAGATAGCAAATAATATTTTAAGGAAAGCGTCATGGATGTGCTGGAGCGATCTTTGAGATTTAATTATACTACTATCGAGCCACTTTGGGTAGAATTCAGAATTCTACACAAAAACTAGTCGCCATAGATTGATCCCTGTTACAATACTTTTTTGTGTTATCAACAATAAATTCTTAAATTTCACACGCAGGGCCTACTATAAACTGAATATGTGGATGTGCACTTAAATTATGTTCTACTCGTCATTTTCATGCAATTTAGTTGAGCCAAGCCCGATTCTTTTAATTATTTTCCCTTTATCAATGTGATTTCCATCACATAAACTTAACATGACGTGCGAAGCTTTGAAATGTCAATGAAAGTTGAAAAGGTTGGATTCTGAAAGCAGCAAATAGATGGCTTTGTCGACAGCTCACAGCATACGGAGCTTTATACATCCTTCTGCATAATGTTTGGCTTATTTTGGATATTTAAAGAAAAGAAAAACATTTAAGCAACAGCAATGTCACCCAGATTTGCCTCATTTTGATAAAACTTTCCTAAAACCAAGGCAGATTCCTGTAGAAGCATCCTTCAATTTGACCATTAGTACAACATACATCAAATTCAAAAACCAACCATTTGAAAAACAGAAAAAAATAGTATAGTTTCCCAGAACTCAATGATTTACATGCTGCTAAGCAGAATTTAATTAATAAGACATACAATAAACAATACATATAAATTGAATTCCCAAGGTTTTCATGTTAGACTGATATAACAATACTGGAACTTTCCTTAAATCATGGTGGTCTCATGTGACTTTACCACTGCTTCATTTTAAATAACACATGCACTGTTATGTTTTATTTCCATATAATTGAAAGTTATCAACTTAAATACAAGCTAATATATCAATGATTTGCTTAACAGGAAGAAGGCAAAGGGTTGTTTTGTGTTTGTTAACTGTTGTTGTGTTGCTATTGGCATTGCAAATAGTGTCATCTGAACTTTCTGCATTTCTTGATTTTGCTCCAAATTCTAATATGGGTTCAGAATTAGAAGAAAAGAGCAACTGGGAAGAGACAGATTTGAGAAGAGTTCCTACTGGTCAGGACCCTCTTCATAATTGATACATACATATGTTTCTTTGTTAATGTTTGTTGATTAATGTATAATTATTTTATTTTTCTTTGATTTGAAATGTCTTAGCAGCCTGTGTTGTTCTTTGCCACCATTCTTTCTTCACTTTCTGTTATGTACAACATTGTTTTCCTTCCCTTTTAAGAGTTTTCTGACAGAATAGTGAAAATTGTTTAGATAAACAGAAATAAGTTTATCTTGGTGCTGTTACAAATACATATTGTTCATATGTTTATGGTCATTACTGTTGTAGTAATTCCTTGGTTATGTTTCTGCTTCCATTGCAAACATATTTGTATTTTGTATCTGTACATATGTTCTTATTATTTGTAATAATCAACTTCTTGTTTTAGGTAAATGCATATTCACTACAAGGGGAGGGGGGATTTCCGACGGCTGAAAACCGTCGGCGGCCGTCGGAAGCCGTCGGCGGCCGTCGGAAAAAGCCGTCGGAAATGAAGGCGTCGGGGAGCAGTATTTCCGACGGCTACCGACGGGTGATGCCGTATACATTATCGACGGTTTCCGGCGGTTTCCGGCGGTTTCCGACGGCTTCCGACGGCCGTCGGAAACCGTCGGAAACCGTCGGAAATCAGGCCAATAAGCCGTCGGAACCCGTCGGAAACCGCCGGAAAATTTCGACCAATAAGCCGTCGAGAGCCGTCGGAAGCCGTCGGAAACCTGTTGTTTTTTTTTAAAATCTGCTGCAAATAGAGCCTTCCAACCACATTTCTCTTCCAAACACTACAATATCAATACTGCACAATCAAATAAACAATAATCCAACCAAACATGCAAACCAATACTCCAAAATATTCAATAGACACAGAAATAAACTAAATTAGAATAAAAATAAAATACAAAATATACATAACATTCCAACATTAACAATAATACTAACAATAACTGTTCTAATCATGCATATCCTGATACAGCTACAGAACCAAGTGTATTATACATAATTATACATATCAACAATTAATTGTTCCTTCTACCAAATCATTGTAAACTAAAACTAAACATACCTGCACGAACGAATTAGAAAGCAATGAATCAATCTGCCCCAGATCCAGAGCCAGCCGATGAAGGGAAGCGGCCACCAAACTGCTGCATGTACTCAAATAACTGTGCCGTCTGCATGGCCTGTTGGCGGTTCTGCTCCTCCAACTGCTGAACTCTAGTCTGTAATTCTTCTATACTTGCTAGCTCGCTCTGAGGTCTACTCCGCCGTCTCCTACTCTGACTACTGGACTGCAATAATTGAAAAATAAATAAAATCAAAGTTTATTGTTTTGAAAAGGTAAGAATATCATATTTTAAGTATTTTAAGAAAAATTAAATTATTTACCGCTAAATTGCCAAATCCGTATCGTCGACCATGCTCTGGTGGACTCATAACGGACTCAAAAATAATGTCCTCTTCATCGGTCGTCAGCTGCTCTCGACCCGTATCAGAAAGGAGTTTCTGTCGCTGCTCCATAAACATCTCCTGCATTGACAAATTAATAATATCATATCTTATTTCATAATAATTTGACAACTAAAACAATTACTAATACTGAATAAAATGAAATATGCTTACATGGCTTTTACTGGATTTATCGTCCTGCCATGTGTACGAAACAGTCCCGTCTGGATTAACATGCTCAACAGCATGCGTACGGGTGAACACGTCCATATAGCTGACAGGACCATGTGCCTCGGCTTCCTGAAGTTGATTGTTACATACAATTATTATACATTTAAAATCATATAGCATAAACTATTTACATTTATTATTCAGTAATTAAATTTACCAACTCCTGCCGATACTGCTGAAACGACTTCGATCCTCCGCGATGAGTAACGGGATTCTTATTTCTATTTGCAGAGTTTCTATCTGACTCTGCCTGTACATTCAAAATTTGATACATTCGTTAACGACACTTTCAGACTCTACAGAAGTATTTGCTACAACTTCTCCATGCCGATCCCAAACATAATATTCGGGTGTGAAACCGTGTTGGCACAAATGAACTTTCACAATATCTGGTAACAAAAACTTCAAATGTCTACACCTACTACACGGACAACGAATTTCTGGATCGTTTCCGTTATTACTTAAGGCGAATTCAACAAACACGTTTATACCGTTATAAAAATCTTCTTTTATTGAGCCCCTCATTCCTTTTCTTTGGTACATCCATCTCCTTCGATCAACAAAATAATCAATCATTTTTCCTATTTGACAAAATGAGAAGTTCAAAATTTAATATTTATTTTGAAGAATACACATTCGAAAAAGATTATTTTCATGTTCGTATAATATTTTGAATTTAAAGAACAACTTCACAAATTTAAAAATATTTTCAAATAGGGCACATTTCATTTTTTAACGTACGTAACGATTAAAAATATATAATTTTTTTTCATTGGTCAGACATCCTACCTCCCATTACAAACACAGTAAGCATTTACATTTCGTATATTACTTCGTCCCAAACGATTCAATAAAATTTCGGCAGCATTTCCCTTTTGTTCCCTGCATTGTACACAAATGCGTGTACGCAGGAAACAAAAAAGAAAAGTTAGGGCGAAATTTTATGAACCGTTTGAGACGAAGTAGTATACAAAATGTAAATTCTTACTGTGTTCATAACTTGTCCAATACAGGGACAAATCCGACAAACATTGTACCAGATGAATATAAATGGTCGTTTTTCGAAAAAAACGACTATTTATACAACGATCATGTACAACACTCGTCAGACGGGGCCAAAAACTCTCTAAGGGACATTTGTCGGTTAACATGCGCGCATTTTACTCAAAAATACAGTTTTACTCACTGTTCACATTTATATATTAATTTCACACATTTATTCGACGTATTACGCATCAACTTAGGGCTGGTTTAACATTTTGTCATTTTTCAATACACACAATTATAATTTAGAGTAATGCATTTTTTTTGTGTCATAAGTAAAAACGTGCACAATATAATACTCCTAGTTCATTCAATCATTTTATCTTATTCCAAATAACGTATACAATCGTCGAATCAAGGCATACACAACAAAATACATATACATGAACATGCACAAATTATACGTGTTTATCACAATTTCACGATAAAAGATGAAATTGGTATACCATGTGATGCTATAAACCGTTATTACGCTAGTGGAAACAATTGCAATCATTAATTCGCCCTAATTTATCAATTTATGCAAATCTATAATTAGGGTAAAAACTGAATTTTTCATAAAAATAAGAGATTATACCTGAGATTAAGAGTACTGAAGCTTGATTAGAGTGCGTTGGAAGATCCGGAAGCTAAAAATTAGGGATTGGAAGCTTAGGGGTTGAATTTGGGGGGTTTTTTGGGTTTTTTTCGTATGAAATGGAGGAGGAAGAAAGGGCTCGGCTGGCTGGTATAATCGCAAATTTGCGACGGCTTCCGACGGCCGCCGACGGCCCGTCGAAAGCCGTCGGAAAATGGCCGTCGGAAGCCGTCGGTCTTGGCTGTCGGTATTCTGCCTTTTTCTTGTAGTGATTGGAAATGCGAACATGCTATTTTGTCATCTATGCAGAGAGGTGTCTATACATATTTTTAGTTGATAAACAAAATTTTACAAACAGACTGTTTCCTTAATTTCTACTTAGCCACTGAGTATTTGTGACCCATTTATATAGAATTCAAATCCTTTTTTTTCCATATTCCTTGTCCCTGTGTATCCCTTGATTGTAAGGTTTGATACACCGAAAATCCAACTAAAAACATATTTTTAAATTGTGAAAATTAGGCTGCAACTCTTCTTTTCAAACTTATTAGGCCCAATCAGTGGCAAAAAAAGAAAAGGAAAAAAAAAAAAAAACATTTTCTCAAGCTTGACCCTAGGTTGACCCAAACAAGGAGAAGAAAAACAACTAGGAGGCTACAAGTTAAGTCGTAAACAATAGCCTACAAACATATTTTAGTAATCATAATATTGGCCATGCCGGATCGGTTGTTCTAAACGGTCGTCTTGTTCGCTTTGCCCTAGAGTCGGGCCTATATATAGCTAAGCAGATGAAAAATAAATGGAACAATCATAAACGTTCCTGAAACGCATGAAATATTTTGCTACAGATTGAAGGAGGACACTAAAATGTGGAGAGAGACGCGGTTGGTGGAAATGAAGATTGGTGGAATAAGGCGGCTAAGAGATATGAAAACTTCAAATTTTTCTTGCCTACGAAGTTTAAGAAGTTGAATAAAATGTTTCATGGCTGTATGAGAACTTTATCATGCAAGTACATAGTGCTGCCGACTCCACCTGCCTACTTCAATATATAGATGTACGTGGAATTTCTTATGGACAACGATACCGAGTTTCCCACTCCTCCTTGAACCGCTTCATATCCACACCGATCAACTACACCTTCCGTGTCTTAGAGACACCAGTCGGCTACTGGTGCAAGTTCTCCACGTGACAAGGAGATGTCATATATACACCATTGCAAATTGTATGGTTGTGCGGCAAAACGATGATATATTTTCTGAATGAGAGACTTGAATGTTTCTGTCTTATGTTGGATAAGCCTGAGGAGCTTAGGTAGTTGTTGATCTATTTAGTGGGAAATTTCAAGAGAAACATACAGTAATGTACTTTTATTTGAATTCCGATGAACTAGTCTTTATTTAATATCGCCTTTTTATATTTTTCTAGTATTTTATAGTTTAAAAATAATTCAAATCAATTAACTACATTATTTGAACATTAACAAAACAAAATAAAAACAACAAAAATAATTATTAATAACTAAACAATTAAAAACTCTTTCAAATACTTTTTTGCTACACAAGAACGTATTGCCCCTTCGCTAAACTTTCTCCTTTCATATTTTAATTTCTCGTGCCCCTTTCGTTTTGCACAAGAACGAACCTTAAAACTCACACACACTGATATTTAATTAATTAATTATGAATACTTTTAAAATTTCCATCTTTGAACTTCAAATACACTTAAATTTCACACATAAACCTTTAGAAGTGGTTCCATAATAATGGTAACAAAGCCTATTTAAATGGCAACCATATAAGTGATTCAGTGTAAATATATCTCAGCTTTTTCTCATATATCATGGGTACACCATGTGGTTGAGCAATATTACTATCATCTCAACAACAATTCTGTGTTTTAGGTGGCATTTTATAGAGTCCCACACAAAGAATACTTTTATCCAATGAAGAAAAATAATAACACCACCACCACCACCAATTTCTAGTAAAAATATGTCCAGAAGACATGGCTACAAATAAATATACAAACTACCAATGCCAACATTAATGAAGCAACCTACAAACAAGCATCAATCTGATTATGGATCTTCCAGTCCAGAAAAAAACAAAAAATACTAATGAAACTGTCTCCAAAATATTTTTGACCTTCTGAAGCAAACAATTCTAATTTGAGAAGCATTCAAGGTTGGCATGCAAACCTCAAATCTTTCACATTCCCTTAAAATTTAATGTTTAGTTGTCAGCTGCATGCCTAGGGTTTCACATTTATTTTCAATAGTAGTATGATAAATAGAAATATGAGTACCGATCTCAACTTACTCAAATATAGATAAACTTTCCAAATTCAACATCAGTTCATTCTCCAAGAAAACATCCACCCTCATAAAATCTGAGCAAATGATTCTTGAAGATCAAACACCACTCATCACCAAGAAAAAGAAGAAGAAGAAGAAAAGCACACCCATAAAAAACACACTAATACACATAACTATATATAGAAATTAATCTATGTATGCAACTAAATAATTTCTGGTATTAAGTTAAACTGAGTAAAGATTAGTAGTAGTTCGATGCCTCTTGATACCGCCTTTAACCGACTGATCGATTAATTGACTATCAGAAGACGAATTTTTTTCCATAACAGCCTTCAATGCATCTTGAATCGAAGTAACGTTAATTTGATCATGATCGAAGTTTTCATCGCTGGTGATTACTAGCATTTTCTTAACTCTGCCACCTAGTGTAGTGATTTCAGCTTTAAGCGCTCGAAGATGAAGGCTTTTAAGTGCTTTGATTAAATCGGGAAGAAGATCGGGTCGATCTTCACAAGATAATGAAGCTTTGACCATGAATTCTCCATCATCTTCGTATGTTGATTCTATGGTTAGTTCGTCTGATTCAGTTGGTAATGTGCTTTCTTCTGCAATTTCGGATGTTTGCCTTCTTAGTTCTTTCACATGTTGGATTACTTCTGCTAGCAATGATGCTTTGTCTGTCTATAGAAGTATTAAGAGAAAAAGGAAGTCATATTTGCTATTTTATCATTTTGGATCACTTTTGAATTGAAACTTATTTCAATTTTGAATCGGTTTTAAAACTATAAACAAATATAGGTCATGTTCTGGTTATGTGGATTAAAATGACCAAATACACTAGAGTTATTCTAGCTAATACTGCCAAAAATGGTCTATATTGATAAAATTTCCAAATCCTTATGATGTAAATGCAAGGCTACTATATGTTTATAGCAATTGAACCCAAAATCTTTGAATGTGGAGCAACTGTCATATCAGTAGTAATAATGGTCAAAGGCCTATATTACAAAGAGTCTGAACAAGTTTTTATTTTATTTATTTATTCAAGATGTGTACTTGATTAACAGAATAAAAGGATTTTCGAATGGTTTTGTTGCCTTTTTTAGAAAGAAAAGAAAAACAAGTTCTGCAATTAAAGTAGAAAGGACTGGCTTTTTTTAGCTCATCTGGATTAGCTATATTGGAGTAGCAACAAAAGCTAGAAATGGTTACACATTGGTACTTCTTTGAGCTTTAGGGAAGAAAAAAAGGCAATCCATGTTTCTAGCTAGGGCATACACTTTGAACATGGACAGTAGAAAGTAGTTAACAGGGTGAAAGAGCACTTTGCTAAGTTTGCATGCACAGTTTCACATGTTAATGTCAAATATTGCATATGCAGGAATTATGTGTATCTATTTTGAATGTTGAATCATAAAATAATATTTGTTAAGAATATTTTATTCGTTTATATGTTCATCTATTTATACGAGTTACATGGCTAAAAGCAAATAATATGAATTAATTTGTTGATTGAGATTAACATTGCCTCCACACAAAATAAGAAAGAACTCATATATTAATGATAAATATTCGATACCAAAATCATTTTATCTATAAGAAGATAATAATAATAATAATAATATCTTATATCTGGTTTATAGGCTATTTTCTTTCTAAAGGAATTCTATTATTTTCAGGTTCCTATTTTTACTGACAATGTTCCTGGGGCAGCTATTTTATCCGGCATAAAAACACACACTTGTTAGCTTTGTGTTCTTGTTGCTACTTTTTATACAAATGTCTCGTCTCTAGGATTCTACCTCTCTAGGCTTTTTTCCTCATTATCCTTCTCTTATTATCATCAGTTCTAACTATAGATCAAAGAATTAGGTTAAGATTGAAAATTCAAGCCAAATAAATTTCTGGGTATTACTATAAATTATGAGATCTTGCTAACTAAGATAACATACATAAAAACTACAGTAAATGTAGAAAATGAACAAGTTACTCATAATCTGTACATATATCTTATAAACAAATAGATAATAACAGAAATGAATATGCATATGCACTGATCATATAAAAGCTGAATAGGTCAAGTTAGAGATGACGTACTTTAGCAGTACTGGGCAGCAAGCTACGCAACTTCGCATACTGCAAATTGATACGCTCCCTTCGCCTCCTCTCAGCCTCACTGTGGCTTTTAGAAGCAGCAAGTGCTTTGGCGTCCATAATCTCCTGTGGACTCATAAACTTTGATGACATATCCCCATGAAAAGTCCCGAATTGAGAAGACTGGTTGTAAAAGCTAGCCAACCCAAAATGATGATCAAGGTTCCAACCTTTACATAATGCATTAAGTGGAGGAAGAGGAGGAAGTGACGAAGCAAAGATCGGAGAAGTAGATTGAGTTGGCCATTGTAGATTGAAATTATTTGAAGGATGCAAAAATTGGTTTTGATGATGATGATAGTCCAGGAATTCTTGGCTGTAACCTTGAAATTCAAGCATGTTGGAAGAGTTATTACCTTCATGAGCACTAGTGTTCATGATGTAAACACTTGGGTGAGTTGGCTGGTACTATTGTTGATTTCTCTTCTTTATGAATGCTAAAGCTAGTGTGCTATATATATGAGTTGTATGGATCTCATGGCATGCTATGAAAAATTCTTGGGCTTTTTGTCCTTGTCTTTTTTAGATATGTTTAACTTTTCTCTTACGCTATGATTTATATCATGGATATTTGTGTACAAATGTTTCGCTAGTTGGTTGGTTGTATAATAATCTTTTTTTTCAAAAAATGTTATAGGCGGTTAGTTGTACAATAATGAGTATGGAAAAAACATTTATGTTCATGACCTACATGATCGATCAACTTACAAAATCTCGACTAACAATGTTTTTCACCTGAGGATTTTAAAACAAACCTTCTATTTTAGAAATGGTATCCTAACTATTAAGAAATGATCATATCTTTATATACTTGGATCATTTTACACAATATATACGATTCAGAGTTCTAGTAATTTAAGGATTGGAAAATTATTTCACTTCACTTGTTTGTATTAACTTAAATTTTAGAGTCGTTTACATTGAATTTCAGGATGATCCAAGTTTTAGTGAAAATAATCATCATGAGTATAACAATAACAATAATATAATTGACTCTTCCCATACTGTGATTTTCAAGTACATAAAAGAAAGAAAGAAAAATGAACAATATCAAAGTAACCTTTATTTTTGGTTGTTTCAGCTGGAGCATAAAAGTTTCTGTACTAAGTAGTTAAGATTTAAAGATGATCAAGGAATAAAAGGGAAGGGGAACATATTAATGGTGGATAATGACCAATAAGTGGATGTTCGTATCAGTTTTGTTTTAATTTTTTATTTGATCGAGACATTTTTTTAAAAGGAAAAAATAAGCAATATCTTTTCAAGAATAATGGGTGAAACATTTACGGTTACTTGTTAAACACTTTACATGCATCGATCTCTAACCAAGGCAAATAGTAAATTTTTTGACAAAGACCCATATTACTTAGGCATACGAATCTCATGTGTTGAATCTAACCATCTCATTATACGATCAACAAAACACAGCATCCATGAAAAAAAATGATATCTAGGCATCAAACACTTTTGCATTCATATGGTATCCTAAAGGATATACATCAAAATCATACTAACTTAAGGGGTTGCATGTGTATGAAATACTGATTTCAGGGCTAGTGTATAATAGTGAAAGTTAAAAAAAATATGGAAACTAATCCTATAGTGCTAATTAAGCAGAAATTGGGTCAAGCTATAGGCCCAACTTTATGATCCTGATAACAGTACTGTCTGCCTTCTTTGCTTTCTAATTCCACGCCTCACTTTCTGCTTTCCCAGAACCAAGTAATCATTTTGTCTTAGGATACACTATTCTATATTACATACAATATACATTTACTACTTATACATATAAAAAGATAAAGTAAAAAACATATGTACTGAACAACATATGTATGATACTGTCCATGTATACTTTACCTGTGCATGTGTTTTCAGAACCCAAACTTCTGCCATGTCCATCTCACTCTTTGTAGCTCTTCTTTCTGTGTTTATATACACTGATGTCAATCTCTCTGATCACAATATGTATGCATTAATATATTATCCTATGTATACATACAGAGGTTTTAAATTTCACATACAGCTTTTCAGTAACTAATTAAATGTGCTTTGCTTTGCTTTCTTTCTTTGTATTTCAAACAAAACTGAACAAAGCAAAAGTGACCATTCAATTGAGCCATATTTGACTATTTTCATCCTACTAGAAGGGTTAGCAAGTTACCAATATAATACGTCACTTGTGAAGCCAAATCTCATCATATACTATCAGGATGCTCAAATAAAGCAATATACACAAAACATACTTATAAACACTATATAAAAAAAATGTTCCAGATTATATCAACAGTATACTACTAAAAAATATAGGTATATCATTTGGTATTCTGCTGTACAATGAACATTAGACAAAATTCACTATATTACATTGTCCAATGAATCAAAGAGGGATCCTGTTATATTGCTGAATGAATTTTTGATCACACTTTAGAGAATTAATATAAATTTAAGGATAATCCAAGGGATAAAAAAAAAGAGAGAACAAATTGAAATGTCTTACATATTACTCTTAAAATAGCAGGGTGATGCACATGTGCGATCAATTTGGTCCTTATTTTCTTTCACTTTCCACTATCATACTTTTTGCATCCCCTCAATTCAAAGCTGTGAATTGTGAATGATGCAACCACCCCCACAAATATATTCCCTTTGTAGTAAATGCACTAAATCTCTTTGCCACATTTTTTGCAATGGCATTTCTTAGCCTGGTTTTTGGTTCAGCTCCATTCAATTCATGCATCCGTCATATGCATGTGTACTCTCTCCTTTTCTTGTTCCTTACTATCATTCTTTTCAGATTTTCCTTAATTTCTGATTAAGTCTAACAACTTCTAGTTTGTAGTAACGTTACTTGTAATTTTATTTATAGGTTCACATATACATGCAATGCACATAAGTCAACTTTGTTCATAACCACTTTAAGCTAAATCACAATCATTTATAAAATAAAATATAATTACATGGATAATTTAAGAAATGTAAATAAAACTTCACCATGTTAGTTTATGTAGTTTATTTGCTTTATATACAAAGATATATAGTTTAGATGTGATGAAGGTTCTATATATGCCATCCCTCTTTTGCACGACCTTATAGCACTCTTTTGTATTGTCCCCATGCTATAAAATGACGTCTGGAACATATTTAAAATTATTTCTACAAGAATTTGGTACCACGATAAAATTAATGTTTCAAATCAATGGTTAAAATATAAGTTCTAACAGTTGTTATTTACAATTTTGAACAGACCAAAAAGTATGAAATAGTCTTACTGTTTATGAAGATGATAATCATAACGTGTATTAGACATAATTAAAAATTTAAAACTATGTAGCATTTGAAATAAAGTAGTTTAAATATAGAAGAGGTGCAACAAAAAAGAAGTTACCGAACCTTCAGGCACTTGCATAGTTTATTTAGGACTATTAAACTGTCACAAACATATACCAAGGGATGCCAAAAAATTATATAAATTAATTATTGTTAAGAGAGGGAGGGTTTATAAGTTTGATGACCCCCTTAACTATTAACTTTTTTCCATAATTATCCCTAAGTTTATCAAACCTTAGCTGGTTACTTTAACTACGTAGACCAAATGAATAATCAAATTGAAAATAAACTGAAATGAAATTCCAAAAACTTATTACAATCTGAAAAGAACAGGATAAAGAAAAAGTGTAACAAAATGATGGAAATGGTTACTTCTTTGCAATTTTCTCAAAGAATTAATCAGCACGTTTATTGAAGGGTTTTTCGAATTAAGTTTTTTTTATATTAATACCGGTGTCATTGATTCAAGAAAATGTAATAAGATAGCGAAATTTGTTTCGATTTATGGGGTTTGATGCAACGGTGAATTGAAAAAGAAAAAAAAATGTGAAAATGAGAAGAAATGAAGAGAATGGATTTTTCCCCTAACTACAATAGTATACTAATGCTTATAAACAGAAAATTATTTAAACAGGTGTTTCCATATAATTTACACTTCCTTGAACGTATTTTGTGTTCGCTTAATAGAGCCCTTCATTATTTATTTGAGGAATATTTATTTAAAAATCCACATATTCTATATGAATATGTTTGGTTTGATTTGTGGATCTTGGACCTAATAGCATTATTTGACTGAAGATTACACAAACATCCCTAGCTAATTATTGGCTACTCCGGCACTTAAGTCTAGTCATGGTCCAACAATTGTTTACAGCCCATATACATCATGGGCCATGTCATAATGCAATGACTTTTGATCTATTTGTAATACAACTAATTTACTATTATACATCACTATAAATTGACGTGTTATCATAATTCATGTATAATAAGCATGTAAAACTGAACTCCCAAATTCTAGTATCATTTTACATCCTTTAAGGGCCTCTAAAATGTCAAGATCCACAAATACCATATGCTACTTTCATAAAGAATGACTTATCATAGAACTTAAAATTAACCTTGTTACTATTTTTACTAATAATATCTACTCAACCTCAGCCTCATTTTGAGTTGAAGTTTCATCCAAATGATGCTTAATAGGATAAACACTAAGACTAGCCTTCTCATCACATGTAAAAGAGTTGGACCATTAAGTACCACCAAACCGCATTTTACTACTACTACAAATATGTAGATGTGGTAGTTGAAAAGAGCACATTTTCATTAATTATTACATCCCAACAGAGATTAACAAACCAACGTCAAGAAAATATTAGTATTTATTGTATTGATAGCAACATATACTAGTACTTCAAGATAATAATAGAGGAGAGATATTAGGAAGCAAAAACACTTACAGAAAAGGCAGAACCTGATGCACTAGTATGTATGCCAGAGTCTGGAAGAAGTCATCACTATAAAAGCAAAACAAAGTTATTCACAATACAACAAATACAATCTCAAACAGCTCATCAGTCAGAGCTTTACATATCACAATTTATAAATAAACTCTGAGTGTGCAAACTTAAAAGAAAAATGGCTATTATGCAGTCACTGAAGTTAATAACTGTTTTCATGATCGTTTCTTCACCGGTGATTGTTCACGTTGCAGCTCTCAAAATTGGAATTCAGTCTGTTAACTCTGTGTCGGTAATTAAGTTTCTTCTCCTTCTTAAATTTATTTATATGAAATTGCAACAGAGTACTTTTTGTTTATATACTGATAATTATTTTATATATGAATAAGCAGCAAGAATGCAGCAGAAAATGCGAGTCAGCTTACTGTACAGGTACCAGTATGATCGATCTTACTAATTAATTAATCTTTTAGATATTTAGTATGTAGTTATGCAGAATTTCATTAGCTGAATAATAGGACGAACATCTTGTAAATCCTTTTATTTTATCGCTTCTTAATTTAACCATTCACTTAAATTTCTATTTGGTGACTAATGCCTGAAACAAACAGTGAACATATACGGAAATAACAATTCTATGATATTTAACACTTCTAATGGCCTTGACTAATGTTTTTGCATATGTTTTTGAATCAATGTGCAGTTCCTCCATTTCTAAGATACGGGAAATATTGTGGAATTTTATACACTGGATGCCCTGGAGAAAAACCATGCGATTACATAGACAGATGTTGCATGATTCATGATGCTTGCATTGAAGCTAAGCACAGTAATTTTTCTTCCAAATTTTACTCTACATTATCATTATTTTTTGAACAATTTCACTTCACAATTATACTATTGATATATGGGTCAATGCACAATGATCCAAATCTTCTACGAAACATTCGCTTTCAAAATATACGTTAACTAGATTCTGTTTCCATAGAAATGGTTTTTAAGTAATTTAGAAATAGTGTTAATGTGTATTTTGACAAGATAACTTATTTAAGCACCAAAAATTGCTATTATAGACACAGTCTAATAAGAAAAACCCAAAAAAAGGATTTTGGTGAAGTGTGAATAAAAAAGTATTAAACATACATGAATAACAATTATCATAAAGCAAGACTAAGATAGTGGTGTTATCAAATTAGAGTGGTTGGTTAGTCATTCAATTGTTGTGTGATTACAGATGACTATTTAAGCACGTATTGCAACGGCAACTTCCTCAAATGCATTGCATCATATAAAGGTTCAGATGGTGAAACATTTAAAGGCAACGAATGCATGGTCGAAGAAGTAGTTGATGTCATGACTGTTGTTATTGAGGCTGCCTTGTTAGCTGGAAAAGCTCTTGACAAGCCCTAGCTTCATTTTCCTTTTTTGGTATTTAATTAGGCTCCAAATAATTAGACATCGATTATGCAACACATTCTTAAATTTACATAATATTGTATTACTTTATTTGATAGTTAAATAAACGCCCAAGCTGTCAATATTAGTTCTTGCATTTGATGGCACTATTATCATTCAGAGTCCTTGATGTTCTCGAATTCGATGGCTCTATTTTCATTCAAAGTCCTAAAGTTCTTGCATTTGATGACACTATTTTCATTCAAAGTCCTTAAACTTTTATTTTATGTATGTAAGTTGCCATACATTACACATGACCATGAAAACCAAAATAAATAAATAATCCTTCAAACAGAAGCCTTGAGCACTGGGAAAGAAAGACGAGACTCTCAAGTTTGGATGAACTGTCTCTACAGAAAAACAAAAGAAAATCATTTTTCACTGAACTGATCGAGGTTGTTTTTCACTAAAATTGGATTTTGCCTTTTATGATTAAAAAGGAATAATAACTACCCCACAAATTCCTTGCACATTAGAGGAATAATTGCTATTTCTACTATTTTTTAGACACTGAAAATTATAAGTTATTATCCCCGACAAAATTATGGGTCAAAATGAAAATATAGCATACCAAGGATGATGTGATACACCCAATTCCAAAATTAGTCAAAATTTCTGGTAGCATGTCAATATTAACAATTATTTATCACATGAAAAAGGTTATAATTTCTTGTCCAAAATTAGGACCACATTTGTAAACATACACACATATGCATAATGCATAGAGAATATCTTTTGTCATAGATGTACACCAATCATAATGCTGGTATGGAGTCAAGAGATTAAGGGATGAGAACATTTATTCTTCAACAAAAGCAAAGGAATGACTACAACAGATACAAGTAATTTTTTCCTTTGTATCTTTAGTAAAGAACCAACCTAAGCTAACATCACATGTGGAGGAGATCGTATAATGGTTCGAAGTAACCAAAAATGAACTGTGGATTTATTAATTTAGGAAAACATCAATATCAGTTATCAATGACATCTCAGTTGAATAAAAAGTAGGTAATTTCAATCCGCAAACCCTCAGTTTCATAAAAGAAGCATTGACAATGGAATAGGAGGGGAAAAAAACAGCCTACTTTGCTCTCTGCAGTTATGCAACCAATCTCCATAGTTTTTTATGCAACCACCATGCTCTCAGCCTGTTTTACTTGCATCATCTTACAACGAACTACGGAGGAATCTCTCAAAACATATAATACCAACGTGTGTCAACATCACTGTTCTAATGGTTAGACGTTATGCATTTGGTCCATGAGATCATGTGTTCGAATCCTGCATATATAGCGCATGACTCGAACTGTCGAACATATGTTGACTTCTAATATGATATATGCTACCTAATATTACTTCTAGTATGATATATACTACCTAATATTACTTGTAAAACAACCATGTAGTACCCAATTTCAAAATAATAATAACAATAATAACAACAAGCAATAACAAATAGTACGGTATTCAAGAAGTAATTTGCCTAAAGAATCAAGTTAAGTTTGGACTTTGGATAGCATCATACTGAATTAAAAAGGTTTATGAAAAGATTATCCATTTTCTACTAATTTTATTACATATTGTCTGCACATAAAGATTGAATAAAACCAATTAAGAAAACCGTGGGTATATGCCCGTTAAAGCAAAACAACAAACGGGTAGGATGCATGATAAATAATTACAAGAAAAATTCATATATTGGTCAAAATTTTGAAGTATAACTGAATATTTACCATGTAATGTCAAAATAATTTCACATATGTCTTCTAGCACCAAGCAATCGCCTTGAATCGTGATTTTTTAACCCTGCATGCTTACGCTATGTTTCTATCCACACCAAATGTTTGCTGCCCATAAACATGATGCGTGGATATCTTTGTTCTTAATACCGAATGTTTGACATAATTCTTTTTATTATTGGAAATTAATCTGATTTATTTTGTACCTCTTAATGAATGAGAAAATGGAAAATGGATCAGATTATCATCAAATCTTATGGACCTTGAGGAATGATGGAGAAAATTAAAGAGAAGGAAACGGTTAATAATACAATTTTAATTCAGTTAAAATGAACAAACTTGTCCTCTTTGTAGAACCACGAATATATTTCTCTACTCAATACTAAATCGTCAAACATCGATAAGTGATCGTGCAAATACAATCAATCGGTTATAATTTACTGAACACAAGAATGTTGCTGTTCGGATTAAACACTGCTCGTGTTGATAAAGTTGCCCAACTGGCATAACACCATCGACCTTCAACAAACTCTATGGAAATCTTTTTCCAAATTTATTCAATCTAAATACATGCCAATCACAAATCTTTTAAAACCATTTTTTTATTACAATCGTTTTAAAATGTATTTAAAAACCCTTGAATTCGAAAAATGAAAGTAAACACGTTTTCCTTTCATAAAAATATATAAGATGATTTGGGGGATTCTTAAAAGCACAATCTTCATGATTTTGACTCCTTTTAACTTGATTAGCTTATCCCTGATTAAAACTTTGAAAAATTATGTAAACTTCTCATGGATGTTTATGGATTTTTAAAAAGGGAAAATCTGAGTAACATTCTTGTAAAAGTTTAAAATGCATAAAACAACTTTCAAAAAAAAAAAGTTGTAAAAAACGTCTCTGTTTTTGAATTTACGTACTTTGTTTCCAAATATACCCTTAGGCTTGAATACAAAACTTAAAACCTTCGAAATTCATACATCGAAATATGTTGAAGCATGCGATTAAATTCGTGACATAAAAATTTCTAAGCGAACGAAAACTAAACGAAGAAGATGAAATCAAAACGACAGGGAAAGAAAAGCGAACTGAAGAAGACGGAATCAACTAAAATGGCGAAATTGAAGGTAATTGCCTACTTTTCTTCTTGAAATAGATTTTTCTCATTTATAATCAATAGATTTGTTTTAAGGATTCATTGATAGCTCATTTCACGTTATTCGCACATATACATGATATTATTTACGAAATTAAATATGTAAGCACGAATCTGTAAAATTACGAGATAATACCCAAAAAAATTAAGGATAATTGCAGAATATTCTGCAATTAAACAAAATAACCGAAGAAGTTTCAACAATTAGCTGAAAATTCATGCATGCATATAAGATCATGTAAACTACAATCGGTTCCAAAAAAGAAAATATGAAAAATTGCAGATTAATCAAAATAATTGAAGAAACTACATCAATTACACACAAAATAGAATGCACATAAGTAATTATCTAGAAAATTATACATATTTCAAAAAATATAAATAATTGCAGTATAATATGTAATTAATCAAAAAAAATTGGAGAAAGAACAGAAATTAGATGGAAGTTGAATGCATCCATGTAATTATATGAAAAATTGCAAACATATTTCTAAAAATTAATGTAATTGCAGAACAGTCTGCATTTAATAAAATAAGTTAAAGAAATGAAGCCACTGTATTGAAAATTGAATGCATACAAGCATTTACCTGAAAAATTGCAACATATTTTCTAAAAAAATACAAATAATTGTAGAGTAGTATACAATTAATCAAAATAACTGAGGAAATAACATCAATTATGTAAAATATTGAATGCAAACAAGTAAATGGTGAAAATTAATTTTATGTTGCTCTGCAATTATTTATAATAATTGCATATTTATTAGCATTTATTCACTAAATATCAATTTATAGAAATACTTGCATACATATCTGCAATAATCTTTGATACTTGCAGACTTATCTGCATGTATAAGATATATTTCAACAGTTTATAGAAATACATGCAGGCATATCTACAATAATTTTTGATACTTGCTGACATATCTGCAAATATAAGATATATTTCAAATATAACTGCAATTTATAGAAATATTTGCAAACATGTCCGCAATAATATTTGATACTTGCAGACGTATTTGCATATATAATAATTGCAGCAGTGTTTGTTTGCAATTACGTACTCAGCAGTTATTGGGAATAATTGCATCTATCTCTGCAATAATACTGATTAATGCTTATTTATCAGCCGCAATTCAAAAAACCAATGCAATAATTCAAAAAAGTGCAGAAATACATGCAAGTAATTACAATATAAGATATACTTCAGATATAACTGCAATTCATAGAAATATTTGCAGATATATCTACAATAAAATGGCAATATTGCATATTTGTCAGCCACGGTCCAAAAAGTTAATGCAATAATTTAAAAAAGTGCAAAAATACATGCAATTATTCACAATATAAGATATATTTCAGATATAACTGCAATTTATAGAAATACCTGCAGACATATCTGCAATAATCTTTGATACTTACAAGCATATCTGTAAATATAAGATATATTTCAGATATAACTGCAATTTATAAAAATATTTGCAGACATATCTGCAATGAAAATGGCAATTATTGCATATCTATCCGCCACAGTTCAAAAAATAATGCAATAATTCAAAACAGTGTAGAAATACATGCAATTATTCATAATATATTTCAGATATAACTACAATTTATAGAAATGTTTGCAAATTAGCATGTCCAACCATCATAAGCATTAAAAAAACAATATTGCCAGCATCATTGCCAGAAATGCAAACCATTACAATTAGAAAATAGATTATTTGCTGATAAATATGCAATAATTATTATAAAAAAACTACAGATAAATCTGCAACAAAAATATGAGAATTTCAATTTTAAAACAATATTACGATCAATCTTTAACCTAGAAACAATCATAAAAATCATAAATAACGAACGAAAGAAAAATTTGAATGTTATACAATAATTGCACACAAGCCTTCAATTATATACAAAGAATTGCAGACATGTCTGCAATTATTCACAATACTTGTTGTTAAGTCTGCAATTATTTACAAATTTGCAGATAAATCTGCTTTTATTTACAATTATAACTAGTATAATTCAATTAAAACTTCTACAACTAGAATTGAACTTTATCGTATAAATGATTAAATTCTACAATCATTTACAATAATTGATAAAAGAAACACTCAATTAGAAAGAAAAACTGTTGATTAAAAAGTAGATCTCATCTTTACCTAGAAGAGGATGAAGCTATAATAAAGAAAAAAATAAAAGAAAATTCAGAATGCAGATCGATAAATGGAAACGTAGATTTTAAATCTTGGCTGCAATCACAAAACCGCGACAATAAAGATGGTATTTATGGAAAAGAATTAAGCCAATACAAAAATAGAGACCACATTTATAAAGTTTCAAACGGAAGGAGTTTTTGTGTATTGTGTTTGATTTTACGAGTGAGCCTAATTTTCACTTTTAAAAAATCCAGAAGTATTGTAGCCTCTGGTTATTAATGGTATCATGGAGCATAATATGCAAATTTAACGATATATTTTTAGACATTGTATCCATAAGAAATCAAGGTACCTTTAAGAGTATATAACATACTTTGTAGTCCAACGAATAAGGATGCTTGAATAACACCTCCCTCCCCGAGCGCCCCGCACGCACGCATGCACCACATACATACATACATACATACATGCACACACATACATATATACATACATGTGTATACATGTGTACATTCATACATACATGTATATATATACACATATATACCTACATAGACATATGTACATACATCCATAAATGTATGTACGTATCTATATTTCCAATGCTCCTCATCTATATCCCTCGAATTTCTACAACTATGTAATTTAAATCAAACGAAAATTAGATAAATTCACTTGAGACTATCTTCATGAAAAAATTGCTCAATATGGATAGTTCAAACATTATTCAAATAATATCTCAAATTGACAGTATAAATGTTTTTACAGCTGATATTGACCTAGAATATGGAGCTTATTAGAAGTTCAAAAATGATATCGTTTTTTGTGTATATTTATCCGTTTGTATGGTTGGGTGGGGGAGGGAGTGTTAAGAATTTGCTATACTTCATTCTGCAACCTTATGAATTTCAATTTTACACCATTCAAAATTAAATGAAAATTTAAGGTGGAATGCTTAGCCTAAAATATGAACAACATGTCCACAAATTTCCCTATGGTTCCCAATCATACAGCTCTAGAAATATAAGGGTATAACTGAGGTATAACAGAGAGAAGGGGTGTTGCAGAACCTCTCATGCGTGTGTTTGTATATTTATGTATGCGTTGTCTCTGCCTATATACGATGCAGGCTAGTAGTTGTAAGATATCAAAAATCTTGTACCAAAAAACCATTGTAAGAAAATCCAATATAAAAGTTTGAGTGTTTCATTAATGGTTGCCTTCTTTCTTTTTTGTTTCTTCTTCAAAGTTATGCAGAGCTAAACCAATTTCATACATAAGTCAAGAGAAAAGTGAAGAGGCAAAGATATGTAATTCTTTTTACTTATCTTCTTAAGTATGATGCTACTATGATGATGTTGTGTCCATGTTCTGAGTTTTATATATATATATATATATATATATATATATATATATATATATCAGATACATATATCGGTTAAGTTATCAATGACATCTCATTCAATAAAAGTAGGCATTTTCAACTGCAAGCCCTTAATCAGTTTCATAAAAGAAGCATAGACAATAGAATATAAAAAATTAAACAGTCTACATTACACTCTACGGTTATGCAACCAAATCTCTATGGTTTTTTAATACAAGCATTGTCTTATCAGCATGTTTTACTTGCATCATCTTACTATGAATTATGGAAGAATATATTAAATATTTAGTACTCGATAATAAAAACAATAAATGGTTCAATATTCAAGAAGTAATTTGGCAGAAGAATCAAATTTTGTTTGGATTTTGGATAGCATCATACTGAATTAACATGATTATGAAAATATTATCCATTTTCTACTAATTTTGTTACATATTGTCTGCACATAAGATTGAAAGAAATTAACTAAGGAAACTGTGGGTATTTGTTCGTTAAAGCAAAACAATAAACTGGTAGGATGCATGGTAAATAATTACAAGAAAAAACCATATATTGGTCAAAATTTTGAAGTATGACTGATTATTTACCATGTAGCGTCAAAATAATTTCACATAAGTCTTCTAGCATCAAGCGATCACCTTAAATCGTGATTTATTTTAACACTGTGTGCTTGCCTTAAGTTTTTTATTCACAACAAATGTTTACTGCTCATAAACATAATGTATGGGCATTCATCTTAGTACCGAAGATTTGAATTGTAACCAAATAAAAGGTTATTTTATGTAAATATTGTTCTCTTAAATCAATTTTCATGGTTGCTAATAGTGACTAGATTGGCTTTTCTCCACAAAACATCCCTCCTCCTCAAATCTCAACCTGCTTTCCCCACCAAATCAAAAGGAAACCCTATCGGATCTCGATAAGGAGGGGTTCCGAATAGCAAGGAATCGAAGGAGGAACCCCAATCTTCATAACCACCTTCAAGAAACCCAAGAAAGGCCGAAAAAATTTCAGCGACAATATAAAATTGGTCAATGATTCTCAAAAACTACTGTGGACACTAGATCAAAATCAAGGAAAGCAAATGCCCAATTTCAATCTCAGGTCGGATGCACAAATCAATTAAAACGGCCTTACTCTTGGATAGAGATGGTAAAAAATTGAGGTTTTAATTCTGATTTCGACGAAACTAGTTTTATCGGATTCATAATAGTGAATTGATGTAGAATTTCAAGTTTCGTAGATCAGACTCGTCGTTTGACCGTGCGAGCTTGAAACGCGCAGAATTTAATTAAAATAATCGACTTTGAAAAGTTATCTTCCACATACGATCGAATTAGACCTTGGGACTAGTTTCATTGTGTTCGAAATTGGGGTAAAACATTATGAACGCCAAACGGCATGAGACGTTCAGAGTTCGGATGTGACGCCCACCTCTATACCCATGCTAGCCAAGAACACTACGGAGTAGTGCTGTCAACTAGCACGGAGAATAAGGCTGTTGAGGAGCGACCATCCATGTAATTGCTTATCACATGGTGGCTATAAATAATCTTCGGAAACAAACATAGAAATAAGCATAACGCAAATCAGTCACAGACATCCATATCACCAAGGCGGAAGAAGATATGAATATATAACTAACACATGAAAGTGTACATCAGAGTAGTGGTCAAAAGATCCACAATAATACAAAAGAATAGCAACACATGCTATATAAAAGAATACAACTATGAGTCTATATCTCAAGTGTATACAACAAAAACTGCTAATCTAAATAGTTAGCCAAAAGTCAGAGTGCCGAATCCCGGGAAGAAGTCAAGCAAAAGCACCTGTAACATCTCGGTATGACCCGAGTATTATTTAAGAAAATAATAAATGGATTAGTCTAGCTATAAATATCAGATGACATGGTATAAAATAAAAGATATGGCATAAACATAAAATATCCATACTGACGTACTACTATAAGTATGCAAATGATGACCAACAGAAGATCAATCAATAAGAGATAAATCGATATCACAAGAATCTTCTCAAAGATCCAAAGAGGGCATCATACCCTAAACTTGTACTCATAACAAGTCAATGACATAAATTCCAGAAATCAACACAAGAAATCCAGAAATCATAAAAAGAGAAAGAGGCCTATCACATGACGGTCCGAAGACCATGGGGAGCTACCCCATATGTGTGAGAAGAAATCACACAGATTGAGGTCTAGACTAACCAAGAAGGCAAAAAGGTATGTGCGAGTGGAATCACACAAGTGGTGTCTAGTCTAACCTCGCAAACAAAAAGATATGTGTGAGTGGAATCACACAAGTGGTATCTAGTCTAACCAAGCAAACAAGAGACATCGCACAATTGCTAGTCTAAATCATAAGAATGATCGTCATGATCAACGAGAAGTGTCAATTACACTAAGCTAGTAAATATAAAAGTTTAGCTTCATGTCCCATAACCACTTGCTTAACTTAAATATTTACGAACAAACTGTAAATCTTCACTAGAAAATTGTCACAAGAGGTTCAATCGAACAAGTCCAAGAATTAACCGACGAAGAAAACGCAAGCGTTTCATACCACTTGTTTTACTAAGCCGTTTAATTAGATTTCTCATCCGAGTGAGGTAAAGGTTTGTATATACTAATAGATTGGAAAACGGGTTAAGAAAAGAGCTTTGTTATTAAAAATAGAGTTGAAATCCTTTTATTGAAAGAGTTTTGATATTTACTACTAGTTTTGAAACCTTTTTATTTTAAAGTGACCAATCACAGAAGCGATTGTAGAAACAATCAATCACAAAGATCACATTCGTAGATGTGATAAAAATCCAAGGAAATCAGCTCAGCAAGTTCTGTTGAATGTTTTTCATATAAGATCCCCTACGGAGGGGGGGTCTGGGGGGGTGGCAACCCCCCAAGGTGGGGGTGTGGGGGCAACGCCACCGCTACAGGGTTCGACCTGCCCGGTCAGGTCGCGGGGGTCCAGGGGGCAGCGCCCCCGGCGGGGTGCGGAGCAGCGCCCCGTCCAAAACGGTACGACCTAGTGAAGACAAATTGAGGTCTAACGATCTAAGGGGAATAGGGTCGAGCGACCTAATGGTTGCGACCTAGGGGTCAAGCGACCTAGTGGTGTTCGCGACCTAATGATGGCTCGCGACCCAACATGGCCGACCTAACAGAGGTTGCGACCTAACGATGACTCGCGACCCAACATGGCCGACCTAACAGAGTTTGCGACCCAACGATGACTCGCGACTCAACATGGCCGACCTAACAGAGGTTGCGACCTAACGATGACTCGCGACCCAACGTGGCTGACCTAACAGAGGTTGCGACTTAACGATTACTCGCGATCCAACATGGCCGACCTAACAGAGTTCACGACTTAAGGTATTCGCGACTTAACGGGTTATAGGCCTAACGACCTAAGGCTTAACTCGGGAGCGACCTACGGCTTAAGGCTTAACTCGGGAGCGACCTACGGCTTAAGGCTTAACTCGAGAGCGACCTACGACTTAAGGCTTAACTCGAGAGCGACCTACGACTTAAGGCTTAACTCGCGAGCGACCTACGACTTAAGGCTTAACTCGCGAGCGACCTAACTCCGAAGTGCCAATATTTCCAGAATGACCTAAAGCCCTGTGACCTACGACCCAGTGACCTTGCGACCTTTCACCGAACGAGTCAAGTGGCCAGAACGAGCTAAGTGCAGGAAATTTCCAAAAATGCTAAAAATTGGAGTTTTTCGCCAATCCAATCCAAACCAAAGGCAAATGTGCATGCAAAAGTGATAGGGAATCATTCCCAACAGTCCAATATAATTATAGACTAGATTTGTGAGATAAAAATCTCACCTTTGCACTAAAATTTATGAAGATGAAGCTTGAAAGCAAGGAGAAGCAATCCAAAGCTTGAATCCAATATCTTCTACTTGAATTTGGAGTTGAATGTTGGAGTTGCAATTGAATTTGAGCTTGGAGTTTTAATTTCCCATTCTCTTCACCATTAATGCCAAAGCTTGATTAGTTAGGAAATTTATGAAGAGTGAGGAGAAGAGGGTTGGAACTTGGGCTTAATAGGCTAAACTAACCCAAAGTCCAAAGCAGGAAAAGTTAGTGAAATTTCACTAACTCCAAACCTATCGATGTTTATACTTAAAAAAGTTGTAAATGGAATTTCGAACTCAAAGGAAGTGGTCTCGAGTCCTAATTTGACCGTTTGCAAAAAGTAGTTTTTCGGACCAAAATCTGATTAACGATTTAATATTTAAATATAAACTCGATAAATATGTGGGTTGTTACATCGGATTTGCACGGGCAATTCAGACGAGATATTTTTATAAATATTTTATATTATTTATTATCTTTCTCTCATCCGTTCGTACCCTCTATAGCCGCACCCTTTTCTCGTTCCCCTTTCCTTTTAAATCAAATCCGCATTATTCAAAAAAAAAAAGATGACAGCCGATCGAAAATAAAAAAGAAAAAAAAATGATTGAACGAAAAAATGGAGGCAAGCAACCATGGCGACACAGCGAAGGTTGGAAGAGGCCGAAGTCGCGAATTGGTTCAAGCACTCGTGTTGACATGGGGAACGAGGCAAAGAGGAGTTGCGATCGCGGCTGGTGGTCTGGAACGACAACGTCGATTGATGGTGGCAGGCACGATTTGTGCAGCGCGAGGAGAAGTAGTTTATCGTGATCATCGTGGTGAGAGCGTTCATGGTGAAGACGAGGTTCGCTGCATTTTTTTTTTGTAAATTTAGTTTAATTTAAATCATTATCCTATAATAAATCGTAAATCATCCATACAAGTCCGATTCAGGAGAGGAAAGTGCGTTGGGATCGTATCGAAGTCGTCTTCTACTTGGAGTGGAACTGGGATTTATTTAAAATTGAAATTATTTTCAATTTCAAATAGAAAGGTGAGTGCTTTTACGCTCACGTTTGACTATTATATTTTGTGTTAGTATAATATATATCGTAAAGTAATTTGAATTTATTGATGGTTGTTGGTTAAATTTAAATTAACATTTAAATTGATTAGTAGAATTTAAATTGACAGTTAAAATTGAATTAGAATTTAACTACTAGTAAAATCCTCAATTTATCGGTAACTGGTTGATTGTTGTGATTATTAACTGTTTGGATGATGGGTGGTGATGTATGAAATTTGATTGATATTTTGAATGATTGAATGTTTATTTATTTTACATATATCCTGTTATCATCATGTATATTATTTACATTATGTAAAACTATAAATTGAATTATTTCGAATAAATTAAGATATAGGTTGAAACGATATATACATATGACATTTATTTTGGATTGAAATGATATATATCCTTCCATGGAATTTAAATTGAAATAATCGATTCACTTGGCCATAGAATAGAAAATTACATATGAACATCAGATTGATTAAATTAAATGATTTAAAATTTTTGTTTTGAAATAATTTAAATGATTTGTTTTAAAGGAATAAAATCAAATTTATGAAAAGCAAATTATTTTCGAACTAAAGCTCGAAATGTTGAAATTTAAGTTTAGTAAACGAAATTGTTTTAATAATCGAAGTTGAGATTTTTAAGTTAAAATCGAAGCATGGTGCGGATTTCAAAAATTGATGTGTTTTAAAAGATTGGACTTTTCTTCGAACTTTGAATATTGCTAAGTACAAGTGATATAAAACGATATTACGAAATTGAGCTCGAAATTCGATTATATTTAAAGATTTGGATTTTTGAATTGGATATTGAAGGTTGGTTTAAGTGTTTTGAATCGATATTATGGAAATGGACTCGGAATCGATATAAATCGAAATGGATTTAAACTTGATGTAGGAGTTGAAATTAATTCGGAATTGGAATTTAAGTTAATTTGGAATTGGAGTTGAAATTAATTTGGAATTGGAGTTGAAATTACTTGGGAATTGGAATTTAAATTAATTTGGAATTGGAATTTAAATTAATTTGGGAGTTGAAATTAAATTGGAACTGAACTTGAATTTGACTTGAAATTAGAATTGAATCGATTAAATCGAAATGGAAATTGGAACTGATTTGAATTGAAAATTTTGGAAAGTGAACCGGTTTGACTTTGAAATTATTTTTGAATGAATTATTTTAGTATAAACGGTTTAAAATCTATATTCTTTCAATATTCAAAATATTTAGATTTTTTCAACCTATTTTACTATATAAACCATTTTTAATACTCAAATTATTTTCTATTCAATTACTATAACTATTTAAAAACTATTTTAACTATTTTTTAAAATTCAAACTGGTCAAAAGGGTGAAATGTTTATATTTAAATCTTGGATTCAAATGCGAATTAGGTTAAAGTTAATTATAATCAAAATTGTAATTCGAATCAAGTTTTGAAGTGGAATCGATATATCGGATTGAATTAACATTTGAAGTAAAAATATGGTTTTTGAAGAAAATATAATGATTTCAAAATGGATTTGATTTTGAAGCGAATATGATGATTTTGGAATGGATATGGTATATTTTAAGTAAATACGATGATTTCAAAATGGATTTGATTTTGAATAAATGTGATATTTTGATATCAAATATGAATTGTTTTCGAAATATAAAAGAACCAACCAGTGTGTAAAATGACTTTTGATTGTTAAAAAGACCGGGCCGCTTATTCGCATACTCTTTGTCAATGTTGGAACCACTTTGACAACTGTGTACGGGTTGGATGATATCTAGAGTGTAACGGTTAAATTGGCGATGATTATTGGAATGAAGTAAGAGAACGATGATGGATAGTTTTGACACTCATGCCATAATTAAAATGACTAAAACAGGAGTCTATGTCTGGCCATTGAGGTTAGCTTCTTCTATGGACGTTGATCCCTCGTATTACTATTGTGATTTCGTATTCGATGGGTGCACCTTTTGTCGGTTGGATTGATTTTCACGGTCTGCCACGGATGGGTTACGACTAGTCAGAAAGGGTAAACTGGTAGAATCCTACCTTGTGCATTGTCTCATGTGCGTTGTCATATTTATCCCTATACAAGCAAATTACGACTTTGGTTTAGAACTATAAAAATGTGTTTAGGTGGATCAATGTAAAGCCTTAATGCTATTTTGATATTTATTTTACTGATAGATATTACATATTATAACGTATACTATGATATGTAAATAGTTTAACGGATCCTTAGGAGATGGAAAATCGCATAACATCTTTTAAGTTATTGCACTCATATTTTGTGATTGATTTGACTTACATAAGAGTATTTTAGTCCTGACTCGTGTGTTTTGTCTTTTCATTACGTTCGGGTCAGTCCTGAGTTTTTTCTAGTGCATTGAAGATCGGTTTTTGGAGGGCGAAGACGAAGTTGGTATATTATTACTATTATTTTACCCTACATCACGCTATTCTATAGTATTGATTATTTGTCCCTGATGTACAAATATAATTCTGATAAACGTGTATATATTATAATCAAATGCATGATATGAACTGTTATTTATATTTTATCATTTCCATTGGGAGATTATGCGTTTGTTTTCTTCTTATTTTCTTATTGTTCTTATTTAAATTCATTGACTATCTACATTTTGGATTGTTTAAGTTGGACATGTGTGGATTATTGTCAATGTAAACCTTCCGAAATGTGGGTCGTCAAAGTTGGTATCAGAGCTAGGTTTAGTGATAACCTTGGGTTTGTGGGTTTTGACTCATTAGAGATAGGGTGGTAATATCCTAGAATGGGTCTGTTTGAGTGTGTGTGTGTGTGTGTGTGTGTAAGGGAGCATACTTGTTAGTGTTATAAATTATTTATAGTGTGTTTACTTATCTGTTGAGTTGTTTATGAATTCTAGTCGATGTGCGGGACGCCTGTTAACGATAGAAGTTCCTAAACACTTAAACGAGACAAGTCAACATAATATTGTTTTAAAATGAGATAAATGAAATAATTTTTCCTAAATTATATTATATATAAGGATAATTTTAATGAAATTGTTATTAGGCGATGATAATATTTAACTATCATCGATTATTGGTTAAATTAAAAATAAAACGAATATTTAATGTGTTCTATTTTATGAAGCATTTGATAATTAAATTGAATTGCAATATAATTGCAATAAGAATTGGTTAAAATAACCAAGTTGTAAATTAATGAAATATTTTGATAATAAGTTAAGGAAATTTGTATAAGCATATTATAATATAGCTTATATATAGAAATGATTTTAAAAATTAAGAATTTTGGAATTTAAAATCCTTTTGTTTTCGAAATTGTTTTTCAAAGCCTTAAAAATTAATAATAGTATTATTTGAAAGTTTTTTAACAATAAATATATTTTGAAAAGATGTTTGAAGAAAATAAAAGCATTAAACTTGCTTTGGTCATTGGAAAATTATTCTGGGAATGACTATAGCATCGCCAGTTTTTCATTTTCGAGTTTCTGAGTGAAAACTGCTACCAAAAGAAATTTATTTTTCGATTAAAACAGTTTTGAACTTATAATTTATTTTTCGATTAATAAATATATGAAAACAGTTTTGAACTTATAATTGAAAATAGTATATAAGGAATGAGTTTATAACTTATAAATTCAAAATAGTATAGAAAAGAGATTAGTTATAACTTATAAATTTATATAAGAAAATAAACCGAATTTAAAATGGTTAAATTTTGGTTAAGCAAACAAAGGAAAAAAAATTGAATTTGAGATACAAAATAAAATAATTGGCTTCGCATTGTTAAATTAAATGGAGTTAGTGAAATTAAGTAAATAAAATAAAGTCTAACTCAAGAAGCTTAAATAAAATAAAATGTATTTGAAATGAATTAGATAAAATTAAATTTGAAATAAATTAGATAAAATTAAATTTGAATGAATAAATTATATAACTTATAGATTTGAGAATTAATAAGCTAAAAATGAATTTAAATTTGTTAAATGCGAATAATAAGAAAATTTAACTTGAATAAAGTTAAATAAAAAGAGTAATGGATTAAAATGAAATGAAGTTTACCTTAATATTAAGAAAATTGAATTGGATATTAAGTGAAACTAGATAAATTAGTAAAGTGAATTAAATTCCACTCAAGCTATAAAATGAATACTAATTTGAATTCTAAAAGGAAGCGAGATTTAAGTGTGAAAGAAATGGATAAAAATAAATGAGTGTAAGTAAAAATAAATATGGTAAATCGAATTCAATTTAAATTGGATGTAAATAAATTAAATGCAAATAGAATGAGTCTCAATAAAATTAAATGGTAACTAATTGAATATGAAATAAGTTAACGAAATAAATCTAAAAAATGAAGTTAACTTAATAAGTTGAATGAAACTGATTGTGAGAAAAGAAAATTATTAGTATGAATTGAAATATAAAATAAAATCTACTTTAGTAAATTAATAGTATGAATTTGAATAAATGAAGTTTAACGATGAATTAATAATAACTTAAGATATGAAGTAGTAATAATAAATGTGAGTTGTGTTGTATGAAATATTTATAATAAACTTAGATAATTTATAAATAATGTTAGTATAATAAAAAGGAGGATATACTAAGTGGAAATAAAACAAATTTAACTTAAGCATGGTTAAGTGGAATAATTTTGTAAATGATTCACCAATGAATTAATATGAAATAGGTTAAACAAAAAGTGAAACCATTGGAATTTCACAAACTGAATTGAATAAAATCGAATATAATGAATTTGTAACGAATGCTAATAAATTGAAAGAAATCAACGGAATGTAAACCAATTATATATGGATGAAACAAATGTAAATAATTGAAACAAATCGATCGAATGTAAATACATTGAATTGTAATCAATCAAATGTGAATGCAATGAATATTGGTTGATTCGAATAAAAAATGGATTGAAACCAAATTAGTTGAATGTAAATCAATTAAAAGCGAATGAATATAATATAAATCCATTGTATAATTAACGAAATGAATACAAATAAGTGAATGTGAATCAATTTAAAATATATGAAATGCGGTATGGAATTAATTTACTCAAGTGTAATTTAGTTATATGAATTATTGAAATGAAATAATAGAAGTGGAAAAAAATGAATGTAACTATAAACGAGTGTAAATAAATAGAATGTGAATTCATTAATGTTGATAAGTGCATGCAAATCAATTGGAAGTAAATAAATTGAACGATAAAAAAATTGAACAAGAATCTAATTGAATAAATGTAACAACCCGGGGTTTTATAAAAATTAATTATCATCATTAAATGATTAATGGTGATAACTAATTGCTAGTGGGAGTTCTAATTGGGTTAAAAATTCTTTTAAAATAATAATAATAATAATAAATAAATAATTGGTTAAGTGTTTGGGCTTTAAGCAAAATATCGTCCCACTTATTTTGGTGCCGTGTTATTCATCAATACCCGTCCTCCTTTCATTTTTCATTTGATTCCAAACCTTAAGTAACGGAAAAAAAAATGGCGGCCACTTCCCCTTCGTTCAAAAGCTAGGGTTCGAGCAAAATTGAAGGTGCCGACCGAATTTGAGGCGCCGACGCCTGTAGTTGATCGATCGCTCGTTGCTCTTTTCGGCTCCTTCAGGTTGCGTCGAAATAGGTGAGTGGTTTTTCCCGCTCACATCTAATTCAAATCATTGAGGATTTCTGGCTTGTTCGAATTCGTGACTTTTGTTGTTTGGGTTATTTGAAGTTGTTAATTTTTTTTATCTCGGCCATTCGATTTCGTTTGGTGTTGATGATTTCTTTGATTTTGTCGATTTCGTATAATTGATGATGGCTTGATACTCATGGCTTTGAATCGCCTTGCTCACCCCAGTTCGATTTTTCTGGTTCGACTTTGACACTGAACTTGTTAAATTCTTACTTGCCTTGGCCACACACTGTTTTGTACATGCTCTGCCTTCGGTCCTTTCTCAGTGATATTGGCCCTGACTTGGTTGCTAACTTGATTTTGCGAAAATAACTGTGAATGAAATTTGGGTTAGACTCTGCCTTGATTTGAAACCGCAGTTCCCCGATTTTTGTACTCGTTTCGACTGCAACGTTTACGTTGCTTTGAATTTGTTCAAAATTGCTATTGCTTTTTGTCGTTTGTGAATTTGTGATACTTGTACATTTGTCACTGGTTCATGTTCATATACGTTTTCTATTTGGGTTGCACTGTCCAATCTCACGTAGTTGTTACTGGTGATTTCGGCATACCTTAAATTGGCTGCAGTTATCTTCAACCTGATGCATTTTATTTTCCATATGCATCGAGTCAATTCTCATGTGCACGGCAGTCACTTTGATGCAGTTTCATGTTGTCTTCGAGTTCTGTCCTCTGTTCTTCGAGGCATGTAGTTTACGGGTGTATTTGTATTTGCTGTTTCTTGTACATGCATACATGTTGTCCAGACTTTGTGAGTTCTTGGATTTGTACATCCATGTCTTTGAGAATTTATGAGAACTTTGCCTGTATTTTTTGATGTTGTCACTTCGAATAATTGTTGCATTGCTTCTCAGTGACATTTGTCACTGCACCGTGCCTTGTTCTTTATTGTAGCTGGACAGGTACTGATAATTTTTATTGCATACTCGAATCTGAATTGTCTTGTTGTATACATATGAACTTGGTTCATAAGTATGTTGTGCGTTGTTTTCATGTATAGCTGCAATGTTCCATTGTTGCTATGCACTTGTGTTGTTTGGCTCTAGTCATATTTTTGGGTACACTTGTTTTGTGTTTCACTTGCATGCTAACCTGATGGTTATATGCACATGTTTAAGGCTAGTATGATCTAGCGTGACCATTCAGGGTGTTTTTATTTCATCATCACTGTTGCATTCCTGTATATGCATTTTCTATTGAGTTTGCAATATACAATTCATGTAGTTGCATAACTGGCTCATCACTTGTGCTTACTGCGTACATATTCATCATGAAGTTCACTGTAGTGGTTTGTATTTGCATACTTCACTGCTACCGTATAAGCATACTTGCCTTTGTGTTTTTGCGTGGGGTTCAGTAGCTTGTATCACTTTTCAAGACAGTTTGCATGCTTTGTACCATTTGTGCCTGCACCTTGCTAACCTGTTTTGTGCAGTTGCATTTTGGTCTCGCTTGCATTATTCATTCCCTGTTGTATGCATGTTGACTTCAAGTTGAAATATTTAGAGCTCTGTAGCTTGTGACCTTGTGGTGGATGCAGTTTTGTTGCAGTTTGCCCTTGTGGCGGCTGCAGTTTTTGGTTGCAGTTTGCCCTTGTATTCATTTATGCAGTTTGCCCTTGTCGGTTTGGGTTGTATCGATGCAATTGGATTTGTTTTTCTAATTGCACTTGAGTTGAATCCGGTAATTCGGGTTTGACGTTGTGTTCGTTTGTGATTTTTCATTGTGTACATACGTGCACATTGTCCATGTCTGTCTGCTTTGACCATTGAGGCTGTGGCATTGATATTTGAATCTTCATTGATTTTGGTTCGTTGATCTTTTGTGTACATCATCACTGTAGTGGCAAGGCAGTGCACGCAAGCATGTACTACAGCCACACGGTATTACTTTTATTGATATTCTAATTGCTTTTGATTTATTGATCTTTTGCGTATTCCATATGCTATAGTGACGAGGCAGTACATGCGTGCGTGTACTGCAGCCCTACCCGAATTGACATTTTAATTGTTATTTCAATTGTTTGAATTGTTTCGCGTGTCTAATTCGATATTTTGAATCATATTTTGATTTGGTTTAATTTAATGATTTTGTTGGTATCTAATTATCATTTTGATAATTAGATTATGAGTTTCTAATTATTTATTTAATAATTAGATTTCTGTCGTTAATTGCCGTTTAGTTAATTCTGCTGTTTTCTAAATAATCTTCATTGATAATCCTTTCATTTATCTTTGTTAATAATTTAAATTTATTGGTTTTTTTTGTTTAACACTATTACGTGTTATACTTACCGTTATCCGATTTCCTTATTTAAGGATTGGATAGGTGAATTTATTTTGACTGTCGTCTAATTGTTATTTAATTATTATTACTTCTATGCATTAATAACTGAGTTTGAATTAGACTGACCAGTGTATTATTTTCTTTTGAATTTAATACTCGGGTCAGACCGAGTTATTACAGGTTGTAGATATCTTGCTTTGGGTTGCTGCTTGAGCTATTAAGTCTTTTCATATCTTTTGGAGTAGTCATCGTCATTTCACAGTAGGCAGTGTATTTGTATAGGATGATATATATTCATGTATATTATTCACGATAATGTACTTGTATATGTAACTTCCAGAGTTGACAGTTGTAGTTATATCATATGTACCGTATCACATGTATTGTAACTGACATCAGTTATATATATATATATGAGACTTTTGTTATCTGTGTTCCGCATTAGTTTACCCGTGTTATTATTATATATATTGTCCTGAACCATTATGAACCATCGTAGATCGTTTTATACTGGAATTGGGTATGTTGATGGGAGTAAATAAATAAGAGATGAAAAATAAAAATATATACCACTCCTATCGAGATAACTAATACTAGTGTAATGCCTAACTACGGATGACCGCTCCTATCCAGCCTTATTCTTCGTAGTAACAGACGGTATTTCTTTTGATACTCTTTGTTATTGTGAGCATAGAGGTGGGGCGTTACAGTTGGTATCAGAGCTTGGGGTTTATGGACATAACATAAAACATAACTTAGATTGAACATGTGTTACAATTATTTGTCGATGTTTTATTGTGCCTTGAGTCGAAACTAAAGTTTTGAAAGTATGATGGAATTTTTAAATATCTTTATTTAAAAATAAAAGTGGAAACTGTGTTTTGATGATTAAGTAATTTGTGTCGGTTTATCAGAGTGCGCAGTGGAAACAGTGAGACTGGCTTCGCTGAGTACAGCTGATAACCCTTTTGATTTAAAAATCAAGACATGAAATTGAAATAAATTTCATTTGTAGTTCACATAGCTGTGTTTAATTTATTTTCTTTGAAAATTTCGGATCCGATTTGAGGATCCGAAGCGATTGCAGTTATGTGATTTTATTGAGATTTTTGTTATTTTGAATTATCTTCGTTGAAGATATATTTGAATGATTTCTTTATTCACTTTGTAGTATACGTGCAAATCTGAGTTGCATGTTACTGCATTAATTTTACGTAAAACCAATGCTTGGTTTTAAACGTATTTTGTTGCTGTTATTTTTATAACGGGATTTTTACACCGGTGCTACATTATTGAAGTACGGTGTTTTATTGACATTTTTAATGGATGAAAATTCACTAGTATTATATTTTGATGCAAATTATTTTGATGAGATTTTGACGTTTAAAATTACTGCCGCTTTGACTTCAGTAACCGTCAAGTTTTAAAGTGGATTTTCAAGCGGTTATCCCGCAATGCTGATTTTGTTGTCCGTTTTTACGGTATTTTGAGAAGTGCAATTTCCTTATCGAAGTTGCTACTGATGTTGGTGTTTTAATCACGTGTTTTAAAAATTGTTTCAAAATAAAATTGTTTTCCAAATTTTTACAGTTTACGCTTTCAAAAGAATGAGGAAGCGATTTAAACGTTTCAGCAAAATCGAGGACTATGACCCTTTTCTTTTACCGATTCGCTTAATTCCGGACTTGACCGTTTGAGAATGTAAATTATTACTTTTACAAAATAAATGAAATTGTTTTCAGAAGTTTTGCAGTTTGCGCTTTCAAAAGAATGAGAAAGCGATTTAAACGTTTCAGCAAAATCGAGGACTATCACCCCTTTCTTTTACTGATTCGCTTAATTCCGGACTTGTCCGTTTGAGAATGTGAAATGTTATTTTTGGAATACACAATTTTGCACTTTCAAGGAAACGATGAAGAGAATTAAACGATTTAGTAAAACTCGTGGTTATGGGACATGGGCGTTTGCTATTTTGGTTAATTCCGGACTCATTAATTGAAATATTTGTCGTTTTGATGATTTTCGTGTGCTTTGAGCCACTATGTTGGACCTTCGGGTCAATACCAGTACTAGACCTTCGGGTCATTTGTTGGACCTCCGGGTCATTTGTTGGGCGCCAAAATTATGTTGATAGTACTTGGTAGGCTTCGGCCATTTGTTGATGCACGTGCGGCGTAGATCAAAAAAACTCGCCATCTGATGGGATCGATCCAACCTTTTATGTTGATTTTCTAGTCATCTTAATTGATTTCTAGATATTTGTTGTTTTCAAATATCTGCAGGTAATTGGATATTTGTTGATATGAGTTCTGATTATCGTTTTTGATAATCGGATATTTGTTGTTTCCGATTATCGTTTGATAATCGGATATGTGTTGTTTCTGATTATTGTTTTTGATAATCGGATATTTGTTGTTTTTTATTATCGTTTTTGATAATTAAATATTTTTGATTTGAGACTTTTGATTATCATTTTTGATAATTAAAGATTTGTTGATATGAGATTTGATTATCGTTTTTGATAAATAAATATTTGTTGATTTGAGATTTGATTATCATTTTTGATAATTAAATATTTGTTGATATGAGATTTGATTATCGTTTTTGATAATTAAATATTTGTTGATTTGAGGTTTCTGATTATCGTTTTTGATAATTGGATATTTGTTGATATGAGTTCTGATTATCGTTTTTGATAATCGGATATTTGTTGTTTCTGATTATCGTTTGATAATCGGATATATGTTGTTTCTGAATATCGTTTTTGATAATCGGATATTTGTTGTTTCTGATTATCGTTTTTGATAATCGGATATTTGTTGTTTTTGATTATCGTTTTTGATAATCGGATATTTGTTGTTTCTGATTATCGTTTTTGATAATCGGATATTTGTTGTTTCTGATTATCGTTTTTGATAACTAAATATTTGTTGATTTGAGATTTTTGATTATCGTTTTTGATAATTAAATATTTGTTGATATGAGATTTGATTATCGTTTTTGATAAATAAATATTTATTGATTTGAGAATTGATTATCGTTTTTGATAATTGAATATTTGTTGATTTGAGATTTCTGATTATCGTTTTTGATAATTAGATATTTGTTGATTTGAGATTTTTGATTATCGTTTTTGATAATTAAATATTTCTTGATTTGAGATTTGATTATCGTTTTTGATAATTGAATATTTGTTGATTTGAGATTTCTGATTATCGTTTTTGATAATTCGATATTTGTTGATTTGAGATTTTTTATTATCGTTTTTGATAATTAAATATTTGTTGATTTGAGATTTGATTATCGTTTTTGATAATTGAATATTTGTTAATTTGAGATTTCTGATTATCGTTTTTAATAATTAAATATTTGTTGATTTGAGATTTGATTATCGTTTTAATAATTAAATATTTTTTGATTTGAGATTTCTGATTATCGTTTTTGATAATTGGATATTTGTTGATTTGAGATTTTTGATTATCGTTTTGATAATTAGATATTCGTTGATTTGAGAATTCTGGTTATCATTTTTGGTGATTAGATAATTGTTGTTTTTTAATTTATCTGGGTGATAACTAGATAATTGCAGTTTTACGAATTGTGATTTGTGTTTTCTAATTATCTTTGTTGATAATTAGATTTTGCTGTTTTCTAATTGTCGTATCGATAATTAGATATTGTTGTTTTGTGATTTCTGTATTCTAATTATCTAATTGATAATTGAATATTGCTGATAATTACATTGAATCGATTTTGTTGTTTTCCTATTATCTACTTGATAATTAGATTTTATTGAGAATTTGTGAATTTCTTTTATGAAATTAAAAGATTTCTTTGGTGTTTGTGTTCTTGACCTTTATTTTTCTAGCTTAACCAATTTATGTTAGAAAAATAATTGTTATTGACACCTTTTATTTAAGAAAATTGCGGGGACGCAATTTTATAAGGAGGAAGTCTGTAACAACCCGGGGTTTTATGAAAATTAATTATCATCGTTAAATGATTAATGGTGATAACTAATTGCTAATGGGAGTTTTAATTGGGTTAAATATTCTTTTAAATAATAATAATAATAAATAAATAAATAATTGGTTAAGTGTTTGTGCTTTAAGCAAAATATCGGCCCACTTATTTTGGTGCCGTGTTATTCATCAATACCCGTCCCCCTTTCATTTTTCATTTGATTCCAAACCCTAAGTAACGAAAAAAAATAAAAAATGGTGGCCACTTTCCCTTCGTTCAAAAGCTAGGGTTCGAGCAAACTTGAAGGTGCCGACCGAATTCGAGGCGCCGACGCCTGTAGTTGATCGATCGCTCGTTGCTCTCTTCGGCTCCTTCAGGTTGCGTCGAAATAGGTGAGTGGTTTCTCCCGCTCACATCTAATTCAAATCGTTGAGGATTTCTGGCTTGTTTGAATTCGTGACTTTTGTTGTTTGGGTTATTTGAAGTTGTTAAATTTTTTTATCTCGGCCATTCGATTTCGTTTGGTGTTGATGATTTCTCTGATTTTGTCGATTTCGTATGATTGATGATGGCTTGATACTCATGGCTTTGAATCGCCTTGTTCACCCAGTTCGATTCTGGTTCGACTTTGACACTGAACTTGTTAAATTCTTACTTGCCTTGGCCACACACTGTTTTGTACATGCTCTGCCTTCGGTCCTTTCTCAGTGATATTGGCCCTGACTTGGTTGCTAACTTGATTTTGCGAAAATAACTGTGAATGAAATTTGGGTTAGACTCTGCCTTGATTTGAAACCGCAGTTCCCCGATTTTTGTACTCGTTTCGACTGCAACGTTTACGTTGCTTTGAATTTGTTCAAAATTGCTATTGCTTTTGGTCGTTTGTTAATTTGTGATACTTGTACATTTGTCACTGGTTCATGTTCATATACGTTTTCTATTTGGGTTGCACTGTCCAATCTCACGTAGTTGCTACTGGTGACTTCGGCATACCTTAAATTGGCTGCAGTTATCTTCAACCTGATGCATTTTATTTTCCATATGCACCGAGTCAATTCTCATATGCACTTCAGTCACTTTGATGCAGTTTCATGTTGTCTTCGAGTTCTGTCCTTTGTTCTTCGAGGCAAGTAGTTTACGGGTGTATTTGTATTTGCTGTTTCTTGTACATGCATACATGTTGTCCAAACCTTGTGATTTCTTGGATTTGTACATCCTTGTCTTTGAGAATTTATGAGAACTTTGCCAATATTTTCTGATGTTGACACTTTGAATAATTATTGCATTGCTTCTCAGTGATACTTGTCACTGCACTATGCCTTGTTCTTTATTGTAGCGGATAGGTACTGATAATTTTTATTGTATACTCGAATCTGAATTGTCTTGTTGTATACATATGAACTTGGTTCATAGGTGTGTTGTGCATGTTTTCATGTATAGTTGCAATGTTCCATTGTTGCTGTGCACTTGTGTTGTTTGGCTCTGGACATATTTTTGGGTACACTTGTTTTGTATTTCACTTGCATGCTAACCTGATGGTTATATGCACATGTTTAAGGCTAGTATGATCTAGCGTGACCATTCAGGGTGTTTTTATTTCATCACCACTGTTGCATTCCTGTATATGCATTTTCTATTGAGTTTGCAATATACAGATTCATGTAGTTGCATAACTGGCTCATCACTTGTGCTTACTGCATACATAATCATCATGAAGTTCACTGTAGTGGTTTGTATTTGCAGTCTTCACTGCTACCGTATGAGCATACTTGCCTTTGAGTTTTTGCGTGGAGTTCAGTGGCTTATATCACTTTTCGAGACAGTCTGCATGCCTTGTACAATTTGTGCCTGCACCTTGATAACCTGTCTTGTGCAGTTGCATTTTGGTCTCGCTTGCATTATTCATTCTCTGTTGCATGCATGTTGACTTCAAGTTGAAATATTTAGAGCTATGTAGCTTGTGACCTTGTGCTGGCTGCAGTTTTGTTGCAGTTTGGCCTTGTGGTGGCTGTAGTTTTTGGTTGCAGTTTGCCCTTGTATTCATTTATGCAGTTTTCCCTTGTCGGTTTGTGTTGCATCGATGCAATTGGATTTGTTTTTCTAATTGCACTTGAGTTGAATCCGGTAATTCGGGTTTGACCTTGTGTTCGTTTGTGAATTTTCATTGTGTACATATGTGCACATTGTCCATGTCTGTCTGCTTTGACCATTGAGGCTGTGGCATTGATATTTGAATCTTCATTGATTTTGGTTCGTTGATCTTTTATGTACATCATCACTGTAGTGGCAAGGCAGTGCACGCAAGCGTGTACTGCAGCCATACGGTATTGCTTTTATTGGTATTCTAATTGCTTTTGATTTATTGATCTTTTGCGTATTCCATATACTGTAGTGGCGAGGCAGTACACGCGTGCGTGTACTGCAGCCCTACCTGAATTGACGTTTTAATTGTTATTTCAATTGTTTGAATTGTTTCGTGTGTCCAATTCAATATTTTGAATCGTATTTTGATTTGTTTTAATTTAATGATTTTGTTGGTATCTAATTATCTTTTTGATAATTAGATTATGAGTTTCTAATTATTTATTTAATAATTAGATTTCTGTCGTTAATTGCCGTTTAGGTAATTCTGCTGTTTTCTAAATAATCTTCATTGATAATCCTTTCATTTATCTTCGTTAATAATTTAAATTTATTGGTTTTGTTGTTTAACACTATTACGTGTTATACATACCGTTATCCGATTTCCTTATTTAAGGATTGAATATGTGAATTTATTTTGACTATCGTCTAATTGTTATTTAATTATTATTGCTTTTGTGCATTAATAACCGAGTTTGAATTAGACTGACCCGTGTGTTATTTTCTTTTGAATTTAATACTCGGGTCAGACCGAGTTATTACAGGTTGTAGATATCTTGCTTTGGGTTGCTGCTTGAGCTATGAAGTCTTTTCATATCTTTTGGAGTAGTTGTCGTCATTTCATAGTAGTCAGTGTATTTGTATATGATGATATATATTCATGTATATTATTCACGATAATGTACTTGTATATGTAACTTCCAGAGTTGACAGTTGTAGTTGTATCATATGTACTGTATCACATGTATTGTAACTGACATCAGTTATATATATATATATATATATATATATATATGAGACTTTTGTTATCTGTGTTCCGCATTAGTTTATCTGTGTTATTATTATATATATTGTCCTAAACTATTATGAACCATCGTAGATCGTTTTATACTGGAATTGGGTATGTTGATGGGAGTAAATAAATAAGAGATGAAAAATAAAAATATATACCACTCCTATTGAGATAACTAATACTAGTTTAAGGTCTAACTACGGATGGTCGCTCCTATCCAGCCTTATTCTTTGTAATAACAGACGTTTTTTCTTTTAATACTCTTTGTTATTGTGAGCATAGAGGTGAGGCGTTACAATAAAAGTTGGTTGAATGCAAATAAATTGAAATGAATCAATTAAAATGTTAATGAAATGAATGTTAATAAGAAATGAAGGGTATAAATTAAAAATTGACATTGGATAATGTAAATTCACATGATTATGAATTAAAATGGATTAATTGGACGAATATTGACGGTTGGATGGTTTCTTTTGTTGCAAACCATTATTATTACTGTTTTGATTGTATATGATTGTTGCATCTTACATATTTGTGTTTTTAGTTATTGTTTGGATTCGAAATCCATGTTATATGGTTGTATTAGACTTATACATGCTTCTATATTTTTATATGCAACTAATATCTTAAATTGAGTTGAGATAGGTTCATACAAAGGTTGTTTGGATGTATATGAGGATTTCTATTAATTTGCTTGCTTAATACAAGCGAACACGCTCGTATTATTAATAATATAGTATGTATCTCAGATTACATACCGCGATTTTATATTTTTTCCCTTCGGATGCCTCATCATTGAGATGAGATTTATATTTGATATCTATTTGGTATATTTGTGTTATGTATAATATTGTAAAAAAATTCTGATCGAGCCATGCAAAGGAGACTCTTTCAAAATTTTCCGTAAATCCGGAAGTTAGAATTTTTTTAAAGTTTTAAAATTTTACAACCTGTTTTGATAACTAACTTGTAAATTCCATAAGCCGATCGGAGTGGCGTAGTAGAAGCGTAGTATAGTTTGAAAATTAAATGCTTATGTTTTATGAGTTGACTATTTTGAAGAATAAATTTTTTATATGTTAGATTCTTTCTTTAACGCCCTTTCGAGGACAAAAAGTTTTGAGTGGGGGAGTATGTAATAATCTGTATTTTTAATTATTTTATTTTTTGAATTTAATATGATTGTTGTATAAAATGGTTAGAAATAAATATTTAATGATTATTAATGTAAGTTATTGGACAATTAAATTGTCTAAATTTAATATTGGAAATTGTTTGATAAATTGAATTCTGAATTTAATATGAATGAAAATGATGTCAAAAGTTGATTTAAATTTTATTGAAATGTGAAAGAAGATTTTTAACATTTAAAATTGGATTAAAAGTGAATACAGTGGAAATTTTATATTTTAATTGATGAGTAAAAATAGCCATTTTGGCCACTGTCTCTAATTTTGACAGAACCAGTTTCATCGGATCCGTAATAGTGAATTATTGTAGGATTTCAAGTTTCGTAACGATCGGACTTGTCGATTGGCTGTGCAAGCTTGAAACGCATAGAAATTTAATTTCGGAATTTAATTATAATAATCGACTTTGAAAAGATATCTTCCATATATGATCGAATTAGACCTCTGGACTAGTTTCATTATGTTCGAAATGGGGGTAAAACATCATAAACACCTGGCGGCACGAGCCTTTTGGAGTTCGGATTTGCACGAGATGATCGGGCGAGATATTTTTGTAATTAATATTTCATATTATTTATTATCTTTCTCTCACCCGTTCGCACCCTCTATAGCCGCATCCTATTTTCATTCCCCTTTCTTTTTAAATCGAATATGCGTCATTCAAATAAAAAAGATGACAGCCGATAGGAAATAAAACAGAAAAAAAATTGAGCGAAAAAATGGTGGCAAGCAACCATGGCGACGCAGTGAAGGTTGGAAGAGGCCGAAGTCGCGATTTAGGGTTTCGCGATTTGGTTCTAGCGCTCGCATTGATGGGGAACGAGGAAAAGGGGAGTTGCGATCGCGGCTAGTGGTCTGGAATGACGACGTTGATTGATGGCGGCAGGCACGATTGGTGCAGCGCGAGTAGAAGAATTATATCTTGATCATCGTGGTGGTGCACGTTCGTGGGGAAGACGAGGTTCGTTGTTTATACATATTGTTGTAAATTTAGTTTAATTTAAATCATTATCCTATTATAAATTGTACATCTTCCATACGAGGTCCGTTTCGGGCGAGGAAAGTGTGTTGTGATCGTATCGAAGTCGACTTCGACTTGGAGTGGATCTGGGGTTTATTTGAAATTGAAATATTTTCAGTTTCAAATAGAAAGGTGAGCGTCTTTAAAATCACGTTTGACTATTATATTTTGTGTTAGTAAAATTTATATCGTAAAGTAATTGATGGTTGTTGGATAAATTTATATTGAAATTTGAATTCATTGGTAGAATTTAAATTGGCAGTTAAAATTGAATTAGAATTAACTGCTAGTAAAATCCCCAATTTGTCGGTAACTGGTTGATTGTTATGATTATTTACTGTTTGGATGATGAGTAGTGATGGTTGAAATTAGGTTAATATTTTGGATGATTGGATATTTATTTGTTATATATATATATATATATATATATATATCCTGTTATCATTATGTATATTACTTACAGTATATAAAACTTTGAATTGAATTATTTCGAATAAATTAAGAAATAGGTTGAAATGATATATCCCTACGGCATTTATCTTGGATTGAAATGATATATATCCATCCCTGGAATTTAAATTGAAATAATCGATTCACTTGGCCATAGGATAGAAAATTTTATACGAACACCAGATTGGTTAAATTAAATGATTTTAAAATTTGTTTTGAAATAATTTAAATGATTTGTTTTAAAGGAATAAAAATCAAATTTATGGGAATCGAATTACTTTTGAACTAGAGCTTGAAATTTTGAAATTTAAATTTAGTAAACGAAATTGTTTTAATAATCGAAGTTGAGATTTTTAAGTTAAAATCGAAGCATGATGCGAACTTCAGAAATTGATCTGTTTTAAAAGATTGGACTTTTATTCGAACTTCGAATATTACTAATTAAAAGTTATATAAAACGATATTTCAAAATTGAGCTTGGAATTCAATTATATTTAAAGATTCGTATTTTTAAATTGGATATTGAAGGAATATTTGATTTTAGTGTTTCGAATCGATATTTTAGAAATGGACTCGGAATTGATATAAATCAAAATGGATTAAATCATGGAATTGGAGTTGAAATTAATTCAAAATTGGAATTTAAATTAATTTGGAATTGGAATTTAAATTAATTTGGAACTGGAGTTTAAATTAATTGGGAATTGGAATTTAAATTAATTCGAAATTAGAATTTAAATTAATTTAGAATTGGAATTTAACTAATTTGGAATTGGAGTTGAAATTAATACGGAATTGGAGTTGAAATTAATTTGGAATTGAAATTGAATTCAACTTGAAATCGAAATTGAATCGATTAAATCGAAATGGGAATTGGAACTGATTTGGATTAGAAAATTTGAAAAGTGAACCGGTTTGACTTTGAAACTATTTTTAAATGAATTATTTTAGTATAAACGGTTTAAAAATCTATAATCTTTCAATATTCAAAATATTTGGATTTTTCAAACTATTTTACTATATAAACCATTTTTAATACTCTTTCTATTCAATTATTTTAACTATTTAAAAACTATTTGAACTATTTTCTAAAATTCAAACTGGTCAAAAGAGTGAAATGTTTATATTTAAATCTTGGATTTAAATGCGAATTGGTTAAAGTGAATTATAATCAAAATTGTAATTCAAATCAAGTTTTGAAGTGAAATCAATATCGAACTGAATTAACATTTGAAGTAAAAATATGGTTTTTGGAGCGAATATGACGATTTTCAAATGGATTTGATTTTGAAGAGAATATGATGATTTCGAAATGGATATGGTATATTTTGAGTAAATACGATGATTTCGATATGGATTTGATTTTGAATAAATATGATATTTTGATATCAAATATGAATTGTTTTCGAAATATAAAAGAACCAACTCGTATGTAAAATGACGTTTGGTTGTTAAAGAGACTGGGGCGTCTTATTAGCATACTCTCTGTCAATATTGAAAGCACTTTGACAACGTGTACGCAGTGGTTGATATCCTAAATATAGTGGTTGAATTGGCGACGTTTACTGGAATGAAGAGAACGATAATGGTTAGCCTTGACACTCATATCATAATTAAAATGACTAAGACATGAGCCTATATTTGTCCATTGAGGTTAGCTACCTCTAGCGATGTTAATCCCTCGTATTACTATTGTGATTTCGTTTTCGATGGGTGCACCTTCTGTAACGACCTAGAAGTTCGGTCATTTGGAATTCATATATTTAATTAATTTTAAATATTTATAAGTTGAATAACTTATATTTCAAATATAGTGATTTAATTGGATAATTAAATTTTTAATTTAATATTTGAAATTGTAGAAATAATTCGATTTTGAATCTAATGAGAATAAAAGTGATTTATAAAGTTGATATAAATTCTATTTGAATTAGAATGAGGTTAGAGAACTTTTGAAATTGAATTAAAAGTTAATTTATTGAAATTGAATATTATAATATTTAACTAACATGTAAAAATAGTCATTTTTCACACCATTTCAGATTTTGACAAAACCAGTTTCATTAGATCCACGCTATTATATTATTATAGGATTTCAAATTTCGTGTCAATTGGACTTACGGTTTGATCATGGGAAGCTGAAATGCGTAGAAATTTTTTTAAGTAAATTTTAATTAAAATAAGTCGATTCGAAAATCTATTTTTCAAATATGATCGAATTGGCTCTTGATATATATTCCATTGTGTTTGGAATAAGGGTAAAACATTATAAGCGCTAGGCAGAAAGCTTCGATGGAGTTCAAAATATTTTTGGATGAATAGTGTGCAATTTTTTTTATAAAAGGACCTCAACATTCTCTTTTTTCCACATACCCTAATCCCCTTGGGCAGGCCACCGTTCACTTTTAATGGACAGAAAAGTTTGATTCTTTCTCCCTCATTTCCTCTCAATCCGTAAACAGTTATGAAGAAGTTCTAACTAGAAGATTGTAGAGGGTGGTGAGATCTAGGGGATCAATGATTGTGATGGAGTTTCGTGGAGTGGATCGCAAAATTTTGGCTGAGTATGTCACGCGTTCATGCACGTATTTGAGGTGAATAGGCAACCGAGTTACACGTGATCAAGGCTGATGGTAGAGCTTGCGAAGGGTTTCAATGTGAAGGTCTTTGATCATCTTCTAGCATGACGTAGAGGTCGCGATAAGTGGTGGAAGATCGGTGGCCAATGGGTTTTGCTCGACTAGGTTTCTCACGTGAATGATGAGGAAGAAAATGAAAAACGCGGCCCAGATTGGTTGAGACGAAATCGAACGACCTTGATAATTTGAGGTTGAAATAAAATAATAAATTATATTATACAAGTTGTATAAACTTTAAAATCCACTTCTTCATACGAGATCGAAAATTGACGAAAAAAGTTGTGTTGGGATTATATTGACGAATGCTACATTTTAGATCTAGTTTGGATTTGATTGGAGCTAGTGAAAATTTTTGGCAAAATCAAACACTTGTTTTATTTTTTCGAAATAAAACGCTGCAAAAAGCAAACAAAGTGAGTACAACTCACTCTTTCTGTCCCACTAATATTTTTATATAAGTGAGAAATATAAATTTATTTTATGATGATTGATGATTGTTTGGGTGATATATGATATATTATATAGATATATATTAGTTGGTTTGGATATATTTCTCCAATTGGAGCAGATGAGACACTATACGTTTCCATGTATGAGTGGATGACCTTCTGTACATGCGTCTGCCTCAAAGCGGACATTTTTCATACTTTCTAATATGTATATTTGTTGCAAGTGATAGGTTAGAGGGATCCAACTGGATTCCTCATCAGGATTTGATTTAATTTAAAGATATTGATATATATGGTGTTATCATATGATATATGATGTTTGGATGATGTGATTGACGTGAATCTCCTTATTTAGTGCTACTACAGCATGAGGACCTATTTCAGGTAATTTAAAGATATCAAAGTGATGATTTCAAATTAAAAAGGATTTCAAACTGATTTTGAAAATAGATGTTTTATTTAATTTTTGAATTGTTAAAGGAAATGAATTTATTTTACATAAATAAAAGTTATAATTTTTATGTTATAGAAATTATGATTTCTATGAAACATATCAAAATATGATTTTTGAAATATAAAGTTAACTATTTTGCGAAATAGTTAAGGTGAGATTTTTGAACCTATTATAAAGGGTTTATATATAAGATTTATAAAATTGATATTTTTACGAATCAAAATAATGGAATTGTAAACGAGTTTTATAAGTATTAAAATGAAGTTATAAATGGATTTTATAAGCAAATAAGATTTATAAATTTATGAAGTTATAAAAAGAATGAACTTGTAAATAAAGAGATTTATAAATAAATTAACTTCGGATTTGAAATATAAATGAGATAAAATGGTATTTGTTAGTAAAGGAATTTTATAAATGGAAGTTTTTATAAAATATAAATGTGATTTATAAACATTGTTTTATAAATCTGAAATCAACTTATTTGATAAGTTAAATATGAAAGCTTATTAGATGGATTATATTCACGATTTTAGACAGTGAATAATCCTTTAATTTAAATAAATATTTTGAAAAGTGATCTTTTAAGTGGATTTAAATGGTTGAAGATGTTTTAAAAGGTGTAAGCATCGAATACATAAATTTCAACATTCATTTTTGAAATAAACGTTTTTGAGAAGGAAAGCATGGACTATAACACTGTTATTATAAGAAATGATTTTTGAAAAGAGATTTTTTTGTATAGTATATGGGATTTATATATCTATCTAATTATCGAGTCCCTATACCAATGATTTTGGGTTGTCGTAATGATGTTTTACGCAATATTCGTTTTGACCCAAACAAATATGTTTAAGATAATGTTTTCCTTAAAAGAATAAATATATATTTAATCATGATTTCGTTATATGTAATATTTTCTAAGGGTTGAAAATAAAGAGAATTGTGAATTACTTATTATTAAATATATATATGGAAATATTTTCTAATATTAAAATATTGAAATGATTTTGATAATATATCTTTTTAAAAGATAATTTGAAACGAATATTTGGAAAGTGATTTAATTAATACAAGATAAATTAAAAGGGCCTAGTAATTGCTTGTGGTGCAAAATATTTGTTATTTGCTTTGATAGTTAAATAACCAACTATCAAATTTGGCTATTCAGTTCGTCGACTTGATGTGGAAACTATTTAGTCGTACACTTAATACGTAGCCATACTTGTAGGCTTGATTATCGTTTGTGTTGAGGATGTTGATTCGTATTGTGCGGAGTGTTTACTCTTATCTATCGAGCTTCCTTCTTGGCTGAAGGATAGAAAGTTGAAAGTTGGAGACGTGATAAATCTACGAGACTTAGTTTCTGTATGAGTTTGAGAAAGCTTTTGCGTTATTGGTGCGAAGAGACCGGGATTGCTTTATCCGAAAACAACTTCGGACTAACATTTATGCGACGATTGTGCAGGTTGGTCGATAATATTGATATTTAGGATTTTCTTAGTGGAGGACTGCTTGTAGATCATTTGGGGTTGAAATCCAAATATACATATAGTAGTAGAAGTCTCTTCGTTATGAAATATCCAATGAAAAGACTATTTGCTACTAATCCTAGGGATTTTTCAACAAGATGTGGTAGAAAAGTACCTTCATTTTGTTATGTTCTTGGGTAACTTGTGTGGACGAGTGTTTGACATTGGATTTCTATGATTATGTACATTGGTTTTTACAAACGTACATCAATGGTGGTGTAGAAGGCAACTTCTCTTAGCTTAACACCCTCCTTGAGACGTACGAGTTCAAGGGTTGTATTTTTGTGGAAGGAAATCAGTAGTTAACGGAAATGACAATGTGGCACTCAAAGTGATGTGATATGTGATATGTGAAAGGTAATCGTTACCTTAGGCCTCATCAACCGAAAATGACCGAAGCAGGTGGATATAGTAGGGCTAAGTGGGCCATTCCCAATTTGGATATGATCATCTCTTTCTAGATATATTTCTTCCTGCTATGACCTTCGGGACGTAAATTAATGTGGTTTGTAATCTATGAGGGCCCTCGAAAAGGTCGTTAATGACCGGGGAATGATATATTCGGTACTATCTAGTTATAGATAGGCCGGTCTTGTGTTGGTGGAGATTCCTTTGTGATGTTCCTTGGTACATTCCTCTAGAGATGTACTTTCAGAAGGTAGTCCCTTCACCTGGTCTTTGTATGGAAATCAAAACTCCACTACATGCCTGCCATTTTGATTGTATTACCCATGTAGGGCTATATGCTAGAATTTAATCAATGTAACAATTTTGGCTATGATTAATATTATTTGTATACCATACATTAGTATAATATAAGAGAATTTGATATGAAAAGTTTATTTATCGTTGGGTAAAAACATGTCCATGTTTATGTATGGGCGTGTCTTACGAGATACATTATTTTGAAAGGAAAAGTTTTGGTAATGTAATAAATTCAGTTGAGTGTGTTTCTCATGCTGGTTTACCAGACTGATCCGGACGTTCTTCCTTTTCATTGCTTGGTTCAAACTAAGTATATATTACAGGTTCAGATTTGGTGCTTTTGGAGCTTCGGCAAGCGAGCTGGAGATCTTCAATTTCGTATACACGTATCTATTTATTATCTGCTACATTGTTGTTGTATATTGTCAGCATTTATAAGGACAGGTTATTATAACTGTCTAGGCTGATGACTAGTGATTAATTTGTTGAACTCTAATTGATGTATGTATATATAGTTTCTGTTTTGTAAAGATCATCGATATGATATCATATGTTTTCCGCTGCGATGTGAGATTCTGCGTTGTTCTATTTTATTTTATTTTCCCTCTTTCTTCTCTTCTCTTCTTCTCTCTTCTTTTCTTTCTCATGACTTTTCGTCAGTTTGTTCTTTTTTGTCGAACATGTGTGGCTTATTGTCGATTCAGAGGGTATGGATTTGCAGGTCGTCACAGTTAGTATTGGAGTTTAGATTTTGTGTGTTCCTAGGCTTTGATGTGTACTCACTATAGATAGGGTCGGTAGCACCCTAGATTGAGTTTGAGTGTATTATATATATAAGCACATATTTGTTAGTGATATAAAAATGTTTTACATTGTGTTTACTTATCCTTGAGTTGTTTGTGAATTCTAGTCGGTATTTGGGATGCCACATTATTCTAAACCCTTAAACGAGGCACATAGTATTGGTTTTAAATTAGGGAAATGAAATAATTTTACCTCGATTATACTTTCTATATAAAGGAAACCATTTTTCAGAAATTATTATAGTATATATAAATTGATCGTTTGGTTGTTTGAAAATGTATGTATGTATATATATATATATATATAAGTTAATAAAAGTTATTTGAATAATCCAAATAAAAACAACAATTGTAAAAGAATAAATTATATAAGGAAATGAATTATAAGTATGGAATTATAATTAATATGATTTACAATTGTGAAATAATGTTATATATAACAAGTGAAAATAAATGAGTATATTTATAAATATAATTTGTAAATAAAAATGGATTTAAACTAAGAATTTGATAATTTGAATCTCATTGATTTTGAAAGTTGTTTTTCAAAGTTTAAAGAGGTTATATTATTATAAATCTAAATAAGATAAATAAATTTGGAATGAATCTTACATAAGTTAAATAAAACAGTGAAATTATATAAATAAGATTTATAAAAGTGATTTGTAAATAATAAAAAGGATTTTTAAAAGAATATAAAGCACTAAATTCACTATTCTTGCTGGAAAATAATAAGGGTGGTGACTACAACATCATCACTATCATTTTTGAGTTTCTGGGTGGTGGATTTGCTACCAATAGTAAATTGAAAATTGAAGTTTTGTTGTGATAAACAAATTTGAATTTAAAATCCAAGTTGAAATTGATAAATATAAGTAAAATGAGTTTTGGACTTATAATATGAAACAAAAAAATTTAACTATAGTAAAGTTGAAACAAATTTGAGTTAGCATATTAAAATATGTGATTTGGAATTTGACTAAACGAAAGTTAAATGAAGTAAATTGAATTTGAACTAGATTAGATAAGCTATTGAAATGGCAATTAAATTTAAGTGGTAAGTGATTATGTAATATGAATTTGAATGTTTAAATAAACCTAAGTTGTAAAGTGATTGTATAACCATGAATTGAAATTATAAAATGTAAATGGAAGCAAACTTAGTTAAATGTTCATGGAATTATGAATATAAAGTTGTATAACTTATAAAGTGAGAAAATATTAGTAAAACCAAATACTAAAATTGTTAAATAATTTTGTTAAGCAAAATAAAATCTGAATTTAAAAACTGATATGAAATTTGGCTTAAATAAAAGTTAAATAAAATAGAATTTGAATCAAATCAGAAGTAAACTTAAGTTGTACAGTGAAAATAAATGTAAATGAAGTTGAAATGAAACATAACTTAAGTGATGTTGGATGAAGTTGAATTTGATATCAAAATGAATTAATAAAGTGGATTAATGAAATGACTATGAATTTGAGTTATATAATGAAATTCAACTTTAGTTGTAAAAAGAATTAGCAATTGAACTAATGAATGAATTGAATTGAACTAATGAATGAATTAGTAAATAAAATTTGCATTGAATGTAAATCAATCGAATGTAAATGAACTGATATGGAATAATGGATGTAAGTGTTAGTTCACTAAAAAGCTAATGAAATTCGAAATCGAATAATTGAATGAAAGTCAATTGGATATTAAACCAACTAAATTAAATGTGTTAAACCAAACTGAATGTAAATGAGGTAAATATGAATGTTGAGTGTAAATTAAATAAATTTGGTAATGTGAGATATTCATTGGTTGTTAGATGGATGTTAGTTGATTGTATAGAAGTTCAAATGAAATCGAAAGCTAAATAATTGAATTCAAATTGAAAGTAAGTGATTCTAAATAGAATTGAATTTGATTTGAATTGGAAGTGAACTAACTTGAATGTGAATTGGTGAATGTAAACTAATTGAATTTGAATAAATGAATGTTAGTAAAATCCAATGTTAATGAATCAAATGCGATTAAATTGAAAACTAATTCAATGAATATTAATGAGAAACGAATGTATATTGATTTGGTTATTGATTTATTGGATAGAGATTAGTTTATTGGATGTTAATTGGATGATAGTTGTTTAATGGCTGAATTTGTTGCTTTGATTGGATTTGCTATATGGCATATACAGTTGTTATATCGGTATATGTTGTATACGGATATTACTTTCCAGATACATGTTTCTCATTTGTTTGTTGAGTGTTTAGTAGGTGAGAATGGCATATGCTTCACATTTGGAGCTCACTTTCGCGCTATATTAGCCGTATATGCTCGCTAATAATATATAAGATACATATCTCGGATTACATATTGTACTTTTATTTTTTTTCTATATGGGATGCCTCATCCTCGAAGATGAGATATATATTTGTGATATATATATTGTTATTTTTTTTCCAGATCGAACTGCGCAAAGGAGGCAATGGTCAATTTTTTTTAAAAAAAATTTAAGGCGTTAGAAATTTTTTGAGAATTTTGGAACATTTTTTATAACTAAAATTTTAAATTTGAGTTATAAGTTGAAATGATATTAGTTGGCTTTGAAAAGATAACTAAGTATGAATTGAAAACTTAGAAAAGTTTTTATAAGAAGTTTAACTAATGATTTTTGTTGGAAAAGCTAAAAGGTTTTAATGAATTTGATATCTAGTGTGAATGAATTATTTTGAAAAGTTTATGGATTTTGAAGCTGTAACGACCCGCCCTTCCATTACCAGAAAGACGTATCATCATTAAGAAAGAAAGGGATGAGAAAACAAAAAAGATAGAGAATAAAGAACATCAATATCAGAAGCTCACAGCGGAATGGAACAAAATATAATATATCACTTAAATATTTAAAAAATTTACATATATCAGAGTTATACAGATAATACATCAATACTAGACAGTTATAACACCTGTATAGTTAATACAACTCAATACAATACAAATCAAACAATATGACTCAGAGATACTACCACAGCGGAACTATATATATATATCTACAACGCTGAAACCTCCTGTTCCATTGCTTCTCCAGAATTCGTCAAAGCTAACCTGAATCCCTTGGCTACCCGTAAAAATTTGGGTACCCGAGAGTTTATGAAAACAAAAATAAACTCCGGGTCAGACATGGGTCTGGTATGAGTAAACGGTTTAAAGTTGTTTAACTTGGAAAACATTTGAAAATAAAGGTATCACGTAAGACTCCCCACAAATAAATACGGGTAAGTTTTTACCTTACGCTAACCAAAACATTTCATAGGAAATTCAGTGATATTATAATAGTGTCTAGGGTTTTCAAGTAAATAGAAAATAGCCGAAATTGTTACATTCATTAAAACCAGCTACTAGCCACAAAAGTGGGTAATACAAATCAAAACCGTAGGGTCTCGTAGGGAAAATGGATTTCCAACAATGGCAGGGCTACTGGGGTACCGCCCGTCACAGTACGGGGCCTAGATCACCATACCGAGGATTACTCCCTTCATCCCCTGCAACACAAGGCCGGAACCATTCCTTACTGAACAGTCCCGAACAAGATAAACCCCGAGGTTCTAGCTAGCAAACCGCCCACACAGCCGAAATAAAAATGGACATCTAGACAGAGGAAATATCTTGTCCTGCTTGGGCATGACCCACCTAACCTTGCTGCACATCCCCTGTTTTAGCCATTCCCGGTTGATGAGGCTTGAGGCTGCGATTACCTTTAAAGAACATATCTTAGAATGCTCATCGTCCGCCTGACGATGTGTTGAAAGCATTCAATCCATACAAGTTCATTCCGGGTTCGAACGAAACCGAAGGCATTATCTCGTTACACTCATTTTGGAATCACTCTCAGAGTTAACGACGATAACCCTTGCATTCTGAAACACCCTCTCGATCTCCATGTGATAAGTCACGATCTATCGTTTAATTTGGATCGATGTGGTTTTCGAAGAATCAAAATTGATTCTTCTGATCCCGGTCTCATCGAACCCAAACGCCATTTTAAGGGCCAAGTTGTCTAATTAACTTAACAGTTTTAAATAATTCAAATTCAACAATTGAATTAACATAGCATTTATCACAGACAAAACATATACAAGCATCATAGATATAACGTAACATATCACAGAGCATCACAGAATATCATCACATAAATATCACAATCAGATATTCAAAACAACAGTTCATAAGCAATTACCTTTAAGTCTCATGTATAATTAATTCAATTTAGAATTAATTACTTGAGAGTTAATCACTTAACTTTCTTTAATTAATCATTACTTAACAATTAATTTCCTATTTTATTTCAAATTGTTTAATTAATGATTAATTAATTAATTATTTAGTCTTAATACATAATTACTTTATTTCACATTTATTAATCAGTTACTTCCTTCATCCAGTGATTTAACTTTAATTTCGTAATTAACTTTCCCCTGTTCATTAATAAATAACTTTAATTATGTATTAATAAAACTTAATTACCCCTTTATTAACTGCTAATTACTTAATCAATCATCAGTTAATTCTTAATCAAGCTACTTAATCTATTAACTATCGATTCATAATTAAATTATTTGACTAACCAACTATTTATTCATTTATTATTACTTAATTACTCAGTTAATTAGTTAATTCCTAATTGTTAATTTTTAATTCATAACTTACTTATTATAAGTTAATTAGTTACTCAGACATCACAAATTATTTAAACAAACCATCTATCATCAATTTTATTAACTATATAATCTTCAATTAACCACTTAAATTAATTATGAATTAACTGCTAAGAAATTAGTTACAATTAAAATATGTTTTAACGTATGATTTATTTCTCATTACAAATCAATTTAAATTTTAAGTATAAATTTATTAACATTCTAATTACTTTATACCAATGAATTACCCCTTTCGTAAACCATACTTTTAATAGATTTAAATCAATTATTAACTTTAAACTAGCTAACGATATTACTGTTGAACTTGTTAGTAAACAAACTAAAAGGCATCAGACAAAACATGGAAGTGGACCGAGACAGCACCCTTTTCACTCGAGTCTATCTCGAGTTCCCCTCACGCCTCCCCTCACGTCTCTCTCCTTCATTTGTTTCTTTTTGTTTTCCTCTTCTTTTTTTTTATTTTTTTTTCTCTGTCACTTCTCTTATTCTCATTATTTTTAAGTTTAACAAACTGCTGAGACGACACACTCGCATGAACACGGGTCCTCACTCGATCCAAACGACCCCTTTACTCGAGTACGCACTCGAGTCAATCTCGATCAAACACTGACACGCACAGCGTCGCCGTTCACGTGCACAGTGCCGCTGCGAAATTCCACCACCTGAGTCGATCACTGACAAGTCGATCTCCAACCACTCTTTGGATTCCAACACCCTAAAACGCTGATGGAGCTCCAGATCGAGAAACGACAGTTTGAGGTTCAGATCAAAAATAATGCTCAGACAACTTCCTCCTCGTGCAAGCGATGCAGACCTCCAGACGCTTCGAGACTCCGGCTACACCACCATTAGCTTCCCTACTACCATTCCTCTAATTTTCGTGAAGCTCGGTCATCCAGGTGAGTTGAAATCGAAAATTTACAGAGCTCGGTGAAACTCGTGACAAAAACCCTACTTTAATCACAAACTCAAAATTTATGTACTTGAAAAATAATTTGACATTTTTCTTGTGTTAATACAACTTCTACCCTGCTTCATTCGAAGATTCAGAAATTAAAATTATCTCGACCTTCCCAAAACTTGACAAAAATGCAGTAAGCTTCTTTTTAAAACTGCTCTGATTATCTTTGCTTATAAATCAAAATTTTTATGCTAAAAATCCTAAATATGCATACGAAATCTGATTATGTTATTAAAATTTCGAATTTAAACATTCAAACTTTAAACTTTAATTCTCTTTTCTTGATAGTTGAATAAACAGTAAACAGTATGTGTAAAATACTGTTAAACCTTAAAACTATATTGTAATCCCTTTGATTTTGACAACAACTTAAATTTGCATCAATATCCAGGTTTTAAAACATCTACATGAAGAATTATTTGCAATTTCATTGCTTTACTCTGATCAGTTATTCAAAGCCCTGAAGAACACTATATATATACTGCAGAGCAACATGAAGTACTCAAGGTCAATCATTCAAGCAGATACCAAACATATACCAATTGGAAGCTAAAGATACAGGTTTAAATTGAAAATATGTGAGTTTACTCACCTAAAACTGTTGAACAGAATTGATGTTGAAGAATTTGCAATTGAATTCTCTGAAACTCTCCCTGTTGATTTTGCTATTGAATTTAAATCTAAGTTTGCATAACAAATCATTATTTTTCTCAGGTTTTCCTTTAGTTTAGTTCTGTTTTATAAACGAGCATGGAAGCTCATAGGTGGATATATATATGGTTGTAACTAGACAGTTCATATCTGTCATGTCATTTTTTTTTATTGGCTAAGAAATATTTACTGCAGTATGAAGTGAAAAAGACATCTCGGCTGAGTACTTACATGAACAAAAAGTTGTGCTATTAATTGTTTATGTTCTAAATTATGATAACAAGCAATTAATTTTTACTGAAGGTTACTTTGTACAGTACAAAGATATTCATTTTATTTTCGGCCAAGCATGTTTTGTGACACAGGTTTTGTTTTATGATATTGAAGTCAAACTTTGTTTTCTTGTTTGCTTATATCTAATAAATGTTTATGTTATTAATCATGATAGCAAGAAATTAATTGTTACTGACAGTTGCTATTAGTACATAGATACTTATGTTATTAACTTTGTGTTGTACAAAATATTATTATTATTTCGGCTAGCAAGTTTTTGTAAGACACAGCTTTTCATTTTTATCATGCTTGAAGTGAAAACTTGTTTTTCTCATGCCTATAAACCGTATGACAGCACAAACATGTTTAATACAGAAATATGTTACAAGTATCTTCTTTTACTTAAGCATTTAACATGTTCTTATGACATTCAACAATGTAACAGGCTTTGGTTAAAAGGTTTATGTTATACAAATGGGTTTTATAGGTTATTATCTTGACTAAATAAATTTTATTCTATTTGTATTTCAGATTTCCAGTTCTTTGGTTCATAATATTTCATATGTAAACTTATATTCCTAGTTATAACTTATATTCGTATATTTATTGTTAGTTATACTTTATATTTTATAATTATGGTGTATATTTATGTTTATGTTTTAACTTTATCATTTTAAAAAAAAACTAAAACTGCATTCATATGTATTTTATCGAATAACAAAAATATAAAGTCTTTGATTTGATTTTTATTGAACATGTCAGATTTGTTTTAATGGTTTTTAAGTATTCTATTTAAAATTTTCAAATCAAAATTTTCTTTTACAAATATATATAACTGTTAAATATCCAAGATCTCATCAATTTAAACATTGACAAGCTTATATTTAATTTACATTAGATTAAATATTCATTAAAATATGCTGTCAAAATTCCGGGTCGTTACATTCCTCCCCCCTTAAAAGAATTTCGTCCCCGAAATTTAAACAACAGTTAATTCAGAAAGCTGTTATGCCAATCATTCAAACATACATATCATTTATTACTAACAACAAACAAACAGTCTATTCTAACAAACAACACTAGCTATCCGAACACAAGTTCGGATAAGTTTCCCTAAAACTATCGAGAGTTTATCTCTCGTTGATCGATAATCCAAACTGGATTCCTGACCACAATTAAATTTGACTCAACTTCAAATTTCCTAAATTACTGGTTTTTAAAGATTTCCTGAGATATATAGAATATACAATAATTTCCAGACATCCATTCTAACAATTCAATTCTAAAAGTTACAGTATTAACTCTTTCCAAATTTAATTGACTCTTTTACAGAATTTCAATATCTATTCAATCAAGCCCGTACGATGTACATATACTATTCGTACGCAATATCAAATCCGATCACTCACTCGATCACACAATGTCACTTCCGAACTAGTATTGTCCACCCGACTTCCTAGTGCGGACTCAGATCTGGTTTCTTGATCAAAACTGTCATTCTCCTTGCATAGTCACAACTATGATAGAGAATTCTCAGAACCAATCAAAATCCATATCCATGGTTCGTCGTCGAAAATCGAGTGAAAAATCCTAATTCGGATCGATATAACTATCTCGAAATTCTGTGCTCGAATCTGGATCTATTTGCTACGTGAATAAAATCATATACGTACATCCTACGTATTTATATCAATTGATTATCAACCATATCAAATTTCTTTTATTCACATTATCCTGATTCTATCCACTTGGAATAATTTTTTTTTTCAATATCAAATTTTACTTAAGAATTTCACCATTCATTTATTAAGCTTAATATAAGCATTATATATACCCTTACATTATTATTCTGCCACTTAAGCCTTAATCTTCTTGTTTAAATCTGAATTACCAATTCCATATGAATTCAACTTTCTTAATCTCTGAATATTGAACCTTTATTGATCATCTCCATTTATAACTGATTCCTATTATTATTATTTTTAAATTAGTTTCATTCATTTGTTTACTTTAAATTTTCAATTTGAAATTGTTTTGTTGCTAAATTTTTTTTTCAAATTTTGAAATTTTTTGACGTATTCTCCATTACACATTTTCATAAGCACATATGTGAGGTTCCAATCCTCAACACAATTAATTTCAATCAATTCTCAAATTATTCTCTTTAGTTTAAGTGATTTACAACTTACTTGCTTAGACATAAAATCCATTTGAGCAAAACGAACTCATATTCAAAATCATCTTATTTTGCTTCCAATAATTCATAGAATTTTATTCAATCTCATTTACTTCAAACAACCCATTTCCATATACAATTCAACAATATTATGGTGAATAGATAATCACTTAAGCTTTATAACAAATTTTAAATTGATTTCAACTCAACTTACACTTGAGTCCATCTCAATTAATTTATTCACAATCCTTTTGTTGCATTTTCTTTCATTTCAACAGGTTTGATTTCAAACCATTTTATCAAACTTAGCAACCAATACTTTAAACAACCATAACACAATTTACTCATGCTATTATTTCCTTCAAACTAACAACTTAAATTTATTCTATTCCACCAACTTCCATTTTAAATCTTTGATTTGATTTTCTTTTAATCAAATCCCAAAATCTTACTGATTAGTTTATTCTTTTATCCATCCTTAAATTTTAATTTACATTAACAATTCATTATTGAATTTATAATAAAGTCATTCAATTTATGCTTGAATTAGATTTGTTTACAACTCACACCATTTCTATTTAAATCCAATTCACTACTTACTTTGGTTTTACATTTACTTATTTATTTAAGAATTTTTTTATTTCATTCAAATTTTATCTATAACTCGACTGAGTTCATTTAAATTCAATTTTATTTTAACTCATCTTCAGTTAAATTTAGCTACTTACCAATTCTTAAATTTATTTCTCAATATATGAGCTCAAACTTATTTGTTTTCTTAAAAGTTTATATCACTCATTTGGGTCATTTCATTTTATAGCCACAATTTCAGATATATATATATATATATAACACTTAGCATCTTAAGATATAAATTTCCATCTCGCATTTACAATCATTTTACCTTCAAATTTTATAGCCAACTAAGTTCATTTTGCATTTCAATTCCATTTAACGTGTCTCAGGTTAACCTCTAATATGTTTCTTTATTTTCATTTACTTGTTAAATTTTAATCTCCTGGATTAAAATTCCCAATTTCATCTTATAATTATCAACTTTACTTTATTGATTCATTTAAACCTTCCATATTATCTAAATAGAATTTTTTCTTAAAATTCAATTGCCCGGTCTCCATTTCCAAAACTAATTTGAAATGATAATTACACATACCTACTTAGTATATCAACTCAAATTTTCAACTTTCAAACACTTATTTTCACCAAAACAAATTTTCTTCTTTTGAAAATTTTGAAACAACTAGCATACCCAACAACCCCAAACAATATCATAACCAAAAATAATTTTCCAAAACAAAATTCCATTATTTTTCTTTCCTTCAAATCTTTGGAAAAACATTTCAAACATTCCCAAGATTTTAAATTTCAAAATCCTTTGTTTAAATTCATTTAAACACTTTCAAATTCCCGGGACTTAAATTCTGGTTTAATCAAATGTTAATTATATTCCTTTTTATTTAAAATCATTCTTAAATATTTTTATTTGGTTATAAACCGCTCACATTTAAATTTTTATTTGATTGTACTATTAACAATCAAACATCCAAGTATATATAGTTATTTCAGAAAAATATTTCTTTTATATCAAAATATAAATTTGGGTAAAATTATTTCATTTACCCTACTTTAAAAATCAATATTGTGTCGAACTGCTCTATTCAAGTGTTTAGAAACCCCTTCGATACAGTTTTCGAGGCTGTGCCGACGAAGGTTCATATACCACTCAATAAATCAATCAACGCAATATAAAACCATTTTATATTCACTAACAAATACGCGCTCATATCTATTAATACACTCAAACTCATTTTAGAGTTCTACTGACCCTATTTTATGAGTAATTCCTACCAGGGCCAAGGTTATCACCAACCTCCGCTCTGATACCAACTGTAACGACCCGCCCTTCCATTACCAGAAAGACGTATCATCATTAAGAAAGAAAGGGATGAGAAAATAGAAAAGATAGAGAATAAAGAACATCAATATCAGAAGCTCACAGCGGAATGGAACAAAATATAATATATCACTTAAATATTTAAAAAATTTACATATATCAGAGTTATACAGATAATACATCAATACTAGACAGTTATAACACCTGTATAGTTAATACAACTCAATACAATACAACTCAAACAATATGACTCAGAGATACTACCACAGCGGAACTATATATATATATATATATCTACAACGCTGAAACCTCCTGTTCCATTGCTTCTCCAGAATTCGTCAAAGCTAACCTGAATCCCTTGGCTACCCGTAAAAATTTGGGTACCCGAGAGTTTATGAAAACAAAAATAAACTCCGGGTCAGACATGGGTCTGGTATGAGTAAACGGTTTAAAGTTGTTTAACTTGGAAAACATTTGAAAATAAAGGCATCACGTAAGACTCCCCACAAATAAATACGGGTAAGTTTTTACCTTACGCTAACCAAAACATTTCATAGGAAATTCAGTGATATTATAATAGTGTCTAGGGTTTTCAAGTAAATAGAAAATAGCCGAAATTGTTACATTCATTAAATTCCAGCTACTAGCCACAAAAGTGGGTAATACAAATCAAAACCGTAGGGTCTCGTAGGGAAAATGGATTTCCAACAATGGCAGGGCTACTGGGGTACCGCCCGTCACAGTACGGGGCCTAGATCACCGTACCGAGGATTACTCCCTTCATCCCCTGCAACACAAGGCCGGAACCATTTCTTACTGAACAGTCCCAAACAAGATAAACCCCGCGGTTCTAGCTAGCAAACCGCCCACACAACCGAAATAAAAAGGGACATCTAGACAGGGGAAATATCTTGTCCTGCTTGGGCATGACCCACCTAACCTTGCTGCACATCCCCTGTTTTAGCCATTCCCGGTTGATGAGGCTTGAGGCTGCGATTACCTTTAAAGAACATATCTTAGAATGCTCATCGTCCGCCTGACGATGTGTTGAAAGCATTCAATCCATACAAGTTCGTTCCGGGTTCGAACGAAACCGAAGGCATTATCTCGTTGCACTCATTTTGGAATCACCCTCAGAGTTAACGACGATAACCCTTGCATTCTGAAACACCCTCTCGATCTCCATTTGATAAGTCACGACCTATCGTTTAATTTGGATCGATGTGGTTTTCGGAGAATCAAAATTGATTCTTCCGATCCCGGTCTCATCAACCCAAACGCCATTTTAAGGGCCAAGTTGTCTAATTAACTTAACAGTTTTAAATAATTCAAATTCAACAATTGAATTAACATAGCATTTATCACATACAAAACATATACAAGCATCATAGATATAACGTAACATATCACAGAGCATCACAGAATATCATCACATAAATATCACAATCAGATATTCAAAACAACAGTTCATAAGCAATTACCTTTAAGTCTCATGTATAATTAATTCAATTTAGAATTAATTACTTGAGAGTTAATCACTTAACTTTCTTTAATTAATCATTACTTAACAATTAATTTCCTATTTTATTTCAAATTGTTTAATTAATGATTAATTAATTAATTATTTAGTCTTAATACATAATTACTTTATTTCACATTTATTAATCAGTTACTTCCTTCATCCAGTGATTTAACTTTAATTTCGTAATTAACTTTCCCCTGTTCATTAATGAATAACTTTAATTATGTATTAATAAAACTTAATTACCCCTTTATTAACTGCTAATTACTTAATCAATCATCAGTTAATTCTTAATCAAGCTACTTAATCTATTAACTATCGATTCATAATTAAATTATTTGATTAACCAACTATTTATTCATTTATTATTACTTAATTACTCAGTTAATTAGTTAATTCCTAATTGTTAATTTTTAATTCATAACTTACTTATTATAAGTTAATTAGTTACTCAGACATCACAAATTATTTAAACTAACCATCTATCATCAATTTTATTAACTATATAATCTTCAATTAACCACTTAAATTAATTATGAATTAACTGCTAAGAAATTAGTTACGATTAAAATTGGTTTTAACGTATGATTTATTTCTAATTACAAATCAATTTAAATTTTAAGTATAAATTTATTAACATTCTAATTACTTTATACCAATGAATTACCCCTTTCGTAAACCATACTTTTAATAGATTTAAATCAATTATTAACTTTAAACTAGCTAACGATATTACTGTTGAACTTGTTAGTAAACAAACTAAAAGGCATTAGACAAAACATGGAAGTGGACCGAGACAGCACCCTTTTCACTCGAGTCTATCTCGAGTTCCCCTCACGCCTCCCCTCACGTCTCTCTCCTTCATTTGTTTCTTTTTGTTTTCCTCTTCTTTTTTTTCTTCTTTTTTTCTCTGTCACTTCTCTTATTCTCATTATTTTTAAGTTTAACAAACTGCTGAGACGACACACTCGCGTGAACACGGGTCCTCACTCGATCCAAACGACCCCTTTACTCGAGTACGCACTCGAGTCAATCTCGATCAAACACTGACACGCACAGCGTCGTCGTTCACGTGCACAGTGCCGCGGCGAAATTCCACCACCTGAGTCGATCACTGACAAGTCGATCTCCAACCACTCTTTGGATTCCAACACCCTAAAACGCTGATGGAGCTCCAGATCGAGAAACGACAGTTTGAGGTTCAGATCAAAAATAATGCTCAGACAACTTCCTCCTCGTGCAAGTGATGCAGACCTCCAGACGCTTCGAGACTCCGGCTACACCACCATTAGCTTCCCTACTACCATTCCTCTAATTTTCGTGAAGCTTGGTCATCCAGGTGAGTTGAAATCGAAAATTTACAGAGCTCGGTGAAACTCGTGACAAAAACCCTACTTTAATCACAAACTCAAAATTTATGTACTTGAAAAATAATTTGACATTTTTCTTGTGTTAATACAACTTCTACCCTGCTTCATTCGAAGATTCAGAAATTAAAATTATCTCGACCTTCCCAAAACTTGACAAAAATGCAGTAAGCTTCTTTTTAAAACTGCTCTGATTATCTTTGCTTATAAATCAAAATTTTTATGCTAAAAATCCTAAATATGCATACGAAATCTGATTTTGTTATTAAAATTTCGAATTTAAACATTCAAATTTTAAACTTTAATTCTCTTTTCTTGATAGTTGAATAAACAGTAAACAGTATGTGTAAAATACTGTTAAACCTTAAAACTATATTGTAATCCCTTTGATTTTGACAACAACTTAAATTTGCATCAATATCCAGGTTTTAAAACATCTACATGAAGAATTATTTGCAATTTCATTGCTTTACTCTGATCAGTTATTCAAAGCCCTGAAGAACACTATATATATACTGCAGAGCAACATGAAGTACTCAAGGTAAATCATTCAAGCAGATACCAAACACATACCAATTGGAAGCTAAAGATACAGGTTTAAATTGAAAATATGTGAGTTTACTCGCCTAAAACTGTTGAACAGAATTGATGTTGAAGAATTTGCAATTGAATTCTCTGAAACTCTCCCTGTTGATTTTGCTATTGAATTTAAATCTAAGTTTGCATAACAAATCATTATTTTTCTCAGGTTTTCCTTTAGTTTAGTTCTGTTTTATAAACGAGCATGGAAGTTCATAGGTGGATATATATATGGTTGTAACTAGACAGTTCATATCTGTCATGTCATTTTTTTTTATTGGCTAAGAAATATTTACTGCAGTATGAAGTGAAAAAGACATCTCGGCTGAGTACTTACATGAACAAAAAGTTGTGCTATTAATTGTTTATGTTCTAAATTATGATAACAAGCAATTAATTTTTACTGGAGGTTACTTTGTACAGTACAAAGATATTCATTTTATTTTCGGCCAAGCATGTTTTGTGACACAGGTTTTGTTTTATGATATTGAAGTCAAACTTTGTTTTCTTGTTTGCTTATATCTAATAAATGTTTATGTTATTAATCATGATAGCAAGAAATTAATTGTTACTGACGGTTGATATTAGTACATAGATACTTATGTTATTAACTTTGTGTTGTACAAAATATTATTATTATTTCGGCTAGCAAGTTTTTGTAAGACACAGCTTTTCATTTTTATCATGCTTGAAGTGAAAACTTGTTTTTCTCATGCCTATAAACTGTATGACAGCACAAACATGTTTAATACAGAAATATGTTACAAGTATCTTCTTTTACTTAAGCATTTAACATGTTCTTATGACATTCAACAATGTAACAGGCTTTGGTTAAAAGGTTTATGTTATACAAATGGGTTTTATAGGTTATTATCTTGACTAAATAAATTTTATTCTATTTGTATTTCAGATTTCCAGTTCTTTGGTTCATAATATTTCATATGTAAACTTATATTCCTAGTTATAACTTATATTCGTATATTTATTGTTAGTTATACTTTATATTTTATAATTATGGTGTATATTTATGTTTATGTTTTAACTTTATCATTTTAAAAAAAAACTAAAACTGCATTCATATGTATTTTATCGAATAACAAAAATATAAAGTCTTTGATTTGATTTTTATTGAACATGTCAGATTTGTTTTAATGGTTTTGAAGTATTCTATTTAAAATTTTCAAATCAAAATTTTTTTTTACAAATATATATAATTGTTAAATATCCAAGATCTCATCAATTTAAACATTGACAAGCTTATATTTAGTTTACATTAGATTAAATATTCACTAAAATATGCTGTCAAAATTCCGGGTCGTTATAGTAGCTTTTGCTTACTTGGTAATTTCAGGGACGAAATTCTTTTAAGCAGGGGATAATGTAACAACCCAGAATTTCAGTCATTCGGAATTTGTATATTTAACTGATTCTAATTATTCATAAGTTAATTTTATAAGTTGAATAACTTATATTTCAAATATAGTGATTTAATTGGATAACCAAATTGTTAATTTAATATTGAAATAGCAGAATTAATTTGAATTTGAATTTAATGAGAATAAAAATGATTTATAAAGTTGATATAAATTTTATTTGAATTAGAATGAGGTTAGAGAACTTTTGAAATTGAAGTAAAAGTTAATTTATTGAAATTGAATATCTTAATATTTAATTAACGTGTAAAAAAGTTATTTTACACACTGTCTTAGATTTCGAAGAAACCAGTTTCCTTGGATCCATAATTTTATATTATTATAGGATTTAAAATTTCATGTCAATCAGACTTACGGTTTGATTGTGGAAACCTGAAACACGTAGAAATTTATTTAAGTAAATTTTAATTAAAATAAGTCGGTTTGAAAACTTATATTCCAAATATGATCGGATTGGCTCCCGATATATATTCCATTATGTTCAAAATAGGGGCAAAACATTACAAACGCCAGGTGGCATGCTTCGATTGGAGTTTGAAATATTTTTGATGAATAGTGCGTAATTTTTTTATATAAAAGGACCTCAACATTCACTTTTTTTCCACAAACCCTAATCCCCAAGAGCAAGCCGCCGTTTTCACTTTTAATGGCCAGAAACATTCTTTCTCCCGCATTTCCTCTCATTCCGTAAACAATTACGAAGAATTTCCCTACCAGAAAATTATAGAGGGTGGCGAGATCTAGGGGATCAATGGTTGTGATGGAGTTTCGTGGGGTGGATCGTCAGAATTTTGGCTGAATATGTCATGTGTTCACGCACGTATTTCGAAGTGAATGAGCAACCGAGTTACACGTGACTAAGGCCGAAGGTAGAGCTCACAAAGGGCTTCAACGTGAAGGTCTTTGTTCATCTTCTAGCACAACATAGAGGTAGCGATAATTGGTGGAAGATCGGTGGCCGATGGGTTTTGTTCGACTGGGCTTCTCGCATGAACGATGCGGAAGAAAACGAAAAATGCGGCCTAGATTTGTGGAGATGAAATCAAACGACCCTAATAATTTGAGATTAAAAATAAAATTGTAAATTATATTATATAAATTGTATAAACTTTAAAATGCATAACTTCTTCATACGAGATCGAAAATTGATGAAACATGTTGCTTTGAGATCGTATTGACAAGCATTACATTTTAGAGTTGGTTTGGAGTTTATTGGAGCTAGTGTAAATTTTGGATAAATCGAATGCCCATTTAAATTTATTCAAAATAAAACGCTGCAACGGTAAAAGCAATCAAAGTGAGTACAACTCACTCTTTCTGTCTCGCTGATATTTTTATATAAGTGAAAAATATAAAATTATTTTATGATGATTGATGATTGTTTGGGTAATATATGATATGTTATATATATATATTGATTGGTTTGGATATATTCCTGCCAATTGGAGAAGATAAGACCCTATACGTTCCAGTATATGAGCGGATGACCTTTTGTACGTGTGTTTGCCTCGAAGCGGACATTTAACATATTTTCTAACATGTATATTTATTGCACGTGACATGTTGGAGGGGTCCAACTGGATTCCTCACCAGTGTTGATTTTATTTACAGATATTGATATATATGCTGTTATCATATGATATATGATGTTTGGATGATGTGATTGATGTGAATCACCTTATTTAGTGATATTGCAGCATTGTGCCCTATTTATGGTAATTTAAAAATATTAAAGTGATGATTTCAAATTAAAATGGATTTCAAACTGATTTTGAAAATAGATGTGTTATTTAATTTTTGAATTGTTAAAGCAAATGAATTTAATTTAAATAAATAAAAGTTATAATTTTTATGTTATAGAAATTATGATTTTTTTGAAATATATCAAAATATGATTTTGAGACATGAAGTTAACTATTTCGTAAAATAGTTAAAGTGAGATTTTTGAACTTATTATAAAGGGTTTATATATAAGATTTATAAAATTGATATTTTTATAAATCAAAATAATGGAATTATAAACGAGTTTTATAAATGTTAAAATGAAGTTATAAATGTGTCTTATAAGCAAATAAGATTTATAAATTTATGAAGTATTAAAATGAATGAATTTATGAATAAAAAGATTTATAAGGAAATTAACTTATAACCGGATTTGAAATATAAATGAGATAAAATGGAATTTGTTAGTAAAGGAATTTTGTAAATGGAAGTTTTTATAAAATATAAATGTAATTTATAAACATTGTTTTATAAATCTAAAATCAACTTATTTGATAAGTTAAATATGAAAGCTTATAAGAGGGATTATATTCACGATTTTGGACAATGAATAATCCTTAACTTAAATAAATGTTTTGAAAAGTGATCCATTAAATGGAGTTAAATGGTTTGAAGATGTTTTAAAAAGTGTGAGCATCAAATACGTGGATTTCAGCATTCATTATTGAAATAGACATTTTTGAGAAGCAAGGAAAGCATGGACTATAACACTGTTGTTATAGTAAATGATTTTTGAAAGGAGATGTCTTGTATAGTATGGGATTTATATATCTATCTAATTATCAAAGCCCTATACTAATGATTTTGGGTTGTCATAACGATCTTTTACGTTACATTCGTTTTAACCCAAACAAATATGTTTAAGAGAATATTTTCCTTAAAAGAATAAAATATATACTTAATCTTGATTTAAGTATATATAATATTTTCTAAGGGTTGAAAATAAAGAGAATTGAGAATTACTTATTATTACATAAGTATATGGATATGTTTTCTAGTATTCAAATATTCAAATGGCTTTGAGAATATATCTTATTAAAAGATAAATTGGAGCGAATACTCGGAAAGTGATTTAATTAATAAAAAATAATTAAAAGGGCCTAATGATTGCTTATGGTGTTAGATATTTTTTGTTTGCTTTGATAGTTAAATAAACGACTATCAAATTTGGCCATTTTAGTTCCTCGACTTGATGTGGGAACTATTTAGTCGTACACTTAATACATAGCCATCTGTGTAGGCTTGATTATCATTTGTGTTGAGGATGTTGATTCGTGTAGTGCGGAGTGATTACTCCAATCTATGGAGCTTCCTTCTTGGCCTAAGGATAGCAAGTTGAAAGTTGGAGACGTGGTAAGTCTATGAGACTTAGTTTTTATGTGAAGTTGAGAAACGCTTTTACGTTGTTGGTGTAAAGAGACCGGGATCGGTTTATCCAAAAACATTTCGGACCAACATTTATGTGATGATTGTGCAGGTTGGTCGATGATATTGATATTTAGGATTTTCATAGTAGAGAACTTCTTGGTGATCGTTTGGGGTTAAAATCCCAATGTGCACATAGTAGCAGTAGTCTCTTTGTTTGAAATATCCAATGCAAGGACTATTCGCTACTAATCCTCGGGATTTTCTGACAGGATGTGGTAGGAAAGTACCTTCTGTTTGTCTAGTTCCTGAACAACTTGTATGGATGAGTGTCTAATATTGCATTTCTATGATTATGTGCATTGGTTTTTACAAACGTACATCAATGGTGGTAGAGAATGCAACTTCTCTTAGCTTACTCCTTGAGATGTACGAGCTCAAGGGTTGTATTTTTGTGGAAGGCAATTAGTAGTTAACGGAAATGAAAATGTGGCATTCAAAGTGATATGATATGTGATATGTGAAAGGTAATCGTTACCTTAGGCCTCATCAACCGGATATGACCGAAATAGGGTTGGATGCAGTAGGGCTAAGTGGATCATTCCCAACAAAGATATGATCATCCCCTTCTAGCTATATTTCTTCCCTCTATGACCTTTGGAATGCAAATTAATATGGTTTGTAATCTATGAGGGCCCTCGAAAAGGTCGGTAACGACCGAAGAATGATATATTCGGTACTATCTAGTTACGGAGACAGGTCGGTCTTGTGCTCGTAGAGGTTCCCTTGTAATGTTCCTCTGTACATTTCTCTAGAGATGTACTGCCGAAAGGCAGTCCCTTCACCTGGTCATTTGTACGGAAATTCAAACTCCACTATGTGCCTGCCATTTTGATTGTATTACTCATTTTGGGCTATATGCTGTAATTTAATCAACGTAACAATTTTGGATATGATTAATATTATTTGTATACTAGACACTAGTATAATATAAGAGAATTTGATATGAAAAGTTTTAGATATTGTAAGGTAAAACATGTCCGTGTTTATGTGTGGGCGTGTCTTACGAGATACTTTGTTTTGAAAGGAAATTTTTAGTGTAATAAATTCCGTTAAGTGTGTTTCTCACACTATTTTTCCAGACTGGTCCGAGCATTCTTCCCTTTCAATGCTTGGGTCAGACTGAGCATATATTACATGTTCAGATTTGGTGCTTTTATTGCTTCAAAAGGCGAGCTGGAGATCTTCATTTTCATATACACGTATCTATTTATGATCCGCTGCATTGTTGTTGTATATTGTTAGTATTTGTGAGGACAGGCAATTATAACTATCCAGGCTGATAACTAGTGACTGATTGTTGAACACTAATTGATGTACGTATATGCTGTTTCTGTTTTGTAAAGATCATTGATATGATATTAAATGGTTTCCGCTGCGATGCGAGATTCTATATTGTTCTATTTCCTTTTCTTTTCTCTCTTTCTTCTCTTCTCTTCTTCTCTCTTCTTTTTTTTCTCATGACTTTCCGTCATTCTGTGCTTTTTGAGTCGAACATGTGTGGTTTATTGTCGATTCAAAGGGCGGATCGTCACACCTTTTGTCGGTTGGATTAATTTTCATGGTCGACTACGGATGGGTTGCGACCAGCCTAAATGGGTAAACTGTAGTATCCTACCTTGGGCATTGCCTCAAGTTTCTTGCCATATTTATCCCTATACGAGCCCATTACGACTTTGGTTTAGAACTGTAAAAATGTGTTAAGGTTGATCAATGTAAAGCCTTAATGCTATTTTGATATTTATTTTACTGATAGACATTATATATTATAGCGTATACTATTATATATAAATAGTTTAACAGATCCTTAGAAGATGGAAAATCCCATAACATCTCTTAAGTTATTGCACTCATATTTTATGATTGATTTGTCTTACATAAGAGTTTTTAATCCTGGCTTGAGTGTTTTATCTTTTCATTATGCTCGGGTCAGTCCTGAGTTTTTTCCAGTGCATTGAAGATCAGTTTCTAGAGGACAAAGACGAAGTTGGTATATTATTACTATTATTTTCCCCTACATCATGCTATTCTGTAGTATTGATTATTTATCCCAGATGTATAGATATAATTCTGATAAATGTATATAAATTATAATCAAATGTATGATATAAACAGCTTCATGAACTATTATTTGATTATCATTTTTACCATTTCTGATGTGAGATTCTGTGTTTGTTTTCTTCTTCTTTCTTATTCTTCTTATTTAAACCCATCGACTATCTACGTTCCAGATTGTTTAAGTTGGATACATGTGGATTATTGTCAATTTAAACCTTCCAAAATGTGGATCCTCATAGAAGTGGATCTAGTATGATCTTTACAGAACCCATTGGCCAAGTGATGGTAATAGACAACAAAAGCCATCAGAGATTAGACAACCAGTTACAAACAAACGTGGATTATAATAAACAGGTCATTGGGCAACCCCCTGTAGGAAGACTCAAGATTAGTTACATGAAGTGAATTTATAAACATGGAAGTAAACTTAAGCAATCAAACTGAGTACAATTCTGAACAAGGGATTGCCACTGAAGTACTAGCCTCAACAGTAGGAAGAACAATTGATTCAAGGCTACAGATCCAAAATACGGTCAAGCTACTTTTAGCTACCTCTTCTTCTACATAAAAAAGAAAAAGAAATAAGAGCGGAATAAAGAACATAAATGAAATCATCACATTGAATATAATAGAAATAACTAATGATGGAGTAGAGTTCATAAACAAATACATAATGAAGAACCCAAAATGGGAAAAACAACACAAAGCGCAAGTCAAAGCCTCATGCAAAAAAGGCAGGAGAATAATGAAAAAGGAACATCATAGCCTTTCACCGTGATGGAAGAAAATAACCTTTATTAATATTTTTTATGTAAATTATTGCATGGAATGTAAGGGGTCTAAATTCCCCAAAATAATACCGGACCTCCAAATTTTCTATAAGCCTAACATTATAAGCTTACTTGAACACAAACTAGATAATTGTAAAATAGAAATGTATCAAGCTAGAGTTTTAAATAGATGGAATATAATAAATAATATTGCAATTGGAGGAAATGGAAGAATAATTATTTTATGTGAGCTAAATATATAGGAGATAAAATAATATTTTATTAATCTACAATATACTCACTATATCTTTATTAAAAAAGTGGTTTACTTTTAGAAATCATTTTTGTATACGCTTCAAATAGTGAAACTAAGAGAATTATGCTTTGGAAACACTTAAAGCAATTAAATGGTAAAATGAAAAACCTTGGTTATTGGTAGAGGATTTCAACATTGTTTTACATGTTTTTGAGTAAAGACGGGGTTACCCAATTCCTTTTAAAAAATTAGGATTAACAAATAGCTTTATTTTGAAAATAGGGTTGTTAAATCAACAATTTTTGGTAATAAATTCACTTGGAAATCTAGAGAAAGTAGAAATATTCATTGTAAATTTGATAGAATTCTAGCAAATCTGAAATTTATAAAGTACTTTCCAAATTTATACTATAATACACTTCCCCAAGCTTCTACTGATCATACACCAATACAATTTTTTTATTAAAAATAGCTCAAATAAGAAAATTTTCTCATTCATATTTGTAAACGGCTGGACTTATGAGAGTTCATATAAGGAGATAACAAATAATAGTCTTGCAGTCCCTGTACAGGGCACTGCCCTTGTAAAGACCTGGATTTTTTGACATTTAATTTTGAATATTTAAATAGTTTTAAATATTGGATTTGGAATTTATAATTGAGTTAAAAAATTAAAACTGGAATTCAAGCGATTTTGTCGATTTTTGAAATCGTCGATTTAATCGACACATTAAAATAGCGATCCGGAGCATAGTCTCAGAATTCAACGAAACTAGTTCAATTGGATCGATAACAATGTATTATTATCGGATTTCAAATTTCATAGTGTTTGGATTTACTGTTTGGTCGTACGGGATACAAACGTATTGAATTTAATATTGCAAATTCAATATAATAATTAGGCCCAAAAAGCAATCTTCTCCATACGATCGAATTAGAACTCAAAAACTTTTCCATTGCACTCAGAATAGGGGTATAATGTTATAAACATCTATTGACACGCCTCGATAAGGATTGAAATTTTTAGTTACCCAACATGAGATATTTTGAATTTAAATAATAATAAATAAAATCATTCACAATGTCAAGCCGCACTCTTCATCCCTTAAAATTGTGACTTATTCCCTCATGCAAGAACAAAATCAAATCACATCTTCCTTCCTTTCATTCTTTCAGTTCGAAATCATGGATTCTCCTCAGTCCTCCCTCTTCCTTATTAAATTATGTTATATTTTCCTACTTTTCGATTTTAGTTCCACGAAATCGTTTCTCTGAAGGAGAAAAATAGTGGATACGATCAAATTAAAATCGCAAGCATTTTTCCTCTTCCTGCGTAAGTTCGAAATCGAATCCGATCTTAAAAATAGAGAATCGCGAAGGCCAGTAGCTCGACAGTGAGACGCCTATAGTTCGCGGTTAGTGTTTGACTCCAGTCGCAATTACAATTCAGCTAGGATTGTGATTTCCGGTAATTGGGCGGTCATGGCATATGTATGGTGGGGTAAGAATCATTGTGGAATGGCGCACTTGCGGCCATGGATTGGAGGGTTTTGGTGATCTGAGGACGAGTGCGACCGTGAATCATGGCGGCTGGCGCATTTGTAGCAGGTCGCGAATTCGTAAAGGAGGCTGGAGGCTTTGAATCTTAGATTCTTGGAAGCTTGAGTCATCGTCGAATGTGTCTATGAGCTTTTGGATGCCATATAGAGTTGAAGAGTTGTTACAAGTGTGATTCACAGCAATTACAAACCGTAGACATCACTTTAGCAACGTTGTTTATTCAAGTAATTAGCAGAGGTAATTTATTGATTAAAATATAATTAGGTTAATTATATATATATATATATATATAGGAAATAAATAAGATTTTTGAAACAGAAATTTTAAATGTCTTGATTTGGAAAGTTTATATAATGTTTAGATTTTTGGAGTTATATAGATGATTTCTATCAATCTAGTGGTTTCAAAAAGGAAATTTAATTAGTTATAATGGTTTAAAATTTTAATCAAACCTTGATTCAAACAAATTTAATTATCTCGATGATCAATAAAATTCGTAATTTGCTTATACGAGGTCGAGAATTCGCAAGAAACAATGGTGTTGGATCCATAATGACTTAGCTATGCAATGGAATTAAAAATTGAATGGATTGTAAATAAAATCAAGGTGAGAAATTCTCACTCATTTGGATTAATAGAAATTATTCTAAATAGTTAAAATTAATTATTGGATGATTGGTTGAATTGATAATTATCAATACCAATAGAATGTTATAATATATATTGTGTGTGTATATATATATATTAGTAATTGGATTTATTTCCCGCCTGTTGGAGCGGATGAGACTTTATGCGCACTGCATAATAGAGGATGACCCTATATACCACGATATCCCCCTCGAAGTGGGATTGGTAATTTTATGTTGTATTAACATCTATGGATGCAGGTAAACAAGTTGGAAGGATCCAATTGGATTCCTAAAAATGTTGAATTTAATTTCATATATTGTGACATATGGTTTGTGTGGAATAATATATTATAGATTATTGTAATGATTGGAATTATTGGATGCCATTGTAGCACAGGCCTGAATTTTGGTATTTAAATACTATAAATACATTTTTGAAATTGATGGAATTAAAGAAAAATTTTGATATAAAAATATTTATATTAGAATAGGTGGGTATTTTAAAGAAATTGAGTTAGAAAATATATTTGATATTTGGCTATATTTAACTATCCGTGAATTATTTAAATGGAGATTTTAAAAGTGAATTATATATAAGAACTTATAAATGATATTCTGGAAAATATAAAAAAGGGTTGAAGTCGATATTAAAAATAGATTGGAAGTTATAAATGAGATTTATTAAGAAATGGATTTATAAAATGAAATTTTATAAATAAGGTTGTTTTTATAAACAAGTAAACTCAAAGGAGTATAAAAATTTATAAATGATATTTATAAATAAGGTAAGTGATATCATTTGATATATTAGGAATATAAATTAGTAGGGTGAATTTATATTGGAATATGGAAATATCGTTGAGGAAAATAGTGGATACTCTTTTTCAAAAGTGGAGATGGTTAAGAGAATGGGAATAAAATCGATGGGTTGTGAATCAGGAGTAATTTATAAAATTAATTGGGTATTGAGATTTTCTTTTAAAATATATTTTTATTTAAGAAGTTTATTTTGTTTTTTTATAAAGGGAATTTTCATTTATTAAAGTGGGTGATTTTAAACTACTTAGTTTTGAAATATATATTTTTTAATAAAAAAGTGGATTGTCCAAATATTCAATATTGAAATAAATTCTGATTTTTATAATTAGCTTTGTAAATTGATTAGTATTATTTTAAAATGAGTTATTGATGTTTTATTTAAAGTGTTATAATATTTTAAATAATTACTTAAACATATTTTAAAAATAATTTATTGTTCTTTAAAAATACTTATTTTATATATATATATATATATATATATATAGTTTTGAAATGATCATAATTTATTTATAAATTCTCTCGAAAATATGTAAACGGAGTTGTTTAACGGATATGATTTTATAGGAGAAATCTTATTGCTGAATTTTTGGAAACCTAAGGGAATTTTCGAAGTGTTTGAATGCAAGAGCTTCGAAATGAACTAAAATTCATAAAAGGAGTCGAAATGAGTAATTGGAATCGTAGACAGGTGTAATTGATTTTAGGAAAAATTAAAGGAAATAATTACGGAGTTCCGGAAAGGTGTAGAACCCGTTTTTAAACTAGTTAAGGAATTTATAGAGGGATTTGTAAATGATTTTGGGAAATCGGGAATAAATGGAATTTTTCCTAAGTATTGAAATAAAACGATTTGAAGATATACTTATAACATTTTCCTAAGTATTGAAAGGAAGATTTTGAAAATATTTTTAGTGGGAAATGATTTGGGATAGGAATATTTTTCCAAGTGTTATAAAAATGGAATTTGGGAATATTTATAAGTATTGGTACGGCAAAATATCCCGTTATGGATTTGAGTAACTGAATTTTTTTCCAAATATTGAAATATTGAGAGGGATTTTGAATTATATCTTTGAAAAGATATTTCAAATAAGTAATTTGGAAGAAAATTATAATAAAGCGCAGTGGCTGGTTATGGATGTTATTTGATAGTTAAATAGTCGATTATCAATATTGACCATTTTCGTTACGTTCGAAGAGACCAGGATCAGATTTAATTATCCGAAAACCACTTCGATCCGGTTTGAGCTTTACGAATGGATATCCTGAAGATAGTGAAGAAGGTGATTTGGTATGCCCAGGCCTAGGACAACTTTTATGGACGAATGCTATCAGAACACCATCATTGGAGGACAATGAGCATTCTAAGTAGAGTTATTGTTCAAAGGTAATCGTTAACCTCAAGCCTCATCTACTGAGAATGACTAAAATTAGGGAGATGCAGCAAGGCTAAGTGGGTGTCACCCAATTAGGGTATGTTATCACTTTTCTAGATATCGTCGGAAATACATATAAATTATGGATATGATTGTGCATGAAAAGGGAGCGCTCGATTTTTTTATGGTAGGAACACCCGGGGCAATAACATATTCGGTCTATCCAGGTTAAGGGTAGGCCGATCTTATGTAGCAGGGGATCCGGACGAGCTCCTTGGTACAATTTTCTAGAGATGTACTATGATGGGCGGTACCCTAGTAGCCCAGTTATTGTATGGGATTCATTCTCTAATACGAGCCTTTACGATTTTGTTTGTAGGGCCTAGTATGCTGGAATTTAATTAATGTAACAATTTCGACTATTTGAATAAGTATTTGTATTTTGACGCTATTATAATATAACTGGATTTTCTATAAAATGTTTTGGTTATCGTATAGTAAAAACCCTTCTTGTTTATGTATGACGCGGTCTTACGAGATACCTTTATTTTCAAAGGGTTTCGATAACTTTAATTATTCAAATTGAGTGTGTTTTCTAACACTGGTTTTCCAGACTAACTCGGGTGTTATTTTATTATAATGCTCGTGCCAGACCGAGAATTACAGATTTAGGTTAAAATGCTATGGAGACGAGCTGGATGACAGAAACGTATCTCCGTACTTGGTTATATTTCTGCTGTGTGAGGACAATTTATTATGACCGTCCATTCTGATGTATTAAATTGTTGTACTCTGATGATTGTATGTATATTAACAGATACTGTTTCCCTTGCATAAAAATTTGTTACTATATATTATATTTTATTTCGTTGCGATTGCGAGATTCTGTGTTATTGTTATTTTATTTTCTTGTATCTCTTCCTTCTTCCTTACCCTAGCTATTCGCTCTTTCGTACAATTTGGGTTGAACAAGAGTGAATTATTATCAACTCAAAGGGTACAGAACTGCATGTCGCTACATTTGGTATCAGAGCTTAAGGCTAAGTGTGAACTTTGGCTTTGGTGAGGATTACTCATTAGAGATAGGATCAGTAGTACCCTAGAAGGAGTTGAGTGTATTAATGGATATGAGCACGTATTTGTTAGTGAATATAAATTATTTTAAATTGTGTTGATTTATCTGTGAGTGGCATATAAATTCTGGTCGAGTAGTGAGACGCCACTAAATCGATAGGAGTTTCTAAACACTTAAACAGGTAAACCGACGTTTGAAGTGGGTATATGAAATAATTTTGCCCAACATTATATTTTTGATATAAAAGAAATAATTTTTTGAAATTAATATAGTATATTGGTGTGTTTGGTTATTATTATATAACTAAAACAAAGTTATAAAATTGAAAATGGTTTATTAAAACCAAATTAGATTGTATAAGTATGAATTATACAAATGAGCTAAAAACTAAAAATGGATTCGAACCAGAATTTTGAAAATTAAATCCTAGAGATTTTGGAAATATTTTCCAAATTATATGAAAATGAATAATAATATTATTATTTTGGGATATGTTTGAATAGAAAATGGTTTTAAATGGATTTTGGAAGTGATATAGCACTGAACTCACTTCAGTCGCTGAAAATTAATCGTAGTGATGACTTCAACATCTTTGGTATTCATTTTAGAGTTTCTAAGTGACAGACTGCTTCCGTAGAAAATTGATATGGAGATTTTTGTTGAAAACAAGTGTTATTTGGAAATTCCGAGGGAATTGTTTTGAATGAAAATCAAGTTGATTTCTAAAAGTTGAAGGAAATGGTTGGTTAAAACAGAGTTATATATATATATATATATAATTTCAAATGATTTGAAATAAGAATTAAGCATTTGAATTCTGAAATTTCTAATTAAACGAGAAATGAAATCAGAAGAGGATAAGTTTTTGAAATAAAACTTGGAAAAGGAGAATTTCTTTAAGATGAAATTAAATTTAACTCATGTAAATTAAATAAATTGGATTTGTAAAAGAAAATTTGTAGGAATTGGAATTTAACTTAAGCAAAGTAAAGTAAATCAATAAATGAAGTGATTAATAAATGGAATAAAATTAGTAGAATGTAATGAGGTTAACTAAATATAAGTGCATATGAATGTATGAGTGAATGGAACAAATAAATATAAGTAGGGAAGTGTGGAAAGATTTGAAATTTGAGTTAAATTCTTACTTGATTAAATTGAATGAAATAAAAATAAATTGTTTGGAGTGAAATTAATTTAAGTATGAATAATTCGAATATAGTTTGAAATGTTTGTTAAAATGGAATTGAAATTCAGGTAAAATAAAGCTGATTGGATTAGAAATAATATCTAATGGAAGTAAATATAAATTTTGAGTTGTGAAATAATTATATAACCATAAGGTTAAAATTTTGAATGAAATAAAATTTAAGTGGAAATTTGAAATCGCGAATTAATAAATTTGAATAGCTTATAAAATTTGAAATTAATGGAATAAAAATATACTTAGGCTATAAATAGATGTATAGTCTTGAGTTAAAAATAAAATGTGAATATACTTGAGTATAAAATTGATAGAGATATGTAAAATAAGTTGTGTAACTCATTAAATTGGAAAAATGGAATATAAAACCCAAAATAAAAATGGTACGATATTTTAGGGAAGAAATAAAAGTTTAAACTTGAATTATAAAATGAATTTGGAACTCAAGAAATTAAAGGAGGCGATTTTTGAAGTAAAATCAGATATGGAATTATAAAATGGAAGCGAACTAATTAGATAATTAATTAGTTAATTGAATACGAAAATGGAAATTAACTTGGTTGAATAAAATTGGATTGTGGATTAAAAGTGGATTTTGGAAATTGAACTTGAGTTATAAATACATTCAATTTAAGAGTAATTAAATTGAATCTGGCCATAGATGTTGTTTAAACAAATTTGAGAATGAATTTGGGTATGGGAATTTTAATTTGAAGTGGATTAAGTGAGTGAACTAATTAGATAAATTAGTAAATGAAATGGGATTTGATTGAATAACAAAATGGAAATGGAATTCAGATACATGAACTTAAGTTATATAGTTGAATAAATCGAAAATAAAAATATTAACTTTACTTGATATTTTGGATGGAAGTTTGGCTCGAATAAATTGTGAAATGGTTATTTAATAAATAGCATGGAACGATTCCAAGCTTAATAAAATGGATTCGAATATAGTGAATGTGGATATGAATGGAATGCAACTGAATTGATTGTAAATAAATTTGAAATGGAATGGAATTGAATAAAAATTGATTTGGAGTCAAATTAAAATAGCTATAAACTGGAATTGTTATTTTATAAAATGAATATCACCGAATTTGCATGGAAAAATTGTCGTTTGATGTAAACAGAAGTAAATAAAATTCTATGAATAAACAAAAATGAAAAAATTAATTTTTAAATCAATTTAGAATGGACATGAGTTGTTTGGTATATATATGAAGTGAATGCAAGTAAATTGAGTTGTAAATCATTCGAGTTGAATATGAATCGGTTGAAAGCAATTAAATTGGTATCAGAACCTTATAATTGCTTATGGTTATATATTTAACACGCATTGCTTAGGAAATTCATGTGTTAACTAGTTAAGTAAGTGAATAGTTATTAAATCTCATGTTTTGGTACTTACGTGGTTTAAATTGATTTAGTACAGGTATATGGAGCTGTTTTGCTTGATTTTGGTTGCGTAAACTGCATATAAAATAAGCTGCTCACTTTAAAATGCAAATATAAGGTACGTTTCAGATTAAATACCGTAAAATATAAATATTGATAAATATATTTTGTTTTCCGACCACGTGGGTCAATGTATATATATTTATTTATTTCTCTTCTCATATTGGAAAAGGTCCTTCGTACAAAGGAGACTCTGCCAAAAAAATTCGAAAATTCGTGGTGTTATTTTTTTTTTGAAAATTGGTGAAAAAAATTTGTTAACTGAAAAGTTTATTTTTGAATTGCAATTGAAATAAAAAGTCTTTGAATTAGAAATGTAAATTGATGTTTTGGTAGAAACTAAAGGGTTTAGAAGAGTGGATGGCGAGTATTAACTATGTGGGTTTTGTAAAGTTAATGGGTTTGGAGCGTTTTTCCCACCTTAGTAATTTCCGAGACGAAATTCTTTTAAGGGGGAAGGGATGTACGACTCGAATTTTTCGACGGTTAATTATGAATATTTAAATGGTTTTAATATTAAATTTGGAATTTACAATTGTAACGACCCAGAATTTTTATTAATTAAAATATGAATATTTAATTAATTTTAAATATTAAAAAGTGAATTTAGAAGTCGAATAAATTTTTATTTGAATTTTTGGATTTAATTGGATAATTAAATCGATAATTTAATACGTTAAATTATGGAAATAATTGAAAATTGAGTTAAATATGATTGAAAATGATTTGTAAAATTTTATTTTATCATATTGAAGTTAGAATGATATTTTAGAACTTTTAAAATCGAATTAAAAGTTAATTTGTGAAAATTGAATATTTTAATATTTAATAATCGACTGTAAAATAGCCAATTTTTGAACAGTCTCAGAATTGAACGAAACCAGTTTCATCGGATCCGTAATGTGATATTATTGTAAGGTTTCAAATTTCAAGTCAATTGTGTCCGGAACGCGGGATAAACCGTAAGTACGTCAGTTTCGGCGCCTAAATCGGAGTTCGGAATTTCCGGGTGAATAGTGTCGATCGGTTCTCTATAAATACACACCCACTCTTCATAATTTGATAAAAAAAATAACTAAACCCTAGTTTTGAACTGCAGCCGCCTCCACCTAATACACGACCAGAAATTAGTTTCGATTCTCCTCATTTATCTCTTGATCCATGCATCGATTCAAGAAAGTTTCAACTAACAAATTGAAGAGGACGTTAAGCTCTAGAGATTCAACGGTTATGATCGGAAACGGAGTCGTGTGGAGGGAGCTACAGGCCCGCGTCCCTGGGCTGTTGCGCACGCGTTTCTATGCTACAGGGATGGCCGAGCTTGCTGTCCTTCAAGCCGAGTATGGCTCGTGTCGAGAGCTTTCGCGTGGCGGTAGTTTGATCGAGTTTCGTTGAGTGATCGCGATGGAAATTGAAACCCTAATCAAGCATGATGGGTTCGGTTGTGTTATGTGTGACCTGGAGATGAAGACGTGAGGGAGGGAAGAAGAAAGGTGCGGCTATGATGGCTTGGGCTTGAATCCTACGGCCCATGTTGATTGTATGTTAAATTATTAAAGTTGGTTGTAAATTTATAAGTATATAAATACGTGTAAACTTCAAATATTCATAACTTTTTCATACGAGGTCGAAAAAATGCAAACTCAGTTGCGTTGGAATCGTATGGACGAGCACTACGCGATGGAGTTGGTTTGGAGTCGTTTGGAGTTAGGGAGAATTTTGGGTAAAATTAAACGTCCGTTTAATTTTATTCGAAATAAAAGCTGAAACGGAAATTAAAACCAAGGTGAGAACTTCTCACTCAATCGAATCAGTTTCGATTTTATTTTAAATAGTTAGATTTAAAATATTTGAATGCATGTTTGAATGATGATTGTTATCTATTGATTGTTAAAATAGACATTATGCGCCGTTAGTAAGCGGATGTTATTTAATAAAAACATATACCGCGAATATTTCATAAACAGTGAAATTGGTATTATATATAATATCAATATATATATATTGGCATATGTATATATTGCAGTTGATTGATTTCCCGTATTTTTTAGCGGATGAGACCCTATTACGCCGTTATTAAGCGGATAATATTTAATAAGAACATGTACCGCGATAATTTCGTACTGGAGCGAAATTGGTATTGTGCTAATGTTTGTTAATGCAGGAAAACAGGTTGGAGGGATCCAACTGGATTCCTCAACAGTTTTTATTTGATTTTCAGATATTTTGATATTTGATTGATTATCATATCGATATATGATATCGTTGTTGTCGTGATTGACTATTTGGTGTGTAGCATCATTGGACCCAGATTTTGGGATTTTAAAATGATTTTTAAAGTGATTTTTGAAAATATACTTTATTTTTGGAATTGATCCATTATAAATAAATGAACGTTATAATTTTTAAAGTTATAAAAATTATGATTTTGTGAAATATAGTTAAAAGTTGATTTTTGAGAAATAGGGGATTTATGATTTTATAAAATAGTTTAAATTGGATTTTTGAATATATTATAAAAGTTTAAAAATAGGATTTATAAAATTTGATTATTTTATAAATCAACGTGGTGAAATTTTAAAGGAATTTAAAGACGTTTTAAAGAATAATATAATTTGATTTATATTAAAAGATTTATAAATAGATATTTATAAATTGAAATATTGACATTATAAAACGAGTTTTTATAAGTGTTTGAATGAAATGAAATTGAATTTCATAAATGAATGAAATTTATAGAATTATAAACTGTGAAGTTATAAAAGAAATTTATAAATAGTAAGATTTATAAATTTGGTGAAATTATTTGAAGAATAGATTGGTTAGATAAATGGATCTTATAAGTTATAAGATTTATAAATTGGAAAGTCTCTAAAGGAACGATTTTGTAAAATAATCGTTTTAAAAGTAATTAACTTATAATATGAACGTTTAGTTTATAATTTAGTTATAAACTGGAATAGGTTAATAAAAGGATTTATAAAAAAGGAAGTTTTTATAAATAAATAGAAATGGAATTTATAAACGTTGTTTTATAAATCCGCAAACAACTTATTTTGATAAGTTAATTGTCATAACTTATTTAATGGAGTTATATTCACATTTTTGAATAGTGAATAATCCTTTGAATTGAAATGAATAAAAGGATGAAATTTGTTAACGAAGTTTATTCACGTTTTTGAATAGTGAATAACACGTTAAAGAAATTGTTTTAGATTTGGTGTTTTAAACAGAATTAAACGATCTAACGATGTTTTAAAAAGGTGTTGAGATTCGAAACCATAGATTTCAACATTTATTGTTGAAATAGACGTTTTCGAGAAATGAAAAGGAAATAGTGGACTATAACACTGTTGTTATAGTAAATGATTTCCGAAAGGAAATGTTTTGTATAGTATTGGGATTTATATATCTATTTAATTTCGAATCCCTATACTAGTGAATTTGGGTTGTTGTAACGATGTTTTACGCAACATTCGTTTTGGCCCAAATAAATATGTTTAAGTGAATGATTTCCTTAATAGAATGAAATATATACTTAATCTCGATTTAAGTATATTGAATATTTTCCAAGTGTTGAAAATAAATAGATTTGTGAATTACTTATTAAATAAGTATGGAAATGTTTTCCAATATGAAGTGAATATTTAGAATTTATCTTTTTGAAGATAAATTGAAAAGAATAATTGGAATCATATATGCATGAATATTTTGGAATATAAATTCACTAAGAAATTTATAAAAGAAAGTGGAATTTGTTAAAGATAAATATTGATTTATTTTTGAAGTGTTGAAATTTTATATCTTGTAAAGACATTTTGGAAGATAAATAATTTGGAAAATTATTTGGAATCTGGTGATGTGTGCATATCCATTGATAGTTCAATAACCGACTATCAATATTTCCCTTTGAATGGGTATTTGATGTGATTTGTTTGAATGTGAATGCTACACTTATTTTTGAATAAGCGCTCACTATTCGGGTTAACCGGGAAAGGACCATGGGGTCGTATAACCCATTCCGAATATGTGATACGTCGTTGTGAATAGCATTGAAGATCGGTGTTGAAGACCCGGTATTTGCGAGAATGATAGGATGACCTGTCGATTGACTCTGCACCGAGTAGCTACGGTATTGAGTTCTCCATATGTGATGGTGAATCCGATCAGGATTGTGAATATCCGGATTGCAAGGACTTCTTTGTAAGTGCCTTCGGTTCTGTTCGAGCCCGGAACAGACTTGTATGGATTGTATGTCTGACATTACAAGTTAAGATATAGAGCCGATTTCATTCAAATATATTTCTGTTGGTGGCGAAGAATTTATTCTTTTAGCTTAACACCCTTCTCTGAGACGTACGAGCTCAGAGGTTATGTAGTTGAATGTTATCAGCGATATATTCCCAATTTGGTAATGTGACATGCTGAGTGATGCTGAAATGATCATTGTGTTGATTATTTGTGATATGATCGTTTATTTGATCGTCTATCCTTGTGATCATTGTGTTGATCATTTGTTGACCCAAAGCATGGCTTTTGTATAAAGTATGTTTTTGTGGACGTGACTTCGTCGAGCCTCACATCCCGGAATGGTCAAAACAGGAAAGATGCGGCAAGGTTATGAGGGTAGCTCCCTTTAGGGTATGTGCATTTCCTTCTGGAAAGGGTGGTATCATGGTATGGAGCCCAGATACTTACTCATGTTGAAACACTATATTTATTACTGTGTGGTGTTGTTGGTGACGAGCGCTCGGTTAAAAGGTCCAATGGGACCGGGGGATGCCATATTCGTGTAGTAGTTACCTAGTGATAAAGGTAACCCGGCCTTGTGTTGGCAGAGAGCTGGTTAAGTTCTCGGGGACGTCCAGCCAGAGGCGTTTCCATGTGGCAATGGGAAGTTCCTTGGCCTGACCATTTGTTGGAAATCCAAAGAAACAATACGAGACTTGTACGGTATTAGTTGTATAACCTGCTATGGAATGTGGCGGTAACCTGCTATTGAACATAGTTAGCTATAGTAGGCATACGATAATGGTCGTATGTTGGCTAAGATTTATATTCTACTTCCGAAATAATTTTTCCTACATTATGCACTAGTAATAATATCAAATGTTATTTTAAATGCGTATCAAGCATCTTTGACTATCATAAGGAGAAATCTCCTCCGATTCTGCGTTTGCATGTGTGTGTGTGCGGGAGGCCTTATGGTAGTCTCATTTTTAAAAGCATTGCGAATTGAATTTAAAATATTCTTCTATTTTGATTTTAAAGTAAATAAACTGTTTTGAGTTCTCACACCAGTCACATGACTGACTTGGAGTTTATTGTTTTCCTTCCTAAACTCTGGGTGCCCACCAATTTCAACACGGGCAGTCAAGAGTTAGATTTATCAGGATATTCTGGATATTCTGGATTTGCTGGAGGCAAGCTGGATGACATGGCATATTACTTATATAGTATTTCTTTTTCCGCTGCACTGTTTGTTGTTGATGTTGTATACTCTGATGATATGATGTAATGAAATGTATAAAATGTAATAACTGATATAGTTCTTTGTTTAAAGATTATTCATTTATTATTATATGTTGTTCCGCTGCGAATTGTGAGATTCTGTTGTTGTTCTGTTGTTTTCTATTACGTCCTATTTTCTTCTGTTTTTCTTTTTCCTCTATATTCCATTTTCTTCTATTTTAAAATTTTATGTTCTCTTTTCTATTTTCTTTTCTCTCTTTTTCTCTCTTCTTTTCTTCTCTTTTCTTTTCTTAAATTCTTTTTTTAAAAACCCATAACTATCCGGTTTTTGACCTTCGATTTCTCGACAGTCGATAAAGTGAGTGTCGATGTTGAATTTTCGAAAGTCGAAAATTTTCACGGGCGTTACAACAATTGAGTTAGAAAATTTTTAAAACTGGAATTCAAGTGATTTCGTCAATTTTTGAAATCGTCGATTTGATCGACGCATTAAAATAGCGATTCACGGTATAGTCTTGGAATTCAAAGAAACCAGTTCCATTGGATCCATAATAATGTATTAATATCGGATTTCAACTTTTATAATGTTTGGATTCACAGTTTGGTCGTACAGGATACAAATGCGTTGAATTTAATATCGAAAATTCAATAAAATAATTAGGTCCAAAAAGCTATCTTCTCCATACGATGAAATTAGGACTCGAAACCTTTTCCATTGCGCTCGGAATAAGGGTATAACATTATAAACGCCTAGAGGCATGCTTCGGTAGGGATGTAAATTTTTAGTTACCCAACATGAGATATTTTAAATTTAAATAATAATAAAAAGTGAAATCAATCACAGTCTCAAGCCACCCTCTTCATCCTTTAAAATTGTGACTTATTCCCTCATGTAAGAAAAAAATCAAATCACGTCTTTCTTCCTTTCATTCTTCCAATTCAAAATAACAAATTCTCCTCTGTCCTCTCTCTTCCTTGTTAAATCGTGTTATCTTCTCCTACTCCTTCAATTTCAAATCCATGAAATCGTTTCTTTGAAAATAATAATGGATAAAGTCAAATTAAAATCGCGAGCCTTTTTTTCTTCTTCCCTCTTCCTGCATAAGTTTGAAATCGAATCCGATCTTAAAAACGGGGAATCGCGAGCTAGTAGCTCGAGAGTGAGGCGCCTACATTTCGTGGTTAGTGTTCGATTTGGGTCACAATTTCAATTCAGCGAGGATTTGTGATTTTTGGTAATTGGGTGGTCATGGGTTCATATGTATGATGGGGTTGGAATCATGGTGGAGTGACGCATTTGCGGCCGTGGATTGGAGGGTTTCGGTGATCTGAGGTCGAGTGCAACCGTGCATCGTGGTGGTTGGTGCATTTGTACAGGTCGCGAATTCATAAAGGAGGTTGGTGGTTTCGAATCTTGGATTTCTTGGAAGCTTGAGTCATCGTAGAATGTGTTTAGGAGCTTTTGGATGCCAGATAGAGTTTCAGAGTTACTACGAGTGTGATTCACAGCAATTACGAACCGTACACATCATAGTACCAGCGTTGTTTATTCAAGTAATTAACAGAGGTAATTTGAAGATAAAAATATAATTAGGCTAATTATATGTATAAGGAAATAAATAAGATTTTTGAAATAGGAATTTTAAATATCTTGATTTTGAAAGTTAATATAAAATTTAGATTTTTGGAATTATACATATGATTTTGACCAATGTATGTGGTTTCGAAAAGGAAATTTAATTAGTTATAACAGTTTAAAATTTTAAGCTAACCTTAATTCAAATAAATTTAATAATCTCGATGATTACTAAAAATCATAATTTGCACGTACGAGATCGGAAATTCACAAGAAACAGCGATGTTGGATCCATAATGACTTGGGCTATGCAATGTAATTAAAATTTGAATGGATTGCAAATAAAATCAAGGTGAGAAATTCTCACTCATTTGGATTACTATAATTTATTCTAAATAGTTAAAATTAATTATTGGATGCTTGGTTGAATTGATAATTATCAGTATCAATTGAATGTTATAATGTACATAGTAGTATATATACTAGTAGTTGGAATTATTTTCTGCCTATTGGAGCGGATGAGACCATATGCGCCCCGCATAATAACGGATGACTCTATATACCGCGATATCTCCCTCGAAGCGGGATTTGTATTTTCATGTTGTATTAACATCAACGGATGCAAGTAAACAGGTTGGAGGGATCCAACTGGATTCCTCAAATGTTGAATTTAATTTCATATATTGTGATGTATGGTTTGTGTAAAATAATATATTATAGATTATTGTAGTGCTGGAATTATTGGAGGCCATTGTAGCACAGGCCCGAATTTTGGTATTTTAAATACTGTAAATATATTTTTTTTTATTAAAGGAATTAAACGAAAATTTTGATATAAAAATATTTATATTGGTATTAGGGGATATTTTAAAAAAGTTGAGTTAAAAAATATATTTGATTTTTGGTTATACTTAACTATTCGTGAATTCTTTAAAGGGAGATTTTAAAAATGATTGTATAAAAAAATTATAAATGATATTTTGGAAAATATAAAAGGGGGTTGAAGTCGGTATTGAAAATAGATTGGAAGTTATAAATGGGATTTATAAAGAAATGGATTTATAAAATGGAATTTTATAAATAAGATTGTTTTTGTAAACAAGTAAAACTCAAAGGAGTATAAAAATTTATAAACGATGTTTATAAATAAAGTAAGCGATATCCGTTGATATATTAGAAATATAAATTCGTAGGGTGAATTTATATTAGAATATGGAAATAGGGTTAAGGAAAATAGTGGATAAAAGTGGAGATGGTTAGGAGAATCGGAATGAAATCAAAGGGTTGTGAATCGAAAGGAATTTATAAAATTAATTGGGTGATTTTCTTTTAAAATATATAATTATTTAATAAGTTTAGTTTGTTTTTTTATAAAGGGAATTTTAATTTATTAAACTAGGTAATTTTAAACTAGTTATTTTTTGATTTTTTTTAAAAAAAAGTGGATTATCCAAATATTTAATATTAATTGAAATAAATTCTATTTTTTAAAATTAGCTTTGTAAATTGATTAGTTTTATTCTAAAATGAGTTGGAAATGATTTTTTGATGCTTTATATAAAGTATTTTAATATTTTAAATAGTTACATAAACATATTTTAAAAATAATTTATTATTCTTTAAAAATACTTATTATATATGTATAGTTTTGAAATGATCGTAATTTATTTATAAGTTCTCTCAAAAATATGTAAGTGGAGTTGTTTAATGGATATGATTTTATAAGAGAAATCTCATAGTGGAATTTGGGGAACCTAAGGGAATTTTTGAAGTGTTTAAATGTAGGTGCTTCAAAATGAACTAAAATTCATAAAAGGAGTTGAAATGAGTAATTGGAATCGTAGACAGGTACAATCAATTTTAGGAAAAATTAAAGGAAATAATTAAGGAGTTACGGAAAGGTGTAGAACCTGTTTTTAAATGGGTTAAGGAATTTACAAAGGGATTTGTAAATGATTTTGGGAAATCGGGTATAAATGGAATTTTTCCAAAGTATTGGAAATAAAATGATTTGGAAATATACTTATAACATTTTCCTAAGTATTGAAAGGAAGGTTTTGGAAATATTTTTAGTGGAAATAATTTGGGATAGGAATATTTTTCCTAGTGTAATAAAAATGGAATTTGGGAATATTGTTAAGTATTGGTATAGCAAAATATCCTGCTATGGATTTGAATAATTCGAATTTGTTTCCAAATATTGAAATATTGAGAGGGATTTTGAACTATATCTTTGAAAGGATATTTGAAGTAAATAATTTGGAAGAATATTATAATAAGGCCTTGTAGTTGCTTATGGATTTTATTTGATAGTTAAATAACTGACTATCAATATTGACCAATTTCGTTAATCGTTCGAAGAGATCGGGATCATATTTAATTATACGAAACCACTTCGATCCGGTCTGAGCGTTACAAATGTATATCGTGAAGATAGTGAAGACGGTGGTTTGGTTTGTCTAGACCCAATACAACTTGTATGGACGAATGCTATCTGAACATCGTCATTGGAGGACGATGAACATTCTAAGTAAAACTAGCCTCAAGCCTCACCAACCAAGAATGACTAAAACATGGAAGATACGGCAAGGCTAAGTGAATTGCACGCAATTATGATATGTTATCACTTTTCTAGATATCCTCGAAAATATATAAAAATTATGGATATGGTTGTGCATGAAAAAAAGGGCGCTCGATTTTTTTAGGGTGGGAACACCCGAGATGATAACATATTCGGTCTATCCTGGCAAGGGTTAGGCCGGTCTTATGTAACAGGGGATCTCGGTGAGGTCCTTGATACATTTTTCTAGAGATGTACTGTGATGAGCGTTACCTTAGTAGCATAGTCATTGTATGGGATCCATTCTCCAACACAAGCCTTTATGGTTTTGTTTGTAGAGCCTAGTATGCTGAAATTTAATTAATCTAACAATTTTGGCTATTTGAATAAGTATTTTTATTTAAACACTATTATAATATCACCGGATTTTCTATAAAATGTTTTGGTTATCATAAGCAAAAAACTCGTCATGTTTATATGTGAGGCGGTCTTACGAGATACCATTGTTTTCAAAGGGTTTTGATAACTTTAATAATTCAAATTGAGTGTGTTTTCTCACGCTGTTTTCCCAGACTAACTCAGGTGTTATTTTATTATAATGCTCGGGTCAGACCAAGTATTACAAACTCGGGTTAAAATGTTATGAAGCTGGATGACAGAGATGTATCTCCGTACTTGGTTATATTTCCGCTGTATGAGGACAAGTTATTATAACTGTCCATTTAGATGTATTTAATTGTTGTACTTTGATGATTGTATGTATATTGACATATATAGTTTCCCTTATATAAAAATCTGCTATTATATATTTTGTTCCATTTTGATTGTGAGATTTTGTGTTATCGTTGTTCTATTTTCTTCTATCTCTTTCTTCTTCCTTACTCTAGTCATTTTCTCTTTCGTACAATTTGGGTTGAACAAAAGCGAATTATTATCAACTCAAAGTGTACGGAATAGCGGGTCGCTATAGCCCTATACAGATTCAGCAAGATGTTACAAAAGACAAAAGAAATTTTGAAAAATTGGAACAAAAACGATTCCAAAATAGAAATTAAACAAATTAGAGAGGAATGCGAGTGTTTGCAATGGATAAAGATAGCTCGGACGCTACCCAAGTAAATAAAAAAATTCAAAATCAAAGCAAGCTAGTTGGAGATCTTTACGTTCAAGCAATAAATATGAAGCAGAAAGCTAAAATGGATTGGCTTACAATTGAAAATGAATCTAGAAAATTCTTTTATGTCGCAATGTCCAAGAGAAAATTTAAAAATGATATGGGTAAATTACTGTATACAAAGGAGATGCAATAATGAAGCTTCTCATACAAAAATGGAAGCAATCAATTATTTCAACACCTTTTGTAATGCAGACTCATATCCAATAACATTTTCTAGTATAGACACGTATTCAAGAACTTCTGCTTGCCCCTATATATTTAGAAGAAATAAAAGGCATTATTTTTAATGTTAACGATGATAAAAGCCCTAGTCCATATGGGTTTGTGGCTAAAATTTATAAAACTAACTTGGAAGATATTAACTAATGTGTTTGATGTAGTGAATGAATTCTTTGTAAAGGGGAAAAATCTTAAAAAACATAAATCATACTTTGGTTACCATTGTCCCAAAAATTAAAATCCCTAATGACCTAGGAGATTATAGGCCAATTGCTTACTATAACTTTATTTACAAAATCACTATCATAATGCTCTGTAATAAAATAAAAATATTTCTAAAATACTTGATTTCTGAAAACCAAAGTGCCTGTATTCCAGGGAGATTAATTGCATAAAACACTTTATTAGCACATGAGCTAATTAGAAACTTTAACCAAGGCAATGAAAATAAAATGTGCATCAAAATTGACTTGCATAAAGCTTTTGATGAAATTAATAGACATTTTATTCTGTATATGATGAAACAGCTGGGTTTTAATGACAAATTTTGTAGCATGGTCAAAGAATGCATCAATAATGTTTCTTATTCAATACTTATAAATGGATCTACTAGTTGTTTTATCCATAGCAACAGAAGGAGGAATAAGACATGGAGATTCCCTTTCTCCTTACTTATTCACTGTTTCAATGAGGTTTCTCTCTTTGCAAATGGAAATTGAACAAAACAGTGGAAATTTAAAACCATTAATAGAATAATTCATTTATAACACACTTGCTATATGCAAACGGCTTGCTATTATTTCTTAATCCAGATATATAAAGTGCAAATACCAAGGTTAAAATACTTAGGAAAGTAATAGAGTATGTAGGTCTACAAATTAATGAAAGAAAAAGCAAAATAAATTTCAAAAAATTATGCAAAAAACGAGAAATTTTGGATATCTTGAAATTTAAGGAGGGAACACTAGTAGTAAATTTTTTAGATCTACCATTTAGAAGGAATCAAATCAAGGGAAAAGACTGCTCAAGGCTATATGACTAATATGAAACAGATTAAAGGGATGGTCTTATAAGCAACTAAATTTAGCTGGTAGATTGGAGCTAACACGCTATCATCGCTACTATTATCATGTATTGATTGCAAACATATAATATCCCAACAAAATAAATACATAAAATAGAAAATATGTATGCAAACATATATAGAGAGAGGTAAATATCACAAAGTTTCTTAGAATACTGTATGCAAATAAAGAATTCAAGTGGATTGGGATTAAGAAACTTAAAAGATTTAAGCACAATTTGCAATCTCAAATTGTTTTGAAAATTTCTGGAAGGTAATTCTTTGATGGCAAAATGGATGAAAGAAACGTATGTCATGAATAAAAACTTACAATACCAGTGGAAAAGCATTATCCAATACTTGGGAAAATATTCTAAATCGTAGAGAAATTGGAATCAAACTTATTGAAAGATAAATCAAAGATGGGAAACAAACCAGTTTTTGGTTTGATTCATGGATTAATGGAAATTTGCTTGTAAAGCTATTAGGATAGTACAATATCTACCATTTCGGAGATGCAAATGCAACAGTAAACTACATAATACAAAATCATAATTAGAATATGCAACAAAAGTCAGCAGCATCAATATTCAAAGCATCTATAGAAAAAATTATCAGCAATCCCAGCACAAATGAAGACAGATGGATATGGAAATTAAGTTCAAAAAAAATTTCTCTCAAAAGTACATAGGAATAAATAAAAGGAGTAGAAGCAAAAGTAGATTGGTTTCTATCATTTGGAATAGATCAAAGTGCCCAAAAATGGATCATTGTGCATATTTTGCACTACTAAAAGACTGTCAACCAAAGACAGGTGTAAAAAATGGAACTCTAACAATGAAAACTATCTACCATGCAAATCTGTACCAGAATGCTATGAGCACATATTTTGTGGCCGTACTTATTCAAGACACATATGGTCAATTACAAAAGGAAAACCCAACTTTAGTAAATATCAAGCGCTGCAAATCGTAAGAAGTAATACACAATTCATCCAGCACAAATACAAAATCAAGTCAAAAGAGTTTAACTTTGCCTGCATAGCACTCACTACTATAATATCTCACCCATGGAAAGAAAGGAATGCGAGACTACGTAACAACAAAGAAACGGATTGCTTGCTAATTTGGAAAATAATTGATATTGGAAGTCAAATTTTACTAAAAATCCAAATAGAGAAACAAAACGCTCAAAAAATTATGAGCAAACTATTGATTTATGGGAACTGGACAACTACAAGATCGAATAGAAGCATACTTATAAAGTGGGAAGCATTCCACTGATATTTCCCATGGAAGACTTATTAGATCCAAAGGAGGACGTTGCGGTGTTGCGTTTAGAGGCGGTCATTTACAAACCTATACTAGATGCGACATCTACAATAAAGAAGCAAATCAAAGACTTGAAGAAGATAAATCAAGGTTAAAGAGAAGAAGTTCACCAGATATGGAGATGAACTACCACTCTCACATAACATGGCCTACTGAGCTTCAACATCTACAAAATCACAAAGAACTAAGCACAATAGACATCATTCCAAACACAAACGGTAAATTTTACACAAGCAAAATAAATCATAAGATATATCACTTATCTTGCGAGCAAAAAGGAAAAAATAGCTACGTAAGTGCTAACTTAACTTAAATTAGATCTACAAAGAATCGATGACTCAAGCAATAGCAAGAAATACTTCTAGAAATCAATTAGAAAAGGAGCCATGGAAGCTCTGAAAGCCACTTTGAGGCATGAAAATCGAGAGGAGGAAAGAGATTTTTCGATTGCCAGCAATTCCTCGATTTTTGTTTTGTTTTCTATCATTTGTAGAAGTTAGACATGGTTTGTTGCGGCTAGGATTTGAGAAAGATATCCCTAGTATAAGCGGTATTGGGAGTTATGTACCCGATCCTGAAGGATTATAGCCTTTTAAAACTTTTATTACTTTAGAAAACAATACTGAAGATTGGATATAGTATTTTTTTTTTCATTGGAAATCAATTTGAGAATGAGAAAATGCATCGAATTATCATCAAATCCTATGGACCTCAAGGAATGATGGAGAAAATATAAGAAAACGAGAGGGAAATAGTTAATAGTACCATCTGAAATCTATTGAAATGATAAAATTGTATTCTTCATGCTACAAAAAATATATTTCTTTAGTCAATACTTAATCGTCAAACGTTGATGGTGATCGTGCAAATACAATCAATTGGTTATCTTTTAATAAACAGAAGACCATTTTTGTTCAGATTAAACACCACTTGGTAGTCAGTATTGATAGAATCCACTCAGCTCATTCCACAGCCATATGGATTTCAGTATTACACCATTTGAAATTAAATTTTGAGGTGGGATGCTTAGTCTACACTATGAATATATTGTCCACAAAAAATAAGGTCATTTCTAAATTTCAATCATGTTCGACCAATATCATCTGGTCCCTTAAAGTATACATTTTAACCTTCTATCTTAACCAAAAATCTATGGAGCTATCTTGATCCATGCAAGAACAAATCTACAAATTTTCGTTTTATTTTGAATGTATAACTTAACAAATCACAGGATTGTGACAAGGTGTAGTGGAACCCTTCTTACACACACATATGATCCTCAATACCCCTCTTATGCTACACCTCGTAAGGCTTTCGGTGCTACACTATTCAAAATCAGGTGTAAGTTTGAGAATATTCAACCTACATCAAGGACATCATTTAAGAACATATACACAAATTTTTGTTTGATTTCAAATTTTATAGCTAACAAAACCGTAAGAATGTAGATGATGTGAAAGGAGAAGGGTGTAGCTCCAACCCTTCCCATATACGTATAAATATACATGACATATACATACACTTACGTACATATACATACATACATACATATACATACATATATGGGGGGGTTTGTATGTACGCATGTATATACACAAATTGATGTATGTATATGTATACATATACATATACATACACATACATGCATGCATACATGCATACATATATATGTGTGTGTGTGTGTGTGTGTACATTCATACATATATGTATGAAAATATTCTCATACACCCCTATGCATATACCCCATATGCATGCTTCTATTTTTAGAGCTACACAATTCGAAATCACACAAAAGGTTATATATATGTTCTTGCACGACTCAAGCAACCGCTTTTAACATTTGTAAGGATCTAATATACCTCTCTTTCGCTACATCACATATTATCTCCTTATGTTATGAAAGCTACATGATTCGAAATCGAATGAAACTTTTGGGATGTTCAATAAATTATATGAACATCATGTCCACAAAAAGGATCATTTTGGAACTTCTAACATGTTCAAATTGTCATGCCTAATCTGTAATTGAAATATTAATTTTAACTATTGTTTTGAAATATTATTATGAATATATCAGGATATATAAATTAACCGAAATTTTATAGAGGTAATCGAGTCTTGTACGAACATATATAGAAATTTCCTTATATTCCCAATCGTATAGCTCTAGAAATGTAAAGGTATAGATAACATATAACAGGGAGGAGGGATGCTGTGTATGTATGTATGCATGTGTGTGACGGAACCAGGGAGATGGACAAACATAACACAAAATTTGGTTTGTGAGCCAAAAATTTACAAATGTAGGCAGAAGGACAAAGATTACGATGTCTTAATTTCATGTCATCTCCTCAAAATACCAATTCAAACTGTGATAATCACCACATGGTAATTGCAGTCCTAGTCATCGCCGACCCACCACAACTCTTGCCGCTACTTCCCTAGCCACCACCATATCTCACCACCTCTGGCAACTTATATAAAACTAACCATAAATCCTAACAAACCTAACAATTTGTTTCATTTCTCCACTTCAGTACACCACCTGTAGCGCTACTTCGCATCACCCATATCTAACACCTCCTCTTATCATACATCACCGTCAATAATAATAAAAATCTTAATAGATAGTAAAAAATGCTAGTTTAAATTAGCATTATATATAAATATGATATAATGATTGTGTGAACTATCATTATATATTAATATAATGCTAGTTTATAGCAAACACCGGTACATGAGTTTAATGCTAGTTTCCCTATATTCATATATAATGCTATCTTAGTTTTTAATGTTCACAAAATTATAATTTATCTAAACCCTTCAATGTGCCATATCAATGGCCAAAACAAGCCCTTTCATTCAATTGTTCATTCTTTAATGAAATTAAGAATTAATCAAATCTCCCCCTTGCCAACTTCAAACTACTGTAAAAAGAGACATGCGTCACATGACGGAATCGTGAAATAAGAATATTATGTAATTTCTTATTTGGCGCAATATAGATACTCCAAAATGGTTGCTTATTACTTCTCATTTCTTCTAGATTTAGGCATCATACGTCTAAATACGAAAAGCATACCAAGCTTCAATGTAGGGAACTCTACTTAACCAATATAAAAACTTCTTTCGTTTTTATTTTCCCAAATTTGTCTTTGCTTTTGTCTTTCATACAAACACTACAAGAAAATTCATTTTTAGCAGCATTAAATGGCAGCGTATTATACAAAGTATAGTGTATAATATCTCAAATAATATTAAATATAACTAAAATACCGCTTCTAGCAAAAATACATCACTTGTGTGCCTTCTTTTACGCTAATGCTCTCTTCCACTTTTCCCCAATTTCTTTTTCCCCCCGAATTTATTTTCCCTTCTCACTTTCATTTTCCCCCAATTTCTTTTCCCTCTCAGTCTTATTTTCTTTCCCCAAGACTAGTGACGGCGATCCTTCTTCCCTTCTCTCAACGCTTCTCCTCTTTTCCTCAACATATGAATAGTGCGTCCTCTCAATACTTCACTGATTTGATTTACCGTACCACTTAGGGAGTTTTTTTTTGTTTAGTGCTCCTATCTTTAAGGATTTTTCATCATCGAGAGATTTCTAGCTTTTAGAAGTCTTCCTGACCTTGGAAGCCTTCAAAATTTCAATAGTCTTTCAGTTAACCAAGGAGGTCAAATTGCCATGTTGCTTTAGACTTCCAGCTTTCAAAGGCGTTCAGGCTTCCTTAGCGATCAAGGTCATTTAATGTTCTAGGACGTCCAACTTTTCAAGATGCTCAACTCTATTCAGGTATAATCTATATGTGTACAACTATATCTAGGTCACGTCTATTTAAGATGTATAGATCTTATAAGGTCCTCCTTTCGTCTTAAGATCTGTCGCAATTCTATGAACTTAATAGTCATCTGGAGTCCCATGTCTAAAGTTCAACTTTTATGACTGTTAATCTATCAAAATTTACTCAACAACTTTAGTCATTTTAGTTGTTATTTTATCTATTGCACCAACAAAAAAATTTGTAATGAAAATTTGTCTTGCACATTTATGTTGAATATTACACTTATTAAATATTTATTTGGATATAGACAGGTCATAATTTGACTATAAATTTAATTGAAATTAAGATATGACAAACAAAATTAGGATAAGAAGAAAACCTTGAATTTGGTGATCAGTTGGAGAACGAGATTAGATTGCAATAAAAACATGCGTTGATCGAAAAAGTTCTCATCTCATCCTATCATGATAAAAATATTATGTATATTAAGAAAACTTAATGTTCCTTTGATAATTTATAAAATTGATTGATGTTCTTTTGACAATGGCTGCTTGGATTTATTAATTCCTTTGATAATTTTTCCCTGCTTATGTCACCGATCAACTTGATTGTTGATTGGTTAACGATCAATAGAAAAGTTTATCTCAGATTGTATACTTTTATTATCATAATAATTGTTTATTAAAATGTAGATAACCAAACATTGTAGGTGTTATGAAAAAGAAAAGAAGAAGTTGCTTCATGGCTTTACTCAAACTTAATACTTATGCTGATTACATTACTTTTCTATTTTTTGGACATATAAGGTATTTTTCATGCTTATCTTTTAAGTAATTTCCATAGATCAGTTCCATGTTTGTAACAATAAATTTGATGTGAACGGTATCAGATTTATCAATTTCATATTTTTTGCGGTATGATTAAATAAACAAAAGCATCTGATCAGTCTGAAACTTGAATAACAGAAGTTTTCAAGCATCAAAATCCGGAATGTAATAAATCTACCAAGTAGCGGTAAATATTGCTACAGTTTCCTCATTTGGTTATAAATATATGTGAATTATATCGCTGTTGCTTTTGTTCTGCTCCCTTGAAACTTCAAGTTTTCTTTATACCAACGAGCTAATGTATGAGTTTTGTCATATCCATATATGAAGAGCCACCTTCCTCCATTTCTTTCAAAGCCTCCTCTGCTATTTCTTTCACTTTCTTTCTTAATTCAATATTCACCGTCACCTCATTCACAACCCTTGCCACTTCTGCTCCCTTTACAAATGACATCCTTTCTTCTTCAGGGCAACATACTTTTGCGCCTAGAGACACTCCAAACATTAAGAAAATCAACCAAAAGCCTCTTATTTATAAATTGCTTGAAATCAATCATTTCTTTCTAATCAAACTTGCGTTGTAAACTAGTTTCTAGTCCTTGACAAAAGGAGAATCATATATTTACTTAAGATCTGCTCAGTATGGACATTTAAAAAATATCACACAAATGCAATATGATCTAACGTACTAAGTCATTGTGTATTTAAAACAAGTTTGTTATATAATCTTTAATTATGATAAATTTAGCTAAATGAATCATTCGTATATTACAGGCTTGCAAGTGGTGCTGCCCAGATTCACGAACAAAGCGAGTATATAATTTACAGTTTTTTTATGGATGTCACGATTCTTTTGGGGCATCCTTATATAAAAAGTTTATAAATAGCCAATTAAATGTGTTTTATAAGAATTAAATGAGTCTATAATAAAAAAAAAACAACAACAACAATAATAATAAATTAACTAATTTATAGAAATTCAATAAATTTATAAAAATTTAATAAGTTTATGAAAATTAACTAAGTATTATAAAAATAAACTAAATAATAATAATAATAAAATTGATGAAAAATTAACTAAGTATAATAATAATTAATAATTTTATAAAAAATAACTAAGATTTATAATAATAAAAATAATTTAATTAAATTTATAATAATAATAATAATAATAATTAAACGAATATATAGTAATAATAATAAATTAACTAATTTATAAAGATTAAATAAGTTTTATAAACATTCAATAAGTTTATAAAAATTCGGTAATTTTATTAAAATTAACTAAGTATTATAAAAATATAACTAAATAATAATAATAAATTTTATGAAAAATTAACTAAGTATAATAATAATAATAAATAATTTTATAAAAAGTAACAAATATTATAACAATACTTACTAATGAGTTAATATAATAATAATATAAATCAGAATAATATATTAACCAATTTATAAAAATTAACTAAGTTTTATAAAAATTAAAGAAGTTTATAAAGATTAATTAAGCTTAACAAAATACAACCGAATAATAATAATAATAAATTTTATAAAAACTTAACTAAGTATAATAATAACAACAAATAGTTTTACAAAAACTAACTAAGATTTATAATGATAATAATAATAAGTTAACTAAGATTTATTATAATAATAATAATTATTAAATGAGTCTATAATAAGAATAATAATAATAATAATAATAAATTAACTAAATTTATAAAAATTAATTAAGTTCTGTAAAAATTCAGTAAGTTTATAAAAATCAACGAAGTATTATAAAACTAACACACATATATTGTAATGTGCGGTTTGATAAATAATACATGACAAAATAACAAAATCCCATTAAGAAAATAATGTCCAAGAAACATGTGTAAAAAGATCAGGAAAGCTTTGTTATATTAAAACAAATTAGCCAACATAATGCCATAAAATTAAACTAATACTCATTTAAACTCATCACCATTTCACATGCTTATACTATGCAATTTGTATACTATGTTACTTAGAGCTCGTTTGATACTAGTTTGTTTATTAATCTACCTTTTTAACCTTTAAATAGTTTGAATCTTTTGAGTGAATATTAAAAGGTTAAACTATAAAAATTTATCTATAAAATTTGAAATAAATCACTAAACAATATTTGTTTCTTACGATTTATCAACATATTTTCTAATTTCAAGTAAAATAATTAAGTTGCCAAATTCTTTAAATCACAAGTTAACTTATTAGCTATTTTGTTACTAGGTATTGTCAAACACTCTCTTACATCATATACCTAATCTTATTTACTAATAGTTGTGATAAATTCACAATTTTTTGTACGACCGCATGCTAAAACTCCTTTATTACATATTTACCTCATGTCGCAAATTCGAATTTTGCTTATGCTAAAAGTTAACGTTTTAATTTGAAATTTCGGATATATAAATGCAAGCACGAACTCTAGTCTTAGTTCCAACAGAAATATTTACCTTAGTTTATTTACATTTTTAATATATGGATATTGAAACAATATACAATTAGAATTTGATGATTTTAAATCATATTATATCATTATTCAAGTTTTTTTCCATATGCATGTGCCAAAATTTTTGTACAATCGGATCATGTTATCTAAACAATTTGAGTATCTTTTTTCATTCGCTAATATGTTGTGTATCCCATTATGTTTGGCAATATATCACCGTTGCATTATAGGCAGCGAATTGCTTCCATTTTTTCCCCTTTCTCTCCCCAACATATACCCCTTCTTTTCCTTTTCTTTTCATGTTTTTTTAATTTGGATAAAATAGATGAAATTTTAATTTTGAATGCGATTAAGCACCACTCTGTGTTATACAATATCGGTCTATCAAAAGTGTACGAACTCTAACATGTTTATTGGGTTTTGAAACAAGGTGTTTTCTACAATCTCAACATTTATTCAATTTTTTTAAATTTTTTGTTTGTTTAAGTATTCCTCACAAACTTCTAGGATCCAATTTGTAAATTGGACTGTAAATTTCAATTTCTTGAGCTTATATTGTTGACTGCCATAAATATGCTGACATCTCCAAATCTTGAAAGTAAAATTCTTTTTCCACTTTTAAACCAAAATTTTGTTGCTTCTTTATTTATTTATCCCTGTCGACATAGGTCAAACTATGTGAAGTAAGATTAAAAACTTCATGTAATATCAGCCATGAGTCTCATTAGTCAAATTCATTGTTAGCATACATCAACATTGAAATTGAAATGATACTTAGAAGTATCCTTTCTAGCATTTGGTTATTATGGATTGTATTTAGACTTTCATACCACTTCTTCACATTTCCTTGACCAGGAATATAATTTATATATGCGACATTTATAGATAAATTCTCAAGAAGTATTTATCTCAAGATATGTATTTAGACTTTCATACCATTTCTATTCATTTTATCTCACGCATGAGATAAATTCTTTACTCCATAAAGCAAAACACATTTTTCGCTTAATTTATATAACCAAAAATAATAATATAGACAGACAGTCTTTATGCTGTTTGTTTCCAAAATTATATTTTTGGGTGGATGTGGGTTAGTTTGTTAGAGTAGTTGCATGATTAATGATTATAATTATACATTATCCCTTGATTTTTTCACAAAAATTTTGTCGCTTCAGAAATTGTTCTTTGAGATTATCTATCTTCTTTTTGTTGGATTAAAATTCTATTGTGAGAATATGTTAAAGTGTATGATGCTATTAAAATTAAGGTATAAAACATTAAGCGGTATTTACAATTTAATGAGGGGCTAAATTGTAAATACAAAATAATTAATTTTTGTCCGTTAATAAAATGGTTGGGTCCCCGAGAAACAGTTATCTACCTAACATCCTAACAATGTATGCAATATCTGGACGTGTACATACTTGAGCATACATTAGACTCCCAACAGCTGAAGCATAGGAAATCTGTTGCATTTCTTGAATATCAAGATTGCTTTTAGGGAACTGACTAAGACTGAATTTATCTCCTTTAGCCACAGGGGTATCTCCTGGTCTACAATCTTACATGCCAAACCTTTTAAGTACTTTGTCAATATAGCTCTTTTGCGATAATCCGAGAATACTCCAAGAATGACCTTGAAGTATCTGAATACCTAATACAAAAGACATCCCCAAGATCTTTTATCTCAAAATGTTTAGATAGAAATTTCTTGGTTTCGTATAATAAGCCTATATCGTTAGTGGCAAGCAAAATGTCATCGACATATAAAACTAGGAATATATGTTTACTCCCACTGAACTTGTGATACACACAATCATCAACAACATTTGTCTCAAAACCGAACGAGATGATTACTTGATAGAATTTGTGGTACCATTGACGAGAAGCTTGCTTAAGTCCATAGATGGGTTTTGTTAATTTGCAAACCATATTCTTTGGATCTCCTGACATAAAGTTTTCTGGTTATGCCATATAAATTGTCTCATCAATGTCTCCACGCCATCTTAACATCCATCTGATGTAACTCAAGATCAAGATGAGCAACAAGTGCCATAATTGTCCTAAAAGAGTCTTTCGATGAAACTGGAGAGAAAGTCTCTATAAAATCAATGCCTTCTTTCTGAGTATAGCCTTTTGCTATAAGACGTGCTTTATACCTCTCCACATTACCTTTGCATCCCTTTTGGTTTTAAATATCCATTTACAACCAATTGGTTTTGCACCTTTTGGTAATGGGACAAGTTCCCAAACTTTATTATCTTGCACAGACTTATACTCCTCATTCATGGCATCAATCCACTTTTGAGAGTTAGCACTTTTCATGGCATGATGAAAGTTGATTGGGTCATGATGAAAGTTGATTGGATCATCTTCCATCATTCCATTATCATTTACTTGTTCTTGGAGAAATACAATATAATCATCTAAAACAACACTTCTCCTTTCTCTCATGGACCTCCTTAATGGCACTGGTTCTTGAGGTTGTTGAGTTTGTTCTTCTGGAACAATAGATTCATTTGAATAAGGGGTTGTATAACATTATCTTGTTGAGGTTACGAAATCACTTCTTGATCAATGATAGGTGTAGGCAACTGTATAACCTTGTCAAAAGTGATAATAGGAACTGGGTTTGAATCCAATTCCTCCTCAAAAGAAATGCCTTTAACTTTATTTCTCCCCCCAAACTCAATATCCTCAAAGAATACTGCATTTCCCGTCTCAAAAGTATTCTTAGCTATGGGACCATAAAACTTATAGCTCCTAGAACGCTTAGAATAACCAATAAAGTGGCTGCTCACTGTTTTGGAATCCAGTTTCTTTTCATGTGGCCTATAAGGCCTTGCCTCAGCTGAACATCCCCAAATGTGAAAGTGATTTAGACTAGGTTTTCGGCCTGTCTAAAGATCATAAAGTGTTTTTGCAGTTGCTTGAGTTGGTACTCTATTGAGAATATAAGCCGCTGTCTTTAATGCTTCTCCCCAAAGAGACTCGGGTAAGGTGGAATGAGCAATCATACTATTTACCATATCCTTATGAGTTCGGTTTCGTCTTTCAACAACACCATTCATACTAGGTGATCCTGGCATGGTGTGCTGTGGGACAATACCATATTCTTCTAGGAATCTAGCAAACGGTCCTGGACGTTGTTCACCTGAACCATCATATCGACCGTAATACTCACCACCACGATCAAATCTGACACTTTTAATTCTTTTGTTGAGTTGATTTTCAACTTCAACTTTATAAGCTTTGAACACATCCAGTGACTGTGATTTTTCATGACTTAGATATAGGTAGCCATAATGTGAGTAATCGTCTATGAATGATATGAAATATTGTTGACCATTGCAAGATGCCATAGGGAAAGGTCCACAAATATCTGTATGAATTAATTCTAAGACGTCTGAAGATCTATTAGCACCCAATCCTTTAGTTTTGGTATGTTTTCCCTTGATGCAATCTACACATTTGTCAAAGTGTGTGAAGTCAAGAGATTCTAAAATACCATCAGATACTAAGTGCTCAACTCTACCTTTTAAGATATGACCTAAGCGCTTATGCCATAAAGATGCTAAATTTTTTTTGTTTAATTTACATTTAGTACCATGTGGTTCTACATGCAAGGTTTCATTATAGGATGCAACTTGTTCCAACAAATAAAGATTGTCATACGCATTTAAATAACCAGTTCCAACAAAATTTGAATTCAAAGACAAAGTAAACTTATTGTTTCCAAATGAACAACAATATCCAAATTTGTCCGACACAGAAACAGAAACAAAATTCCATCCAAATGATGGTACAACAAAAGTGTCTTTTAAATCCAAATAAAAACCAGTTCCTAATAGCAATCTAAAATGTCCAATCGCTTCCACTTCTACCGATTGTCCATCGCCCACAAAGATGTGTCTTTCACCATCACTTGGCTTTCGGTAGCTTAGGCAACCCTGCATAAAAACACTTATGTGAGTAGTAGCACCAGAATCTATCCACGAAGTATTTCTAGGTACTGAAGATAAATTAACCTCAAAACAGACCAAAGTAAGAAACATACCTTTCTTTTTCTGCCATGCATGATATTTGGCACATTCTTTCTTTATATGTCCAGGTTTGTGACAAAAGAAGCAACCCTCCATTTCCTTATGTTGTTTCTTTTGAGCCGGATCTGTAGCAGCTTCATTCTTAGATTTCCTTTTCTTGCCCTTATCCTTAGAGGTGCTTGCCAAATGAGCACTCTCAGTCTTGTCTTGCTTAAGTCTTTCTTCCTTTTGAACATAAAATGAAATGAGCTCATTAAGAGTCCACTTCTCCTTTTGATAGTTATAACTAGCCTTGAATTGACTGAATTGTGGAAGAAGAGAGATAAGCCTAAATGCACAAGCAAGTCTTCTGAAAGCTCAAGCTTTAGTGCCTTCAGCTTTGAAGCAAGATGAGGCATTTCCATAATGTACTCCCTTATGTTATCCTTGCCCTTGAACCTTATGAAAATAAGTTACTTTATAAGAGTGGTTGTTTCCACCTTATCGCTTTTTGCAAAGCGTTTCACAATTTCAGCAAGAAAATCTGTGACATCGGTGATCTCCTCAGATACCGCACCCCTAAAAGCCTCAGGTATGCCGCGCTTGATTATCATAAGACTCATGCGATTTGAACGATCCCTCTTCTCAAAAATCCTCCTTTCCTCGGAGGAACTAGTATCTGTAAGAGAAGCAGGGCGAACCATCCTTAATGCAAGGTAAAGATCCATGCAGCCAAGAACAATGAAAATGTTCTCCTTCCAGTCCTTAAAGTTATTACCATTAAGGTCCGGTACTGAATTAAGGTTAGCAGATATAGTAGTAACGGCTGAAACAGAAAACGAATAAAATTATATAAATTACATGCCTTTAATGACTTCATACAAAACAATAAATTCAAATAATGGTTAATCACAAGATACCAAACACATCATTAATGTCAAGTCTTTGGACAGTAATATTAACTGTAAGCGGTACTCTTGTTGTAGCAATCAAACGTTGACAGTGAACTATGTCAAACAGTATGCAATCTTTGGACTGTCATATTGCTCACATAAAATACCTTATAATTGTCACACATTTGTCACCACAAGTATGTATGAAATTCAGCCAAATATTAATTCACCTTTGGGCTCGTCAATAAATGCATGAACTACATACACATAATTATTTTGATATTTTAATTAGAATAATCTACACAAAAGTGATCGCTTTGGCGATATTTTTTTCAATTAAACTATTTAAAATATAAAATATCCCTAAGAAAATCAGAAACCATATTTGAATATAAATTTCAATTTATCACAGGTTTGGAAAAAAAATATGTATATCAATTTCAATCCTGACATGATGTTTACTGTCTTGAACTAGTTAATGCATATGTGCAGTTTCAATGTATGACAGCAAAACTATCACTTGTATACTAAAGTGCCTTCTATAATTAAAACATGTAGTAACTCTTTAATGTCAGTATGCACAACTTTTGATGAATAAAACCAAAAACAAAACAAAAAAAACTTTCTGGAATGAAAGCATGCGCATGGACCCATGTGTTGAAAAATTATTCCATTGACAACACATAAAACTTTGAAATTCTAGTGTACCAAGCACATGAAAAAAATAGGATCAAATTTTTGGGCATCCCGCTACAGCAGACGAATGAATGAAATCAAAACCATTTTCTATAGTAATTTTTCTGAACTGAGAACGAATGCATGATTTCTAAAATATGTGTATATATAGAGGGAATACAAGCCTTGGGATCAAAGTAAATTATTTGCTGAAGCAACTTGAAAAGGGTGAAAGATTTTGTCAACTCCTCTTCTGATTTCCCATAGATCAACGTATTAGCAGCCACAAGAAATTATTATTTTAAGGAGGATTCTTAAGGTGAAAAGCTTCATTTTACTTGGATGCGTAGTAACTTCAACGATTTTTTTTGCAGAATTGACTCCAAGTGATGCATCAAGTCCAATTTTTATTGTTCAACACCATAACATACGACAGAAGTGTATTCCATGCATTGTTACCGATACATAAAGTCAACCTGAACATATTATCCCATATGTAGGCTAGTCGTATGTGTTGGATATTCAAAACATTATTTTCATGAAATTACTGTGTTCGGAAGACCAAAACAATGCTACAGTCTCAAGAATCAATTTAGGGTTGCTCTGATACCAATAGTTGGATATTCAATTTAGCCTTAATCAATTCAAGAGAAATCAAAAATGTAAACAAATGGAGATTAGCGAAAGCGTAACTGAATCCATTGAATCAATTTGTATGAAGATTCTGATCTTCCAAGAATACAGTTTCTACTTTCTGTCTGCGTTTCTCTCTGACGGGGAAGAAGAGAAAACAAAAGTACATACTGTTTTTGGGGACCCAACCGTTTTATTAACGGACAAAAATTAATTATTTTGTATTTACAATTTAGCCCCTCATTAAATTATAAATACCGCTTAATGTTTTACACCTTAATTTTAATAGCATCATACACTTTAACACATGTGCCCACAATAGAATTTTAATCCAACACTTTTTTGTTCTGACTTTGAAGGTATGCTAGATTTTTCTGTAGTATATGGCTTGTTTGGAAGCAACTTCAACCAATGCATATGTAGTCAGTTGGAGACACTAAATGACATGAATCCAATTGATGCAAAGACAGTATGCTTTATTCAAACCTGAACTATGTTTTTTTATGCTTGGTAAATAGCAAGATTGTTGTCTCGTGCCATTTTTCCACAGTTATGTATATTATTCTCAGTTAGCAATGTAATGTATATTACCAGAATAAGAAGCGACAAATGGAAGGTAATAACACCTCTTTCTATTGAAGCTTATTTTCTTTCACATGATAGTAAGTTAAAAATATGTATCAAAAATCTTTATACTTGGTTTAGTTTGTTTGTTTTTTATTTTTGCGATTTCAGTGGAAGATAAAAACTCAGAAGTTTTAGCTAGCATTCTCCTAAAAGTTCATATACTGTATGAAATCTTCTTATAGTGGCACGGTAAGTAGGGTATATGTAAAAGCCAATTGATAAAAATTTGAAGGGTATAAAGTTGAAGATGTAGGGTATCCATAAAATTTTAAGCTGTTGCAGGTTGATTTATGCAGCTATTAGATGTTAACCCATTATCAAAAATAGTAGAAATGGTAGATATGTTGGAGATTTTTGGATTGATAAATGAGGTAAGATATTTGACTACCCATCGGTTAATTTATTAAAATATATCGTCTGCTTTACATCATTTGCAATTTTATTTATTATCATATATCATGATGTGGTACAATTATTATGCAATTAATACATGTAAAAGCAATCGATGCATATTCTGACTTTTATAACTTCTGTTTAGGTTTTGTTGTTGATGAAAAATCTATCCATGAACTCGACCAACCATGGTTTTGAGGACCATGTAAGTTAATTCTGAATGTAGATGCATTTAATACGATATATTGTGTATGTTAATATGTTTCATTTTTTTCTACTGTATGTAAGTTAAATGGAGTAATTTTGTCAACTTGATTCCAGCAATTAGTTTATTCATTCAAGCAACTTCTTTTTCACATCATCAGTGCTTATAAAACATTCAAATTAATATTGGAAAATTGCCTTTAGTCTTGTTCTATACTTGGTAATATTTGGAAAACCATCATGAATTCTGCGAACCTTTGTACATATCTCTATCACATAAATTTTGCTCCGATTCTTTTTCTTGTTTTCTTTCCTATTCAACAATACAATTTATATTTTAAGTGCATTTTTATGAATCGTCAAATTTCACCTCACTAGCCCACTTTAGCCCTTACAAAAAGTATAGTGTGACTTGTGTCATACTGCAATTGCTCTCTATTATTTGTGTATGGAGTTTATTGAGCATTTAGTTTCACATTTATTAAACAATATTTTGTAATTATCATTTTAATATTGGGCTATCATATTTCAAATCGGTAGAGAATGCTGCTAGCATCATACGGAGTGAATGGCGAGGATGTCAGTCCCATCAATACAATTGATGCGGCGGATCCATTCGTGCATGCATATTTTTATATGTTGTTGTTACATGGAGTTGCATCTTACTAACTGTATATTCAATTTTAGGTTCAAATTGAATAAGCAGTAGTGTACTTATGCGAGTAATGTGGTAAGCTGATGCACGCCTCTTCCTTTGTGTACATATGAGTGTTATTATTCTGTAGAAAATTACGTCCCTCGTCTGTTGGATGGTAGTATCGCTTGAACTAAAAGGATCATATTGAATTTAGGTTGTGTTTCACTTGGGTTGTTCGGCCGATAATTAGGGACGGAATTTTCTACTGTTTGAGCTAGTCAAATTAATTTGAACTTGTTATATTTGATGCTAAATAAATTTATGTTTGTTCTCTTCTATCTCTAATCTCTAATTGATTTTTTTTCCTTATAGGCATATTGGACATTTTGAAGAGACGAGCTTGGACTTTCCATGATTTATATTTTCTCTTTTGACAAGCTCTTTTTATAAGATTTTATGTCGCCAACATTTTTCCCCTAAAATATTGTTCATGAAATATTGTATATAATTAAATTTTATGGTGTATGAAATTGATGTAGCTTTGATTATGTTTACTCTTCATAACTGCTCACAATATCATATTATATCAATTAATGTTTTATAAATTTGCAGTTTTCTTTTGAATATATTACTCACGGCTTTTATAATTGTTTTAAAACTGCTACCTTATGAAAAAATGTTGCAAAAAAGATGGTATACCGTATCATTTCAAAAGTGCTGCAAAAGTTGTAACATGTCGAAAAAAGCGATATGCCGTTGTTTTTATTGAGTTTGCGTCATTTAATAAATGCTGCGAAATTAATTCACTGTAGCGTTTTGTAATAGCTTTGATAACCTTCTTTTTAACAACATTTTTAAAATGCTGTGGTATTTTCTGACTCTATTGCAGCATGACAATAGGCAGCGTTCTTCGAAAGGCTGCTAAGGTTTATGGCAGCATTTTTAAAACGTTGTGAAAGATCTTCTTTTTTGTAGTGAAAAACATTTGGAATCACATCAAAAGGACTCTTCAAAATCACTTCTGGCTTTGAGTTAGCATTGTGCAAATGCTATTAAGAATATTTAAGTGTTAAACACTCTAAAGATTGATCTAAAATCTAACTTTTGGTCTTATGTGAATATTGTCTTAAAACTAATTTATTGCGTAGGACTTTTTGAGTAAATGTAAACCGAGTACAAATTTGTCAAAAATGGCAGTAGAAGTAAAAATTATGGCTTTTTCGTAGAAAATTAATTAGTTAGGCAAATTTTAGCTCAAAATCTCTATTAATTTAACTACAAGAACCGATATTAAGAAAAGAAAATACATCATGGCATAAGTTCCCATTGCCTTTTATTTTTCTATGTTCTCTTCATCTTTTAAATTCCTCTAACATCCATTAGTCTCCATTAACCAGAATAAAACTAAATGTACTAAAATGAATTGGGGTGATTGAAGAAAAGCATTAGAGACCAAGAAGAATGCATAAACTAATCAAATCAAAAAAAATAACAACTTCGGTTTATGGATTGAAGTGGGTAGATAAGATCCTATCGTTCTAACAAGTATTTGGTGGTAATTTAATCATATTTTTTGAGTGAATCAAAACCCATAACACTTTTACAATGTTTATGTTATAAAGTCTACAATGTGGTGACATATATTTTATATTATTGAAACAAAATTTTACAACCTAATTTATTATTAAATACTTATTAAATGATTAGAACACATGTTATACTGATTAAACTCAATACCATGCTTTCTATTAAACTCGAACGATATTATGATGGTATCGTTTAATCTATATCAATTTTATGTTTATAAATGCAATTGTTTGGATGTTTGATTAATTGTGACGTATAAGACTTTTTTGAGAGCCAAAGAGAAGAGTTACAATGCAAGAAATTAAATCATCAATTGAAAAAGGTAAATTATAAGAAGTATAATCAAAAGTATCCGCTTTTGACTGGAGGTATGTCATATCCTTATAACATGCCGCCATGGCACATAATGCATTAAATGTGCAATAAAGGTGAGGCATGCACCTTGCAATATTCTTCTATTAGCACTGATCTCAAGCACACATTCCTTTCACTATTCCAGTCATCTCCCATCCACTTGTTCAATGGGATTCTCAAGTGGAATCACCCCTATCTTAGATATAAATTTATGTAATTGTATTTATGCTGCTTTTATCGTAATGCTATTCTGGGTGTTATGCTTAATCTTTCGATTGAATCAACTACCACCGCTCGTTTGGAACATTTCCAACTCAAAGCTCCTTAACTAAGGTTGAACACGAGTTTGGATCGACATACGATATTCTATAACACTTATGAAGTTTGAGTCTGAGCCAGTAGAGTTAGGTTATGCCTTAGGGGCATAATTTGTTATAAATTAGTCAACCCTGTAATCAATTCTCGTTCGTAATAAAGGTGTTTTTCTTTTTGTTATATATTTGTTATAATTTGTTATAAATAATTATATGCTTAATTGAAATATATTGAATAGAAAAATCCATAAATGACATTTTTATGATAGTAATTACAAGTAGTTGTAATCATGAGTATTGTATCACAATATTTTAAAACATATCATTTTAAATGTTCCTAGTCTAGATGCATCAAGACTAGATATTGATGTATCCATTAGGACTAGAGTGCAGAAAGCTATCCAAATGTTAGGTAGTAGTTTATGTTGGTACTGGGCTAGCCCGTAGTAGAAGATATGAGTGAACTTCAAAAAAATTCCCTTATTAGATATATTAGGTCTATGAAGTCTAATTTATTTAAAACATTTTTAAGTTTATTTTAAATACAATCTCTTATTTCATTCAAATTTATAAGTAGTGGACGGAATTTTATTTAATTCATATTCAACTACATATAATGGTACACATGTGTATCATATATATATATATATATATATATATGTATGTGTATGTATGTATGTATGTATGTATGCATGTGTATGCATGTGTAACATAATAATCCGTGTAAGGTATAACATGGCCGTATATAGATTTTGTGATTTGCATCGCAATGAAAAAGGTAAATCATCTTATATGTATTGTATATTGTCAAAATATATGTATGTATATAACTTATTATTTAAATAAATATTAAAACTCTATAGAAATATACTTATTTATGCATATATGAAAATATTAATATTAATATATATATTGAAATAGATATTAATTAAATAAATGACTATATAAATATATAAACATATGTATACATACACACATAATATATAAAGTTTTTTAAATAAAATATACACATATATTTTATAATAACAAAATTATATGTATGTATCTGTATATAATTATATTTATAATATCTGAAGTAATTATATGTTAAATATACATACATACATACAAATATATATAATTATATCAATTATGAAAACTAAATAAAAATAAATATTCGTCATTTTTTATTACATTCCAGATTGAATACATAACATATGAAATATTTAACCATAATTTTAAATTAGTTATATATATATATATATTAATTTTCTAAAAAGCATTAATATAATGTTAAAATTATTTCATAATATATTTTGCAAATTTTAAATTTTCAGAAACTCAAACATGATATTTTAAGGTTAAGAAAAAATTCCATATTTTCCTGAGTCAAATTTAATTGTTTATTATCGGTTGTGCATACAAATGATTTTTTAAAAATAAATTTAAAATTCTTGAATTCTTGAATTTTGGACAAGATATAATATGATGAAGAAATGATTTTATAAATTTTAAAATATAATATTCGAAAAATTTATTATTTTGTATGAACTATTCAAACTTGTATTTTGATTTAAATAATAATAAATAATTATTAAAATACTTTGTTTTTACCTAAAATTATAATTAGTGTAAATATGCATATATAAAATATAAGATCAACTATTAACATGATATGATAACACAATTGAATATAAGTCATTTAATTATGTTATACGACAAACTAATATATATATATATATATATATAAAAATTAATAAATGAATAATAATTAAAATAAATTTATTGAGCTATGCATACATTAGATCCTTTAAAATTGTTTTTCAATAATGTACACACGTATAACTAATCTAATATGTGACAAAGTTGATACTTACAAGAATCTCACCCAACTAACTATATAATAATAATGTAAAAAAAAATAGAATATTATTCAGTAACCATAAGTCATATGGTATAACAAATACGTGCCAAAACCAATGTTGCATCTTGTAATGATGAATCTCCCTCCTTGGAACTCTTCTTGGTTCGATAGACCGCTAATCATTTAATCACAGACTGTCGACTATCCAATTTGTTGCTTTTGAATTTGATTTGCGATGAAATTATTAGAGCTCCTATATATATAAATTCGGTCATCAATGATGGGAAATGGTAGCCAAAAAAGTCATTTTTGCATTAGAGGTATGAATCCTTTATAATGGAAGGAATAGAGAGAAAGGTAGATCATATCACATACTCATCTCCTTAAACTTGAGCCATCCATTTAAAATACCCCTAGCTCATTTTTAGCTGCCTTCTACATCTCTATTGCTGTCAAAATATCACCATAACATCATGGTAATATCCCATTTATGTCCAAACAAATATTACTAATTATATATGATTTAATTGCTCACCAATATCGAATATCTATCGATATATTTATAACTATTAGATATATATACTGTAATATTTATTCCTCAATTATATTCAAAAGTTATAAGCAATATTTCATAAATAATAATTAATTTATTACTAATTAAATCGTTTGGTCTAAAGAAAAATCATCGTTTCGGTTGTGTGACTTGCCAGGTGTAAATTTAGCCAGCGATTAATATCGAACTATTTGATTGTTAACGTTCACACATCACTTAGAAGGTGAGGTGACATTTTGGCCAAATTTATCACTTACTTAGATTCAATAAAATCCAATTTTACTTTAATTAAGCATTACCCGATTGTGCCATTTATTTACACTAATTCTCTTCCTTAAAATTATATCACTTTGGACTTATTATATTTGGTGATGGTTAAAATTCCAACATCATACATATTCAACTCTATAGTCTAAACACTGAGTCATTGATTCAATAATAACGATTACTATTGACCATACTACTTCGGGTAGATATTTTGACTTTGGGTTGACGAAAGTTGGCCATGATACTAACCACATATAATCGAGGAGACGAATCCTTTCGATAGTCCCTTACTCCCAATACTTCCACTCGACCCAACTGTAGTCACTCGATGCACTCTGTGCCATGATTTGTCTATAATCAAGCTTTCATATTGAAGATTTATAATATTCTCAAGTTGAGAGAACTATGTTAATTAGTTACATCAATATTTTCTATTTGACCTTACATATATTAACCAATAGAATACCATCAAGTGAGTGGTTCCATAGTTATCCAATAACTATCCTCTAGGTGCCCTCAGGAGTCATGGATAATACATTTCCCAGGATTTGGACAGCGCTACGTACTCTAGTCTCAACAGATACATCGATATCAAGTCTCGATGTATCATGACTAAGAATATTTAAAATGATGTGTTTTATAATATTATGATACAATACTCATGATTACAACTATTTGTAATTACTATCACACGCACATCACTTATGATTTTCTATTAAAATATTTTAGTTAATCATTCAATAATTTATAACATATTATAACAAAATATATAACAGAAAGAAAAACACCTTTATTATGAATAAGAATTGATTATAGAGTTAATTAATTTACAATAAATTACAAAACTTCCCATATGGAATACCCTTTAGTCTATCAATCTTTCACTTGCACTTCGGGCTAATTATAGATTCTTAATCTCATCCCTTCGATCAGCTTCTCGAGAGCCGAACGAGCCAGGCCTTTAGTGAACAAATCTGCTATGTTGTACTTAGTATCTACCATTTGTATCGCGACTTCTTTCTTCTCAACAAACTCTCTATTTTGGTGGAACATTTGAACAATATGTCGTGGCTCTAGGCTCCTTTGTAATTTGTATTGCCACATTATTATCGCAGAATAATGCTGTAGGATTCTCGTATCCAGAATCACACCGAGCCCACTTAAAAACTTGTGTATCCAAAACTAGACACTGATTTATTATTATATATGACCCTTTGAAAACTTGAATATGTATACCCCTTCATAAGGAGGTCTTCATTTTCATATATAAGGAATAAGTCCTAAATATTTTTTAAGTATTAAATATACATTTCACAGTGATCTAATGTTTTTCTCCAGGATTAGATTAATATCGGCTTAAGCATCCCAATCACATCCAGTCTAGTACATAACATATCGTACATTATTGATCTTATAGTTGAGGCATAAAGAATCCTCTTCTCACACTCCTTCTCCTTATCAGTATGAGGAGTATTCTTCTTAAAAAGGACGAATCCATATTGATTTGAAACATTTCCATGCTACGAATTCTCCATACTGAACCTTTTCAGTATGGTGTCTACGTACAAGTGTAACGACCAAAAATTTGATCACTATTTAAATGGATATTTAATTATATTTTAAATAATTAATAAATGATTTTTTATTAACAAATAAAACTTTTTTAAATAATAACTAACAATGATAAAATCGTTTTCAAAATTTATTTACCAATATATATAGTTCATAGAGAGATAAAAATGTGACCGAAAATTATTTTTCGAAATATTGACTTTTCATTAGTTAAAAGTTATTTCAAATGTCATAGAACTATTATAAACACTTATATACACATTACAAACTATTTTAGCATGATGAATACATGTGTACATGCATGTATATACTTCTCTTTAAAAGTGTATACATAAGAATTAGAGAAAATAATTTATAAAGAAAGGTATATAATATATACATATAAAACTATCTTTTTTCAACAAAAAGTACTTAATGCGTGGGCATGAATAGTGCAAGATAAGGTGGGGGAGTACATGAGGATGGAAATGAAGGGGATGGAGGAGTGGAATGCATGCATATATACATTTTTTATTATAAGCAATTAGACATTTTTAATTAGTTTCCTAAGCCTACATATACCACTACTCTTTTATGTTCTCATTTTTACAATCCTCCTTTTCATTTCAAAACTCCTAAGAGCTTAAATAAACACATCAATGGCTTCCTTCCATAAATTCTAAAATAATAAAAAATCACTTATTTTGCTATAAATCTCCTCTTTTGTTCAAAAAACATTACATCTTTTGCAGCACCTCCTCTTCCAAGTTGCAACCCACAATTCCCAAAACCATGGGGGTTGAGCCCAAACTTCCCACGTCTGAGCCCAAACTCCACTTGGTCGAGCCTAATTGTAACGACCCATAAATTTTCAAAATTTTAAATTGGTTAATTTAATAAGTTATTAAATATATGAAGAAATACAAATTTGCGATTTATTAATGGGAAATAATAACTAGAATGAGTTGTAGCAATATTGATGTAAGTTAATTATGAGCAATTTGAATGAGATTGCAATTAATTGAAATAACGTAAGTGTTATACTTGGTTTTAATATTGAATATAAGAAACAAATGTAAATATTTAATTATTGTATGAAATAGATAGTTAATTGTAATTGAATAAAACTAGCATTATATAAGAACTGTAACAATTGTGTGAATAATGAATTCATATTCATGCACGTTTCATATTTTATTGCTTTTGATAACTACTATCTCATTCATTTTTTTCTCTATCTTGTTCACTTTCACATTTCAACCATTCACATTAAAAAACTCTCTTTATTTCATAAAAATTTCATTTATTCTTAGTCTATTTATTTTCCATTCTTATTGTTAATTGTACATTCTCTTTCCTACTTTTGTTCGGCATAATTCTTATATACCTCTTGTATTTTCATCTAAGCATTTAGTTTTACATGTTGCAACTTTTAGTATTTATAACTTCTGCCTGCACTAATTCGTCCATTAACTTTTCGTTTCCATTGCATTAAATGCTTACATGTTCATGCACATTAACTTATTCAAACTTGCTATTTTTCATTTATAAGCTTCCAAATGCTCGTATTTTATTTAGTGTTAATGTAATATCCCAGAATTTCGGAGAATTTTAAAGGAGATAATCTCTTAATTAAATCATTTAAATTGATAAAATTGTTATCTTCAAATAAAAATAACCAAAATAAAATTTATGTTATGTTTTTAAATTTAGAAATTAATTGATTTTAAATGGAATAATTGTTTTATTTGTGTTATTTTATAAATTTGATTTTTAAGCTTAACATTTTAATTTAATAAGTATTGTTTAAATATATGTTTATTTAAAAATTAACTTTAAAATTAGAATTTAATATTTCTTAATTTAAAAGTGTGTTTGTTTAATTTAATAAAAATATATTTGATTTGAAATTTAAGTTTAAATTGAATTTGAATTTAAAATTTGAAAATTTGAATTGAAATTTGTAATTTAAAAGGAATGTATATCTTGAAATACATTTGTATATAAAAGATTTATGAATAAAGCTCTTATTTAAACAAATAAGATTTGTTTTATATTAATTTAAAACAAAAGAATTGTATTCATATGAATTTGGAAAATATTTATTTAATAGTAAATAAATGCAAAAGCATTTAAATTAGCATGTAAAAATGGGTTAAATAATTTTATATTATTTTATTTGGAATCTATTAGTTTATATCTTATTTTCTTTTGAAAGTTTTATTTTTATAACAAAACAAAAAGGATTTATAAATTTATGAAAGCATTCATAAATTAGTAAAGTATTTACATATTAAGCAAATTGATAATAAAGGGTTTTAAAAAAAATCATTTTAAAATAATTTAATGAGTGACATGTATTCATTTTTAAACTTCATATAATACATGTGTTAGGAAATAAGCTTTGGTTTATGACATATGTAATCAAAAGATAACAAGTGTCTTTTTCTTAATTTTCTTTTCTTTAAATTTTATTAAATCTTAAAATTCATTTTTATAAAATCCCATTATCTTCTTCCTTCTTTTTCTTTGAGTTCAAACAAGAATCCATGGCCACAAAACTGAAGTATTTTCATATACAAAACAGAAATAAAAACCTGTAGTAAATCTTCATCCAAATCCTCAAGTTTTTAAAAAAAAATCTCTGTAGCATTTCTTTTTCCTTTTCAAACTGCAAACCAGAATATCAAACCCTGTACTGTTGTTTTTATCAAAAGTTTGAACCCATATTCAATTCCTCAAGTTCAATCTGAAAACTAAAACCTGCAATTTCTTCTCAAACCTGAAGATTTTCTCCTCTGAAACAAATTTCCAAGCCTATAATCCTCTCCACGGCAAAACAAAATCCAAACATCAAATTTGAAACTCTGCAACCTCAAGCCTAAAACATTTTTACTACCCTGTAAACATGATCTCAAGAACACTTCATGCATTTTCAAGGAAATTTTGTATCAAGCATTTTCCTTAAATTTGCAATACTTTTTATCAAGCATATAACATGTTTCAAAACTGCATGCCTGTGAATCAAGCTTCAAAATGCAACCTGTCAACCCAGTTTTAAAGCTTCAAATGCAATCTGGAAAGCAACCTATTTTCAAAAGCCTTGAGCATCATCATGGTTCCAGTTTTAAAGAAATCTAGTATCAAGCAACAACAGATTTCAAATTTTAAAAGGGGGATTCCATCCGTTTCCAAAACTGTGAAAATTCAAGGTGAGTGAACAACTAATTTAAAATTTTAAGTAGGTTAATAATTTGTTGCTTAAATAATTTTCGTGATAATGAAGCTTGTTTGTGATAATACTGCATATATATAGGAATGTGTTATTGTGTGTGCATGTTAATTTCTTTTTGTTTTTGAAACTACAGTGTGTAAAATATACAAAACCAGCTTGTTACTTCTCTGGTTAGATTTCATGTTGAGATGTTCAAACATAGGTTGTTCAAAGCAGCAAGATTTAAATTGTAAAATATGAATGCCCGCATCTGGAAGTAGGAATGTAATTGAATCTGCATTCTTGAAATTATGTTTCTCTGTTCATACTTGATCACAGAGTATATAAATTAACAAAACTCAAACTTTTTCATATAAACACTTTGAAGTTATGGATTTAAACAAACTAGTTAAGTTTTAAACTCATCTAGCTTATGAAATTATGTTTAAACAAATTAAGTTTAGAATTTACCTGTAAGCTAAAATATGTAGTGAAAACTTATAAAATGAAATAAATAAAAATTTGAATTATATTGATTCATGTATATGTATTGAATCATCATTCAAAATTATGATTTTTAGCACACAAATCCAGATTTTTAAAAATGGATTGACTATGGAATTTGGGTTTTTCTGGAAATTTGATTTTGGGTAATTTTTGGAGGTTGGTGCAATTTGATGGGTCGGAGTTGCTACTGGAGGTGGAGGAGGTCATGGAGTTTCAGGAAAAAATAGTGGTTGTGGCTATAGGGGACAATGGCGACGGCGATGATCGGAATTAGATTTTAACCCTAGTTTTTGTATAGGTTGGATTTTGGGTTTCTTCGTAAGCTCTGTTTGATCGAGCATCGTGCAATTTTGGCAAAGTGTAGCGTATCTGCTTGGCAAGGTTGGTCAGCTCCGTGTGACCTCTGGTAACCGAATCTTGGTGGTCGAAGGGAGATTATGGGAGGTCGTTTTGGGTTTGGTTCATCTGCAATACCTAATTTCGATTTAAGGTGAGTATGTATGATTGAGTGGTCGAATTTGGATGCTGTGGTGTTAAGTGAGTTGCCGGAGGCGATGACATTGGTTGGAGGTGACCAACGGTGGTGTGCATGTGCACGAGATGGTGGTTATGTGTCAGCGAGTTTAGGCTCGTGGGAAGTCTCGAAGCCGCGTTCGAGTTTGGCATGGGGAAACTCAAGATGTTCACGAGTATGTTGGGTTGGGGAAACCCGTAGTTTTTGTTAAACTGAATTTAATCAAAGTAAAAAAAATAGGAAGAAAGGGAATCTCGGGTTTGGCTCGAGTGGTATTCGGGTTCGACCCAATACCAGAAGTATAAAACAGTTTTAAGAAGATTTTAAAAGGGTTTTAAAACTTGTTTTTGAAATTTAAAAATTTAAATTAGCTTAAACTTTATATAAATTACTTGATGTTTTAATAAATGTTTTATTAAACATATTTTAAGAGATTTTGAAGTTTGTTAAATTTAAACATTGTTTAGAAATTTTAAAAATGATTTTGAAATTGAGTTCTGAAAGAAATTTTAAAGGCTTATATAAAGACAAGTTTTAAATTCAAATTTGAAATTAGTTTTAAACTATAAATTGATAAATATTTAAGTTATTTAAAGTTGTGTTTGGTAACTTTAATTTATCGAGCTAAATGATTGTTTTAACTCAAAAACTTAATTAATAATTTAATTAAGTAGGGATAGTTATAAAATAATGATTGTAAATATGTTAAGTCAATTAAAGCATTTATAAGATAAATGTTTTATCTTAATTAAGGTTTTAATATCTTAATTTTGATTGAGTTAATTTAAAGAAATTAAGTTTAATTAATTTGCTTAAATATAAAGGATTGATTAAGAAATTAATTAAGGGAAATAATTTACTTGATTAACAAATGGTTAAGGATTAAGGTTAATTAATTTAAGATTAATTAAATTGTAATTAAAAGATCACTAACTAGATTATTAGTTAATGATTAGGGATTCATTAATCAAGTAATTAAGTGTAATTAAACTTAATTAATCAAGTGGTTAAGATTTATTAATTAAGTAATTAATAAGTTGTTAATTAAGTAATAAAGGTTACTTAATTAGTATTTAAGAAGTGTATAACTTGTAATTAAATTTTATTAATTAATAATTAAGGTTTTATTAATTAAATAATTAGAGAAAAATTAATCCGTAATTAAGGATTAACTAAGAAGTTATTAAATGGTAATTAATTGATTAATCAATTGTGATTAAGGATTAATCAAATGGTAATTAAGGATTGATTACATGTTAATTAAGGATGGGTTAACAGTTAATTAAGGATTAGTTAAATGGTTAATCAACTGATAATTGAGGAATAAGTAATATGTAATTAAGTTCTTAATTAATAATTGATAATTAGGTTTATTAATTAATAATTAAGAGATAATTAAATAGTTAATTAATAATTAATTAATTATAAAAGTAATTATGGATTAATTAATGTGTATTAAGACATACTGATTAATAATTCAGGTTATTAATCGATAGTTGATGAATAATTAATCAGTTAATTAAAAGTTAATTAATTGATTATGGATGTAATTAAGGATTAATTACTTTGTATTAAAGGAGATTAATTAATAATTAAGGTTTATTAATTAATGATTAAAGGACAATTAATCTGAGATTAGGGATTGATGAATTAAGTTAATCAAGGAGTAATTAATTAATTAAGGTTAGTAATTAATTAATGATTGTATAAGCAAGATTTAGGGGTTGATTCTAAGGGATTAATTTAAGAAATTAAATTAATTATGAAATGAATTGATAATGCTTGCTTATGGATGATTGGTTGTTGAATGTCTGAATTGGATGATATCTATTGGATTGATATCTACTGATGATATGTGTTGTGACATTCTGTGATATGATATTGGTTATATTAATGATAAATGTGTGATATTTATCTATGTTAATGCTGTGTGATTTCAAAGCATTGAATTGTATTGAATTGAATTGAATTGTTAAAACCTTTCAACAACTTGGCCTTTAAGACACGTTTGGTTCGATGAGACCGGGATCGGGTATCAAATTTGATTATCTGAAAACCACATCGATCCAAGTTAAATGTTAGGTCGTGAATTCAAGTGAAGATCGAGTTGAAGACTCGAAGTGTAAGAACTGTCTGTCGTTAAAAAACTCTGAGGGTGATCCCAATACGAGTATAACGGAGATAGTACTTTCAGGTTCGAGATGGAGTTTTTAGAGTGCAAGGGTTACTGTCATTAACTCTGAGGGTGATTCCAAAATGAGTATAACGAGATAATGCCTTCGGTTTCGTTCGAACCCGGAACGAACTTGTATGGATTGAATGCTTTTAGAACATCGTTAGGTGGATGATGAGCATTCTAAGATAGATGTGTTCTATAAAGGTAATCGCAGCCTCAAGCCTCATCAATCGGGAATGGCTAGAACAGGGGAGGTGCAGCAAGGCTAAGTGGGTCATGCCCAAGTAGGACGAGATTTACCCCTGTCTAGATGTCCCTTTTTATTTCGTCTGTGTGGGGCGATTGCTAACTAGAATCGCCGGGGTGGTCTTGTTCGGAATTGTTCAGTAAGGAATGGTTCCGGCTTTGTGTTTCAGTGGGTCGGGAGTGATCCTCAGTACGGTGATCTAGGCCACGTACTGTGACGGACGGTACCCCAGTAGCCCTGCCATTGATGGAAACCCATTCTTCCTACATGCCTCTACGGTTTTGATTGTATTACCCACTTTTGTGGCTAGTAGCTAGAATTTAATGAATGTAACAATTTCGGCTATTTTCTATTTACTTTAAAACCTAGACACTATTATAATATCACTGGATTTCCTATCAAATGCTTTGGTTAGCGTAAGGTAAAAAACTTACCCATGTTTATGTGTGGGGAGTCTTACGTGATACCTTTTGTTTTCAAATGATTTTTAAAAGTTAAGCAACTTTAACCCGTTTACTCACACCAGACCCATGTCTGACCCGGAGTTTATTCTGTTTTACTTAAACTCTTAGGTACTCAAATTTTTATGAGTAGCCAAGGGATTCAGGTTTGCTTTGACGAATACTGGAGGAGATATGGAGCAGGAGGCTTAACCGTTTGTAGTTATATTGTGTTTCCGCTGTGATGTATCTCTGTGATATATGTGTTGTACTTGAGTTGTATAATAGACAGACTTTTATACCTGTCTATCTTGTGTTGTTGTATTTGAGCAACTCTGATATGTAATAGACTATGTAATAGTTATGTTATATATTATATTTTGTTTCGTTCCGTTGTGAGATTATGATTTTGTTGAGTTCTTCTCTTCTATCTATTCTATTTCTACCTCTTTCTTTCTTAAAGATGATGCGTCTTTCTGTGGAATGAAAGTCGGTCGTCTTAGTTAACATTTTTACAAATTAACTCATTAGTGAATATTAACAATTCATATTTAATGCACGTGCATCATTCATGCTAGCCTGTTCTTGTTTTTATTTATTAAACACACAACCACAACGTTTCTTTGAAAAACTTACTGTACTTTTATATTCTTTTGTCATCTACTCCTTTCACAAACTAGTTGCTTCTCCATATTTATTTCTTCTCATTCTCTTTATATTGTCTCTTTCTTCCAACATTTACCTTCTGCATGTTTTAAACAAAAAGAATGCACATGAGTGCCTAAGCCTTTAATGTTTTTCCAATCCTACCTCTATGCTTTTGGCAATGTGAGTCAATCAATGTTTTATTTTATATATTTCCTTACTAAATTTGTGTATATATATTATTTTATTAATATTTCGTATAACTTGAATTTGAGTTTCAGATCATCTTTTATTTTCTGTAACATTACATTGGTTGTTGTATTCAAATTTATTTATTATATGTTAATTTTGTTTAAAACGGGTGTATAAAAGAACATTTGGTGCTATTATATTTAGTTGAGTGGAACATGCAATTAATTAGATCCAAAGTGGTCCCTTCATTTTCTTATTATTCAATACACCTGCCAATATTTCCACATTTTGGTTTTATTGCAATTCTATGATGTAGTTGAAACGTGATTTATCATCCTTTCTCATTCTTCCATTTCATTTTTTTTATTACCCAAAGCATTTGCTAGATCATATATCTTCATTTTATTTGTCCCTTCCATACCGATTTCGTTTGTTACTTCACTTCCTTTTTTTCCATAACATATCTCATTCTTTCCCCTAAAACATCATTATTTTTCAAACATCAGGGCCTCTATTTTTTTCCTTAACATCCCAATGTCAACGTAACTTTATACCTCCACTTCGTTATGCCAATTCATTTTTACTGAAGATATATTCAAAAAAAAGTGTGAGCATCTATTTCTTCCTCAACCACATCCGCACCTTTTCTCATCACCTTGCCTTCTTCTGCAAGAAGCCTTAAAAAAATAAACAATGAGAATTAGCTTTCATGGTCTTGGCATTCTACTTCTTGCCTTTGTTTTGGGCACATCAAGTTTGAAAACCTGAGTTATTAAAGTTTCTTATTTTATTAATTAAATGTGTACGTATTTTTCAGTATATCCTTATAACCTGAATATCTTCACATATGAGCCCTGATACATGTGTAGTTTCTTCCATTGGAATCGTATTTGAATTCCTGACGACATGAAATAGGTTTGGTTGAGTTTGGAGACTGTTGGAAAGGCATCTTTGTTTGGATTTTTGCGTTTTAAATATCAAAGGTGAGTGTTTTGATCCACTCACGGATACTAAATTATCTTATGCTAGTCAAATTAAATTATGATGTGATTAGAAATCTATTAATTTTTGTTTGGTATTTTTAGATTGTCATTTAAGTTAAATTTTTATTTATATTGAGTTGAATTCATTTAATTAATATTGAATATAAATTGTTAGTTAACACCAAATAATGATAATCAATTGATTGTTGTGATTTATTGGCTGATTTGGATGTTGGATTGTGATGGATGTTATTGGTTGACATTTTGGATGATTGGATGTTTATTTATGTACACATCTCTGTTATCACTATGGATTGAAATGATAACCCAAGCGGTTTCCATTGGGTTGGAAATTTTGATTTTGGATATTGGTTGAAATGACATATACCCATATAATTTCTTGATTTTGGACTATTTATTGGAATTGAATTATTTGAAAGGTTTATGTTTAAATTTAAACTTCAGATTTATTTTAATTAAAATGATTAAGATTGTTATTTTGAACTATTTAAAATCCTTTAAATAATTATATCCACGTTGTACACTTGACAGGAGATGAAAATACCGTAACATCTCTGAAGCCATTGTAGTAATATTTCTATTCTATTTATTTTGATTTGACTTACATAAGATCTTTTAGTCCTGACTCGAGTGTTTTGTCTTTTCATTACGCTTGGGTCAGTTTGAGCTTTTCATTGTATTGAAGACCATTTTATTTTTTGGAGGATGAAGATGAAGATTCAATATTTTATTTCTATTTATTATTATTCCACTACTTCCTGTATTCCGTTGCATTATTTGTTTATTTTCTAATGTATATATAGCTCTGATTTGAATTGTAAAAGTGTAATCAAACGTCATTTGTAAAACAGCTTCATGAACTGTTTATATGATTATTATATTTTGTTATTTCGCTGTGAGATCCTGTCTTTCGTTTTTCCTTTTTTCTATTATTTTCTTATTTACCCCATTAACAATCCTCCCTTTTGAATGGTTTGGATTAGACATATGTGGTTTATTGTCGATTTAAACCGTTCAAAAAGATGGATTGTTACAGTTGGTATCAGAGCTTTGGTTTAGACATACCTTAGTTTGTTGGGGTTAACTCATTAGAGATAGGGTAGTAATATCCTAGAATGAGTTTGTCTAAGTTTATATACTACAAGAGCGCGTACTTGTTAGTGTTATAAAAATGTTTTATATAAGTTTTGAAATGAATTTTTTCCTAATATTATACGATATATATAAAGAATAAATTTTTATAACTAGTATAGTTATTCGTAATGTGTTTGTTTTACGAAATGGTAATTATTATCATTTATTGTATTTTGTCAAATTATAAACATTAGCTAATTATGAACTAAGCACTAGTTTAATATTGGTGTATTAAAGAGAATAAAGTGAATAATTAGGATATTTGTTTATGGAATTGAAATGTGTTGTTGTGAAACTTATTGTTTGTTCATTGGTAGTTTCAACTATTGAAATAAAACAGAATATTTGGATATTTGGATAGTCAAAACTTCTGAATTAATATATGAGTTGAAACTTAATAATTATGTTGAATTATGTAGTTGAATTTGATAACCTTAATTTGAAAGCAAGAGAAACAAGGTTAATTTGTTATAGTTTAGTAGAATTATTGTATACATTATTGGCATATAATGTAATAATAATTAAAAATTGAAATTGTGAACTTAGTTCACATTTATGAAATGTGTCACAAATAAATTGAAAGGTAAAGGTGAACCAAAAATGAAACGAATATGAATAAATTCATGCCTTGTATGAAATAAATGGAACCTGCAATAAATAGTTATAATTAAAGTTGTGATAACTTTAAGCCTGAAAAATGTTTATAGAAGAATTTAAGCTTTCATAAATTGGTTATGAACTTAAGAAAATTCCTTATGAAATGATTTGCAAATAAATATAGTATTAAATGAGAAATACTACATGAGAAATGAATGTACTTTAAATTGAAGAGAAATATAAGCAGTACTATGAGAATGAATATAATAATATTTTACATTAATTGGAGAAATTTTGTGAAACAAATATTAAAGTATGAAGTGATATTTGTGTTAATCAATGGATTAAAAAATGAATTTAATTGAAATGTAATTGGATGAATCAAATTGGAATAAATACGTAAGTTGTGCGTATATTATTTTATTCGCACAATTAATTTGATCCATATTTGAGTACAGAAGTTTGAGGTGAATTGCACCATTTCGCATTAGGATTTTTCATTCGATTCTTGATGGCGAATATTTGATATGGATTTTGGTTTGATTCTAGAATTCTCTATCATAATATATGGTATGCAATGAGAATGATGATTTCTAGTCAGGAAACCATATCGAAGTCCGCATTAGGGAAGTTGAATGGACAATACTAGTTCGAAAGCGAACTTGTGTGATCGAGCGAGCGATCGAATGTGATTTTGTGAAATGATGACATATGTACATCTTATGTTCTAATATTATTGTTATGCTTTAGCGCTGAAATTGAAAGTTATTGGGTTAGATATCTTTGTAATTTAAATTGGAATTTTCTTCTATGCAAAACTACTATTGATTTAAAACCATTTTTGCAAAACTATTTTTTATTTTTTCTTGTACAAACTATCTTATTCTATTTTATTTACCAAACTATTTTATAAACTATTTCACAAAACTATTGTATGTACAAAACTATTTTACAAACTATTTTATTTACAAACTATTTTACATAACCATTTTATAAAGAAAAATACAAAAATATTCTAAATTCAAAACCTTTTATAAAGCAAAGATGTTCAATCCCATATGGCTTTTCATACATCGAAATTGATTTTGGAATATTTTTTATTCTCGTAGGAGATGAAATTTATATAAGTACCAGTGATTTTGAAACTGTTGATTTTGGAAGGTATTTGATCTAAAGAGATAAATCTTATATACAATAGAATTTATATAAAAATGATTTGATATATTCGAGATTATCGATTTTGGAAAGTACTTTATCTGAAAATGAAATGTTATATATAATGAAATTTATATAAGTGCGATATTTGAAGCTATGATTTTGGAAGGGTGCTATATATGTATGTTATATTTTGAAATAAGGGGTATGGGAAAGTACCATCCATAAAGAAGTATAGTAAGATATGCTTCGTCCCAGATGGACTTAGGGAATCCAGGAATGGATTCGACCGATAACCTTAATGGACTTGGGTGAATTCAAAAATGGATTCGAACTGATATGGTTGTCCGGACTTAAACTCATGAGTTCCTCGATTTTTTTAGGGTAGATCGTTCTTTAGTTTGCCCAATGGAGGCGCTTTCGAACCTGGGATCTTTTGTTTATGGATCTTCCGGAAAGGAAGTGCATCCATTGCGTAAATCATTGAATTAGCAGCATACCACTGCAACAAGGGTCGATGGTCCCTTGTTTACGTATTGGCTACGATATTTTTCTACAATCCGAAACGTAGAAGGATCTTCTGGAAAGTTTTGTGTCCATTCCGTAAATACTGGATCAGCAGCAGGCCACTGCTATCGTATTATCATCATTTGACATTGGATTTTGAGCGATACTTCTCATACCTATTTTAAGCATTTTCACTGGTTGTTGAAACAGGTCTACTAAGTACTTGTAGAATTCTAGCCTTGCGCCTGATCAACGCATGGTCAGTGTCTGCAAGAACGAGGATAAACCTGTTAAGACATCGAGTTATAAAAGTATTTTGATAAAGTAATATATAAAAGATATTTTTGTCAATTTTATTTTCAATTCTAAATGCTTTAAAATGTTTAAAATATTGTTTAATTATATACAACATGGTTTAATAGTAAATTTTTAGTGTTGTAAATATTTTAAAAGTTACTAATTAAATAAAATATATTTAAAGTGAATGATTATTGATTTGTTAATAATGTTTGAAAAGTATCTTGAGACAAAACTAATAAATTTATGAATGATAGATTTAATGTTTTCAATAGCTTCTTTGCAAATATAAGTAATGATGTAAATAATTATTTTCAAATAGTTTACATATATTTATAAAGTTGTTATTTAAATGATTTAAATGATATTTATAAATGAAGCAAGAAAATTTACAAATGAATTTTTGAAAAGTATTAAAGATGATTGATTTGCAAATAAAGCTTTCAAATGAATATTTCAAGTAAAATTTATATAAGTTTCTTTAAGTGTATAATTTAAAGATATTATATAAATGGAAAGAAGAAAATTTTGATTTGCAAAGCTTATTTATAGCAATATACTTGACAAATAAATTGAATCCATATATTAGAAGTATGGTTTAAAATATTTACTTGATGTCAAAGTACTAAGAGTAAAATTTATAGGTTTATTTATTATTTGAATTTTGTATTAAACCATAATAAATGTTTTTCCATGATTTGAATATTCATTTTTAAACAAGTGTTTAAATTTATTATGAAGGTATGAAATTTTATACTTTGATTTAGAAATTTAATGTAAGATTTAAGTATACTATTAATTTCAGTTTAATAATACCGAGTTTATACTTATTTTAAGAATAACGAGTCTAATAAATTTTTGGATTTAAGGATTCTTATTTTAAAGCTTATTATAATGTTTTGATATAAATTTCTAACATTGTTTTAAACTTATGATAATCTTTGCACAATGTTATGAGGATGTTTTGAATATATCTTATATTCTTACTAAGTGAATGAGGTTAAATGTTTTAATTGAATTTTTAAATATATTGAAATAATTCTTTTCTCTTTTAGGGAGAATACAAAAAACTTAAATTTTTATTCAATAACCGAATTAAGTAATAAGCTTAAGTAAGGTAGTAGAAGCTTAAGTAATATTTTATGAAATGATTCATTAATGACTTAAACCCTTAATCGAAAACAAATGATGTAAGTGATTGATCTTTATATAAATAAATGAGATGAGGAAAAAACCCAGTAAATAAAACGAAAATAAATTTCAATTATTGTAATGGGATAAATTTTTAACTATTTAATAATTGGAACTTCTAAAGTTGAAAGTAAGAAATTAAATGCTAAGTTATAAATGAAATATACAAGGAATTTGAAATTTGTAACTTGTAAACAAAATGGAAATGAAAATAAGAAATGATAACAGTTGAACATTTATTTACTAAAATGAAATAAGATAAACTTGTGTAACTGTCATTACATTCTTAGAAACATGTATATAAGTTACCAGAATGTTAAAAGTTGTAATCTTAAGTAAGGATATGTAATGAAATATTATACAAGAAAAACTTAAATAATAAAAGCATTCAATGAAATTAATTTTTATAAATAAGAAATTTGATATGAAAATAGTTATAAACCTGAGTTATAGTTGTAATGCTACTAAATAAAATTAAATAGAAAGTGAATATTGTAAGTAAAGAATTATGAACTTAAGATAATGTTTGAAGCTAGTGATAATTAAAGTAAATAATAAAATGAATACTATACTAAATTTAATAACTGTAACTTCAGAAATGGTTGATTACTTTGATCCCTTGTGAAGATTGCATGCTTGTTTGCAAATGATTGTTGTTATGTTGTATTGATTTATTTTGATTTTATGTGATGAAGATATACTTTTGGTTGAAAGTGATTGTTGTTATGTTGATTGTTGTTGTTAATTTAAAACAATATAATCATTTCACTTCTATATAAATTTTAACCTCTTTGCATTATATAAGTGGAATACAGTTTATGGAAGCAATTGCTACTGCTTTTGGTTTCATAAAATAAACATTATTTGCCCGACAAATAGGTACATTCTCGGATTACGGTTTATAACGATATTGCATTGTTTTCCCTCTGTTGGGATAAATTATTTTGAAAATTTTGATATACATTATTACTGATATTTTTCCCGAGCCTCTCCGTACAAAGGAGACTCTACCGAAATTTTTCATAAATTTTGGACTTAGAAAATTTTATGAAATCTTTTCAAAACTTTTTTTAACTTGAAAATAAAAATATTTAATTATTTATAAAATGATATATTTTATTTAAAACTTTTTTATTTTGCAAATTAATTGATTATAAATTTAATATTTTGAATAAGATATATTGATTTCTTAGTTTCTTCTTTTCCCTTCTTTTTCCTTTTTGGGGACGAAAAGTTTTGAGTGGGGGAGAGTGTAATGACCCATAAATTTTCAAAAATTTAAATTGGTTAATTTAGTAAGTTTTGTTATTTAACATCTAAAGAAATAGAAACTTGTGATTTATTAATGGGAAATAATAACTAGAATGAGTTGTAGCAATGTTGATATAAGTTAATTATGAACAACTTGAATGAGATTGCAATTAATTGAAATAACGTAAGTGTTATACTTGGTTTTAATATTGAATATAAGAAACAAATGTAAATATCTATTTATTGTATGAAGTAGATAGTTATTGGTAATTGAATAAAATTAGTATTATATAAGAACTGTAACAATTGTGTGTGAATAATGAATTCATATTCGTGCACGTTTCATATTTTATTGCTTTTGATAACCACTATCTCATTCATTTTTTCCTCTGTCTTGTTCACTTTCACATTTCAACCATTCACATTAAAAAAAACTCTCTCTTTATTTCACAAAACTTTCATTTATTCTTAGCTTATTCATTTTCCATTCTTGTTGCTAAATCTACATTCTCTTACCTGCTTTTGTTTGGCCTAATTCTTATATACCTCTTGTATTTTCATCTAAGCATTTACTTTTACATGTTGCAACTTTTAGTATTCATAACTTCTGCCTGCACTAATTCGTCCATTAACTTTTCGTTTCCATTGCATTAAATGCTCACATGTTCATGCACATTAACTTATTTACTTGCTATTTTTCATTTATAAGCTTCCAAATGCTTATTCTATTTAGTGTTAACATTTTTTCAAATTAACTCATTAGTGAATATTAACAATTCATACTTAATGCACGTGCATCATTCATGCTAGCCTGTTCGTGTTTTTATTTATTAAACACATAACCACAACGTTTTTTTGAAAAGCTTACTGTATTTTTATATTCTTTTATCATTTCCTCCTTTCACAAACTATGCTGCTCCTCTATATTTATTTCTTCTCATTCTCTTTATATTGTCTCTTTCTTCCAACATTTATACCTTCCGCATGCTTTAAACAAAAAGAATACACATGAGTGCCTAAGCCTTTAATGTTTTTCCAATCCCTCCCCCATGCATTTGGCAATGTGAGTCAATCAATATTTTATTTTATATATTTTCTTATTAAATTTGTGTATATATATTCTTTTATTAATATTTCGTATAACTTGAATTTGAGTCCCGGATCATCTTTTATTTTATGTAACGTTGCATTGGTTATTAGTATTCAAATTTATTTATTATATGTTAATTTTGTTTAAAACGGGTGTATAAAAAGTGTATTTGGTGCTATTATATTTAATTGAGTGGAACATGCAATTAATTAGATCCAAAGTGGTCCCTTCATTTCCTTATTATTCAATACACCTGCCAATATTTCCTCATTTTGGTTTATTGCAATTCTCTTATGTAGTTGAAACATGAATTCTCATCCTTTCTCATTCTTTCATTTCGTTTATTTTTTTACCCAAAGCATTTACTAGATCATATATCTTCATTTTATTTGTCCCTTCCATACCTATTTCGTTGTTACTTCACTTTCTTTTTTTCATAACATATCTCACCCTTTCCCCTAGAACATCATTATTTTTCAAACATCAGGGCCTCTATTTTTTTCTTTTAACGTCCCAATGTCAACATAACTTTATACCTCCACTTCGTTACTGCCAATTCATTTTTACTGAAGATATGTTCCAAAAAAAAGTGTGAGCATCTATTTCTTCCTCAACCACATCCACACCTTTTCTCATCACCTTGCCTTCTTCTGCAAGAAGCCTTAAAAAAAATAAACAATGAGAATTAGCTTTCATGGTCTTGGCTTTCTACTTCTTGCCCTTGTTTTGGGTACATCAAGTTTGAAAACGTGGGTTATTAAAGTTTCTTATTTTAATAATTAAATGTGTATGTATTTTTAGTATATCCTTATAACCTAAATATCTTCACATAGGAGCCCCAATACATGCGTAGTTTCTTCCATTGGAATCGTATTTGAATTACTGACGACATGAAATAGGTTTGGTTGAGTTGGGAGACTTTTGGAAAGGCATCTTTGTTTGGATTTTTGCATTCTAAATATCAAAGGTGGGGGTTTTGATCCACTCACGGATACTAAATTATCTTATGTTAGTTAAATTAAATTTATGATATGATTAGAAATCTATTAATTTTTGTTTGGTATTTTTAGATTGTCATTTAAGTTAAATTTTTATTTATATTGAATCGAATTGTCATTTAAGTAATATTGAATATAAATTGTTAGTTAACACCAAATAATGATAATCAATTGATTGTTGTGATTTATTGGCTGATTTGGATGTTGGATTGTGATTGATGCTATTAGTTGACATTTTGGATGATTGGATGTTTGTTTATGTACACATCTCTGTTATCACTGTGGATTGAAACGATAACCTGAGCGGTTTCCATTGGGTTGGAAATTTTGATTTTGGATATTGGTTGAAATGACATATACCCATTTAATTTCCTGAATTTGGACTATTTATTGGAATTGAATTATTTGAAAGGTTTATGTTTTAAATTTAAACTTTAGATTTAATTAAAATGATTAAGATTGTTATTTCGAATTATTTAAAATCCTTTAAATAATTATATCCACGTTGTACACTTGATAAGAGATGAAAACACCGTAACATCTCCGAAGCCATTACAGTAATATTTTTATTCTACTTATTTTGATTTGACTTACATAAGATCTTTTAGTCCTGACTCGATGGAATGACCCTAATTCTTAAGCAAAAATTTTTTTTTTTGCTTACATACTTAACTAAGACTACCTAGGGTCATCCTTACCTATTCTCATATTATCCAGGATCTTTCTCAATATAAAAATATTGTTCTAAATCTAAATCTTTCCTAACATACATATATGAAGATATCTATGTTATATCCTACTAGAATCAGAGCATAATAATAATAGGGAAGTAGAAATCTTTTTAAATCTATTAAAATGTGATAATTCCCTAATAAAAGATTTATTTTCACATTCTGATTATTGACTATAGAATCCACTGTAAACATGTACTTTGGTCTGTTATTCTAATTAAGGAATGATTAAGTAATAATCTAGTGGAAGAAAGCTTTTTAATATGGATGTTTGTGTTAAAATCTGCATAGTTTCAAACTCAAGCTAAAAGAAAGTGGATCCTAAGTGAACACAAGCAACATCTAGGCGTAATGGAAACGCGCCTAACTTACACATGAGAGGTCACGAGTTCAAGTACTATGCTGGTCAGTTCAAACTCAATTTTTGCTTTCTTTTTTTTTTTCCTGCAGGGTTTTAAAATCTGATACCTGCCTATCTCTATACATATACACTTAAGTTTTGCCTATAATCTAACATACAAAACAATATTTCTTGCTTTATTATTTTCAAAACCCATTCCTACTACTTTTCTAGGAATTTGTATTTATTTTGTTGCCTAAACATCAACATGTACACAGATATACAGGTACATGTCTATGTTTTTGTTCATTTTCCAGAAAAACTGGGTTCAAATGGTTCCTAGCTCCATTTTTTTTAAAGTGTGTATGTGGCCTGACCTATGGTCTAACTGTTTGGTTAAAGAAACCATTCTTTTACTTGCATTTGGACAAGTTTCAGTATCAAGACATGAAAGTGTAACAGTTATAATTCTTTCTGGATTTTCCCAATATAATTTCCTATATATCTATCTTTTGAAAAGATTTAGGATTAACTAAAACCATCATAAAGTGATCATACTTATAAAATCCAGTTTTTCCTTTAATCAAAACAACTTTAGCAAATAGATAATCAATTCAGCTTAACTTCAATATTCTTAATACATACCAAACCAGAAAACAGAAATAACATAACACATATCTCTTGCAAGTTCTTCCTACTTAATACATCACTAGATTCATTTAAAATAACTGAATAATTCCAAACTTTCAAGGTTTTGCATAACAGCCTAAACAGAACTATCAAATTTTCCAGATTACATGCAAATATCTCATTCTAAGTTCTTATTTAACTCTAGTTTAGCATGCTTATCCAATCATTCTCATTAGCCATAGCAGCTTCCTATTTAGAGCCAGCATTCCCTGAAAAAGCATTAAGGGCTGCCCCATTTTAAATGAGACACCTCAGTTGCCATAAGCAAACAAGGGTCAGATACAAGATCTGGTATGAGCATCATCAAAAATTCCATGATATTAAGTAATTAAGTAAGACCTAAACATTTTGTATAGATTGCATTTACCAAATTTCTTCCTAGCCTCATCTGCCATAAGGAATCATGGGGACACATTGCAATAAAATAATTCACAATATTGCACAAAGATCTCAGGGCTTAAACAAACCATGTGTCAACTTGCATACTTTAAATACAACAAGCATTCCAGCAGTTCTCTTGGCTCACAATCCTTTGTTTATTTACTAAGTGTTCATGTTTGATCCTATCATGAGATAGCTAGGTGACTGAATCACAGTGTACATGAAACATTATATAGAGCTCTCAAGCATAATTCCAGAACAAGCTAACTTTCATATCCAGGGAATTCATATCTACAAGTATTCTGGTTTAAAAGAAAATACAAGAATATTTGTAACTGGGAATAAAGACTAGGCATGTGGGTTATTATTGTTTCACAAGCAACCATGTTTGAACTAAATTCAAGATCTAGCTTAAACAAGATTTCTGGCCCATGGTTTTCTATTTGATCAAAGGTTCAGCACATTAGGAATTTCCATTGCAACCTTGAATCTTTCATTTGAGCCTCAGCACTTACACAAGTGTAATGCAACTCATATACATATGTTTGTCATGCCATAACTAAACCAGCTACAAGCATTCTCTATTTACTATTACATTTTCATACTATACCATTTCTGGGTATAAACAATCAGAGCATAATACTCACTATCAAAACTAAAAGCATTTAGAAACACCCATTAAAGCATCCATTAAAACCATAGTAATAAAATCCAAAATATGCAGAAAAATTAGCATAAGCTAGGCTGCCTCATAACAGGACTTAATGCCATGGATTAGTGAGATTACTCACAGAAAAATGCTTCTCCTGCTTAAATCAGAAAGAAAACCTTTTAAAACTTGCTTTTCTGCTTGCAAATATTTTCCTCTTTGTTTTCTTAAATGTTTTGGGTAGCAAAATGATTCTTTTCTGGTTTATACTTGAATTTATAAGAGAAGTTTTCTAGGGTTTATCATTGTAAAATCCCATTCCTACCCTGGCCAAGACTCATGCATTTTGCATTTCAGATTTGTTCATTTTCACTTTGATACCCCGGCCATATGTGGTGCTTACTTTCCCTTATATTTTTTTTTTCTTTACCTTTTCAAAATATATCCTATTCTTACCAAGTCATGAAAATTGTGTGACATTGTCACTTGTTTATTTTCTAGAAATCCTCCTTTCTATTTCTGCCTAAAGCAATTATTCTGCTTGCAATTTGTCTTTTGCCATTTTAGTATTACAGTTTTCTTTTACTTGCTTATTTCTTTTTAACATTTTCTATTCTTACAGAAATGTACATTTGCATACATATCCTATCTAGGCTTATTTAACTCCTCCTTAATTTCAGAAAGATATGCACCTATATGTGCATACAGGCTTTTAAATCCCTGTAATATTTTCTTTTCTGGGTTTAAATAAAATATGTTTACTGATTCAAAACAAAACTTACTTTTCCTTATTTTCTTGGATGATTCATATAATTCCAGAGATCAAATATCCATATCACAAAATTATGTTTGTAATACTTTTTAATTCTTGTTTTGATTTCAGTGGATTTGGAGTTCTTTCTTGTGCCATATCAGTGTGCACACACTTGAACACTTTATTTTTTTTTCATGTATTCTTATACAAATGAATTCATATATTTTCAAAATTCAACCAAATAAGATTCTATGAATTTCTGGGGCATTACAATCACCCCACCTTTTTAGGAATTGTGTCCTCACAATTTTCTCATTCATTTTTTTTTTTTTTTATATTTCTAGATTCTCCTAAAATCTATCAGACATTGCATAAGAAACAATTCAGTCAAAACAACCATACATATTAAACTTTTAGGAATTTAGTTTTTACCTTCCACTACAAAAAGTTTAGGGTAATCCATCTTTATTTTATCCTCCAATTCCCATGTACAGTCCTTAGGGTCTAGGCTCCATTGAACCTTTACCAATTTTAAAGTTTTGTTCCTCAACTTTTTTTCCTCTTTAGCCAAAATCCCCATGGGTTCTTTCTCATAGACCAAATCAGAATTTATTTGAACCTGAGTGGGTTTCTCTAAAATCTCTTCTTTTTCATGTACCCATCTTCTAAGTTGTGATACATGGAATACATTGTGCATTGCACTCATCTCTTCAGGCAGCTCTAGCCTATATGCTAATGAACCTATTCTTTCCAAAATCTTGTAAGGTCCAACATATCTTGGGGTAAGTTTTCCTTGCTTGCCAAATCTTAACACCTTCTTCATAGGTGAAACTTTGATGAAAACATAATCACCAACTTCATATTCTACCTGCTTTCTCTTTTTATCTGCAAACTTCTTTTGCCTATCTTGAGCTGCTTCCATTCTTCTCCTCACCAGTTCAATTTTCTCTGTGGTCTCTTTTATATATTCAGGCCCTAAGACAGCCTTTTCTCCTGCTTCAACCCAACATATTGGTGACAAACATGGTTTTCCATACAAGGCTTCAAATGGTGCCATGCCTATGGTGCTTTGATAACTATTGTTATATGTAAATTCAGCCAAATGGAGGTGATCTTCCCAATTACCTCCAAAGTCTAATATACATGCCCTCAATAAATCCTCCAAAACCTTATTTATCACTTCAGTTTGACCATCTGATTGGGGGTGGTATGCTGTACTCAAGCATAATTCACTCCCTATGGCTTTTTGAAAGCTCTTCCAAAATCTGGAGGTAAAGATTGTGTCCCTATCACTCACTATAGTTTTAGGGATTCCATGCAACCTTACTACTTCTTTCATGAATATCTGAGCTAGTTTAGGGGCATTTCTTTCTGCCTTTACTGGTATAAAATGTGCCACTTTGGTCAATCTATCCACTACTACCCAAATGCTTGTATTTCCTCTCTTTGATCTAGGCAGACCATCTATGAAATCCATAGATATATCTTCCCACTTCCACTGTGGTACACTTAGAGGTTGTAATAGGCCTGAGGGTCTTTGGGTTTCTGCTTTGACTTGTTGGCAAGTCATACACTTTGCAACATATTTGGCCACATCAGCTTTCATCCCTGTCCACCAATAATCCCTCTTCAAGTTTTGGTACATCTTGGTGCTACCTGGGTGTATAGAATACTGTCTTCTATGATATTTATTAAGTATCTCTTCCTTCAATCCTATATTCTTTGGAACACATATCTTACTCTTATTCCTTAAGTAACCATTCTTATCAATGTGGTAGTTTGGTACTTCTTCTCCTTTTTCTATTAGAGATTTCTTTTCTAACAAATCTGGATCTTCCTCTTGCATTTTTCCCACTTTCAAAATTAAATATGATTGCAAAGTTATCAAACTTAATTTTCCCTTTTTCCCTTCTTCAATCATCTCCATGTTTACCTCATTGTCTTCCTCAATTTCCAAATCAGTAAGTAGGGATAAATTTTTAAACTCTTCTATCATTAACATGGCTACTTTTGCGTGCTGCCTGCTCAAAGCATCTGCAACCTTATTAGCTTTTCCTGGAGTATAAAGTATGTCTAAATCATATGCTGCTAAAAATTCAACCCATCTATGTTGCCTCATATTCAGATCTTTTTGTGAAAAAAGATATTTCAATGCCTTATGGTCAGTGTATAAAATGAACTTTGCACCTAGAAGATAATGTCTCCAGAGCTTTAGTGCATATACCACTGCTGCCAATTCAAGATCATGGGTTGCATACTTTGATTCATGCGGCTTCAGTTGCCTTGATGCATAGGCTATAACTTGGTCTTGCTGCATCAATACAGCTCCTAGCCCAGAGCCACTTGCATCAGTATAAACAATCAAATCCTCATTTCCTTCTGGTACTCTCAACACTGGTGCATTGACTAAAGCCTCTTTGATTTTACTAAAGGCTTGTTCACATTTCTCAGTCCATCTAAAGGGTTGGTTCTTTCTAGTTAGGTTGGTAAGAGGTGATGACATCTTAGAAAAATCTTTTATAAATCTTCTATAATACCCTGCCATTCCCATAAATGACCTAACTTCTCCCACTGTGCTTGGCCTTTTCCATGCTTGGATAGCCACAATTTTATTGGGGTTCACTGAAATGCCTTTGGCAGATACAACATGCCCAAGGAAATGCACCTCTTCTTTCCAAAATGCATACTTAGAAAATTTGGCTTTTAAATCTTTTTCTCTTAATCTTGACAAAACAAGGTGTAAGTGATTTTCATGTTCCTCTACTGTTCTAGAATAAATCAAAATATCATCAATAAAAATCAATACAAACTTGTCTAAATAATCCCTGAATATCCTATTCATTAAGTCTACAAAATATGATAGGGCATTTGTCAACCCAAATGGCATGACAAGAAACTCATATAAACCATACCTAGTGTTAAAGGCTGTATACTTAACACTTGAGTCTTCAACCTTCATCTGATGGAATCCAGATGCCAAGTCTAACCTAGAAAATATTTTTGCTCCACTAAGTTGATCAAAAAGATCATCAATTCTAGGTAAGGGGTACTTGTTCTTGATAGTGACTTTGTTTAACTCCCTGTAATCTATGCACATTCTTAAAGTACCATCATGTTTCTTTACAAATACTACTGGAGCACCCCAGCAAGAGTTACTTGGTCTTATAAATCCTTTGCTTTCTAACTCTTCTAGCTGTTTCTTTAATTCCTTCAACTCATTTGGCCCCATCCTAGTGGGTTTCTTAATAATTGGACTTGCTCCTGGTATCAGACTAATCTGAAATTCCACTGGTCTGTGGTGTGGAACCCCCTCAACTTCTCCAAACACATCTATGTATTTGTTAATTATGGGGATTTCTTCAATAGAAGGCTCACTGGAATCCTTATTTAAGTCAATCAAGTGATATAATTTTCTTTCTTTAGCTGCTTCACACAAAATTGTGATTCTTTGACCTCTAGAATTTTGTAATGATATGGTGGATGAGTCTAAATTAATTATGGCTTTGTATTGCCTTAACCAGTCTACACCCAATATAACACCTATATTTGGGTAATTTAAAACATATAAATTGGAAATAAAAACATTTCCTCCTATGTTTAATCCCACATCCACACAAATCATGTTTAAAACACTAGAACTTCCCAATGGGCTTTGCACTAACAAAGGAGTTTCAACCAATATGCAATTTAATTTAAGCAATGCAACTAATTCATGGGAAATCATAGAATGTGTTGCCCCTGTATCATACACTACTGATATAGGTAAGGTACAAATAAATAAGGTACCTTCTACTTGACCATGATTTTCTGCAATAGTCTCTACTGTGGATTTGCCCTTGCTCTCCAAACTTGCTAGCTTCCCTTGCTGTTTATACTCAGGGCAGTTTCTCTTGATATGTCCCTCCTTTCCACATAGATAGCACTTGAAAGCTCCTCCCTTCAATTCTGGGCACCTTGGTTTGATATGTCCTTCTTTTCCACAATGATTACATGTTATTTTCCTTTTTGTATCAGTGGTCTTAGTATCATTAGTTTTCTTACTTTCCATCTCCTCCTTCCTCTTGTCATAGGGGTGATATCTTCCCTTATTCTTCTTATTGTTGTTATTCTTAAAACTCCTATACTTCTCCCTTTCCTTGTCATGTTGCTCAAATTTTAAGGCCAGATCAATGACTTGATCAAAAGTTTTATCTACATATGGCAACATGGCCCTACTAAGCCCTGGATTTAAACCCTTAATATACCTATCATTCTTTGATGCCTCATCAGCCACAAGCATAGCTCCATACTTAGACAAGCCTTCAAACCTATGAGTATATTCAGTCACATTAAAAGTTCCCTGCCTAAGTCTGATGAATTCTTCAAGCAGTAGAGTCTTGGCTGATGCTGGAACAAATCTAGCTTCCAACATCTCCTTGAATTGATTCCAAGTGATTTCATTCTCAATCCTCCCAGCTATGACTACCTCCCACCAACTTAAAGCCACACCTTTCAGTTGTCTTGAGGCCACTTGCCTCTTCCTTTGATCATCCAACTGCATGTCATTGAAAATTCTATCCAGTGTTCTCAACCATGTTTGAATTTCCATCACATTTTCAGTCCCTTCAAAGCTCTTGCCTCCTAAATTGGTATAAGTCTTTAATAGTTTGGAAAGTTCCTCATGTGGATTCTCAAGTCTCTGCCCTACTCCATCCCTTAAAGCCCTCATAAAGTCTTGCATATCAAGCATTTGTGGTGTACTTGATCCTACATTGTGTTGAGATCCTCTTCCTACCATAATTGGACAACTACAGTATGGGTAGATAAGGTTAGTTTATCATGAGAGTATATATATATATATCTATATATTTTAACTTTCTATCTATATTATTATTTTACTCAAACAGTACATACATATGATTATAGTACTTCAATCAATCAATACAATCATTCTTAGCTATGTGTAAATTTAACATAGCTCTGATACCAAAATGGAATGACCCTAATTCTTAAGCAAAATTTTTTTTTTTTGCTTACATACTTAACTAAGACTACCTAGGGTCATCCTTACCTATTCTCATATTATCCAGGATCTTTCTCAATATAAAAATATTGTTCTAAATCTAAATCTTTCCTAACATACATATATGAAGATATCTATGTTATATCCTACTAGAATCAGAGCATAATAATAATAGGGAAGTAGAAATCTTTTTAAATCTATTAAAATGTGATAATTCCCTAATAAAAGATTTATTTTCACATTCTGATTATTGACTATAGAATCCACTGTAAACATGTACTTTGGTCTGTTATTCTAATTAAGGAATGATTAAGTAATAATCTAGTGGAAGAAAGCTTTTTAATATGGATGTTTGTGTTAAAATCTGCATAGTTTCAAACTCAAGCTAAAAGAAAGTGGATCCTAAGTGAACACAAGCAACATCTAGGCGTAATGGAAACGCGCCTAACTTACACATGAGAGGTCACGAGTTCAAGTACTATGCTGGTCAGTTCAAACTCAATTTTTGCTTTCTTTTTTTTTTTCCTGCAGGGTTTTAAAATCTGATACCTGCCTATCTCTATACATATACACTTAAGTTTTGCCTATAATCTAACATACAAAACAATATTTCTTGCTTTATTATTTTCAAAACCCATTCCTACTACTTTTCTAGGAATTTGTATTTATTTTGTTGCCTAAATATCAACATGTACACAGATATACAGGTACATGTCTATGTTTTTGTTCATTTTCCAGAAAAACTGGGTTCAAATGGTTCCTAGCTCCATTTTTTTTAAAGTGTGTATGTGGCCTGACCTATGGTCTAACTGTTTGGTTAAAGAAACCATTCTTTTACTTGCATTTGGACAAGTTTCAGTATCAAGACATGAAAGTGTAACAGTTATAATTCTTTCTGGATTTTCCCAATATAATTTCCTATATATCTATCTTTTGAAAAGATTTAGGATTAACTAAAACCATCATAAAGTGATCATACTTATAAAATCCAGTTTTTCCTTTAATCAAAACAACTTTAGCAAATAGATAATCAATTCAGCTTAACTTCAATATTCTTAATACATACCAAACCAGAAAACAGAAATAACATAACACATATCTCTTGCAAGTTCTTCCTACTTAATACATCACTAGATTCATTTAAAATAACTGAATAATTCCAAACTTTCAAGGTTTTGCATAACAGCCTAAACAGAACTATCAAATTTTCCAGATTACATGCAAATATCTCATTCTAAGTTCTTATTTAACTCTAGTTTAGCATGCTTATCCAATCATTCTCATTAGCCATAGCAGCTTCCTATTTAGAGCCAGCATTCCCTGAAAAAGCATTAAGGGCTGCCCCATTTTAAATGAGACACCCCAGTTGCCATAAGCAAACAAGGGTCAGATACAAGATCTGGTATGAGCATCATCAAAAATTCCATGATATTAAGTAATTAAGTAAGACCTAAACATTTTGTATAGATTGCATTTACCAAATTTCTTCCTAGCCTCATCTGCCATAAGGAATCATGGGGACACATTGCAATAAAATAATTCACAATATTGCACAAAGATCTCAGGGCTTAAACAAACCATGTGTCAACTTGCATACTTTAAATACAACAAGCATTCCAGCAGTTCTCTTGGCTCACAATCCTTTGTTTATTTACTAAGTGTTCATGTTTGATCCTATCATGAGATAGCTAGGTGACTGAATCACAGTGTACATGAAACATTATATAGAGCTCTCAAGCATAATTCCAGAACAAGCTAACTTTCATATCCAGGGAATTCATATCTACAAGTATTCTGGTTTAAAAGAAAATACAAGAATATTTGTAACTGGGAATAAAGACTAGGCATGTGGGTTATTATTGTTTCACAAGCAACCATGTTTGAACTAAATTCAAGATCTAGCTTAAACAAGATTTCTGGCCCATGGTTTTCTATTTGATCAAAGGTTCAGCACATTAGGAATTTCCATTGCAACCTTGAATCTTTCATTTGAGCCTCAGCACTTACACAAGTGTAATGCAACTCATATACATATGTTTGTCATGCCATAACTAAACCAGCTACAAGCATTCTCTATTTACTATTACATTTTCATACTATAACATTTCTGGGTATAAACAATCAGAGCATAATACTCACTATCAAAACTAAAAGCATTTAGAAACACCCATTAAAGCATCCATTAAAACCATAGTAATAAAATCCAAAATATGCAGAAAAATTAGCATAAGCTAGGCTGCCTCATAACAGGACTTAATGCCATGGATTAGTGAGATTACTCACAGAAAAATGCTTCTCCTGCTTAAATCAGAAAGAAAACCTTTTAAAACTTGCTTTTCTGCTTGCAAATATTTTCCTCTTTGTTTTCTTAAATGTTTTGGGTAGCAAAATGATTCTTTTCTGGTTTATACTTGAATTTATAAGAGAAGTTTTCTAGGGTTTATCATTGTAAAATCCCATTCCTACCCTGGCCAAGACTCATGCATTTTGCATTTCAGATTTGTTCATTTTCACTTTTGATACCCCGGCCATATGTGGTGCTTACTTTCCCTTATATTTTTTTTTCTTTACCTTTTCAAAATATATCCTATTCTTACCAAGTCATGAAAATTGTGTGACATTGTCACTTGTTTATTTTCTAGAAATCCTCCTTTCTATTTCTGCCTAAAGCAATTATTCTGCTTGCAATTTGTCTTTTGCCATTTTAGTATTACAGTTTTCTTTTACTTGCTTATTTCTTTTTAACATTTTCTATTCTTACAGAAATGTACATTTGCATACATATCCTATCTAGGCTTATTTAACTCCTCCTTAATTTCAGAAAGATATGCACCTATATGTGCATACAGGCTTTTAAATCCCTGTAATATTTTCTTTTCTGGGTTTAAATAAAATATGTTTACTGATTCAAAACAAAACTTACTTTTCCTTATTTTCTTGGATGATTCATATAATTCCAGAGATCAAATATCCATATCACAAAATTATGTTTGTAATACTTTTTAATTCTTGTTTTGATTTCAGTGGATTTGGAGTTCTTTCTTGTGCCATATCAGTGTGCACACACTTGAACACTTTATTTTTTTTTCATGTATTCTTATACAAATGAATTCATATATTTTCAAAATTCAACCAAATAAGATTCTATGAATTTCTGGGGCATTACACTCGAGTGTTTTGTCTTTTCTTTACGCTCGGGTTAGTCTGAGCTTTTCAGTGTATTGAAGACCATTTCATTTTCTGGAGGACGAAGATGAAGATTCGGTATCTTATTTCTATTTATTATAATTATTCCACTACTTCCTGTATTCCGCCGCATTATTTGTTTATTTTCTGATGTATGTATAACTCTGAATTGAATTGTAAAAGCGTAATCAAACGTCATTTGTAAAACAGCTTCATGAACTGTTTATCTGATTATTATATTTTGTCATTCCGCTGCGAGATCCTGTGTTTTGTTTTTCCTTTTTTTTTTATTTTCTTATTTATCCCATTAACAATCCTCCATTTTGAATGATTTGAATTAGACATATGTGGTTTACTGTCAATTTAAAACGTTCAAAAAAGTGGGTTGTTACACCAATCTTGGTGCTTGGCCACTCGACGGCTCAAATTTTGCAAGTTTATAAGACTAAGTTCTAACTCATATCTAAGTTTTTGCAAAAGTTCGCCTTGAGTTAATAAAGTTTCAATGAGTAAAACTCTTTTTTTTTTGATAATAAAGTACCTTGAATTTGATTAACTATATGTTGTGGAAATATAGATTGTGTTGAGATGTCATGTTGTTTTGATGCCATATGATTATAAGTTTGTGTTTGAGCTTGAATTTGTAATTTGGATGTTAAATGATATGTTTGGATATGGATATGTGAATGATTAGTTAAGATGTGATGGTAGTGTGATTATGAAACAAAATCAAATGTATGTGATGTGATTGTTGTGACTTTATCACCTTGAAAAGTTGCAAAGGACTTGAGATCCGATTTGAAAACAAAAGCTTGTTTTTTTAATTTGTATTTTGTAAGTGTTTTCCAACTTTTTCACCTTTTTTGTTTTAAGCTTTAAAAACTCTTCCATTTGTATTTCAAACACGTAGTAGCTAGAGTGGAAGTGAGATTTTCACCTAGAAATAATTCTAGCGAACTCCGCTCATAGCGATAGTTGCTATGGATGCAGTTTGAAAAATTTCACGATTTTATGTTTTAAAGTATTTCTTGGATTGTTTTAGAAAACTCATTTCAAATAAATTAAGAAATTCAAAATTTAATTTTTTGTTATTTAATAATTAATTATTTAATTTATTAATTATGGTAATTATTAATTAATTAAGTAATTAGGTTAAGCAATTAGAGTTTAAGAAATTATGTACCAAGTAATTATTTTTAACTAAGGAAGTTTTAAATAATGATTAATTAGGTTAAAAGGAAATTATTTTTTATTTAATCAAGTTTATTTACTTTAATTAATTACTTAATTAGAGTTAGTTATTCAATTAATTATTATTTAATTAAAGTTTAACTATCCACTTAATTTGGGTTTGATTCTTAATTAAACTTAAATTATAAATAAATTTTTAATTAGTTAAGATTTAAAGTACGATTTTTTGACTTTAATGAGATTAATTAACGTTTAGTTGAGTTTGAACTTATGATTTAATTAAAGCTTACTTATTTATAGTTTCTTTCAAAACTCTATTGGTTATTTATTTTAACCAACTTTCTTATTTTAACTAAATTGATTTTAAAAACAGAGGATCCCTTGTCTATTAAGTAGCCAAATGAACTAAAGTAGTTGTAATAAAACATCGGCGTGTTTGATTGAAAGTTAGTCAACTTGTATTTATCATAAATACCACACTTTGAAAACGTGATGAATACAAGGGAGTTAATTTCGATAAGTGGGTCATGATAATCTATGCACCATGATGGCAAGGGAGTTAATTTCGATAAGTGAGTCATGATAATCTATGCACCATGATGGCAAGGGAGTTAATTTCAGAATTTGGTATTATTCAGCAAGGGGTAGGTCGATCTTGTGTTGGCAGGGGATCCTAACGAGGTCCTTGGTGTTATTTTATCTAGAGATGCACCGTGATGGACGGTACCCTAATAGCCCAGTCATTGTATGGAATCCATTCTCCAGTAAGTGACGTATGGACTTAGTTGTACCCAAATATGTTGAAACATGAGATGGAAGCATTCAGCTATGCTCTATTTTACTTGAAAACCCTAAACATTATCATAGTATCCCTAGATTTCCGTATAAAGTGTTCTGATTATCGTAAGGTAAAAACTCATTAGTGCTTGTGTCTGGTGTGATCTTACGAGATACCTTTGATTTTCAAAGTGTTTATTAAAAGTAAAAATTAAGTTATTTTAGTTTACTCACACCAGACCTATGTTTATCTTGGAGTTTTATTTTCTTTTTCTAAAACTCTTGGGTATTCAAATTTGTATGAGTAGCTAAGTGATCCAGGTTTCTTACGGAAGAATTTTGAAGGAGCTAGAGCAAGTGGCTTCATCGTTAACAAGTTATTATCTTATTCCACTGTATTTATATATGATCTATGTATTGCGCATGGGCAGGTAGTTATACATGTCCAATTGAAGTTGTAATGTAATGACTCTGATGTATTAATATTATGGAGATGACTATGTAATATCCTATGTTATCTATTATATATTATTTTGATTTGTGGTGAGATTCTATGATGTCTAGTTTCCGCTTATCTTTCGTTTTCTTTTATCCCTAAAGACTCATCTTTTGGAGTATGAAAGGAGGCCATTACAATTTTGGTATCGTAGCTTAGGTTTAGTGACCACCTAGGCTTTGGGTAGGGTCAACTTCGAGAGTGCATATTTGTAATTTTTATCCGTATACCTATATATATCTGATAAATAGATCTGCTTGATAGGTTTGATTTATACTCTTCTTTCATGATTTATCTCGTCCAAGTATTCTAATCTTATTTTACCAAGTCTAGGTGGTAAGAAATAAGTGATGGAGGAAGATGAGGTAAGGAAGCGGGTAGCAATACAACTACAAATGGTTGAACCCTAAATCTTAGAGGAGTTCAGATTCCCGAAGAGGCAGCACCTGAGCAGCCAAGAGTGAATTTCACAACCTTATGCAAGGATTACACCAATCTAGGAGGAAAACCATTTAAAGGAACTGAGTCTACCATGGAAGTGCAAGCTTAGTTGCGATCTTGCGAAAAGATCTTTAAAGGCCTTGATTTATCCGATGAACAGAAAAGGTTCTTAGCAGTATGGCAACTGCAAGAGGGAGCAACAGCTTAGTAGGAGTCCCTTACTACAAATATTCCATAAGAAGAGTTTTCACGGCCCGATTTAAAGAAGGCTTTGAGGACCAATTCTTTCCAATAGCATGAAGGAAAATATGTAAAGGAACTTCATGGACTAAAAGCAAGGTGATCAACGTGTAGCAGAATATGAGACAAAGTTCAGCGAGCTATCTTGTTTTGGACCGAAATTGATCAAAACCCATTAAATAAAAATAAGATGTTTGTTTTGGGTATGAGAGAAGGGTACCATGAGAGAATTATACTCACGTTAAGGGTGCTTTCATGGATTTAGTTGTTATGGCTCTAAAGTATGAGGCCTTGGAAAAGAAAAAGCCTACTACAGTTGCACCTAGTGGAAATACTGGTGGAACGGTTCTAACAAGAGGAAGTTCAATCCTCATTGGAATAAGCAAGGAAAAGGAAAATAGGGAGAAGGTCAAGGAAGCATGCTTAAGGATAGTGGTTGTTATATTTATAAATAGAAAAGATATATTGCCAGGTACTGTGCGAACAGGAAAGCTCCAAAGTAACAAAGTGGACTCATCTCTCTGATGGTCCAGAGGACTCACTGTTTTATTTCCATTTAACTGGGCATATGGTAAGGACTGCCCATTCATAAAGGTGTAGCATGCTAAGATGTACGCCACTAAGAATGAACTGTCTACTTTAATGCATGTGAAGGAGAAAGGCGTCCTTTAAGGAACCTTACTTATTAATGGTATTTATGTTCGAGCATTATTTGATATTGGCGCCTCTCATAGTTTTATCTCTTTAGAATTAGTAGATAAATTTCATCTTATTCCAAGTATTGTAGAAAATCATATGTGTGTATCTACCATAGGTGGTGTAACCCATTTGAATATGGATTGTGAGAATGTGCCAATTTCCTACCTTTCTCATCACTATTCATCCAACCCAAATGTCTTAGGCTTTGAAGGGTCTGACATTATTCTTGATATGGATTGGTTATCGAAATATGAGCTATTTTAGATTGTAATGAAAGAACTATATCTTTAGTAACCAAATTGGGAAATATTGTTAAAGTATCATGTAAAGAACCTAGTATCTATATGTGTAGTTTCTTGTATGCCCTGGAGGCCTTCCAAGAAAATCTAAGGTCTATAGAATTTATTAAGAATTTTTCTGATGTATTCGAGGAGGTTAAAAGTTTATCCCCGTTTGCTAAGAGATAGATTTACGCATTGATTTTGGTTCCTGTTGCAAGGCTTGTGGTTCAACCTAAGCGAAGGATGGCTCTGAGGGAGAGAGAGGCATTGGTAAGTCAAACCTAGGACTTGATAAGGAGACGATTGATTAGACCCAGTCGTTCGAGTTAGGGGTTTGCTGTGCTTTTTGCAGCTAAACCTGATGGATATTTAAGGTTGTGCGTAGATTATTGCAAGTTGAATAAATTGACCACAAGGAACAAGTACCTCTTACCTACATCGATGATCTTTTTGATCAACTTCATGGAGCAATGGTATTTTCTCAAATGTGTCTACCTACTGGATTTCATCAATTGAGGGTTGCTAAAGGCAGTATATCCTTAACTGCTTTTAGAGGCCCTGACTTTTCTTTGAATGGTTATTTATGCCTTTGGGATAACTACCGCACCTCATATTTTGTAGATCTCATGAACCAGGTTTTTCGAGATGTTCTTAATAATTTTTTGTTCGTCTTCATCGACGACATCTAGTCTAAATCTAAGGAGAAGCATAAGCATCATTTGAAAGCGGTGTTGGAAACATTAAGAAGACAAGCCTGGAAGGCGAAATTTTCTAAGTGCCATTTTTTGAATTCGGAAGTAAGATTCTTAGGACATATTGTGATAGAAGAAGGTATTTCAGTAGACCTAGTGAAAGTGGAAGCTATTCAGGAATGGAATCCACTACGGACTCCTACCTAGGTCATAGTTTCTTAGGTTTGATAGAATACTATAGGAGGTTTATTTAAGATTATTCTAAGATTTCCTCTCATTTGAATAAGCCAATTAAGAAAGGGGAAGTCTATATGGACTCCAAAGTGTGAGGAAGCATTTTTGGGATTGAAGAAGAGATTGACCAGTGCACTAGTTTTGGCTGTTTTAGATGGAAATAGTAGATTCACGGTTTACACAGATGCTTATGGAGTAGGACTAATGTAACATCCCCCATTTGGAGACCCAAAACTAACTGCTATGGATGTTGCAGTCATCCATAGTTATTAATTCTCGTTGACCAAATGTGGTAATGTTATATACATTGATATGCAAAAAACACATGAATATGAAAAAAAATTAAACTCAATTTAAAATAAATTTCTCATTTCACTACAAATAGAATTTTAGATTCATTACATAATCCGTAAACCATGTTCAGAGAAATATAGTTATTACAAATTAAGCCAGGAGCGACATATGAAGATGTCCCCTCGGTTGATCAAAATCTAAATATAGACAATTAAACAACTTTGCCACCATATCCAATTACATAGCGGAATCAAAAAGAAAGAACTCTTAATAGCTAGCTTGGCTATTGTATATCTCAAGAAGCTTATTCGCCTAAAGGAGAACCTGAAAACCTTAACTCTCAAACTACTCAAAATCAATTGTGCAGCCGAATAATTAAGGGGAAAACATAAACTTCGAGTCAGATAAAAAGTCTGGTGTGAACAATATCCTACCATCTCGAACTATATAGATATCTAGTAAAACCATGCCACTTAGCGGAATAGGTTTTCCCCTCACTAGTATCCTAACCCAATTTATAATAACCATAAACTGTGCACCTGCATCCATAATGGTGAAGACATAACATAATAAAACATATCATGATGATGTGCAAACATGCAATATGCTCTGGATTTTCCAACCACGTTCATTTGGCAACGTGTCTCAAGTTATAATTTGTAGGGTCAATATTAACCTATTAGTTTTTATGGGCTGACTAACAACCTATTTCAAGCTTACGGACTATCTATTCGGTTTCATAGTTTTTATGGAACTAATGACTTATTGGTATCTACTAATAACATCATCTAATCATAGTTTTCATGGGGTTACTATGAACCCATTAGACTCTCCAATAACATCTCTCATGTCATAGTTTTCATGGCCTGACAGTGAACCTGTTGATCTCTATCAATAACCTATTCCAGACACAGTTTTCATGGGATCACTAAGAACCCGTTCGCCTTTGCCAATAATAATTTTCATAACATATTTTTTATGAGCTTACTAAGATCCCGTCTAAACCAATAATCTTTTGATCAGTTTTGAGAATCCTATATTCCGGTCTATCTAACCTCTTGGATGCAATTCTACTCACACAAGAGTTAATTCAATTGTATATCCACTATTGGGTCAACCTAACATGTTATTCTGCCTTTAACACCCCAAAATGCATTTATGGGTTAATAATGAAGTGAATATGATTACACAAGTATATATGATAACCGATCAAATGATATACACCATATAAACATCCATAGTTTATTTCCATATATTTATTTTCTAATAATAGTTGGTCAATACTCCTAACTAACCTATTTTCTAAGGAGAGCTTCCTTTCGAAAACATAAAACATATCCATAATTTATTGCTTGAAATTTTAGACATCTTCTTTCGAAACCATAGAATATATACTTCGAACATTTGGAAACATTTCTTTCGAAATAATTAAAAATATGCCTTTGGAAACACTTTAAACACATCTTTCAACATACTTAAAAACATACCTTTCGTAAGCATTGGGTTCAAGTAAAAAGTTATGGAAGCATAGTTTCAAAACCAATTAAAAGTATTTGTTTTGAACTATAGTTTGAAACAAAACAAACTACAAAGATATTAAAGAGGACACATTCAAAAGTTATCCCTTCAAAAGAGGTGATAGCAACATGCTTCCACATGTGTACTTGGGTTTAAATAAGCAGCTTCAACCATGTCAAAAGGTAAGGAAGCAACACCCACCCTTTCGCATGTATAAGTGAAAAGAAAAGTGACTTCAATGGTTGTAGAAGGGTATCGATTCGAAACCCAATCCTCCGAACTCATTAATTCAAAGATTTATAAAAGTGGCCTCATACTAAGGCGAAGGTTTTAATGCTGCAGCTAGGGTATCAGAAGTGTTCAAAAGCAGCAACCCTTTTAAAGATATTAAATCAATGGTAGGTCTATAGATCCAAGGCTGGAAATACAACTTCACCCCTTACGCATGCATACTTTCAACACCTTTGCTACCTTTCGTATAGGTTCATTACACTTCATACCACCGGCTTAATACCATGTATATTGGCACTGAATCGATGTGGAAGGGCTAGAGGCGAGTGTGTATGAGGTCAAAAGCCGGCAGGGTTAAGTGGAGAAGACGTGATGTGGATAAAAACTGCATTTTTGCTTATTAAAGAAAATATTATTCTTCTAGCATCAATATTTGTCTCAATCTTATTGCTTTAGAAAACTTTATCAATTTCCTTTTTCCGAATTTGCTGTTGAAATCAAATTTGGATTTGAAATAACTTAACACTTAAGGCCTTCTCCATAATAAAATATTTAAAACATTTATGTCCTTTAACTTGAATAATCCATAGTAATACACTTAACAAAAATCCCCAAAATCACGTAATTCATATTAAATATGTTTTCTAATATATATAAATTTTAGACCCAAAAACATTGTTTAATTGTCGTAAATAATTTAAATATGAAATTAACTACTTTCTCTCTTAGAAATTCATGATAAATCCTTAATTACTTGGAAAATTATGAAACTTGAAACCCACTTCTAAAATAAGATTTCTGACCATGTATCAAAAAATGCAACACTTTGGATGTCATATGATAAGTTTTCCAATCTAAAATCTATCATAAAATTCGTATTAAATACATAAATCATAAAAAAGCGTATATATTCATTTAATCTATCAAAACATATCATCATTCATCCAATCATACGATTTTAAACCTCAAACCCAAATTAAAACATTTAAGATGAATTATATGAGATGATTTAGATCATTATTCACCTTGTTTGGATAAGGAACTTGATGTTTTTCTTTCCTTTAATCTTCCTAGCTTGAATCTTAGCCTCTAATTGATTTCTAAGCTCCTCTTCACCTAGGGTTATGGAGTAGGACTAATGTAACATCCTCCATTTGGAGACCCAAACTAACTGCTATGGATGCTACAGTCATCCACAGTTATTAATTCTTGGTGACCAAATATGGTAATGTTAAATACATTGATATACCAGAAACACATGAATTGGAAAAAAAAATTAAACTCAATCTAAAAACAAATTTCTCATTTCATTACAAATAGCATCTTAGATTCATTACATAATCCCAATTCATAAATCACATTTAGAGAAATATAGTTATTACAAATTATGCCACGAGCAACGTATGAAGATGCTCCCTCAGTTGATCAGAGTCTAAATATAGGCAATTAAATAACTTTATTGTTACATCCAATTACATAGCGAAATCAAACAGAAAGAACTCTTAATAGCTAGCTTGCATCCTGCACGTCTTCGGAAACTTATTCGTGTAACGGAGAAGATGGAAACCTAAATTCTCAAACTACTCAAAATTAGTTGAGAATCCGAGTATTTAAGGGGAAAACAAGAAATACGAGTCAGATAAAAAGTCTAGTGCGAATAATAACCTACCATCTCGAACATATGGATATCTAGTGAGACGATGCCGCTTAGCGTAATGGGTTTTTCCCTCATTAGTATCCTAACCCAATTTATTATAACCATATGCTGCACAACTACATCCATAGTAATTAAGAAATGCAATATGCTTTGAATTTTCCATCCCCATTCACCTGACTATCTGTCTCAAGTTATAGTTCTATGGTCATTATTAACCTATTAGTTTTCATGGGTTGATTAATAACATGTTCCAAGCTTATAGATTGTCCGTCTGGTTTCATAGTTTCTATGGGATCACTAAGAACCTATTGGTGGCTACCATAACATCATCCAATCATAGTTTCATGGGGTCACTATGAACCTATTAGATTCTCCAATAACATCTCTCATATCATAGTTTTAATGGGCAAACTATGAACCTATTGATCTCTATTAACAACCTATATCATAAATAGTTCTCATGGGATCACTAAGAACCTATTAGCCCCTTGCCAATAAGAATTTTCATAACATAGTTTTTATGCGCTTACTAAGAGCCTGTCTAAACCAATAATCTTCTGATTAGTCTTGGGCATCCTATATTCTGGTCTGTTTGACCTTTTGGATGCAATTCTACTCACATAGGAGTTAATTCAATTGTATTCATTACTAGGTCAAGCTAACATGTTATTCTACACTTAATACCCCAAAATGCAGTTATGGGTCAAAAATGAAGTGAATATGATTACATAAGTATACATGAAAACCGATCAAATGTACACACCATTTAAACAACGATAGTTTATTTCCATATATTTTTTCTAATGAAAGGTGGTCAATACTCTTAACCTACCTATTTACTAAGGAGAACTTCCTTTTGAAAATATAAAACATATCTATGATTTATTGCTTAAAATTTTAGACATCTTATTTTGAAACCATAAAATATATCTTTCGAATACTTAGAAACATCCCTTTCAAAACACTTAAAAACATTCCTTTCAAAACACTTAAAGCATGCCTTTCGAATTGCTTAAACATACCTTTTGAAACACATAAAAACATACCTTTCAAAAGAATTGGGTTCAAGTAAAAAATTAGGGAAGCATGGCTTCGAAATCAATTAAAAGTGTTTCTTTCAAAACCATAGTTCGAAAACAAAAAAAAACTACAAAACGTATAAAAGGAGACACATTCGAAAGCTATCCCTTCGTAAGACCTATGGTGATGGCAACATGCTTCCGCATGTGTACTTGGGTTTAAATAAGAGACTTCAACCATGTTGAAAAATAAGAGAGTGGCACTCACCCTTTCGCATGTATAAGTTAAAAGAAAAGCGGTTTTGATGGTTGTAGAAGGGTATCGATTAGAAACCCTACCTTCCGAACTCATTGATTCAAAGAGTTATAAAAGTGGCCTCTTACCAAGGCAAAAGGTGTTAATGCGGCAGCTAGGGTATCGAAAGGGTTCAAAAGTAGTAACCCTTTTAAAGATATTAGAGATATTAAATCAAATGTAGGTTTATAGAATTGAAACCTAGAAATACAACTTCACCCCTTACGATTGCATACTTTCGACACCTTTGCTATCTTTCGCATATGTCCAATACACTTCATACCACTAGCTTGATACCATGTATATTGGCACCGAATGGATGTGGAAAGGTTGGAGGCAGGTACATATGAAGTCGAAAGCCAATAGGGTTAAGTGGAGAATATGTAATTTGGATAAATACTACATTATTGGGTATTAAAGAAAATACTTTTCACCCACCATCAATATTTGTCTCAATCTTATTGGTTTAGAAAACTTCATCAATTTCCTTTTTTAGAATTTACTACTGAAATCAAATTTGGATTTGAAATAACTTAACACTTAATCCTTCTTCTTAATAAAACATTTAAATCCTTTAAATTAAATAATTTATTATCCATAGTAATATACTTAGGAAAAATCTCCAAAATAAACATAATTCATATTAAATATGTTTTCTAACATATATAAATTTCAGACCCAAAAATATTATTTAACTGCCTTCAATAATTTAAATCCGAAATTGACTACTTTCTCTCTTAGAAATTCATGATAAATCCATAATTACTTGGAAAATTATGATACTTGAAACCCACTTTTAAAATAACATTTTTAACCATATATCAAAAAACGCAACACTTTTGGATGTCGTATGATAAGTTTTCCAATTTAAAACCTATCATAAAATTCATATTAAATTATATAAATCATCAACAAGCATATTATCAAAACATATCATCTTTCGTCCAATCATAAGGTTTTTAATCTCAAACCGGAATTAAAACATTCAAGACAACTTATATGAGATGGTTTAGATCATTATTCACCTTGTTTGGATAAGGAAATTGAGATTTGTTCTTCACTTTAATCTTCCTTGCTTGAATCTTAATTTTGATTTTCGAGCTCCACTTCACCTAGGGTTATGGCCAGCTTTGTTTTTCCTTTTGTTTATGTCTTTTTTCGTAAGAATGTAAATGAGAATGTTGTATGGGGTTTTAGGGTTAAGGGGTTTTCATATTTTATTTATCTTATTCTCTTAAGTATTTAACTTATAAACCATTCTTATAGATTACTTAAGGCATGATCTTCATTAGTTTTCAAATCTCAATTCCCTTATAACCCTAGTTTCTACATTATTCTATTTAATTTATCTAATTAAATCTCCTGAATAATGCTATTTAAAATTAGGGATGTTACAACTAGGTGTTGTTTCGATGCAGCATGGTAGAGTGATCGTGTATGGTAGTAGGAAATTGAAGCCTCACAATGAACTAGGCTACGCATGATTTGGAGTTGCTGGCTGTTGTCTTTGCATTGAAAACGTGGAGACACTACCTATTGGGTAAGAATCCTTCTATTCCTCTTTGTTTCTTTCTAATATTTTGAGATTTTAGGAGTAGGCTTTCGTTCTTTAATTAGGTGAAAAATCATGCTCTTCATGGATCATAAATCCTTGAAGTATCTTTTTACTTAGAAGGATCTGAACTTGAGGTAATAGAGGTGATTAGAGTTTTTAACATCTAACGACTTGGATATTATTTATACTGCAGGAAAAGTTGATGTGGTTGCAAATGCCCTAAGCGGAAATGTTGTTTTGATTATTTTGGAGGTTACCCCAACACTTCAGGAAAGGATTATGAGAAATCAGAGCAAGGATGAAATATAAGAAGGATTAATTCAAAGAGTCAAAGGAGGTAGATATTCAAATTTTAAGATGGAAAGTCAAGGTACTTTAAGGATGAACGGACGATTGTGTGTTCCAGACGTGGATGGACTGAGGTAGGAAGTTTTGTAAGAATGCCACAAATCTAAGTTAAGTATTCATCCTAGAGTTCATAAGATGTACTAAAGACATGAAAAGAGTATTTTGGTGGCCAAGAATGAAGAAAGACATTTCAGTCTATGTTAACAGATATTTTGCTGTCAACAAATCAAAGTGATCATCAAAAGATAGTGAGATTATTATAACCTTTGGAAGTACCTAATTGGAAATGAGAAACGATATCAATGTATTTTGTCGATGGTTTATCATGAACTAGAAAAAGAAACGAAGAAGTATGGGTTATCATTGATCGACTAACGAAGAGCGCACATTTATTCCGGTAAAACCAACAAGGACCGCTGTTTCTTTAGCTAAAATTTTTATGAGAGAGATAGTCAGGTTACATGGAATTCCTATGAGCAATGTAAGTTATTGTGACCCCATATTTACTAGTCAATTTTGAGAAGCATTGCAAACAACTCTAGGAAAAAGGTAGAGCTTAAGCGTAGTATATCACCCAAAGCAGGCAAACAGATGGAGCGAGTGAATCAGATTCTAGAGGATCTCTTGAGAGCGTGTATTCTGGATTTTGGTGGATCTTGGGAGGATCATTTGCATTTAGTTGTGTTCTCCTATAAATATAGCTTCTAAGAAAGCATCAGTATAGCACCTTACGAACCCCTATATGGAAGGCTATGCAAGTCACCAGCATGTTGGGTTGAGACGAAAGATAGACTAATACTTAGGGCAGATATGATCCGAGAGGCTGTCAAAAAAATTACAGTGATTAAGAAAATAATGAAGGAACCCTAAGATCTCCAAAGGAGTTATGATGATAAGAGGTGAAGAGATTTGGAATTTGTGGTTAGAGACTTGGTATTCGTAAGATTTCGCCAATAAGAGGAGCTGTTAGATTTGGAAAACCAAAAAAGTTAGCTTCAAGGTATGTTGGACCTTTCCATATTCTTGAGAGAATAGTATCGCTTACTTATAGGATCAAGTTGCCAGAGAGATTAGTAGTAGTGCATAATGTGTTCCACGGGTCTCATTTGAGGAAATATGTTCATAACCCATCCATGGTTGTGGAGCCATCGGTTTAAGAGAAATTGGAGATAGAACTGATCCTGACAGTGGTTAGACATCTAGTTTATCTTGTGGGTTAGGAAAAAAAGGGATCACATGACATGGTGGTGCGATTAGCCATGATTCATTGGAGCGAGGATCCAAGAGACTACACTTAGGAGACTATGGATCGTGTCAAAGAAGCCTATACCTAGTTGATATTAGGATAGTTAGTTGTTTATCTGTTGTATGTACAGTGTATGTTTGTTTGATATGGATTCTTAGTGTATGTCTTTGTATGTGTTATATGATATGAATATATAGCCTTTTGCATAGCTTGAATTATCTCCTTGTTTGATAATTACAGGACGAAATTCTTTTAAGGAAAGAAGAGTGTAACGACCTAGAATTTGATCTCTATTTAAATGGATATTAAATTATAGTTTTAGATAACTAATAAATAATTTTTATTAACAAATAAAACTATTTTAAATAATAACTAGTGATAATATAATCATTTTCAATTTTTTTTTCAACAATATATATATAGTTCATAGAGAGGTAGAAAATATGACCGGAAATTATTTTCCGAAATATTGATTTTTCATTGGTTAGAAGTTATTTAAAATGTCGTTGCACCATCTTAAGCACTTATATACACAAACTATTTTAACATGCAAATGTGTATATGCATATATATACTTCTCTTTAAAAGTGCATGTGTGAGATCTGATTTGAAAACAAAAGCTTGTTTTTTTAGTTTTGGATTTTGTAAATGTTTTCCAAATTTTTCACCTTTTGCTTTAAGTTTTCAAAACTCTTTCATTGTGTTTAAAACATGTAGTAGCTACAATCAAAGTGAGGTTTTCACCTAGAAATTAATTCTAGCAAACTGCGCTCATTTCAAATTTCACGATTTCAAATTTTAAAGTGTTTCTTTTGGATTGTTTTTGAAAACTCATTTCAAGTAAATTAAGTCAAAAGTTAAGTTTTAGTTATTTAGTAATTTAATTTATTAATTAAGGTAATTATTAATTAATTACTTAATTAAGTAATTATGTTAAGCAATTAGAGTTTAAGAAATTATTAACCAACTAATTATTTTTAATTAAGGAAGTTTTAAATAATGATCAATTAAGATAAAAGGAAATTAACTTTTATTTTATCAAGTTTATTTAGTAAATTATTTAATTAGAGTTGTTTATTTAATTAATTATTATTTAATTAAAGTTTAATTATCCAGTCAGTTTGGGTTTAATTCTTAAATGAATGTTATTTACTTAAAGTTAAATTAAAAATTAGTTATAAATAAATTTTTAATCAATTAAGGTTTAAAGTATGATTTTTTTAATTTAATTTAGATCAATTAAAGTTTAGTTGAGTTTTAAACTTATGATTTAATTAAAGATTATTTATTTTAAAGTCTCTTTCAAAACTCTATCGGTTATTTATTTTAACCAACTTTCTTGTTTTAAGTAAGTTGTTTTAAAAATAGAGGATCTTTTGTCCATGCTATTAAGTAGTCGAATGAACTAAAATAGTGGAAATAAAATGTTGACATGTTTTATTGAAAGTAATTCGACTTGTACTTATCGTAAATGTCGCACTATGAAACATGATGAATACAAGAGAGTTAATTTCGATAAGCGGGTCATGATGATCTAAGCATATGGAACGTTTGTTCACATGTAAAATCTTACACCTTGATAGTGGAACGGTCCATTACAAACAACTTGACCTTTTAAATTATTGAATGTTCGTTTGGAGAGAGAGGGATCGGGTATGAGTTGTTATCCGAAAACCACTTCGACCCAAGTAAGCATTCGAATTGGAAATAATAAAGGCAAGGTCCATGATGAAGACTTTGAAGTGCAAAGGCTATTTTCTACTAACCCTGAGGCTGATTCCAAAATGGGTGTAGTGGAGATAGTGCCTTTGGTTCATTCGTCTCCTTAACGACTTGTATTGATGAATGCTGACATTGTGTCAACAACTGGAAGGCAATGTTAGCCTTCCAAGTGGGTGCTATAATAAAGGTTAACATAACCTTAGGCCCCATCAAACGGGAATGGCTAAAACAGGGAAGATATGGCAAGGCTAAGTGGGTCGCTCCCATTAAGGTAAGGTCACTCCTATCTAGAGTCACTACTATCAACTCATGTATGCTTTGGTACAATTGTTGACCCCAACCGAGGGGTGATCTTATTTGGTATTATCTAGCAAGGGGTAAGCTGGTCTTGTAGGGGATCCCGGTAAGGTCCTTGGTGTTATTTTATCTTAAGATGCACCGTGATTGGCAATACCCTGGACATTATCCTAATACCACTAGATTTCCGTATAAAGTGTTTTTGTTATCGTAAGGTAAAAAGCAGTTCGTGTTTGTGTGCGGTGTGGTCTTATGAGATACCTTGATTTTCAAAGCATTTTCTAAAAGTAAAATTAAATTTTTTGAGTTTACTCACACCAAACCCATGTCTGACCTGGAGTTTTATTTTCTTCTCCTAAAACTCTTCTAAAACCATTGGATACTCAAATTTTTATGAGTAGCCAAGTGATCCAGTTTTCTTATGAAAGCATTTTAAATGAGCTGGAGTCCGTTGGCTAGTTATTATCTTATTCCCTTGTGTTTATGTATGATCTATGTATTGTGTATGGGCAGGTAGTTATAACTATCTAGTTAAAGTTTTAATGTAACGAGTCTGATGTGTTAATATTATGGAAATGAATATGTAGTATACTATATTATCTATTATATGTTGTTCTGATTTGTAGTGAGATTTTTTTGACTTTGTAGTTTCTTCTTATCTTTATTTTTCTTTTATCCTTAATGACTCATCTTTTGGAGTATGAAAGGCAGTCGTTGCAATAGGGATTGGAACAATCCCCGTGACCTCTTAGATCTATTTCTGTAGACCTTTATACCAAGTATATATGCTGCTTCTATCAAATCCTTTGTGGAGAAGTTCTTGAAAAGCCAAGCTTTCATGACTGCAACAATGATGTGCCATTGACATTCAATAATTGATCATTGACATAAAGTAGTAAGATACGATAGCATTGCCATGTTCCTTTCTATATATGCACGCTTCTCCAAGTTTTGATGAAAACCAAACAGTTTGATTACTTTATCAAAATACTTATTTCAACTCCTTGAAGCTTATTTAAGTCCATAAATGGACTTCAACAACTTGCAAACTTTTCTCTCACTCCTACTGACCATAAAACCCTTGGACTGTGACATATAGACGGCTTCTTCTTAATCAACATTTCAAAAAGCTGTCTTTACATCTACTTTCCATATTTCATAATCATAGAATGCAGTGATAGCTAGCATGATCCGAATAGATTTAAGCATGGCTATGAGTGAGAAAGTTTCATCATAATCAAAACCTTGAATTTGACAGAATCCTTTCACGATTAGCCTTGCCTTATAAGTCTTGACTTACACATCTGCATTTATTTTTTCTTAAAAACCAATTTACAGCGAATGAGCTTTATCCCTTTGGATACATCTGACAAAGTCCAAACTTTTTTTTTTGTACATGGAATCCATCTCTGATTTCATTGTTCCAAGCTATGGTGCAGAGTCTTTACTTTGTAGTGCATGTTGGAAGGATTGAGGTGTGCCGTCATCTAAGACACAGTCCTCCTTCTTGCCATCCACGAGAATACCATAGCATTTCTCTAATGCATGAGATTCCCTACTAGACTTTTTAATAGGCTGCGTGTTTTCGTATATAGGTGAACTTGGTTCTCCTATTGTTCCAGTTTAATTGTAATTTCTTGGATCTCAACCACGTGTATAACCTCATTGTTAATTTCTTTAGATAGAAATTATTTTATAAAAAGATAACATGTTAAGAAAAATGGCATTTTGTTCCTTGATATTGTAGAATATATATCACATTAAGTTTTTGGGGTATCCTATAAATTTACATAGCTTCGATCTTGTCTCTAGTTTATTCGAACCAACGTCCTTAACGTACGATGGACAACCCCACACCTTCAAGTGCTTGAGTTAGGGTTTCTCACCATAGCATATTTTATATGGTGTTTTGGGCATAGATTAGTGGGTAACAAGTCCAACATATGTGTTGCGGTTTCTAGCTCATATTCCCAATAGGACAGAGGTAACTCAGCCTTATCCATCATGGAATGAACCATATTTAATAGGGTTCGATTCCTTCGCTCTAACACACTGTTGTGTTATAGAGTATAAGGTAGAGTAACCTAAGATATAATCCCATTATCTTTTAAGTATCGTTGGAAATTCTGTCCAACATACATGCCTCCTCGATCTAGTTAAAGGATCTTAATCTTATGGCCCGTCTAATTTTCCACTGTGTTTTTATATTCAACAAATTTCTCATAGATATCAGATTTATTCTTCATAAGACACACAGATCCTAGTCTTGAGAAATCATCAGCAAAAAGTAACAAAGTAAGAACTATTATCTTTCGTAACTATAGGCATTGGGCCGCTTACATCGATATGCACTACCCTAAGAATTCATCAACTCTTCCATTACTCCCACTCAAGGGGTGCTTAGTCATTTTATCTTTCAAGAACAATTTATATGTTTCAAGTGATTCAGAATCAATTGATGGTGGAAAGCCTTCAATTTTCGATTTGTGTAGTCATTTCTCGCTAACATGACCTAGCCTATAATGTCAAAGATAACCTTCTTTTTATATTGTTATATTCATAGAACACACATAATCAGTATTAACCACATAAGAACTCCTTCGTAGACTTTATTTTCATCCAAACTAATGTTCATAAGATTATTTGCATAATGAAATATATATCCAGTCTCAGACAATCTAAAAATAGAAATAATCCCACAAATAAAGTCTTTTACATAATAGAAATTATTTGATACTAATACTAATCCATTATGAAAAACTAAATGATACTCTCCTACTACCGTTGCAACAATCATAGATCCATCAACAACTTGGAGCCTCATATCTCCTTTTGTCATGCGATGCCAATTCCTAAGCCCCTATAAGGTTTACATATATGAGTATCAGAACCAGTACCTAAAATCCATGATATTTTATTGATTATAAAATAATTTTGAATCATAAATGTACCTGATGGAGTCGCAGAACCGTTTTACTTCCTTTACCTAACAATCTTTAAGTAGTCAAGTCGGTTCCTTTTCCAATAACCTTTCTTATGACAGTGGTGGCATTTACCTTTGCCATCGATCTTCTTACTTTTTTGTTCTTCTTATCTTCTCTTTTCCGCTTCTTCGAATTCTCTATAGAAGATGCACTACCCTTCATAGTAAGTATGACATCTTGATCCTTACATATAAACTTGGCCGACCTCAACAAATTGAGGAGCTCCACGAGATTCACATTTAATTGGGTCATATTATAACTCGGTATGAATGGTTCATACCGAGAAGTAAGGGAACCAAGGATCAAGTCTACTTGTAGTTCATTGCTTATGTGTACTCCAACTATGAAAGCCTATCAATATAGCCATTCATCATTAGCATGTAATCGTCCACTTTTTGTCCTTTGGTCATTTAGGTATTGGACAGTTTCTTTGTAAGCTCGTGCCTTGCGAAGCATAAATTTTCACCAAACAGGGCCTTAAGACTATCAATCATCTCACGGATAGGCATATTTTCATACTGCCTCTACAATGACTTTTCCTAATGCAGACAACATGAAAACTCTGACGATCTCTAGGTAATACCCATTTTTCATAAGCAAGTCTTAGTTTGGGGTCTGCATCATCGACAGATTTTCCTTTAGGTTTCAAATGTAATAGCAATCCAAAGGCACTCATAAGTCAGTGCTATTTTAATTACTCTTAGCCTGTCGGTATAGTTAGGTCTGGTAAATTTTTTGTTTTCATAAAATAGTTTTAGAGTTGTCATTTTCTATAAGTTTAAGCCATCAGTTATTAGGACGAATCATATCATATGTTCTTATAATATTAGTAAAGTTAAATTTTATGTTTGGTTTTACTAACAACCTCCCACCAGTCTTTTATGTTTCGCCAAACCCTAAGTCAAAACATTGAAGTCTTTCGACTTCACTAGTAGGTATTAGAACTCATTCATCTTGGAATTCCGACCTTACGTCAGCTTGATAAGTCATAGCTCCACAGATGATGGATAATTCCTTATCGGTTGAATCATATACAACTCCTAACCCTTTGGTACGTTGTCCAAATTTTTCTTTGATATTGAGTCTTGTTAACAAATCAAAATAAAGTTATTCACTCATACCTACCATATTACGATGGCCTAATTATGATATTTGTATCTTGAGCGTAACGACCCACAAATTTATCAGTTTGATAGATTATATTTATTTTTAGAAAATTAAAATATAAGATTTTTAACATAAATGATAATGTTTTAAGTAATAAATAATATTGGTAATCTTATTTTGAACAAATATATACAAAGGTATACATCTTGGAAAATATCGATAAAATGATCAAAAATCGTTATATCAATAAACCACTCTTAGACCATTCGACATCGTGCATGGAGCTAAATATATACACTTGTTTATCTGTATAAGTGAAAATATGTAATAAAATTATTTATTTTATTTTTTAAATTTAAATCCCTTTATGGAATCATCATTGATACCACTATTTTGGAATAAATGATTTTTGAATTTAAATTGAGTTTAAATGACTTAATAATTATTTTAATTATTAAATAATCTCTTTTAATTATTATACCATGATAAAAATATTATCATCAAACTTTGTTTACACACACATGCATATATATATATATATATTAAATAAGAAGTGAAAATATGACTGGAATTCGAAATCAGAATCCGTAACAATTTAATGTAGAAAAATTGTGCAACATTATGGATCGTTATGACATACATATGCACATGTACATGCATCTATATGCCATATGGACACATATACATACATATAACATATATAAACACATATACATATATATTACAAAATATCTAAGATATTTTCCTAAACTTCATCCTTAAACAACCCATAGTTAACCACTTACACCCAAAGTATAAGCATATGGAGTAGTCACATAGAGGGATGTTCGGTCATGCATGGTGATGAGGGAGGGAGGCAAAGGAATGATGCAATGGTGATGAAATGGCAAGTAAATATCATGATATTTTAGTTCACATTTTTTTCCTATAAATACCCTCATCCATCTTCACTTCATTTGCTCATAAATTCCTAAGCTTTCTTCACTTCTCCTTTCCACTTTAATGTCTTCGTACCTTAGGAATTAATGAAGAAAATTATGGCAAAAAGTAACTAAAATAATATACAAACACCTCAAAGCCAAAGCAAATCTCCTCCTTCTCCCCCTATAAACCCACCGCCACACCATCCACAACCAAGGCCAAGCCCACCTCAACTTGCAAGCATAGGTCGAGCCTTCTCAAAGGTTGAAGGCTCGATTCCATAGGCTCTTGTGCGATAAAGCTATAACAAACTTTCATGAAGTTAGAAAAGAATTCAAGGTGAGAAACTCTATTTATATTATGATATTAGGATTATATGTTTGGCTATACTTGGTTATGATGATTGTGAACCATGTTTGGATACGATAATATGTTTGTTTGGTGTGTAAACAATTCATGTTTAATACACATCAAATATCACAAAAGAAATAACTTTCCTTTAATAAATGAAATGGTATATATAAGATAGTTAAACCTCTTTAAAATGGTTTACATATTTTATATACATTATAACCCAATTAGGTAAAGTTTGGACAAGCTATAAAAGTTGAGCCAAAAATAGAAGCGTCGCTAACGGTGTTCGCGATTTCGCGCTGTAAAAGTTTAAATCCATTTATACGATGGATTCGAAGTCAAAATTCTTTGGAATAAGAACTTTCTGAACTCTTATAATCTTAATTTTCAAACAAAAGAAAACGATCAAAATGTAACAACCCGCATATTTATCGATTATATATTTAAATATTTTATTTAAATATTTCACCGTTCATCGGATTTTGGTCCGAAAACCTACTTTTTGCAAACTGTCGAATTGGGACTCGAGACCACTTTCATCGAGTTCAAAATGACGTTTGCGACCTTTTTGAGTATAAGCTTCGATATGTTTGGAGAAAGTTGATTTTTGCCGCTTTTTACTTAGGGCTTTGGTTTGGGCTGAGCCCATTAACCCCACTTAACTCAGTTCCAACCCTCTCCTCTTCATTCACTTCTCTTCTATTTTCCTAATACTCAAGCTTTTATGTTAATGGAGGGTGGAAGAGGAAATTAAAACTCCAAGCCCTAGCTTCCTTTGCAAATCCATGTTCTTGCTCCAAAGTTCAAGAGAACCCATTGGTAAGCTTCCTCTTCTTCTTCTCCAACTCATTCTCTCTTTGATTTCAGAAAATTCCTAAACCTAATTTGGGAAATGTTTCTCTTTTTAGCTTAGAATCAAGCTTCTTGAGTTGAGATTGAAGTGTGCTTGTTCTTGCCATTGCTTCATAGCATCTTCTTCATTAATTTGGGTTCAAAGGTGAGATTTTTATCTCACATCTATGTCTATATCTATCTTTGTTGTTAGGTATGAATTCCTAACACTTATATATGTTCATTTGCTTTTGGTTTGGATTGATTTGGTGAATATTTCAATTTTTGGTGTTTTGTAGTCAAATCTTTAAAAATCCAAACTTTGATGTTTGATCATGCTTTAAGAGGTGTTTCGGAGAGCCTATAAGACCGGGTTATCGCTAGGCATAAATCCTTAGTCGTCGTTGCTCGTCCGATCGCTCCCGATACGTTTTGGCCACTTTGGCCTAGGCAAATTGTTGCCTAGACCAGGTGACCAGACGTCTGGTGACCAAGTCCAGACGTCTGGTTTGGACCTGGAAAGTAAAAATTTATGCACGCATATTATAAAAAAAAAGCCAGAGACTATTTTCAGACGTCTGAACCATCAAACCAGACGTCTGGATAGGTCTTAGACGTCTGACTTGAGGTTTCAGACGTCTGAGTGTTCTCTGGGTTATTTCCAGAGAACAAATCCAGACGTCTGGATTCCAAATTAGACGTCTGGAGATGTTTATTTTTGCCTATTCAGGCTGTTTTGTGTGAATTTCTATTGTTTATCGATTTTAGCGATCCTATTAATCGTTATCACTTATTATCGACTTTGATGACTTCTTTTTATGGATCTTTTTGAAAATATCCATTTCTATGGATTTGGTATCGATTTCTTTGGATTTTATTCACGTCTTCGAATGTGAATTTTGTAATTGGTTGTTCTTACAATCTTCTTTGTGATTTGTCACTTTAAAAATATAAAGGTTTTCTATACTAGTAGTAAATATCAAAACTCTTTCTTCAAATGATTTCAACACTATTTTATTACAAAGCTCGTTTTCTTAAACCGTTTTCCAATCTATTAGTATATACAGACCTTTACCTCACTCGTATGAGAAATCTAATTAAACGACTTAGTAAAACGAGTGGTATGAAACGCTTGCGTTTACTTCGTCGGTTAATTCTTGGACTTGTTCGATTGAATCTCTTGTGACATTCTTCTAGTGGAGATTTACAGTTTGTTCGTAAATGTTTAAGTTAAGCAAGTGGTTATGGGACATGAAGCTAAACTTTTATATTTACTAGCTTAGTGTAATTGACACTTCTCTTTGATCATGATGATCATTTTATGGTTTAGACTAGCAATGTGCGATGTCTCTTTGTCTATGTGGAGGACCGTACCTCATTAAATGGAGCTTCGTCTCATTTCTTCGATTCATCGGATGTACCGTTTGTACTACATCGATGTTTTGGCTTTTGGATTCATTGGATGTACCGTTTGTACTACATCAATGTCTTGACCATCCTTTTTATTGTGATTTCTGGATTTCGTGTGTTGATTTCTGGAATTTGTGTTTCACCAACTTTTACGATTGGCATGGATATATATATATATATATATATATATATATGTCATTTATTGTAGCCTGGTGAACGAAATTAGGAATATGACATTCCTTTTCATCTTGAGTAGATTATTGTGATATTGATTAATCTCTTGTTGATTTTCAATTACTTATTAATCACAGCTTGGCATTGTGATTATTATAGGTTTATGTCATATCTCCTATTCTATATCATTTCTTCTGATATTTATAGCTAGACTGATCCGTTTATTATTTTCTTCTTAAATAATACTCGGGTCAGACCGAGATGTTACAGGTGCTTCTGCTTGACTTCTCATCCAGGATCATTACTCTGACTTTTGGCAAACTACTTAGATTAGTAGGTTATTTTGTTGTATACACTTGAGATATAGACTCATAGTTGTATTCCTTTGTATAGCACGTGTTGCTATTCTTTTGTATTATCGTGGATCTTTTGACCACTACTCTAATATACACTTTTATGTGTAATATTCATATCTATTTCCGCCTTTGTGATATGAATTGTCTGTGACTGATTTATGTTATGTTTATTTCTATATTTGTTTCCGAAGATATTATAGCCACTGTGTAGTAGTTTTGAGTTTGTGTCGGCATGTCGGATTTCCACTTGAAAAGAATTGCATGTTATACTATCTGACATATCGATGCTCGCACAAAGCAATTACATGGATGGTCGCTCCTCAACAGCCTTATTCTCCGTGCTAGTTGACAACATTCACAGTAGTGTTCTTGGCTAGCGTGGGTATAGAGGTGGGGCGCCACAGCTTGGTATCAGAGCCAAACTTCGGAACAATATAGAATAATTTAGCAAGGATCATGTCCTAAGTCTTTCTTAGGAGTTGTGCTTTAGGATTTTATTCGGGTCTTCGTACCGTTCTATCCTACTTTCTTTTATGATTCCTTGTTTTATCTATCAAGATTGCTTGATATTTATTTTGAGAATAACTCTTTCCTCTTCTTTCTTTCGTTCTTAAAGAAGAGAAATGGTTAGGCCTGGCCGTCCTAGCGCCGGTCAATCTAGTGCTACTCCTCAGGATGGAGTATTTATGTCTGCCCAGCAGCTTCTTGATCTAGTAAAGAACGCTCAAGCTGCCGGTCCCAATTCAGAGCCTACTCATCCTAGATCCGGCTTTGCACGCTTGTGCAGAGACTACACCGATTTGGGTGGAAGGCCATTCAAGGGGTCCGAGAGTGTTATAGAAATTCAAGTTTGGCTCAAATCATGCGATCGCATCTTTTCTCGCATGAACCTTATTGACCTTCATCGAGTCCAAGTGGCTTCTAGCATGCTCCAAGAAAGAGCGTTAGATTGGTATGAGCTTTTAATTTCTGAAATCGTTGAGGCGGATCTTACTTGGGAGCAATTCCGGGGAAGATTCGAATTGAAATTTGTGCCGGAGGCTGAAAAAGTAACCTTAGCCCGGCGTTTCATAGACCTTGTTCAAGGTGAATCTTCTGTGACAGACTATGTCGCATCCTTCGAATCTCTGTCCAAATACGGGGTTGAATACATTAACACCCCATTGAAGAAAAATCAGAGATTTGTCTATGGCATGAATAAGAATCTTAAGAAGCCATTACTTCTAAAACTTGAGGTTTCATTTGATCAGCTTATTGATATCGCTTTTCGTCTTGAAGAGGCCGATAATGAAGGTGATGTTGAAGTTGTGCGTGCCCAATGGAACTTCGACAATAGCTTGAAGAGGCCTATCAAATTCAAAGGCCCCGATTCTTATAAGAAAGGGAAGCAACAAACTCAGGTAGTAAAAGCTCCTACCTCTAGTCGTGGCCAATGCTACAATTGTGGTTCCACGAACCACTATGCAAGGGAGTGTCCGAGACCCCTCTTTTGTCGCTATTGCAAAAATTCGGGTCACCGTATTACTGCATGTCCCATACTTCAAAGTAAGAAGGAGGGAGAGCTCAATGTAGTGCAAGCTCCTGGTAACCCTTCTCGTGGTCAAGGTATTTCTCATTTAATCCTTGATTACATTTATTTCGTGGTCTTCTTATTTGAGTTCTTTTTGATATGGGTTTCATCTCACTATTTTATATCAAAAGAACTTGTCAATTCTTTTTCTTTGAATATTTTGGGCTTGATGACTTCTTTGAGGATTGCGAATTCGGATGGTAGATCTGCAACCCTCAATTTGCTTTTATTTGATGTCGGAATTATTTTATGTGATTTATCTTTCCGAGCCAATATTTTTACTTAGGCTTCGGAATTTACTTTTGTCAGGATTGGCTTAATCGTTGTGAAGCCTATATCCTATTTTCTCGTGTGGACTTTTCCTCTTCGACATTTTCAATCTGTTAAGCAGATTTCTATTTTTCCTTGTGATTTTGATTCCAATTTGATGGCATCATTTTATTCCTTAAAACCCGCATGATAAGGAAAGTATTATTTCTCTCAATCATATCGTTTGAAAAATTTTCTGGTATTTTTGAGCTTGTCTTAGGATCATCACCTAAGCAATATCTTTTGTGTGGTGCTAAGGTCTTTTTAGTTTGACTTTATCACCGGTTTTCGTTTGCTACGAGTTGCGGAAATTAGCATTCCACTTACCGCATTCCGCACTTGTTATGATTCTTATGAATGACTTATTATGTCATTCAATTTGTCCAGCTTATTTCATCCACTTTACAAATCGAATATTCTATGAATATTCCGATGAGACTATTCTTGTATTTACTGATTTTGGATGAAAATAGCAATTTAAAATTTTGCAAATCTTTTTCATAAGATTTATTTATAAGTAAAACTGGATTTTGTTCTTGAAACGAACAAAGAATATTCTTAAAACTTTTTAAGAGATTTATTTATCCTATAAAAGATGATTTTGTGATTATATTGCCCGTTGAGTGCTTTAAGAATTTTGGTCGGTGCGCTTGATCCACGTTATCGATAGGAATTTCCTAAACGCTTTGATGTGACAATCAGACACGATATATTGACTTGTAAAAATGTAAATTCTTCTAGAAATATTTTACATCGTAATAATTTTGATTTTTGAAAGTTTTAGCTTTTCAGGAAAGAGGATTATTTAAAAGAACCCTTCCTTTCAATACTCTTATTCTTGTGATTCCTGAAGGGGAACCAAGACTTTGCTATTTGTACCGATACTAGTCGTATTGGTTTGGATGTCATTCTCTTGCCATAGAGAACGTGCTATCACTTGTGCTTCTAAAGCATTATAGCCTATCGAGACTAGATATACCACTCATGATCTAGTGCTCGCGGTTATTGTTTCTACTTTTAGAGTTTTGCATCATCATCTTTGGGGGAGAAATTTGTTCTCCACCTCGATCATAAATCTTTGGAATAATTATTTTCTCATATGGAACTCCATGTTGACTCGAGTTCCTGACATCTTATGATCTTGATATTCTTTTTATTCCCGAAGGGGAAATCGTGTTGCCAATGCGTTTAGTCGTAAGCAACAAGGGGTTGTTTCTTTGTTGATGACCGAATGAAATTATCTTTTTATCAAGTTCATTGGGCGTTTTGATTTATGAGCTTGCGTCCGATGTTCTTTTATTGTGTTTGGTTCATTGGACGTACCGTTTTTGTACTACGTCGGTGTTCCGAAATCATTCGGGCTTCGGTTCATTGGACGTACCGTTTTTGTACTACGTCGGTGTTCCGAAATCATTCGGGATTTGATTCATTGGATGTACCGTTTGTACTACATCAATCTCTTTTCTTTTTTTGGATTCATTGGATGTACCGTTTGTACTACATCAGTGTCTTTGATTCATTGGATGTACCGTTTGTACTACATCAATGACTTTGATGTTTGATTCATTGGATGTACCGTTTGTACTACATCAATGTCTTCGCTTTTTGATTCATTGGATGTACCGTTTGCACTACATCATTGACTTGGCTTTTTGGTTCGTTGGACGTACCGCCTTTGCACTACATCGGTGCTCCAAATTATTCGAGTTTCTAGTTTCTCGGGCGTACCGTATTTGTACTACGCCGTTGCACCAGCTCAACGTTTTGCTATTTTTGACGTTTTCCACGTCTTTTAACTATGGAAATGCTTTTATGTTTCCGGTTTTTATTCTTGAGCCCGGTATTATTGAGGGATTGAAGTTTGACCAAATTTGACTTTTGAGCACCATTCCATTCGCATCATTGCTTCGGAGGTTGAGCGCCTTCGATATAAAGATATTCTTTTTGATAGAAGTTCAATGGTTCTCAAATCCTAAGGATTGCTCATGTGAAATCTTGAGAATTCATCGAACGAAAACTTTCGGATTTACTCCTTCGTGCTCTTTATGGTGAACTTCTTGATTCAAATTTTCTTTTGTGTTAAAATGCTTCTATGGTTGTTACTTCTTATATTTCCTTCTTAATTATTGTGAGGACGCAATTTCTTTAAGGAGGGGAGTCTGTAACAACCCGCATATTTATCGATTATATATTTAAATATTTTATTTAAATATTTCACCGTTCATCGGATTTTGGTCCGAAAACCTACTTTTTGCAAACTGTCGAATTGGGACTCGAGACCACTTTCATCGAGTTTAAAATGACGTTTGCGACCTTTTTGAGTATAAGCTTCGATATGTTTGGAGAAAGTTGATTTTTGCCGCTTTTTACTTAGGGCTTTGGTTTGGGCTGAGCCCATTAACCCCACTTAACTCAGTTCCAACCCTCTCCTCTTCATTCACTTCTCTTCTATTTTCCTAATACTCAAGCTTTTATGTTAATGGAGGGTGGAAGAGGAAATTAAAACTCCAAGCCCTAGCTTCCTTTGCAAATCCATGTTCTTGCTCCAAAGTTCAAGAGAACCCATTGTTAAGCTTCCTCTTCTTCTTCTCCAACTCATTCTCTCTTTGATTTCAGAAAATTCCTAAACCTAATTTGGGAAATGATTCTCTTTTTAGCTTAGAATCAAGCTTCTTGAGTTGAGATTGAAGTGTGCTTGTTCTTGCCATTGCTTCATAGCATCTTCTTCATTAATTTGGGTTCAAAGATGAGATTTTTATCTCACATCTATGTCTATATCTATCTTTGTTGTTAGGTATGAATTCCTAACACTTATATATGTTCATTTGCTTTTGGTTTGGATTGATTTGGTGAATATTTCAATTTTTGGTGTTTTGTAGTCAAATCTTTAAAAATCCAAACTTTGATGTTTGATCATGCTTTAAGAGGTGTTTCGGAGAGCCTATAAGACCGGGTTGTCGCTAGGCATAAATCCTTAGTCGTCGTTGCTCGTCTGATCGCTCCCGATACGTTTTGGCCACTTTGGCCTAGGCAAATTGTTGCCTAGACCAGGTGACCAGACGTCTGGTGACCAAGTCCAGACGTCTGGTTTGGACCTGGAAAGTAAAAATGTATGCACGCATATTATAAAAAAAAATCCAGAGACTATTTTCAGACGTCTGAACCATCAAACCAGACGTCTGGATAGGTCTTAGACGTCTGACTTGAGGTTTCAGACGTTTGAGTGTTCTCTGGATTATTTCCAGAGAACAAATCCAGACGTCTAGATTCCAAATCAGACGTCTGGAGATGTTTATTTTTGCCTATTCAGGCTGTTTTGTGTGAATTTCCATTGTTTATCGATTTTAGCGATCCTATTAATCGTTATCACTTATTATCGACTTTGATGACTTCTTTTTATGGATCTTTTTGGAAATATCCATTTCTATGGATTTGGTATCGATTTCTTTGGATTTTATTCACGTCTTCGAATGTGAATTTTGTAATTGGTTGTTCTTACAATCTTCTTTGTGATTTGTCACTTTAAAAATATAAAGGTTTTCAATACTAGTAGTAAATATCAAAACTCTTTCTTCAAATGATTTCAACACTATTTTATTACAAAGCTCGTTTTCTTAATCCGTTTTCCAATCTATTAGTATATACAAACCTTTACCTCACTCGTATGAGAAATCTAATTAAACGACTTAGTAAAACGAGTGGTATGAAACGCTTGCGTTTACTTCGTCGGTTAATTCTTGGACTTGTTCGATTGAATCTCTTGTGACATTCTTCTAGTGGAGATTTACAGTTTGTTCGTAAATGTTTATGTTAAGCAAGTGGTTATGGGACATGAAGCTAAACTTTTATATTTACTAGCTTAGTGTAATTGACACTTCTCTTTGATCGTGACGATCATTTTATGGTTTAGACTAGCAATGTGCGATGTCTCTTTGTCTATGTGGAGGACCGTACCTCATTAAATGGAGCTTCGTCTCATTTCTTCATGGGCTAGCGACCCATGTACTTTCTAATGTGTTTCGATTCATCGGATGTACCGTTTGTACTACATCGATGTTTTGGCTTTTGGATTCATTGGATGTACCGTTTGTACTACATCAATGTCTTGACCATCCTTTTTATTGTGATTTCTGGATTTCGTGTGTTGATTTCTGGAATTTGTGTTTCACCAACTTTTACGATTGGCATGGATATATATATATGTCATTTATTGTGGCCTGGTGAACGAAATTAGGAATATGACATTCCTTTTCATCTTGAGTAGATTATTGTGATATTGATTAATCTCTTGTTGATTTTCAATTACTTATTAATCACAGCTTGGCATTGTGATTATTATAGGTTTATGTCATATCTCCTATTCTATATCATTTCTTCTGATATTTATAGCTAGACTGATCCGTTTATTATTTTTTTCTTAAATAATACTCGGGTCAGACCGAGATGTTACAGGTGCTTCTGCTTGACTTCTCATCCAGGATCATTACTCTGACTTTTGGCAAACTACTTAGATTAGTAGGTTATTTTGTTGTATACACTTGAGATATAGACTCATAGTTGTATTCCTTTGTATAGCACGTGTTGCTATTCTTTTGTATTATCGTGGATCTTTTGACCACTACTCTGATATACACTTTTATGTGTAATATTCATATCTATTTCCGCCTTTGTGATATGAATTGTCTGTGACTGATTTATGTTATGTTTATTTCTATATTTGTTTTCGAAGATATTATAGCCACTGTGTAGTAGTTTTGAGTTTGTGTCGGCATGTCGGATTTCCACTTGAAAAGAATTGCATGTTATACTTTCTGACATATCGATGCTCGCACAAAGCAATTACATGGATGGTTGCTCCTCAACAGCCTTATTCTTCGTGCTAGTTGACAGCATTCACAGTAGTGTTCTTGGCTAGCGTTGGTATAGAGGTGGGGCGTCACACAAAATTTCATTTAGTAGATTTTGAAATATTAGCAAATTAAGTTTTCAAAATAATCGTGCTTTGGCAATACAAAAACCAAAGCGATAAATTCCTTAAGATGAATATTTTTGATTCTTTAAAAATATGGAATAAATTCTATACATATACTATAAAAAATAAAAGAGATCTGAGTTATAAAAATGGAATTATAATGATAGAAATTTTTTCTTGGGCCAATATGCATTTAAAACGCTACTCCCAACACCTTTTGCAATAGTTTTTAATAACTTTTGAAATATGGCTTTAAACTTAAATATGCTTTCCTAAATTTTTCTATAAAAGTTTTAAAATAAATAACTAAGTATTTTTAAAGATAATGTAAAGGTTTTATAATTTATTTTAAACAGTTTAAATAAATGATTTAAAGAAAAGCTGTTATAATTAACTGATGTAATTTTGGCTCTAAAAGCGGATAAGTAGACTGGATTTTCTACTCGTGAGATCCAGATTTGAGATGTTTAAACTAAGAAGATGTTCAAGAGCAACTCGTGCCCTAGCTCATCTGGCCTCTTTCCTGGGAAAGAGATAAATAATGTCAAAATGTCAAAAACGAGGCAAGTATAAAAGATTTAATTTTTCCAAATTTAATGCAACTTGGATTGTATAGAAATAATCTTCTTATACTTGGTATTAAATTATGAGGAGGGAATCTGTACTATCCATGTGAATTTAAAAGGTGATTTCACTATTATACGATGGATAGTAAAGGTTGAATATGGAATTTAATTTTGAGTAGAATTAAAATAATTTCTATCGATCCTTTTTACTCGGTAAGGTTTTGCAATATGATTTATGAGAAATGCTTTTGATCTGGTATTTCCGAAGTTAAAGAGAGATTTAATGATTTTGTATATATTGGAAAAGGATATGATTTAAAGATTTGTATCTTTTAAAGAGTTATTTTATTTGATAAAGGATATTGATAAATGAAATGGTAATCACCCACAAACTTAACATCTTTTATGGGTGATTAGTTCGAAGGAATCAGGATCGGACTTGGGTGATTCCTTTTTGAAAACCACTTCAAACCAATTTACGCGTTCGAAGGTGAAGATATGGAATGATAATAAATTAGAAGATGGAATGTAGAGCTGCCTGTCACTGACCCTCAGGGGAAATTTCCCAATATGGTAGTAGTATCTTCATTTTATCTTCGATGCAAGCGCTGCTTGCTATTAATCCTAGGGGTGATTCCCGATAGGATGTAGTGGTAGAGTTCCTTTGGTTTATCTTTTCCTTGACAACTTGTATGGATGGGTGTCCGGCATTGCATTTTTAACATACACATACATTGTTTTTACAAACGTGCATCTGTTTGGTAGTGTAGGAAGTAACTCTCTTACACTTAACACCCTTCTCTGAGACACATGACTTAGAGGTTGTACATTTATGGAAATCAATAGTGTATGATGGAATAGGCAATGTGGCATTTAAAGTGAAATGAGCTATGAGAAAGGTAATCGTTACCTCATGCCTCATCACCAGGAAATAGCTTAAACAGGGCATACCATAAGGCTATGTAGTTCGCAACCATTAGGATATTGTCATCACCTTTCTAGATTACTCTCTATATAATGAGTATGTTGTGTATGCTATGGGATACTAGATAGGTTGGTTAGAACTGAGGTGTTGTCATATTCGGTTCCATCCGCCACTAGATGGGTATGTAGGTTGGCCGATCTTGCCAGGTGCATAGGTTTAAAAGTGTTGATCCTCAGTGCATTCCTCTAGAGATGTATTGTACAGAAGGTAGTCTCTTACCTTTCCATTAGGGGGAATCCGTTCTCCAATAAATGCATTCGGAACTTGATTGTAGAGCCTAGTATGCTAAAATTTAATAACGTAACAATTTTGGCTAAGATTACGTATATTTACCTGAAAGTTGTTTTCAAAAGAACGTCATTGAAAATAATATTATCAAATTTTCATAGTAAATATTTTGTTTATAATAAGGTAAAATCCGTTTAGTGTTTATGTGTGGCATGGTCTTATAGGACACCCTTTGTTTTCAAATATTCTGTATTTTGAGTTTCTCACACCAGTCTCATGACTGACCCAAAGTTTATTTTCCTTTTCCTTTAAACTCTGAGTGCCTCATTTTGTTTGGAGTAGTCAAGTAGTTAGGCAGCATGAAGCATTTCGAGAAGGAGCATAGAGCATTTTAGGTCCTTTGTAGAAAGTTATCTATTAATTCTGTTGCATTATATATGATGTATCTACCAGCACTTATGAGGATAGGCAATTATAACTATCATGGCTGGATTAGTGCTTACTAGAACTTTGATGGAGCAATTTGGAGCAATTGCATGTCCTACTTATATGTATAATTAAATACTGAATACGATGTGAGATTCTATTTTGTTTATCTTCTACCTTAATTTTCTTTCACCCCATGATAACTTGCCTCTATGGCACTTGGATTTGCGTTATGTGAATATCGAGGATGTATTAGTGTCAATTTCTGAGGGTCGAGGCTTTGGGCCATCACATTGAGTCTACTCAACAAATACATATAGTTATCTTATCTTGTCTATTAGGCATACTAATAATACTACATATAACATCCCTAGCTTGAGTCCATTCAACAACTAAGGAGTATGCAAGTAATTTATTAGTGTGTGTGTATATATATATATATATGGTAGAGGACAACATTATTTTGAAGATTCATAATCTTTGTCGTATATCAAATTGAGAGATGTCGACTTATGGAATGATATTATTCTTATTGAATTGCTCTTGTGATCCAAGTTTCGCACACATCGAAAATCACGGTTCACACACAATTACGTATGTACTTATTCCTTAAATCTATTTAAGGTTTCTTATCATTCCACCTTTAAATTTATGCATTCATATTTTATAAGTTGTTTATTATATAACTTTATATCTCATATTACTTATATAATAGCCTTATGTATAACATTATATTACTTAAATCTTATTTAATTAATTAGTTCTAACTAATGAACATTTCAATTAATTTTATATTAAAATAACTTTTGTGTGTGTGTGTATATACTGTAACCTTTATAGTATAAAACATCACATATATTTGTATATATTATTTAATTAATTAAAATTTAATTTATTTATTTAACTTAACTATTTTAACTAAATTGTTTTAAATTTGAAAATCATTATTTATACATCCATGTATACTTATGATACCTTGAACATATTAAAATACAATAGTATATATCATAATATGTAATACATGTATAAAGTTTCCATTAATCAAATAATTTAATTAATTTATTAATTAAATTACCAAATTTATAAATTATTTGAAATTATTTTAAATTATTTTCAACCATATTGGAAAACATTATTATATTGTAACTTTTCCAATATTTTATATCATGTTTCAAATTTAAAATCTTTTATTTCAAACTTTCAAACAAGTTTGAAAATTAGCCCAAGGTCAAATTCAAATATGGGCCTTTTCTATAGGGACAATTTTTGGGCGGTGAGCTTAATAGTTAACCATAGCATGGCTAATTTAGATTGCATAGGCTATTGGGCTTTGGTACCATTGTTAGTACTAGGCCAGCCCATAGTGGAAGATATGGATGAACTTCAAAAAAATAATTCAATTATTGGATTTATATTGGGCCTATAAAATATAGTTTATTTAGAATATTCCTAAATTTAATTTAAATAAAATCTTATATTTCATTTAAATTTATAAGTGGATGGAAATTTATTTAATTTATATCCAATTAAATATAATGGTACACATATGTATTATATAAATATATGTATGTGTGTGCATTGTAACATAATAATCCGTGCAAAGTATAACATGCATGTATATGGATGTTGGGATTTGCATCGCAACGGACATGTTACCTCATCTTATATGTATTGTATATTGTCCAAATACATATATGCATATAAACTTATTATTTAAATAAGTACACAAACAATATAGATATATACTTATATATACATATATGAAAAATATATGTATTGCATACATGTAAAATATTAACAATGCATATCTATATATATAGAATTAGATATTAACTAAATAAATGACTATATAAATATATAAACATATATGTACACATATGCATAATATATAAAGTTATTTTTTTTTATTTTTTTAAATATACACGAATATTTTACATTAATAAAATTATATATGCTGTGTATTTATATATAATTATATTTATAACATCTAAAGTACTTATAAATATATGTATTCAAATATATATATATATATATAATTATATCAATTATGAAAACTAAGTAAAAATAAATGTTTTTTTATTTTTTATTGCATTCCAAATCAAATACACAAGACAAGAAATATGTAACTGTAATTTTATATCATTAAATTATATATATATATATATATATTAACTTAAAAGGATCAAAATAATGTTTAAGATATGTTCTTAATATATTTTACAAATTTTACATTTTTATAAACTTAAACATGATATTTTATGGTTAATTTCATAATTCTCTAAGTTAAAATTAATTTTTATTAGTTATTTGTTATCGGTCGCACATATAAATGATTTTTTAAAAATAAAAATTTTAATTTTTAAGTTTTAGGAAATTTGTCAAGAGAATATAATGATGAAATAATTTTATAAAATTTAATATCTAATTTTTGAAAGATATATTGTTTTGTATGAATTATTCAACTTATATTTTGGTATTACTAATATTAAATATTCATAAATAATTATTAAAAATACTTTTTTGTTACCTTAAATTATAATTAGTGTAAATATGTACATATAAAATAAAAGATCGATTATTAACATGATATGATGACACGATTAAATATTAGTCGTTTAATTTATGCTATATGACATGTTATAATATATAAATTAATTAATAAAAGAATAATAACTAAAATAAATTTATTTAGCTATGTATGCGTCAGATCTATAAAAAATGGTTTTCTTTATAATATACATACATATAACCAATCTAATATGTTAATACATTGATATTATAAGAATCTCATTTAACTAACAATATAATAATGATATACAAACAAACAATCGAATATTATACAACAATCATAACTCATATGGTATATTAAACACATATCAAAACAAATGCCTTGAATTGCATCTTGTAATGATGAATCCCCCTCTTTACAATTCACCTCAATTTGGTAGAAAATTAATACTTTAATCATAGACCGTTGACTATCCAATAGTTGTTGCTTTGAGTTTGATTTGCGAGAAAATTTTGGACCTCCTATGTATATAAAGTCGGCCAACAATGATGAGAAATGATAGCCAAAAAATTCATTTTTGCATTAGGGTTATGGATCCTTTTATAGTAGAAGGAATAGAGAGAAAGGTGGATCATATCCCTTACCCATTCTCCCTAAATCTGAGGCATCAATTTAAAATACCTCTAGCCAATTTTAACCGCCTTCAACATCCCTATTGCTGCTGAAATATTACCATAATATCATGGGCTAATAGCCTATTTAGGTCCAAATAAGTATTACTGATTAAATTTGATTTAATTGCTTTTCGGTATCGTATATTGGTTGATATATTTATAACCATAATAAATATATACAATAATATTTATTCCTCAAATCATATTCAAAATTTTAAAAGCAATATTTCATAAATAATTATTAATATATAACAATTATAAACAAATTAAATAGTTTGGTCTAAAGAGAAATCATCATTTCGGTTGCGCGACATGCCATATGTAAATTTGGTCAGCGATTAACATCGAACTATTCGGATGTTAACGTTCACATGTCACTTAACAGGTGGTATGATATTTTGGCCAAGTTTATCGCTTATTTAATTTTGGTAAATCCAATTTTAATTAAATTAAGCATTACCCGGTTGTTACGTTTACCTATACCCATTATCTTCCTCAAAACTATATCATTTTGGGCTTATTGAATTTGGTAATGTTCAAAATTCCAACATCATTCATATTAAACTCTATAGTCCAAACACAAAGTCCTTGATTCAATAATAACAATTACTATTGACCGTACTACTCTAACCAGAGATTTGACTTTGGGTTGACTTTAGTTAACCTGATACTAACCGCATATAACTGAGGAGACGAATTCTCTCTTGAATAGTGCCTCACTCCCAATACTTCCACTCGACCCAACTATAGTCACTCAGTGGACATTGTACCATGATTTGACTGTAATCAAAGCGAGGCTTTCATATAGAAGATTGGAAGCATTCCTAAGTCGAGAGAACCGTGTTAATTCGTCACATCAATGTTTTCTGTCTGACCGTAGTTATATCAACCAATTGAAAACTATTAAGTGAGTCGTTGTATAGTTATCCATTAAATATTAGTACATAACATCTAGGTGCCCTCGGCAGTCAGTAATACACTACCTAACAATTGGAGAGCGCAAAATACTCTAGTCTCAATGGATACATCGGTATCTAGTTTCGATGTATCTTGACTAGGAACATTTAAAACGATGTATTTTATAGTATTGTGATACAGTACTCATGATTACAACTATTTGCAATTACTATCACATACACATCGTTTATGGACTTTCTGTTCAATTGTTTTAATTAATGATTTGTAACACATTATAGCAAAATGTAAAACAAAAACAACTTTATTACAAATGAGAATTGACTACAAGGTTAATTAATTTACAATAAATTACATAATTTTCCCTATGGTATACCCATATCTCTATCAGATTACTCATGACTGCTAGGGACATATGGGGGTTACGTGCTGTTAGTTATTGGATAACTATAGAATGACTCTTCCGATAGTTTTCTATTGATTAATATAACTAGGGTCAAACAGAAGATATAGATGTGACTGATTCACACAGTTCTCAGCTTTAGAATATTGTGGATCTTCAATGAAAGATCCACTTTTATTATAGTCAAATTATGACACGATGTCCATCGAGTTACTATAGTTGGGTCGGGTGGAAGTATTGGAAGTAAAGCACTATTCAAGAGAGGATTCGTCTTCGTAATTATATCAGGTTAGTATCACGGTTAACTCAAGTCAATCTAAAGTCAAACTCTCTAGCCAGAGTAGTTCATTAAATAATCATAATTATTGTTATTGAAATAAGGACTTTGTGTTTAAACTATCGAGTTAAATATGGATGATATTGGAATTTCTACCATTACCAAATTCCATAAGTCCAAAGTGATATAGTTTTAACGAAGAGAACTGGTGTAAATAATAGTTACCACAGGGTAACACTTAACAAAATGAAATTGATTTTACCGAAACTAAGTAGGCGATAAATTTGGCCAAAATGTCACACCACCTGTTAAAGTAACGTGTGATTTTATCATAAGATTAACTCGATATTACTCGCTGACCAAATTTACAGTTGGCGGGTCACACAATTAGAACGATGAATTCTCCTATGACTAAAAAATTTAAATAGTTTACAATTGGTATAAATTAATTAAATTTATTAATATTTATGAAATATTAATTAAAATTGTCTATGATTTGAGAAATAAATATTACAAAATATATTTATAATAGTTATAAATCTATCAATCGATATATGAATCGATAAGTGATTAAATTAGATTTAACTGTGTACTATTTTATGTGGACTTAAATGGGTTTAAAGCCCACCATCGGGTTTGCTAATTTTGGTAGCACCTATGGGTATAAAGGCAACTCAATTTTGGTAGAAGGGGGCTTGATTTTGGATAGCTCAGATTAAAGCAGAAAGATTATGAGACTGGATCCACTTTTTTCATCTTCTTATCTACTACATAAGCATTCCTAACCCAAATTAGGTAAGATCTTTTGCTGCCTCCTATTCACTTACTTATTGGCCAAAATTATACCATTGCCTATTTGTCACTACAATCTCAAATCAAATCTCCTCACCATCCGGTAGTTGATGGTCAATAGTTCAAAGATTAGCAATCGGTTGGATCAGAAAGAATTTCAATGTGAGGGTTTATCTTTCAAAAGGTGTAATTCAAGGCTTTGGAATTAAGGTATGATTTTATAAGATTATAATCGATGGTTTTAGTATAATGTCTTTACCATATATGTATATATATATATTATATTGTTTGTTGTGTGACGATTCTTATATCCAAGCAATGTTGTCATAAAATGGTTTTAGTTATATGTGTGTGTGTGTGTATATATATATATATTTATGTTAAACAGAATTATATCATATATGTCAGGCCAGTACAACCATATGTAAAAAATTATAATTTTATATTTTAAATTAATATATATTATTTAATTATATATATAATTTATAATTAGTTATAACATCATATTATGGTTTAAATCAATCATATTAATGTACTATAGTAAAAATAATTTTTGAGAGTAAAAATCAATTTTTATAAACGTTTGATTATTATTCAATAATATTTAAATCAATTTACTTCATAAATAAATTATAATAATTTGAATATGTTAAAAAATATTTTTAAATTTTATAAAATTATAATAGCACTAGATAAGCTTTCAGACAAGAAAATAAAAAATTATTTTTTTATTTTTAAAACCAATTGTTTAAAACGGCTAAAATTAAATAAATTAATATAAAATTAATTTAAAACGAGAAAAATATGGAAAAAAAATTCTAACTTCAAAATATTATTTAGGATTTATTAGAAATTTAAAATGAAGTTTAGAAATCCATTTTATCAAAATTTTATTATTTTTCAAATGAATATTCAATTAAAATGAATTTTAAATAAGAAGTATATAAAATATTTCTTAAGCTGTGCGCATGACCTCGCATTAATAAGAAAAAAGTTATCTTGAATAATTTTGCTAATTAATATATATTCAACTATTTATCGTAAATATATTTGTGGGCTGCTTTATTATTATATATATGTATACATATATTATTCGTGTATTTTAAATGATTTATTTAATATTAAAGAAATTTATTTTAATAATATGTATATATATATAATTGTAATATTTTATTTATGAGATTACATATATGTGCAAATATATATATATATATATATATATATATATATATATATAAACATATTATACATTTACATAAAATTATTTAAACAAACTTAACATATATATGTGAGATACTTATATGATATTATAATTTATATACATACATATATTTGGACAATATATACTTGCATATTGGATGAACTAACTTGTCCGTTGCGATGTAAATCCCAACAACTACACATGGACACATTATACCTTGCACGGGTTGATATGTTACACATGCACACACGTATATATGTGTATATGATACACATATACACACAGATACACATACACACCCCATTATATGAATTAAATAAAACTATATATTTTGTAAATTTAAATAAATTAATAGATTTTATTTAGATAAATTTTAGAGATGTTCTAAATAAATTTGACTTCATATGCCTAATAAAGATCCAACAAAGGAAATTCTTTTGAAATTCACCCATAACTTCCTCTACGAATTGGCTCGATTCCAATAATAGTATCGAAATAACCTATACGGTCCAATTGGTCATTTTAGGGTTAATTAATTAAGCTCATAACCTAGATAGTAAGGTGTCTAAACATGTAGTGCCGAAGATTGGGTTTGGGTAATATGCACTCTGCCCTACCTAGCTACCAGCCTAGCCCGAATATATGTGTGAGCCCAAAATGTTGCCTCTAATAGAAGAGCCTAATTTAAATTGGGCCTTGAGCTAATTCTAAATTGTTTGAATTTTTTTTTTAATTTAGAAGTTAAATTTAAAGTAAAATATGCATATATTATAAAAATTATAATATAATAAAGTTTTTCAAAATGAAATTAAAAATTTATTAATAAGATTAGTAAAATAAAATGATTAAATAAACTAATTAGTAAATGAATACATGTATTATATATTATGATATATGTCACATTATTTTAAATGTTTAAAATGAGATAGTATACACGTATGTATATCAAATAAAACTTGAAATTAATATAATTTAAGTAAAAGAGTTTAATCAAATAAATAAATTAAAAGGTTAATTGATTAAATAATATACACATGTATATGATATATATGTCATACTATAAAAGTTATAATTTATAACAATTAATGAGTATAAATATTATATTAATATGAACTTAATTAAATAAGATCTAATTAATATATTATTATACATTAGACTATTATATAAGTAACATAAAATATATAGAAGTTATGTAATAATAAAACTTATATAATATGAATGTATACAAAAGGTGGAACATTAAAGAAATCCAAATAGACTTAAGGAATCAATATATATGTAAATGTACATATATCGTGATTTCTGATGTGTCCGACATTTGAATCATGAGAGTAATTCATAAGAATTATATAATTCCATAATTCAATATCACATAATATTATATATATTGAAGATTATGAGTCTTCAATATAATGTTATCCTCTACCATTTATATATTAATAGATTACTTGCATACTCTTAGTTGTGCAGCTTTCCTCGAGCTAAGGATGTTATATGTAGTACTATTAATATATTGAATGGACAAGGTAAGATAATTGCACATATTTGTTGAGCTTTCCTCAAGGTATGTACATTGTACTTAGGCCATTGCGAAATGGTAGGTCTGAGGGAATAATCCAACTTTATTTGTTGAGCTTTCCTCAAGGTAAAGGTGGATTAGGACACAGTCCCATGGGTTAGGAGTTGTATATGATACAACAGATAAAGAGTTATCCATTGTACGTGGAAGTAGGATTTGTTGAGCTTTTCTCATGGTCAAAATTCCAAGACATACATGTCCTAACATCTACCAGTGAAATCGAAAGACTTGTATGTTTCAATTTAGGATTTGGAAAAACATAAAATACTAGTTGGAACTTATTGGTAAAACGAAACATAAAGTTTAAACTTACTAATATTAGAACATCTAAAATTGTTTTTTAAAACTGAGAAGCTTACCGTACCTAACTATACCAACTAGTTAAGAGAAATTAAAATAGGGTTTGACTTATGAGCGCCTTTGGACTACTATTACATGCAAACCTAAAGGACAACCCACCAATGATGCGGCCCTAAACTACGACTTGCTTATGAACATGGGTTTCAAGCCTAAAGATTGCCTAAGGTTTCATGTTGTCTACATTAGACAAGCCGTTATAGAGGCATCATAATAATATGACTTTCCACGAGATATTTGGTAGTCTCAAGGATCTTTTTGGTGAACATTCACGTTCCACACAGTACGAGCTTATGAAAAAGTTACTCAATACTAAGATGATCAAAGGAAAGAAAGTAGACGATTACGTGCTAATGATATAGGACTATATCGATAGGCTTTCACAATTAGACTTATGAATAAGCAACAAATTGCAAGTAGATTTAATCCTTGGTTTGCTTACTTCTGGATATGAATTAGAGGTGCACACAACCATACTTGACCCGACTCAAACCACCAACCCTGCCCAACCCAACCAACCTAGCTTGGGTCGGATATGAGTTGTAATTTGTAACTCATGCTATATATGGGTCGGCTATGATATTTTATTCAACCCAATCTTATTTTAACCCAACCCAACCCTACATAAAAAATTATTCAATATCAAGCCATGTAAAATTGAAATAGTCAACATCTAGAATAAAGCATATGTATGCTAGAATAAATATACTTAAAATCATATTCGATATCAATGCATGTAAAATTAGAGCGATCAAAACACAAAGGATTGACTAAGAGATTTTGAGAAGCATTTTAATGTATGGAATGAAAATCTTACTCTAATATGTAGTGAACCAATTCTACATCATGTATTTCAAAATGAAATTCTAATAAAATAGTTGTAGTGAATCGATTATATTTAATACATTATGAAATCTAAAGCCTGCTGTTTTGAGTTGAACACATTAATATTTTAGTTTGATTTTTTTTCCTTTAAATTCTCATTTTCGTATTAGGCTTATGTGAGCCAACCCAATGCTACTAAATCTGACCCAATCCATACTTCAACCCAACCCATATCCAACCTCATATGGGATCAGGTATACGGGTTGGATGAAATATTTGGTTCAACCCGACCCAGTCCATACTTTGTGCAGCCTGGTATGAACCATTCATATTAAATTATAACATAAACTTGTTGAATGTGAATCTCGTGGAGCTCCACAATGCATTAAGATCGTCCGAGTCAATCTAAGATCAAGGGGTTGTACTTACTGTTAGGGTAATGCATTACCTTCGAAGAGTTCAAAGAACCAGAAAGGAGAAGCTAAAAGGAAGAAGAAAAGTAAGAAGATCGATGACAAGGATGAATGTCACTACTACAACAAAAAAGGTCATTGGAAAAGGAATTGTCCTAACTACTTGAAGACTGTTAGGGAAATGAAGCATAATGTTCTACGGCTTCATTAGTAACTTTTGTAATTCAAAATATGTAATTCGTTACGTATTGGATCTAGTAATCATACATGTAATTCTTTACAGAGGCTTAGGAACTGACATCATGTGGCAAAAGGAGAGATGGGGCTCCAAGTTGATGATGGATCTATAGTAGATGCAACGGCAGTAGGAGACTATCATTTAGTTCTTTCTAGTAGAGTATTATTATTATTATTATTATTATTATTATTATTAAATAATTGCTATTTGGTAAAAGACTTTATTTGTGGGATTATTTTCTATTTCTAGATTGTCTGAGACTGGATATATATATATTTCGTTATGCAAATAATGTTATAAACATTGGTTTGCATGGAAATAAAGTATACGATGGTATTCTTGATAATGGCATATGCGATTGATACAAATTATGTGTGTATTGTGAATAATGCTTTTGATAATATAAATGATAGTTATTTTTGGTATTGTAGGCTAGGCTACGTTAATGAGAATGACTACATAAATTGAAAGCCGATGGTTTTCCACCGTCAAATGATTCCGAATCATTTGGCATGTGTGAGTCATGTCTCAAAGGTAAAATGACCAAGCAACCATTCAGTGGGAGCAATGAAAGAGTTGATGAACTCTTAGGGTTAGTATATAGTGATGTATGTGGCTCGATGCCTATAGCTATCAAATGTAATAGTTCTAATTTGTTACCTTCATTGATGATTTCTCGAGACTAGGATACGTTAATCTTATGAAGAAGAAACCTGATGTCTATTCGATATTTTTCGAATATAAAGATGTAGCAGAAAACCAAATGAGTCATAAGATTAAGATTCTTCGATCAGCTCAAGGAGGTGAGTGTGTTGAACATGATTTTCGACAATACTTAAAAGATAATAGGATAATGTATTGGGTTACTCCATCCTATTCTTTGAAACATAATGGTGTGTCAGAGTGAAAGAATCGAACCCTATTAGATATGGTTCGTTCCATGACAAGTAAGGCGGAGTTACCTTTGTCCTTTTAGGAATATGCTCTAGAAACGACAGCGCATATGTTGAGCTTGTTGTCTACTAAATATATGCCTAAGGTACCATATGAAATATGGCATAGGAAGAGACCCCATTTCAATTATTTGAAAATGTAGGGTTGCCCAGCATTAATATGCTTGTGCAAGATTAGCTTTGTGTAAGTTTATATGATATCCTAAGAATTCTAGGCGATATATTTTCTATAATAAAGGAACGAAAAGTGATTATTTGCACATAGGCTATCTGTTTAGAAAAGAAATTTCTGTCAAATGAGATTAATAGTGAAGTTGTAGACTTGGATGAGATCCGAGAAACTAACACTGAAACTGTGGAAGAACCAAGTTCATCCATATACGAAAACGCGTAACCTATTAGAAAGTCTAATAAGGCATATAATGCACTAGAGAGATACTGCATTTTTTGTGGATATCAAGAAGGGTTACTATGTGTTAGATGACGATACTCTTCTATCCTTCCAACAAGCACTACAGAGTAAAGACTTTACACTCTAGCTTGGAGCTATGAAATCCGAGATAGATTCCATGTATGAAAACAAAGTTTAAACTTTTTTAGATGTACCCGAAGGGTTAAAACCTACTGGTTGCAAATGGAATTTTTAAAAAAAACTTAAATGCAGATCGGGAAGTAGAGACTTATAAGGCAAGACCTGTTGCAAAAGGATTTTGTCAAATTAAGGTATTGAACATGACAAAGCCTTTTCGCTCATAGCAATGCTTAAGTCCATTTATATTATGCTACCCATCATAGTATTCTTTGACTACAAAATATGGCAAATGGACATTAAGACAACTTTTCTGAATGGTGATTTAGAAGAAGCCATTTATATGTTGCAGCTCAAAGGTTTTACGGTCAATGGGAGAAAGGGCTAGGCATGGAGGTTGCTAAATTCTACTTATGGACTTAAAATTGCTTCATGGAGTTGGAACAAGTGTTTTGATATAGTAATCAAACAGTTTAGCTTTTATTACAACACATAGGAAGCATGTGTATACAGAAAGGAACATGGCAATGCTATAATGTTCCTAGTGCTCTATGTTGATGATTTATTATTGACTGGAAATGACACTTCGTTGTTGCAATCAATGATTGCTTGGTTTTCCAAGAATTTCTCCATGAGGGACTTGGGAGAAACCGCCTATATACTTGGTATAAAGATTTATAGAGATAGATCTAAGAGGCTATTGGGATTGTCCCAATCCCTATACATAGATACCATACTAAAAAGATTCAACGTGGAGAAATCCAAGCATGGTAACATTCCAACACAGTCTGAAACCGTCCTTACTAAGAAGGACGCTCCTCGTACTAATGAGGAGAAAGAGCATATGTAGATGATCCTCTATGCTTTACCCATAAGGTCCACAATGTTAGCTATGCTATGTACTAGATTTGATGTGACGTATGCATTAGAATGCGTAAGTACCGGGCTGGTCCTGAAGAAAAGCATTAGACGGTCATGAAATGTACACTGAAGTACTTAAGAAATACTCATGACTTATTCCTTATATACGGGAATGGAGACCTCCTTATGAAGAGGTGTATAGATTCAATCGTTCAAAGTGATGTAGATGATAGTAAGTTAGTGTCTGGCTATGTCTTTACAATAGATGACAAAGCCATTAGTTGGAAAAGTTCCAAGCAAAAAACAATTAATGGTTCCATAATGGAGGCTAAGTACATCGCCCTTAATAAAGTAGCAAAAGAGGCAATTTGGATGCACAAGCTTTTGGGTGAGCTCAGACTAATTCCCAAAAGAGGCAGTTTGGATGCACAAGCTTTTGGGTGAGCTCAAACTAATTACCAATACCAAGAATCCTATGACAATGTTCCATGATAACAACAATGCGACAATACAGATCGTAAAGGACTCAAGAGTGCACAAGAAGTCATGGCACATTCTTAGAAAGTTCCACCTAATTAGAGAATTCGTTGAGAAGAAAGATGTCGTGATACGATGGGTAGATACCAAGGACAACATAATAGATCCATTCACTAAGGGACTAGCTCGGTTGGCTCTTGAGAAGCTAATTGAAGGGATGAGATTAAGATTCCATAATTGGTCCCAAGTGCAACAGGGAGATTGATAGAGTTAGAGGTATGCCCTAGGAGAAACTCTGTGATTTATTATAAGTTAGTCAACTCTTTAATCACTTCTCGTACATAATAAAGGTGTTTTTCTTTCTACTGTATATTAATTACAACTAATTAAATGCTTGATTGTAATATATTTAATAGAAAATCCATAAATGGCGTGTTTGTGATAATAATTACAAATAGTTGTAATAATGAGTATTGTATCACAATATTATAAAACACATCATTTTAAATGTTCCTAGTCAAGATGCATCAAGACTGAATATCGATGTATCCATTGAGACAAGGTTATATAAGGCTCTCCAACTGTTGAGCAGTGAATTACTCATGATTACTAGAGGCACCTATGGGTTACGTATTGATAGTTATTGGATAACTATAGAATGAATCACTCAATAGTTTTCTGTTTGTTAATATAACTAAGGTCAAACAGAAAATATCAATATGAATGATTTACACGGTTCACACGACTTGAGAATACTATGGACCTTCAGTATGAAAACTCCACTTTGATTATAGTCAAACCATGGCACGACGTTCATTCAGTGACTATAGTTGGGTTAAGTGGAAGTATTGGAAGTGAAGCACTATTTAAGAATGGATTCGTCTCCTTAGTTATATAGGATTAGTATCATGGTCAACTCAAGTCAACCCAAAGTGAAAATCTCTGACTATAGTAGCTCGGTTAATGATAATTGTTATTATTGAATCAAAGACTTTGTGTTTGGAATATAGAGCTAAATATGGAAGATATTAAAATTTTGACCATTGCCAAATTCCATAAGTCTGAAGTAATATAGTTTTGACAAAGAGAATTGGTGTAAATAAAGGTCACAACTGGATAATGCTTAACAAGTAGAATTTGATTTTACTAAAACCAAGTAAGCGACAAGTTTGGATAAAATGTCACACTGCCTATTAAGTGACATGTAAATGTTAATATTCAAATAGCTCGAAATCAATCGCTAACCAAATTTACACCTAATGAGTCACACAACTAAAATGATGAATTCTCCTTTGACTGAACAATTTAATTTGTTATAATTCCTATAAATTAATTGAATTAATCAATATTTGAAAAAAAATTAGTACCTTAAGTATTAGTTTTGATGATAACAACTATAGGACATTATGTAAATTACAAATGCTAAAGTTTTGTCCAGATATATATAGTATATTGTGCAAGATATTAGATAGGTGTTGATTAAGAAGACTATATAGTATCAAGAGTAGATTCAAGATGCTGATATAGAGTTGTAAGAGCTCAAGAATGAAGAATCATGAGTATTGAAGAGTTCAAGATTTTAAAATATTCCATATAAGTTATAGAGTCATAGAATTCATGTTAAAACCCTAATAGCACTTTCTTGACCTCTCTCTCTATTTCAATTCAAATATCCTGGTTATCAAAATAATCTTTTCAAACATATCTATTCAAAATATTTCTCAAAATAAATTCTTAACCTTTTTATATTTACAAAGATATTATATTAATTTTTAAGTATTTTTTTTAATTTTTTATATTTTTTGGTTTTTTAGTTTATTTTTTCCTTACATTTATTTTTATATTTATATTTTGCTTTTAGATATTTACTTATAGCTATATTAATTTTTTTATTATTTACACTATGTTGATACTCTTATTAAATCCTTCAAAACTACTTTACAAAGTTTTATTAAGTTTTAATATGGTTAAACTATGTATAATCCATGTTAAATGTTGGTACAAAGTTACAAAATATTTTACAAAATTTATTATTTTAGAAATAATTTTTATTAAGTGATTTTTCAAAATACGAGGGGATATGTCAATATATCCTAACCAAGTATGTCAATATATAGCCAACGAATTTCAAAATTCAAATTTGAATGGAAGAATCTTTTCGTCATGTCCCTTCACGAATGGACATGACCATTAGTCCTCTATAAATACCATACTTATAAACGAATTTTCTATCATTATTTTCTTATTCACCTCTCCTCCTTTCACCCTCTCATTTTCTAAGTCAAAATATACTCAAACTCTACCAAAATTCAACTAAAATCAAATTCAGTCATCACTAGTTTGATTCTTCTTCATCTACTCTCTGGTTTCTCTCATCTTCCTCACCCAAACCAAGATCAAAGTGCTATACAAGAGTTATAGGATAAATTGTAATCAAGATCGAAGATCTAAGTCTATAGAAGTCTATCAAATCGTATTGCTATACTTGTGGGTGTGATTGTACCCCGTAAAATCAATTAGTGTGATTGTAGCCCGTAAATCAATTGGGTATACTTTATATTCCATAAATCTAGTGAGTGTGCTTGTAGCTCGAAAATCGAGTGGCTCTGCCTAGAGGTCGGGATTCTGGAGGGCGTGTCTCGTGGCCACGAAATCGAGATTGTATTTGCATTTACTAATTGAAATGAAATCCATACAAGGAATTGTGCAGGACTAGATGTAGGGTAAATCTTACCAATATAAAATCCTAGTGTGTTCTTTCTTTTTTACTTTTACTACATTACTTCTATCTTCACTTTGATGCTATGATTGTTTCTACAATTATTAATTACATCATTCCAAGTAGAATCTTCAAAAAATTGAAAAATATTTAATTAATCAATTAAACACTATTGACCCCCCTCTAGTGTTAAGTTAACCTTAAGATCCATATTCTGCCGACTCACATTTGGTTTCAGAGCATTAATTTTCATAGTTTTCATCGTCTGATTTTTGAAGAAGTTTAAACAGATACCAACATTAATGATAGTACAATTGCTAACATTATTAATACACTTATTGGTAACTCATTTGTCGAAAGACAATCAAGTGCTAGACCTCCACCTTTTAATGGCTACAATTACATATATTGGTTATGAATAATGAAAATTTATTACATTAAATTGGTTTAGACACTTGGAGTATCACACGAGCTTAGTATATTAAACCCCATGACTAATTTTGCACAGTGGACTACTGACTAAAAAGTAGTTGCACAAAGTAACTCTAAGGCTATGAATATAATATTTTGTTTACTGTATACAAATGAATTTAGTAGAGTATTTATATGAACGTCAGCATTTGAAATCTTAAGAACTTTGCAAGTTACACATGAAGGCATAAACAAGGTCAAATGGACCAAAATTTCCTTGTTAACAAACCAGTTTCAATTATTAAAAACGAGTCCAAATGAGTCCATATCTGATATGCATAGCAGATTCCAAAATGTAGTACAATCATTTATTACACCGGGTAAAAGTTTTTTTAAGGAGGACTAAGTTAGAAAAAACCTCAATTCACTTACTTCTGAATGTGATCAAAAGACTCTTCCAATCGAAGTGGCTAATGACATTAGCACTCTAAAATTTAAGAGTTAACTGGAAATTTAATGTATTTTAAAGCATAAATGCAGGGCACGAGAGAAAGCAAATCAATGGAGAAGAAATCTATAGTTTTTAATGCAATGACTGATAATTCGATTCCAATAGTGATGATGATGAAGAAATTGCTTTCATGACAAGGAACTTTAGAAAATTTCTAAAATATAGAAAGATGAACAATTTCAAAATAAATGAAACAAAAATCCAGGAAGCGGAAGTGGAAGCACAAATAGCATTAGATGTTATAACTGCAATTAATCTGGCTAATTAAATTGAGACTGTCCACATCTTGGTAAACCGAAAACTGCACCAATCATCGATTCATCCAGAAAAAGGAGAAGAGCCTATGCTACAACATTAGATGATTCAAACACATCCTCAAGTGATGATGAATCAGATATAGAAAGTGCTAAAACGTGCTTCACATCAATACATAATTCAAAAAAAATAGTGAAATGGATTAGAAAATGTATACTTAGTAACATCCCGCCTTTACGCACGCTTTAAATCGACACACATGCCCATTCAAACCATCGAAATGGCGGATTGTTATGGGGTAAATCAGAGAAACAAGAAAGAAATAAAACAAATTAGAATCTCACAGCAGAAGGATAAAATATAATAATCAAATATACAGTTTATAAAGCTGTTTTATAGAATATTCGATTATACTTACAACATTTATCAGAGTTACACACACCAATAACAATGCAGCGGAACAGTATGAGTATAGTAGACTAATAATAATCATAATAATAAATCTCTGTCTTCGTCCTCCAGAGCTAAGGTCTTCGAAATCCTGAAACGCTCGGACAGACCCAAGTGAATTGAAAAGACAAAATACTCGAGTCAGAATTAAAATATCTTATGTAAGTTAAATCAACAGGAATATATATGAGTGTAATAACTCAAGAGATGCTCGGGATTTACATCTCCTAAGGATCCGTTAAATTATTTACTATGTAGTATATTGCGCTATTATAATAGTTTCTAATTGTAAAATAAACTTACTTTTTTCTTAACATTAAGGAGTGACCCAATATTCCCCTTAACACGTAATAGTGCTAGTAGTCCATCCAATATCATAGTCCCTCTTGATCGGGAAGCCACCAGAGGATACCACACGGGCTACGGGAGAAATCCGAACTCGTACAAGGAGCGATAGGGTAGGTGACACGACACAACTAGGCATTGCCAGGGTAGATATACCAATTACGCTTCCTGGTCGGTGGTAACGCGTAGCCGCAGCTACCGCCCACCTCGAGCCACACCCCCAAATAAAGAAAAATCAAAAGTGGCCACCGAATCAATTCAAAATTCAGAGTATAATATCGAAGGGATGTGTCCGATCAAAGGTGCTACCTCAATTAACCCGTCAATCGCTCATGTTTTAGCCACCTTATGCAAACTCACGAGAGTTGGGTCCACGTATTTACCTTAAGGAAATGCCGCCACCAACCTACTTCATTCTGGAATCTCCACCGCATACACGGTTGTTAAAGTGGTTTTCGGAGTTGGCAGAGAGTATAACAACTTATGATCCCGGTCTCTTCAACAACCAAACGTTATTATAACACCGCGGTTATTTCAAAATAGTTTATACCTTTTAAAAGCCCAGAAATAAAATATTCATTTCAAAACTACAAATACGATATCATTTATATTTTAAAGATCCAAATCCATATGATATCAAAAATATCTTTTCAAAAATCATAGCCTTTTCAAATCTATATACCTTGTAACCATAGCTTTGAAACATAACTTTTAATACTTAATGGTTTAAATGCTATATTACTTTATATAATAAAACAGCTCTTTAAATTTCATAATAAAATCCTAATATCAATTTGAACCTCCAAATACACTATTTTAATTCCCATATTTTTCACAGCTTAAATATTCTATATTTCAAACTTAAATTTTTATAGTTCATATATTTCACTCTTTAAATATTCCACTATTTCAAAATGGATTCTTTGAAAATTTAATATATATCAGATCTAATTCCTATTATTTAAAAATTTGAAATGCATACTTAATAGAACAAATATTGTTTAAGTAGAACCCTTAAACTTCAATAACAGGATATTCTTTTTAATTAAATTAACTTGATAATATTCTTTAAATCAATTGGATATTCATTTAAATTCTCAAATCAAAGTCAAGTTATAAAATCATATCCTTTAAATCTTAATTTGTTTACATTTCAAAACAAAATTTTCGAAGATAATTCTTAAATACTTTAATTCAAATCATATTACATTTATCTTCAACCTTACTTTTATTTGAGCTATTATAAACTCTATATACAATAGAATTTCAAATATATTCTTAACATATTATATAAACGAAATCAACTTCATTATTTAGCTTATTTTAACATTCGAAACAAATTTATATATAGCTAAATTCAAGAAGTTTTCTCTCTCTCTCTCTCTCTATATATATATATATATATATATATATATATATATATATATATCAAAATCTAATATTTATTAAACCGTATTCTTTCCAAAACCATAGAAAATTATTTCAAAAATAATTTCATATATATACCGCGGTGCCTGTATATAATTTTCTATCCTATGGTCAAGTGATACGGATATTTATCATTTCAATCCGTAATTTAAAAATAAAAAATGCGGTTGTATATCATTTCAAACCGCAATCCCGAATGAAATGAAAATGCATAATAACTTGCAGTTTATACAATATAAATACAACATCCATTCATCCATCATATCAATCATCAAACATTTATCAATTTATCATCTAATTCAAACAATCACATCAATAAATAACAGTTAATTACTGACAGTTAATTTTTCAATAATGAATTAAATAACAAATTTAACTACAGTTTATATCCAATAAATAAATTTAACTAAAATTTTAACTGGCAGTTTATATGCAAAAATGAATTAAATAACAAGTAAATTATATGAATGCAAATTAACTTAATGATGAAATATATGCCAAATAGCTATAAATAAATTTCTAAACTCATCATAAATCAATCTAACAAACATAAGAAATTTTAGAAATTGTGAGTGGGTTAAAACACTCACCTTTTGAATTTAAATCGAATTTACATCCGATTTAAACCCAAAATTTGAGCAGTCTTCAAATCCGTCCAAACCAGCGTCAAAACATCCGGAATTTTATTACGATCCTAACAAAAAAAATTGCATATGAAACGGAGTTCGTATGTAAGAGTTATAGCGGTTAAATTGTTTGAAAACAAAATTAATTTTTTAAAACAATAAATAACTTGCCTCTAATTCTTTGCCACGTTACGTAAAAAATTTCCAGAACCCCATAGGACTTTCGATCGTGCAAACGAAGGCCGGCCGCCCGCCCCCTATCAACGCAAATCGCCACCGCCAAAGGCACTGAAACCCAAATCCAACACCACCCTCAATCACGCCTCGCCGCCACGTCCTCCGGCGCCCCTCCTCGCAAATCGCACCGCCGCCTACTGCACACAGGACGAGGCGAAATTCGGTCATTCCTCGCAAATTTACGGCCAATCCAACGACCATCTCGATACCCTAACCGTACTGATGCGTGCTGCTCGACGCCCCCTTCGCAACAACACTTCCCGATCGAGCCATCGCTGAAGATCTACCGTTGATCGAGTAAATGGCCTATGGACGGCCGAGGTTCACCTCAAATTTCTGGAAAAATGTTGATTCGAATCGAAAAACGAATTATACCAGGAGATTACGTACTTTGAGAGCTCCAACATATATTATTTTTTCAGATTTTTCTGAGGACTTTGAATTTAAGGCTTTGGAATTGATTTGTGAATTTGAAATTGGATCTAGGGTTTGCAGCCATTGGAAGAAGAGGAGGAGTTGATGAAATTTTACGCGCAGACAAATGAGAATAGGAAGAGGCTAGGGTTTGGCAGGGTATTTATAGATAAAGATGGAATAGACAGATGGATCCGAATTATAACTTGCTAAACGATAATTGGCCCAAAAAGCTCGTTCTGACTTCGGAACGAAATTGGGTCAAACCATATATCAAATAGATATTTTAAAATATTCTGAACGCGATGGAAAACGTTTCACGTCCAAATTCCATCGTATGAAAAAGTTATGCTGAAATCAATATTTTCAAATTGATTTCGATTGATTTCAATTAAATCGATTTCAAGGCGTTTCACGTTCTTACGATCAAACGACAAGTCCGATCGCTACGAAAATTGAAACCCTACAATAATTTACCGATGCGGATCCGATGAAACTTGTTTTGTCGAAATCCGAGTCAGTGGCCAAAATGGCTATTTTTATATTAATTAAATAAATTGAAATAAATTAATTAAATCAAATTTCCTATTTAAATTCTAAAATTGACAATCTTTGACACTTTTATTTTCTTAATCATTCACATTAATTAAACCAAATCTAGATGTCAATTTAGAGTTAACAAATTTATTCATTTCATCGTTAAATTTCAATTTCATTATATTCACAAATTATAAATTAAATTTGCAATAATTCCCTTTAATTGACTTTAATTCAATTATTCAATCTATTAGTATCCAATAGATGAGACTACCATTGGACTCATATTCTATTACGTAAATATCTCCAAATTTCATCTAAATTTATTTTTACATAATATTTGAATATTAAATTTCATTTTATTGCAATTAAATCCAATTATTATAATTCGAATCTCAGAATTTGTAAATCTTTATTTCCGTTCTTGTATTCAACGTACTTTCTTTATTACCGCTGATTAAATCAATATTTGATTCAAAATCTATTATAACAATACCCTCCCATTACATCTAGTTTCAATTAACGTAATAATAAATGTTGAATTTCATTTATTTGCAATAAATTCAATTTATTGAATTTTACACTTCAATCCAAATAATAAATCTTACTTCCATATCTTTAAATCAAACAAACTTCATAAAGTAAATAGGCTTATCATAAATTACATCTTATGAATTAACCATCTTCAATGACAAATCAAATTATCCTAATTGCATAATTTATGTCAATTAATTGTAATTGATTCCACATTAAATGTTATTAATTATAAATTAAAACCTCAATAAATTCGTTTATTGATTTAAATATCTAACTATTTAATAAATAGACATTTTATGGGTATAAATAACATTGAATCATAATACATTTCATTAGCGTATTTAATACATTTATTTCCCAATAACGTACTGCTTAATTTTTCTTAAATTTCAAATTTGATTTCCAAATTTTATGCAACATACTAAAGAAATAGTTAACCTAAATAATTGTTACCCTTTAACATTCAAATTCACTTACAACTATTATTAACAACAATGTTGCCATTGATTTAGATTTAATTAAATAAACTAGATGAATGGGTAAAATTTTATAATTATCTCTAATGCCAAATTTTACTCAGATTCATCCTTAATTACCAACTACAATTTATTATAATTACTAAATTTGCATTAATTAAATCAAGTTGAAATTTAATACGTATTATTTCCTCAATTAATATAACCTTCGAATTAATTTCCAAATTTTATCAATTACTACCTTTAAAATAATCTATTTTTCTAACTTATTTTCATTTGCACTTCCTTTACAATACCAATAATCATTTAAAGTAACGTTTATTATCAATATCAACATTATAATTACTTAACATTTAAATGAACTTTATTTCCAATAAATTCATTGACCACATAATTAGGTAATTTATAATACTTGTTATCATACCCTTAAAATTTACACTTAAGTTTATGTTATATATTCAATTAATTTTATTTCATAAATTAATTCAAATTCTACGCTCGTTTTATTCCATTTGATTTATAGCCAATATAACATTTATATTAACCCATTTCATTCAACTTATACAAATTCAGCTTTGACTAACTTTATTGCCTAAATTTACGTGCAGTTACTTTTAATAAATAAATTATTGCATTGGATAATTAAATGCTTACCTTTATAAGTTTTCAGTCCCAAACAATATTTTAATTACTACAGAGCATTGATTTGATTCAACTTACTATTTAATATTATCAATTCATTAAATTAATTCACATTTTTTTTCTTTCTTCCTAAATTTAGTTTCAAAAATTAAATTAAACTAACCAATTTATTTATCAAAATTTACGGGTCGTTACATTTAATATGTCAAAAGTTTTAATTTCTTAAATGGTTTTTTTGGTTGCTTTACTGGTTGTTAGGAATATCGTATAGATTACTAATAATATTGGTTGAATGTTCTGTGATTATATTTTAAATTTAAATAATTTATATATTTTAATAATGTAATAATAATATAAAATTATTTTTTGAAAATAAAATAACTATAAATAGATATATATATGTGTGTGTGTGTGTGTGTCTATATATAATAAAATGGGATATAGTTAAACAAAGATCATTTCTGAAAATTTCGACCTATATGTCGACATACCCCCACATTCATTTGTCGACGTATGTAGATAGATTTTAAATTTAAATTCAAAATTTGAATTTTCCTTCAACTTTTCACCAACTCCTATGTTCTAAAAAGATGTTTTTTTATCAGAGAACATGTCGTTTGATTCTCTATTTACTTACTGTATCTCAATCCATTTCAAATTCAAAAATCAAAAACTCTCTTATTTCTTTAAACTACTCTTCAATGGCGTCCTCAAATAATACTAAGACAACCATGATGCATTCTAAGAAAATAAAACAATATCTTTTTGATGATCAAGAAGTTGTACAAGCCTATATTGAGTATATATCTTTTGAAAATGTCTTTCTTGGAAGATTTACAATTTTCGAAGATTTTCCTACCTATAATATTTTTAATCTTTGTTTGTAAATAAAATTCTTGGTTTAATCGATGCTTCTCAAAATGATTTCATTTGTGATCCAAAATTGGTAAAGAAGTTTTATGCAAATTTAGAAGGAAAATTTTACGATGGAAGAGAAAGAGTAGTTTGGAGTAGTGTCAAAGGAACATAAATTGTTTTGAATTATGAACTTTTGGGTCACATTCTTGGATGCAAATCTAGTTGAATGGACCTTTTAACTTTTTAAATTAATCTTTCAAATCGTAAAGTTATCCATGATATTTTCGAAAGAGATGATGATGCTGAATTTAAAAAAAAACTTGCATCCAAAAGCAAGAATTTTAAGCCTTCTTATGCAGCAAAGTATCACTCCTAGAGGGTAATCATAATAAGTCGACACAAAAACTTTCAAAGCTCTTTTCACTATTTATGGTCAATATGATATAAATTGGTTTTAAGTCATTTTGGATGAACATTTTCCTAAGAATCTTTCTAAATATGAAAACACACTATTTCATAATGTGTATCTTACCCATGTTTTCAATTTTTTGGCATTGGGCTTAAAGAAGAGGAAAAAATTCCTTGAAAAATATTTGACAAGGCCAACATTTCACTTATGCGTATTTCACCCTTTTTCAAACCTTGTGAAATTTTTGTAGAAAAGGAATAAAGGTTGGCTTGGGAAGAGGAGGAAGAGGAAGGAGAGGAAGTGGAAGTCAAGGAGGAAGAACAAGAAGAGGAGGAGGATACTTCCTTGGAAAGTATTAATATGTCACCTAATCATCCAACAAAGATTTTTATAAAAATAGGAGAAGATCATTCATAATCAAAGAAAGCTTAAGGAATCTTCTCAAAGAGATTTACATCAATTTTCAACAAAATCGATAAATTCTTTGAAAAAATTATCCATAAGCTTAGTGGTTCTTCTTCATCTTCATCCACATCTTTCTTGTTGTTTGTTTAAGTTGTCTTTGTATTTTTCTAGTTTTTTAGTTTATGTTGAATCTCGTGTATCTTTCTTGTAACATTCAATTTCTTGCTATTATACATTGTCAATTATCTCTGGAAAGTTATACAAATATAATAGTATAGGCCAAAATAAAAGAATTATAATATAAAACAGTCCTGAAAATTATAGTGTATATGTCGACATATGCCAAGCAGGTATGTCACCATTAACGGCCAGTTTTCAAAAAAAAATTGAAAATTAGAAAATAATAACCACTAAACACCAATTCATTTCAAACGACTTCTTACCACTATATATACCTATCCACTCTAGAAAATTGTAACACCCCGCGTTAAATTACAATTATATATGCAAATAATATAATTAAGTTATATACGTTTGAAATTTTAAAACCAAAAAAATGTTTATAAATGGAGCAACTAATTAATATTATTTGGAATACATTATGTTTGTGTAAAAAATAAATTAGAGAGAGAAATTATATAAAATCAATTAATAGGGGCATTGATGGTGTTTGTTTAAAAGGAAAATTAATATTCAATTAATTAGTAGAGGTGATTAATTGACAGGAACTGACAAGAAAGGGAACGTATATTGTAGCAACTAATTAATATGATTAGAAACGTATATGTTAGTGCAAGAGAATAAAAGGAGGAAGAGTAATTTATGCAAGTAATCAATTAATAAACACGGAGACTTATGGTAACATATATAATTAAGACTGTGATCCAAAATTCAATTGTATAATATATGCATGCAATAGTTATGGGAATAAAATAAATTAATATGCATATATGTGACGAATTAATATGGTGTTGACTGACATATTAATCTGGTAAGAAATCACAGTGCAGGCAGGGATTAATTGGATAGTAGATTAATTCTAGGTATATATGAGATCTAGTAATTGGGTGATTAATAGGGGAATCCTATTTAAAAGAAACGTCACATTTCAAAATATATGTTTCCATAGATTATGGGAGAGAATGAGAGAGTGATTAATGAAAAGGTTATTGGAGAATCAATCTAAAATAAAAGCAAATGCAGAAGAAAACATATTAATTTAATGTCCATAGACTGAGTGTACGCTTTAGATTTTAGGGTTTTATATCTAATAATTAGCACTGATTTGAACCACTATAAATATAGGTGCAGAGCCTCATTTTTATTCTCGTTATTTTTCTCTTGCCTACAGAAGCTCTGCCATTTTTTTATCTCTTCTGCACTTTCTTGATAACAAAATTTTAGATCTAATTCACACGAATTTAGATCTAAATAGAAAGAGAATAGAATTATTTAGAGAATTAGAAACTGGTTCAAATCAGAAGGCCATGTCAAAGGCATAACCCTAGATTTGAGTTTTTTTGCTATTTCTAATCCAAATCTCTTCCTTTTCTCTTTCACATATTATGGATCTATAAATATGTCGTTTGTAATTTCAAATAGAGATTACAAGGGAGGTGAATATAGATGTTAGGGAAAGATCTGAAATAAAAACAGGAAGATTTAGAAAGCTAGCAATATGAGTGGATTCAATTATATCTTTTATGTTTATGATATATTATCGTTAAATTCCTATTAAATCATTTTATTCAGTAATTAATCATGTTAATTAGTTATGCTGAACTACAAGAAATTTAGAGTTATTTACATCTAATTTGAAGTTATAATTTAGCATAAATGCTAGTACCTTTTTATTCTATTTGTACGTGAATATTATAGTTAAAAAGAAAATTCGTGATTATGGATTAAATGAGAAAATACTAAATTAGATATAAAATAAGAAAAGTTGGAATAAAGCTAGAATATTGGAATTCTGCAATAGATTACACTAAACGGGAATAATAAATTAATCCAATAACTTGATTTGGAAGTAAGTAATAGATAATTGGTTGGTTTAGAAAATATGATACATTTCTATAATTTAATATTTAAAAGATAACGATAAACATAACTGCAAGAATAAAAGAAAGAAAAAGGGAACTAGTGTAAAATAGAGAAACCATTGTATTTTATACTATTCCAAAATAAAGAAATACCTTGCAGTTACGAATTATTGTTTACAACATTATTTAGTAATAAAATATGGAAATGGATTTTTAATATAGTTTCGTACCTAACTAAAAAAATAGAATTACTTCCTAGAATAGAAGAAAATAAAGTAAAGTATTGTAACGACCCAGAATTTCAGTCATTTGAAATTCGTATATTTAATTGATTTGAAATATTCACAAGTTAATTTTATAATTGAATAACTTATATTTCGAATACCTTGATTTAATTGGATAATTAAGTTATTAATTTAATATTTGAAATTATGGAAATATTTGGACTTTGAATTTAATTTGAATAAAAATGATGTATAAAGTTGATTTGAATTCTATTTGAATTAGAACGACGTGGTAAACTTTTAAAATTGAATTAAAAGTTAATTTATAGAAATCGAATATTTTTAATATTTAATTAACGTGTAAAAATAGTCATTTTTGACGCGGTCTAGGATTTTGACAAAACCAGTTTCATTAGATCTGTAATGTTATATTATTTTAAGATTCCAAATTTCGTATCGATTGGATTTATGGTTTAGTCATGGCAAGCTAAAACGCGTAGAAATTTGTTTAAGTGAAATTTTAATTTAAAATAAGTAGATTCGAAAACCTACCTTCCAAAAACGATCGAATTGGCTCCCATTATATATTCCATTTTTTTTTGAAATAGGGCTAAAATGTAACGCCCCGAAAATTTTCGACTTTCGAAAATTCAACATCGATACTCACTTTATCGACTGCCGAGAAATCGAAGGCCGGAAACCGAGATGTTATGGTTTTAAGAAGAATTTAAGAAAAGAAACAAAGAGAAGAAAAGAGAAGGAAGAGAGAAAAGAAAATAGAACGGAATAGAAAACAACAGAACAACAACAGAATCTCACAATTCGCAGCGGAACAACATATAATAATAAATGAATAATCTTTAAACAAAGAACTATATCAGTTATTACAGTACATCACATTTCATTACATCATATCATCAGAGTGTACAACAACAAACAGTGCAGCGGAAAAAGAAATACTATATAATAGTAATACGCCATGCCATCCAGCTTGCCTCTAGCAACTCCAGAGTTTATCCTGATATATCCTGATAAACCTAACTCTTGACTGCCCGTGTGGAAATTGGTGGGCACCCAGAGTTTAGGAAGGAAAACAATAAACTCCAAGTCAGTCATGTGACTGGTGTGAGAACTCAAAACAGTTTATTTATCTTTAAAATCAAAAATAGAGGAATATTTTTAAAGTCAATTCGCAATGCTTTTAAAAATGAGACTACCATAAGGCCTCCCGCACACACACACATGCAAACGCAGAATCGGAGGAGATTTCTCCTTATGATAGCCAAAGATGCTTGATACGCATTTAAAATAACATTTGATATTATTACTAGTGCATAGTGTAGAGAAAATCATTTCAAAAGTAGAATATAAATCTTAGCCAACATAGACATTCCGAACTATGCCTACTATAGCTACCATCCAAACAGTGTTGCGACACCATAAGTGAATGATAGGTCCTACAACTAAAACCGTACAAGTCACGTATTGTTTCTTTGGATTTCCAACGAATGATCAGGCCAAGGAAATTCCCATTGCCACATGAGAATGCCTCTGGATGGACATCCCCGAGAACCAAACCGGATCTCTACCAACACAAGGCCGGGTTACCCCTAACTGAGTAACAACTGACCGAATATGCCATCCCCCGGTCCTTTGGGACCTTTTCACCGAGCGCTCGCAATCAATTCACACAATCATAACAAAGTGTTTTCAACATGAGTAAGTATCTGGGCTCCATACCATGATACCACCCTTTTCCAGAAGGAAATGCACACATCCTAAAGGGCGCTACCCCTCATAACCTTGCCGCATCTTTCCTGTTTTGACCATTCACGGGGTGTGAGGCTCGACGAAGTCACGTCCACAAAAACATACTTTATACAAAAGCCATGCTTTGGGTCAACAAATGATCATAGAAATGATCACAAAGATAGACGATCAAATAAACGATCCTATCACAAATAATCAACACAATGATCATTTCAGCATCACTCAGCATGTCACATTACCAAATTGGGAATATATCGCTGATAACATTCAACTACATAACCTCTGAGCTCGTACGTCTCAGAGAAGGGTGTTAAGCTAAAAGAATAAATTCTCCGCCACCAACAGAAATATATTTGAAAGAAATCGTCTTTATATCTCAACTTGTAATGTCAGACATACAATCCATACAAGTCTGTTCCGGGCTCGAACAAAACCGAAGGCACTTACAAAGAAGTCCTTGCAATCCGGATATTCACGATCCTGATCGGATTCACCATCACATATGGAGAACTCAATACCGAAGCAACTCGGTGCAGAGTCAATCGACAGGTCATCCTATCGCTCTCGCAAATACCGGGTCTTCAACACCGATCTTCAATGCTATCATAACGACGTATCACATATTCGGAATGGGTTATACGACCCCATGGTCCTTTCCCGGTTAACCCGAATAGTGAGCGCTTATTCAAAAATAAGTGTGGCATTCAAATTCAAACAATTCACATCAATTACCCATTCAAAGGGAAATATTGATAGTCGGTTATTGAACTATCAATGGATATGCACACATCACCAGTTTCCAAATAATTTATTTTCCAAAATATCTCTACTAGATATATAATTTTCACACTTCAAAGATAAATCAATAGTTATTTTTAATCAAATTTCCTTTTCCTTTATAAATTCCTTAGTGAATTTATAATCCAAAATATCTATGAATATTCGATTTCAATTATCCATTTCAATTTATCTTCAAAAAGATAAATTCTCTAATATTCACTTTATATTGGAAAACATTTCCATACTTATTAAATAAGTAATTCACCAATTTTATTTTCAACACTTGGAAAATATTCAATACACTTGAATCGAGATTAAGTATATATTTCATTCTTTAAGGAAATCATTCTCTTAAACATATTTATTTGGGCCAAAACGAATGTTGCGTAAAACATCGTTACGACAACCCATAATCACTAGTATAGGGATTCGAAATTAAGATAGATATATAAATCCCAATACTATACAAAACATTTTCTTTCGGAAATCATTTACTATAACAACAGTGTTATAGTCCACTATTTCCTTTTATTTCTCGAAAACGTCTATTTCAACAATCAATGTTGAAATATATGGTTTTCGAATCTCAACATATCTTAAAACATCGTTAGATCGTTTTAGTTCTATTTAAAATATCACATTCTAAACATTTCCTTTAACATATTATTCACTATTCAAAACGTGAATATACTACGTTAACAAATTTCATCCTTTTATTCATTTCAATTTATCTTCAAAAATAAGTTTCAACAATTTACTTATCAAAATAAGTCGTTTGTGGATTTATAAAACAACGTTTATAAATTCTATTTCTATTTATTTATAACAGCTTCCTTTTATAAATTCCTTTATTAACCTATTCAATTTATAACTCAATTATAAAACAAAGGTTCATATTATAAGTCAAATACTTATAATTTATTCGTTTACAAAAATCGTTCCTTTGAACTTCATAATTATAAATCTTATAACTTATAAGATTCGATTATTCATCCAAATATATTCTTTAATAATTTCACAAAATTTATAAATCTTACTATTTATAAATTTCATTTATAACTTCACCATTTATAATTTTATAAATTCCATTCATTTACAAAATTCATTTTCACTTCATTCAAACACTTATAAAAACTCGTTTTATAATGTCTATATTTCAATTTATAAATATCCATTTATAAATCTCTTAATATAAGTCAATTTATATTATTCTTTAAAACATATTTAATCTCCTTTATAATTTCACCATTTTGATTTATAAAATAATAAAATTTTATAAATCCTATATTTAAACTTTTCATAATAAATTCAAAAATCCCGATTAAACTAATTTATAAAATCATTAGCATCATATTCTCAAAAATCAGTTTTTTTAACTATATTTCTCAAAAATCATAATTTTTTATAACTTTAAAAATTATAACGTTTATTTATTTAAAATAGATCAAATTCCAAACATATAGTATATTTTCAAAAATCACTTTTAAAATCATTTTAAAATTCCAAATTTGGTCCAATGATGCTACACACCAAATAGTCAATCACGACTACAACGATATCACATATCGTATATGATAATCAACGAATATCAAAATATCTATAATCAAATAAATACTGTTGAGGAATCTAGTTGGATCCCTCCAACCTGTTTTCCTGCATCCACAAACATTAGCACAATACCAATTTCTCTCCAGTACGAAATTATCGCGGTATATGGGATTTAAATATTATCCGCTTAATAGACGGCGCAATAGGGTCTCATCCGCTAAACAAAAAATGCGGGAAATCAATAACTCCAATATATACATATGCCAATATATATATATATATATATATTGCTATTATATATAATACCAATTTCACTGTTTATGAAATATTCGCGGTATATGTTTTTAATAAATAACATCCGCTTACTAACGGCGTATAATGTCTATTTTAACAATCAATAGATATCAATCAACATTCAAACATGCATACAAATATTTTAAATCTAACTATTTAAAATAAAATCGAAACTGATTCGATTGAGTGAGAAATTCTCACCTTGATTTAAATTCCGTTTTAGCGATTTATCTCGAATAAAATTAAACGGACGTTTAATTTTACCCAAAATTCTCACTAACTCCAAACGACTCCAATCCAATTCCATCGCGTAGTGATCGTCCATATGATTCCAACGCAACTGGTTTCGCGCGTTTTCGACCTCGTATGAAAAAGTTATGTATTTTACTAGTTTGTACACGATTTTTATATTTTTAATTTACAACATTTAATAAATTTTAAAACCTACACTATCTCACTGTCGTTCGATCCACTGCTTCCCAACATCAAGACCGTAGAACGCACCATCCCCCATCCATCTTCTTCACGCGTATCTCCACCCAGACACAAGAACACGCACGAACCCACTATAGGCCGAACTAGGGTTAGCATTTGCTCCTCCATCACTCGACTATACTTCATCAAACTACCACCATCGCGAAGCCCCCAACACAAGCTACCCACGGCAGAAGGGCACAGAGCTCGGCCCCCCTATTTGCACGCGAATCGAGAATGAACGCGTGGCCTTTGAGCCTCGATTTCGACCACTACGTTGCTCCAATCTAGATCTTGACCGTTGGATAGATGGATCTTGGCATGCTCTACAATTTTGTAGTTGTAAGTTCCTTGAATCGTTGCATGGATTAGAAGATTTGGAGGGAGGAAGGTAGAAGCTTTCTGGCCGTTCATGGGGAGTGGCGGCTAGGGTTTCATTTTTTCTTTTTTTAGTAAATGAAGGGTGTGGGTGTCTATTTATAGAAGAAAATCGAACACTATTCATCCGGAAATTCCGAACTCCGATTTACGCGCCGAAACTGACGTTCCTAAGGTTTATCCCACGTTCCGGACACAATGGAATAGGTTTCGAAAGCTAATTTGGACATCTGTGCGAGTTATGGCTATAAACGTTCAATTTGAATTAAACCGATTTAAACGATTTTCTAGGCGTTTTAATTTGTACCGGACAAACGGTAAATCCAATTGACTTGAAATTTGAAACCTTACAATAATACCACATTACGGATCCGATGAAACTGGTTTCGTCGAAATCCGAGACTTTTTGAAAAATGGCTATTTTAACTCGCCAAATTAATATTAAAAATAAATCGATGCGTTTCGAGCTGCCACGATCAAACGATAACTCCGATTGACACGAAAATTGAAATCCGGTAATAACTAACTATTACGGATCCAATGGAACTGGTTTCGTTCAATTCTGAGACTGTTCAAAATTTGACTATTTTCACTAGTCGATTTAAATATTAAAATATTCAATTTTCACAAATTAACTCTTAATTCAATTTTAAAAGTTCTAAAATATTGTTCTAACTCCAACATGATAAAATAAAATTTTACAAATCATTTTCAATCATATTTAACTCAATTTTCAATTATTTCCATAATTTAACATATTAAATTATCGATTTAATTATTCAATTAAATCCAATAATTCAAAATAAAATTTATTCGACTTATAAATTCACTTATTAATATTTAAAATTAATTAAATATTCGAATTTTAAATAATTAAAATTCTGGGTCGTTACATAAAACATTATAAACGCCAGGCGGCATGCTTTGATTGGAGTTAAAAAAATTGACGATGAATAGTGTCACAAAATTTTCCATAAAAGGCTACAATGTTTTATAATTTTCACTCAAACGCTAGCCTAGGGTTACAGCCGCTGTTTTCATATTCAATGGCCGAAAACACTCCTCCTTCTTCCTCGATTATCTCTACATCCATGCACAATTACGAAAAACTACAACAGTGAAGAGTTAGACGAGATCTTTCAATCCATACGGTCATGATCGTCAATAAAGAGACGCGGAGAGTGCAAATTGGTTGCGTTCATTCGTTCTTTGCACACAAATTTAGAGATCACGATGGGGCTAAGCTCGATGGGTTTGGGTTGGTGTTGCATGGTGTGGAGGCACATCGTGTCGCATTGTCCGATCATCTCCTCGATGATCGTAAGTGGTCACGACGTTCAAGATTTGGGCATTGGTCATGGGTTCCTTGATCGGGTTGAATGATGGGAAGAAGAATGTGATTCGCGGTAACGATCTGCTGGTTTGAAATCTAACAGCTAGGAATAGTTAAGGTAAAAAAATAAAAATAAAAATTGAAATTATATTATACATAAACAGGAAAATAGACACAAGGAAAAAGTTACAAAAACATTTTGTCTCAGGGACGGTAAGTTTGTTTTTTAGTCCGAAGGACACTTTATAGTGTAAACTGAAAATGATAGCTACATCTATCATTCTGTTATTTACACTACAAAGTGTTCTTCAGAATAAAAAGCAAACTTGTTGTCCCTGAAACTAAATTTTTTGCAACTTCTTCCTTGTGCTTAAAAACCCCATATATAAATTTGCATAAAATTTAAAATAGCATATCTTCTTCATACTAGGTCCATTTTTGACGAAACATGTTGCATTGGGTTTGTCTTGACGAGCACTACATTTTTGAGCTAGTTTGGAGTCGACTGGAGCTAGTGAAATTTTTGGGGAAAATTAAAAGCTTGTTTAATTTTATTCGGAATAAAACGCTGCAACGTCTATTGGAATCAATGTGAGCATAATTCACACTTTCTAACTTGCTTATATTTTTATATAAGTGAGAATAAAATTTATTTATGTTGTTTGTTGATTGTTTGGGTGAGATATATATATATATATGTATGTATGTATGTATGTATGTATGTATGTATGTATGTATATGTATGTATGTATGTATGTATGTATGTATTGGTATTTGGATATATTCCTGCCTATTGGAGCAGATGGGACCCTATATGTTTCCGTGTATGAGAGGATGATCCTTTGTACGCGCGTCTACCTCGAAGCGGACATTGTACATATTTTTCTAATATGTATATTTATTGCAAGCGACGGGTTGGAGGGAGCCAACTGGATTCCTCACCAGTGTTGATTTTATTTACAAATATTGTTACATATTCCGTCATCATATGATATATGATGTTTTGGATACCAGAATTGATACGATTGATGTAAATCATCTTATTTGGTGATGTTGTATCATTGGGCCATATTTTGGAATTTTAAAAATGTTAAAATGATGATTTTTAAATCAAAAAGTTGTTTAAGTGATTTTTGAAGTTACATAAGTTTTAATAATAAGATATAAATTATTAAAAGAAGGAGTATATTTAAATAGAATCAAAAAGCGTTTTTTGAAATATGGAGTTAACTATTTTGTAAAATAATTTAAATTGAGATTTTTGGGTTATTGTAAACGGTTTATATATAAGATTTATAAAATTGATTTTTTTATATAAATCAAAATAATGGGATTATTAAGAAGTTTTGTAAGTGTTAATTGAAGTTATAAAATTGAATCTTATAAGCAAATAAGATTTATAATTAATGAAGTTATAAAGGAATGAATTCGTAAATAAATGATTTATCAGTAAATTAACTTATAATTGGATCTTGTGATATAATTGAGATATAAATGAGACTGGTTAATAAAGGAATTTTGTATACGGAATTTATAAACATTGTTTTATAAATCCGAAATCAACTTATTTTGATAAGTTAAAAATGAAAGTTTATTAAAGGAAATATATTCACGATTTTGGATAGTGGATAATCCTTTTAAATTAAATATGTACAAGTAATGAATTTTGGTAAATGAATTATATTCACGATTTTGGACAGTGAATAATCCTTTAAGTTAAATAAATGTTTTGAAAAGTGATAATTTAAATGAAGTTAAATGATTTGAAGATGTTTTAAAAGGTGTGAGCATCGAATACCTAGATTTCAACATTTATTGTTGAAATATACGTTTTCGAGAAGAAAGGAAAGCATAGGCTATAACACTATTGTTATAGTAAATGATTGTTGAAAGGAGATGTTTTGTATAGTATATGGGATTCACATATCTATCTAATTTTTGAATCCTTATACTAATGTATTGGTTTGCCGTAACGATGTTTTGCACAACATTCATTTTGACCCAAAAAAATATGTTTAAGAGAATGTTTTCTTAAAGAATGAAATATATACTTTATCATGATTTAAGTATATGTAATATTTTCTAAGTGTTGAAAATAAATTGATTTGTGAATTACTTATTATTAAATAACTATATGGAAATGTTTTCCAAATATTGAAATGGTTTTGAGAATATATCCTTATAAAGATAATTTAAGACAAATATTTGGAAAGTGGTTTAACTAATAAAAGATTAATTAAAAGGGCCTAATGATTGCTTATGGTGTTAAATAATTGTTTGTTTCTTTGATAGTTAAATAACCGACTATCAAAATTTGGCCATTTTTAGTTCCTTGACTTGTGTGGGAACTATTTAGTCGTACACTTAGTACGTAGCCATTTGTAGGCTCGATTATCGTTTGTGTTGAGGATGGTGCTTCGTGTAGTGCAGAGTATTACTCCATCTATCGAGCTTCCTTCTTGGATGAAGGATAGCAAGTTGAAAGTTGGAGACGTGATAAGTCTACCGAGACTTAGTTTCTGTGTGAGGTTGAGAAACGCTTTTGTGTTATTGTGCAAAGAGACCGGGATTGGTTATCCGAAAACAACTTCGGACCAACGTTTATGCAACGATTGTGCAGGTTGGCTGTGATGATATTGATATTCAGGATTTTCATAGTAAAGGAGTGCTTATTGATCATTTGGGGTTAAAATCCCAATATACATCCAGTAGCAGTAGTCTCTTCGTTATGAAATATCCAATGCAAGGACTATTCGGTACTAATCCTAAGGATTTTCCGACAGGATGTGGTAGGAAAGTACCTTCGGTTTGTCATGTTCCTAGGAAACTTATATGGACATTTATCTAACATTGCATTTCTAAAGATTACGTATATTTGTTCTTACAAACGTACGTCAGTGGTGGCAGAGAAGGCAACTTATCTTAGCTTAACACCCTCCTTGAGATGTATGAGCTCAAGGGTTGTATTTTGTGGAAGGCAATTAGTAGTCAATGGAAATGTTCATGTGGCATTCAAAATGATGTAATATGTGAAAGGTAATCGTTACCTCAGGCCTCATCAACCGAAAATGACCAAAACAGGGTTAGATGCAGCTGAGCCAAGCGGGTCATTACCAATTAGGATATGATCATCCTCTTATTGATATATTTCTTCCGCTATGACGTTCGGGATGTAAATTAATGTGGTTTGTATGCTATGAGGGCCCTCGGAAAGGTCGGTAACGACCGAGAGATGATATATTCTGTACTACCTAGTTATAGAGATAAGCTGGTCTTGTGTTGGTAGAGGATCCTTTGTGATGGTCCACAATACATTCCTCTAGAGATGTACTGCCGGAAGGTAGTCCATTCACCTAGTCATTTGTATGGAATCCAAACTCCGCTACGTGCCCGCCATTTTGAATTTTATTACCCACTTTGGGATATATGCTGGAATAATCAATGTAACAATTTCGACTAAAACTAATATTATTTGTATACTAGACACTAATATAATATAAGATAATTTGATATGAAATGTTTTGGTTATCGTAAGGTAAAAACATGTCCGTGTTTATGTATGGGATTTTCTTACGAGATACTTTTGTTTTTAAAGGAAAAGTTTGGTAATTTAATAAATTTAGTTGAGTGTGTTTCTCACGTTGGTTTACCAGACTGATCCGGGCACCCTTCCCTTTCAATGCTCGGGTCAGGCCGAGTATATTTATAGGTTTAGATTTGGTGCTTTTAAGCTTTAGTAGAAGAGCTAGAAGTCTTCGGATCGTATTCCCGTATACATTTATTTTTTCGCTGCATTGTTATTGTTTTATATTATCAGCAATTGTAAGGATAGGTTATTATAACTATCCAGGCTGATGACTAGTGATTGATTGTTGAACTCCGATTGATGTATGTAAATACAGTTTCTATTTTGTAAAGACCATTGATACGATATTATATGTTACTCCGCTACGATGTGAGATTCTATATTGTTCTTTTTGTTCTCTCTTCTCTCTTTCTTCTCTTCTCTTCTTTTCGCTTATTTTCTTTCTCATGACTTTCTTCTAGTCTGTGCTTTTTGGGTCAGACATATGTGGTTTATTATCGATTCAAAGAGTACAGATTTGCGGGACGTCACACGTGGTAGCAGAGCTTAGATTTTGTATATTCCTAGGCTTTGAGTGTACTCGGTATAAATAGGGACAGTAGCATCCTAGATTGAGTTTAAGTGTATTATATATATGAGCGCGTATTCGTTAGTGGTTAAAAAATGTTTTATATTGTGTTTACTTATCCATTGAGTTGTTTATGGATTCTGATCGGTAGGTGGGACGCCACGTTATCGACAGGGATTTCTAAACACTTAAACAGGCAAGTCGACATAGTATTGTGTTTAAATTGGGTAAATAAAATAATTTTACCTCGATTATATTTTTTATATAAAGGAAACAATTTTTCTGAAATTATTATAGTATATAAATGGATTGTTTAGTTGTTTGAAAATGTAAATATATATAAGTTAATAAATCTATTTGAATAATATAAATAAAAATATCAATTGTAAAAGAATAAATTATATAAGCAAGTGAATTATAATGTATGGAATTATAATTAGTATGGTTTACAATTGTAGAATAATCTTATATACAAGAAATAAAACTAAATGAATATAAATATGACTTGTCAATGAAAATGGATTTTAACTAAGAATTAAAAATTTGAATCCAGTTGATTTTGATGGTTGTTTTTCAAAATTTAAATAGGCTATACTATTATAAATCTAAACAAGGTAAATAAATTGAAACGATCTTATATAAATGAAGTGAAATAGTAAAACTATATAAGTAAGAATTTATGAATAAGATTTATAAATATAAAAAGATTTTTTTAAAAAGAATATGAAGCACTGAATTCACTACTGTTGCATGAAAATAATAAGGGTGATGACTGTCGCATCATCAATATAATTTTCGAGTTCCTGTGTAATGGATTTTCTACCAATAATTAAATTGAAAATTGAAGTTTTGTTGTGATAAACAAATTTTGATTTAAAATCAAGTTGAAATTGATAAATATAAGTAAAATGAGTTTTGGACTTATAATATGAAATAATAAAATTTTAATTTTAATGAAGTAAAATAAAGTGAATCGGATTTGTACTGGATTAGATAAGTTATTGAAATGGAAATTAAACTTAAGAGAAAAGTGATTATATAATATGAATTTGAAAGTTTAAATAAGTAAGTTGTATAACTTATAAAATGGCAAAATGCAAGTAAAACTAAATGTTGAAGTGCTTAAACAATTTTGTTAAGCAAAACAAAATCTGAGTATGAATAGTGATATGAAATTTGACTTATGTTTAGTTAAATAAAATGACTTTAGAGATGAAATTTAAGTCAAGTCAAATAAAATGAAATGTAACTCAAGTAAAATAAATAAGATATTGAAACGAAGTAATTAAATAATATGAACTTGAGTTATAAAATGAAATTCAACTTTAGTTGTAAAATGAATTAGCAATTGAACTAATGAAGTAAATTAGTAAATAAAATATGGATTGAAGGTTAATCAATCGAATGTAAATGAATTGTTACGGAATAGTAGATGTTAGTTGGTTGTATAGAAATTCATTAAATGTTAATGAAATTGAAAGCTAAATAATTGAATTCAAATTTGAAGTAAGTGAATCTAAATAGAATTGAATTCAATTTTATTTGAAAGTTATATAACTTGAATGTAAATTAGTGAATGTAAACTAACTGAATATGAATAGATGAATGTTAGTAAAATCCAATGTTAATTAATCAATTGTGATTAAATTGAGAACAAATTCATTGAATATTAATGAGAAATGAATGTATAATGATTTGGTTATGGATTAACTGGATAGATATTGGTTTGTTGGATGTTAGTTGGATGATAGTGGTTTGATGGTTCAATTTTTTGCTTATTGATTGCATTTGCTATATTGGCATTTATAATTGTTGTATTGGTATATGTTGTCTATTGATATTACTTTTTATATACATGTTTCTCATTTGTTTGTTGAGTATTCAGTAGGTGCGGATGGCATATGCTTCGCATTTAGAGCTCACTTTCGCGCTATATTGGCCGTATATGCTCGCTAATAATATAAAAGGTGTGTATCTCGGATTACATATCATACTTTTATATTTTTCCCTATGGGATGCCTCATCCTCGTAGACGAGATGTCTGTTTGTGATATATATATATATATATATATATATATATTGTGATTTTTTTCTGATCGAACTGCGCAAAGGAGACCATGACGAAATTTTCAAGAAATTCGAGGCGTTAGAAATCTTTTTGGGAAAATTGGAAAAAAAATTAATAATTAAAATTTTAATTTTGAGTTAAAAGTTAAACGATAATAGTTGGTTTTGAAATGATAATTATGAATGGATTTGAAAACAAAGAAGTTTAACTATTCAATTTTGGAAAAAGCTAAAATGTTTAAATGGATTTGATATCTAGTATGAACTAATTGTTTTGAAAAGTTGATGGATTTTATGGCTTTTTCTTACTTAGTAATTTCGAGGACGAAATTCTTTTAAGTAGGAGAGAATGCAACGACCTAGAATTTCATTCATTTGAAATTCGTATAGTTAATTGATTATAAATATTCACAAGTTAATTTTATAAGTTGAATAACTTATATTTCGAATATCTTGATTTAATTAGATAACTAAATTGTTAGTTTAATATTTGAAATTGTGAAAATATTTGGATTTTGAATTTAATTTGAATAAAAATGATGTATAAAGTTGAATTAAATTCTATTTGAATTAGAATGATGTCAATAAACTTTTAAAATTGAATTAAAAATTAATTTGTAGAAATTGAATATTTTTAATATTTAATAACGTGTAAAAATAGTCATTTTTGACACAGTTCGGATTTTGACAAACAAGTTTCATTGGATCGGTGATGTTATATTATTGTAGGATTTCAAATTTCGTGTCGATCGGATTTACAGTTTAGTCGTGACAAGCTAAAACGTGTTGAAATTTGTTTAAGTGAAATTTTAATTTGAAATAAGTCGATTTGAACTATCATCCAAATACGATTGATTTGGCTCTTGATATATATTCCATTATGTTCAGAATAGGGTAAAACATTATAAACGCGAGGCAGTACGCTTCATATGGAGTTCGAAATTTTTGGTGATAAATAGTGTCACGAAATTTTCTATAAAAGACCACAATATTTTATAATTTTCACTCAAACCCTAGCCTAGGGTTACAACCACCGTTTTCATATTCAATGGCCGAAAACACTCCTCCTTCTTCCTCGATTATCTCCACGTCCATGCATAATTACGAAAAATATCAACTACAATATCGAAGAGCTAGACGAGATCTTTTAATCCATATAGTCGTGATCGTCATCGGAGCGATATGGAGGGAGGAAATTGGCCACGTTCGTTCGTTCTATGTACACGAATTTCGAGATCACGGTGGGGCCGAGCTCGATGTGGTTTGGGGTGGTGCAAGGCATGGAGGCGCATCATATCGCATCGTCCGATCATCTCCTCGATGATCGTAGGTGGTCGCGGCGTTCAAGATTTAGGCGTTGGTCATGGCTTTCTTGAACGGGTTGAAATATGGGAAGAAGAATGTGATTCACGGCCATGATCTGTTGGTTTAAAATCTATCAGCCAGGAATGATTAAGTTTAAAAACAAAAACAAAAATTGAAATTATATTATATATAAATTTGTATAAACTTTAAAATGGCATATTTTCTTCATACGAGGTCCCTTTTTGACGAAACAAGTTGCGTTGGGTTCATCGACGAGCACTACATTTTAGAGTTGCTTTGGAGTTGATTGGAGCTAGTGAAAATTTTGGATAAAATTAAACCCTTTTTTAATTTTATTGGGAATAAAACGCTGCAACGTTTATTGGAATCAAAGTGAATACAATTCACTCTTTCTGACTCGCTTGTATTTTTATGTAAGTGAGAATAAAATTTATTTATATTGTTTGATGATTGTTTGGGTGATATATGATATATATATTGATTGGTATTTGAATATATTCCTGTCTATTGGAGCAGATGAGACCCTATATGTTCCCACGTATGAGTGGATGACCATTTGTATGCACATCTGCCTCAAAGCGGACATTATACATATTTTTATAATATGTACATTTGTTGCAGGTGATGGTTAGAGGGATCCAACTAGATTCCTCAACAGTGTTGATTTTATTTACATATATTGTTATATATGCTGTTATTAAATGATATATGATGTTTTGGATGCCAGGATTGATATGACTGATGTGAATCACCTTATTAGTGCTGTTGTAGCATTGTGCCATATTTTGGAATTTAAAAAAAGTTAAAATGATGATTTTTAAATAGAATCAAAATGTTATTTTTGAAATACGGAGTTAGCTATTTTGCAAAATAATTTAAATTGAGATCGAATTTTGACTTATTACAAACGGTTTATATATTAGATTTATAAAATTGAATCTTTTTATATATATCAAAATAATGGGATTATAAAGAAGTTTTGTAAGTGTTAAAATGAAATTATAAAATTGAATCTCATAAGTGAATAAGATTTATAATTGGTGAAGTTATAATGGAATGAATTGGAAAATAAATGATTTATAAGTAAATTAAGTTATAATTGGATCTTGTGATATAATTGAGATATAAATGAGATTGGTTAATAAAGGAATTTTGTATACGGAATTTATCAACATTGTTTTATAAATCCAAAATCAACTTATTCTTATAAGTTAAAAATGATTTTATTAAAGGAAATATATTCACGATTTTGGATAGTGGATATTCCTTTTAAATTAAATGTGTAGAAGTAATGTGTTAACGCCGAGCGACTCAAGGGGGCTTACGACTCATAGGAGTTACCGACTCATCAGGGAGCGACTCAATGCTTCCAGCGACCTAAAAATGGGAGCGACTCAATGCTTCCAGCGACCTAAAAATGGGAGCGACTCAATGCTTCCAGCGACTTAAGAAAGGGAGCGACTAAATGGCTTAACGACTTAAGGTGCCTTGTGACTTAACGAGTTAAGATGTTCACGACTCAAGCATATGGAGCGGTTCAACGACTCAGTGGTCTACCGACTCATGGCATACCGACTTAGCGACTCATCATATTAAGCATTGCAAACTGCTTCAACCACAACTCAAAGACGTGATTTACGACTTATCATGAGTCGTTGCCGACATATGCCTCATCCTTCTAAGTCGCGTGCGACCTAGCACTTAAGGAAAAAAAATGGTGCCGCTTCTTATAAGACGCGGGTTGGTACTCGTGGCCCTGGGAGGAGATAAGGGAAATGCTGAAGTCGTGACTCGTTGACCCGTGACTCGCCAGCAACCTAGTACATGAAATGAGTCGCATGCGACTCATAGGGGGCGGCTCAACTCCGAGAATTCCTATAAATAGGCAGCCACCGCCAACATTCAGGGGACCTTTTTGGCTAATTCTCGAAGCACCGTTACTCTGCCATTTTCTCAACTCAAGCAACACTCCAAGCACTTCAAACTCCAAGGACGCTATTACACACTTCAAAGAAGAATCACAATCATTCAAGATGAATTCGAAAGATTATTCTTCATGGGAGTTTGAACTATTTGTCTGAAGTTAATTGTAATTGAAGAAAGTGATATAAATTGTACTCATATCAGCAATAAAGAGAATCTAAGTGGACGTAGGCCTGATTTTGGGCCGAACCACTATAAAACTTGTGTTTTTACTGCTTTTCTGCAATCTCCTTACTTATAATTCTTTCCCGATCTATCGGGTGGTGCTTTCACAAATACACTTCACACACCGGGGTGTTAGCGTTCAAATTTAAGCGTTAACATTTTTGGTGCTTTCACTGAGAATTGAACTCAGGACAGCTGTCATCATTGCTTCGCAGAGATTTGAAGAAAGAATTTCCTTAAAAACCAGAAGTATATCTGAGATTATGGCTCCTGGAAGGAAAAGCAGATCTATCAGATCTGGGAACATTCAAGAGGGAACCTCCGCTTCCCCTGTGCCTAACTACCCACTCCGTCTGTTGGAGTTACAAAAGCGAAATTGGATGCTGTGATTCTAGGGCTAAACCAGCAGATAAACGCCCAAAATGCACAACTAGAGGCTCAAAGTGCCCAGAATGCTCTGATTCTGAATAAGTTGAACGACTTACTTGGGGCAAACAATGAACCGGCTGGTAATGAAAGGAACTATGCTGGCAACATTCATGATGTTAATGAAAGGAATGCTCCTGAAAGGCCTACTAGTCCCTTTGAGCAGGCAGTACCTGACGCCGGTGGATCTAGAACTCGACATGATGAGGAATATCTTTCTGGAATGGTCCGGCAGATCATGAAAGAAAGTATGCAAAGGGTTGAAGATGAGAAGGAATGGGGTTTCGCTCCAAGTAAAACTCCGTTTACTGAAAAAATCTTGAAGGCGGAATTTCCAAGGAAGTTTGTCCCTCCAACTATTCCAGCTTACAAAGGGACAAGTGATCCGAATGAGTTCTTGTATAAATATGATTGGCACATGACAGGTGCCAGGGCCTCCGACGAAATAAAGTGCCGATATTTCCCCGTATACCTGGAAGGCGTGGCTTTACTGTGGTTCACCAAGTTGCCAGTCCGATCTATCGATCAGTTTTCAGACTTGACCAGAAAATTCAAGGAGCAGTTTAGACTATATGCTTCGAAGGCCAAGGATATTATGTCACTATCGAGTTTAGAGCAGAATCCTGGTGAGTCTATCAGATCCTTCTTGAACCGCTTCAATATAGCACTGGCTGAGGTGGACAATGCTGAACCACGAATGATATTGACTTATCTGATGAGGGCTATCGATAAGTCAAGCGAATTTGGGAAATGGTTAAATATGAAGGAGCCAACCTCTCTCGAAAAGTTCTACAAAAAAGCAGACGAGTTCATTCGCTTGGAAAGCCGCCCTTTACCAGTAAAGACAGTGTTGGAAAAAGCAGAAGACAACACTGTCGCTCCACGCAAGAATGAATCGGTGGGGGAAAAAAGGGAGAATAGTAATGGGAAGAAACAGGGTAATCTGAAGAAGCCCCGATCCTTCAAGCCATCAGAATATACTCCATTATCACATACACCGGAGCACATCTACCTCGCCACTAAAGATTCCGTCGATTTCCCTAAACCTATCCCGTTGAGAACTGGGAGAAAAGCCATACAAAGTGGGAAATTCTGCCGCTTCCACAATCAACCAGGTCATGAAACTGATGAATGCCGCCAGCTGAAAAATCTGATTGAAGAGTTGCTAAGAGAAAACAAGTTGCAGCAATTCGTAAAAAAGAATAGCAACAATCCTGCATCGTCGAGTCAGGGGCAGCGGGCCCCTGTTCATCAGCCTGGGGCAGGAGAGAAAGCTACGGGGCATGAATCTGGAAGGCCCGTTATCAATGTCATTTCAGGAGGACCTCACCCAGCTGGTAAAAGTTGGGGTGAGATGGAGAGGTATTCCAGGGCTTTGAAATATGCTCCAGCCGAAGAAAACGTCTTTGTTCTAGAAGACACTACGCCCCTTAAACAACAGAAAACTTTCAGTGACGATATTATTTTCAGAGCCAGAGATTCTACAGGTATTGAAGCTCCTACTTTAGATCCCTTGGTCATCTCGGCTGGTATTGGACCAGCCATTGTCAGAAGAGTCCTCATTGACTGCGGAGCATCATGCAATATTCTCTTCAAGAAGACATTTGACCAGATGAAAATCCCTATGATCGATGTGCAAGCCTCATCACAGAAAATCGTGGGCTTCACAGGGGAGCCAAAGCAACCAGTAGGAACCATCGATTTGTTTGTAGAACTTGGGGAAGGAGAAAGGAAAGTGGCCCGAAAGCAAACATTTGTGATTGTCGATGAGTTTTCTGCCTATAATGCTTTTCTTGGCCGTCCAACACTCGCAGCATTCAAAGCTATCCTAGCCCCGTGGTGCCTCACTATTAAATTCCCTACTGACAATGGAGTAGGAGTTATAAAAGGGGATCAAAATGCTGCGCGAGAATGTTATTGGACAGAGCTGCGAGAGTCAAGAAAAAGAGAAATGGGAAAGGATGCGGCAACTCCAGTCCGCATCAAGGAACCAGCTTTGTAGCAATTACAGAGCGGACCCTGCACTGGCGAGCACAGCGGGGCACGGAAAGAAATGGATCCCAGAAAAGCCAGTACAGGGGAGAATAGAGTAGTACCGGTGGAAACGACAATTCCGGTACCTGTTGACCCGAAGGACCCAAATAAGGTGTTGAATGTGGGTTCGCAGCTTAATGTGTCAATTCAGAATGTCTTGATATCTTTCCTGAGAGCAAATCTGGATGTCTTTGCTTGGACTCATGCCGATATGTGTGGGATATCCCCAGAAGTTGCAGTACACGCTCTGAATATTGACCCAAAGTTTACGCCAGTTAAACAGAAAAGAAGAACCCAAGGTCCAGAAAGGTCAGCAGCATTAAAAGAAGAAGTTGATCGACTCATGGAAAATAACTTCATCAAAGAATCTACGTATCCGAATTGGGTTTCAAATCCTATGTTGGTCAAGAAAGCTAATGGAAAATGGAGAGTATGCATCGACTTTTCTGATCTAAACAAGGCTTGCCCCAAAGATTGCTTCCCATTACCCAGGATCGATCAACTGGTAGACGGAACTGCGGGACATGAATTGTTATCCTTCATGGATGCCTACTCCGGTTATAACCAAATCATGATGCATGAGCCGGATCAAGAGGATACAAGCTTTATCACAGATGTTGGACTTTATTGCTACAGAGTTATGCCCTTCGGATTGAAAAACGCAGGGGCAACCTACCAAAGACTTGTTAATGCTATGTTCAAACCGCAATTGGGCAAAACTATGGAAGTCTACGTCGACGACATGTTAGTAAAGTCCAGGAAAGCAGTGGATCACATTGAACACTTAGCAGAAATGTTCGCAGTCCTCCGGAAATACAGAATGAAACTTAACCCTCTGAAATGTACATTTGGGGTCGAATCCGGAAAGTTCTTAGGTTTTATTGTCAGTGCTAGGGGCATAGAGGCTAGCCCAGCTCAAATTACCGCCTTAAAAGAAGTTAAAGCTCCTAGAACGAAGAAGGAATTGCAAAGTCTCAACGGAAAGGTCGCCGCTTTGAATCGGTTCATTTCCAAAGCTACTGATAAATGCATCCCGTTCTTCGATGCCCTGAAAAAAGGAAAGAAGAACTTTGAATGGACTCCCGAATGCCAAAAAGCTTTTGAAGAGTTGATCCGTCATATGGAAACGCCTCCGATACTTTCTAGGCCAGGCAATGGTGAGGATCTTCTTATATACTTGGCAGTATCATCTCATGCTCTAAGTGCAGCGCTGATACGGGAAGACAAAAGGATTCAACATCCAGTTTACTATATCAGCAAAAGACTCACTGGGGCAGAGCTGAATTACTCCAAGTTGGAAAAACTCGCCTATTGCCTACTAGTTGCATCGAGGAAACTGAGGCAATATTTCCAAGCTCATCCTATCAAAGTACTCACTGATCAGCCTCTAAAGCAAGTCCTATTTCGCCCTGAAACTTCGGGTCGTCTTCTAAAATGGAACATTGAACTTAGTCAATATGACATCACCTATCACCCCCGAAAAGCAATCAACGGACAAGCTTTAGCTGATTTCATTGCAGAATTCACAGAGAAAGATAATGGTGAGGAAAAAGCGGTCAATGATTCTCCAATCCAGTGGAAGATGTATGTTGATGGCGCAAGAAATGACAACTGTTCTGGAGCCGGAGTGGTACTTGAAACTCCTGAAGGTCGATCATTATGTTATGCACTAAGACTGGAATTTCCTTCAACAAACAATGAAGCAGAATATGAAGCTCTTATTGCAGGTCTGAAAATCGCTAAAGAGCTGAACATTCAAGCATTACAAATTTTCAGTGATTCTCAGCTTATTGTATGCCAAGTCAAGAAAGAATTTCAAGCAAAAGGTGGAAATTTGCCTTCCTACTTGTCAAAGGCTTGGGAACTCCTATGTGAACTCGGTCACTATTCAATAAGCCACATTCCTCGGGAAGAGAATATGAAGGCAGATTCCCTCGCAAAGTATTCAAGTTCTGGTGAAGCTCAACTATTGGGATTGGTCCCTGTAGAAGTCCTTTCAGCGCCAAGTATAGACGAGATGGATATAGACTGGATTGTGAATGTATCTCAAGAACAAGAGTCATGGATGACTCCAATACTGGATTACCTACTCAGGGGTTCTCTGCCAGAAAACTCGATAGAAAGACGAAAGCTTCTAAGAAAGGCCTCTCGCTATGTAATTCAGGATGGCCGATTATACAGACGGGGATTCTCAATGCCATTGCTTCGATGTGTATCCCGGGAAGAGTCCAAAACAATCCTAGCTGAAGTGCATGGAGGAGAATGCGGTGATCATTCAGGTGGTCAAACACTAGCAAAGAAAATTCTCCGATACGGATATTTTTGGCCAGAAATTAATCGGGATGCCACAGATTACTCCCAAAAATGTGACAAGTGCCAAAGATATGCCAAAATTCCTAGAGCACCTTCTACCGAACTCACACAGATGGTCAGTCCATGGCCATTTGCAATTTGGGGAATGGATCTCATCGGGCCGCTACCAACTGCTAAATCAGGGATTAAATATGCTATTGTTGCAGTTGATTATTTTACTAAGTGGGCTGAAGCTGAACCATTGGCTACTATCACTTCTAAGAAAATGATAAGCTTTGTGACCAAGAATATCATTTGCAGATACGGTGTGCCTCAGAAAATAATCACAGACAATGGTACTCAGTTTGAAAGCGAGGAATTCCAGGATTTTTGTAAACGATTCAAAATCCAGAAAAGCTTTTCGGCAGTAGCTCATCCGCAGGCAAACGGGCAAGTGGAAGCAGTGAACAAGATCATCAAATCAACCATCAAAAAGCAACTCGAAAAAGCAAAAGGTGGTTGGGTCGATAAACTACCACTTGCACTATGGGCATACAGAACTACTCACAAAACTGCAACTGGGCATACTCCTTTTTCGTTAGCATACGGATCGGAAGCAATGATCCCGGTTGAAACAGAGGTCCCTTCACACAGAAGAATCCATTTCAATCAAGCGGAAAATGAAAAGCTGCAACTTGAAGCGCTGGATCTCCTTGATGAAAAAAGAGATGAAGCTAACCTCAGAGTTGCAGCTCATCAGCAAAGGATAGCCAGACATTTCAATTCCAAAGTTCGTCAACGCAGCTTTGAAATTGGAGATCTAGTCCTGAAAAGAATTATGACCGCGACAGGTGTGTTTGGGCCAAATTGGGAAGGACCATATGTAGTAGGTCAGAAGCTTCTTGACGGCACATTCAAGCTCACCACTGTTGATGGAGAGCAAATTCCAAGGGCATGGAACAGCAACCACTTGCGTCCATACTTTACTTGAAAATTTTGTTGAAAAATTGTAAAAAGAATTATGGATGTATGATTCTTGTAATTGAAAGCAATTGTGAAACTGATGCAAATAAATAATGAAAGAATATAAAGTGGATGTAGGCCCAATTTCATGGCCGAACCACTATAAATCTTGTGTTCCTTATTATCATTATATGTTTGCTTTGTTTTCGATATAAAAATACATAAAATGTATTGCTAAAATGTCGATTTAAATTTTTGCAGACAATGGAAATAAAACTTGCGCATAATAAGACCGAGCGATTCTCACCATCATTCAACAAACAAATTTCAAGTCACAAAGACCCCGAATTCAAATCCTAGATAGGAAATACTTCAATTGAACGGCTAATGATTTCGATAGAGACGAGCCCTTGCTGATAAATTGAGATTGTTTGAACAAACAAACATCCAATTAGGAAGCTAGTGCCCGTTCTCACGAACTTGCCTGGCAATGAAGTACACTTCCTTGGATTAAACAAGCCACTTGTGAGAGAAAGGGGAATGAAAACTTGAAAAGGAAAAAAAAAAAAAAAAAAAGAGGATCGCTGAAAAGGCATAAGCAAGTGAACAGAGGAACAACCAAAGCTACCATCAGCGGCACAAGTCCTCTTCGGAGGCGCAACTCTTCGGAGGATAAAAGACCTCTAATGGGTCATACGCCACAAAAAAGAAAGTTCTCTACTCAACAAAAAAGATTGGAGGAGTCATGACCCTCCAACCATGAGAGAGTAACTTCCAGGCGATGAAAACCCTCTCTGAGGCACATTTCACCAGGAGTTGAAGTGTTATAACCGCTCTTCGGGATTTCACTTCACCAGAGTTGAAATGTAAACAAAATAAAAGCCCTCTTCGGAGGCCCATTTCACCTGGAGTTGAAGTGTTATAACCGCTCTTCGGGATTTCACTTCACCAGAGTTGAAATGTAAACAAAATAAAAGCCCTCTTCGGAGGCACATTTCGCCAGGAGTTGAAGTGTAGCAACCGCTCTTCGGAATTTCACTTCACCAAAGTTGAAATGCAAAAACAAAGACCTCTTTGGAAGCACACGTTTCACCGAGATTGAAATAAAACTTCCAAGTGTTGAAACGTGAAAAGGCTTTCTTCGAAGGCACAACTCTTTGGGGGTACACGTTTCACCGAGATTGAAATAAAACTTCCAAGTGTTGAAACGTGAAAAATCCCTCCTTAGAGGTACGACCCCCTCCCGGGGACACAATCAAGAAAAAAGACCTCTTTGGAAGCACACGTTTCACCGAGATTGAAATAAAACTTCCAAGTGTTGAAACGTGAAAAGGCTTTCTTCGAAGGCACAACTCTTTGGGGGTACACGTTTCACCGAGATTGAAATAAAACTTCCAAGTGTTGAAACGTGAAAAATCCCTCCTCAGAGGTACAATTTTGTAAAAAAAAAAAAAAAAAAAAAATCCTCATCAAAAGCGTACTTCAACTTTCAAATGGAAAATGATCGTAAAAAGAAAGGAAGTTAAAGTACCCTTCAGAGGTCCGCTTTACTACATAGAGGAATTCACTTGGTAAAATATGCACATAAGCAAAAGAGAAAAGTGATTTCTTCGAACGACAAAGCGTAAAAACTTATACGAAGGGAGTTGTACTCAATAAAAATTTTCTTTAAAGAATAAAATAATTATTCTTTAACAAATAAGAGTGCAAGTCCCCTCGAAGTATAAAATATCGCAACAAGCTTAAGGTATGGGGGCAACATGGTATAGTAGTATAGCTGCCTCAGTAAAGTAATACTCAAGCAACATACCATAAGCCCGCTGCAATACTATATGAACAAACTTGTGCAAAAATAAATAGTAAATGCATTCTCAAATTCAAACAGAAGTTTGTACAAAAGAAGAATCATTTTATTCAACTATAATGCAGATACAGGTTTCAAAATAAAAGCGGGGGCCGGTACCCGCACAACTCTCGGCCAGTTCATACAAAAGGCAAAAAGCTAAAATCTTCACTTCTTCTTCCCTCCTTTGGACCCTTTACTCGGTCGAATAACCAGCTTTTCAGGACGGCCAGTGGGTATAAGGGAAGTGGGAGAGGCAGGTGTAACCGGTCCAACTTCCGGCTCCTCTTCAGTGGCGGTGATTTTCTTCCCCCTCCTCTTTGATGTCCCACGCTTCTCTCTCCTCTGTGAGGAAGACTCACTCCCCGGAGTGGCAAGTTTTGATAGAACAATGTCGTCAGAAGGAGTCCGTTCCGGGGAAATGTCACCTCCCTCAGGTCTCTCATCTTTCTGCTCTTGCGAAGCGATGGGATCATCCAAGCCGTGAAGAGCCTCTATTTGTTCCTCCTGTGATCCAGGTTGCGAGGCAGAAGGAGGCACCGCCTGAAGAGATGAAGGAAGGAGGACCGGAGGAGTAGAAGTTTGAGCAGTGCTTGGTACTTTCTCTACAGAAGAAAAAAGGTTAAAGTCAGTAAAAAGAGGAGATGAGGGTTCACCGATGAAGTCAGTAAAGAGAGGAGATGAAGGCTCGTCAAGGTTGAGAAAATAGCCAAGAAGCTCGTGAAACTCATGTGAAATAAACGAGTAACCAGCTTGAGCAGAATTGACAGTAGCGAGATTAACAGTGAAGTTACCTGGAGAAGCTGGTTTCCTGATATCGACTTCATAAGCTTGCGTATCAGCGCTCTCTTCACCCTCGTCTCCACCTTGTGTGCTTGTAATATCAGCGGTAACTTTGGTGGGAGAAGCGAGATGGGATCTGGAACCAATAATGTCGACTTCAGACGAAGAAGGTGGCTGGACTAGAGTAGTTGAAGTGGTTTTCCCCAGCTGATCCCCTTCCATCACTTCGGTTCTTAGTTTGGCAAGTTGTTCCTTTCCCCTGGCGAGAGCAGCGCGAGCGTCTTCATCAAAATAATGCCTTTCCAGGGCTGACTCGTCATAACCAGCACCTTCAGCACCAAGCATATCGAGGGCGGCCTCCCACACTTCAGCTAAAGTGATCTCATACTTGGGACCAAGAAAGGCGAGGCTTCCACGCCCCAAGACGCTATGCAAGTAGAAGTCGAATAATGTTGAGCCGAAGCTGTTTTTGGTCGCCTCATGAGATTCTTCGGCTGCGATTTTGCCGGCGACAGCCTCATCGCGCTCCCTTTCAGTTCTGGCAAGCTGAAGCTTAAGCATTTGTATCTCCGCCTCCTGGGAGTTGTTTTTCTTTCGAAGCTCGGCAATATCAGAGACATAGCCGTCACTGATTCTTTTTTGTACTTCAAGCCTGTCCTCAGCGTCTCTCTGACTGGCATGAGCATCTCTAACTTGTCTGAGAAGCACTTCTTCTTTTTGAGAGTATGAAGTAGAGGAAGCAGCAAGCTCATCTTTCAACTTCTCAACCTTTGCTTCGAGCTCCTCGTTGTAGGAAGTAATACTTCTCATCTCGGTATCATGCTGCTCAAGGACCTTTTGCCACTCAGCCTTATCGTTTTCCATGGTGAGCATAGCCTCTAAGTTGGCGCGGTTAACTCGTTGAAGCTCATCAACAAGCTTCTGCCAGTTTGACATCCTCTCGATATCAAGTTTAACGGCGTCAAGATTTCGTAGCATAGCAGGCTTGTCAATAGGGACTAGGTCGAGATCGAACCTCACACCCTTTAAACACCACTGCGGAAAACGACTTTGTAAAGTGGCTGGGCCCGGTCCCACTTGAAATTTAGGCCTACTTATTATTGTCTGGATGTCCTCCTTCCCAAGAGCAGGAGAGTCAGAAGTAATGTCAAGAGGGGCAGGGGCAGTAGGCTTTTCGGGAATAGCGGAAGCATGTCTCTCACCATGTCGGGCTCGTTTGCCTGAATCTTCAGCTACGTGACCTTTTCCTCGGTCGTCGTGAGATTTCCTTTTGTGCGAGTCATCACTCCTCTGCAGAGAATCATGGTGCTCATCCCTATCCCTTCTGTCATGACGCTCTTCTGCATCCCTCCTTTCACGAGCCTTTCGAGCAGCCCTCTCTTCATCAGACTCTCTATAGGAGGGAAAGTAACGCCGATAATCATATTGACCACGCCCCCCATAGCGTTGGAAATCTTGGTAATATGATCTGCCGCGTGTCATTGAAGAATCTGAAATAAGAAAAGATAAGCTTTAGAAGTCTTTAAAGTACAAGAAGATAAGTGCATAAATGTGCTGGAAAATCCTTAGTTGTGTGTGAAGTGCAAGCTACTCGCGTTGGACTAACGAACCACTCCTCTGTTGGGGGGAAGTGATAGATTTCACTGTTGATGACAATTCTTGAGATGAAGGAGTTAGAGTCTGTTGGAGGGCAGATGTTGCTTCAATCGTCGGAGGTATAGCTTTACCATGAGCAGGGTCTTCTCTAAAAAGCTCCTGCGAAGTCACTATTATGTCGCTCAACCCCTCGTAAACATCGTCACCATCATGCTTGGTGGGACTTGTTTTCTCAATTCCTACATCAGCTAACCCCCCGAGAGGCCGTGAAGGTTCTTCTTCTTCCTCGATCGGGGCAAGCACCGTCTTACTGGATGACCCCATAATGTCGGTAGAAGTGGAACACTTCACCAATGAAGCTTCAATATTAGACTCTTTTGATGCGAGTTGTTCGACAGTAACCGGGGCGTCAGGAGTTTTCGTCGGAGAATCGGGAACTTCTGTTGGAACTTCATGAGCATGCGTAGAACGAGAAGCGTGTAGAAGCCCGTATTGGTGTAAAAATTCGTCCTTCAGCAGAAATTTTATGCTCCTTTCTTCCGCAGCCACGGCACTCAACCTCTCGAAAACTTGTTTATGAATCGGATCTCTAGAAGGGAGAGGAAGTGCTAAAAACAGGAAAAGAATGAAATTAGCAGCTGAGAGTTCAGATCTCGAGAAAGTTTCAAAACGGAAAAAGTAGAGACAGGAAATCTTACTTCCCACTCTCCAGATGGCATAAAACCCTGGAGGGCAGCGAACGAAGAAAAACTGATTCAAAAATCCGTGAGCACTTTCGGAGAGATCAGTAATAAGTTTGCGATTTCGAGCGCTTCTTACAACCACGATGGAGGGATGGTCTTTAGTTTTCGTGAATGAGCAAAAATAGCAGATCTCCTCGAAGCTTGGTAACCGATCCAAAACTCTCCTGGATAGAACACATAACCCCATCAGAATGGCGTAGCCATTGGGGTGTAATTGGAATGGAGAGATAGACAACCGAAGCAGGAACTGTTGGAGAAAGTCGTTAAAAGGAGGAATCGCCCCACTTAAGCACATTTGGCGATTGACTGCAACAAAGCCGTAGGGAGGATTGTCAGTAGTGTCATTTGGCCCCGGAAATAAGATGTCGGCATCATCAATGCCAAACTGGACGCGCAGTTGATTAAATGCCCGCTGATTCAAAGTTGTGGATGTTCTCTCCGGAGGGTTGTCTATAGGGATGGCTACTGGAAAGACATCTTCAGCCTGGCCCATCGGCTCTTCTTGATGAGAGGTCATTCTACACAAGCAACTGGATGTTCAAATGCGAAGGTACACGTTTCCTAAAAGTGTGAAATGTTGTGCAGAACTAATGAAAATAAACAAGTAAATATAACTGAAGTTAAGCTAGTTGGCAGTTGGTTGACTACCAAATTTCAGGACTTATTAACTTAAAAGTTCAGGTGTGGTTTTAGTGCAAACCGGTCAATTTCAGTTGACTGTTTCAATATTGCTTTAGCATTCTACTTGGATTTGTTGATTTAGAGCACTTCTTTCACACAATTTGTTTAAATTGATTGTCTATTATTAACTAATCTGTCATTCGATGTGGGCAGTCAGTGGCAGTATATTCGTCCCGCTTTTTTGCAAAGGTTATGTTTAAACAGGTTATCAATATTAAAGATCGCATAATCCAGTAACAAAGCATAACAGAGTCATTGGAGTTGTCTCAGCAATTCAAACTTCAAGATGGAAATATAAGCAAGTTCTACCAAAATTTTAAAAAGTTCTCAAAGTTGCTTAAAACCCAGGATGTTCGGATCGAGTTAAGAAACACAAGGCACGGCATTTTGCATCCTAATCTTAAGTCGTTCATGGCCTAACAGGAAGGTCGCTATTACTTAAAGTCGCATTGTATGAGTCAAGGGGCCCCAGTTCAGGGACATGCAAAATTGTCTAAGTCCTATCTCGGCAGCGACTCAAGACCTAATTTGCTAACTCGCAGACTTCCTCTCCACGCCACATCTTATAGCCCCCTTATCTTCCTCAACCCTCTAACCCGCTAACGCTCAAGCAACAAAGGTTCACCATCTTCTCAATGAAACCCATTATTTACCCATACCATCAAAATCGCCCAACACCGATTCGAACCACTTCGAGTCTATCATAAATTCAATGCATTGTTATGCTCTCATTAGCCGCCATAGCAACACAGCCAATGGCAAACGAAAACCGACTGCAACATGGCCCGAAAGTGGGATGTGATGTATGGATTTGAGCTGGGATCAAAAGTTGGATGTTCATGGTTTAATGGTGATCGTGAGTTGGATAAAGGTTGAATTCACTTACGCAATATAATAGCAGGAATGAATCGTCGATTGATTAACTCGAATTTGCCTTTGGGAGTTTGGAGTTTCGCTAATGGCAGAGCTGGATATTGAAGTAGTTAAGTGAGGAAGAAGAGGCGACTTAATAGCTTATATACAGGATGGAGGAGAAGAGGAAGGGACTCGCGAGTCATAAGCCGCTTTGAGTCGTTCATGACTCAAGCAGAAAGTCGAAGCACACGACTCATGATCTAAGCGTATACTTCGAGGGGCAATTGTTAACGCCGAGCGACTCAAGGGGGCTTACGACTCATAGGAGTTACCGACTCATCAGGGAGCGACTCAATGCTTCCAGCGACCTAAAAATGGGAGCGACTCAATGCTTCCAGCGACCTAAAAATGGGAGCGACTCAATGCTTCCAGCGACTTAAGAAAGGGAGCGACTAAATGGCTTAACGACTTAAGGTGCCTTGTGACTTAACGAGTTAAGATGTTCACGACTCAAGCATATGGAGCGGTTCAACGACTCAGTGGTCTACCGACTCATGGCATACCGACTTAGCGACTCATCATATTAAGCATTGCAAACTGCTTCAACCACAACTCAAAGACGTGATTTACGACTTATCATGAGTCGTTGCCGACATATGCCTCATCCTTCTAAGTCGCGTGCGACCTAGCACTTAAGGAAAAAAAATGGTGCCGCTTCTTATAAGACGCGGGTTGGTACTCGTGGCCCTGGGAGGAGATAAGGGAAATGCTGAAGTCGTGACTCGTTGACCCGTGACTCGCCAGCAACCTAGTACATGAAATGAGTCGCATGCGACTCATAGGGGGCGGCTCAACTCCGAGAATTCCTATAAATAGGCAGCCACCGCCAACATTCAGGGGACCTTTTTGGCTAATTCTCGAAGCACCGTTACTCTGCCATTTTCTCAACTCAAGCAACACTCTAAGCACTTCAAACTCCAAGGACACTATTACACACTTCAAAGAAGAATCACAATCATTCAAGATGAATTCGAAAGATTATTCTTCATGGGAGTTTGAACTATTTGTCTGAAGTTAATTGTAATTGAAGAAAGTGATATAAATTGTACTCATATCAGCAATAAAGAGAATCTAAGTGGACGTAGGCCTGATTTTGGGCCGAACCACTATAAAACTTGTGTTTTTACTGCTTTTCTGCAATCTCCTTACTTATAATTCTTTCCCGATCTATCGGGTGGTGCTTTCACAAATACACTTCACACACCGGGGTGTTAGCGTTCAAATTTAAGCGTTAACAGAATTTGGTAAATGAATATATTCACGATTTTGGACAGTGAATAACCCTTAATTAAATAAATATTTTGAAAAGCGATCTTTTAAATCAATTCAAATGATTTGAAGATGTTTTTAAAGGTGTGAGCAAGCATTCATTGTTGAAATAGGCGATTTCGAGAAGCAAGGAAAGCATGGACTATAACACTATTGTTATAATAAATGATTTTTGAAAGGAGATGTTTTGTATAGTATATGGGATTTATATATCTATCTAATTTTCGAATACCTATACTAATGATTTTGAGTTATCGTAACGATGTTTTACACAACATTCGTTTTGACCCAAATAAATATGTTTAAGAGAATGTTTTCCTTAAAGAATGAAATGTATACTTAATCATGATTTAAGTATATGTAATATTTTCTAAGTCTTGAAATACATTGATTTGTGAATTACTTATTCTTAAATAAGTATATGGAAATGTTTTCAAAATATTGAAATATTGATATGGTTTTGAGAATATATCTTTTTTAAGATAATTTGAGGTGAATATTTGAAAGTGAATTAATTAACAAAAGATTAATTGAAAGGGTCTAGTGATTTCTTATGGTGCTAAATATTTGCTTGTTGCTTTGATAGTTAAATAGCCGACTATCAAAAGTTGGCCATTTTTAGTTCCTCAATTTGATGTAGGAACTATTTAGTCGTACACTTAGTACGTAGCCATCTGTGTAGGCTTGATTATCGTTTATGTTGAGGATATTGATTCGTGTAGTGCGGAGTATTGCTTCAATCTATCGAGCTTCCTTCTTTATCGAAGGATAACAAGTTGAAAGTTTGAGATGTGATAAGTCTATGAGGCTTAGTTTCTATATGAGGTTGCGAAACGCTTTTGCATTGTTGGTGTGAAGAGAGTGGGATCGATTTATCCAAAAACCACTCTGATCCAATATTTGTGCGACGATTGTGCAAGTTAGTTGTGATGATATTGATATTCAGGATATTCATAGTGAAGGACTGCTTGTCGATCATTTGGGGTTAAAATCTCAATATACATCCAGTAGCAGTGGTCTCTTCATTATGAAATATCCAATGCAAGGACTATTCCCTACTAATCCTAGGGATTTCTCGACAGGATGCGGTAGGAAAGTACCTTCGGTTTGTCCTGTTCCTGGATAACTTGTATGGACGTTTGTCTGACATTTCATTTCTAAAGATTACATACATTGATTTTAAACGTACATCCGTGGTGACGAAGAAGACAACTTCTCTTAGCTTAACACCCTCTTTGAGACGTATGAGCTCAAGGGTTGTATTTTTATGGAAGGCAAGTAGTAGTCAACGGAAATGGCCATGTGGCATTCAAAGTGATGGATATGTGATATGTGAAAGTAATCGTTACCTTAGGCCTCATCAACCGAAAATGACCGAAATAAGGTTAGATGCAGCAGGGCTAAGTAGGTCATTCCCAATCAGGATATGATCATCCTCTTTTAGAAATATTTCTTCCCGCTATGACGTTCAGGGTGTAAATTAATGTGGTTTGTATGCTATAAGGGACTTCGGAAACATCGACAACGACCGAGGGATGATATGTTTGGTACTACCTAGTTATAGAGGTATACCGGTCTTGTGTTGGTAGAGGATCCTTTGTGATGGTCCTCGGTACATTTACTAGAGATGTTTTGGTTATCATAAGGTATAAAAATGTCCATGTTTTTGTGTGAATGTGTCTTTCGAGATACTTTTGTTTTGAAAGGTAAAGTTTGGTAATTTAATAAATTCATTTAAGTGTGTTTCTCACACTGATATACTAGACTGATCCGGGAGTTCTTCCCTTTCAATGCTGTAACGACCGTATATTTTCAACCATTCGCATCCACACATGCCGGACTTGAATTGCTAAAAATATCAGATCGTTAATTTAAATTTGGCAACTTCAGCATATAGAGTAAATAAATCAATCACAGAATCATAAACACAGAGTAATATAATAACAACGCAGCGGAATAGAAAAATAGTAGTTCATGAAGCTACTATATAAACCTCAAAGTTAGAAATAAAATACAACAGAATATCTCAAATAAGCTGAAGTCTCCGGTACAAAAAGATGACCACTCTGAACAGATCAACTGGAAAGCTGAAAGCTGAATCGATAGTTGAATCTCCAAATGAAGCTCCAAACTCCAATTTGTGAGCCTCAAATACTGTGTCACTTGGTCTGACCCAAGCGTAAAGCAAAACACAAAACACTCGAGTCAGAATTAACATTCTTATATCAATAACTCCAACTCAAGTGAAATATCAACTGAAATATGATTAACTTAAAGGATGTTTGGGACAACCATCCTCTAAGGATCCATGGGACTAAACGTCATTATACACCGTGGTCCTTCCGAAGTAATTTATATTTCAAAATGTAAATATCGTTTCCACTATATATATATATATATATATATCCTCAGTTTCGCAAATTGAGTCCAATCAACTCGAGTTTCAAATTCAAATTTAATTCAATCTAGATTTATCTATTTTTATTCAATTCTATTTCCAAAAAAAATGAATCCAAATTATACTGACTTTAAATATACATCTGAATTACAAGTAAACCATTTAAATTTTAGTATATTTCAAAGATTTAATATTCGACATTTTCAAATTAATTTAACAATTTCATATAGATCTTTATTTAACTTCATTATTATTTGGTCTTCGTAATATTCACTCATTAATTTCAATATTATTTAAATAACCTTAAATTACATTAAACTAAATATTCCCTTTGATTTATTTAAATTTAAAATTAATCACTTTAAATCAAAAATCAAGTTATAAAATCAAATCTTAAATTTCAAATTCAATAGTTCAAATCAATTTAATTTAGTAGAATGCTTAGCTAAATACAGTTTCAATTAATTCAACCTTTTCTTCTCACCTTACCTTATTTAAATTATTACAACAATCTATTCTGATATATAATTTTAAATAATTACTTAAACACACAATCTCAAAAATATTATTATTATTAAATCTTTATACAAAATTACCCTGTATATAATATTTTAAGAACCAATATTTTTTTTAAACCATATATTTCTTTTCAAAACCATAGAAATTATTTTCAAAACATTTATATATATATGGAACAACGGTATCTGCAAATATTTTCCTATCCTATGGTCAAGTGATATGGATATTTATCATTTCAATCCGTAAATATATACGGGTAGATATCATTTCAACCCGCAATCCCAAATTCAAATCAAATGAAAATCATTTGGGCCTATCATTTCAACCTATAACGATTTTCTCCTATTCTAAATTCCGTTTGGGTATGTATCATTTCAACCCATAGTGAATTCTATACTAACAGGGAACTTACAGAGTGATAACAGGTATGATAATAATAATAACAGACATATAACATCAATAACAATATAATATAAACAACAGGATATGGTGTCATATCTCACAGGTGAACAGTTACAGATAATAACATATATAACAATTTAAATAACTAACAGCAGCATATTTCAATTGTCGTTTCAATTGAAATCAAATTTAATAAATATAAGAACGTTAATCGTGAGTAATTGCACACCTTTCAGGTTAGAGGATAGACAATGAAGTTGAGTTTCGAAATGCAAGTACGAATCCCAGAGCAAGGCAAGACTGGCACTAATTGACGACGAAGCAGATAGGTAAGAATCGATGAGAACAAGATAATCAGTTTTGATATAAACTGAAAATATACATTATTATTATGTTATATACCTTATTCTATTATTTTATTTTCCTAACCAATATTAATTTTGAAATTCATTAAAATTTTATATATATATATATATATATATATATATATATATATTTACACTATACTACAGTTTCAAAAAAATATTTAGATTATACTAAAACAACCTGAAACTTTATATATATAAGCAACTACGCAGACAATAACTACGTATATGTATATATATGTTATATATTTTAAAAGCCATACCATAACCTTCTTCTTTTAAAAAAAAATCAAATATATTGTAATGCTCCCCAAATTCCTATATAGTATAACATAGTAACCTGGAAGCTACTATATAAATATACATAAGTTTTAAAAAAAATACACAACAAAAGAATGCATACAGAATGTATAGACTATGTGCAAAATTTTCATATAATATATTTTTCCTATGAACAGATCATAAATCAGTATTTTATAAAACAAATATATCCAGGCAAATTATATATTTATAAACTAATATAACTCATACCATACACATATAATATATAAATAACATTTAATACTCGAGCTAAGCTGTAAGAAGGAGTATAATGAAAGAAGTAAACATCGGTTATAATATATTTATATAAACCAAACGTAAGATATATTTAGCTAACATAACAAATGACTTTTTTATACAATAATATATTATGGGCGCTATTTCATAAAAAGATGCATATATAATACCATTCATATACGAACAACAACAATAGTTTATATATATAGATATACCATTTAAAAATCAATATTTACAAAACCAAAATCAAACATACAGAGCTTATAAATATATCCATATATAAACAACAAATTGTATATATAAATCTTATATTTTATAACAACAATAAATACACCTTTGTTTCTAATACGACTGACATAAAACTAACATGTCATATAAATATAAATTGAACCATCTGCAGTTATTAAGTAACTTATTATATATTTACATTTCAACTAACATCAGAAAACAAATATAAACTTTATACTTTATATTTTATGGAAAAAGAAAAAAATAGAACACAAGCCTAAGTAGTATATATATAACTAGTGTATATAAAATCAATAGTATGATAATAATGTATATTAACTAATATAACTCAACAGCCCATAAACTTATGTACACCAAAACATGCTACATATCTCCCAATAACCTATATATATAACACATATTATAATTAACTTGTCTTACTATACATATCAGATAATAACAAATATATATGTATATAACATATCATAAAGTAAAGCCGTAAACGGTAGATTATATACTGTATATTTATATAGAAAATATAGTACCTCAAACACCACCCCATGAACACGGCAAAGGCAAGAATAGAACGATAGTGACTGAGCTTCAGTCGAAGGAGGAACGTGGCGATGATGGAGGGATGAGGTCTCGGCCGAACTCAGGGAATGATGCGGCTTCGTGTCAGAGAGTGGAAGAAGAGAGAGGGCGGTGGAAGTGATTATGGCCGCGTCAGAGCTGTTGTGCTTAACTGGAGAGGAGAGAGAAGAAAAGAGGTGGTCGGCAGCTAAGATGGCTTTGGTTGGTGTTGAGGTTCGGTAGGTGATGTGATGACAAGTAGCGTGGAGGGAAAGCTTCGGCTAAGGGATTCGCGGCAAGGTGAAAGAGAGGCGGCGCAAGGTGAGCTTTTGAAGATAGCTTGGTAGTCAGCTGCCTCGAGCTCGTGGCGAAGTCGCAAGGCTGTGGCTCAAGGGAGAAGTCGTGGTAGAATCACGGTGGAGGATGGGGTTTGATTATAAATATATAACGCGTGGATTCTCAGAGAAATGATGAAGGTGAATAGGCTTAGCATACCAAATGGAATATTTTTGTTGCTATATATATTTGAACTGGAAAAGAAACAAATGAAGATATGAACTGTACCTCACAATCGAAAATAAAAGTGAATTTTTTTTGAAAAGTTTAGAGATTTGGAACCGTTAGGAAAAAGGGAGAGTCATGAATTAACTTTTGTGGGTATTGGGAAAATAAAAGGTCTAAATTTGAATAGTGGAAAAATGAAATGAAGTGTAACGGTTGGGCTATGATTCAGCTGAACATTTAATGCAGATTAACTTTGTTTGCACAGTACGTTTCAATTTGAAACTGAACGAAAGTATAAAGTAACAATTTATGGTAGGATACGACGCATCGTTTAATCATTTTCGGTGCGTATCAGACCACAAAGCATAGAAATAAATATACCATTGAGATCAACACGACGAGGCGATCAAAACGATATACCGATATCAGTGGTATGATCATCCTATCAAAAGTCGATAATCGGTACCAATATACGTTGTTATTCCGTACAGAAAAATCCAAACGGAGCTAGAAATATCCGAATTTCACGAAACGAATTTCGCAGTCTGATTCAGATTGTTCTAAATAAATTTTCTCATGTTGACATATTTAGGTTTTGGAATACTTTTAAATTCAATAAAATTGAAGTAAAATTACACAACAAAATAAACTTCAATATTATAAGATGAAAATTTACCAGTTGCTATGTTTAAATAGACGTATTTCAAATAATTAATTTTTATTTCAAAATATTACGATTTAAAATTTCTCAAATATTTAGTTAAATATGTTATAAAAATTATTAAAATTTACGAGTCCTTACACTCTCCCCCACTCAAAACTTTTCATCCTCGAAAAGGAAGAAGGAAGGAGAATACAAACAAGCAGAAAGAAAAATAGATTGAAAGACAAGGTAATCAATTAGTTTATACAACTAAATTTTAATTTTGATTAATTAATATTCATCAATTTGGTTAAACCAATTTATTATATCCACAATTCATAAATTTATTAATTTTTTTCTCAAGATACTTTTCGAATATTATTAATAAATCAATAATCATTTCCTTTAAATATGTTTTATTTAATTAATAACTTCTAAGATATTTAACACTGAAATTTTACTATTAAAGCATGCAGTATATAAATAATCCATATTGTAAAAGGGATATATTCAAAAGGGAAAGAAGGTAGATTCCGAAAACAGAATATAGGTGAACAAATAAAGCTAAGAAGATAAGGTAGATTCGAAAGAATAGTATCGGGCATGAATAGTTAATTCACCACAAGAATTTCACTTTCAAATATTAATGCAAAATTTCTTTGTTGGAATTACTTTTATAACTCGATGTTTCAACAAGTTTATCCTCATTCTTGTAGACTCTGGTCATGCGTTGATCAGGCGCAGAGCTAAAATTATTCAAGTGCTTAGTAGACCTGTTTCAACACCCAGTAAAAAATTCTTGAAAAAACTTCAAAACCGATACGGAATGTACAATCCAAACAAATCACCTGGATCGCAGATACACAATGGTTACGCCTGGATCCCGCAGGAAACATCCATACCTTTAACCAATCACTGCCTTGCGAATTACGCCATGATAACCAAAACCCGTGGACCGTAGGATACATAACAATGGTTATGCCTGGATCCCCCAGGAAACATTCATATCCTTTAAGCAATCTCTGCCTTGCAGATTATGCCACGACAACAAAACCGGTAGATCGTAGGACACATAACAATGGTTACGCCTGGATCCCCCAGGAAACATCCATACCCTTTAAGCAATCTCTGCCTTGCAGATACGCTACCCAAAAAAACAACCATGGGTTACGCCACGGTAGGACACTCGAGTATCACATCCGAAAAACCAAAATCAGAGAGAATAATATCGATAGAATGAATCCACAATGTGGCCACATAGCGGATATCAAGAAGAAGGCACTTTCCATATCTTTACATCGAAAATATGTATCATATAGTACCTTTTCAAAACACTTTTAAAGATCATACTTATATGAAGTCCATTATATATAGATTTTATTTTCAAATCGAATACTTTCCAAAATCAATAGTATATCAAATCATACTTATATAGACTTCGATTATATAAGACTTCTCTTTCCAAGTTGAATACCTTTCCAAATCAATAGTTTTCAACTCAACTTCACACTTATACAAATCAATTTTATATAAGTTCGATAACTCCCAAATCAAAGTATTTAGTAAAATAAGGTTCTCAATTTTAATTCGTTTCAATATCAGTTCAGTTTCACAATCATATACGATCACACCCAATTATTCCTTCCAAATTAAATATATTCAGTTTCAGAGTTTCTAAAATAATAGGTTTAGGAAATAATCCAAGTTCTCAAATCAACCTAATTCAGGTCTAACAATTTCATTTCTAAAGTCATCACATAAATACCGGGTTTTACATTCCAATCTATTTTCAAAACCAAATATTTTTCTCAAAATCAGTTGTACCCAAAATGATTTCTAAGTTTATAACTACCCTTTTAAAGCCTTAAAACTATTTATTTCTATTCGAAAGATCCAATTTTCCTTTTGAAAATCATTATTCTATATATATATATATAGTGTTTTATAAAAGATGTTCCAAAGTTAAAACCTTTAGAACTAACTTTTATTCAAAACATTTTGAAACAAAATTTTAAATTAGTATAATTTCAAATAGTCTTATTCATTTACTTAACAAAACAATTTCAAACTCATTTACTTAATCGAGTGATTTCTACTTTCCAAAATTACTTAGCTTTGAAAATTTAAACCTCGATTTGGGCACGATCGACCTTCAAAATAGTCGAAGAAATCAAATTTCCAATTTAAGAGTTGGAAATCAATAACAAATCAGTAAATCAATTTCAATATATAGAGTTATACCAAAACAAATCTGAAACTCAAGGACTGAACAACGGGTTCACTTCAAATTATTTCAAATTTATGTACATATAATTTTCGAACATCAATTCATACTTCGGCCCTCGAAATTAAAATTTGGTTTCTTAAAATCACTCGCATAGCAAAGCTACTAGAGTGGCCACTCCCTCACTCTGAAACTCAAAAATCAATGTCAATGATGTGTGCACTCATCACCTAAATTATTTTCCAACGACATAAGTGAGTTTTGGACTTATATTTTCTTGAAAACTTCTTTGAAATTTCTTTGAAATCATTGGAATTCATTTGAATTCATTTGAGACATTTCTTCTTCGGAAAATACTTTTAAATCTTATTATTTTATATTTTTGAAATCTTGAAACCAATTTCAAAACACCGAAATTCGACTCCTCGAATTTCCAAATTCAAAACCCTTCAGTTATAAATCAATTTCTTATAGAATTTTCAAAATTTCAAATCCTTTCGAAACTTCAAATTCATTTTTAACAGGTATATAATCCTTATCGAATACATTTCCACTTTTATACATAGAATATAGTCCTACTTATCAAAATAATAATTTCAATATATAAAACTATTTCTAAATTACAAACGAACCGATTTTTCAAAGGATAACTCAAGAATGGCTTTCAAACAAAGATATGGATTCAAATTAGAGGGACTCTAATCAAATGGAATACTGGTTCGAAGATAGGCTATATCGAAAATGAGGCAATTAAATTTCAAAACAGAAGATGGATATACTTATATGAATCGCGGGCGGCCTTAACCGGGTCAACCGTGACTTGAAGAACAAGATCGATATGGGATTCTAAGGCAAATCGACATTCGATCGCCAGAGATAGAATTCATCATAACAAGAGATAGCAGCATCTAAACCGAGGGATATATGAATCTTCGGTGAATCAATGCCAATTGTAAAGGAGTTTCACCCTTTAATAATCATCCAAATATTGGCAGGGTTGCCTATTCTTATAGAGATCATTCGAAGTGGAGTTATGGGATACTCTATAATCAAGAAACAAGAAAAGGGAGAGAAGATAATGGATTTTGGAACCATAGGGAACATTCCAAAGCCCAAAGGAAAACCACATCAAAGAGGAAGGAATTCAAGCTCGAACGGAAGTGATCCTATAAATAAATTTACTATATATTATAAGTTTGCCTAGAGCCAAAGCTCTGATACCAACTGTAACGACCGGATATTTTCAACCATTCGCATCTACACATGCCGAACTTGAATTGCTCAAAATATTAGATCGTTAATTTAAATTTGGCAACCTCAGCATATACAGTAAATAAATCAATCACAGAATCACAGAGTAATACAATAACAATGCAGCGGAATAGAAAAATAGTAGTTCATGAAGCTACTATATAAACCTCAGAGTTAGAAATAAAATACAATAGAATATCTCAAATAAGCTGAAGTCTCAGTACAAACAGATGACCTCTTTAAACAAATCAACTGTAAAGCTGAAAGCTGAATCGATAGTTAGATCTTCAAACGAAGCTCCAAACTGCAAGGGTGAGTCTCAAATACGGTGTCACTCGGTCTGACCCGAGTATAAAGCAAAACACAAAACACTTGAGTTAGGATGAACATTTCTATATCAATAAATCTAACTCAAGTGAAATATGAACTGAAATATGATTAACTTAAAGGATGTTTGGGATAACAATCCTCTAAGGATCCATGGGACTAAACGTCATTGTACACTGTGATCCTTCCAAAGTAATTTATATTTCAAAACCTAAATATCATTTCCATTAAACATATATGTATACACACACATTTCCTCAATTTCACAAATTGATTCCAATCAACTAGACTTAAATTCAAATTTAATTCAATCTAGATTTATCGATATTTATTCAATTCAATTTCCAAAAAAATGAATCCAAATTATATTGATTTCAAATACAGATCTGAATCACAAATAAACCATTTAAATTTCATTATATTTCAAAGCTTTAATATTCAACATTTTCAAATTAAATTTAACAATTTCATATAGATTTTTATTTAACTTCATTATTATTTAGTCTTTGGAATATTCACTCATTAATTTCAATATTATTTAAATAACCTTAAAATACATTTAAACTAAATATTCCCTTTGATTTATTTAAACTTGAAATATCCATTTAATCATTTTAAATCAAAAATCAAATCTTAAATTTCAAATTCAATAGTTCAAATCGATTTAATTTAGCAGAATTCTTAGCTAAATACAATTTCAATTAATTCAACCTTTTCTTCTCAACCTTAACTTATTCAAATTATTACAACAATCCATTTTGATATATAATTTTAAATAATTACCTAAACACATTATAGGTATTAAATCAATCTCAAAAATATTATTATTAAATCTTTATATAAAATTACCCTATATATAATATTTTTAAGAACCAATATTTTTTTAAACCATATATTTCTTTCCAAAACCATAGAATTATTTTCAGAACATTTATATATATGGACCAAAGGTGTCTGTATATATTTTCCTGTCTTACGGTCAAGTGATACAGATATTTATCATTTCAATCCGTAAATATATATGGGTATATATCATTTCAACCCGCAATCCCAAATTCAAATCAAATGAAAATCGTTTGGGTCTATCATATCAACCCATAATGATTTTCTCCTATTCTAAAGTCCGTTCAGGTATGTATCATTTCAAACCATAGTGAATTCTATACTAACAGGGAACTTATAGTAATAAAAGGTATGATAATAATAATAATAACAGGCATATATCATCAATAACAATATAATATAAACAACAGGATATGGTGTCATATCCCACGGGTGAACAGTTACAGATAATAACATATATAACAATTTAAATAACTAACAGCAGCATATTTCAATTGTCGTTTCAAATGAAATCAAATTTAATAAATATAAGAACGTTAATCGTGAGTGATTGCTCACCTTTTGGTTTAGAGGATAGATAATGAAGTTGATTTTTGAAATGCAAGTACGAATCCAAGAGCAAGGCTAGACTGGCACGAATTGACGACAAAGCTGATAGATAAGAATCGATGAGAACAAGATAATCAATTTTGATATACACTGAAAATATGCATTATTATTATATTGTATATATTATTCTACTATACTATTTTCTTAACCAATATTAATTTTGAAATTCATTAAAATTATATATATATATATATATTTATTTATTTACATTATACTAAAACAAGCTGAAACTTTATATATATAAGCAACTATGCAGACAATAACTATGTATATATATACTATATATTATATATTTTAAAAGCCATACCATAACCTTCTTCTTTTAAAAAAAAATCAAATATATTGTAACGCTCCCCAAATTCCTATATAGTATAACATAGTAACCTGTAAGCTACTATATAAATATACATAACCTGTACAAAATACACAATAAAAGCATGCATACAGAATGTATAAACTATGTGCAAAATTTTCATATAATATATTTTTCATATAAACAGAACAAAAATCAGTATTTTATAAAACAAATATATCTAGACAAATTATATATTTATAAACTAATATAACTCATACCATAAATATATAATATATAAATAACATTTAATACTCGAGCTAAGCTGTAAGAAGGATAAACATCATATATAAACCAATTGTAGCATATATTTAGTTGACATAACAAATGACTTCTTTATACAATAATATACTGTGGGCACTATTTCATAAAAAGATGCACATATAATACCATTCATATACGAACAGCAACAGTAGCTTATATATATAGATATACCATTTAAAAATCAATATTTACAAAACCAAAATCAAACATACAGAGCTTATAAATATATTCATATATAAACAACAAATTGTATATATAAATCTTATATTTTATAACAACAATAAATACACCTTCGTTTCTAATACGACTGACATAAAACTAACATGTCATATAAATATAAATTGAACCATCTGCAGTTATTAAGAAACTTATTATGTATTTACATTTCAACTAACATCACTAAACAAATATAAACTTTATACTTTATATTTTATGGAAAAAGAAAAAAATAGAATGCAAGCCTAAGTAGTATATATACAACTAGTGTATATGAAATCAACAGTATGATAATAATGTATATTAACCAATATAACTCAACAGCCCATAAATTTGTGTACAACAAAACATTCTACATATCTCCTAATAACCTATATATATAACACATATTACAATTAACTTCTCTTACTATACATAACAGATAATAACAAATATATATATATATATATATATATATAACATATCATAAAATAAAGCCGTAAACTGTAGATTATATACTATATATTTATATAGAAAATATAGTACCTCAAACACCACCCCATGAACATGGCAAAGGCAAGGACAGAACGACAGTGGCTGAGCTTCAACCGAAGGAGGAACGTGGCGATGAGTCTCGGCCGAACTCAGGGAATGATGCGGATTCGTGTCAGAGAGTGGAAGAAAAGAGAGGGTGGAAGAAGTGAGTGTGGCTGCGTCGGAGCTGTTGTGCTCAACTAGAGAGGGGAGAGAAGAAAAGAGGTAGCCGGCAGTTGAGATGGCTTTGGTCGGTGTTGAGGTTCGGTAGGTGATGCGATGGCAGGTAGCATGGAGGGGAAGCTTTGGCTACAGGGATTCGCGGCAAGGTGAAAGAGGAGCGGAGCAAGGTGGGCTGTTGAAGCTAGCTTGGTGGTCAGCTGCCTTGAGCTCATGGCGAAGTCGCAATGCTACGGCTCAAGGGAGAAGTCGTGGTAGGATCACGGTGGAGGATGGGGTTTGATTATAAATATATAACGCGTGGATTCTCAGAGAAATGGTGAAGGTGAATAGGCTTGGCGTACGAAATGAAATATATTTTTTGCTATATATATTTGAACTGGAAAAGAGGCAAATGAAGTTATGAACTGTACCGCACAACCGAAAATAAAAGTGAATTTTTTTTGAAAAGTTTAGAGATTTGGACCGGTTAGGAAAAAGGGAGTCACGATTAACTTTTATGGGTATTGGGAAAATAAAAGGTCTAAAGTTGAACAGTGGAAAAAAATGAAATGAAGTGTAACGGTTGGGCTATGATTCAGCTGAACATTTAATGCAGATTAACTTTGTTTGCACAGCACGTTTCAATTTGAAACTGAAAGTAAGTATAAAGAAACAATATATGGTAGGATAGACACATCGTTTAATCATTTCCGCTGCGTATCGGACCACAAAGCACAGAAATAAATATGCCTTTGATATCAGCACGACGAGGCGATCAAAACGGTATACCGATATCAGTGGTACGATCATCCTATCAAAAGTCGATAATCGGTACCGATATACGTTGCTATTCCATACGGAAAAATCCAAAGGAAGCTAGAAACATCCAAATTTTGCAGTCTGATTCAGAGTGTTCTAAACAAATTTTCATTTGTTGACATATATAGGTTTCGGACTACTTTTAAATTCAACTGTTATTAATTGTTTTAAATCAAAGTAAAATTAAACAATAAAATCAACTTCAATATTATCAGATGAAAATTTACCAGTAATTACCAGTTGCTATGTTTAAATAGACATATTCTAAATAATTAATTTTTATTTCCAAATATTGCGATTTAAAATTTCTCAAATATTCAATTAAATACGTTATAAAAATTATTAAAATTTACAGGTCGTTACAAATGCTCTAGTCGGACTGTGCATGTTTATAGGTTCAGATTTGGTGCTTTGAAGCTTTAGCAGGAGAGCTGGAAGTCTATAGATCGTATTCCTGTATACATTTACTGTAACGGCCCTGACTCGACCTTTGAAAATCGGCACCGAACACGACACTTATATTCCAATGACACGGATCCAAACGTCGAATCTGGTTCGCCGGAGCTTATAACACATTAAGTATAACAACACAGCGGAAGAAAGAAATGAATATCATATACAATTCCAATGATACAGTATCCAAATATACAACAATGATATCAATATGATACAAGAATATCAGATACAATAAACAACAGCTGAAAACGAATAGCAAAAAGAGATAACTCTAATGATCAAACTGCAACACCAATCCAATGCTCAAAGCCAAAACTCCAAACCACTAGCTCGAATCACTATCAAGTTGCACAAATATGAGCAAGGTCAGTCGTCCATGGATCCAAAGTCCCCAATATCCAAGATATCCAAAGAATACCAAAGAGAAAGCTGAGAGATGCCAAATCGATATCTATATCTACAATCTGAAAAACCCAACTCTAGACTGCCCAAGTGAAAAATAGTGGGCACCCAGAGTTTAGGAAAGGATCAATAAACTCCGGGTCAGTCATGGGACTGGTATGAGCAAAAAAACAGTTTATTTTCAAAAACAAACAAAAGAATTTAAATTTGAAATTCGCAATGCTTTTTGTAAAATGAAACTACCATAAGGCCTCCCGCACACATACCATGCAATCCCATACTTGGAGGAGATTTCTCCTTATGATAGTCAAACATGCTTGATACACGAAAACTATTTGATATTATTATTAGTGCATAGTGGAAAACATTTCGAAAGTATAATATTAACCTTAGCCATCATACGTACCATTATAGTATGCCTACTATAGCTACCATGTTAGATGGAAGGTTCTACAACTAAAACCGTACAAGGCGCGTATTGGTTATTGGATTTCCAATAAATGGTCAGGCCAAGGAACTTCCCATTGCCGCTTGGGTACGCCTCTAGAGGGATGCCTCGAGAACCTAATCGGATCTCTGCCAACACAAGGCCGGGTTACCGCTGTAACTAGGTAACTGCTGACACGAGTATGCCATCCCCCGGTCGTAACCGACCTTTATCCCGGGATTCACCAACAACTACAAAGTAATAAATTTGCAGCAACCACATGGGTTAAATATCTGTGCTCCATACCATGATACCACCTCTATCCAGAAGGAAATGAACATACCCTCAGGTGGCGCTACCCCCAAATAACCATGCTGCATTCTTCCTGTTTCGACCATTTCGGGTTGTAAAGTTCGTCGAAGTCTAGTCCACAAAGCTACGCTTTTTACAAAGCCATGCTTTGATCATAAAATGATCAGCAGCACTTCGTATGCCACATTACCAAATTGGGAATGTATCACTAGTAACCATAAACTACATAACCTCTAAGCTCGTATGTCTCAGAGAAGGGTGTTAAGCTAAGAGAATAAATCTCCGCCACCAAACAAAAATGTATTTGATAGAAACTCGCTTTACATCTCAAAGTGTAACGTCAGACACACATCCAGACAAGTCTGTTTCGGGTTCGAACAGAACCGAAGGCACTTCCGAATAAGCCCTTGTAAATCTGGATAATTTCTAATCATGTCCGGACTTCTCATCGCAAAGGGTGCTCAAATCTTTATATCGAGGATCAGCCGATGTAGAGACATTCGACAAGAAACCCTTTCATTTTTGAAAATATCCGGTCTTCACCACCGATCTTCAATTGTTATCTATAACATCGTATCACTATTCAAAATGGGTTATACGACACAAGGGTCCTCTCCCGGCTAAACCGAATAGTGAGCGCAATATTTAAAAACATATGGATATGGAATCTAAGTTAAGTCACCACTTATTATACAAACTTTTCTTTCAAATGGTTAAACAGATTACCATTTACAAATCTTTTAAACAAAAAGATTCATTCATAGCCTTTCAAAACAATTCCATTTCAAATTGGATTAACTCATCCGGTCTTTAAATCAAAGACTCATTTCATAGGTTTCAAAACAATTCCCGTTTCAATCTTTTATATATAAAAGATACACCATTTAAAATTCTATTAAATTTTAAAATAGGGTTCAACTATCTTTCACAAAGATTCAGTTATAGCTTTCAAAGCCATTCCATTTCAAATTTGAAATCTTTTCATCATAATTTTGGAAATTCTTTCCTTATATAAAAGCTATTATTATTTGAAATCTCTTATTTTCATTTTGGAAAACCCAATTATATTTGCACGAGTTAAGGCCTTTTAAATATAACTTGGGTTAAATTCAAATTCTCAAAACCATGCTTTTAAAATGGTTTAAGAACCCATATAAACACATTTATGGCTTGTACAAATTTTTTACGTCATAAATACCAGATATAGAATTCAATTTTAGATATTGAATTTAATTTAAATCAAAATTTTCAAATTTCAAATTTTTATTAAGTTATTCAAAATAACTTCCATTTTTAAAACACTTTTTCAAAAGTTATTCACTTTAAACCCAATCCATTTCCAAAACCATTTGGATTTAAAATTCAAATTCAAAACTAATTAAAAATCTATGACTTAACCGATTTCCATGTGCAATCCATATTTGTGTGTGTATAGTGTAGTCCAGGGGTTTAACACGATAGTGCAACATCATTCAGTCATCATAGATTGCAATCACAACAATATTGATAAGCGGTATATCCTATAACGCTTATCCATATACACATAATCAAAGATAGAAAATATGAATGCATTATAAATAAATAAATTACATTCATTATAGCTTGAATTAAAACAATTCAAATCACAAGGCATCACACAACAGAGATGACAAAACCATTCACAACATTCGATAGAAGACAATCATCCATAATAAGGTTAATTGATCATTCGGTTAATTAAAACCAAATTAAGCACTAATTCTGGTTGATTAACATTAATTAATTTCAGTTTATGTTAATTAATTATCCTTTAATTTTTTATTAGTTAACCTTAATTAATGAATTAATTAACCTTTAATTATTAAAGAATTAATCTTAATTAATTACCCTTAATTAATTATCCTTAATTTATCCTTATCAATTTAAAATAAGTAATTATCCTTAATTACTTAATTAACTTTTACCATTAATTAATTATTCTTATTTATTTATTAATTACCCTTTAATAATAAATTAATTCAATCTTTAGTTATTAATTAATCATCCTTAATTAATAAATTAATCAACCTTAATTAATGAATTAGTCAATCTTAATCACTAAGTAATTAATCCTTAATTTCAAATTATTAACCCTTTAATCATTAATTAATTATCTTAATCGATCTCAAATAAACCTTTGATTAACCTTCAATTACGAATTAATTGATCTTAAATTAAAAATTAATTGACCTTAATTCAATTCAATTAATTAACCTTAATTTTTCTTTAAGTAATTATCCTTTAATCATCTTCCTTAATCAATTCTTAAATCTAGCAATTTATTAACCTTTATTAATTAAAGACAAACCATTGGTCTTAATCGATTTTAATTTAAAAAAAATTACTTTTAATAATAACCTTAAAAACTCTTAAGTTAATTAATAAATTAAAAACATTATTTAAAATAAGCCATTAATCTTCTTAAAATATTATGACCCACTAGATTCCATTACTAAGTTTAAAATAAACTTTAAACAAAGGTTATACATATCTTAAATACCTTTAAACTAAGTTAGTTTAAAATAATTTTATTTAAAACCTTTTAACCAATCTAAACTTATCTTAAAACTTTAAAACTTGACACATACTTACCATTTGAAAGTTTGTTTTTATATTTTCTTTTACCATTCATTTGTTTTCCAAAATTTTATTTAAATTTTAGACTGTTACCAAACTCTGCAAACTACCCGAGCACCACGCTAATTTTCTCGAGCCAGAAATCCATCTTCCTGAAGTTAAACCCAAGATAACTCGTCTTCTTCCCTATATTTTTTTTAACTGGTTTAAATTTTTACATCAGTGATAGTTAAACACTCACGAACTCGAAGTGGAACCCGAGCATCAACCCGAGTCGAACCATCATCTACCCGAGCAATTCCCCCTAGAATACTTCATCTTCCCCAAATCGCAAAAAAAATTTGGACACCACCATGGCCCGTGCATGTGTACACTTGATTGAGTAGCCGCCGACCATTCCCAAAACCTCCAGCACGTCGCTAACAACATCTACGACAAACCCAAACATCAAATTCGACGACATCTTCATGAATTCAAAATCGAGCTATCGGGCTCAACCTGGAAACCAAACAAGTTGCCTAAATCAATGTCGTGCCGACGATCTCGATCTCCGGTCACCCTGCCTTCAAGCCTAAACCCACTCAACTCATCCACGAAGCTTCTCCCCTGGGTGCGATCGATCCAAATCTATCGACGACGTCGCAGTGACCATATGAACTCCATAAAAAAATCATCGAACCCTAGTTTGACGTTGTGACAACGCCACGGCGAGGGTAAAATTGCATCACCATTTTTCTAATGATTCCCACGAGCTACCCTACCTCCAGGTCCAATCCCGATGACACCGACCATCTCGTTCGCCATAATTAGCCTAAAATACCATTTCCGTTCAACTCAAGAATTCAAATGATTTTCAAATTTAAAAATCTTGATTTTATTATCTAAATTCATATTTTCGCAATACTAATCAAATTGTATAATTAAAACACACCACTATGAACATCAAATTTTTGGATATTTTTTGATTTTATACCGTAAATCCCAATTTCCAGAGAACTGCTTAATAATCCTGCTTGTTTTTATTTTAAAAATTTGAATTACATAGTTCTCATCAATTTTCTTTCAGAGATCGAAGCCTAAATCATTTTATATTTTGAGGTATGCTTTTTTATTATATGAATCATACTTGCCTGAAAACAACAGAGGTGCATATATATATAGCACAGATATGCACAACTCAATTCGTACACAAAAGCCATATGAACTAGGAGATATATTCACTCACATTCAGATAATATTCTAGATCATTATCATCAACAAAATGTGGTCTAAAAGATAAAGTTTGCTCACCTTATAAATGACGAACAGAGAACCTGCTTGATTGTAGATTTTATTTCACATGCTTTTCTGGTTTTCAGTTTGAATCTAAGAACTTGAACTTGTTTTCTAAGTTGAATTCTTGCTTTAAGTTGAGATGATTTGCATTGAATTCCTATTTCCAGACTTCCATTTCCTCTGTTTTTGTGAATTTCAATCTCAGTTTTTGAAATTTTTTTGCAAAACTGTTGCTTTGATTGCCGATTAAACTTTTGGCAAGAGGATCTTGCATTTGTATATTTCACTAATCTCGGGATAAAGTTGTTTCCAAGTTTGGAGATATGATAATGCATCTCTGTTTACAGGCTTGTTTGAGAAAGTTACAAACTTGAGAGGAAATAGTTACAGAGTTGAATTGTTTTTTTTAGGAAGTGATTACTTGAAAATGAATTTACATATTTGGATTTGAGTTGTTTTGATCATCTTGCTTGAGGAAGTATTCAGGTTTTAATCCATGGGAATTTCTGGTTTGTGAAAGATAGTTTTACAATGTTGAGTTTCTTTCAAAGTGAGGAGATAAGAGTTTATAAAATGTTTACTAGAATTTTTATTAAAATTAAAGGAAAATAAAAATAAATAATGGAATGACACTTGTCATATATCTTAATTTATTAGCTAACACATGTTATTATAAGTCCTTAATATGTTAAACACTTGTAATTAAGTATTTTTCTTTTTATTTAAATGTTAAATAAAGCCTTTAACCTAATTTATTAATTCTTATGTAAATACATTATGAATTTCTTTTAATATATGTAAATAAAATTTTGATTTTAAGAGAGGATTAAATGCCACTTGCCTTTATGTTTACATTTGTTAGTTTCTTATATTCATATTCTTACGCTTGTTAAGAATAACAAATTTATGTTTTAGACTTCTCTTGAATTGATTTAAACTTTTGTTTTTAAACCTTGTTTTAACTTTATTTTATTTTACACAACTTTTTAAATCGCTTTTGCAAATTTGTTTATATAGTTTAACACCTGTAAATACAATGATAATTTAAGTAACACATGTCTTCTCACAGTATAAAATGTTTACATTTGTCAAAATTTGCATGTTGGTGTTTAAATCCCTTACTTCATTTTTAATTTACAAATTTTGTTTTTTTTAAAACCTTGTCTTGATTTAATTTATAATTTTTATTTTAAACTCTTTTCATTTTAATATTTTTGAATCAATTTATCTCTTATGTTTTATAACTTAACATATGTATTACATTTTCAAATTTATAAATATACAACTATATTTATTCATTCTTAAAAGAAAGGTGTTTTAAATTCTTTTATCAAATTCATATTCAACTTTAAAACTTTTATAAATTCTTGTTTCACATCATTCATACATTATTCAACTATCAATACTTATATATCCTTGAAGAAAAATTTTTGAAACTAAATTACACTTTAATAATTAATCATATATATGTATTTCTTAATTTTAAAATTTTATTCTCATATTCCCAATTCAAATCTATTTTCAATATACTTATAAAACACATTTATTTTCAAATCCAATATTATATATATATATATATATATACATAAACACAAACTAAACACATATCTTTATAAAATTTGAAAAAATTCAAATTAACTCACCATTAATTCACAATTAAATTAAAAAATTAAATTATTTACCAATTAAATTCAGCATAAAAATGGGGATCGTTACAGATTCCCCCCTTAAAAAAAATTTCGTCCTCGAAATTTGGAAGTAGGAGACAACAAAGAATGGATACACAAAGATAGAGAAACCGTTTCCAAATTAAACTGGGTATCTATTCTGCGTTTGGCTTACCAAATCAGAATATCAATAATAGATACAAGAACAAATCAAGATACTCAGGTCACCAGATCTACGAAATGTACAAGGGTATTGATTAGTTCAAGGATAACTAACCACTCGTAGAATATATCGAGACCCAAAAGGACAAAAAGATATATGGATACAATCCCAAACTTTTAGTTTAAAAAACCAAAATATACCTATCAACCATAGCAACCAAAGCAAACAATTCATTCAAACAAACAATTCTGACCCATCTGGAGTTTATGTCACATACAAATATATCAAAGCTTCTTCCTGGAGCTGCCAGGAATCATCAAAGATGATAGAGAAAGTTCTTTCCGCTATAGCAGGGTACTGACCATTCATAGTGGTACTCCCCTGTCCCCTATCTCGTTCTCTTCTTGCACTCATACTCACTACCAGTGGATAGTAAGAGAATTTACTGAGGCATTCGAACGGATATCTTAGGGATATACTCATTCTAGGGTATACTTCACCTTATCTCTAATAAGTTACCTAACGTGTTATACTCCTGAGCTAAAGTTTCAACCTTCAGCTCTGATACCAAATGTAACGGCCTTGACTCGACCTTCGAATATCGGCACCGAATACGATACTCATATTCCAATGTCGAAGATCCAAATGTCGAATCTGATTCGCCGGAGCTTATAACACAATAAATATAAAAACATAGCGGAAGAAAAGAAATGAATATCATATAGAATTCCAATGATACAATATCCAAATATACAACAATGATATCAGTAAGATACAAGAATATCAGAGACAATAAAATACAGCGGAAAACGAATAGCAAAAAGAGATAACTCCAATGATCAAACTGTAACACCAATCCAATGCTCAAAGCAACTCCAAACCACTAGCTCGAACCACCATCAAGTTGCACAAAGATGAGAAAGGTCAGTTGTCCATGAATTCAAAGTCCCCATTATCCAAGATATCCAAAGAATACCAAAGAGAAAGCTGAGAGATACCAAATCGATATCTATATCTACAATCTGAAAAACCCAACTCTAGACTGCCCGTGTGGAAAATAGTGGGCACCCAGAGTTTAGGAAAGGATCAATAAACTCCGGGTCAGTCATGGGACTAGTATGAGCAAACAAAAATAGTTTATTTCTAAAAACAAACAAAAGATTTTAAATTTGAAATCCGCAATGCTTTTTGTAAAATGAAACTACCATAAGGCTCCCGGCACACACACCATGCAATTACACACTTGGGGGAGATTTCTCCTTATGATAGTCAAACATGCTTGATACAGGAAAACTATTTGATATTATTATTAGTGCATAGTGGAGAACATTTCGAAAGTATAATATTAACCTTAGCCAGCATACGTACCATTATATTATGCCCACTATAGCTACCATGTTAGATGGCAGCTTCTACAACTAAAACCGCACAAGGCGCGTATTGGTTATTGGATTTTCAATAAATCGTCAGGCCAAGAACTTTCCATTGCCACATGGGTACGCCTCTGGAGGGACGCCCCGAGAACCTAACCGGATCTCTGCCAACACAAGACCGGGTTACCTCTGTAACTAGGTAACTACTAACACGAGTATGCCATCCCCCGGTCGTAACCGACCTTTATCCCGGGATTCACCAACAACCACAAAGTAATAAATTAGCAGCAACCACATTGGTTAAATATCTGGGCTCCATACCATGATACCACCTCTATCCAGAAGGAAATGAACATACCCTCAGGGGGCGCTACCCCCAAATAACCTTGCTGCATTCTTCCTGTTTCGACCATTCCGGGTTGTGAAGTTCGTCGAAGTCTCGTCCACAAAGCTATGCTTTTTACAAAGCCATGCTTATCAACAAATGATCAGCAGCACTTCGTATGCCACATTACCAAATTGGGAATGTATCACTAGTAACCATAAACTACATAACCTCTAAGCTCGTATGTCTCAGAGAAGGTTAAGCTAAGAGAATAAATCCCCGCCACCAAACAAAAATGTATTTGATAGAAACTCGCTTTACATCTCAAAGTGTAACGTCAGACACACATCCATACAAGTATGTTTCGGGTTCGAACAGAACCGAAGGCACTTCCGAATAAGCCCTTGTAAATCCGGATAATTTCTAATCATGTCCGGACTTCTCATCGCAAAGGGTGCTCAAATCTTTATATCGAGGATCAGCCGATGTAGAGACATTCGACAAGAAACCCTTTCATTTTTGAAAATATCCGGTCTTCACCACCGATCTTCAATTGTTATCTATAACATCGTATCACTATTCAAAATGGGTTATACGACACAAGGGTCCTCTCCCGGCTAAACCGAATAGTGAGCGCAATATTTAAAAACATATGGATATGGAATCTAAGTTAAGTCACCACTTATTATACAAACTTTTCTTTCAAATGGTTAAACAGATTACCATTTACAAATCTTTTAAACAAAAAGATTCATTCATAGCCTTTCAAAACAATTCCATTTCAAATTGGATTAACTCATCCGGTCTTTAAATCAAAGACTCATTTCATAGCTTTCAAAACAATTCCCGTTTCAATCTTTTAAATATAAAAGATACACCATTTAAAATTCTATTAAATTTTAAAATAGGGTTCAACTATCTTTCACAAAGATTCAGTTATAGCTTTCGAAGCCATTCCATTTCAAATTTGTAATCTTTTCATCATAATTTTGGAAATTCTTTATATATATAAAAGCTATTATTATTTGAAATCACTTGTTTCCGTTTCGGAAAACCCGATTATATTTGCACGAGTTAAGGCCTTTCAAATATAACTTGGGTTAAATTCAAATTCTCAAAGCCATACTTTCAAAATGGTTTAAGAACCTATATAAACACATTTATGGCTTGTACAACCTTTTAAGTCATAAATATCAGATATAGAATTCAATTTCAGATATTGAATTTAATTTAAATCAAATTTTTTAAATTTCAAATCTTTATTATTTATTCAAAATAACTTCCATTTTTAAAACACTTTTTCAAAAGTTTTTCACTTTAAACCCAATCCATTTTCAAAACCATTTGGATTTAAAATTCAAATTCAAAACTAATTAAAAATTTGAGACTTAACCGTTTTCCACGTGCAATCTGTATTTGTGTGTGTATAGTATAGTCCAGGGGTTTAATACGATAGTGCAACATCATTCGGTCATCACAGATTGCAATCACAACAATATCGATAAGCGGTATATCCTATAACGCTTATCCATATACACATAATCAAAGATAGAAAATATCAATGCATCATAAATAAATAAATTACATTCATCATAGGTTGAATTAAAACAATTCAAATCACAAGGCATCACACAATAGAAATGGCAAAACAATTCACACCATTCGATAGAAGACAATCATCCATAATAAGGTTAATTGATCATTTGATTAATTAAAATCAAATTAATCACTAATTCTGGTTGATTAACATTAATTAATTTCAGTTTATGTCAATTAATTATCCTTTAATTTTTTATTAATTAACCTTAATGAATTAATTAACTTTAATTATTAAAGAATTAATCTTAATTAATTACCCTTAATTAATTATCCTTAATTTATCCTAATCAATTTAAAATAAGTAATTATCCTTAATTATTTAATTAACTTTAACCGTTAATTAATTAATTGTTCTTATTTATTTATTAGTTACCCTTTAATAATAAATTAATTCAATCTTTAGTTATTAATTAATCATCCTTAATTAATAAATTAATCAACCTTAATTAATGAATTAGTCAATCTTAATCACTGAGTAATTAATCTTTAATTTCAAATTAATTAACCCTTTAATCATTAACTAATTATCTTAATCGATCTCAAATCAACTTTTAATTAACCTTCAATTACTAATTAATTAATCTTAAATTAAAAATTAATTGATCTTAATTCAAATTATTTAATTAACCTTAATTTTTCTTTAAGTAATTATCCTTTAATCATCTTCCTTAATCAATTCTTAAATTTAGCAATTTATTAACCTTTATTAAGTAAAGACAAACCATTGGTCTTAATCGATTTTAATTAAAAAAAATTACTTTTAATAACAACCTTAAAAACTCTTAAGTTAATTAATAAATTAAAAACATTATTTAAAATAAGCCATTAATCTTCTTAAAATATTATGACCCACTTAATTCCATTACTAAGTTTAAAATAAACTTTAAGCAAAGGTTATACGTATCTCAAATACCTTTAAACTAAGTTAGTTTAAAATAATTTCATTTAAAACCTTTTAACCAATCTAAACTTATCTTAAAACTTTAAAACTGGACACATACTTACCATTTGAAAGCTTGTTTTTATATTTTCTTTTACCATTCATTTGTTTCCCAAAATTTTATTTAAATGTTAAATTTCTACCAAACTCTGCAAACTACCCGAGCACCACGCTAATTTTCTCGAGCCAGAAACCCATCTTCCCCAAGTTAAACCCAAGACAACTCGTCTTCTTCCCTATATTTTTTTTTAACTTGTTTAAATTTTTACATCAGTGATAGTTAAACACTCACGAACTCGAAGTGGAACCCGAGCATCAACCCGAGTCGAACAATCATCTACCTGAGCAATTCCCCTTAGAATACTTCATCTTTCCCAAATCGCAAAAAAATCTGGACACCACCATGGCTCGTGCACGTGTACACTTGATTGGGTTGCCACCGACCATTCCCAAAACCTCCAGGCCTAATCCCGATGACACCGACCATCTTGTTCACCAGAATTAGCCCAAAATACCATTTCCGTTTAACTCAAGAATTCAATGATTTTCAAATTTAAAAATCTTGATTTTATTATCTAAATTCATATTTTCGCAATACTAATCAAATTGTATAATTAAAACACACCACTATGAACATCAAATTTTTTGTTATATTTTGATTTTATACTGTAAATCCCAATTTCCAGAGAACAGCTTAATAATCCTGCTTGTTTTTATTTTAAAATTTGAGTTACATAGTTCTCATCAATTCTCTTTCGAAGATCGAAGCCTAAATCATTTTATATTTTAAGGTATGTTTTTTATATTATTATATGAATCATACTTTCTGAAAACAACAGAGGTGCATATATATATATATATATATATATATATATATATATATATATATAGCACAGATATGCACAACTCAATTCACACACAGAAGCCGTATGAACTAGGAGATATATTCACTCACATTCAGATAATATTCCAGATCATTATCATCAAGAAAATATGGTCTAAAAGATAAAGTTTGCTCACCTTATAAATGAAGAACAGAGAACCTGCTTGATTGCAGATTTTATTTCACATGCTTTTCTAGTTTTCAATTTGAATTTAAGAACTTGAACTTGTTTTCTAAGTTGAATTCTTGCTTTAAGTTGAGATGATTTGCATTGAATTCCTGTTTCCAGACTTCCATTTCCTCTGTTTTTTGAATTTCGATCTCAGGTTTTGAATTTTTTTTGCAAAACTGTTGCTTTGATTGTTGATTAAACTTTTGGTGAGAGGATCTTGCATTTGTATATTTCACTGATCTCAGGACAAAATTGTTTCTAGGTTTAGAGATATGATAATGCATCTCTGTTTACAGGCTTGTTTGAGAAAGTTACAAACTTGAGAGGAAATAGTTACAGAATTGAATTGTTTTTTTTTTTTTTGAGGAAGTGATTACTTGAAAATGAATTTACAGATTTGGATTTGAGCTGTTTTGATCATCTTGCTTGAGGAAGTATTCAGGTTTTAATCCATGAGAATTTCTGGTTTGTGAAAGATAGTTTTACAATGTTGAGTTTCTTTGAAAGTGAGGAGATAAGAGTTTATAAAATGTTTACCAGAATGTTTATCAAAATTAAAGGAAAATAAAAAAATGGAATGACACTTGTCAATATCTTAATTTATTAGCTAACACATGTTATTATAAGTCCTTAATATGTTAACACTTGTAATTAAGTATTTTTCTTTTTATTTAAATGTTAAATAAAGCCTTTAACCTAATTTATTAATTCTTATGTAAATACATTATGAATTTATTTTAATATATGTAAATAAAATTTTGATTTTAAGAGAGGATTAAATGCCACTTGCCTTTATGTTTACATTTGTTAGTTTCTTATATTCATATTCTTACACTTGTTAAGAATAACAAATTTATGTTTTAGACCTTCTCATGAATTGATTAAACTTTTGTTTTTAAACCTTGTTTTATCTTTATTTTATTTTACACGACTTTTTAAATAGCTTTTTCAAATTTGTTTATATAGTTTAACACTTGTAAATACAATGATAATTTAAGTAACACATGTCTTCTCACATTATAAAATGTTTACATTTGTCAAAATTTGCATGTTGGTGTTTAAATCCCTTACCTTATTTTTAATTTACAAATTTTGGTTTTTTAAACCTTGTCTTGATTTAATTTATAATTTTTATTTTAAACTCTTTTCATTTTAATATTTTTGAATCAATTTATCTCTTACGTTTTATAACTTAACGTATGTATTACTTTTTAAATATATAAATATACAACTATATTTATTCATTCCTAAAGAAAGGTGTTTTAAATTCTTTTATCAAAATTCATATTCAACTTTAAAACTTTTATAAATTCTTGTTTCGCATCATTCATACATTATACATACATTGTTCAGCTATCAATACTTATACATCCTTAAAGAAAAATGTTTTAAAACTAATTTACACTTTAATAATTAAACATATATATGTATTTCTTAATTTTAAAATTTTATTCTTAAATTCCCAATTCAAATCTATTTTTAATCTACTTGTAAACCACATATATTTTCAAATCCAATACTATTTATATATTTATAAACACATATCTTTATAAAATTTGAAAATATTCAAATTAACTCGCCATTAATTCACAATTAAATTCAAAAATTAAATTAATTACTAATTAAATTCAGCATAAAAATTGGGATCGTTGCATTTATTTTTTCGCTGCATTGTTATTGTTTTATATTATCAGCAACTGTAAGGATGGGTTATTATAACGGTCTAGGCTGATGATTAGTGATTGATTGTTGAACTCTGATTGATGTGTGTATACATACAGTTTCTATTTTGTAAAAATCATTGATATGATATTATATGTTATTCCGCTACGATGAGAGATTCTGTATTGTTCATTTTGTTCTCTCTTCTCTCTTTCTTCTCTTCTCTTCTTCTATCTTCTTTTCTTTCTCGTGACTTTCTATTAATCTGTGTTTTTTGGGTCGAACATGCATGGTCTATTATCCATTCAAAAGGTATGGATTTCTGGGTCGTCACAAGTATGAAAGGAATCAAGTAAATTATTAGAAAATAATTTTAAGCTGTAAATGATAATGAACCTAGATCTGCATTTACTGCGCAGACTATACAATAAGACGGTTATTATAATAAGTGAGATATATAGTATAAGAGAATTCTATATCGTAATAAAAGAAGACAACCTAGAACAGAAGAGTGACACTTGTAATCATATACAAATTATAAAAGAAGATAAAAGTGACAATTACAAGTAAATTATAACATATGTTATAATTAAAGTAGAAAGAACAGAAAGGTTTATTTAAGATTTGAATTAATAAGCAAATAGAATAGAGATAATAGAAGATGATTATTTAATAGACTTAAGACTTAAATTGAGTTAAATAAGCAAGGTAATAGAAGTGGAAGTACCAACGTTATTCCCTGTTAGATCAATTGTGGTCTCACAATAGCCAAAAGTGGGACGAGGGTAAGAACATGCTAATTAGGGTAAATATGTAGCCAACAGATAAGAAAAGTAAACTAAACGCAAATTAAAAGATTAGACTTAGGGTCTAATAAAAGAGTGAGATGCGTTTGGAGTAGCCCAATGGATGAAGAGCCCAACGAAGCAGTTCATCATAGATTTCGGCAAAGAAGAATCACGTCCAACTTAGTTATTTTGGGCTAGAAGGAAGTACGAGACTTCAACGGGACATGAGGATACTCTAGGATGGCCCTCTGGGTAGGCCTAACGAAGTTGCATCCTCGAAGGTAGGTCTATAGGTGTTCCATTAAAAGAGTATGCCTTTACTGCTTTTTGCATGGCAGGACCATTGTAGGCAGTCAAAAGGGGTTTGCGTTTGGAGTAGGATATTCGTATGTCTCACTACTTGCAAGTAAGTTTAGTGGGCACGACCCAAAAGGATAGTTGCATGCAAATATCGGCCAGCATCAAAATCAATAGTGAGTTTAGAAAAGACTAGAGTTAGAACCAAAAGTCCAATGATTCTTTCACTATCGAGACATTATGAGGGGCACTGCCAATTGGATGTTAGATTGTTTGCAGTAGGGCACGACCACTTAACTCTTTAGAGGTTTTTCAATAAGTTGAGGGAGGCTGCGTGAGGCCATAGCCACGATGAGAAAAGAGATAAACCAACTAGAATATCTGTATTGTAGGCATAACGAAGCTGTCCAATACAGATATAGAAAATCCCTGACTGAGTTCTGTAACGTACCAAAATTCATTAATTTAAATTGGTAAATGTTGAACTTTTATGATATAACTTAAAAAGTTACAAAATAAATGATAAATCAAATGAATAAAAAATTCAAATTTCTTTTGAGTTTAAAAAAATTGAAATACTAAAAGTTTTAAAATTATTCGAATTTAAATTTTGTTCATATATGCAAATATATATGTATGAGGGCATATGGGTAAATTTGGATTTATATATTTAATTTGATTTTTAATTTGAATTTAAATTTTCTTTTAAATAAATGTTTTAGTAAAATAATTTGCATTATATATATATATATATATCTATGTGATTGATTTAATATATATTTAAATTCAAAACCATTCTCTTTTTAATAATGTATTAATATAAAGCTAATGTCTTTAATAAGAAATGGAAGTTTTATACAAATTAAATAGTGAAAAATATTTTTGTTAATAAAAAAAATTTAGTACAAGTGTAAATCATGAGAGAAATTTTTTTTACAAGTGGCACTGTATCAATTTCTTTTTTTCTTTTTTTTCCTTAAAATCATTTCTCTTCTTCCCCTTACTTTTTATTCATTTCGAAAGAAAAATTGCATGAAATCTTTACATCAGAAAAAAAAGAAGAAAGAAAAAAATCATCAAAAATAAACACAAATCTCCTCAACATTTGAAATCAAAAAAAAAAAAAACACATTCCAGAAAAGAAAAGAAAATCTGTAGCAAATTTCCCTTTTCTCAAGCTAGAAGAAGAATGCAAGAATAATTCCAATCTTCAACAAACACTACAAAAACAAGCTGAAACTTCAAAGATTAAGGGGGAGATTCAGGACTCAACTCAAAAAAAAAAATTTAGCAAATACAAATTTAAAGTACAGACCAGAGCTTTTCTTTCCCCTGTTCAAAACTAGGAAGTTACCGTAAGTAAGTTAAAATTTTGATCGCGAATTAGTTAAATGCATGAATATAACAAGAGTAATTACTGGTATGTAACCATTAATTTGAAGATCTGAGTTTAAAAAAATTAAAGTAAGAAAAAGAAGAAGAAGGAGTTCAGGTTCATCTCTAATTGAACACTGTCAGGACTTCAGAAAAGAAAATAAAGAGGTGAGTTATTTGTTTGAGATCATGTCTGAATGTAAGTAAAAAAAAAAATGCTTGCAAATAAGTGTATAATTGTATGTGAATGTGTATATGCATCTAACCTGTGCATGTTGATGTACAGGGTTGTAAACCCTGTTCCAGTTCCAGGATATTAGAGGAAAAAAAGCTGTCAAAAAAAAATTCTTTACCTCTATTTTTTGTGAGATCGGAGAAAAAAGAAAAAAAGAAAGTGTTCAGATTCACCAAAACTAAATTAAAAAAAATAATTTTTATAAATTAAAACCAAGAATACATGCCTGGAACAAGAAGTAGTACAGTAAGCTCAATCTAAAGTTAAATTTGATTTCCCTGATTTTTCAATTTGATTATATGATCTAAATTGCTTTTGAAAATATTGATTTTTAAAATTAAAATCAAGATTTTAAATTACGTATTCAATGTGAAACTTGAAGTTGAATGTGGCGTGAGTTCTTGTGAAACTCTGATGATCGGAGACAAAGTTAGTCTCACAACCATGGCAGATGATAACATGAAGGTCTGGGGTCATCACCAAAATTGTTGAATGATTTTTAAATCATCGTGGTGTCTGCAGATCAATGAACAAGGGTTTAAGCCCTAAAATAGGTTGCGATTGAAATTGTTGTCGTTCCGAGTCTCTGTTTGATCGAGTTGTACGAGGCTTTGGGAAATTGCAGTGGGGAAGGTTAGCTAGCTGTGGCTGGAATATTAGGCAGTCCGGTGGTCAGCGTGAGGCGTACGAAGTGGTTCTCTGATGATGGCTGTTGTACCCATGTTGATCGAGATAACTCGATTTTTTTTCGAGTTTCGTCTGTTCTTTTTAGTGTTTAGGTAGCAAGTGTGGGTCGAAGGACGTCTACTGGTGGTGGTCTTGGGGGCCGGAAAGGTGACGTCGATCAGTATATGTGCACGGCACTGGAATGGGTGTCAGTAGTTGATAAATGAAAAGCAGGGTTCGACTCGAAGAAGGATTCGGGAAGAAGCAAGTATAGCTTGGGGTTCAACTCGAAGTGGTTAAGGGTTGTTCGAGTTATACTTAGAAAAAAATTTGAAAAGAAAAAAATGTGTCACTCGGGTCAAATTTTATAGAAGCTCGAAGCAAGTAGGAGAAATCTTCGGGGAAGTCTCGAAGGGGCTTCGGGGGAAGTGAGATTAGAGGGTGGTTGCCCATATTAAAACAAATGAATTCAAAAACTTTTTAAATTTTAAAACTCATGCTTTTAGAAGATGGTTTTAATTTGGATTTAAAACCAATTAAAGTTAAGAAAAAACATTTTTTTTAGTAATTTGATTTAATTTAAATTTTGTCACATTACTTATAAAAATCAGTTACAAAATGTAATTAAAAATGCTATTAAGATGAAATATTTTAAAAAAATAATTTCGATTCACGTGATGAATTTAAATTAAATTTACAAGTAAAATCAAAATTGGTTAATAAAGATAACAAGATTATCTTTTGAATTTAATAAGTATTTTATGATCTACTTGTGTAATAAATGATTTAATTTTAATAACTATTTAAATTAATTACTTAATATTAAATGATAAATCAAGGATTAATTTATTTAGATAATAAGTTAAGAAAATAATTAATTAGTAAGAGTAATTAAGATTTAATTAATGAGCAACTAAAGATGAATTAATTAGGGTAATCAATTTATGAATGATTAAATTATGAAGTTGATTAAAGATTTAATCAATTTTAATTAAGAATAACCAATCATCAATTAAAGATGATGAATGAAATTAATTATGTGATTAATTAGTTTAATTCACACGATTGATTCATCGTAGCTGTATGTGATTGATAACTATTGTATGATGAGTGTTAATTGACATCTCTGATTGTAATTGTGATGCTATAAATGGTTTTGTGCTGAGCTGTGATCCTGTATTTTCTATGTGAATATGAAACCCCTTTTTGCCCGTAAACGACATTTAAATTTTCGATGCGACAGGGAGTCGGATTTTAGAATGTTATCCGAAACCCACATCGAACCTGTGAATCTTTGTGAATGACGTATCCACATGTTTTTAAAATTGACGCTCACTATTCGGATTAGCCGGGAGAGGACCTTTGTGTCATATAACCCATTCCAAATAGTGATTCGACGAATGGAGAGAAATTGAAGACCAGTGGTGAAGACCGGGTGTCTTTGAAAACGATAGGATAACCTATCGATTGTCTCTGCACCGAGTTGCTCCGGTATAGGGATTCCATAAGTGACGGGAAGTCCGATCGAGATTGTGGACGTCCGGATTTGCAAGGGCTTCTTCCTTTATTGGACGAAGTGCCTTCGGTTCTGTTCGAACCCAGAATAGACTTGTATGCTCATGTGTCTGACACTACACTTTGAGATATAAAGCCGATTTCTTTCAAATACATATCTATTGGTGGCGGAGAATTTATTCTCTTGTCTTAACACCCTTCTCCGAGACAATACGAGCTCAGAGGTTATGTAGTTGAAGGTTATCAGCGATATACTCCCAATTTGGTAGTGTGGCATGCTAGGTGCTGCTGTGTATTGATGATCATTTGTTGATCATCTGTTGATCAAAGCATGGCTTTTGTGAAAAGCGTAGCTTTGTGGACGAGACTTCGTCAAACCTCACAACCCGGTAATGGTCGAAACAGGAAAGATGCAGCAAGGTTATTGGGGGTAGCGCCCTTTAGGGTGTATGCATTTCCTTTTGGATAGAAGTGGTATCATGGTATGGAGCCCAGATACTTAACTTTTGTGGATATCGCAAATACATATATTACTTTGTGATTATTGTTGTTAGGGCCCCAGATAAAGGTTGGTTACAACCAGGAAATGACATACTCATGTAGTAGTTACCTAGTTATAGAGGTAACCCGGCCTTGTGTTGGCAGAGATCCAGTTAGGTTCTAGGGGCGTCCCTCCAGAGGCGTACCATATGGCCCAGGAAGTTCCTTAGCCTGACCATTAGTTGGAAAATACAAAGAAACAATACGCACCTTGTACGGTTTTAGTTGTAGAACCTGCCATTTAAAATGGTAGCTATAGCTGGCATAATATAATGGTACCTATGCTGGCTAAGATTAATATTATATTTTCGAAAGGTTTTCTACACTATGCACTAATAATAATATCAAATGATTTTCGCGTATCAAGCATTTTTGACTATCATAAGAAGAAATCTCCTCCAAGTCTGCGTTTGATTGTGTGTGTGGTGGGAGGTCTTATGGTAGTTTCATTTTCCAAAAGCATTGCGGATTTCAGATTTAAATTCTTTTGTTTGTTTTAAAGACCAAACTGTTTTTGTTTGCTCATACCAGTCCCACTACTGACCCGGAGTTTATTGTTCCTTTCCTAAACTCTGGGTGCCCACAATTTTCCACACGAGCAGTCTAGAGTTGGGTTTTTCAGATAGTAGATATAGAATCGATTCTGTAGCTTTTGGCTTTCTCATTGGTATTCTTTGAAGACTTTGGATATTGAAGTCTTTGGTGGACGAGACTTGCTGAGCTTGGTGAATCTGATGGTGGTTCGAGCTCGTGGTTTGGAGTTTTAGCTTTGGAGCATTGGATTGGAGTTACCTCTTGGCTATTTGGTTCCGCTGCTATATCATATTGTTATTCCGCTGTAGCATTGCTATCTTGTATCTCTGATATTGATTCATATTGTATCATTGTTGTATCGCATGTTGTATATCAATGATATTCATTTCTTTTTATTCCGCTATGTTGTTATACTTAATTGTGCTATAAGCTTCTGCACGACTTGAATTTCAATGTTTGAATCTATGGCATTTCAGTACTGTGGAGTACGGATGTCAATTTTCGAACGTTGGAAATTGGATCGTGACATTTTCCGTACAAGGTGGCCTTGTTGGCGGGATTCAGAGAGTAGACAGAACGATTACGTATAGTCCTCAATGTACGCACTAGGTGGTACGTTGCGGATGTCTGAGCATTAATGTAGACTAGTGCGGACGTAGTTTTATGTTTTCATAACAGATGATGGAACATCTGTATTATAGGCCTCACGAAGCTCTCCTTTACCAATGTAGTCAAAAAACACTATAGGAGCAAGACAATGGAGTCCTTTGTGAGGATGATACACAAGGTATTATGGGCCATACCTAGGACCAATATGGTCATTGGGCATATAGCTATATATATTAGTTATTAAATTTTAATCTACTTAGGAGTAGATGGGTACGATTCACACACAGAGGCGAGAGTATGATAAACCTAGCAAACCTAATATAATAGTAAATGAAAATAAAACGATATATGTAGAATTAAGCTTAAAAGTGTATAATCTATCCATTCACCATAACTTTAGTTCTGATCCTCTCCTTATAACATCCTAAAGGTTAGGTAGATGGAAGAGACTTCCCAGCTTTAAGACACTTGTTTAGAAAGTGTTATTATATTGGTGAGTATTTACCTAATATTATTTTTTAGTCAATTCCATCGTGAGATGTTTAATCGAGCTCTGATATATTTGTCTCTGCCTATTTGCAGGATACCAGATTCCCAACTGGGGTTTCAGTGGGCTCGGGTTTTAGTATTTTTACGAAAAATCCAGACCCACTGGAATTCATGTTGTTACATTTGGTACCAGAGCCTAGGTTTAGGATTCTTAGGTAGATAGTGAGTGAACGTATTTGTATTTTTGAATAAAATATAAATATATTATGTACTAAAATCCAAAATAGTCCCCAACCATAGATTTTAACTTATGGAAAGTTTTTAGAAGTAAATTTGTGCATAGTTTACTAGTTGAGTTTGGGATGACCCGAGCATGTAGAGCCCTATGTTATTACCAATTTATAGCATACAAGTAAGCCATGTTTTGAAAGAAAATTTGTATCCATATGTTTTAGAAAGTAGGGAAGTTCCTTAGGGATAGCAGGGAGAGTATTTTTATTTCGGGAAGAATAAGATATTTTAGTATGAAGAAAATCCATTTATATCTAACCCAATAAAAATGAATCTTTTAAATTAACAAAGTTCAAAAATATAATTGTTAATTTATTTAAGGAAGTAAATATTAGGTTTTTGAAAAAATAAGTGGTATGAAATTTAAATTGGTTTTTATATGGTGTAAATTTTGTTGAAAGTGAAATTCTTTTTAAAGAATTATAGAGAAGTATAGCTCGCTAGTTTCTTTATAGGTAAACAATGATTTTAAATATAAAAGCCTAGAGTGTGTTAAGTATCGAAAACGTAGGTCACAACATTTATTGTTGTAATAAATGTTTTCAGTAAAAATAAAGGAAGCACAGGCTATGACACTATTGTTATAGTAGGTGACTCCCAAAGTAAATGTTTTTACATAGCATATGGGATTTATTAATACTTATTTTAATTGAATCCATATATTAGTATTTTTGGGTTGTAGTAATGGTGATTTACGGAACATCTGTTTTGGCCCAAATGAGTTTTGGAGATAATTTCTAAAGTGGTTTGTATGTACACTTATTATTTAAATAAGCACACGAAAATATTTTCTAGTTATAAAGAAGTTTTAAAAATGAGTTCTTTCTAAAAATAATGTGCGATAAATTAATAAATTTAGTAGGAAATATCTTATGTAAGTAAATATTGAGTAAACATACCTTAACCTATTGGAATGAAATGAATAATGATATAATTTTCTATGAATCACAAATAAAGATGTATTGTGCAAGCTATAAGGAATAGGTGAAAGAGATGTACAGGTATGGAAAGGAAAATATTTTGTATAGCCTATTTTGATAAAAAATAAAATAAATTCCTTATAATTTCACATAAACATGAATCCTCCTTTAATTGATTCATAGAAGGTTTTAGCGTTAATGGTTTCTCATAAGAGAAAGTAATTCCAATACATTAAGGTATAAAACCATTAAGTGTAACGATCCGTAAATTTTCAATAATTGAAATTGTTAATTTATTGTGATTTTGAAAATTTAAAATTGAAGAAAAAATTTTGTGAATTTTTAATAAAAATTGTGATGCAATAATGAAAATAGTTAAGAGGAAACGTAACAAGGTTATTTAAAGTTAATAATTTATGAATTTGAATGAATTTCCAGTTTAAGGAAAGTAATTAACTGTTACTTTATGATGATTGATGAAATAACGGAAAGAGTGAATAATAAGTGAACGTAATTAGTAGTATGAAAATAAATGGCAACATTGATTTGTAAGTAATAAAGGCTTATTTATGTGATTAAAGGGCAATGGTAATGTTTATTTTATGTTACCTATTATTAATTGAAATTTGAAATAAACTTTTAATAAATGTAAATTAAAAAGGAATATATATATATATATTTATTTATAAGGTAGTAATTGATGTATGAAATATTAAAGCATGTAATGCAATGGATATCATAAATAGAATGGAATAAATTAGTGTATATATGGAATAATAATCTGGGTTGATGAGTAACGAATTTATAAAGGCAATGGAAAGGCAATAGGTGACAATTAATATAGGCCTATTTATTTAATGTGTAAATAAACTTTGGTAATCAATTACAATAAATCCTAATTTAACGTTTTGTTAATATAAATTTAAGTAATGTTAATTTTATTCATAATATGAATTGGTTGATTTAATAAATGGAAACTTCGATTTGTGAATAATAAAAGCTTATTAATGCGACTAAAGTATTAACGGTAACGATTTTGGACGTTACCTATTTGTAGCTGGTTGATTTTAAATTGGAAATCAGTTACAAAAATTTATAATCTAATATTATGTTAATGTAACTAAGGTAATTATTAATAAATTGAATGCAAGTCAAGTCAATGGAAATAATGCAGATGTATACTTAGTTACAAATTGAATATATGAAAGCAAAATGTAAGCAGTGAATTAAATTAAGTAATTTAAAGTATAATAAATAGTCATTGAATAAAATCAATGTCCGTTAAGTAATTATAATGTTTATGGTTGATAATAAACGTTATTTTAGTAATTATCAATATAATAACGGGAGTGTGAATTGACCAAAATATAGTAAATGGAGATATAATAGTCGATAAATAAAGGATGGAATTGGAGCACTAATGTAATGAATGTAAAACAATTATTATAAGTGAACCATTGCTATTGAATTAAAACGGGTAATCAATTGCAATAAAATTTAAATTGAATGTTACGTTAATATAAATTAAATGTTATGCAATTGAGATAAATAAATTGGAAAAATGTTAATGTATCTGGATATATACCAAAATAAATGGTACCTAAGATGATAATATGATAAAAAGTTAATTTAAAGAATGGGAATCAGGATTTATTTATTTATTTGAAATTAAAGTAAAATAATTGGGTTTATTGAAATAAGTAGAATTAAACATTAAATTTTTTGTTAATTAAAATGAAGATGGAATAAGAAATATTAATGCAATATTTTTGAATCCAATGATAAATCCATCTATTTGACAATAATGAATGGATATAATTTTGATTGAAGTAATTAAATGGAATTTTTGAAAATTTATTTGTAAATTTTGAATTCAATAAATTTAGGTTAATACTGAAGTTGATGAATTAATTAACTCTAAATGGACACCGAAATTGTTTAGATTAGTATAAAGGACTAAGAAATTTAAAAATGATTAAATTGGTCAATTATAGAATTTAAAATAAAATTTTGATTTAATTAATCAATTATTTATTTATTTATTTATTTAATGTAAAAATATAGCCATTTTGGCCACTGACTTGGATTTCGACGAAACCAGTTTTATCGGATCCGTATCGGTGAATTATTGTAGGATTTCAAGTTTTTGTAGTGATCGGACTTGTCGTTTGATCATACGAACGTGAAACGCCTTGAAATCAATGAAATTGAAATAAATTGAAATCAATTTGAAAATATTTATTTTGGCATAACTTCTTCATACGATGGAATTTGGACTTGAAACTTGTTCCATCGTGTTTAAAATATTTAAAAACACCTATTTTGATATATGAGTTGACCCAATTTTGTTCCAGAGTCGAAACAGGCTTTTTGGGCCACTTTGTCGTTAGCGCGTATATTTAACCTGATCCATATATTCTATTTCAACCCTGCCTATATATACTCTGTTATAAACCATAGCAGCCTTTATTCCTCATTTCTATATGTACAGAAACTTTTATGCTCCTCTTCCTCAATGGATGTAAACCCTAATTTATCCAATTCAAATTTCAATTCAAAAATCAACTTCAAAAATTCAAACTCCACAAAATGTAGCAAATTTTATATGGATTCGAAGATCACAATTAGCGCATCTCAATTCTGTGACTCGTTTTTCGATTTGAAGCTCCGTTTCCCCAGAAATTGATGATCTATTTTCGGCCATGCATTGCGTCGAAATCAACTTTGCCTGATCGACGAATCAAAGTTGCAGGGTCGAAGAGATTCTCGAGTGGAGCGCATCTGTATGGGTTTTGCATCGAATCGACGGTCGGATTGGCCCCTAAAATTCACCTAGGGTTCAGCTATGGTGGCGGCTGACTTTTTTTTGGCTCAATCAGCGCGAGGAGGGGGGCGTTCAAGGTCGTGGGGACCTCTCTGACGTGGCGCGCGTGGTTGGAGGTGGCCGAGATGGCCTGCGACGGCGCGGTTCTCGATCAAAGCCGTGGCGACTGGGTATTTTGCGTGCGTGCAAAGAAGGGGATTAGGGTTAGAGACGGTCACGTGCAATAGGTGATGACGTTAAATTTATTTCCTGTTTTATTTATTTTAACTTATATTGTTGATCGATCTAATACGAATAACTTTCATATACGAACATCAATTCATGCGCGGTTTTTTTGTTAGGATCGTATTCAAATTCCGAACATTTTGGCGCTCGTTTGGATGAATTATGAGACTGTCAAATTTTTGGGTTTAAATTGAATTTAAATTCAATTTAAGTCAAAAGGTGAGTGTTTTAACCCACTCACAACTTCTAAAATTTATTATGTTTGTTAAATTAAATTTTTGTTGGGATTATGCATTTATTTATGACTTTTCGTATATTTTTAATCATCATCTCAGTCATTTCATTTATTTAAATTAAGTCGTTATTTAATTTATTATTGAATATTACTGCCAGTTAAATACCTATTATATATATAATCGGTTTGTATTGATATTGATTGATTGTTTTGGATGATGATTGTGATGGATGTATGATCTGTTGATAGATGAATGGATGTTGTATTATATATTATTATAAACTGCAAGTTATTATGCATTTTTATTTCATTCGGGATTGCAGTTTGAAATGATATATAAACGTAATTTTATTTCAGATTACGGATTGAAACAATAAATATCCGTATCACTTGACCATAGGATAGAAAATTTTATACAGGCACTGCGGTCTACATATATAAAATTATTTTCGAAATGATTCCTATGGTTTTGCAAAGAAATATGTGATTTTGTGAGATATTTAATCGGCTATTTTATAAGTGTTATTTTATATATATATAATAAATTTCTTGGTTTTAAGCTATGTATAAAATTGAGTTAATAAAATAAAGGAAGTTTAATAATAAAAGTTGATTTTATTAAGATGTAATACAGTTAAGTATTTATTCAAATTTTATTTATAATGACTTAATAAAATTTAGGCTGGAAGATAAATATGAGTTCGATTTGAATTAAAGTATTAAGAATTATCCTCAAATAAAATTGACTTGAAATTGAAATAAATTTGAGTTTTTAAAAGGTATGATTTTTATAACTTGATTTTGGTTTAGAGGACTTAAATGAATATCAAGTCGATTTTTAATGAATATTATCAAGATTAATTAAACTGAAAGAATATCCTATTATTTGGAGTTTGAAGGTTTTACTTAAATGCTATTTGATTTATTAAGTAAACATTTCAAATCTAGATAATAGTAAATTGAATTTGATATATATGAAATTATCAAAGAATTCATTTTGAAATGGTAGAATGTTTAAAGCTTTGAAATATATGGAAATTTAAATGGTTTATTTGGGAATCTAGACCTATATTTGGAATTTATTTGTGAGATTTAAAAAGCTATTTTATTATATAAAGTGGTTTAATATTTAAACCATTAAATATTAGAAATTTTGTTTCAAATCTATGGGGTTTAAGATACTTATATTTTAAAGATTATGATTTTGGAAAAAGGGATATATTTGAAAATAAAAATGATATCATATTGATTTGGGGCTTTAAAAAAAGAAATGATATCGTATTTATATAGTTTTGAAAGGGATACTATATTCTAGTTTTAAATTATAAATTACTTTAAAATAACCGTGGCGCTATAATAACGTTTGGTTGTTAAAGAGACCGAGATCGAAAGTAGTCATACTCTCTGCCAACTTCGAAAACCCCTTTAACAACCGTGTACGCGGTGGAGATTATAGAATGAAGTAGGATGGTGGCGGCGTTTCCTTTGAGGTAAATACGTGGACCCGATTCCCATGAGTTGGCATAAGGTGGCTAAAACAGGAGCGATCGACGGGTTAAGAAGGTAACCCCTTTTGTCGGACATATCCCTTCGATATTCTACTCTAACTTTGGATTTGTTCGTTGGCCACTTTTGATTTCTTTGATTTGGGTGTGGCCCGAGGTGGGCGGTAGCTGCGGCTATGCGTTACCACCGACCCGAAAGCGTAATTGGTATATCTACCCTGGCATTGCCTAGTTGTGCCGTGTCACCTACCCTAGCGCGCCTTATACGATTTTGTTTTGTACCATACCTATGGAGTGCCCTCTGACGACGCCAAGTACGGGGGAGATTACGGCACTGTATAGACTATGGGAATATAAAAGTGTGTTAAAGGCTAAATGGGTAACCCCTTAACGCTATTTTAAATATATTATACTTTACTTTAGACACAATTATAATAGCATATATTACTACATAGTAAATAGTTTAACGGATCCTTAGGAGATGTGAATCCCGAGCATCTCTTGAGTTACTACACTCACGTTGACACTGTATAGGAGATGTCAAATCCCGTAAACATCTCTGACGCTGTTCCACTCATATTATTTACTGATTTAACTTACATAAGATCTTTTAGTTCTGACTCGAGTGTTTTGTCTTTTCAATTTGCTCGGGTCAGTCCGACCATTTCAGGAATCAAAGACTTTATTCTGGAGGACGAAGACGAAGATTTCATTATTATTACTATATATTATATTGTTCCACTACACACATTATTCCGCTGCATCGATTATTATTTACTGGTATGTGCAACTCTGATATGTATTGTATAAATATAATCATATGTACATAAAACGGCTTCATGAACTGTATATTTGATTATTATATTTTATCGTTCCGCTGCAAGATTCTATTTTGTTTATTTCTTCCTTCTTTTTCTTATTTACCCCATGATAATCCGCCCTTCTGTATGTTTTAAGTCTGACGTGTGTGGTTTATCGTCGATTTAAACCGTGCGAAAAGATGGAACGCTACATCTGGTATCAGAGCTTTGGTTTAGCGATAAACCTAAGCTTTGTGGGGTTTGACTCTTTATTAATATGGTAGTAATACCCTATGATGAGTCGTTGAGCGTATATATGAGAGAGCGTATTTGTTAGTGTTATAAAAAGGTTTTAATATTGTGTTAATATGTTCCGTTTTGTATTTATAAATTCTGGTTGATGCATGGGACGCTATGACATCAATAGGGATGTCTAAACACTTAATAGGACAGACGACATAATATTTGTTTAAATATAGGTGAATGAAATAATTTTGCCTATTATATTTTTTATATAAAATATTTTATAAAGAATATATTTGGTTGCAATATATTGGTTGTTAGGTAATGAAATTATAAATAATAGTGAAATAAGATTTAAGATTAAATAAATGAAAATTGGAAATTTTTGAACTTAAGTTCCGGAGTTTTGAAAATTTCTTTTGAATGATTTTGGAATATAGTAATAATATTATTAGAAGTATTTTCTGATATAAATATTTCAATATAATTTGAAAGAATTGCTTTAAAGAAACTCTAGAAAGAAATAAGTTGTACTTCCCTCTCTATCGCTGGAAAATAATTTCGGTGATGAGTGCACGCATCATCGACGTTCATTTTCGAGTTTCGAAGGGGGAAGGCCACTGTAGTAGTTTTACTGTAGATTCGTTTTTGATAAACAAATATAAATTTTAAATTGTTTTAAATATAATAGAATATACATAGATTGTAAGTATATACATTTATTTATTATTTTAAATGATTTGAAATTAAACCCGGTATTTAGTTCTTAAGTTTCCGTTAATTAATAGTTTCTATTATTTTAGAAAATGTAGTGTAACTAGTTAATAATTCAAACCTCTAAAGGAAATAAGAGATTTAATGCTAATTTATAAATTAAATAAAAAGAAAATTTAAATTTGTAACACATAAAACAAAGAATAATATTGTTGAACATTCAGTTAATTAAAAGAAATAGAAATAAACTTGGGTAACTTTCTAGTACATCCTTAAAAGCATATAGATAACTTACCAAAAGATACAAAAGTTGAAATGTTAATAAGAAGATGTAATAGATATTATACAAGTAATAAATTTAAGGTAATGAAAGTAATTAATGAAATGCTTTTGTAAATAAGGATTTAAAATTATAATTATTATATACTTAAGTTATGACTGAAAGGTCACTAATTAAATATAATAGAAAGGTTATGAAGAAATGATAATATACTTAAGTAAGTGTTGAAGGCATTTATTTTGAAAATAAGCAGAAAGATGAATACTGTAAATAAATGAAGTTAAGCAGTGAATAAATGAATGGAATACAATAAAAGGAAAATTTCATGATATAGATAAGTGAAAATGAGATTTTATAGAAATAAATAAAAGTAAATGAAACTATAAGAGATAAAATGTAAATTAAAAAGATAAATTATTATATGAATGAAATTAATAAGAGTGAACTTGATCTATTGGTTGATTTGTTGTTTGTTTTGGTTTATGGTTGTTTGGGTAAGGATACTTTAAATTTGTTAGGATGTATGAATAATCTTTTTAGCTTCATCAGAGACTGTTGAGTAAATGGTGTGCTTAGTAGTTATTTTTCATCCTGTATAATTTAAAGTTTTGAACCCAAACAACTATTTGTTTTGCTGATATTAATGAATGATTGGTTTGTGGTGATTTTAAGTAATGGTTGTACATTGATTTGTTTGTTGATTGTTAAAACAACATTAAATAATTCATTTTATATAATTGTTAACCTTTTTAGATTATATAAGTGAAATGCAGGTTATGGAAGCAATTGCTACTGCTTTTGGTTTCATAATAATAAGCATAAATCGCCCGACAAATAGGTACGTTTTCGGATTACGGTTTATAGCGTTATTATATTGTTTTCCCGTGTTGGGATATATATAATTTTGGAAAACATATGTATATATTGTTATATTTGATATTATATTTTCTCTCGAGCCTCCCCATACAAAGGAGACTCTGCCAAAAATTTCCGTAATTTTGGACTTAGAAATTTTTTGAAAATGATTTCCAAACTTTAATAATTTAAGTATAAAATGATTTAATGGTTATAAAATGGTATATTATATTTAAATTAATTAATATTTTAAATCTATTTGTTTATAAATTTAATATTTTAAGTAAGATATATTGATTTCTTAATTCTTCTTTTCCCTTCTTTTTTCTTTTTGGAGACGAAAAGATTTGAGTGGGGAGAGTGTAACGACCCGTAAATTTTCAATAATTGAAATTGTTAATTTAATGAGATTTTGAAATTTTAAAGTTGAAGAAAAAATTTTGTGAATTTTTAATAAAACTTGTGATGCAATAATGAAAATAGTTAAGAGGAAACGTAACAGGGTTATTTAAAGTAAATAATTTACGAATTGAATGAATTTCCAATTTAAAGAAAAGTAATTAACTGTTACTTTATGATGATTGATGAAATAATGGAAAGAGTGAATAATAAGTGAACGTAATTAGCAGTATGAAAATAAATGGCAACATTGATGTGTAAATAATAAAGGCTTATTATGTGATTAAAGGGTAACGGTAATGTTTATTTTATGTCACCTATTGTTAATTGAAATTTGAAATAATTTTTTAATAAATGTAAATTAAATAGGAACACAGATTTATTTATAAGGTAGTAATTGATGTATGGAATATTGATGAACTATGTAATGCAATGGATATCATAAATAGAATGGAATAAATTAGTGTATATATGGAATAATAATGTGGGTTGATAAGTAACAATTTATAAAGGCAATGGAAAGCAAATAGGTGACAATTAATACAGGTTATTTATTTAATGTGTAAATAAACTTTGGTAATCAATTACATTAAATCCAAATTTAACGTTTTGTGAATATAAATTTAAGTAATGTTAATTTTATTCATAACATGAATTGGTTGATTTAATAAATGGAAACTTTGATTTGTGAATAATAAATGCTTATTAATGCGACTAAAGTATTAACGGTAACGATTTTGGACGTTACCTATTTGTAGCTAGTTGATTTTAAATTGGAAATCAGTTACAAAAGTTTATAATCTAATATTACGTTAATGTAACTAAGGTAATTATTAATAAATTGAATGCAAGTCAAATCAACGGAAATAATGCAGATGTATGCTTAGTTACAAATTGAATATATGAAAGCAAAATGTAAGCAGTGAATTAAATTAAGGAATTTAAAGTATAATAAATGGTCATTGAATAAAATCAATGTCCGTTAAGTAATTATAATGTTTATGGTTGATAATGAAAGTTATTTTAGTAATTATTAATATAATAACGGAAGTGTGAATTAACCAAAATATAGTGAATGGAGATATAATAGTCGATAAATAAAGGATGGAATGGGAGCACTAATGTAATAAATGTAAAACAATCATTATAAGTGAACCGTTGATTTAGTCTATTGAATTAAAACGGATAATCAATTGCAATAAAATTTAAATTGAATGTTACGTTAATATAAATTAAATGTTATGCAATTGAGATAAATAAATTGGAAAAATGTTAATGTATCTGGATATATACCAAAATAAATGGTACCTAAGATGATAATATGACATATAGTGAATTTAAAGAATGGGAATCAGGATTTATTTATTTATTTGAAATTAAAGTAAAATAATTGGGTTTATTGAAATAAGTAGAATTAAACATTAAATTTTTCGTTAATTAAAATGAAGATGGAATAAGAAAATATTAATGCAATAGTTTTGAATCCAATGATAAATCCATCTATTTGACAATAATGAATGGATATAATTTTGATTGATGTAATTAAATGGAATTTTTGAAAATTTATTTATAAATTCTGAATTCAATAAATTTAGGTTAATACTGGAATTGATGAATTAATTAACTCCAAATAGACATCTAAATTGTTTAAATTAGCATAAAGGACTAAGAAATTTAAAAATGATTAAATTGGTCAATTATAGAATTTAAAATGAAAATTTGGTTTAATTAATCAATTATTTATTTATTTAATTAATGTAAAAATATAGCCATTTTGGCCACTGACTCGGATTTCGACGAAATCAGTTTCATCGGATCCGTATCGGTGAATTATTGTAGGGTTTCAAATTTCGTGGCGATCGGACTTGTCGTTTAATCGTACGAACGTGAAACGCCTTGAAATCAATGAAATTGAAACAAATTGAAATCAATTTGAAAATATTTATTTTAGCATAACTTCTTCATACGATGGAATTTGTACTTGAAACTTGTTCCATCGCGTTTAAAATATTTAAAAACGCCTATTTTGCTATATGGGTTGACCCAATTTTGTTCCGGAGTCGAAACGGACTTTTTGGGCCACTTTGTCATTAGCGCGTATATTCAACCCGATCAATCTATTCTATTTCAACGCTGCCTATATATACCCTGTTATAAACCCTAACAACCTCTATTTCTCATTTCTATACATACAGAAACTTTTGTGCGCCTCTTCCTCAATGGCTGTAAACCCTAATTTATCCAATTCAAATTTCAATTCAAAAATCAACTTCAAAAATTCAAACTCCACAAAATATAGCAAATTAAGATGGATTCAAAGATCTCAATTAGCGCATCTCAATTCTATGATTCGTTTTTCGATTTGGAGCTATGTTTTCTCAGAAATTGATGATCTATTTTCGGCCATCCATTGCGTCGAATCGACTTTACCTGATCGACGAATCAAAGTTACTGGGTCAAAATAATTCTCGAGTGGAGCGCATCTATATGGGTTTCGCATCGAACGGACGGTTGGATTAGCCCCTAAAATTCACTTAGGGTTCGGCTATGGTGGCGGCTGTCATTTTTTTGGGCTCGATCGGCGCGAGGAGGGGGTGTTCAAGGTCGTGGGGAGCTCTCTGAGGTGGCGCACGCGGTTGGAGGTGGCCGAGATGGCCTGCGACGACACGGTTCTCGATCAAAGCCGTGACGGCTGGGTATTTTGCATGCGTGCAGAGAAGGGGTCAAGGGTAAAAGACGGTCACAGGCAATAGGTGATGACGTTAAATTTATTTCCTATTTTATTTATTTTAACATATATTGTTGATCGATCTAATACGAATAACTTTGACTAACGAACACCAATTTACGCGTGGTTTTTTGGTTAGGATCGTATTGAAATTCCAAACATCTTGGCGCTACTTTGGATGAATTCTGTGACTGTCAAATTTTTGGGTTTAAATTGAATTTAAATTCAATTTAAATTAAAAGGTGAGTGTTTTAACCCACTCACAACTTCTAAAATTTCTTATGTTTGTTAAATTAAATTTTGCTGGGATTATGCATTTATTTATGACTTTTCGTTTATTTTTAATCATCATCTCAGTTATTGCATTTATTTAAATTAAATCGTTATTTAATTTATTATTGAATATAACTGCCAGTTAAATACCTGTTACATATATAATCAGTTATATATTGATATTGATTGATTATTTTGTATGATGATTGTGATGGATGTATGATCTGTTGATGGATGAATGAATGTTGTATTATATATTATTATAAACTGCAAGTTATTTTGCATTTTTATTTTATTCGGGATTGCAGTTTGAAATGATATATAATCGTAATTTTATTTTTAATTACGGATTGAAATGATAAATATCCGTATCACTTGACCATAGGATAAAAAAAATTATACAGGCACCACAGTCTATATATATAAAATTACTTTCAAAATGATTCCTATGGTTTTGTAAAGAAATATGTGATTTTGTGAGATATTTAATCGGGTAATTATAAATGTTATTTTATATACATATAATTAATTTCTTGGTTTTAAGCTATGTATAAAATTGAGTTAATAGAATAAAGGAAGTTTAATAATAAAAGTTGGTTTTATTAAGATGCAATACAGTTAAGTATTTATTCAAATTTTATTTATAATGACTTAATAAAATTTAGGCTGGAAGATAATATGTGGTTTGAATTAAAGTATTAAGAATTATCCACAAATAAAATTGACTTGAAATTCAAATAAATTGAGTTTTTAAAGGTATGACTTTTATAACTTGATTTTGGTTTAAAGGACTTAAATGAATATCAAGTCAATTTTTAATGAATATTATCAAGTTAATTAAGTTGAAAGAATATCTTGTTATTTGGAGTTTGAAGGTTTTACTTAAATGATATTTGATTTATTAAGTAAACATTTCAAATCTAGATAATTGTAAATTGAATTTGATATATATGAAATTATCAAAGAATTTGTTTCGAAATGGTAGAATATTTAAAGCTTTGAAATATATGGAAATTGAAATGGTTTATTTGGGAATCTAAACCTATGTTTGAAATTTATTTATGAAATTTAAAAAGCTATTGTATTATGTAAAGTGGTTTAATATTTAAACCATTTAAGTATTAGAAATTTTGTTTCAAAGCTATGGGGTTTAAGATACATATATTTGAAAGCATTATGATTTTGGGAAAAGGGATATATTTGAAAATAAAAATGAAATCATATTGATTTGAGGTTTTAAAAATAGAAATGATATCATATTTACATGGTTTTGGAAGGGATATTATATTCTAGTTTTAAAGTACAAATTACTTTGAAATAACCGCGGTGTTATAATAACGTTTGGTTGTTAAACAGACCGAGATCGGAAGTTGTCACACTCTCTGCCAACTCCAAAAACCACTTTAACAACCGCGTACGCGGTGGAGATTCCAGAATGAAGTAGGATGGTGACGGCGTTTCCTTTGAGGTAAATACGTGCACCCGACTCCCGTGAGTAGGCATAAGGTGGATAAAACAGGAGCGATCGACGGGTTAAGAAGGTAGCTCCTTTTATCGGACACATCCCTTCGATATTCTACTCTGACTTTGGATTTATTCGGTGGCCACTTTTGATTTCTTTGATTTGGGGTTGTGGCTCGAGGTGGGTGGTAGCTGCGGCTATGCGGTACCACCGACCCGGAAGCGTAATTGGTATATCTACCCTGGCATTTCCTAGTTGTGCCGTGTCACCTACCCTAGCGTGCCTTATACGATTTGGTTTTGTACCATACCTATGGAGTGCCCTCTGGTGACGCCCAGTACGGGGGATATTACGGTACTGTATAAACTACGAGAATATAAAAGTGTGTTAAGGGCTATATGGGTAACCCTTTAACGCTATTTTCTGAGATGACCCGACTTTTTCTCCACAAAAGTCGCATTATCTTTAAGAAAGAAAGGGATAGAAAAGAGAAAAAGAAAGAAGAGAAAGAAGAAACAACACTAGAATCTCAATAGCAAAACGAATAAATTATATTAATAACATAAGTATCACATAGTATACAAAAATTATCAGAGTTACACAGTCAATACAACACATACTAGACAGTTATAAACACCTGTCTAGTTATTACAACTCAAAACACAATACAGAAACACTCAGAGATACCAACACAGCGGAATACTATATAACTACAACGCAGAAGCCTCCTGCTCCATTTCTCCTCTACATTTCGTCAAAGCTAACTTGAATCCCCTGGCTACTCGTAAAAATTTGAGTACCCAAGAGTTTAAGAAAATAGAAATAAACACCGGGTCAGATATGGGTCTGGTGTGAGTAACAGGTTAAAGTTGTTAACTTTGAAAAACCTTTGAAAAGAAAAGGTATCACGTAAGACTTCCCACATATAAATATGGAAAAGTTTTTACCTTACACTAACCAAAACATTTGATAGGAAATTGAATGATATTATAATAGGTCTAGGGTTTTCAAGTAAATATGAAATAGCCAAAATTGTTACATGATTAAATTCCAGCTACTAGCCACAAAAGTGGGTAATACAATCAAAACCGAGGGCACTTATTGGACTTTGGATTCCATACAATGGCAAGGCTACCGGGGTACCGCCCATCACAATACGTGGCCTAGATCACCGTAACAATGATCACTCCCAATCCCTGCAACACAAAGCCGGACCCATTCCTTATTGAACAGTCCCGAACAAGACCACCCCGCAGTTGTGATCAGCAACTGCACCACAAAGCCAAAATAAAAGGGACATCTAGACAGGGGTAAATCTCGTCCTACTTGGGCATGACCCACTTAGCCATGTTGCACCTCCTCTGTTTTAGCCATTCCCGGTTGATGAGGCTTGAGGCTACGATTACCTATATAGGACATATCACTTAGAATGCTCATCGTCCACTTGATGATGTTCTTAAAGCATTCAATCCATACAAGTTCGTTCCGGGTTCAAACGAAACCGAAGGCATTATCTCGTTACACTCATTTTGGGATCACCCTCAGAGTTAGCGACGATAACCCTTGCACTCTGAATCTTCATCTTCACTTGAGATTCGCGACCTATCGTTAATTTGGATCGATGTGGTTTTTGGATCCAAATATGGAAACCCGATCCCGGTCTCATCGAAATCCAAAACGTGTCTTTTAAGGCTAAGTTGTTTTAGAGTTTAAAACAATTCAATTCATTATCTATATACACACAGATAGATAATTCACAGATTCACAATGGATAATCAACATTATCATCACAACATGTAATCCATATCATTATAAACGGATAATCCATATCTTCATCAAAATGCAACCAATGCATCCATATCACAAAACATTACTCATCTCATAGCTGAGATTACAAACCATTCAAGGCAACCAATATCATCCATTCATACATAAGCAATGATTTAATGATCGCAACATTTGTAGTTAATTTTAAATGAATTAAATTAATTACTTAATCTCTAATAAATTTAAAATGAATTAAATTAATTACTTCATCATTATAATCCTGCTTAACTTAATCATTAATTGATTACAAATCAATTAAACAATCACCATCTCATTATTCATTTCAAATAATCATGTCTGATTAACAATTCCCTAATTACAATAAGTAATTAGCTTTTAAATTACTTACACAAGTTAATTATACTTAACCCTTACAATAATTAACTTTTAATTACTTAATCAATTCCAAATTTACTTCATTAATTAATTAATGATTTCTAATTACATTTAATCATTCTCTCTATATAAATTTATTGTATTAAGTAATTAATCTTCGATCAAACCACATATATTAATCACCCTCGATTAATAACACCCACTAATTAAATACCCTTAATTACTCATTCCATAAATTAATTACTCCTTAATTAATTATCTCAATTAAAATTAATCCCTTAATTAATTACAAAGTAATTTAATCCAAATTACTTCCATCATTAAACATCTTTAATTACATTCAGCAATCATCAATTAATTACTTCTCTAAGTAATTAACCCCATTAATTACATAAAGTAATTATTCATCAATCATCAAGTGTTTAAATTAATTAAACTTAATTAATTAATCTAAATTAATTAGATTAATATAATTAATTATATTAAGTAATTAATTCATTAATTGTTTTTATTAAGTAATTAAACATAAAACAATTACACAAATGATTATCATTAATTAATTAATCTAATTAATTATTAAAAATCAATCACATTAAATAATTGTTAAATAACCTTTAGTTAATGACCTTCATTAACTATTCTTAATTACTTTATTAAGAAATTAATTCAGATAAACCATTATTAATTACAAATTAATTTATATTTAATTACCAATTAATTAATCTTTAATTATTTAATTAATTAAGTGTTGACTGCAACTTAATTAATCCTTAATTACTTGATTAACCAATTCTAAATCATTAATTAAAATTTAATTAATAATCCTTCATTACAGATAAATTAACCTTAATTAATTAATCTCAAGTCTTAATTAATTTATTTGAAAATTCTTAATTACTTAATTAATCATCCATATTATTAATTAATTAAATAATTAATTATCCATCGAAATTAACTTAATAATTTAAATGAATCCAAATTCTTAAATTCCAACTTAATTTAAGAAAACATTTCTTACTTATATAAAGTATTTAAAAACACTTTGTTTCAAATTTACTTTAAATTTCATTTTAAATTTAAGATTTAAAATGAATACAAATTTATTTAAACAAGGTTTAAAAACAATTTAAAACCATTTTATCTCCAGTGTTAAAGAATAACCATTTTATAATATAACTTTACAAGAATATAAAACAAATTCACTTTAACATTCCAAGTTATTTTTAAAACAAATTCAATTTAAAAAAAATCTTTTAATTTCAAATCTGAAATACAGCTTGTATCTATAATTCCAGATTTAAACTTAAATCTTAAAACTTACTTACATTTACATCTTCATTATAAAATTTAAATCATTTAACCATTTTTAAAATAGTTAAAACAAACTAAATTTTAAAACTTATTTTATTTTAAAACCTGAAATTTTAAACCAAATTCCAGGTTTCAAATACTCAGTTTTAAACTGATTTTAAATTTATATTTTACAAATTTGAAACTTCAGTTTTAAATTCAAAACCAAATACACTTAAAAGTTGTTTAAAACCAGATTTAAAGTTTAAATCTTAAATTATTTCAAATCTCAGATTCAAACTGCTTTGAATCCAGATCCAAATTCAGAATTTAAACTTAGTTTAAATTTTCAGTTTTCATTTTTAAACTTTACTTTTAATTTTAAAAACAGAAATAGGTTTCTGTTTATTTAGAAACCAAACTTAAATTTTTATGAATTCAAATTATTTCAAAACCAAGATTTAAACTATTTGAATTCATATTTAAATTCAGGTTTTAAACTTAGCTTAAATGTTAGTCTACATTTAAAGTTTAAAAATAACAGAACAGGTTTCTGTTTGATTCTGTAAAATCTGAAACAAAGTGATATACCCGAGCAACCCTATATTTTACTTCGAGTTACGACCCTATATGCTTCGATTCATTCGCTCGAATTACCCGAGATAAAGAAGAGAACTAACCCACTGCAAAACCAACTTCACCAGAATTGAAAAGGTGCACCGTGCACATGCACGGTGGCGCCGTTCAACTCCTATCACCACCGATGATCTTCTCAGGTCATCGTTCACCGTTACATCCAAACGCAAGCATCAGATCGTTCACAAATCCACGAAATCGCACTCGAGCTCTCAACCCCCAAACCTGGAACAACATACAGAATCCACTACACTCCAACCGGTCAACACCTTTCCCCTGAAGCTCCGACCACCGTCACCCCTAAAACCCTGGCAATCAACTGAGACGACCACCGTCACCCCTAAAACCCTGGCGATGTCTTCGTCAACTCATCAATTTCCAGTACCCAAAGAATAGTTGAACTCGATCAACTAGATTTGCTGAAATGATCAATTCTTCTTGCCATAGTAAAACTAGGGTTTAAAACTGCAAATCTCAATAACACCCTCAAAGATGAAATGCAACCCAATCCAAAAAAATTCTTGTCTTTTCAGATCACTCATCCATCTCCAAAAGAGATTCCAACCCATACAAACCTATATATCATCAGAACTTCCCTAGTTTCCATTTCCAGTTCAAACATAAATTGCACTTTCAATTCCCTTTTAAAAATTGTGATTTTGATCTTAAAAATCATGATTTAGTATAGGATTTTAATTTACATTACTGATTTGTTAAATTTTCATACTTGAATCTTCCATAAATTTAATCTATCCTGTTTTTTTGTTTTATTTTCTGTTTTCCATTAAATTCCTAATTAATTTTAACTTAAATAAAATTTTAAATCTTAATCTTTTAACTCAACAAAGATGTCTTGTTTAAATCCTTCATTCTAATGGAAACTAATTAAAGAAATAAGGATTTTAATAAAACTTGTGCTGGGAAAACAAAACAGAACAATGCAATTTAACAGCATACATACAAATACAATTACACATCAGACAGTTAATTATAAACATATGCAATATTTATTCATTTCAGTATACTAGCATGCAACAAATTTTTAACTTTTAAATTTTTTTTAAAGAAAAGTTACTTACCTGTTTTAAATATGCAGAGCAGAGCACAGATTTGAAAAGCTCTTGAATTTTTTTTAAAACTCGAATGCTTGCAGAAAGTTTAAACTTGAATGTTGAATGCCTTTAACTTGCGTGCAGTGGTCATTTTCCAGATTGTAGAGAGAAATGCAGGTTGCCATGCATTTGATTTTGCATGTTACAGATTGAAGAAAGTAAAATGCAAACTTTTTGGCTTTAATTTTTGCATGCAGGTTTGCTTGCGTTATTTCCAGATTTTTAGAAAAATTGAATGCGAGTCTTTGTAAGTGGATCAGGGATTTTGAAGATGATTTGCATGCTGGTTACAGATTGTTGCATGCAGGAAATAATTCTCAGGTTTGCTTGAAAATGATTTGCATGTAAACAATGTTACAGGGATTGATTTCAGAAATTTTTGATTGAAGATGAACAATGGTTTTGAATTTTTTTTAGGATTGTTTCAGCTGAAAGAATTCTTTGTTTAGAATGAAGATGAGAAAACGAATGAAATGGGAAAAATGTAAGTTTATATGACTTATTTATGATTTATTTTAAAATCAAAGAAAATAAAAAATTAAACTTTGACACTTGGCTTAAATTTTACATTTGTCATCTTAAAATGATTATTAGTTTACATTTGTTATATTAGTCTTAAGATGTTTACACATGTATCTTTAATTAATTAGTATTTTTAATTAAGTGTTAATGAAAGTTTAATAAAAAGGTTTGAACTTAATTTGTTTACAATTACTTATTTATATGTACAGCTAATATTTTAAAGAAATAAAACCATTATATTTTATAAATAAAAAACAGTATATGTATCAATCATTTGAAAATAATATTTTTAATCATTTTAAATAAATGTATAAAAGAGATCGTAACTTATTTTCTATTTATATGAATAAATGTTTTATTTATAAGTTGTATTTTAAACTCTCATATTTAATTTACAAATCATAATTATTAATCAATATTTTAAAAAGAAATAAAATAAACATTTTTATAACTTTATCTTAATCTAATTAATATTCAAACTTAAGTTAAAATATATTTTCAACAAATAAAACATTTATCTTATATATGTAAAATCATTTAGTTATTTTATTAAATAGCTTTGAAAAGCTTAAATTAAAAATAAATCATAATTTCCCAATTTCAAAATATTAAAAAAAAATTGTTGTATTAATTAAATTTAAAACCAAACTCATCTATTTAAAATATATAAATATATATATATATACACACATTATAAATAGAAAACAAACTTATTAACTTAATAAAAGATAAATTCACTAATTAAATACTTATTAAAGTAAAATTATTAAATCAATTCAAATTTATCTACAAAAATTATCAATTCAATTTAAATTTAAACACAGATTATTAAATTTATATTGCCATAAACTCCAGGATATCACAATCCTCCCCCCTTAAAAGAATTTCATCCTCGAAATTTAAAACAAAGGTAATTTAATAATCTTATTTAAGGTTTAACTTTAAAATACAGCATATGTTAATCATATGTTAACAACCAAAGCCAGAACAAATCGAATTATCCAGAAAAAATTCTGAATAGAGCTTCCACGAGTTTCCCCAGTAAATATCGGGATACTCGCTCTATGGAATTCAAACAATCAATACTACTAAGCTATAGAGCTCCTATTCATCTAAATCTACAACTCTAAACAAGATATCAGACTATAGACGAGTCTGACCCAACAACCAAATCCTCCTGAACTGCTGGTTCCAATACCAGAGATATATCATACACGTACTCCCTCAGAGATACGTGAAACATACTTAATCCCAGTTATCTAAATTGGCAATTCAACTCTAGAAAACCCAACACTTATCTTACCAGAACACAGAAGAAACCCAAAACACCTCAGAGCTAGCTTCACAGACTTATCAAAACTTATAGCTCTTTGGATCGGAGAAAAATCTTAATCCAAAACCAAATCTCCAACTCCAGAATCCAAAATCCTCCGCCTCTTATCCATAAAAAATTTCGGACGATCCTGGGCTACCAACATCCTTCCCGATCAGCTCAACCCTTGCTGATGCCTCTAGAAACAGACTGGATCAAAACAACCCAACACAATGATCTCCTCTAGATCAATCCAAAACCAAGAACAAACTCTATCTCAAGGAACAATCCTTCTACTAAACTGAACCACCGGTACCAATCCTGAAATCCAAATCGATAAGAAAACTCGATCTCCAGATGTGGACAAACCTCTGACTTTGCTGAAGACATCCGAAAAATCTCCAACAACTCAAGAGCACTCTCAACTATTGCAAGTCACTTTTGCGATCAACCCAGCCTAATACCCAAAGAAACCGCTCTTCCTTAACCAATCCGAACAGCTTATGCTGGCCTAGCCAATTCACCGAAGAAAAGGATTCACACTGCTGCTTCTGAACCCCATTCCAGAAAAACTACTCAGCCAGAAAACTTCCTGCCAACACAGAACACTCCGAGCTGCACTGCTAACACCAAAGCCAAAGAATTCCCAATCCAAAGCTCTTCGAGAAACTCGGACCTCTAAGCAAACAGAAACTCTGTTGGACTCAGCCACATCACCGAAACAAACTCACTTCCTTACTCTTGTTCCAAAGAAACATCTTCGGAAATATCCATAGTCACTTCATCTCATCATGCAGCTACTACTTCCTGAGGTATCAAGATACCGTCGCTCGCTTGCTTCTGCCCTACCGACAGATCTAAACTCAACTCAACCAACTTCAAAGATGAACTCCGAACCTTTAGAAGGCTTCCTTCAGAGATCGATGAAATCTCTACACCAAGCTAAACTCACTTAAGATGGTATTAGATCTACAGTCTCGACAAATACACTTCCAACCTCATCACTCAAACTCCAACCAATGGTAGTCGTCATGCACCACTACCCCATCTACATTTATAACTTATATTGGAAAACCTAAACAAGTAACCCAATCAGATAGGTAGATATATAAATATATATATTAAAAATACAAATACACTCTCTCAAGATAGACACCACTCCAGAGACTGGGTATTCGCTCAACCTAGCGCTCTGATACCAACTGAGACGACCCGGCTTTTTCTCCACAAAAGTCGCATCATCTTTAAGAAAGAAAGGGATAGAAAAGAGAAAAGAAAGAAGAGAAAGAAGAAACAGCACTAGAATCTCAACAGTGGAACGAATAAATTATATTAATAACATAAGTATTACATAGTATACAACAATTATCAGAGTTACACAGACAATACAACACATAATAGACAGTTATAAAACCTGTCTAGTTATTACAACTCAAAACACAATACAGAAACACTCAGAGATACCAACACAGCTTAACTACAACGCAGAAGCCTCCTGCTCCATTTCTCCTCCACATTTCGTCAAAGCTAACCTGAATCCCCTGGCTACTCGTAAAAATTTGAGTACCCAAGAGTTTAAGAAAACAGAAATAAACTCCGGGTCAGACATGACTCTGGTGTGAGTAACAGGTTAAAGTTGCTTAACTTTGAAAAACCTTTGAAAAGAAAAGGTATCACGTAAGACTTTCCACACATAAACATGGAAAAGTTTTTACCATACGCTAACCAAAATATTTGATAGGAAATCCGATGATATTATAATAGGTCTAGGGTTTTCAAGTAAATATGAAATAGCCGAAATTGTTACATGATTAAATTCCAGCTACTAGCCATAAAAGTGGATAATACAATCAAAACTGAGGGCACTTATTGGATTTTGGATTCCATACAATTGCTGGGATACCGGGGTGCCACTCATCATATTATGTGGCTTAGGTCACCGTACCGAGGATCGCTCCCAATCCTCTACAACACAAAGCCGGAACCACTCCTTATTGAACGGTCCTGAACAAGACCACCCCGCAATTGTGATCAGCAACCTCACCACAAAGCCGAAATAAAAGGGACATCTAGACAGGGGTAAATCTCGTCCTACTTTGGCATGATCCACTTAGCTTTGCTACACCTCCCCTGTTTTAGCCATTCCCGGTTGATGAGGCTTGAGGCTACAATTACCTTTGTAGGACATATCACTTGGAATGCTCATCATCCACCTGACGATGTTCTGAAAGCATTCAATATATACAAGTTCATTCCGGGTTCGAACGAAACCGAAGGCACTATCTCGTTACACTCGTTTTGGAATCACCCTCAGAGTTAGCGACGACAACCCTTGCACTCTGAATCTTCATCTTCACTTGAGATTCACGACCTATCGTTAATTTGGATCGATGTGGTTTTCGAATATCGAAATATGGAAACCCGATCCCGGTCTCATCGAAATCCAAAACATGTCTTTTAAGGCCAAGTTGTTTTAGAGTTTAAAACAATTCAATTCAATATCTATATACACACAGATAGATAATTCACAGATTCACAATGGATAATCAACATTATCATCACAACAGGTAATCCATATCATTATAAACAGATAATCCATATCTTCATCATAATGCAACCAATGCATCCATATCACAAAACATTACTCATCTCATAGCTGAGAGTACAAACCATTCAAGGCAACCAATATCATCCATTCATACATAAGCAATGATTTAATGATCATACCATTTGTAATTAATTTTAAAATGAACTAAATTAATTACTTAATCTCTAATAAATTCAAAATGAATTAAATTAATTATTTCATCATTATAATCCTGCTTAACTTAATCATTAATTGATTACAAATCAATTAAATAATCACCATCTCATTATTCATTTCAAATAATCATTTTTGATCAACAATTTCCTAATTACAATAAGTAATTGGCTTTTAAATTAATTACACAAGTTAATTATACTTAACCCTTACAATAATTAACTTTTAATTACTTAATCAATTCCAAATTTACTTTATTAATTAATTAATGTTTTCTAGTTACATTTAATCAATCCCTCTATATAAATTTATTGCATTAAGTAATTAATCTTCAACCAAACCACATATATTAATCACCCTTGATTAATAACACCTAGTAATTAAATACCCTTAATTACTCATTCCATAAATTAATTACTCCTTAATTAATTATCTCAATTAATCCCTTGATTAATTACAAAGTAATTTAATCCAAATTACTTCCATCATTAAACATCTTTAATTACATTCAGCAATTATCAATTAATTGCTTCTCTAAGTAACTACAACCCCATTAATTACATAAAGTAATTATTCATCAATCATCAAGTGTTTAAATTAATTAAACTTAATTAATTAATCTAAATTAATCAGATTAACACAATTAATTACATTAAGTAATTAATTCATTAATTACTTTTATTAAGTAATTAAACATAAAACAATTACACAAATGATTATCATTAATTAATTAATCTAATTAATTATTAAAAATTAATCACGTTAAATCATTGTTAAATAATCTTAAGTTAATGACCTTCATTAACTATTCTTAATTACTTTATTAAGAAATTAATTCAGATAAACCATTATTACTTACAAATTAATTAATATTTAATTACCAATTAATTAATCTTTAATTATTTAATTAATTAAGTGTTGACCGCAAATTAATTAATCTTTAATTACTTGATTAACCAATTCTAAATCATCAATTAAAATTTAATTAATAATCCTTGATTACAGATAAATTAACCTTAATTAATTAATCTCAAGTCTTAATTAATTAATTCAAAATTCTTAATTACTTAATTAATCATCCATATTATTAATTAATTATCTATCTAAATTAACTTAATAATTCAAGCAATCCAAATTCTTAAATTCCAACTTAATTTAAGAAAAAAATTCTTACTTATATAAATTATTTAAAAAAACTTTGTTTCAAATTTACTTTTAATTTCATTTTAAATTTCATTTTAAATTTAAGATTTAAAATGAATACAAATTTATTTAAACAAGGTTTAAAAACAATTTAAAACCACTTTATCTACCGTGTTAAAGAATAACCATTTTATAATATAAGTTTACAAGAATATAAAACAAATTCACTTTAACATTCCAAGATATTTTTAAAACAAATTCAATTTAAAAAAATTTCTTTTAATTTCAAATCTGAAATACGGCTTGAATCTATAATTCCAGATTTAAACTTAAATCTTAAAACTTACTTACATTTACATCTTCATTATAAAATTTAAATCATTTAACCATTTTTAAAATAGTTAAAACAAATAAATTTAAAAACTTATTTTATTTTAAAACTAGAAATTTTAAACCAAATTCCAGATTTCAAAAACTCAGTTTTAAACTGATTTTAAATTTCTATTTTACAAATTTTAAACTTCAATTTTAAATTCAAAACTAAATACACTTAAAAGTTGTTTAAAACCAGATTTAAATTTTAAATCTTAAATTATTTCAAATCTCAAATTCAAACTACTTTGAATCCAGATCCAAATTCAGAATTTAAACTTAGTTTAAATTTCCAGTTTGTATTTTTAAACTTTACTTTTAATTTTAAAAACAGAAATAGGTTTCTGTTTATTTAAAAACCAAACTTAAATTTTTTTGAATTCAAATTATTTCGAAACCAAGATTTAAACTATTTAAATTCAAGTTTTAAACTTAGCTTAAATTTTAGTTTACATTTAAACTTAATTTTAAAGTTTAAAAGTAACAGAATAGGTTTCTGTTTGATTCTGTTAAACCTGAAACAAAGTGATATACCCGAGCAACCCTATATTTTACTTCGAGTTACAACCCTATCTGCTTCGAGTCATTCACTCGAATTACCCGAGATAAACACGAGAACTAACACAGTGCACAACCAACTTCACCGGAATTGAAAAGGTGCACCGTGCACATGCACGGTGGCGCCGTTCAACACCTATCACCACCGATGATCTTCTCAGGTTATTGTTCACCGTTACATCCAAACGCGAGCATCAGATCATTCACAAATCCTCGAAATCGCACTCGAGCTCTCAACCCCAAACCTGGAACGACAGACAGAACCCATTACACTCCAACCTGTCAACACCTTTCCCCTGAAGCTTCGATCACCGTCACCCCTAAAACCCTGGCGATCAACTGAGACGACCACCGTCACCCCTAAAACCCTAGCGATGTCTTCGTCAACTCATCAATTTCCAGTACCCAAAGAATAGTTGAACTCGATCAACTAGATTTGCTGAAATGATCAATTCTTCTTGCCGCAGTAAAACTAGGATTTAAAACTGCAAATCTCAATCACACCCTCAAAGATGAAATGCAACCCAATCCAAAAAATTATTGTCTTTTCTGATCACTCATCCATCTCCAGAAGAGATTCCAACCCATACAAACCTATAGATCATCAAACTTCCCCAGTTTCCATTTCCAGTTCAAACATAAACTGCACTTTCAATTCCCTTTTAAAAATTGTGATTTTGATCTTAAAAATCATGATTTAGTATAGGGTTTTAATTTACATTACTGATTCGTTAAATTTTCATACTTGAATTTTCCATAAATTCAATCTATCTTGTTTTTTTTTGTTTTCTTTTCTGTTTTCCAGTAAATTCCTACTTAATTTTAACTTAAATAAAATTTTAAATCCTAATCTTTTAAGTCAACAAAGATGTCTTGTTTAAATCCTTCATTCTAACAGAAACTAATTAAAGAAATAAGCATTTTAATAAAACTTGTGCCAGGAAAACAAAACAGAACAAAGCAATTTAACAGCATGCATACAAATACAATTACACATCAGACAGTTAATTATAAACATATGCAATATTTATTCATATCAGTATACTAGCATGCAACAAATTTTTAACTTTTAAATTTTCTTTAAAGAAAAGTTACTCGCCTGTTTCAAATATGCAGAGCAGAGCATAGATTTTCCAGATTGCATGCAGTGGCCATTTTCCAGATTGTAGAGAGAAATGCAGGTTGCTATGCATTTGATTTTGCATGTTACAGACTGAAGAAAGTAAAATGCAAACTTTCTGGCTTTAATTGTTACACGCAGGTTTGCTTGCTTTATTTCCAGATTTTTAGAAAAATTGAATGCTAGTCTTTGTAAATGGATCAGGGATTTTTGAAGATGATTTGCATGCTAGTTACAGATTGTTGCATGCAGGAAATAATTCTCAGGTTTGCTAGAAAATGATTTGCATGCAAACAATGTTACAGGGATTGATTTCAGAAAATTTCGATTGAAGATGAACTATGGTTTTGATTTTTTATTTTAGGATTGTTTCAGCTGAAAGAATTCTTTGTTTAGAATGAAGATGAGAAAAAGAAAGAAATGGGAAAAATGTAAGTTTATATGACTTATTTATGATTTATTTTAAAATCAAAGAAAATAAAAAATTAAACTTTGACACTTGGCTTAAATTTTACATTTGTCATCTTAAAATGATTATTAGTTTACATTTTTTATATTAGATCCTAAGATGTTTACACATATATCTTTAATTAATTAGTATTTTTAATTAAGTGTTAATGAAAGTTTAATAAAAGGTTTGAACCTAATTTGTTTACAATTACTTATTTATATGTATAGCTAATTTTTTTAAAGAAATAAAACCATTATATTTTATAAATAAAAAACAATATATGTATTAATCATTTGAAAATAATATTTTTAACCATTTTAAATAAATTTACAAAAGAGATTGTAACTTATTTGTTATTTATATGAATAAATGTTTCATTTATAAGTTGTATTTTAAACTCTTATATTTAATTTACAAATCATAATTATTAATCAATATTTTAAAAAGAAATAAAACAAACATTTTTATAACTTTATCTTAATCTAATTAATATTCAAACTTAAGTTAAAATATATTTTAAACAAATAAAACATTTATCTTATATATTTAAAATCATTTAGTTATTTTATTAAATAGCTTTGAAAGGCTTAAATAAAAAATAAATCATAATTTCCCAATTTCAAACCAAGCTCATATATTTAAAATATATATAAATATATATACACATTATGAATAGGAAACAAACTTATTAACTTGTTAAAAGATAAATTCACTAATTAAATACTTATTAAAGTAAAATTATTAAATCAATTCAAATTTATCTACAAAAATTATCAATTCAATTTAAATTTAAACACAGATTGTTAAATTTATATTGCCATAAATTCCGGGATATCACAATTTCAGTATATTATACTTTACTTTAGACACTATTATAATAGCATATATTACTACATAGTAAATAGTTTAACGGATCCTTAGGAGATGTGAATCTCGAGCATCTCTTGAGTTACTACACTCACGTTGACACTATATAGGAGATGTCAAATCCCGTAAACATCTCTTACGCCGTTCCACACATATTATTTATTGTTGATTTAACTTACATAAGATCTTTTAGTTCTGACCCGAGTGTTTTGCCTTTTCAATTCGCTCGGGTCAGTCCGAGCATTTCAGGAATCGAAGACTTTATTCTGGGGGACGAAGACGAAGATTTTTTTATTATTATTATATATTATATATTATATTGTTCCACTACACACTTTATTCTGCTACATCGGTTATTATTTACTGGTATGTGCAACTCTGATATGTATTGTATGAATATAATCAAATGTTTATAAAACAGCTTCATGAACTTTATATTTGATTATTATATTTTATTGTTCCGCTGTAAGATTCTATTTTGTTTATTTCTTCCTTTTTTTTTCTTATTTACCCCATGACAATCCGCCCATCTGTATGTTTTAAGTCTGACGTGTGTGGTTTATTGTCGATTTAAACCATGCGAAAAGGCGGGACGTAACATCTGTTATCAGAGCTTTGGTTTAGTGATAAACCTTAGCTTTATGGGGTTTGACTCTTTATTAATAGGGTAGTAATACCCTATGATAAGTCGTTTAGCGTATATATGAGAGAACGTATTTGTTAGTGTTATAAAAAGGTTTTAATATTGTGTTAATCTGTTCCGTTTTATATTTATAAATTCTGGTTGATGCATGGGATGCTATGACTTCAATAAGGATTTCTAAACACTTAATAGGACAGACCGACATAATATTTGTTTTAATATAGGTGAATGAAATAATTTTGCCTATTATATTTTCTATATAAAATATTTTATAAAGGTTATATTTGGTTGCAATATATTGGATGTTAGGTAATGAATTTATAAATAATAGTGAAATAAGATTTAAGATTAAATAAATGGAAATTAGAAATTTTAGAACTTAAGTTCAAGGGGTTTTGAAAATTTCTTTTGAATGATTTTGGAATATAGTAATAATATTATTAGAAGTATTTTCTGATATAAATATTTCAATATAATTTGAAAGAATTGCTTTAAAGAAACTCTAGAAAGAAATAAGTTATAATTCCCTCTTTGTTGCTGGAAAATAATTTCGATGATGAGTGCACGCATCATCGACGTTCATATTCGAGTTTCAAAGGGGGAAGGCCACTGTAGTAGTTTTACTGTAGATTCGTTTTTGATAAACAAATATAAATTTTAAATTGTTTTAAATATAATAGAATATACATAGATTGTAAGTATATACATTTATTTATTATTTTAAATGATTTGAAATTAAACCCGGTATTTAGTTCTTAAGTTTCCATTAATTAATAGTTTCTGTTATTTTAGAATATGTAATGTAACTAATTAATAATTGGAACCTCTAAAGGAAATAAGAGATTTATTGCTAAGTTATAAATTAAATAAAAAGAAAATTTAAATTTGTAACATATAAAACAAAGAATAATATTGTTGAACATTTAGTTAATTAAAAGAAATAGAAATAAACTTGGGTAACTTTCTAGTGCATCCTTAAAAGCATATATATAACTTACTAAAAGATAAAAAGTTGAAATGTTAATAAGAAGATGTAATAGATATTATACAAGTAATAAATTTGAGGTAATGAAAGTAATTAATGAAATGCTTTTATAAATAAGGATTTAAAGTTATAATTATTATATACTTAAGTTATGACTGAAAGGCCACTAATTAAATATAATAGAAAGGTTATAAAGAAATGATAATAAACTTAAGTAAGTGTTGAAGGCATTTATTTTGAAAATAAGCAGAAAGATGAATACTGTAAATAAATGAAGTTAAGCAGTGAATAAATGAATGGAATACAATAAAAGGAAAATTTCAGGATATGGATAAGTTAAAATGAGATTTTGGTAGAAATAAATAAAAGTAAATGAAACTGTAAGAGATAAACTGTAAATTAAAAAGAAAATTATTATATGAATGAAATTAATAAGAGTGAACTTGATCTATAGGTTGATTTGTTGTTTGTTTTGGTTTATGGTTGTTTGGGTATGAATACTTTAAATTTGTTTGGATGTATGAATAATCTTTTTAGCTTCATCAGAAACTGTTGAGTAAATGGTGCGCTTAGTAGTTATTTTTCATCCTGTACAATTTGAAGTTTTAAACCCGAACAACTATTTGTTTTGCTGATATGAATGAATGATTGGTTTGTGGTGATTTTAAGTAATGGTTGTTTATTGATTTGTTTGTTGATTGTTAAAACAACTTTAAATAATTCATTTTATATAACTTTTAACCTTTTTAGATTATATAAGTGAAATGCAGGTTATGGAAACAATTGCTACTGCTTTTGGTTTCATAATAATAAGCGTAAATTGCCCGACAAATAGGTATGTTTTCGGCTTACGGTTTATAGCGTTATTATATTGTTTTCCCGTGTTGGGATATATATAACTTTGGAAAACATATGAATATATTTTTATATTTAATATTATATTTTCTCCCGAGCCTCCCCGTACAAAGAAGACTCTGCCAAAATTTTCCGTAAATTTTGGACTAAGAAAATTTTTGAAAATGATTTCCAAACTTTATTAATTTAAGTATAAAATGATTTAATGGTTATAAAATGGTATATTGTATTTAAATTAATTAATTTTGTAAATCTATTTGTTTATAAATTTAATATTTTAAGTAAGATATATTGATTTCTTAATTCTTCTTTTCCCTTCTTTTTCCTTTTCGGGGATGAAAAGTTTTGAGTGGGGGAGAGTGTAATGACCCGTAAATTTTCAATGATTGAAATTGTTAATTTAATGAGATTTTGAAATTTTAAAATTGAAGAAAAAAAATTTGTGAACTTTTAATAAAAATTGTGATGCAGTAATGAAAATAGTAAGAGGAAACGTAACAGGGTTATTTAAAGTTAATAATTTATGAATTTGAATGAATTTCCAATTTAAAGAAAAGTAATTAACTGTTACTTTATGATGATTGATGAAATAGCGAAAAGAGTGAATAATAAGTAAACGTAATCGGTAGTATGAAAATAAAGGGCAACATTGATGTGTAAGTAATAAAGGCTTATTTATGAGATTAAAGAGTAACGATAATGTTTATTTTATGTTACCTATTGTTAATTGAAATTTGAAATAAATTTTTAATAAATGTAAATTAAGTAGGAACATAGATTTATTTATAAGGTAGTAATTGATGTACGAAATATTGAAGTATGTAATGCAATGGATATCTGTGACGCCCCATCTCTATACCCACTCTAGCCAAGGACACTACGGGGAAATGCCGTCAACTAGCACGGAGAATAAGGCTGTTGAGGAGCGACCATCCGTGTAATTGCTTTGTGCGAGCACCGATATATCAGATGGTACAACATGCATTTGGTTTAAGGGGAAATCCGACATACCGATACAAACTCAAAGCTACTACCCTGTGGCTATATATATATTCTTCAGAAACAAGTATAGAAATAGGCAAAACACAAATCAGTCACAGACATCCATATCACAAAGGCGGAAAAAGATATAACACATGAAAGTGTTCATCAGAGTAGTGGTCAAACAAGATCGACAATATCACAAAAGAATGGGTATAAGTGCTAGACAAAAGAATATGTATACTCTAGAAGTCTATATCTCAAATGTATACAACAAAAACTACTAATCTAAGTAGTTAGCCAAAAGTCAGGGTGATAATCCCAGATGTGAAGTCAAGCAGAAGCACCTGTAACATCTCGGTCTGACCCGAGTATTATTTAATATGAAAATAATAAACGGATCGATCTAGCTATAAATATCAGATATAATGAGATAGAATAAGAGATATGATATAACATATGATAACCATAAAGCCATACTGTGATAAATATGTAACTGAAAATCAATAAGGGATTAATCAATATCATAAGAATCTTCTCAAAGATCAAAGGAATGTCATACTCCTTATTTCATTCACCAAAAAGTAAATGACACACAAATTCACCAATGCAAATAATTATAACTCATATCAATGAAAATTACGAAAATTGGTGAAACACAAATTCCAGAAATCATTAATAAAAATCCAGAAATCACAAAAAGGGGGAGGCCTATCACAAAACGGGAGCATGAAAACTCACCAACACGTGTATCAAAAACGGGACGCTATCCTATGGTCGCTAACCATAGAGTCGGTGCAACGACGTAGTACAACAGTACGCCCGAGGAACCAGAAACTCGTAAAATTCGGAACAACGACGTAGTACAACGGTACGCCCGAAGACCCGAACTCCATAAAAACATGGGTCGCTAGCCCATAAAAATTGGGTCGAAACCCCAAGAAATAAATAGGTCATTAGCCTATAATAAAAATGAGACGAAACCCAATAAAACAAGGTACTGTCCCCTACGTGGACAAAGAAACATAGCATAGCGCTAGTCATAATAACAAAAATGATCATCATCGATCATCAAGAAGTGTCAATTACACTAAGCTAGTAAATATATGAGCTTAGCTTCATGTCCCATAACCACTAGCTTAACTTAAATGTTTACGAACAAACTGTAAGTCTCCACTCGAAAATTGTCACAAGAAATTCAATCGAACAAGTCCAAGAATTAACCGACGAAGTAAACGCAAGCATTTCATACCACTTGTTGTACTAAGTCGTTTAATTAGATTTCTCATACGAGTGAGGTAAAGGTTTGTATATACTAGTAGATTGGAAAACGGTGTAAGAAACGAGCTTTGTAATAAAATAGTATTGAAATCGTTTTGAAGAAAGGGTTTTGATATTTATTACTGGCATTGAAAACCTTTATATTTTGAAGTGAAAAATCACAAAAATGATTGTAGAAACAACCAATCACTAAAATTCACATTCGAAGACGTGAATAAAAATCCAAAGAAATCGATACCGAATCCATCAAAGTGGAAATACCCAAAAATTCCAAAAATAGAAGTTATCAAAGTCGACAAAGGTGATAACAACTAATCGGAGAAGAAGAATCGATTAACAATTGGAAAAGCAAAGCAAAATGAGTATAATAGGCAAAACACGAAAATAGGAGAATAGGAGCAGGTCGGTTGACCGAACTCCCTGAGTCGGCCGACCGAACCAGAAACAGAAAGTTTCGGCTATAGCTTCGGTCGACCGGCCCAGGGGGTTCGGTCGGCCGAACCTGATGCCATGCATTTTTCTGCCCAATTAATTGAAGTGCAAAATCTCTCCCAATTAGCAACCGGTCGAGCACGAACGCTAAGGGATTACGCCCATCGGCTACCCGGTCCTATTGGCTCCTCGATGCATCACCAAAAACATGTTCAAACATCAAAGTTAGGATTTTAAAGATTTGAACCCAAAACACTAAAAATTGGCATATTCACCAATTCAATCCAAACTAAAAGCAAATTCACATGAATAAGTGTTAGGAATTCATACCCAACATTCAAAGATAGATATAAGCATGGATGTGAGATAAAAATCTCACATTTACACAAAATCTATAAAGGAGAAGCTATAGAGCAAGGCAAAGACAAACACTCTTCAATTCCAACCCAAGAAGCTTCAATCTAAGCTTACAAGTAAAATATTTCCTAAGTTAGGTTTAGGAAATTTCTGAAATAGAAGAAGGAAAGAGTTGGAGAAGATGAAGAGAAGGCTTACCAATGGCTTCTCTTTGGATTTGGAGCAAGAATTGAATTTTGCAAATGAACTAGGGCTTGGAGTTTTAGGAATTCTAATTTCCAATCTTTTCCCTCATTTTTCTCTTGAGCTTGAGAGAGTTAGGAAATGAGGAATGAATGAAGAGAAGTGGAGAGGGGTTGGGTTGATATAACCAGAATTGGGCAAATGAGCTGAACCCAAACCCAAAGCCCTATGGAAAAAGTAGAAAAAATCAACTTACTCCAAACATATCGAAGCTTATACTCAAAAAGGTTGCAAACAGTATTTTGAACTCAATGGAAGTGGTCTTGAGTCCTAATTCGACCGTATGCAAAAAGTAACTTTTCGAACTATAATCCGACTAACGATAAAATATTTAAATAAAATATTTAAATACTCAATCGTAAAATATGCGGGTTGTTACAGACTCCCCTCCTTAAAGAAATTGCGTCCTCGCAATATTTAAGAAGAAAATATATAGTAACAACCATAAAAGCATATTCAACACAAAAGAAATTTGAAATAAGAAGTTCACCTCAAAGAGCACGAGAAAGTAAGTCCGGATGTGTTCGCTCGATGAATTCTCTAGATTCCCAAGAGCAATCCTTAGGATTTGAGGACCATTGAACTTTAACAAGCGGAACATCTTTATTTCGAAGGCGCTTGACCTCCGAAGCTATAGTACGAATAGGATGTTGCTCATAAGTTAGGTGAAACTTCAATTTCTTCCACAACACCGGCATCAAGAATAGAATCGGAATCTCGAAGGCATTTCCGTAATTGAGAAACGTGAAACACATCATGAATAGCAGAAAATTGAGCCGGTAATAAAAGGCGATAAGCCATGGAACCAATACGTTCGGTGATAGGAAATGGCCCAATATATCGAGGCGCTAACTTTCCCGATCGACTGAAACGTACAACACCCTTCATGGGTGAAACACGAACAAACACCAAATCTCACACAGAAAATTCTAACCTCCTTCTTCGGTTATCGGCATAGGATTTTTATCTACTCTGGGCTTCCTTCATCCTATAACGAATAAGGTCAATCTTTTCTGTGGAATCACGAATAAAGTCTGGACCTAAAACCAGCCTCAAGCCAACAAGAAGGAGATCGACATGGCCTTAAATAGAGTGCCTCAAAAGGTGCTATACCAATACTAGATTGGAAGCTATTATTATAGGAAAACTCAACGAGAGAAATATGATCTTCCCAACTTCAACCAAAATCAAGAACACATGCACGAAGAAGATCTTCAAGAGTTTGATTCACACGCTCAGTTTGTCCATCGGACTGGGGATGATAAGCGGTGCTAAAATTAAGCTTTATTCCCAAAGCTTTTTGAAGACTCTTCCAAAATCCACTAGTAAACAATGGATCACGATCACTAACAATAGAAGTAGGAACTCCATGTAATTTAACAATCTCTTTAATAAAGAGTTTGGCCAAAAGAGGAACGGTCCGGTTAGACGGAACGGGAATAAAATGAGCGGATTTATTAAGTCTATCCACTATCACCCATAAGCTGTCATGACCCGAACGAGAACAAGAAAGGCCGTCTATAAAATCCATGGAAATTTGATCCCACTTCCAAATTGGAATTTCTAATGGTTGCAATAACCCACCGGGCCTTTGGTGCTCGGCCTTGACAAGTTGGCAAGTCATGCAACACTTAACAGCAATATCAGATTTCATTCCATCCCAATAATAAAGTCGCTTCATATCCGCATACATTTTACTATTATCGGGATGAATGGTAAATTTAGAACGATGGGAATCTTCTAAAATATCTTTACGAAGATCACTAATATTTGGCACGATAAGTCTACCAAATTTTCGAATGTCGCCACGAGAATCGATATCAAAGTCATTCAAAACTTCAATATCAACTTTATCCCTCAATCTTTGGCCAAGAAGTTCCAATTCGGGATCTAGCTTTTGAGCTTCAAGAATGCGGTCTAAAAGAGAAGGGTGAGCCTCAAGACTACATAAAGCAAGAGATGAACACAAATCGGAAACGCGATCTCGAATCTCACAAGTTGATAAAATCTCGAGATCATTCCATTCGGATATCATCATAGAAACAACCGCTTGTTGCTTACGACTAAGTACATCGGCAACACGATTTCCCTTTCCGGGAGTATAAAGAATATCAAGATCATAAGGTGCAAGGAATTCGAGCCAACGTTATTGACGCAGATTAAGTTCCTTTTGAGAAAATAGATACTTCAAAGATTTATGATCAGTATAGAGAACAAATTTTTCTCCCAAACGATAATGACGCCAAATACGAAGGGCAAAAACAATAGTTCGAGTTCTAAATCATGAATGGCATATCTAGTCTCGGCTGGCTTCAACTGCCTAGAAGCATAAGCAATAACACGTTCCCTTTGCATAAGGACGGCACCCAAACCAACGCGACTAGCATCGGTATAAACAATAAAATCTTGGTTTCCCTCGGGAATAACAAGAATAGGAGCATCAGAAAGGAGTTCTTTTAATTTCTGAAAAGAAGCCTCACATTTGACCGACCAAATGTATTTAACACCTTTCTTTGTTAAGCTAGTAAGAGGCACGAATTTTTTTGAAAAGTCCTTTATGAAACGGCGGTAATAACCGGCCAATCCAAGGAAACTACAAATTTCCGTCACACTTTTCGGTCTCTTCCAATTTTGAATCGCTTCAATCTTTGAAGGATCCATGGAAATTCCGGATTCGGAAATAATATGACCGAGAAACTTAATACGAGATTGCCAAAAGTGGCATTTAGAAAATTTTGCTTTCAATTGATTGCTCCTAAGAGTTTCCAACACAATCCGAAGATGTTTTTCATGCTCCTCCTCGGTTTTAGAATACACAAGAATATCATCAATAAGGATGAGAACAAACCGATGGAGGAAGTCTTTGAAAACTTGATTCATAAGGTCAACGAAATAAGCCGGAGCATTCGTTAAACCAAATGGCATAACAAGCCATTCATAAGATCCATAACGAGTACGGAACGATGTAAAAGGAATGCTATCCTCTGCAATTCGAAGCTGATGAAAACCTGTAGCTAAGTCTAATTGCGAAAAGACTGTAGCACCACTAAGTTGATCAAATAGATCATCAATCCGAGGTAAAGGATATTTATTCTTGATAGTAAGATAGTTAAGCTTGCGGTAGTCAACGCAAAACCTAAGTGTACCATCGGATTTCTTCACAAAAATAGCCGAAGCTCCCCAAGGAGAGGAACTAGAGCGAATAAATTGCTTCGTCTCCAATTCGGATAATTGTTTGCGCATTTCATCATTTTCTTTATTGGACATACGATAAGGAGGTCGAGTAATAGGTTGAGCTCCAGGGATGAGATTAATTTTGAACTCAATTGCTCGCTTAGGTGGTAATCCTAAAACGGTCTCAAATACGTCGGAAAATTCACGAACAACGTGAATAAGAGAAATAATATCTTCCTCATCATCATTATCGTCATCATGAGGATTTAAAGAATATAAAGATGCAACCAAGCTGGAATCTGAATCTATAAGATTAATAGAAATCTGCTTAACAGATTGAGGATGTCGAAGATGAATAGTCCACTCAGGACATAGGATTTGAGCTTCATAGCGGTCAAGCCAATCCATTCTGAAAATCATTCCAAAGCCTAAGTAGCGCATGACATGCAAATCGGCTCGGAAAGAAAAATCACACAAAATAATCTCGACGTCTTTACACAATAAACTGATCGTTGCGGATCCACCAACCGGATTCGCAATTTTCAAGGAAGTCATTAAACACATAACATCCAAAGAAAAGGTATCGACAAGTTCTTTTGATATAAAAGAATGGGACGCACCCGTATCAAAAAGAACTCGAATAGGATGATCACGAAATAAATAATGCCATCAAGGATAGAATGAGAAATACCTTTACCACGAGATGTGTTGCCAGGGGCTTGAGCAACATTAAGCTTTCCCACCTTCCTACCTTGAAGTTTGGGACAAGAAGATAAATAATGATCTGAACCTTTGCAATAGCGACAAAAGAGAGGTTTCAGACATTTATTGGCATAATGGTCTTTAGAACCACAATTGTAGCATTGCCCACTACTAGAGGTAGAAGTCTTAGCTGCCGGAGAGGCTTGCTACCCTTTCTTGTTGGGATAAGACCCTTTGAACTTTATAGGCCTTTTCTTGTTGTTGTTGAATTTTGGTTTGGCACCAACAACATCAGCATCACTCTTTTTATCTGCCTCTTCAAGTCGAAAAGCGATATCAACAAGTTGATCAAAAAAAACTTCTAGCTTTAGAAGTAATGGCTTCTTGAGATTTTTATTCAAGACATAGACGAATCTCTGATTTTTCTTCAATGGGGTATTAATGTATTCAACCCTGTATTTAGAAAGAGATTCAAAAGACGCAACATAGTCTGCCACGGAGGATTCACCTTGAACAAGTCGATGAAACAACGAGCTAATGTCACCTTCTCAGCTTCTGGCACAAATTTTAACTCGAATCGTTCCCGGAATTTCTCCCAAGTAAGATCTGCTTCATTTATTTCAGAAATCATAAGCTCGTACCAGTCTAATGCTCTTTCTTGGAGCATACTAGAGGCCACCTGAACACGGTGAAGATTAACAAGATTCATGTGTGAAAAGATTCGATCGCATGTTCTTAGCCAAGCCTGGACTTCAATAATGGTTTCAGAACCTTTAAATGGCTTCCCACCCAAGTTGGTATAACCGTTGCACAAACGTGCAAATCCAGACTTAGGGTGAGTAGACTCCGGATTAGAACCGGTTACTTGAGCATTCTTTACTAGATCAAGAAGCTGCTGGGCAGACATAAAAAATCCATCCTGAGGAGTAGCACTAGATTGACAGGCGCTGGGACGACCAGGTCTAACCATTTCTCTTCCTTAAGAAAGAAGAAGGAAGAAGAAAAAGGTTATTCACAAATTGAATATCAAACATTAATGATTGTTAAAACAAGGGATCATAAAAGAAAATAGGATGGAACGGTACGAAGACCCGAATAAAATCCTAAGGCACGACTCCTAAGATGGACTTAGGACGATGATCCTTGTTAAATTATTCTACATTGTTCCGAAGTTTGGCTCTGATACCAAGCTGTGACGCCCCACCTCTATACCCACTCTAGCCAAGGACACTACGGGGTAATGCCGTCAACTAGCATGGAGAATAAGACTGTTGAGGAGCGACCATCCGTGTAATTGCTTTGTGCGAGCACCGATATGTCAGATAGTACAACATGCATTTGGTTTCAGGAGGAAATCCGACATACCGATACAAACTCAAAGCTACTACCCGGTGGCTATATATATATTCTTCAGAAACAAATATAGAAATAAGCATAACACAAATCAGTCACAGACATCCATATCACAAAGGCGGAAAAAGATATGAATATAACACATGAAAGTGTTCATCAGTGTAGTGGTCAAACAAGATCGACAATATCACAAAAGAATGGGTACAAGTGCTAGACAAAAGAATATGTATACATCTAGGAGTCTATATCTCAAATGTATACAACAAAAACTACTAATCTAAGTATTTAGCCGAAAGTCAGGGTGATAATCCCAGATGTGAAGTCAAGCAGAAGCACCTGTAACATCTCGGTCTGACCCGAGTATTATTTAATAATAAAACAATAAACGGATCAGTCTAGCTATAAATATCAGACATAATGAGATAGAATAAGAGATATGACATAACATATGGTAACCATAAAGCCATACTGTGATAAGTATGTAATTGAAAATCAACAAGGGGTTAATCAATATCACAAGAATCTTCTCAAAGATCAAAGGAATGCCATACTCCATATTTCATTCACCAAAAAGTAAATGACACACAAATTCACCAATGCACAAATAATGATAACTCATATCAATGAAAATTATGAAAATTGGTGAAACACAAATTCTAGAAATCATCAATGGAAATCCAAAAATCACACAAAGGGGGAGGCCTATCACAAAACGGGAGCATGTAAACTCACCAACACGTGTATCACAAACGGGACGCTATCCCATGGTCGCTAACCATAGAGCCGGTGCAACGACGTAGTACAACGGTACGCCCAAGGAACCAGAAACTCGTAAAATTCGGAACAACGACGTAGTACAACGGTACGCCCGAAGATCCGAACTCCATAAATACGTGGGTCGCTAGCCCACAAAAATTGGGTCGAAACCCCAAGAAATAAATAGGTCGTTAGCCTATAATAAAAATGAGACGAAACTCAATAAAAGGAGGTACTGTCCCCTACGTGGACAAAGAAACATAGCATAGCGCTAGTCATAATCACAAAAATGATCATCATCGATCATCAAGAAGTGTTAATTACACTAAGCTAGTAAATATATGAGCTTAGCTTCATGTCCCATAACCACTAGATTACTTAAAAATTTACGAACAAACTGTAAGTCTCCACTCGAAAATTGTCACAAGAAATTCAATCGAACAAGTCCAAGAATTAACCGACAAAGTAAAACAAGCGTTTCATACCACTTGTTTTACTAAGTCGTTTAATTATATTTCTCATACGAGTGAGGTAAAGGTTTGTATATACTAGTAGATTGGAAAACGGTTTAAGAAACGAGCTTTGTAATAAAATAGTGTTGAAATCGTTTTGAAGAAAGGGTTTTGATATTTACTACTAGCATTGAAAACCTTTATATTTTGAAGTGACAAATCACAAAAATGATTGTAGAAACAATCAATCACTAAAATTCACATTCGAAGACATGAACAAAAATCCAAAGAAATCGATACCGAATCCATCAAAGTGGAAATACCCAAAAATTCCATAAATAGAAGTTATCAAAGTCGACAAAGGTGATAACAACTAATCGGAGAAGAAGAATCGATTAACAATTGGAAAAGCAAAGCAAAATGAGTATAGTAGGCAAAACACAGAAATAGGAGAATAGGAGCAGATCGGTTGACCGGACTCCCTGAGTCGGCCGACCGAACCAGAAACCATAAGTTTCGGGTACAGCTTCGGTCGACCGGCCCAGGGGGTTCGGTCGGCTGAACCTGATGCCATGCATTTTTCTGCCCTATTAATTGAATTGCAAACTCTCTCCTAATTCGCAACCGGTCGAGCACGGGCGCTAAGGGATTACTTCCATCGGCTACCCGGTCCTATTGGCTCCTCGATGCATCACCAAAAACATGTTCAAACATCAAAGTTAGGATTTTAAAGATTTGAACTCAAAACACTAAAAATTGGGATATTCACCAATTCAATCCAAACCAAAAGCAAATGCACATGAATAAGTGTTAGAAATTCATACACAACATACAAAGATAGATATAAGCATATATGTGAGATAAAAATCTCACCTTTACACAAAATCTATGAAGGAGAAGCTATAGAGCAAGGCAAAGACAAACACTCTTCAATTCCAACCTAAGAAGCTTCAATCTAAGCTTACAAGCAAAATATTTCCTAAGTTAGGTTTAGGAAATTTCTGAAATAGAAGAAGGAAAGAGTTGGAGAAGATGAAGAGAAGGCTTACCAATGGCTTCACTTTGGATTTGGAGAAAGAACTTGAATTTTGCAAATGAGCTAGGGCTTGGAGTTTTAGGAATTCTAATTTCCAATCTTTTCCCCCATTATTCTCTTGAGCTTGAGAGATTTAGGAAATGAGGAATGAATAAAGAGAAGTGGAGAGGGGTTGGGTTGATATAACTAGAATTGGGCAAATGAGCTGAACCCAAACCCAAAGCCCTATAGAAAAAGTAGCAAAAATCAACTTACTCCAAACATATCGAAGCTTGTACTAAAAAAGGTAGCAAACGGCATTTTGAACTCAATGGAAGTGTTCTCGAGTCCTAATTCGACCGTATGCAAAAAGTAACTTTTCGGACTATAATCCGACTAACGATAAAATATTTAAAAAAATATATTTAAATACTCAATCGTAAAATATGCGGGTTGTTACAATATCATAAATAGAATGGAATAAATTAGTGTATATCTGGAATAATAATCTAGGTTGATAAGTAACGAATTTATAAAGGCAATGGAAAGAAAATAGGTGACAATTAATATAGGTTTATTTATTTAATGTGTAAATAAACTTTGGTAATCAATTACAATAAATCCAAATTTAACGTTTTGTTAATTTAAATTTAAGTAATGTTAATTTTATTGATAATATGAATTGGTTGATTTAATAAATGGAAACTTTGATTTGTGAATAATAAAAGCTTATTAATGCGACTTAAGTATTAATAGTAACGATTTTGGACGTTACCTATTTGTAGCTGGTTGATTTTAAACTGGAAATCAGTTACCAAAATTTATAATCTAATATTACGTTAATGTAACTAAGGTAATTATTAATAAATTAAATGCAAGTCTAATCAGTGGCAATAATGCAGATGTATACTTAGTTACAAATTGAATATATGAAAGCAAAATGTAAGCAGTGAATTAAATTAAGGAATTTAAAGTATAATAAATGGTCATTGAATAAAATCAATGTCCGTTAAGTAATTATAATGTTTATGGTTGATAATAAACGTTATTTTAGTAATTATTAATATAGTAACGGAAGTGTGAATTGACCAAAATATAGTGAATGGAGATATAATAGTCGATAAATAAAGGATAGAATGGCAGCACTAATGTAATGAATGTAAAATAATTATTATAAGTGAACCACTGATTTAGTCTATTGAATTAAAATGGGTAATCAATTGCAATACAATTGAGATAAATAAATTGGAAAAATGTTAATGTATCTGGATATATACCAAAATAAATGGTACCAAAGATGATAATATGATAAATAGTGAATTTAAAGAATGGGAATCAGGATTTATTTATTTATTTGAAATTAAAGTAAAATAATTGGGTTTATTGAAATAAGCCGAATTAAATATTAAATTTTTCGTTAATTAAAATGAAAATGGAATAAGAAAATACTAATGCAATTGTTTTGAATCCAATGATAAATCCATCTATTTGACAATAATGAATGGATATAATTTTGATTGATGTAATTAAATGGAACTTTTGAAAATTTACTTATAAATTTTGAATTCAATAAATTTTGGTTAATACTGGAATTGATGAATTAATTAACTCTAAACGGACATCTAAATTGTTTAAATTAGTATAAAGGACTAATAAATTTAAAAATGATTAAATTGGTCAATTATAGAATTTAAAATGAAAATTTGGTTTAATTAATCAATTATTTATTTATTTATTTAATGTAAAAATATAGCCATTTCGGCCACTGACTCGGATTTCGACGAAACCAGTTTCATCGGATCCGTATCGGTGAATTATTGTAGGGTTTCATGTTTCGTGGCGATCGGACTTGTCGTTTAATCGTACGAACGTGAAACGCCTTGAAATCAATGAAATTGAAATAAATTGAAATCAATTTGAAAATATTTATTTTAGCATAGCTTCTTCATACGATGGAATTTGTACTTGAAACTTGTTCCATCGCGTTTAAAATATTTAAAAACACCTATTTTGATATATGGGTTGACCCAATTTAGTTTCGGAGTTGAAATGGGCTTTCTGGGCCACTTTGTCGTTAGCGGTATATTCAATCCGGTCCATCTATTCTATTTCAACACTGCCTATATATACCCTGTTATAAACCCTAGCAGCCTCTATTTCTCATTTCTATACATACAGAAACTTTTGTGCTCCTCTTTCTCAATGGCTGTAAACTCTAATTTATCCAATTCAAATTTCAATTCAAAAATCAACTTTAAAAATTCAAACTCCACAAAATATAGCAAATTTTATATGGATTCGAAGATCTCGATTAGCGCATCTCAATTCTATGATTCGTTTTTCGATTTGAAGCTCTGTTTGCCCAGAAATTGTTGATCTATTTTCGGCCATCCATTGCGTCGAAATCAACTTTGCCTGATCGACGAATCAATGTTACTGGGTCGAAGAGATTCTCGAGTGAAGCACATCTGTTTGCATCAAATCGACGGTCGGATTGGCCCTTAAAATTCACCTAGGGTTCAGCTATGGTAGCGGCTGTTATTTTTTTGGGCTCGATCAGCACGAAGAGGGGAGCGTTCAAGGTCTTGGGGAGCTCTCTAAGGTGGCGCGCACGGTTGGAGGTGGCCGAGATAGCCTGCGACGGCGTGGTTCTCGATCAAAGCCGTGGCGGCTGGGTATTTTGCGTGCGTGTAGAGATGGGGGTTAGGGTTAGAGACGGTCACGTGCAATAGGTGACGACGTTAAATTTATTTCCTATTTTATTTATTTTAACTTAGATTGTTGATCGATCTAATACGAATAACTTTCACATCCGAACACCAATTCACAAGCAGTTTTCTTGTTAGGATCGTATTGAAATTCCGAACATTTTGGCCCTGGTTTGGATAAATTCTGAGAGTGTCAAATTTTTGGGTTTAAATTGAATTTAAATTCAATTTAAATCAAAAGGTGAGCGTTTTAACCCACTCACAACTTCTAAAATTTCTTATGTTTGTTAAATTTAATTTTTGTTAGGATTATGCATTTATTTATGACTTTTCATATATTTTTAATCATCATCTCAGTTATTGCATTTATTTAAATTAAATCGTTATTTAATTGATTATTGAATATAACTGCCAGTTAAATATCTGTTATATATATAATCAGTTATATATTGATATTGATCGATTGTTTTGGATGATGATTATGATGGATGTATGATCTGTTGATGGATGAATGGATGTTGTATTGTATATTATTATAAACTGCAAGTTATTATGCATTTTTATTTCATTCGGGATTGCAGTTTGAAATGATATATAACCGTAATTTTATTTTAAATTACGGATTGAAATGATAAATATCCGTATCACTTGAACATAGGATAGAAAATTATATACAGGCACCGCGGTCTATACATATATAATTATTTTCGAAATGATTCCTATGGTTTTGTAAAGAAATATGTGATTTTTTGAGATATTTAATCGGGTATTTTATAAATGTTATTATATATATATATATATATATAATTAATTTCTTGGTTTTAAGCTATGTATAAAATTGAGTTAATAGAATAAAGGAAGTTTAATAATAAAAGTTGATTTTATTAAGATGTAATACGGTTAAGTATTTATTCAAATTTTATTTATAATGACTTAATAAAATTTAGGCTGGAAGATAAATATGAATTTGATTTGAATTAAAGTATTAAGAATTATCCTCAAATAAAATTGACTTGAAATTCAAATAAATTTGAGTTTTTAAAGGTATGACTTTTATAACTTGATTTTGGTTTAGATGACTTAAATGAATATCAAGTCGATTTTTAATGAATATTATCAAGATTAATTAAATTGAAAGAATATCCTGTTATTTGGAGTTTGAAGGTTTTACTTAAATGATATTTGATTTATTAAGTAAACATTTCAAATCTAGATAATAGTAAATTGAATTTGATATATATAAAATTATCAAAGAATTCGTTTCGAAATGGTAGAATATTTAAAGCTTTGAAATATACGGAAATTAAAATGGTTTATTTGGGAATCTAAACCTATATTTGGAATTTATTTGTGAAATTTAAAAAGCTATTTTATTGTATAAAGTGGTTTAATATTTAAACCATTTAAGTATTAGAAATTTTGTTTCAAAGCTATGGGGTTTAAGATACATATATTTGAAAGTATTATGATTTTGGAAAAAGGGATATATTTGAAAATAAAAATGATATCATATTGATTTGGGGTTTTAAAAATAGAAATGGTATCGTATTTATACGGTTTTGAAAGGGATACTATATTCTAGTTCTAAAGTATAAATTACTTTGAAATAACCGCGGTGTTATAATAACGTTTAGTTGTTAAAGAGACCGGGATCGGAAGTTGTCATACTCTTTGCCAACTCTGAAAACCACTTTAACAACCGTGTACGCGGTGGAGATTCCAGAATGAAGTAGGATGGTGGCGGCGTTTCCTTTGTGGTAAATACATGGACCCGACTTCCGTGAGTTGGCATAAGGTGGCTAAAACAGGAGCGATCGACGGGTTAAGAAGGTAGCCCCTTTTATCGGACACATCCCCTCGATATTCTACTCTAAGTTTGGATTTATTCGGTGGCCACTTTTGATTTCGTTGATTTGGGGGTGTGGCTCGAGGTGGGCGGTAGCTGCGGCTATGCATTACCACCGACCCGGAAGCGTAATTGGTATATCTACCCTGGCATTGCCTAGTTGTCCCGTGTCACCTACCCTAGCGCGCCTTATACGATTTTGTTTTGTACCATACCTATGGAGTGTCCTCTGACGACGTCTAGTACGGGGGAGACTACGGTACTGTGTAGACTATGGGAATATAAAAGTGTGTTAAGGGATATATGGGTAACCCCTTAACGCTATTTTCAGTATATTATACTTTACTTTAGACACTATTATAATAGTGTGTGTTACTACATAGTAAATAGTTAAACGGATCCTTAGGAGATGTGAATCCCGAGCATCTCTTGAGTTACTACACTCACGTTGACAGTGTATAGGAGATGTCAAATACCGTAAACATCTCTGACGCCGTTCCACTCATATTATTTACTATTGATTTAACTTACATAAGACCTTTTAGTTCTAACTCGAGTGTTTTTTCTTTTCAATTCGCTCGGGTCAGTCCGAGCATTTCAAGAATCGAAGACTTTATTCTGGAGGACGAAGACGAAGAATTCATTATTATTATTATTATTATATATTATATATTATATTGTTCCACTACACACTGTATTCCGCTGCATCGATTATTATTTACTAGTATGTGCAACTCTGATATGTATTGTATAAATATAATCAAATGTTTATAAAATAGCTTCATGAACTGTATATTTAATTATTATATTTTATCGTTCCGCTGCAAGATTCTATTTTGTTTATTTCTTCCTACTTTTTCTTATTTGCCCCATGACAATCCGCTCTTCTGTATGTTTTAAGTCTGGCGTGTGTGGTTTATCGTCGATTTAAACCATGCGAAAAGGCGGGACGTTACAGTGTAGTAAGTTAGTAACTCCTTTAAGGTTAAGTAATTGGAGGAGTAGGGAAGTAAAGAGATTTTCGATAAAATAATTGTTCTTATTTACCCTAGTTTTAGTAAATTTGAACATTTTTAAAAAAATGATATTTTGGAAACATGCGAGGACATTTTATTTAAAGTCAAGAAGAAAGAAATATGTTATAAGAATAAGCAAGACGTGTTTAACAAAAAGGTGGTTTGGTGAAAAAGTAAATAAGTTTTTGAAAAGATAAAATTTAGAAGTTTTAATTTTTGAAGAAAAATTGATAGTAATAATTACGTCGAGTAATAATAAAAGTTCCCATAAGGTGTATATGACACTAATGAAAACCTAAAAATGTTGCTTCATGTGTGCAGACTATAGAAGAATAGTGAAATGATATTAGTAAGATGATAAGACAGGCGTGGTTGGGATAAGTAGACCTTAGTTGAGGAAAAATGAAAGCTAAAGAGAAAATTTCCCCAAGCTTAGTTCTTTTTAGATAGAGACTGCACTGATTGAAACCCTTATCTATTGTAGTAAATGAAACTTAGTTATTCCTTTTGAGCGTGGAATAGAAGAGATAAATAGATCTTATTCGTCATGAGTAATACTGCGTAAGTTGGTAACAAATAATAGGCGGCAGGAGGAGCATATGAGTTATATGGATTCCTATAGTAGGACCTTTCTTTGTTAAAATGGACATAGTCCTAGACCTCCTTGCCCTATATGATAGCTGTGTTTAGTTGTTGTATAAAAAAAGAGTAAAAGCAGAGTAAGGTAACTAAAAGGAAAATAATAAATTTAAAGAAAGCGATAGAAACATCAATAGTGAAATTTAAAAAGAGATATTTTCTTATGTAAATTATGCTTGGGGAAGTAACTAATTTTTTTTAGAATAGTATCCTAAATCCCAGGTATGGAGGAAGATGTGCACAAAAGAAAAACGGAGAAATATGAAGTTTTTCCATTTTCCACCTTCTTTATAACATAAGAAATCTAATTTTGGATTTTTAAAATTTGAAAATTAAAAGTTGTGTAGTAGGTCTGGACGTAAAAATTTGTTGAACTGTGCTCCTATTCGGTAAAAGTGTGGGAAAAATTGAATGAAAATGTTTTGAGTTTTCAAAAGATTGCATTCATATTAATTGCAAGTATATTTATGATGTTTGCATCATGTTTAAAAGGAATTTCTAAAAGAAAAGGCATCCATATAGGAGGTACCGCATAGAAATTCTTATACATGCATATATTTTATAATGTATTGCACTTTACACTATGCGCGGATTGTTGCAAAATTGAATGTACATAAAATGGATGCGATTAATATGAGAAATTACACAATTGAACCCTTATCAAATTTCGGGAATGAAATTTTCTAATAGGGGGAGAATGTATCACCCCGAGTTAAATTACAATTATATACGAAAATAATTTAATTAAGTTATATATGTTTGAAATTTTAAAACAAAAAAATGTTCGTAAATGTGGCAACTAGTTAATATTATTTGGAATTTATATATATTTATGTAACAAATAAATTAGAGAGAGAAATTATATAAAAATCAATTAATAGGGAAGATTAATTGACGGTGCTTGTTTAAAAAGGAAATTAATATTCAATTAATTAGTAGAGGTGATTATTTGATAGGAACTGACCAGAAAGGGAACATATATTGTAGTAACTAATTGATATGATTAGAAACATATATGTTAGTGCAAGAGAATAAAATGGAGGAAGCGTAACTTATGCAAGTAATTAATTGTCAATTAATAAACATGGGGACTTATGGTAACACACATAATTAAGATTATGATTCAAACTTCAACTGTAGAATATATGTATGCAATAATTATGGGAATAAAATAAATTAATATGCATATATGTGACGAATTAATATGGTGTTGATTGGCATATTCATGTGGTAAGAAATCACAGCGCAGGTAGAGAATAATTGGATTGTAAATTAATTCTAGGTATATATGAAATCTATTAACTGGATAATTAATAGAGGTTCTCATTTAAAAGAAACATCACATTTAAAAATACACGTTTCCATAGATTGCAAGAGAGAAAGGAAAGTGATTAATGAAAAGATTGTTGGAGAATTAATTTGAAATAAAAACAAACACAAAAATAAATATTAATTTGATGTCCGTAGACTCAGTATAAGCTTTAGATTTTAGGGTTTTATCTACTAGTTAGCACTGATTTGAACTACTATAAATATAGGTGCAGAGCCTCATTTTTATTCTCGTTATTTTTCTCTTGCCTACAGAAGCTCTGCCATTTTTCTATCTCTTCTACAATTTCTTAATAAAAAAATTTAAATCTGATTCACACGAATTTAGATCTAAATAGAAAGAGAATAGAATTAATTAGGGAATTAGAAATTAGTTCAAATCAAAAGGCCATGTCAAAGATAAAACCCTAGATTTGAGTTTTATTCGCTATTTCTAATCCAAATCCTTTTCTTTTCTCTTTTAAATATTATATATCTGTAAATATATCATTTGTAATTTTAAATAGGGATTACAAGGGAGTTGAATACAAATGTTTAGGGACGGATCTGAAATAAAAACAGGAAGATTTGGAAAGCTAGCAATGTAAGTGGATTTAATTATATCTTTTACGTTTATGATATATTATTGTTGAATTCCCATTAAATAATTTAATTCGGTATTTTAATAATTAATTCTGTTAATTAGTTATGCTAAACTGTCAGAAATTTTAAGTTATTTACATCTAATTTGAAGTTATAATTTAGCCAAAATGCTAGTTTCTTTTTATTCTTTGTATGCAAATAATATAGTTAAAAAGACAATTCGCGATCATGGATTAAAATGGGAAAATATTAGATTAGATGTAAAATAAGAAAAGTTGGAATAAAGCTAGAAAAATGGAATTCTGCAATAAATTACGCTAAAATGGGAATAGTAAATTAATTTAATAACTTGATTTGGAAGTAAGTAATAGATTAATTGGTTGGATTTGAAAATAGGATACATTTCTATAATTTAATATTTAGAAGGTAACGATAAACGTAACTGCAAGAATAAAAGAAAGAAAAAGGGAACTAGCGTAAAATAGAATAACCACTGTATTTTACACTATTCAAAAATAATAAAAGAAATACCTTGCAGTTACGAATTATTGTTTATAGCATTATTTAGTATTAAAATATGAAAATGGATTTTTAGTATAGTTTTCAAATCCAACCAAATAAAATAGAATTACTTCTTAGAATAGAAGAAAATAAAGTAAAGTATGAAAGGAATCAAGTAAATTATTTGAAAAGAATTTGAAGTTGTAAACGATAATGAACCTAGATTTATATTTAATGCGCAAACTATACAATAAGACAATTATTATGATAAGTGAATTGTATAATATAAGAGAATTAAAGAGAATTCTATATCATAATAAAAGAAGACAGGAGGGACACTTGTAATCATATAAAGATTATAAAAGAAAATAAAAGTGACAGTTAGAAGTAAAATTATAACATATGTTATAATTAAAGTAGAAAGAACGGAAAGGCTTATTTGAGATTTAAATTAAGTTAATAAGTAAATAGAACAGAGATAATAGAAGATGCTTATTTAATAAACTTAAGACTTAAACTGAGTTAAATAAGCAAGGTAATAGAAGTGGCAGCACCAACAGCATTCCCTATTAGATCAATGGAGGTCTCAAAATAGCCAGAAGTGAGATGAGGGCAAGAATATGCTAATTAGGATAAATAGGTGCCAACAGAATAAGAAAAGTAAACTAAACGCAAATTAAAAGATTAGACTTAGGATCTAATAAAAGAGTGAGATGCGTTTGGAGTAGCCCAAATGATGAAGAGCCTAACAAAGTAGTTCATCATGGATTTCAGCAAAGGAGAAGCACGTTCAACTTAGTTATTTTGGGCTAGAAGGAAGTATGGAACTTCAACGGGACGTGTGGATACTCTTGGATGTCCCTTCGGGTATGCCTGATGAAGCTGCATCCCCGGAGGCAGGTCTGTAGGTTTTCCATCAAGAGAGCATGCCTTGACTGCTTTTTGCATGGCAGGACCATTGTAGGCAGTCAGAAGGGGTTGGTGTTTGGAGTAGGATATCCGCATGTCCTGGTACTTGCAAGTATGTTTAGTGGACAGAACCCAAAAGGATAGTCGCATGCGGATATCGGCCAGCATCAATACCAAGAGCAAGTTCAGAAAAGACTACAGTTAAAACCAAAAGTCCAATGATTCTTTCACTATCGAGACATTGGATGAGGGTCAACTCCAATTGGATGTTAGATTGTTTGCAGTAGGGCACGACTACTTAACTATTTAGTCGACTTTCGATTAGTTGAAGGGTGGCTGCATGGGGCCATAGCCACGATGAGAAAAGAGACAGACCAACTAGAATGTCTATATTGCACGCCTAACGAAGTTGTCCTTTACAGATATAGAAAATTCCCGACTGAGTTCCGTACAAGGTCTACCTTGTTAGAGGGATTCAGAGAGTAGACTGAAAGATTACATATAGTCCTTAATGTACGCATTGGGTTGGATATTGCGGATGACCGAGCATTAGTGTAGACTAGTGCGAAGCAGTTTTACATTTTCATAAGAGACGACATAACATCTGTATTATAGGCCTCATGAAGCTGTGCTTTACAGATGTAGTCACATAATGCTATAGGAGTAAGACGATGGAGTCCTTTGCGAGGAGGATATGAAAGGTACTATGGGTAGTACCTAGGGCCAATATGGTCATTAGGCATATAACTACATGTGTGTGTGTATCAGTTATTAGGTTTTAATCTACAAAGGAGAAGATGGGTACGATTCACGCACAGATGCAAGAGTACGATAAACCTAGTGAACCTAATATAACAGTAAATGGAAATAAAACGGTATATGTAGAATTAGGCTTAAAAGTGTATAATTTATCCATTCAGTGGAACTTTAGTTCTGACCGCCTCCTCATAACATCCTACATGTTAGGTAGATATCAGAGACTTCCCAGCTTTAAGACATTTCTTTTGAAAGTGTTATTATATTGGTGAGTAATTACTTCCTATTATATTTTAGTCAATTTCGCTGTGAGATATTTAATTGAGCTCTAATATATTTGTCTTTGCCTCTTTGCAGGATACCAGATTCCTAACTCTGGTTTCGGTGGGCTTGGGTTTTAGCTTTTTGCGAAAAATCTAGACCCACTGAAATTGGGATTGTTATAAAAATTCATCATTTTCAATCTCTATCTTCACTCCTTTTCATTCCATAACCCTAATAAAAATTAATAGCTTTTCCTATCCAAAACTAATCGATAACCTCGAACAAATACTTGAATCATTCAAGAAAATTCTTTCTTTCATCCTAAGAAGCCAGAGGCGTTTAGAATCGAGTTAAATGTAGATGATCAAGGAGCAAGAAAGACATTTCGACGCAATTTGGTAGATGATTTCTGCCTTGAACAAAGAAGAACCAACCACCAATGCAGAGTGTGCCATCAACAAAGATAATGAAGATTAGGATGATATCAAAGCAAATCCAATCTTTGACGCTGATGAATGGGTTGAAGTTCCTCGAAATACCTCGTTTAAATAGGTTTGATTGTTTATAAATAATAATACTTGATCTGGTCTGGATTTGATTGGTTTGATTTATGTGGATTTGTTTGAATGGTGTGTGACATTTAACTTTGTTGGATTGGATAAATATTTAGATATATTATGATTATTTCATGATTATCTAATTTTACATATCACTTATTATTTTTATACAATCATTCTCATCATAATTATATATAATAGAATTAACATCAATTAGTATTTTATTTAAGGGGAGTTAATTAAAGTTAGAATTATAGTAAGAGTTAGTGTTAGAGTTATTGTTTTAGGTGGTTATTTTTGTTGATGACAAAGGAGGAAAAATATATAAAACCTAGGCATAGATTAAGGAGGAGTTTTGTAACCTGCGGGGTTTATATTATATTTTATATGCAGAGTTGTCATCATCAAAAAAGGAGAGAATGTTAGTACACTGGGTATTGTTTTTGATGACAACAACTATAGGACATTATATAAAATATGGATACTGATGTTTTATCAAGATATATATAATATATAGTGCAAGATTTAACAGGTATTGATTAAGGACATCGTACAGTATCAAGAGTAGATTTAAAATGCTGACATAGAGTTAAGAATTCAAGAATGAAGACTCATGAGTATTAAAGAGTTCAAGATTTTAAGATATTAAAAATAAGTTATAGAGTCATAGAATTTATGTTAAAACTCTGATTTCTTAATCACTTTCTCTTTATATCAAATAAGTTTTAAATGCTTTTCAAATATCCTCATTTTCAAAATAACCTTTTCAAACATCTACTTAAAATATTTCTCAAAATAAATTCTTAACCTTTTTATATTTACAAAGATATTATATTAATTTTTTAAGTATATTTTTAACCTACTATATTTTTTGGTATTTTAGTTTATATCTTCCTTATGTTTATTTTTGATATTTATATTTTGATTTTAGACATTTACTTATAGCTATATTGATTTTGTATTATTTAAATTATATTGAATATTCTTATTAAATCTTTCAAAATTATTTTATAAAGTTTTATTAGTTTTAATATGATTAAAATATCATAAACTATGTTTAAATGTCTGTATAAAGTTTCAAAATATTTTACAAAACTAAATGTTTTCAAAACAATTTTTATTAAGTGATTTTTTAAAATACAAAGGATATGTCGACATATCCTAACCAAGTATGTCAAATAAAGCTGGGAACTTCAAAATTCAAATTTGAATGAAAGTGTCTTTTTCTCGTATCTCTTCGGGAATGGACATGACCGTTGTTCCTCTATAAATACCAGACTTCTAAACGAATTTTCTATATCATTTTCTTATTTATCTCTCCTCCTTTCACTCTCTTATTTTCTAAATCAAAATATACCCAAACTTTGCCGAAATTCAACCAGAATCAAATTCAATCATCACTAATTTTATTCTTGTTTATTTACTCTCTAATTTCTCTCATACCTCTCACTCACACCACGATCAAAATGCTATTCAAGATTTATAGGATCAATTGTAATTAAGATCGAAGGTCTAAGTTTATAAAACTCAATCAAATCATATTATTATACTTGTAGGTGATCGTAGCCCGTAAAGTCAAACGGGTGTGATTATAGCTTGTAAAATCAATTTGGATTGCTTAGTAGCCCGTAAATCTAGTGGTTACGCCTGTACCATAGAAATCAAGCGACTCTATCGAAAGGTCGGGATTCTAGAGGGTGTGTCTTGTTGCCTTGAAATTGAGATTATATTTGCATTTATTTGAAAATAAATCCATATAAGGAATTATACGGGACTAGATGTAGGGTTACTCCAAACCAGTATAAAATCCTGGCAAGTTCTTTCCTTTTTACTTTTTTTGCATTTACTTTTATATGCACTTTGATTCTGTGATTGTTTATGTACTTATTAATTACATCATTTCAAGTAGAATTTTAAAGAATTTGAAAAATATTCATATAATCAATTAAACACTATCCATCCCCCTCCAATGTTAATTTAGCCTTAAGATCCCTATTATGCATGTCACGATATTAATTACAAATTTGATTATGATTTGAGAAAGAAGTATTACAAAATATATTTATAATAGTTATATATATATATACACACATATATCAATCGATATATGGTATCGATAAGCGATTAAATTGGATTTAATTATATAATATTTTATGTAGGCTTAAATGGGTTTAAGGCCCATCATAGGGCTTACTAAATTTGGTAGCACACATGGGTATAGGTGGCTCAATTTTGTTAGAAGGGGGATTAATTTTGGATGGCACATATATAAGAGAAAGATTATGAGATTATATCAAATTTTCTCTCCTTTCTATCCACTATACAAGCATCTCTAACCCTAATTAGATAATAACATACCGCCTCTCATTCACTTACTTGCTGGTCGAAATTTTTTATCCATCAATTGTTCATTTGACTCAATATTTCTTCTCAATCAACAAAAGCATAGCTTTCCATATGTATAGTGTTTTAGTTAGGTGACTTAATCACTACAAGCTCAAATCAAATCATATCTGCTCACTTTCCGATAGTTGAAGGTCAATGGTTCAAGAACTAGCAATCTGCTTAATCGAAAAGAGTTCCAAAGGATAAGGTTTGTCTTTTCAAGATGTACTTCAAGGCTTTGGAATTAAGGTATGATTTTATATAATTATAATTAATGATTTTCATTATAATGTCTTTATCATATTCGCGCGTGTGTGTGTATTATACTATTAGTTTGATAACGATTCGGATATGCAGGCAATGTTGTCACAAAATAGTTTTGATTACATATACGTATATATCTATATTTAATTTTTTTTATATTATACATATCAGGTCAAGTACAACCATACATGTAAATAATATAATTTTATATTTTAAATTAATATATATATATATATATTACTTAATTACATATATATAGTTTATAATTAGTTATAACATCATACTTTTGTTAAAATCAAACATATAATTTTATATATAATTCGTTATAGTAAATTAATTTTCGATAGTAAAAAATATTTTTTATCAATATTTGATTATTATTTTACAATATTTAAATTAATTTACCCCTTTAATAAATTATTTAATTCAAATATGTTATAAAAAATAATTTTTAAATTTTATAAAATTATATAAACACATGATCAGCTCTAAGAGAAAATGAAAAAATTGTTTTTCTATTTTCAAAATTAATTATTTTAAATGGCTGTGATTAAATAAATTAATATAAAATTAATTTAAAATGAGAAATATAGGGAAGAAATTTTCAAACTTCAAAATTAGGATTTACTAAAAATTTATAGTCTGAAATAACAATTATATTTTATTAATTTTCAAATGAATATTTAATTGAAATGAATCTTAACTAATATAAAATTATTTCTGAGATATATGCATGACCATGGATTTAATAAAAATAATTTTTTTATCTATAATAATTTTATTAATTAATATATATACTACTATTTATTATAAATATATTTAAGTGTTTATATATATAAATAAATTACTTTATTATTATATATGTATGTGTGCATATATTATTAACGGTTCGAAAAAATTAATTTAATATTTTAAATAATTTAGTTGTAATTAAATTAATATATTTTAATAATATGTATATATAATACTAATATTTTATTTATGGGATTGTACACACACATATATGAAAATATATAAATATTATACATTTACATAAAATTATTTAAATAAATTTAACATGTATATATTTATAATATTTATATAATATAATAGTTTATATACATAGATATACTTGAACAATATATACTTGCAGATTAGATGAGCTAACATGTCCTTCACGTTGCATGCAGACATGTTATATCTTGCACGGGTTGATATGTTACACATGCACACATACATATATATGTGTATATGACACAAACACACACAGAGAGGTATGCACACGCACAAAAACATACATACACCAATATATAAATCAAATAAAAATATATAATTCATAAATTTAAATAAAATGAAAGATTTTATTTAAATGATATTTAAAAATGTTCTAAATAGATTAGACTTCATAGGCTCAATAATGATACAATAAGGGAATATTTGGAAATTTACTCATAACTTCCACTACGGGCTAGCTTGGTTCCAACACGAACACTCTTTCATAAGGAGATCGTTATTTCCATAAACAATTCTGTAGTATTGCGTAATACTTGAGAATATTCTCAACTACAATTTAATGATATTAAATCAAGTTCGATGTTCGCTCAATGCATCAAATTCATAACCAAATTATGATATTGTAGAATCATAGCATATATGGCAATTCATATTGTCGTGCATAAGGAATCTGTCTCAAATGCTTCATATTAAAAAATTTGATACGGTGTCTGCGTATATCATTCAAGACAATCCCAACATCCATTTATACTAGTCATAAAAAACGTCATTTTCAAATCCTATATCACTATCCAAACTGAAAAAGATTTTAACACTAGCACATTGTTAATAATTAGTAGTATGTTTTCGTACTTGTAGTTTAGAAATATCTTAAAATTCTTTTGTTATAAACACATGCTTCCTCGGCATTTTGATGAAAAATCAAAACTGCTTGATTTTTTCTGTTAAAATACTTATTCAACTCTAATGCTTATTAGATGCCCTTTTTATCCTCCCTTGAATCATATCCAAAACATATAAATCATGTTAATACTCCTGTCGACTTCAGGAAAAATTTGTTTATTATATGTGAACAGTCTTTTCTATATCATTATTCAGAAATTTTGTTTCAACATCAATGTACCAAAACACAAATTAAATTATGCGATAATTGCATGTAAATCCAAGTGGAATCAAGTATGTTGACTATCCGAATAACTTTACTAATTTCAACAATTGAAATTGATGAAATAATACCAGTACCACATTATATGTAATTCAGACTGTATTGATCTTTTTGAAAATACACTTATGGCCTGTGGGTCATATCCTTTTAGTCACAACTGTCAAAATCATATTTTGATCATGTACTAAGAATCTATTCTGGATTTAAGTATCATGCCATATGTTAGAGTATATATTCTTTATGGCTCACTGGTAATTGAGAAAATTATTACCACTAATAATTCATTTTCTTGACATTGATATGAAACTTAAAGTTTCTATTTAAATTATGAGAAATCATATTAGACATTCTAAGGAGTTGTGTCTATTTTAGGATCGGTTAGTTTCTATTCATCTTATGTAATCAGTTTCTACAGGAGAGTGCTTGTATCTTATCCAATACTTACATAGAACTGAATCAGTTTTGAGTTTATGATACTTATGTTCATAACATAAAATTAATCAATCATTTTTGGTATTGGTCCCAAACTCCTTTGGAGTGGTTCATACAAGATCCCTCATGATCGAATTTTACAGGAATCCTTTTGACTTATGCAACCTATCATTTTTTAACTCAGGACATGTATATGTTTCATGTTAATTCATGTGTGATATGATTTTGTAAGTAGTGCTTTAGATCAAACTAAACTTAACATATATACTTACTCTTAAGTACATATTCTTATAGAAATAAGTTGGTCCAACATCGCTTATTATCCATCGTACTTTATTCAACAAAGTCTGATTGTTTATCTATACATCGTTATGCATGATATGGAGGAGTGACTTTGAGACTGAATTTTATTATTTTTAGGTACTTTTGGAACACTTTCCAATGTACTCACCTATTAGACCAAATAAAATTGATTTATTTCCTTTACAAGTTATGTGTTCTACTTCCGTTTTAAATTTTGTGAACTTATCAAAGGTATAATACTTATGTATCAAATACACATATTCATGTCTATGGTAATTCATCAATGAATTTAACAGAGTATATGGATCTGTTTTGGTATCAATAGACCTTGAAATGCAAACATCTTTATTTGTCAAACTGAATATTCCATTAACTCTATTTTTTACTTCCACTGAATTGATGCTTTGCCCTTAGTCATTTTAGTTACAATTTATAAGTACCATATGATTCATAATTATATGATTAAAGAAGCGTTTCTCAAAAAAATAGCTTAGTCCATAAATCCAAAATAATTGTAGTGTATTTTCTATAGCTAATGCATCATTATTGCTATATAAACAAATACCATAGATTTGTTTGTAACTAAAACATTCATAATTTTCATAACAAAATAAATTTTTAGTCAATACTTCAAATAATTATTATTTCATAAATAATAATTGGCATATATTTACAAAAACAATCTTTCATAACTTGATGCATCCACTGATAAGTGTTATATGGTATTCATCCAATATTTGCACCACTACTATAACGGTGCATGAAATGTAGCTTATTTATTTCATCTACCATGACTAGTTTACAACCAAAATTTTAGATCAAATATCTTAAACTCAATTAATTAACTCTTATACAAAGTTTTTAATAATAAAATTCAGTTTGGAATATAAATCACATTGTTCATTTACATTCAGTATCTACTTAGTAATTTATACAATTTTCATTTCCAATGTCCCTTCATGAGTGTAACGACTTGAAAATTCAGACACTTTGTATTTAAATATTTGAATCTTATATCAAATGTTATTAAAATAATTTAACAACGTTGTTAACCCCATTTTAAATCATAATTAATGATAGTAAATTTGCTTCGAAAAAATGTATACAAAAATACATACTTTGAAGAAATATCGATAATGTGACTGAAAATAGTTCTATTGATAAATAGCTTTTTACTCATCAAAAGTTGTTCAAACTTTTTTGCTTACACTTATTTGCTTAGAAAATCATTAAAATGAAATAAAAATATTTTATCATTTATGTAAATAAAGTTTTTGATGATGTCATGGGTGATGTCATAGAAGATATTTTGAAAATGAGCTTTTAAGAAAAGTCTTAAGAAATGAAAATAAGGTGTAAAGGTAGCATGTGAGAGGGACGCTCCTTTGTGACCTCTATTGACAGATAGAAGGTATTATGACCTCTTGTAGAACATATAAACACACCCTTAAAGCTTTCACAATTTACATAAGCTTGAAATGTAGTAAAAACTGGAAAATAGTTGAAGTGGATTAGCACAAGTTCACTTTGTTCTTCACTAACTTTCTCTAATTAACTAAAATCATCTCCAAACTCCACCAAACTTTTACTAACACCTTATAACACCATAGTAAGCTTATATCTAAAGTCAAAGTGGAAGAAAAGTGAAGGAGAAGGGGGATCTTAGATGGGCCGTGAGCAATGGAAGAGGAGTGAAGGTGTTGCCTTAGTTTGGAAGTGCTAGCAGTTGTATCTTTTGGAGTTTGGTGGTGGTAAGAAGTGTTCTTGATTTTGGTTGTGTCTGAGCATGCGTTTGGCATGGATTTAAGTGAATTATCTCACTATCTTAAATGTATATATTGTGCATATATATGTTGTGCTTGAAATATAAAGTTAAAGTGACATTAACTAATTAAATTTATAAACTTTAGACCCATCTTGCTTTAGAAAGAAAATGACAAATTTATATTTTATAACACCACTTCTATTACCCTCTTAAACATGTGGCGTGGACTTGACTTGTTGTTTAAATGGTTTTTGGGATTGTGTGTTGAATTGAAGCATGTTTGAAAGTGTTTGAAACGAGAATAGTCGCTATAAGTGCACTTCGATATCTCTTAACTTTAACTTGTTTAAATTGGATATTTATGAACTTAAGTTAGGATAATTTGATGTGGTCATTCTCTATACATATTTTGGTTATTAGACAGCAAAGAAATGGTTTGGAAAGTTATAAAAATTATGAACCAAAGTTGTGAAATTTAGAACCAAAAGGTGCTCATAAATACACTTTGTAAATATAGCCTATTTTCGGGAATTTTTACAAATAAATTGAAAGATATTCTTAACGTTTTTTGTATGAGTTTTACGTATCTAAGGGTGGTACTTGTTAAAAAAATTTCAAGTCTTTAATCATTTATTAAAGTGGTTTAAACTAGCCATAAAGATTGTACATTTCAATGTGTTCTATAACAAGGACTTTTAACAACATTTACAAATCTGTAGTAAGTTGCTTATGGTTTTAAGTGTTTGAAAATGATTTTTAATGGTATTTTTCTACAATATTTTTAGAAATGTTTTCTAACCTATTTCAAATAAATTTAAAATTAATTTGAAGTATAAATATATTTTTAATTATTATATATGTATTTTCAAAGTAAAGAGGCTTTATAATATAAAACATGTTTTTCATTAAATTATAAATTAGTTATTTTCAAGTAGTAATTTAACACAAACATTTAAAACTTATCTACAATTATTTTAAAAGTATTTAAAGTTTGAAAAAGGGCAACTGACTAGGCTTAACACTAAAAGCCAACAAGGTAGACTTCTCTATTTGTGAGAGTTAAGATTGATGTCGAGTAGGGATATAAGCAGTGGAGCTCTAACCTACCGGCTTCCCTTTTGATAGAGGAATAGTTAAGTTGTGTTGGAAATGTGTTAATCTCATTGTTTAATTATTTGTTTGAAAAATATTTAACCTTTTTAATGCTAAAAGCCGACGAAGTAGGCTTGTTTATTTGTGAGAGTTAAGATTGATGTTCGAGTAGGAATGTGAGCAATATAGCTCTAATCTTCTAGCTTCCCTCTTGACCGATTAATAAATAAGTTTAAAATGTCGAAAACATGTCAATCATGTTGTTTGTTACTCGTTTGTGAAAGTCATTAATACTATGCTTAACACTAAAGGCCGATGAGGTAGATTTATCTATTTGTAAGATTAAAGAATAAAGTGTCTAGGCAAGGCTTTGATATGCAACCAGTGCTCTAACTTACCTGGCATCACTCTTGGATGAGGAATAGTTAAGTTGGAATGTCGGAAGCGAGTTAATTATATGAACTGTGATTTCTATAAGTGATCATTTTTAATTAGGTAGTCGTTTAGTCGACTGTCGAACTTGACCAAACATTATCTTAGTTCTTTAAAAGAATGTATAATCATAAGTAAAATGGTATTGGATTTGTTGTGATAATGTATTACTAACATCATCTTTAACCCTTTTTGATTAAATTTAAATAGATCTATAAAAGAATGTTTAAAAATAATCATAAGTGGAATCATTTTGGGTTCGTAGTGACAATGTTTAAGAAATAATAGTCTTAAACCTTTTTGAATGGATCCGTGGAAGTACTTAGATCCTTAAAAAAGATATCTTGAAGGAAATTTTAAGTATGGAACCTTTTGAAAAAAGATAGAAAAAGCAGAGGTTTAAAGTAAGAAATCTTGTTGATGAATTGTGAATATATTTATACCACTTGAGATAAGTATATGAATACTTTTTGAAGTACTAAAGAATACAAATGAAGAGTAGAAATTGATAAAAGATGTTTTATTAGATAAAAGAAGGTTTACTAATAAAAGAGGTTTTAATTAATAAAATATTATTTAAATAAAAAGGGGTTAGAAGCCGCTTATGTGACTTAATCATGCTTTATATGACTTGATCATGCTTTCTATGTTTACTCGCTTATGGAAAACATTTAGTCATATGCTTAGCACTAAAAGCCAATGAAGTAGGCTTGTCTATCTATAGGAGTTAAGACTGATGTTTTAGTAGGTATATGAACAAAAACGCTCTAACCTACCGGCTTCACTTGACGAATGGATATTGTGAGAGGAAAATATCAAAAATGTGATAAGTATACGAGAGTTGGTTTCCATATGCGATCGGTCTCATTATTTTTGAATGACCAAGTTCATCGATTCAGTCTTGAAGAGACCGAGATCGGTAAGTGTTTTACTTGTAGAAAACCACTTCAAGATCGAGATATGTGTTATATCTCTTGAAAGTGGATCTGTTCAAGTTACTGGAATCCATATGTGGTTTTGAGATCTGTTTGAGATATGGTAATCCACTGGGGATTCATTTTCTGTTCGAGTGATGAAGATTAATGTGAAAGATGTCGAACGTGATCTCAACATCGAAAATGGCTAAAGACAGAGTAGGCTGCATAACCTAGGGTTTAGCTGACCCTAGTTAGGGTGTTATTAACTCCATATTTACAGATGCTTACGTAGGAGTTGATGATATTTGGTTTACTTTGTTTATGTCTATGTTCGGACAATGGGCCACTTGCGATTTCCCTATGGTGTCTTTTATCTAGAGATACACGACACCCAAAAGTTAACTTTAGATTCTTGTACATGGAGATTGTATTTCGGCTTGACCGAAGAGATCTCCACAGAAAATCTGTTATGCGAACATTCCATATCAGTTTAAATTGTACCTTCTAATACGTTGTTGAATTTAACCAACGTAACCATCTCAGCTATTCTATATATCTATATTCTACACCCTAGACATTATCTATTATATCACTTTATGTACTTATTAGATGGTAGTTCTTTTGAGGGGATAACTATTATGGCATTCCATGTGGTCTCAAAAGTACTGTTATATGTTGGCCACATATTTCTTGAGTTTCTCATACTAGACTTATGTCCGACGCTTAGTCTTTGCTTTCACTAAATCCCTCGCGTACCCTTTCGAGTAGTTTAAGAAAGGTAGCTTTCCATTGATGTTCATTGGAGCTCGAGAAGACGGACATGATGTTTCACATACTGTAGTATTCTTATTTCCACTATATTACTATATTGTACGTATAAGCATTTGTGAGGACAGACAGTTATAACTATCTAGGCTGGTGATGGTACTTAGGTTTTGTAGCTTTGAAATTTCTGTATCGAAGTAAACATTTGTATTGTTCTTTTGATATTACATATTATCGTTCCACTGTGAGATTTTAGTATTATGTTCTTTTCTTTCTTGTTCTATTTTTTTATTTACCCTAACAATTTGTCTTTCCGACACTTGGGTGCTCAGCATGTAAGTACCATAGATGTATTAGTGCCGACAATTAGGGGTTAGAAAGGCGGATCGTTATAATGAAGCAGAAGCGACCATGTAATCTGTTCATCCGCACTGCGCATATTTTACATCAACTATAAACATTTGCTTTCCTTTCTCAGTGGACGAACCATTCAAATGAAAACATTTACTATAAGACTGCACCGAACTCTTTATAAAATCTCACTGGAACATCCTTAACATTTTAAGGACATCGATAGGTTGCATTTAGGTAAACCAATCGAAAATTGACAGTATTATTCTCTAATTCCTAGGTCTGTCTAGTATCTTGGTCTGTGTTTCTTCAACACAAAAAGATTTCATTGTATTTGTAACGACCCAAAATTTAACCACTTTAAAATATAATATTTAAAGAGATTTTACATATAAAAGGTTTTATGATTCAAATAATATTCGATAGGATTTGAAAATAGAAATATGCATAAAAATAGTAATATTTACTTATATCGACAAAAGTGACAAAATGCTGATTTTAGAAAAATAAGTTTCAATGGTTAAATAAATTATTTTAATTTATTTATGAGTTTTTATATTTTTAAATGACATTATACAAATTTATTTTTAAATTTGGTTTACATAAATAAATAGCTTAAATAAAACGTCAAAATATGACCGTAAAACATTTTGTCAAAAATCAACGTTTTGTTGATTAAAGTTGTCGCAACATTATTGCACCTTTATATATACAATTTAATAAATATGATAACATATAAAGACAGTTAAAAATTAACTAAACAATATTACTTTAGTTATCACACTTAGAAAATTCTAGAAAGTGATTAGCAAAAGTAAACTAAAAAAGACAAAACTTATGTCACATCAAAAGTGGCATAAAGTAAAGAAAAATGACATAAAGTAAAGAAATGTGACATAAAGTAAAGTAATCATTCTTATTCTTTACTTAACTCAAAGGTATTTGAATTTTGAAAGTGTGATGTGATGTGGATGGTAAGTTTTGAACTAAATAAGTTTACTTAATTCTTAAGGAAGGTTATTTAAGTAAAAACAAAAATCTATATTTTATTCTCAAATATTTTCTATAAATACATACCCACTTTCTCACTTCCTTCCACACTTCTTCTTCTTTAAATTTCAAGCTTCTTCTTACCTCCTTTAATGGCTTCCAACCTTAATAAAGTTATGTCAAAATATTTCCAAAAATAAAATAAAGAAAATATCGAAAAAAACACCGTCTGAACCACTTCAAGCTCCTCCTCCTTCCTCACATTTCTCACGCCCCCCTCTTTCTCCATTTGGCCGAGCACTCTTAGCCTTCTCCAAGCCAAGAGGAGCCATCTAAGTCGAAGCGTTCAAGGGATCATAAGCTAAAAACGTCGAGTAGCGAAACTATAGCTGATTTTACGTTCGCCAAAACCAAACAAAGTGAGAACTCTAAATTGTTAAGTAGGAAATATTTATATGATGTTTTGCAAGTTATAAATGTTATATGGATGTTAATAATGATGTTTGATAAATGTTTGAAAAAGAAAGCAACCACCTTAAAGTTATTTGCAAAAGTTAGTAAGCAAATATGTACATAAATGAGAATTATGTGACATTGTAATAAAAATGTTGTTAAATTGATATGCAAGTTCATTTGACATATTAAAATGGTTATAAACGTTGTTTGGATGTTTATTAGTTGTATATTGATTATATATGTTGAAACAAGTCACGGATTTAAATGACGCTTAATCACATGGAAATCACTTTTCAAAAGAAAAGAAATATGATATGGAATCATTTATACCTTTGAAAAATATTTGAAAATACTTTGGAAATGATTCCTAAGTGTTTAAACTTGTCTCGACAAAGTTTGGATATGAATCTAAAAAATACGCCAAAAATTTGACGCGTCGCGTAACGGTAGTTCGCGTTTTCGTGTCAAAAGTTCAAATGAACACACGAAGTGGAATATAGTTCGGAATACTTCGAAGTACGAATTTTCTAAATCCTAATATCCATATCTTTCATAAAAAAAGAAAATCAAGATTTCATCTTGTATATTTTGAAATATGGCAAAATCAATTTTCAAGAAAAATCCCATTTTTGCACTAAATAACCAAAGTTGAAAATTTATAAAATAATCGTTTTAAAAATATGAAATAAATTCTAAAAATCTTTCAAAATATTTTCAAAGTGATTTAAGTTGAAAAGATGAATTTCTAAATAATATAAAAGTTTTTTTGAAGAATATAGCTTTTAAAGCACTTTTTACAAACTTTCTGCAACGCTTTTAAATAACTTTTGAAATAAAGTTTGAAACTTAACAATTCTTTCCTAAATCCTTAGTAAATGTTTTTAAGTAAATAATAAAGCATCTCAAAAGAAATTTTAACAATTTAATATTATTTCAAAGATGGTTAAATAAGAAGTTAAGTGATTTAAAAAGGGAAAATGAGTATGCGAAAACGGCTAGTATATTTGTGACGCCCCACCTCTATACCCACGCTAGCCAAGGACACTACATAGTAATGCCGTCAACTAACACGAAGAATAAGGCTGGTTGGGAGCAACCATTTATAGCCTTGCTCTAACTATCTATTGAATACATTGACAATAAACATACCAATAAGGTCGACATACCCAATGAATACTTAAAACAAAACCATAGGTGGTTGGATCTATCAGAACAGAATATAACAACTCAAATGTAATATACATCACAGAATAGTAGATCATCATATACACATATATTGATACATAACAGAGTATACAAAATAATACATGTCAAGTGGTATAGCAAACCACAACATACAGACGAATCAAAAGAATACATATAACAGAGTTACAATAAAAAGGTCTATACAAAAAGCTTTAACAAAAAGGAACAAGCTGAATAGTCCATGCGGAAGCAAAATAGGCTAAGTCCAAAAGCACCTAACCTGAAACATCTCGGTCTGATCCGAGTATAAAATACACGGGTCAGTCTAGCTAAACAAATCAGTTAGATAAACTGAACAACAATTAACGTGCAAGGTTTCAAAGTATAACAAATATCTCTAAAGGAGATAACACAATCATCTAACAAAAGATGAATCATATGATAACAAGCCTCATATCATCGGCAACATATAGAAACAAAGGATACAAATATCCCAAATCAAGCCAAAAGGCAAATAACAAATACCCATAAGGTATACAAGTTCCACAAGGTAAACGCTATGCATCATGCGGCTCAAAAAGACCAACATCGAAGGGCGATACTTAGGGAATATACATATGAATGAAACATCATAAAATTTACTCGAGCTCAATACTGTATAAACAAGGATCCATGAGCCCGAAGACTGCAAACCCAATATCACCCATGCGGCTCATAACGACCAACATCGGAAGCGATACTAAAGGGCAACCAAATATCACCCATGCGGCTCATAACGACCAACATCGGAAGCGATACTATAGGCAACAAACCCAAAGGCACAAACCCGAAGGCACATACCCGAAGGCAACATACCCGAAGGCACAAACCCGAAGGCACATACCCGAAGGCAACATACCCGAAGGCAACAAACCGTAGTGGTGAAGGTCCGGAGGCCCAGTACTGGACACCACTAAGTGGCAGAATGTGTCATAACTCTCAAAAAGGAATCCAAAAAGTGGTAACGCGAGTCCCATAACCACTCGTTCGCACTAAACAGTTTACTATCCGTTAGTTAATTTCACACTCAAAGCAGTACAAAGTTCACCTCATATCATCGGTAAACCAAACTCGAAGGTTAAAACAATCAATTGAATAGGTCGAGGATTAATCGGAAGAATAAACGCACAGATTCATGGTCCTTGTTTTGCCCAACCATTTAATCACCCTTCCACTTCGCTCGAAGTGCGAAATTGTGCCTGTGTTTTAAATAGAATTTATAAATCGGAGAAGCGAACTTTTAATACGATTTGAAGAAATCATTTATAAAACCCGTGAATGAATTCAAAAGGGAATCATCAAGGTCAAATATGCATAAATAACTAATTGGAATCGATATGCATCGATCAATTTTGGAAAATTAAACGAACAAGGCAATTTTGGCAAAAACAACTTATTCAGACATCTGAAAGAAGGGATTCAGACGTCTGAAACTAAAAATAAATTTGTTTTTCAAAACAGAATTCAGACGTCTGAATCCAAACTCCCAGACGTCTGAAATAGGCAATATTCGGCCTATTTCCTTTCTGGTTGAAAATTAGCCAATTCAGACATCTAGAATATAAATTCAAACGTCTGAATCTGGGGATGAAAATGTTCCCCAGAACAATATTCAGAAGTCTGAAATTATGGTTTCAGACGTCTGAAACTCAATGTTCAGGCATTTCCTGAACCTGGGCCAACTATGGCTAACAAATCGAAAGCAATCGGATGCGTGTTGATTATGGGCTTACGTCAAATGACTACCCAACCTTAACGACACACCCAAACACTCCAAACAACATAAATATCAACCATATAAGGTTTCACATAGATTTGGCTTCAAAAATCAATATTTGGCAATTTCACCGAATCAACCCAAATCAAAAGCAAAAGAACATATGAACAATTGTTAGGAATTCATGCCTAACATCAATGATATCAAGAGAAGTAGATGTGAGATCAAAACTCACCTTTTAATCCAAAACAAAGAAGGAGGAGTTCAATTTGCAAGGAGAAGACCAACTAATCTCCACTTCTACTCTACTAGCTTCAATCTAAGAATAAAACACATATTTCCTAAGTTTAGGTTTAGGAATTTCTGAGATTGAAGAGAGAAAGAGATAGAGAAGATGAAGTGGAGCTTACCTATGTCTTCTCTTTGATATTGGAGCAAGAATCAAGTTACAAAGAAGAACTAGGGCTTGCAATTTCTATTTCTCTTTCCCTTCCACCATTTTCAGTTTTCCTAAGCTAAGAAATGAAATGAGGGTGAATGGATGAAGAGAGGGCTGGGTTAGGGGTTTAAACTAACAAATGGGCTGAACCCAAACCCAAAACCTAATTAGAAAAGTTGCAAAAATTCACAAACTCCAAACATATCGAAACTTACACTCAAAAAGATCGCAAACGCCATTTTGGAACCAATGGAGGCGGTTTCGAGTTCCAATTCTGCCATTTGCAGAAAGTAACATTTCGGACCAAAAATCTGACTAACAACGCTATATTTAAATAAAAATACCTAAATATAAAATCGTTAAATATGCGGGTTGTTACAATATTTGTCCCGCCTGTGAGATCTAAAAGTGGAAACAATGTGTATAACTAAGGTTAGGGATATAGCAACCAGTGTCCTGAACTTACCTGGCCTCGGTTTTCTCTTTTAGGCGAGAGGTGGAACATATTGAAAGGAAAGCCCGGATGCTCAACTTGGATTTTATAGAAATAATCTTCCTATACTCATTATTAAAATCCGAAGAAGGAACTTGTCCTATTCGTGGAATTTAAAAGGTGATCTCACTGTTATTCTGTCCATAACACTTGTTGAATATGGAAGTTGATTTTGAATAAAAGCAGAATGATTTCTATAATCTTATATTCTCAAAAGATACTTTTAAAAACAAAATGATTTGAGAAATATTCAAAAAAGAGGTTTAAATGATTTTGTATTCACTAAAAGAATATTTTTGAAAATATATATCTCTCGAAGATATTTTAGTAAGAAAAACGAATGAATCGAAAAACAATCACCTAGTTACATCATTTTTATCGATGATTGGATTTCGAAGGAACCAGGGTCAGATTTGGTTGATTCCTATCCGAAAACCACTTCGAACCAGTTTACATGTTTGAAGAATGAAGATGTTTGAAGAAGGAGATATTGAGACGAACAATAACGAGGGACTACTTGTTGAATAATTGGGGATAAACTTTCGATGCACTATATTGTAGCAGCGGTCTCTTTGTTATAAAAAACCTCAAAACCACAAGGGCTTCTCGCTTAGTAATGGCCGAGGAAAGTGCCTTCGGTTTCGTTCGGTCCCAGAACGAACTTATATGAATGAATGTTTGACCTTGTATTCCAAATCATAATGAGTGGTTTCTATAAAAGTATATTAGTCGGCGGCGGAGAAGACACCTTCTCTTAGCTTAACACCCTTTCCAGAGACATACGATCTCAGGAAGTTATACATTTGTAGAAATCGGTCATGTGAATATGGAATGGCAATGCGGCATTCAAAGATGTGATGTGTGCTATGTGAAAAGGAAATCATAGCCTCGAACCTCATCAATCGGAAATGACCAAAGAAGGCCCGGCTCCAAGTTGTTCAGGAATAGAAACATGGTTAGATGCAGCAAGGCTAAGTGGGTCATTCCCAAGTAGGGTATGATCATCCCCTTCTAGATATATTTCTTCCAGCTATGACGTTCAGGATGTAAATTAATGTAGATGTATGCGAAGAGAGCTCTTGGATAAAGGTTGGTAACGAACGGGGGATGACATATTCGGTACTATCTAGTTATAGAGATAGATCGGTCTTGTGTTGGTAGAAGAGCTTTGTGATGGTTCCACGGGACATCTATCTAAAGGTGTACCCATCGGAAGGCAGTCCCTTCATCTGGTCATTTGTATGGAAACCCGTTCTTCAATAAGAACTTGCGGTTATTTTTGTAGAACCTAGTATGCTGGAATTTAATAATGGTAACAATTTTAGCTAAGATTATTAAGTTTAACTGAAAATGTTTTCAAAGAATGTCATTAAAAATAATATCTCTAAATTTTGCATAATAAAGATTTTTGGTTATCATAAGGTAAAAACCCATTCCGTGTTTATGTACGGCGTGGTCTTATGAGATACCTTTTTGTTTTCAAAACATCGTACTTTGAGTTCTCACACCAGTCCCATGACTGACCCGCAGTCTGTTTTTCCCTTTAAACTCTAGGTGCCCTATTTTTTGGGCAGCCGTGTAGTCAGGTACCTTTGGAGCATTTTGAAGCATGTTGGAGAGCATTTTGGACAAATCTTTTGGAGTTATGAAGCTGAAGTACCTTATGTAGTTATCTACCCATTTTCCGCTGTGTTATGTATTATGTATTTCTAGCATATGTACAGATAGATGGTTATAACTATCCCGCTAGATTTGTATTTGACTCTGATCATTATGTATAATTATAAATGTTGAATGTGACGTGAGATTCTATTATTCTGTTATCTTCTATCTTTATTTTCTTTTACACCCCTGATAGTCTGCCTTCCCGGCACTTGGATTTATGGCACGTGAATACCGTGGATGTATTAGTGTCGATTTCTGAGGATCGAGGAGATGGATCGTCACAGTATTCAACCATATTGAACATATGATATTGCTTTATGGTTTACTTGCTCATATCATACAAATTAACTTCATCAAGGTTTTGTATCTTACGAATGCGACCATTTATTATACAAATTTTGCATGTGATCTAATATGGATTGAATATCCATACTTGTATCGCTTTAGAATTCAAAACTAATTAGATAACATATAGTCTCGGGCAAATAAACACATAAATGACCAAGGTGTGAATTTATTTAACAATTGTATAATTCGACATTTGTATGGTCCTTGAAGTGACAACATGACAAAGGATTTATCGATAAACATAATTTTACATTTCTTTGTCAATCTTAAATTAGATCATTATTATATTTCAATCGATAAACGATTTTATCAATCAAATTAGTTTCACAAATTTATTGAAGTGGATAACTTCAATTTTGTATAGCACGTAGTCCTACGTTATTAGAAAGATAAAATGTAATCATTTCATTTTCAAAAAAGGCTCTCACTATAGTTTTATATTCCTCAAAACACTAAGATAAGTGTAGAAATCTTTCAATTTCTTTAGTGAGTGTTAGGAATCACTTGCCTTAGGATTCTAATAGTGGGTTTGTTCAACAAATCATAGGCGCACAAACAATTAATAACTCTTATCAATTGTATCATATATAACTCTTAATTGTGGTCTTTGCTCTAATCTCGACCCTGACCTTGAGTTTTTTCGATAAATCAGGAGAGATAATTCACTCTTACATTTTTCAATGGCCTAATTATGATACACATACCTTAAGTTTTCTCAACAAATAAATGCAAGTATCTTACCTCGTCTAGGCAATATATTAATAGTACTACACATGATAGCTGTAACTTGAGTCTGCTCAAAAACTAGTGCATATGTAAGTAATTTGTCTGTATATAAATGATAGAGGACAACTATTGTAACAACCCGCATATTTGTCGATTTTATATTTAAATATTTTATTTAAATATTTTATCGTTAGTCGGATTTTAGTCCGAAAAACTACTTTTCGCATACGGTCGAATTAGGACTCGGGACCACTCCCATTGAGTTTAAAATGCCGTTTGCGACCTTTTTGAGTATAAGCTTCGATATGTTTGGAGAAAGTTGATTTTTGCTACTTTTCACTTTGGGTTTGGTTTTTGGGCTCAGCCCTATGTTTTACTTATGCTCAAATCTGAGCCACTCTTCCCCATTCACCCTCATTCTCCTCTCTTTTCAGTTTTCTTAGCATTAATGGTGGGAGAGATTGGAAATTAAAACTCCAAAACCCTAGTTTCTCTTGCAAATCAAATTCCTAGCTCCAAACTCAAGAAGAACCCATTGGTAAGCTTCTCTTCTTCTTCTTCAACTCATTCTCTTACCAATTTCAGAAATTCCTAAACCTAATTTCGGGAATGTTCTTATTTTTGAGCTTAGATTCAAGCTCAATTGGGTTGTGTTGAAGAGAGGTTGATTCTCCATTTGCTTTCAAGCTTCTTCTCGTTTGATTTTGTGAAAATGTGAGATTTTTAATCTCACATCTAAGTCTATGAATTATCTTCGAATGTTAGGTATGAATTCCTAACACTTATTCGTGTGCATTTGCTTTTGGTTTGGATTGAATTGGTGTATATTCCAATTTTTGGTGTTTTGAGTTCAATTCGTTAAAAATCCTAACTTCTATGTTTGAACATGTTTTTGGTGATGCATCGAGGAGCATATAGGGCCGGGTAGTCGATTGGCATAATCCCTTAGCGCCGTTGCTCGAGAAAATGCAATTTGGTCAAGATTGAACCTCATTTGTTATAGGCAGGGAAGAGGCTGGAAATAGGTTCGGCCGACCGATCCCTCTGGTCCGGTCGACCGACCTACTTCCAAGTGCATAAGCACTTTCTGTTTTAAGGTTCGGTCGACCGAGTACAAAGTTCGGGCGACCGACCTGCTGTCCCGAGAGGTTTCCAACCTTTGGTTCGGTCGACCGACTCAGGGAGTCCGGCCGACCGACCTGATGATTTTTGCCTGCTTTGCCTTGTTGCTTAAATTTCCAACTTAAATCGATTCGTGTTGTTTCCTATTTATTGTTATCAATTATTATGACTTCGATGACTCCTTTTTAGGGATTTTGTTGAGTATCCATTTTGATGGATTCTTTATCGGTTTCGTTGGATTTTTATTCACATCTTCGTATGTGAATTTTAGTGATTGATTGTTCCTACAATCTTCTTTGTGTTTTGTCACTTTAAAAATATAAAGGTTTTCTATACTAGTAGTAAATATTAAAACTCTTTTCTCAAACGATTTCAATACTATTTTAATATCAAATTTGTTTATAAAACCGTTTTCCAATCTATTAGTATATACAAACCTTTACCTCACTCGTATGAGAAATCTAATTAAACGACTTAGTAAAACAAGTGGTATGAAACGCTTGCGTTCACTTTGTTGGTTAATTCTTGGACTTGTTCGATTGAAACTCTTGTGACAATTTTCTAGTGGAGATCTACAATTTGTTCGTAAATATTTAAGTTAAGCTGGTGGTTATGGGACATGATGCTAAGCTCTATATTTACTAACTTACTGTAATCGACACTTCTCGATGATCATGACGATCATTTTTGTGATTTAGACTAGCATTTGTGCGATGTCTCTTTGTCTGCTTTGTGGAGTTTCGACTCAAATTTGGTGGGGTAGCAACCCACGGTCTTCGGACCATTCGTGTGTCAGGTCTTCGGACCATTCGTGTGTCGAATTCTGGAGTTTATACTTCACCTATTTTTGTGATTTCTATTGATATGATTTCTCAATTCTTGTGCATAGGTGAATTCGTGTGTCATTGACTGGATTTCTTGTGTTGATTTCTGGAATTTATATTTCGCCAACTTTGTGATTTCTATTGATATGATTTATCAATTCTGGTGCATAGGTGAATTCGTGTGTCATTAACTTGTTGTGAATACAAGTTTTGGGTATGATACCCTTTTTGGATCTTTGAGAAGATTCTTTGATATTGATTAATCGTTTGTTGATTATCATTTACATACTTATAGTAGTATGCCGTTATGGATATTAAACGTCTAAGCCATATCTTATATGTCATTTATTGTGGCTTGGTGAATGAAATTAGGAGTACGACATTCCTTTCTATCTTGAGTAGATTATCGTGATATTGATTAATCTCTTGTTGATTTTCAATTACTTATATATATCACAGCTTGGCATTGTGATTATTATGTGTTTAGTCATATCTCCTATTCTATATCATGTTATCTGATATTTATAGTTAGACTGATCCGTTTATTATTTCCTTATAAATAATACTCGGGTCAGACCGAGATGTTGCAGGTGCTTCGACTTGACTTCTCTCCGGGGATCCATTTCTCTGACCTTTTGCTTACTACTTAGATTAGTAGTTTTTGTTGTATACATTTGCGATACAGACTCCATAATGTATACTTATTCTTTTGTGTAGTTCATGTAACTATTCTTTTGTGATATTGTGGATCTTTTTAGACCACTACTCTGATGTACACCTCCCAGTGTAATATTCATATCTATTTCCGCCTTTGTGATATGAATTGTCTGTGACTGATTTGTGTTATGTTTATTTCTATATTTATTTCTGAAGATATTATAGCCACTATGTAGTAGCTTTGAGTTTGTGTCGGTATGTCGGATTTCCTCTTGATAAAGTAGCATGTTATACTATCTGACATATCGATGCTCGCACAAAGCAATCACACGGATGGTCGCTCCTCAACAGCCTTATTCTCTGTGCTAGTTGACAGCATTCACAGTAATGTTCTTGGCTAGCGTGGGTATAGAGATGGGGCGTCACAGCTTGGTATCAGAGCCAAACTTCGGAACAGTATGGGATATTATAACAAGGATCATCGTCCTAAGTCCATCTTAGGAGTCGTGCTTTAGGATTTAATTCGAGTCTTCGTACCGATTCATCCTATTTTCCTTATGATTCCTTGTTTATCTATCAAGATTGCTTGACATTCAATTTGGTGAATAACCTTTTCTTCTTCTTCTTCTTTCTAAAGGAAGTTAAATGTCTAGACCAGGCTGCCCCAGAGCCGTGCCATCTAGCACTCCACCCCAAGATGGAGTTTTTATGACTGCTCAACAGCTTCTTGATTTGGTAACTAATGCTCAAGCAGCTGGAGCTAACCCGGAACCTACTCACCCAAAGTCGGGATTTGCACGCTTGTGTAGCGATTACACTAATTTGGGTGGGGAGCCATTCAAATGTTCCGAAACTGTTATTGAAGTACAGGCTTGGCTAAGAACATGCGATCGCATCTTTTCGCGCATGAATCTTATTGACCTTCACCGAGTTCAGGTGGCCTCTAGTATGCTCCGAGAAAGAGCATTAGACTGGTACGAGCTTCTTATTTCTGAGATTAATGAAGCGGATCTCACTTGGGAGAAATTCCGAGAACGCTTCGAGTTGAAATTCGTACCGAAAGCTGAGAAAGTGACATTGGCTCGACGATTTATAGACCTTGTTCAAGGTGAGTCCTCCGTGACTGATTACGTCGCCTCCTTCGAGTCACTTTCCAAATATGGGGTTGAATACATCAACACCCCTCTGAAGAAGAATCAGAGATTCGTCTATGGCTTAAACAAAAGTCTCAAGAAGCCATTACTTCTAAAATTAGAAGTTTCTTTCGACCAACTCGTTGATATCGCTCTTCGTCTTGAAGAGGCGGATAGAGAGAATGATGTTGAAGTGGTGGGTTTCAAACCAAACTTCAACAATAACAAGAAGAGGCCAAACAAATTTAAAGGTCCTTATCCCAATAAAAAGGGGAAACAAGCGACCTCCGTGGCAAAGACTTCTTCCTTTGGCCGTGGGGAATGCTATAATTGTGGTTCGAAGGACCATTATGCGAACAAGTGCCCAAAGTCTCTCTCTTGTCGCTACTGCAAAGTTCCCGGACATGTTATATCTTCATTCCCCAAGCTTCAGGGCAGGAAGGAGGGAAAGTTAAATGTTGCTCAAGCCCCTGGCAACACATCTCGTGGCCAAGGTATTTCTCATTCTATTCTGGATGGAATTATTTTAATTCGTGATCATCCTATTCGAGTTCTTTTTGATACGGGTGCGTCCCATTCTTTTATATCAAAGGAGCTTGTTGATACTTTTTCCTTGGATGTTTTGTGTTTAATGGCTTCTTTGAGAATTGCGAATCTGATTGGTGGATCCGCAACAATCAGTTTATTGTGTAAGAATGTCGAGATTATTTTGTGTGATTTTCCTTTCCTAGCCGACTTGCATGTTATGCATTATTTAGGCTTTGGAATGATTTTGGGAATGGATTGGCTTAACCGTTATGAAGCCCATATCCTACGTCCTGAGCGGACTATTCATCTTCGACATCCTCAATCTGTTAAGAAGATTTCTATTAATCTTAAAGATTCAGATTCCAGCTTGGTTGCATCTTTGTATTCTTTAAATCCTCGTGATGACGATGACGATGACGAGGGTGATATTATTTCTCTTATTCACGTCGTTTGTGAATTTTCGACATATTTGAGCCCGTTTTAGGATTACCACCTAAGCGAGCAATTGAGTTCAGAATTAATCTCATTCCTGGAGCTCAACCTATCACTCGCCCTCCATATCGTATGTCCAATAAAGAAAACGAGGAGATGCGTAAACAATTATCTGAATTGGAGACGAAGCAATTTATTCGCTCTAGTTCCTCGCCTTGGGGAGCTTCAGCTATTTTTGTGAAGAAATCCGATGGTACACTTAGGCTTTGCGTTGACTACCGCAAGCTTAATGATCTTACTATCAAAAATAAATATCCTTTACCTCGGATTGATGATCTATTCGATCAGCTTAGTGGTGCTAAGGTCTTTTCACAATTAGACTTAGCTATTGGATTTCATCAGCTTCGTATTGCAGAGGATAGCACTCCTTTGACATCGTTCCGTACTTGTTATGGATCTTATGAATGGCTTGTCATGCCATTTGGTTTGACGAATGCCCCTGCTTATTTCGTTGACCTTATGAATAGAGTTTTCAAAGACTTCCTCGACCGGTTTGTTCTCATCTTTATCGATGATATTCTTGTGTATTCTAAAACCGAGGAGGAGCATGAAAAACATCTTCGGATTGTGTTGAAAACTCTTAGGAGTAATCAATTAAAGGCAAAGTTTTCTAAATGCCACTTTTGGCAATCTCGTGTGAAGTTTCTCGGTCATATTATTTCCGAATCCGGAATTTCCGTGGATCCTTCAAAGATTGAAGCGATTCAAGATTGGAAGAGACCGGAGAGTGTGATGGAGATTCGTAGTTTTCTTGGATTGGCAGGTTATTACCGCCGTTTTATCAAAGACTTTTCTAAGGTTGTCGTGCCTCTCACTAGCTTGACGAAGAAAGGTGTTAAATACATTTGGTCGGACAAATGTGAGGCTTCTTTTCGGAAATTAAAGGAACTCCTATCTAATGCACCTATTCTCGTTATTCCCAAGGGGAATCAAGATTTCATTGTTTATACCGATGCTAGTCGCGTTGGTTTGGGTGCCGTTCTTATGCAAAGAGAACGTGTTATTGCTTATGCTTCTAGGCAATTGAAGCCTGCCGAGACTAGATATGCCACTCATGATTTAGAACTCGCGGCTATTGTTTTTGCTCTTCGGATTTGGCGTAATTATATCTTAGGAGAGAAATTTGTTCTTTATACCGATCATAAGTCATTGAAATATTTATTTTCTCAAAAGGAACTTAATTTGCGTCAACAACGTTGGCTCGAGTTCCTTGCTCCTTATGATCTTGATATTCTTTATACCCCCGGTAAGGGTAATCGTGTCGTCGATGCTCTTAGCCATAAACAACAAGCTGTTGTTTCTATGATGATATCCGAATGGAACGATCCCGAGATCTTATCCACTTGTGAGATTCGAGACCGCGTATCCGATTTATGCTCAACATTTGTTTTATGTAGCCTTGAGGCTCATCCTTCTCTTTTAGACCGCATTCTTGAAGCTCAAAGGCTAGATCCGGAATTGGTTCTTCTTGGCCAAAATATTAAGGATAAAATTGATATTGAAGGTTTGAAAGACTTTGATATCGATTCTCGTGGCGGCATTCGAAAATTTGGTAGACTTATCGTACCAAATATTAGTGATCTTCGAAAAGATATTTTAGAAGATTCTCATCGTTCTAGATTTACCATTCATCCCGGAAGTAGTAAAATGTACGCGGATATGAAGCGACTTTATTATTGGAAGGGAATGAAACTTGACATCGCTAACTTCGTTAAGCGTTGCATGACTTGCCAACTTGTTAAGGCCGAACATCAAAGGCCCGGTGGGTTATTGCAACCTTTAGAAATTCCAGTTTGGAAGTGGGATCAAATTTTCATGGATTTTATAGATGGCCTTCCCCGTTCTCGATCGGGTTATGATAGCTTATGGGTAATTGTTGATAGACTTACTAAATCCGCCCATTTCATTCCCGTTCGGTCTAACCGAACCGTTCCTCTTTTGGCCAAGCTCTTTATCAAAGAGATTGTTAAATTGCATGGAGTTCCTACTTCTATTGTTAATGATCGTGATCCATTGTTTACTAGTGGATTTTGGAAGGGTCTTCAAAAAGCTTTGGGAACGAAGCTTAATTTTAGCACCGCTTATCATCCTCAGTCCGATGGACAAACCGAGCGTGTGAATCAAACCCTTGAAGATCTTCTTCGTGCATGTATGCTTGATTTTGGTGGAAGTTGGGAGGATCATATTTCACTTGTTGAATTTTCCTATAATAATAGCTTCCAATCTAGTATTGGTATGGCACCTTTCGAGGCTCTCTATGGAAGGCCATGCCGATCTCCTTCTTGTTGGCTTGAGGCCGGTGAGAAGCTGGTTTTAGGTCCAGATTTTATTCGTGATTCCACAGAAAAGATTGATCTTATTCGTCATAGGATGAAAGAAGCCCAGAGTAGACAAAAATCCTATGCCGATATCCGGAGAAGTAAGTTAGAATTTTCTGTGGGAGATCTTGTGTTCATTCGTGTTTCACCTATGAAAGGTGTTGTGCGTTTCAGTCGATCGGGAAAATTGGCGCCTCGATATATTGGGCCATTTCCTATCACCGAACGTATTGGTTCCATGGCTTATCGCCTTTTATTGCCGGCTCAATTTTCTGCTATCCATTACGTGTTTCACGTTTCTCAACTTCGAAAATGTCTTCGAGATTCCGATTCTGCTCTTGAGCCCGGTGTTGTGGAAGAGATTGAAGTTTCGCCTAATTTAACTTATGAGCAACATCCTATTCGTATCATTGCTTCGGAGGTCAAACGACTTCGAAATAAAGATGTTCCGCTTGTTAAAGTTCAATGGTCTTCAAATCCTAAGGATTGTTCTTGGGAATCTAGAGAGTACATCGAGCGAACACATCCGGACTTACTTTCTCGAGCTCTTTGAGGTTAACTTCTTATTTCAAACTTCTTTTGTGTTGAATATGCTTTTATGGTTGTTACTATATATCTTCTTTTTGTAATATTGCGAGGACGCAATTTCTTTAAGGAGGGGAGTCTGTAACAACCGCATATTTGCCGATTTTATATTTAAATATTTTATCGCTAGTCGGATTTTAGTCCGAAAAGCTACTTTTTGCATACGGTCGAATTAGGACTCGAGACCACTCCCATTGAGTTTAAAATGCCGTTTGCGACCTTTTTGAGTATAAGCTTCGATATGTTTGGAGAAAGTTGATTTTTGCTACTTTTCACTTTGGGTTTGGTTTTTGGGCTCAGCCCTATGTTTTACTTATGCTCAAATCGGAGCCACTCTTCCCCATTCACCCTCATTCTCCTCTCTTTTCAGTTTTCTTAGCATTAATGGTGGGAGAGATTGGAAATTAAAACTCCAAAACCCTAGTTTCTCTTGCAAATCAAATTCCTAGCTCCAAACTCAAGAAGAACCCATTGATAAGCTTCTCTTCTTCTTCTCCAACTCATTCTCTTACCAATTTCAGAAATTCCTAAACCTAATTTCGGGAATGTTCTTGTTTTTGAGCTTAGATTCAAGCTCAATTGGGTTGTGTTGAAGAGAGGTTGATTCTCCATTTGCTTTCAAGCTTCTTCTCGTTTGATTTTGTGAAAAGGTGAGATTTTTAATCTCACATCTAAGTCTATGAATTATCTTCGAATGTTAGGTATGAATTCCTAACACTTATTCGTGTGCATTTGCTTTTGGTTTGGATTGAATTGGTGTATATTCAAATTTTTGGTGTTTTGAGTTCAATTCGTTAAAAATCCTAACTTCTATGTTTGAACATGTTTTTGGTGATGCATCGAGGAGCATATAGGGCCGGGTAGACGATTGGCATAATCCCTTAGCGTCGTTGCTCGAGAAAATGCAATTTGGTCAAGATTGAACCTCATTTGTTATAGGCAGGGAAGAGGCTGGAAACAGGTTCGGCCGACCGACCCCTCTGGTCCGGTCGACCGACCTGCTTCCAAGTGCATAAGCACTTTCTGTTTTAAGGTTCGGTCAACCGAGTACAGGGTTCGGTCGACCGACCTGCTGTCCCGAGAGGTTTCCAACCTTTGGTTCGGTCGACCGACTCAGGGAGTCCGGCCGACCGACCTGATGATTTTTGCCTGCTTTGCCTTGTTACTTAAATTTCCAACTTAAATCGATTCGTGTTGTTTCCTATTTATTGTTATCAATTATTATGACTTCGATGACTCCTTTTTAGGGATTTTCTTGAGTATCCATTTTGATGGATTCTTTATCGGTTTCGTTGGATTTTTATTCACATCTTCGTATGTGAATTTTAGTGATTGATTGTTCCTACAATCTTCTTTGTGTTTTGTCACTTTAAGAATATAAAGGTTTTCTATACTAGTAGTAAATATTAAAACTCTTTTCTCAAACGATTTCAATACTATTTTAATACCAAATTTGTTTATAAAACCGTTTTCCAATCTATTAGTATATACAAACCTTTACCTCACTCGTATGAGAAATCTAATTAAACGACTTAGTAAAACAAGTGGTATGAAACGCTTGCGTTCACTTTGTTGGTTAATTCTTGGACTTGTTCGATTGAAACTCTTGTGACAATTTTCTAGTGGAGATCTACAATTTGTTCGTAAATATTTAAGTTAAGCTAGTGGTTATGGGACATGATGCTAAGCTCATATATTTACTAGCTTACTGTAATCGACACTTCTCGATGATCATGACGATCATTTTTGTGATTTAGACTAGCAGTTGTGCGATGTCTCTTTGTCTGCTTTGTGGAGTTTCGACTCAAATTTGGTGGGGTAGCAACCCACGGTCTTCGGACCATTCATGTGTCAGGTCTTCGGACCATTCGTGTGTCAAATTAATGGCTAGCTACCATGAGATAGCTTCTCGTTCATGTGTTACAGCTGTTGGTGAGTTTTCATGCTCCCGTTCATGTGATAGGCCTCCCCCCCTTTATTTTGTGAAATTTTTGGATTTCGTGTGTCGAATTCTGGAGTTTATACTTCACCTATTTTTGTGATTTCTATTGATATGATTTCTCAATTCTTGTGCATAGGTGAATTCGTGTGTCATTGACTGGATTTCTTGTGTTGATTTCTGGAATTTATGTTTCGCCAACTTTGTGATTTCTATTGATATGATTTATCAATTCTGGTGCATAGGTGAATTCGTGTGTCATTAACTTGTTGTGAATACAAGTTTTGGGTATGATACCCTTTTTGGATCTTTGAGAAGATTCTTTGATATTGGTTAATCGTTTGTTGACTATCATTTACATACTTATAGTAGTATGCCGTTATGGATATTAAACGTCTAAGCCATATCTTATATGTCATTTATTGTGGCTTGGTGAATGAAATTAGGAGTATGACATTCCTTTCTATCTTGAGTAGATTATCGTGATATTGATTAATCTCTTGTTGATTTTCAATTACTTATATATATCACAGCTTGGCATTGTGATTATTATGTGTTTAGTCATATCTCCTATTCTATATCATGTTATCTGATATTTATAGTTAGACTGATCCGTTTATTATTTCCATATAAATAATACTCGGGTCAGACCGATATGTTGCAGGTGCTTCGACTTGACTTCTCTCCGGGGATCCATTTCTCTGACCTTTTGCTTACTACTTAGATTAGTAGTTTTTGTTGTATACATTTGCGATACAAACTCCATAATGTATACTTATTCTTTTGTGTAGTTCATGTAACTATTCTTTTGTGATATTGTGGATCTTTTTAGACCACTACTTTGATGTACACTTCCCAGTGTAATATTCATATCTATTTCCGCCTTTGTGATATGAATTGTCTGTGACTGATTTGTGTTATGTTTATTTCTATATTTGTTTCTGAAGATATTATAGCCACTGTGTGGTAGCTTTGAGTTTGTGTCGGTATGTCGGATTTCCTCTTGATAAAGTAGCATGTTATACTATCTGACATATCGATGCTCGCACAAAGCAATCACACGGATGGTCGCTCCTCAACAGCCTTATTCTCTGTGCTAGTTGACAGCATTCACAGTAATGTTCTTGGCTAGCGTGGGTATAGAGGTGGGGCGTCACAACTATATTAAAAGATTCATAATCTTTTAATGTATTTTGAGTAATATTAATTTTGGAGAACAACGTATTTCTTATGAAATATCCTCGTGATTCAAGTGTTAGACACATTTGGAATTACGATATATATACCATACATATGTGTTTATTTCAAAAATGTACTTAGGTTTCTTACGGCTCCACTTATATTATATTTATACATACATAAATATATAATTTAATTTGTTTATAACTATTATAATTTAGTTACTGTGTGCATTATTATAATGTACCTTATTAATAGAATCATATTCAATTGATTTTAATTCTTCAATTTAATTTACTATATAAATTAAATTAAATTTTATTTAAAATTTCAAAAAATTAGACTATTCATCTTAAACCATTTAGGATGAATAATTAACTATAACCTTTATAGTATATATGTAAATATCATTATATACATACCTAGAATTGATTAACATTTAATCAATCATTTATCAAATAAATCATTTATTTAATTAAACATTTTAATTAAATAGTTTAATAAATTTAAAAAGTTTATTTAATTTACCTTAAACAATTTTAAGATATGTATATATAATCTTTATAGTTGTGTGTGTGAATATATATATATATAATAATATATGTGCGTATAATATATTAATCAATTTTTAATTGGTTAATCAATTATATTAATTGAATATTTATAAAAATTTCAAAACTTATTAGATTAGTTTTTCAACAAATTTTAAAGATTTTAGATTTATTTTATAGCCTTTACAAAATTTCTTTGATATTTTAAACCAAAAATTTAAATTTAAAATATATTTTATATTTTCAAATATTAATTTGAAAATTAGCCCAAGGCTTAAATAACTCTTGGTCTAACACCTAGGCTAACCATTTGAATTTTCTCTACCCATTGGGATAAGCTAATATCCAAGGAGGGGAGAATACTTTTTATTCAACCCTAAGCCTGGAAACTACTACTCTAAAAACCCACAGGTGGAAAAGTTTAATACTCACCATGAATGTTGGTTAGTTAGACTACATAGACCATATGGACTCCGATTTCATTGTTAGGATCTAATCCAATTCACAATGGTGAAATGGGTAAATATAAATTTATTTCCACATTTGGATCTTCAAAGGGTCTATGTAATCTTTAACTAGTATTACATCTAATCTATTCGATAAGATCCACTTTTACATTTTCTTAAGCGCTATCTTTTAGCAACGATAGTTTACACATGTTCTCTTCATCAAAACCATATCACTTTATGGTATATGGAATAAGTATTGGCCAAAACTTCAATATTTTCCACATTCAACTCGGTTAGTTATAGACAAATTCTTGATTCAATAATAACATTTATTATTATTCATACTACTCCAACTAGGTATTTTGATTTTGATTTTTTTATAGTTAACCTCACCCGATCGATGAGATGAATTCCGTATTGAATAATGCTTCACTTTCAATGCTTCAAATTAGACCCATCTATAGTCGTTCGATGAATCGACATGCCATGATTTAACTATAACTAATATGGAGCATTCATATTAAAGTTCATGGCATTCTCAAGTGGACGGAACTATTTAATAACATCACCTTGAAATTTCCTTCTCGACTTAGTTGTTATTAAGAAATAGGAAACTCTCGAACTAGTCATTCCATAATTACCCTATAACAATAAGTACGTAACCCATTAGTGCCACCAGCAGTCATAAGTAATACATGCCTAAGGTTTGGACAGCGTCATGCACTCTGGTCTCAACGGATGAATCGATATCATTTTCTTAAAACATCTTGATTGAGAATATTTAAAACAAAAATGCCATCTTAATTAGATTGCAGTTATTTGCTACTATAATCATATAATATTTTATTTAAGCATTTTCTTATTATATACTTTAAATTAATTACTTAATTAATTATATCACAGTATAATAAAGTATATAAAAGAAAACAAACATTTTTTTATGAACAAGATCGATTATAAAGTTAGATACATGTAAAGGATTACACAATTGCCACTAAGGCATGTAGCTAGCTCTTTCGTAACCATCATAGTTATGAGTTTATTAACCAAAAATTCAAAATAAAATATAAAAATTTATGTTATAAGATTATCTACACATCCATACTATCAACTTTGCATTTTGGAAAACATTAATACTGGATCTTAGAAATCAGAAAGGAACTTCATATTGGGTTTCATCAAATCTTAGATTTCATTTATATTTGGTGACTGGGATCCCTTCCCTAAGCTCTATGATCATGCGATATGTTAAAAACCATAATAGATGTTAATATTGGTTATGACTTGAGTAATGAACTTGCATTGGGATTTTAGAGAAGAGAATCTCGTTAGATAAACGATTTGAAGTATAAATAATATAAATTGATGTGCTAAGATGTTTGGTATGAATTAAATTGTATTTTTTGATTATTTATTTTGATGATAGATAAGGTTGTTAAATAGTAATCCAATTATAGTTGAAGTTGTCATTGAATGATAGAAATATGGAGTCGAAATGGTTGGTCAAGTTGTTAAACTCAAATGATTGTGAAATTTGTTCACTACCTCAAATTGTTTCATCAAGTGCGAAGTTATACACAATCGAACATCAATCGACTTGCAATACGGGGATGATTCGAGTTTAACGATGTTCATGCAACATATCTTAGTGATATGAAGCCATATGTCGAAGGCATTTAAGGGAAAGAAGACACTCCAAAATGTGTACAAATTAATGATTTGAAGTCTTTAAGATGAAAAGAATTTCATCATAATCGCATAAGGAATGTAGACTTGTTTTGGAGCTACTGGTCAAAAGACATGGATGTTTGGAGTCCAAAATATACTTGAAATAGGCATTCAGATGTTTGAATTGAAAATTCAAAAGTTTGAATCAACTTTGGAATTTTCGAAAAAAGAATAAGTATATTTTTCAAGAATTTCAGACATATAAATTTAAAATTTAGACCTCTGAACTTAAAATTCAGACGTCTGCATTTCCAAATTAGATATTTGTAATGCTATTTGGCTCTTTATCACCCATTTTGGCTGAAACTTCCAAATGCAACAACTTTTGCATATTAACTAGGATTGAGGCGCGGTTTGGACAAGTGTTCATCATTTGTCAAGGGATATGATCGATGAAATTTTGATGGTTTTCAAAGTCCTTTGATTTCTGGGCTCAAGTGGGACCCATCTAAACTTGTATTCCAAAACCAGATATTTTGAGAATCGAAAGGGTGTATGGAGATATTGAATGATATATGTGATGTTAAGACACATTTCTATTTGTATGTTAATTTTATAGAGTCATTTGGTGGTTTTGAGAAGTGAAGATTAAGGTATTATGACATATTGTTCCATAGAATATTGTGCGCATGGAGTAGTATGTAATGAGGGTTAAGATGTAAAGGATATTAAGGCTACTTTGACACTAGAGGGGGGCAAATAGTGTTTTATAACTTTTATGAATCTTTTTAAATTTGTTTCAAGATTTAAATCAAATCATATATTATCAACATAGATCTATACTAATCAAATAGTCATAGATGCAACCATGGATAAATTAAAAGCAATAATAAAAAATAAAGTAAGAGAGATGACACCAGGAATTTTATATTGGTTTGGATTAACTAATTCTACATCCAGTCCTGTACAATACTGTATAGATTTCTTTTCAATCATCTACTTTAACTAGGTAGCAAGCAAACCAGAATACAATCTCAATTTCAAGGCTACAAGACACACCCTTCTATCTCATGAGTCTAAGGTAATCTCCCTTGATCTACCATGCAATAAGATCACCCACTAATTTAGATGGGCTACTAAGCATACCCACTTGTTTTGAGTGTGCAATAAACACACCCAAATAAATAAGAGTAGAGCTGTTTTGATTTCCAAATACAAACCGTTGTAGTTGAGATACAAGATATCCTATAGCCCTTCTAATACCGATCTGATCTTTGAGTTTGTAGAGAGAATGCTTCCAAAACAATAAATAATTTGTAGAGAATCAACCTATTAGTGTATAGATTGACTGTATGTAGTTTTACATAATGTAATAAGTAGTTTTCAAGAAATATTTCAAGGGAGTAAAAAGAAAATAAGAAAAATTAGTTAGAAAATTCATTTACACTCCCTTTTATACAATGAATGAACAAATATAACTATTCATGAAGAGATGTGTCCAAAAGGCGCCTCTTTTCAAATTAAAAAAATTAACAGTCACTATGTCGGCATATCTAAGAGAATTATGTCGACATACCCTTGTAAAATTTGAAAATGATTTTCTTTTAAATTGTTTTCAAACTTCGATATTTTTGTAAAATAATTTAAAAATAGTTTTAAAATACTTTGAACATAAAAACTTCTATAAAATATTTGTAAAAATATATTTTGAATTTCAAATCATTTATTTTGATGAAATAACAATAATCGGAATTTGTGACAAAGATTAGAATCTACTATCAAAGACATTAACAATCTATTCTAATGACTCATAACTATACACCAATAGTCTTGAGCTCTTCAAATTTTTATCTCTAAATCCTGAGTGTTGATCATCTCTGAATCTTGAACTTTAGTCTTTATACTGATCAGTCTTCAAGCTTAATGATCTCGTACCTGTGCAATATTCTGCAATATATACTATACAACTTGGCAAAACATTAGTGTCTGTATTTATACGGTTGTTGTCATCAAAATCAATATTTGAGGTATTAATAATCTCCCTCTTTTTGACAATGACAACCATGTAAATATTTTTGTATATATAAAATATAATATAACTTCCACTTATTATATGCATGTGTTATAATTTATATTTTCTCCCCCTTGGCCATTAACATAAATCAGCGAAAATCAAAACTCCCTCCAAATGTGATATACGTATGAATTATGGAGTCATAATCAATATTTAAATTCTAAGAAATTTTCTTAGAGATTTAAACTATATAATAATTTAAATTCTAAGAATTTTTTTAGATATTTAAATATATACATAATTGTGGTTATATTATATGTAAGACATACATTTATGGAAATACTAGCCCTTTAAAATGCGGTATATTTAGAACATATATTGATTAATAGTTAAATTCAAAATCATATAATAAAACATGAAGACATTAGACAAATAAGACGAGACAAACTTTATTAATCATTCCAAAATAAAATCAAAATATAATATGATCCAAACATACAAGCAAACTATCCAAAAAAACCAAGTCAAATAATATATATAAACCTATAACAATCTAAACCTAACTATATTAAGTACAAACCAATCAAATTCAAATATACAAGTTTTGAAATGCATATTTTGAAATTATAAACAAATTGGAATGCTAGATTTTCCTTGGAACTTCAACTTATCCTTCGGATCCAAAGATTAGATTTGTTCTGATGACATCCCAATCTTCTTGTTCCATGTTTGCTTTGGAGTTTGAGCATTCTGTGTTATTGTTTTAATCATCTTTAATAAGAGATGAAATAACCAACGAAGAGCATAAAAATGTCTCTCTTTGCATTTGACTTGATCCCAATTGCTTATGATTTTGAAGAATGAAACAGAGAGCACCTTTGAAAGGTTGAAGTGTTTCTTTTAAGTTTTTCACAAATTTTTTGATGTAGAGAACTCATTTTTATGAAAGGAAATGTTTAGAATGGGAAGATATGAAAAAATGAATTTATGTATAAGTTTTTTAGAAGAAGATGGATTAAATAGAGATAAAAGTATGGATTAAATAACTGATTTAAAAGTAGTTACCAGTTTTTGAAAAATATTTTTTTTTAAAAGTGGTTAGTCTATGTCGATATATGTATCTGATTTGCACAATTTATGTTTTTTTTTTCTATTTTTTGTTTATACTTAATGCTATTTCATTTTATTGATTTGCAGAGACTAAGATAACATTACTGAATAGTAAGAATTAAATTTCATCATTTAAAATAGGGAGATACATAAATATAAAGAAAAATACAAGGAAATGACATTTTAATGAAACTAGAGAAATACAAAGATAATCTTATAAAGCAAGAGAGAAGTTGACGGAGAGGGATTTCCACTAAGCTTCCTCGTGGTCTTCCAAAAGTACATATCCACCTTATTTGAGGGATTTGTGAATTTTTTATTAAATGACCTTTTGAGCTTCTTTTGATTCTTAGAAGCTTCTTTTGGTCTTTAAGAATCTCCTTGTTTGAAAGTCTAGACGGTTTGTAAAAAATTTCAAGAGATGTCTCTTCTTCTTATTCTTCTCGCTATTCTTCTTCTCGTTCCTCTTCTTCCTCCTATCCTTGAATTCCATAACCTTCCTCCTCTTCTTCTTGTCAAATTTCTTGTTATTCTTCTATTGTTATTTTTTTTCCTTTTTGGGAATAGTGTCATATGGCTCAAAGTAAAGAGGGATTTGCATGAGAGAGATGTTGGCTTTGTCGAAAAATTTACGAGGCAAAATGTATTCACCTCTTAAATTAACACCAAAATAGTTGAAAATTCTAGCGAGATACACAACATGGTAAAGTGTGTTTTCTTGTGTATAGATTTTCTTTAGAATAAAATCTTCCAAAATGACTTGAGCCCAATTTATGTTACATTTTCCATAAATTACAAATAGAACTTTAAAAACTTTTTGAGTTGGGTTATTTTAATTTTTCATTCTCTAGGTTATACTTTGTTATAAAATGAGACTCATAAATCTCGCTTTAGGCCTCAGGTTTTTGCCTATAAACTCAAACTCTTCATCGCTTGAAAAAATATCATGTAGAACTTCTCGATTTTCATCAGAAACTCCAAAAGTTAAGAGGTCAATTCCACTACTTTTATAACCAAGAATTTATTCTAAAATTTTGCAATCCAAAACAATAATTGTGCTTTTTACACTACTCTAAACTTAACCTTCTTCACATTCATAAAATTTTCATTTAAATCTATGTAAAACATTTTTACAAAATCAGGGTGACAATCAAAATCATTTTGAGATGAACCAACTAAACCAATATCATTTTCAAATGCAAGTCATGAAGCCCATTTGAAGGAAATTTATTAAACTTTACAAACCTTCCTGAAAATAATTTTCTGAATGTAACATACTCAATGTAAATATATATGGCTTCTTCGTCATGAAAGAGATGGCTTTTAGTTCTCTTGGTGAGCCTAATGGCTTTGGACAAGGATGCTTGGCTAAGGGAAGACATTTTTGAATAGTTTTAAAGGAAGTGCAGTGAAGAATGATTTTGAATTTTGAAATAAGTTGTGAGTGAATGAAGGGATAGGAATGAGTTGATTAATATATAGTGGACTGACATTTTTCGGCTGAAAAGAGACCTTTCCAGTTTTTGAAATTAATGCAAAAGAGAGGAAAAAAATTGAATTTGAAAATATTATCTAATTTTTAGACCGGTATGTCGATATACATATGTAGACTATGCCGACATATAGGCCGAAAATTCCAAAGTAAACCAAGGCAATAAATTCATATATATATATATATATATATATATTGAATATGCAAGGATATGATTTTTGTTTGATGATAATAAATATATATATATTCATTTAAATGTATTTTTTAATGTACTATTTTATTTCTCACATAATTAAATAAATATTTGCTAAATAAATAAAGAACACAGAATTTAAATTCAAACAGATATTTTATTCAAACAAATATTTATTACAATTTGGAATAGTATAAATTTGAGCTCTCACTATATATATACAACTTTCAATTACATTACAATTTCGATCACATCACACTTTTCCATTTACAAATGCACCTCACTACATATCACTCATTCACTCATATTTATCTTCAACTTCATTCCAGATTGAATCCAGTATCTGAGCAATCTGCAAAATAAACACTAACGCAGTAAAATTGAAAAGAAAATATTTTGCAGTGTAAAATAAAATGTGATTTTGGAAATATTATTTGGCTCAGTTATTTGGATAGTTCGTCATCATTTAGATTTAAATTTGTCATACACGAACAACTTGTGACATGCACAGTATATCACTGTACATGCCACAAGGTCATGCACATCGATACACACTTGATAAATCTATAGGGACATGTGAGCACAAGGTCAAACCCAAATCAAAAGTCGGGTTCAACTCAAGTGAAAGTCAGGATACGAGCATAAGGTCAAAACGGAGCTATAAGCTGGATTCAACTCAGACGCACACATGAAGTCAGCAACAACAAAGGCTAAATAGTTTAACCAAACTAAAATGTCATATGTATAAAATCATGCAATAGTTGTGAACATGCACAAGAGTAAAAGCTATAGATGTAGTGTAACTTGAAGCAACAACTCAGTTAAGCTCCACATAAAGGCACAGACCACACTCAAATGAACACAAATATACATTGTGTATACATGACATCAGTGCACATGAGCTTAAAAGATATGCAACACAAATCAAGTGCACAACAACTAGCAAATGAAGACTTGAATATCAATGGCACCGCCTTAACAAACTACAAATGTAAATCTGAACATATACACATGTAGTGAAGTGACCTCAACAAGTTGGTATGCCAGACTTTCAGGTAAACATGGTCAAAACTATCACCAGAAGTGTATAAGTCAAACTAAAAAGGCCACACAAACTCTGCACCAAAATGAACAGTAAAGACTCGAACCAACAACAAGTATGATTCAAAGAACAGCAACCAACAAAAGAAGTATAGTGAAAATATGAAGTGTCATATGCAAACACACATGTCCACGTTCAATCAAGTGGCTCAACTCAACATAGATGCATGCAAACAATGTTAACAAGACCACATACAAGTAACATGATCAGACCAGTGAAGACATGAAGCAAGTTATGCAGTGAAACCAAGAAGAAACAAAGTCAAGCAGGAAATCAAATAAAATGCTCACATGTAAACTTCAAGATAAATCGGAGTATATACAGAGCATAACAAAATAGTTCAAGTGGTCGAAGTCATGGAACAGCAAGGAAAAATCGAACAAGTCAAGTATGCTACAGGGACGAACAGACATGCCGAAGTCAAAAGAACAAAATGAACAACACAACGAACAAAATCAACATCGTCAAATCAAGTCAAGTCGTGGTAGCCACGAAATTGATCAAAGACGTGATTATCAAGTAAAAACAGAAATATACGAAGTGAGAAAGTCGGAGAAATCATCAACATCCAAGCAACATCGAATGGCCAGAGATAAATTAATTAATGAATTCAAATGATTATATATGAACGAATTTATAGGACATCAGATCCTATATAAACTATAAACTTCATCGGCAGAAAAACCATTCGAATTCGAGCTAAAAAGAGAACAACATTCATTCAACTCGAATCAAGATTGAGTTCAAGCAAGCTGACGTGAAAAGCATGAGGAATAAATTACACACCGAAGTAAAAAATCGAACTCGATCAATATTGGAGCACCCTCAAGCGAAAAGGAACTGAGCTTATCATAGTCATCGATTCATTACATGAAGGAACCAGAGGGAAATTCAATTCGAACATCAATTTCAAGCGGCGCCTCAGATATCAGCAAAGCCCTAATTTTGTTTAAAGAGGAAACGAACGAGCAACGGAAGAGCATCGAATTATAAGGAGTTGGGCCGAAGATATAAAAAGAAAAGGGGATTCTCCTTTAGTTATTTATTGGGCCGGTTTCCATTATATTATTATTTATCATAATTTGGGCTTATAATTATATAGGGCTTTGTATTTTAAATTGCTTTTAATTTTATTTTTAAACTTTTTTAATTTCTATTCGTGTGACTATGGGACGAACTGCGGTGGTGTAGTTTGAGAATTCGCAACTTAGTGGCTAAGTTGTGGTAGAGTTTTGAGCGTAGAGTTAAGGTTAGTCGATAGCGGGTGTTGCGAGCTTACGTGTGTAAGCGTTTGACTGCTTGATTTCTAGTAGAAACCTTTTGAGTAGCACGTAGGAAGGGTTTTGTCGAAGCTGGGTAAATCTACATGTCCTATTTTTATTATTCTGATATTATCTATGCTGCTATAATTCTGATAAATCTGTGTTGCAATTATTTTATATACTTCCGCAATAATTTTTATAATTAATATTATCACCCTATTCACCACACCCTCTAGGGTGAAATCGATCCTACAAGTAGCATCGGAGCTAGGAACAAAAGCCATTTTTGTTTTTAAAAATTTGTTTTTTTAAAGACCAAATTTTGTTTTACAAATTTGAATGTTTAAATGGCTTCTTTAAATTATGCTTTTGCTGGTTGGTGGGTTCAATATTATTCCTCCTATTTTTAATGTAATGGATTTTTTGAATTAGAAATCAAAAATGGAAGTTTATTTAAACTCTGTTAATATAAAATGTTGGGATATTATTGAAAATGGGTGTGATATAACAGACGAGAAAATTACTTCGATTAATTCTCTTGCTATGCATATACTATATTCTCATATTAATCAAGATAATTTTAACTTTATCTCTCATTGTGAAAGTGCACAGGAAACCTAGAATACCTTTGATGAAATATATGGTGCGAAATTCAACAACCGTGAGAGATCCCCCATAATCAAATCAGAAATTAAAGAAACGTGCTTAGCAGGATTGGTAAAAGGAAGTAGTGATGATAATGATGGTGGAGCTGCTGAGCTGGCATTACTAATGAAGAGATTCAAAAAGTGGAACCGCAAATACAGAAATCTAGCTCTAAATCAAAAACTGATAAGCATAATATTCAAAGCACTAGACAACCCAGAAGAATGGGAGATCATCTGTAACAAGTGCAACAAACCCAGACACATCAAGTCCAATGGTCCTCAGAATCAACATGGCCAAGAAAAGAAATCAGAAAGGAGAAGTTTTGCAGCCATATGGAATAAAAGTGATGATGAATTTAAAAGTACTACCAGTGAGAGTGAGAAATCAGAAATGTGCCTTCGAGGTGATATAACTGATAGCGATGATGATGAACCAAGCGAGGCATCAAAACGCACTCACTCAGAATTACTTATACATTTCCACGAAGTAAATGGCTTTTTTTGAACGATTTAGGGAGAAATACGCTAAACTTGATCACAAAAAGATACTTTGATAGATTTAAATAAACAGCTTGATCAATTAGTTAAAAACTATTAAAGTAAGATCCCTAAGTGTGATAAGTATCCATCACTCCAAGAAGAGATTAAAAAATCAGAAATTAAAATTAAATCGCTTGAAAATGAAATTCTCGTTTTGAAAAAAAAGTGAAAATACTAAAAGATAAAATTCTAATTATTAAATGAAAATGAATCAGTTAAAACACAAGTCCAACAATTGTCTACAACTTTAGGAAAAATTTCCAAAGGAGAAAGATCGTTAAATATGTTATTAGGGAAATAAACTAATATTGTTAGACAAGGACTTTTGTATAGTCAATCTGAAAGGGATAGAAATGTAGTTAATCAAGTCAAATTCGAGTGCACAATCTGTAGAAAAATTGGACACGACCACAATATTTGCGGGTATAGACCCAAAAATATCAAAACCATTCCAATTTGGGTTCCAAAAGGCACAAATATAAAATCTTCGAAAGTCAAACAAATCTGGGTGCCAAAAGGAACATATATAAATGGTTTTGGGTCTGTACAGACATATTTTTCAAAATAATTTGTCACTAACAACCATGGGCCTATAAAAACAAATAGGTCACAAAAATCTTTTATCGTGTAGGTGTGGTGGCAGGCTAAGGAACTACAATAGTGTTACTTGGATTCTGGCTGCTCCAGGGACACAACGGGCGACCAAGCAAAGTTCCTTAGCCTAGTATAAAAGTGACAGAATCACAGTGGGCGACAAATGAAAAATTAACGTAAAGGTAAAATAAGTAACGATATATTATCTTGAACGATTTATTAAATGTGATGGTCTGCACCATAATCTGAATTTAAATCAGCCAGTTATGTTATAAAGAGATGAATGATGATTTTGATGCTAACTTGTTCAAAATGTTGACCAATCATCTATGAACTATAGATTGACTTAGACTAATGATGATTTTTTATTGATGGCTGATTACTCACGATATACGTGGATATATTTGCTTATCTTATTGCTTCAGGATCTAACACTATGGTCATTGTTTGTTTATTTACATGGCTTCAATTCAAATTCAAGAGAATTTCATTTAAAAGCTGTTAAAAATGATTTTAAGGAATTTGTTGCAACTTCATGATCTGGTCTATGATTTTCATATAATGATAATGATAATTTTGAGTCAATAAGAAATTCAGATGCAGATTACACTGGTAATCTAGTTGATAGAAAAATTATTAGTGGAACGTGATTTATATTGAAACATTCATTAGCTGCATCAAATTTCAAAGAAAGTATCTACATATTTTTCGCTTCAAATAATTTTCAAATTAGCAGACAATTTTCTTATAAAACCCTTTCAAGAAAATAATTTTTGTTGACCTTGTTTCAGATTAGTTATTTTTGAAAATTTGATTTTATAATTATTTTTGGGTTTGATCTTAAATGACTACATTGACTAATCTGACTCCCAACTGATTATCGAAAAGACAAATAGTAATTGAAGAAGTGATGAGAGTTGATATTAATCATATATCATAACTTGAGACGGTATGATTAATAAATTTCTTTAGAAATTTAAACAAGAGTTATAAACACTTTTTGTTGGTAAAAATTTCATGACCATCCCTAGTTCTATCATATTTCTATCGACCATCACTCATCAAAATCCAATATGGTATGTCAATATGTGGTATTTTAAATGGGAAATCATTCGTTTTTCATTTCTTTATTTTTTTAACAAATAAAAACATCCAAAGTATTCACTTTCATTTAAAAGTCCTCACGGTTATGCACGCGTGAATTACTTGGAACATTTTATATGCTTCCATACTCGTGGTTACGAACACATTTGTAAATGCAATATATTAAATACCTCTTATTGGGAATTTCTACCTGTATATATTTAGGTGTACTTAAAATATTATTTATGTCATAATATAGAAATAGCTACAATAGAAAATAAAATCAAAATCTTACTTTATTTTGAACAATATTCACTATAAGACTTAAGTTATATAATCAAATTACATAATTATCCATGTGACACATCATTAACTCTATCAGCATGTGGCATAAGTTTGAAGGTTGGAGGACCTGATGGGAGACTGGAGTTTGTTATATGAGGTACATGCAATAGAGGTCGCGTTTGTTTTCTATACCGACCATCCTTCCCACAGTTAAAGTCACGTAAAACACAAAAATCAAGGAAAAAAGTAACACAACATTTGAGGTGGTACTAATTTACCAAGTGACATCAAATTTAAACGAAATGAACACAGAAAACATCATTGAGAGTGATGTTGGAGTCAAAATGAATATTCCTCATGGAAGAAATAGAAGCAGATGAACCTGTAGGCAACTTGACACTTGATATAGAGAATGATTTTGATCCGATGATAAACTGGAGTGAAGTGACATGACACAATATCTAAAATCCAACGCTTATTGAAAGGCAAATCAATTGAAACGTTTAAGAATGAAATTGAACCTGTGGAATTTGTAAAAACATCCATATTAACAGGATAAAGGATGTATTTGATGAATCCATAATCAATTGTTGTTAAAATTCTTTTCGACAAAGAGAAACTTCTTTGATACCATGTTAAATTTGATAAAGAACTATCTATTTAACAAAGAAAAAACATGTTAATTTGAGAAAGGGGAAAAAAAAAACACGAAGATGTGATAGTTATCTTCATTTCATTGTAATTCTCACACACACAAAACTTTTCATTTGATAAAATATGGAAAGTGATCAATTATACAATTAATGTACATTTGAATAGTTCATTTAATTTTGGAATGAACATTGTGAAAGTATTAATTTTATATTTATATCTTTCCATATTGATGAAATAAGGGAAGTGAATTAGTCACAAAATTAATGTATATTTAAATACATCATCGTATCCGATTCATCCCTTGATTTTCAGCTCGGAATTTAGATTTAGGAATAATAAAACTGAGATTAAAAAAAGACAACTATAAACAGTTAAAAGAGCAATTGCTATCATGTTTAATGCATGCATAGTACAACCAGCAGGACTTTAAACAACGCAACATGTGCAAAATAGTGATGAAAACGTAACCAAACAACCGTTGGAAGAGTCGTACATGGACACTGATGCGGGTTTGGGACGAGCTCAGACCGAAACCCGACCTAAACATAAATGAATCGAAATAATAAGCCCAGCCCATTTTAGGCCAATGATTAAACTGAGGAAATGCCGCATAAGATATTAACATCGTCTCCTCCCTCTTCTTCTCTAAAAAGATGCAAAGTCTGACCAGGCTTACAATCTTCCTCTCCTTAACATGGATCTCAACTCTTCTCTACGGGGAAATGCTCACTTTTCTGGCGATTCCGTTCTTTTCATGCCCACATCCCAATTCTCGATCAAATTCATCAGTAATAAGTCAAACCAAGTCTAACTCATACACGTTTCTAAAGATTCCGATTTCAAGATTAACAGACTCAGTTTCTCATTTCAGGCTGTTTCAGATCAAGTGAAGGTTGCAGTTTTGGCTAATGTGAAGCTATTGGCTAGGACTTCTCGTCGGGTTAATGCAAAGTCAAGTTTTGCGTTCGAAACTATGAAGTTTTATAGCGATATGTATATGAGAAGGGCTTTTCAAATGTCGGTTTTGTCTATCAGACCGGATGTGGTTTTGTTTCTAGGAGATCAATTTGATGGAGGAGCTGAATTGAATGATCAAGAGTAAGGCATAAATGTACCTTTATATTGCAAAATATTCAATCTATGATCAGATGAATTCTGGTATTGTTGGTTAATAAGACGTTTGTGTACTGTATGTGTTGCGGCTACAACAAAATTGCTTCTTTGACATGGCTAAAATCATTTAGGGACTAAAATGGGTTTGACTTGGAGCCTATTTGTATACTTATAAATAGTCAAAACGCATGCGAGATGCTTATCTGTATATGCATACTTGGCAACGCTTATTAGGAGAAAACGAGTGTGAGCCCATGCTACACACAGGATAATGATACACCTTTAGGGAAAAGGGAAAAAAAAAATTTCTTAAAAATATCCAATTTCTAGATGTTCTAGAGGTCAAGTGGTTAAAGGTGTGACGCTGTAGACAGAGGTTCTAGAGGTCATGGATTCAAATCCTGAGACATCAGTGCTCTGCTTCAACGAAGTATTACTCTCGCTGTAAAAAAAAACATCTAATACCTTGATAAGTGGAGACATAATTTTTGTTCATATAAAATGCAAAACTTGGAGTAATATAAAGATTTTCAAATTGCATTCAACTAGCATGTAGAGATCATACAAAGGAGTCGATTCTATATATATGAGTAGGGGTGTGTGTGTGTGTAAATATATGTATATATAAGACTGTTTTACACTAATGCGCGATGGCCAGTAGAGTTAATGAATAAGGCACAAATACAATCACATGGAAACTAATATTGTTTATAAATCAGGATGTGATGAATCTGTAAACTCGAAAACAAATATGTTTAACACAGGATAAACAGATGCCAGCATAATCACGGCCAACTCAAAGAACCATTTAAGAAGTAGATTAATAGTTTCTTAAATTTTCCAAATATGAACAACGTATTTATGCACTAGTTCATTATTTGACTCCAGTGCAAGGTTCATTAAAAACAGAGTCGAATATGTGTTAAAATTTGTAATGTCGCGATGTAAATTATATACTAGACACAACTTGCAATAAATTCCAAACAACAAAATAAAACAGTATAAAAAGTTTAAAATGTTTATCTTTAATTTTAACACGAACAACAATATCAACACCGGGAAATGATTATAAAAAAAATAGTGCATTTATTTGACGGGAGGATCATAACAATATATTAAGATCTTTTGTTAACTCATTGAATTTTTATGAACAATTCAAATTCAAATTGTGATTTTTTTCTTTCAAATGCATAAGAAATAAAGTGGTCTTGCTTAGATTATTTGAATTCAGCTACTAATATGACAATTTTTACATTACTAAAAAATAAATAAGACCGTTCTTTATGTGAAATTTATTGATATGAATAATAAGGATAATATTAGCAAGATTGAAAGAAACATGCTCATAATCACGACATAAGTAATAATAAACATTTGAACCAGGAAACTAAGATCAAGAAATGTATGTCAATTTAGGTTGAGGTATATACTCATATATTAAGCTCTATTGGCAGCTCGATTTTATATATGACCCAAAATTCAACCATGCTCTCATTATTAGACTGCGTAAGACTCGCTAATTATTTTTTTTGGAAATCAATTATTGGTATGACTTCAAAGTAGTGTCTTGAAATTAGCGTGGACGCTCTATATTTGAAATTTATTAATTCCCTGTATTGAAATTATATATTTCTTTGAGACGAGCAACATATTTTTACACACTTATAATATGAATAATAAGGCACTAATAGCATAAGACAAGTGAAACGACGATCTGATTATTTGTTCGGTATATTAAAGGTCAGCCTTCATCTGAAGTAGCAGTCGATAAGGTTAAACCTCACGTAAACAACAATATACATTAATATTTGAAACTAACATAAATAATGATAAATGTTAATACCATGAAATTATGGAATTTTTAACATAATTAACAATAGAGTAAATAATATTAGATCAAGGTCTTTTGTTAATTCAATCGATTTTCATCAAGGATCCAAATGCAGACATAGGTCTCAGTATTCTATCAAGCAAGGAATAAAGTGGACTCACTTAGTTTATTTAAATTCAGGCACCGATAGAAAGATTTAAATTCAGCTAATGGTAGGACAATTTGAATAGAAGCTAATTGTTTTTCCTTCTCGAAATTTCAACGCGGTTTTTGCACGTATGATGTGCAAATAGCAATCCTATGTGATTTCACATTTGTTGTTCAACAAACATGAACCACTTCCTTTAAAGTTTAGTTATTAAATAAATTTAGAACTAGTATTTAGTAGAAGTCAACTTTCATTTTCATTAGTTAATAAAAATATATGTAACATGAATAACAACAGTAATTTTTATCCGAAAATGAGATAAACTACCATAAATATTAATACCATGAAATTATAAATTTACTACTGAAATTAACATTTTTCAAGTAAGTGATTATTTTCAAACAAGTTGGGGTTAGTTAGAGATGAAACCAAAAACTAAATGACAAAATCAATTTAAAAGTCATAACAACAACAACAATAATAAAAACCATGATAATAATAATAAAATAAAGTCAAATAAGTACACAAATAACAACAACAACAATAACAACAACAACTAAGTAAAATAAAAATAACGATAAAAATAAAAGTATATATATTAAAAAAACATGATGATAATAATACTAATACTAATGCTAATACTAATAGTAATATTGACCGAAGATCAAACACTACGTTTTAGGCTTTTATTCACTAGTCCTATAATCTAAAATTTATAACACTGCCCCTAAACCAATCTTAGGTAAAAAAACTCATAGCTCATGGTTCTGGCACGTGGATCACTAATTTTCACGTGCTCCTGTTCGACATCAGCTTTTCGGATATATTCTAATCATCTAAGTCTTTTTTCCTACTTCTTCCAATGTCACCCTTGGTCGACCTTTACATCTTTTTGAGTATTCAACGTGGCCTATAATTCCCACACGCACATGTGCCTCGAGATGCCTCCGTTGGAGATGTTCAAACCATTTTAAGCGGTGTTGGACTAGCTTCTCCTCAATTGGTGCTAATACAAGTTTATCACGTATATCATCTTAAATTATAATAATTGTCGATAACATAAAATAATTATTTTGAAATTTATTGACAACAATATGTAATAATAATGATAAATGTTGACACCATGAAATTATGGAATTTTTAACATAAATAACAGTAGAGGGTAAACAATATTATATCAAGTTCTTTTGTTAATTCAATCAAGGTTCATGAAGGACCCAAATGCTGACATAATTCTCGTATTCTATAAAGCAAGGAATACGGTGGACTCGCTTAGTTTATTTGAATTCAAGCATTGATACAACAATTTAAATTCAACTAATGGTAGGATCTTTTAAATAAAAGCTAATTGTGATTTCTTTATGGAATTTTAAATGCACAGTCTTTGCAAGTATGGCGTACAATAGCAACCCATTATGGTGACACATTTGTTGTTTAACAAACATGAACCAATTTGTTAAAGGTTGAGAAATAAATAATTTGAGAACTATTATTTGGTGGAAGTCAAGCTTTCGTTTTCATTAGTTGGTAAGAATAAATGTATCATAAACAATAATAATTATTAATATTCGAAAAGAACATAAATTACCATAAATATTAAGGACATTTTCTCAAATACCCTTCAAAAGTTCCAAAATTTACTTCCGTCCCTTGTCAAAAACAGTTTATATGAAAAACCTATCATTGTTTTCAGCAAAAACTTGCATTTTAAATTGCACGTTTTTGCGGTTAAAATTGTAAATATTTGCATTTTACATCGTAAATATTTCAAGTTCTAACCGTACGTTTTTGTAAAATAAAAATTTACAATCTCCACCGCAAGAATGGACATCTACATTTCAAATGTTTGCAGTCCACACTGCAAATATTTATTTTACAAATATGTGCATTTTAAACAACAAATCTTTATATTTTAAACCGCAAATATTTGTAGTTCTATTTGCAAATATGTGTAGTTTTAAATGCATATTTGTGCTGAATATGTTGATCGGTATTTCGTGAAACTTGTTTTTGAAGGATTTTCGGGCATTAAGTTTATAAATAAGGAGTGAATCCTAACTTCCACTTTAAAATAACTGCAAAAGGTATCGTTAAACATGTATTAGGAAAGTATAGTATTTTAATTCTAAAATTATAAGAAACTTGGAAAAATACGCGAGAGATTCACTAATGAGATATATATAGTATAAGACGGTTATTACATTTTATTCATATTTATTATTATTTTTGTTATAAATGATTTATTAGTTTTTTTTCACTCTTAATAATTGTGATATACATGTTTAACGATATTTATTCTTTACTAATAAATTTTTAATTTGAAAAATAGAACCAAGTCGATACCAAAATAGAACATGTTTACTTATTTAAAATAACTACAAAAGGGTTGTAGAACTTGGGTAGAGTTCTCATTAAATGAATAATGTTTAAGAGTGCATCACGTAGAGTAGAGTATTTTAATTGTAAATTTATGAAAAATTTGAAAAAATATCTAGAGAGATCCACAAATAAAATATATAGTGTAAGACAAAATGAGGATAATGGAGTTTCAAACTGTATCTTGTTTTAGATAAAGAAAATTAAATAGGGTGGAACGATTTTGGAATATAAAGGTGGAACCCAGTGCGTGAGACTCCCGCATGATAGCGGGCTCTGGGAAGGTTGATAATATACGTATCATTTCCCTAGCATTGTGAAGAGACTGTTTACAGACTCGAATCTGAGCGTCCAGATCACCATGCGTGTGACGTAACCATTGCGCCAAGGCTCCTGTTGCGGGTGACCTAACCTGGGTGCCCAATAGGATGAAATGATTTTGAAATATATTAAAGAAAATATGGTTAGATGGATCTCTCATCAAATGGATGGTGCTTAAGAATTTAGGGAATCAAGGAGAGTGGAGTCTTTTAATTCTAAATCTATGAGAATTGGAAAATTTTGAGTGAGGACCACTATATATATATATATATATATATATATATATATATATAGAGTATAACGTAAGTTAGTGAGATGCTAATAACGACTACATTTTGTTAAAATATCAGACTTATCTGTCCAAAAAATTATACCTTTTACTATTTACTTAAAAATACTTAAAAATAACAGTTCGAAACTATTTTAAGCAGTTATAAAACTCGGCTCTTAGTTTGACCATGCAATATGGTGTTGTACGGTTGAAAATGCAATATGAGCGTTCTTGTTGATACATATTGTGTTCGACTAGCATAAATTTGTAAGAATTCATTTGGCTTTTAGTTTATTGCTGTTTTGCTACTTAGACCATGAAATTTAGTCACTTATCTTAAGATGGGTGACTTTTAAGTCAGTGGTTTTGTTAATTAATAATCTACCTCATCGATTAATTAGCTTAATTCCGTAGTATTTCATGTCAAGATTTTGGTATGGTTGATTTGAACAGGTGGCAGGATTCGGTAACTCGTTTTAAGCATATATTTGATTTGAACAACGAAAGAAGAAAAGCAAATACATCAGTCCATTACTCACCTGGAAATCTTGATATTCACTATTTGAACTCCTATATACAATATCCTCAGGTGTTTTTCTCATCCAAACAAGTTGCTTTACTGTGCTAAAAGTATGTATCCCTTTTACTGAATTCCATTTATATTAAGTTTATCAATGGAGCCATGCTTTTGCTATAGGTGAATAGTCGGTACGAGAAAGAATTCGGTACAAAAAATTACATTTTTTCTGCTGGAACAGTGGAGTTTGTGGTTGTAGATAGTCAAACTCTTGATGGTGAGTTATCCTCATGAAATCAAATCTTTAAGTAGCTTTGCTGTCAGCTAGTATACAATTGTGTAACCAAACAAAATACTTAGCCTATGAATGAAGTTGGCAACTATTCATTCAAGGATGTTGGAAAAATTGATATGTAATCTTACCGGTTTTTACATGGTATATTGACACATGTACATTGTATTTAAAATATGCAGGGCCTTCAAAAGGTACACCCACACTGTCTTCTTGGGAGTTCCTTAGAAATATGTCAAATGGTAAATGAGGTTACTGATCTTAGTATTTCTATTTGTTGGTTACATAGGGTAAAATTTCCTGACCATATGTCTATCTATTTATAGTTAATTCCTTAAAATCGAGAGTTCTGTTGACCCCAAACCCCCTATTTCATGCTACACCTCCTTGTGGGAGAAGCTATTCGTTCTCTGTAGTCAATCAGGTAAGTGTTGTTTATCTTATTTTCAATGAATTTTTCTCTAATAGGAATCTTATATATTCTCCATAGTAATGCATCATATATGAGTATAATCTATACATATTTATATGATATAATAATGGTCATATGAAAGGCACGCTATAGATCAAGGCACGACACTTACCTTATTTTATCTATTTTATCTAAGACATTTCAGAATAATGAAGTTCAATAATATAGTTTTACCTTTTCCTTTAAGTCTCTTCTTACACTATAGTTTCAACACAAAATCCTACAACTCTTTTGTAGTTATTTTAAAGTGGAAATTAGGATCCACTTCTTATTTTCAAACTTAATACCTGAAAACCCTTTTAGAAATAAGTTTCATGGGACACCCATCAATATTTTCAAACTACAATGGACAATTAGAACCGAGATTCGTAAATCTGAACCAAACCGATCTGAACTCTACCTGAATTCGATGAGTTTCGGGACGGATCTAGCAATGAAAAATAGCATGAAGAACCGATTTGATTTGGAAGATTAGACAAAAAGTAAGAAAATATATGCATTTTAGCTTTAATACCTAATCGGACCTGAACTGGCCCCATCAGAATTAAGCCTCGGGTTGGGTCAAGATTTTAAAATATACAAGTTAGAATCGACAAATCTCAACCCGACTAGAATCGAGGTCCATCAGATCGGATCCAGATCCGATCCGACTGGTCTAATTACTATAGTGCACCGAACAAACAGTCTCGAATGGATGTTTTTGTTTCAAGTTAATCTTTAACAAACTTTGAACTATCTTTTTCTATTACTGTCGCACCGAATAAATTGTCAATCGATATGAGACAGATTAAAAAGCATATGATTTTGATGTTGTAGATACTGATTTAGAAATTATGATTGCTAAATCAAATTAGATTTTTAGTTTTTAAGTAATATGTGCTATTATCTTAGATTTTGACTTTAAAGACTATTATACTTGGTTGTATATCCTTTGGAAGGGAGATAATGTATATATTCTTCATGTTTGAATCATCATAGTCATTCATCAAGTAGTAAAGCTCTGACATTCTTTTGAAATGTTTTTTTATATCTTTTCTTCTTAGAAAACAACACTTTCTAGCGAAGTACTCATCTGACATAGCTTTGGAAAAGAGTCTGTGATCGTCGATGAACTCTTTGTGAATCTCACCTAAAGCCTCGGTCGCAGAGCTAAATCCAAAGAACTGTAGTCTTCTGTATTCGCCTAAACATACCCACTAATCTCTGAGTATTTCGATGAATCTGGTAAAGAATTCTGTTAGAACATCTCAGAGGTTCGTTCCTTCTTTAGTCAGTTGGTTGTCAAGCCATGCTGACATCTGATAAAGTTTTCCCTTCTTTTAAGGAACGGGACATCATCAAATGTGAACCATGGACCATTTGTTGCTTTTGAGCTTCGATCTTCCGTGGTCTGTGGTCTTGTGGGATGTATTCATTATATGCGCTGTTATCATCCTCTCCTTCAACTATTGGATCTTCCGCCATAAACATATCTGGAGTTATGGCTATATCGGAGAAGGTGTCTGACTGGGACATGGGTTCTTCAGAGGACCGAGAATCGGTCTCATTTTCTTCTTCAGATTGTTGAGGTTCGTGTACGTATCAGAGACTTGGGTCGTAGCTAGTATTTCTTATCTGCATAGACCAATCCGACGGTCCCCCATAGAAGAATGTGGCCATAAGCGTGTCAGCTGCTCTTTTTCCTTCAGACCTCGATCTATTAGGCCTTGGTCCTTCAAACCTTTTAACATGGCTAACATGTCTTTATGAAGAGCCAGTTGGGTGTTCGGGTATCAGTCTAAACATTCTGGAATAGTCTTCTACTGGAGGGGATATGCCTGTTGTCGTACTGCCAGAAAACATGAGGTCTGTTGATGAGAATAAGGACGCTCTTTTATCGCATTCAATCCTGGCCTGTTCCTTCTTCAAGTTCTTGATTTCAGCTTCTTTAGAGTGGAATTCTATTCCAAATCACCTTTACCAATAAGACTCTTGAGATCTCTATAAAGATCGCCTATTTTGTTGGTCAGCTTTTATTTAACGTATTGTAGCCGAGCCTTAAGAGTATCAATTTGGGAGCTAATACTGTTGACCTCCCCAAGGATCTGAGACACTTTTGTATCTATTCCTTGCAGGAATCTGTTCTGGGCTCTGGCATTCTGGGTTTGTCAGTTGAGGACTTCTTCACCATGCGATAGAGGTTTCAGCTGTCCAGAAGGTTCAACAATGTGGGGTTGAACATAAAGTCTCGATGAATTGTTGTCATGTTCTCTCCTTTCAAGGGGAGTGAAGTCTACGTCGTAGTTTTTCATCATGAAGCATGGTTATGCTTTAGGAGGAGGTGCAGAGGTTTTCTTTAAAGTTCTGAGAAAATGGTTGTACCTTTCGTCATCGCTGTTATCGTCATTGTCATTATCACTATATCTGATGACGTCTTCATCATCGCTGTTGTCTTCATCGAAACTACATGTGCATCCGAGATCACATAGATCTGGATTAGTATCCTAAATGAAGTGACCGTTGATTTTGTCTGTGTAAGCATAGGAGCCATCGGGGTTGAAGTTTGAAATGGGAGGATCTATTTTTCATGGCTTTTTTCCGAGCATGATCATCAGTTAAAACTGTGGGGGTAAACGGGGTTGCTTGCGCGGCCGTCATGTAGATTGTCTTAATCCTTCCATCCTTAAGGGTCTCAAACTCGAAATCAGTAGACTTGATGAGTTGTCTCGTTGTGTAATGATCGTAGTTTGCTATCCATTTTATCTGAACAAGCTGTTCCAACTTCTTCCTGTCAATTTGTTTTGGGATCTGGATGGTGATCAGAACCTTAGATCCAGACTCGGCAAATACCATGAAAGCATCTTTGATGCCCTGATTCTTCAGATCTAGAGCATGGTTCTACAGATAGCATATTATTTGGTGATGTAATGTTGTCATGACGGAGTCTTTTCCTTGATCTGCTCCGGTCATCTAAATTTGGACTTTGATTGCCGAAAGAAGAGAGCAGTCTTTTAGCGAAAGCACAAAGTTGGAGAAGAAAGTGGTCACCACATTACCAGAATTTCAGTATTGTGAGAACTGTTCCGATGACCGCATGCTCATATCTTAAGTATCTGATCTCTAGAAGAGCAATTTTGGCCTACACCCGAAGACCTTTCCTTCCATGATATGAAAGGACGAGTCTGACAGCACCAAAGTGAAGGTGGGTGTATTTTTCAGCCTTGCATTTTTGGTTGAACTTAGGCGGGATGCCAAAGGTGATGTACCATTCTTGCGTGAAGGCAGGATAACCACAATGGTCCATTTTGGAGGACTGTATGAATTCTTTCACAGGAGGTTCTTCCCGGTCACTAGTGATCGAATACCCTTGGTGAAGGTCCATGCTTTCTGTAGATGTTGTACAGGCTTATCAAAGGAGGAACATCAAAGGAGGAACAGTGCTTTCTATGATAGCATCATCGGGGATGGTAGAATATTCTATGAGGTTCTCAATTTTTGAGCTGCTGAACCAGAGAAGAGACATTGATAAGGAGTGGTTAAGGATGTTTGAGAAATGGCTCATGGTTGAGGAGTTTTCCACGATCGGAGTAAGGAAGATGACCTGGGATAAAAACAAGGCTTTAAAAAGAGGAAGTAAAACGGACTTAAAAAGGTTACCTTCCGCCCTCACCGCCGCCGTAGGAGAGTGCCTCGATAGAACACCAACCTAACAACTCACCCGCCGTAAAGAAGACGCAATCCGTTCTGATACCACATGAGTTCGGTAGCTTCACATAACCGCACACTTGATGGATTGCACCACCGAGTCCGTAACCGAGCTCATAACCGAGACCATAACCGTCATTATCTTTTTTCGAAGTTCTTGAACTACTTCACCGCCCTATCCGTCGATACTCCCTTCGTCTTCTAAACTCGAAGCTGGTTAATAACAGAGATGATCGAATGTGTTATGTCCGTGTGGTTAGAGGGGACCGTAATCTTATAGATTCTCGGCCATACGCTTCTCTTTGGTTTTGGATGAACTGAGGAAGTAGTTCCTCTTCACTTTCTCTCTTATTTAGGGGAAGAACAGAAGATAGAAATGTTTTTAGCTACTCATGATTTTACTTAGGAATATCTTTTATTTATTTTCGAATGAGATTGCAAATGATACATCTGCTCTTTATATAGAGCCACAGAAAAGAAACTACAATACATAAGATTGAAGTCCACCAATCAGCAATAAATACACAGAGGCTTCGGAGGAAAGAAATGAATCTTTGCCAGAGCCCACAACTTTGAACGTGTCCTCGAAGACAAAACTAGGTGGCGGGACCCACGGTATCTTTTTTCGTCCTTTTCTTCTTTATGTCAAATCAAACATCACTTCATCCATATAGGATAATGCAAGGTTGCAGACAAGGAGAATCTTCACTATTTGAGTCCGGAGCATCTTTTCCTAGTGGGAGAGGGGGAGCATCTTTGCAAGCGCCAGGTAAGAGTCAGCACATTTATGTCACATCAATAGAGCATTTTTACTGATGGCAGACAAGGGGCATCTATCTTTTTATCTTCAGAGTGTCATTACCAGTGACAGACATAGAGCATCTTCTTTTAGACTTTTCCTTTTTGATAGGGAATACCACACATCAGAAATTTTTGCAAAGACAAACATCTGGCCAGCTTCATTGGGAAGGTAATCCAAGCTAGGATAGCTGTAGTCTTCACGACTTTATTCATGCAGAAAGTAAACACACCATATTTTACATAGTAGAGACTAGTCGGTTAGCGACTAGGAATAGGACCTCATCATTACTTTACTAGAATGCAGATGCATCTAGTGGCCTAGGACCATTGACCGTGAATATCAGTATGTTTTTCTGTGACTTGAATGTTCCGACAGAGGACTTTCTAGATCGGTAGTCTGGGCGATATTGTCCTTTCCTTTTATATGTTAAACGGTGAACTGATATTTTGAGAACCAATCATTGAGTCGGAGCAGTTGTTTATCTGAAACGTCTTTTTCCTTTAGCTCCATGATCCAGGAAAAGGAGGTGTTGTCGAGCTTGATAACGAAGTTATGTCCGATGAGATGAAACTCGAACTTCTTGATGCCGTTTTTTACTGCTAGGATCTCATTGTAGACCGTATGGTAACGATTCTCAGAGTTCTTGAACTGTCCGCTTGCATGTTCGTAGAAATGAAAGTTCCTGTTTTCTTCTTCTAGTAGGACAGTGCCCGTAACAACCCATAATTTTCAATGTTTTAAATTTGTTAATTTGAGAAAGTTGTTAATTAATAAGAAGATAATAACTTAAATGAAAAATAACAAGGTTAACCAAAGTTAATTATTAACTATTTGAACGAAATTACAATTTATGGGATTAGTGTAAATGGTATACTTGGCTATAAATTAATGTAAAAAAACTAATGCAAACATTTAAATTTATAAATGGAATAATATTGAAACAAACAAAATTTGTAAATGAATAATGAAATAATAATTAGGATGAAATGTAACAGCGAAGTTAATTAAAGCTGAATTTGTATAAATTGAATGAAATTGCAATAAATAAAATAATGTAAAATTGTATAGCCTGGTTGTAAGTTGAATGTGAGTAATAATTGTAAATGTTGATTTATTAATATAAATCTATGTAATAAATGGTAATTGACTAGGATTAGTGTGATATGAGTTGGTATAATCGTTGGTGACTAGTAATGAACATTTCTTTAATGACAATTAATATAATAACGGAAAGTGTGAATGTATAAGTCACTTAGAAACGTAATGTATGTATAAAGTAATAAACTAGTATAAGAATAGAATTAAGGTAAATTCATTAATTGGTTTTAAACCTTAATTAATGTGTACAATTGATAGAAGTACACATTTAGAAATGTAATATTTATTCAATTTAAGATGTAAATAGACGTATATTAGTGTAATGGGATAAAACTAATGTAATTAGGTATGAATGTAAGTGTTGTATAAATAAAAGAAATTTGTAATTTGTTAATGAATTTATAACGGGAATGAAATGTAAGAATGTTGATGTAAGCTAATAAATAATTAAATGCAATCCCAATTAATTGAAACATGTGCATGGTTATAATTGATTGTAAATAGTAGTATTTGGTAATAAATTTAGTACAAGAAAAACAAAGGTAAATATTGAATTAAACAATGAATTAATAAAAATAAATAGTAATTGAATAAAATCAACATTCTGTAGTAATTGTTTGGAAATGATGACTTATATAAATATGATTAAGAGTTAGTGGCCACAATTATTATAAAGTAAACATTTATTTAGTCCATTAAATCAAAATTTGTAATCAATTGCAATGAATCTTAATTTAATGTTATATTAGTATAAATTAAAGAAATAATTGAAAATAATATTATAAATGGAATTAATATGATATGATTCCATCAATTCCATCAGTTCCATTTATAATATGATTCCATCAATTTCGTTTATAATATTATTTCCAATTATTTACTTAATTTATACTAATATAACATTAAATTAAGATTCATTGCAATTGATTACAAATTTTAATTCAATGGACTAAATAAATGATTACTTTATAATAATTGTGGCCACTAACTCTTAATCACATTTATATAAGTCATCATTTCCAAACAATTACTACATAACGTTGATTTTATTCAATTACTATTTATTATTATTAATTCAATATTTACCTTTGTTTTTCTTGTATTAAATTTATTACCAAATACTACTATTTACAATCAATTATAACCCTGAAATGTTTCAATTAATGGGGATTGCATTGAATTAATTATTTGTTAGCTTACATCAACATTTTTACATTTCATTCCGGTTATAAATTCATTAACAAATTATAAATTTCTTTTATTTATACAACACTTACATTCATACCTAATTACATTAGTTTTATCCCATTACACTAATATACGTCTATTTACATCTTAAATTGGATAAATATTACATTTCTAAATATGTAATTCTATCAATTGTACACATTAATTAAGGTTTAAAATCAATTAATGAATTTACTTTAATTCCATTCTTATACCAGTTTATTACTTTATACATACATTACGTTTCTAGATAATTTATACATTCACACTTTCCGTTATTATATTATAATTACCATTAAAGAAATGTTAATTATTAGTCACCAATGATTATATCAACTCATATCACACTAATCCTATTCAATTTCCATTTATTACATGAATTTATATTAATAAATCAACATTTACATTTGTTACTCACATTCAACTTACAACCAGGTTATAACATTTTACATTATTTTATTTATTGCAATTTCATTCAATTTATACAAATTCAGCTTTAATTAACTTCGTTGTTACATTTCATTCTAGTTATTATTTCATTATTCATTTACAAATTTTGTTTGTTTCAATATTACTCCATTTATAAATTTAAATGTTTGCATTAGTTTTCTTACATTAATTTATAGCCAAGTATATCATTTACACTAATCCCGTAAATTGTAATTTCATTCAAATAGTTAATAATTAACTTTGGTTAAGTTTGTTACTTTTCATTTAAGTTATTATCTCCTTATTAATTAGCAACTTTCTCAAATTTAAAACATTGAAAATTACGGGTTGTTACACTGCCCCGATAGTCGTTGGCGTCTGTCTGCAGTATCCTTTTTTCCGATCCTGGGATACGAAGAGGAGGAAGGGTCTTACAGACCTCTTTTAAGTCTCTTTACTCCCATTGTTTGGTCGGTCGTCCATGGACTTGATTCCTTTCTGAGAAGCTTGGATAGCTAGCTGGTATGTCTAAAACAGTTGGGGGATGAAGTCTCTGAGATAATTGACTATCCTGAGAAACTATTGTATTTCCTTGATCGTCAAATTTGAGTCACCAAACTGTTTCAGCTCTTCTGTCAGGTGTGCGCCCGGCTGGTATGTTTCGTTGGCTATCCTCATTCTAAGGAACTCAATGGCGGAGGAATCTACCGTGCTTTTCTTTTCTAACAGCATGACGCCGTACTTTTTGCTAACTCTAGGAATCCCTGGAGTAGAAGTCTCTGCTCGTTCTTAGTTTCTGAAAATAGGAGGATGTCGTCATTGTATACTAGAGTATTGTGGAGGATGCGTTCGAAAATCCGCATCATGGCTTTCTGAAGCAGAGATGGTGCAACTTTGAGGCCAAATGGTAGAACGATCTATTGGTACTGGCTAGTGTGAATGCAGAAAGCCGTCTTATATCTGTTTGGTGGATCAACACCTAGTTGTCAGAATCCTGATTTGAGGTCGAGCTTGGAGAACATTCTGGCTTTCCTCAGATGCGAGAAAAACATGTGTCTTTAGTAGGGGGAGCTTATCATCTAGGAGGAAATGATTCAGAGGCTTATAGTTGATCATCAGTCTTTTCTTACCTTTGATCTGCTCAGACTTCTTGTTTACATGAAAGGCCGGGCATGCCCAGTTTAACTTTGTTGGTTCAATCAACCTTAGAGCTAGAAGTTGCTCACATTCTTTTCTGGCTAATCCGAATTCTTCAGGATTCATGCCGGGTGGGTTGTCTTGGTAGAGTTGATGTCTTCGTTCTTCTTGAATAAGAGTTTGATGAAGAATTCTTCATTCTTTCATAGCAGATGCGGATGACTGCATTGTTCGTGTGAGTCTGCACAACACTTCTTCAGATCTTTGGTTATCTGATTGAATTCATCTGGAGCACTGGTTAGAGAGAAGAGTTTCCGTGTTGTCGAAAATGGTTTGAACTATCTTTTGGAGTTCAGCCCGTAAGGGTAGATCTGAAGTTCCGTGCTTTAAAGAATATGTCGAAACTCATAAGTAGGTCATGACTGTGCAACTTGCTTTTTATCGTCTTTATCCAGACTATGCAGTTTGAAAATATCTGTATGCCCATCGGGTTTTTAGAGATCAGAGAGGTATGGAAAGTTCAACCGTCGGCCGCATTGAAATATTCATGGTGTTTCTTCCACTTGAGTTCTAGCGCCCCACATAACCGCACCATTGATGGACTACACCACCGAGCCCGTAACCGATCGCACAACCGAGACCATAACCCTCGTTATCTTTTTTCGGAGTTCTTCGACAATTTCACCGCCCTATCCGTCAGGACTCACTCTTCGTCTTTTAAACTCGGAACTGGTTAATGACAGAGGTGACCGGAGGTATTATGTCCATGTGGTTAGAGGGGGGCCATATGCTTCTCTTTGGTTTTGGATGAACTGAGGAAGGAGTTCCTCGTCACTCTCTCATATTTAGGGAAAAAACAGAAGATAGAAATGTTTTTATCTACTCATAATTTTACTTAGGAATATCTTTTATTTATTTTCGAATGAGATTATAAATGATACATCTACTTCTTATATAAAGCCACGGAAAAGAAACTACAACACATAAGATTGGAGTCCACCAATCAGAAATAAACACACAGAGGCTTCGGAGGAAAGGAAGGAATTTTTGCCCGAGCCTACAACTTTAAACGTGTCCTCGAAGACAAAACTAAGTGGCGGGGCCCGCAGTATATTTTTTCGTCTTTTTCTTCTTTATGTCAAATCAAACATCACATCACCCATATATGATAATGCAAGGTGTCAGACAAGGAAAATCTTCACTATTTGAGTCCAGAGCATCTTTTTTTAGTCGGAGATAAGGAGTATCTTTGCAAGCGCCAGGTAAGAGTCAGCACTTTATATCACATCAATAAAGCATCTTTACTGATGGCAGATAAGAGACATCTATCGTTTTGTCTGTAGTGCATCATTACCACCGGTAGACATAGTGCATCCTCTTTTGGAATTTTTCTTTTTTGGTAGGGACTACCACACATCAAATTTTTTTGCAAGGACAAACATCTGGCCATCTTTTGGATGAAGCTTCACTGGAAAGGTAATCCAAGCTAGGATAAGTATAGTCTTCAGGACTTTATTCATGTAGAAAGTATACACCATAATTTACATAGTAAAGACTAGCCTGCTAGCGGCTAGGAATATGATCTCATCATTACTTTACTAGAATGCAGATGCTTCTGGTGGTCTAGGATTATTAATCGTGAATTTCAGTAGGTTTTTCTATGACTTAATGTTCTAGCAGGGGACTTTCTGGACAGTTAGTCTGGGACAATATCGTCTTTTCCTTTTATATGTTGAACGGTGAACGGATACTTTGAGAACCAATCATTGAGTCGGAGCAGTTGTTTGTCTAGAACGCATTTTTCCTTTAGCTCCATGATCCGGGAGAAGAAGGTGTCATCGAGCTTGATGACAAAGTTATGTCGTATGAGATAAACTCAAACTTTTTGATGCCGTTTTTACCGCTAGGATTTCCTTGTAGACCGTATGGTAATGTTTCTCAGAGTTCTTTAACTTTCCGCTTGCAAGTCCGTGGAAATGAATTTTCTCGTTTTCTTCTTCTAGTAGGACAGCGACGCAATAGTCATTGCTGGCGTCCGTCTGCGGTATCCTTTTTCCCGATCTTGGCATACGAAGGAGAGGAAGAGTCTTATAGACCTCTTTAAGTCTTTTCATTGCCGTTGTTTGGTCGGTCGTTCATGGACTTGGTTCCTTTCTAAGAAGCTTGGATAGCTTGTTGGTATGTCTAAAACAGTCGGGGTGAAATCTCTGAAATAATTGACTATCCCGAGGAACTGTTATATTTCCTTGATCGTCAGATTTGAGTAAGCAAAACTTTTCAGTTTTTCTACCAGGCGTGCACCCGGCTGGTTATGTTTTGTTGGCGATCATCATTCTGAGGAACTCAATGTCGGATGATCCTACTGTGCTGTTCTTTTCTGACATCATGACGCCGTACTTCTTTGCTAACTCTAGGAATTCCTGGAGTAGAAGTCTGTACTCGTTCTTAGTTTCTGAAAATAGGAGAATGTCGTCGATGTATACTAGAGCGTTGTGGAATATGGGTTCGAAGATCCGCATCATGGCTTTTTGAAACAGAGATGGTGCAACTTTGAGGTCAAATGGTAGAACAGTCCATTGGTACTGACCGGTGGGAATGCAGAAAACTGTCTTGTACCTGTCTAGTGGATCAACATCTAGTTTCCAGAATCCTGATTTGAGGTCGAACTTGGAGAACATTCTGGCTTTTTCCAGATGCGAAAAAAGCATTTGTGTCTTTGGTAGAGGGAATTTATCATCTAAGAGAAAATGATTCATAGGCTTATAGTCGATCACCAGTCTTTTCTTACCTCTGATCCGCTCAGACCTCACCTTTATATGAAAGGTCGGGCAGGCCCGGTCTGACTTTGTTGGTTCAATCGACCCTATAGCTTAAAGTTGCTCACATTCTTTTCTGGCCAATCCGAGTTCTTCAGGATTCATGTCGGGATGAGTTGCCTTGGTAGAGTTGATATCTTCGTTCTTCTTGAATAGGAGTTTGATGGAGAATTTTTCATTCTTCCATAGCGGATAGGGATGATTAAAGTGTCTGCGCAACACTTCTTCAGATCTTTGGTTGTCTGATTGAATTCATCTGGAGTACTGGTTAGAGAGAAGAGTTTCTATGTTGTCGAAAATTGTTTGAACTGTCTTTTGACCTTCAGCCCGTAAGGGAGGATTTGAAGTTTCTGTGCTTTAAAGAATAGGTCGAAACCCATCAATATGTCATGACCGTGCAGCTTACTTCTTATCACCTTTATCCAGACTAAGCAGTCTGGAAATATCTGTATACCGATCGGGTTTTTGAAGATCAAAGAGTATAAAAAGTTTCACCATCGACCGCATCGAAATATTCATGGTGCTTCTTTCAAGCGCTTTTTGGCTAAATGTCTAGGTTCATCGTTGTTTTTCTTGCTTCCGTGTCCATCATTTCTATGGCCTTGATGGACCTCTCGTATTTGAAAGGTAAGATCTTTACTTCAACGTTTAGTGATGGAATTTCTTTCCGAATAATGTTGTTATGGCTTGTTCAAAGAACTGGAATGCTATCCGTCATAAGGATGTAGGGAATGTGGTCGGTTAGATCTTCATCGTCTGAAGAGGCTTCTATAGCGACGACCGTATCACTATCTCTCTCATCTTGTTTTGAGAATAGGTATTCTACTTGGGCATCGTAGGTATCCACCTTGTCGTAGAGAAAGACATGGTCAACTAGCTTGGCCGCTTTGCTTTGCTTGTTAGGACAATTTTTTGCATAATGTCCTTTTCTTCCACATAGGTAGCACCTGCTGGAGGTGTTTTTTCTGAATGGTTTCCGTCGGAAGAAACAGTATCTCTTCTTTTCCACTATTTTATTTTCTTTCATGTACTCCTTAGATGAGCACCTGTACTTTGCTTCCCTGCATCCAATATTTAGGTAGGATTTGTTGCAGATAGCCTTCGTTCTGTGGCTCTTAGCCATCATTTGTTTTAAATTGTTCCTGCCTTCACAGATCTTGTCAGTGGCCGCATGACATAACTAGTTGATTTGATCAAGGGTCGAGGCAGCAACACTCCTTCCAGTGCTCTGGATCATTCTGTCTAGTTCTGATTGTATATCCTTTGGAAGGGAGACAATATTTACATTCTTCATTTTTGGATTATCATACCCATTCAGTAAATAGTAAAGCGCTGACATTCTTTTGAAATGTTTTTTTAGATCTTTTCTTCTTAGGAAACAACACTTTCTGGCGAAGTACTCATCTGATATAGCTTTGAAAAAGAGTCCGAGAACGCCGATAAACTCTCTGTGAATCTCATCTAAAGCCTCGGCTGAGAGCTGAATCCACAGAACTGGAGTCTCTGTATTCGTCTAAACATGTCCACCAATCTTCGAGTGTTCCGATGAATCTGCTAGAGAAGTTTGTTAGAACATTTCAGAGGTTCGTTCCTTCTTTATTTAGTTGGTTGTCAAGCCATGCTGACATCTGGTAAAGTTTTTTCCTTATTTTGAGAAACGGACATCATCAAAGGTGAATCATGGACCATTTGTTGCTTTTGTGCTCCGATCTTCCATGGTCCGTGGTCTTGTTGGGATGTATTCATTGTATGCGCTGTCATCATCCTCTCCTTCTACTATTGGATCTTCTGCCATAAACATAGCCGGAGTTGTGGCAGTAGGTGGTGTCTGACTGGGACGTGGGTTCTTCGAAGGACTGAGAATTGATCTCTTCTTCTTCTTCAGATTGTTCGTGTATGTATCGGAGGCTTGGGTCGAATCTAGTATCTCTTATCGGCACAACCCAATTTGATGGTCCCCCATAGGAGGATGTGGCTATAAGCGTGTCAGCTGCCCTTTTTCCTCCAGATCTCGATCCGTCAGGCCTTGGTCCTTCAGACCTTTTAACAGACATATCATGTCTTTGTGAAGAGCCAGTTGGGTTTTCAGGTTTCAGTCTAAGCGTTCTGGAACAGTCTTCTATTGGAGGGATATGCCTGTTGTCGTACTGCTAGAAAATAGAGGTTCTGGTGATGAGAATAAGGTCTCTCTTTGGTCGTATTCAATCCTGACCTGTTCCTTCTTCAAGTTCTTAATTTCTGCTTCTTTAGAGTGGAATTCTGTTCCAAAATCACCTCTGCCAATAAGACTCCTGAGATCTCTATCAAGATTGGCTATTTTGTTGGTCGATTTTTCTTCAACATATTGTAGCTGAGCCTTAAGAGTATCAATTTGGGTGTTAGTGCTGTTGACCTCCTCAAGGATCTAAGACTTTTTTGTATCTATTCCTTGCAGAGATATGTTCTGGGCTCTAGCGTTTTGGTTTTGCCACTTGAGCACTTCTTCGCCCTGTGATAGAGGTTTCAACTGTACAGAAGGTTTAACAGCGTGTGGTTGAATATAGGATCTCAATGAACTGTTATCATGTTATCTCCTTCCAATGGAAGAGAAATCTACGTCGTAGTTTTTCACCACAAAGCATGATTGTTCTTTAGAAGGAGGTGCATATGTTTTCTTTAAAGTTCTGAGAAAATAGTTGTACCTTTCGTCCTTACTGTCATCGTCGCTGTCATTATCACTGTATCCGATGACGTCTTTATCATCTCTGCTGTCTTCATCGAAACTACAGGTGCATCTGGGATCACATAGATCTGAATTAGTATCACAAATGAAGTGACCGTTGATTTTGTCTGTGTAAGCATAGGAACCATCGGCGTTGAAGCTTGAAATGAAAGGACCTTTTCTTCGTGGTTTCTTTCTAGGCATGATCATCAGATGAAACCATGGGCATACGGGCTTGCTTGCACATCCGTAATGTAGATTGTTATAATTCTTCCATCTTTGAGGGTCTTAAATTCGAAATCAGTAGACTTGATAGGTTTTGTCTCGTTGTGTAATGATTCGTAGTTTGCTATCCATTCTGTCAGAATAAGCTGTTCTAACTTTTTTCTGTCAATTTGCTTTGTGATCTATATGATGGTCGAAACCTTAGATGCAGACTCGACAAGTACCATGAGAGTATCTTTAATGCACTGCTTCTTCAGATCTAAGGCATGGTTCTACAAACGGTATATTATCTGGTGATGTAATGTTGTTATGACAGTCTTTAACTTGATCTGCTCCGGTTATCTGGATTTGGACTTTGATTGCCGAAGAAAGAGAGCAGTCTTTTAGCGAAAGCACAAAGTTGGGTAAGAAAGTGGTCACCACACTATCAGAATTCAGTTTTGTGAGAACTATTTCGATGACCGTATGCTCATATCTTAAGTATCTGATGTATAGAAGAGCAATTCTGACCGACAGCGTAAGACCTTTCCTTCAATGATATGAAATGACTATTTTGACAGCATCAAGGTGAAGGTGAGTGTATCTTTCAGCCTTCCATTTTTGAATGAACTCAAGCGGGATGCCTAAGGTGATGTACTGTTCTTGCGTGGAGGCAGGAAGACCACAGTAGTCCATTTGTAGGACTGTACGAATTCTTTCATAGGTGGGTTCTTCCCGGTCATGAGTGACCGGATGCCTTTGGTGAAGGTTCCATGTTATACATATATTTCCAGACTGTATAGTATGAGTGCTTCTTATCAAGTGATATCGGAGCCGGTTGCGTCTCTTTTGCGGCTGATGAGTTGTTAGGTTGGCGTTCTATCAAGGCTCTCTCCTACGGTGGCAGTGAGGGCGGAAGGTAGCCTTTTCAAGCCCGTTTTACTTCCTCTTTTTAAAGCATCTTTTTATCTCGGTCATCTTTCTTACTCCGGTCATAGAAAACTTCTCAATCATCAGTCATTCCTTAAACATCCTTAACCACTCCTCATTAATGTCCTTTCTCCGGTTCAATACCTTAAAAATTAAGAATCTCATATAATATTCCACCATCATTGATGATGCCATTATAAAAAGCACTGTTCCTTCTTTGATAAGCCTCTATAACATCTACATAAGCATGGAACCTTCACCAAGGGTATCCGGTTACACATGACCAGGAAGAACCCCCTATGAAAGAATTCGTACAGTCCTTCAAAATGGACCATTGTGGTCTTTCTGCCTCCAAGCAAGAACAGTACATCACCTTAGGCATCTCGCCTGAGTTCATCCAAAGATGGAAGATTGAAGAATACACTCACCTTCACCTTGGTGCTGTCAGACTAGTCCTTTCATAGCATGGAAGGAAAGGTCTTCCGGTGTCGGTCAGAATTGCTCTTCTAGACACTAGATATTTGAGATATGAGCATGCGGTCATCGAAACAGTTCTCACAACACTGAATTCTGGTAGTATGGTGACCATTTTCTTTTCCAACTTTGTGTTTTCGCTAAAAGACCGTTCTCTTTCTTCGACAATCAAAGTTCAAATTCAGATAACCGGAGCAGATCAAGTAAAAGACTCCGTCATGGCAACATGACATCACCAGATAATATACCGTCTGCAGAATTATGGCCTAGATCTGAAAAACCAGGGCATCAAAGATGCTCTCATGGTACTTGTCGAGTTTGGATCGGATGTTCCGACCATCATTTACATCCCAAAGCAAATTGATAGAAAGAAGTTAGAATTGTTTGTTTCGACAGAATAACAAACTACGAATCATTACACAACGAGACAGAACCCATCAAGTCTACTGATTTCGAGTTTGAGACCCTCAAAGATGGAAGGACCAAGACAATCTACATAACAGATGCCCAAGCAAGCTCGTCTGTCCACAGTTCCAACTGATAATCATGCCTGAAAAGAAGACACGAAGAAAAGATCATCTCATTTCAATCTTGAACAACGATGGCTCGTACGCTTACACAGACAAAATCAACGGTCACTTCATTTGGAATACTAATCCAGATCTATGTGATCCCGGATACATCTGCAATTTCAATGAAGACAGCAGGGATGATGAAAACGTCATCAGATACAGTGATAATGACAGCGAGGACGAAAGGTACAACCATTTACTCAGAACTTTAAAGAAAACATCTAGACCCCTCCTAACGCACAACCATGCTTTATGATGAAAAACTATGACGTAGATTTCCCTCTTCTTGAAAGGAGAGAACATGATAACACTTCATCGGGACCCTATGTTCGACCACGCGCTATTGAACCTTCTAGACAGCTGAAACCTCTGTCACAGGGCGAAGAAGTCTCAACTGGCAAATCCAGAACATCAGAGTCCTCAACATATATCCATGCAAGGAATAGATACAAAAGTGTCTCACATCCTTGAGGAGGTCAACAACACTGGCTTCCAAATTGATACTCTTAAGGCTCAGCTACAATATGTTGAAGAAAAGCTGACTAACAAAATAGTCAATCTTAATAGAGATCTCAGGAGTCTTATTGGCAGAGGTGATTTTAATACAGAGTTCCACTCTAAAAAAGCTGAAATCAAGAACTTGAAGAAGGAACATGCCATGATTGAATGCGACAAAAGAGCGTCCTTATTCTCATCATCTGACTCCATGTTTTCTAGCAGTACGACGACATGCCTATCCCCTCCAGTAGAAAACTATTTCAGATTGTTTGGACCGATACCTGTAAATCCAACTGGCTCTTCACAAAGACATGTTAGGTCTGTTAAAAGGTCTGAAGGACCAAGTCCCGACAGATCGAGGTCGGAAGAAAAAATAGTAGCTGACACGCTTATGGTCACATCCTCCTATGATGTTGGGTTGCGTAGATAAGAAATACCAGCTTCGACCCAAGTCTCCGATACATACACGAACAATCTGAAGAAGAAGATGAGACTGATTCTCAGTCCTCCGAAAAACCCACGTCCTAATCAGACACCTCCATCGATACAGCCACAACTCCGGCTATGTTTATGGTGGAAGATCCAACAGTGGAAAGAGAGGATAATGACAGCGCATACAATGAATACATTCCAACAAGACTACAGACCATGGAAGATCGAAGCTCAAAAGCCACAAATGGTCCAGGTTCACCTTTGATGATGTCCCGCTCCTCAAAAGAAGGAAAAAACTTTATCAGATGTCAGCACGGATTGACAACCAACTGAATAAAGAAGGAACGAACATCTGAGATGTTCTAACAGAATTCTCTATCAGATTCATTAGAACACTCAGAGATTGGTGGGTATGTTTAGGTGAATACAGAAGACTCCAGTTCTGTAGATTCAGCTCTGTTGCCGAGGCTGTAGGTGAGATTCACGGAGAGTTTATCGGCAATCCAGGACTCTTTTCTAAAGCTATGTCATATGAGTATTTCGCCAGAAAGTGCCGTTTTCTAAAAAGAAAAGATCTGAAAAAACATTTCAAAAGAATGTCGGAGCTTTACTACTTGCCGAATGGATATGATGATTCAAACATGAAGAATGTATATATTGCATCCTTTCTAAAGGATATACAACCAACGCTCGGCAGAATGATCCAAAGCACTGTAAGGAGTGTTGTTGCCTCGACCTTTGGCCTAATCAGCCAGTTATGTCGTGCGGCCATTGACAAGATGTGTAAAATCAGGAACAGTTTAAAACAAATGATGGAGAAGAGCTATAGAACGAAGGCTATCTGCAACAAATCCTATCTAAAAGTAGGATGCAAGGAAGCAAAGTGCAAGTGCTCATCTAAGAAGGAGTACAAGAAAGAAAACAAAAAGATAGAAAAGAAGAGATACATTTTTTCCGATGGAAATCATTCGGAAAAAACACCTCCAACATGTGCGATCTATGTGGAAGAGAATGACTGTAAAGACCCGTAAGTCCGTACTCCTTGATTAGACACTAATCTCCTTTGTTTAATTCAAGATGAACGAAAATACGAACCCTTAGGGGTTTTAAGAAAAATTTAGAAAAAGAAAAGAAGAAAAGAGAAGAGAAAAAGATAGAAATTAGGGAGGAGAGAAAACAGAAAAGAAGATAGAACATTTTAAAATAGAAGAACAAGAGAATAGAGGAAAAAGAAAAACAGAAGAAAATAGGACGGAATAAAATAGAAAGAAAAGAGGATAGAACGGAACAGAAAACAACAGAACAACATCAGAATCTCACAATTCGCAGCGGAACAACATATAATAGATAAATGAATAATCTTTAAACAAAGAACTATATCAGTTATTACATTACATTATATTACATTACATCAAATCATCAGAGTGTACAACATACAACATCAAACAATGCAGCGGAAAAAGAAATACTATATAGTAGTAATACGCCATGCCATCCAGCTTGCCTCCAGCAACTCCAGAATATCCAGAATATCCTGATAAACCTTAACTCTTGACTGCCCGTGTGGAAAATTGGTGGGCACCCAGAGTTTAGGAAGGAAAACAATAAACTTCGAGTCAGTCATGTGACTGGTGTGAGAACTCAAAACAGTTTATTTATCTTTGAAAACAAAATAGAGGAATATTTTTTTTAAATCAATTCGCAATGCTTTTAAAAATGAGACTACCATAAGACCTCCTGCCACACACACAATGCAAACGCAGACTTGGAGAAGATTTCTCCTTATGATAGTCAAAGATGCTTGATACGCATTAAAATCAAATCAATTTTGATATTATTATTAGTGCATAGTGTAGAAGAAATTCATTTCGAAAGTAGAATATAAATCTTAGCCAGCATAGGTACCATTATATTATGCCTACTATAGCTACCTCCTGAGGAAGCAGGTTCTACAACTAAAACCGTACAAGTCACGTATTGTTTCTTTGGATTTCCAACGAATGATCAGGCCAAGGAACTTCCCATTGCCACATGAGAATGCCTTTGGATGGACATCCCCGAGAACCAAACCGGATCTCTACCAACACAAGGCCGGGTTACCCCTAACTGAGTAACAACTGACCGAATATGCCATCCCCCGGTCCTTTGGGACCTTTTCACCGAGCGCTCGTAATCAATTCACACAATCATAACAAAGTGTTTTCAACATGAGTAAGTATCTGGGCTCCATACCATGATACCACCCTTTTCCAGAAGGAAATGGACATATCCTAAAGGGTGCTACCCCTCATAACCTTGCTGCTTCTTTCCTGTTTTGACCATTCACGGGGTGTGAGGCTCGACGAAGTTTCGTCCACAAAAACATACTTTATACAAAAGCCATGCTTTGGGTCAACAAATGATCAACACAATGATCACAAGGATAGACGATCAAATAAACGATCCTATCACAAATAATCAACACAATGATCATTTACAGCAACACTCAGCATGTCACATTACCAAATTGGGAATATATCGCTGATAACTTCAACTATATAACCTCTGAGCACGTACGTCTCAGAGAAGGGTGTTAAGCTAAAAGAATAAATTCTCCGCCACCAACAGAAATATATTTGAAAGAAATCGGCTTTACATCTCAATTTGTAATGTCAGACATACAATCCATACAAGTCTGTTCCGGGCTCGAACAAAACCGAAGGCACTTCTTACGAAGCCCTTGCAAATCCGGGTATTCACAATCCCGATCGAATTTCCCATCACTTAAGGAATCTCTATACCAGGAGCTACCCAGTGCAGAGACAATCGATAGGTCATCCTATCGCTTTCGCAAATACTCGGTCTTCAACACCGATCTTCAATGCAATTATAACGACGTATCACATATTCGGAATGGGTTATACGACCCCATGGTCCTTTCCCGGTTAACCCGAATAGTGAGCGCTTATTCAAAAAATAGTGTGGCATTCAAATTCAAACAAATCACATAAATTACTCATTCAAAGGGAAATATTGATAGTCGGTTATTGAACTATCAATTGATATGCACACATCACCAGATTCCAAATAATTTTCCAAAATTATTTATTTTCCAAAATATCTTTACAAGATATATTATTTCATACTTCAAAAATAAATCAATATTTATTTTTAAACAAATTCCACTTTCTTTTATAAATTCCTTAGTGAATTTATAATCCAAAATATCTATGAATATTCGATTTCAATTATTCATTTTCAATTTATCTTCAAAAAGATAAATTTTAATTATTCACTTCATATTGGAAAAACAATTCCATACTTATTCAATAAGTAATTCACAAATCTTTTTATTTTCAACATTTAGAAAATATTCAATATACTTAAATCGAGATTAAGTATATATTTCATTCTTTAAGGAAATCATTCTCTTAACATATTTATTTGGGCTAAAACGAATGTTACGTAAAACATCGTTACGACAACCCAAAATCACTAGTATAGGGATTCGAAATTAAAATAGATATATAAATCCCAATACTATACAAAACATTTCCTTTCGGAAATCATTTACTATAACAACAGTGTTATAGTCCATCATCTCCTTCTATTTCTCGAAAACGTCTATTTCAACAATAAATGTTGAAATCTATGATTTCGAATCTCAACGCATTTTAAAACATCGTTAGATCGTTTTAATTCTGTTTAAAACATCACATTCAAACAATTCCTTTAACGTGTTATTCACTATTCAAAAACGTGAATATATTATGTTAACAAATTTCATTCTTTTTATACATTTTAATTCAAAGGATTATTCACTATTCAAAAATGTGAATATAACTCCATTAATAGGTTTCAACAATTTACTTATCAAAATAAGTCGTTTGCGAATTTATAAAACAACGTTTATAAATTCCATTTCTATTTATTTATAAAAACTTCCTTTTTATAAATTCCTTTATTCACCTATTCCAGTTTATAACTAAATTATAAACTAAACGTTCATATTATAAGTTAATTACTTATAAAACGATTATTTTACAAAATCGTTCCTTTAGAGACTTTCCAATTTATAAATCTTATAACTTATAAGATCCATTTATCTAACCAATCTATTCTTCAAATAATTTCACCAAATTTATAAATCTTACTATTTATAAATTTTCTTTTATAACTTCACAGTTTATAATTCTATAAATTTCATTCATTTATGAATTTCATTTTCACTTCATTCAAACACTTATAAAAACTCGTTTTATAAGTCAATATTTCAATTTATAAATATCCGTTTATAAATCTCTTAATATAAATCAATTTATATTATTCTTTTAAACGTCTTTAGTTTCCTTTATAGTTTCACCATTTTGATTTATAAAATAATCAAATTTTATAAATCCTATTTTTAAACTTTTATAATATATTCAAAAATCCAATTTAAACTATTTTATAAAATCATTGGTTCATATTTCTCAAAAATCAGCTTTTAACTATATTTCTTAGAAATCATAATTTTTATAACTTTTAAAAATTATAACGTTTATTTATTTAACATGGATCAATTCCAAAAATAAAGTATATTTTCAAAAATCACTTTAAAATCATTTTAAAATTCCAAATTTGGTCCAATGATGCTACACACCAAATAGTCAATCACGACAACAACAATATCACATATCGTATATGATAATCAATCAAATATCAAAATATCTGAAATTAAATAAAAACTGTTGAGGAATCCAGTTGGATCCCTCCAACCTGTTTCCTGCATCCAAAAACATTAGCACAATACCAATTTCGCTCCAGTACGAAATTATCGCGGTATATGTTCTTATTAAATATTATCCGCTTAATAACGGCGCAATAGGGTCTCATCCGCTAAACAAATAAATGCGGGAAATCAATAACTGCAATATATACATATGCCAATATATATATATTGATATTATATATAATACCAATTTCACTGTTTATGAAATATTCGCGGTATATGTTTTTAATAAATAACATCCGCTTACTAACGGCGTATAATGTCTATTTTAACAATCAATAGATATTAATCAACATTCAAACATGCATTCAAATATTTTAAATCTAACTATTTAAAATAAAATCGAAACTGATTCGATTGAGTGAGAAATTCTCACCTTGATTTTATTTCCGTTTTAGCGATTTATTTCGAATAAAATTAAACGCACGTTTAATTTTACCCAAAATTCTCACTAACTCCAAACGACTCCAAACCAACTCCATCGCGTAGTGCTCGTCCATACGATTCCAACGCAACTGGTTTCGCGCGTTTTCGACCTCGTATGAAAAAGATATCAATTTTTGAAGTTTACACGAATTTATATTAACATTTTATAACATAAATTTAAACTAATTTATACCAAAGCAAATCTTAGCCCTCCATCTCAACTCCAACCACATCAGGCCGTCCCCCCCCCCCCCCATCATCTTCCCCACGCATATGCACAGGTTGAGGCCGAACCCATCATATAAAATTAGGGTTAAATTTAGCTAACACCACACTCGATATTAACACGATCAGGTTGCTCCATGCTGTAGCCCTCGAAGAAAGCTTGCTTCGCACCCCCCATGGTGGAGCTCGGCCCCCTAGGCTGCACGAACGACGTGCGTGACTGGCCATAAACGGCCTCGTCTATCTCCCCCTCCGTTGCACCAAAATCCATCATCACCGTATGGATTTAAAGCTCTCTTCATGCTCTTCAACGTTGTAGTTAACAACTTTGGCTAATTCTTGCTGGATTGAGAGAGATTGAGGGATGATTTTGGGACAATTCTGGCCTTAGGTTATGTTAGAGGCGGCTAGGGTTAATAAATTAGGGTTTTAGTATTTTTTCTAAATTTATGAAGAGAGTGGTGCTATTTATAGAATTTCGTTCGACACTATTCATCCGGAAATTCCGAACTCCGATTTACGCGCCGTAACCAGCGTTTCTAGGGTTTACCCCGCGTTCCGGACACAATGGAACAGGTTTCGGAAGCTAATTCGGACATCTGTGCGAGTTATGGCTGAAAACGCTCAATTTAAATTAAACCGATTTAAGTCGATTTCTAGGCGTTTTAATTTGTATAGGACAAACGGTAAATCCGATGGACTTGAAATTTGAAACCTTACAATAATATCACATTACGGATCCGATGAAACTGGTTTCGTCGAAATCCGAGACTTTTTGAAAAATGGCTATTTTAACTCGCCAAATTAAAATTAAAAATAAATCGATGCGTTTCGAGCTGCCACGATCAAACGATAACTCCGATTGACACGAAATTTGAAATCCGGTAATAACTAACTATTACGGATCCAATGGAACTGGTTTCGTTCAATTCTGAGATTGTTCAAAAATTGACTATTTTCACTAGTCGATTTTAATATTAAAATATTCAATTTTCACAAATTAACTTTTAATTCAATTTTAAAAGTTCTAAAATATCGTTCTAACTCCCATATGATAAAATAAAATTTTACAAATCATTTTCAATCATATTTAACTCGATTTTCAATTATTTCCATAATTTAACGTATTAAATTATCGATTAAATTATCCAATTAAATCCAATAATTCAAAATAAAATTTATTTGACTTATAAATTCACTTATTAATATTTAAAATTAATTAAATATTCAAATTTTAATTTCTAAAAATTCTGGGTCGTTACAATACTATGCAAAGAATTATCCTAACAAGCAAAATAAAGCTGCTAAGCGGTTAACCATGTCTTCCTCCACGATAAGGCGGATACCTACGATGCCGAAGTAGAATCCATATTGTCAGAACAGGACGAGAGGGATAGTGAAATGACCTTCGCTATAAAAGCCTCTTTAAACGACGAAGATCTAATCGACGATTTTCCCTGCATCCTCATGACGGATAGCATTCCAGTTCTCCGAATAAGCGATAACAATATTATTCAGGAAGGAACTCCGTCACCAAACGTCGAAGTAAAGATCTTACCTTTCAAATACGAGAGGCCCATCAGGGCCACAGGAATACTGGACGCAGGAGCAAGAAAAACAATGATGAACCCAGACATCTTGGCTGAAAGGGCTTGGAAGAAGCATCATGAATATTTCAATGCGGCCGACAGTGAAATTTTCCATACCTCTCCGATCTTCAAAAACCCGATCGGTATACAAATATTTTCGGTCTGCATAGTCTGGATAAAAATGATAGAAAGCGAGTTGCACGGTCATGACCTACTAATGGTTTTAGACCTATTCTTTAAATCATAGAAACTTCAGATCCACCCTTACGGTTTGAAGTTCAAAAGAGAGTTCAAACCATTTTCGACAACACAGAAACTCTTCTCTCTAACCAGTGCTCTAGATGAATTCAATCAGAAGAAGTGTTGCGCAGACTCACACGAACAATTCAATCATCCGCATCCACTATGGAAGAATGAAGAATTCTTCATCAAACTCCCGTTTAAGGAGAATGAAGACATCAACTCTACCAAGGCAATCCATTCCAGCATGAATCCTGAAGAATTCGAATTAGCTAGAAAACAACATGAGCAACTTCTAGCTCTAGGGTTGACTAAACTAACAAAGTCAAACTGGGCCTGCCTGGCCTTTTACGTAAACAAGATGTCTGAGCAAATCAGAGGTAAGAAAAACTGGCAATCGACTATAAGCTCCTGAATTATTTCCTCCTAGATGATAAGTTCCCCTGCCTAAGACACAAATGTTTTTCTCACATCTGAGGAAAGTAAGAATGTTCTTCAAGTTCGACCTCAAATCAGGATTCTGGTAGCTAGACGTTGATCCACTAGCTAGGTACAAGATGGATTTCTGCATTCCCACCGGCCAGTACCAATGGACCGTTCTACCATTTGACCTCAAAGTTGCACCATCTCTGTTCCAGAAAGCCATGATGCGGATCTTCGAACCCATCTTCTACAATGCTCTAGTATAAGTTCTATGCTTACGATACTATATTTGATGATGTTTTCTATAAATTATCCAAAATACCTTTATTACATATATGTTTTAGCAATATACATATACATATACATATATATATATATATATATATGTATGTATATATGTATATGTATGTTAAATCTATAAGAGAAAATCTAAGCATGCGCAATAAATTAAAAAAGACGTGCACCATTTGACGCGCTGTGCGCCAAGAATCCCGGAAGGCTTTGCACCTTTTTGCGCGCCGTGCACCATTAATTACTATGATTATGGGATTGAGTAACTAATTAGTGGTTATTTTTCTTTCTGCATTGTAGACTGATTCACAAGCTGGTGTTGGTCATGGGGTAAGGTATGAAACTATGAACTGTATTAATAAAGATTATGGCATAACTAGAATTCTTACTTTAAAGAGACTTGTACCTAGACAAGCTGAAATATAAAAAGGAAAACATGTCATGTCTCACCACTGCAGTATCTTGCATGGTAGAAATATGATATTTTCAAAGTTTTTCAGTCTATTTTTACTGTTGGGTGATCTGCTTTGGTTGAAAATGAAAGTAAGAATTTACTTACATATCTTTTTTCCATCATTAGATTTTTGATATTGTCGTGGACGAATCACTTCTTATGCTCTCATCCAGAGCAGAAAATTCAAATCTCATATTATCTTGCAGTGCAGTCATATATCTTATGCATATCGTTAATTTTATTGCTCATCCACTGCAGTGATCAAAATAATCTTAGACCCGAAACTTCAAGCCAACTATTGAGCCTAACTAAACCTGTAAGCACCCTCCCCTCCCCCCCCCCCCCCCCCCCCACCCCCACAACACAAACCCCTCCACACACGTGCACGCGTACATACATATACATACACACACTTATGTTTTTGTGTGTGTGTCATAAATCTCAAGTTGGCACCCAATTTTATAAAGATTATCTCCTACAGATGCTTGTATTATCAGCTCATGATCATGATCAGTGCACTGTTAACCACTCCATGCCATACGGCTTAGTGCAAGAGGTAACCAATAATTTTGCCACCAACTTTAGTTTCAAACTTCAACTACATATCTGATATATCTAATTAATGTTCTTCAGCATACACTAGGCAGTTTTAACTGGATACACGGAAACCATAATCCATCATTCATGCTGCTGACAGTTTCTGATAACCATAACTCGACAGATTTGGTTTCGACTAACTTGTGTTTTCTTCCAATGCAAACCCACATCTACATTTGGTAATTCAGTTCTTCGTAAGTCTTAATCTCAGTTAAGTGGGAATCTGGATCATCTGAGTAGGTTCACTCATTGATTTGGGACTCTAGATTAAAAATATGATCATTCAGACGTATCGAATAGGTTAATATCCATTAATTGATTGTTTTTTCCTTTCATTTTAGCCTTCTTTTTCAACCTAATGACTAAAGTAGGCCAACTAATTACAGAATATGTCACCTTCGAACAGGCTAAAGCTAAATCAGCATTTTGTAATGGTACGAGTTCATGTGCCACTGTACTTCTTTTTCCTTCTAAACTTGCACCAGTGCATTTGAAATCTCACCAATACAAATTGCCGACTCAATGCCAACATTATCGAAAGTGACATATCCTTGTAATCAGTATTGCTTTTGGCACTCTTACATGTTATTTGTTTGTGAAAAAGTGCTAGATTGAAAAAAGAAGATCCTATTTAATTTGGATTACTAGATGTTTGATCTAATGGTTTAAACTTTGGGAACTTTTGTGAAACACACTCTTCGAGTTTCAAAATACATAACCATCCATTCTCAAAAACTTGTTATAAAAACACTTCCGTTCTTAGTTTCAGCCTAACTGCAAATATTTGCTGTTTAGAGGAAAAAAAAATACAACAAAAAAAAGTTTATAGAAACCTACGATTAAGTGCAGATTTGATTTTCAAAAAAAAAAAGAGCAAAAATAATTTACCAAAAATAATTCCAGATGTGAATTTAAAACATGTTTTTGAATATGGTTTTTTGTGTATCAAACTTGAAAGTAAGGGACGGATCAAAATTTCCACTTAAATTTATGGGTGAGCCTCTCTAGATATTAAGGAGAGAAAATGATCCAAACTTTATAGCTGCAGTACTTTTAACATTTATGATTTAGGTACCTATGTCAGTTTATTGCAACGCTTATTTTGTTAGCGACCTGGCCCACAAATGGTTTTGGTTGCTTTGATCGATTCTGTGAATTTGTAAGCGCTGTGAAATCATTTGGAAGGAGTTTACTGGTTCATTCCAAGGAAAAAGTGGACGACGAGAATTGTGAGTATGAGATGATCTGGGATGCAGAGGGATCGATGCATTTGGTAAAAAAAGCTACATCACATGTCACTAACGCAAAGTTGGATCTAGGATCTACTATAAGGTGTGTTCTATTTAATTTTTAAAACCTGATATCGAGTGATTTCAATACAGCTCTATAATTATTCATCTCTTAATTTATATCTTTTTTTATTTTATTTCGAAGACTTTGAACATTGAAACTTGATACCAAGTTTATTATTTTACCACTGATAGTGATAAGACAGTTTGAGCAGAGGTTTTGGATTCAATTATCTTAGACATACATAATAATAACTATTTTGAAAAAAAGAAAACAATTTAGTTTCATTTAAAACCTGACTATTTATACTCATTTGAGTAAATCAAGAATTTGTAACATTATTTGTTACAACTATGAATCGAACTTTGTTAGGATAAAGCATTTTTTTTTTTCATTTTGAAGACTTAAAAGGAACCAAATTTCATTTGTAAAACACAGGATTTATGGGAAAATGTATTAGAACATCACAAGATTTATGGGAAAATGTATTAGAACAAAAAATGATGATACAGTGAATCTTAACATTAGATTCTTTCTGATTTTCATTTTCATATTTGAACACAATGATATCCAACAATCAAGATATGTTATGTTCTATTTTTTGTTTCAATAGCCGCTCCCCACACACACACACTTCGCTTTTCAACCTGATGCCAACACATGTAGTTATCCCTAGAAGATTAGAACAACTGAGGCATTTTGTGGATATTCACAACATACACTGGTTTGGCAAGGGTAAATTATCCGTTTTTTAGGTACTGGATAACTAATTATCCGATATTATGTAATGTGTACACTTGTCCTATGTTTAGAACATAGGGAAGTTATCTATTTTTTGGCTTGTTCTATTCGAACACCATATATTAGTATAGCACGTCCAAAATTTTCACAAAACAATATGCACCATTTTTTTACTTTACATACATATACAATTTACAAAACTGCATATCCACTAACTTTACATTTTACCCCTATTAATTTTCTTTTGTCCTCCGCATTTGTCAGCAGAAAACAAAAAAACCATAAAACCCTAGCAATGTCACCCCATCGTTCTCAATCTTAGCCACAACCTTTCCGTACACCAAAATCGACATCTTCGCTTCCTTCATCGTTAGTAGCATGCAAACCTTATTATTATTATTATTATTATTATTATTATTATTATTTGATCTCATCACTATCTATTTCATGGTCGAGATTCTTAGGGGGGCAACTACAAGGCGATAATATAAACCTAGGGGAGCAATTACAATGTGATAATATAAATCTAGGGAAGCAACTACGAGGTACATAATAATCATAGTAAAGGTATTGCATGGTGATCTCATGTAACGACACGTATATTTTATCATCTTTGAATGGAATATTTAATTAATTTTAAAATATTCAAATATAGAATTTTCAAACATAAATAATCATGTTTTATATGATAAATAAAAAAACTTATTTTTAGAATTTGATTACAAAATCAAGAAGTTTAGGTAGTGTTTGGTTTAAAAACGAATTTCGTATTTTCGGTTTTCAATATGTATCTCAAATATGAGAAGAATAGATAGACGGCAGAAGGGATGAAAGAAAAAGGATGAGATGACCAGGAATAGAAGGACGGCGGAAGAATGGATTATTTCACGTGTTTGTGTTATTTTCCAAAATCCGGAAAATAAAAAAAAATTGTTTTCTATTTTGTATGTTAACTTCGTTTTCTAAATTGGTCGTTTTCGACAATATAAATGCATCGTGTGTATTTTTGTATGCACGAAAACCCAAAATTAAAAATAACAAACCAAACACTACCTTAGATTTTCGTCGAAAAGTGACAAAAGTCAGTTTTTGATAAAATTGGATATACGTTCAGTTTTTGTTTTTAATGATAAATGATTCTTTTTAAAATTGTTATATAGTGATAGTAATTGGTTGATAAAAGTTTTATAACTATATACATACTTGTTTATAACGTTTGACAAATTTCGTCGCATTTTGACAAATCGACATCGTATTTTTACAATCGGATTTTAATATTATTAAATATGGTTTTATAACTAAAATAAACTTGTTTTAATTATTTAAAGATGGTATGAAACCTATTTTCAAGTTTTGTTTAAATAAATAAATAGTTTGATTAAAAACAGAAAATTTGACCGAAAAACGTTTTGTCAATAATAAACGTTTTGTTCAATATAAGTTGTGTAAACATTTTGCAACTTGAATAGTTATTATATAAACACATTAGCGAAGATATAAACACCCCACTTATATTAACTAAGGATTAATTAAGTTAAATATTTAATTAAGTAAACAAAAGTACAAAAAGAAGATATTTTCACCAAATCCAACATAAATCAAGTCAAATCACATCAAAATCAAAACAAATCTTCACTTTAATCCACTTTTCCATTTAAATACATCCCTTAAGTATTAAGTAAAAATGACATAAAATAATGAAGTGATGCGATGATGGTAAGCGTTGAAAAAAAACATGTTTACTTAAACTGAAAGAGTATTTTTGTCAAATTACATTCCTTAAAGGTTAAGAATTCTAAGGCTATAAATATGGACTCTTATGTTTTCATCTCTTCACACTTCCGTTCATTCTTTTCTTCGCTTCATATCCTTCTTCTCTTCTTTAATTGCTTCTTCTCTTTTTTTACTAACTTTCTTAAAAACGTATCAAATCAACTTCAAACTCTACCAAACTTTGCCAAAGTTCTTATATTATCATTTAAACATGCTTTAGCACCTAAAAAGTTGAAGAATGATGGTGAAGGGGATGAAACCTATTGAGGTCGAGCCTATGAGGATGGCGGTGGTGTTGGCATGTGCAATGTTGATGGAGGAAGGTGACCATGAGCAAGGAAGAGGAAGGAGGTCATAGACATGTTATTTAAGAGAAAAACGGAAGGCTTTGATGATGTTTTAATGGAGTAGATGATGATTAGTTGAAGATAACAGTGGTTTAGTAAAGTGTTGTTGGATAAGAATGTTGGTAGGAAGAATTAGTAAGAGACAAATGTGAGTACCCATATTTAAATTTACTATTAATATCTAAATAATTTCAAGTTTAATGATATGAAAATAAATATATATTGAATGATTAAATGTGTGATTACTTGGTTGATTACTTGTTTGAAAATATGAATGTTAACATGGATGATTACTCGGTTTGATAAATGATAACAACAAAGGTTAATAATTATCCAAAGTTAATTAAATGAGAATTAAATCTGTATAAAGATGTGTATATAGTTGTTTAGCCTCTTATTGGTATTAAACATTTAAAAAGGTTGAACTTATATTATAATGATAAAATATTATAATATGGAATGAAATGAAATACGAGATTGAAATATGAAAAATATTGTTTAATTTTTTTTAAAATGATTTCTAAGTGTTTTATAAACACTAAAATTTGTTTCAACAAAATTTAAATAGAAAATGGAAAACATGTCAGAACTAGGTGCGTCGCATAACGGTTGTTTGCGATTTTCACGCTGTAGAATTCAAAAAAGCGCAGAGGATGAAATATAACTCAAAATTCTTCAAGATGAGAATTTTTTGGACTATTATAGCCATATTAAATGAAGAAAGAAAATCAAGATTTCATCTTGTAAATTTTTAAATAAGACCAAAACAAGTTTTCAGAAAAATCGTGGTTTTGTGGTTTAAAACACGAATTAGAAATTAATTTAAAATGAACATTTTTAAATGTTTAAAAACATGAAATAAATTTTATAACCTTTTAAAATGTTTTAAAGGAAATTTGAGTTATATAAATCAATTTTCAAAAGTTAGAAAAGTCGTTTTGATCAATATAGCTTTTAAAACACTTTTCGCGGCAGTTTTAAATAACCCATGAAATATGAATTTAAACTTAACAATTCTTTTTCAAATCTTTTATAAATGTTTTTAGGAAGAATAATTAAGTGTTTTAAATAATGATTTGGAAGTTTTATAAATCATTTCTAAAAATAAAAGGAGTATGTGGAAACGACTAGTACATTTGTCCTGTCTGTGAGATCTAAACGGTAAAACAAGGTGTATAACCAAGATTAGGAATGGAACAGCCAATGCCCTGAACTTACCTGACCTCTATTTTCTCTTTTAGACAAGGTATGGAACAGATCGAATGGAAAACCCGAATGTTTTAAAAATGATTTCATTTAAGTTTTTTCAAAAGCAAGAAATTTTCAAAAGAGTTAATTAAACCAGATTTTTAATAGTATAAGGATATTCTGGTCAAACTTTGTATTAAAGTTTGAGGAGGGAACTTGTACTATACACGTGAATTTAAAAGGCGATTCCATCGTTATTTCAGGAATAGTACGAGTTGAATATGAAAGTTGATCTGGGTATGATTAATTTAATCTTTTACTCAATAAAAATTGGTTTGAGGTTTACAGTAAACTATGTCTTAAATAACATTGTTTTTGACCCATTAAAATGTTATGATTTGAATATAAGAAATTTTTTGATTCGGATTTAAATAAATGATTTGGAGATGTTTTTCCTAAGCAAAGGTTTGGAATTATTCCAAGATTTAAAAAGGGGTTTTTTAACCAAAGGATTTGATAAATGTGGCTTAATGATTTCATATGCTATTAAGAAGGTAAATGGAATAATTTAAAATAGTGTCTATTTGAGATATTTATGAATGAAAAAAATGAATTAAATTGATTGATAATCACATATGAACTTAACTTTTTTTAATCGATGATTGGTGCGGAGTAACCGGGTCAAATTTGGGTAATTTCTATCCGAAAACCACTTTGAACCTATGTATATGTTTGGAAGTAAAGACGTGTTGAAGATGATAATTTATGAAGACCAGAGATCTTTAGAATGTAGGGATTGCTGTCACGAGTCCTAGGGGTTTACCCCATATTATATTTATATGGCAGCGGTGTCTGCATTTTGAAAATTTTGATGTGTTAAAGACCGAAGATCTTTATAGCGGAAGGACTGCTTGTTGACATTCACTGGGTTGCTTCCAATATAGGGATATTTATTATAGTAGTGGTCCTGTCGTGTTTTGAAATCTTCGTATTACAAGGACTGCTCGCTACTGATCCTATGGTGATTTCCAAAAAAGGATGTGGTAGGAGGAGTGTCTTCGGTTTCGTTCAGTCTCAGAACGAAATTGTATGGATGAGTGTCTGACTGTGCATTTTGATCATATTAATTGATCTCTATCAACGTATTATCTGTTTGGTGGCGGAGAATGCAACTTCTCTTAGCTTAACACCCTTTCTTGAGACATACGAGCTCAGAGTTATACGTTTGTAGAAATCAGTTTTGTTATTAAGGAGTGACAACGTGACATTCTTACTGGAAAGTGCTTTGTGGAAGAATAAAGTGTGGCTTTGTTAAAAGCAAAGCATGACTTTGAAGAAATTGAGCGTAGCCTCACGAGCCTCACATCCCAAAGATGATACAGATAATTATGTGATCCGCGGGACATATATTTCAGGCTATCAGTTGTATGAGTATGGAGGAGTCCAGTGGAATCTGGATACTCAAGGCATTTATTTTAATATAGTAGCTAGCTTGTGAAAAGTGATAAGGCTACCAAATATTGGTAGTGTAGCAAGTACAGTTTCAAGTGGCTAGCTTGAGAAAAGCGATAAGGCTTCCGAGGGAACTATGTTTGCTATACGTGGATCGAAGGAAAATGTCGCTAATTCCTTATAATGTTGGAACCAATTCCAATACGAGCTTTACAGTTTTGATTGTAATCCCAAAATAGCTATAATGCTTTGCAAACATTTCAGCTACCCCTCGCTGAAATTTAATTTCGGCTATATTTGTATATTTATTTGGAAATGATTTTCAAAGAAATGTCATTAATAATAATATCAAAGTGATTTTCCGTAAAAAGTATTTTGGTTATCATAAGATAAAAATCCATCCGTGTTTATATGTGGGTGTGGTCTTATGAAATACTCTTCTTTTAAAAGGTTTTTGATTGACATCGGCATTAAATTTTTTGAGTATCCTACGCTGGTTTATCAAGCCTGATCCGGGTATTGTTAATACTCGGGTCATATCCGAATAGTTTTAGGTTTAGTTGAAGACGCTTAGAGTTTCCAAAGAAGAGTTGGAGATCTTCATTTATGTATGGACGTATTTTGTTACCTGTTACATCTATTGCATTTGTTTTTATTTTTCAGCATTTGTAAAGACAGAGGGTTTATAACCGTCCAGGCTAAATCCATGTTAGATTCTGATATTGTGTTCAAGATTTTCTGCTGTAAAGATTATATATTGAAATGGTATGGGTTATTCCATTCGTGCGAGATTTGTTCGATCTTCATTTTTTTTTTCCCCGAACAATCGGGCTTTCCGGCACTTGGATTTGTGGCAGGAGGATGTATCAATGTCGATTTTCATCGGTAGAAAATCCTGGTCATTACATTTGATACCAGTGCTTAGGTTGAGCGAACACCTAGGCTTTGGTGAGGTAAAACTCATTATAGATGAGGTTAGTAATACCCTAGCATGAGTGACTCATTAGAGATATGATTAGCAACACCCTAGAATGAGTTTGAGAGTATTATGTATATGAGTGCATATTTGTTATTTTATATAAAAATGTTTTGTGGTGATTAATCTGTTGAGTGATTTATGAATTCTGATCGGTGCTAAGAGCTCCATGTAATCGATGAGGATTCCTAAATATTTAAACATGGAAAATCAACACACCGTTTTAAAAGGAGTATATTTTATAAACATTTGTGTGATTTGGAAAATTTATATTCACTTAGGAAAGTTTAATGGATAAGGACTTGATCTGTTTAGTGGTGATGGGAGTAATCTTCTAAGTATCGATCATATGTTGGCTTGGGCAAACGGTATCGAACACTTGGTAAATTATCCTTCTTACCATTGTACAATCAAAGCAAGTTCAAAGCCGAACAAGTTAAATCAATATACTTGGATGGAAAAGTGGATTAAAGTGAAGATTTGTTTTGATTTTGATGTGATTTGATTTGACTTGTGTTGGATTTGATGAAAATATCTTCTTTTTGTACTTTTGTTTACTTAATTAAACACTTAGCTTAATTGATCTTTAGTTAATATAAGTGTTAGCATCAAAATTGGTCACTAACACCCTTGAGTAGAGTTATGTAGAGAGATTAATGAAGAGAGTAAGTTAAAACTGAGGAATTATACGGTAGAATGCAATAATAACTGTAAGAAACAAGAACACCAGATTTATAGTGGTTCGGCGTAACTGCCTACGTCCACTATGAGTTTAATTTGTGTTGCTTTTTCAATCTATTGAATACAGATATAATCCGTACACCAATGACTTGATTACAAGTTTGAATCAAAAATAGACGAGTCTTGAAAATGGCAGAGTCACCCATGTTCCAAGAAAAAGATCCCTCCACACTGTGCCCCTGCCCCTCTATTTATAGACAAAGATAGGCTGGACTTCCTTCTCAGGCCTAAAGACAAGATACCTCAGCCCACAATAGACAACTTCTGTATGCCGAACCAGGCATGCCGAGCGGTAGTTTCGAGCGACTCTTGCCGAGCGAGGCCTTGCCGAGCCGAAATGACCAAGGCGTCCATGCCGAGCGATGATGATCGAGTTACTCAGACCAAGCGTCACACACTGAATTATACCTACCGAACTGCACATAAACGCCGAAACATATCGATTGCATCAAACCCTTGTACCTTCAGGCTCTTCTTAGTCATCTTGTCTAGTGCTAATAATAATATCTTCAATTGTCGTTTTGTAGCCGGGACAAGGTGCCGGCTAACATTTGCCCCCCAATGTGTCGTGTGAAGCAACACGACACGCTTTGAATCAACGAGTATTTCTTATTTGCAGAAAGAAATCCATCACGTTTTCTGAATAGTTATTATCCTTCAATTTTTTCCTCCCAAGGTGTCGTATCCTTCTTTGGTTGTCATGACGGTTGGTTGATTCCTCATATTATAAATCCAGGATTGTAGTTCATCATTGGCCATCCGTGTCCGGTTCTACAGAGCTAGTAAGCTTCGGCTAACTGATCCAGTCTTTTCTTAACGACCTTAAGTAAGAATTCAATTTCTGTCCATTTGAAGAAGTAGAACTTTTCCGGATGTACACATGCATGTTCGATTACATATTCTTGCCATTAGCTCTCGGATGTGTTTTATATGCTCATAAGTCGTCACCAATTCCGTCTAGTTTAATTGCAATTCAATTGTGATTCCTTGTTTGCATTTTTTGTGTGAAATAAGGATTGTATCAGCCACTTGATGAGAGGGGACTTCAAGTTTTACATGGATGACGACCTCAGAGCAGTAAGCAAGGACGAATGGAGTACGGCCAGTCAAAGACCCATGGGTAGTTCTATAAGCCCATAATGCTGTTGGGAGTTCATCTACTCATTTACTTCTAGCCTTTTCCAAACTTCTCTTCAGAACAAACTTTATGATTTTGTTTACAGGTTTAACCTGTCCATTTGTAATTATAATGGATTATGGAAGGTCATAGGACATATGACGTTACGTACAATGAAGTTGATTATTTTCTTCATCTTGGTCGTGGTTAAAAGTTCTTTATCTGCCCATTCGGTAAAGCAATCAACTGCTATGATGGCGTATTTCACACCACATTTAGGATCGGTAAGAAGATGATGTCAATGCCCCCAAGTGGCAAACGGCTATGGATTAGCCATTTGAGTAATCTCCATCGGCGGGGCTCTCGGATTTTTTGCAAACATCTTGCACTTGTCGCATTATCTAGCATGATCAACCGCATCTGGATCGATAGTTGGCCAGTAATACCCTTAGCAGAGTATTTTCTTTATCAGGGTTTTCCCCTTGATGTAATATCACATTCTTCTTCATAGACTTCACTCAAATCTCATTTGATATCATCATGGATGATACACCGTAGTATGGGAACGGATAAGCTTCTTTCTACACATGACTTTTTGGATGGTTTGGCATGAAGCGTTGAGGAGGATCTGTCGTTTTCCATTCCTTCGTTCAGTAAGAATTCCTCATTGTAGATAGTCTTTGATAGGAGTCAACCATGACCCCTTTTCTAACCATGACCCCTTTTCTAGCCGATATTCATCCGTTAATGCTTGGAATGTTACGTATTTCAACTGAAACAATGTATGTCTGTTGCGCGTCCCTAAAACCTGGCCAGCTTGGCCAGTGACTGGACTCTTTTCATTTTGTTCGCTGAGTATGTGTGTAATGATGTAATACATGAAGTCGGCTAATAGCTCTTGGACCTGACCGAGATAAGGAGCAAGACAATGTCCCTTAGCAAAATCAACTTTCTTAACTTTGCATACTATCAATCAGGAATCAAAAGATATGTAAAGTTTCCACTCCAAAACCTCTAGCAAGTTTGAGGCTGGCGGTCGAGGTTTATACTAAGCATCGTTGTTTGTTACAGGGAAATCGAATTTCAGGACGTAGCAGATCGATCGTCCCTCAGGAGTCATGTTAATGACTCCTGCGCCATAACACTTATCGCTGGATGCTCCATCTGCGTACATTTTCCATCTGTTAGTTGGTTCTCTACTGCTGTTCGAGTAGTCATCTGATGCAGTGAATTCGGGTATGAGGTCTGCTAATTTCCGTCCTTGGATGACCCTTCGAGGGAAATAAGTGATATCGAATTGGCTTAGTTCGATATCCTATTTAAGCAGTCTTTCAGACGTCTCAGGTCATTGTATGCCCGGTCGCAATGGCTAATAGGCATAGACGTTGATGGTTACTCTAGTCGAATCCTAGAGTCTTGTCATGAGTTATTAAGACTAATAGTGAAGGGCTTTGAATGCTCTAATCGAGTATCTACAAATGACCAAAGTTCAAATTAAAAGCATGTTGAAGGAAATGTCGAGTAGGGGTCAGCCTCGAGTTGCGTGCAGTTGCATAGCTGGATCTTGCCATGAGTTTGAATTTGCTTGTATATTCGAGTAACGCACTTTCTATTCAATGCATTCATGATCATTTACCCATGCTTCGGGTTGGAGTGACAGTCAGTTGCCCACGAGCTTAGGTATCGATTGAATGATTCTATCTCTAGGCATTCTTTCAGTCGTAGCATTGAGTAGCTGTAAACACTATATATAAGTTTCAATATTGAGCTATCGCAGCCAGTCTTTGGATGACCATTCGTCTGCTCCCGGTCTCGAGTTGAAAAATGCACTGCATGGACGGTTGAGTCTCGTCCTAGCTATGTTTATATTCCCACCTAAACTTCAAAGACATAGAATTGATCGGTGAAGAGTCGGTTTACATGCGTCTTACTTCTTGTTCGTGCTCCCATGTCTGGGGCATATACCGCCGATAAGTAGGAAGGCCAACCATGCCTACTTTTAGCTTTACTCTCTTTCCTATTGAATCGTGGGATCAGGTCAGTTGATGGGAGCTTGGGTCTCGTCTATCCTGGATTTTATTGTGGTTTTTCATTCTAAGAGGAATACTTCGATGCCTCGTCAGTTTCAGGGCGTAATTTGGATACTGGACGGTCAGCCACGTCCACTTTGGTTCATGTTCTGTAATCGGATCTAGGGGTAAAGTTGGCTCAAATGCAGTCGGGTCATGCCCATCCAGTTTCATACTCCTCCCGATGGATCGAAGGAGGATGCTAGAATTTTTTTGACAAAGTTTTCGTGGTTTACTCTCATTTCCACACTCTGGAGGTCATAGTTTTTCAAGGAACATTGGAGGCACATTCGTATGTGCTTGGTGCGGATCCGTATTGACCCTCGATCTGAGGTATGATATAGTCGGTTGCTCGTAGCTTTGGATGTCGTTTCGATTAGTTCTGTATTGAGGCCTTCCTGTAGTCGTTGCCTTAAGTTGTAGAGAACGCCAAGCTAGAACTATAATAAGTTGTCATATTCAGCTTTTAGTGATTTGTACTCCTGTCGATTTCGGACCGAAGTTTGCGGAATAGAGAACGGTCGGAACCCACTCGTCTATTTATCGATGTTTATACACCACTCTGCATTCTGGTGACTTAGTGTCATTCTCCCCCTGGTCGACTCGTGCCCAATTTGTGTTCATGCTTCGTTCCACGCTTCGGGGACTTAGAGATTTGTCGAACGGTTTATGCTCTAGTCCACATTTCGAGACGTAGATATTTTCGTTAATTCATTTATACTCCAGTCCGCACTCTCGGGGCTCAGAGTACTCTAGTCCGCGCTCCGGAGACTTAGAGATTTTTGAGTTGCTTATACTTTGGTCCACACTTCGGGGGCTCAGAGTACTCTAGTCCATGCTCTGGGACTTAGAGATTTGTCGTTCATACTCTAGTTCGCACTCCGGGCACTTAGAGTGCTCTAGTCCGCTTCAGGGACTTAGTGGTTTTTAAGTTGTTTATACTCTAGTCCGCACTCTGGGGACTCAGAGTACTCTAGTCCGCACTCTGGGGACTTAGAGATTTTTAAGTCATTTATACTTTAGTCCGCACTCTGGGGACTTAGAGTACTCTAGTCCGCGCTATGGGGACTTAGAGATTTTCAAATCGTTTATACTCTAGTCCGCGCTCTGACGACTCAGAGTACTCTAGTCCGCATTCTGTGAACTTAGAGATTTTTAAGTCATTTGTACTCTAGTCCGTGCTCAGGGGACTTAGAGATTTTTAAGTCGTTTGTACGCTACTCCGCACTAAGGGGACTTAAAGTACTCTAGTCCGTTTCAGGGACTTGGAGGTTTTTAAGTCGTTTATACTCTAGTCCACACTCAAAGGACTGAGAGTACTTTAGTCCGCTTCAGGAACTTAGAGGTTTTTAAGTCGTTTATACTCAAGTCCGCACTCAGGGGACTGAGAGTCTCTAGTCCGCTTCAAGAACTTAGAGGTTTTTAAGTCGTTTATACTCTAGTCCGCACTCAAGGGATTTAAAGTACTCTAGTCTGCACTCCGGGGACTTAGAGATTTTTAAGTCGTTTATACCCTAGTCCGCACTCGGGGACTCAGAATACTTTAGTCCGCACTTTGGGGACTTAAGATTTTTAAGTCGTTTATACTCTAGTCCGCACTCAGGGGACTTGGAGTACTCTAGTCCGCTTTAGGGACTTAGAGGTTTTTAAGTCGTTTGTACTCTAGTCCGCACTCAGGGGACTGAGAGTACTCTAGTCTGTTTTAGGGATTTAGAGGTTTTTAAGTCGTTTATACTCAAGTCCGCACTCAGGGGACTGGTAGTACTCTAGTCCGCTTCAGGGACTTAGAGGTTTTTAAGTCGTTTATACTTTAGTTCACACTCACGGGACTTAGAGTACTCTAGTCCGCACTCCGGGGACTTAGAGATTTTTAAGTCGTTTATGCTTTAGTCCGCACTCAGGGGACTTAGAGTACTCTAGTCCGCGCTCTATGGACTTAGAGATTTTTAAGTCGTTTATACTCTAGTCCGCACTCAGGGGACTGATAGTACTCTAGTCCGCTTTAGGGACTTAGAGGTTTTTAAGTCGTTTATATTCTAGTCCGCACTCATGGGACTTAGAGTACTCTAGTCCACACTCCGGGGACATAGAGATTTTTAAGTCGTTTATACTCTAGTCCGCACTCAGGGGAGTACTTTAGTCCGCACTCCGGGAACTTAGAGATTTAAGTCGTTTATACTCTAGTCCGCATTCAGGGGACCTAGACTACTCTAGTCCGCTTCAGGGACTTAGAGGTTTTTAAGTCATTTATACTCAAGTCCGCACTCAGGGGACTGAGAGTACTCTAGTCCGCTTCAGGGACTTAGAGATTTTTAAGTTGTTTATACTCTAGTCCGCACTCAGGGGACCTAGAGTATTCTAGTCCGCACTCCGGGGACGTAGAGATTTTTAAGTCGTTTATATTCTAGTCCGCATTCAAGAGACTTAGAGTACTCTAGTCCGCACTCTGGAGACTTAGAGATTTTTAAGTCGTTTATACTCTAGTCCGCACTCATGGGACTGATAGTACTCTAGTCCGCTTCAGGGACTTAGAGGTTTTTAAGTCGTTTATACTCTAGTCCGCACTCAGGGGACTTAGAGTACTCTAGTCCACACTCCGACGACTTAGTGATTTTTAAGTCGTTTATACTCTAGTCTGCACCCAGAGGACTTAGAGTACTCTACTCCACACTCTGGAGACTTAGAGATTTTTAAGTCGTTTATACTCTAGTCCGCACTCAGGGGACTGAGAGTACTCTAGTCTGCTTCAGGGACTTAGAGGTTTTTTTAAGTTGTTTATACTCTAGTTCGCACTCAGGGGACTTAGAGTACTCTAGTCCGCACTCAGGGGACTTAGAGATTTTTAAGTCGTTTATACTCTAGTCCGCACTCATGGAACTTAGAGTACTCTAGTCCGCACTCTGGGGATTTAGAGATTTTTAAGTCGTTTATACTCTAGTCCGCACTCAGGGGACCGAGAGTACTCTAGTCCGCTTAAGGGACTTAGAGGTTTTTAAGTCGTTTATACTCTAGTCCGCACTCAAGAGACTTAGAGTACTCTAGTACACACTCCAGGGAGAGATTTTTAAGTCGTAGTCCGCACTCCGGGGACTCAGAATACTCCAGTTCACACTACGGGGACTTGGAGATTTTTAAGTCGTTTATACTGTAGTTCGCATTTAGGGGACTTAGAGTACTCTAGTTCGCACTCTGGGGACTTAGAGATTTTTAAGTCGTTTATACTCTAGTTCGCACTCAGGGGGTTTAGAGATTTTTGTTTAGAGTAGTCGTATTTCCACCCGTTTGATTTGTATTTCATTTACTGTATCGAGGCTAATGTCGTCGAATGAACGATCGAACCACATTTGCTCATGGAATGTGACTCTGTCCCCAGCATGAAGGATGAAACTAGAAAAATGGACGTCGATTCTCGTCCATCGGTGATTATAGCTCTTCCAATCAAGTCAAGGAAGGAGGTATATGACAAATGGATGGATCACATCCATGCTGGGTTGGATAATCAAATCTCACACAATTTGCTTCGTATCTCTTTCTAGAAGATAAGGATAATGGATTATTGAATAGACAAAGTAAGTTGTATATGTTTCAAGGTGTAGTCGTGTCCATGTATTTAGAGCGATGGTTGACGAGTAGGTAGTCCATCACAGCTACTCCAAGTCGGGCTTTCGAACAACCTTTTGTGTTCAAGGTAGGATTTGACGTGTAGATGATCAAATCACGTATTCTCTAGATAGATCCTGACATCACTGAGCTTCAGGAGAGGCATCTGTATTTTGTCGAACTTTGTTTTATGACTCGATATGAGTGGATGATCGGGCCATATTCATTCCAAGCCTTGCTTAGGTCTTCAAGTCAAATGTGGAGGTTGACGAATGGACAGTCGGTCATGTTCGCTTTATATTGGGCTCTGATCATGACGAGCTTTTCAATCTCTAGTCCATAGCCCCAAATCGAAGGCATACGGTTGATGGTGAGCGATCGAATCATGCTTGTCTTGATGAAACTCTATAGGTCCGATCATGGTCTGTGTGGATTGGTTGGCGGCCAACTCTGAATACTTGGTCACCTACATGGTTTTGAAAGAAGTTTAGTTCAAGTCGATCGTAATTCAAAGCGTAATTGAAATCAACATATCCAAAGAAGATTGGTACAAATCTCATTGATAAAGGGAGGGCAGTCGCTATTCAACTCTGCCCCTATCCCCTTTTAGCGGGATGTCGACTATCAACGGTCCAGTTGATAATTGGAGTTCTTTATTGATAGGCATCCGAAGGTCCTGGCTCACCATTCTGCAAGGCTTGCACATACTATTGAAGCTTTTCTTTCAGAATCTGCTTTTCGGTGACACCTCGAAGGTGTTCGTAATCGTTTAGGGTCAGTGTGTATCTTGGAATATACAACATTCCCCTGATTTCCTATGGACTTCGATGGACTCTCTCGAGGTTAGTTTTTAGTTCCACTTTGAGTCGTGAGTCTCCAAATAGAGGCTATCGATTGAATCTTTTAAAGAGCATATGAGTCGAATTTTGAGATCTTGTTTTGTCTACTGGAATCAGTGTCCTTAGCCGACGGGCCTGCATTGTTATTTTTCCTAGTCTGCTTCACTCCTTCTCACTTTGGTTCTGATTCATTTTGTAACAGTAACAATCCATGGTTGCAGGAGGCTCTCCAGCTAACTAGTTGTCAAAATATATCTAGAGGTCGACTCTCTAATACGATCAGTATAATATTCCTGTTAGCATGTGGAATAAATTGCTTAGAGCCAAACATTGGTCTGTTTGGAGTCACTAAATTTGAGGTGTTGGGTCAGTGAAGAATGATGCTTGGAGTCATCTTGGCATTTGCCTAGAGTCATATCATTTATGTTCTCTAACCTTTGGGAGTATCGTTTGAGTAACGGTTGCTTGTCCATTACCTTGTTGTGTTCGGAAGCTGTCGCTAGATTGTCTATGCCCTGGTCGATCATGGGATGTAAGGGAAGTTGATAGAATGTTCCTTTATTAAGTTGAGTTTTGAATTCATTATCCGGAGGCATTGCGTTGCGGCTAGGGATTGAGGGGTTTTCTCCCGCATTTTTTTATAGTTTTTTTTCGAAAATTTGGGTCGTACCCGATTTTTTTTTGGAAAATAGGGATCGTATAAGAGACCGGTGTAACTTAAGTTTGGATCGCCCAAGCATGGCTCGGCCAAGGCGGTTTGGTCAAGGCGGATTGTCCAAGGTGGCTCGGCCAAGGTGGCTCGGTCTGGATGCCGTTCGGCATAAACGTGTGGCTCGGCCTGGATGTCGTTCGACATTGACGTATGGCTCGGCCTGAATGTCGTTCGACATAGACGTGTGGCTCGGCCTGGATGTCGTTCGGCATAGACGTGTGGTTCAGCCTGGATGTCGTTCGGCACATGCATAGGCTTATGGTTCGACATACCTCACTCGGCAAGCATCGCTCGGCAAAGTGACGTTCAGCATATGCCTTTTCTGGAGCGGTCGGCAAAGACTTTTTCTGAAGCGGTCGGCATTCGTATTTTCTGGAACAGTCGGCAAAGACTTTTTCTGGAGCGGTCGGCATTCGCCTTTTCTGGAGCGGTCGACATATGCCTTTTCTGAGGCGATCGGCTGAATTGCCTTCAGAGGAGGGTTGACCTTCATTCAACTTGAGTGCAAACTTCAGCGTCGAATCCCCAAATCTTGCGTACATCATTGAATCCAATCATTTCACATGAACATGAACATGAACACTAGATTAACTCTAAACAAGAAATTTCGCTTAATCAAATCTTCCAAAAACAGGGACAGTAGACTTAGTTTCTCTGACTACGGCTATCAGCTTACTTTAGATTTCTTTCAAATCTAAGTAGAATAGGAAGTTTTCTAGTAATCAACCGGATCTATCTCGCAAATATGTTTTAATTCCAACCCTAAATCATACTTTTCTTAAGAAAATGATTTTCTATTCCTTGCGTTTAACTAGGTTTTAAGGTTTAGTAGAAAGAAGTTAAAACATACCTTACATAATGTTTTATGTCGTTGGTAGATGCTGATATTCTGGTCTTGATTTTTTATAACAAAAAAAAACTGCTGTATGTATAGTAAACTGCGGTCTTCATATGGAATCAGCCACCTTTTATATATAATTATTTTGGTTACGATTATGATAAAACACGTCCCACAGGAGATTGAATGCACCGATGAACCATTTTCTTTGCTTATATTTACATAACACGATGTATATTTTTAGTGTTAAGGGTTTCATCCTTAAGAAAATCTTATATTGCATCTTCGAAAAGGCAAATGCTTTACTAATTAATAAGATTGTTCCAAACATTTAGGTAGTGTTTGATTTACCCTTTTTAGTTTTGTGTTTTCGTTTATATAAAAATGCATGTGATGTATGTATATTATGGAAAACGATCAATATAGAAAACAAAATTAACATACAAAATAGAAAACAATTTTTTTCTTCATGTTTTAAGAAATAAGAGAAGAATGAGAAACAATTCATCCTTTCATCGTTTTTCTATCCCTTCCGTGGTCTCCACCATCTTCCTTCCATCATTTCCGTCGTTCCTCCGCTCTTCTCATAATTTGTAATAAAAAATCAAAATACAAAACTCATTTTATACCGAACACTACCACCTTATATTTTACTTGATACATTTTGTTCAGGGGCAATGCAACAATGAGACAATCTGCAAGGAAGAACACAGTGCATGACGAAGAACAGATGTTGTCCTTGGACATGAGCAGCGTTAAAGTGCCTCGAGTAAACAAGTCGAATGCGGCAAAGCTGATTTCGAGGCTGTTCAGAGTAATTCGATTGCTGAGCATCATCGCAGCATTGAACTTGCCTATTTATATGATGCTGTTGTTCAAAGATTGGGTCATATAGACTGCTTCACGCTTCTTTTTTTTATTCTTCTATAATGTTTTTTTTCTACATTATTCTGAATTGACCCATTTTTTATGTATACTTTTTGTTAATTATTGCGTTGAGTAGTGTTTTGGACAGACGTTAAGGAACAGTAACTTGCTTAGCTGTTTGTAAGGAAAGAATAGCAAAATAATGCTTTTTCCCAGGTTCTCGTGACTCTTTTACTTGTGTTTTCGTCAACACATGAATCCAAGAATGGTAAAATTGATGTTCTGCTTTGACTGAATTGTTTAAAGTTTGTATGTTGGGAATAAAGTCAGTGTCTTTTTTAGTATTACGCTGTATATAATTACTACAAATCAACATATGAATCATGTACTATGCAAGTTTCGAAATTATGACTTCATGGATTGTAGAACGTCTAATCATTGAGATAATAGTGATGTCATGGGTGGATTGATTTTGAGATAAAATTTGATGAAATTAAATTAAAATCAGACCAACCCAAATATGAGAGTGGATTCCAGTTGATTCAGCAATTTATTTTAGAACTGAGTGTATATCGTATTAAGAATTCTTAATGTGTTTTTATTATAGATAAAGTTCTTGTGTCATTTATAGTTTGGAGTTTTTATGATCTTGTGATGATATAAATTTTTTGAAAATGTGTTGATGGTATGTTCTCATAAGTATTTTGTAGTAATGGGATACTTTTTTTTCCTCGTATTTTATTTTTTGTTTTGAAATGGTTAATTAGTTTCGATAGGGTTTCGGTTTTAAGGTTCGGATTCGCAACCATTGATCTTGCAATTAGAACCATTAACTAAGTGAACCAACCTTGTTTATATTCTATTAATTGTTGACAAAAAAGATAGGAAATGGTTTACCAGTACAGTAAATAAACCACATCATGGCTTTTAAGATATGTTCTTGGACACACGATTCAAGGAAGGGTGGTTCAATGAATATTGGTATGGTAAATTTGTGTTATTACGACAGTTGACGTTAAATTAGAGCAAACTTTAATTATATTTAAATAATTAAATTAAATAGTTATTATTAGTTAAATGAATATTTAAATTAAAAATTAGCTAATGACTTTAACTAGTAGTTAATATTAGTAATTAATTTATTTAACTTTAAATTAATAATTTAACAATATAATGCATGAAACATCGTGCATAATCCTAGAGCCATGATTAGTTAATTCATTCAATCAATCAACTTTCATTATTCAAAGTAATGATGAAGGGCAAGGACCGCTAAAGATGATAAGCGGAAGTTGGTTAATAATAGAAAGAGAAAGAGGCAATAAATCAACACGTGCAAGCTTCTTATGGGTAAGGCACTTTAGATGAAAATTTTGATATAACCGTGGAAAGTAATCTTACCATCCTATTTTTTATGTCCCGGTGGACCGGTTGAATCTTCACCATATACTTACAATACTTTAATCGATTAAAGTAGAAGAAAATGTGGAATGTGCAGTGGAAATTGAATTGGTCCACCGAAACACCATAGATAGGTCCAGGTGATTTCAACCCTCTACAAAACAAAACATATTTATTTTAGTTTCATCTAACAAATATTTTCATTTGTGTTTTAATGCATATAACAGAATTGTGGGGGGGGGGGGGGGGTGTATCGAATTTTTGATAGAGACGTCTCTAGCAAAGTATTATCTACTATGAAACGGCAAGAAGGAGAGGAACAATGCTAGATGGCCCTAACAATAAAGGCAAATGAAGCTTGGATCTGATATTGAACATAGGTGAATAGAGGGCAATACCGTATCCTATGGTTAGGATCAATTTTGTCATTTTTCCTGCTTAAATTTTCGGGCCTTCAAGCAGGCCCGATTCAAGGCGTAGACAAGGGATACATTTGCCTATGACATCATTGTATAGGGGGAACAAAAAAAACATATTCTCTTCTCAAACCGTGGTCGACAATCATCTCCACTAGCCTCCTCCTCAACAACGTCAAACCAATTGTCAACCATCCCGACTCAACTTTGCCTCGGTTTCATCCTCAGTCGCCAACCGCCTCGTGCCTGTGGTCATCGTCATCAATTACGCCAGCCGCGGGTTCAAGTTTGATTTGCCCTAATTCCTAAATTATGCGAGTTTACTGAATACTGATTGTTTGCTGATTTTAATTATATTTTTACATGTTGGGTTACTAATTATAGAAATTGCATAATTGGATTAGTTTAAGAATGAGATTATATGTTAGTTTACTTTTTTCTTTTCAAATCCTAGACTAAATGAGTTAAGTTAAGGTAAATCATATGTACTGATTTCTAAATTAATTAATTGTTTTGTCATTTCACTATTTAGTTTGTGTATAACTGCATAACAATTGGCTGTTAAATGTTAATTAAATCATGTTAGCTACTTAATAATTTATTTTATACTATTTGACGTTAACTACTAATTAGCTAGTTAATAATGGATTGTTAATATTCCTTTTTTTTTAAATAATTGATGAATTTTTTTATTGAAATCATTTGAATTATTCTGCTATGCAATTAAAATGTAAATAATACATAATTAAAATTTTCTATATTAATATTGTGTTATATCACAATTTGAGATACGAATCGAATGCAAAATTCTGGATATCAAAATAGAAAAAAAAGGAACAGAGAGATGAAGAAACAAAATAATTAGTTGATTCAATATCAAATTTATTTCAAGCAAGAAATAGGATTCTCAAACTTCAAGTCAAACTAAAGAAACCAGTTGAGAGCATGGAAATATTATTAATAACGACGAAGAGCCCATAAATGAAAATGTTGATATAGAAATTGATAATCAACGTATGGGAGAAGTTACGAAGGATGGGCATAATGAAGATGTAACTGCAATTGATTTTGAAAAGGATGTTGATATTAATTATGATTCTGGATTATGAGGAAGAATTAGTGATATTAAAAGAACAATGCTAATCCGACGTGGTTCGATTAAGATTCTAAAAGAAAACGATGCATTTTCAAGAATCAAGATTGACGGCATATATTTTTCTTCTAAACATTACATTAGCGGCTACATGGAGAAGAGCATGAAAGAAAATACTTGTATACTCAAATGAATGTGATAAAGTTTATTTTTTTTTTGGTGTAAACTTTTGAAGCATGCACAAAAGGTATCTCAATTGGCCCATGAAGGATGTAATGATTGTGCAATTTATCTAAGAAGCTAAGAGAGCATGAAAGTAATCCATCGTACAATGCAAATCTTATAAAATGAGTTGATTTGCACAAGGGGCTCCAACAAAATAAAACAATCCATAAAGCAATGGAAGCTTATATTGACCAAGAAAGAACGTTGGAAAAAAGTACTTGTGTGCATAATTAACGTTATCAAAACATTTTGTAGAATAACTTGCCATTTCATGGATCAAATGAGAAGATTTATGAGAAAAATAATGGGCTTTTTATCAACTTATAGAATTTGTGGCTAAATTTGATTCAATTATTGAAGGCCATCTTAGACGTGTGGTAAATAACGAAATAAACAATCATTATCTTAGCCAAAAAATTCAAAGTAAATTGATAAGTTTGTTAACTAATACGATCAAAGTAAAGATGCTTGCAAAGGTAAAGAAAGTAAAGTATTTCTCCACCATCTTTGGTTGCACTCCGGATTTGAGTCATAAGGAGAAATGTCCATTATTATTGATGTGTGAATGTTGATGATGCAAGTGATATCAATGTGGATAATACTTTCCTGGATTCATAACCATCGACGATACATCCAGACTTGGTCTTTTTAAAGAATGTGAAAATGTTTTGGATAATGTTAAACTTGATGACAAACACCTTTATCCAAGTGGTTAATTGATTCGGCTTTGGTGCAGGATGTCATAAGTTCGAAACTTGCTTTCGAACGTTTATTTGACATGGGATATGTTGTCCCAATGATTTGTTGTATATAAAGTACCAGTTCCAAAAAAAATAAAAATAAAAAATGTTAAACTTGATATCAATGATGTAAGAGGACAATGGTATGATAATGATTCAAATATGAAAGGTAAATTATTAAATTAAATATGATAATCTTAAACTTGATTTTAAACTATTGACTATTGTATTTACTATTCTTATTAAATTTGTTATAGATAAACATCAAGAGGTTAAAAAAAGACTACTTGATGTAAATTCTAGGGTTTTCTATATTACATGTGGATGTCATAGTCTAAATCTTATTTTACGTGACACGATGAAATCATGTATGAAAGTTAGAAACTTTTTTACATATCTGCAAAAGAGTTATACTCTATTTTTGGTTCAACTCATCGATGAGAAATACTCTGAAATCATGTAAGAGGTTTGACTCCAAAACCATTATCGGTAACTCGTTGGGATAGTCACATTGAAAGTGTTAAAAAAAAAATAAGATTTCAATCACCAGAGCTAAGAGATGTTTTCGTTGATATTGCAAATAATTCTAAAGATGACGTTATGATGATGGTGATTAAAGAATCGTGTCAAAATGCTTTGGAAAATTTTGAGCTCCTAATTAGCTTATGCATTTGGTACAAGATATTAGACAATATTAATCAAGTAAGTAAATTACTCCAACGAGAGGAAATGAATATTGAAGATGTAATCTCAAAAATTAAAGAGCTTGTAGCTTTTTTTGAAAAACTTAGAGAAGATGGATTTGAACCCACGATGGAGGAGGCTAAAGAAATTGCAATGATGTTGGCATTGATCCTTTTCATTGCAAAGAGAATTATATGTAGAAAAAAAAATTGGTGAAGATACATAAAGAACTATGATAGACAATCTCTAGAGGAAATTTTTAGAGTTACTTATGTTCTACTTATAATGAATCAAGCTTTAACTTCACTTAGAGATCAGGTTGAGCAAATTAAACATTATGAAGGAATTTTTGTCTTTTTTTTAAATTTGAAATTCAGAAATGTTGGTGACGATAAATTGAAGGACTATCGCATGAATTTAGAAGATTTTTTGACAAATAAGGAAGAGCAAGATATTTGTGGTAAGGAGTTGTTCTATGTGCTTCGAGAATTAAAAAGAATTCTACCATCAGAAGTAACTATATCAATTAGTTTTCTTAATTTCTTGAGGTCTTATCGAGATGTAAGTAGTCTCAATGTTTGGGTTGCTTACCGAATTCTATTGACTATTCTAGTTACGGTTGCTTCGGTAGAAAGAACTTTTCAAAATTGAAATTAACAAAAACATATCTACGAACTACTGTGTCTGAAGAGAGGTTAAGTGGACTAACTATGATTTCAATTGAAAATGGGTACTCGGATATGCTTTGAAAGAAATAATGGATGAGTGTGCTTTAAAAATACAAGAAGAAGTTGCTTCTATCGATGTAAATTTATATATTTTTATACCGAGTTGACATTTAGATCTTTTGGTATGTAACCTAAATGATTTAGTTAACTAATATTTTGTAATCAATGTTAAATTTTACAATAGAATTTGCATTTTATTTCATACGTTTAGATGTATTGTTGTTTATTAAGTATTAGGATAATAAAAATACAATTATTTTTATTTGATAAGGACATTGAATATGTTTGGGTCGGCCATGCCTATAAGAATTATTGCAAGGAGAGATAACCTAAATAACCAATCAACTATACTATCACTAAAAGAACATATGGAGAGATGCTGCTATCGACTTCAATCTAAAACTTGATGTAAGGAGGGAGTTAAGATTTGTTGAATCGAAAGCTATACAAGGGGTAAAATATGTGTTTACAATAATGATATTAAAAAGGTATAGATTCGTAGAAAAGTTCGACTGTTCTTTAAGTAATAAGTCCTACACCTAGTTATCAACACTTCAAAGGTTATATCATGAAACATAGAAATCAAGGGATGAATTTATATCATTATCAGAGATAATTTTTATTACTTGATAAATCAGTATGTTTTATTTGAGAATGGTTAGTAGGATTTTTGATAAATTTATGGCACTAGTATATCACAATATATAGGAGTTTTGTTATTATTTTACCAAAATCTAGAAGAGTTTGTTGCATACATATTACTTGTGCACATGCTAAAGCCGCTGAGATGTAATCGGGTTCACATGTTGAGAGAAAAACACAATTTTTCTTTTTACTAAACCATGAAACTAAAGACTGAACAATAAAATGACATATGCCACTTCTGCTTTTTCTATCTATTTTAGAACCGCTGAAATCAGGATCACTATATGACATGAGTTTGAATGTGCTTCCTTTTGGGTAAAAAAGTCTGTAATATCTAGTACTTGTTAAATATCTTAAGATTCGTTTTACTGCTCGATGATTTGATTTTTTTTGGCTGTGCTTGAAACCGAGCACATAAACATACACTTATCATAATATCTAGTATGTTACCAGTTAAGTATAACAAAGATCCTATCATACTTCGATATAATTTTTGGTCAAAATCTTATCCATTTTCATCTTTATCCAAATGTAGAGTAGTACTCATTGGAGTTGGTTTATTTGATATATTTTCCATTCCAAAACGGTTTAATAAATCTTTACAGTATTTTTCTTGATTTCTAAAAATTCCATTTACTAATTGTCTTATTTGTAATCCTAAAAAATAGTTTAATCCTTCCATATGTGACATTTCAAATTCGTCTTTCATTATTTTAGAAAATTCAGTGCACAATTTTTCGTCAGTGGATCCAAATATAATGTCATCAACATATATTTGTACGGCTAAAATATTATTTTTCTTGTTCTATGAATAAAGTGGAATCAATTTTACCAATTTGAAAACTGAAAATTTGTAAATGGGTTTTTAATCTTTTATACCAAGCACGAGGTGCTTATTTTAATCCATGTAAGGCCTTTTAATTTTAAATACACGATCGGGATATTTCTCGTGAACAAATAAAGGAGGTTGTTCAAAATCCACTTTTTCTTTTATAAATCCATCTAAAAATGCACTTTTTACGTCCATTTGAAAATATTTAAAATGATGACATGCAAAAGCCAGTAATGTTCATATTGCTTAGAGACGTTCTACAGAAGCAAATGCTTCACTATAATCAATTCCTTCTTCTCGATTATATCATTGAGCTACTAATCTTGCTTTATTTCATACAATATTTCCATTTTAGTCTGCTTTATTTTTTAAAACCTATTTCATTCCAATTACAGATTGATTGTATGATCTTGGTACAAGTTCCAAAACAATATTTCTTTCAAATTGATTAAATTCTTCTTGCATTGCAATAATCCAAAATCATCTTTTGATGCTTCTTTCTAATTTTGTGGGTCAAAATTTGATATAAATGCAACATGACTCATTTGATTGAACTATTTCTGGTTGATATTTTTGTATTTAAATCTCTAATAATATTAATAATAGGATGGTCTCTTAATATTCTAAGTGATGATGCTATCATATTATCATTATCGTTATTGACACTATTATTATTATTTTCATGTATAGGTATATTAGTTTTATTTATAATTTCTTCATCATCATCACTTTTATTATTTTTAAAGTTTTCGTCAAATGGGACGCGAAGACTTTCTTCTATAATATTTGTTCGTTTATTAAAGATTCTATATGCTTTGCTTCGATTTGAATAGACAACAAAAATAACTTCATCGGCTTTAGAATCAAATTTTCCTAGATAACCTTTAGTGTTTAATATGAAGCATTTTGACCCAAGTACATGAAAATATGATACTTTCGGTTTCTTATTAAAAAATGTTTCATAGCATATGTTTTTAGTCATTGGTATAAATGTTACAAGATTTAATACATAACAAGCAGTAGCAGCGGCTTCGGTCCAAAAATTCGTTAGTAAGTTACCACTATTTAGTGGATTTCATGCACACTCTTGTAAAGTTAAAATTTTCATTTCTACAACACCATTTTGTTGTGTTGTTCAAGGAAACAAAAAATTATGACTAATTCCCTTTTCGTTGCAAAAATTTGTAAATAGTTCATTTTCAAATTCACCTCCATGATCACTTCGTATATTAGTAATTTTTAAATTCATTAATTTTTTTATTCATTTAACCGAAGTTTTGAACATTTCAAAAGTGTCATTTTTATCTTTAAAATATTGTTTAATTATACCTTGAAAAATCATCAATAATTACAAAAACGTAGTTATTATGATTTATTGAACGTACTTGAGTTGGTCCGAATAAATCTAGATGGAGTAATTCGAGAGGTTGTTTGTGGAAATTTCCTTCTTAGATTTAAAGGAGATTTTCTTTAATTTACCAAATTGATAAGCATCACACTGGTTTTTAACCTTGTATTTTAGGTAATCCTCTAACTAATTCATTTTTAGCTAGTTTGTTGATATTTTTAAAATTTATATGACAAAAACGTTTATGCCATAATCATGGATTATCGTGATTCACGGCTAAGCATAAATTTGTGCTATTTTTGAAATTCATGTTTAAAACATATATGCTTCAATTTCTAAATCCTTCAAAAATTAAAATTTTATTTTGATAAAAAATATTGCAGTTATTTTTCTTGAAATCAATTTTAAACCCTTTATCACATAATTGACTTATACTTAACAAATTATGTTTCAAATTTTCTACCAATAAAACATTAGTAATTATAGGAGAATTAGAAATACCGATATTGACGACTTCCCCAATTCTGATGACAAATCTATTTTCAGTTATCTTCGAATTTTACAGTGCCACCACCGATATATGTTGTATTTGAAAACATATTAGCATTTCTAGTCACATGCTTAGAATAACTGCTATATAGTATCCATTTCTCTTTATTCTTTATTTTAATTTTGGGTACCTGCAAAATAAAAAAATTAATTGGTACCTACATTCTTTGTTAGGATCCTATGTGTTAGTGGAGTAAGGTAGCCATATCCGTGAGGATTTGGTTCCTTTAGAAATGTAATTTTTGTTATATACAATTTTCTATAAATATTCATCAGTATAATTCTGTCTAGTTAGTTTATTATTTGTTTTTGGAATTCATATATATGAATTCTTAAACTTAGTTTCTAACTTTGGCTTTTTGAATTTTATGTATAATGAGCTATATTTCTTTGATTTTTGTTTATTTTTAAAACCTAATCCATTTATATTCCCAGATGGTTTAGATATTGCAATCAAATTTTCTAAGTTTTATTTTCCTTTGTTGAATTTTGTCACATTATTTGTTATTTTATCTAATTTACTTTTAAGATCACAAATTTCATTATTTCTAAAATCTAAATTTGCTTGTTATTCTAATTTTGATTTTTCTAGATTAAATTTTTCTAACTTATAATTTTCTAAATCATTCAATAATTTTTCATTTTGAGATAATAACGTTGAATAATTTTTTTAACAATATCTAATTCTTCTAAGATGATTTTTCATCTTTTAATAATCCTGTTTCTAATTCTGATCTAGTTAACTTTCCTACATATTCCATATTTTTTATTTATTTATCTATATTTATCATCTAATTCAATAATTATTTCTATTATTTCATTATAAGTAAGTTCAGGATGTACCTCATTGGTGTTAGCCATAAAACACACATTTGCTTGTTCCGAGTCGCTTTCACTTTCACTACCTAAAGAAGAAGAAGACGAATCTGAATCATCCCATGTTACTTGAAAAGCTCTTTTCTTTTTCTTGAATTTCTCGAATTTGCTTTTCTTTTTAACATTATTGAGTTATGGACAATCCTCTTAATGTGACTAAAGATTTCACATTCATAGCATTTAATCGATGTTTGGTTTGAAGAGTTTAGTTTGCCGCCATCTTGAAATTTGTTCATCTTCTTGAACTTCTTGAATTCATTGTAGTTTTTGGCAACCTTTGCTACTTTCTTGGAATGCTATGTTTTTATTTTCATGATTTTGATCCTTTCTAGCCTGCAAGTTAGTTTTGTATGACATCAAATTTTCTATTAGCCTTTCGATTATAAGTTGAGAAAGATCATTAGCTTCTTCGATGGCTAAACTTTTATTTCCCATTCATTTGTCAAAGAGTTTAAAATTCGTGAGACTAAATCAAAATCTATGAATTTGACTCCAAGTGCCATGAGACCATGTTGAATGGTTTAAAATCTTGCATACAGATCAATAATTGATTCACTTGCTTTCATTTTGAAAGATGAGAATTGGTTTTGTAAAATCGAAATTGTAGTTTGCAAGACTTTATTCGTGCCTTCATGTGTGACTTGTAAAGTGTATCATATATCATATGCAGTCTTGTAGAGCATGACAACTCATTTTTGTCAACTGAGCAAAACAATACATTCTTAGCTTTGGCATTGTTAGATGCCTCTACTTTTTGTGCATCTGTCCATGTGCTAATATCGGTGTCGGGTGCTTCAAATTTGCTTTGAGTTGCTAACCATATTTTTAAGCCATTTGCTTTCATAAAAATTTGCATATGTTTTGACCAACAAGCATAATTAAAACTAGTAAATAGTGGAGGATGAGCAGTTGATTGACGTTCTTGAAATGTGCTTGCCATATTAACGATTTCTCAATTATGTGTTACTGTAGATTGAAATGACCTTATTCAGATACCAATCGAAAGTGTGTATGATCTTTATAAATAATGTAACTTATATATACATTTGTGTGACTGTATATTACTAATTATGTTAAGCATATAACAATGATTGAATATAAGATAAATAATAAAACGATCACACCATATATTTTATATTGGTTCGGAATTTCTGTTCTAGGTCCAGTCCCGAAGCTCCCCTTCGATATTTCCTTTAACCAACTAACCCTCGTTTCGTCCGGAGGAATAGGGTAATACAAAAGTATATCTCTGATAATCTTGTGTTCCAAATAACATAGTTTTTGACTGATAGTACAAATCTTCCTACGATCTCCTTTGAGTTGTAGGAAGCAGTTTAATCAAACTTACATTTTGGTCATAATAGATCGAGAGTATGTAAGCAATATATGCACAAGAGAGTGATATCAAGAGAGAATAGATTTAATTAATTCAATTTGGTTAATCTCTCAATCTCAATCATGGTACTATTTATAGTTTATAAAGGATGCAGATGAAGAGGTTTTACTATTATATAAGTTCTATTTATTTAATGGCCACAACCTTTTGATAAAGAGGTAATTTCTTTTTGTTCAAGAGAAGTGTCTATTCATAAATATGCAGTTTTTTAGATGACAGACGTCTGTGGTAAAACCTCAAATGTCTGTGGCTTTAGAAATTTATTTTTCTAAGTATTTCCTCAGACGTCTATGGTTAGTAAATGCAGTTTTTTACGTATTGTGAAGTATTTGAATTTGTGTATGATCATTTGCGCATATATACTCAGGGAGACCTTAAAAACATTTTACCTAAGCTTTTATAGTAGAATAACCTTACTAACTATAGTATGGTCGATAAATCTTCGTTTTGTCTTCGAGTCTCAATATCTTCGAGCATGATGTCTTCGTGTGGTATATACATGTAATCTTGATCAAATGTATATATATAATTGTATAGTTGTTGTCATTGAAATATAAACCAGAGGTTCTAACAATATTAACCAACTATAAGTAGCTACTAATACTACTGAGACCATATTGCAAAACAAAATGAGTTTTCCCCTCATTAGTATTCTACAAAAATAATGTAAGCAAGTCATATCTGACTGGCAACCTATAAGCATATAATAACATAGGATAGGTCTACAGATGAGTTTTACATGAATATAACCATTTCACTAAAAAGGGTACAATTACATACTCCCTGAGACTAACTGGTTCGACCATTTATTAACTTTTGTTTAGTGCTAATGTGATCGTAGGTTTTAGCTCTTATTAATTTTATTAAGTGTTCACTTCAATAGTTTATAAATAAAATGTATTCTCAATTAACTTATGTTACCTGCATATTATTATTTAGTGTCTCATTCATCGAATTAGTTTCCCCAAAGCAGCAAAAACATGTCATTTGACTTATACCGATAAAAGGTGTCATTTTATTCTTTCAGTCTTTTATTCCTAAGAACGGTCCACCCATTCCTAGGTCAGTGGATGCCCCCATTAGTCTATCTCATGCACTTATTATGATCAATTACTTGGCATAGCTCGGGCACGTAGATTGTTCACCAGTTGTGGACTCCAACTACATTTTCATATGTCGCTCAACCGATTGTGGACTCGCTTTTGGATTATCCATGTCCAAGTCCTTCATCTACATAGCGCCTCCAACTACATTTTCATATGTCGCTCAACCGGTTGTGGACTCACTTTTGGATTATCCATGTCCTAGTCCTTCATCTCTATGTCTAGATCCTCTATATTTTGAATTATCCATGGATGTTACGGGATCACGGGCCGTAATTTCTGCTCTTATTATGCCTATGCTTGACAGTGGCACTTTTCATCTACCTTTAGCTTCAGGTAAGTAGGTTATTGGAATCCCTGTAATTTCTACAGTTGATAACACTATTTGAGAAGGCTATATGCTTGTTGATTTTGTTTTTGCATAGGATGTTACTAATCTATCTGTAAACGTAATTGTTGATTTTGTTTTTGCATAGGATGTTACTAAGCTATCTGTAAATGTAATTGATAATATATCACTTTCTAGTGATGACGAAGTTTCTCTAGTCCATAAATTTTATTGTACCACTATTGTTCATAATGATTTACAAAGCAATAGGCTGCCAAACCCCTCATCCTTAATAAAATCAGGTAGGAATTTTTGGTCTAAAATTCCAATACTATGGACTACCCTACAATTTCAAATGCAGTTCACAGTAGTGCTATTTTGAACTCTTGGTCTTCCTTATTTTCCAATAAACCACATAATGCTGGAGAATACTATTCGAGACATTTTGATCTAAAGAGAGTTAATGGAATCAACATCCCTCCTCTTGATGTTTTAGAAGCAAGCACAAATTTTTAGCATGAACAAATTGTTAGTTACTTCCATGATGACAATCCACCCTTCAGTTGTGAAATCCCATCTCATGAGGTTTTCAAAAAAAGAAGGTAAAATCACTATGTCATATTCTACTTTCCTTTTACATGCTGTGAGGATAAGCTTAGCATCCTTAAAGTCGAGCCTGTCATTGTTATGGGAAAGTCTTTATTATTACTAAAGGAGTCCATTTGTTGATATTACTCGTGAACAAGTACTGTTTGTTCTTTTTTAGGTTCATTTCTCGAATATCCTTCTATTTTTCAATCTATGGTTGGCATTGATTGGTTGGCAGACATGACTGGTGAGTTTATATGCTTTGATGAGGTGATAGTAAGGAGGGACAGATTGGGTCTTGCAAGAGCTTTGATTGATTATAAGTAGAAACCATCAATATGCACAAATTGTAAATCAATGTATCGCCTTGTCGCTTCGTACAAGCATTTTCTTAAGCCTACACAAATGTCAGATGTTGAGAAAGCTGTAGCAAAGCTTCCTATCCCTCAGAAGATCTCTCTTCCAAAATTCATGAAGCATGTCTGCATTCCCAAATCATGTCCCCTCCTACCCATGTAGGTGCAGCTCTTACTTACCCAGCCAAACTCTTGCTTAAGCTCTACCGCTGATCGTTTTGCTTGGAACTCTATAGAGAAGACCTGGGTCTATAATGTGATACACTTTAAGCTCATTTCTAAACTAGAGAGCAATCTCTATTTAATCGCGATTCTAGTGATACACTTTATCTATCTGTGGATGGAAAAAATAGCGAACATAATAGTGAGATTTTAAAAGATGAAACCGGGGATAGGAGATATATATTCGACAAGGAATCTGAGGTGTTTGATCCTAAAACTTCATTACTATTTAGTGAGTATGTTAATGTGTTTAGGATTAATTCATCTGAGGACGAGTATGAATGCTCCTGTGCGCATGAGGAATAACATGTTTATCTATAATCAAGGCATTGGTATCTTGCTCTAGTACTTATTATATCTACGTAGTTTCTGATGCACTTATACCTTACGCCTACTCATCAAAAGTGTACTGACTACTCAATATTAGTAATACAACAAACACACATAACAATTTCAACCAATAAATAATCATATATGTTACAATAATCCAAAATAAGGTATTTATGCTCATTATTTCCTTTTAAGTATAAAATAATCCTATTAGTGTTTAATATAAAAACACATTTGTTTATTTTATTTCAAAACAACAAATGTTGCTCAATTTTCTCATAAGTAATTAGTAGGTTGATTAAAGGTGGTTTGGCCCTATCAAAGCCAATCCTACTGCTATACAGTCGCCCCACATAAACCGACCCAAGCCTATGTTGGTCTTATACCAACCCTTCAATCCAGCAAGGTACCAAGATGTGACATGGTTGCCTCTTCCATAGGCACCTATCACATTTAAGCAAGATCTAGGCCCGGCAGCTTCCAGTCCAATAAGGCCTGGAGCAATGATGATTGGCCTTTCTATGTCAATCTATTTCCAGCACAAACCTATACCAATATGATCACAATCGGCGTCACTCCATTTGATGGTTAGCACCTCTCCAAGCATTCCTAAACGAGCGGCACATCAAGCAAGATAGGCTCAAGCATGGCTCGTCCTTGACTCGATTTTAGTACAACCGCCTTCTACTGGTCCCAAGCAGCCCTCACAATTTCCTTGCATCTAGCCATGCACGATCTTCCTAACATGGTACTTAGCAAGATTCCTAGTTTCTTTCATATCATTGATAACCAATTGACCAACTTAGCAAGATTTATCACATAAGCACTCAAGTAAATAACAAGTTATCCTTCCACTTATCCGAAGCACTATAGTTGGATAGGTGAACTAATGTAGCTTACTATCAACGTTAAATATGTATTTAATGCAAAGTATGTGCATTAAATGTGAGGCATACGTTTGGTGTAGAAGAGCAATGAGTATATTTTCATCTGTCGTACACCTTCTTACACCTAATGATTTTCGTCCATCCGTCCTCAAGCTATATCAACGATTAGGAGTTTTTCCTACTAGTTATATAACTCAATTATAATTGTCCATCATCCAATTCAGATACTATAAATATCACCAACATTGTAACTTCAGATGAATTAGAACATATAAGGATTCTGAATACTGCACACAATTCAGGACCCTTAATACCGCAAGTCCTTAAAATTACACAGTTTTATTAGCCATGAGTGTTTCCTGCTTCCTTATTATTCTCTTGTAATTTCTTGTAGTTGTAAGAGAAATATATAATAAAAGAACTTCACAATGGCCTTAGACAGCTTTGCTGAACCACTATGTATCTTTTGTTATTTACCTTTCAAATACGTATTTAACTCCTTTTTTTTATTTTGATCCTAGTATTAGCAATAAGCCTTGTGCATTAGTCTAATTTCGATGTTGGTTAAATCTACAGTCAAAATTTTAACATAGAAGGAGGGCCTTTCCCTAAAGTTTTCACATTTCCACACTTTTCAACTCTACAAAGACCTGATATACTTGTTACCATAGACAATCTCCTGCCACTTGAAGGTAATAGCTACAACGGGTACGAAACCAATGGTGATATCTTGCCAATGCTTTTCATCCTAACACGGGCATCAACGAAGAAATATGACATACTATGATGTTATAGCTATCAAACTTAGGTTAGATTGACCCGTAAGGTGAATGGCTTGAGGGTGTAGTTGGACAGTCAAGCCATCCTAAACTTTGTCCTACAAGCTCCTTTGATGGTTGACTTGGTCGACCCGCCTACTCATAAGCCCACGGCTCCCGGAAGTTATGAACTTCTAAACAACTCTGTAGCCCTGGAGAGGATGGCATCTGAAACTCCACTTATAAACATTCACGTCCACCCCTGAAGGTACATTATATGCATGTCCAGCCAAATCGATCTCGCCCCAGATGTAGCTGCACCTGTAGGGCCAAGTCATCTTTCTTCTTCAGCAGAATGACCAACAGCCTTTGGTTGGCCTGACTTTTAGTTTTATCCATCTCAATGTAGTGCCTTATCCATCGACAGGGCATGTATGACCTTCTCGATGCACTCTAGGTCCAATAGGGGTGTGTCTAGAAATAGACAAAGAGAAAAGTAAGTAATGCATTCAATTCACGCCTTTTGCATAGGGGAGATCTCCTACTGTCATCACGGTTCTCCATCTCATTGCAGATAACCACTCCAATAAGGTGCAAGCTGAGACCTCAGCTCATGGTCGGTAAGAACATCCCACAGCAGGGCGATGTCGGCCTAATGGAATAATTGCATATACTTTACCAATAACTCAGTCGAATACAAGCCCATAATACTGAGAACGCGGCATTCTTAGACGATGAGAATGGGGAGCCATTCTCCGATGAAGTCCTATATGCTTACATGCATGGACGGTATGCTTTGCTGCCTATTGAAAACTGTAATGGGGGTCCATACCTATATGACCACATCGAGGCATTCAACTCCATCACGTATGTTGGCCAGCTTTTCAATTTAGCAAAGTGTTTGCTCTTTCCCTCTACCTTCTATTGATTCGCCTCCCGCTAGTACTTGCATCTGTGATCGGCGATATCTGCTCTTGGGCCTAATTGTGCTTAGAGATCAAGACTTATGTCTTCACATTTCATACCCATTTTATGTTGGCTACTAAGCTAGGAAATATCAGACTAGGTCCTAATAAAAGCTTGCGGTCGAATGTTGGCCTCTTCAACAAAGAATTCTCATTGGCTATCTGTGCGGTTGTGAATAGCTTTATCATGGCCTTATGTTTAGGGGTCAAATAGAAGTTTGGAATGTGGAGAGAGCTCCAAAAGAAATCGACTTGTCCCTAAATGACTTATGTTAATGAGCAAACTACATGATGAGAATGGAAGATGCAGATCTTTTAAACAAGGATAATGAGACTAAGCATCCATCCCAAGTCGGTCCTCGTAACAACAATGATCGTCGAAACAACAGTCCTCAAGCTGATACCAAGACCTGTCCAAAGGACGACCCCTGGTACAAACCCAAGTACATTAATTTCTCTTATTTGAACAAAGGACGACCCCTGTTGAATTAATTTGAAAATCAACTGCAATTAAATGTAATTAAATATTGTGGTTAATGTAAGAAAAGACATCAATAGTAGAAAATGAGGATAATAAGATAGAAACCTATGTTAATAATTTCATAAGGTATTGGTTGATTTAATAGTAACTGTAAATCAAAATAAAACAATAAAAATGAAAAAGTTTAGTAAAAGAGTAAACATATATTTATTTGTTTGAAATGTTTGGTAGCTGAAAGATTGATTGTAGAGATGAAAAACTATTATTTAGTAAGAAATGTGTAATTGCTATTTGTATCCAATAGTGTATAAATACGTTTAAATTACTATTTGATAGAAAAAATTGTTCTACTTCTCATTACATTCATTTAGTCCATTTTGAAACTTAATCAACTGAAATTAATGTAATTGAAAATTTCAATTAATAAGAGAGAATAATAATTGTAAATTAATATGTGTAATCAAAAGTAGCTTATGTTTTGTGAAAAATATAACGAAAGTTTGATTTAATGAAAAGAACATTTACATCAAATAAAATGAATGTTTCATTTGTGAATACAGGTTTAATTTCATTAAAATAGAGAATAGGATGATTGATTTTAAAGGAAGAAATATATTTGTATTTGAACTTTGTTTTAGCTTACAGATTGATTACAAGAATAGTAAAATAATCTATTTCAGCAAGTTGTTTATTACCCTTGTGTATAAACAACAAATTTATAAACGTGTTTAAATAAACAATTGTTCTATTTTTCATTCATTTTAGTTGTCTGTTTTGAACTATAACTTTGTAAGTAATTGCAATTAATGTAATTCAAATATTTCGATTAAAAGAAAATAAAATTTTGATTGCAATTAATAGGTTTAATACAAGAAACACACTTTCTGTGTAAAACTAAAAGGATGTTTCAATGGAAATAAAAGATCATTTTGGAAAAACCAAATTGAATGTTTTCATTTTTAAGGTAAGTATAATTGTTTTTATTATGTATATATAAAAACCTAAATACTTACAAATTTGAATATTATTTGAGTTAATGAAGTTAATTTGGTTACGTTTCAAAAAAAAATTAATTTCAAAAGGTTGTGCAATGTACATGGTCCCTTCATTTCTTTTGTTATTAATTTTTGCATAAACGTTTAAAATAGTTATCTTGTTATTAATACTTGATCCGTTCATTTCTCCTTCTGTTTAATACCCGAGCCTAGACTTTTAGGTTGTATTTAATTCTTGCCACCTCATTTTCATGTATACAAAATTTTACTTTCCTTTGGTTTGCAAATTTTTCCATTCCTATGTATATTTCCTTATGCATTATTAATTCCTAAAGCTTTCAAAATAAAATATGACATTTATTTTTGTCCCTCCACCTTTATTTCCTAATTATAAATAACCTGCAGTTTATTTCTTCAATTACGTTTTGTTTCTCCTGACACCTCATATTCAAAAGCTCTTATTCTTGCAATCTAAAAGCTTTCATTTATGAAACATGATTTTTTTTTCATTTTTCATACACATCATGTCCTCATCTTAGTTGTTCTTCAATCTTTTCCTGAAGCCTCGTCTTGAGAAAAATGTAAGTATTAAAATTTGGTTTTTTTATGCATATTAATTATTATTTTAAAAATATTTCTTTTAACATGAATATATTTTTCATATAAACTTTGATTCACATGCGATTTCTTCTGTTAAATTCATATTCAAATTCCGAACAACATGAAATTGATTTAGTTGAATTTGAAGACTATTGAGTTTTTGCGCTTCTGTTTGGATTTTTATGGGCTAAAATCAAAGATGAGTGTTTTAACCCATTCACAACTACTAGATTATCTTATGTTAGTTAAATTAAATTTATGATGTGATTTGAAATTGATTAATTGATGTTTGGTATATTTAATTTGTCATTCCAGTTAAATTTGACCTTTGTTGAATCTAATAGCCATTTAATTTAATATTAAAGTTTAATTGCCTGTTAATATTAACAATGTGATTGTTATTGTTTATTTATTGGTTTGAATGATGATTGTGATGGATGTGGATTGTTGATATTAGATGACTGGATGCTATATTTCTATATTGTTATAACACTGCAAGTTCCCTTTGGGTTAAAATGATACATATCCGAACGATCTGATAGATTGGGGGAAATTGTTATGAGTTGAAATGATAGACTCAAGCGGTTTCATGGATTTGTAATTAAATTCGGGATTATGGATTGAAATGATATATCTGTAAATATAAAATAATTACGGACTAAAATGATATATATCCGTACCACTTGACCATAGGGTAGAAAATTATATATGGACATCAGATTTGGTTAAATTAAATGATTTTTAAATCGTTAAACTTTGAATTCGGTTAAATGATATTTTGAAATAGAATTTGATTAATATAAACTGGTAACAACCCTGTATTTTCTGATTATTTTAATTGTATATTTTAATTATTTTAATTGAATTTTTTATTTAAAAACTTTATATTTATTTATTAAATTAAATAATTTTATTATTTTAAATATAAATTTTTATTTTGATATGAATTAGAATTCCAAACATGACTAAAAAGAATATTTTCCAAAAAAATGTATTTTGGTCTATATGGTCAAACATTGACTTTTAAATTTAAAATTTGAAAGTTTGAACATTTGAATTTTATCTTTTATTATGAAAGTAAATAAAATTTTAAGAACACTGCTTTTCGTTTTGTTGAAATCTGATTTATAATGTGAAAGTTATGCCATTTTAAATATTGTGTGCAATTTGTTGCATTTAACAAAATTGTTTATTTTAAATTATATAAATAATATTTTATTTGGTCATGTAATGTTCTAATTTATGTTTATATGGATAAAATAACATGTACTGTATATATTTTGCTTTTAAACATTTTTTAAAGTGTAATTGACATTTTCCAGTGTCAGTTGTATTTTGTTTATAATTTCTAATTTCCAGCTTCAATTAATGAAAGAAATTCCTTATTTATTTTTCTATTTTCTTAAGTTCTTATTTTATTCTCATTCCCACTTTATTTTTTTCCTCATTTATTTTATTTATTTAACTTTTATTATTTTAAAGTGAAATACAAATTTTTCTAAAACTAGTGATATTTTATTTGTAAATTTTTAAGTCCTGCTTTGAATTTTTAAACAAATTCTTTAGTTATTTTTCTATTCTCTAAATTTAATTATTTATTTCACTTTGAATATGTTTTAAAAATTATTTTGTTTCAAAATTTTGCTTTAGAATATTTTTAAAATGAAGTAGATATTTTTCCAAGGCTGGTGAAGTTTTAATTGTAATTTTTGAACCCTGTTTTGAATTTTTAAGCAATTTCTTTTATTCTTTTCCTATTTTCTTTAAATTTAATTATTTATTTTTATTTAATTTTACTATGTTTCAGTTTTAAAATGTATTTACTGAAATTTATTAGCTTTATTTTTTATTAAAAGAAATAGAAATACAAAGAGACTTAGACCTTTCATTTTCTAGTCTTTTCATTTCCAAAACTCTTCATTTTTTTCATAACTCTTCATTTATTTTTGTTTGGCCATGCATTTTGTTTCTTATCCGTGATTTCATTCCTATTTTTCACGCAAAAAAAACATCCATCTCATCTTCTCTTCACGGCTAGGAAATATTCTTGGTAACGGCCTCCTTGTTTTTCCTTTTTCTTCTTGTTTTCTTTGCTACTTTGATCGGCCTCCACTCCATAGCCATGGACACCACCTCCTACACCTCTTCCCTGCCATCATCACCACCTACCCCTTTAGCCTTGACCATAGCCGAGCCCACCATGATGATAAAATCCACCAAAATGCAACCTAAAGCCTTGAAAGCATGTTGTTTGACCACCACTTGTTCACCACTTCCATTTCCACCACTACCATCACCTTAAGCTGCCGCCACCACCTCTGTCCAGACCCTTACTCACCCCTTCTACCCTTTTCCAGACCCACACCCCACTGGCCGAGCCCAAACCCTCCATGGCCGAGCCAAAGTTGAACAAAAACCTACCCTATGTTGCTTGAACCCCTTCACCTTCCCAAGTGTAACTTCCCCTATATGTTCTTGCTTATGCCATGCATTTCCTAGCCCAAACCTGAGCCATACAATGTTTAACCAGAGCTAAACCACCCCCTAGGCCGTGCAAAAGAATAGAGAAATCAAGGAAAAAGTTATTGCATTCATATTTGTTTTCATTCCAAAGTTATTTCATTTCAAAGTGTATTGAATTTATAATTTGTTTTGATTCTGTTTTGGGTTATAACACAAGTTTTGTAGCATTGGATCTCGCTCTCCACTCAAATCCATAGTCTTATCATTGTGTTCTGGATTCTGTTGTGTCATTTGAATTCATATCTCCAGCACAGAGAGGTGAGTAATCTCACGTGACATTTATACTTATACAAATGTGAAGTGACAACAATTGAATGTGTAGAATGATATATTATGTTATACCTGCCTATGATTATATATGCTATATGATGTTAACCTTGTTTAATTACTTGTCATCTCATACTGTCATATGTCGTTAACTGTTCATTTATATCTGTTTCTCACACTGCAAGTTCCCTGTAGATTAGGTTCACTATGGGTTGAAATGATACATACTCGAACGGACTTTAGAATAGGGAAAAATCGTTATGGGATGAAAGATAGGCCTGGTTTTTATTTATTTTGTTTTAACTTGGATTGCGGGTTTGAAATGATAGAACTCTGATTTTTCTTTGTAAAATGCGGGTTGAAATGATATACATCCGTATCACTTGACCTAGGTTAGAAAACTATATACAGACCCGTGGGTATTTTATAAAGTATTTTGAATATTTTTAAGTATTCTTAGAAGTGTAAATTTATGAAAATTTGATTTAAATTGGATTTTTAATGTTTATATAAGAAATTTTGATTTTCTCTATAAGTTAAAAATGTTGAATAATTAAATGATTTAATTGAATTTTTGAAATATAACTTAAATCTGGAAATTTGGATTTTGGTTTTTAAAATGACATTAAATTATATAAATAAAATTTTAAGTGGTTTAAAATATAAAGTTATGATAATTTGATTTAAATAGATTTTGAAATGTTTTAAAATAAAGAAATTATGATTTTTCTATGAGTTAAAAATGTAATTAATGAATGGTTAAATTAGATTATTGAAATATAACTTAAGTTTGGAAATTTGAAATTTTGGTTTTAAAATGGTATTTAAGTTATATAGGTAATATGGAAATTTAATTTAATTTGTAAAATGGTAAATATGATAATTTGATTTAAATTTGAATTTAAGTGATTTAATAAAGTATTATTGATTTTTCTATGAATTAAAATGGTTAAATAAATGAATGCTTAAAAGTGAAATTTTAAATTATAACTTGACATTGAAATGTGAAATTTGGGTTTTTATTTAAAGATTTAAGTTAATTAAATAAATTGGAAATTTAGTTAAATTTGTGAAATGGTAATTTAAAGTTTAAGTGTTAAGTTTATTTGTTGAAAAGTGAAGAAAAGGAAATTACACACTTGAATTAATAAGTGGAATTATTGAAATTTGGATTTATTTATATGAACTTGGTTTTATAAAAATCATATGTTAAAGGTTTGTTAATGAACATTTTTGAATGTTAATATATGATTTTATAATGTTTAAAGGGTTTAAATTGAAGTTTATTATTTGCTGGAAATACACTAAAATCTGGAAAATACTTTTAATAGCATTCAGAAATGTTATGGTTTCTGTAAATGAACCTAAAACCTAAGAAAAAGGCTATTACAGCAGTTCTGAAATGCTATAGTTGCTGAAGTAAACTTAAAGGCTAAAAACTTAATAAAGGCTTATTACAGCAGTTCTGTAAATGCTGTAGTGGTCTGCTGTCTTTGCTGAAATAAATAAAAACCTTTAATTTGAAACCTGAGCTATTACAGCATTTCTGGAAAGGTTGTCTTTGCTGTTTTAAACTAAAAATTCAACTTAAATGAGATTTAACAGCAGTTTTAAATGCCGTCTTTGCCGAATTAAAATGTTTTCAAGTATAACTTATAACAGCTGTCGACGCCGTGATTCACAAATGAACGCTGTCGGCAAAAACAGGTTGCAAAACCCTACATGATTGAATTCCGGCCAACCCCCACAACTATAAATTCCCAAATTAATTTTCTGATGATCATCAACAATCCCTCAACCTCCATGCTCAACCCCGATGTCCAATATGCCACCGATCGCCACCAATTGATCAAAATGCTCAAAACAATCAAACCCCGAATTCTCACCAATTGCTGATCTAAAATTCGTGATTCAAATTTCAAAAATCATGATTCCTTATTTACAATCCAATTATGATATCAAAATTAAAAATTGAAATCATACAATTTTAACCCAGTTTAAATTTTACTGTAAATTTCAGGATTTATAACAAATTATTCCATTTAAAAACTTGTCATTATTTTTAGATGATAGCCTACTTGATTTCAAACAACTTCCATTAACAAATCAAAGTCAGATTCGAATTAAAAATCAAGTTATTGAATTTTATTAAAAAAAATTGTAACTGCTTATAATCACACAGTAACATTTTTAATTATACAGGCATTCAATACACTCAATTTTAACATGCATCCAATTTAAACTAAGTATTCCAAAAATCATCATGATATCCACCACAATACCAAATTGAAAACAAAATTTAAACTGTTTTTAAAAGCTTTCATTTACTCACCTTTAATAAAAGCAGAAGATAGAACTGCATTTTTTCCAGGCTCTGAAATTTATTTGTGTGTTGATTTTGTTACTTGTTGATTCTAAATTGCATGTTGAATTCTAATCGGTTGTTGTTTTCTTCTAGGTTTGCATGTTGATAATTTCCTCGCCTAATTGTACTTGAAGTCTTTCCAGATCATCATCGTTTTCCCAGATTTTACAGTTTCAGATTTCTTCAAAATTTTTTCTTTGATTTGCAGTTGTATTCATTTTTATTGAAGAGAATAAAGGAATTTCTTAGCTGAAAATAAAACTTTAATTTTATTTCACAAATTAAATTTTAAATTTAATAAACCAAGAGAATGACACTTGTCATTTTAAGCATTTATTTTGCTTACACATATGTTCATAGTTTACAAGTGTTGTTTTAAATGTTTAAGTTAGTGCTTTACAAATGTTACTTTCCTATTTATAAATTTATTTAAGTTATATGTATAAGTAATTATGTAATATCAAGTACTTATCTTTTTAATAAACAAGCTTTATATTTTAATAAATATACAAAAGTGGTTTCATGTTAACAATTTATAAATTATTTATGCTTTTGACTCAATTTATATAACATATGTCTATAATTTGAGAAATTTATTTTAACTCATTATATAAAATTTTTAAAACAATTTACCTTATGTTAAAATTTTAAGAGGAAAGATTATTAAAACAATTGAACTTTTGAATTTAAATCTTAACTAAAACTCAGGTTTAAAATATATGTTTGTAATAAATAAGAAATTAACTTTGTATTTAAAATTTAAATCTCAAATATTATTTCAAAAGTATTAAATCAAATTAAAATTTCAAATTACAAAACTATATATTTATTAAAGTTTGAAAATACTTGTTAAATTCAAATCAATATAATTTTCCTATTTCTAATATATATATACAAATACATATACACGTTTCAAATAGAAAAACATTTTAACATTACATTTGATAATTACTATATTAAATTTTGAAACACAAACCAAATCATAATATATACATTCATATATATATATATTACAATTTGAATATGAAGTTTTATTACATTAAAACTTCCTATTTACAAGATATATCAATATATATATATATATATATATATATATATTATAAATATAAAATATTTTTATTAGCTTTTGGAAAATAAATCTTATCAGTTTTAAATTGCTAAAATAAATATTTCCAAATTAAAATATTATTAGTTTTAAAAAGAATTAAACTTGCCAAATTTTATATTGTTAAGAAAAATGTTGATAGATATTAACAAATTATTATTATCAGCTTTTAAAATAATTTTAACTTGTCAATTTATAATATAAAATGATCAAATTAATTTAACTACTATCAAAGATTATTAAATTGATATTGCTCAAAATTTCGGGTCGTCACATTCCTTCACCCTTAAAAGAATTTCGTCCACGAAATTTAAAAGCAAAGATAATTCAATAACCCAGCAAAAGAATTTAAATTTTCAAACAGCAATAACACAATTAATCATACACTATCAATCATAACAACCAATTCAAACAAACAATTTTATCTATCCAGACAAAATTTTGAATAGAACTTCCTAATATTATCAAGAGTTTCCAGGTACCTAATACTGGAATACTCGCTCTACAGAATCTTAAGTAACTATACTACTATAACCAAGAACTCCTCTCATCTGATCCTACAAGTCTAAACAAGATATCAGACTAAACTCAAAACCAGCTCAACTTCCAGATCCTTCTGAACTACTGATTCTATCACTCGATGAATCATACACATATTCCTCAGAGATATGTGAAATACAATGAATTCTAGTTATCCGAACTGGCAATTCAATCCTGTAGATCAAAATCTAATCTTCAGAGACACAGGAAAAATCAAAATACTTTTGAAACTAGCTCTCTAGTTTCTCCCAGTCTTATATCTCCTTTGATCGGATAACACTAAAACAATATCCAAATTCCAACTTCTCATTCCAAATCTCCTCAATCCTTAGCTGCACAACTCTTCTGATGCTTTGAGTCACCGTCATCTTTCCTGATCAGCTTAACCCTGCTGATTGCTTCAAGAACAAATAGGACCAAAATCAAACCAATCACCTGATCCTACTCAACAAAATGGCTCTCTCAAAAATTTGCTGAAATCCTAAATACAATTCTATTCCACGAACATTAGTGGACTTCAAACCTACCTCTCTTATCTGGAATAGCCAAACAGTTGCACCTAACAACCTTGCCTTCCAAATCCCGGAAAATTTCTTCATACTTGAATTTCCAGTAGAAATTCTTTAATCCAAGAAAAACTGCAACTTCGGTTGCTCCCATACTAGAATAACTGCTATCTCGCTTCCGCTGCACAACTCTGATCTGGAGTAGATGAGAATGCTATCGAAGAACTCGAGCACAAACCTTCTCCATACTCTGTTCATCTGATTCATCAAATCTTAGTGACCATTCCATTTGGTCAAAACTTCCCAACGGAATCTTAACTAGAGCTAGATGTTCAATCCCTCTCAAAAGAGTCCTGAGCTGATTCACCAACTCTTCTCTCTCCAAGAGTCATCCCTCTACCTGGTTGAACCATCAATATTACTCCTGTAATTCCAAGTTGATAAGAAAACTCAATCTTCGATTCGGGTAGACTTTTGTTTTCCTCATAAACCTCTGGGAAAAATCTCTGACTATCTTCATAGCTTTACCTCCATATGAGATGCCTCAATCTCAAACCAAAAATTACTAAAGATTCCCAAACTAATCGCAAGTCACTTTTGCGACCCCACTCAGTTCAGATTCCAAAGAACTATCTCCCCAACTAGAAAAGCTTCCCTAATCGAGTTCAATCTTCAAGAATGGCTTATCTACCAGAAAAACCGATAGATCACTTCCAGCAAATATCCTGCTCTGCTGAGCCTCCCGAAGAAAAGGATAAGCCTTCACCATCTGCTTGGTCTGCCGATAGTAGAATCCCGAAGATTATAGAATCATCGAAGAAACGGATCCATGCTGCTGCTTCCAAACTTCACTTTAATGATACTGCTAAGCCAAAAGATCATCCTTAACCACAAGCTTCTTAAAACACAAAACTATTACCCAATTCCACTAAAAATTCTTGAGACGAGTAGACATCTCCTGAAGAAACTCGGCTCCAAATCAAACACCAACTACTTATCTTCTTAAGGAAAACAATGAGACCATGTCCGAAATGAGGTAACTCACCGATCTTAGCCTCATACTTCAATATAGATAAGACACCCACCCTTACTTAAGATCCAGAAAATCCCTAAACATTCGAATCTTCACTGCAGTAGGCATCACGGTTCCTTCAACACCATCTTAATCTTGCTCCAGAAGAACATCTTCAGAACCATCTATGGATACAGCGTCTCATCACACAACTATTCCATCATGAAGCCACCAAGATACTATCACCTGCTTCTGCTCAGCTGACGGATACAACTCTTTGGAAATCCCGCTCACTCGAGAGCAAATCAACATCACATTTCAAGAATATACTCCAATTCTTGAAAATACTTCCTCTGGGATCAATGAAATCCTTTCACCAATCTATAAAGCTTATTCGAGACGGTATTAGATCTACAATCTCGACAGACATACCTCCAACCTCAACATATGAGCCTCTACTATTAGTGGTAGTCGTGTTCCACACACTCCTACCTTATCTACCTTTATAACCTATTTTGGAAAATTCAAACAGATAACCCAACAGATTAGGTATATATATATATATATATGTATATATATATATACAAGTACGCTCTCTCAAGATAGACACCACTCCAGAGCCTAGGTATTCACTCAACCTAACGCTCTGATACTAACTGTAGCGACCCGACTTTCATCACCATAAAGACGCATCACTATTTAAGAAAAGAAAGAGATAGAAGAAGAAAAGAAAGAGAAGGAAGAACAATAGCACAACAGAAATCTCACAGCGGAACGAATGAAATATAATATATAACATATATATAGTATCAGATACATCAGAGTACACAACTATACATCTCAATTTAGACAGTTATAACATTTCTGTCTAATATACAATACAAGAACAACAATACAGAATAACACACAGCGGAAACTCTATCTATATATCTACACGCTGAAGCCTCCTGCTCCAAAGCTCCTCCAGAATTCGTCAAGGATAACCTAAATCACTTGACTACTCATGCATAATATGAGTACCCAAGAGTTTAATAAAATAGAAAATAAACACTCGGGTCAGATAGGGGTCTGGTGTGAGTAAACGGTTTAAAATTGCTTAACTTTAGAAAATCCTTTGAAAAGAAAGGTATCACGTAAGACTTCCCACACATAAACATGGAAAAGTTTTTACCTTACGCTAACCAAAACATTTGATAGGAAATCCAGTGATATTATAATAGTTTCTAGGGTTTTCAAGTAAATATGAAATAGCCGAAATTGTTACATTCATTAAATTCTAGCTACTAGCCACAAAAGTGGGTAATACAAAAAAAACCGTAGGGTCTCGTAGGAAGAATGAGTTTCCAACAATGGCAGGGCTACTGGGGTACCGCCCGTCACAGTACGTGGCCTAGATCACCGTACCAAGGAGTACGTCCGCTCCCCTGCAACACAAGGCCGAGACCATTCCTTATTGAACAGTCCCGAACAAAACCACCCCGCAGTTGGCTGCAGATCCAATCGCCCACAAAGCCGAAATAAAAGGTACATCTAGACAGGGATGAATCTCGTCCTACTTGGGCATGACCCACTTAACCTTACTGCACCTCCCCTGTTTTAGCCATTCCCGGTTGATGAGGCTTGAGGCTGTGATTACCTTTGTAGGACATATTTATCTTAGAATGCTCATCGTCCACCTGACGATGTTCTGAAAGCATTCAATCCATACAAGTCCGTTCCGGGTTCGAACGGAACCGAAGGCACTATCCCGTTGCACTCATTTTGGAATCACCCTCAGAGTCAACGACCATAGCCCTTGCACTCTGAATCACCATCTCGAACCTGTAAGTACTATTTCCGTCAAACTCATCACGGAATCAACTCCAGAGTTATATTGACGAATAGTTCTTACACCTCGAGTCTACACTTGCACTCCACTTGGATTCATGACCTAACGTTTATTTTGGATCGGTGTGGTTTCGGATATCCAAATATGGAAATCCGATACCTCTCACCAAATCCAAACGCCATTTTAATGTCCAAGTTGTACTTAAGGGTTTTAAACAGTTGATATTTAGAAATGTCACTTAACATAAATGGATGATTCACAACACACAGATAGATAATTCACAATTATCAAATTCATTCATACATATCACAAAGCAGCATACATATCACATCTCAGATAAATCACATTCATATCATCACATATCAACCAATGACATACGATATCATCCAATATCATTAACTCATCCAATGATACTTATCAACCAATCATTAATCATCCACACACAAAGTTTTGATCCAACTTAATTAATTTAATTCATCCTTAATTAAATTAATTCCTTACTCAATCACTTGGATTATCATCAATCCATCTTACTTATTCATTAATTTATTCCAAATTAATTAACTAACACCACTTAATTATCCATTTCAATTAATCTTCCTTGATTAATTATCTCCTAATTACTTTAAGTAATTATTCCTTAATTACAATTTTAATTAATCATCTTGATTAATTACTTATTAATTATCCAAGTAATTATCTCTTAATTATCCTTTAAAATTAATCACACTTGATTAATAATTATTTAATTACCCTGATAATTATTTCTTACTTATCCTTTTAAATTAATCATACCTGATTAATCACCTTATCAATTAATCATACTTGATTAATTACTCTTGATTAATTTCCTTTAATTAATCACACTCGATTAATCATTTATAATTAATCATATATAATTAATTTCTTTCAATTAATCACATTTGATTAATTACTTTTTAATTACATTTAGTAATTAAAACTAAAGTTTAAATTAATTATCCTTAAATTATTAATTAACAATTAATTAATTATTTCCATTAATTAATGATTACTTTCATTAATTAAATTTCTTCCTTAATTAATTACTTTTACAAGTAATTAATCACTTGATTAATTACTCTTAATTTCTTTATTAATTAACCATTAATTAAATAATTTAGACCTTTAATTAATTATATTAATTAATTCTTTAGTTAAGAACACAAGTGATTAACTCTTAATCACATCCACCTAATTACTTTCACAAAGTAATTATCTTTTACTTAATTACCTCCTGTAATTAACCACTTAATTACTTTACCCAGTAATTATACTTAATCAATTCCAAAGTGATTATCTTTAAATTAATCACTAATTAATTACTTAATTAATTACTTAACTTAATCTTTTAAATTTAATTAAATGATTCTTAACTTCTTATATTATAAAAATTCTTAATTAAGAAAACATCATCTTAATTAAATCATTTATATTAACCAATAACACTTGATTATTAATAATAATTGAATTATCTCAATTATTCTCACAATTATTTATCTTTAAATAAATCAAAATTCTAATTTACATAAGTGAAATCTTTATTATAATTGATTATCAAATTCTTAATCATTAGACTTATTTAAAATAAATTATATTTGAAATCAATTATAATTAAAATAATTTTAATCATTCAAATAAAACTTTTGAACTTTCCAAGTTATTAAATAAAATTTAATACAAACCTATTATTAAATTTCACATATTTATATTTTTAAAACTTTTATATTTCAAAATATAAGAACTTGACTTTAAACAAATTTTAGTTTTACAATTAAACTTGTTTAACATTTAGTTTAAACTTTTATCACTTTCAAAATCAAGTCTTCTTTTGGTTTAATAATCTTTAAAAAACAATACTGTTAATTTAAAAACTTCAAAACTGTTAGAACCCAAAACAAAAACCCAAACTAAAACACGCTCATCAAATCTCGAGCAAACCACAGAAAACCACCGTGTTTACACCGAGTCACCCCTAACCTACAACCAGCTTCGAGCCAGAACATCATATACACGATGAAGGCTTTGATTCTCCACTTCTTTCCCAAAATCCAACGCTATATACACACCATCATGCACGTTAACGTGCACATCCCCGCCGGTCGACGGCGAACTCCACGCTGGTCACCTACATGTCGCACTCAACCTCTACTGCTTATCACGCCACCCAGAAACTTGAATAAGACCAAGAATCAAAATTTGAATGACGAACCCAACTGCTAAAACCAATCACCTCCAGAAAATGATCAACGCTGACCATCCCCCTCTCGTGACACCTCGCCATCCTAACCCTAGCTCCGCCTCACTCCCCGGCATCACAGAACCAACTGCGATCGCCCCAAGTTGCCAATCGACGCCGTGATTCACAAATGAACGCTGTCGCCATAAACAGGTTGCAATACCCTACATGATTGAATTTCGGCCAACCCCCACAACTATAAATTCCCAAATTAATTTTCTGATGATAATCAACAATCCCTCAACCTCCATGCTCAACCCCGATGTCCAATATGCCGCCGATCGCCACCAATTGGTCAAAATGCTCAAAACAATCAAACCCTGAATTCTCACCAATTACTGATCTAAAATTCGTGATTCAAGTTTCAAAAATCATGATTCCTTATTTAAAATCCAATTATGATATCAAAATTAAAAATTGAAATCATATAATTTTAACCCAATTTAAATTTTACTGTAAATTTCAAGATTTATAACAAATTATTCCATTTGAAAACTTGTAATTATTTTTAGATTATAGCCTACTTGATTTCAAACAACTTCCATTAACAAATAAAAGTCAGATTCGAATTAAAAATCAAGTTATTGAATTTTATTAAAAAAATTGTAACTGCTTATAATCACACGGTAACATTTTTAATTATACAGGCATTCAATACACTCAATTTCAACATGCATCCAATTTAAACTAAGTATTCCAAAAATCATCATGATATCCACCACAATACCAAATTGAAAACAAAATTTAAACTGTTTTTAAAAGCTTTCATTTACTAACCTTTAATAAAAGCAGAAGACAAAGCAGAAGATAGAACTACATTTTTTTCCAGGTTCTGAAATTTATTGGTATGTTGATTTTGTTGCTTGTTGATTCTAGATTGCATGTTGAATTCAAATCTGTTGTTGCTGTCATCTAGGTTTGCATGTTGATAATTTCCTTGCCTAATTGTACATGAAGTCTTTCCAGATCATCACCTTTTTCCCAGATCTTACAGTTTCAGATTTCTTCCATTTTTTTCTTTGATTTACAGTTGTATTCATTTTTATTGAAGAGAATAAAGGAATTTCTTAGCTGAAAATAAAACTCTAATTTTATTTCACGAATTAAATTTTAAATTTAATAAACCAAGAGAATGACACTTGACATTTTAAGCCCTTAGTTTGCTTACACATATGTTCATCGTTTACAAGTGGTGTTTTAAATGTTTAAGTTAGTGTTTTATAAATGTTACTTTCCTATTTATAGATTTATTTAAGGTATATGTATAAGTAATTATGTAATATTAAGTACTTATCTTTTTAGTAAACAAGCTTTAGATTTTAATAAATATACAAAAGTGGTTTCATGTTAACAATTTATAAATTATTTATGCTTTTGACTCAATTTATATAACATATGTTTATAATTTGAGAAATTTATTTTAACTCATTATATAAAAAATTTAAAACAATTTACCTTATTTTAAAATTTTAAGAGGAAAGATTATTAAAACAATTGAACTTTTAAATTTAAATCTTAACTAAAAACTCAGGTTTAAAATATATGTTTGTAATAAATAAGAAATTAACTTTGTATTTAAAATTTAAATCTCAAATATTATTTCAAAAGTATTAAATCCAATTAACATTTCAAATTACAAAACTATATATTTATTAAAGTTTGAAAATACTTATTAAATTCAAATCAATATAATTTTCCTATTTCTAATATACATATACATATACATATACATATACATATACACATTTCAAATAGAAAAACATTTTAACATTATATTTGATAATTACTATATTGAATTTTGAAACACAAACTAAATCATAATATATACATTCATATATATTACAATTTGAATATAAAGTTTTATTACATTAAAACTTCCTATTTACAAGATACATCAATATATATATATATATATATATATATATATTATAAATAGAAAATATTTATGATTAGCTTTTCGAAAATAAATCTTATCAATTTTAAATTGCTAAAATAAATATTTACAAATTAAAATATTATTAGTTTTCAAAAGGATTAAACTTGCCAAATTTTATATTGTTAAGAAAGATGTTGATAGATATTAACAAATTATTATTATCAGCCTTTAAAATAATTTTAACTTGTAAATTAATAATATAAAATGATCAAATTAATTTAACTATTATCAAAGATTATTAAATTGATATTGCTTAAAATTCTGGGTCGTCACAGATAGACATTATTTTAATAGCGCAATATTACTACATAGTAAATAGTTTAACGGATCCTTAGAGGATGGGCAGTCCCAAGCATCCTTTAAGTTACTTGTACCTTTACTACAGTTCATTTGAGTTGGTTTACATTGTATAAGTATGTATGTCCTGACTCGAGTGTTTTTTTTTAATTTACGGTCGGGTCAGCCTGAGTATTCACAGATTGGGATTCCACTTTCTGGAGATTTGGAATCGCTGGAGATTATCTGCTTGTCTTGTTCTATCTATTTCAGTTCTGTTGTTCTATTCAGCTTGTACTTGGTTATTGTATTGAAACTTCTGTTGTATTCTACTTCTTCTGTTATATCTTATGTAACTCTGATATATTTACATAATAGCTTCATGAACTACTATTTCTTTTACTTCTGATGCACTATTATTACTTTGTGTCTGCGATCTATGATTTTTATTTACTGTATATTCTAAGGTTTGCCAAATTTTATTTACAATGCGTTATTTTGAGCAATTGAAGTCCGACATGTGCAGATGCGAATGGTTGAAAATACCGGGTGTTACATTTGGTATCAGAGCTTTGGCTTTGAGGCAAAACTTAGAATATAAGGTAAACTATTTACAGAATCACTTTCGTTCGAGTTTAAATCTTTCCTCTTTGATTTGAATTTCCTTTGAATTTTGGAATGTTCCTTAGGGTTCCAAAATCCATTCTTGTCCCTCACTATTCATCTTCTTTTGATTATGGAGTATCCCGTAACTCCGCTTCGAATGATCTTTTTAGTGAGTCGGCGGTCTCGCCAATTTCAAATTGAATTGTAAAAGGGGGAAACTCCTTTATAATTAGCACCAATTCACTACGGATTTATATCTATCTTTGGTTTAGATGCTAATATATTTTGTTATTCCAAACTCTATCTCTTGAGATCGAATGTAGATTTACCCCAGAAAAATCCACATTGATCTTATTCTTTAAGTCACGGTTGACCCGGTTAAGGTTGCCCACGATTTACTTTTGCTTACCCATCTCCCTACTCTGTTATTTAATTGTCTTTTCTTTTGTTCCCAATCTATTCTTCCAAACATTTTGAATTGTACTTGTAAATCGGTATTTTGTTTTATATATTGTGTTGTTTGAGTTGTTGATGTTGATTTGGGTTTCCGATCGATTCGTTCGATCAACAATATCGATAGGATTTCTAAAACACTTTGACAGAACAAACTGGCATAATATTATCTTAAAATTTGTTCAATGAAATAAATTTTGATATATAAGTAAATTTATGGAACTTAATAAATTGATTTAAATTGATGATTTGAAATGATAATCCTTGATTTATCATTTACTGTTCTATAAATGAATTTATAAATAGTTGTTTATAAATTGAATTGGGAACTGAAATGAATATAAAATAAGAAATTTGAGAATTTAATTTCCGATGGTTTCAAACCTCGTGTTTAAGTTTTAAAGTATATTATTTAAAGTATTTGTGAATAGAAATTTGTTTTCAAAGAATTTTAAAGTCTAAAATTAGTGCTCTTCTCTTGGTCGTTGGAAAATAATTTCGATGATGACAACGGCATCATCGACATTCATTTTCAAGTTTCGAAGTGAGGAGACAATTCTGTAGTTTTGCTATAGTGTTTCTTTAAGAATTTAATAGATTTGAATTTCTAAAATGAGACTGGATTTATACCATCTGCTAATATATGATTAAATTTTAATGAATATATATATAAAGTATATGCGTATTTATTTATCTCAAAATGGTTTGAAGGAAATCGAAATTTTAATTCTTAAATTTTATTTTAAAGAATAATTTCAATTATAAAAGAAAATCAAATTTTTGGATGAATATTCAAGCATGAAATGATTTAATTGGAAAGTTTTATTTGTATAATACAATTGCATTCACATATAACTTACCTTAATTTTAGAAGTTAACAATGTAGTTGGATAAAATACAATATAAAAGGATTTTATAAATAAAATTTGAGTGGTTATAATAAATGTTATACACTTAAATTTTAGTTACAAAAAGGATTAACAGGGGTAAATAGAGTAAAAGGAAAATTGAATAACTTACAATAAAATGATGTTAAAAGAACCAAGAATAAAATAAAGCAGTTATAATAAGTGTAAGTATATTTAACATAAGTGATAAATATATTGAGAGGAATAAATTTAATTTTTATTAGGAATAAAGAAGAATTAAATTTATTAAGTACATTATGAGTATAATAAATGATTATTTTCAAACCCATGGTTTTAAAAATTGTTAATTTAAGATGATTGGATAATAAGATAATGAAATTTGAGATAGTTAAGATTTATTTAACTTGTGAAAAATTTATTTTCTATTTAAGTTGAAATTTCCATGGTTTCAAATTTATTTCCTTATTTTGTTTTTCAAACTATCTTTTGGCTGTCCTTATTATCCTTATCTTGCTACAGGCTGGTATAGGCATCTTTCTACAATCTTTCTGTTTAGAAATCTTTCTATAATCTTTGATAATCTTTGGTACTCATTTTCAATCCACCTTTTTCGTGCTTGCGTTCTTGATTCTGGAAGATCTTGGAAAGATCATCTCCACTTTGTTAAACTTACCTATAATAATAGTTATCATGTATAATCTCAATGTCCTTATGATCTTGTCTTAATCTTATTTCACTCTATCTTTTTTTGTGCTTTCCTGTACCTCATTGCTTTTCGGGACGAATTTTTTTGAGTGGGGGACAGTGTAACTACCCTATATTTTTTGATTATTTTAATTGTATATTTTAATTATTTTAATTGAATTTTTGATTTAAAAACTTTATATTTATTTATTAGATTAAATAATTTTGTTATTTTAAACATAAATTTTGATTTTGATATGAATTAGAATTCCAAACATTGACTAAAAAAGAATATTTTCTAAAAAAATGTATTTTGGTCTATATGGTCAAAGTTTGACTTTTAAATTTAAAATTTGAAAGTTTAAAATTTTGAATTTTATCCTTTATTATGTAAGTAAATAAAATTTTAAGAACGTTGCTTTTCGTTTCGTTGAAATCTAATTTATAATGTGAAAGTTATGCCTTTTTAAATATTGTGTGTAATTTGCTGTATTTAACAAAATTGTTCATTTTAAATTATATAAATAATATTTTATTTGGTCACGTAATGTTCTAATTTATGTTTATATGGATAATTAACATGTATTGTATTTATTTTGGTTTTTAACATTTTTGAAAGTGTAATTGACATTTTCCAGTGTCAGTTGTATTTTCTTTACAATTTCTAATTTCCAGCTTCAATTAAATAAAGAAATTCTTTATTTCTTTTTCTACTTTCTTAAGATCTTATTTTATTCTCATTTCCACTTTATTTTGTTCCTCATTTATTTTATTTATTTAACTTTTATTTGTTTTAAAGTGAAATAGAAATTTTTCTAAAACTAGTGATATTTTATTTGTAAATTTTTAAGTCTTGTTTTGAATTTTTAACCAATTTCTTTAGTTCTTTTTCTATTTTCTCTAAATTTAATTATTTATTTCACTTTGAATATGTTTTATAAATTATTTTATTTCAAAAAACTTCTTTAGAATATTTTTAAAATGAAGTAGATATTTTCCCAAAGCCAGTGATGTTTTAATTGTAATTTTTGAACCCTGTTTTGAATTTTTAAGCAATTTCTTTTATTCTTTTTCTATTTTCTTTAAATTTAATTATTTATTTTTATTTCATTTTAATTTTTTTCAGTTTTAAAATGGATTTGCTGAAATTTATTTGATTTATTTTGATTAAAAGAAATAGAAATACAAAGAGACCTAGACCTTTCATTTTCTAGTCTTTTCATTTCCAAAACTCTTCATTTTTCCATAACTCTTCATTTATTTTTGTTTGGCCGTGCATTTTGTTTCTTAGCCATGATTTCATTCCTATTTTTCACGCAAAAAAAACATCCATCTCATCTTCTCTTCACGGCTAGGAAATATTTTTGGTAACGGCCTCCTTGTTTTTCCTTTTTCTTCTTGTTTTCTTTGCTACTTTGATCGGCCTCCACTCCATAGCCACGACCACCACCTCCTACACATCTTCCCTACCATCATCACCACCTACCCCTTCAGCCTTGACCATAGCCGAGCCCATCATGATGATAAAATCCACTAAAATGCAACCTAAAGCCTTGAAAGCATGTTGTTTGACCACTACTTGTTCACCACTTCCATTTCAACCATCACCTTAGGCAGCCACCACCACCTCCGTCCAGACCCTTACTCACCCTTTCTATCCCTGTCCAGGCCCACACCCCACTGGCCAAGCCCAAACCCTCCATGGCCGAGCCAAAGTTGAACAAAAACCTACCCTATGTTGCTTGAACCCCTTCACCTTCCCAAGTGTAACTTCCCCTACATGTTCTTGCTTATGCCGTGCATTTCATAGCCCAAACCTGAGCCATACTATGTTTAACCAGAGCTAAACCACCCCTAGGCTATGCAAAAGAATAGAGAAAGCAAGGCAAAAGTCATTGCATTCATATTTGTTTTCATTCCAAAGTTATTTCATTTCAAAGTGTATTGAATTTATATTTTGTTTTGATTTTTTTTTGGGTTGTAACGAAAGATTTGTAGCATTGGATCTCTCCCTCCACTCAAATCCGTAGTCTTCAATTGTGTTCAAAATTCTGTTGTGTCATTTGAATTCATATCTCCAGCACAAAGAGGTGAGTAATCTCACCTGACATTTATACTTATGCAAATGTGAAGCGACAACAATTGAATGTGTAGAATGATATATTATATTATACATGCCTATGATTATATATGCTATATGATGTTATCCCTGTTTAATTACACGTCATCTCATCTGTAATTGTTATATGTTGTTAATTGTTCATTTATATCTGTTTCTCACATTGCAAGTTCCCTGTAGATTAGGTTCACTATGGGTTGAAATGATACATACTCGAACAGACTTTAAAATAGGGAAAAATTATTATGGGATGAAAGATAGGCCTGGTTTTTATTTATTTTGTTTTAACTTGGATTGCGGATTTGAAATGATAGAACTCCGATTTATTTGTAAAATGCGGGTTGAAATGATATACATCCGTATCACTTGATCTAGGTTAGAAAACTATATACAGGCCCGTGGGTATTTTATAAAGTATTTTGAATATTTTTAAGTTTCTTAAAAGTGTAAATTTGATTTAAATTGGATTTTTAATGTTTAAATAAGAAATTTTGTTTTTCTCTATAAGTTAAAAATGTTTAATAATTAAATGATTTAATTGAATTTTTGAAATATAACTTAAATCTGCAAATTTGGATTTGGTTTTTAGAATGACATTTAAGTTATATAAATAAAATTTTAAGTGGTTTAAAATATAAATTTATGATAATTTGATTTAAATAGATTTTTGAAATGTTTTAAAATAAAGAAATTATGATTTTTCTATGAGTTAAAAATGTAATTAATGAATGGTTAAATTAGATTATTGAAATATAACTTAAGTTTGGAAATTTGAAATTTTGGTTTTAAAATGGTATTTAAGTTATATAGATAATATGGAAATTTAATTTAATTTGTAAAATGGTAAATATGATAATTTGATTTAAATATGAATTTAAGTGATTTAATAAAGTATTATTGATTTTTCAATGAATTAAAATGGTTAAATAAATGAATGCTTAAAAGTGAAATTTTAAATTATAACTTGACTTGGAAATGTGAAATTTGTTTTTTTAAAGATTTAAGTTAATTAAATAAATTGGAAATTTAGTTAAATTTGTGAAATGGTAATTTAAAATTTAGGTGTTAAGTTTATTTATTGAAAAGTGAAGAAAAAGAAATTACATACTTGAATTAATAAGTGAAATTATTGAAATTTGGATTTATTTATAAGAAATTGGTTTATAAAAGTCATACGTTAAAGGTATGTTAATGAACAATTTTGATTGTTAATATATGATTTTATAATGTTTAAATGATTTAAATTGAAGTTTATTATTTGCTGGAAATACGCTAAAATCTGAAAAATACTTTTAATAGCATTCAGAAATGTTATGGTTTCTGTAAATGAACCTAAAACCTAATAAAAAAGGCTATTACAGCAGTTCTGAAATGCTGTAGTTGCTGAAGCAAACTAAAAGGCCAAAAACTTAATAAAAGGTTATTACAGCAGTTCTGTAAATGCTGTAGTGGTCTGCTGTCTTTGCTGAAATAAATAAAAACCTTTAATTTGAAACCTGAGCTACTACAGCATTTCTGGAAAAGTTGTCTTTGCTGTTTTAAACTAAAAATTCAACTAAAATGAGATTTAACAGCAGTTTTAAATGCTGTCTTTGCTTAACTAAAATGCTTTCAAGTATAACTTATAACAGCTTTTTCTAAATGCTGCGTAAGGCTGAAAATTTTCAATGTTGATGCTTTTTAACTAAGTAAATGAGCTTAGAATGGTTTGAAACTTTGGGAATTGAATACTTAATTTGAAAGTGTAATAACTCCACTTTTAAATGGTTTAAATGAATTAATTTGATGGAATATAAATCATTTAAAAGGTGATTTGAAAGGATAATAAATGAATGTTATCTTGAATTTAAAAGGTATTCAAAGTTGAATATTTGGATTTGAACTTATATAATGATATGAAAATGAAGTTCTGAAAGATATGATATTTTGATGTTAAAATGATTTGAAAATGAAGTTCTGAAAGATATGATATTTTGATATTAAAATGATATGGAAATGAAGCTTTGAAAGGATATGATATTTTAATGTATGAAAATGATTTGAAAGGAAGTTTTGAAAGGATATGATAATTTAATATATTGAAATGGTTAGAAATGACTTGATATATTTTGATAAATATTTGAATTTGAAAGATATGGTATGTTGATATATTGAAATGGTTTGGAAATGATTTAATCTTTTTTTTGATGTAGATTTGGACTGAAATGATATTTTATTTTAAAATATAAAATATTATTTTTATGTTACAACCATGAATTATAATGACGATTGGTTGGCAAAGAGACCGGGATCGGATATGGGCATACTCTTTGTCGATACTGAAAACCACTTTGACAACCGTGTACGCGGCGGAGATTTTAGGATGGTGGCGACATTCTTGAGGTGTATTACGTGGACCCAACTCCCATGAGTTGGCATAAGGTGGAAAAAATAGGAGCGGTCACAGGACAAAAGGGGTAGCTCCTCTGGTCGGATGCATTTCTTCGGTACCATTCTATTGCTTTTGTGATTGTTTGGGCCCCCCTTCGATTTTGGGATTGTGTTTCGACGTGGGAATATGTGGCTGCTGCATTACCACCAGTCCGAGTGTCGTAATTTGTATATCTACCTTGGCATTGCCTTGTGTGCCGTGTCACCTACCATATCGAGCCTTTACTACGAGTTTCTATTTGTGTCGTACCTATGCAGTATCTTCTCATAGTCTCCCGATCAGGAGATATTAAGGTACTGTATAGACTACTGGCATTATTTTTGTTAAAGGGAATATTGGGTCACTCCTTAATACTATTTTAAAGTAAGTTTATTTTACTGATAGACATTATTATAATAGCGCAATATTACTACATAGTAAATAGTTTAACGGATCCTTAGATGATGGGCGGCCCCAAGCATCCTTTAAGTTACTTGTACATTTACTACAGTTCACTTGAGTTGGTTTACATTGTATAAGTATGTATCCCTTGACTCGAGTGTTTGTATTTTTTATTTACGCTTGGGTCAGCCTAAGTATTCACAGATTGGGATTCCACTTTCTGAAGATTTGGAATCGCTGGAGATTATCTGCTTGTCTTGTTCTATCTATTTCAGTTCTGTTGTTCTATTCAGCTTGTACTTGGTTATTGTATTGAAACTTCTATTATATTCTATTTCTTCTGTTGTATATTATGTAACTCTGATGTATTTACATAGTAGCTTTATGAACTATTATTTCTTTTACTTCCGATGCACTATTATTACTCTGTGTCTGTGATCTGTGATTTTGATTTACTGTATATTCTGAGATTTGTCAAATTTTATTTACAACATGGTATTTTGAGCAATTCAAGTCCGACATGTGCGGATGCGAATGGTTGAAAATACCGGGTGTTACAAAACTGAATTGTTTTAAATCAATTGTTTAATGGATTTAATCTGAAATTTTAGAATTGCTTTAAATTAATTGTTTAAGGATTTAAATTGAAATTCTAAAGTTGGATTTGAAGTATAAACCGAATTTATCGACATTGAGTTATTGAAAACGTTTGAAATTGTGACCTTGAAATCTATTGAAATTGATACTTAAGATTTGAAATTTGGTTTTGATTTGAAATTTGGATACGGTCCAAATTTGTTGAGTTAATTTGATATTAATTTCCAAATTTATTATTTTAATATAAACTGTTTAATAATATATCAATTTAAAGGTCCTGATTTTTAAGATTTTTAAACTATTAAACTAATTTAACCTAATCTAAAATATTTTAACTATTTTAAACAATTTAAACTATAATTTATTTTAACTTGTTTTAATCTACTTAATCCAATTTAATCCATTTTAACCTAACAAACCGATTTCGAAGGTCATATGGTTTGAATTGAATATGATATTTTGATATCAGTTATGAATTGATTTTTGGAAATGTAAAATAACCATCTGAGGTGAAATAAGTATTTGGTTGTAAAAAAACCGGTATTGGATATTGTCATACTCTCTACCAATACGGAAAACCACTTTAACAACTATGTACGTGGTGAAGATTCCAGAATAAAGTGGGATGCTTTGACGAATGATTCTGTATGAGGTATTTACGTAGCCTTGACTCCCTCGAGTCAACTTGATGTGACTAAAACAGGAGCCACGTCGGGCCAAGTAAGGTTGCATCTCCTATCAGACATGCTTTTTCGATACCATATTATGACTTTGTAATTGATTTGGTGGCCACCCCACGATTTTGATTATATGAATGTGTTCCGAGGTGGACAGTAGTAGCTGTAATGCATTATCACCAGTCCGGATCAGCAAACGGTAGAATCCTACCCTGGAATTGCCTCGCATGCCATTTCACATGCCTTATCACGCCTTCTACAAGTTTGGTTTATGTCATACCTACAGAGTGCTCCCTAATAGCCCAACAGCTTCATGAACTATTTATTTGATTATCATAATTTGTCATTCCGTTGTGAGATTCTATGTTTGTTTTCTTTCTTTCTCTGCCTTTTCTTATTTGCCCCATAACAATCCTCCCTTTTGAATGGTTTGAGTGTGATGTGTGTGGTTTATCGTTGATTTAAACCATCCAAAAAAGTGGGTCGTTACATTTGGTATCAGAGCTTTGGTTTAACGATAAACTTAGCTTTGTGGGGCCTGACTCATATAAGATTGGGTAGTAATACCCTAGAATGAGTCGTTGAGTGTATACATATTTTGTTAGTGTTATAAAAGGTTTTATATTGTGTTAAATTATTTTGTTTAGCGTATATAGATTTCAATCAGTACATAGGACGTTATGACATTGATAATGATTTCTAAATACTTAATAGAGCAGACCGACACAATATTGTTTTGAACATAGATAAATGAAATAATTTTACATAACATTGTATTTTGTATATATAATAATAATTTTATTAATGATATGGTTGGATGTAATATTTTTATTTTTAGGTAGTGAAATTTTATAATTAAAATAAGATTTACAAATAAAGAAAATATTGGAAATTTAGAACTTAAATTCCAGGGTTTTGAAACTGTTTTCAAAAGATTTTAGAATATATGATTAGTATTATTTGGAAGTTTTTTCAGATATAAATATTTTAATATTGTTTGAAAGAAATGTTTTAATGGAATTTTGGAAGGGAAAAGGTTCCGTACTACCCTCTCTGTCGTTGGAAAATAATTTTGGTGATGAGTGCATACATCATTAACGTTCATTTTCGAGTTTCAACGTGGGAAGATTATTGTAGTAGTTTTTCTACACATTTATTTGATAAATAAATCTTAATTTTTAGTTCCTAAATATGATTTGATCTATAAAGGATATATATTATTTGAAATGTAACCTGGAGTTTAGTTCTTAAAACTTTCTGATAGTTAGTAGATTTCAATTATTATAATGAAATGAAATCTGGACCATATTAATAATTGGAAACTCCTAAAACGGAAATTAAGAAATCTGACGTTAAGTGGTTAATGAAATTTGTAAGAAATTAAAAATCTGTAACTTGTAGATATGAAAATTTTAGAAGATGTAATTATTGAACATTTTTGTTAACTAAATGAATAAGATAAACTTATGTAACATTCAACCGCATTCTTAAAACAACATATAACTTATTAAAAGTTGAAATGTTAATAGAATATGTAATATACAAGTAAGACTTAAGTAATGAAGGTGCTCAATGGAATTACTCTATAAATAAGAATTCTGATGTTATAAATTATTGTAAACTTAAGTTAATAATTTAAAAAGTTACTAATTAAATTTAGAGAAAGGGTGAATACTGTAAGTGAATGATTATAAACTTAAGTGATGTTTGGAGCCAATTATAATTAAGATAAATAATAAAAGTGAATACTATATGTGAAAGAAATAAAAGTGACAAGAAAAAGGAAAGAAAAAAAAAAGTATGAGTTGCTTCACACATGAATATTGATGTAAAAAGGAAATCAAAGTAAATAATAAATGTGAAGTAAACTGAAATAAAATGTATGTAATACTTAATTAATGAATTCATTGATTATTTTAAATAATAGAATGGTATAAGTGATTATGTAAGTAAATGGGTTTAAAGAAATGGAAAATAACATTGTATGTATAAATGAGAAACAAATTTTTTGTTATAATGAATGTAAATTTATGAAAATAATCATTGTATAATGAATGAAACTGAAGAACGGTAAATAATATGAAAGGAGATTAATAGGCAAAGTTTACATGACATTTGAATGTATTAGTTGTTTGGCTTATAGGATGTATGGATAATCCATTAAGTTTTATCTAAGACTATTGAGTGTACGGTAAACTTAGTAGTTTATTTATCATTTTATACGATTAAAAGTTTCTGAACCTGAACAAAACATTTTTTTTGATTGTCATGGATGAATGGTTGGTTACTTTGATTGCATGTGATGGTTTTATGGTTTTGTTGCAAGTGACTATTGTTAGTTTATGTTGTTTGTTTGTTGTTAATTGAAACAACTTAAATTTCTCTTTTACATAATTATTAACCTCTTTGGATTGTATAAGTGAAATACAGGTTATGGAAGCAATAGCTACTGCTTTTGGTTTCATAAATAAGCGTTGTTTGCCCGACAAATAGATATGTTTTCGGATTACGGTTTTATGGCGATATTATACTATATTCCCGTGGTTTGAGATATTTTGTTTTGAAATATGATGTATATATGTTTATTATTGATATTATTATTTCTCCCAGACCTCTCCATATAAAAGAGACTCTACTGAAATTTTCCATGAATTTTGGACTTAGAAAGTTTTATGAAAACAGAAATATTTTCAAACTTTCATTAACTTGAATATAAAAGGATTTAATTATTTATAAATTTATATATTTATTTAAATTATTTAATTAAGTAAATTAATTGTTTATAAATTTAATATTCTGAATAAGGTATAGTAATTCCTTAATCCTTATTTTCCCTTTTCGAGGACGAAATGTTTTGAGTGGGGGAGAGTCTAACGACCCATAATTTTCGATAATTAAATTTATTAATTAAATAAATTTTAGAATTTAAGGTTGTGAATGATTATAAATTTAAGACATAATAATGAGAGAAATAAATAGAATATAATGTTAGTAATGTTAATTTAAGGCAACTGATAATTTTTTTAACGCAATTTCAGTTCATTGAAATATATATATAAACATAAAAATTGGTTATATATTGTAAATAAAGAAATATTTTAAATGTTATACTAATTGGTGAGAAAATATGTAAATAATTGAAATTGGATAAAATCAATGTTTCGAAAATAGTTATAACATTTGTTACAGGTAAGAAAACATATAAATGTGATTGAATTAAGTAAAAGGTGATAATTGTGATAAGTTACCTATTTGTTTAATCTGTTGAATTAAATTGGAAATCAATTGCAATTAAATGTAATTAAATATTGTGGTTAATGTAAGGAAAGACATCAATAGTAGAAAATGAGGATAATAAGATAAAACCTATATTAATAATTTCATAAGGTATTGGTTGATTTAATAGTAGGAGTGTAAATTAAAATAAAAGAATAAAAATGAATAAGTTTATTAAAAGAGTAAACATATGTTTATTTGTTTGAAATGTTTGGTAGCTGAAAGATTGATTGTAGAGATGAGAAACTATTATTTTGTAAGAAATGTGCAATTGCTGTTTGTATCCAATAGTGTATAAATATGTTTAAATTACTATTAGATAGGAAAAATTGTTCTACTTCTCATTACATTCATTTAGTCCATTTTAAAACTTAATCAACTGAAATTAATGTAATTGAAAATTTTCAATTAGTAGGAGAGAGAATAATAATTGTAAATTAATAGGTGTAATTAAATGTAGCTTATGTTTTGTGAAAATATAAGGAAAGTTTGATTTAATGATAAGAACATTTACATCAACTAAAATGAATGTTTTATTTGTGAATGTAGGTTTAATTTCGTTAAAATAGAGAATAAAATGATTGATTTTAAAAGAAGAAATATATGTTTATTTGAACTGTATTTTAGCTTACAGATTGATTATAATAATAGAAAATAATCTGTTTTAGTAAGTTATTTATTGCCCATGGGTATAAACAACAAATTATAAACGTGTTTAAATAAACAATTGTTCTATTTTTCATTCACTTAGTTTTCAATTTTGAAATTTAACTTTGTAAGTAAGTGCAATTAATGTAATTTAAATATTTCAATTAAAAAGAAAGAAAACGTTGATTGCAATTAATGGATTGAATACAAGAAACACACATTTTGTGTAATACAAAAAGGAATGGAAATAAAAGATCGCTTTGGGAAAACCAAATTGAACATTTTCATTTTTAAGGTAAGTATAATTTTTTTTATTATGCATAGATAAAAACCTAAATGCGTACAAATTTGAACATTATTTGAGTTAATGAAGTTAATTTCGTTACGTTTCAAAAAAATTGAATTTCAAAATGTTGTGTGATGCACATGGTCCATTCATTTCTTTTGTTATTAATAGTTGCATGAATATTTTAAAATAGTTACCTTATTTTTAATACTTGATCAGTTCATTTCTCCTTCTGTTTAATACATAAGCCTCGATTTTTTGTTTGTGTTTAATTCTTGCCACCTCATTTTCACGTATACAAAATTTTACTTTCCTTTGGTTTGTAAACTTTTCCATTTCTACGTACATTTCCTTATGTATTATTAATGCTTGAAGCTTTCAAAATAAAATATGACATTTATTTTTGTCCCTCCACCTTCGTTTCATAATTATAGATAACCTGCAGCTTATTTCTTCACTTGCGTTTTGTTTCCCCTGACACCGCATATTCAGAAGCTCTTATTCTTGCAAATTCAAAAGCTTTCTTCTATGAAACTGTGATATTCCGGAATTTCAAGCAAATAAATATGTGATAATTTCTTTTATATATTATTTAAAAGGAGCTAAATTACTATTTTCAAACAAATTTAAATATGGGTTTGTTTTAGAAAATATATATGAGTTGATTTTAAATAGAATTTGAATTTGAAAATCCAAAGAATAAATATCTTAAAATAAATTGGATTTAGAAATATATGTATATGATTTTATTAGTATAAAATTAGTTTTATATTATTTTCTTTTAAAAGATTTGCTATAAATATAAATTAAGAAATGTATTAACTAAATAGAAATTAAATATAAAGTTTTATAAAAAACATTTAAAATATATTAACACATGCTAAATACAAGTGCAGGATTTATAGCAAATAATTTAACAAATGTAAATTAATTAACCCATGCTAATGACAAACGGAAGTAAATTAAACAAGTGTCACAGTTTATTTTATTTTCTTTTATTTTCAAAAATCATTAAGACAAGGCTAAACTTCTCAATCCTTTTCAATTTTCATTTCAAAATTGAGAAATCAGTTGCTTGAAAACAATATACAAACCAGAGATGAATTCAAACAGCAAAATCCATTTCAGTTTTAAAGGCAAGATTCCATCTTCAAATAAAATCAAGCAAGATCAATTTAGCAACTCATCTAAGTTTCAGATCATCAAGTAATTCATCTCAGTTTTTAAAACAACAGTTCCAATTCAAAAATTAAAAGCATTTTTTTCCAATTCAAAACACTGTCCAGTGTTCTCTGTTTCAAGATATAAAGTGAGTAAACAAATTTTTATCTGTTTTAAATCTGGATGCATGCAATAAATATCTGAAGTTAAGTGTGATAATTGTTTACATGATTTTTAAAATATGAATTTATGAATATATATATATATATATATATATATATATATATATATATCTGAATATAAGGATGTGCATGTGTGTATACAGAATGTTGGCTCTGTTCCTGTTATACAGGTTACAAAACTTGATCAAAAATTCATATCTCTTCCACTGATTCTCTTTAGTCTTCAATATATTAAAAAAATCTATTTGTTATAACAAGACACCAATTTTAAAAATATTTTCAAGTTAAATCTGGGGCTAGTTTTTAACAAGAAGTAAAAAAAGTATAGTGAAACTTAAATTATATTGAAGTCTCGATCTAAATAAATTGTTGTTTCATGAATATAATCTGTTCTATCTTCGAAAACAATGATTTTTAAAGAAAGAATCATGATTTTTAAGGTTATAATTCGAGAGAGATTAGGGGATGAACGAAAATTAGGTTTTGTGCCTTTTTTGATGACCGGTGAGGTTTGGGGCCTCGAGTTCATGGCTGAAGCTAGCCTGGAGATAGGCAATTTCGGTAAAAATAGTCATTGGATTTTTAAGCCACCGTGATGGTGGGTTGAAGGAGTTTTAGGGTTTAACAACCCATTTGGGCTGGCGTTAAAGTCGAGGCTTTTGCATTGTCAAGGTAGTATCGGACATGACTGGAGTTGGGGGAATGGAAGCATGGTTCATCGGCGAGGCTGTGGACGTGGTGGCGAGGACTCCGATGATCGGAATAGGTGAGTCGAGGCATTTTCTTGGCCACCTATTTCTCTCTAGGTTCGGTGAGTTGAGCTCGATTTCGAGCCTGATTCTTAGTTTGGATGGTCGGGATCGGAAGGGTAGAACAATGACGACTTGTCGACGGTGGTATAGGTGGCCAGACCGCGGCGATCGCTCATGCACGTGCATGTGGTGTCTCTATGTATAGAGCTTTTCTTTGAGATGGTGAAGAGAAGTCTCGGGGTTAGTCTCGGGAAAGGTAGAAATTGTCTTGGGTCCGTTTTCGTGTTGTACACGAGGGTTGTACAACTTATAAAAGTTCAAAATTTAAACAAAGTTTTTGAAAAAAAAAAAAGAGGGAAGGGTGATTACTCGGGTGTGACTCAGGCAAGAGCCGGGTTGAACCCCAAGTAAGGTTATAACAGTTTTTAAAAGTTTTAATAAAAGCAAGTTTTTAAAATTTAAAATGAATCTAGTTTAAATTATTTCTTAAATCTAATTCTTTATAGAATAAATGTTTCTAAATAATTGATTTAAGAAGTTTACTTAAACTAATTTAGTTTAAATTCTTAAGCTATTTTAAACTTAAATTAAAGGGTTTAATTAAGTGTTAATTAAAAGATCAAAAAATTTAAATTTATATGTCAATGATAATTAAGCAGTAAATAAAGATAATGGTTTATCTTAAAGTTAATTAAGGTTTTTAGTGATAAATGATAAATTAAATTAATGAAGTAATTAAAGATAAATTAATTAATTATGATTAAGGATTAATTAATTAATAATTAAGGGTTATAAATTAATTAATTAATTAGTGATTAATTAATTAGTAATTAGAGATTAAATTAATTAATTAATTTGAGATTAAAATAATTAATTAATTAGAGATTAATTAACTAAGTAATTAGAGATTAATTAATTTATAATTAAGGATTTATTAAATAATAATTAGGATTAATTAATTATTGATTAAGGTTAATAAATAATAATTAAAGGGTAATTAGTCAGTAATTAAAAATTAATTAATTGATTTATAAAAATAATTAAAAAATGATTAATTAATTCAAATGGTTGTAATAAATTAATGATTGATTAAGCAGGTTAGAAACTAATTCATAAGAAATTAATTTAATTTGAGTTAATTAAATTAATTATATGTATGGGATTAATAGAACTTGCTTATAGATGATTGATTGTACGAAATGTCTGGATTGATATTTATAGTATGATAATCTATGATATTCTGTGATGTGATATGCCTTGGCTATAACTGTGATAAATGTGTGTTATTTATATGTGATAAATACTGTGTGAATTCAATGTTTTGGATTGAATTAAATGGTTTAAAACTTAAACAACTTGGATAAAAAAATGGTATTGGATTCGAAGAAACCAGGGCCGGGTATCAACAAATACCCAAAACGACTTCAATTAGTAATTTACAAAAGCTCTTTATGGATTTGAATTTGGTTTTTGAATCAATCGGGCTGGAATGAAATAAATCAAGTATTATGGCATTTAAACCTAGTAATGGTACTCAGATATTGACTTATGAAATAAATATAACAAGTTAAGAACTCGTTATAATGGACGAGTTACTCCGAGGTTTTAAATAAATTTTATACCTTAGTATTTCATATTTTATGGGTTTACTCACGCTGGTTTCCAGCCTGACCCGGGTGTTACTTTGTTATAATGCTCGGGATAGACCGAGTATTATATATTTTCAAGTTAGGACATTCCGGAGCTCAGGAGGCGAGCTGGATGGCAGGAACGTATGAAGTATATTCCACTGTATGTCTGAGAGTTATACCGATTACTGTGGGACAAGTTAATTATAACTATCCAGTTTATATGTAATGATTGTACTCTGATGTATTATTTATAAATTGACAATTACAGCTTTCTTTGTATAAATTCTATTATTTGATATTATATTTAATCTGCTACGAATGTGAGATGTTGTTGTTTTCAGTTTTTCTTTTACCTTCTTCTTCTTTCTCTAACAATCTGAAATTTCCGGCTTTCGATTGCTCGGCACTTCTACCGTGAACGTATTAGCGTCGAATTTTCGAGGTCGAAATTTTGGGTCGTTACATTTTGGTATCAGAGCCGAAGGTTAAGCGAGAATCTTGGCTCTGGTGGTTCTACTCATTAAGGATAGGGTCAGTAATACCCTTGAATGAGTTGAGCGTATTCTATATGAGGACATATTTGTTATTTTCTTATATAAAGATTTTTAAACGGTTTTAAAATTAGTTTTTATAACCTTATATTTTGTTATAAAGCAATGTTTTTTTTCAAATTATTATATATATTAAGGAATTGGTTGTTGCTTATTGAAATAGAATTAGATAATTAGAATATAGCTTGGGATTCTACTAATTAAGTCTAATATAGGTTAGGAAGTCCCACTAATCCAGTCTTAGAGGAATATGGCTAAGAGTGAAGAATGGAAGGCTAGACGCAGAGAGCGAAAAGCAACTGCATGTAAGGATCGAGAAGAAGTAATTCAGGAATATGAGAAACAGGTTAAGGAAAGGGCTGGACTAGGGCCTTACGATAATGTCACCTGCTACAGATGTTTCAATAGGGTCATTACGCAGCCAAGTGCAGCAAAACAAGGGAGGAATTAAAGGATACATTCCAATGGTTTCGCTCTGAGATCTTGTGCTTTAAGTGTCATAAGAAAGGATATTTCCTAAACCATTGCCCTGAAGTGAGGAAGGTGAAGCATAAACCTGTAGAAACTATCAGCGAGTCGACTGTTTGCTATCATTGTAAGAAGTCAGGACACATCGCTAGAAATTGTCCTAAGAGACGGAAGAAGAGTAAGGTTGTGGAACGTCTTCCAGGAGGCGTGAAGGTTATCCAGATTGATGGGAGGGTAGAAATATTTTGTGGTACATGTTATAAGTAGGGACATCCTGTTGAAAAGTGCATGTTCGGGCTTTCCCCATTGGAAGGGAGTCCCTAGATTCTTGTACGAATACTAAGGCTCTGTTCTTTTCCAAACCCCTAGGTAACGGAGAAGGCGTCTAGGTTTATGACTTCTGTAAGACTCTTATTTTGGATAAATGGATGTAATGTTTGAACTACTAGTATGTAGTCTATCAATGTATGGAATATTTTATGTCAGTGCAATCTAATATAAAATTATCTTTATTTATTTGAGAATAGAATTGGAATTAATTCAAAGGTGGAATTGTAATGAATTAATTGAAATTTGAAATTGAATTAAATTAATCAGGAATAAAATCAAAGTTAAATAAGAACAACCTGAATTGGAAATTTCAAGATGAAATTAAAATTTAACTTAGGGAAGTTAAATGGGTTGATTTGAGATAGGAGTTATGTGTGATCTCAAACAGATTTGAGATCTGGAAATGGGTAGTGTATGCTATTGATGGATGCTATGGGTGAATGTTTTAAATAATTTGGATATTTATTTACTTTGGTTTATCCTAGTATCGTCATATTGTTATTAATAATCCATGAAACTGTGAATTGGATTATTTTAATTGAATTAAGAAATGGATTGAGGTAGTATACATCCATTGTAGAAATTAAATGGAATTAAACTTTAATTTGAAATTATTTACATGATTTTGATTTATGAAATGAAATTGTAATTATAGAATGGTATCATTTTGAACTTAAGAATTGAATTTGCAAACAAAAATTGTTTAAAAGTTTTGAACTCTTATTTGAACCTTGAAATAAGTTAAGTAAAGGTAATTTAAAATGAATAATCGAAATTTGGATTCAGAATAGAAAATTGTTAAAGATTTAGGTTGTTAAATTAAAGATAAAGGTTAATTTGATTTAAGGGATTAAATCAACATTTGAAAAAAATTAACTCGAATTTATATAATTTGGGATGATTTAAAGATGAGATTGGATTTGAGATAAATTCAAATGGAAAATTTGAATTGAATTAATTGGAAGTAAAATTGAAGTTGAATGAGTTTAAATTCAAATGGAAATTAATTTGAATTTGGGAATGGAATCAAGAAAAATTCAAATTGAATTGGAATTGAATTAGTTTAAGTGGAAATTGGAAATTGATTGGAATGAGAGTTTGGAAAATTGAACAGTTTGACTCTGAAACTAATTTTCAAATAAATTGTTTTAATATAAACTATTTTAAATTTATTTTCCTAGCTATTTACTATACAACTTTTCTATTTAAAAGCCCAAACTATCTTATACTTATTTTAGAACTATTTTAAAACTAATTACTATTTTACATCTGTTTTACAAACTAATTACTATTTTGCAACTATTTTGCAACTATCCAACTATTCTACAACCATTTAACTATTTTATAATTATTTTGTAATAACTTAACTATTTACAACTATTTTATAAGTAATAACTATTTTACAACTACTTATCTATTTTAAAATTTTAAAATTATTTTCTAAACTTAAGCTAGTCAGAGTGCAAACTGTTAAATTATTAAACACCAAATGAGGTAAGAGTTGAAGTAATAATTCAAATGGAAATTTGAAGAGATTGTGAATAAGTGAAAAGAATTAAAGTGAAGGTGAATCAAAAAGAGGATTGATTTAGCTAATAATCAATGAAGATAAATACGTAGGATGTACGTATATTATTCTATTCGCATAATGATTTGATCCAGATTCGAGCATAGAATTTCGAGATAGTATATCGATCCGAAATGGGATTTTTCACTCGATTTTCGACGGTGAACCCTAGATATGGATTTTTGATTGGTACTGAAAATTCTCTATCATAGTAATGGCTATGCAATGAGAATGACCGTTTCTGGTCAAGAAACCAGATCTGAGTACGCACTAGGAAATCGGGTGGGCGATACTAGTTCGGAAGTGGAATTATGTGATCGAGTGAGCGATCAGATTTGATATTGCGTACGGATGGTATATGTACATCGTATGTACTTAAATGAAATTGATATTGAAATCTCAAAAGAAACGAGAAATGTTTTTTTTGAAAAGAAAAGTATATTTTGAGAAATTAATATGAATAAAAGTGGAAGTTGGATATCTTTCGAAATTCAGTTTATGAAAAGTAAGTTATATCGTAAGCAACATTATAAAAGAAAATCAAATTTGAATGTTGATTTGGCATAGTAAAGTTATATATATATACATATACATATACATATACATACATATATATATATATTTTATATATGATAAACTCCCCTATGTTGGATTTAAAACTAGAAGAAAAGGTTTTTTAAAAATATTTGAAGTATAAAAAGGGAATCTATATAAGTGATCCAAAGATTATTTTCGAGTTGGGAAGGATAAGTTATATATATGTATATCTATATATATAAATGATTTTATGAGAAAGATTATGGAAAAGGTTTTGGAACCTATGGATTTTGGAAAGGCTTTTGATTTTTGGGAAAGTCAATTTTGGGAAGTTTGGAAAGCCTAGTTTGGAACTATCGATTTGAGATATCGATTTTATGTAAAGGAGATTTATGTGAATCATAAAGAGTATGGTCTGAAAGATACTATAAGTGTATAGTATAAAATGTTTTGAGATTGGCTCTGGGGGAAAAGGCGCTCCCATTGAAATGAACTTCATAAGAGATCTACGGGGTGGTTCTGCCTTGAGCCCTAAAGGGGGGGCTCTAAACTGAATCCTAGGAGAAAGTCCGGACAAACTTAAGTTCCTAAGGATTATGTGACGACCCGCAACTCCGTATGCTTTGAATCGACAATAATCCACACATGTCCGACCCAAAAAGCACAAACTGACGAAAAGTCAAGAGAAAGAAAAGAAGAGAGAAGAAGAGAAGAAAGAACCAAATTGAACAATACAGAATCTCACATCGCAGCGGAAAATATATAATATCATATCAATGATATTTGCAAAACAGAAACTATGTATACATACAGTCAATCAGAGTTTAATAATCAATCAATAGTTATCAGCTTGAACAGTTATAATAACTTATCCTCACAATTGCCGATAATATACAACAGCAAACAAAGCACAGTGGATAATAAATAACCAAAACAGATACGCGTATACGAAGTGAAGATCTCCAGCTCTCCTGCTGAAGCTCCAAAGGCATCAAATCTAGACCTGTAAATATACTCGGTCTGACCCGAGCATTGAAAGGGAAGAACACCCGGATCAGTCTGGTAAACCAACGTGAGAAACACACTCAACTGAATTTATTAAATTACCAAACTTTTCCTTAGTTTTCAAAACAAAAGTATCTCGTAAGACAAGTCCACACATAAACACGGGCATGTTTTTACCTTACGATAACTAAAACATTTCATATCAAATCTCATGTTATATTATAGTAGTGTCTACTATGTACAAATAATATTAATCATAGCCGAAATTGTTACATTGATTAAATTCCAGCATATAACCCAATTGGGTAATACAATCAAAATGGCAAACACGTAGTTGAGTTTGGATTTCCATACAAATGACCAGGTGAAGGGACTACCTTCTGAAGGGGTACACCTCTAGATGGATGTCCCGAGGCACAGAACATCTGCCCTCTACCAACACAAGACCGACCCACCTCTATAACTAGATGGTACCGAATATGTCATCCTCTGGTCGTTACCGACCTTTACCGAGGGCCCTCATAGCCTACAAACCACTATAATCAGATACATGACGTCATAGCGTGTAAAGATATATCTAGAAGAGGATGATCATATCCTACTTGGGAATGACCCACTTAGCCTTGCCGCATCTAACCCTGTTTTGGTCATTTCCGATTGATGAGGCTAGAGGTAACGATTACCTTTCACAAAGCACAATCACATCATTTAGAATGCCACATGGCCATTTCCGTTGACTACTAATTGTCTTCCACAAAAATACAACCCTTAAGCTCATACATCTCAAGGAGGGTGTTAAGCTAAGAGAAGTTGCCTTCTCCGCCACCACTAATGTACGTTTGTAAAAACCAATGTACGTAAACTATAGAAATGCAATGTCAGAAAAACATCCATACAAGTTGTCTAGGAACAGGACAAACCAAAAGTACTTTCCTACCACATCCTGTAGGGAAATCCCTAGGATTAGTGGCAAATAGTCCTCGCAATGGATATTTCATAATGAAGAGACCACTGCTATTGGATGTATATTGGGATTTTAACCCCAAACGATCAACAAGCAGTCCCCCACTATGAAACTACGGAATATCAATATCATCACAAGCAACCTGCACAATCGTCGCATATACATTGGTCTGAAGTGGTTTTCAGATAAATTTGATCCCGGTCTCTTCGCACCAACAACGCAAAAGCGTTTCTCAACCTCACACAGCAACTAAGTTCTCATAGACTTATCACGTCTCCAACTTTCAACTTGCTATCCTTCGGGCCAAGAAGGAAGCTCGATAGATTGGAATAATACTCCGCACTATATGAATCAACATCCTCAACACAAATGATAATCAAGCCTACACAGAAGGCAACGTACTAAGTGTACGACTAAATAGTTCCCACATCAAGTCGAGGAACTAAAATTTTTGGGCAATTTGATAGTCGGTTATTTAACTATCAAAGCAAACAAACAAATATTCAGCACTATATACAATCACTAGGCCCATTTATTAATCTTCCATAAATTAAATAACTTGCCAAATATTCACTTCAATTATCTTTCAAAAAGATATATTCTCAAAACATTTCACTTCATATTGGAAAACAATTCCAAATACTTATTTAACAATAAGTAATTCACAAATCAATTTATTTTCAACACTTAGAAAATATTACATATACTTAAAACACGATTAAGTATATATTTTATTATATAAGGAAAACATTCTTTTAAACACATTTATTTGGGTCAAAACGAATGTTGCGTAAAACATCGTTACGACAACCCAAAATCACTAGTATAGGGATTCGAAATTTAGATATATAAATCCCAATACTATACAAAAACATTTCCTTTCGAAAATCATTTACTATAACAACATTGTTATAGTCCATCACTTTCTTACTTCTCGAAGACGTCTATTTCAACAATGAATGTTGAAATCTATGGTTTCGATACTTAACACATTTTAAAACATCTTTAAACCATTTAACTCCATTTAAATATCACTTCCCAAAACATTTATTTAATTTAAAATATTATTCACTGTCCAAAATCGTGAATATACTTTCCTAACCAAATTCAACGCTTCTACATATTTAATTAAAGGATTATCCACTATCCAAAATCGTGGATATAATTCCTTTAATAAACTATAATAATTAACTTATCAAATTCAATCGATTTTGGATTTATAAAACAACGTTTATAAATCACATTTATATATTTTATAAAAACTTCAAGTTATAAAATAACTTTATTAACAAATTCCATTTACACCTTATTTACATTCAAAAATCCAATTTATAAGTTAACTGCTTATAAATCGTTTGTTTCACAAACTCATTCATTTTATTCACAAATTATAAATCTTATTCACTTGTAAAAATCCATTTATAACTTCATTTTAACACTTATAAACTCCTTTATAATTCCATCATTTCTGATTTATAAAATATCAATTTTATAAATCTTATCAATAAACCATTTACAATAATTCAAAAATCCCAATTTAAACTATTAACAAAATAGTTAACTCTATATTCCAAAAATCGCGTTTTAATATATATTTCACAAAAATCATAATTTTTATAACATAGAGATTATAACGTTTATTTGTTTAAAATGAATCAATTCCAAAATTCAATAAAACGTATACTTTCAAAAATCACTTTAAAATCCTTTTAAATTTGAAATCGTTACTATAACGTTTTTAAAACTTCAAAATATAGGCCCAATGCTACAACAGCACTAAATACAACAATCACGACATCATACACATCATATATCATATGATAATAGAATATATCACAATATCTGTAAATAAATCAATACTGGTGAGGAATCCAGTTGGATCCCTCCAACCTGTCACCTGCAACAAATATACATATTAGAATATGTGTACAATGTCCGCTTCAAGGCAGACGCGCATACAAAGGGTCATCCGCTCACACACGGGAACATATAGGGTCATCTGCTTCACTAGGCAGGTATATATCCAAATACCAATCAACATATCATATATCATCCAAATAATCATCAATCAACATATAATAAATTATTTCTCACATATATAAAAATACCAGCGAGTCAGAAAGAGTGAGTTGTACTAACATTGCTTCCAATTGCAGTTGAAGTGTTTTATTCCGAATAAAATTAAAAGACCTTTTAATTTTACTAAATTTACACTAGCTCCAATCAAATCCAAACCAACTCCATCATGTAGTGTTCGACAATACGAATCCAACGCAAGTCGTTTCGTCAAAAACGGATTTCGTATGACAAAGTTAAGGCATTTTAAAGATTGAACGAATTTATATTATATAATTTTCAATTTCAATTTATATTTTTAAACCCAGAAATCATCTGAGCCGTTTGATCTGCTACATTAGAATCTCGGCCTCACGCATCATCTTCTCCCCCACCCAGTAAAACACGCACGAACAAGAACCCATAGCCGCTGCTCTATCATCGATTATTGCGCCATCTTCGAACAACTTGAAGACGATTGGCGAGTGCTACGATGAAGCTCGCCACCTACCATATCAACGCCCACAGACCAGCACCACTCGGTGCTTCCAACATCTCAGAATTCATGCATGAAACGCATGCGTTCAAACTCATATTACCGTCGATCCGTGGTGCTATTTGCAATCATAGCCGTTGAAATGAAAGCTCTCGACGAGCTCTACAAAGTTGCAGTTGAAAGTTTTTCGTGAATGTCGATGGATGAGGAGATCGAAAGGGATGAAGAGAGTGTTTTCTGGCCATAGAAGTAAAAATGGCGGCCATCCTTAATTAGCTAGGGTTTTGAGAAAATAAGAAATAAAGTTGGCCTTATATAGAAAATTGCAAAACACTATTCATCCGAAATTTTTCCAAACTCGAAACGAAGCGTGCCGCCTGGCATTTATAATGTTTTACCTCTATTTCGAACGCAATGAAATATATATCGGGAGCCAATCAGATCGTATTTGAAAGATAGATTTTCGAATCGACTATTTAAATTTAAAATTCACATTAAACATATTTCTACGTGTTTTAGCTTGCCCCGGACAAACCGTAAATCCGATTGACACGAAATTTGAAATCTTACAATATATAACATTACAAGTCCGATGAAACTAGTTTCGATGAAATCCGAGACTGTTTGAAAAATGACCATTTTCACTCGTTAGTTAAATATTAAAATATTCAATTTCTATAGTTTAACTTTTAATTCAATTATAAAAGTTCTCTAACATCATTCTAATTCAAATATGATTTCACTCAATATTATAAATCATTTTTATTCACATTTAATCCAATTTACAATTATTTCAGCAATTTCAAATATTAAATTATCAATTTAACTATCCAATTAAATCTAGATATTCGAAATATAAGTTATCCAGCTTATAAATTTACTTGTGCATATTTAAAATCAATTAAATAAACGGATTTCAAATGAATGAAATTCTGCGTCGTTACAGATTATGTGTTGTAGGTAGCGAAAGTCGAGGGCGCTGATGCCTACAAAAACATTTGAGTTATGTTGTGACGACAGTGTAACTAGATGTCACTGCGATCTACTGCGAACCATAGCGGAAGTCGGGTGGCCGTGAGAGCTAACGATCTATGTTTGATTTTGCCATGATTTGGCAATGTAACATCGATAGACTGCGATCAGTAAAGACATAGCGAAATTCGTGAGGCAGTGAGAGCCTAACACTACATTGGGACCCGACTGATGTAGTCTACGACCTATGTAGGAATAGCGAAGTTTCATTTGGCAGCGAAATTCAAGGGCGCTGATGCCTACAGTTATATGGATTTTTGTCATGATGGCGACGTAACCCTGGGTATAATTATGATCTTTGGTGGGTTCCATGGCAAAATCGAGGGTCACGGAGTGCCTACAATTATCTATGGATTTTGTCGGGATGGCAACGTAACCATCGGGTTAACTGCAACCATGGGGGGGGGGTGATGATTTCTAGAGAATTCTCACCAAAAATGATTTCTGCATCTTCAGAAATGTTTTCTATATTTTCATAAAGTTTTCGAAAAAGTGTTTTTATAAAACTATTTTGGTAAGATTATATAGATTTTAGAGTGTTTTAAAATTCTTAATAAAAGAGTTTATAGTTGAAAATGATCAAAGAGTAATTTAACTGGTAAATGGCAGTATAATTAAATCTCAGGCTTCGTTCTTTTTCAAGGACGAAAAGATTTAAAGTGGGAGGAATGTGATATTCCAGAATTTCAAGCAAATAAATATATGATAATTTCTTCTATATATTATTTAAAATGAGCAAAATTATTATTTTCAAACAAATTTAAATATGGGTTTGTTTAAATATATATATATATATATATATATATATATATGAGTTGATTTTAAATAGAATTTGAATTTGAAAATTCAAAGAATAAATATCTTAAAATAAATTGGATTTTGAAATATATGTATATGATTTTATTAGTACAAAATTAGTTTTATATTATTTTCTTTTAAAAGATTTGCTATAAATGTAAATTAAGAAACGTATTAACTAAATAGAAATTAAATATAAAGTTTTATAAAAAAATTTAAAAATATATCAACACATGCTAAATACAAGTGTAAAATTTATGGCAAATAGTTTAACAAATGTAAGTTAATTAACCCATGATAATGACAAATGGAAGCAAATTAAACAAGTGTCACAATTTGTTTTATTTTCTTTTATTTTTAAAAATCATTAAGACAAGGCTAAATATACTTATACTCTTTTCTTCTCAATCCTTTTCTATCTTAATTTAATAATAAGAAATCAGTAGCCTGAAAATAATATACAAACTAGAGATAAATTCAAACAGCAAAATTCATTTCAGTTCTAAAGGCAAGATTCCATCTTCAAATAAAATCAAGCAAGATCAATTCAGCAACTCATCTAAGTTTCAGATCATCAAGCAATTCATCTCTATTTTTAAAACAAGAGTTCCAGTTCAAAAATCAAAAGCATTTTTTTTCCAGATTTCAAAACACCGTCCAGTTTTCTCTGTTCTAGGATATAAGGCGAGTAAACAAATTTTATCCGTTTTAAATCTGGATGCATGCAATAAATATCTGAAGTTAAGTGTGATAATTGTTTGCATGATTTTTAAAATATTAATTGTATGAATATATATCTGAATATATGGATGCGCATGTGTGTATACATAATGTTGGCTCTGTTCTTGTTATACAGGTTACAAAACTTGATCAAAAATTCATATCTCTTCCCCTGGTTCTCTTTAGTCTTCAATATATTAACAAAAGTTGTTTGTTATAATAAGATACCAATTTTAAAAATATTTTCAAGTTAAATCTGGAGCTAATTTTTAACAGGAAGCAAAAAAGTATAATGAAACTTAAATTATATTAAAATCTCGATCTAAATAAATTGTTGTTTCATGAATATAATCCATTTTATCTTCAAAAACTATTATTTTTAAAGAAAGAATCTTGATTTTTAATGTTGTAATTTGAGATAGATCAGGGGATGAACGGAAATTGGGTTTTGTGCATTTTCTGATGATCGGTGAGGTTTGGGGCCTCGAGTTCATGGCTGAAGCTAGCCTGGAGGTAAGCGAATTCAGTAAAAATTGTCATTGGAATTTTAAGCCACCGCGGTGGCGGGTCGAAAGAGTTTTAGAGTTTAACAACCCATTTGGTCGACGTTGAAGTCGAGGCTTTTACGTTGTCAAGGGAGTATCGGACATGATTGGAGTTGGAGGAGCATGGTTCATCGGCGAGGCTGTGGACGTGGTGGCGAGGACTCTGATGATCAGAATAGGCAAGTCGAGGCGTTTTCTTAGCAACATGTTTCATTCCAGGTTCGGTGAGTTGAGCTAGATTTCGATTTCGAGCCTGATTCTTAGTTTGGGTAGTCGGGAATAGAACGGTAGGATGACGACGACTTGTCGATGGTGGTATAGGTGGCCAGATCGTCGGCAATCAGTCGATCATGTGCACGTGGTGTCTCTGTGTATCAAAGTTTTGCTTTGAAATGGTGAAGAAAAGTCTCAAGGTTAGTCTCGAGAAAGGAAGAAATTGTCTCGGGTCCGTTTTCATGTTGTACGTGAAGGTTTTACAACTTATAACAGTTCAAAATTTAAACAAAAGTTTTTTGGAAAAAAAGTGGAAAGGGTGATTACTAGGGTGTGACTCGAGTAATAGCTGGGTTGAACCCGAAGTAAGGTTATAACAGTTTTTGAAAGTTTTAATAAAAGCAAGTTTTAAAAAATTTAAAATGAATCTAGTTTAAACTATTTATTAAATCTAATTATTTGTAGAATAAATGTTTCTAAATAATTGATTTAAGAAGTTATATGATTTATTTTACTTAAACTAATTTAGTTTAAATTCTTAAGTTATTTTAAACTTAAATTAAAGGGTTTAATTAAGTGTTAATTAAAAGATAAAATGTTTTAAATTTATATGTTAATGATAATTAAGCAGTAAATAAAGATAATGGTTTATCTTAAAGTTAATTAGGGTTTTTGGTGATAAATGATAAATTAAATTAACGAAGTAATTAAAGAGAAATTAATTAATTATGATTAAGGATTAATTAATTAACAATTAAGGGTTATTAATTAATTAATTAGAGATTAAATTAATTAATTAATTTGAGATTAAATTAATTAATTAATTAGAGATTAATTAACTAAGTAATTAGAGATTAATTAATTTGTATTTAAGGATTTATTAGTTTATAATTAAGGATTTGTTAATTAATAATTAGGATTAATTAATTATTGATTATAGTTAATAAATTAATAATTAAAGGATAATTAGTCAGTAATTAAAAATTAATTGATTTAATTAAAGAATGATTAATTAATTAATTCAAATGGTTGTAATTAATTAATGATTGATTAAGCAGGTTAGAAATTAATTCATAAGTAATTAATTTAATTTGAGTTAATTAAATTAATTATAAGTATGGGATTAACAGAACTTGCTTATAGATGATTGATTATATGAAATGTCTGGATTGATATTTATAGTATGATAATCTGTGATATTTTGTGATGTGATATGCCTTGGCTATAGCTGTGATAAATGCTGTGTGAATTCAATGTTTTGGATTGAATTAAATGGTTTAAAACTTAAACAAATTGGATAAAAAAATGGTATTGGATTCGAAGAGACCAGGGTCGGGTATCAGCAAATACCCGAAATCACTTCAAATAGTAATCTACAAAAGTTCTTTATGGATTTGAATTTGGTTTAGAATCAATCAAGCTGGAATGAAATAAATCAAGTATTGTGGCATTTAAACCTAGTAATGGTACTTACATATTGACTTATGAAATAAGTATAACAAGTGAAGAACTCGTTGTAATGAACGAGTTACTTCGGGATTTTAAATAAATTTTATACCTTAGTATTTCAAATTTTATGGATTTACTCACGCTGGTTTCCAGCCTGACCCGAGTGTTACTTTGTTATAATGCTCGGGTCAGACCGAGTATTATAGATTCTTAGGTTAGGACATTTTGGAGCTCAGGAGGCGAGCTAGATGGTAGGTATGGAGTATATTCCGCTATATGTTTGAGAGTTATATTGATTACGTGGGACAAGTTAATTATAATTGTCCAGTTTATATGTAATGATTATACTCTGATGTATTGTTTATAAAATTGACAATTACAGCTTTCTTTGTATAAATGTCATTATTTGATATTATATTTAATCCGCTGCGAATGTGAGATGCTATTGTTTCTGTTTTTCTTCTACATTATTCTTCTTTCTCTAACAATCTGAAATTTCTGATGTTCGATTGCTCGGCACTTCTACCGTGAACGTATTAGTGTCGAATTTTCGAGGTCGAAATTTTAGGTTGTTAAAGAAACATGATTTTTTTTCATTTTTCGTACACATCCTGTCCTCATCTTAGTTGTTCTTCAATCTTTTCTTGAAGCATTATCTTGAGAAAAACGTAAGTATTAAAATTTGTTTTAAACGCATACTAATTATTATTTTAATAATATTTTTTATAACATGAATATCTTTTGCATATAAACTTTGATTCATGTGCGATTTCTTCTGTTGGATTCATATTTAAATTCCGGCAACATGAAATTGACTTAGTTGAATTTGGAGATTGTTGAGTTTTGCGCATTTGTTTGGATTTCGACGGGCTAAAAGCAAAGGCGAAAGTTTTAACCCACTCATAACTACTAGATTATATTATGTTAGTTAAATTAAATTTATGATGTGATTTGAAATTGATTGGTTGATGTTTGGTATATTTAATTTGTCATTCTAGTTAAATTTGATCTTTGTTGAATCTAATAGAAATTTAATTTAATATTAAAGTTTAATTGTGTGTTAATACCGGTCATTGATAACTGTGTAATTGTTATTGTTTATTTATTGGTTTTAATGATGATTGTGATGGATGTTGATTGTTGATATTGGATGACTGGATGTGATATTTCTATACTGTATAACACTGCAAGTTTCCTTTGGATTGAAATGATACATACTCGAACGATCTAATAGATTAGGGAAAATCGTTATGAGTTGAAATGATAGACTCAAGCGATTTCATGGATTTATAATTAAATTTGGGATTGTGGGTTGAAATGATATACATCCATAAATATAAAATAATCGTGGATTGAAATGATAAATATCTATACCACTTGACCATAGGGTAGAAAATTTTATACGGACACGGTATTTGGTTAAATTAAATGACTTTTAAATCCTTAAAATTTGAATTCGATTAAATGATTTTTGTAATAGAATTTGATGTATATGAACTGAATTATTTTAAAGAAATTGTTTAAAGGATTTAATCTGAAATTTTGGAATTGTTTTAAGTGAATTGCTTAAGGATTTAAATTGAAATTCTAAAGTAGGATTTAAAGTACAAACGGAATTTATCGAAATTGAGTTGTTGAGAACGTTTGAAATTGTGACCTTGAAATCTATTGAAATTGATATTTCAAGATTTGAAATTTCATTTTGACTTGAAATTTGGATACAGTACAGACTTGTTTAGTTAAGTTTGATATTAATTTTCAAATTTATTATTTTAATATAAACTGTTTAAAAATATATCACTTTAAAGGTCCTGATTTTTAAGATTTTTAAACTATTAAACTAATTTAACCTAATTTAAAATATTTTAACTATTTTAAACAATTTAAACAATTTAATTTATTTTAACCTATTTTAATCGACTTAATCCAATTTAACAATTTTAACCTGTTTTAAACTAATTAACCCATTTTCATCAATTTTAAATCTATTTAATCTAATTTAAATCTATTTAATTTATTTTAAGTCTATTTAATTTATTTTCAATCTGTTTAATTTATTATAAATTTACTTAATTTAATTTTAAATCTATTTAATTTGTTTAATCTTTTCTAAATCTATTTTAAATCTATTAAAACTATCTGAAATCCTTTTCAAATTATTTTAAATCTATTTTTAATTATTTTAGAGTATTTTATATATTTAAAATTTAATTTCAAACTATGCTAAACTATTTATAACTATCTAAACTATTTTCTAAAATTCAAACTGTGTAAGGTGGAAGTGCTCATATTTAAATCCTTGATTTCAAAGCGAATATGGTTAAATGATGTTATAACTTAAGTTGGGATTTGAAATGATATTTACTAGTAAAATAACATATTTGAGTAAATATGATGATTTTGAAATGTGATTTCAATTAACCACCTCATAGATATGATTTCGAAAGTGAATACGATTTCGAAGGTGATATGGTTTGAATTGAATATGATATTTTAATATCAATTATGAATTGAATTTTGAAAATGTAAAAGAACCAATCGGTGTGAAATAAGCGTTTGGTTGCTAAAGAGACCGGGATCAGATATTGCCATACTCTCTGCCAATGCCGAAAACCACTTTAACAATTGTGTACGTGGTGGAGATTCCAGAATAAATTAGGATGGTTTAGCGAACGATTCTTTATAAGATATTTACGTAGCTCTGACTCCCTCGAGTCAGCTTGATGTGACTAAAACAGGAGCCACGCCGGGCCAAGTGAGGTCGCACCTCCTATCGGACATGCTTCTTCGATGGCATATTATGACTCTGTGATTGATTTGGTGGTCATCCCTCGATTTTGATTATAGGAGCGTGTTCCGAGATGGACGGCAGTAGCTGCTATGCATTACCACCAGTCTAGATTGGTAAACGGTGGAGTCCTACCCTGGCATTACCTCGCGGTCCGTGTCACATGCCTTATCGCGCCTTCTACGAGTTTGGTTTATGTCGTATCAATGGAGTGCTCCATGATAGCCCACCAGTTTACGGTGAAGTTTACAGTACTGTATAGACTACGACATTATAAAATGTGTTAGGGGGTATGGTAACGCCTTAATGCTATTTTAATACTTTACCTTACTGTAGACATTGTTATAATAGCATATTGTACTATGTATGTAGATAGTTTAACGGATCCTTAGGAAATGTAATCTCTAACATCTCTTAAGTTATTACACTCACGTTAGACACTGAATAGGAGATGTCAAAACCCGTAAACTTCTCTGATACTGTTGCACTCATATTTATTTACTGTTGATTTAACTTATATAGGATCTTTTAGTTCTGACTCGAATGTTTTGTCTTTTCAATTCACTTAGGTCAGTGTGAGCTTTTCAGTGTATCAATGATTGCTTTTGAAGGACGAAGACGAAGATTTAGTACTATTATTTTTATATATTTTTTATTCCACCGCATCATACTGTTCCGCTGCATTCATTTATTTAATCCAGTTGTATGTAACTCTGATCTGTATTTTAAAAGCATAACCGAATGTTATTTGTAAAATAGCTTCATGAATTGTTATTTGATAATTATAATTTGTCATTCCCTTATAAGATTTTGTGTTTGTTTGCTTTCTTTCTCTTCTTTTTCTTATTTATCCCAATCCTCCCTTTTGAATGGTTTGACTCTAACATGTGTGGTTTATTGTTGATTTAAACCATCCAAAAAGGTAGGTCGTTACACAAAGACATCACCATAATCAACCTAGCTACTAGGAATTGAGTGCAATTTCAAAGTTCTGCCATCGCCGTGACGAGAAGCGAGAGGAACCTTGCTACAATGACAAGTATTATGAGTTCCTTTAAATTAATGGCTACTCTACATTGGACTACCATGTTCTTAAGGATGAAATCGAAAGACTCATCTAAGAAGGGATACTCATGGAATTTATTTGGCATCGGGTCGAGCAAAGAGAAAACCATAAAGAATGGCAAAATCAAACCCCTTAGCCCAATAATGCCAATGTCTAAGCTATCACCAGGTCTTGATCATATGTAAGGGCCCGAATATGGCTGATAGCAGTCAATTGGCCAGTCCCCATATCAAAGATTAGTGGGTACTACTAAAAAATTATTTATTGGAATCTCGGGCGTCTATGGCTCCCAAATAGGGATTAGAACGACCAATCAGCTTCACTACCAAAGATTGGGAAGGAATCTCTTACCCCATCATTACCCAACGGTCATTACTCTTGCCTTCGCCAACTCCAATATGCATCGGGCCTTTGTGCATAGGGCCAGCTCAGTTAACGTCATGTTCAAGAACGTCTTTGAATCTCTCAGGCTCTCTGCCTCCAGCCTCACCTCATGCACCATAACCATTTATGAAATTGGGAGTGTAGACATTGTTCAAATGGACATGACCTCACTTGTAATAACTTTTGGCCAGGAAACTCCTACTACAAATATCTAGGTAAACATTATGGTAGTTGGTTGCCAATGTACTTATAGCCTGTTATTAGGACGACTGATGCTTGTTGAGCTAGGTGCTAATGTCTTCTACAACTACCTTGTCATGAAGTTCCTTATCAAATACGGGGTCGGAGAAATTAGGGGAAACCGATAGAAGGCACGGGAATGCTATGGGAGTTCCCTTAAGTAAGCAAAGATGGGTGTTCTCATGTTGTAGCAAGAGCATTCAACAATCAATGATGAAATTCTCAGTGGATCCAACATGCCAACTAATGCCCTAGTTCTTGCCAAGATGCCCCTAACCCTGAAGCATTGGCAATGGCTTCTACTCTCTCATAGTAGGCCCCCTTATCTAAAAACCTAGGGCATCGCAACCTCGATTTGGACCCAACATTACCGATAAGTTCTTTCTAAAAAAATTTCCCATTTATAAATCATTGTAAGCGGGATGCATATAATTTGCCTCACTATCGTGCAACTCACTTACACTAGAGTGTTTGAGCTAAGCAATGCTCTTTGGTTCGATTCAGGATCAACGGTCGCTTCACGACTAGTAATGAGTCACCCTGGAGAACTTCACACCCTATAAGCTTAGATTTGAGCCCGAGCTCGTCCTCCACTCTTCATTTGATAGCTTACAACCTAAGAGAACCTACAAGCAAACTTGCATTTCAGCTTATGTCAATGGAAAACACCACCATACATCCGGTCAATACTTGGTCTGCATTAAAAATTGTACCTTGACCATCTTATATTCACACTAAATATGAAATAATCAAGAAAAAAAGGCATTTCAGCAAAATAAATATAGGAACTATTGGTTATTCAAAGCTCTTTGCTAAAAAAATCACATGTAGATAAACAAGCAAAAATAGTAACATGATTATTAGTCAAATTTTAAGGAATCTCCTAAAAATCTGTAAGCTCTTCCCAAAAACACTTACAACTATTATGTCTTGATCCCTCATAAAGCTCTTTGGTACACCATCGAATCATACAATCCATTTCATATATAACTCAACCAGTTTTGATGTTGATCTATTAAGCTTAAAGGTTTGAATCAGTCATTCTTCATTGATTATCAACTATAACCTAGATGTTATCGTATCCTCCTCTATTTCTAGTTAATCCATCGATGAAGTCTGTAACATCCCATAAACTTTAAGGACAAATTAAAATAATAATAAGGGAAACTTCATAATTTTACACTAAAGGATAAAATATAAATTTTCATAGATATTGGAGTTAGGCCACATGACATATTCCATTGGGTAAGGAATGTGATTTACAATTAATAAACATATATAATTTGTTAAATATGATAAAACAAATCGGAAATAGCAGAAAATATGACCAGTGGCATTTTTACAAATATGAATTTTGGGCCTAAGTCAGAAAACTCTAGTTTTCAACTATTAATTAGACCCAAGCCTCCATTATTTCTTAGTCCAAACTCTAGCCATTGCCTATACCTACATTTCTTCTTTCTCTCTCCCTCAAAAATACCTTAATCTAATAAAACTCTTCTATCTCTTCAAAAAAATTATATATCAAAATAAAATAATGAAACAAAAATCAAATTAAAAAAGAGAATCAAGATTAGAAGAAAAGGAGAAAGGGAAGGTGAATCAATCAAGTATGAAGGTCTAGGAAGGGCAATTCAAATCAAAATAGGAGGAAGGTAGCTTTAGAAAGTTGAGTTAATTTAGAATTACATTATGTTAATTCACAGGTAATCAAATTTATTCTCAATTATACCTAATCTAAATATAATATATGAATTTGGAATGGATGTTTCAATCTAAAATTTATTTAAATTAATTAATTTATTTTATGAATCTTAAGTGTAGATATAATAGAAAATCCTTAGATTGATAAACTATAATTATAGAAAAAGAGGAAAAAGTGGACTGGATTGATTCAACGTAGATTCTATGGATATAAACCCTTATATGGTAAAGTTGGTGTGATATGATAAATGAAAAAATCAAATACCCTTTACTTCGACTTGAATTGGTTTTGTAATTTGAAATATACATAGAATTTTCATTGAAAGCACATAGGTAGTTTTAAATAAATAGTGTAAATATATGCATGTATTCCTGAATTTTACAAGTTAAATTCATGTAAACAAAGGTATGAATATACATAAAATTCTAGTTGGAAATAAGTCCTTAAACCTAAATTCAAATATATGAAAAAGACAATGAAATAAAAAAATAAACAAAAAATTAAAATCTGGAAAACATTAGCCAAACGTTTGAAAATCCAACAAGATGTGTGAAAAACACAACCAGATGTTTGAATTGGGTTTTGGACATCTAAATCTCAAACATTTCAAACCTAAGAGCAACTAATTCAAATTTGACTCAATTCAGACGTTTGAATTCTTTTTTGGACAGCTGGAATCGAAGTTAGACAGAAAGGAAGTCATATGTCTAAACATTTGTGAGTATTTTTTATAAGTTCAGATGTCTGAAACATTTTTCTGACATCAAAATTGTTTTAGTAAGCCTAGATTGAACATAAACTAGTGCTGGCTAAATAGGGCGAATATGGGAACTTGTCCCTGCTTTCTTAACTTGTAGGAGTTCATGTAGCTACCTAGAGTAGGTGCAACTAGTACTGTCACTTTGTGGTAGGCATAGTATGGAACTTGAAAAGTCAAGCATTAGCAACGAAATTAGAAGCTCTTATTGTTACTGAGGCACACCTAGTTACATCCTACATTGTAGGAATAGGGAAAGGAAGATGGATGCATCTACATAGTAGGCCTACAGGGCACGACAATGGCTGGACCTACGGGGAATTGCTATGGTGATTTTCTTCATGCTTCAAGTTTAATGATAAAGAGCATAGGACACGTATAAAATTGAGAAGGTGACATGAATTCTTAGGTAGGCCATTAAGTGTCAATATGATATACTCGGTGCGAGCCCATACATTGTGATGTTCTCTCTACGTGTAAGTGCGATATATGTAGTTCGTCATTAAGAATGTTAATTCAATGCTGGTTAGGTAATTATTTATTGGGGCTATATACTAGGAATTGACCTGTAGGTGTTAGATGTTGGTTATTCAACCCTCGATTGGAAACCATTGTATTTTTTATGGGCGTAGGTGAACTATAATTTTACTCTTGATTTTTAAAGTAACTAATCCTTTATACGTAATACTTAAACACAAGTGGACACCCTAGGTCATGTAGGTTATAAATAAAGTTAATTTCTAACGAACACCATACACTAGTAATATAATGTATTCAACAAACTTTCTCTGATCCACTCCTTTTCTTATTCTTTATACCCATTACATGAGGATAGGCCAATAGGTGATTTGGCCCAAGCGCAATGCATGGAGGAGAAGATTAAGCATCGGAGTTATATTATTTACAGTTGCTCTTCATGTAATGCTTATTTTTATTATATTATCGGTAAGACAACCATGTTATACTTGGGACCTTTAGTATATCAGTTGTTTTATGGACTATGTATTTGTAATACCCTGAGAAATGAATATTAATTAATTAAAAAGAATTAATAAGACTCAAAAATAAAATTTGAGCAAGTGTTGGAATTTGGCTATGAAACATACACAAATGTGTTTGCGACAATTTTCTAAGCAACTTTCATAGATAAAGTTTTGTGATTGGAGTTCAAGCAAAGAAGTTATCAGCATTTGAAGTTTTCGGATCGAAAATAATTAAAAAATTAGGAAATAAATAATAATTAACGCTTGCACTCCACCGGTCGACCTCCTCCTTGGGCTAATCGACGGCTTATAGGGGATCGGTCGACCGGTTCAGGTGCCGACAACAAGTATTGAACCTCGACCTAACTGCCCGGATTTAATAAATATAAACCTAACATATATAATTGATTCGAGCACCTATAAATAAAGGCATAGCCCCTCACTTCTTTTCTCTTATTTTCTAAATTGAACACCAGAACTCTACTATTTTTCCTTCTCTACTATTTCTAGAAAGTATAAAACTATTACTATGGGGGTGTGTGTGTGTGTGTAATTATATTTATGTGTGTGTGTATTGAAGAAGGGTGGAAAATAAAAGAGAATAAAAGAAGGAGTGAATCAATTTTACTAACAAAGTAAATTTTATAACTATAAATCTATATTCCACTTAACTCAATTCTCCTCTTAGCTCTGTAATTCTAATGGATATTTATATATCTTATTATACCTATTTTTAAATTAAAAAGGAAAAAGGAGTAAATTAAAGGGATGAATTCGGGTTTGGGTGATTTGAAAAACTGGAAAGGTGAGTGGGAAATTATGTGATTTATATATAACATTAAAGTTTATACCGTTGAAGTTTATCTGGTTATTATGCCTATGCAAGATCTATTGAATTTTAGGCTTAAACGAATGTATTTAATTGAAATCTCACCTACATTGCCACCATCGCTGCGCTTCGCACTTCGACCAAGGTTGATCTATTACATACCAACTGTAGTTGATATCCTATATATTACTCCTGATTAACGCTGAAGACCCTAAATTTGGCACAATGTAAAGCAGCATCATTGACTTTGGCGTGCAATTCTGGTAATTAACGTTAAAATTGCAAACTTGCTATTAAGAGTGATTTCTTTTTACCAGCTCCTTCTATTTGTCAAAATTGATTGGTTAACAATTAATTTATCGAAAGTTTTTTCGAAAAACTTCTAAGAGTAGATTTATCATTTCCAACAAAATTTGCAACCCATACATTTTTGTATTAACATTTTAATACAATATTTAAACTTTTCTAGCTCAAATAATTCTTAATAAATCATAAACACTTGAGAAAAAACCCCAAAAATCACAATAATTCAGATTTATATATTCTTCAACGTATAAAAATCTTGGGGCCAAAAACTTTATTTAATTATTTTTAATAATCAAAACCAGAAGTAAACCATTTTCTCCACATAGAAAATTCATAATAAATTCATACTTGCTTGCAAAATTATAAAATTTAAAACCCACTTCTAAAATAATTTTTGTAACATCATATCAAAATTTCAAGACATTTGGCTATCATATGATAGGTTTTCACCCTTAGACCTATTAGCGAATTTCATAAATAAATCGAAATATTCATCAATAAGCATATAATCATTCAATACTTTAAAAATGTTATAATAACATCAAAAGATTCTGATTTAGGCTTAAAATAGAAAATGGTATTTAGAACTTGAGGGCATAACTATTATTCACCTTGATTAGTTGAAGAAGGTTGAGATTTGAGTGTTGATTGATTTTCCCTAAGCTTTACTATTGATTCTTAGCTTTTTTCTCCTGAATCATTGTTAATAGTCAGCCCAAGCTTTCTTTTTTTGTTTGTATGAAGATAAATGAGGAAGGAAAGGAGAATGGAAGAGTATGTATTAAGGAAATACGCCATTTTCTATTTGCCCTCCTCATTTATCCTCCTTCTTTTTAATGTTCAAATCAACCTTATTAGTACATTAATTAAGACATGACTCATACTAACTATCAAATCTCAATCTCCTTATCCATTTACATTATTTTATTTTATTTATCAAACTAAATATCCTAAATAATGCTAATTAAAATCAGGGTTGTTACAGAATCCTCTCTTAAAGAATTTCGACCTCGAAATTATGATAAGGTACACAAAAACAATCATAACTATAAACATAAACCATACAATCAATCAAGTCAGGATAAGTGTCTCTAATCTTGTCTTCTATTTCTCAAGAATAGTTTTTCTCATCGTCGATCCACTAGACTTTTACTACTCTGACTATCTTGCTCCTTAACTTTTTCTCATGCTTAGCCATGATGCTAACTGGCTACTTAACTATAGTCATGTTCGGTTCCACTACTAAGTCTTCTAATGCAGTCGAAGTGATAGTAGTTTCTAGATCTCAAACACACTTCCTGAAATAAGAAACATAAAACATATTATGGACTTCTATCAGACTATTCTGTAACTTTATTATGAATGCAAGTTTACCGATCCTTTCTATAGTAGGAAATGGTCCAACAAATGCCAATTTCCCTGACTTTCTAAATCTTACTACACCCTTCATCGATGACACTTTGATGAAAAACATGATCTCCAACTGAGAATTTCATGTCCTTCCGTCTCTTATCTCCATAACTTTTTTGCTTAGACTGAGCTTCCTTCGTTGTAGCTCGAATCAACTCAATCTGTTTTGTGGCTTCTCTTATCGTATTTAGATCAAGAACAAATCTATCTTAGGTCTCCAACCAGCATACGGAGGATTTGTACAGTCTTCCATACAAAGCTTCAAAAGGTGACATTCCTATACTAGTCTAATAACTATTGTCATATGAGAATTTAACTAAGTGTAGATGGTCCTCCCATGATCCTTCAATACACAAGCTCTTAACTAAATCCTCCAGGACTTTGTTAACTCTTTCCATTTTTCCATCGATCTATGGATGATCAGTGACTATACTACTAGGAACTCCATGTAGTCTAACTATATTCTTTATGAATAACTTAGTTAAAACAGGTGTCGTTCTTGTTGTTACTGATATCCTTGCCCGGTTATATTGAACTGATTGCACAAGATAGATTCTACTAATATTGAGAATGTTGACCACGGGCAATGGATGTAGGACCCAATAGTAAAGTATGAATGGTTATATGAAGCCAAAATTGAATAGAATTGGTGGATAGGTAATGCAGGATGCTTGAAATATGGATATTAGCTTGGACAAGCAAGAGATTGGCATGGCATGGTAGTACCATAGGGATCGACATGGTTAGTTAAACAAAGGATCGGCGTGGATGAAGCAATCATGGGTTCGGCATAAATAGATTTTTATGGATCAGCATAGTTTATTAGTTTGGAAAGTTATGTTTCAACTCGTAAGTAATGGGTCAGCATATAATATAAGAGTGATCCGTAGAGTTTGGTGGTCAGCAAGGGATTGGCATATGTCAACAACCAACTTCAATCTTGCTTTTAACGATCAACATCTTGAGATCTTGGAGTCTAAAGCAAAGGAAAGTTGGAGAGCAAGGTATATGGACCCTAGGGAATCTTCTCTAGGTGTCACATGTCAATTGGCCAACGAATGAGAGAACGACATGTGACCACTCGAGGGTTCGGAAAAAAATAGCTGGTAGAGGAAAGTTGAGCCAAAGATCAGTCAAAAACATGAGCTTCACTAGTCTAAATGATTTGATATTTGAAGAGCCAACATACCTAAGCATGAAGAAGCCACCGTAGGGATCGCTGCCCAAGAATCGACCAACGAGGGGATCGGTACCTATTCCTCTTCATTAGGATTTGGGCTTAGCAACCCTTATGGTGGGCCTACATGGATTAGAAGGTCGTATAGCCAAATTTTCAGAGAGATTAGTGGTCACCTCCACCTATAAAGACTGGCATAGGGGGTCATTTTGAGGATCTTTACGCTACTGGTTATGTTAGTCTATATTGTAATCAAGTTTTTTATTACTTCTTACGTTTGTCGCTATAATCAAAACTATTAGGGAACCAATAACGACAACCTTCAAAGTAGACGTACGCATACAATGCCGAACCACAATAAATTTATGCGTTCTTGATTATTACTTGATTTGCTTGATAGTTTATTTTGTTCCTCTGTTCTTATTTTATTTTCTTTATTTATTTCTCTATATAAACCTATTCTTAGGTGCTTATGACCAATTTGGTTGCTAACTTTTTGATGCTTTCACTAAGAGACTGATTCTCAGCCTGTTAGGATGCCCTTTGTTGCTACTGGATTAGGAAAACCCCACGAAGGAGATCCATAGCAATCTTTATAAAGTTACTTACACTACATAGATTTTTTAAAATCTAAACAAGGATATTGATAATGGTGAGACATACTAGATCTACTTCTCAGAATGTTGATGAAAATGAGACTGCTAGCATTCAACAAGGAGGCCCAGGCAACCAACCAGCAAATATGAATGCTGATCCGATTGAAGTTTGGAATCCTGCTGATTCTACTACTTGAGTTAAATTACAAAAAATCTAATGAGAGAGTTGATGAAAAGCCATCGACAACTAAATGAGTAGATTCAGACCAATATTAGCCTGATGAACCAGATTACTCAATAACAGCATGGGAAGGCCAAAAGGGATCTCACTCCTTACTCGGCATGGGAAAGTTCAAGCTTATCGGATGAATACCACAGGCTTAGGCATCGTAGGCTTAAGGGAGATCACGTAGAAACATCGGAGAACCGCTTTGTAAGCCATATCGGTCTGCCAAGACCGATAGGTGTCGATCTTTCCCTAGGGATCGGTATCGATCCCTCCTCCAAAGGAGGGATTCCCCCACTACACTTAGGGAATCGCATTGGAGTTCTTCCCGGAGACTTGGATGCTGGAGTTTTACAAATGCTGACCAGGTACCCGCCGCGATGACAACAAGATAAATGTTCAAGGTGCGCAACAAGGGATGGTGAACCAAGAAGGCATGAATCATCCCTTATACATCGACCGGACCATTCACGTGAGGTGGAACACAACCACCCCTTGGCACCACCCATCCAGACGCCGGACTTATCAGTAATGATCAGACAGATGGTGAGAGAGAACCAAGGCTTTACTAGCGATAACTGGGGAATATCGAGAAGCCATTCCCCATTTACTGACAATGTTCTGCATGCAGAATACCTGAGAAGGTTTAACATGCCATCAATGCCTGTCTATGAGGGAAAAACCGATCCCAGATAGAATATCATGAGATATGAATAGCCGATGGATTCTGTGAGATCTAACTACGCAACCAAGTGCAGATGCTTTCCCATAACCCTTTCCGAGATAGCAACTATGTAGTTCACGAGACTACCTCCACGGTCAATTTCGAGATTCGATGAATTGACAACCAAGTTTGTTGAGCAATTCCGAATCCTAAAGACGTGATGTCTCTTTCGAGTATAATCTAGGCCCCAAGGGAATCATTGAAAGATTACTTAGAGAGATTTCATATTGCCACCATGGAGGTTAGTAACCTAAATAATCATGCTATACTTATGGTCATGATGAGAGAGTTAATCTGAAATCTAAGTTTGGTGACTGGCTAGCTAGAAAACCGCCGGCCACGTTGGAGTGCTTCTATTCAAAGGTAGCTTGGTTTCTGAGGAAGGAGGAAGCTAGGTCATCCAGGAAAAAGAACATTGTAGGACCAAGTAAAGAAGCAGTACAAAGTAATATTATAATAAAATAGTCTGATAACAGTTCCAGAAAAGTTCAGGTGAATGTCAGAATAAGCCGAATCAACAAAAGAAAGATGGAGATAGGAATCGAGAGCGAAAGAGGGATTTTATGAGGCTAAAGCCTAAGATTCCAATGTATGACAACAACACGTTGTTAAACATGTCCCTGGAGAATATTTATCTATCCACCTGCAATACCATGCAATACAGGAAGTTGCCTCCAAAAGAGTCGTTAGAGAGACAAAAGTAGACCAGGAAATATTGCCGATTTCATGAATGTCATGGGCACAATGCAAATGAATGTAGGCATCTCCAGGATGTTATAGAAAATTTGATTAGGGAAGTAAAGCTACAATAGTTTGTGAAAACTCCATAGGATGGCAGATAGGGGCCATCTAACCCCAATCGAGGACAAGTTCTATGTAAGGCTAAGGAGCCTACATGGACTAGTGGAAGACTAGAGATAAATACGATAGTTGTGGGACCACACCATGTAGATAGGAATTTATTGTTTGGATGTTGGCTCTCCAAACAAGTTTTTCTAGGCCGACTGGCCTTGGCTCAATTCCGAGAAGCTCTTGCCCCATGATGTTTAACTCTTGAAGTTTTCGAAGGATAATGGTGTTGGAGTTGTTCATGGAAATCAGGCGATTGGACGTGCCAGTTATGTAGCTAAGTTGAGGGAAGCTCAGTGTAAGGAGAAGGGAAAGGCTGTGGACAAAGCCGTCCGCATCTAAACCACCAAAGATTAACAATCAGTGCCTCGCCTTGGCTCGGGATCCACAGTCGATTATGTATAGATATAGATCCAAGAGATGATGAAGAGGAGCCCAAAGAGACCAAGCTATACCGGTTGAGCTGACGATTGATGTCACGATCAGCCACGATGACCCATCACGAGTCTTGAAGATTAGGTCACAGCTTAGCTCCCCGATGATGAAAGAACTTGCTGGTATTCTTCGATCGAATCTAGATGTATTCGCTTGGACTCACTCTGATATGTGTGGAATCTTACCTGCCATTGCAAGCCATGCATTATATATTGATCTGAAGTATGTTCTGATGAAGCAAAAAATACGAGGCCTGAATCCGGAGAGATCTGCCGCTCTTAAAGAGGAGGTGGATAAACTAAAAGTCAACATGTTCATCTGTGATGCCCCCTATCCTGAATGGGTATCCAATCCCGTACTTATGAAGAAGGCGAATGGAAAATGGAGAACATGTATTGATTATTTAGATTTAAACAAAGCATGTCCAAAAGACGGTTTTCTCCTTCCAAAGATTGACCAGCTAGTTGATTCAACTACAGGACATGAATTGTTATCGTTTATGGATGCGTATTGGGATATAACCAAATCCCAATGCATATCCCTGATCAATAGCACACCCGTTTTTTTACAGAACTTGGCTTGTATTGTTACATAGTAACACCATTTGGATTGAAGAATGCTGGAGCAATCTATCAGCGCTTGGTTAACAGGATGTTTAAGGATAAGATTAGAAGAACAATGGAAGTGTATGTGGATGATATGCTCGTGAAGTCACGACGATCGAGCGATCATATCAGAGACTTGGAAGAAATATCTAACATCCTCTGTTATTACAAGATGAAAATAAATCCTCTGAAATGTTCATTCAGTGCTGCGTTAGGAAAATTCTTGGGCTTTGTTGTCAATCCTCTGAAATGTTCATTCAGCCAATTCGACATTACTTATCTCTCTTGAAGAGCTATCCAGGGACAAGATTTAGCGGACTTTATAGCAGAGTTTACTATGCAGGATGATCTTCCAAAAGGCGGTGAAATCCCTACTTTGCGATGGAAATTACATGCTGATGGAGCATCTAATGACCATTGTTCTGGGGCTGGGATTGTGCCTATAAATCCTGAAAACCAGTCGATTTGTTATGCTTTGAATCTTGATTTCCCTACAACGAAAAACGTGGTTGAGTATGAAGCTTTAATTGTTGGACTTAAAATCGCTAAAGAACTTGGAGTTAAATCTCTTGAAACCTTTTGTGTTCGCAATTGGTAGTGTATCAAGTTAGAGGAGACTATCATGCTAAGGGACAACGGCTTGCCCCTTATCTTACCCGAGTTCAGGAGTTGTTGACGGAATTTGAATACTTGTGCATTTCATATATTCCACACGATCAAAATAGATAGGCTAATTTATTGGCAAAGTTCGCTAGTACGGGCGATGCATAGCAGATGGGTTTGTTGCTGGCCGAAGTATTGGATACCCCAATTATAGGAAATTGACCAAGTACTGAAGGTGGAATCTAAAAGAGAATTATGGATGACTCCCATTAAAGACTATTTACTGCACTGGGTCCAACCTTATAAAAGAAATGAAAAGCGATAAGTCCTTCGCAAAGCTTCATGATATATTATGCAAGAAGCAGTCATGCATAGGAGAGGTTCCTCGGTCCCTCTACTCCGGTGTATCGCTCATGAGGAGATAAAGCGTGTTCTAAGAGAAGTTCATGAAGGAGAATGTGGCGATCACATTGGGGGGGAATTTAGCAAAGAAGATACTCCTATATGTGTATTATTGGCCAATCGTAAATCGAGACGTTCCTGATTATGTAAGATGATGTGATAAATGCCAGATATATGAAAAATTCCCGAGTGCTCCGCTAATAGAAATCACGCAAGTGGTCAGCTCGTGGTCGTTCGCCATGTGAGGTATAGATATTATCGGTTCATTACCAATCTCTAAAGGTGGTGCTAGGTACACTATTGCGGCAGTCGATTACTTCACCAAATGGGTTGAGGCGGAACCTTTAGCTACAATCACGACCAAGAAAGTAATCAACTTTATTGCCTAAAGCATCATATGTCACTTTAGTCTTCCATGGATTATTGTAATAGATGGTAGGACTCAATTAGATAGTACAAAATTTAAATACATTTGTCAAAGATACCATACTGAAAAGAGATTTGCTACAATCGCTCACTCACAGGCAAATGGACAGGTTGAAGCTGAAAATAAAATCATCAAGAATCGTTTGGATAACTCTAGAGGAAAGTGGGCGTATGAACTCCCTATGGAACTTTGGGCCTATAGAATCACTCACAAGTCCACGATTGGCCGTACACCATACGCCTTTGCTTACGGTTCCTAAGTTGTTATTCCTGTTGAACTTGAACTCCCTTCTCATCGAGTGACTTACTATGATGCCAAAACAAATCAAGATCTCCTTTTGGAATCTTTGGGCTTTATAAACAAGAAGTGCGAGGGAGCTAATCTGAGGGGAGCCGCACACCGACATCGAGTTGCCTAGTATTGCAACACTAAAGTTCCACTAAGAACCTTTAAAATTGGCGATCTTATCCTGAAATGGGTTTTCCTTACCTCGTCGCACATGAACCGATTTGGGAAGGACCATATGTCATTGACAAAGGCTTGGAGAAGGAACTTTCAAGCTAGCGACCGTCGATGGCATTGCACTTCCAAGAGCATGGAATAGCGAATACTTACGATGCTATTTCACTTAGCTTATTTCCTTTACATTTCAGTTGTATTTATTTTCAGAACTTGCTTTAGCATTTGATTTTCCGAATATGTAATAAGACAGTTTATATTGTTCCCTTCCATTTAATGAATAAATTTTCAGGCTTCCTTTGTATTTATGTTTGCGATTGCATTGCATGATAATTATGTAGCAAAACTGATTGATATCGATGTGTATGAGCGGGCTCCCAGAGCTTTGAATCAACCAATCGTGCTAAATCCCACTGAGATCAAACAAGATGAGCGCAATCAACTAGTTCTTTTATTAATTACCATTCACAATCCGAAGAATGGGATATGCAATAAAGAACGGATATAGCCGAAAATCTAGATATTGAAAATTTCCTGCCTAGACAGTGGGACTAAAACAAAAATCAAAGCGACCGAGATACGACAGATCGCTCGCTAAATCAAAACCCCAAATTCTGGGGGGAAAATAAATCAATCAAAAAAGAGTGCGACCTGATTGCTCTTTGAAACAAGTCTAAGTTCCCAGAGTGCAGACTGGAGTATAAACATAAATTGGGTGGAGACTGTCTTCCCGCGAAATAACTCTAAGCCCCCAGAGTGTGGACTAGAGCATAAACACAAATCGGATGGAGACCGAATGCCCGTGAAACAATGCTAAGTCCCTAGAGTGTAGACTGGAGTATAAACATAAATCGGGTGGTGGAGTCCAACTGCCTGCAAAACAACTCCAAGTCCATAAAGTGCAGACTGGAGCATAAATATAAATCGCTTAAAGAGCGACTGTCCATGAGATAACTCTGAGTCCCCAGAGTGCGGAATAGAGTATAAACATTAACTAGGTGCAAACCGACTATCCATCAACTGAACCTTATCCCCAAAGTGTGGATATAATCATAAATGAATACATGAGTGGATTTAAACCATTCTCTATTCCATAAACTCTGGCCTGATATCGATATAACGAGTATAAACTCGCTAAGGATGGAATTCAATCGTCCAAATTTTGTCCTCGCCAAATCAATGTCGGGGTCAAATGCATAGTCATTCAAAAAACCATTGAATCCGATAGCTTAACACTAAGGCCCGAGCCTGATGTTTGATAAGGCTTGAGGCCACCACCACTTGGAGGCCTTGAGATGGAGATGGTGAATTGTTAACAGAATTTACAAGCAAAGAATTACAAGTACATTGAAAGGAAAGTAATCGTTTAACTACTTAAATAATAATTCACACGAAGCATAATAGAAAACAAAATCTTTTATTTACATAACAGGTGTCGAAATTTCAGTACAAGTTATTTCAAAAGATCGAGGTTCATACCCATACAACAACAACTAGTGAAAGAAACAATTATGCAAACTATGTACATTGAGGTGGAGCAGTAACTACTTCTTTGACTTTCTTTCTCTTTTGGATTTCTCAGGGTAGAGCGGCTTGTGCTTCTCTTTCGGGACCCTTTGCCACCTTTGTCCAGAGAGTTTGAGGAGGTAGGAGGAGGTTCATCAGGGGTCGGCCCACCCAGTGGAATAATTTGCAATGGCACAAGATGAGGATCATCGACATCCAACTCAGCGGGTTCAATTTTAACCTTTCTTTTCAACAGTTCCCTCCATATCGATATGCTCCTTCATGTTAGTCTTGTCAGTGTGTTCTGAGGCACCGATAATTATTACGTCATCAGATTTGTCGGCTGCAAGTGGATTCTCGATCTTATCTTCATCAAGGGCACCGATAACTTGAGCATCGGATCCCAGAACATTAGCACCAGCCGGGTCTTCAGCCATTTTCTCGTATTGATCTGCATCAGCGCCACTTCTAGGAGTTTGACTAGGGCCCGAAAGACCTGCAAGATTTGATAAAATAGGGAGATTAGCTAAAAGCCATCACGCATAAAGAATGAAATTTTTTTATATATTAATATATAAAGCTAAATACCAGCATCTGGTTAACTCTATGTAGTTGTCGGGGTACTTCCTTCTAAAATGGGCGATAACGTTTTGATTCGAAGCTTGGCCTGTGTGGATCATAGCCAAGATCATGCTCTATATCAAGAGAAATTGATGTTTCGGCTACTTGGGATGGAGAAGGACCTTTAGGATCAGTCCTTGAAGACCCGGCAATATTCTCTCCTCTTTCAGTAGGTGTATACGCATTAAAAAATCAAAGCTTTGTGGTAGCTAGATCTGAAGGCTCATTCTCATAAAGAATTTCCCTCACTAATTCTTCCTCGTTGAGGTTGGCTTCACCCAGCTCTATCTTCTTCATCTCGACAATGTGTTCCCAAGCTTCAACGAGCAATTCAAGGTAACCCTCATCGAGAAAGCTTAAGTAGCGATGGATCGGAACTTTGACATTTATTCAATAATCAACGGATCGAATAAGTCTTTAATCCCATTTCTCTCGGACTCCAAGGCAGCTTCCACTTTGGAGTTAACTTGTTCAGTCATCTCTCTTCGGCCCTCTTCTCGAGCCTCTTCTTTAAGAGCTTCGATTCTGGTGAATTGCTCATCGAGTTTAGCCTGTAAGCTTCTATCCCCAACAACTTCCTTGCAGTATTTCTATTATTCCTCTTGAACTTCAATTTTCTCTTCCCTTTCCTTTTTTAAAAGTTCTTCAAGTTCCTCAACGCGGTAAGCCAAAGCATCTTTCTCCTTGTGCAAGGAGTCCTTTTCTAAAGCGAATGTCCCGCTACGATGAAGTGCCATGACGAGTTCCTTTTTATGAGTAGCTTCTAAACGGCTTACTGGCTCTACCATTTCCATGGCATTCTTCTCCGCTTCAACAAGTTGGGTTTTAAATTCTAACAATTCAACGTCCTGATTCTTCATTATATCTTTGTCGTGTATAGCTTCCAACTTGAGGCGGTCTATCTTGTGTAGTCGCTAAATAGAAACTTTGGAGAATTTTTCTTCCAAATGTACAAATGATTCATGCTACAAATACATCGCTCACGCATGCGAGAGAACTTTCCTTGGCATGCCTAGAAACTATGTGAATGAAAGGAAGGAATTTGAGACCATCAAAGCAAATCTTTTGAAAAGTAGCCTTGAGCTTGGCTAACTTCTCTGTTGTGGAATTGTCGAGAGCAGTAGCAAATAAAGGCAGATCAGAGGTAGCAAGTGGATGTTTGCATGATCGGCGCTCACGAGATTGTCTAGAGCTTGAAGAGCTAGAATGCTGCTAGTGAGATGCTGTGATGTGAGGACCATTATAGGAAGGCTAGTCTCTACTTTGAGCAGGAAAGTCAGGTTGTTTGCCTTGTTGAGATGTCTAGGATTGGGATTTTCATTTTAAAGAGGAAGAGGATTCCCTTAAATGATAATTCTTATCCTGTCTTTAGTCCTTCTCCTTGTCCCGAGCAGACTCAGAATCCTAGCTTGATCGATGGTATGCAGAAGAACTTCTGAGGCGATCGAAGGCTCTTGTTTTAGATATTGCACCTGTAAAGACCAAATGGAAGCATATTAGTAATTGTCGCATGAAAGATCAACAAAAAATGTATAGTGAAGTGCATGTGGTTGTGAGTGCCCTGGTGTTCCCTTTAACGGACCGGTAGTGGTAGCTTTGCTCAACAGCGTTTTATCTCCTTTATCAGAAGGTCGGATGCCTTCGCCAATTTTGGTGGGAGAGTTGAGTCCTTCAATGTTAATGTTTGGATAGTCATAGGACATGATGTCATTCGGAATTTAGAGATTAGAAAATCTCTTTAATGAGCTTTCGAAGTGCTGAGAGGATGATTCCTCTACAATCGGAGTAATAACGAACTTTTGGTCCGAGCCAGTTTTTCTTCTATGAAGCTTGTACACCAACCTCTTTTTTTTATCTTTGTAGGTGTTTGGGATTGTCCGACTTACCATGGTTCAACCATTGGAGATTTTTCGAGACCTGCATCGACATCTCTCAATTTCTTGGCTTAAGAATCCTTAATCTCGCCCTCCTTGGTATCATCCTAAGTACCCTCAGCAGGGGGCACGATGAGGTTGACAGTATCCCTCTTTTATTCTGCAACATTCCTTAATAATGTTGTACATTAGGGAAGTCCGATACTACGGCCATGTTCAAAAAACCCAAACAAGGATAGTAACTCGTGGTTACAAGGAGGTTGATGTCCCTATCCTCAATGATGGTGGAGCGAATAGCAACAACCGCTCTTGAAAAGTCAACGCCTTCAGGACATGGGTGAACACCTGAAAGAACTTCAGATGTTAATGGATTCAAAGGAAAAGTTATGACTTGAATTAGAGAACTTGAGAGAGAAGTGAGGGTAATACTTACATCCTTCTAACCATCGTCTTACAAATCTAGAAGGGCAAAGTACATAGAACCATTCTGCTTAAATAGTGAGAGTTTATTCCAAGCACCCGTCAGAGCTTGGCAATTTGGCGAAGGTTCAAGAAAGACGTAAGAAGGGCTTCCCGATCGTCATTTGAAGTTATAGATAAATCTTCTCTCTTCAGAGTAGGCAGACGGAATAAAATGTTCATGAACATCAAGAAGGTTCCATAAATAAATGCATAACTATTGGGATGAAGTTATGTAGAAGCGATCCCAAGATATCTAAACATTTCTCGGACAAAAGAATCGAATGCGGTACACATCCGCCCAACACATAAACTTAATGCATGATGTATACCCTGCTCGTGGAAAGTGAGGTCTATCTTGTCTTGAATGGACCAGGACGTCCCCAAATGGAATTCTATGAATGGAGCATAACCGGCGACGAGCAGCCTCGCCAATTCGAGAAGCCTATGAATCCAGTGGATTATCTAGAAGAATGGTGCCCTCTACAGCGTCAGGAGTAGGGCTAGTGTTTTCCATTGAGAGGGTTGGAATATTGGAAAAAAGATCATCTTGTGGGTTAGAAACTTTTGTTTTTACCAATTTATTCCTCGGTCGTACCGTTATTGTAGTACATTGTTGCATCGGCTCAATGGTTAGCGACCATGAGATAGCGACCCGTTTGTGATACACGTGTTGGTGAGTTTTCATGCTCCCTTTTGTGATAGGCCTCCCCCTTTGTGATTTCTGGATTTCTAATTGACAATTTCTAGAATCTATACTTCACCAATTTTTGTGATTTATGTTGATAAGCTATATCAATATTTGTAGTTTGGTGAATAAGCTAAATAATGTGATGTTATTTTTGTTTTTTGAGATTCTTGAGATATAGTATGATTTTTGTTGCTATTTGATGTATACTTGTCACAGTATGGCATTATTGTTATCATACGTTTTTGTCTTATCCTATCTCAATTTACATGATATTTGTAGCTAGACTGACCCGTTTATTATTTTCTTGTTAAATAATACTTGGGTCGGACCGAGGTATTTCAGATGTTTCTACTTGACTTATTATCAGGGTCCATCATCTGAGTTTTGGCTAACTACTTAGCTTAGTAGTTTTGTTTTATACATTCAAGATAAAGACTCCTTGATGTATACATATTGTTTTTTCTAGAACTTGTATCTATTCTTTTGTGATGTGGTGGATCTTATATGACCACTACTTTGATGTACACTTTTATGTGATATATTTATATATTTTTCCACCTTAGTGATATGAATATATATGACTGATTTATGTTATGTTTATTTTATGTTTGTTTTTCGAAGACCACATAGCCACTATGTAGTAGCCATATGTTTGCATTTGATATGTCGGATTTCCTCATGAAACGAAATGCATATAATACTATCTCGCATATCGGTACTCGCAGATGGTTGCTCATCAACATCCTTATTCTTCGTACTAGTCGACGACATTACTCCGTAGTGTTCTTAGCTAGTGTGAGTATAAAGGTGGGGCGTCACAACTTGGTATCAAAGCCAAATTTAAGAACAATATAAAATATTATAGCATAGATCATTGTTCTAAGTCTCTCTTAAGTATCGTGCCTTAGGATTTAATTCGAGTCATTGGACCCGTTCTATCCTAATTTCTTTTATGATTGTCTTGTTTTATCAATCAATTTTGTTTGATATTCATTCTAAGAATAACCTTTTTCCTCTTCTTCTTTCTTTCCTAAAGAAGAGAAATGGTTAGACCAGGCCGTCCCAGCACCGATCAATCTAGTACTACTCTTAGGATGGAGTATTCATGTCTGCCCATCAGCTTTTAGATCTTGTAAAGAATGCTCAAGCTATCAGACCCATTCCAGAGCCTACTCATCCTAAATCTAGGTTTGCACGCCTGTGCAGTGACTATACCAATTTGGGTGGAAGGCCATTCAAGGTTTCCGAAAGTGTTATAGAAGTCCAAGCTTGGCTTAGAACATGCGACCGTATCTTTTCTCGCATGAATCTTGTTGATCTACATAATGTCCATGTGGCTTCAAGCATGCTCCAAGAAAGAGCATTAGATTGGTATGAGCTTTTGATTTTGGAAATTATTGAAGCGGATCTTACTTGGGAGCAATTCCGAGAAAGGTTTGAATTAAAGTTTGTGCCAGAAGCCGAAAAGGTAACTTTAGCTCGGCACTTTATTGACCTTGTTCAAGGTGAATCTTCTATGACGGACTATATCACATCTTTTGAATCCCTCTCAAGATATGGAGTCGAGTATATTAATACCCCATTGAAGAAAAATCAAAGATTTGTCTATAGGTTGAATAAGAACCTCAAAATGCCTTTACTTCTGAAATTAGAAGCTTCTTTTGATCAACTTGTTGATATCCCTCTTCGACTAGAAGAGGCGGATAAAGAAATCGATGTTGGAGTTGTGGGTGCCAAACAAAACTTCAACATCAATAAGAAGAGGCCTATTAAGTTCAAGCCTAATCTCAACAAGAAAGGGAAGCAAGCAACTTTGGTAGCAAAGACACCTACCTTAAGTCATGGGCAATTCTATAATTGTGGTTCTAAGGACCATTATGTGAATAGGTGTCTGAAACCCCTTTATTGTCGTTATTGCAAAAGTTCGAGTCATCTTTTATCTTTGTGTCCTAAAGTTCCAAGCAAGAAAGAGGGAAAGATAAGTGTTGTGCAAGCTCCTAGTAAAACTTCTCTTGGTCAATGTATTTCTCATTCTATCCTTGATGGCATTATTATGTTTTGTGATCATCCTATTCGAGTTCTTTTTGATACAGGTGCATCATATTCTTTTGTATCAAAAGAACTTGTTGATACTTTGCTTCAAATGTTATGTGCTTAACGACTTCTTTGAGAATTGAGAATCCAGTTAGTGGATCTGCAACACTCAAATTTCTTTGTAAGGATGTCGAGATTATTTTATGTGGTTATTCTTTCCGAGCCGATTGCATGTTATGCGCTACTTAGGCTTTGGAATGATTTTGGAAGTGGATTGGCTTAACCGTTATGAAGCCCATATCCTATGTCCTGGGAGGACTATTCATCTTCGACACCTCAATCTATTAAGCAGATTTCTATTGTTCTTAAAAATTCAGATTCCAATTTGGTAGCATCCTTATATTCTCTAAATCCACATGATGACAATAATGATGACGATGACGATGTCATTTCCCCCATTCACGTTGTTCGTGAATTTTCCGACATATTTGAGCCCGTTTTAGGATAACCCCCTAAGCAAGTAATCGAATTCAGAATTAATCTAATTCTTGGAGCTCTACCTATCACTCGTCCTCCTTACCGAATGTCGAAAATGAGGAGATGTGTAAACAATTATCGGAATTGGGAGTGAAGCAATTTATTCGTTCTAGTTCCTCTTCATGGGGAGCTTCAACTATCTTTGTGAAGAAATCTGATGGTACGCTTAGGCTTTGCGTTGATTACCGCAAGCTTAATGACCTCACCATTAAGAATAAATATCCCTTGCCTCGGATTAATGATCTATTCGATCAAATTTGCAGTGTTAGAGTCTTTTCACAGTTAGACTTAGCAACTGGTTTTCATCAGTTTCGTATTGCAGAGGATTGCATTCCTTTGACATCGTTTCCCTGCTCATTATGGATCTTATGAACGGCTTGTTATGCCATTTGGTTTAACGAATTCTCTAGCTTATTTCGTTGACCTTATAAATCGAGTTTTCAAAGACTTCCTCGATCGATTTGTCCCCATCTTTATAGATGATATTCTTGTTTATTCTAAAACCGAGGAAGAGCATGAAAAGCATCTTCGGATTGTGTTGGAAACTCTTAGGAGCAATCAATTGAAACTAAAATTTTCTAAGTGCCTCTTTTGGCAATCTCGTGTGAAATTTTTAGGAAATATCATTTCTGAATCCAGAATTTCCAGGGATCCTTCAAAGATTGAAGCGATTCAAAATTGGAAGAGACCGGATAGTGTGATGGAAATTCGTAGTTTTCTTAGATTGGCGGGCTATTACCCTCGGTTCATAAAAGACTTTTCTAAAATTTCCGTACCTCTTACTAGTTTGACAAAGAAGGGATTAAGTACATTTGGTCAAACAAATGTGAAGCTTCTTTTCAAAAATTAAAAGAACTCCTTTCTGATGCTCCTATTCTTGTTATTCTCGAAGGGAACCATGACTTTATTGTTTATACCGATGCTAGTCATGTTGGTTTGGGAGCCGTTCTCATGCAAAGGGAACGTGTTATTGCTTGTGCTTCTAGGAAATTGAAGCCTGCCGAGACTAGATATGCCACTCATGATTTAGAGCTCGCGGCTATTGTTTTTGCCCTTGAAATTTGGTGTCATTATCTTTTGGGAGAGAAATTTATTCTCTACACCGATCATAGATCTTTGAAGTATTTATTTTCTCAAATGGAACTTAATTTGCATCAACAACATTGGCTCGAGTTTCTTGCATCGTATGATCTTGATATTCTTTATACTTCTAGAAAGAAAATCGTGTTGCCGATGCCCTTAGTCGTAAGCAACAAGAAGTTGTTTCTATGATGATATCCGAGCGAAATAACCTCGAGACTTTATACGCTTGTGAGATTTGAGATCGTGAATCCAATTCACATTCACCTCTTGCTTTATGTAGCCTTGAAGCTCATCCATCTCTTTTTGTCCGCATTCGTGATGCTCAAAAGCATGATCCCGAATTAGCTCATCTTAGCCAAAGTTGTAGGGATATAAATATTGACGGTTTGAAAGACTTTGAAATCGATGCTCATGGCGTCATTCGAAAATTTGGTAGAATTATTGTACCAAATATTTGTAATCTTCGTAAAGACATTTTAGAAGGTTCTCATCGTTCTAAATTTACCGTCATCCCGATAATAGTAAAATGCGCGCGGATATGAAGTGACTTTATTATTGGAAAGGAATGAAATCTTATATTGCTAACTTCATTAAGTGTTGCATGACTTGCCAACCCATAAAGGCCGAGCATCAAAGGCCCGGTGGGTTATTGCAACCTCTAGATATTCCTGTTTGGAAGTGGGATCAAGTCTCCATGGACTTTATTGACGATCTTCCATGTTCTAGTTCGGTTTATGATAGTTTGTGGGTGATTGTGGATAAGCTTACAAAGTCTACTCATTTTATTCCCGTTCGGTCTAATTGGACCGTGCCTGTTTTGGCCAAACTCTATGTTAAAGAAATTGTTAAATTGCATGAAGTTCCTACTTCTATTGTTAGAGATCGTGATCCATTGTTTACAAGTGGATTTTGGAAGAGCCTTCAAAAAGCTTTGTGAACGAAGCTTAACTTTAGCATCGCCTATCATCCTTAGTCCGATGGAAAAACCGAGCGTGTGAATCAAACTCTTGAAGATCTTCTTCGTGAAAGTGTTCTTGATTTTAGGAAAAGTTGGGAAGATCATATTTCTCTTGTTGAGTTTTCTTGCGATAATAGTTTCTAATCTAGTATTGGTATGGCACATTTCGAGGCACTTTACGGAAGGCCATGTCGATCTCCTTCTTGTTGGCTTGAGGCCGGTAAGAAGCTGGTTTTAGGTCCATATTTTATTCGTGATTCCACAAAAAGTATACCTTATTCGTCATAGGATGAAAGAAGCTCAAAGTAGACAAAAATCCTATGCTGATAACCAAAGAAGGAATTTATAATTTTCTGTGGAAGATTTGGTGTTCACTCATGTTTCACCTATGAAGGGTGTTGTGCGTTTCAGTCGATCGAGAAAATTAGCGCCTCGATATATTGCCTCATTTCTCATCACCGAACGTATTGGTTCCATGGCTTATCGCCATTTATTACCGGCTCAATTTTCTGTATTCACGACGTTTTCCACGTCTCTCAACGACGAAAATGCCTTAGGGATTTCGATTCTATTCTTGAGGCCATTATTATTGAAGAAATTGAAGTTTCACCAAATTTGACTTATGAGCAACATCTTATTCGTATCATTGCTATGGAAGTTAAACCCCTTCGAAATAAAGATGTTTCGCTTGTGAAAGTTCAGTGGTCCACAAATCCTAAGGATTGCTCTTGGGAATCTAGAGAATTCATCGACCGAGCACATCCAGACTTACTCTCTAGTTCTCTTTAAGGTGAACTTCTTCTTTCAAATTTTCTTTTGTGTTGATATGCTTTCATGGTTGTTACTCTTTATTTTCTTCTTAAATATTGCGAGGACGCAATTTCTTTAAGGATGAGTGTAATAGTCCGCTTTTCCGTACCCCTTGAAGTGAACCAATCTCCATAGATTAACTCAAGATGAACGGAAATACGAACCATTAGGGTTTTAAGAAAGAAGAAAAGAAGAAAAGAGGAGAGAAAAAAAGAGAGAAGAAGAGAGGAAAGAGAGAAAAGAAAATAGAAAGGAATAGAAAACAACAGAACAATAACAGAATCTCACAATTCGCAGCGGAACAACATATAATAGATAAATGAATAATCTTTAAACAAAGAACTATATCAGTTATTACATTACATTACATCATTACATCATATCATCATCAGAGTGTACAACATCATACAACAACAAACAGTGCAGCGGAAAAGAAATACTATATACTAGTAATACGCCATGCCATCCAGCTTGCCTCCAGCAACTCCTGAATATCCAGAATATCCTGATAAACCTTAACTCTTGACTGCCCATGTGGAAATTGGTGGGCACCCAGAGTTTAGGAAGGAAAACAATAAACTCCGAGTCAGTCATGTGACTGGTGTGAGAACTCAAAACAGTTTATTTATCTTTAAAATCAAAATAGAGGAATATTTTTAAAGTCAATTCGCAATGCTTTTAAAAATGAGACTACCATAAGGCCTCCCGCACACACACACAATGCAAACGCAGAATCGGAGGAGATTTCTCCTTATGATAGTCAAAGATGCTTGATACGCATTTAAAATAACATTTGATATTATTACTAGTGCATTGTAGAGAAAATTCATTTCGAAAATAAAGATATAAATCTTAGCCAACATAGACATTTCGAACTATGCCTACTATAGCTACCATGTTCAATAGCGGGTTACCGCCATATTCCATAGCAGGTTATACAACTAAAACCGTACAAGGCTCGTATTTGAAGAATGGATTTTCCAACAAATGGTCAGACCAAGGAACTTCCCATTGCCACATGGAAACGCCTCTGGAAGGACGCCCCGAGAACCACCGTTCTCCGCTAAACAAAGCTGGGAATCCCTTTTCCCAAGGAATATTACAAACCCTGAGATATGCCACCCCCGGTCCTTTGGAACCTTTAAACGAGAGCTCTCTAACCAACATCACACCATAATAATAAGTGTTTCAACATGAGTAAGTATCTGGGCTCCATACCATGATACTACCCTTTTCCAGAAGGAATGGTCATACCCTAGGGAAGCGATCCTTGAAAACTTGCCGCACAATTCCTGTTTCGACCATTACCGGTTTGTGAGGCTCGACGAAGTCACGTCCACAAAAACACACTTTATACAAAAGTCGTGCTTTGGGTCAACAAATGATCATAGAAATGATCACAAAGATAGACGATCAAACAAATGATCCTATCACAAATAATCAACACAATGATCATTTCACAGCAACACTCAGCATGTCACATTACCAAAATTGGGAATATATCGCTGATAACTTCAACTATATAACCTCTGAGCTCGTACGTCTCAGAGAAGGGTGTTAAGCTAAAAGAATAAATTCTCCGCCACCAACAGAAATATATTTGAAAGAAATCGGCTTTATATCTCAACTTGTAATGTCAGACATACAATCCATACAAGTCTGTTCCGGGCTCGAACAAAACCGAAGGCACTTACAAAGAAGTCCTTGCAATCCGGATAATCTCTAATCACGTCCGGACTTCCCATCACATAGGGAGTCTCTATACCGTAGCTACTCGGTGCAAAGACAATCGACGAGTTGTCCTTTCGCTTTCAAAAAGATCCGGTCTTCAACACCGGTCTTCAAATGCAATTCATAACGACGTATCACATATTCGGAATGGGTTATACGACCCCATGGTCCTTTCCCGGTTAACCCGAATAGTGAGCGCTTATTCAAAAATAAGTGTGGCATTCAAATTCAAACAAATCACATCAATTACCCATTCAAAGGGAAATATTGATAGTCGGTTATTGAACTATCAATGGATATGCACAACATCACCAGATTCCAAATAATTTTCCAAATTATTTATTTTTCGAAATATCTTTACAAGATATATTATTTTCAATACTTCAAAAATAAATCAATATTTATTTTTAAACAACTTCCCTTTTCATTCATAAATTCCATAATGAATTTATATTTCCCAAAATATCTGTGAATATACGTTTCAATTCGATTTCTAATATTCATTTTCCATTTATCTTCAAAAAGATAAATTCTCAAAATATTCACTTATTATTGGAAAAAAATTTCCATACTTATTTATTCATAAGTAATTCACAAAATTTATTTATTTTCAATCTTTGGAAAATATTCAATATACTTAAATCGAAATTAAGCATATATTTCATTCTTTAAGAAAATCATTCTCTTAAACATATTTATTTGGGCCAAAACGAATGTTACGTAAAACATTGTTACGACAACCCAAAATCACTAGTATAGGGATTCAAAATTAAAATAGATATATAAATCCCAATACTATACAAAACATTTCCTTTCGGAAATCATTTATTATAACAACAGTGTTATAGTCTACCATTTCCTTCTATTTCTCGAAAACGTCTATTTCAACAATAATGTCGAAATCTATGGTTTCGAATCTCAACACATTTAAAACATCGTTAGATCGTTTTAATTCTATTTAAAACATCACATCCATAACAATTTCTTTAACATGTTATTCACTATTCAAAAACGTGAATATACTACGTTAACAAATTTCATCCTTTTATTCATTTTATTTTAAAGGATTATTCACAGTCAAAAACGTGAATATAACTCCATAAATAAGTTATAACAATTTTCTTATCAAAATAAGTCATTTGCGAATTTATAAAACAACGTTTATAAATTCCTTTTCTATTTATTTTATAACAACTCCTTTTATAATTTCCTTTATTAACCTATTCGATTTATAACTCAATTATAAACTAAAGGTTCATATTATAAGTCAAATACTTATAATTTATTTGTTTCCAAAATCGTTCCTTTAAATTTCACAATTATAAATCTTATAACTTATAAGATTCATTTATTCACCCAAATCTATTCTTTTAATATCCTTACAAATTTTATAAACCTACCGTTTATAAAATTCCATTTATAACTTCACCGTTTATAATTCTATAAATTTCATTCATTTATGGAATTCATTTTCACTTCATTCAAACACTTATAAAAACTCGTTTTATAATTCAAATGTTTTAATTTATAAATATCCAATTTATAAATCTTTTTATATAAATCAATTTATATTATTCTTTTAAAACATCTTTAATCCCTTTTATAATTTCATCATTCTGATTTATAAAATAATTAAATTTCATAAATCCTATATTTCAACTTTTCATAATAAATTCAATTATTCCTGATTTAAATTCGTTTATAAAATCATTAATCCATATTTCTCAAAAATCAATCTTTAACCGTATTTCTCAAAAATCATAATTTTTATAACATTAAAAATTTATACGTTTATTTATTTAAAATGAATCAATTTCCAAACCTATAATATATTTTAAAAAATCACTTTAAAAATCATTTTAAAATTCCAAAGTTTGGTCCAATGATGCTACATACCAAATAGCCAATCACGACAACAACAATATCATATATCGATATGATAATCAACGAATATCAAAATATCCATAATCAAATAAATACTGTTGAGGAATCCAGTTGGATCCCTCCAACCTGTTTTCCTGCATCCACAAACATTAGCACAATACCAATTCCGCTCCGGTACGGAATTATCGCGGTATATGTTTTTATTAAATATTATCCGCTTAATAACGGCGCAATAGGGTCTCATCCGCTAAAAAATGCGGGGAATCAACAACTCCAATATATACATATGCCAATATATATATATATTGTTATTATATATAATAACAATTTCACTGTTTATGAAATATTCGCGGTATATGTTTTTAATAAATAACATCCGCTTACTAACGGCGTATAATGTCTATTTTAACAATCAATAGATAACAATCATCATTCAAACATGCATTCAAATATTTTAAATCTAACTATTTAAAATAAAATCGAAACTGATTCGATTGAGTGAGAAGTTCTCACCTTGATTTCAATTTCGTTTCAGCGATTTATTTCGAATAAAATTAAACGGACGTTTAATTTTACCTAAAATTTTCACTAACTCCAAACGACTCCAATCCAATTTCATCGCGTAGTGCTCGTCCATACGATTCCAACGCAACTGGTTTCGTGTGTTTTCGACCTCGTATGAAAAAGTTATGAATTTTAAAAGATTTCACGAATTTATTTATATAATTTTTACAACATATATAATTATCTTAACCTCCATCCTTTCTGGGCCGTAGGATCCAAGCCCCTTCTCATCATCACCGTGCATTTCATCTTCCATCTCCCTCACGCAAATTCTTACTCCAGGCAAACAAAACGTACGCAACCCATTACTTTGATATTAGGTTTAGATTTTGCAAACTAATCGCTAGCTTCTACCTCGATCAAGTTACTCCACCACGTGCGCCTCCCCCCATGCTACCTTCGGCCCAAGAAGCTTGAAACTCGGCTCAACATATAGCACGAATCTCGAGGCCGAACGCAACCCCTTTGAACGAGATTTGCCGCCAATCCGTGCAACGAAATTCGATCACAACCGTTCAGACTGAAGATCACACTTAGCTCTACGCTTTTGTAGTTGGTAATTCTTGTTAAAAGTGAATGGATTTCGAGAAAAAGGAGGAGGAAGGCGGGATGATTTCGGCCTTCGGTTTTTTTTGGTGGCGGCCTGAATAAAAATTAGGGTTTAGATTTTTATTTTTATTTTTTCTTGAGAATAATGGGCTATTTATAGGAAATTAAAACGACACTATTCATCCGGGTTTTCCAAACTCCGATTTACGCGCAGTGACCGAAGTTCCTAGGGTTTATCCCGCGTTTCGGACACAATGGAACAGGTTTCGGAAGCTAATTCGGATATCTGTGCGAGTTATGGCTATAAACGCTCAATTTAAATTAAACCGATTTAAATCGATTTCTAGGCGTTTTAATTCGTTCCGGACAAACGGTAAATCCAATTGACACGAAATTTGAAACGTTATAATAATATCACATTACGGATCCGATGAAACCCGTTTCGTCGAAATCCGAGACTTTTTGAAAAATGGCTATTTTAACTCGCCAAATTAATATTAAAAACAATTCGATGCGTTTCGAGCTGCCACGCTCAAACGATAACTCCGATTGACACGAAAATTGAAATCCGGTAATAACTAACTATTACGGATCCAATGGAACTGGTTTCGTTCAATTCTGAGACTGTTCAAAAATTGACTATTTTCACTAGTCGATTAAATATTAAAATATTCAATTTTCACAAATTAACTTTTAATTCGATTTTAAAAGTTCTAAAATATCATTCTAACTTCAATATGAAACAATAAAATTTTACAAATCATTTACAATCATATTTAACCCAATTTTCAATTATTTCTATAATTTAACATATCAAATTATTGATTTAATTATTCAATTAAATCCAATTATTCGAAATAAAATTTATTCGACTAATAAATTCACTTATTAATATTTAAAATTAATTAAATATCCAAATTTTAAATTACTAAAAATCCTGGGTCGTTACAATCTTCCCCCCTTAAAAGAATTTCGTCCTCGAAATTATTAAGTAAGAAAAGTTATAGAATTTATTAACTTTCCCAAAATCCATAGTTAAATTTCTTATAATACTTTACTAAGTTTTCAAATCATACTTAGTTATCTTTTCAAAAAAAATTACTATTGTTTAACTTTCAACTTCAAATCAAAGTTAAAGTTTTCAAAATTTTCCAAATTTTCTCAAAATTTTTCTAACGCCTTAAATTTTCGGAAAAATTCGCCATAGTCTCCTTTGCGCGGCTCGATCCGAAAAAAAATGACAGTATATATATCACAAATATACATCTCATCAAGTAATGAGGCATCCCGAAGGGAAAAAGTATAAAAGTACGGTATGTAATCCGAGATATGTACCTTATATTTTATTAGCAAGCATATACGGCTAATATAGCGCGAAAGCGAGCTCCAAATGCGAAGCAAACGCGATCCGCACCTACTAAACACTCAACAAACAACATGAGAATCATGCATATAGACAATAATCTCAATATACATCATATAGCAACATAATAACTATATAAGTCAACATAGCAAATGTAGTAAAAGCAATATGTTCAACCATCAACCAACTATCATCCAACTAATTCATAACCAATAAATATTCATTCATATTCCATGAATTGGTTTTCAATTTAAATCACATTTGATTCATTAACAGTGGATGTTTTTACTAACATTCATTCTCAATTAGTTTATATTCACTAATTCATATTCAAGTTGGTTCACTTCCAAATCAAATTCAATTCTATTTAAGATTCACTTAACTTCCAATTGAACTCTAATTACTTTAGCTTCCAATTTCGTTAATACTTAATGAATTATATACAATCAACTAACAATCATATAACAATCAACGTATATCAATTACAACCAAATTCCTTTGCTTACAATTGGTTTAATTAAATTGATTTTCATTCAACTATTCAACTTCCAATAACCTTAGATTTTAATGAATTAACACTTACATTCATTATTTCATATCAACTTAATTCACATTCAATTGATTTAACATTTAATCCATTAATTCAATTCAATTACAAAGTTGAATTTCATTACATAACTCAAGTTCATAAATATATTCATATAGTTTCACTTCTTATATATATAAGTTTATTTCACAATTGTAAATCACTTTAATTATAATTCAATTCTTATAATTCTTTTTACTTATACAATAATTCTTTTATTTAGATTATTCAAACATCTAAACAATCAACTTATATACACTTTAATAATTTTGAAAAATTATTTCTTCATATAGAAAATATAATCAAGGCAAAATTATGTCATTTACCCAATTTAAAACAATACTGTGTCGAATTGTTCTGTACAAGTGTTTAGAGATCCCTATCAACAACGTTAATTACTCGTATTAACCAGAATCTATATACCACTCAAAAACCAATCATCACAATATAAAACAATTTTATATACACTAACAAATACGCTCTCATATCTATTATTACACTCAAACTCATTCTAGAGTACTACTGACTCTATCTCTAATGAGTAATACCCAACAGAACCATGGTTGTCGCTTAACCATATGCTCCGATACCAAATGTAATATACGTACCGTCAGCGGTCACAACCGGTAGGCTTTTCAACCATCCCAGCCCCACCGTGGCTTACACTGATATCCCAAACTTGCTTTTACGGCCACCCTTTCGAATGTCACGGCTTCGCCTAACCAACCCCGTAAAGAGGACGTGTGGGGGTAAGAGTCTCCCGTTCGCCACCAAACCGCGAAGCGAGAACCCCCCATCACATATCACCTAGCATAAGCAAGACTGGTGTGAGAACTCAAAACAGTTTATTTATCTTTAAAATCAAAATAGAGGAATATTTTTAAAGTCAATTCGCAATGCTTTTAAAAATGAGACTACCATAAGGCCTCCCGTACACACACACAATGCAAACGCAGAATCGGAGGAGATTTCTCCTTATGATAGTCAAAGATGCTTGATACGCATTTAAAATAACATTTGATATTATTACTAGTGCATAGTGTAGAGAAAATTCATTTCGAAAATAAAGATATAAATCTTAGCCAACATAGACATTTCGAACTATGCCTACTATAGCTACCATGTTCAATAGCGGGTTACCGCCATATTCCATAGCAGGTTATACAACTAAAACCGTACAAGGCTCGTATTTGAAGAATGGATTTTCCAAAAAATGGTCAGGCCAAGGAACTTCCCATTGCCACATGGAAATGCCTCTGGAAGGACGCCCCGAGAACCACCGTTCTCCGCTAAACAAAGCCGGGAATCCCATTTCCCAAGGAATATTACAAACCCTCAGATATGCCACCCCCGGTCCTTTGGAACCTTTAAACGAGAGCTCTCTAACCAATATCACACCATAATAATAAGTGTTTCAACATGAGTAAGTATCTGGGCTCCATACCATGATACTACCCTTTTCCAGAAGGAATGGTCATACCCTAGGGAAGCGATCCCTGAAAACCTTGCCGCACAATTCCTGTTTCGACCATTACCGGTTTGTGAGGCTCGACGAAGTCACGTCCACAAAAACACACTTTATACAAAAGCCGTGCTTTGGGTCAACAAATGATCATAGAAATGATCACAAAGATAGACGATCAAACAAATGATCCTATCACAAATAATCAACACAATGATCATTTCACAGCAACACTCAGCATGTCACATTACCAAAATTGGGAATATATCGCTGATAACTTCAACTATATAACCTCTGAGCTCGTACGTCTCAGAGAAGGGTGTTAAGTTAAAAGAATAAATTCTCCGCCACCAACAGAAATATATTTGAAAGAAATCGGCTTTATATCTCAACTTGTAATGTCAGACATACAATCCATACAAGTCTGTTCCGGGCTCGAACAAAACCGAAGGCACTTACAAAGAAGTCCTTGCAATCCGGATAATCTCTAATCACGTCCGGACTTCCCATCACATAGGGAGTCTCTATACCGTAGCTACTCGGTGCAAAGACAATCGACGAGTTGTCCTTTCGCTTTCAAAAAGATCCGGTCTTCAACACCGGTCTTCAAATGCAATTCATAACGACGTATCACATATTCGGAATGGGTTATACGACCCCATGGTCCTTTCCCGGTTAACCCGAATAGTGAGCGCTTATTCAAAAATAAGTGTGGCATTCAAATTCAAACAAATCACATCAATTACCCATTCAAAGGGAAATATTGATAGTCGGTTATTGAACTATCAATGGATATGCACAACATCACCAGATTCCAAATAATTTTCCAAATTATTTATTTTTCAAAATATCTTTACAAGATATATTATTTTCAATACTTCAAAAATAAATCAATATTTATTTTTAAACAACTTCCCTTTTCATTCACAAATTCCATAATGAATTTATATTTCCCAAAATATCTGTGAATATACGTTTCAATTCGATTTCTAATATTCATTTTCCATTTATCTTCAAAAAGATAAATTCTCAAAATATTCACTTATTATTGGAAAAAAATTTCCATACTTATTTATTCATAAGTAATTCACAAAATTTATTTATTTTCAATCTTTGGAAAATATTCAATATACTTAAATCGAAATTAAGCATATATTTCATTCTTTAAGAAAATCATTCTCTTAAACATATTTATTTGGGCCAAAACGAATGTTACGTAAAACATTGTTACGACAACCCAAAATCACTAGTATAGGGATTCGAAATTAAAATAGATATATAAATCCCAATACTATACAAAACATTTCCTTTCGGAAATCATTTACTATAACAACAGTGTTATAGTCCACCATTTCCTTCTATTTCTCGAAAACGTCTATTTCAACAATAAATGTCGAAATCTATGGTTTCGAATCTCAACACATTTAAAACATCGTTAGATCATTTTAATTCTATTTAAAACATCACATCCATAACAATTTCTTTAACATGTTATTCACTATTCAAAAACGTGAATATACTACGTTAACAAATTTCATCCTTTTATTTATTTTATTTTAAAGGATTATTCACAGTCAAAAATGTGAATATAACTCCATAAATAAGTTATAACAATTTTCTTATCAAAATAAGTCATTTGCGAATTTATAAAACAACGTTTATAAATTCCTTTTCTATTTATTTTATAACAACTCCTTTTATAATTTCCTTTATTAACCTATTTGATTTATAACTCAATTATAAACTAAAGGTTCATATTATAAGTCAAATACTTATAATTTATTTGTTTCCAAAATCGTTCCTTTAAATTTCACAATTATAAATCTTATAACTTATAAGATTCATTTATTCACCCAAATCTATTCTTTTAATATCCTTACAAATTTTATAAACCTACTGTTTATAAAATTCCATTTATAACTTCACCGTTTATAATTCTATAAATTTCATTCATTTATGGAATTCATTTTCACTTCATTCAAACACTTATAAAAACTCGTTTTATAATTCAAATGTTTTAATTTATAAATATCCAATTTATAAATCTTTTTATATAAATCAATTTATATTATTCTTTTAAAACATCTTTAATCCCTTTTATAATTTCATCATTCTGATTTATAAAATAATTAAATTTCATAAATCCTATATTTCAACTTTTCATAATAAATTCAATTATTCCCGATTTAAATTCGTTTATAAAATCATTAATCCATATTTCTCAAAAATCAATCTTTAACCGTATTTCTCAAAAATCATAATTTTTATAACATTAAAAATTTATACGTTTATTTATTTAAAATGAATCAATTTCCAAACCTATAATATATTTTCAAAAATCACTTTAAAAATCATTTTAAAATTCCAAAGTTTGGTCCAATGATGCTACATACCAAATAGCCAATCACGACAACAACGATATCATATATCGATATGATAATCAACGAATATCAAAATATCCATAATCAAATAAATACTGTTGAGGAATCCAGTTGGATCCCTCCAACCTGTTTTCCTGCATCCACAAACATTAGCACAATACCAATTCCGCTCCAGTACGGAATTATCGCGGTATATGTTTTTATTAAATATTATCCGCTTAATAACGGCGCAATAGGGTCTCATCCGCTAAAAAATGCGGGGAATCAACAACTCCAATATATACATATGCCAATATATATATTGCTATTATATATAATACCAATTTCACTGTTTATGAAATATTCGCGGTATATGTTTTTAATAAATAACATCCGCTTACTAACGGCGTATAATATCTATTTTAACAATCAATAGATAGCAATCATCATTCAAACATGCATTCAAATATTTTAAATCTAACTATTTAAAATAAAATCGAAACTGATTCGATTGAGTGAGAAGTTCTCACCTTGATTTCAATTTCGTTTTAGCGATTTATTTCGAATAAAATTAAACGGACGTTTAATTTTACCCAAAATTTTCACTAATTGCAAACGACTCCATTCCAATTTCATCGCGTAGTGCTCGTCCATACGATTCCAACGCAACTGGTTTCGCGCGTTTTCGACCTCGTATGAAAAAGTTATGAATTTTACAAGATTTCACGAATTTATTTATATAATTTTTACAACATATATAATTATCTTAACCTCTATCCTTTCTGGGCCGTAGGATCCAAGCCCCTTCTCATCATCACCGTGCATTTCATCTTCCATCTCCCTCACGCAAATTCTTGCTCCAGGCTAACAAAACGTACGCAACCCATTACTTTGATATTAGGTTTAGATTTTGCAAACTAATCGCTAGCTTCTACCTCGATCAAGTTACTCCACCACGTGCGCCTCCCCCATGCTACCTTCGGCCCAAGAAGCTTGAAACTCGGCTCAACATATAGCACGAATCTCGAGGCCGAACGCAACCCCTTTGAACGAGATTTGCCGCCAATCCGTGCAACGAAATTCGATCACAACCGTTCAGATTGAAGATCACACTTAGCTCTACGCTTTTGTAGTTGGTAATTCTTGTTAAAAGTGAATGGATTTCGAGAAAAAGGAGGAGGGAGGGATGATTTCGGCCTTCGGTTTTTGTTGGTGGCGGCCAGAATAAAAATTAGGGTTTAGATTTTTATTTTATTTTTTTCTTGAGAATAATGGGCTATTTATAGGAAATTAAAACGACACTATTCATCCGGGTTTTCCAAACTCCGATTTACGCGCAGTGACCGACGTTCCTAGGGTTTATCCCGCGTTCCGGACACAATGGAACAGGTTTCGGAAGCTAATTCGGACATCTGTGCGAGTTATGGCTATAAACGCTCAATTTAAATTAAACCGATTTAAATCGATTTCTAGGCGTTTTAATTCGTTCCGGACAAACGGTAAATCCAATTGACACAAAATTTGAAACTTTATAATAATATCACATTACGGATCCGATGAAACTGGTTTCGTCGAAATCCGAGACTTTTTGAAAAATGGCTATTTTAACTCGCCAAATTAATATTAAAAACAATTCGATGCGTTTCGAGCTGCCACGCTCAAACGATAACTCCGATTGACACGAAAATTGAAATCCGGTAATAACTAACTATTACAATTCCAATGGAACTAGTTTCATTCAATTCTGAGACTGTTCAAAAATTGACTATTTTCACTAGTCGATTAAATATTAAAATATTCAATTTTCACAAATTAACTTTTAATTCGATTTTAAAAGTTCTAAAATATCATTCTAACTTCAATATGATAAAATAAAATTTTACAAATCATTTACAATCATCTTTAACCCAATTTTCAATTATTTCTATAATTTAACATATCAAATTATTGATTTAATTATTCAATTAAATCCAATTATTCGAAATAAAATTTATTCGACTAATAAATTCACTTATTAATATTTAAAATTAATTAAATATCCAAATTTTAAATTACTAAAAATCCTGGGTCGTTACAATGAGAGTCTGTAACAACCCGCATATTTTGTGATTGTATATTTAAATATTGCATCGTTAGTCGGATTAAAGTCCGAAATGCTACTTTTTTGTAAACTGTTGAATTAGAACTTGAGACTACTTCCATTGAGTTCAAAATGGCGTTTGCAGCCATTTTGAGTATAAACATCGACCTGTTTGGAGTTGAGTTGGATTTTGCTACTTTTCTATTGGGCTTTGGGTTTGGGTTTCAGCCCATTAACCCAACATAATACCCTAACTCCACCCCCTCTCCTCTTCGTTCATTCTCATTTCCTAAAACTTTCAAGCTAAAGTAAAAATAAGAGAAAGAAAGGAGACTCAAAATTCCTAAGCCCTAGTTTTGCTAGGAAATTTAAATTCAAGTTCTAGGAATCAAGGAGAAGCATAGGTAAGCATCCTCTTCATCTTCTCCATCTCAATCTCTCTTCAATTCTCAGAAATTCCTAAAGCCTAACTTAGGAAATACTTCACCTTTGATAATAGATTGAAGATTCAAGAGGCATATGAAAGAGGAATCGGTCTTGCCTTTCCTTAAAGCTTCGAATTTGTTGTTTATGGGCTTAAAGGTAAGTTTTTGAACTCATATCTATGTCTACAACTTTCATTGTTGTTAGATATGAATTCTTAACATCTATTTCTTGTTCAATTGCTTTTGATTTGAATTGATTTGGTGAATTTTCCAAATTTTGGTGTTTTGAAGTCAAAATCTGTAAAGATCCTATCTTGGATGTTTGGACATGACACTCGGGGTGTATTGAAGAGCCTATAGGGATGGGTTGTCACTTGGCATAAATTCCTAGCATGCATCACCCGTCCGATCGCTTCCGAATCGATTTGACCATCATTGGCCTAGGCAAATTTCTACCCAGCTGAACCAACCAGACGTCTGGTTGGTAATTTTAGAAGTCTGGTTATGGTCCTTGGAGAAAAAAAACACAAGACATCAGAAAATAAAAATAGCAGAGGCTTGGACCTGACGTCTGGTCCAAACCTAGCAGACGTCTGGTTAGTTTTTAGACGTTTGGTTAGAGTTGAGACGTCTGGGAGGTTTTTGGAATATTTCCCGAACCCAAATCCAAATGTCTGGATGAACCCTCAGACGTTTGAAACTGTTCAGTTTTGCCTATTTGCCTATTTTTTGAGTGAATTTTCAATGTTTATCGATTTTTATTGATCCACTTAGTTGTTATCACTTTTATCGACTTTAATGACTTCTTTTTTTGGATTTTTGGGAATATCCATTTTGATGGATTTCGTATCGATTTCTATGGATTTGATTCACGTCTTCGAATGTGAATTTTAGTGATCGATTGTTTTTACAATCTTTTTCTTTTATTTTCACTTTAAAATACAAAGGTTTCTAAACTAGTAGTAAATACTCATACTCTTTCACAAAAAAGATTTCAACATTACTTTCAATACAAAGCTCGATTTTAAACCCGTTTTTCAATCTATTATTATAGACAATCCTTTACCTCATTCGTTCGAGAAATCTACTTAAATGACTTAGCAAAACAAGTGGTATGAAACGCTTACGTTTACTTCGTCGGTTAATTCTTAGACTTGTTCGATTGAAACCTTGTGACAATTTTCGAGTGGAAATCTACAATTTGTTCGTAAATATTAAAGTTAACCAGTGGTTATGGGACATGAAGCTAAATTCCTTTATTTTACTTTCTTAGTGCAATTCATAATTTCATTGATCAATGGTGATCGTTTTATGGTTTAGACTAGCGTTATGCGATGTCTCTTTTTCCATGTGGGGGACTGTACGTCATTTTATTGAGCTTCGTGTCATTTCTTTCATAGGCTAACGACCTATGAGTTCTTTGGAGTTTCAACTCATTTTTATGGGCTAGCGACCCATATTCTTTTATGGAGTTCGGTTCATCGGGCGTACCGTTATTGTACTACATCGTTGTTCCGAATTATTTGAGTTTCTGGTTCATCGAGCGTACCATTATTTTACTACGTCGTTGTTCCGAGTTATTCCAGTTTCAGGCTCCTCGGGCGTACCGTTATTATACTATGTTATTGCACCGTCTCAATGGTTAGCAACCATAGGATAGTGACCCGTTTGTGACACACGTGTTGGTGAGTTTTTCATGCTTCCGTTTGTGATAGGCCTCCTACTTTGTGATTTCTGAATTTCTAATTAACGATTTTTAGAATTTATGTTTCACCAATTTTTATGATTTATATTGATAAGCTTTATCAATATTTGTGGTTTGGTGACTAAGCTAAAGAATATGATGTTCTTTTTGGTGTTTTGAGATTCTTGAGATATAGTATGATCTTAAACCTGTTTTAAACTAATTAACCCATTTTCATCAATTTTAAATCTATTTAATATAATTTAAATCTATTTAATTTATTTTAAGTCTATTTAATTTATTTTGAATCTGTTTAATTTATTTTAAATTTACTTAATTTAATTTTATATCTATTTAATTTATTTAATCTTTTCTAAATCTATTTTAAATCTATTAAAACTATCTGAAATCCTTTTCAAATTATTTTAAATCTATTTTTAATTATTTTAGAGTATTTTATATATTTAAAATTTAATTTCAAACTGTGCTAAACTATTTATAACTATCTAAACTATTTTCTAAAATTCAAACTGTGTAAGGTGGAAGTGTTTATATTTAAATCCTTGATTTCAAAGCGAATATGGTTAAATGATGTTATAACTTAAGTTGAGATTTGAATGATATTTACTAGTAAAATAACATATTTGAGTAAATATGATGATTTTGAAATGTGATTTCAATTAACCACCTAAAAGATATGATTTCGAAAGTGAATATGATTTCGAAGGTGATATGGTTTGAATTGAATATGATATTTTAATATCAATTATGAATTGAATTTTGAAATTGTAAAAGAACCATTTGGTGTGAAATAAGAGTTTGGTTGCTAAAGAGACCGGGATTGGATATTGTCATACTCTCTGCCAATGCCGAAAACCACTTTAACAATTGTGTATGTGGTGGACATTCCAGAATAAATTAGGATGGTTTAGTGAACGATTCTTTATGAGGTATTTACGTAGCCCTAACTCCCTCGAGTCAACTTGATGTGACTAAAACCGGAGCCACGCCGGGACAAGTGAGGTTGCACCTCCTATCGGACATGCTTCTTCGATGGCATATTATGACTTTGTGATTGATTTGGTGGTCACCCCTCGATTTTGATTATGGAAGTGTGTTCCGAGATGGGCGGTAGTAGCAGCTATGCGTTACCACCAGTCTGGATTAGCAAACAGTAGAGTCCTACCCTGGCATTACCTCGCGTGCCGTGTCACATACCTTATTGCGCCTTCTACGAGTTTGGTTTATGTCATATCAACGGGGTGCTCCATGATAGCCCACCAGTTTATGGTGGAGTTTACAATACTGTATAGACTACGACATTATAAAATGTGTTAGGGGGATATGGGTAACGCCTTAATGCTATTTTAATACTTTACCTTACTGTAGACACTGTTATAATAGCATATTGTACTATATATGTAGATAGTTTAACGGATCCTTAGAAAAAGTAATCTCTAACATCTCTTAAGTTATTGCACTCACATTAGACACTGAATAGGAGATGTCAAAACCCGTAAACTTCTCTGATACTGTTGCACTCATATTTATTTACTGTTGATTTAACTTATATAAGATCTTTTAGTTCTGACTCGAATGTTTTGACTTTGCAATTCACTTAGGTCAGTATGAGCTTTTCAGTGTATCAATGATTGCTTTTGAAGGACGAAGACGAAGATTTAGTACTGCTATTTTTATATATATTTTATTCCACCGCATCATACTGTTCCGCTGCATTCATTTATTTAATCCAGTTGTATGTAACTCTGATCTGAATTTTAAAAGCATAACCGAATGTTATTTGTAAAACAGCTTCATGAATTGTTATTTCATAATTATAATTTGTTATTCCCTTATAAGATTTTGTGTTTGTTTCCTTTCTTTCTCTTTTTTTCTTATTTATCCCATAACAATTCTCCCTTTTGAATGGTTTGACTCTAACATGTGTGGTTTGTTGTCGATTTAAACCGTCCAAAAAAGCAGGTCGTTACACAGAGACATCACCATAATCAACCTAGCTACTAGGAACTGAGTGCAATTTCAAAGTTCTGCCACCGTCGGGACGAGAAGCGAGAGGAACCTCGCTACAATGACAAGTATTATGAGTTCCTTTAAATTAATGGCTACTCTACATTGGACTACCATGTTCTCAAGGATGAAATCGAAAGACTCGTCTAAGAAGGGATACACATGGAATTTATTTGACATCAGGTCGAGCAAAGAGAAAACCATAAAGAATGGAAAAATCAAACCTCTTAGCCCAATAATGCAAATGTCTAAGCTGTCACCAAGGTCTTAATCATATGTAAGGGCTCGTATATGGCTGATAGCAGTCAATTGGCCAGTCCCCATATCAAAGATTAGTGGGTACTTCCAAAAAAAATTATTTATTGGGATCTCGGGCGTCTATGGCTCCTAAATAGGGATTAGAATGACCAATCAGCTTCACTACCAAAGATTGGGAAGGAATCTCTTACCCCATCATTACCCTATGGTCATTACTCTTGCCTTGGCCAACTCCAATATGCATCGGGCCTTTGTGGATAGGGCCATCTCAATTAACATCGTGTTCAAGAACGTCTTTGAATCTCTCAGGCTCTCTGCCTCCAACCTCACCTCATGCACCATAACCATTTATGAAATTGGGAGTGTAGACGTTGTTCAAATGGACATGACCTCACTTGTAATAACTTTTGGCTAGGAAACTCCTACTACAAATATCCAGGTAAACTTTATGGTAGTTGATTGCCAATCTATTTATAGCCTGTTAGTAGGACGACTGATGCTTGTTGAGCTAGGTGCTAATGTCTTCTACAACTACCTTGTCATGAAGTTCCTTATCAAAGACGGGGTCGGAGAAATTAGGGGAAACCGATAGAAGGCATAGGAATGCTATGGGAGTTCCCTTAAGTAAGCAAAGATGGGTGTTCTCATGTTGTGGCAAGAGCATTCGACAATCAACGATGAAATTCTCAGCGGATCCAACAGTCCAACTAATGCCCTAGTTCTTGCCAAGATACCCCTAAACCTGAAGCATTGGCAATGGCTTCTACTCTCTCATAGTAGGCCCCCTTATCTAAAAACCTGGGGCATCGCAACCTCGATTTGGACCCAACATTACCGATAAGTTCTTTCTAAAAAAATTCTCATTTATAAATCATTGTAAGCGGGATGCATATAGTTTGCGTCACTATCGTGCAACTCACTTACACTAGAGTATTTGAGCTAAGCAATGCTCTTTGGTTTGATTCGTGATCAACGGTCGCTTCACGACTAGTGATGATTCACCCTGGAGAACTTCACACCCTATAAGCTTAGGTTTGAGCCCGAGCTCGTCCTCCACTCTTCATTCGCTAGCTTACAACCCAAGAGAACCTACAAGCAAACTTGCATTTCAGCTTATGTCAATGGAAAACACCACTATATATCCGGTCAATACTAGGTCTGCATTAACGATTGTACTTTGACCATCTTATATTCACACTAAATATGAAATAATCAAGAAAAAAAGGCATTTCAGCAAAATAAATATAGGAACTATTGGTTATTCAAAGCTCTTTGCAAAAAAATCACATGTAGATAAACAAGCAAAAATAGCAACATGATTATTAGTCAAAGTTTAAGGAATCTGCTAAAAATTTGTAAGCTCTTCCCAAAAAACTTATAAATATTATGTCTTGATCCCTCGTAATGCTCTTTGAAACACCATCGAATCATACAATCCATTTCATATATAACTCAACCAGTTTTGATGTTGATTTATTAAGCTTAAAGGTTTGAATCAGTCATTCTTCATTGATTATCAACTATAACCTAGATGTTATCGTATCCTCCTCTATTTCTAGTTAATCCATCGATGAAGTCTGTAACATCCCATAAACTTTAAGGACAAATTAAAATAATAATAAGGGAAACTTCATAATTTTTCACTAAAGGATAAAAATATAAATTTTCACAAATATTGGAATTAGGCCACATGACATATTCCATTGGGTATGGAATGTCATTTACAATTAATAAACATATATAGTTTGTTAAATTTGGAAAAACAAATCAGAAATAGCAGAAAATATGACCAGTGGCATTTTTACAAATATGAATTTTGGGCCTAAGTCAGAAAACTCTAGTTTTCAACTATTAATTAGACCCAAGCCTCCATTATTTCTTAGTCCAACTCTAGCTATTGCCTATACCTACATTTCTTCTTTCTCTCTCCCCCAGAAATACCTTAATCTAATAAAACTATTCTATCTCTTCAAAAAAAATTATATATCAAAATAAAATAATAAAACAAAAGTCAAATTAAAAGAGAGAATCAAGATTAGACGAAGAGGAGAAAGGGAAGGTAAATCAATCAAGTATGAAGGTCTAGGAAGGGCAATTCAAATCAAAATAGGAGGAAGGTAGCTTTAGAAAGGTGAGTTAATTTATAATTACATTATGTTAATTTACAGGTAATCAAATACCCTTTATTTCGACTTTAATTGGTTTTGTAATTTGAAATATACATAGAATTTTCATTGAAAGCACATAGGTAGTTTTAAATAAATAGTGTAAATATATGCATGTATTCATTTGAAATAAATAGTGTAAATAAATCGGCAGTTTTGAGATGTCTGGGATTGGGATTTTCATTTGAAAGAGGAAGAGGATTCCCTTAAATGATAATTCTTATCCTGTCTTTAGTCCTTCTCCTTGTTCCAAGCAGACTCAGAATCCTAGCTTGATCGATGGTATGCAGAAGAACTTCTGAGGCGATCGAAGGCTCTTGTTTGAGATATTGCACCTGTAACGACCAAATGGGAGCATATTAGTAATTGTCGCATGAAAGATCAACAAAAAGTGTATAGTGAAGTGCATGTGGTTGTGAGTGCCCTGATGTTCCCTCTAACAGACCGGTAGTGGTAGCTTTGCTCAACGGCGCTTTATCTCCTTTATCAGAAGGTCGGATGCATTTGCCAATTCTGGTGGTAGAGTTGAGTCCTTCAATGTTAATGTTTGGATAGTCATAGGACATGATGTCATCCGGAATTTAAAGATTAGAAAATCTCTTCAATGAGCTTTCGAAGTGCTGAGAGGATGATTCGTCTTTAATCAGAGTAATAACGAACTTTTGGTCCGAGCTAGTTTTTCTTCTATGAAGCTTGTACGCCAACCTCTTTTTTCTCTTTGTAGGTGCTTGGTATTGTCCGACTTACCATGGTTCAACCATTAGCACTTTTCCGAGACCTGCATCGACATCTCTCGATTTCTTGGCTTAAGAATCCCTAATCTCGCCCTCCTTGGTATCATCCTTAGTACCCTCAGCAGGGGGCACGATGGGGTTGACTGTATCCCTCTTTTGTTCTACAACATTCCTTAATAATGTTGTACATTAGGGAAGTCTGATACTACGGTCATGTTCAAATAGCCCAAACAAGGATAGTAACTCGTGGTTACAAGGAGTTTGATGTCCCTATCCTCAACGATGGTGGAGAGAATAGCAACAACCGCTCTTGAAAAGTCAGCGCCTTCAGGACATGGGTGAACACCTGAAAGAACTCCAGATGTTAATGGATTCAAAGGAAAAGTTATGACTTGAATTAGAGAACTTGAGAGAGAAGTGAAGGTAATGCTTACATCCTTCTAACCATCGCCTTACAAATCTAGAAGGGCAAAGTACATAGAACCATTCTGCTTAAATAGTGAGAGTTTATTCCAAGCACCCGTCAGAGCTTGGCAATTTGGCGAAGGTTCAAGAAAGACGTAAGAAGGGCTTCCCGATCGTCATTTGAAGTTATAGATTAATCTTCTTTCTTCAGAGTAGGCGTACGGAATAAAATGTTCATGAACATCAAGAAGGTTCCATAAATAAATGCATAACTATTGGGATGAAGTTATGTAGGGACGATCCCAAGATATCTAAACATTTCTCGGACAGACGAATCGAAGGTGGTACACATCCCGCCCAACACATAAACTTAATGCATAATGTATACCCTGCTCGGGGAAAGTGAGGTCTATCTTGTCTTGAATGGACCAGGACGTCCCCAAATGGAATTCTATGAATAGAGCATAGCCGGCGGCGAGCAGCCTCGCCAATTCGAGAAGCCTATGAATCTAGTGGATTATCTAGAAGAATGACTCCCTCTATAGCGTCAGGAGTAGGGCTAGTGTTTTCCTTTGAGAGGATTGGAATATTGGAAAACAGATCATCTTGTGGGTTAGAAACTTTTGTTTTTTCCGAGTTATTCGAGTTTCGGGTTCCTCGGTCGTACCCTTATTGTACTACATCGTTGCGTCGACTCAATGGTTAGCGACCATGAGATAGCGACCCGTTTGTGATACACGTGTTGGTGAGTTTTCATGCTCCCTTTTGTGATAGGCCTCCCCCTTTGTGATTTCTGGATTTCTAATTGACAATTTCTAGAATCTATATTTCACCAATTTTTGTGATTTATATTGATAAGCTATATCAATATTTGTGGTTTGGTGAATAAGATAAATAATGTGATGTTCTTTTTGGTTTTTTGAGATTCTTGAGATATAGTATGATTTTTGTTGTTATTTAATGTATACTTGTAACAGTATGACATTATTGTTATCATACATTTTTGTCATATCTCTTATCCTATCTCAATTTACATGATATTTGTAGCTAGACTGACCCGTTTATTATTTTCTTGTTAAATAATACTTGGGTCGGACCGAGGTATTTCAGATGCTTCTACTTGACTTCTTATCAGGGTCCGTCATCTGAATTTTGGCTAACTACTTAGCTTAGTAGTTTTGTTTTATACATTCAAGATAAAGACTCCTTGATGTATACATATTCTTTTATCTAGCACTTATATCTATTCTTTTGTGATGTAGTTGATCTTATATGACCACTACTTTGATGTACACTTTTATGTGATATATTCATATCTGTTTCCGCCTTAGTGATATGAATATATATGACTGATTTATGTTATGTGTATTTTATATTTGTTTCTGAAGAGTACATAGCCACTATGTAGTACCCTTATGTTTGTATTTGATATGTCGGATTTCCTCATGAAACGAAATGCATATAATACTTTCTGGCATATCGGAACTCACACAAAGCAATCACACATATGGTCGCTCCTCAATAGCCTTATTCTTCGTACTAGTCGACGTCATTACTCCGTAGCGTTCTTAGCTAGTGTGAGTATAGAGGTGGGGCGTCACAACTTGGTATCAAAACCAAATTCTAGAACAATATAGAATATTATGGCAAGGATCATTGTCCTAAGTCTCTCTTAGGCATCGTGCCTTAGGATTTAACTCGAGTCATTGGACCCGTTCTATCCTAATTTCTTTTATGATTGCCTTGTTTTATCAATCAATTTTGTTTGATATTCATTATGAGAATAACCTTTTTCCTTTTCTTTCTTTCTTTCCTAAAGAAGAGAAATGGTTGGACCAGGCCGTCCCAGCACCGGTCAATCCAGTGCAACTCTTCAGGATGGAGTAATCATGTCTGCCCATCAGCTTTTAGATCTTGTAAAGAATGCTCAAGCTATCAGACCCATTCTAGAGCCTAGTCATCTTAAATGTAGGTTTGCACGCCTGTGCAGTGACTATACCAATTTGGGTGGAAGGCCATTCAAGGTTTCTGAAAGCGTTATAGATGTCCAAGCTTGGCTTAGAACATGCGACCGCATCTTTTCTCGCATGAATCTTGTTGATCTACATAAAGTCCAAGTGGCTTCTAGCATGCTCCAAGAAAGAGCATTAGAATGGTATGAGCTTTTGATTTTGGAAATTATTGGAGCGGATCTTATTTGGGAGCAATTCCGAGAAAGGTCCGAATTAAAGTTTGTGCTGGAAGCTGAAAAGGTAACTTTAGCTCGGCGCTTTATTGACCTTGTTCAAGGTGAATCTTCTATGACGGACTACATCGCATCTTTGAAATCCCTCTCTAGATATGGAGTCGGGTATATTAACACCCCATTGAAGAAAAATCAAAGGTTTGTCTATGGGTTGAATAAGAACCTCAAAAAGCCTTTACTTCTGAAATTAGAAGCTTCTTTTGATCAGCTTGTTGATATCGCTCTTTGACTAGAAGAGGCCGATAAAGAAATCGATGTTGAAGTTGCGGGTGCCAAACAAAACTCAACATCAATAAGAAGAGGCCTATTAAGTTCAAGCTTAATCCCAACAAGAAAGGGAAGCAAGCAACTTTGGTAGCAAAGACACCTACCTTAAGTCGTGGGCAATTCTACAATTGTGGTTCTAAGGACCATTATGTGAATAGGTGTCTGAAACCCCTTTATTGTCGTTATTGCAAAAGTTTGGGTCATCTTTTATCTTTGTGTCCTAAAGTTCCAAGCAAGAAAGAGGGAAAGCTAAGTGTTGTGCAAGCTTCTAGTAACACTTCTCTTGGTTAATGTATTTCTAATTCTATCCTTGATGGCACTATTATGTTTTGTGATCATCCTATTCGAGTTCTTTTTGATACGGGTGCATCGTTTTCTTTTGTATCAAAAGAATTTGTTGATACTTTGCTTTAAACGTTATGTGCTTAATGACTTCTTTGAGAATTGCGAATCCGGTTGGTGGATCTGCAACACTCAATTTTCTTTGTAAGGATATCGAGATTATTTTATGTGGTTATTCTTTCCGAGCCGATTGCATGTTATGCGTTACTTAGGCTTCGGAATGATTTTGGAAGTGGATTGGCTTAACAGACATGAAGCCCATATCCTATGTCCTGAGAGGACTATTCATCTTCGACATCCTCAATCTGTTAAGCAGATTTCTATTGTTCTTAAAGATTCAGATTCCAATTTGGCAGCATCCTTATATTCTCTAAGTCCACATGATGACAATAGTGATGAAGAGGACGATGTCATTTCCCTCATTCACGTTGTTCGTGAATTTTATGACATATTTGAGCCCGTTTTAGGATAACCCCCTAAGTAAGCAATTGAGTTCAGAATTAATCTAATTCTTGGAGCTCTACCTATCACTCGTCCTCCTTATCAAATGTCTAATAAGGAAAATGAGGAGATGCGTAAACAATTATCGGAATTGGAAGTGAAGCAATTTATTCGTTCTAGTTCCTCTCCATGGGGAGCTTCAACTATCTTTGTGAAGAAATCGATGGTACGCTTAGGCTTTGCGTTGATTACCGCAAGCTTAATGACCTCACCATTAAGAATAAATATCCCTTGCCTCAGATTAATGATCTATTCGATCAAATTTGCGGTGTTAGAGTCTTTTTACAGTTAGACTTAGCAACTAGTTTTCATCTGTTTCGTATTGCAGAGGATTGCATTCCTTTGACATCGTTCCCTACTCGTTATGGATCTTTTGAACGGTTTATTATGCCATTTGGCTTAACGAATGCTCCAGCATATTTCGTTGACCTTACAAATCGAGTTTTCAAACACTTCCTAGATCGATTTTTCTCCATCTTTATAGATGATATTCTTGTTTATTCTAAAACCGAGGAAGAGCATGAAAAGCATCTTCGGATTGTGTTGGAAACTCTTAGGAGCAATCAATTGAAAGTAAAATTTTCTAAGTGCCACTTTTGGCAATCTCGTGTGAAATTTTTAGGAAATATCATTTCTGAATCCGAAATTTCCATGGATCCTTCAAAGATTGAAGCGATCCAAAATTGGAAGAGACCGGATAGTGTGACGAAAATTCGTAGTTTTCTTAGATTGGCGGGCTATTACCCTCGGTTCATAATAGACTTTTCTAAAATTCCGTACATCTTACTAGTTTGACAAAGAAGGGATTAAGTACATTTGGTCAAACAAATGTGAAGCTTCTTTTCAGAAATTAAAAGAACTCCTTTCTGATGCTTCTATTCTTGTTATTCCGGAGGGAAACCAAGACTTTATTGTTTATACCGATGCTAGTCATGTTGGTTTGGGAGCCGTTCCCATGCAAAGGGAACGTGTTATTGCTTATGCTTCTAGGAAATTGAAACCTACCGAGACTAGATATGCCACTCATGATTTAGAGCTCGCGGCTATTGTTTTCGCCCTTAGAATTTGGTGTCATTATCTTTTGGGAGAAAATTTGCTCTCTACACCGATCATAGATCTTTGAAGTATTTATTTTCTCAAATGGAACTTCATTTGCGTCAACAACATTGGCTCGAGTTTCTTGCATCGTATGATCTTGATATTCTTTATACTTCTAGAAAGAAAATCGTGTTGCCGATGCCCTTAGTCGTAAGCAACAAGCAATTGTTTCTATGATGATATCCGAGTGGAATGACCTCGAGACTTTATCCACTTGTGAGATTTAAGATCGTGAATCCAATTCACATTCACCTCTTGCTTTATGTAGCCTTGAAGCTCATCCATCTCTTTTTGTCCGCATTCGTGATGCTCAAAAGCATGATCCCGAATTAGCTCATCTTAGCCAAAGTTGTAGGGATAGAAATATTGATGGTTTGAAAGACTTTGAAATCGACGCTCATGGCGTCATTCAAAAATTTGGCAGACTTATTGTACCAAATATTAGTGATCTTCGTAAAGACATTTTTGAAGATTCCCATCGTTCTAAATTTACCGTTCATCCCGATAGTAGTAAAATGCACGCGGATATGAAGTGACTTTATTATTGGAAAGGAATGAATCTTATATTGCTAACTTCATTAAGTGTTGCATGACTTGCCAACTCATAAAGGCCGGGCATCAAAGGCCCGGTGGGTTATTGCAACCTTTAGATATTCCTGTTTGGAAGTGGGATCAAGTCTCCTTGGACTTTATTGACGATCTTCCCTGTTCTAGTTCGGGTTATGATAGTTTGTGGGTGATTGTGGATAGGCTTACAAAGTCCACCCATTTTATTCACGTTCGGTCTAATCGGACCGTGCCTCTTTTGGCCAAACTCTTAGTTAAAGAAATTGTTAAATTGCATGGAGTTCCTACTTCTATTGTTAGCGATCGTGATCCATTGTTTACAAGTGGATTTTGAAAGAGTCTTCAACAAGCTTTGTGAACGAAGCTTAACATTAGCACCGCTTATCATCCTTAGTCCGATGGAAAAACCGAGCGTGTGAATCAAACTCTTGAAGATCTTCCTCGTGAAAGTGTTCTTGATTTAGGGGAAGTTGGGAAGATCATATTTCTCTTGTTGGGTTTTCTTACAATAATTGTTTTTAATCTAGTATTGGTATGGCACCTTTCGATGCACTTTACGGAAGGCTATGTCGATCTCCTTCTTGTTGGCTTGAGGCGGTAAGAAGCTGGTTTTAGGTCCATATTTTATTCGTGATTCCACAGAAAAGATTGACCTTATTCGTCGTAGATGAAATAAGCTCAAAGTACACAAAAATCCTATGTTGATAACCGAAGAAGGAATTTATAATTTTCTGTGGAAGATTTGGTGTTCACTAGTATTTCACCTATGAAGGGTGTTGTGTGTTTCAGTCGATCGGGAAAATTAGCGCCTCGATATATTGCCCCATTTCTCATCACCGAACGTATTGGTTCAATGGCTTATCTCCTTTTATTATTGGCTCAATTTTCTGTATTCACGATGTTTTCCATGTCTCTCAACAACGAAAATGCCTTAGGGATTTTGATTATATTCTTGAGGCCAGTGTTATTGAAGAAATTGAAGTTTCATCAAATTTGACTTATGAGCAACATCCTATTCGTATCATTGCTATGGAGGTTAAACGCCTTCGAAATAAAGCTATTTCGCTTGTGAAAGTTCAATGGTCCGCAAAATCCTAAGGATTGCTCTTGGGAATCTAAGGAATTCATCGGGCGAACACATCCAGACGTACTCTCTCATGCTCTTTAAGGTGAACTTCTTATTTCAAATTTTCTTTTGTGTTGATATGCTTTTATGGTTGTTACTCTTTGTTTTCTTCTTAAATATTGCGAGGACGCAATTTCTTTTAAGGACGGGAGTCTGTAACAACCCGCAAATTTTACGATTGTATATTTAAATGTAGCATCGTTAGTCGGATTAAAGTCCGAAATGCTACTTTTTTGTAAACTGTTGAATTAGGACTTGAGACTACTTCCATTGTGTTCAAAATGGCATTTGCGGCCTTTTTGAGTATAAACATCGACATGTTTGGAGTTGAGTTGAATTTTGTTATTTTTCTATTGGGCTTTAGGTTTGGTTTTAACCCATTAACCCAACATAATACCCTAACTCCACCCCCTCTCCTCTTCGTTCATTCTCATTTCCTAATACTCTCAAGCTAAAGTAAAAATGGGGGAAAGAAAGGAGACTCAAAATTCCTAAGCCCTAGTTTTGCTAGAAAAATTAAATTCAAGTTCTAGGAATCAAGGAGAAACATAGGTAAGCATCCTCTTCATCTTCTCCATCTCAATCTCTCTTTAATTCTCAGAAATTGCTAAACCCTAACTTAGGAAATACTTCACCTTTGATAATAGATTGAAAATTCTAGAGGCATATTGAAGAGGAATCGGTCTTGCCTTGCCTTAAAGCTTCGAATTTGTTGTTTTTGGTTTTAAAGGTGAGTTTTTGAACTCATGTCTATGTCTATAACTTCCATTGTTGTTAGATATGAATTCCTAACATCTATTTCTTGTTCAATTGCTTTTGATTTGAATTGATTTGGTGAATTTTCAAAAATTTGGTGTTTTGAAGTCAAAATCTTTAAAGATCATATCTTGGATGTTTGGACATGATATTCGGGGTGTATCGAAGAGCCTATAGGGATGGGTTGTCACTTGGCATAAATTCCTAGCATCCATCACTCGTCCAATCGCTTCCGAATCGATTTGACCATCATTGGTCTAGGCAAATTTCTACCCAGCTGAACCAACCAGACGTCTGGTTGGTAATTTTAGAAGTCTGGTTATGGTCCCTGGAGAAAAAACACAAGACGGTAGAAAATAAAAATAGCAGAGGCTTGGACCAAACGTCTGGTCCAAACCTACCAGACGTCTGGTTAGTTTTTAGACGTTTGGTTAGAGTTGAGACGTCTAGGAGGTTTCTGGAAAATTTCCCGAACCCAAATCCAAATGTCTGGATGACCCCCTAAACGTTTGGAACTGTTCAGTTTTGCCTATTTTTTGAGTGAATTTTCAATGTTTATCGATTTTTGTTGATCCGATTAGTTGTTATCACTTTTATCGACTTTATTGACTTCTTTTTTGGGATTTTTGGGAATATCCATTTTGATGGATTTCGTATCGATTTCTACGGATTTGATTCATGTCTTCGAATGTGAATTTGTGGTGATCGATTGTTTTTACAATCATTTTCTGTTATTTTCACTTTAAAGTACAAAGGTTTCTAAACTAGTAGTAAATACTCATACTCTTTCACAAAAAAGATTTCAACATTACTTTCAATACAAAGCTTGGTTTTAAACCCGTTTTCCAATCTATTATTATATACAATCCTTTACCTCATTCGTTCGAGAAATCTAATTAAATGACTTAGCAAAACAAGTGGTATGAAACGCTTGTGTTTACTTCGTCGGTTAATTCTTAGACTTGTTCGATTGAAACCTTGTGACAATTTTCAAGTGGAAATCTACAATTTGTTCGTAAATATTAAAGTTAAGCCGGTGGTTATGGGACATGAAGCTAAATTCCTTTATTTACTTGCTTAGTGTAATTCATAATTTCATTGATCAATGGTGATCGTTTTATAGTTTAGACTAGCGATATGCGATGTCTTTTTTTCCATGTGGGGGACTGTATGTCATTTTATTGAGCTTCGTCTTATTTCTTTTATAGGCTAACGACCTATGAGTTCTTTGGAGTTTCAACTCATTTTTATAGGCTAGCGACCTATGTTCTTTTATGGAGTTCGGTTCATCGGGCGTACCGTTATTGTACTACATCGTTGTTCCGAATTATTTGAGTTTCTGGTTCATCGAGCGTACCGTTATTGTACTATGTCGTTGTTTCGAGTTATTCGAGTTTCAGGCTCCTTGGGCATACCGTTATTATACTACGTTATTGCACCAACTCAATGGTTAGCAACCATAGGATAGTGACTCATTTGTGACACATGTGTTGGTGAGTTTTTCATGCTCCTGTTTGTGATAGGCCTCCTACTTTGTGATTTCTGGGTTTCTAATTAACGATTTTTAGAATTTATGTTTCACCAATTTTTGTGATTTATATTGATAAGCTTTATCAATATTTGTGGTTTGGTGACTAAGCTAAAGAATATGATGTTCTTTTTGGTTTTTTAAGATTCTTGAGATATAGTTTGATTTTTGTTGTTATTTAATGTATACTTGTCATAATGTGGCATTATTGTTATCATACTTTTTGTCACATCTCATATTCTATTTCATTTTATATGATATTTATAGCTAGACTGAACTATTTATTATTTTCTTCTTAAATAATGCTCCGGTCAGACCGAGGTATTTCAGGTACTTCTATTTGACTTCTTATCCGGGTCCATCATCTGACTTTTGTCTAACTACTTAGCTTAATAGTTTTTTTATACATTCGAGATAGAGACTCCTTGATGTATACATATTCTTTTGTCTAGCGCTTGTACCTATTCTTTTGTGATGTAATGGATCTTATATGACCACTACTTTGATGTACAATTTTTGTGTATATTCGTATCTATTTCCGCCTTAGTGATATGAATATCTCTGACTGATTTATGTTATGTTTATTTAGATTTGTTTCCAAGACCACATAGCCACTGTGTAGTAGCCTTGTGTATGTATTTGATATGTCGGATTTCCTCTTGAAATGAAATGCATATAATACTGCCTGACGTATCGGCACTCGCGCAAAGAAATTATACAGATGGTCGCTCCTCAACAGCCTTATTCTTCATACTAGTCGACGGCATTACTCCATAATGTCCTTAGCTAGTGTCAGTATAGAGGTGGAGCATCACAACTATTTCGAGATCCTTCTTCTTTTTACGAAAATTTTGATTTTACTATGTTTCTCTGTTGGATTCTCACCGAGTTGTCAGAACACAGTTTGTAAAGTCCCTAAAAATCATTAACAAAGTTCAAGTGGACGTAAGCCAGAGTTTAGCCGAACCACTATAAATTATTGTGTGTTGTTTTATCATTTTTTCCATTTCAGATTTTCTATTTTACTTTCTATTTCAATCCAATCAGGTATTTGTCCAACTTTTGGAACAATATTTTGGTGTTTTCATATAGAACGCTTGAATTTCTCATTGTTTCGATGTATCTTCAACATTTGGATTTTTATAATCCATGAAGTAGATATATAAGTTCTTCCTAGAAGTTTCATGATTATTTAGATTTACCACAAAATCTATTATAGGATCTGTCAGAATAATTGCACCAATATCACCAAGGAAAAGTCAAATACCTCCAAGCCCACTAACGGTGCGTAGAATGATGGATCTAAGCATGGGAAGAAAACCAATTAACCGAAAACTATTGAAATTCAAAGTGCATAGGAAATGATCACCAAGGTTGGTCTGGATAGGATGGTGAAAGGTGATTGAAAGACAAAATGCTATGATGAAGAAAATCAATGAAAATATGGAGTTAATGACCCAATTATCCCATGGTCGTAAAAGGAACAAAAAGAAGTTTTCACTGTCTGATTCAAAAGAAGATAGTTCCTCCTTATCAGGCAGAAACCATAGAGGTGGAAACTATAAATGAAGAGGAAGGAGGATGGGACTTTGAAAATTGGAGCTAGCAACACTTAGGTTGGTAGAGCGCAACTCAACGTCTAACCACATCCACATATTGGTACCAATCCCTTCCATCGAGTCATGAATGATGAGATTTTTGTTGACTTACTAGATGATGTTGATAATGGTGATAGGCATGCTATTGGTGGCTAGAATGCTAGAGTTTATATGGTTTTTATTAACCTATCATGTAGAGATCGTAGAAACCGATCGACTGGATGAATGATTCTTCCAAAGATAAGAGAACCCAAATATCATAGAACTGCTTGAGATCGTTTGCGAAACCAAATACTCAAGGCAGACCATTGTGATCGTTGTTCAAACCAATCTAATTGAACTAGAATTTTTAGCTGATATGGTAAGAAGGCTGGTGAACGAAAACCACCATAAAGTAATGATGAATGGGGTTCTTCTCCTAGTAAGAACCCATCCATAGAGGAGATTTTACATAAGGAGTATCTTAGAAAGTTCATTATGCTCATGATTCCATCTTATAATGGGACGACCAATCCAAGATAACATTATTTGAAGTATGAATGGTATATCAATAGAGCCCTAGCTGCCGATATTGTCCACTGTAGGTGTTTTTTCCATATTTTTGGAAGAAGTAGCTACAATGTGGTTCATTCGGATTTTGGAGAGATCCATATCAATAATTGATCGGTTAGATAAAAAGTTTGTAGAGCAGTTCATGTTACATGATGATCGTCTAAAAGTGTGATGTATTTATCTAAAATTCTTTGGAGTTCTGGGAATTCCTAAAAGATTTCTTGAGCAGGTTTAATCCAGTAAGGATAGAAGTAAGAAATGCAAAGGAGGACATTATATTGATGGCTTTCATCAAAGGGATTCATCTAGATCTGTGCAGTTAATACGCTCGGCAGATTCAAAGCGGTGGAGGTGCAAAAAGTCAAAGAGGGGATACAGCGAGGATATAGCGGGATATAGCGGATTGCTCTAAAATAGCATGTAAAACCCGTACTTAATGTTTTTACAAATATATAAATGGTAATTAAATGAAAAATTATCATTCAATTGAATTATAATTAATACATAAATAGTTTAAATAAAAACATGTGCGAATATACTTTAAATAAACGTAAAACTGTTATACATAACATAATTGAATTTAGTATAATATTAGATTATTTTCATTTCTGAAAATATATTAAAAATTAAATCAAATAAATTAGTTTCATAATTTTTATAATGTATAAATACAATTTTTCAATTCATTTTATTAAAGAAGATATAACAGAAATAGCCGAATATAGCGGAAATAACGGGATATAGCGGAAATAGCGGGGCTTAAAGCGGAAAGGCTATATTTTGGGGCTATATGGAAAAATCGTAGCGGTAGAAATCCGCTATGAGATATAGCGGGGTTATAGCGGGGTAATAGCAGGCATTAACTACACAGATCCAGATATAGATTTCGGTATATGGATGAAAATAAAGCCCCTACTAACCATGGAATAATTTTATAGGAAAGCGACCTAATATTTATGCTTTTGGAGTAGGCAAATACAACTGTTGGAAAGGCCAGGTGGAAGGAAATCAACTGAGGTGGTATAAAGTAATGTTATTGTGAATCAAAACGATGAGAGCATTAGAAATATTGCTGTTAATATGGGAAATAAGATTAACTACCAAAAGAGAAGTAATCAAGGTGTGAGGTAGGAAACAAGACTTCAAGAAATGTCCAAGTTTCCTAAAACATGAGGATTACAACCCATTGATTGATGCTGTTAAGAATATCTACCTTGCGATCGCATGGTGCCGAGAACTAAAAGAAGCTGGCTTAGAGGGAGTCGATGGAGAGAGAAAAATGCCTGGCAAGTATCGTCACTTCCACAAAATGCATGGGCATGGTACTAATGAATGTAGACATTTGCAAGATGTAATTGAAGACTTAATCCCAAAAAGAAAACATCAATGGTATGAGAAAGCCTCGCTGGATGGCGGGCAAGGAAATGTTCAATCCCAAGGGCAGATGCTTTAATGAGGCTAGGCTGGGCCTAGTGAAGACAAACCTAGGGAGCTTGAGAAAAGGCTTATTATTAATATGATCACTAGTGGTCCTCATCCGATTAAGAAAAGCTAGAACGACATGGAAAGGTATGGAAGTTCTATAAAGCATTTTGTTCAAGTAAGCTGCTTTACCGTCAAAGATAGAGCTCTAATAAAGCAGTTGAGGATGATGACAAATGATGTTGTATTCAAAAATCGTGATGCTAATAGGGTAGAACTGCCAATGATTGACCCTCTAGTGATAACGACCATGATTGGGACTGTGAAATGAGTTCTGATCAACTATGGGAGCTCAGTGAATATTTTGTTTAAGAAAAATTACGACCGAATGATAATGGATGGCCAGGACCTGCAGCCATGTAAATCCTTGATTCTGGAATATACCGAAGCAGCCGCGGAGCCTGTGGGATGTGTCGATATGTTGATGGAATTAGGTGAAGGTAACTACAAAAGAGAATGGGTTATGACCTTCATTGTGATGGATACATACTCTACGTATAATGCCATTTTGGGTCGACCGGTCCTCACTGGCGTTAGAGTGACAATAGCCCCATGGTGCTTAACAATGAGATTTCCCATGAAAAATAGGGTAGTAATCATCCAAGGTGAGCAGAATATAGGACATGAATATCATATCATGGAGCTGAGAGAGGAAAAATGATACGAAAAAGGAAAGGATGTAGAGAAGACTCTCCACATCAATTCGATTGATTCATAGAAACCACCACCTAAGCCCTTGCTTGGACGACATAGTAAGTTTATAAATCTATGGATCCAAGGAAAGAGCCAAAGGATGCGAGGGCGGCCCTAGCTTAGTTGACGATCAACATCCCAGTCGATTGGGATGATACTACTCGGGTCCTGAAGATTGGATCTCAACTTAGTACGAAAATGAAGAAATAGTTGGTAGGGTTCCTCAAGGCAAACCTGGATATGTTTACCTAGATGCAATCTGATATGTGTGGAATATCACTGGAGATATCATAGAATACATTGAATGTGAACCTAAATGTCCTCCTGTGAAGCAAAAACGATGCAGCCTGGGTCCAGAGCAATCCGCTGTATTGAAAGAGGAAGTGGATAGGCTAAAGGCCAACGGCATCATCCGCGATGCTCTATACCATGAATGGATATCTAACCTAGTGCTGGTCAAGTTTCCTAATTGAAAATGGCGAACATGAATCGACTATTTAGGCTCGAATAAAGTGTTGTCAAAAGATAGCTTCCCGCTACCAAAGATTAACTGACTAGTGGAATTAACAGCCAGACACGGATTGCTATCATTCATGGATTTCCTGCTACAAATAGATACCAATACACATTCAAGATCAAGAATACACCAGCTTCACTACTGACCTAGGACTATTCTGCTACTACGTCATATCGTTCGATCTGAAGATTGTAAGAGTAACCTACAAAATATTGATAAATTTGATGTTCAAGAATTAGATAGGACGTACAATGGGGGACTATATGGATGAGATGCTAGTGAAGTCACAGCGTTCGACAAACCATATAAGAGACCTCTCGGCGATGTTCAATGTACTCCGAATATATAGAATGAAGCTCAATCCACTGAAATGTTCATTTAGAGTTGCATTGGGTAAATTTTAGGGTTTCATAGTGAACTCAGGGGCATAGAAGCCAATCTAAAGCTAATTAAGGCACTAAAAGATGTCGAAACCCCAAAAACAAGGGAGATGCAACACTTGAACAGAAAGGTGGTCATGTTGAGCTGTTTATCTCGAAAACTATAGATAAGTGTGTGTCATTCTTTGATTCCCTCAAAAAGAAAAATGGAAAGTTTCTCTGGACATAGGAGTGTTATGATGCTTTCTAGGCCCTACTTGATCATATGGAGAGACTATCACTTCTTCAAAGCTTTTGGAAGGATATGACTTATTTATTTATTTGGTAGTATCTATTTATGCATTGAGTGCTGCTCTAGTACGTTAAGAACCCAAGATACAAAGGCTAGTGTATTGCATTATCAAGTGATATACTGGAGCATAAGGAAATTATACAAAGCTAGAAAACTAGCTTACTACTTCTTGATTGCATCGAGGAAGCTATGTCCCTACTTTCAAGCTGATCCAATTAAAGTGCTGATCGATCAACCCTTAAGATGCCGACTGGAGACTTCGAGAAGGTTGCTGGAATGGAATATCGAAATAATTTTGTATGATATATACCATCATCCTAAGAGGAAATTCAAGGACATGCATTGGCTGATTTTATTGTCGAATTACCACCCAGGATGAACAAAGTGAGGAAGGCATAAAGCAGAGTGTTCAATGGAAATTATATACGGATGGAGCATCCAATGAACATTGATGGGGGTAGAAGTAATCCTGCTAACTCTCGAGGAACAATTAATATGTTATGCCCTAAAATTCAAGTTACCTGCAACGAACAATAAAGTCGGATATGAAGCACTAATTCCAGGACTCGAGATAGCAAAGAAATTGGATGTCAAAACATTGCATATATATAGTGACTCTCAATTGGTTGTTTTCCAATGAAGAAAGAGTTTCAGGCTAAGGGAGCAAGACTTGCCCCTTACTTGATGTTCAAGAACTGCTAGATGACATTGAGTATCGCATGATAACGTACATTCCCAAGGAGGAGCACATGAAGGTTGATTCATTACCCAAGCTAGCTAGCTCAGGGATGCGTAACGCATGGAACCATGGATGTCAATTGGATCTTAGAGGCTGAGGTTGAAAAGGAACCATGGATGCCTCTGATCAAGGAGTACTTGCTAAAAGGGACTCCCCCGAATGGAAGGAATGGATAAAAAATCATGTGCAAAGTTCCATGATTTATTGTTCAGGAAGAGTGCTATATTGGAGAGGATTCTCATCTCCCTTGTTGCGGTGCGTCGCCAATAAAAAAGATAAAAGGATCCTTGCAGATGTGCATAAAGGAGCCTACAGTGATCACAGCGGTATGACAGACTTTGGCAAGGAAGATTCTTCACTATGGATATTTTAGGCCAACAATTGACTGGGATGTGGCTGATTGCACCAGGAGAGAGATAGGTTTCAAAGATTTGTGAAGATTGCTAGATCCCTGTTTACATAAAATGCACAAATGGTCAGTCCATGGCCATTTGCACTTTGGAGAATTGACATCATTGGTGTGCTAACAATGTCAAAAAAGCAGAGCAAAATATATCATTGTTGTAGTTGATTATTTTATGAAATGGACCGAAGTGAAATCGCTTACCACAGTCGCAAACGATAAAAAAACGATTATAAATAAAGAAAATGATCAATTTCGGAGTAAAAAACATTATCTGTCGATTTGGGATTCCACAAATCATAATTTTCAACAGCGAACCCAATTTGATAATGTCCAATTTAAGAATTTCTACAAAAAAATATCGAATTGAAAAAAGATTTGCAGTTATATCACATTCACATGCGAATGGTGTTATCCCGCTTTTTGGCAAAGCCGCGATACCAAAAGATCGGTCAGAAACGGAGGACGGTTCGTCTCAGAGGCTGGTCATACTTCGTTTCGCCATGGATATCACTGAATTTTATCCGAGTCCAGATTGAGCTACAATTGATAGGACGCGGCAAGAAAGACTATAGGAGTCAGCATTTCAAGTTTCAAGTCAATCCGAGTTCATACGCTAAAGTTATGATCGGTTCAACTGGTGGGAAACATCCTAGTTTCGAACCCATCATGATGGGTGTCTTCGAACCCATCATCCGGCACCATTCGAAACCATCACCCTCGAACCGAAGGACATCGAACCCATCGGTTTCGAAACCATCAAAGCGCCTCACCTTCAGCTCCATCCACTTCGAATCCATCTCCTCGTTCGAACCCATCACGGAGTCCTTGTTCGAACCCATCACGGAGTCCTTGTTCGAACCCAACTGTGCAGCTTCATTCGAAACCACTGGGTCAACCAACCATGATGACGTGTCTTCCATCGGTTCGAATACGCCGAGATATATGGAGTCGAAGCGGTCAACACGGAGTGAAGACCGGATCGATTCGAAGTTTGCGCTCCACGTCAACGCGAAGCCACGTGCCTCCATGGATTCGAAAGGATCGGTTCGAAACCTTGGTTTCGAACCAAACAGCCGAGCAATAAACCCAATTTCGAACCCATCATATCTCCTAACCTACTGATCCAAATGCCATGAAATTTTCACAGAAGCTTGCATGCATGTTGAAGAATGTCTACGTCAAATTTCACCTCTATTGGATGAATTCTTGATCAGTTTGAATGGAGTTCGAACCGATGCCAAAGTGGGCCCAAACTTCCTAAGACCGTGCGTGTGGGCCCCCTCATGTGCCAGGAGTGGTCTCCCGAGTTTTCAGTGAGATACCAGGAGCCTACGCCTATAAATAGTGCCCCAGGGCCAACAGAAAAGGGATCTTCTGACTCTGAGGCGCCCAGACTCTGCCGGATCAATATCTCCATCATCCTATATCATAATTTGATTGTTGATTTCGAATTTCCAGTTGTAACTTGCTGTTGATCGCTGTAACAACTTGTGAACATTGAAAGAGAATCAATAAAATATCAAAAAACTTCACAGTGGACGTAGGCAACACGCCGAACCACTATAAATCGATTGTCTACGCATTTTCCTTACTGTTGATTGAATTTTTTGTTAGATAATATCTGTTTTGAACTTGCATTCTTGACTATTATCTCTTCAACGACTCCTGAAGAGTGTTGTGCCCAATTTTGACGCAAACACTTTGGTGCTTTCACTGAGAAAACCCAGATTTTCTCCTGCTCGTTGGATCTGTCATCGATACCGGATCGAATAAATCTAAGGGAGAGATCCAGGTCGTTAAATCCAACTTCCTTCCCTTCTATTCAGATTTGCATAAAGTCTAGGAAAGAAATTCAACTCTAAAGATGGTTAGCACAAGAACCACCTCAAACGCCGTCAATCAAGAAGAGCAGGATAGATAGAATCCTGCCCCTCTACCTCCATCTAATCAAGATGCCGCTGGGCACTCAGAGCCGTCAGGTCCGCTTACCCGACAAGAATTGCAATTGTTACTCCAAGAGCTGACCCAAAGTTGGCGGCAACTAGAAGAACAGCTACGCGCTAGCGCTGAGCTAATCAACCAGCTGGATCGCCAGAAACGAAAGAGATCCATGAGAGATCATGCTTCTCGCTCTTTCAGCGAAAGTTCTTCATCTTCTGATTATCATAACCGACCTCCACGACCCCGGTTAGATGGGAGTCGTATGCCACCCGCTGGAAACCGACCAACATTGACCGTTGGACAAATAAGAGTTGGTCCGTCAGCCAGCTTCCAAACCGGACCCTCCTCCCGAGGAGGCGCCGTTCCTCATCACGCCGCAGAATACCGCACCACTAGCGTTGCGGCTGAACCAGGGGTCAACGCTCAAGACCAGTCGGACCTAGACCGTCGTCATAGCGGCCGTACTCCTGAACCGTACGTCCTAGAGGACTATGAGCCGAGAAGGCAAGATGTGAACCGTCGACGATATCCGGTTCAAACCCAAAGTATGGAACGTGACCATACTCCGGCGCAAATGCCGGATCTTTCAACTATGATACGTCAGATGATCCGTGAGAGTCAGGGGTTCACAAACGACTATTGGGGAGTTTCCCGAAGTCACACTCCCTTTACGGACGATATTCTTAATGCTGAACCCCCACGGCGATTCCGAATGCCCACTCTACCCATGTATGATGGAAACTCCGACCCCAACCAACATATTCTAAAATATGAATGGTCGATGACTACTGCCAGAGCCGACGACGCTGTGAAGTGCCGTAGTTTCCCCATATCCTTGGGGGGCATTGCCACCATGTGGTTCACCCGATTGCCTCCTCGATCCATCTCCTCATTCGACCAGCTGGCCACAAAATTCGTTGAGCAATTTCGCATGCACATCGCAAGGCCGAAAGATGTCAACACTCTATCTAGTGTCACACAAGCTCCCGGAGAGACACTCAGACAATACTTAGAAAGATTCCATACTGCATGTGCAGAGATTAGTAATCCAAATGATAACTCCATCCTTATGGCGTTAACTAAGGGGATCGACCCCGATTCTGAATTTGGCAATTGGCTAGCTGGGAAACCACCTGCGTCATTGGACCGTTTCCATGCCAAAGCAGCTCAATTCCTGAGACGGGAAGACGCGAAACAGTCTAGGAAGCAAACTGACGCAGGACCAAATGCGGGAGGAACCCAAAGCAATGTTGCAATAAAACAGTTCGGCGAGAGCTTCGGAAAAGTTCAGTTGAACATTAAAAATAAACGAGCTCGGCGAAGAGAGAGCGTGAATCAACTTAAAAAACAAGATCAAAATCGCGGCCCACAACGCAAAAATCCAAAGTTCGACAGTTATACTCCTTTGAATATTTCATTGGAGGACTTGTATTTGCGGACCCTTAATGCGATTCAATATGAAAAACTTGCTCCAAGACCGTCGTCAGAGAGACAAATCCAGATGAGAAAATTTTGCAGGTTCCATGAAGGCTACGGGCACGATACGAACGAGTGTCGTCACTTACAGGATCTTGTTGAAAAACTGGTCAGGGAAGGGAAACTGGAACAGTTTGTGCGGACACCGCAGCCCAGAGATGCGGGCCCATCCAATCCAATCAATGAACCCAATCGACCGAGGCAGGAGGACTCGACTTGTCCCCGTGGGAGATTGGTGATAAACGCCATCAGTGGCGGGCCTACTCATTCAGAAGCCTGAAACGACGAAGAACCTCGTCACTGTCACACATGACAGGCTCCTTCAATCCATGAATACTTTACAATTTCTTTTACGTTCTGAAATTTGAATTTGTAATAAGGCACTGATTTTGCCACATTTTCTTATTTCAGCAAATAAAATGCTATCTCTTCAAGCTAAAGCTGTGATTCACCGAATACAACGTTCAACAATCACGACACACGAAGAGCTAAGTTCCATCGAACAATGGAATTTATTCAAATAGCAAGTGACTGCGTTACAACCGGCCACTCACTAAGTGAAACCCCAGCTCGGGGGCAAGCCAACACATCGAAGGATGAACTGGACCAACACACGACAGTCCATTCCATAATTCGTTCCCACCGCGCGAACGGACTCCAACTTCCCAGAGCGCGAATTGGAGTATAAACATTAAACAATTCGTTCCTAGAGTGCGAACGGACTCCAACTTCCCACAGCGTGAATTGGAGTATAAATATTCAACAATTCGCTCCCAGAGCACGAGCGGACTCCAACTTCCCACAGCGTGAATTGGAGTATAAACATTCAACAATTCGCTCCCAGAGCGCGAGCGGACTCTAACTTCCCACAGCGTGAATTTGAGTATAAACATTCAACAATTCGTTCCCAGAGTGCGAACGGACTCCAACTTCCCACATCGTGAATTGGAGTATAAACATTCAACAATTCGTTCCCAGAGTGCGAACGGACTCCAAATTCCCGGAGCGCGAATCGGAGTATAAACATTTAACAATTCATTCCCAGAGTGCGAAGGGACTCCAACTTCCCACAGCGTGAATTGGAGTATAAGCATTTAACAATTCGCTCCCAGAGCGCGAGCGGACTCCAACTTCCTACAGCGTGAATTGGAGTATAAACATTCAACAATTCGTTCCCAGAGTGCGAACGGACTCCAACTTCCCACAGCGTGAATTGGAGTATAAACATTTAACAATTCGTTCCCAGAGTGCGAACAGACTCCAAATTCCCGGAGCGCGAATTGGAGTATAAACGTTTAACAATTCGTTCCCAGAGCGCGAACGGACTCCAACTTCCCACGGAGCGAATTGGAGTATAAACGTTTAACAATTCGTTCTCGGAGCGCGAACGGACTTCAAATTCCCGGAGCGCGAATTGGAGTATAAACATTCAATAATTCGTTCCCACTGCGCGAACCAACCCATCAATGCGGACTCCAAATTCCCAGAGTGTGAATTGGAGTATAAACATCAATTCAAAGTTCCCGGAGTGCGAACCGAAGCATCCATGCAAACTCCAGATCCCCGAAGTGCGAGTTGGAGTACAAACGTCAATTCCGGGTTCCTGAAGTACGAACCCAAACATACATGTTTTATTCAAGTTCCCGGCATGTGAATTGGAGCACAAACACCAAGTTAAAGTTCCCGTAGTGCGAACTAAAGTGTTAATACTAACTCCGAGTTCGTAGAGTGCAAGTTGAAATGTGAACATCATTCCCAAGTTCCCGGAGCGCGAACCGTGTTACAAGCATCAATAACTCTCGAATTCCTGGAATGCAAACCAGGTTATCGATCTCAAATTATTCTAAGTCCCCGGAATGCGGATGTGTGCTCAAGACTTGCAACAAGTGCGATCAACCACCAAAAATACAAGTGTTGTTCCCCAAAACTGGAGGGCACGAGAGCTAAATATTAATCACTAACCGAAGTGATACAACGTCCGAAGTGCAACTCATTCATCAATCACAACTTATGATCAAGATTTTCAGGCTTGGCAAATGAAACGAACTCTACTTAAACGGTAAAAACACCACAAGTACACCGGACCGAAAACAAGACACTGCAAGTACTTAAGCACAAATAAAACAAGAGTTGAAACAAAGAAATAAAATTTTATTTCAACTAACTTAAAACAAGAACTTACACGCAAATAAGTTCTTCCAAAAAAGAATGCCTGCTAGCAGGGGCCGAACCTGCATCTATACACGATCTACTGACAAAAAACGAAGATAAGTACCTATCTACCAAAACATCTACTTGAGAAGCTGATTTATTTCTTCTTTTTCGTCCTTCTCACTAGTGGTACATCTTCAGTGTCACTAGGGACAGAAATTCTTCGCTTTGAGTGTCTCCTCTCCGGCGGTGGCTCTTCGGCTGGAGGCATGATGTCAATATCCTCCTCGGAGCTTGAATCTACATGGGGGCTTCTCACCGGAGGAGTAGGGGGGACTGGATCCGTAACAGAAGTTGAGATAGTGCCACCCGATGGTGCTACCATAGCAGGTGCTGGACTCTGCGTCGCCGTGCTGCCACCGACGGTACCGCTCTGCCCCGCAGCCTCTATTTCGGCGTTGATCTCAGCCAAAATTTCCTCATCACGAGTCGCATGGGCTTGGCTGGGGACATCCACGGCCTGCATCGAAGAACTTGAGGACGGCGGGAGGCTACTAACGATGATAAATGGCAAGTCAGAGAAAGAACCACCCTGCTCGCCGAGCAGTTCGCTCACCATTTGTTCGTCAGCAGATAAGGATCCCCCCTGCGCCGCCTCAGCAGATACCGCAGTTACAACAGTAGTCTCGGTGGCGATGGCCTTATCTCCTCTGCTTGGTTCTTGAGCCGCGACAGTCGGCGCAGTTCCAGTCCCTAGGCAAAAAATAAGAAGTTATTAGTAACTGCTACAAAACAAACACTCTATTTAGAAAACGCTTGAGATAACTTCGGAATACCTTCCCCAGTTTGGCTCGCAGACGGCTGAACAGCCTCGGAAGTACGCTCATGAATAGGAGATAAGTGCGGCCGTTCCGGGTCGTAGGCAGGAACAGGTTGCAAACTGACCACAGATACAGGCACCGACGAAGATGGTGTGGTGACTTCAGTGAAAGCAGAATGGTGCTCAACACCTGATCCCTCTCCGACTTCCAGGGAACGACCACCGATCATCTCCTTCTCATGAGCGATGATAGCGTCATGAAGAACCTTCTTCTCATCGTCTGTGAGCAGCCGGTTCTCAAGTTCGAATCGATCGACCGACTCACCTGGATGCGCTTCCTCTTCCTCCTCGACCAATCGGTCCCAAGCGCTACGAAGGTGAACTGGATAATCTTGAAGCCAGGCCAAGTTTCTGTGCTTTAACACATTGGCGTTGTAAGTTATGAGCAAATCTTCGATATCGGCCTCTAGCCTGGCCTCTGCCTGTTGAACCTTCTCCTCCACCTCTGCTTCGACCGCCTGAACTTTGGCCACGGCCACATCTCTTTCAGTGCGAAGCACTACGGCTTGCTCGCAGGCTTCTTGCGCCGTGTTATGCGTGTCATCTCTATCTTTAATAATTTCGGCAAATTTAGCCTTGAGCTCATTAAGTTCTTTTAACGCCGCATCCCGCTCAGCAGTGACGACAGTGTTCCGGTGGCCCATGTCTTCCACCGTAACATAGTGCTCCTTTTTCATTCTATCCATGGCTACTTGAGCTTCATCGACCTTTGTAAGAGCCTCCATCTCTGATTTTCGAGACGATTCAGCCTCGGTATTCAGCACTTGTATGATGCGGTCTTTTTGAGCCAGCTCGGTTTGAAGCTTTTCAATGGTAGCCGCTCGTTCGAAGGCCAACGCCGATGCTTTATCGGCCGCCCTATACCACGCCTTGTATTGAGTGTAAAAGTCATGCACATAGTCGAGCGCTAACCGCTCGGCCTCTGGCGGGACTCTTTTCAGGTTCGGGGGAAAGACGTAGTTATCGAAGCAAATATTCGGGAACTCCCTCTTTAGTTGCGCAAGTCTAATTGCCCCTTCCCCCGAGATTTCAGTAGGAGGCTGCTCTGCGACTATCGGGGTCATCGCCTCAGATCGAGAAGATTGAGAAACCGACGTATATCGAGAAGACTCGGAAGGATGAGGGACATGAGCAGGAGGTTGTACGGGATCTCTGGAAGGAGGAGGGGTACGCGATCGCGATCGACGCCTATAGCCTCTGTCCGTGTCATATCTCTCGTGACTAGAATACCCAGAGCGTCCCTGGTCATAATGCCCAGAGCGCCCCTGATCATAACCTCTATCCCCTTCTCGTCTGCGCGAATCGTAATATGAAGGCTTGCGGGCATGTCGAAGACTCCCAAGCATTGAACCTCGCTTAGACATGATATCTGCGAAGCAAAATAAAATAGAATTAATCACCTTCCAAAACAGGTAGTTTACAGGCAAAGGTTATGCAGTGTCGTGAAATGTGTATGAATATGCATTCCCCCCGACCAACCAGAAGTGTCGACCTCGCTGGTAATAAGAGGCTCGTTCAATTCTAGAGTACGATGGAATTCCTCCAACCCGGCATCATGTTGAAAAGACACATCGTCCGGGATTGGAAGATCGGCAAGCCCTTCAAAAAGATTTTCGGTTCTCGGAGGAGACATCTCCGAGATTCTAACTCCGGGAGCAGAACGGACCGTGACAACCGATTTCCATCTCCCCTTCTTACTTGACTTAACCATGGCAGCCTTGCCTTTTCTCTGCTCCGCGACATCCGGAACTGCGTCCGTAGGCCCGGTCAGCGGCTCATCATCGGTGTGGGTTCTTTCAGAGTCAGCTTCCTCAGCTGTAGTAACTCCGGGTTTCTTGTGCTTGACTCATTTTTTCGAGACGACCCTTAGTGCCACCTCAAAGCTTATGCTCTGCCCTTGTTCGATCAAACCGCAGGCCCGGAGATTCCTATCCGTCAATAACACGTCGATATCCCTATCTCCACTCGGGACTTCTCGAAGCACTCGCACCATCTCCCTATAGTGCTCGCCCTCCGGTCGCTGAATCACCGCTGTAAAAAAGAATAAAGTATAAGTTCCACTTCGGCTGCAATTGTCGTAGTAATTATTTACGAACTCAGCTATACTCACGTCTGAATAGCCATCGTCGGGCAAATCCAGGAGGACATCTGACATAAAACCATTCTGTCCTATAATAGCTCAACCTGGTCCAAGACCCGGTAACCACTTGGCAATTTCTCACCGCTTCCAGGAATGTGAAGGAGGGATAATCACCTCGAGTTTTGAAATTGAACAAGTATCTGATCTCAATTGGGAGCGGTGGTCGATGGAGATATTCCATAAATGCAATGAACAAGCTATTGATCGACGCATATCCGTTAGGGTGCAGCTGAGATGAGGCGATCCTCAAAAACGATAATACTCCCCTTATATATTCGTTGAACGGAGGAAGTGTCCCGGCCGCGCACGCGTGGCGGTTAAATGCTGTATATCCCTCCGGCGGATTATGCGGTCTATCATTCGGCCCCGACAGTAGCACATCATCCAGCGACAGGCCGTGTCTCAAACATATTCTCCCCAACATGTCTTCAGAGATATTGGATGGAACGGAATCTGATGGATTGGCAATGAACGACGCATCGGGAAGTTCATCCGGGGCTGGACCAATAATCTCAGGATCAATATCCGAAATCTCTAGCCTCGGAGAGACTGTAACTTGAGTCTCCTGCTGCTGTGAACTTGACGGTTCCATAACTAGCTAACTCACGAGAAACCATCGTTAGACGACAAAAACCCGTGCGTTCCCCAGTGTAGCGTGTATGAGTGTATGTTGTGCAGTGACATGCATTACTTGAATAAATGTTGCAGAGTTAAAGAAATATGCAAACGACAAAGCTACGGAGTCCAGCTATAATGACCGTCATCGCTGACCGTCATCACCAATCCGTTTCCATGATGGAAGTTGATGCGGGTAAAAATTGTTATGGTACCATCGACGAGCTTCGAAGGGCGGTCATGTATGCAGTTTAATATTCAAGTCCAAATGTGCAAGAGTGAAGCTCGTCGGAGTTGTGCCTAGAAAATATCAAACTTTGGTATCCATCATAGAGGGTTCGAAACCATCACAAGGACTTCGTTCGAACCCAACTGAACACCCCTTCGTTCGAACCCATCCTGACGTCGCTTCGAACCCATGCGGTTAGACGCGCTTCGAATTGATGACCAGATGCCAAATTCGAACCGATCGATAAGGGACAACTTCGAATCGATCATTGCTTGACAAGTTCGAAACGACAAGGGAACCCTCAACTTAACGTCATCCACGTTCGCATCGATACTCTTCGTATCGATGCGAAGTTGTGGACTTCGAAACCACAGCCGATGGGTTCGAATCCATCGATTCGAATGAACCCATCGAATCCATCAATAGGTACAAATTGCGTCACCCCCATAGGGTCATCCAAGAAATTGATTCGAGCACAAGTCCCCATATGGCTTCGATGCCCTCTGCCAGACCAGATCTGACTTTACCAATCGATAGAAAGGCGCGGGTTCGAAGTAACTTTGTCGTTCGCCGTTTGAATTCGAGGCTGACTACCTAGTTTGAACAATGAATTCGAGAGATTGATGACTTGAATCTTGGTCGTTTCGATGATGCGACACAGTGTTTTCCTTTTTGGAGCTCCGAAACGATGAAGAACACAGAAAAGTCAAGGCGGAAGTAAAAAAGTTAAAAGTAAAAAATGGCAAGCCCACTGCTATTTATATGAGGTGTTGAAAGCAACCGAGACGATTGCTCTCCTAGCCAACCCAACCGGCCACAACCGGTCAAGTACCAGATCGGTTTGAAGTTAGCTTTCGAACCCATCTGCCTAAAGCCCTATCGATTCGAAGTTCACCTCATACTTCAACGGTACGAAATGCACTACAGAGTGACAGGCTGCATCGATGCGAAACGAACTATAGGCATATCGATTCGAAGACCTTGTTCACATCCACCACTTCGAATCCATCCATGGCCTATTGATACGACAGATGACTTCGTACCCATCTTCTTCCAATTCGAATCGACTCGAATAGTAATTTCGTATCCATTCCCTCAAACCGGTTCGAATGTTGACTTCGAACCCATCATAGCACGAGCATACCGCGTCCATACAAACGTGAATTTCGAACCCATCGATGCTCGAATGCATCGGTTCGAAACATCACACTCACGCAATACAGAATTCAATTCCTTCAACCTTCAATATCAATTCAGGGGAGGATCGACACGAAGGGACTTCTCTAAACAACCGTCAAGCGTTGTCTCAACTCAAATTTCCAAATCGGTTCAGGAGAGAATCGATACGAAATTCAATAGCCAACCAAGATGGCAACGACTCATGAACGCACAACGTTTGCAAGGGTCAAACTAACATATATGCATAATAGTCGAACTAACAATCGATTTTAAACATTTACATAGATCAAACACTCATCTTGTTACAAATGCAACAGCCAACGGCTAAGCACTGTTATACAGCAATCAATCATGTCAACACGAGGTTACAACAACACAGCATACGAGTTTCAGCAAAAAAGAGAGCAATGATTGTTCAGAGAGAGATTGCAGCTATTCAAAGCACGTAATGTTCCCACAAGACGTACTTTGGGGGGCAAAATGTTATCCCGCTTTTTGGCAAATCCGCGATACCAAAAGATCGGTCAGAAACGGAGGACAGTTCGTCTCAGAGGCTGGTCATACTTCGTTTCGCCATGGATATCACTGAATTTTATCCGAGTCCATATTGAGCTACAATTGATAGGACACGGCAAGAAAGACTATAGGAGTTAGCATTTCAAGTTTCAAGTCAATCCGAGTTCATACGCTAAAGTTATGATCGGTTCAACTGGTGGGAAACATCCTGGTTTCGAACCCATCATGATGGGTGTCTTCGAACCCATCATCCGGCACCATTCGAAACCATCACCCTCGAACCGAAGGACATCGAACCCATCGGTTTCGAAACCATCAAAGCGCCTCACCTTCAGCTCCATCCACTTCGAATCCATCTCCTCGTTCGAACCCATCACGGAGTCCTTGTTCGAACCCATCACGGAGTCCTTGTTCGAACCCAACTGTGCAGCTTCATTTGAAACCACTGGGTCAACCAACCATGATGACGTGTCTTCCATCGGTTCGAATACGCCGAGATATATGGAGTCGAAGATGTCAACATGGAGTGAAGACCGGATCGATTCGAAGTTTGCGCTCCACGTCAACGCGAAGCCACGTGCCTCCATGGATTCGAAAGGATCGGTTCAAAACCTTGGTTTCGAACCAAACAGCCGAGCAATAAACCCAATTTCGAACCCATCATATCTCCTAACCTACTGATCCAAATGCCATGAAATTTTCACAGAAGCTTGCATGCATGTTGAAGAATGTCTACGCCAAATTTCACCTCGATTGGATGAATTCTTGATCGGTTCGAATGGAGTTCGAACCGATGCCAAAGTGGGCCCAAACTTCCTGAGACCGTGCGTGTGGGCCCCCTCACATGCCAGGAGTGGTCTCCCGAGTTTTCAGCGAGATACCAGCAGCCTACGCCTATAAATAGAGCCCCAGGGCCAACAGAAAAGGGATCTTCTAACTCTGAGGCGCCCAGACTCTGCCGGATCAATATCTCCATCATCCTATATCATAATTTGATTGTTGATTTCGAATTTCCAGTTGTAACTTGCTGTTGATCGCTGTAACAACTTGTAAACATTGAAAGAGAATCAATAAAATATCAAAAAACTTCACAGTGGACGTAGGCAACACGCCGAACCACTATAAATCGATTGTCTACGCATTTTCCTTACTGTTGATTGGAGTTTTTGTTAGATAATATCTGTTTTGAACTTGCATTCTTGACTATTATCTCTTCAACGACTCCCGAAGAGTGTTGTGCCCAATTTTGACGCAAACAAATGGATAGGTGGAGGTGGTGAGTTAAATCATCAATCCATCTTGAAGAAACGACTGGCAAAGGCCAAGTGGGTTGATGAATTACCACTAGCGCTATGGGCTTACCGAACGACCTACAAGTCTGCGACCGACCATACTCTATTTGCCTTGGCCTACGGATAAGAGGCCATGATTCTGATTGAATTGGAGGTGCCTTCTCATCAGAAGATTCATTATGATCCCAAGATGAAGGAGGAACTCTTGCTCGAGTCCCTTGATATGATCGATGAGAAGTGTGAAGAAGCTTATTTAAGGGTTTCTGCTCACCAGAAACAAGTAGCTCGGCAATTCAATGCAAAAGTTAGAAATCAGATCCTCGAGATTGATGATCTCATTCTTAAATGGATCTTTCCTATTCCAGTGAACATGGGCCTAAACTAGGATGGTCTATACGCCATTGAACAAAATCTTAGAGATGGAACATTCAAGTTGGCTACTATTGACGGATCTTGCTTTCAAGGGCGTGGAATAGCGAACATCTGCAATCCTATTTTGCTAGATGTATCTTTGTAAATACTCAGCTAGGCTCTGATGTAACAAGTCAGAGTTTGTCATTCTTGTGAATAAGAAACGAATTAGCTTTGGAGATCAATGGAATTATGTTCTCGTTAGCCTAATCTTATGCTGTAAATAATAGCAAAATTAAATGCTCCGCATCTTAAAAGTGCAAGTATATAGGTACCCAGAGATAGGTGCCAATGGACTCTTCCGCACAACGACAGCCTACATACGTGGATCCAAAGCTAAACAAACAAACGACAACATAACAAAGACAGTAACTAGACATTCTTTTCTTCCTCTTATCATCCTTCCTCTCACAGAAGAATGTTTGATATGCCTCTTGTTAGACTTTAAATTTCCACCATTCCTCCCCAGGATAGATAGACTTTAGGGCCATCGTTCCAATCATAATCACTATCTGGAGACTCGGAGCATCAGCTTGGACATTACCTAAGTCTATAGTAGAAGTAGGGATGACAGTGGATGGTATAGGCAATGAAATCGAAAGGGAAGGAGGAACATCATCCATCTTTTCCTTCTTGATATTTTTGAGATTTAAAGTTTAATAGCTTCTTTTCATCCTGCATTAAAGGCCTTATCTTGCCTATGATATGATGTCTTATACATCAAAATGTAGTGGAAGTTGATCGACTTTGATTTAGTATAGCCTGGTTGTTGGGGATTATATTATATGTCAAATAAAGACTTTAGAGTAGTCGAAATGCCCGAAACCATAGTGGAAGTCATAGGAATACCAAAGGGAGGGAAAACAAGTTCAGTGGTCAATGGCTCTGATGTAGACGAGATGACAACACCAGATGTAACTGCCATTTGCATTAAAGTCCCTACCATAGGTCCTTGTGAAACAGAACTATAACTCTTACCTAAACATTTAGAGCTAGGTTCAAACTGTGCCCAGGAAAACACACTAGTTTGAGGAACAACCTCAGATAGTAGAAGGAGTCTGCTAAACTCGAGTACTTCTATATTTTCATCTTCCAAGAGGTTAAGCTTTAGCTCCTCTTCATCAATTTCAGTTCCATCATAATTCTCTTGTTCTCGCTTCAGTATCTCCTTCCGGGCCATAGCTAAATCCCGAGATACCCCTTGTCTAGCCACTTCAAGTTCCCAAACTTGGCAATGTTCCTATAAATTCAAACGAGAGTAGGCTTAATCTCAAATATGACCCGATCTTCAGCTGTCTTGACCTGGTCATCAACTGTCTTCACATGGGCCCCGGCCCCCTTTTGTCAATCGAGCATTTAATAGCTCATTACAGTATTGTTGGGCTTGAGTGAGAGCATCTTCTTTCTCCTTCTTCACGGCCTCCAATGTCTCTTTCAAAATTTGAATTTCTAAGGCCTTCTCATCGATGGTCTTTCAGAGCTTCTCATTTTGATGTATAAGATTACAGCTCTTATGATGAGCAGCCTTAACCCGCTCTCGCTACCTTTTTAATTGTTACTCAAAAGATACTATTTTCTCCTCCAAATTATTTACAGTATCTGCTAACGAAACTCTAAACCCTTCAACTTTTTTATCAAGATTGTAGATAACTTGCTTATTGTCTTTTTCAATTTTCTCTTTTACCTAAAGAGCCATCATTTTAGCATAGCTTGCTTCAAAGATGGCCTCTGCTAGGCTCTTCCACTTGTGATATTGATCATACACATCGCCCACATAAGCCAGGACTTCGAGCCTAATATTTTGAGGAATGTTTTTCAGATGAGGGATGAACTTGACCTCATCAAAGAAAATCTTCATAAAGGCCTTTTTCATGTTGGCCATATGTGGGTTTGACATGATTTCAGCCTCTATAGCTAAAATAGTGACAGGAAGTTGCTTTTTACCAGGCTTTCTCCTAGAAGTGTCAGAAGACATAGGCCTAATGGCTATTCAGATCGTCGGGGCACGTGAGAAGACACTATTAGTGGTGTTACAGGTGGCACTGAAGATGGAGAAATAGGGACTTGAATCGAGGGGATGACATCAGGCCTTGTTGAATATCTATCCACGCTATGGGATAATGGAGGGCGATGTCTACACTGAGAAGGTGAAGTTTTGCCTTCCATATTCCCTCCATGACACCAGCTTGAGTCAAATTCATGAGATGATTCACGATGATGACATGAGGCACCAAGCCTTTTATATTCGCCTCCGAAGCTCTGAAGCTCATCAAATGGTGATCCATGGAACATGAAAACAAAGCAAGACCAAGTTAATACTAGGAAGATTGAGTGATAACACATGCAGTGTAAACGTGTAGTTTTTGAAGTGTTTGTGTAGTGCTGATGTGTCTAGTGCCCCTACAGACCACGGTCTTGAAGCATGTAGATAGGGGTTATCCCTCCTGCACCGATTGCAGGTACATTGGTAGGCAAGTGAATATGAGATTCGATGTTGCCAACGCTAACGTCGCCGAGACCGAAAGAAGCTATTTCATTCGATATGCTCCTAAACGTTCGATGTATATTCCCAGATCAAGGGATCGATGTCTCTTCTGCTGCAAAAACTAGCCATGGTTGTGATGCTAAGCAAGAGGAGATAATCTTCAGCTTTTTGTCTATCATGGAATGGGTGGCACCTGATCGTCGCCACATGTATCACCAGCTGATTTATAGCCAAGATCTATATCCTCATTGTTACCATCACCACCTTCCATGGTGATGTCCACATCTTCATCTCCCTTTACATTCTCTTCCGACGTCTATGTTTTCTTTAACTCCAACAACATGCTAAGCACCTTCATGAGCATTGGGTGTGAGGCCCAAACTACGATTAGAGTCCAGAAGGTTGAATTGTTGCATTCTCTCATGAGTCAGTATATACCTCATCTCCTGTTCTTCTACAGGACCAATGAGAAAGCATCGAAGGGTATCTGCTAAGATCGAGCTATCGAGGCTTCTTGGGATATATGAAAATTCATGAAAATGAAAGGATTAATAACCCAAATAAGTTAACACCTCATGGATGGTGTGAGATGGTAAAAATTACATCCAGACAGCCATTTCTAGGCAAGTCAAGGAGGACATTGCATACAGAAATATTCCCTATTAAAATAGCTAAGTTTATTGAAAATACCTTAAATAATACTACAGCCTCTAAACAGCTCTAAATAGACAAGAGAAAGACTCCCATATCGTCTCTTGAAAGCATATAAGTAACAGATTTCCTCCAATATCGGGAATCTGCCCAAGTGTTGTAGAAACACCATATACATGATGTTTAATGAAGTGTAACTGTTCGGATGAAGATGGATAAGGCAAGCCACATATAATGGAGCACAATCTGAATGAAGTGCTTAAATGGTGGGACACATCCACATAAGCACATATATTGGTTGCATGTTGTATAACCTTCAAGCAAGTTGCGAGCCTGTTGATAGGGCTTCGAAACAAGAACATCTTCGATGAGAATGCCATGCCTATCACAAATTATTTGGATGGTCACCCTACCAAGTCTAGATGCTGGAGAGTCCGGTGGGTTATCAAGAATAATAGCATCCCCAAGATCGGTGATTCCCGCAAAATCTTTGCCCGTTGTTACAAAGGAACAATTTCCAGAGATTGCCTCACTGAACGACGAGGTGGCTGAGGCCGGAAACATGGTAAAGTGTATAGTATTAGGATAAGAGATAGAGTCAGAATCTGATTCCATTACAGATTGAACTACATTTGATGTAGATAGAGCCGCAGCCATCGCTGAGATGCATAAGGAGCTTCTACGATCCATAGCTATTGAAAACTTCAAAGATGAACAAGGTTGAAGAAAAATTATTTGTAGTTCCCATACTGAGATAAAACACTATGCGAAAAATGCATAAGACCCAACAAATGTCAACGTGTGTTGATCGGCCATATCTTATACATTGATAGTGGGCAATGATGTACAATATAATTTATGCAATCTATGTTCGATGTCCAAGGCACTGTAAATGCATAAATTCCATATATAGCTTGCTCGTGCTGGCAAACAAACACCGCAGCATAATAGGACCGTGCATCAGATATTACCCGTTATTGTATGATTTACGATAACAAAACTGTTTCCTAGAGCAACATAGGATTTCTCTTTACAAGGACATTGGAGTAAAGTATCAAATTAAAGCAGTGGTAGAAAATCCACTCGAATGTCGAAGCGCATTCGATGTGACTATTATTTGACACCGTTCCAATGAAACATAGTCACCGATCCCTATTCGACCAAATTCATTTAAGAACTACGTCTCCCTTCCTTTTAAAACTTAGAAAAAAATTGTCACAACCCGTCTTTCACTATCCAGAAAGACATATCATGAATAAGAAAGAAAGGGATAGAGAATAGAAAGATAGAGAAGAAAGAAGAACAACATCAGAATCTCAACAACGGAATGAATAAATTATATTAATCACATAAATATTACATAGTATCATATACATAAGAGTTACACAGCTTATACAACATATACTAGACATTTATAACACCTGTTATACAATTCAATATACAATACAGATATAACAATCACAGCGGAACACTATAATATCTACAACGCTGAAGCCTCCTGCTCCATTGCTCCTCCACAATTCGTCAATGCTAACCTGAATCCCTTCGCTACTCGTAAAAATTTGAGTACCCAAGAGTTTAAGAAAACAGAAATAAACTTCAGGTCAGACATGGGTTTGGTGTGAGTAACAGGTTAAAGTTGCTTAACTTTTCAAAACCTTTGAAAACAAAAGGTATCATGTAAGACTTCCCACAAATAAACACGGGTAAGTTTTTACCTTACGCTAACCAAAACATTTGATAGGAAATCCAGTGATATTATAATAGTGTCTAGGGTTTTCAAGTAAAATACAGAAATAGATGGAATGCTTACATCTCACGTTCCAACATAGTTGGGCACAACTAAAACGTACGGTACTTATTGGAGTTTGGATTCCATACAATGGCAGGACTACTAGGGTACCATCCGTCACAGTACGTGGCCTAGATCAACGTACCGAGGATCCACCCTAAATCCCCTACAACACAAGGCCGGAACCATCCCTTATTGGATAGTCCCGAACAACACAACCCTGGCAGTTGTCACGAATCAACTGCCCCACACAGCCGAGTATAAAGGGACTTCTAGATAGGGGGAAATCTCGTCCTACTTGGGCATGACCCACTTAGCCTTGTTGCACCTTCCCTGTTTTAGCCATTCCCGGTTGATGAGGCTTGAGGCTACGATTACCTTTAGAGAACACATCTCTTAGAATGCTCATCGTCCACCTGACGATGTTCTGAAAGCATTCAATCCATACAAGTTCGTTTCGGGTTCGAACGAAACCGAAGGCATTATCTCGTTACACTCATTTTGGAATCCCCCTCAGAGTTAACGACGATAACCCTTTCACTCTGAATCTTCATCTTCCTTTCAGATTCACGACCTATCGTTAATTTGGATCGATGTGGTTTTCGGATATCCAAATTTGGAAACCCGATCCCGATCTTATCGAAATCCAAAACGCCATCTTTTTTGTCCAAGTTGTTTTAAAGTTTAAAACAATTCAACTCTATTCATATCTATATTCACACAGATGATAATTCATAATAGATAATCTACATTATCATCACAATAGATAATTCATATTATCATCACACTTCAACCAATGCATCCATATCACACATCATTACTTATCTCATATCTGAGATCTCAAGCCATTCAAGGCAAACAATATCATCCATCCATACATAAGCAAGGATTAATCACTATCTATAATTAATTTAAAATGAATTAAATTAATTACTTCCATCTCTAATTAATTTAAAGTAAATTAAATTAATTACTTTCATCATATAAATCTTGCTTACATAACCATTGATTAATTACAAATCAATTAATTAATCATCCTCTAATTATTCATATTAATTAATCATCCTTGATTAGTTATCTTTTAATTACATTCAAGTAATTATTCTTTAATTAATTTTACAAATTAATTATCCTTAACCACTTATAGTAATTAACCTTTAATTACTTCATTAATTAATTAACTATAATTAATTACATTAATCCTTAATTAATCACATTAATTAATTACTTTATTTTTGATTAATTAATCTTAATTAATCAACCCTTAATTACATCATTAATTTTATTAATTAATGATCCCTAATAACATTTTAATTATAATATTAAATTAATTACATCAAGTAATTAATCATTAATTAAATCATATCTATTAATCACCCTTGATTAATCTCATTCAGTAATTAACTACCATTAATTACTTTATTAAGTAAATTAATTACTCCTAAATTAATTATCTTAATTAATCCCTTGATTAATTACAAAGTAATTAAACTCAAATTACTTCCATTAATACATCACCATTCAATTAATTACATCCAGTAATTATCTATTAATTTCTTCCCTAAGTAATCATACTTTATTAATTACATTAAGTAGTTATCTATCAAACCATCCATTGATTATTCTAAATTAATTAAACTTCATTAATTAACTTAAAATAATCAAATTAACTTAATTAATTACAATGAGTAATTAATTCCTTAATTACTTTCATTAAGTAATTACACTTAAACAATTCCATAAATGATTATTCTTAATTAATTAATCTAATTAATTATTAAAATTTATCACATTAATTAATTATTAAATAATCTTAAGTTAACGACCTTCATTAACTATTAACAATTCTTTAATTACTTTTCTTAAGTAATTAACTTAAATTAATCATTATTAATTACAAATTAATTAACCTTTAATAACCATTTAATTAATCACTAATTATTTAATTAATTAAGTGTTAACTCTAACCTAATTAATCTTAAATTACTTGATTAATTAATCCCTAATCACTAATTAAAATCTAATTTAATTAATTAATGATCCTTAATTACCATTTAATTATTCTTTAATTAATTAACTTAAACTTTAATTAATTAATTCAATCCCTTAATTACTAAATTAATTAACCCAAATCATCAATTAATTGAATTAATTAATTATTAATTTTAATTACCTTACTAATTTAATTTATCATAAATCATTAAGTCTTTATAAAAAAATTCCTTATTAATGATAATTATCATTCAAAACACATTTGAAAGCATTTAACTTTCAAATTCACTTTCAAATTCCATTTCAAATTAAAGATTTGAAATAATTACAAATTTAACTTTAACAAATTAAACCAAGTTAAAACCTTTTTAAAATCAAATGTTAAAGAACATTTATCATATAAAGAAATTTATATGATTTTAAACCAAATTTAATTAAATTCAAAACATTTTAAAATATACTTTACACCTTAAAGTTGTTTAAATATTTAAATCTTATAAAACTTTATTTATTTCAAACTAGGATTCAAAGGTTATTTTGAATTCCTACTTTAAATTCTGATTTCAAACTTTGTTTAAAAAATCCTGTTTCAAATTTTAAAACCAGTTTAAAATTTTAAAACAGACAGGTTTTAAAGAAAACCTGTAACAAATCAAAATGACCCGAGGCCAACCTAACTTGCTTCGAGTCCAATCCCCTCCTACTTCGGGCCAACCACTCAAATTACTCGAATAAAACTCTAATGCAAACTCTGCTCGAACCCAAAAAATCAACATCACTAGAAAATGTGCACAGTGCACATGCACCGGCCATCCACCCATCTCCGATCAACTATGATGACTTAAACAAGTCATCGATCACCATCACATCCTATCTCGATCACCAAACCGTTGATTTCCCCCTTGAAATCAGATTCAGGTCATTCAAACCCAAACTAGAACCACTATCCAAAACCTAAAAACTGCTCGAACTCATCTCTCCGATCATCAGAGCACCAGCGGCTCCGGCCAAACTTCCTTCAGCATCCAAGCTACCATCTCCTCAAATATTGTAGCACTCGATCATCCAGAGGAACAATGCCGATCAAAATTCCAGAGCACACCACAACTAAGTTTAGAAACTTAAAACGTTCGTCGTCGCCGCCGCCATGATCTGCCACCACTTCTACCAATTTTCTCATCATCGCCGATGGTTCTACTATCATCTATGGAAACTACAACCTCTCAGATCCTTGAGAACATCAGCAACTCCTCAAATACTAATTTCTAGTTAAACCAGAACTGGTCATTCAATTTAATATTAAAATTTATGATTTCAATTATAAAAATTATGATTTTCGATTAAGTATTCAGTTTATAATCCTGAATCAATGAATTCGAGTGTTTGAATTTTACCCAAAACTTAACTTCCATGTTCAATTTGGTTTCCAGAGCAATACACAATTTATTTCCACTCAAATAAATTTTTAAAATTTGATTTCTGATTAAACAAATAATTTTTGTTTATAACATAAATCCTAACAATGACTAGAACCAGAGATAAAGAATTTTAAACTAAAGCTACAGTTTAAAAAAAAACTGGAAATATAGATGTTTACAGATATTCACAAACATGCATATATCATACATCCAAAAATGCACAGAAATTCACTAATATATATTCACACAAACATACTTATTTCATACATAGATCATGCAACCAGATTTATATATTTAAGCTTTTTAAAATAAATGTTACGCACCAGTTTTATGACGATGAACAGAGTGCCAAATTTGAAGTTGCTGGAAATGTCAAATCTTCTTTATTTTTGATAAAACTTAATGTTGCTTGTTGTTTAGATTTTCATGCAGGCTTGATCTTGCTTCAGATTTTACTTGCTTGCTTTAAAACTCAGGTTGAAAAGAAAATGCTTTGATACTTCTCAGGTTTGCAAAAGAACAGACTTTGAAAATCTCTGTCTTTAAGAATGCGTGCAAGTTTATTTTCTCAGTTTTCAAATGCAGATGCTCGGTTTTGAACAAAAATGCAAGCCTTTGAATTGAAAATGCTTTGCATGTTTTTTCTCAGATTTGGAAAAATGTAGATGCTCAGAATTTAAAACATGCAGGCTTTGATTTGTATTTAGTTTGAGGAGGAAATTTTCAGATTTGAACATGATTTTGGTTTGCTTTTGAAGATGAGATTACAGGGAATGATTTGCTTTGGTTTCTGGCTTGAGGAGTTTGATTATAGATTTGATTTTCAGTTTTGATTCAGCTGAAACTTTTATCTTAGCTTTAGAAAAAATGAAGATCAGAAAAAATGAGGGAATGAAGAAAACATGTTTTATAAGTATAAATGGTTTATTTAAAAGAAATAAAAGAAAATCAAAAATTAAAAGGACACTTGTCATTAAAATAGTTTATTATTTAACACTTGTCTCTTATACCACTTATTATATTAACATATGTCTTATAAGTAATTTTATTTGTTTTTATTTAATTTAAAAGTAAATAAAAGACTTTTCTTTATTTATTAAGTATTTATTTATATATAAATTGTTTTAAAGAAAAAAAACTAAATATATTTACAAATAAAAGTTTATACATATATTTTAAAATCCAAAACAATTTAAAATATCTATCTTTGAATTTCAAAACTTTAAATTCAAATTCAAACCAAAGTCAAAAGTCAAATTTTAAAATCAAGTTATATATAAATGTAACTACACAAATTCAAATTGAAATAATAATTCTATTTTTATTAAAAATCTATTTATTATTTATATAAAACAATACATTATATTTATTACTTGAAGATAACACATTTATCAATTTCAAATAATTAATAAAAGAGGTTATAAATTACTTATTTCTTAACTTACTAAAATGACTTAATGTCCTATTTGTAAATTGTATTCTAAACTTTCATATATAATTACAAATCATATTTATCAAGTAATATTAAAAAGAAAATAACCTAAACCCTTTATTTAAATTTAAACTTAAGCTAAGATAAAATTTAAACAATTAATATTTATCTTAAGTATTTAAAACCATATAGTTATTTATCAAATAACATTGAAAAGCTTAATATTAATTTAAGTCAAAATTTCCAAATTACTAAAAATATATTAGAATTTTAAAACAAGATTTTGTTTGTTAAACTTAAAACAAAGCTTATCTATTTACAATATATACAATATATATACATTATAGATAGAAAACATTTTATTAGCTTTTAAAAGATAAAATTCACCAATTAAATATTTATTCAATTAGATTATTAAATTAAATCAGATTTTATTTCAAAGATTATCAAATCAGTTTAAATTTTAATACAGATTATTAAATTGATATTGCCAAAAATTCCGGGATATCACAAAATTTACCAAATTTTTTAGAAATCCATGGCCCCTTGGAAACATTGGTAAAACCTAGGCAAGACTCGAAGTTGACTCGGAGAAAATCTACGAAGCAACGACTCACGCCACACCTAGGAAATCCTGAGGCCGCTTCGGGTTTATCTTAGGTCACTCAATAACAAGGCCAATTTCCAATTTTTTAAAAATTTCCTAAGTCCCAGTTCATATATCAGTCCAAAGGAAGGGAAGACGAAGTTCGAACCATGGGCTAGCATGGCCAATGGCCTATCGGCGATGAACCACTAGAAATAACACTGCCGCCTACCTAAGTCAAAATGAGGAATGTTGGAACAAAATATTGTTCAGAACTAATATGGACTCAATGCTCTAATCGAGTTAGTGAGGAGTTCGTATTTGTCAAATCTGAAGGCGGTTTAACTCTAACAACGATTAGATAGTTGGTGATTGTATTCCAAGGCTATAGTGGTGGCTGTGTAACAAGTTGAAGTCGAATGGAAGAATTTGGCAATGGTATAGGTCCTCACTCGAGGTTAAGAAAGCAAAAGGAAATGAAGATGTAAAAGAAAAGAAGGATCCTAACACGTTAAGCCCTGGTTCATCCTAAAAAATAGGAACAAAATCGATATCTATCCAAGTAGCTCAGATTGGTACCGATCGAAACAAAAATAAATAAATAGAAGAGGAGTGTGTGATGCAAGACAAAAGAAAATTCTAGAAAATGAAGCCCTATCTGAACAATTCAAAGAAAGTACCTCTAGAACTTCCAAACCTCCAATGACAAACTTGAAATTGCAAGCTTCAACTTCATACCGCCTAGAGAAGTGAATCCAAAAATGTTCAAAGTGATGTAACGACCCAAAAAAGATGCACTGATATGTCATAATGGTTTAAAGAGTAGGAACTTTAATTCAATGCAAAGTTTGAAATCGATAGTTTGTCTCGATCCAAAGTACACCTTGTGGTCAACAAGGTATACTTTGGGCCAAGGGTTGTTCTACCTTGAATCAAGCCACGTCTAGATGAGCCAGAACCATTGAATGATCGGACAGTAAGCCAAAAATCTAGAACTATAACCCTGAAAGTCGGAATTCAACCAAGGCTCGAGGAATGATGTACAATCTTGCTTATAGCTTAATGGAAGCTAACCGTTTTCTGGAAGATCGAAGTGGGCACGGAAGGAAATCAACACACAAAAAATGAGCAAAATTCTAGATCAACATTGAGCTGACCGACCCAAATCAGTACCGATCCCTACATGCGAAATGGCCAAGCAAATTCTTAAATGATCGAAGAGAAAACCTTAAACAAAAAATATCACAAAGTAGAGGAAGTTTGGCCATGAGCTATCTAACTAAGGAAATAAGAGATCGAAATCTGAAGCTCGAAATTGCTGCAAGTGGCAACTTGGCACCGAGTTGTAAAGCCCAAATCAGTACTGAGTTGACACATGACTTGTGAAAGCGGCCACAATCTTCTTCCCAAACCTCCTTCTGAATGTGGAGAATGTGGGTAGCAAATGTCAATTTCGCTAATCTACGTCTATAAATTGGAGGACAGGACACTATTTCTAGATCCTTTTTTTGAACTTTCTGATTTTACTCAATCACTGTAGTGGATTCTCACGGAGTTATAAGAACATAGTTTGTAAAATCATTAAAAATCATCAACAAAGTCCAAGTGGATGTAAGCCGAGTATAGCCAAACCACTATAAATTGTTGTGTGTTGTTTTATCTCGTTTACATTTAATTTTCTTTATTTTATTCTCTACTTCAATCTTATTAGGTGTTTGTCCAACTTTTGGTACAAACACGCTTTGATTTCTTTCTCTCTTATTTTCTATTTTATTCGACTTGACCCGGCTCAGAGAAAGACAACCGTTAGTAAAACCGCTTTGCATTTTACGATCAATCGTTGTTAGGGTTTTCTCATGCTTTCCTCATGGTAATTCTCATGTCTTATTTTATGGTAAAGTGAACATCAATTCAGCTTAGAGAAGGACTTGACTCCACCTTGCCTTGGTCCACTTTCCTAAAATCACAAAGCCCTTATGGTAATTGACCAGTGTTGATCGAGTATGCTTGACACTTAGTCAAATTTTGAAGGTTTTTTTCTCTACTCCTTATCTGATCGGAATGCTTCGACCTTTGTGCAAGTTGTTTGAATCGATCCGACTCTAAACACTCTAGAGCTGATCTATGCAAGTTATTCTATTCTTATTCATTTCGTTAAGTGTTTTCAACTAAATCAATCATGCAAACACATCATACGAACAATAAACAAGCATCATATCATAGCATACAATCAATAAAACATCCATATCCTATTCTAGCATTCATCTAATCAACTATGATATAAATACACGTGTTAAAACTATTAAAATCACTTAATTTCATCCATAAATTATTATAAAATCATATCAATCCAAAATCATCTTATTATGTTTAAAAGCGGATCCATCACATGTTTTTAACATACATGAATATGTAAAGAGGTTGTGAGATAATAGATCACACACCTATCGTTGTGAAATCGATCAAAACCATGAATCCTAAGGTAATTCCAAGGTGAACAATAGCACGCACGAATCTCAAAGCCCCAAATTGATATTTTGCTAATGTCTAATTAATCTCCTTGTAGTCTTCGCTTAATCCTTAGATTTGATTATAATTAGTATGAATTTGATATGGTTTTGGTAAGAGATAGTTTAATGGAGATTTTGATATGTTTTTAGGAAGTGAGAAAATGATATGGGAGTGTTCTTCGACCTGCAGTTAGCACAAATCCTGAAATCACTTAATGATCATAGGCTAATTACTCACTAAATCTGCATAAAAACCTATCAAACTTAAAACTGCAATATCTCCAACCATAAGATCAAAAATTATTATGATCACTCTATGGAAAGACAATATCTGACCCAATTCGTCTCATATCAAAATTGCATCCCTTAAAATATTACAAGGTCAAAACCATTCATAACTTATTCCAATGGGCAAAAATGTCAAATACGGTACTACTTAATGCTTTGGCCTAATCTAAGGTCATTTGAGTACGAAAATAATATTTATACGATCCGTCGATATGTAGAAATATGTAGAGAATGTGGGTTGTTACATATATTATGGTAACATTAACTATCACATATATTTTTTAGGATATATATTAATATAATATAAATGTTCAAGCTTCATTTATGTTGAAATTCATATTTTGTAACATAACACTCCATATTCTCTTACATTATACCGAAATTAAGTGCAATTACGGTTATAAATTTACTAATTTAATAAAGACAACTTTAACAATATGGTTCATTTGACGATATTTTCATTGGTTTATTTCTATCTTTGAATGCTATGTGATGTTATCATAAGGGTTAGGCCATAAAAGTGAAGTAGCTCATCTTCAAGCAAACATTTCGAATATAAATCACGGAATTGACAAGAGCGTTTAGACATAGAGTTTTAATATAAAGAACACATTTTCGAAACATATTATACATTTCCAAAATAAGGCATGAGTTGACAGTTATGGATTTTACACTAAAAAGTAAAATTCAAAAAAAGGTCCAAGGTGCGTTTGCAACCTTGAAATGAATTTTCAAGTCAATAAACCATAAAATTGAGAAATGTGTCGTAAATAAAAGTTGTATGACTTTGAATTATATTTTTATGAAGTCCTAAATTATAGAAAAAGGTTAAGATGGTCAAAATTTATTACTTAAATACGGTAAATGATTTAGAATGAGTTTTGAAAGCCTATTATAAAATAATGTTAACTTTGTAACAAGTTTTTCAAGCAGTAAACTTACAATTTTAAAAAATTATATAAGAATAATTGTAGTTATTTAAGTCATCTTTCAACAAAACTAAATGTTATCTGAGTTTGTTTAGAGAATCAAAAGTTATGCTTAAAGTACAAAAAGGGTTTCGGATTATACTTATATCAAGTTAGCAAGAAAACATATACAACTTTACAACAAAATTTCAAGGTGGTAGACTTTCGATTATGGAAAAGTTTATATATTAAAAGTTGTAGATATTTTAATTAGGCTTCCATAAAAGTAAAAATCACCCAAATTTGTTCATACGATAAATAGTGATGCTTAAAACACAAAGGTTTTGGACTATACTTATGTAGAAATAATCGAAAAACATATAAGACTTTGCAACAAGATTTTAGGATAGTAACTTTTCAAATTTGCAATGGTGTCGAAAATAAAAGTTATATGTATTTGAGTCACCTTTCTAGAAAGCTAAAGGTCACATAAAATAGTTAATAATATAAGATGTTAAGTCCAAATTACTTAAAGGGGTACACTACTTTCAGGTTTCATCTTAATCATGTCATTATTTATTTTCTCTAGTGTAAAACAATGTGAAATTTTGAAATACTCATCTTAATGATGTATTTTCTAGCCTTTAGTTCAAATCTCTAACCCCTTGAGTTTTATGTCTTTTTAACCTTTTTTATGATGGAATAGAGAAGGTGTAGTGTATTTATGATGTAACATGGGGGTATTGTAGTGGTAGCACAAATAGATTCTGTTAGTGAGATTTTTCGTCTTAAAATACGAAAGTAGTTAAGAAGCAGTTAGATGCTAGATGCTTCCGTAATTGAGAATCAACAAGCTTAAGTAATGTTAAATTTTTCTTTAAAATGTAGAAATAGTGTTGCTGAAACTTACACAATCAAATACACGAAGGAAATAACATTATTTTTACAATATACTATTCAGAGAATTAAAAAATAAGATCCCCTTTTACTATTATAGTGCCCTTCTTTTTACAGCAGGGGCTTTCTTTCGTGGATTGCTGATATCACGTCCTTGTATGCTTTCCCCTTTGTTAGATGTTATGTGTCACTCATCTTCTTGATTGTTTAAAGGAATACATATTGTTGACATGGCTTCAAGCGGGAGAATTTTCCTATAGCAGGAATTCAATTGAATTTTGGCGTAATAACTCAAATTTGAATTGTTGTGTTTTATGCTCATGTAGTGATTTGTTTTGATCAACTCTGGTATTGCACTTTGTATACTATTACGATCTGCTTGTGCACTTAGCATTTGAATGTTTAAATAAATCATAAAGTATGGCCTAGTCAATGCAGTGAAGTTCAGGTAAGTTGAACTGACTTCTTCCTGTGCAGTTTACTTTGAATGAATTATATAGAGGGTTGTTGGCGTAGTTTAATAACGGTGAAGTACCCTCTCTTAACTAGTGCATTCTGTATGTTAGGTGTGTGGCTTATTATCGTAGGAGTGACAAAATCGGACATGAGGGCACAACTCGTTATTGACAAACTATTTCTGAATATTCTTGTTTAGTTATGTATAGTACTTATCGCGCAGTTTGCTTTCGTTGCATTGGTTCATCTTATTTGGTGTAGTTGCGTGAAGATGTGGTTACTTGGATTGTGTCTTGTTATTTCACTTTATTAGGCTAGTGTAGTCCTTAGAAGGAAGCACGATCTTCGTGCACATTGAATTGTATTGTTCGTTGACTATCACGATGGTGCCTTAGGCTTGTGCGGTATACTTTATGGGTTTGTGTTGTCTTTTACAGTGTGCTTGTTTTAAGGCATGTAGCGCGTTGTAGATTTTTATGAGTTGCTGACTATTTAGTTAAGTCGAGTATAACGTATTAGTCTTCGCATGCAGCACTTTTGGAGTATGCATAGTTCACCAACTTGTCTTTACCATTTTACTAATTCATGCAATTCATTGGCTTGATAATATGTACATAATATATTATAAACGAAAAATGGGTGCAACAGACTCCTAGATGTAACCGCTAACTTTCTTTTGGTGGCTCTACACCATTTTAGCCAGCCAATGACCTCTTTTTAGGCCATTTATACATGCACACACATGCGCATGTGTACATGTATGTCATTATTTTTATGGATATATTTACACACTCATACGTGTGTATGTTGTTTATACATATTACATACATTCACTACCACACACACATAAAACACTCCTATACACATACTTATGTATTTTATTTCATGCATCTATAAGCCTTATCAAATATATTTTTCGATTGTTTATGCAGATCTCACTATTCGGTATGAACGTGATTCATCCCGTGCATAAACATTACTTACACAATTATTTCCACTTTATTGAACATTCCACAACATATATTAGCAGTCATGTAAAAGTCTATTGTAATATCTATATTTAATGATTGATAATAATATGTGGCAAAGAAGGGATGTTACCAGAGGTGTAAATTTTGTACGATTGTCTAACATCCGGCACGGTCCAAGGATTAAGGCGTCTAGTCTGTATCTGTATGATTATTATTTAGGACACGAATTAAGACAAGAAAAAATATACAAAAATATGTCCGTTCGAAAATGTTCGATGTTTTTCTATTGTCCAAACATTGTCTGTCCCTTGTCTGGCTCGTACGAACAATGTTCGAACTTAAAGCTCATATAATTCGTGTCCGTTCGAATTTCTTATAGAACAGGACTAGGATGCACCTTTGAGCGGTCCGCTCCAACCCGTTTACAACCCTGGATGTTACCTCGAAGAGTCATGATAGATGTTTGCACAAAAAATGGGCAAACACCTCCAAGTCGTATGATTTAGTTGATTATATATGGTTCTTAGCGATTTGGGTGATTTTTGCGAATATATAAAATAGATGGACTAAACTGTAAAAGACACACAGATTTATAGTGGTTCGGCCAGAATGTGCCTACGTCTGCTTTATATGTTATTCTCCTTTTCTATTCAGATTACAAGTACAAAGCTTTTATTATAAGTAACTGAAAGTTGTTTGAAAGTTCTATCCGTGCCTGAGCTCTCAAACTTGTCTGCCATTGTTGTACCCCTGCCCCTCTATTAATAGAGTGAGGCTGGGGGCAGGGGTCCTGGACGTATATAGCTGCTGGTGGGCCTGGGCTGATGTAATCTGGCCTGGCAACGTTGGTTCGGCAGGGCCTTGGTTCGGTGATGCATGGAAGTGGGTTGGTCCGGTAGAGGTTGGTCCGGTAGTAGGGAAGATGGTTGGTTCGGCAGTAGGAGGGAAGATGGTCGGTTCGGTGGTAGGAGGGAAGATGGTTGGTTCGACAGTAGGAGGGAAGATGGTTGGTTCGGCAGTAGGAGGGAAGATGGTTGGTTCGGTGGTATAGGACCGGTCGAAACACCCCCAACACTTTCCCCCTAAAGTAGGGCATGTGCATGCAGATGGCGTACTTTGTTTTAACTTGGATGTTTCCATCCGGTCATATGTGCCGAATCACCCGGTTCGGTCATCCCGCATTCGTCTATAAATAGGGGTGTTAGGCCTTCGTTATTCCTTTATCGTTTTGAGATAGCCGAATCAACCGAGTACCGGATCAACCAAGTGTCGTATCAATCAAGTGCCGAATCAATCAAGTACCGAATCAACTAAGTGCCGAATCAAACCTAACTGCCGGACCAGGTGAATTTTCTTCTGCCGAATGAGTTCTTATGATGGGACCACCAAATGAAACATGGGGTTCGAACACCGAATGAATTTTCATTTTTGAATTGCCGAACGAGACATGGGGATTTGAGTGCCGAATGAACCTTATATACTTGAATTTTTATGTTTTGAATTACGAGTGAAATTCCGGACTACATATACTTGCATGTTTATACCTTCCGTTTTAACGATATACTTTCTTGTGTTGCAAATAAATGTCTCGTAAAGTGGAAACTCAATCAGATAAGAAGAAATCCAAGGATGAAAGAGAGTCCGCCGTAGTGCCCCCAGCTCAGCCAGGACCGAAACGTCGTGGACCCACCCCGAGATCGCTAGTAGATGGGTATGGTCCCCAAGAGCTTCTGAATTCTCCGCATGACTGCTTTCCTAGCTCTCTCAAAGAGGAGCAGCTTGATGTTATCTCCCGTTCCTTTGGGATTGATAGAGCACGCATGCTGTTGCCAGGGAAGGGGGTCATGCCATATAATCCCCCTGAAGGATACTTCGCTTATAGTAGGTACCACTGCATGTGTGGGGCCATTCCTCCAATCAATGCTTGGATAGTTAGCTTCGTCACCTATTTGAAGGTGGCCCCTTTCCAGCTCCAGCCCAACTCCTACGCTATCTTGGTGTGCCTATTCGTGATTTTCCAAAGAAAGTACGGGAGCCCCCTTCTAACCGGGAGATACGGTATCTATATAACTTGAGAGGTTACAAGAAGGGGTCTCCATACATCAGCTTGGAATCGGCCGTGTCCTTCAAGCCGGTCCTGGACTTGTATTCAAAGTTCACCATGTTTAAGAAGTAATGGTTCTTCGTCCAGGATGACACCGTTTCGATCCACCACTTCACCTCTGGCTGTAAGTTGAAGCTTATTTATAATTTCCGTTCTGACTGAGATGCTTCTTCTTATGTGTTTTTATTTCTTGCTAGCGACAGGTGGCTTTGCGGTCGTGGAGAATGATCACCTGGTTCAGATGGCCGCGGAGATAGAGGCTATTTCGGGAAGGGATAGGTCAGCTTCTTACCTAATCAGGAATGCCACTCTCCTGCGACACAACTTGATTCTACCACATCAGTCTGTGGTCAAGCAGAGGGATACGGCAAGGAAAGAGCTGCCAAAGCCAAAGGAGGGTCCACGACAAAGAGCAGCAAGAGGAGACCCTTCTCGATACCTCCAGTCGTCGGGGGGAAGAAGCTCAAGAAATCTGATGGACCCTCTCCCAGCACATGCCCAGATGTTTCGGAGGAGGAAAGTGGAGAGGAGGAAAGAGGCAAGGAGGAGAGCGGAGGTGATGGAGAAGGTGATGGTGGTAACGGTGGCGAAGGACAGAATGGTAGTGGCGTTGGTGCCTTGACCTCTGGGCAAGTAGGTGAGATTCAAGAGTGGACGGATGATGCTTTCCGCCAAGCCTTTGAGGGGTTGGAGGAAGGGTCGGCCTTGGTGGAGAAACCGAAGAAATCTGATAAGGCCGGGACTGGTGCCGGTCCATCTTCTGAGAGCATTTCAGCTAGGGAAACTCCGACGGTTCAAGGTGAATTTTTGACTCCTCTTTTAACTTCACATGTTTCTTGGATTCTAGTCTCATGCATGCTTGTAACACTTGGTTTTTATTCCAGGAACGGGTAAGGTGGCCAAGACATCAGACATTCGGCACCGCCTTGAGCAATTCAAACTCCTCAAAGCTTCTGCTAAACCGAAGCCCTCGACTGACCGTTCCGGGGGCGTAGTCGGCTACTGTCCTCTTCTCGGAGTCATTGAAGAGGATATTCAAAAGAGAAAGAGGAGTCGTTCCATGTTCGAACCTTCACTTGGACCTCAGCCCCCAACCCAGCCTATTCATGACATCACGGGGGAGGATACTGAGTCCATACCATCTCCGCATCCATCAGAGAATCCTACCGTTACTCATGTTGATCGTCCCGGCTTGGCTCGTAACCCATTTGCGGGTCATCCAGATCTGGACCCGAGTTCTCATGATATTTCCTTCGATGAGGTTACCAGTGAGCACCTCCTACCCCGCAATCCTATGGTAAGGGTGCTTGATGAGGCTAAGTCTTTGGATCTCGACTTGTTGACCACTCGGATTGTGACTATGGGGGATGAGGCAAAGGCAAACATCGATCGGGTGGCTGAGGAGACCAAGAAGTTAATGGGGCATCACGCCCGACTGGTCAAGGCTGTAGAGGAAATCGGAAGTGCTAACATTCGGCTGCGTCTAATGGTTTCCGATCAGGCCAAACAGTTTGTCGATCAGGCCATTCAGATCTCCCAGCATGAGGCGGCCTCTAGACGACTAAAGAAAACCATGGAAGAGGCTAGCAAGGCAGAATTGCGAAAGATGGAGGTTGCTTGCAAGAAACGAATTGACACAGCCATCGCAACGGTGGATGAGGTTCGGAGAGCGGATCTCGAGCAGGTAGAGGAGTTATCTGGAAGGCTCGAAGCCGTAGGGCATGCTCAGGCCAAGCTAAAGGAGGAGATGGAGGCGATGAGGAGATCCCTTCAAGCTGACTGCTCAAGATACCGATTGAAGAGGGATGCTGCCGTTGCAAAGTTGTCGGTTTCTGAGGCCCGTATGAGGGAGTTTGAGGAGAACGAGGGGATGATGGATGATATGTTGCAGGATATGTATTTTCATACTTGGAAGCAGGGCAACCTATCCTGGATGGACGATTACCCTCGGGTCATGGCTAGGATATATCTCCGGACTTTGGAGGAGGCCATGGCTAATGCGGATAAAGAGGGTGGCGTGGCCTTCAGAATGGATGTGGTTACCGCTCAGTTCACCAAGGAGGAGAAGGTGGCGGTGAAGGAGGGCATGCGGTTGCTTACCGCCGAGGAAGTGGGTGTGCAGTTGGAGGATGTTGATCAGGGAGCAGACGCTGGTAAGTCTTCCCTTTTAATCTTTTCTTAACTTGATTTCTTATCGTTTGTCTAATAGATTCTTCTCATGAATTGGACAGGTGGGACCTCTGGTCAGCATGCTGAGAGTTCTGATCCTGCTGTCAAGTAGATCTTGGGGGGTTGGAAGGATAGAGATGAAGTTCTGATGCTGCCGACTATTTTGACTTGATCCGGGCATTTTTGGTTTTACTTAACATTCCTGTATATACTAGTTCTAAAACATTAATGTACTTTCAGGTTGTAATTATGTCATTGCAACGAACGACTTTACTTTTAACATGTAACTTTATAACATAAGCTGATTCTGTCATATTAGGATGCTGTCATTATTTTGATGTGTTGCATAAGAAATATAGTTGTGCATGTGCTAGTGATTCAATTGTGTTTTGATGTCAAGTTCTCTCTTAAAATATAATTTCATGTCTTGCAATGTTAATGTGATGTGTCAATATATTAGAGCAACTTATTTGTACACAAGGGAAGAGAGTACCGCCCTTCAAGTTTTTACTATAGACAGTAGCTTTAAATGCCTTGTGTAATCGAATATGGAATGCAATTGAATGTCCTGCCATCCAGTTGTGAATTCTTATTCCCATTAGCGAGTGTCTCCTATTTTGTGTCATGTAGTTTAGTGATCGTTATAGAGGATAGGAGGAAAGTTTTTATAAATAAAATGGAAATATAAGGAATAGTAAAACTTCCAATCACGGAAGGCCTTCGATGTGCTTAAGTTCGTGGCAAACGGGTTTTGTAGTCACTTTCCCTAGCTGTGGGTCTTGGAGACATTCGTCACCCATCTTACGCCTCCGCGGTGAGTTTTCTTTTTTACCACAACCGTACTTAAGACACATCAGAGCCGAGATCGCGCACAGTAACTAACCGGGCCATTATGGCCCGTAATCATGGGTATTATTCGATTTACCGTGGCCGGCTAGCGTGGGTGCCGATCGTCAACTGTGAACTGCCCCTGGCTGGCCATACCTTATGTTGGGGCTTATAATCGATTCACAGTCGCCGGCGAGCCGAACGCCGTAATAAGCTGCCTCGGCTATAGTCGGCCTTCTCGGTGGCTTATGATCGGCTCATTACAGTTGGCTTTGAGGGCCGTCGCGAGCAATGAGTTAACCCGCAGCAGAGGGATGCTGGAGCAAAAGTGTCTCATTGACGAGGGCATAGATTCGTATAGTACCTGTTAGGTCTTGTCCAGGTGAGGTTGTGCCGTGAAGTGTCCAGAATGGAAATGCCGTTATACAGGATTTTGTTCAACATAAAAGGATAAAGCTTAACAAGCAGCCAAGATATAAAGGAACAAGTTTAAAAAGAGACAAGATTTTTTAAGTGGTTCGGCACGAAAATGCCTACGTCCACTGATTCTCTTCGTTGATTCACTTCATATGGGCAGTACAAGTTAAGAAAAGTATCGACGAAGGTGTTGGATGTTCCATGCCCTCTGGAATACCTCTCCGTCCACTGTTGACAAAATATAAGCTCCGTCGTGGAGATCTTTATGAATTACATAGGGTCCGTCCCAGATTGGATCTAGCGCTCCGGGGCGTGGGAAGATCCGTTTGAGAACAAGATCTCCTTCTCGTAAGCTGCGGTGCTTGACTTTGGAGTTGTATCGTGCTGCCACTTTTTGCTTGTGAGCTTCCGCTTTAAGTGCTGCATCATTTCTTCTTTCTTCAATTAGGTCCAAAGACATGTGTAGGAGTTCTTCATTCTCTTCTGGGTTGTAGTGGATCCTACGGTGGGAGGGCACTATAGTTTCAATTGGGAGCATGGCCTCCGATCCGTATGCCAAAGAGAAAGGAGTATGCCCTGTTGATGTTCTGAAAGACGTGCGGTAGGCCCAAAGTGCCGTAGGAAGTTCATCCACCCAAGCGCCTTTTGACTTTTCAAGCTTCTTCTTGATTAGAGTTTTGAGAATTTTGTTGAATGCTTCGACTTGTCCATTTGCCTGGGGATAAGCCACAGATGAGAAGCTTTTGTGAATTCCGTGCTCTCGGCACCAGTCGGTGAACTCCTCGCTGTCAAACTGAAGTCCATTGTCCGATATGATTTTGAGCGGAACCCCGTACCTGCATAGAACATTTTTGATCAAGAAGTTAATAACTTTTGCTGAAGATATTTTATTTAAAGGTTCCGCTTCCACCCATTTGGTGAAATAGTCAACTGCCACTATAGCATATTTGGCTCCGCCTTGGCCCATCGGCAGTTCGTCAATCAAGTCAATTCCCCATACTGCAAAGGGCCAAGGGCTGGTCATTTGAGTAATTTCGTTTGTTAGTAGTTGAGGAATCTTAGCAAATTTCTGACATCTGTCACATCTCTTGACGAAGTCTAGGGCGTCTTTGTTTAAAGTGGGCCAGTAATACCCATATCGGAGTATTTTCTTTGCTAGAGTCTGCCCTCCAGTGTGATCTCCGCAACTTCCTTGATGGGTGTTGGACAGGACCTCTTTGGCTTCCCTTCCAGCGACACACCTTAATAAGGGGTTAGAGAAGCCGCGCCGGTAGAGGATGCCTTCTTGTATTGTGTAGCGGGAAGCTTTCCTCAAGATTTTCTTAACTTCGCTACGCCCGTCGGGCAGCGTGCCACTTTGTAAGTACTTCCGGATGGGAGTCATCCAAGTTTCCTTTTCGATTGCAGCTATCAAATTCACTTGCTCGAAACTCGGGGCTAATTGTTTTGAGATGGTTATTATTTCGGAAGTGGTGCCGTCCTTCATGCTAGCTTGCTTTGCCAGTTCGTCGTCCTCCTGATTCTCTCCTCGAGGAATGTGTTTGATTAAATAGTGATCTAATTGATTGAGCAGCAGCTTGGTCTTCTTTAGATATGCCGTGACTCGTTCTCTTCGAGTCTGGAATTCTCCCAGTATTTGATTTACAATAAGTTGAGAATCACTATGGAGACATAAAGAACCGACTCCAATTTCTAAGGCAAGTTCTAGTCCTGCTATTACTGCTTCATATTCTGCATCGTTGTTGGTGGCAGCGAATTCCAACCTGAGGGCATAGTGCAGCTTCCTTCCCCTGGGAGTGATTATCACAATACCTGCCCCTGAGCCCTGTTCGTTTGATGCTCCATCTACAAAGAGATTCCACTTGATATCTTTTGTTATTTCAGATTGATCCTTACCTTCGTTGGTAGTGAATTCAGCAATAAAATCGGCCATGGCTTGTCCCTTGATGGCGGTGCGAGGATGGTAGGTGATATCATATTAACTCAGTTCAATGCACCACTTAAGTAGTCGCCCAGAAGTGTCGGGGCGATGGAGTACCTGCCTTAGCGGTTGATCGGTTAAAACTCTGATGGAATGAGATTGAAAATAGTGTCGCAGCTTCCGTGACGTGATTAGCAAATAGTATGCTAGCTTTTCAAGTTTAGGGAATCTGGCTTCTGCCCCTGTAAATCTCTTGCTTACAAAGTATATGGGCCGCTGCGCGCGGTTGTCCTCTCTCACCAAAGCGGCGCTTAAAGCATGGGACGATACAGCAAGGTATAGGTATAGTTCTTCGCCTTCATTTGGAGTCGAGAGTACTGGTGGTCTCTGAAGGTGTTCGATTAGGTTAAGGAAGGCTGTTGAGCATTCATCGGTCCATTCGAACTTTCCTTTGTCTTTCTTTAGAGCTTCGAAGAAAGGGATGCATTTTTCGGTTGCTTTAGAGATGAACCTGCTTAGGGCGGCCACTTTCCCGTTTAGGCTTTGCATCTCTCTTCGAGTGGATGGTATCTTGATATCTTGCAGAGCCCGGACTTGTTCGGGGTTTGCTTCAATCCCTCTGGCATGGACGATGAATCCCAAGAACTTTCCCGATGATACTTCGAAGGAGCACTTTAGAGGATTCAACTTCATTCCATATTGGCGAAGTACTTGAAACATCTCGTCCAGGTGGTTTATATCGTTGGCTTTCTTCGATTTTACCAGCATGTCATCCACATAAACTTCCATGGTTCGTCCTATTAATTCCGCAAACATCTTGTTGACAAGGCGCTGATAAGTAGCTCCTGCGTTTTTAAGTCCAAAAGGCATTACTCTGTAGCGGTACAATCCTCGGTCAGTGATGAAACTAGCGTGGTCTTGATCGGGGGCGTGCATAGGGATCTGGTTATATCTTGAGTATGCGTCCGTAAAGGATAAGAGTTCGTGTCCGGCTGTGCTGTCCACGAGTTGATCGATTCGGGGGAGTGGGAAGCAGTCCTTCGGGCAAGCGTCATTTAGGTTGGAGAAGTCAATGCATGTTCGCCACTTCCCATTAGCCTTCTTTACCAGTACCGGGTTGGCGATCCATTCTGGGTAGATGGCTTCTTGTATGAAGTTATTGGCAAGTAGGTTCTTTACTTCTTCCTCGAGGGCTGCTGATCGTTCTGCCCCCATGCTTCTCTTTTTCTGCTTTACTGGCACCTTGGTGGGATCGATGTTCAGTATGTGGCATGCTACATCTGGAGAGATTCCAGTCATGTCAGCGTGCGTCCATGCAAATACATCCAAGTTGTGGCGAAGAAAATCGACGAGTTGATTCTTCAGTTCCGCTCTTAACTGAGACCCGACTCTCAACAGTCTACTTGGGTCATGTTTGTCTACAGATACAAACTCCATAGCCTCTGCAGGCTCGGTGGTGGCCTCCTCCTCCTTGTCCTGAGGTATAATTCGTTGAAAGGATCGCCGGTATATCGAAGAGGAGAGGCTTTCTTTAATTGCTATGCTTCCAAGTTTTTCTTGCAGAGAGAAGTCTCTACATCCTTCCCTTTATCCTTCCTGCGGTTATTGCAAAGTTCAGTCACATAGCAATCTCAGGCGGCGTCTTGATCTCCCTCTATTTCTCCTACTCCGTTATCTGTTGGGAATTTCATCTTCAAGCACCACGGTGCTAGGACAATTTGGAAGTCAGACAAGGCTAGTCTTCTCAAAAAGGCATTGTAGGCCGAGTGGTTCTCTATTAGCACAAACGTTTGTTTTCGCAAAACGGAGCGGGGATGACTTCCTATTTTGACAAAGAGGTCCAGTTGCCCGAGGGCATCTTCGTATCTCTGGTGAAACCATGTAGCGGTTTGTTGCAGGGAGATACATCCTTCATTGACAGCTTCATTTTGTCGAAAGCGTGTTTGAATAGGATATTTACTGAGCTTCAGTGTCTACTAGAATTCGGAAAACCTTGGCTGGACCGAACCAGGCAGAGATGACCATAGGATCCATGTGGGGGTATTGTCTTCCCTCTAGATCACGCCTACTGAATGTGATGTCATCATTCTCTTTCCGTTTCGGGTGGCGTTCTTCTGTAACAGAATTAACGTAGCCTTCATTGTTCCTAAGTGACTTACCGTATCTTTCCATCTCTGCCCAGCTTCCGTCGGCAATGTGTGGTCCTCCTGATATGGTAAGGACCACTATCTTCTCTTGACTGGAGCCGTTGGTATTGCGATTTCCTCCGCCTACTTCTGGGAGGGGTAGCCCTGGGTTCTCATTGGCAGGAGTTGAAGTCCTGTTCTGACCTTTCACATAGCGCTCCAGTCTCTTCCTTCGGATGTGTTCTTCAATCAAGTCCCGGAGATGATGGCATTCATTGGTGTCATGCCCATGAGACTCGTGGAAGCGGCAGAACTTTCCAGACTTAATTGCATTATCCGATTCCTTCTTGTGCAGGGGGCGTTTGTATCTAACTTCGTCTTGAGTGGCCAAGAAGATGTTTTCGATTGTTTCATTTAAAGGAGTGTAAGAGTCAAATCTCGGTCCTGGCCTATATAAGCGCTTTTCCCCCTTCTTGCCCCCAACACTATCTCTGGAGTTATTTCTTCGAACGTCCTTTGCTACTGCGGGGGTGTTGCCATGAGCTGTCTTGGTTTGTTACCCTGTCTGCCTTTCAATGGCAGCGTCTTCAAGTCTCATATATTTTCCGGCTTCATGGAAGAAATCGGGTAAGGTAGCTGGCTTTTCTTTCGTTAGTCTCCTAGCAAATTTAGTATCCGGATGCACACCACTGCAGAGGGCCATTAGGACAAGTTTCTCGTCGGCATTTTGGACTGCGGCTGCTGCGGCGTTGAATCGGGTTAGATATTGTTGCACTGTCTCTCCGGGCTTCTGTTTGATATTAGATAGGGAATAAGCGTCATTGGGTTGTTCCACATGAATGCGGAACTGGCTGATGAACTTTTCTTTCAACATTTCGCATGAGCTGATGGATCCTTGGGGTAGATGGCAGAACCAGGAGGTAGTTAGATCTGCCAAGAATAGTGGGAAGCATTTACACAACACTCTCTTTGTTGCTCCGCTCATGAGCATATGCTGTGTGTATCTCTGCAAGTGCACAACGGGATCAGAGGTTCCCTTGTAAGGTTCCATTGTTGGCATTTTCCATTCCCGGGGGGTGATGGCAGTTTCGATATTGCGGCTGAAGGGGCTGGTTACCGTAGCGCCTATCCCCAGATCCCTTTGTTCCCGTTGGATGCACTTTCTGAACAATCGTGCCATCCTTTCATCAGAACTTGGAGTGGATAGAAATGAGTTTGGTTCTTCCCTGCGGGATTGATTTTGTCCAGATGACCTGTAGAGATGGTGTCTTCTATCACTCCTAACATTCTCCAATGGCTGCCTCTGGTTTACCGGGGGCACGCTGGGGTCAGCCATAGTTGGCCCTTGCCTTGATCTTTCCCTGCTGGGTCCTGTCCTCAGTACTTCCTCTGGTCCAACTTCGGGTTGGACTCCAGCTCGGCCTCGTCCATTGGTGTTTCCATGGTTAGGTAGCATGGCAGGCTCAGCTACATCCGACCCCTGCCTGGTACCTCCCCTGTTGGGTTCGGTTCCAAGTGTTTCCTCGGGTCGGAATTCGGGCTGAGTCCGGGCTCGGCTCCTACCAAAGTTGTTTCTGTTGTTAGCCTCTTCGAAGAATAAAGACCTTTGTCGTCTCCCAGATCCTCCAGACCGGGACTCACCCCATGATTCAGTGTTGCGGTTGGATTCTTCAGCATCCCTTAAGCGTGACATGAGTTGATCCGCCAAGACTTCTTCTTGAGATGCGAAGCGGTTAGTTACTTCAGCCACAACCCTGTCCAGATCCGCCTTTGTAATTGGTTGTTCCGTAGCAGGGGCTGTCGGATTTGCCTGATTTCCATTTGCTGTTGGAATTGGACGATTGTCTTGATCTCTAATCACTGGATCTGGGATACTGCTAGTTGCGATGTTCTTTCCTTTGTTAGCATCTTTCTTCCGTCCGGGAGGCATGTTTTCCAAGCAATGAACGATGCTGATAGGAAAAGGGTTAAGTAGGAGAAGCTGAAACTTCGAGCTCCTGTTCTCAGTAAAAGCACCAAAAATGTTTGCATAAAAAATGGACAAACACCTCCAAGTTGTATGATTTAGTTGATTATATATGGTTATTAGCGATTTGGGTGATTTATGCGAATATATAAAATAGATGGACTAAACTGTAAAAGACACACAGATTTATAGTGGTTCGGCCAGAATGTGCCTACGTCCACTTTATATGTTATTCTCCTTTTCTATTCAGATTACAAGTACAAAGCTTTTATTACAAGTAACTGAAAGTTGTTTGAAAGTTCTATCCGTTCCTGAGCTCTCAAACTTGTCTGCCATTGTTGCACCCCTGCCCCTATATTTATAGACTGAGGCTGGGGGCAGGGGTCCTGAACGTATATAGCTGCTGGTGGGCCTGGGCTGATGTAATCTGGCCTGGCAACGTTGGTTCGGCAGGGCCTTGGTTCGGTGATGCATGGAAGTGGGTTGGTCCGGTAGAGGTTGGTCCGGTAGGAGGGAAGATGGTTGGTTCGGCGGTAGGAGGGAAGATGGTTGGTTCGGTGGTATAGGACCGGTCGAAACACCCCCAACAATAGATCTACTACAAAACAGAGAATTGGGAAGGTGTGGCTAAGTGCTAGATCATGTCCAATGGCAGCCGGAATTTTTGTCCAGTACCGAACAGTTAATTACCAAAAAATGTATGAAACAGTCAAATCTTGTCAAAAATCTTACTTTTCCCTTGCACTAGCTTTCACCGAGCTGTTTTTTCGGTTCGATGCCGAACATAATACTGTCAGACTTTGAAAATGATTACGTAGTTTTGCAGTTGATTGCATTCTGCTTTCTCAACTACAATGGATGCTACAATCGAACGGACTGTTGCCAAGCAAAATATCATCGAACAGGTTTATGCTAGTCAGAATAGTTGTATGTTTAAACTATCTAACTTAAAGGAAACACGGAACCGCCTTGCTACAAATGGTGAATACATGTTTTATTTTGGTACATTAATACAAAGAGAATATTAACATGTGTCCTAAGTGCACATGTTAAAGTTGTTAAATTATCCCAGTAATCTCTTTGAATTTTATCTACTTTTTACGACGTTTGAATATGGATTAACACTTGAAATAATTTCAATTTTTTCGTTGTCGTCCGCCGAAAGTTGACGACCGCAGTTGAAATAGAATTTTTTTTTTGGTTAATTTTCAATGCAAAATATGGAATGGATAGCCATGCTCCTGCTGCGTAAGATTTGAGAAAGATGAACCATGCACCATTTTAGTCCGTGCCACCCATTTCCGACACAAGCCCCACAAGTTCCCGACCTAACCTACTCTACCACATCAATCAAAAATCAAAATGTTATTTTCCAATACTTTAACCCCCTTTAAGAATCAATCCTACCGCTTTTTGTCATTTCAATGCTCTAAATCTTTGATCTGTTTCATCAGTCTTTTAAACTGTCTTCTTCCTAGTAAAACAAAAAACAAGCGAAAGTGACATCTTCTCACATAGTTCAAATTCATTTTCAAAACCATCAAAATTTCTCATAGCTCAAAAATCAATGGAGATGAATCCTTCGACTCCAGGGACAGCAGGCAGGCAGATAATAAGACCCTCCAATGCTGCTGCTGCTAACTTATTATTATCAAGAAAAAAGAGCATACCTTCAAAATGGGACGATGCAGATAAATGGCTTGCTGCTTCTTCTTCTTCTTTCCATAATTCTCCTTCTTCTACTCATCATGCTTCAGTAACTGTACAAAGCTCAAAATTTAGTAGATTTGGTTCTCTTCTAAAATCTGAAAAAGAAGAAGAAGAAGATGGTGAAGTATCAAGTCATAATAAGCTTTCTTCACAAGCTCTACTTCTTCAAGGTTTCGTCTTTACTTCAGCCTACTTTAAAACTAGTTTGGAATAGTTAGTATAAAAATGCTTGGATAAGCAAAGTTGAAATTAAAGTTGAATTAAGTGATAAGAAAAGTGTTTGGTGTTTATGACCAATAAACTTCTACACAGCTTTGTTTGTTTTAAATGCTGAACACTGAACACGGATTTGGTGAATGCTGAATTATTGTTGCTGATTGCTGAATGTATAATCATGAATAGCTGTTTGTTTAAAAATTTAAAATTTATGATTATAATTGAAGTATAAGGTTATTTTGTCAATATGGCCCTCCATTGATTAGTTGTTTTCACATGATAACTATTAAAATTAGAAATTTGAATTATGACATTCAAATTATCAAAAAGCTTGAAATTTGAAAAATTATAAATATTTATAGTATTTGAACTTTTAGGAACTGAATATTAGATTAAAAAAACACAGTTTTAAGTTGTAGTTCAAAAGTTTAATTTTCAAAATGATAGAATTTCAAAAGGTAATTTTTGAAAAGAAAAAAAAAATTCTAACTAGAGAATATTTTTTATAAATATTAGTTATTAAAAGTTTAGTTATCGGAGATTTTTTTACCACGAAAATTTCAAGCCTAAAAAGGTAAAATTTAAGGTTAAAGAACTTAAACTAACAAAAAGAAACTTTAGAAAAATGAGTTTAAATTATGTTAATTTAAAATTGAATTTTTTTCAAATTATCGGAATTGCGAAATTTATATTGTGATAGATATATGTAAGAACATAAAACTGAAGAAATTATCCTTATGCATTTAGAACTTGAATAAACAATATAAAAATGCTTAACACTTTTTCACTCAATAAGTATTCTAGTTCTGAAACTTGGTCAAATAAGTGAATGCTGGTTCTAAACATAAGATGCTTAAGTGATAAGGGAAGTGTTTGGTGTTTATGACTTATAATCTTCTAAACAGCTTATAAGTTGTTTTAACTACTTATACTGGAGTGCTCACCTGATAAAACAATGAGTTTAACTAATATTAGAAACCTCAGTTCTCATATTTTTTATATTCTCTGCAGATAAATTTCTATCTAGAGCTTCTAACTGTGATGCATTGGAGACTCAAGGTACAAATAGAACAACTCATAAAGTTCCATGTAGAGATATTGGAACAAGCTGTGATTACACTCCAGTTAAAATGTCTTCACCACAAAGGCACAACACTCCACTTGATGCATCTGGACATCTTGATGCTTTGAATGGTTTAAATTTTGATATTTCTGAGCTTAAAGACTGTCACTTTGCTAAGCTTCAAATAAGTGCAAATTGGAGCACAAAAGATGAAGATTTGAAAATGGACAAGGGAAAGGAACTTTCAAGTAAAATGAAACATTTTGATATTGATGTAGAAACAAGGAAGAAATCTACTGGAAGAAGGGATGTTAATTCATGGAAAGATGAGGAGAAGGTCAAGATTTGCATTAGGTATTGCTACAATGTAATGCTACACTTAGAGACTTTTAATTTGTAATTATCTATATAGTGTTATGGGTATTCATGTCTCATGATTTACATTAGGACAAAGGGTCAACATATGTCATATTTATACATAATAATGGAAACTAGGATCCATCCTTATTTTCAAACTTAGAACCTGAAAAGTTATTCTCAAAAACAAGTTTCATGAAACACCCATGTCAATGAAATGTGCATTTTAAACTGCACATATTTCCACTTAGAACTATAAATGTGTGCAGTTTAAAATACATGTATTTTTAAAATATTTACAATGCGGACTGCAAATATTTAAATAGTAGAATGCACATATACAGTAAATTTTCATTTTACAAAATGTGCAGTTTACTGTAAATATTTGTAGTGTAAAATATAAATATTTGCAATTCTAATTGTAAATATATGCAGTTTAAAATTCACATTTTCACTGGAAACGGTGACAAGAGTTTTTCTTGAAATTTGTCATTGACAGACGCGGAAGTGAATTATGAAGTTTTGAAGGGTGTTTGAATAAACGTCCATAGATAATACTCGTGTTTTAGTTTTACTTTTATTCGTTTGAATATTCTGTTTTTTTATTTTATAAAATGCATGATTGATGCCATAGCTTTGAGTTCAGGTATCAAAGAGAGGAAGAGAAGATTGAGGCTTGGGTGAGGCTTCAAAGAGCTAAAGCTGAAGAACAATCCAGTAAACTAGAGGTACCATGACACATATGGATAATGTTAGGCAATAAGTAGCTAGAATAACTTGCTAGTTGCTTATCATTATTCACTTGACAACTTATAAATTAAAAAGCAACATATAATGCTTATTGCTTATTTTGACTTTTAAAGTTTCTTTTTAAAACTGTTTTTAAATAGTTAAGAAATAAGTTGTTCTAACAATGTTTTTGTGATATATTTTACAGCTGAAAATACAAAGAATGCGATCGAGTTTAGAGGAGAAACTGATGAAGAAAATGGCAGCCGTGGACCGAAAGGCCGAGGAATGGAGAGCAGAAGCTCGATTACGTCACTCACAGCAAATGATCAAGGCATCTGAACACTATGCAAAGAAATTGAATAATAAACAAAATTTTCAGGTTTGAATGCCTGCTTCCAATGCTATGAAAGCAGTTACATATGTATTTATGAAACATTCAAAATGTTCTTAAATCTAGTTACAACTAAAAAGTTGTCATTGTAACACTTATATGGCAGAGATATGATTATCAACTTTCTACATAATTTAAGAAAGGCACGGTTAATTGGACTAAAAGAAACAAATATACCTGCATGCTAAAGAATGGTGCACAATGAATAGATATAGTTACAAAGGAAAATCAATGAAACTGGGCAATAAAAATCCTCACTCCTCCTGTAAAAAGGGAGAAGAATGAATGTATGTACATGTATACATATAGTATGCAAGCTATAAACAAAATTTTGTAACCCTACAATTTTGTAACACTACTTAAAATCTTGTTCGGTGGAATCTTGTTGAAGACTAGTTGGAATATTAGTAGGAGGCGACCATTGATCGGGAACTACAAGGAAATATCCAGCCATCGCCTTTCTAAATCTTTTCTTGTATTGTTTTGGCGATATTACAGTAGGGGCTACGTTTTTGGGGCCGCCCAATATCCCCGATGCTTTTACCCATGTCTCTAGATGCTTGTCCCAAGTGTATTGCCTCATGAAATCGATTGTGCCTACCACTAGTTTGTGGTTCACTTCGTCTACTCCAACCAAAAGAGAATAATCCATGACGTCTACGAACTAACAGAAATAAAACCGAATTTAGTAACTCTTCATAACTAGTCAAAACTACTTGTAAGTAGCTAATTTGGGTTTGGATGTTTAGGATGGAAGGTAACATAAGCAGCTTAAAAGTAAAAAAGTTGAAGAAACAACTATTTGTCGGTTATTTTTTCTGAGACTTTTTTAAGTAATTTTGACCAGTAAATATCTAAATTAATCTTTTATTTTGAATATTTACAAGCAAAATGACATTATTCAATAGTCATCGTCATTTCGCATACAATTTGGTATACATTACTCATAACATGGTAGCCAAACACTAAATTAACTTGTACGAACACAAGCCGTTTTTACATATTTAAAAGGACAAATTTTCAAACTAGATCCCAAAAATAACTCATTTCAACTTTAGGCCTCAAACAAAACTTATTGCAAAAATAGGCCTAGTTTTGCGCAAATTTGCATTGCGCAAGTACGTTTTTTTAAAAATAATTGTACTTGTGCAAATTTGAATTGCACAAGTGTAATTTTTAAAAAAAAAAAATTGTGCTTGTACAAATTTGAATTGCGCAAGTGTAAAATGCTGCAATAAGCAAAAGGAGACCTATTTTTGTAATAAGTTTGAATGAGGCTTAAAGTTGAAATAGTTTTTTTTTTCCCAGGTCTAATTTGAAAATTTGTCCTATTTAAAACTTTATTTAAGGAAATGTAAAATAATTAGTTGACAAACAGGCTCTAACTGTATTAACTAAAGAGAAATAGTTGTGTTCAAACACAAAGCATTTATTGAGGTATGATATAGATAGTTACTATCATACTCATCTGCCCCCAATTCAAATATCGGATAGATGTGTATAACATTAAATATCTATGTTATAATAGGGTTAATTCAGTGTACTATAACAGAGAGTCATAGTCTTCGATTAAATATACACAGGATATCATAGGACTTGGGGTTCAAATTTTAATATGATTACCGCAAGAAAAGAAGTGTCATTCCATACAGCTCTCTCCAAAAGCCGTTTTGCTTTATTTCCTACGAATATGGGAGATGTGGCTTCGAGTAAGTTTTGATCAAGAAGTACATTGTTATTGCAATCAGTGTTGTATCTTGATCTTAGCGATCCCTTCAAATCATATAATCTAGTCACATTTTGTTCGAACAAGAGATTTTCCATGACGAGTACATCCATTTTTGTCTCCCCACTGCCTTTCAGATGTTTAGAAGTAATCTACAACATGTAAAAAAACTAATTTAGAAGAAAATTATGCGAAACTAATAGATGATTACTGGACTAGGATCACCCACTCTGCTTGAAAGTTGACACCGTTAGATCAAAGATCTAATGGCGGAAAATAACTGGTGCATTTTACCAAATTGAGCTGTCATAATGCATAACCATTGCATAAGACTAACAACTGAAAACTTTGAATGAAACCAGAGACGGAGCTAGGAGTTGGGATACCCCTGAGCTATTATAACATTGGTGCTTGGTCAAAATGCAGAAAACAATAGAAAATAATTGCTAAGTTAGAAAATATCTAGTTTCATAATATCAGAAGGCGAATAGAAAATTGAAAAATCTAAGTACAAAACATGAATATATGAAAATAATAGAATTTAATGTATCAACGACGAAACAATTTAAATTTCAAATACAAGGAGAACAAAGACAAAGAGTGGTAAAATAAGGACAAAACAATGAATAAATATTGTGCTATAAGCAGTTGCTCGGTTATCATCGCTTCACTTAACATATTATTTTAGTGATTTTTTTGTCAACATCAGAGCTAGCTATAATTGTGCAACACATCTGGTTTGTTTTTTAGTTAAAGGAACGGGCAACTTTAGGTATAATGAACATAGATCCATCCCTGAAAGAAACCCAAGTTTGGCTGTCAGAGAATCAGAGCATATGAGTATTTTCCTACATTACTTGGTAAAACATGTTAGAGAATTTGACAGAAATTATTTATTGCATTATACCTGATATATGCCCAGAATCTTCGCCAAACACGTTGGGCTCCCGGTGCCGATAGATTCGGAGAGATATTTAAAATATTCCGGACCAAATTTGATGAAAGAATCCAACTCAGTTTTTGTAACTTGCTTCACGATGAACCTATCATCTAAAGACTTGGCAAAAAAGACATTGCTTTTCCCTCCTTGGGCTCCCCATTTTTTACATCGACTAAGTGATCTTACAAAATCAAGTTCTGATGGACAACAAATTCTTCTCAAAGCATCAAACTTTTTGGCATAATAACAAGTTACTGTATACCTGACTTTCCCAAGTGGACCTTCATCACAAAAGGAAACCCTTATATGTGCTTTCGTAGAAGTAAGTGAATCCATTCTGCTATCAGACAAAGATAGAATGCTTCCTTCGTTCGAGCCAAAACTTTTAAACGGCTTAAAACCCATATCATCAGTTGATTGAGATAAAAAAGAAGCCCCCAGCTCATTTGAACCATCTACATTATCCAACATCTGACTATGATATGAATGACTGACAAGTGCATATGAAATGATACTAGTCGGTTCATCATCATAAACTGGTATAACCACATCATTCACACCAATAGGGAGGAGTAACCGAGCCCCGCCTTGACATTCTAGCTCTCTAAACAAAGACATGTAAACAGGATTGTAGTCATTGAGAGTGCAGAACCTTGGGCCAAGGCCTAAGTTTTTGTTTATAGATCGATATATGTGCAGAAATGGCATTCTTATCCAGGCTGAGATATCCTCTGCGCTGTCGCCTAATCTAGAAAGCAAAGCAGAAGCAAATGAATATGTTATATCGTTCCCACTTCTTTCTTCAGATTCCTCCGACAGAGACATCGTGGTAGCTGCTTCAATCGAGGCAGAATCTGACACACCTGCACAAAATTTTCAAAATGGGATTCAAATCGCAAGTAATAATACTTCAGATTGAAACTAGATTTAAATCATGATTATAAATTCGAAGTTTATATTTTATGCTTATATATGCTAGTATGCTAAGAGCAATTGCACCAATTTTTTCAGGGCAGTAGTCATTTTGTCAATTGAAATTTTAGTTACTAATTCAATTTTAGCATGCAATTTGACAAATTGGACAATACAACATTGACTTAATTGAATAATTTCTATACAATAAATACATCCACCCCACTTATCATCGTTTGCTTGAGTAATTGAATTGTTGATTGTTGACAATCCAACTGTTTTTCTTTTCTTTGTTTTTTTTTTTTTCCTTCAGTCGTCCAGTAAGACTCATCAATTTCTCAAGCAATGATTTATGGACGCGTTAACAATTGTCAGTATAGTTGCCAATTGTTTTAGTTATTGATTCACTGGTGCAGTTGCTCTAAGGATTATGCTTCATATAGGTTATTAACTGGCATTATAATTTTTATATATGCTAAAGCATTAATTCTTCTATTTTCAATGATAATTTAGTTTTGAAATTTATTTTTAATGCTTGAGCTTCTACATCTAACCTGTAAACTTAATTTTCTTTTTTGTTCCATCGTTGTTTTTTTTTTGGAAATAATAAATTTTGAATTGTTGATGCAACTAAGTTTATTTTTCCCCTGATCAACTATTTCAATATGGACCAGGTAACTTTCTTAATTGTGATATTAATTGAGCTTTGAATTGAGATTTAAAAATCGAACCATAACAGAATAGATTCATTTTTAAATAGGAATCAAATTGTAGGGTTTTAAGATTTCTGTAATCATTGCACCTGCATCTGCAAGCACATGGGTGTTGTCTTCTCCAGTCCATTTTGCATCGAATGTTTCTGATAAATTTGCCAGAATTGGGAATTGTCCATCTGATAGTGTCCTACGTGCAACAAGGCCGTGCTCTAAAGGATCCAGTTGATCAATGGAGCTAATGCATGTAGATAGAGGAGTGCTGCAACGTTTAGTTGGTAAAGACTCGAGGTCCATTTCTATTTTTGGTTGCTCTTCAATTCTTAGGTCAGTTGATTGAGTTTCGGAAGCAACTATGTTCAGCTCTGATAATTTTTCCATAGCATTTGACTTTTCCCTTTCTCTAGCCAATAGTACATTGCGCATATCATGAGCAAGAATGCTGCTTGATCCAGCAGCAAATATCATCCGTTGGTCCCATAGATATGATTGAAATAATAGTTGTCTTCTTAACTTATTAACCTCAAGTATGTCAATTACTGAATGTGCTTTCTGCGCCTCCTTATCTGGTAGTAGTTTCTTCAGAGAATCCTAAAATATGAGAAAAAACAGCAAATATGTTAACATCGTTTTACAAATGCTTAAGTTTAATGTATAAGGAATGAGGAATGGAGACCTCAAATTCGGCTTTCTCCTTTTGCAGCACTGCTTCTAGTTCATGAATGTGATTTCTTAATTCTGAGATTTTATTGACATCGTTTATATACGCAGAATTTAACCTTCCCTCCCCAATTTGCTGCAAAACCTTAGATACTTCATTGAATAATAGTTCTGATTTGTATGCCACCTGTTATGATACATTCATCGGGATCAGTTTTTCGATATTTGAGAAATATGAAAAAAGAAAGATATTTTGTTCAGGCTAGTCGCCCTCGCCTCATTTGATTCTCTTTGTATCCATTCTTGATTGTCACATACAAAACTAAGCTTATGAGGTGGTAAATAGACAGAATTAACATCTATTGATGCATATCTGAAGCAAGCAACTGTTTCTCCAAATCTGTTAACAAATTTAGAGAAAGAAATTACCTTTACGGCATGATAATAAGACTAGAAATGCTACCCTTGCAATGCATTAGCAGCTTGAAAACCCACACATTCCACCTAGTGTCCTATTGAATAGTACCATAAATTCCAGTTATTAATCAGTGTATTTAACGGTAGATCATTAGGACATATGATGTAGTGTGAATCCTCATTTTCTAAAAGACTGTGAGGATAGCATTTCATTCATGAGAAATAACGAGAGACAAGAATTACCCATAAAACCGAAGGCAGTCTCTGTGGAGAGAATGGCCACAACTGGCTACTCTACTGGCAGCAGCATGATTTGAAAAACTAAGCTCCAAGAATTTACCAAAAGATAAGCCCCAAGCAGCATCAGACATTACAATTCTACGAGTTGGAGGAGGATGACCATGAAGCCGAGGGCATTTTAGACATCTGTGCCACATCCAAATTTTCCCATCTCTTTCACCCGGTAAACGTAAATGTTCATGCCTCCTAACTGATATAGTTAGACTACCTTGATGATGTGTATAACAGTGGACATGTGCTTCAGGTGGTGTATCACAAGATCGACATTTGTAATTCTGTCGATGAAAGATGTTACACTCAATTTTGCATGTAACATTTGCTGTTAGGTCAATTGATTATAATAAAAGTATTCAAAACACGGTTCAAATCGCGGATAGTAAATTTCAAACTTTAAATCGAACGGGATATAAATCGTAAACCATAGATTCAAAAGATCCATAAATTAATGTTCGCCACTTTGAAATTGACTTTGATATTTGAACTTCTACATCTAAATATAAAACTCAAATTTCTCTTTACTTCTATTTTTATTCTGTTTAGAAAACATTAAAATTGGAAGTTCAGTTTCAAATAAGTATATTGAATATATCACTATGAATTGAATTATTTTTATCGATTGTGGTTTTAGTTGAGTCTGAATCAGAATGTAAATCAAATCGTAAATGGAGATACTTGATCTGAAACAGGATTTGAATCATAAGACTTTTTATAACAATGAATATAATAAGTCTGAAAATTGAGTTGCAAAATGCCACAAGCAACCTCTATCTTTCATCTAAATAGGTCTCTTCCATTTTTGTGTCATTTACTACTATTGCTATGATATTAATCATGAATGTTTGTCATGTATATAAATGGGTTCAACTTTGCAATTTTGTATCAATATGGGTATAGGGTCATTGGGGTTGGCCCTCAAAACTACAATGCTTGAATCGAATATGAATAGTGGGACTTTCAGCAACCCTTTTTTTTAGTGCAAAATTATATGGAGTGAACGAAATTGATAAACACTAATATCAATATTTAAATTTGAATCTGAAGCAAAAAATTCTGGTATTCACATTGAATGTTTGTGCGTGCGTGCGTGCGCGTGCTCGTGTGTGTTTGCGTGTGTATAGATAAATTTTGAGTCTATCTACTTATGGTTCCTTGTTTGGGATCAGCTTACATCCTACAAGGCTACAAAATCTGTGGTAACAGTAATTTAATGCATGTTTGCAAACTTTTATACTAAAAAAGTTTTGCGCAGTTGGGTCCAGTCCAGTAATTCAAGATGCAAATACTCGAATGAGAAAATAAATTCTAACCTGGTCAAACAGATTGTCTCTTAAAAACCTTCCAAGTGGTTTATCGAAACTACTGTAGTATTTAATGCGAAAAAGATGAGAACGTTCACAAACAGCACCCTTCCACACAGAACGAGTAGAAAGAGAAACTAAAATACTCTGATGGTCAGTAGGAAATTCTTCTTTTGGCAATGCATATTCAGTTTTTTGTTCGTATTCTGGTTCCTTTTTACTTTCCTTACTGTCCACAGCATATTTAGAATCATCAGTATCACTTTTTACTACTACTTCATTTGTGGCTGTGCCTGTATCACTAACTTCTCCAAAACATACTTTATTCTTCACTTTCATCGTATCATTTGATGAATATTCTCCAGGTAAGTTTATAATATGACCTTTCTTGCCGATTGGAGACTTTTTCGTGCCAATAGGAGAAACAAGATTAGAGCCTGTTCCTTCTAAACCTTTTCGTGATGGAAGGTCAATAGTAAGTTGAGGTTTGGAGATTGATGGGTTTTTATGAAACCCACGTACCTTAGAAATTGATGGATCGAAACTAGATGGTTTATCTGGCAGTGCTACTTTTATAGGGGACTTCAAAGGGAGTTCAGGTAGAGATGCACCTTCATCTGCAAGAAAGGATGTTTCCAGTGCTAGGTGATAAGCAGCAAATATTCCATATTGGATAACATGTTTCAGCTTTTTAAGCACATCTCCTTTGGCGCCTTTGAGCAAAATCTGCAAATGGAAGAGACGAATTACAACAAGAGAAATTAGAATGCACATTGTGGTATTCAGAGCTAGAAATATTTCCATTAGTTCTCAAACTCAGAACTTGCACTATCATGGTACGTAATATATTAAGTGATCTAAAGTTGTAACAGATCAGACGGAAAATTTCGATTCAGATGGTTTATCTTACAAAAAAACTGATATGCGAGTGAAAGCTGCAAAAGTCGAACTCCAGCAATAGATTTCTGTGAAGTGAGATATATGCTGTGGGGTGGATGTAGGCTTTTTGAACTAAAATATATGTTGTGCTGTCCATGTATATTTCTTTGGTAATATTTTGTTGTGTTGATGAACATTTGAGTAAAAATGATATGCAATAAAGCTACTTGTCCCATAAATTCCCTACATGGGAGTCAACAGACTGAAAAAATCCAGGGCATATAGCAAGTTACACTGATATATCATTTTGACACTATATGACATGGCCATACACATTTTGAATAACTTAATTTCAACTAGGAAAGATAATGCACACGAAAATCATACAAACTTACTGTGCAGCCTAAGGGCTTAGGACATCCTTCAAAATACATTAACGTTTTAACCATTTTCTTTCCTCCTTGTCCAGCACTACCATGCTCTTCTAAACACTTCTCAACTTTAAACAAATCACAATACCCAAGATTTTGCGATGACAAATGATCAATAGATGGCACAATCTGAGCACCTGTGCATCGAGCTATTCTCTCTAGTAGTGGCCTCTTGGTATTTAATACAAGTGATACATTTTTTGCAAGGAGATAATCCTGAGCAAAACGAGACACTGATTTCTCAACTAAAAGCACGTGTGGATGATGGGCTTCGATCTTTGCAACAGCCATCTTTAAATGATCCATTTCCTTGATAGTTATAATCAAGAAAACAGTTAGAATTAGAGCAATTTGAACAAAATAGTACATGTGGTAAACTCACTTGTTGGAGCAAAGTATCAAAACTCGATAGAGAATTGGCAACTCGTTGGTACTCAAGTGCTCCTCCAAGAATTAGAAGACGTGGTTTTTCAATTTTTGTTGCCATACGACGATGTGACACATTTTTTCGGCATACAATTCCCTTTACTACCATGCTGGCCAAACAACCATCCAATAAAAAATTAAATATAAAATCAATATAATAAGATATACCAATTCAATGGATGTGATACCCACGATAAGGATCGGTTTCAGTAAACCAACTCAAGTTATATTTTCAGTTTAGTAGCAATATGATCCAGATTTCCAGCAATTCCATATTTATAAATAATTATAAACTTATAAATTCTCTATATTTGCAATGAACATAAAGAGCTTATGCAATAAAAAGGTGAAATAATCATGTTTGTTTCGATTTTTTACCAAAGCTTATGAATTTATAAACCTGAAAGTATTTTACTTAATATACGCTCAACAATTAAGAATGCAGACAAGGTATCTGAAAAAAAAAAAGATAAAAGCAAATGTACCTTTCAGTACGATGTCCACAAGCAATGCATTTAATCTTGACATATCCACCTGGATCCATTCCTCCTCCTTTGCTAGTATCGGGTTTAAGTAGAGTAGCTGCTTCCCAGGACAAACTCGTCATTATCTCCAACCAACTACCCTGATCACCTTCTTCACCAATAGGAACATTTTCAACTTGCAAAAGCTGAGATATCAAAGCTCTAAAATGTCCATCAACAACATTTTTCATAACTTTTTTATGCTCTTCATTTGTTTTATCTCTACTTCGATACTCCCCACTACATGAACTATGGACAGAGCGGTCATATCCCCATCCGCCTGTTGCATCTTCATCATCTTCATCATCAAATAAAGTGCCATCTCTTTCATCTTCTTCATCTTCAGGATCAGGAGGAAACCAGAGTATTTCGTTATTATCAAAATCAACAGGCTCGTTATCTCCTGCTTCTATGCTATAAATTGAAGAAGTTCGATCATCCACGATAATTTCTTGTCCAGCTTCATCATGCATTTTGTAATCATCTACGGAATGGTGAGACTCCGCTTGATCATGTGAAGGTGAGTCAATATCTTTAAGATCGTCGTTTTCTTGAAAAGAATGAATATTGGATGAACCATAATCTCGATATGCTTCTTCATATTCAGCTGGGCCATAATAGATATCGGAATGCGTTATATGTTGTGATTCTGAATCAGAACGTGACATATCATATTCCTCTTCGTCGTCACTTCTTCCATATACATAAGCTAGAAAATATCAGCTTAGGGTTCGTTTGTTTTGCACTTAAAAAAAAAACTTACTACTGATGTTTAAAATCCAGCACTATCGTTACGCTTATTAATGTTATGAATGCATATCACATTATTGAAACACTCGCTTTTAGCATTATTCAATTGTTTTACACGAAAACATCGAAATTGCGATTGATGTAACTTAAAATTTTTGAAACGGATTATGATCATGCAACTCATAAATCAATTCCAAACAAGAAACATGTCATTTGTTTCCAAAATAAACAGATTTAACATGATAATCAAATATTATTTTACAATTAACTACCTAAAATTTTGAAACTATTGAGATGTATAAGTTTATTTTAATAAATGCCTACTCTGTGTTTATTGAACTCACATTTATTAGTTTTTATTGCAAAAAGACATTATTTAACACACTTAAAACTGATTAATGTTCATAATCAAACTTATTTTTGCAAATAAGCAAAAATATAGATAGCCAATTAAAAAAAAATTGAACTAGAAATGGATCATACCATACCTATTGACTTGAAAATCGAATTGATTAGAGGAAGGATCACCAATATCAAGATTTGTACCCATTTCCCTCTGTGAGGCATGATTGTCATGATCATCATGCACCAAATCCAGCTTACTAAACATTCCAAGACTAATAGTCGAATTATACTGTGCAGACTGATGCGGCATATTTTTGTATGACAACGAACAAGGAGTCATACTACAACTATTAAGTGCATTACTATTTGTGCTACCCAAACTCAAATTCGAAAGCGTAGAATCAAAAACATCACTCGAAGATTTAACACCATTTTTTGAATCCAACCTTTCTTGTTCCCATTGCTTGTAGCAAAAATTACAAACTCTAACCAGTTTCACTTCTTGCGCGTTACTAGAAGCATCATGAGGCAAACTAGGTATAAAATTTGCAGTACATTTTCCACAAAATATGCGACCACAAAGGCGACAGTGGTGTCTTCGGTTAAACAATGTAAATGGCGAATCACATTCATAACAAGCTACACAAACACTATCAGGCATCCAAAAATCTCTAGAGACATTCGATGGCTCAGATCGCCTAAGGATCCAAGACATTATCATGCCTACAAACTCTGAAAATGCTGTAAAGGGATTTTCCATTGGCTATGTGGTAGTATCACAGTAGCATGGATCCATTTCCAATCCTTCGCCTTCTACATTTATAGAACCAATTAGAACGAGAAATCAGGGTTAACATTTTATCTCAATTTGATGTGATGCTCGAGCATTATTGCTTCAAACTACAGAAATATTGAATTTTTATATCTGTGAAACTAAATCACAGAAATGAATCCAAGCATAGTCAACAAAAATCAAGCATTTAACAAGAAATCATCAAATGCTGATTAAAATAATGAGAGCTCAAGCTTAATAACATCCAAAATAAGCGTTGATCCAGATAAAAGAGCATTGACGAATCGAGTTTTAGCTAGGTTCACAAAATGTAGAATAGATCGGGGAGATGTTAAAACGGATTCAATAATGAGCTTCCTTGTGATTCTGTGCAACAAATGACATAAAACTGCGATCAATTATTCCGCGCGATTTTGCTTGCGTCCTTGGAAAAATTTATCTTCTTGCTTTTTCTCTTTAATGGCAAATAATAAAAAATGATGATAATTTAGTGGAGAGAATGGAGATGAAAGGGCGCATAAAAAGGAAACTGGTTTACGAAGTAAATTAAAAATATAATAAAATCTAAGTGCTGACTGCTGCGTAAGTGAAGAGAGCAATAATATTGGAACACTAACCTACATTATATCAACAATGCCAGCAATATAAACGTCAATCATTTTAAAGAAGTTACCACATGCACACATCAAATATGCACTTCTAATTCTTCCCCCAAACAAACCACCCCCCCCCCCCCCCCCCACAAACCCCCCACACCAACCTACTGACTTACTCCATACACCCATCCGAATCGAACAATTTAAAACTTCATTTTTTTCCTTCCGCGTTTGCCTTTCCACAAAATAAACCACGTATTTTCTTTCCTCGCTCGAATCAAATTTCCCCCAAAACAAAATATTGCGAACGGTTTTCAAAGTTCTACGAAAAATGGGCTTTGTGAAATTGTACATTTTAACATACGCGCAACCGTTTCAATCAAAATTAAATTTATAATACATTCTATCTTAAACAAGACATTAACAAAACTGCAATAAATTCGACATCAAAAGATTGCAACAAAAATTAATAGGTTGCATTCTTTGAATAGTAATAAAAAAAAAGCAATCGATTCATACAGTAATTTAGTCAAAAACAAAAAATTATGCCTTGCTCACATTGTTAATTTCGATATGCTTTACCATTATTTACTGTGTTTTATAATTAGGATTTTGGTTTTATATTCGTTTTGTTTGGTTATGCATACCGTGTGACTTTCTTCACTTGATTTTGCATAACCGACTGAAGTGGGTGTTCGTTTATTTTTTTAAATTAATTTTAGTTCTTATTTAAGTGGCATTACGAATAGTTAGGTTCGTGTAGAGAGTGACACTCTTTTCAATTTACTATTAAAAACGTCCAACAAGAAAATCTATGAAACTGTTGTGGTATTTGTTATCATAACGTCACTTAGTGCACACTATTTACTTCGCAAAGATATCTCCAATGGTTCAAACGCTATTTACGTGTGGACGATTATTAAATGGTCACTTGATAACAAGCGGTTATTAATGGTCACTTGATAACACGCGGTTATTTAATAACCGCTTGATAATAGATAAAAGTTAGAAAACAATTCACAAGTTTCAACTTAAAAGACTAATTTAAAGCAAATCGTTAATAGTTCGCATTTTACCTTGAATTTTTCAGTCTATTGTCAAAATTTGACTCTCAAATAGAAAACAAATGAAAAGGAAAATTATTAACTGATTTATATTTTGAGATTTAATAAATTAGTATATTGAGAGCATAATGGGATTCAAGATTAAAAAAAAAATAGTTAGTAGTAGAAATAGGATATGGAGACTGTTTAATAACCCCCGAAAGAGTGAAGATTAAAATTAGTTGCTTGTCTAGCATTATTGTCACGGTGGCTAGGTGCTTTGAGTTTGATCTATGAGTTCGCATATTAGAATCTTGTGTAGTACGTGATTCGAACTACTAAACATATGTTGATATGTACTATGTTATACACTAATTAAAATTTGTAGTAAGACTATGCACTATCACCTAAGTACTTAAATTCCCGGAAAAAAGGCATCGCTTGCCTTCAAGGATAAAGCAAAAAATTTCTTGTCCAAATAGCATTCTCTCGCCCTTAACATTCTTTTGATCAAACTACGTGAAAATAACTTAATGGAGCTAGCACAAATTTTATTTAAAAAGCACAATTTGAATCCTCTCATCTTTGGTTGATTAATGACAATACTTGGTGATCATCAATGATGCTGGATAAACATGTGTCGTAACTAACTATTGAATTTTGACGACACTATATGGAGAATTGAAGAGGTCGAAAATAACTTTATAACGGTGAAAATGGTTCGTAAATTGGAGCTTGAAGGAGAAAAATTAGGCAAAAAAGGTGGAGTGCTGTTGGAGCAACATGTGGCAAACGTCTGTAACAAAGTGACGGACGTTTGAGCTCTGGATTTTGGTAACACCAAAAGTAATGGCAGACGCCTATCATCTTATGACAGATGTCTGTCAGCAAGTTTACTGCAGCCTGAAAGTTGCAACAGACGTCTGAGAGGTTGTGACAGACATCTATCGTGGTACAGTTTTGTTTTTTCGGTCCATAATTTGTGTATTTGTTTGTAGGGCATCAAAGGGCAATCGGATATTTTTCAATGAAGGATGGTTCACCATATAAGCTATTTTTAGGATTCGAGGTTAGGAGATGGCAGGAGATTCAGAGTTTAATTTAGAGTTTAACCTCCATTAATTAGGGTTTATCTAAACCTAATTTTCTTCAATTCTCTTCTACACAAATCAATTCTAGTAAAATTTTGATCATTGTAATCAGTCTCTTCTACTCTTCTCATTGGTATTAATAAATGCTCTCTCTCAAAGTGGATGTACACTAACAAGGCGTTAGTGGAACCACTATAAATCGGTGTGTGCTTTATTTTATCGTTATTGCTTTGATTATCTATTGTTTATTTGAAGATTGTGATTGGTTTTGGATTGGATTAAGTTTTGGATTAAGATATTGATTGATTGTTTTTGCACTTCTTACCACGATCTCGTTTTCCGCTGTGCTTTGGGGTTTTGATTTGAATGATGTCGAGTTAGAATTTCTCATAACATTTGGTATCAGAGCTTGGTAATGGTAAGTAATTGTAGAAATGCCGAAATCAGATAATACCTTACGTAGTTCCTCAATGGTTAGTCCAAGTGGTGTGGCGTCGTATGTACATGGATCGTACGTGGCTTTGGGATCACAATTGGTTATAGACAAGTAGAATGGCGATAATGATTTTAAAAAGTGGCAATAGAAGATGAAAGCGGTTTTAAGGAAAAATCAAGTACACAAGGTAGTTTTTGACACACATTTGTTGCCGACAAACATCTCGGATGTTGAGAAAAAGAAAATGAAAGAGTGGGCATCCACTACACTTCAACTTGCTATGGGGGAGAATGTTATCTTCGAAATTAGCGGCGAGACTGCCGCTAAGGGTATATGGGACAAGTTGGAGGACTTATACATGAAGAAGTCACTAACTAATCGTTTGATCGTGTTGCCAACGTTCTTCACCAATAAGATGAAGGAATGTACTTCGCTTAAAGCGCACTTGAATATATTTGATGATTTACTAATGAAGACGAAGGCAGTAGATTTGAAGATTGAGGAAGAGAAAAAGACAATGATATTGTTCTGTTTATTGTCGGACCGTTATACGGGTTTCTTAAATAGTTTGATTTATAACCAAGATACTTTGACTCTAGATGGTATCAAAATGGATTTCTTAGCAAGAAGTTGCAGGATCAAATGAAGGAGTTAGATGATGGAAGTAATGGTGCTAGTAGTGGTCATGGTTTATTTGTGGAGAATGAGAGATATACAAAGAAAGAGAACTGTGGGCATTCTACGTCAACGAATCTCGGTTGGAGAGGAAAGTCGAAGAAAAGAAAGCGCAATTGCTATATTTGTAGGAAGCCCTTTCATTGGAAGAATGAGTGTCCATACAAGGAGAAGGCAAAGAAGGAAGTGGCATCTTCATCCTAGCGGTAGAGAGTGGAGTTGGTGAGGGAGACATAGATGTGTTGATGGCGGTAGCATCAAATGTTTCGGGTAGCGAATGGATGCTCGTTTCGGGGGTGTCTTATCATATGATGCCGAATAGAAAAAAAAATTCTTCATATGTCAATAAAGAAGGAAATTCAATTGTCATAGGTAATGATGCTATTTGTAAGTCGAAAGACAATGGTTCTGTGCAAATTCGGATATTTGACGGAGTGGTTCGTACTTTCACTAATGTATGTTATGTTCCGGGACTTCGGAAGTCTCTTATCCCTTTGAAAGGCGGCTGAATTCTTTAGGTTGTGAGATCACTATTGAGAGTGATATCTTGCGAGTTTCGAAAGGTGTGCTTGTGGTGATGAAGGGTGCTATAATTCATGGTGTTTATCTGCTTCAAGGAGTGACTATATAAGGTGAAAATTGTGTGGGAGTTGATATTTCTCATGGCTTGGATACGACTAGGACATGGCATTTGAGGTTAGGTCATACCTCAGAGAGAAATTTGGAAATTCTTCGAAAGAGGGAGATGATCAATGGAGAGAATTGCAAGAAACTAGAGTTTTGTAAGAAATGTGTCATAGGGAAGCAAACAAAAGTTTCATTCGGTGTAGGAAAACATGATTCAAGAATGGTTCTTGAGTATGTTCATACAGATATTTGGAAACCGGCACCAGTAGCTTCGTTGAAGGAAGCTCGCCATTATATTTCTTTTATTGATTAATTTTCTCGAAAGGTATGGATGTATGTAATGAAGGTAAAATCAAAGGCATTTGCAAAGTTCAAAGCATAGAAAGATCTTGTTGAGAATGAGAGTGGCAAGTCTTTGAAGGTTCTAAGGTCCGACAATGGCAAAGAGTATGTTTCCGAAGAATTCTTGGAGTTTCGCAATGATTTTTGGAGGCATTTTACTACATTTGAAGATCCACAATCGAATGGTGTTGCGGAGAGGATGAACTGTAATCTACTTGAGAAAGCTCGATGCTTGAGGTTGACATTTGGTTTGTCTAAGGGATTTTTGGCCGAAGTTTTGTCAACCGTGGTACATATTATTAATCGAATTCCATGCTCGTCTATCGGTAACAAAATTCTGGTGGAAGTGTGAAAGGAAAAGAGCATTGAATTGAGTTATCTTTGTATGTTTGATAGTCCGTTTTACGTGCATGATCCAAGAAATGATAAGCTTGAGCCTAGAGATTTCAAAGGGGTCTTGCTTGGCTATACGAACGGAGTAAAAGGCTATCTGATTTGGAATCTAGAAACGAAGAAGGTTGTAAATTCTCATTCATGCTACTTTTGATGAGTCAGCTTTGTTTAAGGAGAGTAAGAGCTCATCGGATATTCCAGATTTGGTTCATGGGGAATTAAAGGAAAATGAAGTTATTCACATATTTTTTCCAAGGAGTAGAGAGAGTGGAGTAGTTGAAAATGCTAGTGAGGAGGAAGCGTTTGATGTAACATCACATAGTCCATAGGATTCCTCTAATAGTGTTGGTGATCTACATGATTATATAAAGGATTCGGTTCAAGGTGGAGCCGAAAGGAGTTTGGGTGATGGTATTACTAATCGCGTGGGTCGTCGTGCTATAAAGCCACTCGATAGATATGGTGATTGAAACTACCTTAGCTTTTGTGATAATTTGGACATTGCTCTTCACATAGTTTAATATGAGCCGATGGACCTTAATGACATCATGGAGTCGAGTGACAGCTCAAAGTGGATTTGTGCCATGGAGGAAGAGATGCAATCGTTGTTGAAGAATCAAACTTGGAATTTGGTTACACTTCCTAAAGGAAACCGTACTATTTGATATACAAGGTGAAGGATGATAGGAGATACGAAGCTAGGCGAGTGGCTAAGGGGTTTGCATAAAGGAAGGGAAAGGAGTACGATGAGATATTCGCACCGGTTGTGTGCCATACTTTAATTCACATACTACTTGCTATAGTTGTTATTCACGACTTGGAGTTGGAGCAACTTGATGTGAAAACCCCCTTCTTGCACGGTGACTTGGATGAAGACATCTATATGGAGAAACCATAAGGCTTTTTTGTGAATGGTAAGTCAAATTTGGTTTGCAAGTTAAAGAAATCACTACATGATTTAAAGCAATCACCTAGACAATGGTACAAGAGATTTGATCATTTTATGTTTGAAAATGATTTTTGCAGAAGCAACAAGGATGCTTATGTATATTTCAAGAGGTTGGAAAATGATTATTGGGTGCATTAATTCTTGTATATGGATGACATGCTCATTGCTTCCAAGTATAAGATGAAATCAACAAGTTAAAATTGAGTCTAAAATCCGAATTCGAAATGAAGCATCTTGGAGAAGCAAAGGGGATATTAGACATGGAAATAGAAAGGGATCGAAAGTGTTTGAGTTGAAATTAACTCAAAAGGAGTACATAAAGAAGTGCTTTTCCGGTTTATCATGGAGAATGCAAAAGCATCAAATACACCATTACCTTTGCATATGAAGCTTACAAGTAAGAGATCACATATCTTGGAGAAAGACAAGACTTATATGGAAAAGGTGTCATATGCTACTACGGTTGGAAGTCTAATGTATGCTATGGTGTGTATAAGGCCCGATATTGCATACGCCGTCGGGATGGTTAGTCGATATATGGTTAATCTGAGGAAATCGCATTGGGAGATTGTGAAGCTTATATTGAAATACCTTAGAGGTACATCATCTCATGGTCTTGTTTTTTGTGGTATTAGGGGGATGAATTGCAAGTTGGTTGGTTATTCTAATTTGAACTACGTTGATGATAGGGATCGAAGAAAATCAACTTTCGGATATGTCTTCACACTTGGAGGTACAACCACGAGTTAGATATCAAGATTGCATGTTGTAGTTGCGTTATCCACTATAGAGGCGGAGTCGATAGCCATGATGGAGGTGGCAAAGGAGGCTCTTTATTTGAGGCGATTGTTGTGTGACTTAGGGTTCGAGCATGACAGCATCAATGTTTGATGTGATAGCCAGAGTGTTATTCACTTGGCAGAGAATTTGGCATTTAGCTCATGGACTAAGCATATTGAATTGAGAGATTTATTTCTAGTAGCTATGGATGAAGATAAGCAAGTATATCTTTAGAAAGAGCACACAAAGGATAATGCGGTAGATATGTTCATTAAAGCATTGTCATTTGGGAAGTTCGAGCACTGCTCAAACTTGACTCATTTGTTAAAGTGCTAGGTGCCAAAGGGTGGCACTGTTGAGAGAGGATCTTGGTTATGGATAAGGAAGAGTATCGGCGAGAGATCATGATTCTATCTTCTTGGTGAGTGCTAATTTACATTTCTTAGCACTTTAGTCTCTGGTGAGACGATTTAGAATTTGGATGTTTTCAACACTTTGTCAACGGGCGGGGGCTTTGCCTGAGCTCATTGATGGAGTGCAATAGGTGGTGGCATTGCCAGAGCTTATTAGGAAAGCATTCACGTTTGGTTGAAGGTAGAAGTGGTGATAGTTGGTGCTATCAGTTGTTGGTAATGGTTTGGTACCATTAGAGTTGGAGATAGATATAGTATCAAGGTCGAATGTTGAATTTTGGCGAAACTGTATAGAGAATTGAAAAGGTCGGAAGTAATTTTATAACAGTTAAATGGTTCGCAAATGGGAGCTCCAAGAAGGAAGATATGGTGAAAAAAGTGGAGTGCTTCTGGAGCAACAGGTGACAGACGTCGTTCACAAAGTGATAGACGTCTGAGCTTTGGGTTTTGGTAACCCGAGAGTTATAATAAACGTCTATCATCTTATGGAAGATGTCTGTCAGTAGGTTTACTACAGCTTGAAAGTTGTGGCATACGTTTGAGAGGTTGTGACAAACAACTGTCGCGGTGCAGGTTTGTTTTTTCGACCCATAATTTGTGTATTCATTTGTAGAGCTTCAAGGGAAAAATCGAGTATTTTTCAATGAAGGATGGTTCACTACATAAGCTATTTTCAGGATTCGAGATTGGAACCTAGAAAGAAATTAAGGGTTTCCTTATCAACAGACGAAAATAAGATCGGAGATCACCTCCTAACTGTCATTGGATGGATTTCCTTATCAACGTCCTAGAAGAACGAAATGATTTTATACGTTACAATATAATTCCCACGCTTTCTCTAGATATTTCCAAAGTTATATTTTGGGTCCAGATTTGATAGTCGGTTATTTAAGTATCAAATAAACAATCATTCAATCAATACTTCATTTTCACTGAAAAACACCAAGCCTTTTTTAATTCAATTTTAAATAAATTAAATCTCTTTATCCAAAAGTATGTACTTATCTTAACGGATTCAGTATATTCACAATTTATCCTTCTTGAAAATATTTGAAAACCCTTTTAAAATAATGTGGAAAGTACCACTGTGGTATCAAACCATGGATCACAGCTCAATGGTTACGTCTCTATCCCGGAGAAATTCAAAACTTAACTGCAGGCACTCGCTGCCTTCGATTATGCCATGCGAGTATACCATTACTTTTCGAAAACTTTATTTAAAAATTATCTCAAAAAAATACTTATAAGTTCTAAAATAAATTTTCAAGTTTAATCTTGATAAATACACTTAAACAAAAGTTATTATACAAAGCCATATTAATATTTAATAATTTATCCTTTAAAACCAAAAATGCTAACTGGTTCCTAAATAAATAATAAATATTTAACAATCATTATAAGGTTACAAATTACTGATTAAATATGATTTAAACAATTTAAAATAATTAAATAACTAATTTCCATAATATTTTTAACACTTTTAAATTTACCCAGTTAATAATTAAAAATCCTCTTTTTAAAAACAAGCCCAATTCCTCGATTCCAATTTTACCTCGTAAACTTGGAAACCTTACTTGAGTTCAGTATAACCAATTTTATACTTATTTCCCAATTTCACTTCTATCCTCCAAAAATATTTAAATCTCGATTTTAAAACCTTTTATATTTAAAACAAGTACCATTTAAGGATTTATTACTTAAAAATTCTTTTATATACTTTTATCCCAAAAATCCCTATTCACACTCTCTTGAAATAGTTAAATACAATTTCAAAATCTGTTATTTTACCCAATCAATTTATCCAAAACTCTATATAAATATTTTTCCCAAAATCCCTATTTTACAATTCTTCACCCATTCCAAAAACCATATATTTTATTGGTATTTAGAAATACCAAAATCCAGCTATAAACCGTCCCATCATTCCATCAATTTAAATCACACAATAATCTGTCACAGATTATTCAAACAAAAATATATATCACTATATACGAAATTAAATCCAACATTTTTAAGGAATCCAGTTGGATCCCTCTAACATGTTCCCTCCATCCACAGATGTTAGCACAACAAAAAAAATACCCATTCCGTTTCGAGGTTAAATATCGCAGTATATGGAGCCATCTGTTATTATGCGGCATGCATAGGGTCTCATCCATTATATATATGCGAGAATATCAAACACTCCAATATATATACTACTATATATAACATCACATTCAATTGATAATAATTTATTGATTTAACCAATCAATCATTTATTAATTTTAACTATTTAAAATTAAAGCCAGCAGTCCAAAATTGAGTAAGATTGACTCATCTTGAATTTTAATTTGCCAACGTTCCAATTTTAAATTAAATCGAACACGTTCGATTTAAAATTTTAACTAGCTCCGGTTAACTCCAAATCTATTCTAGCACGTAGCATTCGTCGCCGCGATTCCGGCACCGCTTATATTTCGTCTGATTCCGACCTCGTATGACAAAGATATGCTATTTTAAAGTTTTGAATATAAATAATATAAATAAATTTCCTTTTAAAAAAAATACCAAATCAATACATCTGGCCATTCACTTTGGTTCGGAAAAATCATGGCTGCCCTATTGTTTCTCTTCTTCGTTCGCCAGGTCGATATGCTCAAACCCAACATCGCACGAACGAAATCGATGATCGTACCACTTCCAAGCGATCGAAAGTCGATCAACTACCCCCATCGCGTGCGCCTCCACGCCATGCACCTCCACCCCCAGTCCAAAAGCACTCGGCCCAACCATCAGGAAGAAATTTGATCATAAACGCCGATAGTTCGTGGATCTGCTGCGCCTCGATCGTCGCGTCGTTCCAGATCATAACCGTTGGAAACCTAGGTCTCACTACCCTCTAAAACTTTGCAGTTGGAAGCTTTCGACATAAGTCGATGAATTGCTCAGAAATTTAGGAGAAAGGAGGTTGTTTTATGGCCATTGATCATAAAAATGGCAGCTGCTGCAAATATGGGCTAGGGCTTACTGTTCTAGCGTATATATATAAGCATATACATATATATTATTTTATTATTATTTTCAAAGTTAACGTACTTTCTCGAACGAACTCCAATCAACATGTGCCATCTGGCGTTTATAATGTTTTACCCCTATTCCGAACTTAATGGAACATGTTTTGGGGCCCAATTCGATCATATGTGGAAGATAGTGTTTTTTTGAATTGATTTAAAATATTAAATTTTCGATATTTATTTCAACGCGTTTCTGTCCCGCACGACCAAACGGTAACTCCAAACGCTATAAAATTTGAAATCTGATAATAATACACGATTATGGATCCATTGGAATTAGTTTCATCAAATTTTGAGATTGTGCTCCAAAAGGCTATTTTAACTCGTCGATTAAATCAAACGATTTTCAAAATCGTAACAATCGTTTAAAATTTCAATTTTTAAAACTTACTAACTCCATTGTAATTCAAAAGGAATATATATTCATATTAAAAATCATTCTGATTCATTTTAAATCAAAGTTCGATTATTTGCACTATTACTATATAAATATTTAATTTCCGCTATTAAGTTAATGTATAATTTTTCAACTTTAATTTATCGAATTTTAATCTCATTCAAAAGTCTACTACCATCACTCTAATTAAAATAGAGTTTTAAATCAATATAGAAATCATTTCTCTCCCCATTTAACTCCAGATTCTCTTATTTACCCAATTTCAAATATTAAATTTTCATCTACTGAATATGTTAATCGCTGTATTTGAAATCATAAACCACTTCACTGATTCTTCCATATTCAAAATCAATTAATAATTCAAATTTAATATTTAAAATAAATTAAATGTTCAAAACTAACGACCGAAATTCTAGGTCGTTACACAATATTTATGCATGTGCACATTATACCTTGCATGGATTATTATGTTACACATGCACACACATATATTGATGTATATGGTACATACATATATATATATATATATATATATATTTAATTGAATATTAATTAAATAAAATTATATAAAATTTTAAATTTAAATAAAATAAGAGATTTTGTTTAACTAAAAATTAATTTTTTTAAATAAATGAGACTTCCTAAGCTCAATATAGATCCAATATGGTAAATTGTTAAATTAATCCATAACTTCTGCTGTAGGTTAGTCTAATTCTAACAATGGTATCAGAGCCCAATTGCCTATGCGATCTAAATTAGCCATTTTAGGGTTCACTATTAAGCTCAAGCCTAAAGGTTGTCCCTTATAGAAAAGATATAAATTTGAATTGGGCCTTGGACTAATTTTTCAAAATCATTTCAAAATTGAAAATATAATATTGTAAATTTGAAAGTTAAATCTAAAATAAGATATACATATATTATAAAGGTTATAATATAGTAAAAGATTTCAAAATGATTGAAAATTATTATTAATTTTGAAATTTTAAACATTATTAATAAGATTAATAAAATAAATTAATTAAATGAGTTAATTAATTAATAAATATATACATCTATTATATATTATGATATTTGTTATGACGTTAAAATGTTTAAAATAACATAAGTGTGATGAATGTATATACATTAAATTTTGAAATTAATATAATTTAATTAAAATTATTTAATTAAATAAATTAATTATTCAATTAATTAATTAAATGAATATACACATATATAAGGTATATGTGTAATGCTATAAAAGTTATAACATATAATAAATATTTAATATAAATATTATATTAAAATAATATAAAATTAATTAAAATGTTAACTAATTAAAATTTAATTAAACAAGATTTAATTAATATATTATTATACATAAGACTATTATATAAGTAATATGAAAAATAAAAGTTATATAATAATAGAACTTGTAGAATATGAATGTATAAACTAAAGGTGGAACATTAAAGAAACCTTAAATAGACTTAAGAAATAAATGCATATGTAAATGTATGTATATCGTGATTTCTGATATATACAACACTTGAATCACGTGGATATTTCATAAGAAAGACATTGTTCATAAGGCGATATCACTCAATTAATATATTAAAGATTGTGTATCTTCGATATAATGTGTGATGACATGCCTTTCTAACAACAGAAAGACGTACCATCAATAAGAAAAGAAAGAGATAGAAATAGAAAAGATAGAAAGAAAGAATAACAACATCAGAATCTCACAGCGGAAACGGAATAAAATATAATACATCACATAACTATTACATAGTTTTACATATATCAGAGTTATATAACGTCATACAACAAGACAGTCATATATATATATCTGCCATTACATATATCCCAAAATACAACATACATCAACTAACACAGCGGAACTAGATAAGTAGATACGTCTGGACTCCTGCTCCAAGCTCCTCCAGACTCATCAATTCAAAACCTATCACTTGGCTACTCATAAAAATTTGATTACCCAAGAGTTTATGAAAAACATAAATAAACTCTGGGTCGGACATGGGTCTGGTATGAGTAAACGGGTTAAAGTTGTTTAACTTTTGAAAACCATTTGAAAACAAAGGTATCACATAAGACTTCCCACACATAAACACAGGTAAGTTTTTACCTTATGCTAACCAAAACATTTTATAGGAAATTCAGTGATATTATAATAGTGTCTAGTGTTTTCAAGTAAATAGAAAATAGCCGAAATTGTTACATCATTAAATTCCAGCTACTAGCCACAAAAGTGGGTAATACAAATCAAAACCGTAGGGTCTCGTAGGAAGAATGGGTTACATCAATGGCAGAGCTACTGGGGTACCGCCCGTCACAGTACGGAGCCTAGATCACCGTACCGAGGATCACTCCCAACCTCCTACAACACAAGGCCGGAACCATTCCTTACTGAACCGTTTCGAACAAGATAACCCCGTAGTTGTGGCCAACAACTGCCCACACAGCCGAAATAAAGGGACATCTAGACAGGGGTATATCTCATCCTTCTTGGGTGCTACCCACTTAACCTTGCTACACCTCCCTTATTTTAGCCATTCCCAGTTGATGAGGCTTGAGGCTGCGATTACCTTTAGAGAATACACCACTTAGAATGTTCATCGTCCGCCTGACGATGTTCTGAAAGCATTCAATCCATACAAGTTCGTTTCAAGTTCGAACGAAACCGAAGGCATTATCTCGTTACACTCATTTTGGAATCACCCTCAGAGTTAACGATGATAACCCTTGTACTTTGAATCACTATCTCGGTCGTTTAATTTGGATCGATGTGGTTTTCGGATAATCATAACCGACATCCGATCTCGGTCTCATCGAAATCCAAACGCGATTTTAAAGGTCAAGTTGTTTAATAGTTTAAACAATTTAATTCAACACTTTGAATTCACATAGCATTTATCACAGATAAATCATACTCAAACATTACAGATATATCAAGAATATATCACAGAGTATCATAGAATATCACAAAATCAGATATTCTACTTATACAATCATCCATAAGCAAGCATCTTTAATCCTGCTCGATAAATCATTAATTATTTAATTATTTTTTTCCATACCATTTAATTTATTAATGACTTCCTAATCAATTTATTAAACCTTAATTGCTTAATTCATTACTCCTTAATTACTAATTAATTAATCATTAATTACTAATTAATTTATCATTAATCCTTAATTAATTACTTAATTAATTACTTGATTAATTAACTACTAATTATTTATTAATTAACTTTAATTATCTAATTAACAATTCTTAATTACAAATTAATTAGACACTTAATCATTAATTAACCAATCTTTAATTACAAATGGATACATTTCTTATTATTTAGCTAATTACAATTATAAATTAATTAATCATTCTTAAATACCCTTTTCAAACAATTAATTAATAATAATTATTCATCTTAATTAACATTTTAAAATCTTCCTTAAAAATCTTGAAATTAAATTATTACTAACTTAAAAACTTTAATGTTAATTAAATTTCAACACTTGTCTTCAATTAACTACTTAATTAAAGTATTAATTAAGATTTAAAACATTTCTAAAGAATTAACTTAATTAATTATGTCTTAAAATAAATTCTTATCTTCAACTTCAGACCTTAATTAATTCATAAATTCTTAAACGTGTATAAGATGATTAACTTCAAATTTTCATTATACTTAGCCTTTGAAAACCCTACCCGAGCAAATCTCTAGGTCCACTCGAGTTAAAACTCGAGTTTCCTTCCCATTTCCCCGAGTCCCCTCTCTTTCTTCTTCTCATACTTTTCTTCACCCCTTTTTTTCTGCAAGTTATAATCTTCAATATCAGGAAACACTCACGCACTCAGGTCCAACCCGAAGCAGCTCTTCATTTACTCGAGTAACAACTCGAGTTGCTCATAGCCGAAAATCTCCTAACACCAACTCAAGGCCGTGCACGTGCACGGCGCTTCGTCGGCGCTCTGGCGAACTTCGCACCCTCCGGCGAGTCGCGAAACTCCCCTACACTTGAAAGCGACGATCAATTCGATGCCGAAAATTCGAGCTCAAAATTTGACCTTTCGTTCGAAAACTGTAACTCGAACTCACTAAACAAAAACGCCTCGTCCCACTCACGCCGACCATCTGAGGCGATACATCTCCGGCCTCACCTCACCGATACCCCATTCTACCATCCCCTTGAACCCCACGCAACTCGATCAACCCGTGGTAACGAAACCATCTTGTTTCCAGACCGCGTCAAAACTCGAGCGTAAACCCTAATCTTGCTTCGTTCAATCATCTCTTACAATAGAAAAATTATCTAACAATTTTCCTAACTTCATTGATGGCCAATCTAGCTTTAAGCAAAAATTCAACATCCAAATTTTTTTCGATCACCAGAAATTGGTTAAAAACTATTTTCTGATCAATTAAGAACTGCTCGTAGAATACTTAACTAAAAATTACCATTTTTGTTTTAAAAATCTTATTTTGCAGTGTGGATTCAAGTTATGAAATTGAATTAGCATTTTAAAACACTCGAATTCAACATATAATTATATGTTGTACTGTAAAACAAGTTTCCCGGTTGATATACTTCACTAACATGTCTAAAACAAATTTGTATATCTTGATTGTGTTTAAGCAACTTGTTTTTTTTTAAATTGTAAGACTATAAATGGTATGATGAAGAAATTTTGAATTTTGATTAACTATTTAACTCTGTAACTTCAACAGAGAAGAACAGGTAGATAAAATTTTCACAGAACAATTCCTATATATACAGAGCTATATTTAAAAAAAATTACATATGTAACACAATATTATTCATGAATAGCCTGCACAGATTTAAATATATTTAAGTCTTTTTTTTAAAAATATGTTTACTTGCCTGAAATATGTTTGAACAGAGAGTAATACTGTTTTTGACAGGTTGCAGTTTGATCTTCCTTTAAACCTTCCTGTTTTTGTTTAGTAGAATGATGTTTTAGTTTGTAAGATTATTTTCTGAAATGCTCTATTTTTATGAACGAACTGGAATAAGAGGAATGATGTACATATATATAGAGAAAAGGTGTTTACAGGGAAGGTATTAACTGGTGCAAAATTATTTTTCTTGGTTAGAGATTTTTTTCCTCTGAAATTGAAATGATTTTTTTACACGTTTCGAATGACCTTGTTTTTGTGCTGAGATGATATCATTAAATGCCATGTTTCCCTATAAGCTTACAGCCTTATTATTCCTTTTTATGTTATATGTACACAAATATTTTACAGGTAGATATTTTGTTTTCTTGCATTGCTTACACATATAAATTTCCATAGTATATTACTATACCTTATGTATTTATTCCTATTTTTAACATAAATTCTTGTTTTTATTATTATTTTATTTAAAGCGTAAACTACCAAATACTTTATTATAATCATATACTTTATTTTATACTTATATTTAATATTGATAAGATTAATTTTATTTTAAACATTATTATCTATATTACAGCCATGTATATATTTATACCAAATGTTAATAAGGTAGAGCCTTTAATTTAGTTGAATGAGATAGATTTTATTGTAAATATTTTTGAAAGATTTTATTTTAAATTTTCAAATCATAATTTCCTTCACAATACACATACATATATGTATAAATAACTGGTAAATGTCCAAAGTCTTATCTGCTTTTAAAATGATAGGATTGTATTTTATTTAATTAGATTAAATACTTATTAAATAATATTGCCAAAATCCCGGGTCGTCACATTCCTCCCCCCTTAAAAGAATTTCGTCCCTGAAATTTAAAACAAAAGATAATTCAAAAGCTTTTATAACAACAATCCAAACATACATATCATCCATACATTAGCAAACAATCAAATAGTTTATCCTAACAAACATCCATAGTTATCAGGACATAAATCCGGATAAGCTTTTCTAAAACTATCCAGAGTTTCCCAGGCACAATCTCTGGGATCCCCGCTCCACTACACTTTAACAAGCTTCACTACTTTGCTCCTGAGTTGCCTCTTGTCTTGATCAACGATCTGAACAGGGTTCCTGACCACAGCCAAGTTTGGCTTGACCTCCAAATCTTGCTGGACTACTGGTTCTACAACCAATGATGGGTCATGGACAAACTTCCTTAGATGGGATACATGAAATACATTATGAATTCCAGACATCCGTTCTGGCAATTCAATTCTGTAAGCTACAACACCAATTCTTTCCAGCACTCGAAATGGTCCAATATATCTCGGGGCAATTTTTCCCGTCTTTTTGAATCTAATAGCTCCTTTGATCGGGGAAACTTTGACAAAGACTAAATCTTCGAACTCAAATTCCAATTGTCTTCGCCTTTTATATGCATACTTCTTCTGATGGTCCTGAGCAGCTTTCATTCTCTTCTTGATAAGCTCAACTTTCGCAGAATCTTCATGAATCAAATATGGTCCAAGCACAAGACGATCTCTCGATTCTATCCAACAGGATGGGGATCTACACGGTCTTCCATAGAAAGCTTCATAAGGAGCCATCTTAATACTCGCCGGGTAACTATTATTGTAGGAGAATTCTACTAGATGAAGATGCACTACACCATAACTGCCATTTCGTAACACTTATTTTTTTCAATTGCCAACATTTATTTGTTTTGTAAATTAATGACAACAATAAGTGTTGCTACAATAGAAATGTGTGACCAGAAATACCTATTTACAACATTTTTATTGCTAACACTTACTTGAGTTGGAAAATCTGGTTAAATTGAAATTATCCAAATGTTGTTGGGGTAAGAAAGTAAATGAGCTATTATTTTTATCCGTAGCCCTAAATCTCCTTCTCACGCTTATTCCTTCAACTATCTAGCAGCTCTTAGATGAAAAAGAAATCGATTTTGAGACGACTCAGTTTACTTCAGGGAATCGCGAGCCATATCATTCGATTTTGACTTCAGGGAATCACGATATCATTCGCGACTTCAGACTTCAGGGAATCACGAGTTCAAAGAATCGCGATATCATTCCATTTTGACTTCAGGGAATCGCGATATTGAGCTTTTCGATTTCTGGAATTTTTTTGTTCATTTACTGTTTGATTCATATCAAGTTTCCATGAGTAATTTATTACTTTATTCATCGATTGATTTTTACCCAGTTAATTGATTAAGTAGTATTCCTTTTATTTTTTTAAACTGTTTAAAAATTATGTGAGTTGTTCATATATTTGTGATACTGTAAGTAACGTGTTCTCTATCTTTTTATAAACAATCACGTTATGTTAGTCAAGAAAGAAAACAACTTTTGTTACTTAAAAACATATTTTAGTCCAAATCCGTTAACGAGTAGATTTGCTAGCAAGATATAATACTTAAAAGGATAAATCCATGCTGCTGTAATTAGGCTAACATATTTTCTATGGTGAATAAATTGTTCAAGTCATCTTGTCAGAATGATCCTAGTTAACACTAGGATCCTTGCACTAAGTGAATACAAAATAAATATATTCAACATGATTTCAAAATGATGTTTAAATTCACGAGAACACTAAAATTTGTTGTTGATTGAACCTAGATTAATTTGTTTTAGTGGATGTACACCACTAACATGATTTCTAAAGGAACCACTATAAAACTCGTGTTATTTATTTTATTGTACTTTATTATTCTCTTATTATTGTGATCGTTTGATTAGATAACTTAGTTGCTAGCTTGTTTGGAATATATTGTTGAGTGTTTTGAAACATTTGTGTCGGTCTTATTGCTTCCATAGCTTGTTTTAATTGTGTTAGATTTGATTTTATATTGGTTGTCGAATCTAAGTTTCCATAACATTCTAATGCTAGGATGCACCTATTCTCAATATAGACGTAAACCTTACATCCAATTTATCTTTGTTATGCCAAACATAGGGCTTGTGTGTTGCTGAAAAGGGTGTGCTAGAACTGACCCAAAACTGGGCTTAAGTGAAGCATGTTTTGTTGAATGCATGTAATAAAATGGAGCATTTAGATTTTTGTTTTCTTATTCATATATTTTCTTTGTTACTTAAATAGAAAATGCAAAACCCATAATAGTAATCTTTAATCAAATATAGATCTTTTCAGAAGAGAAACTCCAGGCCAAAAAAATGATTTCGCTAGATGAATGCTTGACAGTAGAAACAATTCTTTCCAGAAAAAGAATGGATACAACTAAAAGCAATGTAACTACTTAACGGACAATGAGAAGACGTTGCAATAGATGTTATGTATCTTTAGGGAATCTCCTTACATGCAAAAATGCAACTCTATGCTTTCACTTTGTCATGTGCCAACGGATAAAAAATGTTTTGAGTGACATACAACTTCAACCAAGCAGCATAATCAAATTAAATATGAATGTACTTGTAGAATGAATAAACCTATGCCATTAACATTAGATTTGAGAGTCTTGATCTTCTTGTTGATAGCTAATGTAAATAATAATAAAAAATCAATCCAAAGCTTAAAATTGTGTGTGGTGCACTTTACATAAATTTCCAATGGACTTTTCTATGCCCGAGGCTGATTTGTTGCCTTCTATTTCTTCTAGAAGGAGTCAGAATGATTCAAATGAGAATCATGATGCTAATAGTTCTGCTGTGTGTCGATCTTTGAATTTAGCATTTTCTAGTAGCTAGCACAATCCGTTCCAGAACAAAACTGGAAGATATGTTCCTTCAAGGATTTGTTTGCCTCCTAGCAGTAAATTAAATGGAGAGGCAAAGAAAGGTAAAAGGCAAGAAGATATACATATGTTAAAAATGCTCCAGAATAAGTATTTGCAGTGGAGGTTTATCAATGCTAAGGCCAAGGAAGCGGTTGATTCGAGGACTGCTGTAGCCGAGGTTAGTTGGTTTCGATTTCGCATTTTAGATTTAAATGTGTTCCAAAATTGAAGTCCATATTACATGTATTGTGTTTGTTGATGTAGATATTGTGGGAATATGTTATTTCTCAATGTATACAATGAATCATGCTCATACTAAACATGGACATGGGATTATATAATCTTTTTATCTTTAGCTTAGCATACTTATATTTGCGTATACTCATGTGTACATAAAAGTAAAGATTTGAAGTTATGTATACTCATGTTATGTTTGTAGAGATCAATGTCCCAAAATTCAGTGAGGCCCAACCATGCAGTCTTTTACCATGCATACCATTTTATTTAGTGGTTACTTAAATCAGTTAATTTCCAATCATGTAAGATTGGCGACGCATTTGTGGACAAACGATCCGGGTTCCATAATATCATTGTTAATTATACCCCTTGTGGTTATGAGTTTTTTATTTCCTGGAATAAATGTTAGAGATAATAAATTTTCGGACCGGTATCAGAGCTGTTTCGATTTTATAATATAAAATACTAAATATAGGCAATATGTTCATGTGGTTTTATTCTTTCAATTATACATTTGCTATATGAGGTGTAGATTTGATATTAATCATGCTATCAAGTTACTGAATGCATACCATTTTCTCACAGAAATCAGTATATGGGCTGTCAGTTAAGATAGCAGAGATGAAGAATGATGTCGCAGAGAAGAGAATTGAGGTCGAAATGTTGAAAAGGATGCAAGATTTATCTTTGATTCTTGAGTCCCAAGTAAGTTTTGAAAATTTTCCATATTGTTTTATTATTATGATTAGATTTATCTTTTGATGATGGTAACGTAAAATTCTTAAAACAGCCTGAACTCTAGACTTTTTGTATAACTCATGAAGGATCCACACTTTTGATATATCTTATCTCATCAAATATTAAATCTTCCACATTTCTTTGAATAGAAAGCGGAGCGGGGCCAATTTCTCATACTTGCTCAGTGTGCCCCTCTTTCGTCGAGTGCCCCGCCCGGTTCACTGGGCTATTGGCCTACCAAGCACTTGCCCGCAACTCCTGTCGACCGCCAAGCGGGCGATACGTCTCATCTTTATTATTTAATTGGAGTAACTAAAATGCAAATAGCATTTATGTAATCCTTTTCCTTTTTTGACCAATGGCTGTTGTTGTATCTAAAGAAAAGAAACACCACGTATTATTTTAAACTTGTTGAAACTCACGTTAGCTATTATACTTATGAAAAAAAAGGTATTTTATCATAAGGTTTACATGTACTATTTTCCCCAGTTTTTCTGGTTTTGATCATATAACTATTTCATTCTCAGTTTGACAATAGCCATAATATAATGAATGGGATAAAAATTTAATATTCATGGTACTTGTACAATATTTTGGTGTTGCAGTTAACATATCCATTTTAAACGTACATGGGAATTTAACGCAGTTATTTTTATACTGGGTTAAGAAGTTTAATAAGCTCAATTATGGTTAGGTAGATATAAGAGAAACACGAATAAAATAAACAAAAACACAAGGCGGTTCCATATACATTTTCCATTATTATTATCTTTTGTATGATTTGGTAAATTCATAACCTTAAGAACATGGTGCAGTTGTGAGGAGGTGAGGCTAGGGGAAGCTTGCTGTATGAATGTCAGTGGGGGGAGATGATGAGAAGTAGTTGAATTGATGTTGGTATGGTGATGTATGTGTGCACACTTCTGTATATGGGATCGATTGAAGTGGCTATAGTAGTTGTAAGGGGAGTTGTATATAGGCAGTGGGTAAATGCTATGAGTTTTTGTGTTCAGGCAGTGGTGACAGCAGATTGGCAGTAGAGTGGTGTAATGATTAACTGCATGGCTGTGGTGAGCTGGTGCAGCAGCTGCTGATGGGGTATGCGATGTGTTGGATAACTGGGTGGTGTAGTTGTTGGTAAAGTTTGGTTGATGAAGTAAAGTGGGTAGATGGTAGGTTGCTGTTTGATGGTGCAAGCAAGGTTGTTGGACATGCATTTGTTGAAATTGGAAGTTTGGAAGTGACTGTAGAAGTAGAAGAGATGGAATGTGGTTGTGATGGATGAAACAGTGAAGTTATAGGCTGTTGTGTGGAAATGTTGTTTGAGGTGAGGCCAGTGGTAGTTGCAGTGTGTGATGAGACAGTGTGTTTGTCTGAGTTTGTAACTGGGTGGTGTAGTATTAGAGTTTGGAGTGGATGATCAGTAATGGTTAGGTTAACCGTAAGTTAAATTTTAAGTGTATTTTGAAAAAAAAATTGAAGCTTATGTTGTAATAATATCCAAATATATGACATTGTGGTATTTTAGATATGCAAATAATTGTTTATGATATATTATACTACATTTACACAGCGTTTAAACTTTGCATTGAATATGTATGATGAATTATTTGTGATATGGAAACCATTATTTGCAGAGTGTTTATATTTAAACTTTGCGTTTAAGTTTTGGTATATATATATGTGTGTTACTAAATAATCATTTTCCAACACTTATAAGCGTTACCGTATATTTATGTACCAACACTTATAAGCGTTACCGAATATTTCGTTACCAACACTTATTAGCGTTACCGTATATTTATGTACCAACACTTATAAGCGTTACCGTATATTTCGTTACCAACACTTATAAGTGTTACCGTATATTTCGTTACCAACACTTATAAGTGTTACCGTATATTTAGGTACGAACACTTATAAGTGTTAGTAATACGTACGTTTGTAACACTTATAAGTGTTACAAATTTGGCCGCTCCATTCCTCACGGTTCATTAGTAACACTTAAAAAGTGTTACTGAAATTATTTGTAACACTTATAAATGTTAGAATTTGCCTATTTTGGTGTAGTGATGGTCTTCCCACGATCCATCAAAATCCAAAACACAAGCCCTCAGCATATCTTCTAGAATACGGTTCAGCCTGTCTGTCTGTCCGTCTGTCTGAGGATGATAGGCTGTACTCAATCTCAAACTCGTTCCCATAGCTGATTGTAGAGCCTCCCAAAATTTGCTGGTGAAGATAGGATCTCAATCACTTACTATATTGACAGGAACACCATGCAATCTGACTATCTCTCTCAAGGAAATCTCTGCCAGAGAAGTTGCAGTACGAGTTGCCTTAATTGGTATAAAATGGGCGCTTTTAGTTAACCTATCCAAAATCACCCATATTCCTTCGTTTCCTTTCTTGATTCTAGGTAAACCGTCAATGAAATCCATCGAAATCATCTCCCACTTCCATTCTGGAACTTCTAAAGGCTGTAACAAACCTGCTGACTTCTGTTGATCTCCTTTAACCTGCTGGCAAATAGCACAACTATTTACGAATCTAGCAATATCTTTCTTCATGCCCGGCCACCAGAAAACCCTTCTCATATCCTTATACATCTTTGAGATTCCCGGGTGGATATTTAATCTGGAGCGATGACTCTCAGATAAGACCTCGTGCTGCAATTCCTTGAAATTCGAAACACGGATCCTCCCGTTGATCCTCAGTGTCCCTTGGTCATCAATCTTGAAACTGGAACACTGACCCTTTTTAACTCTCCTGATGATTCCTCTTAATCTATTATCTCATTATTGCTTTCTCTAATTCCTTTCAATAAGAGATGGAACAACTTCCAAAAGAGACAGAACTGCATTCCTGCTAAGAACATCAGCTACAACATTCGCCTTTCTCGAGGTGTACAGGTTATCCAAATCATATAAGGCCAGAAACTCAACCCACCTCTGCTATCTCAAATTAAGATCCTTTTGAGAGAAAAGATACTTCAACGGTTTATGATCTGTGAATAACTCGAATTTCTCCCCCAAAAGATAGTGTCTTCAGATCTTCAAAACAAAAACAATGGCTAACAATTCCAAATCATGTGTAGCATAGTTCTTCTTATGTGGCTTCAATTGCCGACTCGCAACGCAATAACTCTACCATTTTGCATCAGAAATGCTCCCAGTCCAACTATACAAGCATATGTATAAACCTCAACTTTGCTTTTTCCATCCTGAATAGCTAGCACAGGTGCACTGGTTAGCCTCGTCTTCAACACCTGGAAAGCCTCTTTACACTGGGGTGTTCACTTAAACTTGGCTCCTTTCCTTGTCAGCTTGGTCAGATGCGAAGAAATCTTGGAATAGTCCTTGATAAAATTTCTGTAGCAACCAGCCAATCCCAGAAACTATAAACTTCAGTTGGTCTCTGCGGCTGCTTCCACTCCAGAATAGTTTCAACCTTTGCTGGATCTACAGAGATACCTTCTCTAGAAACAATGTGCCCTAAAAATTTGACTTCCGATTTCCAAAAATGACACTTAGAGAACTTCGCCTTCAAAACATGCCTCCTTAGTGTCTCCAACACAATTCTCAAATGCTGCTTGTGCTCTTCTTCAGTATTAGAATAGACCAGGATATCATCGATGAATACCAGAACAAACTTATTCAATGCATCTCGAAAGACTCGATTCATCAAGTCAACAAAGTAAGCTGGAGCGTTGGTTAACCCGAAAGGCATAACCAACCACTCATAGAGACAATATGGTCCCCTAAATGCAGTCAAGGGAATACTGTCCTCAGCTACCCTTAACTGATGGAAACCTGAAGCTAAATCCAGTTGAGAAAAGACAGCATGTAGCTGGTCAAAGAGATCATCATTACGAGGAAGAGGATATTTATTTCGAATGGTCACTTTGTTCAGCTCTCGATAGTCAACATAGAACCTTAGCGATCCATCCGACTTGGTGACAAACATGCATCAGAACCCCAATAATGAAAACTGGGACCAATCAACCCCTTCTCTAAAAGATCCTGAGTTTGCTTCACTAACTCCTCCCTCTCCCTAGGAGCCATCCTCCTACTAGGCTGAATCACTAGTACTGCTCCTGGAACCAAATCAATGCGAAACTCTATCTCTCGATGCGGAAGTAAACACTTGACTTCCTCGAATACGTTAGGAAATTCTTGGACCACATCGATATCTTTAATCTCCTCTTGAGAAGTCTCAACCCCATGTAAAAGACTACTCAAGTGAATTTCAGAATTATCACACGTCACTCTAGCAATTCTACCCAGATCGGTTTTTAACGAAACTGTTCTCTCATCACAATTCAGAATTGCCTTATGCTTATCAAGCCAATCCATCCCTAATATAAGGTCACACCCCTTAAAATTCAACACATAAGGGTCACAAGAAAAACTATGGGACAGATAGGAAATCCTCAAATCCTTACAGATCGTATCTAATTTGGTTATCCCTCCTATAGGATTAGATACAAAGATGAGACAGTTTACAGTACTAGGGGTAAGAAAGAACTTCTCTACAGATTCCAGAGAAATAAAACTCAAAGAAGCACCCGAATCAAATAAAACTTTAATATACTTGCCATTTACAGGTAATGTACCTTCCAATACACCCTTGCCTTTAGATGAAGTAGATGGAGCACCTTCCAAAGCAAATACCTTATTCTGCTGAGCTTTATAAAGTAGCGGGCAATCCTTGATCATATGACCTGGTTGGTGACAATTGAAGCATAGAGATTTCTGAACCAAAGCCGAACCCGGTCCAGTTTGATGCGACTGCTGCTGCTGAAATCCATTCCTGGGATACTTATTCGCCAAGTGACCTTCTTGTTGACATACGTAGCATTTGCGAGGTCCGTCGTTACTTCCAGTCTTCTTCTTATTCTGCTTCCTCCAATTGGGATTGAACTTCCTCTTATTCAGATTAGCAAAATTTCCTCTCGATGCTGCTAATGGTGCCACTGATTTCTTGTTCATCAACTCCTCATATCTTAGAGCCATATTAATTAACTTCACAAAAGATCCTTTCAAATGCATTGTCACCTTTTCATGAAGTTCTGTCCGCAAGCCTTGCACAAACATTTCGTTCTTTGTGAGGGGAGTATCAATGAGCCCTGGTCCATAGCAAGAAAGTTCATTGAATTTGGTCCATACTCCGCTATAGTCAAGCTTCCTTGCTTCAAATTCTCAAAAATCCCGGTACAGACGAGTTTTCCCTGCTGTTGGCATAAATTTCTCCTTGAATAACTCTTTAAATCTTTCCTAAGAAATGTCGTCCTCAGATATATTTGCTATCGCCGCATCCCACCAGGCTGTAGCGCCTTCCTGTAATTGCCATGAAGCCATTTCCTTTTTTCGCTCATCGGACAATTTCATACTCTTAAAGATCCGCTCACAAGAGCGTAGCCAAGCTTGGACTTCAATTATCGATTCTGACCCTTTAAATGGTTTACCTCCAAGGTTGGTGAAGTCTTTGCATGAAATGGCAAAACTAACCTGAGGCGATACTAGATCTACAGCCTCACTAGCAGTTTGACTTCGTCCATTATCAGCCAAGGTAATGTCCCTACCTCTGCCTCTCCTTCTAGAACTCATATTGGTAGCCTGGAAAGGTAACTCAACAAATTTAGATAGGTATATAGTTATATAAAAATACAAATACGCACTCTCAAGATATATATTACTCCAGTGCCTAGGTATTATCTTGACTTACGCTCTGATACCAACTGTGACGACCCTCCTTTCTAACAACAGAAAGACGTATCATCGATAAGAAAAGAAAGAGATAGAAATAGAAAAGATAGAAAGAAAGAATAACAACATCAGAATCTCACAGTGGAAACGGAACAAAATATAATACATCACATAACTATTACATAGTTTTACATATATCAGAGTTATATAACATCATACAACAAGACAGTCATATATATCTGCCATTACATACATCCCAAAATACAACATACATCAATTAACATAGCGGAACTAGATAAGTAGATACGTTTGGACTCTTTCTCCAAGCTCCTCCAGACTCATCAATCCAAAACCTATCACTTGGCTACTCATAAAAATTTGAGTACCCAAGAGTTTATGAAAAACAGAAATAAACTCTGGGTCAGACATGGGTCTGGTATAAGTAAACGGGTTAAAGTTGTTTAACTTTTGAAAACCATTTGAAAACAAAGGTATCACGTAAGACTTCCCACACATAAACATGGGTAAGTTTTTACTTTACGCTAACCAAAACATTTATAGAAAATTCAGTGATATTATAATAGTGTCTAGGGTTTTCAAGTAAATAGAAACTAGCCAAAATTGTTACATGATTAAATTCCAGCTACTAACCACAAAAGTGGGTAATACAAATCAAAACCGTAGGGTCTCGTAGGAAGAATGGGTTTCCATCAATGGCAGGACTACTGGGGTACCGCCCATCACAGTACAAGGCCTAGATTACCATATCGAGGATCACTCTCGACCCCATACAACACAAGGCCGGAACCATTCCTTACTGAACAGTTCCGAACAAGATAACCCCACAGTTGTGGCCAACAACTGCCCACACAGCCGATATAAAGGGACATCTAGACAGGGGTATATCTCGTCCTGCTTGGGTGCTACCCACCTAACCTTGCTGCACCTCCCCTGTTTTAGCCATTCCCGGTTGATGAGGCTTGAGGCTGCGATTACCTTTAGAGAATACACCTCTTAGAATGCTCATCGTCCATCTAACGATGTTCTAAAAGCATTCAATCCATACAAGTTCGTTCCGGGTTCGAACGAAACCGAAGGCATTATCTCGTTACACTCATTTTGGAATCACCCTCAGAGTTAACGACGATAACCCTTGTACTTTGAATCACCATCTCGGTCTTTACTTGAGATGCCACGACCTATTGTTTAATTTAGATCGATGTGGTTTTCAGATAATCATAACCGACACCCGATCCCGGTTTCATCAAATCCAAATGTCATTTTAAAGGTCAAGTTGTTTAATAGTTTAAACAACTTAATTCAACACTTTGAATTCACATAGCATTTATCACAGATAAATCATACTCAAACGTCACAGATATATCCAGAATATATCACAGAGTATCACAGAATATCACCAAATAGATATCACAAAATCATATATTCTACTTATATAATCATCCATAAGCAAGCATCTTTAATCCTTCTCGATAAATCATTAATTAATTATTTTATTTCATACCATTTAATTAATTAATTACTTCCTAATCATTTATTAAACCTTAATTACTTAATTCATTACTCCTTAATTATTAATTAATTAATCATTAATTACTAATTAATTTACCATTAATCCTTAATTAATTACTTAATTAATTAACTACTAATTATTTATTAATTAACTTTAATTATCTAATTAACAATTCTTAATTACAAATTAATTAGACACCTAATCATTAATTAACCAATCTTTAATTACAAATGGATACATTTCTTATTATTTAGTTAATTACAATTATAAATTAATTAATCATTCTTAAATACCCTTTTCAAACAATTAATTAATAATAATTATTCATCTTAATTAACATTTTAAAATCTTTCTTAAAAATCTTGAAATTAAATTATTACTAACTTAAAAACTTTAATGTTAATTAAATTTCAACACTTTTCTTCAATTAACTACTTAATTAAAGTATTAATTAAGATTTAAAACATTTCTAAAGAATTAACTTAATTAATTATGTGTTAAAATAAATTCTTATCTTCAACTTCAGACCTTAATTAATTCATAAATTCTTAAACTTGTATAAGATGATTAACTTTAAATTTCATTATACTTAGCCTTTGAAAACCCTACCCGAGCAAATCCCTAGGTCCACTCGAGTTAAAACTCGAGTTTCCTTCTCATTTCCCCGAGTCCCCTCTCTTTCTTCTTCTCATACTATTCTTCTCCCCTTTTTTTCTGCAAGTTATAATCTTCAATATCAGGAAACACTCACGCACTCAGGTCCAACCTGAAGTAGTTCTTCATTACTCGAGTAACAACTCGAGTTGCTCATAGCCGAAAATCACCTGACACCAACTCAAGGCCGTGCACGTGCACGGCGCTTCGCCGACGCTCCGACGAACTTCTCACCCTTCGGTGAGTCATGAAACTCCCCTATACTCGAAAGCGACGATCAATTCGATGCCAAAAAATCGAGCTCAAAATTTCGCCTTTCGTTCGAAAACTGTAACTCGAACTCACCAAACAAAAACGCCTCGTCCCACTCACGCCGACCATCAAAGGCGATACAACTCCGGCCTCACCTTGCTGATACCACATTCTACAATCCCCTTGAACCCCACGCAACTCGATCAACCCGTGGTGACGAAATCACCTTGTTTCCAAACCACGTCAAAACTTGAGCATAAACCATAATCTTGCTTCATTCAATCATCGCTTACAACAGAAAAATTATCTAACAATTTTCCTAACTTCATCGATGGCCAAGCTAGCTTCAAGCAAAAATTTAATATCCAAAATTTGTTCGATCACCAGAAATTGGTTAAAAGGTATTTTCTGATCAATCAAGAACTGCTCGTAGAATACTTTACTAAAAATTACCATTTTTGTTTTAAAAATCTTATTTTGCAGTGTGGATTCAAGTTATGAAATTGAATTAGCATTTTTAAACACTCGAATTCAACATATAATTATATGTTGTACTGTAAAACAAGTCTTCCAGTTGATATACTTCACTAACATGTCTAAAACAAATTTGTATATCTTGATTTATGTTTAAGAAACTTGTTTTGTTTTAAACTGTAAGACCATAAATGGTTTGATGAAGAAGTTTTGAATTTTGATTAACTATTTAACTCTGTAACTTCAATAGAGAAGAACAGGTAGATAAAATTTTCACAGAACAATTCCTACATATACGGAGCTATATTTAAAAAAAAATTACATATGTAACACAATATTATTCATGAATATCCTGCACAGATTTAAATATATTTAAGTCTTTTTTTAAAAAATATGTTTACTCACCTGAAATATATTTGAACAAAGAGTAATACTGTTTTTGACAGGCTGCTGTTTGATCTTCCTTTAAACCTTCCTGGTTTTGTTTAGTAGAATGATGTTTTAGTTTGTAAGATTAGTTTTTGAAATGCTCAATTTTGATGAACGAACTGGAATAAGAGGAATAATGTACATATATAGGGAGAAAAGGTGTTTACAGGGAAGGTATTAACTAGTGCAAAATTATTTTTCTTGGTCAGAGATTTTTTTCTCTGAAATTGAAATGGTTTTTTTTACACATTTCGAATGACCTTGATTTTGTACTGAGATGATATCATTAAATGCAATGTTCCCTATAAGCTTACAGCCTTATTATTTTTTTATTTTATTTTATATGTGCATAGATACTTTACAGGTAGATATTTTGTTTTCTTGCATTGCTTACACATATAAATTTCCATAGTATATTACTATATTCTAGAATTACGTTATGTATTTATTCCTATTTTTAACATAAATTCTTGTTTTTATTTTTTTTGTTTAAAGCTTAAACTACCAAATACTTTATTATAATCATATACTTTGTTTTATACTTATATTTAATATTGATAGATTACTTTCATTTTAAACATTATTATCTATATTACATCCATATATATATTTATATCAAATGTTAATAAGGTAGAGCCTTTAATTTAATTGAATAAGATAGATTATATTGTAAATATTTTTGAAAGATTTTACTTTAAATTTTCAAATCATAATTTCTTTCAAAATACACACACACACACACACACATATATATAAATAACTGGTAAATGTCCAAAGTTTTATCTATTTTTAAAATGATAGGCTTGTATTTTATTTAATTAGATTAAATACTTATTAAAATAATATTGCCAAAATCCCGGGTCGTCACATAATGTTGCCATCTACCATATATATATACATATATAATAATAAATTACTTACATACTCCTTAGTTGTTAAGCAAACTCATGTTGGAGATGTTATATGTAGTATTATTAATATATTAAATAGACGAGGGAAGATAACTATATGGATTCGTTAAGCAGACTCAATGTACATACACTATACTTAGGCCGTCGCGGTATGGTAGGTATGAGTGAATAATTTTGTTTCGATTTGTTAAGCGAACTCAAGGTCAAAGTGGAATTAGGAAAAGGTACCAAAGGGTTAGAAGTTGTATGGAGTTATCCATTGTCTATGGAGCTATAACTTGTTGAGCGACTCAAAGTTGGAATTCCAAGATGGATGAGTCCTAACAATTACTAGTGAAATCGAAAGACTTTTATGTTTCGACTTAGAATTAGGCGAAACATAAAAGACTAACATGAACCATATTAGAAAAATGAAATGATAACATATAAGCTTTCTAATATTGTAAGAGCATATGCTATAGTGATCTACATTAATAAATTTATGCATTTAATACGATTGATAAAATGTTTATCAATTAAGGTATACAGATGAACTGAATGATTGACAAATAGAAATGTAGTATATATGTAATATATACTTACTATTAAATACTTCTTGCACATTAATGTCTTCTATACCCATGCAAGCACCTAATTTTACAACTACTTAATACATTCATAATTTGGCCGCTTACATGTTTATTTGTTAAGACCGTGTATTGCATTCAATTAGCTCTGAGCTCAAAATCAATATACAACTATAGATATTTGATCCATATACCATCACATATAAGTGTTATAAGGGGAACGGTTGTAGTTCGTAATGTATGATACTTCGATGAAGTTGGTTTATTCACTATAAGCCAATAGATAGTTATGTGAGATTGAATATTCAATTTGATTGGTTATGATAAAGATCACATTGTGTTAAAAGTAACACAAGACCAAAACCACAAGAAAGATATAAGAATTCGATCACTGAACTGTCAATTTGATTAGTTTATGTATGGTGCATCATATTTGATGTACTTAAATGTTAAGGATGATTAAATGCATCTTTGTAAAGAGTTTGTTATAGTACCATAGTAATAGTTTTCTTTTGAATGGTTCGGCCATTTAGAAAAAATTGAATGTACGAGAGTATATGTGATTTAAGGTACAGTATAGATGAAGAGAGCGAATGGTCATTTCTTCTTCATAAAAAAACATTGGAAATGAGAAATGTAAAATAATAATTAATGCTTAATATTGGAATGAGAAATACGATTTCTTTTTTGAAATGTATTTTCATTTAAAAAATTGTCTTCTATATTTATTTTTTTGAGTTTAAGATATTTGATCAAAGAATTCTTCGTTGTAGACTAGTTATAGTATATGAATAAATAATCAATATTGAGTGAACGATGGATCTGAACTTAGTATGCTATTATAGTAATGACGAAAATAATGGGTGCATGTCATATAAAACTTATCAAATGCATCAAGTTACAATAAATTATTTTTGTAAAACACATCATAGCACACATTTTTTATGAAATAATGACTATCTTTCGATGTTGGCTGAAAAATAGACATAACTATATTTCAATGTGAGTATTTTGAATATTCGTTATGAAATAAAATAATAATACATTATTTCTTTTCACAGCAAAAATGATGCAATTGTAAACACAAAAGTATCTAAAATTGCCTAAAATTATTTTGGAATCATAGACTGTCATAGTTTTGAGAAATAATTTTTATTATATGATTATGAATCATATGATACTAGTTAATTATATCTCAAACAATTAAGAGCTGTGGACCCATCTAGCGGGAGTATCATAAAATTTAATGAACTCTTCATATTGATCTATATAGATGTATATAATGATGAATTATCACCGAGGTCATGTGTATTTGATACGAATGTGGTATGTCTTTGGTAAACTCATAGAGTATAAAACCGAAGCGAATAAAATAACATGTAATAAAATAAAACGATTCGATTTGATCGAATAAGTGAGTATACTGGGAACACTTCTAAACGTATCTAAAAATAAATAAGTATTCAACCTCAAAAGTCACTCTTCTGTATGATACATAATGATGTATTGATAAGCTATAATCAAAGTCATTTTTATATAAGGCAATTCATAAAATGCCTTGAATGTTTGATGAGTATTCTTGTACATTAAAGTGAAACTGTGCATTTCTTATCAATGTCAAGAATAAATAATCCTTAGCTATTTAATTAAACCATTAAAAGTACCGACTCTATGATATGGTATGATGCGCTAATCTGAAATAGATTTCAAGACATTGTATGATTTGATAGTTATATCCAAAGGGATATGATTCATTGGCTGTAAATGTGCCTTTACGAGAAAGACAAACGCAGCTAGAATATACTGATCCACATCGATAAGAATATTACTGTTAATTTCAATTATTGAAACTAACATAACAGATTCACCATTCGATGTGCTCAGGTTCGTTCGTAGTTTACTCATAAAATTATCGCTCGGTATGACTTTATGTTTTGGTATATATATGCTGAAACATAAAGTTATGAATATAGATTTAGATTAATTTGTTGCACATAACAACCAAAGTGTCTCGAAGTCAGTGTGAGCGATACTGAGTTTGTAGGTTTTCAGATACAAAAGTATCATTTTGAAAAGTATCAAAATTGAACAAGTGTTTTGATAAACATATCAAATAGTTTGATTATTAGTCAAGATGCAGAGGAATTCATGTTCATAAGAAAGAACGTTAAAAAGTACATGGATATTTCTAAATCACAAGTAAACAACACACCACTGTTTTTTAATGATGTACTTGTATTAAAATTACTTTTAGTTATATCAACACTGACGTTGGATTTATAAATTATGCATTTCATAGTAAGTAAAAAAGTATATTAGGAATGTTCCAAACGATATGCAAGGACACCTTATTAAAGTGTTTAATACGAACATGTAAGGTGGATTCCTTATCCATCGACGATAGGAATTATCATACATGTTATGTTGTCTACGATATCGTGATTTGTTTATGTATTTGATACATGAAACAATAACAAATCCAAATAGACATCACTAAATGGTTGTTTGAGGGATTCTCGTGCATTTACGAAATGCTGGAGAATTGTTTACAGAAATAACAAACATCTTATGAATGATTATAATATGTCCATAATAATTCAAGTTAAAAATCTTTTAAATTGGAAATGTTCCTAATAAAAGAATGTGGCCGATTTAATGAAAATGGCTTAGTACATCATTTTGAATAGCGCCGCAATAAAAGCAATATGTACAAATATAAATGCACAAATTTATAAATAAGCTGAGAGCGATTCCAAATGTCAAGAATCTTATAAAATTGTTATATGATAAAATATCTCTACATAGTTTGTAACAGAATTTAGATCTCATCGAAAATCGGGAGGCATACTCCGAATTGTTCACATGATAAAGGTAGTCTATCGACATCGGAGAGAGCTGATTGACAAAGTAGATAATTGAAATGCAATATCATACACGTTCATTGAGGGACTGACCTAATTAGTTTTGAGAAAACCAGTTAGAGAATTTGGAATAAGGTTCCATAATTGATCCCAAGTGCAGATGGGAGATTGATAAAGTTCACAGTATTCCCTAGGGGCAATTATATAATTCATTGCATATATCTAACTCATTAACCAATCTTGTTCGAAATAAATGTGTTTTGTTTCTATTATATACTTAATATGACGTGTTATATTAATTAATGATTTAATTAAAGTATATTTAATAGAATATCCATAAATGATATATTTTGTGAAAGTAGTTAAAATGTGTTGTAACCATGAGCAATTTATCACAATGAGAACAATATACCATTTTAGATGTTTCTAATCAAGATGCATCGAGACTAGATATCAATATATCCATTGAGACTAGCATACGTAATGCTTTCTAAATGTTAGGCAGTGTATTACTCATGACAGCCGGGGAACATGGGGGTTACGTACTGATTTGTATTGGATAATTATGGAATGAATCACTTGATAGTCTTCTATTGGTAAATATAACTGAGGTCAAAAGAAAAATATCGATGTGCCTGATTCACGTAGTTCTCTCAGCTTGAGAATACTATGGATCTTCAATACGAAAACTCCACTTTGACTAAAGTCAAATCATGGCATGGTGCCTATCGAGTGACTGAAGCTGGGTTAAGTGGAAATATTGGATGTAAAGCACTATTCAAGAGACGATTCGTCTCCTCGTTTATATGGGGTTAATATCACAGTCAGCTTAAGTCAACTCAAAGTCAAAATCTCTGGCTAAAGTAGTTTGGTTAATAATAATTGTCATTATTAACCAAGGACGACTATAGAATTGAATATAGACGATATTAGAATTTTGACTATTATCAAATTCCATAAGTCTAAAGTGATATAGTTTTGACGAAGAGAATTGATGTAAATAAATGTCACAATCAGGCAACGCTTATAATATAAAATGGAATGTTAATGAAACTAAGTAGGCACTATATTTGGCTACAATATCACACCACTTGAAAAGTGATGTGCGAACAAAAAATTCGAATAGCTCAATGTTAATTGCTGACCGAATTTACATCCAACGAGTCTCACAACTAGAATGATGAATTCTCTTTAGATCAAGTGATTTAGTTAGCTTATAATTGTTATAAATCGATTAAATTAATTAGTATTTATGAAATATTAATTATAAAAGTTTGATTATGATTTGAGAAAAATATTATCGTATATATTTAGAAAGTTAAAAATATATCAATCAATATGTGACATCAACAGGTAATTAAATTAGATTTAATTAATAATATTTATTTGACCTAGGCTGTTATCCCATGATGTTAAGATGTTATTTCAGTAGTAATATAGCTTGTATGAGGCGGCTAAAAAGGGTAGATGGAATTGGAGATGGATGGTTGAAATTTGATGAAAAATGGTATGAGATGTGATCCATATTTATCTTTGTTTCTTCCACTATAAAAAGACCCCTGATGCTAATGAAAAGAGGACTTTTTGGTTGTCATTTCTCCATCATTGCTAGCTAGCGTCAACTATAAGATTCTCCAACAAATTCATTTCAAAGCAATTCAAGAGGTATTAACCATTTGATAGTTAAAGGTCTACGATTCAAGGAATGACAATCCACTGAATCAAAAAGATTTCCAAAGAGGGAGAATTTATCGATACAAGGTATGCTCTAAGGCATTAGTATTAGGTATGTATTTACTATACTATGCAATTTATAGTTTCTAGATAATATTATATTATTCGTATATGTGTGTGTGTGTGTGTGTGTGTGTGTGCGTGTATCATTATTATATTGCCAGTTAGGTGAGGTTCTTATATGTATCATCAATGTTACCACATATTAGATTGGTTATATGTATGATTTAATTTATTAAAAAAATAAAAAAACACATTTCTATACATAGATCCGAAGTTCACAAACAAATAAATTTATTTTAGTTATTTTCATTTTATTAATATATATACACATATTTATGTATGTATATGTATTAATATACTGCCTAATTTTAATTATATGACTTGTATTTATTATGCAACAACCCTGTATTTTTTGATTATTTTAATTGTATATTTTGATTATTTTAATTGAAATTCCTGATTTAAAAACTTTATTTTTTTATGCATAAATCTTTATTTTATTTATTAAAATGAATAAAATTTTTATTTTAAATATTAATTTTGATTTGTATGTGAATTATAATTTCAAACCTGAATATATTGAATATTTTCAAAAAATGTGATTTTTGGTCAATCTGGTCAAAATTTGACTTTTAAATTTAAAATTTAAATATTTTAAAATTTTAATTTTATCTGTTATTATGAAAATAAATTAAATTTCAAGAATACTGCTTTTCGTTTCGTTGAAATCCAATTTATAATGTGAAAGTTATGCTTTTTACAATACTGTGTGCAAATTGCTTTATTTAACAAAATTGTTTATTTTAAATTATATAAATAATATTTTTGTTTGTTATAATTTGTGTATATATGTATATATGACATGTTATGCATATATTTTATTTTTAAAACATTTTATAAGTGTTGTTATAATTTTCTAATGCTTATTGTATTTTGTTTTCAATTTTAAAGTCTAGTTTCAATTATTAAGCTATTTTCTTATTTATTTTATATTTTTCCTTAAATTATTTATTTATTTTCTTTTGTATTTTATTTTTTTCATTATTTTATTTTATTTTCTGAATTTTATTTTGTATATTTTGATTTAAATGAAATATGAAATACTAAGAGACACAAACCTTTTCATTTTCCTTGACTTTTCATGTGCTTGCCCTTTCATTTTCCTTTGCCTTTTCAATTCATTTCTTTTGGCCGTTCATTCCAACTTGTGTAGCCATGTATTTTCACATTATTCACGTGAGAAACTTCTTCCTCCTTTTATTTCTCACGGCTATCTTCATTCTTGAGAAAAAATTTAGTAATGGCCTCTCTTCTCCTCTTCAATTTTCAATGTTTTGCCTTGCCTCTTCTTCTATTTTGCTCGGCCACTACCCTCCACCTTCACCACCGACCACACCACCACCATCTACAGTGACCATTAGCCTCTCCTCTGACCAAGACAGTAGCCATGACCGTCCATTGATGCTAGCCCCACAAATTTGCACAAAAACCCTTCCAAACATTGTCTAGACCACAAATTCCTTCCTAATCTTCATCTACTCACTTCGGCCGCCCCTTAGCCACCACCATCGGCAAGTTCCCCTCCTCTGGCCACCACTTCAGCCAATTCCAGACCTGACATGACCTGTACATCATGCACCAAGCCCAATTGACCTTATGGTCGGGCTTTGTTTGCTCAAAATTCCACTCTATCTGCCTTGTTCCTATGTATTCTTCATGTTGCATCACCTACCCTCTTCACACTCATGTGGCCGTGTTATATTGTTGCCATACTTGACCCAAACACACATCAATGGCTGAGCAAAAGATTCCCTATGGTCGAGTATTGGAGTGGTTAAGGCACGGTTAAGCTATCTTGTCTTTATTGCTTTCATTTTTTAATCTGTCCAATATTGTTTGTGTTGTATATTCATGTGTTGTTTTATCTTGTTTGGTTGTTGTTTACAAGATCATGACTTGGCTATCTCGCTCATTTGAATCCAGTGTTGTCATGTGTCATGCTGTATCGTGCTTGTCATGCCTTTGGAATCGTTTTCTGTGTCGTAGTGGTCTTCAGCTTGAAAAAGTGAGTCTTTCCCACTCTGACATACTTACTTATGAAATTGATAACAAGTGTTTAGTAATTAAAAATGTTTATGCAAGTAAATGATGATTTTATGGTATGTTATGCCATATTATTACCATGTTAAACTGTTAATTATCACTTGACATCTGATATATGACATTATATTGTGATATTGACATTGTTTATACAGTTTATTTATTTACGATCACACTGCAAGTTCTCTGTTAGAATAGAATCACTATGGGTTGAAATGATACATACCCGAACGGACTTTAGAATAGGAAAAAATCGTTATGGGCCAAAATGATAGGCCTGAGCGATTTTTATTTATTTTTATTTACTTGGGATTGCGAGTTTGAAATGATAAAACCCGGGTTTTCTTTTTAAACCGCGGATTGAAATGATATATATCTGTATAACTTGACCTAGGTTAGAAAATTATATGCAGACCCCGTGGTATATTTTTAAATGATTTTATCAAGATATGTATTTTTAAAAGTATGAAATTTTGGTTAAAAATATATATTTTATGGTTTTGTGTAGGTTAAATGTTAAGTTTTTAATTTGTGAATTTAAGTATGTAAATTTGAAATAAATGTGATTTTCGACTTTAAATTCTATTTTAAAAAAATATAAGTAAATAATGGAAATTAATTTTAAAGTTTTAAATGATATTTAAAGTAAAATGCCAAGTTTTATTTAATTTATAAGTTAATAAACAGTGAAATTTTGACTTAATAAATGAATTGAGTTTTAAAAATTGAACATTTGATTTTAAAATTTTATTATGATAAATCATATGTTAAAATGATTTAAATATGAAATTTTGAAGTCTAGAAATATGATTTATAAATTTAAATAACAAGAATTGAAGTTTTATTGTTTTGAAAAGTTAAAATAAAATCTGAAATTTTATTAATAGCATTTCCTAAAAATGTTGTAGTCTTATGACAGCATTTTAAATGCTGTTATTTTGTACGTAACTATGTTTGAAATAGCTAAATATCTATTACGGTATTTTATAAATGTTGTTATTCTTGAACTAACTATTTTGGAAACTATAAGTTATGATAGCACTTTATAAATGCTGTCGTTGCTATATTTTGTCAATGTTTTGAAATGTTACAGATTTTAACACAGTTTGTGTTATATTTTAAAGTGTTAAATGATTTAACTATTGGAATTGATTATTTGTGAAATATAAGGAGTTTTGAATATAGTTTAATATTTAAATTTGAATTTTAAGGAATTTACATTGAATTTGAATTTAAATAAGGTTTACTTGGTTATGTGTTAAATTGAATGAAGTTAAATGAGATAAATGAATTTTTGAACGGGATTTTGAAATGTATTTTTGTAATGATATTTGAAATAATAAATGAATGACATATTTAAATTTTAAATGATATTTAAATTTAAATATTTGAAATTGAATTCAAATAATGATTTGATAATGAGGTTTTGAAGGATATGATATTTTAATGATTTTGAAATGGTTTTTAATGATATAATCTTTATTTTGCTAAAGAATGTGAATTTGGAATGATATTTGATGTTGATAAATGAATATTTGAAGTTTATATTTTTGTATGAAAAGATATTTGGTTTAATTGTAATTTAAGTTTATTTAAATAATATTGGATTTATGAAATGAATATTTCAAAAATAAATAATAATAATGAAATTAGATTTGAGATATGAATTTATGAAACTATAAAGTTTAGTTTTGAAATGTGGGATATTAAAGTTTGGAAATATATTAAAATTGGATGGTTTATTTTGTTGATCAAATCTATATTTGAAATTTATAAGATTTGAAAACTTTTGTTAGAAAACTGAATTGAATTGAAACTGATGGTTTGTATTGAATTAAATTGGAAATTTGAAAATTGAGTTTAACTGAATAGATTTGAAATTTTAAAATTTACGATTTTGAAATGTTATGATTTTCAAAGTGTAATGATTTCAAGTATTTTGGTTTCTAAAGAGTTATAACTTTGAAGTATTATGATTTTTGAAAGTGAATATATGTTTGAAATGGAAATGATATCGTATTGACTTGGACATAGTTTTTGAATAAAAATGGTTTTGGTTTTGAAGTATAAACTATTTTGATTTGAATATAGTTTTGAAGTAAAAATGGTTTTGGTTTCGAAGTACAAACTATTTTGATTTGAATATAGTTTTGAAGTAAAAATGGTTTTGGTTTCGAAGTATAAACTATCGTGAAAGGAATTGTTTTGAAATGAAATGATTTGATTTTGAAGTATAAACTATTTTGAAATGACCACGGCGTTATAATAACGTTTGGTTGTTAAAGAGACCGGGATCGAAAGTTGTCATACTCTCTGCCAACTCTGAAAACCACTTTAACAACTGTGTACGTGGTGGAAATTCCAGAATGAAGTAGGTTGGTGGCATCGTTCTTGAGGTATATTACGTGGACCCGACTCCCATGAGTTGGCTTAAGGTGGCTAAAACAGTAGTGATCTCGGGCCAAAAGGGGTAGCTCCTCCAGTCGGACACATTCCTTCGATACTATACTCTTGCTTGTGATTGATTAGATGGCCATCCTCCAATTTTGATTGGGAGTGTGTTCCGAGGTGGGCGTATGTGGCTGCTGCGTTACCACCAGCCAGTGTGCGTAATTGGTATATCTACCCCGGCATTGTCTTGTGTGCCGTGTCATCTACCATACCGAGCCTTTACTACGAGTTTTTTTCTTCCGTAGCCCGTGTGGTATCCTCTGATAGTTTCCCGATCTGTAGATATCATGATATTGGATGGACTATTGGGACTATTATGTGTGAAGGGTGATATGGGTAAGCCCGGAACGCTATTTTAAAGTAAGTTTATTTTACTATAGACATTATTATAATAGTGCAATATTACTACATAGTAAATAGTTTGACGGATCCTTAGAGGATGGGCGATCCCAAACATCCTTTAAGTTACCGATGCATTTTGTTACTGTTCACTTGAGTTTATTTACAGTTCATAAGTATTTGTGTCCTGACTCGAGTGTTTTGTGTTTTGTTTTATGCTCGAGTCAGATTGAGTGATTCAGCATTCAAGACTCACCTTTGGAGTTGGAGCTTTTCTTGAAGATCCAGCCATATATTCTGCTTTCAGTATTCGGTGATTTCAGTGATCTATTCTGATTTGTACATGACGTATCTTGTTACTCTTCTGTTGTATTTTGTTTAACTCTTATGTATCTTATTATTATATGGTAGCTTCATGAAAAACTATCCCTTTTACTTCTGTTGCATTATTATTTACTCTGTGTCTGTGATATGTGACTATTTATTTACTATACATTCTGAGATGTTTACTACGCGGTATTTTGAGCAATTCAAGTCTGACATGTACGGATGCGGAAAGTTGAAAATATCGGGTTGTTACATTTGGTATCGGAGCTTTGGTAGCTCTAGGAAAAACTCAGTATATAGGGTAAATGTATTTAAAGAATCTCTTTCATTCGAGTTTAAATCTCTTCCTTTTTGACTCGATTCCTTTGAATTTTGGAACGTTCCCTATGGTTTCAAAATCCATTCGTGTCCCTCGCTATTTGTCTTCTTTTGATTCTGGAGTATCCCATAACTCCACTTCAAAAGATCTTTATAATGAGTCGGCGGTCTCGCAAATCTCAAATTATTTGTAAAGGGGTGAAACTCCTTTACAATATCATCGATTCACCAAGGATTTTATATCCTCGGTTTAGATGCTAGTATCTCTTATTATCCCAAACTCTATCTCTTGAGACCGAATGTTTATTTTTCCCTAGAAAATCCAATCGATCTTATTCTTTAAGTCACGGTTGACCCAGTTAAGGTTGCCCACGATTTATACAAGCTCATCCATCTTCCTATTCGGTTGTTTAATCATCTCATCTTTGTTTCAAACTTATCTTCAAAACATTTTGAACTGTACTTGTAAATCTGTATTTAATGTTTGTTTTATATTGTGTTGTTTGAGTTGTTGATGTTGATTTAGGTTTCTGATCGATTTGTCTGATCAACGCTATCGATAAGATTTCCAAAACACTTGAACAAAGAAATCTGACACAATATGGTTTTTTTGCAAATTTAGTAATGAAATAAATTTTGTAACTATATTATAAATCTTCTTTTGGATTTTATTGAATTGGTTGTTAAGAAATAATATTTGATTTTATATATCACTATTCTTGTTTCATATATGAATAATTGAACTATAAACATGGTTATGAATTTATTTGGAAATTTAAGATGGATTTTAAACAAGAATTTGAGAATTTAATTTCCGATGGATTTCAAACCTTGTGTCTAAAGTTTTAAATGATATATTATTTATAGTGTTTTTTAATAGAAATTTATTTCCAAAGAATTTCAAAGTTTAAAATTAGTGCTCTTCTCTTTGTCGTTGGAAAATAACTTCGGTGATGACTGCAGCATCATCGATATACATTTTTGAGTTTCGAAGTGAAGAGACCGTTCTGTAGTCTTGCTACAGTTTTGCTTTGGGGAATTTAATTGATTTGAATTTCTAAAATAGGACTGATTTATATTGTTTTGGGAAATTTAATTGATTTGAGTTTCTAAAATAAGACTGGATTTATAGCATATGCTAATATATGATTTAAATTTAAATGGATATATATATATATATATATAGTATATGTGCATTTATTTATCTCTAAATAGTTTGGAATTTATCGAAAATTTAATTCCTAAAATTTATCTTGAAAGATAATTTCAAGTGTAATTTCAAGATTTGGATAAATATTCAAGCTTGAAATGATTGAATTAGAGATTTTATTTTTATAATACACAATTTCATTTCAATATAACTTACCTTAATTTTCAGAAGTTGAATACGTAATTGGAAAATATAAAAAGGATTTTTTTAATAAAATTTGAGTGGTTATAATAAATATTATACACTTAAATTTTTTAGTTATAAAAACATTTACATAGTTAAATAAAGAAAAAGGGTAATGGAATAATTTACAATATAAAATGATGTTAAGGAACTAAGAATAAATTTAAGGCAGTTATAATAAGTGCAAATATATTTAACATAGGTGATAAAATATATGTTGAGAGGAATAAATTTAAATTTTTAATTAGGAATAAAGAAGAATTAATTTATTGAGTACATTGTGAGTATAATAAATGATTTTTCAAATCCATGATTTTTGAAATTGTTAACTTAAGGTGATTGGAAGATAAGGTAATGAAATTAGAGATGGTTAAGATTTATTTAACTTATGTAAAATTTATTTTCTATCTAAGTTGAAATTTTCAGGGTTTCAAATTTATTATCCTATTTTTTTTTTCAAACTATCTTTTGGTTGTCCTTGTTTTCCTTATCTTGCTACAGAATGGGGAGACTATTGCTTACACCAGTCTGTTTAGAAATCTTTCTATAATCTTTGGTACTCATTTTTGAATCTGAATACTGCTTGCTAGCCACAGACCATCGGTTAAGCGGAAAGGATGAATCAGATTCTAGAATATTTTCTTCGTGCTTGTGTTGTTGATTCTGGAGGATCATGAGAAGATCATCTCCACTTTGTTAAACTTACCTATCAGGTAAAATTTCAATCTTCCTGTCGTCTTGTCTTAATCCTATTTCATTCTATCTTTTTCTATGTATTCCCGTACCTTATTCCTTTTCGGGGACGAGAAATTTTGAGTGGGAGAGAGTGTAACAACCCTGTATTTTATGATTATTTTAATTGTATATTTTGATTATTTTAATTGAAATTCCTGATTTAAAAACTTTATTTTTTTATGGATAAAACTTTATTTTATTTATTAAAATGAATAATTTTGTTATTTTAAATATTAATTTTGATTTGTATGTGAATTATAATTTCAAACCTGAATATATTGAATATTTTCAGAAAATGTGAATTTTGGTCAATCTGGTCAAACTTTGACTTTTAAATTTAAAATTTAAATATTTAAAATTTAAATATTTAAAATTTTGAATTTTATCTTTTATTATGAAAATAAATTAAATTTCAAGAATACTGCTTTTCGTTTCGTTGAAATCCGATTTATATTGTGAAAGATATGCTTTTTACAATAATGTGTGTAAATTGTTTTATTTAACAAAATTGTTTATTTTAAATTATAGAAATAATATTTTTGTTTTTTCTAATTTGTGTATATATGTATATATGACATGTTATGCATATATTTCATTTTTAAAACATTTTATAAGTGTTGTCATAATTTTCTAATGCTTATTGTATTTTGTTTTCAATTTTTAAAGTCTAATTTCAATTATTAAGCTATTTTCTTATTTATTTTATATTTTTCCTTAAATTATTTTTTTATTTATTTTTTTTAGTATTTTGTTTTATTTTTTGAATTGTATTTTGTTTATTTTGATGTAAATGAAATAAGAAATACCAAGAGACACAAACCTTTTCATTTTCCTTGACATTTCGTGTGCTTGCCCATTCATTTTCCTTTGCCTTTTCAATTCATTTCTTTTGGCCGTTCATTGCACCTTGTGTAGCCGTGTATTTCTCACATCATTCACGTGAGAAACTTCTTCCTCCTTTTACTTCTCACGGCTATCTTCATTCTTGAGAAAATTTTTTAGTAATGGCCTCTCTTCTCCTCTTCAATTTTCAATGTTTTGCCTTGCCTCTTCTTCTATTTTGCTCGGCCGCTACCCTCCACCTTCACCACCGACCACACCACCACCGTCTATAGCAACCATCAGCCTCCCCTCTAACAAAGAAATTATCCATGACCATCCATTGATGCTAGCCCCACAAATTTGCACAAAAACCCTTTCATACATTGCCTAGACTACAAATTCCTTCCTAATCTTCATCTACTCACTTCGGCCACCCCTTAGCCACCACCATCAGCAAGTTCCCCTCCTCTGGCCACCACTTCAGCCAACTCCATACTTGACATGACCTGTACAATCATGAGCCAAGCCCAGTTGACCTTATGGTCGGGCCTTGTTTGCTCAAAATTCCACTCTATTTGCCTTCTTCCTATGTATTCTTCATGTTGCATCACCTACCCTCTTCACACTCATGTTGCCGTGCTATATTTTTACCATACCTGACCCAAACACACATCAATGGCTGAGCAAAAGATCCCCTACGGTCGAATATTGGAGTGGTTAAGGCAAGATTAAGCTATCTTGCCTTTATTGCTTTCATTTTTCAATTTGTCCAATATTGTTTGTGTTGTATATTCATGTGTTGTTTTGTCTTGTTTGGTTGTTGTTTACAAGACCATGTCTTGGCTATCTCTCTCATTTGAATCCAATGTTGTGCCGTGTCATGTGTCATGCCGTATCGTGCTTGTCGTGCATTTGGAATCGTTTTGTGTGTCGTAGTAGTCTTCGGCTTGAAATTGTGAGTCTTTCTCACTCTGACATATTTACTTATGAAATGGTGAATCGATAACAAGTGTTTAGTAATTAAAAATATTTATGCAAGTAAATGATGATTTTATGATATGATATGCCATGTTATTACCATGTAAAACTTTAATTATCACCTGACATCTGATATATGACATTATATTGTGACATTGACATTGTTTATACTGTTTATTTATGATCACACTGCAAGTTCCCTGTTAGAATAGAATCACTATGGGTTGAAATGATACATACCCGAACGGACTTTAGAATAGGGGAAAATCGTTATGGACTGAAATGATAGGCCTGAGCGATTTTTATTTATTTTTATTTACTTGGGATTGCGGGTTTGAAATGATAAAACCCGGGTTTTCTTTTTAAATTGCGGATTGAAATGATATATATCCGTATCACTTGACCTAGGTTAGAAAATTATATACCAACCCCATGGTATATTTTAAATGATTTTATTAATATAAGTATTTTCAAAAGTATGAAATTTTGGTTAAAAATATATATTTAATGGTTTTGTGTTGGTTAAATGTTAAGTTTTTAATTTGTGAATTTAAGTACGTAGATTTGAAATAAATGTGATTTTCGACTTTAAATTTTATTTTTAAAAAAAGTAAGTAAATAATGGAAATTAAATTTAAAGTTTGGAACGATATTTAATGTAAAATGCCAAGTTTTATTTAATTTATAAGTTCATAAACAGTTAAATTTTGACTTAATAAATGAATTGAGTTTTAAAAATTGAACATTTGATTTTAAAATTTTATTATGATAAATCATATGTTAAAATAATTTAAATATGAAATTTTGAAGTCTAGAAATATGATTTGCAAATTTAAATAACAAGAATTGAAGTTTTATTGTTTTGAAAAGTTAAAATAAGATCTGAAATTTTATTAACAGCACTTCCTAAAAATGTTGTAGTCTTATGATAGCATTTTAAATGCTGTTCTTTTGAATGTAACTATGTTTGAAATAACTAAATATCTACTACAGCATTTTATAAATGTCGTTATTCTTGAACTAACTATTTTGGAAACTATAAGCTATGATAACACTTTTATAAATGCGGTCGTTGCTATATTTTGTCAATGTTTTGAAATTTTATAGATTTTAACACTTTTTGTGTTATATTTTAAAGTGTTAAATGATTTAATTATTGGAATTGATTATTTGTGAAATATAAGGAGTTATGAATATAATTTAATATTTAAATTTGAATTTTAAGGAATTTACATTGAATTTGAATTTAAATAAGGTTTACTTGGTTATGTGTTAAATTGAATGAAATTAAACGAGATAAATGAATTTTGGAATGGAATTTTGAAACGTATTTTTGTAATGATATTTGAAATTATAAATGAATGACATATTTGATTTTTAAATAATATTTAAATTTGAATATTTGAAATTGAATTCAAATAATGATTTGATAATGAGGTTTTAAAGGATATGATATTTTAATGATTTCGAAATGGATTTTAGTAATATAATCTTTATTTTGATAAAGAATGTGAATTTGGAATGATATCTGATGTTGATAAATGAATATTTGAAGTTTATATTTGTATGACAAGATATTTGGTTTAATTGCAATTTAAGTTTATTTAAACAATATTGGATTTATGAAATGAATATTTCAAAACTAAATAGTAATGAAATTAGATTTGAGATATGAATTTATGAAATTATAAAGTTTAGTTTTGAAATGTGGGATATTGAAGTTTCGAAATATGTTAAAATTAGATGGTTTATTTTGTTGATTAAATCTATATTTGAAATTTATGAGATTTGAAAAGTTTTGTTGGAAAACCGAATTGATTTGAAACTGATGGTTTGTATTGAATTAAATTGGGAATTAGAAAATTGAGTTTAAATGAATAAATTTGAAATTTTCAAATGTATGATTTCGAAATGTTATGATTTTAAAAGTGTAATGATTTCAAGTATTTTGGTTTCGAAAGAGTTATAACTTTGAAGTATTATGATTTTTGAAAGGTGAATATATGTTTGAAATGGAAATGATATCGTATTGACTTGGACATAGTTTTGGAATAAAAATGGTTTTGGTTTCGAAGTATAAACTATTTTGATTTGAATATAGTTTGGAAGTAAAAATGGTTTTGGTTTCGAAGTACGAACTATTTTGATTTGAATATAGTTTTGAAGTAAAAATGTTTTCGGTTTCGAAGTATAAACTATCTTGAAAGAAATATAGTTTTGAAATGAAATTATTTGATTTTGAAGTATAAACTATTTTGAAATAACCACGGCGTTATAATAACGTCTAGTTGTTAGAGAGACCGGGATCGGAAGTTGTCATACTCTCTGTCAACTTCGAAAACCATATTAACAACTGTGTACGCGGTGGAGATTCCAGAATGAAGTAGGTTGGTGGCATCGTTCTTGAGGTATATTACGTGGACCCGACTCCCATGAGTTGGCTTAAGGTGGCTAAAACTGGAGCGATCTTGGGCGAAAAGGGGTAGCTCCTCTGGTCGGACACATTCCTTCGATACTATACTCTTGCTTGTGATTGATTAGATGGTCATCCTCCAATTTTGATTGCGAGTGTGTTCCGAGGTGGGCGTATGTGGCTGCTGCGTTACCACCAGCCCGTGTGCGTAATTGGTATATCTACCCTGGCATTGTCTTGTGTGCCGTGTCATCTACCATACCGAGCCTTTACTACGAGTTTTTTTCTTCCGTAGCCCGTGTGGTATCCTCTGATAGTTTTCCGATCTGGAGATATCATGATATTGGATGGACTACCGGGACTATTATGTGTGAAGTGTGATATGGGTAAGCCCGGAACGCTATTTTAAAGTAAGTTTATTTTACCGTAGACATTATTATAATAGCGCAACATTACTACATAGTAAATAGTTTGACGGATCCTTAGAGGATGGGCGATCCCAAGCATCCTTTAAGTTACCGATGCATTTTGTTACTGTTCACTTGAGTTGATTTACAGTTCATAAGTATTTATGTCCTGACTTGAGTGTTTTGTGTTTTGCTTTACGCTCGAGTCAGATTGAGTGATTCAGCATTCAAGACTCACCTTAGGAGTTGGAGCTTTTCTTGAAGATCCAGCCATATATTCCGCTTTTAGTATTCAGTGATTTCAGTGATCTATTTTGAATTGTAGATGACGTATCTTGTTACTCTTCTGTTGTATTTTGTTTAACTCTTATGTATCTTATTATTATATAGTAGCTTCATGAACTACTATCCCTTTTACTTCCGCTGCATTATTATTTACTCTGTGTCCGTGATCTGTGACTATTTATTTACTGTATATTCTGAGACTTGCCAAATTTTATTTACTATGCGGTATTTTGAGCAATTTAAGTCCGACATGTGCGGATGCGAATAGTTGAAAATATCGGGTTGTTACAAATTATATCATCATATATCATGTTAACATCTTAACTTATATTTTATAAATGTATATCCACATAGATTATATTTTTTAGTAGCTAAAAATAAATTTTATATATTTATTGACCATTATTTAAATCAATATATTAATTATATAAGCCATATAGAATAAAAAAATTACAAAAAATTAAATTTTAAATTTTATAAAAATACTTATCAACACATAAACTCTTGGCCAAAAAAATAGAATTTAAAAATCAATTTTTATATTTTTAATATATTCAATTTAGTAAATGGTCGAAATCAATTAATTAATTAATAATATTATTTTAACCGAGAAAATTTTGGAAAAAAATCTGTAGCTTTAAAATATCATGCTTGATTTTATAAAAATTTAAAATTTGAATAATACAACACAAAAATATTTTTTATTATTGTTTTAATGTATTTCAAATGATTTATATATATATATATATATATGTATGTATGTATGTATAATAAAACGTAATATATTTTTTGTGTTGTGTATTCGATCTGGAAAGGTTTAAATATATATATATATATATATATATATTAAATACATAATATTATACTATATATACATATACATATTTAGATATTATAAATATACTTAATTATATATATGTGTGTGTAAGTGTATTTGTATTAAAATAATAATAATAATAATTTTGTTACTTTAGTTTATACAAATTTATGTATATGTGCAAAATGATCTAAAAAAATTATATTATGTATATATATATATATAATATTTAATGCAATAATGTGTGTGTGTATAAGTCGTTAATATTTTTATATATAAGCTATACATATACATATACATATACATATACATATACATATACATATACATATACATATACATATATAATTACATAGTTTTAAATTATATAAATAACAAGTTTACATATATACTTATATTTGGACAGTATTTAATACATATATGATGAGCTAACATGTCTATTGCGATATAAATCCCAACGTTTATATACGGGCATATTGTACCTTGCAAGGATTATTATGTTACACATGCACACACATATATTTATTTATATGATACATAAAAGTACTTTTATACTTAATTGAATATAAAATTAAATAAATTTGTATGTAATTTATAAAGTTAAATAAAATACGAGATTTTTTAAAAAAAATTAGAAATATTCTAGATAAATTAGACTACATCGGTCGAATATAGATCCAATATGATAAATTATTTTGAAATTCACCAATAACTTCCGCTGCATGTTGTTCCAACATTTATATATGTACGTATGTATGTTTGTGTGTATGTACGTATAAATTTATATAATAACAAATTAACTATAAACAACAAATATGTACATAGAGGGGAGAATGTGTCTGTTGTATTGTAAATCCAAACGCTTATATACGAGCACATTAAGCCATGTACTCATTTATATATTACACGTGCAGTATAATATATGTGTGTATTTGATATACATATACGTTATATATATATATATATATATATATATATATATATATATTAAAATCAAATCTTTTTGTAAACTAATTAAATAAAATAAATATTTTATATAAAATTATTTCGATTAAATCTAAATTAATTTAAATTTCATAAGCCCAATAAGATCTAAAAATGAAAAAATATTGGCTCATTTGACCCGTTGCATGCTGACCAAATTTCCTAAACGGTATCAAAGCCTATAGCATATAAGGTCTAAATTAGTAGCATTGTGATCAACGTATTAAAACCTACCCATTTAGTTAAGTGTTTAAAAAAGTAGCGCTGAAGATTGAGTTTAGATAATTAAGTACTCGACCATACCTAGCTCGAAAGCGGTAGTAAGCCTAAAAATTATCTTCAAAATAAAAGCTTGAATTATTAGGCCATTTATCAAAATCTGTTTTAGAAGTATAAATAATGTTTTTAATTTAAAAAGTTATGTTTAAAATATATAAGAAATTCTATAGATGTTACAAAATAATTTTCAAAATTGTTTTGAAAAATTAAATTAATTATTTTTTAAAATTATAAAAATAACTAATTTGACTAATTAAATAAAAAATTATTTAAAGTTTAAAGCATATATAACGATATATATAAATTTATCTTAAAATGTATAAGGTAAATAATAAATAATTTTCAAATTAATTAAAATTATTTTAATTAAATAAATGAATTAGAAGTTAATTAATTAATAGACTAATGTACGTCTATTACAATATATGTGTATTATTATAAATTTTATAGTATATGTTTCCAATTTTAAAATGTTTAAATGCACAAAATTAAATTAATTAAAATTTTAATTAATTAATTAAATTAATAATATCAAATTAATAAAACTAATATATTATTTTACAAATATTATATAAGTTAAATTAAAATTATAATATGTTATACATGAATTGAACTTATATAATATGACCGTGTAATGAAAGATGGAATTGTTATAAACCCAAATTAGATTTACGGAATAATACATACCTTATAAGGACTTAAGAGGAGGCGTCTATGGTAAGCTTTACCTAATGGAACTCTAGTAAATGCAATTGCAAATGGAAACTATCACTTAACTTTGCCTAATGCATTAGTTTTGATTTGGAACAATGTCTATTATATAAAAAATATATTTGTGGAATAATTATGGTAGCTAGATTGTTTGATGCTAGATATATTTTTCATTGTGTTGGTATTTGATAATGTTATGAATATTATGTTTAATGGAATTAAAATCTAAAATGATGTTTTGGATAATGACATTTATGTTATTAATTCTAATTATGTCTATGCTGTGAATAATTCTTCTAATGTTGACATTAATACTAATTATTTATGGCATGATAGGCAAGGCCACCTAAGTGAAAAAATACTACACAAATTGAAAACTGATTTTGAATCATTTGGTACGTGCGAGTCGTGTCTTAAAAAAATGAACCAATCACTCCTTTATTGGGAACAATGATAGAGTTAATGAACTCTTGGGTCTTGTACATACTAATGTATGTGACCGAATGCCTGTAGTTAACAAAGATAATGCTTCTTATTTTGTAACTCTTACTAATGATCTCTTAACTTTGAGTTGACCTGAGCTGACAGTGATACTAACCGCATATAACTGAGGAGACGAATCCTCCCTTGAATAGTGCTTCGCTTTTCATACTTCCACTCGACCCAACTATAGTCACTCGATGGACGCCATGCCATGATTTAGCTATAATTAAAGCGGAGCTTTCATATTGATGATCCACAATATTCTCAAGTTCGAGAGAACTGTATAAATCGGTCACATCGATATTTTCTATTTGACCTTAGTTATATTAACCAACAGAAAACTATCGATTGAGTCATTCCATAGTTATCCAATAACTATTAGTACATCACACAACAGCCATGCGTAATATACCGTCCAACATTTGAAGAGCGTTACATACTCCAGTCTCAATGGATACATCAATATCCAGTCTCGTTGCATCTTGACTAGGAACATTTAAAATGGTATATGTGTTTTGTTGTGATAAATTACTCACGGTTACAACACTCTGTAACTACTATCACAAAATATACCATTTATGGATTTTCTATTAAATAAACTTTTAATGAAGTTAATTAATTAATATAATCACATTATATCAAGTATATAATATGAAGAAAATACTTTTTATTTCGAACAAAATTGGTCAACGAGTTAGATATACGTAACAAATTACATAATTTCCCCTAGGGAATACCCCTAACTCTATCAATATCCCACTTGCACTTGGGGTCAATTATGGAATCTAATTCCAAATTCTCCAATCAGTTTTCTCAAAACCAGTTAGGCAGTCCCTTAGTGAATGGGTATGCTATTATGTTTTAATTATCTACATTGTCGATTAACTCTCTCTAACACTGATAAATTGCCTTTATCATGTTAAACGATTCAAAGTATGTCTTTTGACTTCTAGTGAGCTTTAAGTTCTATCATGACCAATTTCATAACATTATTACCTTATAACAATATTATGGGATTCTCAACATTTGGAATCATCTTTGGCTCAATTATAAATGTGTGCATTTATATCTATATACATTGGTTATTGTAGTGCTATTTAAGTTAATGTTCTCAACATTTGGTTGAATTGACCACAATCACTTTTATTTTGAAACATTTTCAAATTAAAGATTTTAACTTGAATTTTATCATTGATATGTTATACTCAGTATCACTTATAAAAGTTTGTGTCCAAACTTCCATCATAACGAGTTTGTTGTTTCTATAAACAATTCTCTAGTATTTCATAATTACGCGAGAACACCTCAAACAACTATTTAGTGATATTAATTTAGATTTTATATTTGCTCCATGTATCAAATATATAAACAAAACACAATATCATATGCAATATAACCTGTATAATAATTCCTATTGCTAATACATAAGGAATCCAACTTACATTTCTCCTTTTAATAGGGTGCTCTTGTATATCGTTTTGGGACAATCCCTATATCTTTTATACTCGCCATAAAAGACACCATTTATCCAAAATTGAGTATTGAAACAACTAAAGTTGATTTTAATATAAGCATATTGTTAAAATCAACAACGTGTTATTTACTTATAGTTTAGAAATATCAATGTACCTTTTAATGTTCTTTCTTATGAACATACGCTTCCTTTGCACTTTGATTGAAAATCAAACTATTTGATATTTCAATCAAAATACTTATTCAATCTTGATGCTTATAAAATGATACATTCATATTATTTGTTGGATCATATCCAAAGACTCACAAACCCAATACTGTTCCTACTGACTTCGAGGCATTTTTGGTTAATATGTGTAAACGGCTTACTCTAAATCATTATTTAGAATTTTTTGTTTCAATACATAAGTACCAAACACTAAGTCTTATCGGGCGATAATTTTGTGAGTAAATATGAATTAACTTGAGCATGTTGAATAACGAATCCGTTATGCTAATTTCAACTATTGACATTTGCGATATCATTGTTATCAACATTGCTTATTTAATTCCAACCACATTAGTCTTTTCAATAAAGATACAATCTCGACCGATGGATCACATCTCTTTGGTTACGAACACTAAAATCATATTTTGATAGCATACTTGGAATTCTTTTAGATTTGTGCATCATACCATATAGAGTCAACAATCAGAGTGGTTTAATTGAACAACCGAGGATTGTGTATATTTTCAACATTAATAAGAAACTCATAGTTTCACTTCGATGTACGAGAATACTTATTAGAAATTCTAATGTTATGTATTTATTTAGGTTAATTAATTTCCCTTCATCTCATATAATCACTTCGACCTATGGATCGAGTCCAATTCCATTTAACTACCAAAAATTTCTCAATGAAATTCCTTCATAATGAAATTGATATATCTTGAAACAACAATTGTTTTAGGGATTCGTAAACGCTTTATGGACATTTTTATTTATAAAACTAATTTTAGTTTACAAAAATTATGTTCAAAACACAAATATGTCATTTGATGAAAAACGTTTTCAAAAACTTTTGGAGATTCATACAAGAACCCTCATGCATAATTATTACGTGCAACCTTTCGACTCGCACAACCTGCCAACTCCTTGATCTAGGATATGTTGGGATTTCTTACAAACCCTTGTTTGATTTTGTAAACTGTTGTTCAAATGAAATAATATCAATCTTGTATACTAATCTTAAATACATGACCTTGTGGAAAGAAACTAACTCAACTTCACTTACAGTTAATCGTAAATTGTCCAACAATGTCTGATTACTTCTTTTCATGCATCATTATGTATCACATGGAGGAGTGTTTTTGAGATTGAATCTATATTCATTTTTAGGTACATTTAGAACTCTTTCCAATATACTCACTTATTCGACCAAATCGAATTATTTTATTCCATTGCATGTTATATTTACTATTCTGTTATATTCTATGATTTTATCATAAACTTACTACATGTGTATCCAATACACAAGTTCATGTTGGTAATAAATCATCGATAAATATAACAAAGTATGTGGAACCGTTTTGGTATTAATAGACTTGTGATTACATACATCAAAGAGTTCATCAACTCTTATGATGCTCCCGCTGAGTGGGTGCATAGCCATTAATTGTTTGAGATATAGTTAACTTATGATTCATAATCATATAGTAAAATTATTTCTCAAAACTACGGCCTAGTCTATAATTCCAAAACAACTATAAATAATATTAGATACATATGTATTTTTATTGCATCACTTTTACTATGAAAACAAATTCCATAATATAGTTCTATTTCATAATGAATATTCATAATACTCATATTGAAATATATTATATCTATTTTTCGGTCAATAAAAAAAATAAACATTACTTCACAAATAATGATCGGTAAATTTTACAGAAACAATTTTCGTAATTTGATGCAATCATTAGGTGCTATATGACATGCTCCCACTATTTCCACCATTACTATAATAGCATGCTAAATTTAGAGGTCCACCATTCACTTATTATTGTTAATACTGTTTACTTATTTCGTATGCTGCAACTAATTTACAAAAGAGAGTTCTTTGATCGAATATCTTGAACTCAAAGAAATAAATGTTATATAAAATAATTTTCTGTATGAAATACATTTTCGAATAAAAATCATACTTCATATTCCAATATTAAGTATCAGTTATTATTACAGTTCTTGTTTTCAATGTTTCTCTCTGAAGCAGAAGTAATTATTCATTCTCTTCATTCCAATTTTACCTTCAATTACATCTATTCTTATACATTCATTTTACTTTCATATAGTCAAACTATCCAAAAGAAAATCTTACTACAATATCATAACAAAACTTTTTCAAAAGCGCATACGATTATTCTTAACATTTAAGACATCAAATATGTTGCATTTTATGTAAACCGATCAAGATGAAATTTCAACAATCGAGTTCTTAGATATGTCTTATATTTTATGGTTTTGTGTTACATTAACACAATATGATCCTTTGGAAATCATTCAAGTTGAATACATGATCTTAAAATATTGTTTATTGGCTTACTTCAAATGAAGTAACTTCATCAAAATATTGTACCCCATAAACTATAACTATTTGCCATATAACATTTATATGTGAAAGTACATGGATCAAATATCCACAGTCTTGAATTGCATTTAGAGTTCAAAAACTCATAAAATGCAATACACGGTCTAAATCAAATAGACATATAAGTGACCAACTTAAGGATGTATTAAGTAGTTGAAATTGGGCACTTGTATGGGTATAGAAATATTATATAACATGCAATTAGAATTATTAGTAAGTATGTTTTATATTTCTATTTGTCAACTTTCAATTCAGTTTGTTTGTACATGTTAACTGGAAAATGTTTTATCAATCATATTAAATGCATAAATTTATCATTGTAAATGATTATAACATTATATAGCATGTGTTCTTATTGTTATCCCGCTTTTTGGCAAAGCCGTGATACCAAAAGATCGATCGACAAAAAAAGGACGGTTCGTCTCAGAGATTAATCATGCTTCGCTTCACTATGGATATCGATGAATTTTGTTCGAGTCCAGATTGAGCTACAATTGATAGGATATGACAAGAAAGATCATAGAAGTCAATATCTTAAATTTCAAGTCAATCCGAGTTCGCATGCTCAAGCTACCATCGATGCAAGTTGGAGGAAATAACCCTAAGTTCGAATCCATCAGAAGAGCGTGAGTTTGAATCCATCGAGTTCCTCTTACTTCGAATCCATGGGATCACTCCACTTCGTATCCATTAGGTTGAAGTCCTTCGAGTCCATGAAGTCGCTCCACTTCGCCTCCATCAGAGCATATAAGTTTGAATCCATCAACATATGTTTGCTCCGAATTGATCGCCACCTCCTTGTTCGAACCCATCAGGTGGTCAAGCTTCGTATCCATCGCCCAAAGCCACATGTTCAAGTCCATCAAGTCTCCTCTGCTTCGAACCCATGAAAGAGCATAAGTTCCAATCCATCCAGCTGTGGCAACTTCGTATCGATCAACTAATACACATCACGATCGATACGAGCATGCCTCCGTTCGAATCCATGAGTGAATGGAGCCTTCGAGTCCATTAGGTCAAGGCGGCTAAAAACATGGAGTCGACCCAGTAAACTCGGAGCAAAAAACTAGATCAACCCGGGAAACACGCGCCACGTCCATTACCTCACGCGCAACACCATCGATTCGACCCTATAGATTCGAAGGGGATCAATTCGAAGGAAGCTGATTGGCGAAGATTACCATCTTGAATCGATCATAACTCGAGATCTACAAATCCAAATGCTATGAAATTTTCACAGAAGCTTGCATGCATGTTGAAGAATGTCCATACCAAATTTCACCTCGATTGGACACTTTTTTGATCGATTCGAACTAGAGTTCGCATCGATCCTAAAGTGGGCCCGGATTTCCTGAGACCGGGCATGTGGGCCCCCCTCACGTGCCAGAAGCGGTCTCCCCGGATTTTAGGTGAAATTTCAGCCTCCTACACCTATAAATAGAGCCCCTGGACATTCAGAAGGGGGATCAAAGAATTTCTAGAGATAAAGCACGCCCGGACGTTGCCAGAATCACTCTACATCGTCATCACTGCCATTGATTTCGAACTTAAGTCAATTATCTGCTGTATTTCGCTCTAGAACACTTGTAATCTTCAAGTATTAAGCAATAAATGATAAAACTTCATAATGGACGTAGGAAAAACGCCGAACCACTCTAAATTCTTGTCTCCGGTGCAGTTTACTCTTCTGTGATTTGAAGTTTTTGTTAGATAGTCCTCATTTTTAATTTAATTTCTTTATTTATTATCTCTTCAGAAACTTCCGAAGGGTGTTGCCCAATTTTGGTGCAAACACTTTGGTGCTTTCATTGAGAAAACCCTGTTTTTCTCCTGCTCATTGGATCTGTCATCGATATCGGATTGCATAAATCTAAGAGAGAGATCCAGATTCAATTTTAGACTCCTTCCGTACTATTCAGATTTACTGAAATCTAGGAAAGGATTCTACACCTCAAGATGGTTAGCACGAGAACCACTTCTACTGCCGCCGACCAAGAAGGCCGAGATAGACAAATTCCCCCGCAACTCCCTCCACCCAATCAAGATGATACCGGGCACTCAGATCCATCAGGTCCGGTCACTCGACAAGAGTTCCAGACATTGCTCCAGGAACTAACCCAAAGTCGACAACAGCTGACTGAACAATTACGTGCCAATGTTGAGTTGACTAATGAACTAAACCGCCAAAGGCATAGAAGATCCAGAAGGGACCACGCCCCTCATTCCCCCACCGAAAGCTCTGCCTCGTCTGATTACAGCGGCAGATCTACACGTCCTAGGCTAGACGGAAACTATGTGCATACTGCTGGTCACCAACAAGCATTAACTGTTGGGCAGATAAGAGTTGGCCCTACTGCCAGTTTTCATACAGGACCCTCCTCACGAGGAGGCACTGTTCCACAACATACTACGGATAACCAAACCACCGCCACTGCAGTTGACATAGGAGTTGATACCCGAAATCACTCCAATCAGAATACCACCAGCAGGAACATACTCCGGGGCCATATATCCCAGAAGACACCGAGCCAAGGAGGCGAGACATGGATCGTCGACAGCGCCCAATCCTACCTCGCACTGTGGAACCTAACCACACTTTGGCTCGCCACCCTCCAAATATAGCAACACCTGACCTCTCAGCTATGGTACGCCAAATGGTCCACGAAAGTCAAGGCTTAACAAATGACGATTGGGGAATCTCCCGAAGTCATACTCCGTTCACCGATGACATATTATATGCTGAACCTCCTCGACGATTCAGGATGCCGACTCTTCCCATGTATGAAGGAAATTCCGACCCTAACCAACACATTCTGAAATACGAATGGTCGATGACTGCTGCAAGAGCTGATGATGCAGTAAAATGTCGTAGTTTTCCCATTTCTTTAGGGGGAATTGCGACGATGTGGTTTACATGATTACCGCCACGATCTATTTCTTCATTTGACCAATTGGCTACTAAATTTGTTGAACAGTTCTGTATGCACATTGCCAGGCCTAAAGACGTAAATACTTTATCTAGTGTCACTCAAGCTCCAGAAGAGACACTCAGACGATATTTGGAAAGATTCAATGCCGCTTGTGCAGAGATCACTAACCCCAATGATAATTCAATCTTGATGGCCTTAACTAAGGGGATTGACCCCGACTCTGAATTTGGAAATTGGCTAGCTGGGAAACCTCCCGCATCGTTGGATCGTTTCTACTCCAAAGCCGCCCAATTTTTAAGGCATGAGGATGCGAAACAATCTAGGAAGCAGGACGATGCGAGACCCAGCAATGAAGGGATTCAAAGCAATGTGGCGGTTAAACAGTCAGGGGAGAGCTCAGGAAAAGTACAGTTGAATATTCAAAACAAGCAAACCCATCCAAGGAACGACGATAGTAGAAATAAGAAGCTGGATCAGAATCGTGGCCCGCGGCGTAGGGGGCAAATGTTTGAAAGCCATACACCACTGAATATGTCACTAGAAAACGTGTATCTACAAACTTGTAATGCGATGCAGTATAAGAAGCCAACTCCGAAGCCATCGTCGGAAAGACAGATTCAAGCGGGGAAGTTCGGTAGATTCCACGAAAGTTATGGACACAATACCAATGATTGCAGGCATTTGCAAGATCTTATTGAAAAATTGATCAGGGAAAGGAAGTTAGATCAGTTCGTGCGGGCACCGCAGGCTGGTGGTGTGGGCCCGTCAAACCAAAATCATGCACAAAAACCAAGAGAGACATGAGGAGCCCACTCGTACAGGCGGGAGGTTGGTCATAAATACAGTTAATGGTGGTCCTCATCCAGCGGACCGAAGCTGGAGGGAAGCGGAATCATACGCCAATTCGATCAGGCATGTGAGTTTCGAAAGTTGTTGTACACTTGATGAAGGGGATCCGACCAAACAACAGAGGACGATGGCAGACGACATCGTATTTAGAAACCAAGATGCTGATAAGGTCGAAGCCCCAACTATAGACCCGCTAGTCATATCTTCCCAGGTTGGTCCTGCTTGGATGAAGAGGATCCTGGTGGACAGTGGGAGTTCAGTAAATATCTTGTTTAAGAGAGCATATGATCAAATGAAGATGGAAGCCAAAGATTTAAAGCCTTGTCATTCTAGAATCCATTGCTTTGATGGAAGTGCTAATATACCCACTGGAGTGGTGGAGTTGCCAATGGAGTTGGGAGTTGGAGGACGCCGAAGAGTCCGAATGTTACAATTTGTTATCCTAGATATCCACTCTCCGTACAATGCTTTTTTGGGCCGACCGGCCCTTGCCGAATTCAAGGCAGCAATCGCCCCATGGTGCTTAACTTTGAAATTCCCCACTGATCACGGGATTGGGGACATTCAAGGAGATCAGGCTGCTGGGAGAGCCTGTTATGTTGCCGAACTGCGAGAAGCGCAGAGAAAGGAGAAAAGAAAGGGCGTGGAGGAATCTCTCTACGTCCGTTTCGCCGATGATTGACAATTAGTGCCTGAGCCTCGGCCTGGGCACCGCGACCAATTCCAGAAAGATCTAGACCCCAGAGACACTGAAGGTAATGATGAATCTAAAGAAAGTCAAGCATCCCCCGCCGATCTGACAATTGACATTCCAGTTAATGATGATGATTCAAAAATGTAGAAAATTGGGTCTCAACTAAACCTACAAGCACAATGGGAATTGGTCGAATTTCTCTAAGCAAATCTAGACGTATTCGCCTGGACGCACTCTGACATGTGTGGAATCTCACCGGACATCGCAAACCACACCTTGAATATTGACCCACGGTATATCCCGGTCAAACAAAAAAGACGCGGTATGGATCCAGAGAGATCTGCCGCCCTCAAAGAAGAAGTTGATAAGCTAAGAGCGAATGGGTTTATCCGAGATGCTTTGTACCCGGAGTGGGTATCCAACCCTTTACTTCTGAAAACCAAATGGGAAATGGAGAGCGTGCATCGATTACTCTGACTGAAATAAGGCTTGTCCGAAAGACAGCTTTCCACTTCCCCGAATCGATCAACTTGTGGATTCAACGGCCGGGCACGAATTATTACCTTTCATGGATGCTTATTCTGGTTATAATCAGATACCCATGCATGTGCCCGATCAAGAACATACAAGCTTCATAACTGACCTGGGACTATACTACTACAAGGTCATGCCTTTTGGGTTAAAGAATGCCGGAGCAACTTACCAACGCTTAGTCAACCGAATGTTTGCCGACCAGATCGGAAAGACTATGGAAGTTTATGTAGATGATATGTTGGTAAAATCGCGACACTCCACTAATCACATCAAAGACTTAGAGTCAATGTTCAATGTCCTCCGGAGATACGGAATGAAGCTTAATCCGCTAAAATGTCATTTTGGAGTCGCATCCGGAAAATTCCTTGGGTTCATCGTCAACGCCCGAGGAATAGAGACCAAGCCCGAAAAGATTTGGGGGATCAGGAATCTTCAAACTCCAAGGACCATAAAACAGGTTCAGAGCCTTAATGGAAAGGTTGCAGCACTGAGCAGGTTCATCTCGAAATCAACTGACAAATGCATACCCTTCTTCGACCTGATCCGAAAAGGGAAACGAAACTTCGAATGGACTATAGAATATGAGGGCGCATTTCAATCATTAATTCAGCATCTTTCCACACCACCGATTCTTTCAAAACCTATTGATCATGAACAGTTATACCTATATCTGGCAGTATCTGAAAACGCCATCAGCGCTGCGTTAGTTCAGGAGGAAGACCGAGTGCAGAGACCGGTCTACTATGTTAGTAAACGATTAACTGGAGCCGAGAGAAACTATCCAAGGTTAGAAAAGTTGGCATACTGTCTAGTCATCGCCTCAAGGAAGCTTCGTCCATATTTTCAGGCTCATCCCATCACCGTGTACACCGATCAGCCGTTACGGCAAGTCCTCACACGACCTGAGACGTCTGGCAGGTTATTGAAATGGAACATTGAACTAAGTCAATTTGACATCACATATACTCCGAGACGAGCCATACACGGTCAAGTCCTTGCAGATTTCATTGCCGAATTCACTACTCCTGAAGACTTACCTGAAACTAGTAAATCCCCCGAATACATATGGAAGCTATATACTGATGGTGCATCCAACGATCGGTGCTCGGGCGCAGGGATAGTGCTTGAAACTCCCGAGGGCCGATCCATATGCTACGCTTTAAAGTTTGATTTTCGTGCAACCAACAATGAAGCCGAATATGAAGCTTTGCTTACTGGGTTGAAGTTGGCCCGTGACCTAAGAATTATTGCTGTGGAAATCTACTGTGATTCCTAGTTAGTAGTATGCCAAGTTCGGGGTGAATACCAGGCCAAAGATCGAAGATTGGCTGCTTATCTAGCCCGAGTCCGGGAAATACTTGATCAGTTCGATTATTATACCATTTTCTACGTACCCGAGAGAACAATCAGAAAGCCGATTCGTTGGCAAAGTTGGCAAGTACAGGCGAAGCTCAACACTTGGGACTCGTCCCTGTCGATACTTTATCCTCTCCAAGCATTGATCGAGCAGAGAATGAATTCACATTTGAAGCTACTTCCCGCAGGGAATCATGGATGACCCCCTACCAAGACTACATTGAGCGTGGCATATTGCCCGAACGACGAAGTGAGAAAAGACAAATTCTTTGAAAAGCTTCGCGATTTGTCATTCAGAATGGAGTTATGTATCGAAGGGGATATTGTGTTCCTCTTCTCCGGTGTATCGCACACGGCGAAGTCAAACGAGTGTTACACGATGTGCACGAAGGAGAATGTGGCGATCACACTGGGGGGCAAGCACTTGCCAAGAAAATACTCCGATACGGATATTATTGGCCCACCGTAAATCGTGATGCTATGGACTATGCCAAAAAGTGTGATAAATGCCAAAAACACGCTCGAATTCCCAGAGCTCCACCTACTGAGATAACCCAAATGGTCAGCCCATGGCCATTTGCAATATGGGGAGTTGAAATAATTGGTGCATTGCCTTTGGCTAAAGGTGGCGCGAAGTACGCCATCGTCGCAGTTGATTACTTCACCAAATGGGCTGAAGCTGAACCTCTTGCAACAATTACGACAAAGAAAGTGATCAACTTCATGGTACGCAACATCATCTGCCGGTTTGGTTTCCCGCATACTATTATCACCGATAATGGAGCCTAATTCGACAGTGTTGAATTCAAAAACTTCTGTCAACGATTTCACATCCACAAGAAATTATCTGCAGTAGCACACCCTCAAGCAAATGGTCAAGTTGAAGCCGTAAATAAGGTCATCAAGTCTATTTTGAAGAAACGACTGGAAAAAGGCGGGGGCAAGTGGGTTGATGAACTGCCTATGGCTTTATGGGCTTACCGAACGACTCACAAGACTACAACCGGACACACTCCATTTTCTCTATCCTATGGCTCTGAAGCCGTTATTCTAATCGAGTTGAAAGTTCGCTCTCATCGTGTGACATATTATGATCCGAAAACGAATGTCATATTACTTGCTGAATCTCTGGATCTACTTGATGAGAATCGTGAAGAAGCTAATTTGAGGGCAGCCGCATATCGAGGTCGAGTCGCTCGAATATACAATGCCAAGGTCCGCCCGCGAACCTTTGAACCCGGCGATCTCGTACTCAAGAGAATTTATCTGGTCCCTTCGCACATGAAGCCAAATTGGGAAGGGCCGTATGTGATTTCCCAAAAGCTCGGAGATGGCACATTCAAGTTGTCAACCATTGACGGTCTTACTTTACCGAGAGCTTGGAATAGCGAAATCCTCCGTCGCTACTACACATGACAGGCTTTATTTACCTATTTTTAGTCGATTTCTTCCTTAGCATTTTATTTTTGTATTTTGAACTTGTAATAAGGCAACAGATTTTTCCATATTTCTTTTATTTCAGCAATAAAATGCCATCTCTTCGAGCCAAAAGTTGTGATTCACTGAAAATGACGTATAATATCACGATGCACGGAGAGCTAAATTCCATCACGCGTTGGGATTTATTCAAATAGGGAGTGACTGTGATACGTCCGATCACTCACTAAGTGAAACCCGAGCTCGGGGGCAGAACACTACACCAGCATTTACAAGGATTGATACACGACAATCCTTTTACTAACTCCAAATTCCCAGAGTGAGAATTGGAGTATAAACATTCAATAACTCGTTCCCAGAGCACAAACGGACTCCAAATTCCCAGAGTGTGAATTGGAGTATAAACATTCAAAAACTCGTTCCCAGAGCGCGAACGGACTCCAACTTCCCAGAGTACGAATTGGAGTATAAACATTCAACAACTCGTTCCCGGAGCGCGAACGCACTCCAAATTCCCAGAGTGTGAATTGGAGTATAAACATTCAATAACTCGTTCCCAGAGCGCGAACGGACTCCGACTTCCCAGAGTGCGAATTGGAGTATAAACATTCAACAACTCGTTCCCGGAGCGCGAACGGACTCCAACTTCCTAGAGTGCGAATTGGAGTATAAACATTCAACAACTCGTTCCCGGAGCGCGAACGGACTCCAACTTCCTAGAGAGCGAATTGGAGTATAAACATTCAACAACTCGTTCCCGGAGTGCGAACGGACTCCAACTTCCCAGAGTGCGAATTGGAGTATAAACATTCAATAACTCGTTCCCAGAGCGTGAACGGACTCCAAATTCCCAGAGCGCGAATTGGAGTATAAATGTCCAGCAATTCGTTCCCGGAGTGTGAACGGACTCCAAATTCCCAGAGCGCGAATTGGAGTATAAACGTCCAACAACTCGTTCCCAGAGCGTGAACGGAGTATAAACATAGATTACAAGTTCCCGAAGTGCGAACCGAAACATCAATACTAACTCCAAGTTCCCGGAGCGTGAAGCAGAGTATAAACACCAATTCCAGGTTCCCGGAGCGCGAACCGTGTTACAAGTATCGATAACTCTCAAATTCCCGGAATGCGAACCGGACTATCGATCTCAAATTATCCAAAGTCCCCAGAATGTGGACATGTGCTTAAGATTTGCAATAAATGCGATCAACCACCAAAATACAAATGTTGTTCCCCGAGACTAGGGGCAAAAAACTAAGTGTTAATCACTAATCAAAGTGATACTATGTCCAGAGTTCAACTCATTCATCAAATCATGACACGAAGTTATGTTTTCATACTTGGCATATAAAAAAAACAAACACTGCAAAACACTTAAGTAAAAGAAAAGATCAACTTCTCATTCCGTCAACCAACAAAAGCAGGTTCGATTACATGGCAAGTCAAAAAGTTTCAATTAAGTGGAGGCCGAATCCACACATATACACGGCTCTAAAAGAACAAAAGAAGAGATAAAAGAATTGTTATTCACAACCACATAATAAAACAAGAAGCTCACTCCTTCTTCTTCCGGGGCTTCTTCTTCGGAGTCGAGCCGCTGGACCCACTACCTGGCTTCCTACGATACTTTTTGCCCTTCTTTGGAACATCCTCCGGATCTGGCATAATATAAATGTCTTCTTCAGAGCTAGAAGGGACAGAGATCCTTTTGTGAGGACGAACTGAAGGCATGGGGCGGTGACAGGTGTTTGTTCAGCAACGCTCGAGACAGTTACCGTGCCACCGGGAGAGATTACCATTAAAGAAGATAAGCTTGAAGGGGCAGTGTCGCTACCAGGACCACCAATTGTTACCATCGTGGCCATTTCAGCACTTATCTCAGCTAAAATCTCTTCTTCTCGAGATAACTGAGCTGCGTTGGATACGCTGGTGGTCGTCACGACAGAACTAAAAACTGGAGCAGCTCCACTCATCGCGAATGAATGATCAAGATTAGGGTCAAGAGAGTGACCTAGTAGCTCTTCAATCATTTGACCATCTAATGACATCGAGCTCCCCTCTCCCATATCACCGGCCATGGCAGCAGTTGAAATTGCCTCGTTGACAATAACTCCATGCGTAGGATATAGAACCGGAGGAACTGGGGGCACGAATGCGGCACTCTCAGTCACTGAACAAAGGAGAACAAAAGTAATCAGTCCAGAAAATTCTCTCGAAAATCGATACTTTAAGACATGAGGTAAATCATCAGAGTACCTTCTTTACCTTGCCTTGGAGCTTGAACAGGCTCGGAGACAGCAGTCTTACCAGAAGACAGCCCCGGTTGATCCGGGTTGTAAGCAGGAATAACTTGTGGGTCAACCGCGGAGATAGCCTCGGACGAAGTCGGGATAGGGACTTCGATATTTTCACCATGATGCGCAACACCCGAACCTTCGCCGATCTCCGTTTGATGGAGTCAAGTCTTTCTTTCTCAACAGAAATTATCGCCTCGTGAAGAGTTCTCCTCTCATCCTCGCTAAGCAGACGTCACTCGAGCTCAAACTCATCTAATACTCCATCCGGGCAAGACATCCTCTTGTTCTCCACTAATTTCTTCTAGGAATTGTAGAGAAGCATCGAGTAATCTCCTAGCCAGGAGAGATTTCTATGCTCTAACACATTGGCATTATATGTGTCCAAGAGTTCGTCAAATTCGGCCTCCATCTTGAACCTCTCTACCTGGACTCTCTCCTCCACCTCTGTTTCAACCTCCTTAACCCTTACGACTGCCGCATCACACTCAGCGCAGAGAGACACAGCTTGCTCACACGCTTCTTGCGCGGCCGTATTAGCATCGTCTTTTTCCTTGTTTATATCGGCAAACTTAGCCTTTAATTCCTCTAGTTCTTTGACTGTCGCATCCCGCTCGGCCTCAACATTTTTGTATCGATGGCCCAAGTCTTCAACTAAAGTGCAATGTGCTTGTTGCATCTTTGCCATCTCAACTAATGTCTCATCAACCTTTTTTAGCAACTCGACTTCGGCCTTACGGGAAGATTCCACCTCAGATTGGAGTATATCAACAATACGATTCTTCTGAGCCAAGTCGGCTTCCAGTTTCTCGATAATTTTGGCTCGATCGAAGGCTACTTTTGAAGCTTTAACAACCGCTTTATACCATTCTTTGTACTGAGCATAGAAATCGCGGGTATAGCTAAGTGCTGTGGTCACGGCGTCTTCGGGAATTCTTTTAAGATTAGGAGGAAAAATACAAGCGTCGAAGCAAATCTTCGGAAAGTCCCTCTTCAATTGAGCAAGTCTGATGGCCCCTTCACCAGATAGTTCAATAGGGGCCTCCTCCGGAGCCGTGGTCGTAGCAACCTCAGTTCTAGAACGATGTGGCTCGAGCCTCGAAACCTGCAAAGACGGTTGATGACGCAGAGGCTTAGATACCTGAATATGGCTTCGGGGTGGCGGAGGAGAACGAGAAGGGGAGCGATATCTCCGATCTCTGTCTGATCGCTCCTCGCTAGAGTAACTACGATGATGATCCCTTGCATAATATTCCAGGCCATGATGCCTCCGCTCACAATCGCGATCAGAGTCTCCACGTCGAGATTCATAATAAGACATAGGGTGATGCACTCTTCGGAGTTTGTCTAGTGTAGATTGACGGCCAGACATAGCACCTGAAAAAGAAAAGCAATTCAGTTAAATACCAGGCGAAAGCAATACGATTTGTGCGGAAGTCATGTAGTGTTATGAAAGTGCATGCAAATGTGCAAAACCCCCGACCAATCAGAAGTGTCGACTGCACTAACAGGTAAAGGCTTTCTTATTTCTAATGCTTTCCGGAGTTCATCCAACCCGGACTCTGGAGAGATACGTTTTCGGGATGGGAATGTCATCCAGTCCTATAAAAATGTTTCCTGATTGATAAGGAGCAGCGTCAGAGGTAGTAATTCCGGGGATCAAACGAGATACGACTACAGACTTCCGTCTCTTAAGTTTAGGGACAACAACCTTGCCTTTCCGCTTTTTTTCTATTCGGGAAAGATCAACCGCTAACTCGGTATCGGTGGGCGTCCTCTCGTCATCGCTCATTTCTTTTATCACTATGTCGGGTTTTCTTTTCACTGTCTTCTTCTTTGTCTTAGAAGCCGGTTTCGCCAACCCCTCGATAACAATACTCTGGTTCATCTCAATTAAACCTAGCGCCCTTAAGTTATCATCAGTTAACACCAAATCGATGTGCCGCAAATCACTCGGGATCTCTTGTAAACTTCGGACAACGCCTTTGTAGTGCCCACCGTCAGGCCTTGAGATGATAGCTACAAGAAAAACGCCTGATATTAGTTCAAGTGTTGATAACGACTGTTAAAGGAGGCTTGTGCGATTTATGACACTTACTCTAGACAGCCATTGCCTAGCGAAACCCTGGGGGGCTTCGAACAAAAAACCATTCATTTTTAAAATAACCGAGTCTGGTCCAGGCCCCCGTCACAATCTGGCAGTTTCTAACTGCTTCCAAAAAGGTGAAAGATGGGCTATCACCCCTGCTCTTGATGTTGACTATGTGTCTAATCTCGGTTGGCCTTGGCGGACGAAAGAGATGATCCATAAATAGAACAAAAAAGTTGTTCAGCAATGCGTGTCCATTGGGATGAAGTTGTGAGGGGGCGATTCCAATGAACGATAACATCTCCCTAATATATTGGTTAAAGGAGAGTTCCAGCCGCATAGGCATGACGATAGAAAGCAGTATACCCCTCGGGCAGGTTGTGAGGTCTGTCATCAACGCCCGGTAGCAAAACGTCGTCCGGGGATAAGTTATGTTTCAAGCAGATCCGGCCCAGTAAGGCTTCAGAAATACTGGATGAAACAGAGTCGATAGGATCATCGATAAATATGGCTTCCGGCACTTCGTCCGGAGCCGGCCCAACTACTTCGGGAGGAATGTTAGGGATTTCAAGTATTTCTAGAGGAGGCGAACTCTGTACTTCTTGTTGTTGAGAGCTCGAAGATTCCATAACTAACTAACTCATCAGAAAGCAACATTAAGTACATAAAAAACCCGTTCATTCCCAGTGTAAAGTGTGTGCGATGCAGTGCAGTGTTGTGCATTACTTGGAAAAATTCTACAGAGTTAGAGAAAATTTACAGACAGCGAAGACATCAGAGATCCGGTCGAGATGGCCGTCGTCGCTGACCGCCATCACTGAACCATCCCGATGTCGACAGTTGATTCAAGTTAAAGTTTGTTGTCAGAGTGATAAGTTATAGTTCCATCGACGAGCCTCGAAGGGCAGTCAAGTATACACAATAAAAGTTTAGTCCAGACATGCAGAGATAAAGCTCGTCGGAATTATGCCGCTAAATATGCGAAAGTTATGTATCCATATAAGTCACTTCGAATCGATCGAAGGGATAATACTGCGGATCGATCGAAAAAATAATCCTTCGAATCGATCAGGGCCAGGTTTCAATTGTTCGAATCGACCGAAGAGACAAAGCTTCGAATCAACTCCGTTCGAATCGATACAATTCGAATCGGTGGTAACTGAAACCCTTCGTATCGATCAGCAACTCAAGCATCGCATCCATCCTCAATGAAGGCAACGAATCGATCACCAGCAGCAAAAGACAGATGAAAGACTTGAGCTTCGTATCGATCGCATAGGCAAGATGTTCGAATCGATCGCAAAGGATCGATACGAAGGACCCATCCGTGTTCCTTCTCCGGCCAGCCAAGATCGAAACGAACGAAATACGATGGAAAGGTTTTGAATCTTCAGATCCATAAAGCTTCAACTACCTGAATGTATGATTCGATCCGAAAGAGTTGGATATTGCCTCGACTCGAAGGAAGGAAGAATAATTCAGCCTTGTTCTTGAAGGACCGAGATGGATTCGAAGACACAGGAAGACGAAGATAAAAAGTAAAAAGTGAAAGTGAGCCGAGTCCCAGGTATTTATATGGATCCTAGAAAGGAAACGAGGCGATTCACCTTCTGGTCATTTCAACCGATCACTACCGGTCAAAACACAGGATGGATTCGAACGATCGTGTTCGAATCCATTGCACTTCGAATCCATCAAAGCGACGTGACCACAAGATTTTATCAATACGAGGCGAATAACGAGAGCTGACTTGAAATCGCCAAAACCTTATCGATTCGAAGCATGAGTTCCACGACCATCGGCTCACAACAATTCGAAGACTATCGATACGAATGATCAATACGAATCCATCAAAAACCATCGATGAGGGTGAACACTTCGTATCCATCAATTCAACCCGCACCAACATGAAAAACTACTTGTCAACCTTTTACATCGATTCAGGAGAGGATCGATACAAGAAGATAATCAAAAACAATTTTCAAAACATTGTTTCGAACTCAAATTTCCAAATCGGTTCAGGAGAGAATCGATACGAAATTCAATAACAAACAAAACCGACAATGACTCGTGAACACACAATGTTAATAAGAGTCAAATTAACGTATGTGCATATATGTCAAACTAATACTCGGTTTTAAACATTTACAGGGATCAAACATTCATCTTGTTACGATTACAATAATCAACAGCTAAGCAATGTTCTGCAGCAATAAATCATACCAACGCAAGGTTACAACCTTCGACAAAGGAATAATGATTGTTCGGAGAGAAACTACAGCTTTTCAAAGCACGCCATGTTTCCACAAGACGTACTTTGGGGGCAAATGTTATCCCGCTTCTTGGCAAAGCCGTGATACCAAAAGATCGATCGACAAAAAAAGGACGGTTCGTCTCAGAGATTGGTCATGCTTCGCTTCACTATGGATATCGATGAATTTTGTTCGAGTCCAGATTGAGCTACAATTGATAGGATATGACAAGAAAGATCGTAGAAGTCAATATCTCAAATTTCAAGTCAACCGAGTTCGCATGCTCAAGCTATCATCGATGCAAGTTGGAGGAAATAACCCTAAGTTCGAATCTATCTGAAGAGCGTGAGTTTGAATCCATCGAGTTCCTCTTACTTCGAATCCATGGGATCACTCCACTTCGTATCCATTAGGTTGAAGTCCTTCGAGTCCATGAAGTCGCTCCACTTCGCCTCCATCAGAGCATATAAGTTTGAATCCATCAACATATGTTTGCTCTGAATCGATGGCCACCTCCTTGTTCGAACCATCAGGTGGTCAAGCTTCGTATCCATCGCCCAAAGCCACATGTTCGAGTCCATCAAGTCTCCTCTGCTTCGAACCCATGAAAGAGCACGTGTTCGAATCCATCCAGCTGTGGCAACTTCGTATCGATCAACTAATACACATCACGATCGATACGAGCATGCCTCCGTTCGAATCCATGAGTGAATGGAGCCTTCGAGTCCATTAGGTCAAGGCGGCTAAAAACATGGAGTCGACCCAGTAAACTCGGAGCAAAAAAATAGATCAACCCGGGAAACACACGCCACGTCCATTACCTCACGCGCAACACCATCGATTCGACCCTATCGATTCGAAGGGGATCGATTCAAAGGAAGCTGACTAGCGAAGATCACCTTTTTGAATCGATCATAACTCGAGATCTACAAGTCCAAATGCTATGAAATTTTCACAGAAGCTTGCATGCATGTTGAAGAATGTTCACGCCAAATTTCACCTCGATTGGACACTTTTTTGATCGATTCGAACTAGAGTTCGCATCAATCCTAAAGTGGGCCCGGATTTCCTGAGACCGGGCATGTGGGCCCCCCTCACGTGCCAGAAGCGTTCTCCCCGAATTTTAGGCGAAATTTCAGCCTCCTACAACTATAAATAGAGCCCCTGGACATTCAGAAAGGGGATCAGAGAATTTCTAGAGATAAAGCACGCTCGGACGCTGCCAGAATCACTCTACATCGTCATCACTGCCATTGATTTCGAACTTAAGTCAATTATCTGCTGTATTTCGCTCTAGAACACTTGTAATCTTCAAGTATTAAGCAATAAAGTGATAAAACTTCATAGTGGACGTAGGCAAAACGCCGAACCACTCTAAATTCTTGTCTCCCGTGCAGTTTACTCTTCTGTGACTTGAAGTTTTTGTTAGATAGTCCTCATTTTTAATTTAACTTCTTCATTTATTATCTCTTCAAAAACTTCCGAAGGGTGTTGCCCAATTTTGATGCAAACACTTATAATATTAGTTAGGTTAAATGTTACCATTTCATTTTTCTAATAAGGCCCTCAATAGTCTTTTATATTTCTCCAAACCCTACGATGAAATATGGAAGTCTTACAACTTCACTAATGGGTGTTAGGACTTGTTTGTTTTGGTATTCTAACATTGAGTTTCCTCAACAAATCATATCCCCACAAATGATGGATAACTCCTTATCAGTTGTATCATATACAAACCTAACCCATTTTTCTTTGTTCTAATCTCATTTTGACCTTGAGTTTGCTCAACAAATCGAAAGAGATTATTCACTCATACCTACTATATCGTGATGACCTAAGTATAGTATATGTAGCTTGAATTTGTTCAACAAATAAATATAGTTATCTTACCTTATCCATTTAATATATTAATAATACTACGCATAATATCCCTAACTTGAGTTTGCTCAACAACTAAGGACTATGTGAGTAATTTATTAATATATATGTGGCAGAGGACAACATTATATTGAAGATTATGATCATAATCTTCAAAATTTGTTGAGTGATATCGACGTATAGAATAATATATTTTTATGAAATACCCCAGCGATTCAAGTGTCAGACACATCAGAAATCACGGTATATGTACATTTTCTTATGTATTTATTTTTCAAGTCTATTTGGGTTTTTTTAATGTTCCACATTTAGTTTATACAAATAGCATATAAGTTTTATTGTTATATAACTTTTATATTTCATATCACTTATATGATAGTCTTACGTATAATATATCATTAATTAAATCTTATTTAATTAATCAAACCGACCGTTAGGGAGGTTTGCTTACCGTCACTGGTCAATTTTTCTGAAGCCAAAAATACATGGTGCATGTTTCACGCTTTTTCTTCCTCGGCTGCTCGCAAATACTGCCATTTCTTTCTACTTTCAAATTGTTCCTCTCAAGTCGCCATGTTATACAGTCATCTTCGATTACATCTTCAACAACCAGTCGTTCCTCACGCCGCAAGCACCCTCCTCCTTGCATTCGACACCTATGGCCTGTGGCCAGCGACCAGTCGTTCCTTATACTGCAAGCAGCCACCTCTTTGCGTTCGATGTCTATGGCTTGTCGCCAACGATCGAACTTGAAGGAACATCGATTATCTAGATATATAGAAATTCGATAGTTATAAAGGTATTTTTTCATCAATTTTTAGGTTTTCTGCTTTATTTTTTTATGATTTGGTTTTTATTTTTAAGCTCTGTTGCTCAGAAAGTTACACCTAGCGTTAAAAATTATTGGATTTTTTATTGAAACTTGGAAGTTTTCTTTTGAACATTGTTGAATATGACATTATTAACATGTAATTTTGTATCTAATAACAGTAACATTGCTTCTCTCTCAAAGTCTTCTATTAGACTTTGTGTATCTGATATAAACTAGATTTAAAAAATAGTAGTCAAGACATTCCTCTTTCAGGCTTCTTCAAAGGAACAAGCGACTCTGTTGAATATGTTATTGTTAGCTTTGATTATTTTGTCAAGATTCGAAAACATTTAAGATGGAGTTAAACTCTCACTTATAGAATAATATAATTTTATGAAATACATCAGGAACAAGGATGATCATTTTGACCATGTACTTTCAGTAATTTTACTTTATAGCTCAATTTTATCATGATATATCCTACATCTCTGGAATATAATAAAAAATCTTTGTTAAACTTTCTAGTCCCAACTCATTGAAATCTAACTAAATATAAGGATCTATATATATCCGAAGAAAGAACACATTAGTACTTTAACTCCATTCCAAACCAACATCATAAGCCTGAAATTGACATTTGCAAGTAACAACTATATAGTGGAAAAATGAAGAAAAAACAGAGTTTGTAACTTTTTATTTGTACCCATTTTAACAATTACATATTTTCCATATGCTTAGTCAAAGGGGAGGCACGACTTTCTTCCTTCGTGCAAACTTCAAGCTACATGTATGTGGTACTATTGAAGTTGCAATTCTTTCAAATTGTTCTTTGCTCTAATAAGAATAATATATTAGTCATGCTTTAGATTACTTATATTTTATATAAAAATCGTTAATATATTATTCATTTTTCTATTCTATGTTATTTATTTTATGATACTCTTTTCCTATGCCGAATTAAAAACTGTCATAATTATATTTTAGCAATATTGAAATTGCTAAATTCAGTTATTAATAGGTATTGGATGTACTTGATGTAACGATATGGATCAATAGATGAAAACCATTTCAACCAGGGAAGGTGACCAGAAATAACTGAAGATTTTTACAATAGCATTCAAATTTAAGCAAACGTGTCATTACTATTCTATTGTAATATTTTGTTTCAAATAAAACAATATATCAGTCGGTGCTCTTTAATTCTGTATGATAGAAGTGGATAAAAAAAGGATATAGACATTTGTCCAGCTTAAAAATTAGTTTGTTTATCTTATTTTGGATTGTCCTAGCTTCACCAGATGTATTTTGATTTTTTTTTAAAATAAATTATTGAGCCTGAAGCAAAATAACTTCTATTGTTCAGTGCATTCTGATTTTTTTTTTAAAAATTGACAGCATGAGTATGACTGTATGGGTTCTTCAATTTGAAAACAAAAGTTGGACAAGCATGAGAACTTTTATGGTGGTTATCATCCTTAGCTTACCTTGTGATGAAAACAAATTTTTGGTTTTGTACATGGACAAACAAGAGACCAACTTAAAACATCAATGACAGTTAATGATAAGATAATAACTAGCTTCTCTATGAAAAGCTACTTGATAGCCTAGTTTATTATCAATGATGTACTTGACTAAAAGCATATCAAATTGCTTTTGCATTGGTGTATCTGAAATCACTCTAGTTCATTTTTTAGTTCTTTTGACAACGACTTGACTTTTGGATTTATTTATGATGTACACTATTCTCAAAGTATTTACTCATAATCAAAGTATTTTCAAGTAGCTCTTCTCATGAAATATATTTTTTTCCCTCTTGCACTAAACATTTAGGTATTCTACTGGGCTCGGTGTCTCAAGAGGCAGTGCACTGAGACATTTTTCTATTTAAGAGAAGTAGCACAGGCTATTCGTCTAACTGTAGATACAATATTTACAAATGGAAAGAGGCTTCAATGAAAGCTTATATCTTTCAACATTATCACGTGGTGCCAACAAATTGCAGCAAACTTTCATGAAATTCCTATTAACAATGGGATGACTGAAGCTGAGATGTCTGATGTAAGAATGAATCATATCTTTGTTTTATTACTACTTATCTGTCAACAAATTAACACTTTATACATGAACTAGCATATAGTTGATACGTTGTATTGTTCACGCAACATATATGTTATCCCGCCTTTTGGCAAGGTCGGGATATCAAAGAACTGATTACAAGCTCAAGATTAAACGTCCTGCATGTCCAGTATGCACAGGCTCGCTATGAATATCGACGAATTTTGTCTGAGTCCGGATCAGACTATAATTAACAAGACAGGACAAGCGAAGCCTTGAAAGCTTGCATTCCAAATTTCAAGTCAACCCGGATTCGTATACTCAAGTTATGATCTATGCAAATTGAAGGTGATAACCCCATTTTCGTATCCATCACCAAGCTCCAATTCGAATCCATCACCTTCGTATCCATCAGAGCGGCAACATCTTCGTATCCTTAAAGGAACCCCGGATCGTATCGATGTCGTTCGAACCCATCAAAGAACCTAAGTTCGACTCGATCTCATTCGAATCCATCGGGGAGCCTCGGCTGAATTCAATCTCGTACGGGTCCATCAACATAGCATACATTTCGTATCGATCAATGACTGCTGCTGTTTTAATCCATCGAGTTATGACTACTTCGCATCCATCAGCTGCGATAAGTCGTTGTTTCGTGTCCATGAAGTAACTGCCCCTCTCGTATCCATCCTCCTTTGCTAGTTCGTTTCCATCACAAAGCAAGGATTCGTATCCGTCAGATACCCGATATTCGTATCCATCAGAGGGTTACGTTGTGCACTTGGAGACTCATATTCGAATCCATGAGTGATGGTTTGTTCGTGCCCATCGGTTCGAACCGATCTGGGATGACACGATAATTATGGATACGGACGCGGTGAAATACTTGGGGTGACACGGTCGACACGGAGCAAAAGGTGGATCGGTTCGAAATATGCACTCCACATCATCTCAGAAACACGTGCAACCATCGATACGAGGGGATCGATTCGAAGCTATGGAGTCGAACAAACAGCCATCCGAGAAATCTCAATTCATATCGATCATATCTCAAGACCCACCAATCCAAATGCTATGAAATTTTCACAGAAGATTATGCACGAGCCAAGGAACGTTCACACCAAATTTCAGCTCCATCGGACATGACCTTGATCGATACGAAATGATTTCGTATCGATCACAGATCGAGTCGAAACTTTCTGGAATTGGTCGTGTGGGCCCCTCACGTGCCAGAGCGAATCTTCCGAAGTTTGAGCGAAGTATCAGCCTCCTACGCCTATAAATAGAGCCCCAGATCCTACAGAAGAGGGATCTTTTGGATTCTCAAGCGCCCAGACTCTGCCGGATCGAGATTTGCACCATATTCTTGCTGTTGAATTCGAATGTCACGTTGTACTTTGCTGTTGTTTGCTGTAATCATTTGTAATCGTTGAAAGAGAATCAAAAAAGTCACAAAAACTTCATAATGGACGCAGGCAACACGCCGAACCACTCTAAATCGCTTGTCTGTGCATTTTCATTCCTGTTGGGTGGAGTTTTTGTTAGATAATCTTCATCTTAAATTTATAATCTTCATTGTTATCTCTTCAAAAACTTTCGAAAAGTGTTGTGCCTAATTTTGGTACACACTTTGGTGCTTTCACCGAGAAAACCCAGATTTTCTCCTGCTCGTTGGATCTATCGTCGATACCGGATTGAATAAATCTAAGAGAGAGATCCAGATCACTAACTCGAGTTCCTTCCCTTCTATTTAGATTTGCATAAATTCTAGGAAAGGAGTTCAACCCCCAAGATAGTTAGCACAAGGACCACCTCCAACGTTGTCAATCAAGAAGATCAGGATAGATAGAATCCCGCGCCTCTACCTCCCTCTAACCAAGACGCTACCGGACACTTGGAACCATCAAGTCCGATTACCCGACAAGATTTTTAGTTGTTGCTTCAGAAACTGACCCAGAGTCGGCAACAACTAATAGAACAGCTACGCGTCAGTGCCGAACTGACCAACCAGCTGAATTGCCAGAAGCGGAGGAGATCTAGGAGAGATCATGCTTCTCTCTCCTCCAGTGAAAGTTCTTCCTCTTCTGATTATCATCACCAATCTCCACGACCCCGACTGGATAGGAGTCACATACAAACTGTTGGACATCAACCGACAATGACCGTTGGACAGCTGAGAGTTGGTCCATCGACCAGTTTCCAAACCAGACCTTCCTCCCAAGGGAGTACTGCTCCTCACTACACCACAGATTACCACGCTACGACCGCCGCAGATGAACCAAGGGTCGATGCCCGAAATCATTCAAATCTGGACCGCCGTCAGCATGGGCGTACTCCTGAACCATACGTCCTGGAAGACTATGAGCCAAGAAGGCGAGATGCAGACCGTCGACAGCATCTGATCCAACCTCATAATGTGGGACCCAACCACATTTTGGCTCAACACACACAGAACATACAAATGCCGGATCTCTAGACCATGATACGTCAGATGATCTGTGAGAGCCAGGGTCTCAGGAATGACGACTGGGGAATCTCGCGAAGTCACACTCCTTTTACAGACGAAATACTTACCGCTGAACCCCCATGGTGATTCAGGATGCTGACTCTACCCATGTACGAGGGAAACTTCGACCCCAACCAACATATTCTGAAATATGAATGGTTGATGAGCGCTGCTAGAGCTGATGATGCAGTGAAGTGTTGTAGCTTTTCCATTTCCATGGGGGGCATCGCTACCATATGGTTCACTCGACTGCCACCTCGATCCATTTCCTCCTTTGACTAGTTGGCCACAAAATTTGTTGAGCAATTCCGCATGCACGTCGCAAGGCCAGAACATGTCAACACTCTGTCTAGCGTCACCCAAGCTCCTAGAGAGACGCTCAGACACTACTTAGAGAGATTTCATGATGCATGTGCGGAAATCAGCAATCCGAATGATAACTCCATTCTTATGGCGTTGACTAAAGGGATTAACTCCGATTCTGAGTTTGGCAACTGGTTGGCTGGAAAACCACCTGCATCATTGGATCGTTTCTACGCCAAGGCGGCTCAATTCCTGAGAAGGGAAGATGCGAAACAGTTTAGGAAGCAGACTGATGCAGGGCCAAGCATGGAAGGGATCCAAAGAAATGTTGTGATCAAACAGTCCTGTGAGAGTTTCGAAAAAGTTCAGTTGAACGTTCAAAACAAACAAACTCAGCGGAGGGAGAACGTGAATCAAAATAGAAAGTGAGATCAAAATCGTGTCCCACAGCGCAAGAATCCTATGTTTGACAATTACACTCCTTTAAATACATCACTGTAGAACTTGTATTTACAAACCTGTAATACAATTCAATACAAAAAACCTGCACCAAAACCGTCGTCGAAAAGGCAAATCCAGACGGGAAAATTTTGCAGGTTTCATGAAAGCTACGGGCACAATACGAATGAATGTTGTCACTTGCAAGATCTCGTAGAAAAATTGATTAGAGAAAGGAAGCTGGAATAGTTTGTGCGGACGCCGCAGCCTGGAGGAGCAGTCCCATCAAATCAAAATAATGAGCCCGATCGACAGAGACAGAAGGACTCTAGTTGTCCCGGCGGGAGATTAGTGATAAACGCCGTCAGTGGCGGACTCATTTTGTCAGAAGCCTGGAATGACGAGGATCTTCGTCACTGTTACACATGACAGGCTTATTTAGTCTATGAATATTTTGCAATTTGTATTTGCATTCTGAAGTTTGAATTCGTAACAAGGCACTGACTTTGCCATGTTTTTCCGTTCGAGCAATAAATTACCATCTCTTCAAGCTAGAGCTGTGATTGACCGAATGCGACATTCAACGATCACGACGCACGAAGGGCTAAGTTCTATCGTACGATGGAATTTATTCAAATAGGAAGTGACGGTGATACGACCGACCACTCACTAAGTGAAACCTCAGCTCGGGGGCAAGCCATCACATTAAAGGCTGGACTGGACCGACACACGATAGTCCTATAACTAACTCCAAATTCTCAGAGTGCAAATTGGAGTACAAACATCAACTCTAGGTTCCCAGAGTGCGAACCGGAGTATAAATACCAACTCCAAATTTCCAGAGAGCGAATTGGAGTATAAACATCCCAGAGTGCGAACCGGAGTATAAACACCGCTGACTCCGAATTCCCATAGTGTAAATTGGAGTATAAACATTAACTCTAGGTTCCCGGAGTGCGAACCAGATTATAAACACTAACTCCAAACTCCCAGAGTGCGAGTTGGAGTATAAACATATAAATGCGGTTCCGAAGAGGGTGGACCCGTCCGCCTAACGGCTTCGACGGTACCCTAACCAAGTTTGAGGAGGATGGACCCGTCCCTCTAACGACCTCGCTTGTTAACTCGGGGTGGATGTGATCCGACCATCCACGATCTCGATAAATCCGTCGTTCTCAAAGTGTGAACGAGTTCCTAAAAAGCTTAAACGGATGTGACTGACCATCTGTCGGCCAACTCCAAATTCCTAGAGCGTGAATTGGAGTATAAACATCAATTTCAGGTTTTCGGAGTGCGAACCGAAATATAAATGCTAACTCCGAATTCCCATAGAATGAATTGGAGTATAAACATTAATTCCAAGTTTCCGGAGTGCGAACCGAAATATAAATGCTAACTCCAAATTCCCAGAGTATGAATTGGAGTACAAATACTAAGTCAAAATTCCCGGAGTGCGAACTGTGTAACAAACGTCGATAGTTCTCGGATTCCCAGTGTGCGAACTAGATTATCGATCGCAGATTATCCTAAGTCTCCGAAGTGTGGACATGTGCTCAAGATTGGCAATAGGTGCGATTGACCACCGAAATACAAGTACTGGTCCCCGAAACTGGGGGCAAAAGCTTAAGTGTTAATCACTAACTGAAGCGATACAATATCCAAAATTCAACTCATTCATCAATTACGACGTGTGATCAAGATTTTCAGACTTGGCAAATAAAACGAACTCAACTTGAAGGTAAAAACACCATAAGTGCACTGGACTGAAATTCAAATTCTGCAAATACTTAAGCATAAAAGAAATAAAAATTGAAGCAAAGAAACGAAATTTCATTTCAACTAACTGTATGTGAAGATTCATGTACAAGTTATTCCAAAATTTTCTACTAGCAGGGGGCCGAGCCTGCATCTATATACGGCCAATAAAAAGAAAGACAAAAGTACATTCCTAACTGCCAAAAATGCACCAAAGGAGGGTATATCTACTTTTTCTTCTTCAGCCTTCTCTTCGAGGCGGAACTGCCGGAACCGCTAACAGTTTTTCGCTTCGAACCTTTACCCTTTGACGAATCATCCCCTGAAGGCATGATATCAACGTCTTCCTCCGAACTCGAGTCTATGGGGATGCCCTCTTCAGGAGGAGTCGAGGGAACTGGACCTGAAACCGGGGGCGGAGTGGACACTCTAGTATCAACCAGTGTCCCCCCGGGTGATATCATCACAAGTGGAGTCGGACCCGGCGTCGTCACTCCACCCTCAGAATCATCGCCGCAAGCCTCCGCCTCCATCTCAGCGTTAATTTCGGCCAAAATCTTTGCTTCACGATGGCACGGGCTTCACGGTAGGTAGTGGTGGACTGTGATGAAGCAATGGAAGCAGGCGGGAACGCGCTAAGAACGAATGGCATGTCCGCAAAAGGATCGCTGTTTTGACCTAGGAGCTCGTTCATCATCTGCTCGTCCAAAGACAGTGAGCTCCCCTGTGTCATCTCCGTCGGCGCGACCGCGGTCGTGGTAATTGCCTCAGTAATAATGGCCTTCTGCGCTTGATGTGATTCTTGGATTGCAGGAGGTGCTTTCAATGTAACTTCGCTCACTGGACAAAGAAGAAAAGAGAATGTTATAACACACTTCGAAAACAAGCCCTTCATTTCAGATGCACATGAAATTTGTTCAGAGTACCTTCCTCAATTCGGCTTGCGATTGGCTGAACAGCTTCGGATGAATGCTCCTTAATAGGAGATAGGCATGGCTGTTCAGGGTCATAGGCCGGGACGGGCTGGGGCTCGATAGCTGGAGTGGGCTCGGATCGAGATGAGGTAACGATCTCGGAACTAGTAACATTATGCTCAACTCCGGAACCTTCCCCAGTTTCTAAGTGCTGGGTGCCCAGTCTTTCTCTTGCATGAGAGATCATAGAATCTTGGAGAAACTTCTTTTCATCTTCGTTCAGTATGCGATTCTCCAACTCAAACTCATCGAAAGCTCCGCCCAGCTGCACTGTTTTCTCATCCTCAACCAGCAAATTTCAGGCGTTATGTAGATGTGTTGGGTAGTCATCAAGCCAGGCTAAGTCCCTATGCCTCAACACATTGGCATTGTAAGTGATGAGAAGCTCCTCTATGTCAGCTTCTAACCTGGTTTCTACCTGCCGAACTCTCTCATCAACTCTTGCCTCCACCTCGCGGACCATTTCCACGGCCGCGTCTCTTTCCCTCCGGAGCACCACCGCCTGATCGCACGCTTCCTGTGCGGCAACGTTCGCAGCGTGCTTTTCTTTTATGATTTTAGAAAATTTGGATTTAAGCTCGTTAAGCTCTTTAAGGGCTGCATCCCGCTCAACGGCCACGATGGTGTTCCGGTGGCCCATGTCCTCCACCGTGGCGTAATGCTCACGCTTCATCCTATCCATCGCCGCCTAGGTCTCATCAGCTTTTTTAAGAGCCTCAATCTCATATTTGCGAGAAGATTCGGCCTCACTGTTGAGCGCTTGGATAATCTGATCTTTTTGGCCAAGTTCTTTCTCTAGCTTCTCAATTATGACCGCCCGGTCGAAGGCCACCTTTGACGCTTTTTTCGCGGTTTTCGACCATTCCTGATACTGGAAAAATATGTCTGCAATATAATCATGCACTATGGGTTCGACCGATGCTGGACCCTTTTTAAACGCGGGGGGAAGACAAGACCATCGAAGCAAATGTCAGGAAAATCTTTCTTCAGCCGAGCAAGCCTCGCTGCTCCTTCCCCCGAAGGCTCGGTCAGTACCTGCTCTGTTGTTGTGGGGGCCACAATCTCAGTCCTACGGTGAGTTTCAGACCTTGACGATTGGGAGGACGGCTTGTGTCACGGAGCCTTTGAAGTTCGCGAGGCGTGGGCATGAGGCTGTGTAGAGACTCTAGGAGGGGGTGTGCGAGATCGAGAGCGACGTACATATTCCCTATCCCTATCAGTCCCTTCTTGGCCGGAATACCCTTGATCATAATCCCGATCTCCTTTCCTCCTACGCAATTCATAGTAGGATGAAGATCGACTATTGTGGCATAGGCTGCCAAGCATCGAGCCGTGACCAGACATGGTACTTGCAAATCAAAACGGAGACAAAAGTTACTAATCTCCCACAGTGAGCGTATTACATTCGAAAATTGTGTAGTGCCATGAAGTGTGTATGTATGTGCAACCTCCCGACCAACCGGATGTGTCAACCGCATTAGTGGGCAGAGACTCGCTTAAAATTAAGGCTTGTGAAAGTTCGTCCAATCCGACATCATGCTGCAAGGACACATCGTCCGGAATTGGAAGATCGGCGAGCCCTTCATAAAGATTCTTTGTTCTTGGGGGAGACATCTCCAAAATTCTAATTTCGGAAGCGGGCTGGGACGTGACAACAGATTTCCATCTCCCCTTTCCAGATGGCTTAAAAACATCTTCCTTGCCTTTTCTTTGCTCTTCAATATCCTGGGCTACATCTGTAGGTTCGCCAAACGGTTCCTCATCGGTGTGAGTTTTCTCGGAGTCAGCCTCCTCGATTATAACAACTCTTGTCTTTTTTCGTTTAACTCATTCCTTCGAGGAAGTTCTTAATGCACCATCGAGCATTATACTTTGTCTTCGCTCGATCAGCCCAAGAGTTCTGAGGTTCCTATACGTCAAGAGCAATTCGATATTCCTCTCTTCGCTTGGGATTTCTTGAAAAACCCGAACTATCTCCTTGAAGTGTCCACCCTCGGGTCGCTGGATTATTGCTGAAAAAGAAAAGGAGATGTGAGTTCGATTTCATCTATATCTGTCTTATCGACTACCCGAGAAGATGGCAATACTCACATCTAAATAGCCATCGCCTAGCAAATCCTAGAGGACATCGAATGTAAAACCACTCAGTTTTGAAGTAGCTCAGTCTAGTCCAAGACCTTGTGACCACTTGGCAGTTTCTTACCGCCTCCAGGAATGTGAAAGACGGACTATCGGTTCGACTCTTGAAGTTGAACAGGTACCTAATCTCGGTCGGGTTCGGTGGTCGATAAAGATACTCCATAAATGCAATGAACAAGCTATTGAGCGAGGCATATCCATTAGGGTGTAGCTGAGAGGGGGCAATCCCCAAAAACGACAACACTTCTCTTATATCCTGGTTAAATGGAGAGAGTGTCCCAGCTGCGCACGCATGGCGATTGAATGCGGTATATCCCTCCGGCGGATTGTGCGGTCTGTCGCCTGTTCCTGGCAGTAATACGTCGTCCATCGACAGACCATGCCTTAAGCATATTCTTCCTATCATGCCTTCCGAAATATTGGACAGAACAGAGTCTGATGGATTACCGATGAAGGATGCGTCAGGTAACTCGTCCAGGGTTGGATCGATGACTTCGGCCTCGATGTCCGGTATTTCAAGTTTGGGAGGAGTCAAACTCTGAGTTTCTTGCGGCTGCAAGCTTGAAGTTTCCATAACTAGCTAACTGACGAGAAATCATCATTAGACAATAAAGAGTCTGTGTGTTCCCCTCGTGTAGAGTGTGTGTTGTGCAGTGCAGTGTTGTGCATTACTTGAAAAGATTCTGCAGAGTTAAAGAAAATACGCAACGACAAAGCTTCGAAGTCCAGTTATGATGACCGTCATCGCTGACCGTCACAACCGTACCACTAAAATGCCGGTGATCGATTTGAGTTAGAGTTCATCATCGTGTCATTAAGCTACAGTTCCATCGACGAGCTTCGAAAGGCAGTCAAGTATACAGTTTGATAGTCAAGTTCATATATGAAAGAATGAAGCTCGTCGGAGTCATGCTATCAAGAGTTCAAAGTTTCGTATCCATCAAAGGAAGAGTTCGAATCAGTCAGGGCAAGCTTGTTCGAGTCCATCAAGATAAACGTTCGTATCGATCCCCAGGGGCATGTTTCGAATTGATCGTCAAAGGTCGAGTTCGTATTGATCAAAAAAGGATGACTTCGAATCAATCCTTGATTGACTGGTTTGTACCGATCAGAAGAGTCTCAGCTAAACATCGATCACGTTCGAGTCAATACTTTTCATATCGAGCATAAGAATAAAATTTATATCGATCTAAAGCAGAGAACTTCGAAACGGTCGTTTGCCTAATTTTTGCATCGATCATTTCATATCGATACGATCCACCACCACTATAATCGGTACGAACAACGTCATCTCCCTTAGGAAATCCCTGGAGTCGATGCGAGCTCTAAAAGAAACGTGCTATGGCCTGCATCGACTCGAATGCAAGCCCCCAAATCGATCCTTTGTTTTTTCCACTTTTACTTCCCCAATCTACAGGAGCATCGCCATGGCCATTGATGACCGTGCTTTGACCCAGATCTAGTTTTACCAATTGCCAGAATGGATAATTGATGAAGATGGAGTGGATCTGAGATAACTTCGTTGTTTGCATTCGTGATTAAAATTGGAATTCGAAGAATTGAAGGGTTGAATTTGGCCGAGTCGAAAGCACGGCACAGTTCTCCTCTCTCAAGTTTCTGGATCGATGCGAAAGTTAAAGGCGGCAGTAAAAAAGTGAAAAGTGAAAATGGCTGAAGTTAAGGGTATTTGTACGAAGCTTAGGGAGAACCGGGTCGATTTGCCTCCCGGTCCACATGACCGGTCGCTACCAGTCAACCCACGAATTGAGTCGAAATCTCTGTTCGTATACATCTGACCAAAATTTCTATCGATTCGAAATGGACAACCAATCCAGCGATACGAAGCACACAGCGAAGATGATGAAGCCCACCGACTCGAAGCCCTTGTTCGCATCGACGAGTTCACAACTCCGTCCACAGCACGTCGATACGAACAGCGATTTCGTATCCATCATAACTTATACCTTAACATCGATATGAGTTGTGAATCGCCTATCCATGACACACAGCAGGGTTCATCGATACGAACAGAGTGATGAACATCCATCACTGCCAAACATATCGATTCGAGAACAACTTTTCAAACTTCTATATCGGTTCAGGAGAGGAACGATACGAAGGAACGCTCAATAAAGCAACTGCCAATCGTTGTTGCAACTCAAATTTCACATCAGTTTAGGAGAGGATCGACACGAAATTCAATATAAGAAAACTGACAACGACTCGTGAGCGTGCAACGTTAACGAGAGTCAGGTTAACATATGTGCATATGTCAAAGCAATATCCCATTTTCAGCAATAACAGGAATTCGACATTCATTTAATAACAATTACGGCAACAAACAGCTAAGCCCTATCATACAGCAAGCGTTTATAGCAACGCAAGATTACAAACTTCGACAAAAGAGCAATGGCTGTTCAGAATGAAGACTGCAGCTTTTCAAAGCACGTCATGTTTCCACAAGGCGTACTTTGGGGGGCAAATGTTATCCCGCCTTTTGGCAAGGCCGAGATATCAAAGAACTGATTACAAGCTCAAGATTAAACGTCCTGAATGTCCAGTATGCATAGGCTCGCTATGGATATCGATGAATTTTGTCCGAGTCCGGATCGGACTATAATTAACAAGACAGGACAAGCGAAGCCTTGAAAACCTGCATTCCAAATTTCAAGTCAATCCAGGTTTATGATCGATGCAAATTGAAGGTGATAACCCCATTTTCGTATCCATCAGCAAGCTCCGATTCGAATCCATCACCTTCGTATCCATCAGAGCGGCAGCATCTTCGTATCCATCAAGGAACCCTGGATCATATCGATGTCGTTCGAACCCATCAAAGAACCTAAGTTCAACTCGATCTCATTCGAATCCATCGGGAAGCCTCGGCTGAACTCAATCTCGTACGGGTCCATCAACAAAGCATACATTTCGTATCGATCAATGACTGCTGCTGTTCGAATCCATCGAGTTATGACTACTTCGCATCCATCAGCTGCGACAAGTCGTTGTTTCGTGTCCATGAAGTAATTGCCCCTCTCGTATCCATCCTTCTTTGCTAGTTCGTTTCCATCACAAAGCAAGGATTCGTGTCCGTCAGATACCCTATATTTGTATCCATCAGAGGATTATCTTGTGCACTTGGAGACTCATATTCGAATCCATGGGTGATGGCTTGTTCATACCCATCGGTTCGAACCGATCTGGGATGACACGATAATTATGGATACGGACGCGGCGAAATACTTGGGGTGACACGGTCGACACGGAGCAAAAGGTGGATTGGCTCGAAATACGCACGCCACATCATCTCAGAAACACGTGCAGCCATCGATACGAGGGGATCGATTCGAAGCTATGGAGTCGAACCAAACAGCCATCTGAGAAATCTCAACTCGTATCGATCATATCTCAAGATCCACCGATCCAAATACTATGAAATTTTCATAAGAGATTACACATGAGCCAAGGAACGTTCACACCAAATTTCAGCTCCATCGGACATGATCTTGATCAATACGAAATGATTTCGTATTGACCACAGATCGAGTCGAAACTTTCTGGAATTGGTCGTGTGGGCCCCCTCACGTGCCAGAGCGAATCTCCCAAAGTTTGAGCGAAGTCTCAGTCTCCTACGCCTATAAATAGAGCCCTAGAGCCTACAGAAGATGGACCTTTTTTATTCTCAAGCGCCCAAACTCTGCCGGATCGAGATTTGCACCATATTCTTGCTGTTGAATTCGAATTTCAAGTTGTACTTTGATGTTGTTTGCTGTAATCACTTGTAATCTTTGAAAGAGAATCAATAAGTTCGCAAAAACTTCATAGTGGACGTAGACAACACGCCGAACCACTCTAAATCACTTGTCTATGCATTTACATTCCTGTTGTGTGGAGTTTTTGTTAGATAATCTTCATTTTAAATTTATATTCTTCATTGTTATCTCTTCAAAAACTTCTGAAGATTTTTGTGTCCAATTTTGATGCAAACAATATAATCTAACAACTACCATAATAGCTAGTAGTTATGATAATAATTAGCATATATATAACATAGAACATCCAGATATAATTGAAATAACATAAATAGCGTAACAAACCCAGTGTTTAGCAAAATTTTCCTGTTGCAGTTGGTGCCAAGCTTGTGGATTTTTCATTAGGTAGAATTAACAAGATAAGCTGCAACATTAAAATTTTTGTTGCTATTCCCTTTTTATGACCTACCTATGCCTTAAATTTACCTAGAAAAAAAATGCTCATTTTAAGTGTATAGTTATTATTAACTTTTCAACATCTGTGCAGTTTTATATGCTTGGGGCATTAGGTTAATTCCACTTATTTGTTAACCAGGTCTACTGCTTCACTCTTAGTGTAATTAATTAATTATTTATTTTTTTTGCATATTTTTGTTTGCTTCTTCTGTTTGATTCTCATGTTTCACAATCATGTCCACTTTTTAGTGTTATTTAGCAGTAAATACATCAGTTCAACTCTTTGATAAAGAAAAAAATTGCATAAATCGAAAGAATTCTTAACCTTTTTTAAGGAATTTTGAATGACTATAGAATCATACACACATACAAAAACGTTACAATATTTGATGCGAGCTAAGTAATGAGTTTGTAAAATAAAGCATTTTCTTCCTTTCTTATTCAACCTTTCGGCAGAAATTCATGATCCAGAATAATGTGCATAGTTACCATGTTCATAAGTATGGAGTGTGTTATATTCTAGGGTTGATAAATAGGAGAACTTACTAGTATGAATTTACTCATGTTCATAATACATAATTTTTCGTGATGTTCATTTTATGTTCCCAATTTCTAACAATTTTTTACTGTAAACTATTTACATGTAGACGGTATCCTATGTTCGGAATTCTTCATATTACAACAAGGGCTGGAATTCAAACTGTTAAGAGAGAGTCGTATCTTGAAACAATCAGGTTTCTCTCATTACTTTTACTATTCCTAACTTTCTTTTAATCTTAAAAGATATGTACTAAATTCAATTTTTTGAATAGTAGAACAGCGGTGCTGTCTCTTTGTGGTCAAATAAAAAAAATGCAGGATGAGACTTTGCTTGATACATGTTCATCCCATTCCCGTTGTTGTTACATCATTGATTGTGACTGTTTTTGCAGGTATGATTACAACATAAAGTTTACTCCTTACTTTATGACTAATACTATGTTTTGCTCTAGGTTCTTTCGCTTGTTACTGCACTAAAGCAACAAAGGTGTATCTAGATATCAATATTTTACAAGTTAAAGACGTTTTTGATATAAAAAAACTACCTTTCTAACTGTTGTTTTCATACATAAAGCATCCTATTTTGCTGTATATGTTATTGTGAATTTTTTACCCATATATGAGTACTCCAAAACTAGAAAATTAATACTTAAAGACAACAATTCAAGTGGTAAAGAATCGGTGGAGGTCGAAACTGTTCAGGCAACCATCAGACATCTCCTAGTCCTAAACGATGTCAGGGCAGCAAACTGCCGGGTATGTTAAACCTTATGGCCGATGGCTTCCTATCCTTGCTTTTTTCTTAAATCACTGCCACTTATTTTCTTCAAATCCTGTCACTAATATTTTTGATTATTTCAGAGTACCCCTCCAAGCGTGCAATAAATAATAACAGTATTGTTCGCATTTTCTATTCGGTAAAATGGTAAATAAACTAATTCTATACTTCAATGACTTATTGATTTGAATGGATTGTGGATCAAAGTCCAACTGCCAAGTCTAAAACTCGAGTGGGAGCTATGCCTGCGAAAAAAGCTGGTACATGGGGAATATTTATCGACGTAAGTATTTCACCTTTGCACAACCTTGGTTTTCATTCCACGGATATACCTTTCAAATCCGTTTCTGTATCCAAACGTGTTAACTCTACCTGTTTTATTTGAACACATCAGATTTGAAATGTTGAGCAAGTGACAGTGAGTGGAAGAACTGTCATATATGGAGTAACTACACATGAATCGAAGTTATGGATCGAAGTTATTTTTGCTGCTAGAACTACTTTTTGGTTTTAGTGTATGCACTACTTGCTTTTGTTTTTCTATTGCTACGCGTTCTATATTTTGTTTTTGAACTATTAGTGATAAACTATTTATGTTTTGTGCAAGAATATTGTGTATTTTGATTATGAAATTTCATACGTTGGTTATCAAATATGTGTCCGAAATGTGGTATTGATACAATATGTTGATTTTGAAATGTGATATTGATATAATACGCTAATTTTGAAATGTGGTTTATGCGCACATTTTGGTGGATGTTTACTGAAATGGAATTAAAACATTCCATAGCCTTTTTAAAACGTTGTTAAAACATTCCACAGCGTTTTAAAACGCCATTGAAAGTTTTAATAGCGTTTTAAAAACGTCGTGGAATTGTATCTAAAAATATAAAGCACGATTTATTGCAACAAGGAAACGCTGTAAATAAATATCACAACATTGAAAAAACGCTATAAAATCTTATCTTAGCACGAAACAAACGCTAAGAAAGATCTCTAACTGCATCCAACCAAACGCCGTTAAATGATTTCATGACTCCAGGAAAACGCTGTTAAAAAGGGCATTAAACAGCGTTTATTTCTTGTCATTGTATATCTCTGACATATAAATGCATGTCGATATATAACGTATGTAAAAACACTGTTAATAGCTTTTGTAGCATTTTTAAAACGCTATTAAAGGTCATGTCTGTTGTAGTGTATCATATATATGTGTATTTTATTTAATTAATTAACCTTTAATTAATTTATTCAATTAAACAATTTTTATTAAAATTTGTTAATTTATCTTGTATGCATAACGTATACTTATGTTATCTTAAACATTTTAAAATAACATAACATATATCAACATGTGTAATACATGCTTATATGCATTAATTGATTAATTAATTTATTTAATTTATTTATTTTATCAATCTTACTAATAAATTTAAAATTTGAAACTATTATATAAATATTTTCAAACATTCTAAAAATATCATTATCCATTCAAACATTTTGAAAACTTATGTATCATCATAATTTTTATAATAAATATGTTTTATTTTAAATTTAACTGTTAAATTAAAAACCTTTAACATTAATTTTCAGAACAATTTTGAAAATTAGCCCTAGGCCCAAATTAAGTTGGGCCTTCACTATTATAAGCAACCTTTCGGCTCACTTCACCTTTTGGGTCAGGCCAGTAACCAGGTAGGACAAGGTACTTGATTATCCAATTCCAATTCTAGACATTACCTTTCTAGGCACCGTACTAAGTGGGCAAACTTAATTAGTTAGCCCTAATATGACTAATTTAGACCGCACATGCTATTGGGCTCTGATACCATTATTGGAACTGGACTAACCCACAATGGAAGTTATGAGTGAATTTCAAAAATTTTACCCAATTGGATCTTTTACTGGCCTATGAAGTCTAACTGAATTAGAACATTTCTAAATTTCATTTAAATAAAATCATTTATTTTATTTAAATTCAAATATATTAAGATATGAAATTAATTTTATTTGATTTAGTTTACAGATAAATGTATCATATACATATGTGTGAGAGCATGTGTAATATAATAATCCGTGAAAGGTATAATATGCCCATATGTAAATGTTCAGATTTATATGGCAACAGATATATTAGTTCATTTTGTATGTCATGTATATTGTCCAAGTATGTGCATGCCTATGTGTTACAACACACACACACATGTATGTATCAATATATTATATATGATATATGAACGTAAAACATATATATATAGATAATTATATATAAAGAAAGAGAAATAAAAATCATTAAAAATTATTTATAATTCAAAATTAACTTAGTTTTGCAAGCATAATAATTTTAGTATTTTAATTTTTATATCTTATGAATAAAATAATGCATTCATCCATAAATAATTAACATAAAATAATATATTGACGAAAATTTAAATTTTACAATTTCAAAAAATCTAGGGTCATAAAATAGAGCTTAATAAAATATATAGATTTTTCTAAGTTGAACTATCATTTTTAAAACAAATACATTGATTTTGGTAATAATTATTTAATATAAAATAATATATTATTAAAAATTCAAATTTTTAAATTTTAGAAATTCTAGGATCATGATTAAAAGGTTAATAAATATTTTGAAGAAATTTTCTAGTAAATTGTTATTTTTAATAAATCATAAATAGTTTTTTGAAATAATATTAATTATTAAAAATAATAAAATTTATTTAAAAATTCCTAAATATTTTCTATATATTTCTGAAATAATATAATATTTTTTTAAATGTGAAATTGAATTTTTAATGTAATAATTATTTTATATATAATAAAAATTCAATAAATATTAATTTAAAAATATGAATATATGTATGATAATTAATTTTCAAATTTGTAAATTCATATTGTATATAAATAAGTGTACTTAAATTCTTAAATCATATAATATCTTATATATGCATATATTCTATCATGAGAGAGAAATATACACTGATATATATATATATATATATATGTATGTATGTATGTATGTATGCATGTATATATTATATGTATGTATGTACATATGAATTTATTAATAAATATATAAAATACAATTATTAATGACAAAATTTGATTTTGTATGGCAAACAACATTTGTCTATACATAAATCAAATAGTATAATAAACAAATTATATACATAACCAAACCGATTTATGACAACCACTCGCCTAACTAAATATATAATAGCAATATATTTAAACAAGTACGAAAATGCTCATTATAGATTCATTGAATGTAATTTAATTACAGTAATATGACAAATTACCAATTTAATGATGCCTTTGAATCCACGATGAAGCAATGACTTCCCTACCTTTTGTTGTTTTTGATTCGTCAGATTGCAAGTTCGGAATCACCGACCTCTAACTATCGAATAATATTATTTTAATTTGAAATATATTTGAGAATTTTGGTGTGTATTGAGGGCTAAGTTTTAACCAGCAATGTAGAAGGTAATGGCGGTCAAAAAAGTTAGTAATTGTATTTAGACATACATACATGTATGTGTAGGGTTGTATTAGAGAGAAACGTGGAAAACCTTTTTTACCCATTCTCACTTTATCTCAGCCCATTATCTTCAAACCAATTCCATATGTTTTAATCACCCCTAGACCTTCCCAAAACCGAAATTTGTAGCCTTAATAATAGGTCTTAAACACATCTAAGCCCAAGCCAAAATACTATGCAATTAAATCTAATTTAATCGCTTGTCGATATTGTATATCGATCGATATATTTATAACTATTATAAATATATATAACATTATTTATTTCTCAAATCATATTCAAATTTTATAATTAATATTTCATAGGTATTAATTAATTTAATTAATTTATAACAATTATAAACTAATTAAATCGTTTGGTCTTAAAGGAATTCATCATTTCGGTCGTGTAACTCTTAGGTGTAAATTTGGTCAGCGATTAACATCGAACTATTCTAATGTTAACGTTCACATGTCACTTAGCAGGTGGTGTGACAATATGGCCAAATTTATCGCTTATTCGTTTTCAGTAAAGTATAATTTTAGTTTAATAAGCATTATCCGATTGTGACATATGTTTACACCAATTCTCTTCGTCAAACTATATCACTTTGGACTTATGGAATTTGATAATGGTCAAAATTCCAACCTTACCCACATTTAACTTTATAGTCTAAATATAAAGTCTTTGGTTCAATAATAACAATTGTTACTGACCGAAATGTTCTGGCCAAAGACTTTGAATTTGAGTTTACTTGAATTGACATTGATACTAACCACATATAACCGAAGAGACGAATCCTCTCTTGAACAGTGCTTCAAACTTCCAATACTTCCACTCGACCTAACTGTAGTCACTCGATGGACGTCATGCCATAATTTGGCTACAATCAAAGCGAAACTTTCATATTGAAGATCCACGGTATTCTCATGTTGAATGAACTATGTAAATCAGTCACATTGATATTTTCTGTTTGACCTTTTTTGTATTAACCAATAGAAAACTATCAAGTGAGTCGTTCCATAGTTATCCAATAACTATTAGTACGTAACCCCTAGGTTCCCTCAGTAGTCATGAGTAATACACTGTCCAACGTTTGAAGAGCGTTACGTACTCCAGTCTTAACGGATACATTAATATCCAGTCTCGATGCATCTTGATTATGAACATTTAAAATGATATGTTTGTTTTGTTGTGATAAATTACTCACAGTTACCACACTTTGTAACCACTATCACAAAATATATCATTTATGGATTTTTCTACTAAATATACTTTTAATTAAGTTAATTAGTTAATATAATCACATTATATCAGGTATATAATAGGAAAAAAAATAACTTTTATTTTGAACAAGATTGGTCAACGAGTTAGATCTATGTAACAAATTACATAATTGCCCCTAGGGCATACCCCTAACTTTATCATTTAATGCCTACCAAATGTGTGCCTAAGACCCCATATGAGATATAGTATAGGAAGGAACCCCAAATCAAATATTTGAAGGTATGGGTCATCCAACCTATATTAAGAATGTTGATCCTAAAAAACTTGAGGTGAGATTGACATTGTGTAAATTTATAGAATATCCTAAGATTTAATGGGATATATTTTCTATAATATCGAGGAACGAAAAGTTATTGTTTATTGGCATGCTATCTTTTGGAAAAGAAATTTTCATATAAAAGAATTTAACAGTGAGATTGTTGACTTGGATGAGATTCGAGTAATTAACGCAGAAACCGAACCAGTAGATGGATCAAATTCGCCAGTACGAAAATACAAAACTTATTCAAGTTGTTGATTATGATGAAACATTTTCGCTCGGGAATGTTTAAGTCCATTCGGCTAGTGCTAACATTTACTACATTATAGAATATGAAATATAGCAAATGAACATGAAAGTGACATTTCTAACTGGTGCTTCAGAGGAGATCATTCAAATATCGCAGCCCAAGTGTTTTGAGGTTCATGGGAATGAATGCAAAGCTTGCGAATTGTTATGATTCATTTATGGTCTTAAACAAGCATCAAGGAATTAGAATAAGTATTTTGAAAAAATAATCAAATAGTTTGGTTTTTATTAAAACACAGATAATGCTGTCGAAGAATTGTTATAGTGTTCTTCATGGTATATATTGATGTTTTATTATTGATTGACAACTACAATCAGTGAAAGCTTAGTAATCCAAGAACTTCTCCATGAAGGATTTGGAAGAAGCAACCTGTACATTTGGTATTAAGGTCTACAAAGATATATATAAATGATTGTTGGGACTGTCCAAATCTCTACATGTAGATACCGTACTAAAATGGTTGAATATGAAGAATTCCAAGTGCGGAAATGTTTCGATGCAATCTGAAATTGTCTTTTTTAAGAAGGACGCTCCTCAAAATAATGAGGAGAAAGAGCATATCAATATTATATTGTATGCACCATAATCGATACCCATAATGTACGTTATATTATGTACTCGACTGGGTGTGGCTTATGATTACGATGCATAAACTGATACCAGCCTAATCTTGGAAAAAAATATTGGGCTACTGTAAAATGTATATTTAAGCATTTAAGAAATGCTAAGGACTTATTCCATATATATGAGAATGAAGACCTCCTTATGAAAGGGAATACATACTCCACTTTTCAAAGTGATATCGATGATAGAAAGTCTCTATGGGGTTGTGTTTTTACATTAGTGCTATTAGCTAAAAAAAAGTTCCAAACATTAAATGGTAACAATTCCATGATGGAGGCTGAGTATGTCACCCTCAATAAAGCAGCTTAGAAATCGGTCTGGATGAGCAAATTTATCAGTAAGTTAGGGGTGATTTCCGACACGGAGAATCCAATGACAAGGTTTTGTGATAACAATGCAGTGATGTAAGTCGCAAAGGAATCTAAAGCACATGAGAAATCGAGACGCATTCTTTGGAAGTTCTAAATCATTAGAGAATTTATTAAAAGAAAGAAATCGTCTTTCTAAGAATAGATACAAAGGAAAACATACCAGATCCATTCACATAGGGTCTAGCTTGGTCGGTTCTCAGCAAACTGATCGAAGGAATGAGATTAAGATACTGTATTTGGTCAAGTGCAAGCGGGAGATCGAGAGAGTTAATGATATGCTATAGGGAAAATTCATAATTTATTAAAAATTATTAAACACTTATTTGAAATAAAAAGTGCTTTTCTTTCTATGTACTTGTCATAATTTGCAAGTTAATTATTTATTTAGTTTGAGTATATTTAATAGGAATTCCATGCATGATATGTTTTGCGATAGTACTTACAATGTGTTATAATCATGAGAAATTTAAATATTTCTAGTCAAGATGTATCGAGACTGGGTATCAATATATCCGTTGAGACTAGAGTATGTAACACTCTCCAAATATTAAGAATTGTATTACTCATGACTATTTGGTTCACCAAGGGGTTTCGTACCGATAGTTATTGTATAACTATGCAATGACTCACTCAACATTTTTCTATTGAATAATATATCTTAGATCAGATAGAATATCGATGTGATAATATTACACAGTTCTTTCGGTTTGAGAATGCTGTTAAACTTCAATATGGACAATCCACTTGTAGTTAAATCGTGGCATGACATCCAATGGATGATTATAATTGGGAGTGAGTTAAAGCACTAGAACACTATTCAATAAATAATTCTTCTTCTTAGTTATATGAGGTTAGTATTAGGTCAATTGTAGTCAACTCAAAGTCAATGTCTTTGGGTAGAGTAGTGCGGTTAATAGTAATTATTATTTGAATCAATAACTTTGTGTTTGGATTACACAAGTTGAATGTGGACGATATTCAAATTTTGACTATAACCAAATTTCGTAAGTTCTAATATGATATAGTTTTAATGAAGAAAATTGGTGTAAATAATCATTAACACTTAGGACCGCTTAAAATAGTAAAATCAGATTCACCAAAAATATGTAAGTGAAAAATTCTGTCAAACTATCACAGCACTAGCTAAGGTGACATGTAAACGTTAATATTTGAATCTTTTGATATTAATCCCTAACCGAATGTCTACCTATGAGTCGTGCAGTTGTAATGTTGAATACTCCAAAATAACACAATTAAATTATAATTTTTTTTAAATTAATTAATAAATATTTATGAATTATTAATTGATAAATCTAACTGATATGAACCAATATTTAATAAAGTGTGTGTATATAAGTTATAAGAACGTATTAATATACAATATCGATAAACATTTTAAATTGGATTAGGAATAAATAAATATTAATTGATGTTGGAAATTACATGGGACCATTAGGCCCATATATGGCGGGCCAAACAAGATGGGGAAGGGAGATTTTTATTTGAAAAATCATTTTTTGAATTAGTAAGAAGAAGAGGTAAATTAGCAGATCTGGATCTCCTTCTTTTGCTCCATCCTCTTGCCTGTATAAACCATCCATCCTCTCTCATTTTTAGTTTACATTTTGAGCCACCACCCCAACTATCCTAGCTGAGGATACAAAGGCATTTTTTCCATTTAATTTCTAGAATGAAGTTAGTTCAAAATCAAAAGTAATAATGTGGCATCCGTCTCTTGTTTGTTGCAAATTCAAGGATGTTTTGGATTAGACCTAAGGACTTTTGGATTCAACATTCAGAGGGCACATTTAATGTTATAGCATTGGTAATTTCTGATGCATTTTATGAATATATATGTACATATATATGTATCAATGTAAAGTTTCAATATATATATGTGTGTGTGTGTGTGTGTTTGTGTGTGTGTATATGTGTGTGTGTGTGTGTATATATAAACATCATTATACATGCGTAGAATAGATCCATGTTTTATCATGAATTTATATATTTATTTGTTGTTTGATTTACATGCATATACACATAGAGTTCTAAAGTGGATAAAAAAATATGTGTATATATAACCTGAATTTCTTTTCGGACAATTAAAACAAAGTATAGTTTTCCATTAGTTAAAAATATTTTCAAAATATTTTAAATTAAAAATTTTATTTTATAATCGGTGTGTGTGTGTATTATATAAAAAATAATTTATCAATTTGTACTCATATATACAAATACATTTTTAAACCTTTTAAATAATTATAAAGTAAAATATTTCTTTTGAATATAAACCCATATGGATTTATAATTTAAAAAATTATTCATATGGATTTTTTATTTTAAAAAAACGATTATCTGACAAATGCGCAAAAAATTTCAAAATAAAATAAAACAAAATAAATTTTTTGATAAAAAGGTTTCGACTAAAATAACAATTTTTTTAACATATATTTATTTTACAGTTACTATTTAATATTTTGTAAATAAATTTTAAAATTATATATATAATATATCAAATGATTATATATCTATCTATATATATATATATATATATATATATATATTTGAACATTTGAATGTTAAATTAGAAATGAATTTTTATTCTAGATTTAGGCTTGCTTTTAAATTTAAATCTACCTTAACATATTTTAAATACTAATCTGAATTATTAGAATTTGTCAACATCTTCAAATTATGTGTGTGTGTGTGTGTATGCATGCGTGTGTGTTTGTGTTATATGTAATATATATATATATATATATATATATATATATATAGTTGTAATACGTTTGGTGTCACACTTTTTTGGTATCAGCGTGAACTATCAAAAATGCCCCTCTATCTTAATATCACTTAAAATTTGGATCTAACTTCTTTTACAAATTCAAAATTCTCCACTACAAATATTACCGAATCTGTCTTTATATCCCTTAAACATACAATCTAATAAATAAACCTCTACAAATATTATCACACCTTAATGTCGCTTAAATATAAGATCTAATAACCAAATTGTTTTTACAGATTCAAAATTTTCCTCTACGAATATTACCAAATCTTAATACCACTTAATCTAACATATTCAACTTATAGAAAAATAATTCACGCACGAAGCGCATGCATTATCACGCACAAAGCGTGTGCATTATCACGTGCGAAGCGCGTGCCATAACGCCTAATACCAAATCTTAATTTCACTTGAAAATAAGATATAACAATTAAATTTATTTAACAAATTCAAAACTTTCATCTACAAATTTTATCTAATCTTAATATCACTTAAAATTATAATCTAACAAATAAAATTCCTTTACAAATTCAAAACATCCATCTACAGATACTATAAAACTTAATATTGCTTAAAAATAGGATCTAACAAATAAATTATTAATTAACAATATAAACAAAATTTCAAACTTAAAAAAATTGATGTTCCTACTTAGTATCAAAATTTAAACTAACAAAAATGATTTCAATACAAAAATATGGTTAAATATTTCTATAAATCATTTTCTCTTAAATGTGTCAAACAATACAATTTGCAGAAAAACAATTCACGCGCGAAGCGCCTGCCGTAACGCTCGTGTGTGTGTGTGTATTTGTGTTTTTGTGTGTGTACGTATTTTTTTAATATATATATATATATATATATAACAAAGTAACTTTGGACAACTAATATGTGTACAAAAGGTTAAATGTATCCACAGCAATGTAAATCCTAGTACTTATATACTAGCACATTAAACCATGTATACGTTTATATGATGCACGTACACTATACACATGTGTATATTTGATACACATATTCATTATATACTATACAAATAATAAAATCAAATATTTATATAAACAAATCAAGTAAAATTAAGATTTTATTTAAAATTATTTTGATTGAACCAAAATTAATTTAAACTTCTTAGGCCCAATAAGATCGAAAATTGAAAAGAAAAAAAATGAAATTCACTCATTTAACCTGCTATGTGTAGGCCTGGCTCCTCCAATAAAGGTTTTTCTACTACCCGTGGAAAACAAGGAAGTGATGTGAACTTCTATATGGGGAGTAAATGACTGTATGATTTGATATCCGAATCAGTATAAAAATTCCTTGTGTCTTATACTTTTATTTCTTTTGCTTTACTTTGTATCTATTATTTGTTTATTTTTTCGTTTTTTTGATTTCGTTACTAATATAAGTAGAGAACTTTTGAATTCACAAGTTAACTTTTAAATAATTGATAATTTTTTTTCATCATCCTCATTCTATTGTATCAGTGGCCTTAAGATCCATTCTGCATTAGTGTTTTTTGCCATCCCATAACTCACAGCGTCCTTACCCCATTAATTGATCTACTGAATATGTCTGAACTGCACAAGTAACTCACTGGTAAGGAGCCAGGAAGCTTTCCTCTCTTCTCCTAGGATCAGTCTCAATCTTTCTAGTGTTTTTGTTAATTCGTCTCTAGTAGTCGCCTTGACAATACCTAACTATAAATCTAAAATCATCATAAGAGCCAAAGTAATAAGGTGCAACGAAACACAAAGAAAATGAATACTTGCACACTCAATGTCATAGATGAAAGAACAGTAACTTCTTTGGGTATGAAGTATTTGTGCTTGAACATGCCGTATTTAGAGTAGGGTCCTCCACATGCTTGAATTTGTTACCAGTCTCGAAATAAAAGAAGGAATAAGACTCTAACTTGCACTTAATCGTGTACAAGAATCGAAGCTAAGCAGTGGTACCAGTTAAGCATGTAAAAGAGGTGGCATACTAGCTGAGCAATTGTGCCTATTATTAGCCATGTAGTCCTCGTGGTTTGAGTGCTCGTTGATAGGGAGATGGAAGAAGCATGTCCTCCCTAGGTAGTCTATGAACCCGAGCGATGGTGTCAAATGCTTAAGAAGTAGGGCAGTAACCTCATAGTTTGTCGAATTTACCAGCACTTGTGATGCCTAAAATCCCGCTACCAACGATCGAGCTAAGATGGGCTGGCCAGTCGGGAATGTATAATTTCCAAGGGAAGAACGATGCATTGCTGCTGACAAGGAAGCCAGAACACTGGATGGTTGGGAGCCACCAGCAGTAATGAATTTAGTATGACGACGTGAAGATGGCATACATGTCTAATAGGCTATAAACTAACAACATACGAGGTGATGAGAGTAACATGATGATATGATATGGAATGCAGAAGCAATCATGTAGAGTAAGTCCCTTGTTACTATGTATGAAACCAGCCAAAAGAGCATGCTAATCGATATATTAGCTGAACTGGTGTAAACCGAATCAAACGAACACAACCCTTTGATTGGAGGAACACGGTAAAACAGATTAAAGAGTACACCGCTACTTAATGACTTAAACAAATAACCTTAAATAACATGATAACCATTTACTACTTGTTAAACAACAACTTATTGACAGAACTCAAGGTAGTGCATCAAGTGTTAACATTGTAATAAGGTAATCAAGTTACCTAACATCTCTACACTGGCCATGTTCTATATGCTACAGGGGATTGTTTTTTCTCATACTACTTACATTAACCTTCCCAAGTCCAAAAAAATAACCAAATAATCGGCTAGTTATCACTATTACGAACGGACCAAACAAATTTTGCTAAAACCTAACACATCGTTGTTTAACACACATTTTAAACACATTACATTGCCTTGTCATAAATATCGCCTTAAAATCACAAAATTTACCTAGCCAAGTTTGTAAAGTTGTTTGATCTTGACCATAATATTGGCAAGTCCGTTTCATTAATTCTCAGCAAAATCGACAACCCATATAATTCAAAAACCATAACATCTTAAAAATAGCCTAGGCGTGCATTAAAATTAGGCCACTAAGTTAAAATCAAAGAACCCCCAAGTTTTAACCCAGCATCGAGTTCTAGAGAATTGGTTAAGCATACGGAAGTAACGTAAAATTGATTATGAAAGTTAAAGATTTAAGTGTGAATTAGATTATTCAATCGTTAACTTTAAAGTGACTGAAGAAGTCGGATGGATTTGATAAAGCTGTATGAATCTGGCTTGGTTTAACCTGGGAGTGCAACGGTTCTTCGCAAGAGGGCAAGGGCATAAAAGTAAGCATTCAAAAGGTAGAAACATTGTTTATAGTGGTAAGTATTATGTCTGGTACCAGACATAATTGTACCAGATAGAACACTACCAAACAGAAATAGTATTGACCAAACTCTTGTCGAACCAGTTTTAACCAACATCGAACCAGTTTTAACCAACATCACGTGATATGGATGATATATTTACCTTCAAATGCTAAAGCTTAGGGAAGCTTGCTTCTCAAAACGAACAAGTCTTCGCAACAAACTAGTAACTAGAGACTTATCGAAAAGACGGAAATGAGGATGTATCTATTCATAGGGTTGTTATGGTAATGGTTACCGTTACCGCACTGTTTTTACTGGTAAACTAAAATTGTTTACCGTTACCGATTGACTGGTATACCGATGATTGGTATATCGATGAACAGGTAACCGTTACACTGGTGATGGTAAATTACCGTTTGTCTAGAAAAAATAATAAGTTGATATACTTTTACACTGAATGATGCTTTATTATATATCTCATTGGGTCACTTAATAAAGGACATAGAAAAAAGTGTATTTATCATCATTTGAGTTGAATTACTAAAATAAATTGAACTATTTTCTTCCTTCTAAATGGCCGTAATACAATATCTTACATGAATATCAATATATTATGAATGGAATGGTAAATTATCGTTACCGCTGGTTTTAAAAAAATATTACAGATGTTTTACCGTAAAAAAATGATAAATTTACCGTTACCGTGTCGATTATGCTGGTATACCGTCTTTACTTTAAAATAATAACCGATTGACTGGTAACGGTATGATAACGGTAAACTTACCGTTACCATAACAACCCTACTTGTTTGAGGTTTGATATGACCGTTGCATGAAAAGAAAACCGACTTTATATGAAGCAAAGCATTTTGTATTAACGAAAATATGATTTTGGAGGCAAGTGGTATGGACGAATGCACATAATACGGCGAATACGAAAAGTTAGGATCAGTAAAAGTTGTCTGGTAGTTCTCAACCATCGAACAAGAAAAACGATTTGGTAGTATTCACCACCAAAACAAAGAAAAACAGTTCAATTGTCATTTGCCGAATCAAATATTGCCAAATCGATCGTTGCTTAGCAAAATAAGTCCAACCTAGAGAAATGCTTATTTTATAGGAAATACCAAACCTATTTAACCAATTTTTATGCAGTCCTATACCAATAAAAACCGATGAACAGTAACGACGGACAAGTTTGACAGCTCAAAAACTATCAAATAGAAATTACCCAATGTATCTTCTAAAGCTTATTTTACATTTCTTTCAATTTGTATTTGTATCGTACTTGTAAGTTGCTTGAAAACTATCGAGCAGAAATTACCCTACAGATTTTCTAAAGCTGCACTTTTCATTTCTTTCAGTTTTTATTTCGTAATTTACAAGAAATGAACCCTTTTTGTTTTTACTTCTCACACTACATATATTTATTACGAGTGTTACAGCATGCGTTTCGCACGTAAATTGTTTTTCTTATAAATTGTATATGTTTAAAGTAGTAAAAAAATGATTATTTATTTTTAAATGATATTGTATATTTGTAAAAAGGTATTTTAAATTTGTAAAGAAGGTCAATTTTAGATCATATTTTAAGAAGCGTTTTGAATTTGTAATGGATGTCTAATTATTAGATCCTACTTTTAGATGCATTTGAATCGTAAAAAATTTAATATTAGATCGTATTTTTAATTGATTAAGATTTTGATAATATACAAAATAACGTTGATGGTAGTTTCCGTTGATACCAAAAAAATGTAACACCAAAGCTATCACAACCATTATTAATTATTATCTATTTATAATTTACTCTCTTCTAATAAAGGTTATTTCTTGCATAAACAATAGCTATAGAATACGTTGAAGATGTTCGCCCATAATTTAATCAAACAGGAACATTTACAACGTCAAACTGCATATATTGTTCATGATTTTTCCATCTAATTTTTCATAGCATAGGCTTCGTAACATAAGCATACACACTCTACAAATAGAGTTCAAAGCACTGTATTTACAGAGTTGAAGCTGCATATGATACCAGTAATTAACTGTGTTATAATACACTGATCATCAAAACCAATACTCAAATAACAGAAACCTTGTGTTCATCATCCACCTTTGACTACGCCAGGCACAAAACATCTTACAACAATCATGCACAAACAAAATGAACAATAATACAACAAATATCAAAACAATAATTCAATCTAATAATGTGCTTCCCCTAAAAATTGTGCCTTTCTTCGATAATATTCTTGCATCACGAAAAGCAGGTTCACATTTTTCTTTAGCATACCGAATGCACATCTCTTTCGATGAAGCAAGGCATGATTCTAATTCTCTTTCTTCGCATTTTTCCCTCTCTGCATAATCTGAGTCCGCTATGCCAAATAGAGTTTTCCACCATGGAGGCTTGCATTTTTTTGATGCACTAATTGAGCAGCCGATGCGTGATCCAGCCTTTCCATGTCAAGGTATCAGTATCGCTATGAATTCAAATTTAGATATTGCTTATCAAAAATAAGATGAGTTAAATATAGTTAAATAAATAAGAATGACAAATAGAAGGTGAGAATCATCGACACATTAAATTATGTCACTCGATTAAAGCTAAAATGCTAGCCAAAATTAGAACATATTTTAACACGTGTAGCAACTTACACAATATATGTGTAAACTTGTCTTTTCAGCTGAATTATGACCCTGACATGTGAGATAATAGCTTCACTATGAATGCTTCTAATTAACCAATTAGAATAGCAACTAATCACTATCCTTGTGGGGGATGTGAAGTGGTTTCTCCCTATGTGTGTGCACACACACACCTCTGTGTGTGTGTCCACCATTCTAAACTTTACTCGTTGGTAAAAAAAACTTTTTTCCATTCAAAAAGCAGTTCTAAAGCTGTTTGGTAAAGCTAAATGAAAGCCTGTAGACAGCTTTATAAAATGAAACTATGTTAACATTATTTCTGCTATGAACACTAAAGAGCAAAGTTCTTATTAAAAAAAATGAGCAAGGCGTAAATTCATATCAGTTCAAAAACCTTATCAACATAGACAGGTTTGCCCGTGAGCGGTGTAATGAAAAGTACACGAACAAAACCAGTAAATACATTTATAGACAGATTATGGGATCAATAAACAAATCAGACATTGATAAATTGTGGAGCACTGTCAATCCCAAATATAAAACTGAGCAACTGAGAGCTGGTTTTGATGCTTCCATCCTAATATATGCAACCGATTTACTTAAATGCCCGGCAATACTAAAGCCAGCCAACACGGCCAGCTGCAAAAAAAGAAATGGAAAAAAAACACCATTTGAAATCCACAATGTTAAGCATATGACCAAGTACCAAGTACGCATTATTAAGTGTAACAGGGCAACTGCCACTGGAATTGAACTAGAATTACCATACCTTTACCGTTTTTCTTAAATCACGGTAAGTTCTAACATACCAAGAATCCCATATAGCTTACTTATCGACATCTTAAAGACCATGATGAAAAGATAACCACGCCTAACTAATCAATCTTATTGAAAGCATAAGTATTACAATCCTGAGACACCAACATCATTCGATGGCCAACACTACTCAGAAAGCCAACTTATTGTAAGACATATGCTACAAACATTTAAACTGCATTACTGGGTGATTTTCTTATTCACACTTCGTTTCATTTTCCAGGTTCCATGACATATAAAGTTCAACATTATTTTCTTAAAAGTGCATAGAAGAAATGATTGTATTGTATACTTCGATATGATTCTTACTTCTGAAAGTACACAATCTAAAAAATTACTCTCAAAATGTTACAGACTGAAAGAAGCAACAACTACTGTAACCAACTCGAAACTGAAACATTTAACCTAACAAATAAAAATCAACTAATCCATGATAAAATCAATACCGTGCATTGATCCACAAATTTCAATTTCGTCAGCTCAAACGCCAACTACCTCCAGCTCTCAGAACCCTGAAAGCAAGCACGTAACAACCAGCGCCCGATTCGTCCACATCAGCGACTGGAATTCTTAATAAAGGAATCGGGGAGGCGAATTGTATGTGTAGATGAAGGAGAGTAATCTTCGTCGATAGATTTAGCATCATTTCCCCAAATTGCCATTGATTTAGTTTCTAGGATTTTAGAAGAAATAAGCGCCCGGAAACGAAAATATGTAGCACGGTTTAAATTAATTTGGGTTTTTGGGTTAAAGCCCAATCATGCTTAGTATAGTGTGTACACTAATTTTGTTTATTTTTAAATAAAATAAAATGATTGAAGAAATAAAAAGCCTGTGAACATTCAAAATTGATGGAAGAAAAAAAAACGTGAATTGCCGCTGATATGGGTTATCGTTTTCTACTATGACATGATATCACATGGTAGGCATTTGATTTGAAAATAGAACTTTGCAAGGAGAACCTACTACGGACTCCAAGCCAAGTTCCATACGAAAACAAAAAAAAAACTTTTTTCCTTAAAATGTTTACGTAATAAATACTACAAATATCTCGTGTATAGAAAAAAAGTAACATGATAATTTATTAAATACTTAAAATAAATTATTGTAAATATATAAAAAGGTTGTCTTTACTCTTTGTATTACATAAAGGGCAAAAGAAAACGAAGCAATGAAAAAAAAAACTACAAGAAACATGTTATTATTTGTTGGGAGGGGCAATTTTTGTTTAAAAGAAAAGCTTTAATGCTCTCTTTAACTTTTAGGATGCTAACTTTCAAAATGAGTTATAATAATAATACCCAGCATCTTATGTCATATATTTTGCTCCATTGCATATTTTGCTCCACCGCTAAAATATGCATCTATTTCCAGATAGTCTTCATTCCACTGCTACACACATATAGCCTCTCCCCATGTGTTTATAGTGATAGGTAAGATAATAAACATTAGGTGTATTATAACGGTTCAAGAAAACATGCATATGTTATTATATAATTTTTATTAATGCAACTTGGTACCATACAAATCATATAACTTATTGAATGGACCATTAGAATATCCATGTTATAACCGCGTATGTATAAAAGGATTAACAAAACATTATTATAATAATAAAGCGAATTTTTGATATTTCAGTAGTGCGGATCGGGTTAGAACGGGTCATGGATCAATGATAATTGGATGGATCATGGGTCCACCCGCCCCGATGGACGGGTCTTGGCGGGTCAAAATAAAGGAGTGTCCAACTGGTTTAGACCCTAGACCGGCCCCATTATCATCCCTACTTATATTAGTCGATGCATGGGTGTTCATCCGTCGTATCCTATTTTATCAACTTCATCGGGCCGAAGTTATACATTTTACACGTTGTTCAGGTTTATTCATGCTGCGTCTATCTTCTGGTCAATTCTCTCTTATACGAAAGGTGAGTTGAAATTTGCCATAACGCTTAACCCACATATTTGCACCAATGAAAATTCTAGTAGGTTTGAAATTTTCATCATATGTCGTTTCAAATTTCCTAATCAAACTACCGCATTTTTTGGACACATGTCACTTGTAACCATTTTCTCACATCCTTTCGTGGGCGGGCAAGGGCGATCGAATTGAATTCCTTGAAATAGTTATTATTCAACGATTATGATTCTTCGCGTCTTTTCACAATTGTCCACCAAGATTTGATTTTACTTTATAAATGCTTCTTCTTCTTTACCACCACTTCTCTTCTTTCTTACGTTGCTTTCCACTCATTCATGCTCAACGGAAAACTATCAAATCCTCGATTACACATTTTATGAGCCATGCACACCTAACGATGCCCCTTTCAACACTCTCAGGAATTATAGCGGCGGACACTGCACTTGTTAAAGAGAGTAGAATGATGACAATTAAAAAACCAACATTATATATGCATGAAACAGTGGAGAGCGGTTCACCATAACGAGTGGTCAGGGGCTAATTGAGATGCCGTCATTAGCAATAAAGAAGTATTCCTCTTCGTTTTATGAAGGGAAGAAAAAAAAAAGTGGTGTTGTAGGTAAAATAGTAAGGGTTGCCTCCTTAGCTAAGGGCATTCTTGATAGAAAATAAGAACCGAAGCTCTCTAAATGGAGTCAAAGTTCTCAGCATATATAATACATGCCCCATTGATGTAAGAATAGGTAAGGGGCGAGAGTTGAATGAGTGAAACATCATAAGAGGAGATCCATTCTCGCAAAAAAGGACACATAGGCATATGGAGACCACACCACGTGCTCATTGATGATAGACATGAAACCAAACAAAGGACTTTTCAGATCAATGGCCTAAAAAATCATGATAGGGATAATTTTGAATCAATTTGCTCCCGCGAGTTGATTGCTAAAGGGGAGCTTGTATGTCTAAGAATAGTAGAATCACCTGAGATGCTAGAGTTGGGTTCTAACGAGGATATGGCCTACTTGAGAAAAAGAAAAAAAAATCAAAGTGCCAAATTAAAAGAATCCCCAAAATCCATAAAGATTATCACTACTTTTTTTTCTTTCATTATTTACTTTATCAAATTAATCTCTTCGACTTTTAAACAATTAATTCAAAGAAAAATCATCCAAAAGCCAACAGGGTTGGCGCAGTTGGTTGATGGTCCGGACTGCGTGATCGAAGGTCACGAGTTCGAGCCCCGAAACTGACAACCCTGTAACAAGTACCCGAAGTATGTGTTTGGCAGGCACATACTTCCCTAGAGTTTACAAACGAAGCTTGGTTCTCTAGGTAATTCAAAAAAAAAAATCATCCAAAATAATTGTCGTATACTATTTGTGCAAGGTCAAATAAGCAAGCAAGTAGGAGAAAAAGAACACTCGAAGACATTGATTCAAGAAATAATTAGGCAATCATCAAGACCTGAAAAAGAAACGACAATAAGAAACTTACTATTTCAAGAAATAAATTCACCACTGTAGTTTCAAAATAATATGTATCGGGGGGGTTTATAGTTTTTCTTGAAGAATGAATGAGCGTAAAGTAAAATAAGAAAAAAAGAAAAGTAGAGACGAAGGAGACGAGAGCTTTTATTGAAGGAGATTCCAAGGTTTTAAATCTCGAATTTCGGTCACGTTTCGTCTCGAAGATTTTAAAGACCCGATCTCGTATCGGAGGAGATCTCGAACGAGATAAGTCCATCTCGGTCGTCTATATCGCATTTACATCTCGGTTCCTAAAATTTATTTCGAAGTAATCTCCGAGTATATGTCATGTCGAAAATTAGTCTTCATACACCGAAACATATAAATATTAGTTACTATCTAAATGAAAATTTTACACCTTTACTTTGAAATTATCACATGCTTATCATTAGTAATTTACTCATATTAATGCAAATAAATAATGAGAATTTGTGAATAATGTTCGATATAATATTATATGTGAAAATATACATGAGGCAAACCATCACAAAGCGAGTTACATCTTTTTTTAGGGGAGAAATGACTAGATGTAAAAATGAACAAACATTCAAACAATATACATGCAAAAAAGACACACGTATAAGACCATGATACTTGGTTAAAACAAGACCAGGTTTGCCAGGAGTTATAATTTAAACTTTTAATTACAAAATCCTCCAAACAAGGAGAATTTAAAGTTATATTTTTCATACAAAAGCCTCTAAAAGAGTAGAAATCATAGTTATATTGTAGTTACAAAAGTTTGAAGACAAAGTTATATTTTAGCTACATTTTAGCTACAAAAGCTTCTATGTAGGTAGAAGTCAAAGAGTTAGTTTAGCAAAATTCTAAAAGTCGGCCGATATCTTGTAAACAAATCTCGTCCAAGATGTCGGGGGAGATACCACATTATCGGCCGAGATATACGTCAGGCGAGATTACAACGAAACAACTAGTTTCGAATAGCTTAGGCTCGAAAACGAGATCTCGGCCGAGATCTTAGACGAGACGAGCGAGATTTAAAACCTTGGGAGAATCAGATTGATGGTCGTTGATCGCGCAAATACATGAAAACTCATGTTCTTGACAAATAATCATTTTAAAGAATTCAAGTTGATCGCTTCAGCCCACGAAATGACATGAGAAAATGGATAAAAGTGACATGCTTTCAACGAGGCGGTCCACACAGATAATTTAAAACGACATGTAAAGAATATTTCAAATCTATCCTGATTCTCAACGTAGAACTAGGAGCAAGTGTTACACCAAAAGTTTAGCTCGTCATTTGCAAAGAACTGAGCAAAAGATAAGAGTGCATCATTAACGAAACTGTGCATAAATCACACAACTCCATTCCGATGAATGCGAATAAAACAAGATACGAAGGATGTACACCGATACATCGACCATCACATGAAAGTTGGACCCACAATAGGGATTAAATCCAACTATCAACCATCCAAAGTTTCGGACCAACGTTTCTTTATTCAAAATTTCCTAAAATTGAAAATTCCGCAAGATAATTAGCATTTCACGTCTTATTCTTTCAAGAGCCGATGATAGTCGTCGGTACAAGATACAACATTGTACAACATGTGTAAACCTAGGATACATGATCCAAAAATGATATAAAGGAAAGGCGTTGTAGTGGAAAAGTAGACCTTTCGAATGATCGTCTATTCATAGTAGAAACAAAAATATTACCAATACCAAAAGGACAAAAGACGGAGAAAGTCAAATCATAAATATGTTTGTACCGATGCATTAACTATTGGAAGGAACATTACCCTATGGATGTATGCCTCATCAATATCCGGACCACGAAAATTTGTGTGCGGCTTCTTTTGTTCTTTCAATTTTAATTTGTTATATTTTGAATACATGCTTACATGCAGTTCAATAAATTGTTGGTTTGTGTGTCCGTATCCGTAAAAGCTTATTTCATTACATGTACTATAAGTTGGTGTTGTAAGATCCAAAAATCTAACATGGTTAGAAGATTTGGTTAAAATTTCCGTGATGTCTTGAGGCTATTTCTAAAGCTGTTTGGTAACACTAGATGAAAGGCCGTAGACAACTTTATAAAATGAAATTATCTTAAGGTTATTTCTGCTAGGGTTCTCACTTCAATCTTGTGGGAATGGGTTCTTTGTAGTCAGATTTAATAATGAGAATAGCTGTGAAAATGTTTTAAGTCAAGGTCCTCGGTTTTTGATAGAAACTTAATTATTATAAAAAACTATGTCCCAATATGAGAACATACAAGGACCTCACCGGTCTGGATTAAACTTCCAGGTCTAAGCTTCAAACTTGGGGGTGGGGGTTATAGGATGCTATTAGTGAGTTAGTTCAATTCGTATCCTAATTAAAATGGATCTACCAATGGCTAATAGAAGTAGAATTTCGTTTGCTATGGTTACTGTTGAATCGAAGGCGGATTTTGGTTTTCTAGATGAGATTGAGTGAGCATTTGACGATGGTAGTATTTATAAGTAGAGAATACAGTGTGGAAATCCTCCACCTATATATGGCAATTGTGCGTGCATTGAGCACATTAAATCTCAATGCCCGATGGTCGGTCGAGAGTGGTGAAGGAAGAGGGGATGCAATAGAGGAGCGTGTCGGGAAAGAGAGGTCGAAGGAGCTAGTAATAAAGAGATTAATAGCAATAAGGACGAATCTGAAATATCTTTATTGAAGAAGACTAAAAGAGATCTGGAGCAAGCTATTCAAACACTAAACCTAAAAATAATTGGCGTAAAAAAGAATTGGAAAGTCATCAAGAGAAATCCAGACATGTCCAATATGTGCAAGCAGAGAAACCGAGGACTAATGTGGACGAGAATCGAAGCAATAGTAATGTGGACAAGATTAGAATGATGACAACAAAGAAACAACATTATATATGCATGAAACAATAACAGCGGTCCTCCGTACCGAGTGGTCAGGAGCAAGTTGAGACGCTGTCATTAGCAATAAATAAGCATTGATCAGACCACCTCTTCATTTTATGAAGGGAAGAAAAAAACGCGGTGTTTTAGGTAATAGTAAGGGTTGCTTCCTTGGTTGGGGGCATACTTGATAGAAAATAAGAACCGAAGCTCTCTAAAAGGAGAGTCGAAGTTTTCAGCATATACAATACATGCCCCCATTGATGTAAGAATAGGCAAAGGGTGGGAGTTGAATGAGTGAAACATCAAAAGAGGAGATCCATTCTTGCATAAAGGGACACATAGGCATATGGAGACCACACCTAGTGTGCTCGTTGATGATAAACATGAAACCGAAAGGTGTGCTCGTTGATGATAAACATGAAACCGAAAGGACTGTTCATACGATCAATGGCCTAAGAAATCATGGTAGGGATAATGCCGAGTCAATTTGCTCCTACGAGTGGATTACTAAAGAAGTGTATGTATGTCTATGCATAGTAGAATCACCTGAGATGATAGAGCTGGGTTTGAGTAAGATATGGCCTGCTCAAGGAAAAAAAAAAAAGAAGTTCAAATTGCTAAATGTAAAAGAATCCCCAAAATCCATAAAGGTTATCACCACTCCTTTTTCTTCCATTATTTACTTTATTAATCCCATCTAAGTAATAAAATATTATCAATTAATATAAAGAAAAATCATCCAAAATGATTATCGTAGACTATTTATGCAAGGTCAAATAAGCAAAGCAAAGACGGACATTCGAAGACATTATTTCAGGTAATAATTGGGCAATAGCCAAGACTAAAAAAGAAACGACAAGAAGAAACTTACTATTTCAAGAAATAATTTCACTACTGCAGTAGTAAAATAATGTATTTGGGGTTTTGATGGTTTTCTTGAAGAATGAATGAGTGGAAAGTAAAGCAACAAGGAAGAAAAGTGGAAACAAAGGAGATGAGAGCTTTTATTGAAAGAAAATAAAATTGATGGTCGTTGATTGCGAAAATACATGAACACTCGTGTTCTTGACAAATAATCATTTCAAAGTAATTCAAGTGAATCGCTCTAGCCCTCGAAAGGAAGTGAGAAAATGTATAAAAGTGACACGTTTCCAACGAATTAATTGTGGCGGCCTGAATAGATAATTTGAACGACGTGCTAAGAAAGTTAAAAATCTATCCCAATTCTCAACAGCGTGGAACTAAAAGCAAGTGTTACACCAAAAGTTTAGTTCATCATTTGCAAAGAAAGAACCGAGCAAAGGAGCGCATCATGAACGAAACAATGCATAATCACACAGCTCCATCCCACTGAATGCGGATATAATAGGGTACTAAGGATGTACACCCGTGCATCGATCATCATACGAAAGCTAGACCCACAATGGGGATTAAATCCAACTATCAACCATGCAAAATTACAAATCAACATTTCTTTGTTCAAAATATTGATGATCCCTCACAAAAATTAAAAATCCCGCCAAGGCAGTTAGTATTTCGCGTCTCATTCATTGAAGAGCCGATGATGTTAATCGCCTGTACAAGATCCAACGTTGTACGGCATGTGTAAACCTAAGATACGTGATCCAAAAATGATATAAAAAGAAAGGCGTTGTAGTAGAAAAGTGGACCTTCTTTCTGATAATCGTTTATAGTAGGAATAAAAATATTACCAGTACCAAAAAAACAAAGAATCGAAAATTTTAATTATAAATATGTTTGTACCGAAAAATTTAATTATAAATATGTTTGTACCATTGGAAGGAACTTTACCCTATAAAGACGTAGGGCTCATCAATATCCAAACCACGAAAATTTGGGTGACTTCTTTTATTCTTGCAATTTTATTTTGTTATATTTTGAATAGATGCTCACATGGATTTCAATAAACTGTTGGTTTGCGTGTCTCTATATATTTCATTACATACTGTATGTTGGTGCTCTAAGATCCCAAAATCTTGCTAACATTTGTTAGAAGATTCGGTTAAAATTTCCGTGATGTCATCAGGTTATTTCTAAAGCTGTTTGGTAACACTAGATGAAAGGCTATAGACAGCTTTATAAAATGAAACAATCTTAAGGTTATTTCTGCTATGGGCACTAATGAGCAAAGTTTAAAGAAAAGTAAGATGTAGATCCGTATCAGTTCTAAACCTTATCAGTAAACAAGCTTGCATGTGAGTAGTGTAACGAAGAGTATGAGAAAAAGAACTATTGAATACATTTATAGACAGATTATGGGATCAATAAACAAATCAAAGATTGATAAATTGTGGAGCACAGTCAATCCCAGATACAAAACTGAGTGACTGAGAGCTGGTTTTGATGCTTCCCCATCTTAATATATGCAACTGATTTACTTATTGCCTGGCAACACTAAAGCCAGCCAACTCGGCCAGCTGCAAAAAAACAAAAATAAATAAGAACTTTTGAAATCCACAACATTAAGCATTCGACCAGTTACCAAGTATACACTATTAAGTGTAATAGACTACTAGCACTGGAATTGAACTAGAGTCACATGTATTAATAAAAATGTAGTATTTAATTATAGCATACAAAAGAGCATTACAAATTTACGACCAATCAATTACCATACCTTTAACGTTATTCTTGAACCACAATAAGTCCTAATATATCAAGAATCCCATATAGCTTACTTTTTGACAGCTTAAAGACCGTGATGAAAAGATAACCACGCCTAACCGATCTTATTGAAAGCATAAATATTACAAAGCAGCAATATTATTTGACAGCCAACATTACTCAGAAAGCCAACTTATTATGTATTACTGAGTGGTTTTTTTTTTCACGCTTCGTTTCATTTTCCAGGTTCCATAACATATAGAGTTCGATATAATTTTCTTAAATTACATAGAAGAAACGATTGTGTTGTGTACTTTTATCTGATTCTTACTTCTGAAAGTAAACAATCTAAAAATCGACTCTCAAAACATAAAAGACTAAAAGTAGCAACAACTACTGTAACCAACTCGAAACTTGAACTTTTAACCTAACAAATAAAAACCAATTAATCAATGATAAAATCAATATCATGATTTGATCTAAAAATTTCAATTTTCAATTTCATCGGCTCAAACGCCGACCTCCATCTCTCAGAATCCCTGAAAGCGAACACGTAACCACCAGCGCCTGATTCGTCCATATAGGCTATTGGAATTCTTAATAAAGGAATTGGGAAATCGAAGTGTATGAGTGTAGATGAAGGAGAGTAATCTTCGTCGATAGCAGCAGCATCATTTCCCCAAATTGCCATTGATTTAGTTTCTATGGTTTTAGAAGAATAAGCGCCCGGAAACGTAGATATGTAGCACGGTTAAAATTAATTTGGCTTTTGGGCAAAAGCCCAATCATGCTTAGTATACTTTGTATGCTAATTTAGTTTATTTTGAAATAAAATAATAATAATTGAAGAAATAAAAAGCCTATGAACATTCAAATGTCATAAAGCCTAACATGGCCCAATTTCCATGAAGGAACAAAAGAGAACCTACTACGGACTCCAAGCTAAGTTTCCATATGAAAACAAAAAAAAAACTTTTTCCTTAAAATGTAAAATGATTACGTAATAAATACTAAAAACATGTCGTGTATAGGAAAAAAGTACCATGATAATATATTAAATACTTAAAATATACTAATGTAGGTATATCAAAAAGTTGTCTTTACGCTTTGCATTACACTAAAGAGCAGAAGTAAAGAAGAGGCACTGAAATATTTTTACAAGAAACATGTTATTATTTGTTGGGAAGGGCAAATTTTGTTTAAAAGAAAAGCTTTAGCGCTCTCTCAATTTTTAGGATGCTAGCTTTCAAAATTAGTTAGAATAATATTACCCAGCATCTTAAGTCATGTATTTTGCTCCACCACTGAAATATGTGTCTATTTCCAAATGTCCTCACTCCACCGCTACACACATGTAGCCTCTCACCATGTCACTACTACACCAGTCTCACCATCACTAGCTGTCATTCATGCCATCAACTCAACCCTAAAACCCTAAATTATTCCAAAATCGGATCATCTTAGCACCCGTCACACCGCCGATGTCCACCACCTCACAATACATCATTTCTGATCTTCACTTACTCTACTCCTTCACAAATAATGATCAACAAAAAAAACCTATTTACAGCTTAATGATAAAAATACATAGTATCAATCAACATATATAAAAAGAATATCAAAAAGGAAAAATAGTAAATACAAGATGGTACTATATAACGGCATAAATGAATTTATTTAAAAAATGATATTACTTGCTTGAAGAAAATGCATCATAAAAATAACGAGAAAAACAAAAATGAAAGTTAATGGTAAAAAAATACAACACTAAATCATAGAAAAATAAACAACATGTATCGAAAAATACTAAAACGTTTAAATCTCTTCATCGTTTCCTTGAAAGTGCAAAATTGTGTATTTTATATAAATAAAATTTACGTTCTCAAACGGACAAGTCCGGATTTAAACGTTTCGATAAAATTGAGGACTGTGAACCCTTACTTTTACTGATTCGCTTAATTCCGGACTTGTCCGTTTGAGAACGTAAATTTTATTTATATAAAATACAAAATTTTGCACTTTCAAGGAAACGATGAAGAGATTTAAACGTCATCATAGCATTATAAAATAAATTGCTCCACATGGTTCCAAAGCACTTAACTTTATTATAGAAAAAATAATATAGTACCGCCCGCAATGTAGCATTGTAAAATTTAGTATTATATTCAGCTTTTTAATTCAAATAAATAACCATAACTAATATTAAAACCAAGGTTCGAGAACTCGGTTTCGGTCTCGGTTTCGGTCATTTGAAATTTTGTTGGTTTCGGTCAGTTTCGGTCATTTCGCTTGTTTCGGTTTTTGTTTCGGTCTTGATATTAGATTTTTGTATTTTTAATGAAAACATAATGATAAACGATTCAAATTCATATAGAAATATAGCATACAACAAAATAATAATGTTACATACAACACTACTACATCCAGAAACTATTTCTCGAAGCTACATATGGATTGTTTTCATAATTTTCTTCATCGTCTTGTGTTGTATAGTATGATGGATAACCATATTGCATTTGTCCTGGGCCCATAAATGTCGCCATCATATTATCAAAAGACGACGGTTCATCATTTTGTGTTGTATATGTAGCTTGACTATTTTGATCACTCGAGATATCACTGTATGAGTTATCAGAAGTAGAATACCTATAGGTTGGTGGATCAGTTGAAGTATATGGATTGTGGTGCTCATAATCATGTTGATGTCCGGATTCAACATTTAAATTACCATCTCTTCGGTTAGGATTGCCGCTCGCACCCCTTCTTCTTGAATATGTTTGAGTTGGTCTATATAATTCACCACCATCACTAGAACCAATACCATAATTACTTGTTAAACCAACGTTACTTCCACCTGCATTACCATGATCATCATTTGACGAGCTGCTACTATTTTCATTGCTTTGACTCTTTGTTGCTTGTGTAGGTATACCATCGACAGCAGCGACTGCATCATTCAATGTATTGGTCATCCAAGGGTCGTTGTCCAACAAGGGTGGTTCAATTTCAGTAGTTCATTCTGCTAATGGATCCTCTTCATGGAATATATAGTCTAGATCGATCAACTGGCTTTCAGTGTCGCGGCGTCTTGAATTTTTTGCTCTTAGTCACATGTTGTAATGCACATATACCAATTTTTCAAGATTTTTCATTTTTATTCTATTTCGTAATTTTGTATGAATCATTGAAAATGTAGTCCAGTTTCTTTCGCAGTTTGAAGATGAAACTGTTTGGCTTAAAATATGCATTGCTAACCGTGTTAAATTTGGAGCATCATCTCTTCCAATCATAGACCACCATTGAGCGGGAAAACATGTCTTTACTGCTGTGTATGCTTTTGCAGAACCAAATGCACCAATTTTCATTCTATATTTTTCTACCTGTGATGTGAATATAAATATTTAATATGTCTTAAACGTTTAATGTTTAACATAACTATTATATATGTTAGTTTTACCTCTTTTCCAATTTCAATCTGTTTTACAATGTCTGGCACCATTCTTTCAACGACGTTGTTAAATCCGTTTAATACTTCTCCATCGTTTGTTGCATCTCCATATTGAATGATGGGATTAAGAAAATAACCTATATAAGAAAGATTTAAAATATTATCGAAATGTTATATATTTCATTATTTGTATGACGATAAGATAAAACAAATTACCTGCGGCATGAAGAGGTCGATGTAACTGTCTTTCCCATCTTTTGTCTATTATATCCCACCATTTTTGGCTTTGTCTTCCACCAACATTTTTTCTGATCGATTCTTTTGCTCGATCCATTGCTTCATAAAGATAACCCATATCTGCTTTGTCATCACTATCTACCATTCGTAAAACTTTCACCAATGGCTCAAAAACAAGGATGACGGAAGCAGCACCAGTCCAAAACGCATTGTTGTAAATCAGTGTAGAGACAATATTTGCTGTTTTTTTGTCTTTAGTATTGACTCTAGGAACTCTTGATGTCCACTCTCTTGAAGCAATCATCCGTCTCAGATCATCTTTATGTTTATGAATAGAGTCAAGTGCGATGAAATGTGTTGCAAACCGTGTTACTGCCGGTCTAATCAATTCTTTATTGTTGGTCTCTTTTCTCATGATAGAAAGTAACCAACCATGATTGTATATAAACGTCGTTATTAATTGACAATTTGTGATAATAGTTGTTACCTCTGGCTCTTTGGAAATATCTTCCAAAATCAAGTCAATGCAGTGTGCTGCACATGGTGTCCAATATAAATGCCTTCTTTTCTGCATCAATAATTGACCGGCAGCTTTGTAGTTTGCTCCATTATCTGTAACAACTTGCACTATCCTATTTTCACCGATTGTTTCGACGACATCATCCATTAGCCCACAAATATATTCTCCACTTTGGAATTCATTTGTGGCATCCACAGATTTCATAAATACCGTTCCATGGGTATAGTACACGAGAAAATTTATTATTTTTCGTCGATTCTGTGTACTCCAACCATCACACATTAATGTACAACCATATTCATCCCAGAAATTGTGCAATGTTTTAATATATTGTCCAACTTCTTCTATTTCCATTTCAAGGTAATTGACAATTTGTGATAATAGTTGTTACCTCTGGCTCTTTGGAAATATCTTCCAAAATCAAGTCAATGCAGTGTGCTGCACATGCTGTCCAATATAAATGCCTTCTTTTCTGCATCAATAATTGACCGGCAGCTTTGTAGTTTGCTCCATTATCTGTAACAACTTGCACTATCCTATTTTCACCGATTGTTTCGACGACATCATCCATTAGCCCACAAATATATTCTCCACTTTGGAATTCATTTGTGGCATCCACAGATTTGATAAATACCGTTCCATGGGTAGAGTACACGAGAAAATTTATTATTTTTCGTCGATTCTGTGTACTCCAACCATCACACATTAATGTACAACCATATTCATCCCAGAAATTGTGCAATGTTTTAATATATTGTCCAACTTCTTCTATTTCCATTTCAAGGTACGAGTGTGATATTTCATATGCAGTTGGCGGATCAATGCCACGACCACATTCTGCAATTGCATCAACCATTGTTGTATAGTATGGACTATTAGCAACATTATGTGGAATATGGTTGAAAAAAAAGAACTTAGAAATTACTCGAGCTATATGTTTTTGGCATCTTTAATACCTTTCATTGCAGATTTGATAGAAGGTTGAGTTCTACCTCCTCGTTTTTGCATATATGAGTCGATTCGTCCAGCAGCATTAGTGTCAAAATCACCACCGCCCGATCGTCCAGCGGTATTAGATCTGTGCAATGTTTGACTTGAACCACCACCCGATCGTCCTACAGTATGAGATCTACGCAGCTCTTCGTCTCTAAATTCATCTCTGCTTTGTCGCATGACACGTTGAAATTGTTCATCATCTTCATTTTCATTGTCCGATAGTTGTTGCGGTCTGCTCATTAATTCTTCTTGTAAGCGTTGCTTGTCAAGCTTTCCTTTGTTTCGTTCATTTCTCTTTTGAACGATATGTGATCGTATAAGCTGTTTAATTTCTTTATGGACAATTAAACATGCCGATACGTCGCCGCCCACTCCTGCCAGATGTTCCTTTAAACGTGTCACACCACCGCCATTAATTATTTTATTGCAAAAGTTACATTTTGTTTTTCGAAGATTGCCATCGATCGCAGTACCATAATTCCAACCAATTTCAGTCGGATTTGCCATAGTGTACCTGAAATTATAATTAACAAACAATAATCGAATCAAAAAATTAAATCAAAATTTAAATACGAATGAATTAAATATGAATGAATTAAAAAACAACAATCGAAGTCATCAATTTTCAATGTTCAAGTCCGCAATTTCGAGTCAAGTTCAATGTTCACGTTCAATATTCAAGTCCAATATATGCCAGGTCCAACATATGCCAGTTCAATATTCAATGTTCAAAGTTCAATATTCAAGTCATCGGCATATTCAAGGCTGATATTCAAGGCTTCCAAATATGTTTCTCAACGGCATGGTTTGAACAATACAAAGTAAAACAAAAAACGACCATCAATCAAGATCACTCCATAATAGTAGAGAATAAATTCAGCTAGCAGCCGCAAACATTATATACAAATGATCAAAATCGCATTATCCTTTTGTATTAGTCGTGTATAAAAAAGATTGCAACAATTAATAACCAACTGAATATATGTCGGCCCATTATCACACCGCCAATTAATAACCAACTGAGCCCATTATCACACTGCATCTCCCCTATCTTATTCACGCGGAGGCAAAAAAAAAAAAACAGCGCGCAGAGATATCAAATGAAAAAAAAATACCTCGCGCAAATCTAATTCGCCGCAGCTCCTCTCCTCGACCTCACCGCGCTTCACTCGACTTCGCCGCTCTTCGCCTCGCGTTCGCCGTCGCCGTTGCAGTCGCCGTTGTAGTCGCCGTCGCGGTTGCAGTTGCTGCTATCGACAGTGGAGAACAAGGTAACTTTTTTATTTTTTCTGGCTCGATTTCGACTTTATTTATACACATCAAAATCAAATCAAATCTTTATTGTACGCTCACATTTTTTCTGTCGCGATTGATTATGGTTTTCGATCTCGTGATTGCTTTCGGTTTTGAGTTCGCCTTTTATTTTTCAACTCGCGGCTATTTTTTTTTTTACCAGGCGATGGCGAAACGAAATTAGGGTTTAATTTCGTTTCGCCTGTCGCCGAGAACGAAACGAGAAGGGCGAGATTCCGAGGTTTCGAACGATACCTCATTCCTTGATTAAAACATGAATGGTATTAAACAGCACCTTTATAAAATAAATTGTTATAAACAAAGTTAGTAAGATTTTTGAAATATTACAACACCGATTTATAGTGCACGTCATGTACGAAGCTTTTATGTACACGGAGACTCGGATTAATTGTTTGTTGAAATGCGTGTAAGCAATTATTTGAAATTTAACAAAATAGAATTTCAAGAATATAAGAAATCACACACAAATTCATATGGTTTGCATATTAATGACTCTTACGTACATGTGGTTAAGTTTCTTCCAATAATTTCATCGTCAGTTCAAACATATTTATGACTAACGGTTTTGATTCTCTGTCTTATTTGTACTAGTAATATTTTTGTTTCTATTGAATCAATGACGGCCAAAACGAAGATCAATTTTCTACTACTAGTGTCTTCCCTTTTAAATCATTCTTGGATTACGTGAATTCGTTCATCCTAAGTTTACACTTTTTGTAATGTTGTACACATTGGTATCTTTAAGCGACTCTCCAAAGATTGAGACACGAATTGCTATTTACCATAGCAGGATATTAATTTCAAACGAGATCATAAAATTCTGAATAAAGAAGCGTTTGGATTTTGTTAGATTCTTGATAGCTAGATTTATGCCTTGTCCCTTGTCATAGGTCCATCTTTCTTGTGTTGATCGATAAATGAGTGTTCATCCGTCGTATCCTATTTTATCACCTTCGTCGGGTCAGAGTTATACGATTTATGCATTGCTTAGATTTGTTCATGCTACATCCATCTTCTGCTCAATTCTCTTTTATACGAATGATGAGTTGAAATTTAATGTAATGCTTACCCAACATATTTGCATTGCTGATTGACCGGGTAGATTTAGAATTTTCAACATATATCGTTTCAAATTTCCTAGTCAAACTACCGCATTTTTGAACACGTGTCACTTATAGTCATTTTCTGACATCCTTTCGTGGGCTTGAGCGATTGAATTGAATTCCACGAAATGATCATTATTCAACGACTATGATTCTTCGCGTCTTTTCACGATTAGACGCCATAGATTTGATTTTACCTTTACAAATGACTCTTCTTTATCTCCACTTCTCTTCTTTCTTATGTTGCTTTCAACCAAGGTATGAGGTATCGTTCGAAACGCCGAATCTCGGCTATCTCGTACCGTTCTCGGCGAAAGGTAATTTCGTTTCGCCATCGCCTGTTCAAAAAATCGCGAGCACACAGCAAAACCGGAAACAAATACGAGATCGAAAACAAAAGCGACCAACAACAGAAATAACGTGAGCACACAGTAAAAATTCGATTCGATTTTGTGTGTATAAATATAGTCGAAATCGAGCAAAAAAAATTAAAAACATTACATAATTCTCTTCACTACCCACTGTCGAAAGCGGCGACTGCAACGGCGACGGCAAAGCAACGGCGAAGTCGAAGTTGAGGAGAAGCGAAGGCGAAGTCGAGGAGAGGTGAAGCGCGGCCTCAAGCCCGATCGAAGACGCAGGTAATTTTTTTCCAATCGACATTTGCGATCTTTTTTTTCTGGGGTTATGACGTGATTGATTTGCAGCGGGCTTGGTCCTACGGGCCCAGTATTGTCCGCTTTCAATTTGCAGCGGGCTTTAATACCATCGCTGTTAGACAATATAAAGCCTACCATATTTTTCGTTGTCCAGCTATCACTGTTGTAATAAAGGACTAAATTTTTGATATCATCAATTTGTCGCTACATATTTTGGTGGAAGAGAGCGTCCTGCCAACGCTGCCAATGCATATATAACCCTCAATGCCATGAATAGCTATTTTTACACATATATATGCCATAAGTTTTACAATCTGATTGATTTAGACAAAATGTTCAGTTCGTTATTGTAATTTTGCTTCCTAAAAATAAGTCATTTCAATACGAAATATGTTGTTGAATAAGTTGAACTGGCATATGTTGGACCTGAATATATTGAACTGACCTTAAGGACATCGTCTTTTCATGTCGAAGACAGTGCTAGGATCAGAAAGAATTCTATCCATGAGTGCATACAATCTATTTGGTTGTATGTAAACCTAATATCAGCCTTGAATATGCCGATGACTTGAATATTAAACTTTGAACATTGAATATTGAACTGGCATATGTTCGACCTGGCATATATTGGACTTGAATATTGAACGTGAATATTGAACTTGACTCGAAATTGTGGACTTAAACATTGAACTTTGATGACTTCGATTATTATTTTTTAATTCATTCATATTTAATTTTTGATTTAATTTTTTGATTCGATTATTGTTTGTTAATTATAATTTCAGGTATACTATGGAAAATCCGACTGAAATTGGTTGGAATTATGGTCCTGCGATCGATGGCAATCTTCGAAAAATAAAATGTAACTTTTGCAATAAAATAATTAATGGCGGTGGTGTGACACGTTTAAAGGAACATCTGACAGGAGTGGGCGGCGACGTATCGGCATGTTTAATTGTCCATAAAGAAGTTAAACCGCTTATACGATCACATATCGTTCAAAAGAGAAATGAACAAAACAAAGGAAAGCTTGACAAGCAACGCTTACAAGAGAAATTAATGAGCAGACCGCAACAACTATCGGACAATGAAAATGAAGATGGTAAACAATTTCAACGTGTCATACGACAAAAAAAGATGAATTTAGAGACGAAGCTGCGTAGATCTCATACTGTAGGACGATCGGGTGGTGGTTCAAGTCAAACATTGCACAGATCTAATACCGCTGGACGATCGGGTGGTGGTGATTTTGACACTAATGCTGCTGGACGGATCGACTCATATATGCAAAAACGAGGAGGTAGAACTCAACCTTCTATTAAATCTGCAATGAAAGGTATTAAAGATGCCAAAAAACATATAGGTCGAGCAATTTCTAAGTTCTTTTTTTTCAACCATATTCCACATAATGTTGCTAATAGTCCATACTATACAACAATGGTTGATGCGATTGCAAAATGTGGTCGTGGAATTGATCCACCAACTGCATATGAAATATCACACTCGTACCTTGAAATGGAAATAGAAGTTGGGCAATATATTAAAACATTGCACAATTTCTGGAATGAATATGGTTGCACATTAATGTGTGATGGTTGGAGTACACAGAATCGACGAAAAATAATAAATTTTCTCGTGTACTCTACCCATAAAACGGTATTTATCAAATCTGTGAATGCCACAAATGAATTCCAAAGTGGATAATATATTTGTGATTTAATGGATGATGTCGTCGAAACAATCGGTGAAAATAGGATAGTACAAGTTGTTACAAATAATGGAGCAAATTACAAAGCTGCCGGTCAATTATTGATGCAGAAAAGAAGGCATTTATAGTAGACACCATGTACAGCACACTGCATTGACTTGATTTTGAAAGATATTTCCAAAGAGCCAGATGTAACAACTATTATCACAAATTGTCAATTAATAACGACGTTTATATACAATCATGGTTGGTTACTTTCTATCATGAGAAAAGAGACCAATAATAAAGAATTGATTAGACCGGCAGTAACACGGATTGCAACACATTTCATCGCATTGGACTCTATTCATAAACATAAAGATGACCTGAGACGAATGATTGCTTCAAGAAAGTGGACATCAAGAGTTCCTAGACTCAATACTAAAGACAAAAAAACAGCAAATATTGTCTCTACACTGATTTACAACAATGCTTTTTGGACTGATGCTGCGTTTGTCATTCTGGTTTTTGAGCTATTGGTGAAAGTTTTACGAATGGTAGATGGTGATGACAAAGCAAATATGAGATATCTTTATGAAGCAATGGATCGAGCAAAAGAATCGATTAGAAAAAATGTTGGTGGAAGGCAATGCAAAAAATGGTGGGATATAATAAACAAAAGATGGAAAAGACAGTTACATCGACCTCTTACGCCGCAGATAATTTGTTTTATCTTATCGTCATACAAATAATGAAATATATAACATTTCAATAATATTTTAAATCTTTCCTATATAGGTTATTTTCTTAATCTCATCATTCAATATGGGGATGCAACAAACGATAGAGAAGTATTAAACGGATTTAACAACGTCGTTGAAAGAATGGTGTCAGACATTGTAAAACAAATTGAAATCGGAAAAGAGGTAACACTAACATATATAATAGTTATATTAAACATTTAACGTTTAATACATATTAAATATTTAACTTCACATCACAGGTAGAAAAATATAGAATAAAAATTAGTGCATTTGGTTCTGCAAAAGCATACGCAGCGGTAAAGACATGTTTTCCCGTTCAATGGTGGTCCATAATTGGAAGAGAGAATGCTCCGAATTTAACACGCTTAGCAATGCATATTTTAAGCCAAACAGTTTCATCTTCAAACTGCGAAAGAAACTGAATTACATTTTCAATGATTCATACAAAATTACGAAATAGAATAAAAATGAAAAATCTTGAAAAATTGGTGTATGTGCATTACAACATGAGAGTAAGAGCAAAAAATTCAAGATGTCGCGGCACTGAAAGTCAGTTGATCGATCTAGACTATATATTCCATGAATAGGATCCATTAGCAGAATGGACTACTTAAATTGAACCATCCTTGTTGGACAACGACCCTTGGATGACCAATACATTGAATGATGCAGTCGCTGCTGTCGATGGTATACATGCACGAGCAACAAAGAGTCAGAGCAATGAAAATAGTAGCAGCTCGTCAAATGATGATCATGGTAATGCAGGTGGAAGTGACGTTGGTTTAACAAGTAATTATGGTATTGGTTCTAATGATGGTGGTGAATTATATAGACCAACTCAAACATATTCAAGAAGAAGGGGTGCGAACAGCAATCCTAACCGAAGAGATGGTAATTTAAATGTTGAATCCGGACATCAGCATGATTATGAGCACCACAATCCATATACTTCAACTGATCCACCAACCTATAGGTATTCTACTTCTGACTATACAGGTGGTAACTCATATATTGATATCTCGAGTGATCAAAATAGTCAAGCTACATATACAATACAAAATGATGAATCATCGTCTTTTGATAATATGATGTCGACATTTATGGGCACAGGACAAATGCAATATGGTTATCCATCATATTATACAACACATGACGATGAAGAAAATTATGAAAACAATCATGGTAGGGATAATGCCAAGTCAATTTGCTCCTGCAAGTGGATCACTAAAGGAGCGTTTGTATGTCTAAGCATAGTAGAAACACCCGAGATGCAAGAGCTGAGTTTTAGTGAGGTTATGGCAAACTCTAGAAAAAAAGATAAAGAAGTTCAAAGTGCTAAATGTAAAAGAATCCCCAAAACCCATAAAGGTTACACTACTCTTTTTTCATCCATTATTTACTTTATCAAATTAATCCCTTCAAGTGTTAAAAATGATAATTTAATTTAAAGAAAAATCATCCAAAATGATTATTGTAGACTATTTGTGCAAGTTCAAATAAGCAAGCAAAGACGAGAAAAATAACACTCGAAGACATTAGTTCAAGTAATAATCGGGCTATCGCCAAGACTAAAAAAGAAACGATAAGAAGAAACTTACTATTTCAAGAAATAATTTCACTACTATAGTAGCAAAATAATGTGTATTTAGGGGTTTGATAGTTTTTCTTGAATGAATTAGTGGACAGTGACATCCACCATTATCTCGGTGGTTAAGTGATTCGACTTCGATGCGAGATGTCACAAGTTCGAAACTTGCATAGCGTGATTCGAACATGACATGTGATTTATGTTATGTAGTCCCCGTGACATGTTGTAATGTACCATTTCAAAAAAACTAGTGGACAGTAAAGTATAAAAGAAGAAAAGTGGAGAAAGTGAGATGAGAGCTTTTACTAAAGGAAAATCAAATTGATGGTTGTTGATCGCGAAAATACAAAAAGACTTGTGTTTTTGACAAATAATCATTTCAAGGAATTCAAGCCGATCGCTCTAGCCCATGAAAGGACGTGAGAAAATGGATAAAGGTGATATGTTTCCAACGAATTAAATGATACGATCTGAATAGATAATTTAAAACGACGTGTAAAGAAAATTACAAATCTATCTCGATTCTCAACGGTGTGGAACTAGGAACAAGTGTTAGACCAAAAGTTTAGCTCATTATTTGCAAAGAAAGATCTGAGCAAAAGATGAAGTAGCGCATCATGAACGAAACAATGCATACATCACACGGCTCCATCCTGATGAATGCGAATAAAATAGAATACGAACGATGTACGCAATTTCATCGACCATCATACGAAAGATGGACCCACGATAGGGGTTAAATCCAACTATCAACCATCTAAATTTTCGAACCAACCTTTGTTTATTCAAAATTTTGATGATCCCTCCTAAAACTAAAAATCCCACCAAGATAATTAGCATTTCACGTCCCATTCTTTGAGAAGCCAATGATGATAGTCGCTTGTACAGGATCAAACGTTGCACGACATGTGTAAACCTAAGATATGTGATCCAAAAATGATATAAAAGGAAAGACCATGTAGTATAAAAGTGGACCTTTCGGATAATCATTTCTTCATATTAGAAACAAAAATACTACCGGTACCAAAAAGATAAAGAATCGGAAAAGTCAATCATAAACATGTTTGTACCGATGTAGTAACAATCGGAAGGAACTTTACCCTATGAACGTAGAGCCTATCAATATCCAAACCACGAAAATTTTATGCGGCTTCTTTTATTTTTGCAGTTTTATTTTGTTATATTTTGAATACATACTTACACGCATCTCAATAAACTGTTGGTTTGGTGTACGTATACGTAAAAACTTATTTCATTGCATGTACTATAAGTTGATGTTGTAAGATCCCAAAATCTTACTAACATTGGTTAGAATATTCTGTTAAAAATTCCATGATGTGTTGAGGTTATTTCTAAAGCTGTTTGGTAACACTAGATGAAAGGCTGTGGACAGCTTTATAAAATGAAACTATCTTAAGGTTATTTCTGCTATGGGCACTACTAAGCAAAGTTTAAAGAAAAGTAAGATGTATAACCGTATCAGTACAAAACCTTGTCAATGACAAGCTTGCACATGAGTAGTGTAAGGAAGAGCATAAGAAAAAAACTAGTAAATACATTTAATACAGATTATGGGATCAAAAAAAATAATCAGAGCTCGATAAATTGTGGAGCACTGTCAATCCCAAATACAAAACTGAGTAATTGAGAGCTGGTTTTGATGCTTCCGTCTTAATATATGCAACCGATTTACTTATTGCCTGGCAACACTAAAGCCAGCCAACTCGGCCAGCTGCAAAAAAAAAAAAAAAAAAAAAAAATGCTTTTGAAATCCTCAACATTAAGCATATGACCAAATACCAAGTATACACTATTGAGTGTAATAGGCTACTGTCAGTGGAATTGAACTAGAATTATATTTACTGAAAAACGTAGTATTTCATTAGAGCATACAAAAGGGCATTACAAATTCATGACCAATATATTAACATACCTTTATCGTTTTTCTTAAACCACAATATGTTCTAATATACCAAGAATCCCGTATAGTTTACTTTTGACACCTTAAAGACCATGATGAAAAGATAACCACGCCTAAACAATCTTATTGAAGGCATAAGTGTTACAATCCAGAAACACAGATAGCCAACACTAATCAGAAAGCCAACTTATTACGGAAGACACAAGCAAACATTCAAACTATATTACCGAGTGGCTTTTTTTATGCACACTTCGTTTCATTTTCCAGGGTCCATAACAAATAGAGTTCAACATTGTTATTTTTAAAGTACATAGAAGAACGATTGTGTTGAGTGCTTCAATATGATTCTTACTTCTGAAAGTATACAATCTGAAAATCTATTTTCAATATGTACGGACAAAAAATAACAACAGCAGCTATTACCAACTCAAAACTGAAACTTTTAACCTAACAAATAAAAACCAGTTAATCGATGATAAAATCAATACCATGCATTGATCCATGAATTTCGATTTCGTCAGTTCAAACGCCGACCTCCAGCTCTCAGAATCCCTGAAAGCAAGCACGTAACCACCAGCGCGTGATTCGTCCACGTCGGGTACTGGGATCCTTAATAAAGGAATCGGGGAGTCGAAGTGTATGAGTGTAGATGAAGGAGAGTAATCTTGGTCGATGGTAGTAGCATCGTTTCCCCAAATTGCCATTGATTTAGTTTTAGGGTTTTAGAAGTATTAAGCGCCCGGAAACGTAACAATATACCAAGGTTAAATTAATTTGGGTTTTTGGGCTAAAACCCAATCATGGACAGCATAATCCGTACGCTAATTTTGTTTGTGTTATTTTAATAACAATGATTAAAATAATGAAAGCTAAATAAAAAGCCTGTGAACGGCCCAATTTCCTTGAAGAAGCGAACGAGAAATCCATGGAACAGTTTGAGTCATACCATTGGCTTTAATTTACTAAAAACAAAATTAGTGGAAAAAAAAACGATGTCTGCCGCTAATATGGGTTGCCGTTTTCTACTACTTATAGCATGGTATGCTACTTGATTTGAAAATAGAACTTGGCAAAATAAACGAGAATCTGCTACATACCAAATTTCGATGTAAAAACTGTTATTCGCAACTATCGAAAAGTGTTATGAAACCAACTGTAACTTTAGTAACAGTTACAGAATAATGCAGAAGTAGTAATGGCAAAAATTGTCATTAATTTTGATAAATTGTAACACCAAAATGTTGGACAATATCTGTACTAAAATTATTACCGATTAAATCGTCCGAGTGCAGTAGAAACTGTTTTCTTGAAACAATATTGTCTCCTTATATGCACCAAAGGACACGAGCAATTTGTCTCGCAGGATGAAACGGACCAGCTCTTATATGATGTGCATGCAGACGGAGCGATGATGAACTGAATGTATTATAGATATGAGAACAGGGGAACAGGAAGAAGAAGGGAACTGTTTTTTTTTTTTTTTAGTTCTGAATCTCGTTCTACGGGCCCCTATATATATAGGACGGAGGAGGTGCCTATTCGAAGCGGCCGTGACTGTTAGAAAGGTTGCGACCCTTTAACCGACAGACGCGCGCGTAAAGGCGCAACGGTCTAATTTTGAAGTTCAAAAATAGCCGTTTTAGCGCAGCAGGCCCATCTAATCACGAGACCCCAAGAGCCCAAAGGCTCAATCTTTGACATTTTAATATTAATATGAAGGCCCAAAGCCTACATTGCACAAGTCTTCATGTCTCCTTCTTCTTTTCTTTTGATTTAGTATATTGAGTTATGGTATATATGGTGATATTGAAACAAATACTCCACGATGTGGGACTTTGTTTCAATACACACTCAAATTATTCCTCTTCCCACTTCCCCATTCATTCATTTCTAACAATCTCCCACATGAATGAGCGGTTGTTCTTAGTTTCACGAACCATTTATCGTACCGGTTAAAGTAGCACAGGGGCCTTGAACTTTCCTAGTGTTTACCTATTTGAGTTACAGGTAAATCAGTAGACACAGGATGTCCTTCAACTGTAAACCTTTTGTGTAATTCTACAATAGATAACACACGGCAAATATTTCTTATAATCCTTCGTTCTCTGTATGTATTCATTTTTGCCTTGAACACCTGCCTGGTATCATAAGCGCTTAGAGAATTTGGCCTCATAATTCTCTTTGAAGCGGCGTCTTCGCACTTACGTAGGTGATTCTGTAAAGGGTATTCACAATTCCTCAAGTACAGACATCGTTAAAAGTATCAATACTTATCATATTTTCCAACAAATAAAGCACTGACTTATCATAAGAATGGTCTGTGTGTAACAGTGCCGTCAAGTTTCTCTTAAACTTAGTTGTCCCTTTGAACCTAGATCTTGGGATCTCCGGTCAACTAGGTGGGTTTCCATTAAAAAAAAAAATATTCTGTGGGCCTTAACCCCATTCCCATCGATAAGGTTTGAACTTTCTCTCTTGGCAAGCCTTTAGTTAGTGGATCTGTTATGTTATCTTTTGACCTTATGTAGTCTATAGCGATAACTCTATTAGAGGGAAGTTGTCTTATTGTTTTATGTCTACGACGAATATGCCTAGATTTACCATTGTATAGTATAATATTAGCTTTTCCAATTGCTGATTGACTATCACAATGTATACATATTGGAGGCACAGGTTTGCTCCAATTTGGAATATCTTCCAAGAAACTTCGAAGCCAGTCTGCTTCTTCTGCGGTCTTATCTGGTGCAATAAACTATGATTCCATCGTAGATCTAGCTATATAAGTCTGTTTGGATGATTTCCATAATATTGCTCCATTTCCTAATGTGAACACATATCCACTTGTAGACTTTGTATCTTGTGATCCAGTTATCCAATTGGCATCACTGTATCCTTCCACTGTTGAAGGGTAGTTTATATAGTGTAGACTATGGTTCTGTGTATACTTTAGGTATCCTAGAACTCTAATTATCGCTTTCCAATGATGTTTACCAGGATTGCTGGTAAATCTACTCAGCTTACTTACAGCGTATGGGATATCTGGCCTAGTGCAGTTCATAACATACATGATACTTCCTAGTATACGAGAGTATTCAAGCTGGTAGATACCATCACCAGTGTTCTTTACACAATTTTGGTTCATATCTACGGGTGATTCTGCAATAGTTATATTATATTGCTTGAATTTTTCAAGTATCTTACCGATGTAATGTGATTGAGATAGTGTATATCCCTGTCATAACACTGGTGAATATGTATCAAAATAGTCCAGTTCTTCCTTTTGTCTGAATCCTTGGACTACAAGACGAGCTTCGTACTTGTCTATTGAACCATCAGGTTTCAATTTCTTTTTAAATATCCATTTATTACCTAAGGTCTTGCATCCTTGAGGTAAATCAACTAACTCCCAGATATGGTTGGCCATAATGGATTATATCTCATTGTTAATAGCCTCTTTCCAGTATGGGGCTTCACTGGAGGACATAACTTGTTTATATGTCAACGGATCATCTTCTAACATAAAGGTATAGAAGTCTGGTCCAAAGGTTTTTGAGGTTCTAGACCTTTTACTTCTTCTTGGTTCCTCCACTTGTTGATCAGCACTAATTTGCTGAAGGTTGTCTTCAGTATCCTCAAGAGAATTGGAGATTTCATCTTCCTTGGTCGCTTATGAGTATCATTATCAGTGCCCTGCTTTAAAGGGAATATATGTTCAAAAAATCTTGCATTTCTCGACTCAATGATGGTATTTTCATAAATATCATCAATTTCAGATTTGTGTACTAAAAATCGATAAGCAGCACTGTTTTGTGCATATCCAATGAATACACAATCAATTGTTTTTTGTCATATCTTGACCTTCTTTGGTTTAAGTATCTCTACTTTGGCAAGACACCCCCATACTTTTTAGTATTCGTAGGATGCCGGTCTATTTTTCCAAAATCGTGAGGAGACTTGGATGTTTTCTTTCATGGTGTTTTATTTAAAATATGGTTTGCCGAAAGAATAGCTTCTCCCCAAAAGTTATCTGGCAGGCCAGAACTGATTAATAAAGCATTCATTATTTCTTTAAGAGTTCTATTTTTCCGTTTGGCTATACCATTGGATTGAGGTGAATATGGTGCTGTAGTTTGGTGTATAATGTCGTGCTCAGCGCAGAATTCCTCAAAAGGAAATTCATATTCTCCTCCTCTATCACTTCTTAAAGCTTTAGTTTTCCCGTTAAGTTGATTCTCAACTTCTGCTTTATACTGTTTAAACATATCGAATGTTTCATCCTTGCTTCTAAGGAGATACACATAGCAGTACCTAGTACAATCATCAATAAACGTAATGAAATATCTTTTTCCTCCTCTAATTTGACACGTTTTTAAATCACATACATCGGTATGTATAAGGTCTAGAGGTCAGTTTCTCGTTCAACATGATGAAACAAGGTTCTTGTCAATTTTGCTTCTGCACAAATTTGACATTTATAGTGGGAGTCTATGTTACATTTTGGTATACATTCTATATTAATCATTTTTCGCAGTGTATCAAAATTAACATGCCCTAATCTAGAATGCCATATGTTAGAAGAGTCAACAATATAAGCAAAAGATTCACTTTTATTCATATCAATGTTTGATACAATAGTTGTTACATTTGCCTTGAATAAACCATCACATACATATCCTCTTCCTACATACACTCCATTCTTTGATAATATAAACTTATCGGATACAAAAGTTAATTTGAAACCATGCTTGCTAAGCAAGGACCCTGATATCAAATTCTTGCGGATTTCTGGAACTTGAAGAACACCACTCAAAGTAAGCTCTTTTCCAGAAGTTAGTTTCAGCACAACTTTTCTCTTGCCTTCGACCTTTGATGCAGATGAATTGCCCATGAAAAGTTGTTCATCATCAGTTGCAGATTTATAAGTTGTAAACATCCACTTATTAGCACATGTGTCGAGTGGCATCTGTGTCTACAAACCATTCCTTTGAATTACCAACAAGGTTGCATTCTGATATTACTGCACATAAATCCATATCAGAAATGTCATCTGTAACTTCAGCCGTATTTGCTTCTGATTTCTTCTTTTTGGAAGCGCGACATTCGGCTGCTTTATGCCCTTCTTTCCACAGTTATGGCAAGAGCCTTGAAATTTCTTCTTCAACTTCTGAGGCGCATTATCACGTTTTATCTTATTAGGATTATCTGACTCGACAACATTTTCTTTGGCAAACATATTCTGAAAGATCTTTTTCTCAGAATTTCTATTATCTTCTTCAATTCGCAGACGAACTATGAGTTCTTCCATTGTCATTTCCTTACGCTTATGCTTAACGTAATTTTTGAAGTCCTTCCAAGATGGAGGAAGTTTCTCAATGGTTGCGGCAACCTGGAAAGATTCGCTAAGTGTCATCCCTTCATCTTGTAGTTGACAGATGATTAGTTGTAGTTCTTGAATCTGGTTGATCACAGTCTTTGAATCTACCATTTTGAAGTCCAGAAATTTGCCAGCGATGAATTTCTTCATGCATGCATCTTCAGTTTTGTACTTTCTGTCCAAGGCCGTCCAGAGTTCCTTGGATGTTGCAACAGTACAATATACATTGTAGAGGCTATTATCCAGACCATTCGGAATATAGTTTTTACATATAAAGTTCGAATTTTTCCAGAAATTTACGGCCTCCACTTTGATTGCATCGGGTTCGAGTTCGCCAACTTCAGGAGCATCTTCGGTTAGAAACTTGGCAGGCCTAATGTTGTTAGATAAAACAACATCTTTTATTGCCAACGCTTGAAGTCCGTCCCATTGAATTTTTCTGGCCTTTCTCCATGAGACAGTGCCATTATCGGAACCAGAGGCGCTGGTTGAGTGTTTGTCACCGTCTGTGTTGGTGTAGCGTTATTGATGTTGCTATTTTGAGACATCATCGTCTACAACAATCAATATTGTTTCGAGAATATTATTCGCAACTACCGAAAAGTGTGACGAAACATACAATAACTTTAGTAACAGTTACAGAATAATGCAGAAGTAGTAACGGCAAAAATTATCACTAATTCGACAATTAATTTTGATAAATTGTAACACCAAAATGTTGGACTAGATCTGTACTAAATGTATTACCTATTAAAGCGTCCGAGTGCAGTAGAAACTGTTTCTTTGAAACAATATTGCCCCCTTATATGCACCGAAGGACACGAACAATTTGTCTTGCATGATGAAACGGACCGGCTCCGATATGCTGTGCGTGCAGACGGAGCGGCGACGAACTGAAGGTATTATAGATATGAGAACAGAGGAACAGGAAGAAGAAGGGAACTGTTTTTTTAGCTCTAAATCTCGTTCTGCGGGCCCCTATATATAGGTTGGAACAGGTGCCTATTCGGAGCGGTCGTGAGTGTTGGAAAGGTAGCGGCAGACGGAGACTCATCTAATCACGTGACCTCAAGAGCCCCAAGGCCCAATCTTTGACATTTTAATATTAATATGAAGGCCCAAAGCCTACATTGCCACAAGTCTTCATGTATCCTTCTTCTTTTCTTTTGATTTAGTATATTGGGTTGTGGTATATATGGTGATATTGAAACAAATACTCCACGACGTGGGACTTTGTTTCAATACACACTCAAATTCTTCCTCTTCCCACTTCCTCATTCATTCATTTCTAACAAAAACAAACAAACTTTTTCCACAAAATGTAAAGATTAGTTTATGAATATTAAAAATAAGTTGTGTAAAAAAAAGCAACATGATAATGTACTAAATACGTAAAATATATTTATGTAAATATATATCAAAAAGTTGTCTTTGCTCTTTCTATTCCGCAAAAGAGCAAAAAGAAAAGAAGAGGCAATAAAAAAAAATTAGAAGGAACGTGTTGTTATCTTATGGGTGGGGCAAATTTTGTTAAAAGAAAAACTTTAACGCTTAATGATAACTACTCTCAAAATTAGTCATAACGTCATTTATTTTGCTCTGTTGTGACTTTTCTCCACCGCTACAACATGCTTTTATTTTCAAAACGTCCCCACTCCAGCTACTCACATGTAGCTTCTCGTCATTGACCGCCACAACGGTCCCACCATCACACTTGCCATCACTCATGTCACCAACTCAAACCCAAAGTTATTCTCGGATCATCTTAGCACCTTTTGCACCGCCTATGTCCACTACCTCACCAATGTAACATTTCTCATCTTCTTTAGTTTTACTTCTTTACAAATAATTATTGACAATAAAAAAAAGGATAGTTTGGCTCACATCCCTGCTAAGTTTCAAAATAGAAAAAACATCCTCCCCATATAAGTCTCTGTTTCTAATAAGCGAGCGTAAAAAAAACCCAAATACCCTTTACGTTTTTAATATTTCAAATGTATATAACTTTATATAGAAATATCGGATCAACATACCGTTTTCACCAAAAAATCAAAAAAGATATGATCTTTAAAATGAGATTCATTGTTGATACCAAAAAACCATATTTGCAGTAAGGCTGCAATTATTCTATATATTTGCAGAGAATTCTGCAATTTTTGAACCTCGTCGATTTTTCGTCAAATGTCAACAATTATTCTATATAATTGCAAACTTTTCTGCAATTATATGAAATGGTTGCAGACTTTTATGCATTTATTTCATACAAATACATAATTTTATGTAATTATGTCGAATAATTGAAGAAAACTCTACAATTATTCTAAATAATCACAGAATTGTCTGCAATCATACCGTATAATTGGAGACATTTCTGCAATCATACTGTATAATTGCAGACATTTCTTCAATAATTGCAGACATTTCTGCAATTATTATATATATTTGCAGACATTTCTGTAATTGTTGTAGAGATTTCTACAATTATTGCATATAATTGCTGACATTTCTGCAATTATTGCATATAATTGCTAGATGTCTACAACTATACCATATAATTGCAGACGTTTCTGCACTTATTGCGTATAATTGCAGATATTTCTGCAATTATTGCATATCATTACTGAATATTCACAGCTATATCATATAATTGCAGACATTTCTGCAATTATTTTGTATAATTGCAGATTTTTTTGAAATTATTGCGTATGTTGCAGAATTGTCTGCAATTATTGCATATAATTTCAGAATTGTCTGCAATCATACCATATGTTATTTTTACATATCACAATGTCACTTATTAGAAAGATAATAAAATTTGTGATTTAATGATGAAGGTTTGTTAATTCGTCGTCTGTGCAATTGCGTTTTAAAGATTGATAATTAAATGAGGTGCAAAATTTAATTATGCCTGTGAGAATAACATGCATGTATGAAGAATGCAATGGAATAAAGAGGTGTTTTAGGAAAGAAATTTGAAGTATTTGAATTTAAGGATGTAATTTATATCTTTTTTTCGGAATGATGTTTTGTGTATTAAGTTTGATTCTAGGGATGTGTCCCTTATTTTCACCAGGGGTGGACAACTTTACCATATTACTACTTACCAACCATTACCAATTGCTACTAACTAAAATGGTACCGAAAAAATGGTAGCCAGTTTGTTTAATATGGTTTGCTGAACCGCATGAAAATATGTGGTACGGTAATGGTAATTAACCACTAAATGTGGCAATTACCATATCCACTATATATATTTATGTATGTGTGTGTGTGGGGGGGGGGGGGGGGGGGAGGAAGCCTATTCATACACAAAACATAGACACAATTGATATTCGCCACATCTCATATAAGGATAAAAAGATCCAATGGTCCATATCCCTTGTGTCACTAACTGTGTCTAATTCTATGTCCAGATAGCCGCCTTATATACACACGCATATGTACACACGCGCACGCACACACTATATACTATATGACTGACATTTAGTTTGTAATGATTTAATAGAAAATCTAGCAAAATACTATTATGATATCATACAGAATGCAATTCTTATCATGTGTTTTTAAAAAATAAAATGATTTCATACAATATTTAGCTTCTTGCATAATATTCACTTGTATATATGATTACACAAAATAAAATTGATAAATTTTCGTATAATAAAAATTAACAACTCTTAATATTTACTTATTTAACATGAAATATTGTAACAAATATATATATCATACTAGCAAACGGTAAAAGTTTATTGCCAACCTTTACCAACCATTACCAACCACAAACCAAATTATCAGTTTTCCAATTACTTTGGTTGGTAATGATATGATTTTTTAATTACCATATAAATCACTATGGCAATGGTTTTAAATATGAACTTTCGGTACCGAACCGAATCTGTAACAACCCTAGATTTTTATGTATATTTTAGTTTTGACTTTATTTCATTTTGAAATTATTTTAAACTTGCTTCATTTCAAACATTTCATTTTTAAATATAAACTTTGATTATTATGTGAATTATAATTCCAACTGGCATAAATTGAATATTTTACTGAAAAGTGGATTTCTGGTCAAACTGATCAAACTTTGATTTTTTTAAATTTCAAATTTAAATATTTATAATTCTTAAATTTTATCTTTTATTATGAAAATAGATTTAATAACTTGAATACTGCTTTTCGTTTCGTTGAAAACGGATTTAAATTGTGAAAGTTATGTAAATTTCAATATTGAATGCAATTTGTTTTATTTAGCAATTTTGTCTATTTTAAATTATATAAATTATATTTTCTTTGTCATATTTTATTTTAAAATGTGTCATTATGTTATTTTACTATGTATTTTTTTTAATATTTTTGAAGTGATAATAGAACATTTCCAAAATTTACTGTATTTATTTCCTATTTTTAAAGGTTGTTTTCTATTTTTTCTGCTATTTTCTTTATTTAAATTATATTTAATTAAAATTTATATATTTTTTTCGTGAATTCATTTTTATTTTATGTTATTATCTTTGTTATAAATATTTTTCCAAGTCCATATAAATTTTTTAAAATTTATTCTGTTTATTTTCAAATTTTCAAGACTAGTTTGCATTTTCTGAGCTATTTTCTTATTTTACCTTATATAATTATTATTATTTATTTATATTTTTATATTTTGTTGCATTTTCGAAACTTTTACTGAAATTATTTATTATTCTCGTAAATTTAAACTTATATTAATAAATTTAAGGTAATTTGAAAAGTTTGTGACTCTAGATTTGCTTTTGTCTCTTTGTTTTCCCGTCTCTTCATTTTCCAACCTCTTGCATTTATTTTTCTTTCGCTGACCTTATTCTTTCTCTCAGCCGCATATTTCTCATTTCATTCACGTAAACCAATCTTTCTCATCTCCAAAAATCACGGCCATCATCATCATTTGCAAAGAGTTTTGGTAAATTTTCTTTCCTTTTCTATGTTTTCTTTTGTTCCTTATGAGGTTTTGCACTCATCTTCATCCCTATATGGCTCGGCCCCTCCCTCCTCCAACCTCTAGGCCGCTTTCACCACCACCCTCTCTGGTCAACCCTTCCTCCAGCCCCTCCCCATCCTTAGACGTGCACCATAATGATGTTGATCCACCTAAAAAAATGAACCAAACATCTCCTAAATCCCAAACCGAGCCTACCTAGCCATCACCACCTCCAAACTCCTCCTTGCCGCCACTTTCTCCACCAGCCAAATTCCGACCTGACACACCTCTGGACACCCCACTTGACCCCACCAGAAGTGGCCGTGCTCCTCCATGCCTTGGCCGAGCCTTGTAGTGGCCTTGAACCCATGCTAATGCCTTGTGTGTTAGCCTCTTGCCTCACAAACTTGTGCACCACTTTCTCTAGGCTAGGCCGACCCTTTTGAGTCCACAACCAGACCTTAGAGCAAGCCTTAGTCGTGTATTTTCCAGCCATGGCTGAGCCTATGCTAGATGGAAGCAAGTGCAATAGTTTTGTTTTGTTTTATTCAATCCATTTCTAACATTGTTTAAGTATATCTTGTTTTGAAACTTATGTCTATATATTTGTTTGTCTCATGTATCCAAGGAGAATTAATCTTTGTCTCTTCCACTCGTCTTTGTGTCGTGTTATCGTACTTGTTTGGATCTCATTCGTGCATTCGTCGTTGTGTCTCCAGCTCAAAACAGTGAGTTATTCTCACCAGACAATATGTACATATATAACTAGTAAATTGACCCCTTTTGAATCTGTAAAATGCATTATCATATTACACCTGCTATATTATGATTATATGATGTTCACCCATGCTTAAACACTTGTTATAACATCTGTTACTGTTACATTACGTCGTTCTGTTATTTTTATCAGTTTATCACACTGCAAGTTCCCTTTAGATTAGAATCACTATGGGTTGAAATGATACATACCCGAACGAACTTTAAAATAGGAGAAAATCATTATGGGCTGAAATGATAGGCCTGAATGATTTTCAATTATTTTCATTTACTTGGGATTGCGGGTTTGAATGATCAAACTCGGGTTTTCTTTGTAAATTACGGGTTGAAATGATATATTACCCGTATCACTTTACCCAGGCTTGAAAATGAAATACAGACTCGTTGTTAAAATATGTTTTTCTAAAAATTTTAAAATATTTTAGAAATGTAAATATTATAATATTTTGATTTAAATTTGATTAAAAATGATTTTTGTAAAGCATTATTGATTTTCTAAAAATTTATAAGTGAAATAAATAAATGGTAAAGTTAGAAAATCTGAAATGTAAGTTATTTTGGAAATTATAATTTGGTGATAAATGGAATTTAAATTACATATGAAAATATGATAAATTTATGATATTTTGAATTTGATAAATTTAAAATGATTTTATAATATATTAGTGATTTTGAATAAAGTTAAAATGTGAAATGAATGAATATTTAAGTTGAAATTTTGAATATAACTAAAATTGAAAATTTGTGAATTTAGCTTAAGAGTGAATTTTAAGTTAAGTAAATAAAAATGAAATTAAGTTATATTTGAAAATTTTAAACTTAGGTGTTAAGTTAAATTTAATTTAATGAATTTAAAATTTAATGTTGGAATTTAATAAGCGAATTATTATTAAATTTTGATTTTTGAATGGAGATTTAACTTTATAAAATCATGAATATAAGGGTATTTGAATGATTGTTTTAAAAGTGAAATTATACGATTTTATAAGTTAAAAATAATTTAAATAAAAACATGATTGTTTGTGAAATTATACTGAATATTTGAAGTTAATTAACTGCATTTCTGAAATGCTATTAATTCTAATGTAAATAATAACACAGCATTTGTAAATGCTGTAGTTGATAATAATGAACCAAATGGCTAAGTTTAATTAAAGGCTATTATAGCATTTTTGTAAATGTTATAGTTGTTAAATTTAACTATGTTTTATTTAAAACTAATGTAACCCTATTACAGCATTTTTAAATGCTATCTTTTGTTAAATTGAACTGTTTTGAATGTAACTTTCTGTAGCAATTTCTAAATGCTACGAAAGTTGAATTTTCATCTGTTTTAATAAATTAAGTGAATAAATGAATTTTGAAAGACTAAAATTTTGGAAATTTAATAATTTAATTTTTAAATATAATAACTTCATTTTATGATTTAAAATGAAGTAATTTGTTTCGAAATATAAATTTGAAATGTGTTTTGTAATGGTATTTAAATTAAATAAAAATGAATATGGTTGGGAAAAATATGATATTTTGATATTTTGAAATGGATTTGAATGGTATTGAATTTTGAAATGATATTTGATTTAGAAGTATAAAATTACTATTTTGAAATTTTAACCACGGGATGTATTTAATTTATAGTTTAACTGATCCTTAAAGGATGGGCGATCTCAAGCATCCTTTAAGTTATTGTGCTTTTCTGCTACAGTTCACATGAGTTGGTTTACATTATATAAGTATATATTTTACCACTCGAATGTTTTGTGTTTTACTTTATGCTTGGGTCAGCCTGAGTATTCATAGCTTTGGATTCTCTTTCTGGAGCTGGTCTTTGCTGGAGTTTCTGCTTATCTACATTTATATCTACTTTCTATTTCAGCTATTCTAGTTTATCTCATGTATTAGCGAACTTCTATGTATTTGGGATTTCTATTATGTTGTTTTCAGACTGTATTATGTATTTGGTTTGAGACTCTGCCGTACTAGCCTCATGAACTACTATGTATTTTATATTCCGCTGCGAGTTATTCTGATATTTCTATGTCTATGTTTCTGTGATTGTATTTCGTTTGCGCCAAATTTATTTACAATGCGATATTTTGAGCAATTCAAGTCCGACATATGTGGATGTGAATGGCTGAAAATATCGGGCTATTACAATTGGTATCAGAGCTTTGATTTTAGGCAAATCTTAGCCTGCGGAGCAAAAAAACATTAGAGATAGGGTAGAAATACCCTAGAATGAGTGAAATCAATCGCAGAATCATTTCATTGTGAGATAACGTATTTTCGAAGTATAAAATGATTTCCAAATGATTTTAAAGGATTTTCAAAGATTATTTTGGTATAAAAAATTTCTTATTTTGGAATCAAGATTTTCTATGCTTCATTTCTTCTATATCCACCTTGTTAGAAATCTCTTGGTTAGGATTCTTATCGACTAGGATTCCATGAACTTTGGAACGCTCCCACTTGTTCTGAAATCTAATCTTGTCTTCCCTATTTTATCCTTTTGATTTTTGGGGCATTCCATAACCCCACTTTGGAATGACCTCTCTAAAGATCGGTGAATTCGCTGATCTTTGAATGATTTGTAAAGGAGTGAAACTTCTTTACAATTGGCATTGATTCACCGGAGATTTCTATATCCTATTTTTACAATGCTATCTATCTCCCGCTCTACCCGGATTCTATCTCTGGCGATCAAATATCGATTTGCCTTAGATTTTCGAATTGACTATATTTCTGAAGTCATGGTTGACCAGTTAAGGTTGCCCACGATTTTTATAGGCTTATCCATCCTCTATTTGGTAATTAAATTATTTCATCTTTGTTCGAGCTTATCTTCGAACCAGAATTCTATCTGATTAGGTTCCTCTAAATTCAAACCTCTGTTTGTTCTGAAATCCATCCTTGAATCGTCCCTTGGAAATTTGTGTTTGTTTGTATTTTGAAATTGTGCATACATCGAAATTATTATTTTGATAAGGATGATCCTATTTTGTATATAAAAGTGAATGTTTTCGATAAAGATTAAATACCTTTTAAAATGAAAATTTGAAGCTTTGAAAGGATTTGAAATTTTGAAATTTATAAGAAACTTGATTTATACAAAAATGATTTATAACTGAAGGGTTTTGAATTTGAACTTCGAGGAACCGAACTCAGGTATTTTGAAATCGGTTTTAAGATTTTGGAAATTATATAATAATAATATGATTTAAAGACACTTTTTTTCCAAATAGGAATGTTTCAAATGTATTCGAATGAATTCCAATGGTTTCAAAATAGGTTTCAAAGAAGTTTCAAGAAAATAAAAGTCCAGAACCCACTTATGTCGCTGGAAAATAATTTCGGTGATGAATGCATGCATCATCGACATTGATTTTCAAGTTTCTGAGTGGGGGAGAGGCCACTCTAGTAGCATTGGTACGCGAGTGATTTTATGAAACCAAATTTTGATTTCAGATTTCGAAGTATGGTTTGATGTTCGAAAGATATATGTGTGTGTATATTTGAAACGATTTAAAAGTAAGCGGGGTTCAGTTCTCGAGATTCAGATTTGTTTTGGTATAACCCTATCTTTTGGAATTGGTTTACTGATTTGTTAGTGATTTCCAACTCTTGGATTTAAAATATGATTTCTTCGACTATTTTGAAGGTTCGGGCGCTTCGAAATCAAGGTTAACTTTTCAAAGCTAAGAAATTTTGAAAGGTATAAAGTATTTGATAAAGAATATAAGTTTAGTTTGTATGTTTCAAGTATGAAATAATATGATTCGTATAAGTTGAAACTGTTTCGTTAAGTAAATAAACAAGACTATTTTGAATTATACTAATATGAAATTCAGTTTCGAAATGTTTTGAAAGAAAAAAAATTAGTCTTCAAATGTTTGAGAAAAAATTGGTTTTAAATGTTTTAACTTAGTAACATCTTTATGAAACTATATATTTAACAAGTTGGAATAGATACGTAAGTTGTACGTATGTTGTTTTATTCGCATAATTAATTTGATCCAAGTTTGAGTACACAAGTTCGAGGCGAATTACACCATTTCGTGTTAGGATTTTACATTTGATTCTTGATGGCGAATATTTGATATGGATTTTGGGTTTGATTCTAGAATTCTCTATCATAGTATGTGGCTATGCAAGGAGACTGATGGCTTCTAGTCAAGAAACCACATCGAAGTCCGCATTAGGGAAGTCGAATGGACAATACTAGTTCGAAAGAAAACTTGTGTGACCAAGCGAGCGATCGAATGTAATGTTGCGAAATGATGACATATGTAAGTAATAATGAAGTAAAATTTGAGAGATGTGAAATGATAAAATTTAGTTTTGAAATATGGTATGTTTAAGTCTTGAAACATATTTAAGATTGAATAGTTTATTTAGTAAATCAAAATATTTGAAATTTGATAATATTTGAAATGGTTTTGTTAGAAAACTAAATTGAACTGAAACTGATTGTTTGAACTGAATTAAAATTGGAAATTTTAGATTTGGGTTTAACTGAATGAATTTGTGAAATGTAAAGAATTAAAGGAATGTTTTATGATTTCAAATGTATGATTTCGAAATGTTATGATTTTTCAAAGTGTAATGATTTCAAGTATTTTGGTTTCGAAAGATTTATAACTTTGAAAGTATAACGACTTTTGAAGTGAATATATGTTTGAAATGGAAATGAAGTTGTTTGACCTAAATTTTGTTGATTTGGAAATTTGGATTATTTTCTAAATCTATTTTTTGAGAAACTTTGAAACTAAATTTATGTAATTTGGAAGAAATGATTTGGTGAAATCATATATGATTTTGAAGCTGAATTGATAACCTTGTTTATTTAAATACTTTGATTTGGGAGTTATCGAACTTATATAAAAGTGATTTGTTTAAGTATGAAGTGATTTGAAAACTATTGATCTGTAAAGGTACTAAATTTGTAAATTGAGATCTTATATAATCGAAGTCTATATAAGTGTAATTTGATATACTTTTGATTTTGAAAAGTATTCGATTTGAAATGAAATCTTATATATAATGGACTTTATATATGTACGATATTTGAAAGCAATTTTTTGAAAGGTGCTATATGATACATATTTTCGAAGTAAAGATATGGAAAATGCCTTCTGCTTGATATCCGCTTTGTGGCCACACTGTGGATTCATTCTATCGATATTATTCTCTTTCTTTGATTTGGGTTTTCCGGATATGATACTCGAGTGTCCATCGAATTTCACGGCGATCTCCGTGGTCTTATGAGCGCGACTGCATAGCGCAACTACCTGGCTGAGCATGCCTAGGGGTACAGATTGTTTACTGAGGGATCCAGGCGTAACCATTGTGTATCCAGCACTCTATGTAGATCGCATTAGTAGCGAAACTGCCTGGCTGAGACGGCCTAGGGGTACGGATTATTTCCTGAGGGATCCAGGCGTAACCATTGTGTATTCTGCACTCTACTGGTCATCATGGTGTAACTCGCAGGGCTGAGAAAGCTTACGGATACAGAATGTTTCCTTGGGGGGGAGGGGGGTCCAGGCGTAACCATTGTGTATCTACGATACATGGTTAGGCAACTGTTTTGGTTTGGTTGATTTATGTGGATTGTACTTTCCATATCTGTTTAAAATGATTTTTCAAGTATTTTTACTGGGTGTTGAAACAAGTCTACTAAGTACCTCGAGAAGTCTAGCTTTGCGGCTGATCAATGCACTGCCAGAATCTACAGAAACGAGGAAAACTTGTTAAAACATCGAGTTATAAAAGTATTTTGATAAAGTATTATATAAAGGATATTTTGATCATTTATGTAAATGTTTTAAATATTTTTTACTTCGAACTATCAAATTTGAATCAAATGACTATTCGTCATACTATAAAAAAAAATTAAATTGAAATGTATAATGTTTTAAAATAATGGTTCATCCTTGTCTTACAACCTGCTTTCCCTCCTAGATACTTTTTCTCTACCTTCTTTCGGGAATGTCCTCCAACCTATTGTTCTTTCTAGTTGTTTCTTCCCTTCCTTCCTTTTCGAGGACGGAAAGATTTGAGTGGGGAGAGTGTAACAACCTAGATTTTTATGTATATTTTAATTTTGACTTTATTTCATTTTTAAATTATTTTAAACTTGTTTCATTTCAAACATTTCATTTTTAAATATAAACTTTGATTATTATGTGAATTATAATTCCAACTGGTATAAATTGAATATTTTACTGAAAAGTGGATTTCTGGTCAAACTGATCAAACTTTGACTTTTTAAATTTCAAATTTAAATATTTAAAATTCTTAAATTTTATCTTTTATTATGAAAATAGATTTAATAACTTGAATACTGCTTTTCGTTTCGTTGAAAACGGATTTAAATTGTGAAAGTTATGTATATTTCAATATAGAATGCAATTTGTTTTATTTAGCAATTTTGTCTATTTTAAATTATATAAATTATATTTTCTTGGTCATATTTTATTTTAAAATGTGTCGTTATGTTATTTTATGTATATTTTTGTCTTTTAATATTTTTAAAGTGATAATAAAACTTTTTCAAAATTTACTGTATTTATTTCCTATTTTTGAAGGCCGTTTTCTATTTTTTCTGCTATTTTCTTCATTTAAATTATATTTAATTAAAATTTATATATTTTTTTGTGAATGTATTTTTATTTTATGTTATTATATTTGTTATAAATATTTTTCCAAGTCCATATAAATTTCAAAAATTTATTCTGTTTATTTTCAAATTTTCTAGACTAGTTTGCATTTTCTGAGCTATTTTCTTATTTTACCTTATATAATTATTATTATTTATTTATATTTTTATATTTTGTTGCATTTTAGAAATTTTTACTGAAATTATTATGATTCTCATAAATTTAAACTTATATAAATAAATTTAAGGTAAATTTGAAAAGTTTGTGACTCTAGATTTGCTTTTGTCCATTTGTTTTCCCGTCTCTTCATTTTCCAACCTCTTGCATTTATTTTTCTTTGGATGACCTTATTCTTTTTCTCAGCCGAACCAATCTTTCTCTTCTCCAAAAATTACGTCCATCATCATCATTTGCAAAGAGTTTTGGTAAAAATTCTTTTCTTTTCTATGTTTTCTTTTGTTCCTTATGAGGTTTTGCACTTGTCTTCGTCCCTATATGGCTCAGCCCCTCCCTCCTCCAACCTCTAGGCCGCCTTCACCACCACCCTCTCTGGTCAAACCTTCCTCCAGCCCCTCCCCATCCATAGACGTGCACCATAACGATGTTGATCCACCTAAAAAAATGAACCAAACATCTCCTAAATCCCAAACCGAGCCTGCCGAGCCATCACCACCTCCAAACTCCTCCTTGCCCCCACTTGCTCCACCTCCACCAGCCAAATTCCGACCTGACACACCTCTGGACACCCCACCGGACCCCACCTGAAATGGTCGTGCTCCTCCATGCCTTGGCCGAGCCTTGTAGTGGCCATGAACCCTTGCTAATGCCTTGTGTGTTAGCCTCTTGCCTCACAAACTTGTGCACCACTTTCTCTATGCTAGGCCGACCCATTGCGGGTTTGAAATGATCAAACTCAGGTTTTCTTTGTAAATTACGGGTTGAAATGATATATTACCCGTATCACTTTATCTAGGCTAGAAAATGAAATACAGACCCATTGTTAAAATATGTTTTTCTAAAAATTTTAAAATATTTTAGAAATGTAAATATTATAATATTTTGATTTAAATTTGATTAAAAATGATTTTTGTAAAGCAATATTGATTTTCTGAAAATTTATAAGTGAAATAAATAAATAGTAAAGTTAGAAAATCTGAAATGTAAGTCATTTTGGAAATTATAATTTGGTGTTAAATGGAATTTAAATTAAATATGAAAATATGACAAATTTATGATATTTTGAATTAAATGTGTGACGACCCGGGTTTTGGTGGCGGTTAATTGGGTAATTAACTAATTTTTAATTATGGAAAATATTGATTTTGTTAGTCGAACGAATACAATTCAAATAATTAGAATATCTGGATATATACATAAAGTGATTCGAAAACAATATTAGATATTGTTTTATAAAATCTTTGGATACGATAACAATACACAAATAAATGCATGCATGCATGTTATATGAAATAGGTATGAACACAACCATACATGTGCAGGATAGCGAAAAATACTAAGGCAAGAAAAAAAAATAAGATAAGTGCCTAACCATGTATACACATACAAGAGAAACGTATGCATATCTATATATCAATTTAGGTGGTAATACGTGTAAACATGGTAGAAGAAACATCATCATGACTTGAATTAAATGCAAGCACACAGCCTCATAAATACATATCTTTTCCAGCATACAAAACGTTGTATCAAGTCAAAACAAATCACAATCAAGCCACATAATTAAAAGAAAGAAAATTTAAAGGGAAGCTTGCTGTGTACAAAAGAGCTTCAGCACACTCCTCCTATATGTACCCCTATCTTGTTTTTTTCATTCATTCGAACAAGTTAAATGGAAACACTTCCATTTCACAACTTAAAACAAATCATACAAATTCAACTCAAAACAGATTCAAAGCTTAAAGCAACTCAACATGGTATTTTAGTTTCCCAGCAATTCTAGTTTTAGTTTCAAGGATCTGTAGATTTAAAGTTTCCAGCACATCAAAAATTTTAGTCTCTGCACATTAAACTGGTGAGTAACCCTCACACTACTATTTTATAAATAAGTTGAAGTCTCTGCAATTGTATTTTTCTTGCTGTGTGTGATTCCCCATGCGAGCCTAGTCCTTCTTTGATTTCTTGATGCGTGTATAAAACATATTGTAGTGTATGATTGTGGTATTTATAGTTATTAACTTATTGGTGTATTCATGAATATTTGTTTGGTATAATTATTGTTTCAACCTGGTAAGTTTCCTTGTTTAGGAACTATATACATAACTTTAACTATAATTATATTCAAGTAATCTATTTAGTAGAGCAGCACATTTAAGTCATATTTTGTTTAAAACTGGTAAGTTTGATAGGTATGCTTACATTTTGGATGATCAGGTTTTGGAAAAAGTATACATAAGTTTGGAAATTTTCATGCACTAGTTTATATAGCCTTATAGTATTAGCAGCCAATAGCAATTTTATATGCACGAATGAGTTTTTAGTGGAACTATATATTTTACGAACTATTTTAATTGAACAGAGAGCTATATCCTATCCACTCTATTTTATCAAAACACACAGTACTATATTTATTAATTTCTTTATTTTGAACATATATTATTTAGCAGTTTGACAATTCTTAGATGCATTAAGAAAGGATTGTTATACATGTTTTGCATGTGGTATATAGCCAAACTATTTAATAACTATGTTTATGTACATGAATTAGTAGCCTGTCACATTCTTTCATGACATAGGCTAACTTTGTATATGTAGCCTGACACCTTTTATATAGAACAACTTTACTTCTAGTAGGCATAACTCTTTTTTTTCATCATTTTTTTTATTTTATAACTTTGCTAACGTGCTATGCATGACTTTTAAAGAGATTTATAAAAAAAATTATAAATAAATAAAGGTACTTAATAAATTGTTTTACAATCTATGGAAATTCTTTTGGATATGAGCAACTATATACACAAGGCTATATTTTCATTTACATTCCTAGTTAGTAAAACTGTAAAAGCAGAAGACTAGAGTACAGCCCTATATTGGTTCAAGTTTTGACTAGTGATAAATATATTATATTTGATGATGTACCAATAGTCAGTCGCCAGGCACTATGCCTTGCACTTGTTTATTTATGTAGCCTGACATCTCTTAAATGCAAATAGGATGCTTGTCTGTTGATGTCTACTGTTCTATGTTTAAGCAATTATATAAACTGATGGCCTGACACATTTTCTTTTGAAATTGTTGCCTTTCCTATGCGTATTTGTATGTATTTTAGAACCTGGTTAAGCATATACATATTCAAACTCTAGGCCTAGGCATTGAATGATTTAGCCCCATGGTTTACTAGCTTTGGAAAGCGAACACCTATAGGTTATTCTTTTACATTCGAATGCATCCTGTAGCTTTATTAGTCTTCTTTTCTTTTGCCTTATGCCTTTGTCAATACTTATGCATGGAAATAACTCAAACAATGTTTTGTTTTTATATAAAGAAGGTGTCAGGTTGTGATCTTACAACAGGAACCATTTCAAAACTTTATATTTAATAAAGTTATCAATATTAAACTTGTTTTATAAATTAGTCCAATCTCTTTTAAATGGTTTTATCAAATAGTTATAGATTTGGAAATATGTTTTGTGAAGTATAAATTTAATTTATCTTTAAAGAAAATGGTTATGGGATTTAGAAACATGATTTTGAAGTACAAACTTGAGTTGTTTTCATACTGGTGTATAAATACTAATTTGGACATTTTAAGAGTAACAAATATGGTTTTTGGGAATAAATGATTACTTATATATATATATATATATATATATATATATATATATATATATATATTAAAGGAGGTTTATTAAAGGAAAATAAAAGGTTGATTAAAGGAATTTAAATTAAAGGAATTTAAATTTCTTAAAGGATAAGTACTTAATTAAAGGTAATCAATTTATGTTCAGAGTTGATTAATCAAGTGATTTATTAAAGAATAATTAATTAATATGATTTATTAATTAAAGAGATTAATTTGAGGCTAATTAATTAATTAAAGGTTGACTAATTTATAAAATTGATTGGGGATTATCACTTATTGAAATTAATAAGGACTGATTAATTAAGAGTAATTACTTAATAAAGTAATTTGTGGATAGTTAATGGAAGTAATTAAGGATTAATTACTTAGGGAAAATAATTAAAGGATTAATTAACCTAAGTGTAATTAATTAATGTAAGTGATTAAAGGGTATTTAATCATGGGATGTGATTTAATTAATTAAGGTTAACGTGATTAATTAAGGTTAATTAATCAAGGTAGTTAATATAAGCAATGATTTAAAATTAACCAAGTTAAATTAAGCAGGCAAAAGAAAATTAATTTAATTAATAATAGATGATTAAATTAAATTAATTAAAAATTATTTGATGATTTATCTTGCCTATAGATGATAACTTGAATTGAATACCTTAGTTTGTCTGAATATCTCTGATGTTGAGATTGTGATGTATGATGATATGGTATGATGGGTTGGTTTGTGTTATTGTGAGTTATCTATCCATAATTGATTTGTTGTGAGAATATGAGAACTTGTGTTTAAAATTGATTTGTATTCACTTAACCAACTAGGTTTAAGATCACAATGAATTCAAATAGATTAGGGTCGAGTATCAGTACATACCCAAAACCACCTCGATTTGCAATCTTCATGGTTTGATTTTGAAATAAAGAGGCTGGAATGAAATATATGATGTAAACTTGGTCATTGGATCTAAATATCAATGCTTGGATATGTTTTGTGAAATAGAATTATAACAAATTAAGAACTCGTTGTAAGATACTAGTTACCCGGGGTTTTTAATAAGTTTATTGAATTAGCATTTCTGGTTTGATGGGTTTACTCATGCTGGTTTCCAGCCTGACCCGGGTGTTAGTTTGATGTAATGCTCGGATCAGACCGAGTATTACAGATTTTCAGGTAAGGACGTTCTAGAGTTCAGGAGGCGGGCTGGATGGCAAGAACGTATGGAGTGTTTCAATTGTATTATATTGTTGTATATCTGAGGCTTGGTAATTGTGTATATCTAGTGTCTGTAAATATGTGCAACTCTGATGTATAAAATGAAATTGACAGTTATAGTATTCCATTGTAAACTGTTATTACTTATTATATTTTATCCGCTGCGAATGTGAGATGTTGATATTTTCTGATCTTCTATTTCTTCTATCTCTTTCTTCTTTCCTAACTATCTGGAATTTTCAGGTTCGGAAATTCCGGATTGTTACAAAATGAATTTAAAATGATTTTATAATATATTAATAATTTTGAATAACATTAAAATGTGAAATGAATGAATATTTAAGTTGAAATTTTGAAATATAACTAAAATTGGAAATTTGTGAATTTGGCTTAAGAGTGAATTTTAAGTTAAGTAAATAAAAATGAAATAAAGTTATATTTGAAAATTTTAAACTTAAGTGTTAAGTTAAATTTAATTTAATGAATTTAAAATTTAATGTTCGAATCTAATAAGTGAATTATTATTAAATTTTGATTTTTGAATGGAGATTTAACTTTATAAAATCATGAATATATGGGTATTTGAATGGTTGTTTTAAAAGTGAAATTATATGATTTTATAAGTTAAAAATGATTTAAATAAAAATATAATTGTTTGTGAAATTATACTGAATATTTGAAGTTAATTAACTGCATTTCTGAAATGCTGTTAATTCTGATGTAAATGATAATACAACATTTGTAAATGCTGTAGTTGATAATAATAAACTAAATTGCTAAGTTTAATTAAAGGCTATTATAGCATTTTTGTAAATGTTATAGTTGTTGAATTTAACTAAGTTTTATTTGAAACTAATCTAACCATATTACAGCATTTTTAAATGTTATCTTTTGTTAAATTGAAATGTTTTGAATGTAACTTTCTGTAGCAATTTCTAAATGCTGCGAAAGTTGAATTATCATCTGTTTTAACAAATTAAGTGAATAAATGAATTTTGAAAGACTAAAATTTTGGAAATTTAATAAATTAATTATTAAATATAATAACTTCATTTTACGATTTAAAATGAAGTAATTTGTTTCGAAATATAAACTATTTTGAAATGTGTTTTGTAATGGTATTTAAATTAAATAAAAAAAAATATGGTTGGGAAAAATATGATATTTTGATATTTTGAAACGGATTTGAATGGTATTGAATTTTGAAATGATATTGACTTAGAAGTATAAAATTACTATTTTGAAATTTTAACCATGGGAGGTATTTAATTCATAGTTTAACTGATCCTTAAAGGATGGGCGATCCCAAGCATCCTTTAAGTTATTGTGCATTTCTACTACAGTTCACTTGAGTTGGTTTACATTATATAAGTATATATTGTCCTGACTCGAGTGTTTTGTGTTTTACTTTACGCTCGGGTCAGCCTGAGTATTCACATCTTTGGATTCTCTTTCTGGAGCTGGTCTTTGCTGGAGTTTCTTCTTATCTGCATTTATATCTACTTTCTGTTTCAGTTGTTCTAGTTTATCTCATGTATTAGTAAAATTCTATGTATTTAGGATTTCTATTATGTTGTTTTCGGACTGTATTATGTATTTGATTTGAGACTCTGCCGTAGTAGCCTCATGAACTACTATGTATTTTATATTCCGCTGCGAGTTATTCTGATATTTCTGTGTCTGTGATTCTGTGATTGTATTTCGTTTGCTCCAAATTTATTTACAATGCGATATTTTGAGCAATTCAAGTCCGACACATGTGGATGTGAATGGCTGAAAATATCGGGCTGTTATAGAATCCAACCCTAATTTTCACAAAAAACCTAGTAACAGCATAAAAATGAAACTATACAGCATCATTACATGAGACTAACATAGTGTGTGAGTCAATATGGAGACAAAACGAGTCATATCTACATCACACAGCTACCACACACATCTCAAGATACAGCATACGAATTCTAACTGACCATATTCAACAAAACCGACAGTCTGCGGTGGTAATAAAATATGTATTTGCAAAATCATATAGTTATAGTGTACATAACTTGACTTCCCAGCTAAACTGCATTGGACATAGGGGTATTGGACATTCCAAATTGGTGTTAAAAATCAAGTGGATCAATAAGAAAGGATTGTAAATACATGACATGACTTCTCAGTCAAAAAACGATTTAAATAATATGCACCATAAATGAAGCAGACCATGCCAAGCACATGACAAAGTATAGCGACAAAATTCAGGAAGCATGGATTGGCTATGGCAAATATCACATTCGATATTAAAACCGTTGAAAAGAACAATAGAAAACAATGCATTAAGTACTAAATACAAATAAAGATGCAAATCAAGAGCATACACACAAGGTGAAATCAAAACGATATATTACATACTTTGAAAACTCATGACAATTACACAAGTACATACCCATGCAAAGTTTATGATTAAACTTCGGTTACGAACCTGATTCAGACTTAGAAGGAGTATTAATTATAACATTCCTCTCGCTACTAGGAGGGCGAGTCACAAACAAAGAATGAGGGACATAAGCGACCCCGTGTGGTAAACTAGCTGGTGGGTTAACCATCCATCAATTACAACTGACGAACGATGAGAGGCATTACCAAAAATGACCCCGAGATCATAGTTTGCTCCAGTCCAAGGATTACCAACATCTTGCGTCATGGAACAAAGTCATCACTGTAAAAAAACGAAGTCAAGGTTAGGCTAAAAATGACAAAATCATCAACCGCGCGCTTCACAATGGTATCTTCAATAACCTACATAACCCTCTCCTTACGAAATTCCTCGATTAAGGAAGCCTTATCTAAATCATGAAGGGAAGATGTAGTAGAACTTGATGGATCAATAACTGGCAGGGATGAGCGGTCAGTCAGTTCAGTTGAATTTAACATAAAAAATTCAAACCAAACTAAAACAAAAAAATCAACACAGAACCGAACCGAACCAAACCAAATTAATTTCGGTTAATCAGATCGGTAATAGATTTAATTTAACCAAAAAAGGAAAGTAAGATAAACTACCAAAGATTATTATTCAGATGATCGGTAGACTTAAAGGAAAACATAAATTTATGTTTAGAGAAACTATTTCGAGCAGTTTTTTAAGTTTATAAGAAAAGGTAACATATTTTCATAAATTTGGTTTTTATTACAAAACAAACTATTAAAATTGTTACAACGCCATGAATTTAGATAATGTAATAAAAGTTTGGTTAATTTGATTAAACCGATAAGTAAAATAAAATTATTTTACAAACCGAATTTAAACCAACACAATTTCATAACCGAACCGAACTGACCAAAATGCACCGGTTTGGTCGGTAAATTCAGTTCGAACCGAATATTGCTCACCCTCAACAATTGGAGCCGATTTTATGGACGACCTAGTAGGTTGGGATTCTAAGGTCGAAAATTTTAGGTTTAACAACATTTATGCACTGCATGACCACTCGTCATATACGTTCGATATCCCCTTGAGATTTAATCTTTTTAATTGACTTAGTGAATGGACCCAAAAACTCATTTGCAACAGGATTCCCTACGCACCACTACCATAAGAACTCGCTAATTCTTTCTTATATAGTCCTTTGACTCCTTAACTTGGATTCATAATTATTCTATAATTCTTCCTTTCATTGAGAAATGACATTGAGATCCGCTCTTTGTGAAGGCTGTAGGACATAGTAATTAATAATTTTTCTTTGATGATAATAAACATATGTGTATTTTTAAATGAATTTATTGTAGTATCATAAAATGAAATAAACAAATACAATTTTATTTCAACAAATATATTTTTTCAATAAAATTTCAATAGTGCACACAATTACAAGAAGAGCTTCCACAACTTTCATACACTATACATGTACAATACTGTCACATAAAACATTCTTTCAAATACAACAGTATTTCAATTACTCCTATCCCCACTCACTTGAATACAATCTTTATCTTCTCGCTCTAATTTTCTGTCCGGATGGAAATATGCTTTTTTTTGTCAAATATCAATACATAATTAGACTAGCATTTACCAATAAAATAGATTTGAACTATCAAGCAAAATTCATGGCTCACAAATTTTAAGACAAAGATAGGTTAAAAGCCCTTGCAGTAGTTGTTTTTACTATGTGTGTATGGTGTCATTAGATAGAGAAGAATAACGTAATATTTAAATAGTGAGCTAGCAACAAATTTCGAACCTGCAATAAATCATATGGATTAGTGAAAATCATAATGCTGAAATCGAAGAAAAGAAGAGGTTTATCACAAGACATTGAATGAATCTCTAATTAATAGTCAATTTCACCCACTCCTAAGGATTTACCCCCAAATCGATGCGAATTCTGGTGAAGTGGTTGTAAGTTTCATAGGTGCATATTTCCATGCATGATAGTGTGATGCGGATGAACTAGGACGAGCTTAAAGAGGTGATGGAACCAAGCATCCTCCTTCACTGCTATGATTTCGCTCTTGGAATTCATTTTTCAACAACCCTGTTTTAAAATGGCATGCAATAAATGAATTAATGGGATAATCTAGTGGCCTGGTTTTAGGCCTAGGGTTATAAAATTCTATACTACTTTATTCAAGCAATAAAGATCAATGTCCATGTCTTGTCTAAAAAACATGTACTTTTGTGATCCTAGCAATTGGCGATACCTAGGTTATCAGCAATTCCTCTTTGATATCCTTGTTCTCTCTCCTTGACTATAGCTTACATATCTATCCTTTTTCGCTAATTTTTAGCAATGAAAGCTTGGATTTTCACTTGTATGTTGTGTGTATGAAGAAGAAAGAAAGAGGGGCTATTTATACCAACCACATTCAAATCATACTGCATCTTTCTCCACATGGAGATACAAAACATTAGTCCTCATTTTTTCTCTAAGCATTGCCAGACCCCTTTATGGAATTTATATGATCCATGCTTAATTAATTTAACATTTAAACTAATTATTTAATTAATTCATTTAAGCCCATATTTTAACTAAATCAACATATAATAATTATACTTGTTTTAATTAATTTTCAAGTTCCAAATAGTTAATTAGAATGTTATAAAAATTCAATATAACATTGTATTAATTTTATTACTAAATTATAATATTTACAAATTAGTTCCAAATTGTTTGAACTTAGAAATTAGCTAACAATATGGTTGCCTTGACTCCTTAGTGTTAACTCGGTCCATAGTTAATATTTAAAAGGTTCAAATACTAAAGCTTGTGCGTGCTTTGCTGAGGTACAACATCGAGCGTAAGTTCAGTTGCCTATAGATCATTTGAGGAAAATCGCATTTATAATCCATAGTAATCTACACCTTGTAACGATATTTTGTTAATGTATTATTTTTGACATCACTGTATCACTTAACTAGCTAGTATTTGGTCAATGATCAAAAAATCTAATGATATATGTGGCTAATTACATAGACTACATTAAATTCTTTGGTTCGATCTAGTAACATTTAGTCAACTTATTTACTTTGGTAAGATATTTTGACTTTAAGTTAATTACCAATTACAGTGAAACTAACCTTCTATAATGAAGTTGATTGGAAAAATTATTGTGCTAAGCTCCACATTTGAAATTTAGATGGTTATTACCCATTAACGTTGCCTTTGCATTAACTACATCGATCTTCTTCTCGAAAACTCAGTTGCAACTTGATGGTCAGATTCTTTCGGGTATATTTGTCAAATTTAAATTTGTTAATGTAATTATAACTCATTTCATATTTAAGGCATCATGCCATGTAACAGAGCCTATACTCCCACCAGCAATCGAGGAGATTGCTACCATAAGCAATTGAGGAGATTGCTTCCATTTCTCGATATTTATAAGAAAGTCATTGCTTATTTTCAATGTGTGAGAAATCTTGTTAGACAATATAATGAGTCATGTTCTTCTAGATTTGGTCAAACTTGTATCATTTATGTAATCAGGTTTTCATGTTAGAATCTTCGATCGTATCTAAGTCCATCGCACTACCATTAATTTTTCTAGAAAGAAATCCATTCAATTACATGATAATGTTTCTTGAAACGATAATTTTTCCTCAATGCGTTGGAATAGGCATTCAAAATATTTTATTAACTGCATATAAACTTACATAAAACAAATCCAGTTTTGATTTTACAAAACTAATGTTCATAACATATATTAGTCAACCAAATATTTTATACTATTTAAGGTTAGAGTTCCTTCCCAATTCATATCTTATTGAAATCATAATCTTAGTTTTAGATGAAATCAAATTTAACGTATGTGCTTACTCTTACGTACATATTAACATATGAAGAAATGACTTAACTTTACTCTTTATCAACTATGTTATGTCTGGTAGGGTTTGATTAATCCTTATCGGTACATGATTACATAACATATGAAGAAGTGACTTTGAGAGTAATTCTTATTTGTTTATAGGTACCAACGGAACTCTTATCTAAGATACCATGAAATCGATCAAATAGAATTACTTTGTTACATCGATATTTAATCTATGTATACACATGTTCATATTAGAGATAATACAATGGTGAATTTAACAAAGTATACGTGTTTGGTTTTATTAGACCTTAGGCTACGTATATCATATGTATCAATCTAAAAATTTCTTTAACTCGTTGCCTAAGACACAATTCATAAGTGTCACATGGTTCATAATCACATGATTAAAGAATTATTTCTCAAATATATGACCTAGCCCATAATTCTAAAAATAATTGTTAAATATCTGGATGATTCTGTATTTTCTAAATATTGTGATGAAAACAAGTTCAATCATCGAAATATCCTCATTAAAACAAAACTTTTCTATCAAAACCAAAAATAATTATTATTTAAGCATACATGAATATAACCTTTCAAAACTCGATGCGTCCACTCGCAAGTGTCATATGGTATGCTCCCAATATTTATGTTGTTGCAATAAAAACATTTGAAATATAGAGCTCCATTCACTCACTCGCTACGGGCTATATATTTCTTCTATCGTAACTAATTTACAGTTGAGAAATTCGAATCAAATATCCTGAACTCAAAGAAATACGTTCTATAGAGTATTATTTTCTATAAGAGAAATGCATTTGAAATTGAAATAATATTTATTGCTCCATGTCAAATGTCAACAAATATTTTAAATAATTATGTTTTTGATGTCTCTTCATGAAGTAGAGGTGACCATTCACTATTTTCATCCCAACCTTGCCAATATTATAATCATTCTTAAACTTTCATTTTCTATTTTAAAAGGTCGAACAGTTCAAAAGAGAAACATTTTACTTAAAGAATGTACAATATTTCTTTATAGAAATGTATTCGATCGTCCATAACATTTGATGAATATTGAATAAGTTGAACTTAAGTAAATGAATCAAAATTAACATTTCAACGATCAAATTCCTAGGTCTATCTATAGTCCCAGGTCAAATGATTTCTTCCACAACAAGATTCTTTTGTATTTAGTCACATTAAACACACGATCTCGCACTATTGTTTACTTGCTTATTTCGAATGAAATAGTTTCGTTGAAATTACGTATATCATGAATGCAACCGCTCACCAAACATCTTTAGTATTTGATCGAATATGGACCTAGTATCCACACTCTTGTGTTACTTTTGAACTCATTGAAGACAATAGTTTTGGCCAAATTATCACGACATGAATGATTCTAATAGCTGTATACTTTGGCTACTGCATGGGTATTGAAGCGATAAATAGGGGTGGGAGTTTGGTTGGTTTGGCCTGTCCGATGATGAAAATTGTTAAATCAAACTAAATTTGGTAAAAAAATAAAAGCCGAACCAACCGAACTAAGTTTGGTTGGTTATCCAATTTAACCAAACTAAAAATAATTCACATTTTATGTCTAGAATATTCATTGTACTTTAAAATAAAGTATAAATATAAGATTAAAATGCTCTTATTTAGTATTAAAATGCTTTGTAATATATGCTTTCTAATAACAATTTTGACATACACATGAACAAGTTTAACGAGTTATCTCGGTTTGGTGCGGAGCTGGTGAACACCTCCCCAAAGAAGAATGAACGATTTATTCGAGGGACGAATAAGAGATTCCATGAGAGGATGACTACTCACGTGAAGAAATCTTTTTATGACTTGATAGATATGGGTTATAGATTTTCTACCCTAGATAAACAGGAAGTTTCAAAGGAGAAGAGAAGTGCATGCAATCCGAATTGGAAGAAAAGAAAGTTCGGAGGAAAGAAAGCATGGCAAGGAAAGGAAAAGAAGAATAATCAGGAGAACCGGGCGAATGATGTTACTTGTTTTAATTGTTGGGAAGAAGGCCATTATTCGAATAGTTGCAAAAATCCAAATAAACAAGGAAAGGTGGATCAACATAAGAAGCCAAGATAACAAGAAAGGGAATGCTATTACTGTCATAAGCCTGGACACATAGTTAAAGATTGCCCAGCAATGAAGCAAGCTCAAGTAGCGAAGGTGTATGCGATTAGAGATGACCCTTCAACTTCAAAGGCGGATAAAGGAAAAGGAGTTTTAGAAGGTAACCTTCTTATTTATGATAGAGTTGTTAGAGTTTTGTTCGATACTGGAGCCATACATAGCTTCATTTCCTAACAAACCGTAAACGAATTAAAGAACCTGAATTTGTCGATGAGCCCATTTGCATGAAGAATCCGGTTGGTGGCTCTATGAATCTTTGTCTACGATGTAGAGAAGTTCCTATCTCGTATTCTCGTCATCAATTTCCTATCAGTCTCTTTGTACTCGATTTTTAATGAATTTGAAACCTTACTCGGAATGAACTGGTTAACAAAATACGATGCTAAATTAGATTGTAACAATTGAACAATTTCGGTCAAAACAAAACTTGGGAATTTCATTGTGATTTCTTGTAAGGACCCAAGTCAGAAAAGGGATAAGTTGATGTATATTTTGGGGTATCCCGAACCTAGTTTGGAATCTATACCTATTGTCCGGCAATTTCCCGACGTATTCGAAGAGGTTAAGCCTTTGCCTCCGCACACTGAAATTGAATTCAGAATCGACTTGGTTCCCAATGCTCGTCCTGTTGTTCATGCAAGTCGCATGATGGAACATAGGGAAAGAATAGAATTAGTCAAGCAAACCCTAGATTTGCTGGAAAAAGGATTAATACATCCTAGTTGTTCCAGTTGGGGTTCAGCTATTGTCTTGGTAGCCAAGTCTGATGGATCCCTAATATTGTGCATGGACTACCGCGATCTCAATAAATTAACACTTAAAAACAAATTTCCTTGCCTAGAATCAACTCGATCAGTTGCATGGCGCTCGATTCTTTTCAAAGATGGATCTAGCCCAAGGATTCCATCAACTGTGAATTGCTGAAGACTGTATTCATTTAACTACTTTTAGGGGTCCTGACACATTCTACGAATGGTTAATTATGCCTTTCGGACTAACCAATGATCCTGCATATTTCGTAGAATTGATGACCTGTGTATTCCGAGAAGTGCCAAACAAATTCGTTCTTGTATTTATTGATGACATTTTGATCTACTCCAAAGCTGAAGAGGAGCATGCCAAGCATATGTGGATTGTTTTGGAAATATTGAGGAGGAACATTCTATTCGTCAAATTTTCTAAATGTCATTTTTAGGTCGAAGAAGTTATATTTCTCGGACATATTATAACTAAAGAGGGAATTTTCTGTAGATCCTGGTAAGGTCTCCGCTATCCTAGATTGGAAACAACCCACAACTTCAAGGAAAGTCTGAAGTTTTCTAATGCAGGAGGTGTGGGTGCTGTTCTAATGCAGGAGGGTAGAGTGATTGCCTATGCAAGTAGACAATTGCGACCACATGAGGAAAACTACCCGACCCACAATCTCGAACTTCTGGCAGTTATTTTTGCTTTAAAAATATGGCGTCATTATCTTTTGGGTGAAAAGTTCGAATTGTTCATAGACCATAAATCTCTGAAGTATCTCTTTACCCAGAAGGACTTGAATTTAAGGCAGCAGCGTTGGTTGGAATTTCTAGCGTCATATGACCTGGATATTCTGTATATGCATGGAAAAGCCAATGTGGTAGCCGACACTTTGAGTAGAAGACATGTTGTTCTTGCTTATCTTGTGGTATCGCAAGTAAGCAAAAAGAAGACAAGTTTCTTCTAGAAATTTATAAGAGAATTCGTTGAGGTGAAGATTCCAGTTTTAAAGTCGATAAGAATAGAATTGTAAGACTGAAATGCAGAATTTGTGTTCCAGACATCTCGGATCTAAAACGTGAAGTTTTGGACGAGTGTCACAAGTCCAAGCTTAGTATCCATCCAGGGGTTAATAAGATGTATCGAGATATCAAAAGGACCTTCTGTGGAAAACAATGAAGAGAGATATATCTATTTATGTCAGTCGTTGTGCTACTTTTCAGCAAATAAAGGGTGATCAAAAGAAGATGGCGAGTTTACTCCAACCATTGGAGGTGCCTAAGTGGAATGGAATCAAGTATCTATGGATTTCATAGACGGGTTGCCATAAACTCAGAAAGGTAATGAGGCAATTTGGGTTATCGTCGATCGTCTAACCAAGACTGCCTACTTTATCCCAGTGAAATCTACCCGAGCGGTAACAAGTTTGGCAAAGTTGTATGTGAAAGAGATTGTTCGTCTCCATAGAATACTAAGCAGTATAGTGAGTGATCGTTACCCGATTTTCACTAGCAGATTTTGGGAGGCATTCCAAGCCGCACTAGGAACCAATTTGAACTTCAATACTGCTTACCATTCGCAGTTTGATGGGCAAATGGATAGAATAAATTGAATCTTGGAAGCCCTTTTGCGTGCTTATATACTTGGGAGGACCACTTGCATCTGGTTGAATTTTCATATAATAATAGTTATCAGGCCAGTATCAAAATGGCTCCTTTCGAAGCATTATATGGTCGTCCGTGTAGATCACCTGCGTGTTGGATTGAGGCAGGTGATAGACTTGTTCTTGGTCCAGATATAACAAAGGAAGCTACTGAAAAGGTTGATTTTATTTGAAAGAAATTGAAAACTGCTCAGAGTCAACAGAAAAGTTATGCCGATCGCAAGAGGAGAACTCTAGAGTTTCAAGTTGGAGATTCTGTTTTCCTAAAGTTTTCTCCAATGCGTGGAGTGTTGAGGTTTGAAAAGACTGGTAAGCTGGCACCGCGATATATATGTCCCTTTCCTATACTTGAGACGATTGGTCCTTTGGCCTATCGAGTGCAGCTACCTAATTGTTTATCTGGCATACATAATTGGTTTCATGTTTCACACTTTCGAAAATATATGCACGGTCCATACTGTATCATTAAAGAAGCCTCTCAGCGGGATTTGGAGATCACACCAAACTTAGCAGTGAAAAGAGAACCGTTAAAGATCATTGACCGAGATGAAAAGTAGTTGAGAAATAAAGCGGTGAAACTGGTAAAAGTGCAATGTAGTGGTGATCCAAATGATTGCTCTTGGGAAACAGAAGATAGTATGCAGAAGTCCTATCCCAAGTGTAAAGTGGATATTCCGGCTTAATTGGTAAGCCATTTCTCTATCTTTTTAAGTGTATTCAAATATTATTTGTTTGTCTCTCCCTCTTTCAAATTTCGAGGATGAAATTTTCTTAAGGAGGGCAATCTGTAACATCCCCTTTTTAAGCCAAATATTAATTTAGTAGTTAATATAAAAACTGGGATCAATTTATGAATAAAATTGAAAATTTCAAAACAAATAAAATATGTATTGTTTATATGTATATGTATATAGATTGTAATTTGTATCTGAGTTTGAAAATATGAAAATATAAATATCTTAGCAAAATAATTTGGATTTAAAAATAATATATATATATTTATATATATATATATGAATAGATTGTAATTTGAATTTGAAATTCAAATATAAATATCTTTAAAATATTTAGATTTAAAAATAATATGAATGTGATTATTTATTAATGTATAATTTAGTTTCAAAATTATTTTCTTTAAAGGTTATATATATAAATAAAGAAAATGTATTTATAAAATAGAAAATATAATTTAAAATCAATATAAAAATATAAAACGACATAAAAACATGCAAAATTACAAATATAAGTTAATAATAAAGGACATTAACAAGTGTTAGGATTTGAGCATATAATTTAACAAGTGTTAACTAAATTAACATGCATTGTTTACAAGTGTCTTAATTTTTCTTTTATTTCTAAAATTTATGAATAAGAGAAATTAGGCTATATATATCTATTCTTCTTCTATCTCATTTTTCTTTTATCTCCACTTTTCATTTCCAAAAGCCTATAAACCTTAAACCAGAGAGAAGAAAAAAATCAAAAGAAAACACCTCTTCAATTTTCAAACCAGAAAAACAAAATAAAAAAAAAACAAATTCCAGTAAATCAAGATCAAATTCAAGATCAAAGCATCAAAGCTCAACATCAACCTCAGTTTCAACCTCAGCAAGATTTCAACTTTAACAACTTAAGCAAGTAAAGATCAAACAACCATCAGTTTCAAATTAAAAGCAAGATCAATCCAAATTTTCAAACTCAGGAGCAAGAACATTTTCCAGGCTCTGTTCATTATATACAGGTGAGTAAATCTTTTTTGAATTTTGAATTTTAACCTGTTGTTTGAAATCATGCTTAAAGTAAAGTTGAATTTTTTTTGCATGTGTACAAATATGTGCATATATGTATGTGGATATGACCGTGCATGTCTGGGAACAGACACTTACTTCTATTCCAGGTTTACGGGTATCAAACCTGTTTCAAAAATCAATTTCTCTTCTTATGATTCTTGCTAGACTTTAAGATCTAAGCAAAACATGTTTGTATAATTATGTTTTACATTTTAAAAATGATTTCAAGCATAATTAATTAAAGTATTCTCTGGAAAATCAATAATTAACTCAAAATTTGTCGGAATTTCAAACATCATGATTTTTGGTTTCAGGGATATCATCTGAAACGTTTTCAAAAATGATGATTCTTAAAAGTGGAATCATAATTTTTAAGTGAGTATTCGCGGAGAATTTACGAGTTGATCAGTTTTGGTACTTTTGGTGATTTCTGGTGATCGGCGTGATGAGGAAGGTCGTGGACATGGCTGGAGGTAGCCTGGGGAAGGGGATTCGTGTAAAAATACTCGTGAATTTTTCAATTGATCGTGGAGGAAGAACAAGATCGATTTAGGGTTTTATGTCTAGTATGGGTTTTCATTGTTCTCGAGACAATTGTGATGTCGATAAGGCACTGGATACGATCGGTCAGTAGTGGATCAGTGCATGGTTGAACGGTGAGGCTGTGGCCAGAATTTCGAGGCTCTGGTGGTCTGAGTCATCGGCGCAAGGAAGAAATATTGATCGAAGTTTTGTTCCAGGTTTGGTCAGATAGCTCGATCGCGAGTTCGCCGTCGTTCATGGGTTTTGGGTGGTCTGGTGATTTGTAGTGGTTGTTGTTGACTTGTCAATGGTCGTAGCATCGACTAGAGGTGATCGAAGCAGCTGTAGACGTGCACATTAACATGTATGTATCTGGGTTTATTATGGAGTTTAGGAAGAAAGGCATGGCCTCGGGGTCGAACTCGAAGTCAAACAGGGTTGGACTCGAAGATGCGGATGTGGGATTTTTGCTCGGGTTTTTGTTCAAGTGTGACTCGGGTAAGACTCGGGTCCGGAATTTTTGGTGAAATGCCAAGTTTTTAAGAATTTAAAACCAATCAACTTTTAACTTAAATACTTTTCTTAACTTATTTTTTTTAATAATTAAGGTTTTGTTTAATTTTGGATGAGTGAAGGTTTTTATAATTAAATTAGTTAAGTTTAAAATGTTTTGAATAATATATAACCTTTATTTTTAAATTAACTTAAAAATGTAATTAAGGAATTGATTAAGAAGATTAAATGTTTTTAAAAGGTTAATTAACTTAATACCTTAAGTTAATTTATGTGTTAATATTAATTAATCCCAAGGTTTATTAATTTAAAGATTTTTAATGAGAATTAAGTGATTAATTAAGATAAATGATTTATCTTTTAATTAATTAAGTTTTTAAGTAATTAAGGATTGATTAATTAATGAAGGTAATTAAAGGTTGATTACTTAAAGAATAATTACTTAATATAAGTAATTAAAGAATAATTAAGGGTTAATTAATTATTGATTAAGGGTTTATTAATTAATGATTAAAGATTAATTAATAAATAATTAAAGTTAATTAATTAAAAATTAAAGATTAATTAATAATTGGGGATAATTAATATTTAATTAAGGATAGTTAATGAAAATAATTATATGATCAATTAATTATAATCACACAATTATTTAATCTTGCTTGTAAATAATTGGATTATTATTGAATATTTGGGTTGATTGATATCTCGGATGTGTCATTGTGATAATTTGTGATGTAAATTGCTTTTCTTTAAGCTGTGATATCTGTGATATATTGCTGTGTGAATGTGAAAACAACTTGGCCCGTAAAACGGCATTTGAATTTCAATGCGATAGGGAATCGGATTCCAATTGGTTATCCAAAACCCACATCGAATCTTAATGGTGAATTTTTGTGATTGATATATCCACGTGTTAATAAGCGCTTCTTATTCGGTTAAGCTGGGAGAGGACATTAAGTCGTAAAACCCATTTCGAATAATGATACGACGAAATTGGAGTGCATTTGAAGACGGTGGTTGAATACCTGATATTTTTAAGAACGAAAGGATTACCTATCGATTGTCTCTGCACTGAGTTGCTCCGGTATAGAGATTTCCATATGTGATGGGGAGCCTGGTCGGGATTGTGGATACCCGGATTGCAATGGCTTCTTCCTTTATTAAACGAAGTGCTTTCGGTTCCATTCAGACCTAGGATGGACCTGTATGGTTGTATGTCTGACATTACATTTTGAGATATAAAGCTGATTTCTGTCAAATACATTTCTATTTGGTGGTGGAAAATTTATTCTCTTAGCTTAACACCCTTCTCTAGACGTACGAGCTTCGAGGTTATGTAGTTGATGGTTATTAGTGATATATTCCCAACTTGGTAGTGTGGCATGCTAAATGTTGATCATTTGTTGATTAAAGCATGAATTTTGTGAAAAGCGTAGCTTTGTGGGACGAGACTTCATCGAGCCTCACACCCTGGAAATGGTCGAAATAGGAAAAGATGCAGCAAGCTTATGAGGGTCGCGCCCTTCATGGTATGTGCATTTCCTTCTGAATAAAAGTGGTATTCTTTATGGATCCCGGATAATTTGCTTTGTGGTTGTTGGTGTGGAGGGCCCTCGATAAAGGTCGGTTACGACTGGAGGATGGCATACTCGTGATAGTTAGTTACCTAGTTACAGAGGTAATCCGGCCTTGTATTGGCAGAGATCCGGTTAGGTTCTCTAGGCGTCCCTCTAGTGGCGTACCCATTCAGTAAAGGAAGTTCCATAGCCATGGCCATTAGTTGGAAATCCAATCACCCAATACGAGCCCTTTACGATTTCAGTTGTATAACCTGTCATTCTTAACTGGTAGCTATAATAGGCATAGTATAATGGTACCTATGCTGACTAAGATTAATATTATACTTTCGAAATGTTTTCACACTATGCACTAATAATAATATCAAAAGAGTTTTTCTCGTATCAAGCATGTTTGACTATCACAAGGAGAAATCTCCTCCAATTGTGCGATTGCATTGTGTGTGCGCGGGTAGGCCTTATGGTAGTTTCATTTTCCAAAAAGCATAACGGATTTCTTTTGATAAATTGTTTTTATAAAAGCAACTGTTTTTGTTTACTCATACTAGTCTCATGACTGACCCGGAGTTCATTGTTCCCTTCCTAAACTCTGAAAACCCATAATTTTCCATATGGGGCAGCCTAGAGTCAGGTTATCCATATTCTGAAGCTATTTCAGATTTGGATCTGGAAATCTTTTAGAGTCTTTGGTTTTGAAAGCTGTCGGATTTTGGAAGCTATTAGTTTGGAAATCTTTTGGAAGCTTTGAAGTTTGGTTCGAAGGTGCCTATGCTGGATTCTCGCTCTCGATCTCTTTCTTTTGAAGACCCTGTTGTTATTGTTCCGCTGTGGTGACCGCTGTGGTGATATTGTTCTGTTGTTGTATTATGTATATAGCACTCTGATGATGGTGTTCAATTGTTGTAATGATGTTGTATCCATATGTTGTGATAAATGAGATTCGTTTTGTTTCCGCTGTGTTGTATCATCTAATGTTGTTATAAGCTCCACAGAACCGTAGTCCGACGTTTGAGTCTCTGGCATTTTAATAAGTGAGGTATTTGATGCCAAAATTCAAAAGATGGATTTCGGGTCGTGACAAAAACGATGTCCGACAAATGCAAAAAAAAAAATCAAAATAAAACAAAACAAAACAAATTTTTTGATAAAAAGGTTTCAGCTAAAATAACTAATTTTTTAACATATGTTTATTTTACAATTACTATTTAATATTTTGTAAATAAATTCTAAAATTATATATATATATATATATATATATATAATATCAAATGATTATATATTTATATATATATTTGAACATTTGAATTTTAAATTTGAAATAAACTTTTATTCTAGATTTAGGCTTTCTTTTAAATTGAAATCTACATTAAGCTATTTTAAATACTCTGAATTATTAGAATTGGTCAATATCTTCAAATTATATATACATATGTGTGTGTGCACGCGCGCGCGTGTGTCTATGCACGCGTGTGTGTCTGCGTTATATGTTACATACATACATACATGCATATATATCTTTAATAATAGTTGTAATACGTTTGGTGTCACATTTTTTTGGTATCAACGTGAACTACCAAAAGTGCTCCTAATACCAAATCTAAAGTTCACTTGAAAATAGGATCTAACAACTAAATTTATTTAACAAATTCAAAACGTTCATCTAAAAATATTATCTAATCTTAATATCGTTTAAAATTATAATCTAACATATAAAATTCCTTTACAAATTTAAAACATCCATCTACAAATAGTATTAAAACTTAATATCACTTAAAAATAGGACCTAACAAATAAATTATTAATTAACAACATAAATAAAATTTCAGATTTACAAAAAATTTATGTTCCAACTTAGAATTAAAATTTAAACTAACAAAAATGATTTCAACACAAAAATGTGGTTAAACATTTTTATAAATCATTTTCTCTTGAATGTGCTAAACACATACAATTTGCAGAAAAATAATTCACACGCGAAGCACGTGCCGTAACGCTCGTGTGTATGTGCGTATTTGTGTGTGTATGTATTTTTTTGATGTGTGTGTGTGTGTATAACAAAGTAACTTTAGACAACTAGTATGTGTACAAAAAGGAAAATGTATCCATGGCAGTGTAAATCCTAGTACTTAAATGCGAGCACATTAAACCATGTATATATTTATATGCTGCACGTACACTATACACATGTGTATATTTGATACACATATTCATTATATACTATACAAATAATAAAATCAACTCTTTATATAAACTAATCAAGTAAAATTAAGATTTTGTTTAAAATTATTTTGATTGGATCACAATTAATTTAAACTTCTTGGGCCCAATAAGATCGAAAAATGAAAAGAAAAAAAATTAAAATTCACTCATTTAACCTGCTATATGTTGGCCTGGTTCCTTCAATAAAGGTGTTTTTGCCACCCCTGGAAAACAAGGAAGTGATATTGAACTTCTATATGGGGAGTAAATGACTGGATGTATGATTGGATATCTGAACCAGTGCAAAAATTCTTGGTGCCTTATACTTTTATTTCTTTTTCTTTACTTTGTATCTATTATATGTTTATCTTTTCGTTTTTTTATTTTGTTACTAATTTAAGTAGAGAACTTTTGAATTCACAAGTTAACTTTTAAATAATTGATATATGGTATTCACCATCCTCATTCTATTGTATCAGTGGTCTTAAGATCCATTCCGCATTAGTGTGTTTTGTCATCGCATAACTCACAGCGCCCTTACCCCATTAATAGATCTACTGAATATGTCTGAACCGCACAAGTAACTCATTGGTAAGGAGACAGGAAGCTTCCCTCTCTTCTTGAGGGATCGGTCTCAATCTTTCTAGTATTTTTGTTAAGTCATCTCTAGTAGCCGCCTTGACAATACCTGACTATAAATCTAAAATCATCATAAGAGCCAAAGCAATAAGGTGCAATGAAACACAAAGAAAATGAATACTTGTACACTCAGTGTCATAGATGAAAGAACAATAACTGCTTTGGATATGAAGTATTTGTGCTTGAACATGTTGTATTTAGAGTAGGGTCCTCTACATGTTTGAATTTGCAACCAGTGTCGAAATAAAAGAAGGAATAAGACTCTAACTTGCACTTAACCGTGTACAAGAATCGAAGCTAAGCAGTGTACCAGTTAAGCATGTAAAAGAGGTGGCGTACCAGCTGAGAAATTGTGCCTATTATTAGCCATGTAGTCCTCGTGGTTTGAGAACTTGTTGATAGGGAGATAGAAGAAGCATATCCTCCCTAGGCAGTCTAAACCTGGGCGATGGTGTCCAAATGCTTAAGAAGTAGGGTAATAACCTCAAAGTTTGTCGAATTTACCAGCAGTTGTAATGCCTAAAAGCCCGTTACCAACGATCGAGCTAAGATGGGTTGGCCAGTCGGGAATGTAGAATTTCCAAGGGAAGAACGATGCATTGCTGCTGACAAGGAAGCCAGAACATAGGATGGTCGGGAGCCACGGCAGTAATGAATTTAGTATGATGACGTGTGCATTTGTAATAGACTATAAACTAACGACATGCGAGGTGATGAGAGTAACATGATGATATGATATGGAATGCAGAAGCAATCATGCAGAGTAAATCCCTTGTTACAATGTATGAAACCGGCCAAAAGGGCATGTTAATCGATATATTAGCTGAACTGGTGTAAACCGAATCAAATGAACACACCCCTTTGATTGAAGGTGCAGGGTAATACAGATTAAAGAGTACACCTCTACTTAATGACTTAAACAAATAACCTTAAGTACCATAATAACCATTCACTACTTGTTAAACAACAACTTATTGACAGAACTCAAGGTAGTGCTTTAAGAGTTAACACTGTAATAAGGAAATCCAATACCCTAACATGTCTACATTGGCCATGTTCTATATGCTATAGGGAATGGTTTTTTCTCATACTACTTACATTAACCTTCCCAAGTCCAAAAAAATAACCAAATAATCAGTTCGTTATCACTATTACGAACGGACCAAACAAATTTTGCTAACACCCAACACATCATTGTTTAACACAAATTTTAAACACATTACATTGCCCTATCATAAATATTGCCTTAAAAATCCTAAAATTTACTTAGCTAAGTTTGTAAAGTTGTTTGATCTTGACCATAATATCGGCAAGTCCATTTCATTAATTTTTAGAAAAATCGACAACCCATATAATTCAAAAAATCATAACATCTTAAAATAGCCTAGGTGTGCATTAAAATTAGGCCACTAAGTTAAAATCAAAGAACCCCCAAGTTTTAACCCAGCATCGAGTTCTAGAGAATTGGTTAAGCATAATAAGTAAATAAAAAACGTAAAATTGATTAAGAAAGTTAAAAATTAAAGTGTGAATTAGAGTATTAAATCGTTAATTATAAAGTGACTGAAGAAGTCAGATGGATTTGATAAAGCTGTGTGAATCTGGGTTGGTTTGAACTGGGAGTGCAACAGTTCTTTGCAAGAGGGCAAGAGCATAAAAGTAAGCATTCAAAAGGTAGAAGCATCATTTATAGTGATAAGTATTATGTCTGGTGCCAAACATAATTATACCATATAGAACACTGTCAAAAAGAAATAGTACCGACGAAACTCTTCTACTTCGTGATATGGATGATATATTAACCTTCAAATGCTAAAGCTCTCATATGTTCAGGGGTGCTAGGAAAGCTAGCTTCTCAAAACGAACAAGTATTCGCAACAAACTAGTAGCTAGAGACTTATCGAAAAGTCGGAAATGAGGATGTAGTTGTTCGTAGGGCTGTTATGGCAATGGTTACCGTTCCCATTTTGTAAATAATGTTATCGTATCTTTTTACTGGTAAACTAAAATTGTTTATCGTTACCGATTGACTGGTATATCGATAAACTGCTAACCGTTACACTGGTGATGGTAAATTACCGTTTGTCTAGAAAAAATAATAAGTTAATATATTTTTACACTGAATGATAATTCATTATATATCTCATTGGATCACCTAATAAAGGACGTAGAAAATAAGTGTATTTATCATCATTTGAGTTGAATTACTAAAATAAATTAAACTATTTTCTTGCTTCTAAATGCCGTAATACAACATCTTACATGAATATCAATATATTATGAATGGACTGGTAAATTACCGTTACCGCTGATTTTGAAAAAGTATTACATATGTTTTACCGTAAAAAAAGATGAATTTACCGTTACCGTACCGATTATGCTGGTAGGATGGTATACCGACTTTACTTTAAATTGGTAACCGATTGACTGGTAATGGTATGGTAACGGTAAACTTAGAGTCACCATAACAACCCTAGTTGTTAGAGGTTTGATACGACCATTGCATGAAAAGAAAACCGACTTTATATGAAGCAAAACATTTTGTATTAACGAAAATATGATTTTTGGGGCAAGTGGTATGGGCGAATGCACATAATACGGCGGATACGAAAAGTCGAGATCAGTAGAAGTTGTCTGGTAGTTTTCAACTATCGAACAAGAAAAACGATTTGGTGGTATTCACCACCAAAACAAAGAAAAACAGTTCAATTGTCATGTTGCCGAATCAAGTATTGCCTAATCGATCGTTGCTGAGCAAAATAAGTCAAACGTAGAAAAATGTTAATTTTATAGGAAATACCTAACCTATTTAACCAATTTTTATGCAACCTTATACCAATAAAAACCGCATGGATGAACGGTAACGACGGACAAGTTTGACAACTCGAGGAATTACCCAATGGATCTTCTAAAGCTTATTTTTCATTTCTTTCAATTTGTATTTGTATCGTACTCGTAAGTTGCTTGAAAACTATCGAGTAGAAATTACCCTACGGATTTTCTAAAACTGCATTCTTCATTTCTTTCAGTTTTTATTTTGTAATTTACAAGAAACGAATCTTTTTTTGTTTTTTACTTCCTAAACTATATATATTTATTACGAGTGTTACGGCATGCGCTTCGCGCGTAAGTTGTTTTTCTTATAAATTGTATACGTTTAAAGTAGTAAAAAAACGATTATTTATTTTCAGGTGATATTGTATATTTGTAAAAAAAGTATTTTAAATTTGTAAAGAACTTTAATATTAAATCCTATCTTTAGAAAGTTTTTGAATTTATAAAGCATGTTTAATTATTAAATCATACTTTTAGAGGCATTTGAATCGTAAAAGAAGTTTAATACTAAATCATATTTTAAGTGATTAAGATTTATTAATATATAAATAGACGTTCGTGTTAGTTTACGTTGATATCAAAAAAATGTGATATCAAAGCTATTACAACTATTAATTAAAGATTATCTATTTCTAATTTACTCTCCTCTGGTAAAGGTTATTTCTTACGTAAACAATAGCTATAGAATACATCTAAGATGTTCGCCATAATTTAATCAAACACGTACATTCTACAACGTCAAACTGCATATGCTGTTCATGATTTTTCCATCTAATTTTTCATAGCAAAGGCTTCGTAACATAAACATATACACTCTACAAATAGAGTTCAAAGCACTGTATTACAGAGTCGAAGCTGTATATGATACCAGTAATTAACTGTGTTATAATACACTGATCATCAAAACCAATACTCAAATAACAGAAACCTTGTGTTCATCATCCACCTTTGACTACGCCAGGCACAAAACATCTTACAACAATCATGCACAAACAAAATGAACAATAATACAACAAATATCAAAACAATAATTCAATCAAATAATGTGCTTCCCCTAAAAATTGTGCCTTTCTTCGACAATATTCTTGCATCACGAAAAGCAGGTTCACATTTTTCTTTAGCATACCGAATGCACATCTCTTTCGACGAAGCAAGGCATGATTCTAATTCTCTTTCTTCGCATTTTCCCCTCTCTGCATAATCTGAGTCCGCTATGCCAAATAGAGTTTTCCACCATGGAGGCTTGCATTTTTTTGATGCACTAATTGAACAGCCGATGCGTGATCCAGCCTTTCCATATCAAGGTATCAGTATCGCTATGAATTCAAATTTAGATATTGCTTATCAAAAATAAGTAAAATATAGTTAAATAAGAATGACAAATAGAACGTGAGAATCGTCGACACATTAAATTATGTCACTCAATCAAAGCTAAAATGCTAGCCAAAATTAGAACATATTTTAACATGTGTAGCAACTTACACAATATATGTGTAAACTTATCTTTTCAGCTGAATTATGACCCTGACATGTGACATAATAGCTTCACTATGAATGCTTCTAATTAACCAATTAGAGTAGCAACTAATCTCTATCCTTGTGGGGGATGTGAAGTGGTTTCTCCCTATGTGTGCACACATACACCCCTGTGTGTGTCCACCATTCTAAACTTTACTCGTTGGCAAAAAACTTTTTTCCTTTCAAGAAGCAGTTCTAAAGCTGTTTGGTAAAGCTAAATGAAAGCCTGTAGACAGCTTTATAAAATGAAACTATGTTAACATTATTTCTGCTATGAACACTAAAGAGCAAAGTTCTTATTAAAAAAAATTAAAAAAAAAAACGGAGCAAGGCATAAATTCATATCAGTTCAAAACCTTATCAATATAGACAGGTTTGCACGTGAGCGGTGTAATGAAAAGCATATGAACTAAAACTAGTAAATACATTTATAAACAGATTATGGGATCAATAAACAAATCAGATATTGATAAATTGTGGAGCGCTGTCAATCCCAAATACAAAACTGAGCAACCGAGAACTGGTTTTGATGCTTCCTTCCTAATATATGCAACCGATTTACTTAAACGCCTGGCGACACTAAAGCCAGCCAACTCGGCCAGCTGCAAAAAAAGAAATGGAAAAAAAAACACCATTTGAAATCCACAATGTTAAGCATATGACCAAGTACCAAGTACGCATTATGAAGTGTAATAGGCTACTGCCACTGGAATTGAACTAGAATTACCATACCTTTACTGTTTTTCTTAAACCACAGTAAGTTCTAACAAACCAAGAATCCCATATAGCTTACTTATTGACACCTTAAAGACCATGATGAAAAGATAACCACACCTAAACGATCAATCTTATTGAAAGCGAAAGTATCATAATCCTGAGACACCAACATCATTCGATAGCCAACACTACTCAGAAAGCCAACTTATTGTAAGACATACTACAAACATTTTAACTGCATTACTGGGTGATTTTTTTATTCACACTTCGTTTCATTTTCCAGGTTCCATAACATATAAAGTTCAACATTATTTTCTAAGAAGTGCATAGAAGAAATGATTGTATTGTATACTTCGATATAATTCTTACTTCTGAAAGTACACAATCTAAAAAACTACTCTCAAAATGTACAGACTGAAAGTAGCAACAGCTACTGTAACCAACTCGAAACTGAAACATTTAACCTAACAAATAAAAACCAACTAATCCATGATAAAATCAATACCATCCATTGATAGACGAATTTCGATTTCGTCAGCTCAAACGCCAACCACCTCTAGCTCTCAGAATCCTGAAAGCAAGCACGTAACAACCAGCGCCCAATTCGTCCACATCAGCGACTGGAATTCTTAATAAAGGAATCAAGGAGGCAAATTGTATGAGTGTAGATGAAGGAGAGTAATCTTCGTCGATAGATTTAGCATCATTTCCTCAAATTACCATTGATTTAGTTTCTAGGGTTCTAGAAGAAATAAGCGCACGGAAACGTAAATATGTAGCACGGTTAAAATTAATTTGGGTTTTTGGGCTAAAGCCCAATCATGCTTAGTATACTTTGTACGCTACTTTTGTTTATTTTTAAATAAAATAATAATGATTGAAGAAATAAAAAGCCTGTGAACATTCAAATGTCATAAAGCCTAACACAACCCAATTTCCATGAAGGAACAAAAGAGACGACTAATACTTGTAACAGTTCGAGTCATATTATTGGCTTTAACTAGAACAAAATTAGTGGAAGAAAAAAAAAGTGAATTGCCGCTAATATGGGTTGTCGTTTTCTACTTTGACATGCTATCACATGGTACGCACTTGATTTGAAAATAGAACTTTGCAAAATAAAAGAGAACCTACTACGGATTCCAAGCCAAGTTTCCATATGAAAACAAAAAAAAACTTTTTCCTTAAAATGTAACATGATTATGTAATAAATACTACAAATATGTTGTGTATGGAAAAAAAAGTAACGTTATAATTTATTCTTAAAATAAATTATTGTAAATATATCAAAAGGTTGTCTTTACTCTTTGTATTACATAAAGGGCAAAAGAAAACGAAGAAGCAATGGAAATTTTTTTGCAAGAAACATGTTATTATTTGTTGGGAGGGGCAAATTTTATTTAAAAGAAAAGCTTCAACGCTCTCTTAACTTTTAGGATGCTAACTTTCAAAATGAGTTATAATAATATCACCCAGCATCTTATGTCATATATTTTGCTCCATTGCATATTTTGCTCCACCGCTAAAATATGCATCTATTTCCAGACAGTCTTCATTCCACTGCAACACACATGTAGCCTCTCCCCATGTCACACTATACTAGTCCCACCATCACTAGTTGCCATTCATGCCATCAACTCAACCCTTAAACCCTAAGTTATTCCAAAATCGGATAATCTTAGCACCCGTCGCACCGCCTATCCTATGTCTACCACCTCACAATACATCATTTCTCACCTTCATTTACTCTGCTGCTTCACCAATAATTCTTGACCAAAAAAAGAAAAGAAAAAAAAACTAATTACAGCTTAAGAATAAAAATATATAGTATCATTATATATATAAAAGAATATCAAAAAGAAAAATAGTAAACACAAGATGTTACTGTATAACGGCATAAGAGAAAATATTTAAAAAAAATGATATTACTTGCTTGAAGAAGATGCATCATAAAAATAACAAGAAAAACAAAAATAAAAGTTGATGGTAAAGAAAATATAACAATAAATTATAGAAATATAAACATTTATCGAAGCGCAAGATGATGATACATCATAGCATTATAAAATAAATTGCTCCACATGGTTCCAAAGCACTTAACTTTATTATATATAAAAATTATAACAAAACACAGTACCGCAAGGTAGCATTGTAAAGTTTAGTATTATATTCAACTTTTTAATTCACCTAAATAACTAATATTAAAATATGAATGATATTAGAGAGCACCTTTATAAAATAAAATGTTAAAATACAACGTTAGTAACACTTTTGAAATTTTACAACACCGATTTGTAGTACAGGTCATGTACTAAGCTTTAATGTGCATGGAGACTTGGATCAACTGATTGTTGAGATGTGTGTAAGCAATTATTTGAAATCTAGCAAAATAGAATTTCACAAATATAAGAAATCACACACAAATTCACATGGTTCAGATATTAATGAATCTCATACATGTGGTAACATTTCTTCCAATAATTTCACGTCGGTTCACATATTTACGACTAACGGTTCTGATTCTTTTTCTTATTAGTACTAGTAATATTTTTGTATTTTACTTTGAATCAGTGACTACCAAAACGAAGATCTATTTTCTACTACGGTGTCTTTCCATTTATGACATTCTCGGATTACGTGAATTCGTTCATTCTAAGTTTACACCTTTTGTAACGTTGTACACGTTGGTATCTTCAAGCGACTCTCTAAAGAGTGAGACCCAGAGTGCTAATTACCTTGGCGAGGCTTGATCATAAAATTATGAACAAATAAGTGTTTGGGTTTTGACGTAGAGATGTTGGATTGTTCATAGCTAGATTTATTCACTATTATAGGTCCGTCTTTCTTGTATTTAGGGATGGTAATGGGGTGTGTTTTTTATGCCCCAGACCCGTCACGGGTTTTTTAAACCCTGCCCCAGACCAGAGCCGTAGACCCGGTACAGGTCTAGATTTTCGCCCCGTAGCCGGAACCTATATGGGTCAGGGTAGACCCGCCCCTCCCCCAAGACCCGGTGGGGCTTTACATATTTATTCAAATTATGTATTAATTAATGTACATATATATATTATTTTATTTATAAGGAAGATTGTCACCAAATGATAGAACAAATATAAACATCAATGTGTTTACAGTGATGGATAAGATAATAAAAATGAGGTATATTATAACGGTTCAAAAAAACATGCATATGTTATTATATAATTTTTATTAATGCAACTTGGTACCATACAAATCATATAACTTATTGAATGGAACATTAGAATATCCATGTTATAACAGCTTATGTATAAAAGGATTGACAAATCATTATTATAATAATAAAGCGATTTTATGATAATTAAATAGTGCGGGTCGGGTTGGAACGGATGATCAATGTAATTTGATGGGTCATGGGTCTACCCGCCCCGATGGGGCGGGTCTTGGCGGGTCAAAACAGAGGCGTGTCCAACGGGTTTAGACCCTAGACCCGCCTCATTGTCATCCCTATTTATATTGGTCGATGCAGTGGTGTTCATCCATCGTATCCTATTTTATCAACTTCATCAGGCCGAAGTTACACGATTTACATGTTTAGGTTTATTCATGCCGCGTCCATCTTCTGATCAGTTCTCTCTTATACAAATGATGAGTTGAAATTTGTTGTAACGCTTAATCCACATATTTGCGCCAATGATAATTCTTGTAGATTTGGAATTTTCATCATATGTCGTTTCAAATTTCTACTGTATTTTTTGGACACATGTCACTTGTAGCCATATTCTCACATCCTTTTGTGGGCGGGCTAGGGCGATCGAATTGAATTCTATTATTCAACGATTATGATTCTTGCGTCTTTTCACAATTGTCAACCAAGATTAGATTTTACTTTATAAATGCTTCTTCTTCTTTACCTCCACTTCTCTTCTTTCTTATGTTGCTTTCCACTCATTCATGCTCGACGGAAAACTGTCAAATCCTCGATAACACATTACTTTCCTACCACATTAACGAAATTACTCGCTAAAATTAGCAAGTCCGATTATGGAACGAGAAAAAACTTGAGTTAGTTGCATGCAATCATGACAATGAAGCTTATCTTCGGTAAAGAGTTATTAAATTTTGCGAGCATCGGCACTTAAAACTAAAATATGAGCCATGCACGCCTAACAATGCCCCTTTCAACACTCTCAGGAATTATAGTGGCGGACACTACACTTGTTAAAGAGAGTAGAATGATAACAGTTAAAAAACCAATATTATATATGCATGAAACAGTGGAGAGCGGTTCACCATAACGAGTGGTCAGGGGCTTATTGACACGCCGTCATTAGCAATAAATAAGTATTGATCGGACCACCTCTTCATTTTATGAAGGGAAGAAAGAAAAAAGTGGTGTTGCGGGTAAAATAGTAAGGGTTGCCTCCTTAGCTAAGGGCATTCTTGATAGAAAATAAGAACCGAAGCTCCCTAAAAGGAGTCAAAGTTCTCAGCATATATAATACATGCCCCATTGATGTAAGAATAGGGAAGGGGTAGGAGTTGAATGAGTGAAACATCATAAGAGGAGATCCATTCTCGTAAAAAGGGACACAGGCATATGGAGACCACACCGTGTGCTCATTGATGATAGACATAAAACCAAACAAAGGATTGTTCATACGATCAATGGCCTAAATATCACGGTAGGGATAATTTTGAGTCAATTTGCTCCTGCGAGTTGATTGCTAAAGGGGTGTTTGTGTGTCTAAGCATGGTAGAATCACCAGAGATTCTAGAGTTGGGTTCTAACAAGGATATGGCCTACTTGAGAAAAAGAAATTCAAAGTGCTAAAAGTAAAAGAATCTCCAAAATCCATAAAGATTATCACTGCTCTTTTTTCTTCCATTATTTACTTTATCAAATCAATCCCTTCGACTATTAAACATCTAATTCAAAGAAAAATCATCCAAAATAATTATCGTATACTATTTGTGCAGGTCAAATAAGCAAGCAAATAGGAGAAAAAGAACACTCAAAGACATTGATTCAAGTAATAATTAAGCAACCACCAAGACCTGAAAAAGAAATGACAAGAAGAAACTTACTATTTCAAGAAATACATTCACCATTGTAGTTTCAAATAATATGTACCGGGGGGTTTTGTAGTTTTTCTTGAAGAATGAATGAGTGTAAAGTAAGAAAGAAGAAAAGTAGAGACAAAGGAGACGAGGCTTTTATTGAAGGAGAATCCAAGGTTTGAAACCTCGGATTTCGGTCACGTTTCGTCTCGGAGATTTTAGAGACTCGATCTTGTATCGGAGGAAATCTCGGACGAGATAAGTCCATCTCGGTTCTTAAAAATTATTTCGGAGTAATCTCAAAGTATATGTCATGTCGAAAATTAGTCTTCATACACCAAAACATATAAACATTAATCACTATCTAAATGAAAATTTTACACATTCACCTTGAATTTATCACATGTTTATCATTAGTAATTTACTCATATTAATGCAAATAAATAATAAGAATTTGTGAATAATGTTCAATATAATATTATATGTGAAAATATACATGAAGCAAACTATCACAAAGCGAGTTGCATCTGTTTTTTAGGGGAAAAATGACTAGATGTAAAAATGAACAAACAATCAAACAATATACATGCAAAAAAGACACACGTATAAGACCATGATAGTTGGTTAAAACAAGACCAAGTTTACCACAAGTTATAATTTAGACTTGATTACAAAATCTTCTAAACAAGTAGAACTTAAAGTTATATTTTGCATACAAAAGCCTCTAAAAGAGTAGAAATCATAGTTATATCGTAGTCACAAAAGCTTGAAGTCAAAGTTATATTTTAGCTACAAAAGCTTCTATGTAGGTAGAAGTCGAAGAGTTAATTTAGCAAAATTCTAAAAATCGGCCGATATCTTGTAATCAAATCTCGTCCGAGATGTCGGCGAGATACCATATTATCGGCCGAGATATACGTCAGGCGAGATTACAACGAAACAACTAGTTTCGAATCGCTTAGGCTCGAAAACGAGACGAGCGAGATTTAAAACCTTGGGAGAATCGGATTGATGGCTGTTGATCGTGAAAATACATGAAAATTCGTGTTCTTGACAAATAATCATTTTAAGGAATTCAAGTCGATCGCTTTAGCCCACGAAATGACATGAAAAAATGGATAACGTGGCATGTTTTCAACGAATTAAATGCGGCGGTCCACATAGATAATTTAAAACGACATGTAAAGAATATTTACAAATCTATCCCAATTCTCAACGACGTGGAACTAAGAGCAAGTATTGCACCGAAAGTTTAGCTCGTCATTTGCAAAGAACTGAGCAAAAGATAAGAGCGCATCATTAACGAAACAATGCATAAATCACACAACTCCCTTCCGATGAATGCGAATAAAACAAGATACGAAGGATGTACACCGATACATCGACCATCATACGAAAGTGAGGGATTAAATCCAACTATCAACCATCCAAAGTTTCAAACCAACGTTTCTTTATCCAAAACTTCCTACAATTGAAATTTCCACCAAGGTAATTAGCATTTCACGTCTCATTCTTTCAAGAGCCGATGATAGTTGTCGGTACAAGATCCAACATTGTACAACATGTGTAAACCTAGGATACGTGATCCAAAAATGATATAAAAGGAAAGGCGTTGCAGTAGAAAAGTAGACCTTTCGAATGATCGTCTATTCATAGTAGAAACAAAAATATTACCAATACCAAAAGGACAAAAAATGGAGATCATAAATATGTTTGTACCGATGTAGTAACTATTGGAAGGAACTTTACCCTATGATATATATGCCTCATCAATATCCGGACCATGAAAATTTGTGTGCGGCTTCTTTTATTCTTTCAATTTTAATTTGCTATATTTTGAATACATGCTTACATGCAATTCAATAACTGTTGGTTTGCTTGTCCGTATCCGTAAATGCTTTATTTCATTACATGTACTATAAGTTGGTGCGGTAAGATCAAAAATCTAACAAACATTGGTTAGAAGATTTGGTTAAAATTTCCGTGACGTCTTAAGGCTATTTCTAAAGCTGTCTGGTAGCACTAGATGAAAGGCTGTAGACAGCTTTATAAAATGAAACTATCTTAAGGTTATTTCTGCCAGGGTCACTAATAAGCAAAGTTTAAAGAAAAAGTAAGATGTAGATCCATATAAGCAAAGTTTAAAGAAAAAGTAAGATGTAGATCCATATAAGTTTCAAACCTTATCACAAGCTTGCACGTGAGTAGTGTAATGAAGACTATAAGAAAAAAACTAGTAAATACATTTGTAGACAAATTATGGGATCGATAAACAAATCAGATATTGATAAATTGTGGAGCACTGTCAATCCCAAATACAAAACTGAGTGGTTTGAGAGCTGGTTTTGATGCTTCCATCTTAATATACGCAACTGATTTACTTATGTTCTGGCAACACTAAAGCCAGCCAACTCGGCCAGCTGCAAAAATACAAAAATAAATAAAAACTTTTGAAATCCACAACATTAAGCATATGACCAAGTACCAAGCATACACTATTAAATGTAATAGACTACTGCCATTGGAATTGAACTACAGTTATATGTATTAATAAAATCGTAGTATTTGATTATAGCATACAAAAGGGCATTACAAATTTATGACCAATCAATTACCACACCTCTAACGTTTTTCTTGAACCACAATAATTTTTAATATACCAAGAATCCCATATAGCATACTTTTTGACACCTTGAAGACGATGATGAAAAGATAACACCATGCTTAACCGACCTTATTGAAAGCATAAGTATAACAATCCAGAGACACCAATATTATTCGATAGCCAACACTACTCAGAAAGCAAACTTATTATGTATTACTGAGTGATTTTTTCATTCACACTTCGTTTCATTTTCCAGGTTCCATAGCATATAGAGTTCAATATAATTTTCTTAAAGTACATAGAAGAAAAGACTGTGTTGTGTACTTCAATCTGATTCTTACTTCTGAAAGTAAACAATCTAAAAATCTACTCTAAAAACGTACAGACTGCAAGCAGCAGCAACTACTGTAACCAACTCGAAAAATTTTAACCTAACAAATAAAAATCAATTAATCGATATCATGCATCACAAATTTCGATTTCATCGGCTCAAAATCTAACCTCCAACTCTCAGAATCCCTGAAAGCGAGCACGTAACCACCAGCGCCTGATTCGTCCATATTGGCTACTGGAATCCTTAATAAAGGAATCGTGGAGTCAAAGAGTATGGGTGTAGATGAAGGAGACTAATCTTCGTCCATAGTAGCAGCAACATTTTCCCAATTGCCGTTGATTTAGTTTCTAGGGTTTTAGAAGAATAAGCGCCTGGACACGTAAATATGTAGCACGGTTAAAATTGATTTGGGCTTTTGATCTAAAGCCCAATCATGCCCAATCATGCTTAGTATAATTTGTATACTAATTTCGTTTGTTTTAAAAAAAAATGATTGAAGAAAGAAAAAGCCTGTGAACATTCAAATGTCATAAAGCCTAACATGGCCCGATTTCCGTTGGAACAAAATAGAACATCAATACTTGCAACAGTTTGAATCATGTTATTGACTTTAACTAAAAACAAAATTAGTGGAAGAGGAAAAAAAAACATAAGTTGCGTTAATATGGGTTGTCGTTTTCTACTTTTGACATGCTATCACATGTTATGCACTTGATTTGAAATATAACTTAGAAAAATAAAGGAGAACCTACTACAGACTCCAAAGCCAAATTTCCATATGAAAACAAAAGAACTTTTCCTCAAAATGTAACATGATTACCTAATAAATACTAAAAATATGTTGTGTAGAGAAAAAAAGTAACATGATAGTTTATTAAATACTTAAAATACGTCAATGTAAATATATCAAAAAGTTGTCTTTACTCTTTGTATTACACTAAAGAGCAAAAGAAAAGAAAGAGGCAATGAAAAAATTTTTAGAAGAAACGGGTTTACTATTTGTAGGGAGGGGCAAAGTTTGTTTAAAAGAAAAACTTCTCCGCTCTCTTACTTTTTAGGACGCTAACTTTCAAAATTAGTTATAATAATATTACCCAGCATCTTACGTCATATATTTTGCTCCATTGCATATTTTGCTCCGCCGCTAAAATATGTGTCTACTCCCAGACGTCCCCACTCCATCGCTACTCACATGTAGCCTGTCACTATGTCACCACCACACCAGTCCCACCATGACTAGCTGTCATTCATGTCATCAACTCAACCCTAAAACCCCAAACTATTCTAAAATTGGATCATCTTAGCACCCGTCGCACCGTCTATGTCCACCACCTCACCAATACATCATTTCTCACATTCTCTTACTCTACTTCTTCACTAATTACCTTGCAAGGATATTTACTCTCCAAAGATTATTTTTTTTGAAGACAATGTCAATTTCTAACCCTAGCCGATTAGGGTTTCTTCAATTTAATTTCCTTCTTCACTTTCTCTTATTCTTTTTCCTGATCTTGCTTTCTATTATCTCCTCTATTCGCCAATCATTGTACGTCAGGGAATATTGATATTCAGGGAAAGAGTATTTGAATTGAAAAGCGAGGTAGCTATCGGGAATGGCGATGGGGAGTGGCACACGGTAGTGAATCGCAAGAGGAGGCCGCCTATTTCAGCAGCTAGGGGTTTTCAGCGTAGTCTGTTCATACCTGGATAGCAGCTTCCGAATTTTCTTATTGCTTTAGACGCTAAGAAATTGTCTTTCAGAGATACTCTTAAGGATGCGGCTTGGACGTGCCCTAAGGAGCTTGAGCTGAGATATATTGAACCTGTTAGCATTGATGGTAAGAAAGGCAAACTATCTTGTGGTTCTATTCAAAAGGCAGAACAGAGTTGGAATAATTGCATTCTTATTTGTATGTCGTTGGCCCTAGACCTTCTTAGAAAATTATACGAGAAGGGTTTGGAAATCAAAGTGAGGGTTCTCACTTCAATCTTCTGAGAATGGGTTCTTTGTAGTCAGATTTAATAATGAGAAAAGCTGTGAGAAAGTTTTAAGTCAAGGTCCTTGGTTTTTGATAGAAACTTAATTATTATAAAAAACTATGTCCCAATATGAGAACAGACAAGGACCTCACCGTTCTGGATTAAACTTTCAGGTCTAAGCTTCAAACTTTAAAAGAGGGGGGGGGGGGGGGGGGGGGGGTTTATTGGATGCTATTAGTGAGTTAATTCAATTCGTATCCTAATTAAAATGGATCTACCAATGGCTAACGGAAGTAGAATTTTGTTTGCTATGGTTCTTGTTGAATCGAAGGAGGATTTTGGTTTTCTAGATGAGATTTGAGGAGGCATTCGACGATAGTAGTATTTATAAGTAGAGAATAGAGTGTGGAAATCCTCCACCTATATAAGGCAATTGTGTGTGCTTTGAGCACATTGAATCTCAATGCCCGATGGTCGGTCGAGAGTGGTGAACGAAGAGGGGGATGCAATAGAGGAGAGTGTGAAGGAAGAGAGGTCGAAGGAGGCTAGTAATAAAGAGATTAATAGCAATAAGGAAGAATCTGAAATATCTTTATTGAAGAAGACTAAAAGAGATCTGGAGTAAGCTATTCAAACACTAAACCTAAAAAAATTGGCCTAAAAAAGGAACTGGAAAGTCATCAAGAGAAATCCGGGTATGTCCAATATGTGCAAGCAGAGAAACCGAGGACTAATGTGGACGAGAATCGAAGCAATAGTAATGTGTACAAGATTAGAATGATGACAACAAAAAAAACAATATTATACATGCATGAAACAATGAGAGCAGACCTCCGTACCGAGTGGTCAGGAGCAAGTTGAGACGCCGACATTAGCAATATATAAGTATTGATCAGACCACCTCTTCATCTTATGAAGGAAGAAAAAAAATGCGATGTTTTAGGTAATAGCAAGGGTTGCTTCCTTGGTTGGGGCATACTTGATAGAAAATAAGAACCAAAGCTCTCTAAAAGGAGAGTCGAAGTTTTGAGCATATACAATACATGCCCCATTGACGTAAAAATAGACAAAGGGTGGGAGTTGAATGAGTGAAACATTAAAAGAGGAGATCCATTCTTGCATAAAGGGACACAGGCATATGGAGACCATACCTAGCGTGCTCGTTGATGATAAACATGAAACCAAACGAAAGACAGTTCATACGATCAATGGCCTAAGAAATCATAGTAGGGATAATGCCGAGTCAGTTTGCTCCTACGAGTGGATTACTAAAGGAGTATGTATGTCTAAGCATAGTAGAATCACCTGAGATGATAGAGCTGGGTTTTAGTAAGATATGGCCTACTCAAGAAAAAAGAAAAAGAAGTTCAAATTGCTAAATGTAAAAGAATCCACAAAGGTTATCACCATTCCTTTTTCTTCCATTATTTACTTTATTAATCCGATCTAAGTGATAAAATATTATCAATCGATATAAAGAAAAATCATCCAAAATGATTATTGTAGACTATTTATGCAAGGTCAAATAAGCAAGCAAAGACGGGAAAAAGAACGCTCGAAGACATTATTTCAAGTAATAATTGGGAAATTGCCATGACTAAAAGGAAACGACAAGAAGAAACTTACTATTTCAAGAAATAATTTCACTACTGCAGTAGCAAAATAATGTATTTGGGGGTTTGATGGTTTTCTCGAGGAATGAATAAGCGGAAAGTAAAGTAAGAAGGAAGAAAAGTGGAAACAAAGGAGATGAGAGCTTTTATTGAAGGAAAATAAAATTGATGGTCGTTGATCGCGAAAATACATGAAGACTCGTGTTCTTGACAAATAATCATTTCAAGGAATTCAAGTCGATCGCTCTAGCCCTCGAAAGGACGTGAGAAAATGTATAAAAGTGACATGTTTCCAACGAATTAATTGTGGCGATCTGAATAGATCATTTGAAAGACGGGCAAAGAAAAATTACAAATCTATCCCAATTCTCAACGGCGTGGAACTGAAAGCAAGTGTTACACCAAAAGTTTAGCTCATCATTTGCAAAGAAAGAACCGAGCAAAGGAGCGCATCATGAACGAAACAATGCATAAATCACACATCTCCATCCCGCTGAATGCAAATAAAATAGGATACTATGGATGTACACCCGTGCATCGATCATCACACGAAAGCTAGACCCCCACAATGGGGATTAAATCCAACTATCAACGATGCAAAATTACAAATCAACGTTTCTTTATTCAAAATATTGAAGATCCCTCCAAAAATTAAAAATCCCGCCAAGGCAATTAGTTTTTCGCGTCTCATTCATTGAAGAGCCGATGATGTTAATCGCCTGTACAAGATCCAACGTTGTACAACATGTGTAAACCTAAGACATGTGATCCAAAAATGATATAAAAAGAAAGGTGTTGTAGTAGAAAAGTGGACCTTCTTTCAGATAATCGTTTATTTATAGTAGGAATAAAAATATTACCGGTACCAAAAAAACAAAGAATCGAAAAAATCAATTATAAATATGTTTGTACCGATGAAGCAACCATTTAAAGGAACTTTACCCTCTAGATGTAGGGCTCATCAATATCCAAACCACGAAAATTTGGGTGACTTCTTTTATTCTTGCAATTTTACTTTGTTATATTATGAATACATGCTCACATGCATTTCAATAAACTGTTGATTTGCGTGTCTGTATATATTTCATTACATGTACTGCAAGTTGTGCTGTAAGATCCCAAAATCTTACTAACATTGGTTAGAAGATTCGGTTAAAATTTCCGTGCTGTCATAAGGTTATTTCTAAAGCTGTTTGGTTAGAACTTTACCCTATAGACGTAGGGCTCATCAATATCCAAACCACGAAAATTTGGGTGACTTCATTTATTCTTGCAATTTACTTTGTTATATTTTGAATACATGCTCACATGCATTTCAATAAACTGTTGGTTTGCGTGTCTATATATTTCATTACATGTATTGTAAGTTGGTGCTGTAAGATCCCAAAATCTTACTAACATTGGTTAGAAGATTCGGTTAAAATTTCCGTGATTACATAAGGTTATTTCTAAAGCTGTTTGGTAACACTAGATGAAAGGCTATACACAGCTTTATAAAATGAAACTATCTTAAGGTTATTTCAGCTATAGGCACTAATGAGCAAAGTTTAAAGAAAAGTAAGATGTAGATCCGTATCAGTTCAAAACCTTATCAGTAAACAAGCTTGCATCATGTGAGTAGTGTAACGAAGAGTATGAGAAAAAGAACTATTAAATACATTTATAGACAGATTATGGGATCAATAAACAAATCAGAGACTGATAAATTGTGGAGCACTGTCAATCCCAAATACAAAACTGAGTGACTGAGAGCTGGTTTTGATGCTTCCCCATCTTAATATATGCAACTGATTTACTTATTGCCTGGCAACACTAAAGCCAGCCAACTCGGCCAGCTGCAAAAAAACAAAAATAAATAAGAACTTTTGAAATCCACAACATTAAGCATACGACCAGTTACCAAGTATACACTATTAAGTGTAATAGACTACTGCCACTGGAATTGAACTAGAGTTACATGAATTAATAAAAATGTAGTATTTGATTATAGCATCAATACAAATTTATGACCAATCAATTACCACACCTTTAACGTTATTCTTGAACCACAATAAGTCCTAATATATCAAGAATCCCATATAGCTTACTTTTTGACACCTTAAAGACCGTGATGAAAAGATAACCATGTCTAACCGATCTTATTGAAAGCATAAATATTACAATGCAAAGCAGCAATATTGTTTGATAGCCAACACTACTCAGAAAGCCAACTTATTATGTATTACTGAGTGGTTTTTTTATTCACGCTTCGTTTCATTTTCCAGGTTCCATAACATATAGAGTTCAATATAATTTTCTTGAATTACATAGAAGAAACGATTGTGTTGTGTAATTCAATTTGAATCTTACTTCTGAAAGTAAACAATCTAAAAATCGACTCTCAAAACGTAAAGACTGAAAGTAGCAACAACTACTGTAACCAACTCGAAACTTGAACTTTGAACCTAACAAATAAAAACCAATTAATCAATGATAAAATCAATATCATGATTTGATCTAAAAATTTCAATTTCGTCAGCTCAAACGCCGACCTCCATCTCTCAGAATCCCTGAAAGCGAGCACGTAACCATCAGCGCCTGATTCGTCCATATAGGCTACTGGAATTCTTAATAAAGGAATTGGGGAGTCGAAGTGTATGAGTGTACATGAAGGAAAGTAATCTTCGTCAATAGCAGCAGCATCATTTCCCCAAATTGCCATTGATTTAGTTTCTAGGGTTTTAGAAGAATAAGCGCCCGGAAACGTAGATATGTAGCACAGTTAAAATTAATTTGGCTTTTGGGAAAAAGCCCAATCACGCTTAGTATACTTTGAACGCTAATTTTGTTTATTTTGAAATAAAATAATAATAATTGAAGAAATAAAAGCCTGTGAACATTCAAATGTCATAAAGCCTAACATGGCCCAATTTCCATGAAGGAACAAAAGAGAACATTAATACTTGTAACAGTTTTGAGTCATATTATTGGCTTCAACAAAAAACAAAATTAGTGGAAGAAAAGAAAAACATAAATTGCCGCTAATATGGGTTGTCGTTTTCTACTTTGACATGCTATCACATGGTATGCACTTGATTTGAAAATAGAACTTTGCAAAATAAAGGAGAACCTACTACGGACTCCAAGCCAAGTTTCCATGTGGAAACAAAAAAAAAAACTTTTTCCTTAAAATGTAACATGATTACGTAATAAAGACTAAAAAACATGTCGTGTATAGGAAAAAGGTAACATGATAATATATTAAATACTCAAAATATATTAATGTAAGTATATCAAAAAGTTGTCTTTACACTTTGCATTACACTAAAGAGCAGAAGAAAAGAAGAGGCACTGAATTTTTTTTACAAGAAACATGTTATTATTTGTTGGGAGGGGCAAATTTTGTTTAAAAGAAAAGCTTTAGCGCTCTCTTAATTATTAGGATGCTAGCTTTCAAAATTAGTGAGAATAACATTACCCAGCATCTTAAGTCGTATAATTTGCTCCACCACTGAAATATGCGTCTATTTCCAAATGTCCTCACTCCACCGCTACACACATGTAGCCTCTCACCATGTCACTACTACATCAGTCTCGCCATCACTAGCTGTCATTCATGCCATCAACTCAACCCTAAATTATTCCAAAATCAGATCATCTTAGCACCCGTCACACCGCCGATGTCCACCACCTCACAATGCATCATTTCTCATCTTCATTTACTCTACTCCTTCACAATTAATGATCGACAAAAAAAAACTATTAACAGCTTAAAAATACAAATATATAGTATCAATCAATATATATAAAAAAGAATATCAAAAAGGAAAAATAGTAAATACAAGATGTTACTATATAACTGCATAAGTGAATTTATTTAAAAAATGATATTACTTGCTTGAAGAAAATGCATCATAAAAATAACAAGAAAAACAAAAATGAAAGTTAATTGTAAAAAAATACAACAATAAATCATAGAAAAACAAACAAACATGTATCGAAGAGTAAGATGATGAAACATCATAGCATTATAAAATAAATTGCTCCACATGGTTCCAAAGCACTTAACTTTATTATAGAAAAAAATTATAATAAAATATAGTACCGCCTGCAAGGTAGCATTGTAAAATTCAGTATTATATTCAGCCTTTTAATTCAGATTTATAACCATAACTAATATTAAAACATGAATGATATTAAACAGCAGCTTTATAAAATAAAATGTTATAAATAAAGTAAGTAAAATTTTTGAAATATTACAACACCGATTTATAGAGCACGTCGTGTACGAAGCTTTTATGTACATGGAGACTCGAATTAATTGTTTGTTGAAACGCGTGTAAGCAATTATTTCAAATCTAATAAAATAGAACTTCAAGAATATAAGAAATCACACACAAATTCATATGGTTTGAATATTAATGACTCTTACGTACATGTGGTGAAATTTCTTCCAATAATTTCATCGTCAGTTCAAACATATGTGTGACTAACGGTTCTGATTCTCTTTCTTATTTGTACTAGTAATATTTTTGTTCCTACTGAATCAATAGCTACCAAAACGAAGTTCAGTTTTCTACTACTAGTGTCTTCTCTTTTATGTCATTCTTGGATTACATGAATTCGTTCACCCTAAGTTTACGCTTTTTTTAGTGTTGTACACGTTGGTATCTTCAAAGCGACTCTCCAAAGATTGAGACACGAATTGCTATGTACCTTAGCAGGATATTAATTTCAAACGAGATCATAAAATTCTGAATAAAGAAGTGTTTGGATTTTGTTGGATTCTTGATAGCTAGATTTATCCCTTGTTATAGGGCCCATCTTTCTTGTGTTGATCGATAAATGATTATTCTTCCGTCATATCCTATTTTATCACCTTCGTCAGGTTAGAGTTATACGATTTATGCATTGCTTAGGTCTGTTCATGCTACATCCATCTTCTGCTCAATTCTCTTTTATACGAATGATGAGTTGAAATTTAATGTAATGCTTACCCAACATATTTGCACTACTGATTGACCGGGTAGATTTAGAATTTTCATCATATGTCGTTTCAAATTTCCTAGTCAAACTACCGCACTTTTGAACACGTGTCATTTATAGCCATTTTCTGACATCCTTTCGTAGGCTTGAGCGATTGAATTGAATTCCACGAAATGGTCATTATTCAACGCCTATGATTCTTCGCGTCTTTTCACGATTAGATGCCATAGATTTGATTTTACTTTTATAAATGACTCTTCTTTATCTCCACGTCACTTTTTTCTAAAGTTGCTTTCCACTTGTCCTCGCTCGACGGAAAATTATCAAATCCTCGATTATCCATCATTTTAATACTGCAATAACGAAATTACTCCTTAAAATTAGCAAGTTCGATTATGGAACGAGAAAAAAACTGGGTTAGTTGGATGTAGTCATGCCGACGAGGCTTATCTTTTGTAAAGAGTTGAAAATTTGTGAGTGTCAACACTTAGAACCAAAATATGAGCCATGCACCCGACAATGCCCCTCTCAACATTCTCGGGACTTATAATGATGGACATTGCACTTATTAAGAAGTAGAATGACGACAATGAAAAAAAATGCATATTATGCATGAAACAATGAAAGAGGTCCTCCATACCGAGTGGTCATGGGCAAGTTGAGATGCCTTCATTAGCAATAAAGAAGTATTTATCGGACCATCTCTTCATCTTGTGAAGGGACGAAAAAAATGCGATGTTGTAGGTAATAGTAAGGGTTGCATCCTTAGCTGGGGGCATTCAGGATAAAAAGTAACAACTGAAGCTCTCTAAAAAAAGAGTCGAAGTTCTCAGTATATACAATACATGCCCCATTGATGTAAGAATAGGCACGGGTGCGAGTTGAATGAGTAAAATGTCATAAGAGGAGATCCATTCTCGCAAAAAGGGACGCATAGGCATATGGAGACCACACCTCGTGTGCTCATTGATGATAGACATGAAACCAAACGAAAGCACTGTTCATACGATTAATGGACTAAGAAATCATGGTAGGGATAATGCCGAGTCAATTTGCTCCTGCGAGTGGATCACTAAAGGACCGTTTGTATGTCTAAGTATAGTAGAAACACCTGAGATGCAAGAGCTGAGTTTTAGTGAGTTTTAGTGAGGATATGGCAAACTCAAGAGAAAAAGATAAAGAAGTTCAAAGTGCTAAATGTAAAAGAATCCTCAAAACCCATAAAGGTTACACTACTCTTTTTTCTTCCATTATTTATTTTATCAAATTAATCCCTTCAAGTGTTAAAAAATGATAATTTAGTTCAAAGAAAAATCATCCGAAATGATCATTGTGGACTATTTGTGCAAGTTCAAATAAGCAAGCAAAGACGAGAAAAAGAACACTCGAAGACATTAGTTCAAGTAACAATTCGGCTATTGCCAAGACTAAAAAAGAAACGACGAGAAGAAGTTTACTATTTCAAGAAATAATTTCACTACTGTAGTAGCAAAATAATGTGTATTCAGAGGTTTGATAGTTTTTCTTGAAGAACAAATTAGTGGACAGTGACAACCACCACTATCCCAGTGGTTAAGTGATTCGACTTCGGTGCGAGAGGTCACAAGTTTGAAACATGCGTAGTGAAAGTGGAGTCCCAATGATTTGTGTTTGAAACATGCGTAGTGAAAGCGTGATTCGAACATATATTGACATGTGATTTGTGTTATATAGTCTCAATGACATGTTGTAAAGTACCATTTCAAAAAAAATAGTGAACAGTAAAGTATAAAAGAAGAAAAGTGGAGAAAGTGAGATGACAGCTTTTATTAAAGCAAAATCAAATTGATGGCCATTGATCGCGAAAGTACATAGACTTGTTTTTGACAAATAATCATTTCAAGGAATTCAAATCGATCGCTCTAGCCCATGAAAGGACGTGAGAAAATGGATAGAGGTGACATGTTCCAACGAATTAAATGATACGGTCCGAATAGATAATTTATAATGACGTGTAAAGAAAATTACAAATCTATCCTGATTCTCAACGATGTAGGAACAAGTGTTAGACCAAAAGTTTAGATAATTATTTGCAAAGAAAGAACTGAGCAAAAGATGAAGTAGCGCATCATGAACGAAACAATGCACACATCACACAGCTCCATCCTGACGAATGCGAATAGAATATAATACGAATAGGATACCCAAGGTGCATGTTGAAGAATGAGCCGGCGACGCCTAATAATATACTGGGACGGGAATCGAAGCCGTAGCGAAAGCGAGTCCTCATAGGACGATTGTCACTGCTTATGGACCCTGGGTGATCTATCCATGACCAGGATGAAGCTTGGGTGAAACTAAGTGGAGGTCCGAACCGACTGATGTTGAAGAATCGGCGGATGAGTTATGGTTAGGGTACATACATTCATCGACCATCGTACGAAAGCTAGACCCAAAATAGGGATTAAACCCAACTATCAACCATCTAAATTTTCGGCCCAACGTTTGTTTATTCAAAATTTTGATGATCTCTTCTAAAATTAAAAATCCCACCAAGATAATTAGCATTTCACGTCTCGTTCCTTGAGAAGCCAATGATTATAGTCGCTTGTACAAGATCGAACGTTGTACGACATGTGTAAACCTAAGATATGTGATCCAAAAATAATATAAAAGGGAAGGCCATGTAGTATAAAAGTGGACCTTTCGAGTAATCATTTATTCATATTAGAAACAAAAATATTACCGGTACCAAAAAGATAAAGAATCGGAAAAGTCAATCATAAACATGTATGTACAGATGTAGTAACTATCAGAAGGAACTTTACCCTATGAACGTAGGGTCCATCGATATCCAAACCACGAAAATTTGCATGCGGCTTCTTTTATTCTTGCAATTTTATTTTGTTATATTTTGAATACATACTTGCATGCATCTCAATAAATTGTTGGTTTGGTGTACGTATACGTAAAAGTTGGTAAGATCCCAATATCTTACTAACATTGGTTAGAAGATTCTGTTAAAATTTCCGTGATGTGTTAAGATTATTTCTAAAGCTGTTTGGTAACACTAGATGAAAGGCTGTGGACGGCTTTATAAAATGAAAATATCTTAAGGTTATTTCTGCTATGGGAACTACTGAGCAAAGTTTAAAGAAAAGTAAGATGTAGATGCGTATCAGTTCAATACCTTGTCAATAACAAGCTTGCACAAGAGTAGTGTAATGAAGAGTATAAGAAAAAAACTAGTAAATACATTTAATACAGATTATGGGATCAATAACAAATCAGAGCTCGATAAATTGTGGAGCACTGTCAATCCCAAATACAAAACTGAGTAATTGAGAGCTGGTTTTGATGCTTCCATCTTAATATATGCAACCGATTTACTTATTGCCTGGCAACACTAAAGCCAGCCACCTCGGCCAGCTGCAAAAAAACATATAAATAAAAACTTTTGAAATCCCCAACATTAAGCATATGACCAAATACCACACTACTGAGTGTAATAGGCTACTGTCAGTGGAATTGAACTAGAATTATGTTTACTGAAAAAGCGTGGTATTTCATTAGAGCATACAAAAGGGCATTACAAATTCATGACCAATATATTAACATACCTTTATCGTTTTTCTTAAACCACGATATGTTCTAATATACCAAGAATCCCGTATAGTTTACTTTTTGACACCTTAAAGACCATGATGAAATGATAACCACGCCTAACCAATCTTATTGAATACGTAAGACACAAGCAAACATTCAAACTATATTACCGAGTGGCTTTTTTTATGCACACTTCGTTTCATTTTCCAGGATCCATAACAAATAGAGTTCAACATTATTATTTTTAAAGTACATAGAAGAACGATTGTGTTGGGTGCTTCAATATGATTCTTACTTCTGAAAGTATACAAACTAAAAATCTATTTACAATATGTACGGATAAAAATAACAATAGCAGCTATAACCAACTCAAAACTGAAACTTTTAACCTAACAAATAAAAACCAATTAATCGATGATAAAATCAATACCATGCATTGATCCATGAATTTCGATTTCGTCAGTTCAAACGCCGACCTCCAGCTCTCAGAATCCCTGAAAGCAAGCACGTAACCACCAGCGCATGATTCGTCCACGTCGGGTACTGGGATCCTTAATAAAGGAATCGGGGAGTCGAAGTGTATGAGTGTAGATGAAGGAGAGTAATCTTGGTCGATGGTAGTAGCATCGTTTCCCCAAATTGCCATTGATTTAGTTTTAGGGTTTTAGAGTATTAAGCGCCCGGAAACGTAACAATATACCAAGGTTAAATTAATTTGGGTTTTTGGGCTAAAACCCAATCATGGACAGCATAATCCGTACGCTAATTTTGTTTGTGTTAATTAAAATAACAATGATTAAAATAATGAAAGCTAAATAAAAAGCCTGTGAACGGCCCAATTTCCTTGAAGAAGCGAACGAGAAATCCATGGAACAGTTTGAGTCATATTATTGGCTTTAATTTACTAAAAACAAAATTAGTGGAAAAAAAAAACGTTGTCTGCCGCTAATATGGATTGTCGTTTTCTACTACTATAACATGGTATGCTACTTGATTTGAAAATAGAACTTGGCAAAATAAAGGAGAATCTACTACGTACTCCAAATTTCCATGTAAAAACAAAAAAACTTTTTCCACAAAATGTAAGATTAGTTTATGAATATTAAAAATAAGTTGTGTACAACAAAAGCAACATGATAATGTACTAAATACGTAAAATATATTTATATAAATATATATCAAAAGGTTGCACTAAAGAGCAAAAAGAAAAGAAGACGCAATAATTTTTTTTAGAAGAAACGTGTCGTTATCTTATGGGTGGGGCAAAATTTGTTAAAAGAAAAACTTTCGCTTAACGATAACTACTCTCAAAATTAATTATAAACGTCATTTATTTTGCTCTGTTGTGACTTTTCTCCACCGCTGCAACATGCGTTTATTTTCAAAACGTCCTCGTTCCATGCTACTCACATGTAGGTTCTCGTCATTTACCACCACAACGGTCTCACCATCATACTTGCTATCATTCAAGTCATCAACTCAATCCTGAAACCCTAAGCTATTCCCAGATCATCTTAGCACCTTTTGCACCGCCTATGTCCACCACCTCACCAATGTAGCATTTCTCATCTTCTTCTGTTTTACTTCTTTGAAAGTAATCATTGACACATAAAAAAACCTGGTAACAGCATAAAAATGAAACTATACAGCATCATTACATGAGAATATGAGAAAAAACGGCAAATACAAGATGTTGCTATATAACGGCATAAGAGAAAATATTTAAAAAATATGATGTTAAATGCTTGAAGAAAATGCTCTATAAAAACATTGGGAATAACAAAAATGAAAGTAAACAGTAACAAAATGTAACAATAAATCATAGAAAAATAAGCGGACATGCATCGAAGAGTAAGATGATGATACATCGTAGCGTTATAAAATAAATTATTCTATGGTTCCAAGATACTTAACTTTATTATAAAAGAAACCATAATAAAATACTACTGCAAGACAGCATTGTGAAATCAAGTATTATTACTTTCAACTTTTTAATTCACATAGATAATTGCAACTAAGTGTTACATCCATTTTTCTCTTATAAATATATATTTCCATATTCAGGTGTATAAGACTAATATAGTGTGTGAGTGAATATGGAGAGGAGTCATATCTAGTCTGCGGTGGTGACAAAATATATATTTGCAAAATCATATAGTTATAGTGCACATAACTTGACTTTTCGGCTAAACTGCATTGGACATAGGGGTGTTAGACTGTCCAAACCGGTATTAAAAATCATGTGAACTAATAAGAAAGTATTGTAAATACATGACATGACTTCTCAGTCAAAACACGATTTAAATAATATGCACAATAAATGAGCAGACCATGTCAAGCACATGACGAAGTATAGCTGCTAACGACAAAATTCAGGAAGCATGGATTGGATATGGCAAATATCACATTCGATATTAAAACGGCGGAAAAGAACAATAGAAAACAATGCATTAAGTACAAAATACAAATAAAGATACAAATCAAGGGTCTACACACAAGGTGAAATCAAAACTATATATTACATACTTCGAAAACTCATGACAATTACAGAAATACATACCCATGCAAAGTTTATAATTAGCACTTTGGTTACGAATCTGATTCAGATTTAAAAGGAGTATTAATTATAACATTCCTCTCACTACGAGGACAGTGAGTCACAAACGAAGAATGGGAGACATAAGCGACCCCGTGCGGTAAACTAGCTGGTGGGTCAACCATCTCTTCAATTACAATGGACGAACGATGAGAGGCATTACCAAAAATGACATCGAGATCATAGTTAGCTCCAGCCTAAGGATCACCAACATCTTGCGTCGTGGAGCAAAGTCATCAGTGTAAAAAAACAAAGTCAAGGTTAGGCTAAAAATAACAAAATCATCAACCGCATGCTTCACAGTGGTATCTTCAATAACCTACGTAACCCTCTCCTTATGAAATTCCTCAATTAAGGAAGCTTTATCCAAATCATGAAGGGAAGACGTAGCAGAACTTGATGGAGCAATAACTGGTAGGGATGAGCGGTCAGTCGGTTCAGTTGATTTTAAGATAAAAAGTTCAAACCGAACTAAAACAAAAAATTAAAACAGAATCGAACCGAACCAAATTAATTCAGTTAATTCGATCGGTAACAGATTTAATTGAACCAAAAAAGGTAAGTAAGGTAAACTACCATAGATTATTATTCAAATGATCGATATACTTAAAGGAAAACATAAATTTATGTTTAGAGAAACTATTTCAAGTAGTTTTTAAGTTTATAAGAAAAAGTAACATATTTTCAATAGATAAAGTTTGATTTATTACTAAACAAATTATTAAAAGTGTTACGATGTCATGAATTTGGATAATATAATAAAAGTTCTGTAAATTTAATTAAACTGATAACCAAAATAAAATTATTTTACAAACCGAATTTAAACCAACACAATTTCCTAATCGAGCCGAACTGACCGAAATGAACCGGTTTGGTCGGTTAATTTGGTTCGAACCGAATATTGCTCACCTCCAATCGTTGGAGCAGATTCTATGGACAGCCTAGTAGGGTGGGATTCTAAGGTCGAAAATTTTAGGTTTAACAGCATTCATGCGCTGCATGACCACTCGTCGTATACATTCGGTATCCTCTTGAGATTTAATCTTTTTAGTTGAATTAAATAATGGACCAAACAACTCATTTGCAGTAAGATTCCCTACGCACCACTAACCTAAAAACTCGCTAATTCTTTATTCTATAGTCCTTTGACTCCTTAAACTTGGATTCATAATTATTCTTTAATTCTTCCTTTCATTGACAAATGATGTTGAGACCCGCTCTTTGTGAAGGCTGTAGAACATAGTAACTGATAATTTTTGTTTGATGATAATAAACATATATGTATTCTTAAATGAGTTTATTGTAGTATCTTAAAATGAAATAAACAAATACAATTTTATTTCAACAAATATTTTATTTCAGTAATATTTCAATAGTGCACATAATTACAAGAAGAGCTTCCACAACTTTCATACACTATTCATATACAACCATTTTTACTGCCGCATAGAACATTCTTTCAAATACAACAATATTTCGGTTACTCCTATCCTCGCTCACTTGAATACAATCTTTATCTTCTTGCTCTAATTTTTTGTCCAGATGGAAATATGCTTTTATTTGTCAAACATCAATGCATAATTAGACTAGCAGCTCCATTTACCAATACAATAGATTTGAACTATCAAGCAGAATTCATAGCTCGTAAATTTCAAGACAAAGATAGGTTAAAAACCCTTGCAATAGTGGTTTTTACTATGTGTATATGGTGTTGTTAGATAGAGAAGAATAACATATAATTGAGCTAGCAACAAATTTCAGACCTACAATAAATCATATGGATTAGTGAAAATTATAATGTAGAAATCAAAGAAAAGAAGAGGTTTATCACCAGACTTTGAATGGATTTTTGATTAATAGTCAATTTCACCCACTCCTAAGGATTTACCCCCAAATCGATGTGAATTCTGGTGAAGTGGTTGCGAGTTTCATAGGTCCATATTTCCATGCAGGATAGCGTGATGCGGATGAACTAGGACGAGTTAAAGAGGTGATGAAACCAAGCATCCTCCTTCACTGCTATGATTTCGCTCTTGGAATTCATTTTTCAGTAACCCTGTTTTAAAAATAGCATGCATTAAATGAAGCAATGGGGTAATCTAGTGGCCTGGTTCTAGGCCTTGGGTTACAAAATTCTATACTACTTTATTCAAGCAATAAAGATCAATGTCATGTCTTGTCTAAAAAATATGTACTTTTGTGATCCTAGCAATTGGCGATACCTATTTTATTAGCAATTCCCTTTTTGATCTCCTTGTTCTCTCTCCTTGACTATAGCTTGCATATCTATTCTTTTTCACTAATTTTTAGCAATGAAAGCTTGGATTTTCACTTGTATGTTGTGTGTATGAAGAATAAAGAAAGAAGGGCTATTTATACCAACCACATTCAAATCTTACCGCATCTTTCTCCACATAGAGATACAAAACATTAGTCCTCCTTTTTTCTCTAAGCATTGCCAGACCCCTTTATGGAATTTATATGATCCATGCTTAATTAATTTAACATTTAAATTAATTATTTAATTAATTCATTTAAGCCCATATCTTACTTAAATCAACATATAATAATTATACTTATTTTAATTAATTTTCAAGTTCCAAATAATTAATTAGAATGATATAAAAATTCAATATAACATTATATTAATTTTATTACTAAATTATAACATTTATAAATTAGTTCCAAATTGTTTGAACTTAGAAATTAGCTAACAATATGGTTGCCTTGACTCCCTAGTATTAACTCGGTCCATAGTCAATATTTAAAAAGATTTAAATACTAAAGCTTGTGTGGGCTTTGCTGAGGTACAACATCGAGTGCAAGTTCAGTTTCCTATAGATCATTTAGGGAAAATATCATTTCTAATCCATTGTAATCTACACCTTGTAATGATATTTTGTTAATGTATTATTTTTGACATCACCGTATCACTTAACTATCTAGTGTTTGGTCAATGATCAAAAACTCTAATGATATACGTGGTTAACTTCATAGACTAATTAAATATTTGGTTTGATCTAGTAACATTTATTCAACTATTTACTTTGGTAAGATATATTGACTTTAAGTTAACTACCAATTACGGTGAAACTAACCTTCTATAATGAAGTTGATTGGAAAAATTATTGTGCTAAGCTCCACATTTCAAATTTAGAGGGTTATTTCCCATTAACGTTGCCTTTGCATTAACTACATCGATCTTCTTCTCGAAAACTCAGTTGCAACTTGATGGTCAGATTCTTTCGGGCACATTTATCAAATTTAAATTTGTTAACGTATTTATAACTCATTTCAGATTTAAGGCATCATGCCATGTAATAGAGTCTATACTCCCATCAGTAATCGAGGAGATTGCTTCCATTTCTCGATATTGATAAGAAAGTCATTGCTTATCTTCAGTGTGTGAGAAATCTTGTTAGACAATATAATGAGTTATGTTCTTCTAGATTTGATCAAATTTATTTGATCAAATTTATATCATTTATGTAATCAGGTTTTCATGTTAGAATCTTCGATCGTATCTAAGTCCATCACACTATCATAAATTTCTCTAGAAAGAAATCCATTCAATTACATGATAGTGTTTCTTGAAACGACAATTTTTCCTCAATGCGATGGAATAGGCGTTCAAAATATTTTATTAACTGCATACAAACTTACATAAAACGGATCCAGTTTTGATTTTACAAAACTTAGATTCATAACATATATTGGTCAACCAAACATCTTATACTATTTAAGGTTAGAGTTCCTTCCCAATTCATATCTTATTGAAATCATAATCTTAGTTTTCGATGAAATCAAATTTAACATATGTGCATACTCTTAAGTACATATTAATATATGAAGAAATGACTTAACTTTACTCATTATCAACTATGCTATGTCCAATAGAGTTTGATTAACCCTTAACGGTACATCATTACATAACATATGAAGGAGTGACTCTGAGAGTAATTCTTATTCGCTTATAGGTACTAATAGAACTCTTATCTAAGGTACTATCAAATCGATCAAATGGAATTACTTTGTTACCTTTGCATGTTATATTTTCTACTTTCATTCTATATTCTACGAATTTAACATAGATATTTAACCTATGTATATATACATGTTCATATTAGAGATAATACAATGGTGAATTTAACAAAGTAAGTGAATACGTATTTGGTTTACCAGACCTTAGGCTACGTATGTCATACGTATCAATCCAAAATTTCTTTAACTCGTTGCCCAAGACACAATTCATAAGAGTTACATGATTCATAATCACATGATTAAAAAAATATTTCTCAAATATATGACCTAGCCTATAATTCTAAACACAATTGTTAAATATTTGGATGATTCTGTATTTTCTAAATATTGTGATGAAAACAAGTACAATCGTCGAAATATCAAAAGTAGATTTGTATAACAAATATTTACAATATCCTCATTAAAACAAAATTACATGTATTTTCTATTAAAACCGAAAATAATTATTATTTCATTAAGCATGCATGAAAGCAACCTTTCAAAACTCGATATGTCCACTAGCAAGTGTCATATGGTATGCTCCCAATATTTATGATGTTGCACTAACAACATTTGAAATATAGAGCTCCATTCACTCACTCGCTATGGGTTATATATTTGTTCTATCGTAACTAATTTACAGTCGAGAAATTCGAATCAAATATCCTGAACTCAAAGAAATACGTTCTATAGAGAACTATTTTCTACAAGAGAAATGCGTTTGAAATTGGAATCATATTTGTTGCTCCCTGTTAAATCTCAACAAATATTTTAAATAATTATATTTCTGAAGTCTTTTCATGAAACAGAGGTGACCATTCACTATTTTCATCCCAACCATGCCAACATTATAATCATTCTTAAACTTTCATTTTCTATTTTAAAAGGTCGAACTGTTCAAAAGAGAAACGGTTTACTTAAAGAATGTACGAAATTCTTTACAGAAATGTACTCGAGGCTGTTTTTCATGTTTAAACAAAACATGAGATGGGTCAAGAAAGTATAATTTCTAGAAGCTTAAAACAAATGTGAAATGTGTGATATGTAAATAGCCTAATGGAAGAAAGTGTTGAATCAACTGTCTTTATTATGGTCATCTCATTCTGTCTCCACACATGAAAGGGCTAGCCGATACCATAGGTATCGTCGAAGCTTAGAATTCTGGGTGTATTCAATATCCCCAAATGAAGGGCCCCATATTCCTTATTCTATATGCATCATCGATTCGAATATGCATTCATTTTTTTACCTAAAAAAATTATCATTTATTTTTCTCAAAAAAAGATAAAGGGAGAATGCGAAAGAATGACGTACTTCAAGTGGGGGACGACATTGCTCGTATACATGGTCTTGATGAAGTAATGTCAGGTGAATTAGTAGAATTTGAAGAGGGTAAAATAGGCATTGCTCTCAATTTGGAATCAAATAATGTTGGTACACATCGTATCCCGCATCTTGGAGAAAGAAGGATAGCTATGTGAAAACGGGGTTGTGGAAGAGCAATACAAGCATCGTGCTGGTAGGCAAAGCAGTGGAGTGCTGCATCTAGATGGCGAGAGTCCAATAGTCGAAAGCATCACTAGCTAATTCGAATTGAAGGCAAATTGGTCTATTTTCGGTGTCATATCGGACGGGAAGTGGTGTTGCCAGTGGCGGACGGGTGAGTAACGCGTAAGAACCTGCCCTTGGGAGGGGAACAATACCAGGAAACAGTTGCTAATATCCCATAGGCTGAGGTGCAAAAGGAGGAATCCGTCCAAGGAGGGGATCACGTCTGATTAGCTAGGTGGTGAGGCAATAGCTTAGGCCATAGCAAGCGATGAATTGCTTCAAGGAGTTGAAAATAAGCATAGATCCTGAGATTCTTGAATAGGTTGACCTTTCGAACTGCTGCCGAAGTGAACCAACCCGTTGGACTACTACGAAAAACACCATCAGATTTTAAAGTAGCCCGATCTAATTTAAAAAATTTCATCTATAACATTTGTGAATATTGGATAAGTTGCACTTAAGTAAATGAATCAAAATTAAAATTTCAGCGATAAAATTCCTAAGTCTATCTATAGTCCCAGGTCAATTGATTTCTTCCACAACAAGATTGTTTTGTATTTAATCACATTAAACACACGATCTCGCACTATTGTTTACTTGCTTATTTCGAATGAAATAGTTTCGTTGAAATTACGTATATTATGAATGCAACCACTCACCAAACATCTTTAGTATTTGATCGAATATGGACCTAGTATCCACACTCTTGTATTACTTTTGAACTCATTAAAGACAATAGTTTTGGCCAAACTGTCACTTAAGTGACCAAGACACGAATGTTTCGAATGGCTGTATACTTTGGCTTTTGCATGGGTATTGGAGCGACAAATAGGGGTGGAAGTTTTGTTGGTTTGGTCAGTCCGATGATGAAAATTATTAAATTGAACTAAATTTGGTAAAAAAAATAAAAACCAAACCAACTGAACTAAGTTTGTTTGGTTATCCAATTTAACCAAACTAAAAATAATTTACATTTTATGTCTAGAATATTCATTGTGCTTTAAAATAAAGTATAAATATAAGATTAAAATGCTCTTATTTAGTATTAGTATGCTTTATAATACATGCTTTCTAATAACAATTTTGACATGCATGTGATAAGCAAAATTTATTTAGATTGTTAAAATAATTTTAAAAAATTCCATTTGCAATTAGAAATTTTGAAAATATAATAAAAGTTCGATTAATTCGGTTAAACCAATAGCCGAACTAAACTTTTTTATGGGCCGGCTAGAAACCAATCTAGTTTCAAAAACAAATCAAATTGACCAAAATAAATTGGTTCAGTTGATTTCTTTGGTTTAACCAAAGAATAACCACCCTTAGTGATAACATGCTAGATTATATGTTAATAAGTCAATTTTAACATTTATTCATCAATTTTAATTCAGTTGTTTTAGTATATTTTAACCAATAAACGGTTGTATCGATTACTTTAGCTATGCAAATTTATCATGGTAGATTATTATAATATCACCTATGTTCTTGTACGTATTCAAATAATGTAATATATTTATGATAAGCTCTCGTCGAATTCTGCGTCTCTTAAAAACCTTAAAAGAGATACATGAATTTCATAAATTCCCTCAATGGGTGTTAGGACCCATTTATCATATTACTATAACCTTGAGGATGCTCAAAAGGTCGCCCTCATAAATGGTAAGTAACTCTTTGCTAATCATATATCATATACAACTCTTAACCATACTTTTGCTTGTGCGCAATCGTCTTTTTGACCTTTAGGTTGCTTGTTAAATCATAAAGTACATAAAATACATTAGATACTCTAGTCCTATCATTTCGCAATGGCTTAAGGGTAATTATGTAAACTTGGGGGTGCTCAATAAAGTCACATAATATTATTACCTATCTAGGGACGATACAAACATTACTACAGATATTTTATGGCTTGTGAGTGCTCAACAACCATAGGTAAAGTATAATACTCTATTCATATTATAAATGATGGAGAGTAACTTTATTTTAAATTCATATAAAATAACATTATTTAAGTACTATCCATGTTATAAGAGAGATGATTATAGTCTCATGATATTATATGTCTCTACAATCATTGTATGTTCCGTTATGTCCATACGAGTTTAAATTCATTTAAACTTCCATTTTTTCTTTATACATTGGCATATATATATATATATATATTATTATTATTAAATTTATTATAAAATTTATAATTTCAAGTTGTGTGTATATATATATATCCTTATGCAATCCTCTATTAATTATGCCTTTTAATTAATTTATATATACTATTTACATTGTAAATATAAAAAATTAAGTATTTATAATCTTTATGAATACAATTTAAATTATATTTCTAACCCTTTTATATTTTAATTTAAATTTTGAATCGATTTATTTATAACCTTTGTAAATTTAGATTTAAATACATATCAAAATTTTCAGATCTCATATCATTCAAATACTTATATTTGAATCATCCTAAAGTGCAAATGCTTTTAAGCTTTCCAACACGGCATACCTTTCAAAACAGACCACTTCGACGAGGTAGGTAAAGGTCAAGAGCGTAGAGGTTTTCCATTTATAAGAACGTTCCTTGATTAGATAAATCTTCTCCTTAATTAAATATCTTTTTCTTTAACAACCATCTGACTGGATTTTCCAAGTGATTTCCCTATGTACTGGTCAATTATTCATGTGAACATAGTGCTAGCTCTAATGCCATTGGTGGATCAAGTACATCGGTAGTGAGGTAGTGGGCAAATTTCAAAAAAAAATCCTTCTATTAATTTGCACTCGATCTCATTTTATGTTTACATAAATAATGTATTTTCAATAAATCGTTTCAGGTAATTATTAATAAAGGAGTTTAGTATTTCAATTTCAGTTTAGTTAATTTACGTTAGAAATGTTATGTTTGTATATTATGATTTATCTTTGCAAAATATAATATCTATTGTTATTTATTTTTATTTAGTTTAATTTTATGTCTTAATATATGATGTATTTGCATTCATAATGAACATGTGGTAACTGCTATAAATATGATAAACTAGTCTAGGATGTACATAAATGAAACCGATGTCATGTGTATGTAACTAACCACTAGAATCTAAAGTTGACATACATCATTACTTTATACTTGAACCATAGGGCATATCGAAAGAATTGGATTATGAAGTGATGAAGAAAGGGATTAAGAAACTTGGAAGATATCCAGAGTACCAAGGTTGAATGACCTAAGGAGATGGAGCAAGATTTGCATAAGTAGAATAGGTTAGTACCGACTCATATGAGTCGGCACTAAATGATCAAAGGAAGCGAGGGACCCACTCTAATGCAACAATAAAAGCTCAAGTTGAAGAAAATAAAATTGCATGAAGAGACATCGATCAAAACTACAACAATTCCAAGACTTTGAATAAAAGAAGATAGAAGACATGTACTTGCCAAAAGGAAAATGATAAAATTAGAGTCAAAGCCTTCTATTTGTACTAACCTTTATGGGTCGATACTGAACAATATTGTTGCAAGATTTGGCTTGATTTAACCTATTCATTACTACAAAACAGGCCACTTGCATCGGTTGTCTACCCCCCTTTTGCATCAGTTCAACAACCGATGCATATGCAACCGATGCAACAGGCTTAACACTTTTGCATCAGTTCTGAAATCGATGCAAAAAGGTCCTTTTTGCATTGGTTGTTACTAACAACTGATGCAAAATACCATGGTTGGTTGCTTGGACACAGCCCACATGTTGCATCGGTTGTAATGAAAACCGATGCAACTAATCCCTTTATTGCATCGGTTTTTTATATCAACCGATGCAAACTAATCCCACTATTGCATCAGCTATTTATACCTGATGCAAAAAAACCATTCTCAGATACCATTATTACAGTACTCAAATAGACTATATATATATTATTGATTATAACAAATAATTATTGCATGCAATATTACTATCATTCAAAATTAAATTTGATGGCAAATACATAATCAGATTTAATAATTCTACAAAAAAATGAAAAACATAAATAAATTCCACAGTACATAATCTGACAGTCAGTGGTAAAAAATAAATGCAGCGTGTCCATCAGACTGCTGCCATTCCCCTATTTACAGTTCATCAACAACTTGACCACTGTCTCGACTTCATCTACTCACAGTTGACCACCACTTGTCACTAGCAACTACAAGCTTCTACCACCATACCATATCCATTACAATACTTGCTGCCACATCCATCTACCCACCTGTCCCTGCACAATATCACCATCAAAGCACTTGCCAATTGCCATCCTTCTTCCCGCCTCACCTCTCAACACCACTACGACATTATAAAACAATTGTTGTGCTACTGCCAAACTGCAAACTCAACTGCACATCAAAACACAAAAACAACCAATGCACCATCAAACTGCTGCATATAATACCAAAATTTAATCAATCTGTCTTTCTGAGAGAAATTAGTTAAAGATGCATATAATACCAAAATTCTAGATAGAAAAGATCTGAAAGAGATAAAAACTTGAAATCAATTGTTTTGATTTTTAATATACCCTCCATGCGAATCAGGTTAGTATACTTAATATCATAACGCTCTACCCCAATCTAACAACTGCAGTGAATTTTTTTAAATTTTTGATCTTATTTGATAAGTTCTGGTATAAAACTGGGAAAGGGGGTTTAGGGGGTGTGTAATAAAATGAACATTGAATTTAAAGTCTAATAACCAAATCAGCATGAGGATTATGCTAAAAAATCCCTTATGAGATCGTGATCAAACCAGACAAAACTCAACAGCGCTTGATACACGGTATACAGAACCTTTATCTCATGCACATCATGCAACAGACAATCCTACCCTTGTCATTTCGCTGGCACTGGTGGCACATTAAGGCATCTTCTCCTTTGTGAATCTTCTTCAAATGCTATTAGTCATAGAACAATGTTAAGATTTAAAATGTTAAACTAGAGAATATGCGAACCTCGTGTGGTATTTGTTTTACTTGGTACAAATAATTTTGGTTTATTCAAATGTTAAATTAAATACCATATCAAGATAGATATTTATATTACAGAGGGACAGAGAGTTTGTTAAACCTCCTACAAACTTTGAATTTATTATAAAGCAACAATTTTAACCTGTGAAAGATATTAACTGTTTACTTCCATAAGACCAAAGCACATCAACAATGATTTAAAACTTGTGTCTAATGCTCTACTTTTACTTCCCTGTCAAAAAAGTATTTGACTTGAAGCTACTATTCTTTGAATGTGTGCATGCCTATGTATAAACAAATCCAAGAAGTAATAATTTTCCACACAAATTGCAAAATGAAGTTATGGCATAAATTACCTCGGGCTTCTCTTTACTATTAAGACCCTTTTGTTGAAAAGATTTACGTTATGTACCAAACTGATCACCATTTTTCTTTCCTCTGTTCTCAACCTTCTCCGACAATTTGCGCTTTCTTTTATTACTGATTCGTTGATCCATATCATTATTCTGCAGCACCTTTTACCAAATTAGAAATTTGAAAAGGAAAAAAATACAATACTTGTTGGAGTGTTACCTCTTCACCATCAGATTCATCGTCGCCATATCGGCAATACATACATCATTTTCTACTTCACAACTACAGCCAACACCCTGTACACTGCTTCAAACAACCAACCATAACTGCTTCACATACTCATCAGCTCGGCTGTGCACATCAACTTGCAAGAAATCACTATAAACAACCAGCAACTGTTCCACATACTTCACACACAACCATACACATCCTCTTGCGTGACCACAAATACACTCTGCCGTAAACTACTGCAGTTTGTGTGCTGAATCTATAATGCTGTGTTATCATTTATGTTATTAACTCATTTTAACTGTAAGCTATGTGATTTTGTGAAATGAGGAGTCTCTTTTAATTGCCTAGAAACATCAGTCAAAGTAAGAATTTCAACATGCAGAAACATCACTCAAACAAGTTTCATTGTCGAATCATATTTCATTGTCTTTTTATTACTTGCTACACAACTCAAACAAGTTACAAAGCATACGCAGCAAGGAATCATGTCTGGGAGTCATTCAATGCAGAACCTAACATAGCCAAAACATGTTTCAGGGTTATCGAATTCACTTCTTATTTAGTTACAATGTTTACTTACTAAATTACAAGAAAACATAGTAAGGGGTTATGTTTCAAGTTCATCGGCATTAAAAAATAAATACAGCATATAATAATGTTTCAGCATACATAAACATAGCAACCAAATATATTTCAGGCAACCAAATTCTACTTTAGGGTCTAGATCCATAAACACAGCTACTAAATTATGTTTAAGGTAATCTGTGTTTAAATCACACCAAGCGCAACGTAAACCACAACAAACAAAAATGTCAAAAAACAAACACTCACCAAAACTTAAAGTCTAGCAACCTCTTGACAAAAGGGCGATACTCAACAGTCGACCTCCTCGGCAAAATCAACCCAGAACCATCGTCTACACTCTCCGGATCGACTTGCGGCTACAAAAATGCAATTACGAGATTCAGAATGTAGATCCCGAGATTCAGAATGTAGATCAACACAATCCTGCGTCCATTCAAAGATTAGAAGGAGGCGAAAAATACATGATTTAAATTCTAAAATCAAAAATCGATCTACATAGAATATATTTGAATTTGAACTTCACAGAAAAGATGTGAAATCGAGATAAATTGTTACCGGAGAAATGCGATATATTAAATAATAGCAGAGAAGATATTGGAAACGAATGGATTTGGTTAAGGTCTAGGTTTTTTTTTGGGAGGCAGGAGAAATATTGGAAACGAATGGGAAATAAGAGGCAGCGAAAAAAATTGGGATGGCGGGAATTAACGAAAGTGGGTAATGAAAGGGATGCAAATTAATTTAGTTGCATCGGTTAACTTTAAAACCAATGCAACTACAACTATTTTCATCGATGTATTTGCATCGGTTATTGGTGACAACTGATGCAAATTTGATTTTTTATTACCTATTGCTTTCTACGTACCAATTGCATCGGTTATTAAGACAGAACTGATGTAAATAGTTCTATTTGCATCAGTTTTTACTTCAACCGATTCAAATGAGGCGATGCAAATGACATGTTTTGTAGTAGTGATTCTTCAGGCCAAAACTTTGAAACTGGAGATATTTGCTTATTCATCTAGATTTAGAAACTTTCATGCTTTTATTTATCCATAAATAGAAGGCTAACATCAAATAGAAAAGGAGATTTTTAGCTCTTTGATCTCTATACGTATTGCATGGGTTACTGATATTTTTCATTATCGGCTAGCTTCAAAAGCTAAACTTTTTATAAAAGTGGTTGTAATTACAAGAATCAACAAAAATAAAATTAATAGTAGACGCAGGCTTGATCTTCTAGCTGAACTACTTAAAAAATTACGTTCTTTCTCTTTTCTCTTTTGATTCTTATTAAGTTTAACTTTCGTTTTTTACTTAATTAGGATGTTTCCCTTTTTTACCTGCAAACATTGTTGATGCTTTCATGAGGAATAAATTTCTCATTCATATATCTATTATTATTTGAATTCGAAGAATATCTACAATTAGACATAAGAAAAATGGCTCCAAGGAAGGAGAAACTTACTAAATCTAGATTATTATAGAAGAAGAGAATGAAGGATCTTGGTAAGGAGATAAGCCTAATCAAACATTTCATGTGGAAACTTTGAGCGCACAAGAAGTGGTGATGAAGGCCGAGTTGGAAAAGATGATGACTAATACAAATAAGAAAATGATGGAGAATCAGCCGTCCAACGTGGCGGAGATGAATTTTTTCCCCCAACCCTAACAGTAAATGGAGATTTGAAGGCATATAAAGAGTACAGGTGATTAATCATTTTTGTATTCAATTAAAGAGGGTTCTTCTTCTTTAAAGCATAATTAAGAGATGTCAAGCAGAAGATGCATAAGGAGGATGCTAGGATGAAGAAGAAGCGAATTACAAATGATGGAGGGGTTATTCCTCCGTCCATATTGGTCGGTACCAATAGACCCATATGGGTTAGTATCGAAAAGGAAACTCATTTTGATGACCCTTAGGAGGAGGTATAATACAATGGAGATGAGGGAATGTGGACAAGCTACAAGTATTTAACCCGGTGGTGTTCAAACTAGCACTATAGAACCGGGTAGAAGGGGCCAAAGTCCAGCAAGGCATCAGAGAATTCTAGGATGAATTATTTATCCAAAGACAGAGGAACCTAAATGTCATGCAACCAATCGAGACCATTTTTCTAGCCAAACACTCGAGAATGTTCATTGGGATCACCATTCAATGGGCTAAGGCAGCGAAGAGTACATTGCCGATATAATTAAAAGACCAATGAGTCAAAATCAGTAGACATGCAATGATAAGTGGGGTTCATCGGTGAGTAGGACCCCTTTCACTAAGGAGATTCTTGAAGCAAGGTATTCGAAGAAGTTTGTGATGTCAATCATGTCGAGCTATAATAACATTCTTACCTTATACAATGTCTGTTAAAGTATAGGTGGCACATGGATACTGCCCGAGCTATATATTTTCTAAGATGTAGGTGTTTTCTGATCTTTCTTGAAGGACTTACGATGATGTGGTTCAGCGGGCTTGATCCTAAATACATAGTATTGTATGATCAACTGGCAACGCGATTCATGGAGCAGTTTCAGGTTTATACTATTCAACCAACGGATGCCATATGATCGGGAAATATGCATCAAAGATCTGAAGAGACTTCGAATTTTTTTCTAGAAAAGGTTTAAAGCTGTGGTAATAGAGGTAAGTGACCAGATTTTGTGCTGATGATGCATATGAATGATGTTCATCCACAAACTGACTTTGGTAGATGGCTTAAGAAAAAAATTCATCTACTTTGAATGAATCTTACCATAGAACATATCAGTATCTATGCTTGGAAGAGGAAGATTTGGAGGCAGGATTGGCTACTGATAATTAGTATGGGCCAAGCGGTGTGATTCAAAGCATCGTAGCCGTAAACATAGTAGTGATAGCGTTGGAAACATTGTAGTGAATATTGGTAAAATAACAGCAAGTGAAGGAACTAGAATGCTTGTGGAAAAAAGCAAGACACCAAGAAGCATTCGAGGTTCATCGGTTCGGAGAATTTATGGATTCTATTGAAAATATTTACCTTAACATGCAAGGTATAGAGCACTACAAGAAGCCAACCTTAAAGGAGGCAACTAAAGCAGAGAGTCACTTTGGTAAGTATTGTTGGTTCCGTGATACTCAAGGAATAATACGGTGAATGCAGGCACCTAAGGATTTCATTGAGGATTTGATCAGAAAGAAAACGATGCAATGATATGTTCAACGTAATAACAAACTCTGGGTGAAACTTTCCTAAGGGAATCAGGTTGGGTCCAATAGGGAAGCACTAAGATAACTAGCATGGGGATAGTTATTAACAGTATAATTGAAGGTATGTATTCCATGAAAAGATATTGAAACGAGATGGAGTGCCATGGTAGATCCTTAAGGCATGTGGCTTAGGAGATATGTTACATCATAGAAGAGGGGGCTCGAGCAAAGAAACAAAAGAGAATTGATGATGTCATTTTATTTAGAAATAGAGAAGTTGATTAGGTCGAAGTGCCAATGCTTGACCCGATAGTGATTACAGCTGGGATAGGGCCAATTACAGTGCATCAAGTACTTATTGGATGTAGTAGATTTGTGAATATTTTGTGAAATAGATGTTTGATGATATGCGACTGAGTGAGAAAGATCTATGATCGTGTAGGCCACACATCCAAGGATTTACTAAGGAAGCGAAGGGTTCTATTACTAACATCGAGTTATCTACTGAGATAGAAGAGGGAGACTGTAGTGACCCATATTTTATGTATTGAAGAATCGTAAAACATATTTTCAAATCTAATCAGGTTGTATGATGCTAAAACCTTGGATGATGTTGAGTATTACTTTTCGAACCCTTGGTAATTTTATTAGATGATTTTCACCTTGAAAACTTATAGAGCCTATAATTTTTTATAACAGGAAAATTAGGGTTTGATACCACTTCGAAATGAAAGATATTATAGTTTTCTTTTTGTAGAGCGGTTATAACAACGTTTTGGACTTGCTAGCTATAAGATATGGCTGTTTGAAATTATGTAATTTTTTGATAGCTTAGTAGGTAATTATAGATATTTAACTAAGCATAATAGCCTATTTCAAGACTAGAGCCAAGTACGGTTGATGGGACAGCCTCCTATCATCGTTCCACTTCCCAAAAAAGTTAGAAACTCCATAATCTCCTCTATAGTCAAAAGAAACCTTTTCCTTACTTTAATCGGCCAAACCACATCATTAAAGGATATCAATGATGGATTAGTGAATCTACTATTTGGGCATCTTGGAAAACATGAAGACCGTTATTCATTATGAGATTCCAGTAGTATTTGCGCTCAATTTGATCTAGTGAGTGGTTATGCACTTCTCACTTTACTATGCTAGTTTATGTAGTAAAATGACATTTTAAAGTGGTTTTTGTAAGTTAAAATGTTTTCAAACTTAGATCTAACATTAACAACACTTATTTTAAAAAGATAGAAGTTAATTTTGTTTCATTTTTGTTGTTTTTGATCAAACTATTTGTTACTATCTAACTTTTTAGATCTAAGATTATATAAATGTTTAAATTATGTTTGGACTATTTGTACATGATGTATGGATGTTGTATATTACTTGTATATGGTGGTTTGCTTTTATTTTAATTCATTTAAGTGTACCTTAAGAGTGATCGTCATTTGAGTGGTTCAGTGAGCATGAATGCTCGAAATTGCATGTGATTATTTTTTAGAGTTCTAAGATACCTTAGGAGCCCATACTTTTGATCGCAAATGAGTTGGATTGGAGATGATGGAGTTATGGCTTTATAAGGAAGTAGCTGTGAAAACCAGCTGGAGTTGGCGCTACTGTGCGGAATTTGTGTTAAGGTTTGGGCTTAAAGTGTAGAAATGCTATTAGTTTGCAGAAGATGGATCTTCAGGCTAATTTAACACTAGAAGGGAGGAGGTGAATAGTGTTTACTGGTTTTTGTGTATTGTTTTAAATTAATTTAGGATTATAATTAAACAATGCATAATTAACAATCACAAATGCAAACACAGTCAAATATAAATGCACTAAAAGTAAAAAATAAAGAGTTGGAGAGATCACGTAGGAATTTTTGTACTGGCTCGGAGTTACCCTACATCTAGTCTTGTACAATTACTTTTCAAATATCAAAGTCAAACGATCTCGATTTTAAGGCTACGAGACATACCCTTCGGATTTTAGGAGCACTGGGTACACTCACTGGATTGGGATGAGACACCAGCACACCTACTTGGATTCAAATGGGACACGAAGCATACCACTTGATTTAGACGGGACACAAGCACGACCACTTGGATTTCAAGGACACTAAGAACACCCAAGAGTATGATTTGATAGAGTTTACAGAACCAGTTTCTTGATCTTGAATACAAATGTTCCTATAACCACTTAAATAGCACTTTGATCTTGATTTGAGTGAGAGAGATCGAAGAGGAAATAGTAAGGAATCAAACAATAGAGTTTGAATTTGATTCTGGTTGAATTTGAGAAGATTTTGAGTAGAATTTCTTTTAGAAATCAAGGGAGAGAAAGAGGAGAGAAAATATGAGAAATTAGTTAACAAAAATTCATTCGGAAAAACCCTATTTATAGAGCAACAACAGTCATGTCCATTCGTGAAGAAATACGATGAAATGACACTTCTATTCAAATTTAAAATTTGAAATGTCTGGCCTATATGTCGACATACATGACCGGGATACTTCGACATATCCTTTGAAATTTTGAAAAACCACTAAATAAAAATTGTTTTGAAAATTTTAAGTTTTTTAAAATATTTTTATACTTTGCAAAATCATTTAAGCATGGTTTATACACATTTTAATCATAATAAAACTTAAGAAAACTTTATAAAATTATTTTGAAATATTTTGATATATAAAGCGTTTAAATATATATACAAAGTGTAAGTGAATATATATTTAAAATTAAAGTATTAATGAATGTCAAAATATACTTTTAAATACTATAAACGGCAAGAAACTAACCATGTCAAAGTATAATAGATTAAAAGTGTATTTAAAATATAAAATACTTAAAAACTTAATTGTAGAAAATATAATAGTCTTGTAAATAAACAATCAAAAAGCTAGGAATCATTTGAAGGCCATTTTGAAAAATCATTTTGGAAATATGGATTCTTTAAAATCATTATTGAAATTGAAAATCGTTTAAAATCAGAAAATAGATTTTAAAACCTTTTTGAAAAATGAAAAGAGATCAAAGTAGTGCTACCAAGGTTTTAACAAAATAATCTATGACTCTATAGCTTATTTGGATATTTTGAATATTCAAAACTCATGAGTCTTCAATATCTAACTCTTGAATCTTTGTATCAACCTTTTGAATCTGCTCTTGATACTGTACAATCTTCCAAGTCAATGATAACCATGTTTATAAAATATGATATAAGGTACTAACCGGTGTCTAAGGTACTAACAATCTACCTTTTTTTTTACAATAATAACCATGTTTATAAAATATGATATAACTTCCCTTGGATTACAAAACTCCCCTTGATATATGCCTAGATATTTTATACATTTCTTCCCATTTGTCATCAACAAAAATATAACCAAAACTCCCCCTAACTAAGATACTATATTGATATGTAAATAAGTAGTGATAACACAAAACAATTTTATTAATTTCTTTAATCAAATACAATCATTCAAATCAATCCAAGTCAATACAAACATACTTTTAATCCAGTCCAATATAAACATAAATCAAACCAAAGTTAAATCAAATCACTACAAATCTTAAATAAGTCTATTTACACCAATCCATAAGTCGTATTCTTGTGTAATCATTATGTAATATCAAATCAAAAAAATCAGTTATTTTAAACTTCCTTAGAAACTTCTACCCAATCATCAGAACCGAAAATTGGATCTGCTTTGATGGCATCCCAACCTTCATTATCTTTCTTGATGGCACAATATGGATATTGGTTCATTAATCTTTGATAAGGGAAGACATCATCCATCGAATCATATCAAAATGTTTTCCTTCTTCTTTATCATCTGCATTTGACTTAATTCTAATGTCTTTGATTTCTAAGGATAAAAGTGTAACATACTCCTACTTGGAGGCTCAAAACTAATGGCTACGGATCCTACAGTCATCCATAGTTATTAATCCTCGGCGACCAAACACAGCGATATTAAATATATTGATACACAGAAACATAAGAATATGGAAAAAAATTAGACAGTAAACAAATTCCACATTCCATTTTAAAATATTCCAAATGGATTACACAATCCCAATTCGTAGACCATGTTCAGATAATATATAATTATTACAAAATATACCGAAAGCGACATATGATGATGCTTCCTTGGATGTTCAAAGTATATAGATAGGCAAAGCAACAATTTTCCTTTACAAACAAAACACACAACGAAAATAAAAGAACTCTAATAACAAGTTTGCCTCCAACATGTCCTCGGAAGCTTTATTCGTCTAAAAGAACACTTGAAAACCTTAACTCTCAACCTACTCAAAATCAATAGAGTATCTGAGAGTTTAAGGGAAAATAAAAATTTCGAGTTAGACATAATGCCTGGTATGACTAATAATTTACCATCTTAAACCATTTAGATTTCTAGTGAGACCACATCGCTTAGCGGAACGGGTTTTCCCCTCACTAGTATCCTAAAACATTTATAAAGCCATATGCTATGTTTCTGCATTCACAATGGTTAAAACATAGTATAATCTTTACGATGATATGCAAAACAAGTAAATCAAATCTAGATTACCCATCCCTATTCATTTTGACTTTTTGTCTTAATGATATTTTCTAGGATTACTATTAACCTGTTAAATGTTTGTGGACTATCTGTCTCTTATCCTAGTTTTCATGGGTTAACTAGGAACCTATTGATTGCCTGTCTATATCTTAATCCGGATATAATTTTCATGGGTTGACTATAAACCTATTGATCCCTTCTAGTATCAAGTCATAGTTTTCATGGACCGACCATGAACCTATTGGCCCTTGCTAATATCCTACAATTTTCATGGGTTTACTGTAAACGTATTGGCCCTTTCCAATAACTTTAATTAAGATTTTAACATCTGTTAAGTTATATCCACTATTGGGTCAACCTAATAGGTTATTCTGTCCTTTCCTCAAAATACAATTTTGGGTTAATAACAATGTGAATAACAGTTTCAAAATCTTTATTTATGACATGGTTTTTCCTTAAATAGAATGTGTTATTTGTTTTAAAACCTTAAAACATCACTTTCGAAACCCTTGGATGACCTCCTTCGAAAGCATAGAAAATAGCTTTTCAAAACTCTAAGTATATACCTTGCGAAACCAATGACGCCATTCGATGGTATCAAGAAAACATTCTTTAAAATATAGCTTCAAAACAAATAAAGTACCCTTCCAAAAGCATTGGGTTTACTCTTTAAAAACATCATTTGGGTCAAAATGATTATATACGAAAGTGTCTCTTTCGAAACCAACAAAAATTAACCTGGGGAAAAGTTGATATGTCGGAACCATCTAGTTCGAAAGCAAAGTCCTTTAAAATTAAAATTTCGAATGACCAAGTCGCAACCTCCTTTCGACTCCAATACCTTTGAAACCCTCAACCCCTTTTGAAAGTAATTTGGAAGCGGTTTAACTTAGGTAAAAACAAGGATAACCTTTCGAAGATATTGATGACTTTAATACTACGGAAGGAAAATGGTGGTTAGGTTCCGACTAGGACAGAACCAACCCTTTCGAAAGTCATTGTTTAAAGGAAAAAGGCACCCCTTCGAAAGCTGATACTTCTTTACATGTTACAGCAATCTTCTTCGAAAGCTATTTATAAACCTTTTCGAAAGCATATTTTTCAACTATGTCGAAAGCTTTAAAACAAGGTAAGACTTTAACTTTTGAAAACAAAGCTGGGTTTCAACCTCATCGAAAGCTTACCTTTCGACACCCAGGCTTTCATCATCCTTCCAATCCATTGCACACCACTAGGTGATGCCTTGTGTATTGGTTTTGACTATGATGGTTTCGACTAGGTAGTTTTCAACTAGGATGGAGCGGATTCATTGGAGTCAAAAGGGGTGTTAATTGAGGCGGAACACCTTTTTCTAAATTAAAGGCTAAATGTTGCTTCTTTTAGTAATTGCTTTATAATAAATTAGTTATTTGTAAACCATTGATTTGCTACCATAAAACTTTTCAAATATTTTATAATTAAAACTACCGCTTTATACCAGATCTAAACCATATAAATGTAATGTTAAGCCCTTCGATATAACAAAAGTAATGTTTGTAGAAAATTCCCTCTTTTAAAATAATTTATTTTCCCCTGTAAATCGATTGGGAAAAATCCTAAAAAATCACAGAAATTCAATTCATCAAGTAATCAAACATATTAAAATTTCAGACATAATTTCTTCTTGAAAATACTCAAAATGAATTTTAAACTCAATCATATCATATTTTCCTTTAGAAATTCATAACAAATTTTCTATAGCTTAGAAAATTCTGAAAATCAAAAACTCAAAATTCTTGTGTTATTCAACATAATATTTTTTTCATGGAAATCGAAAATCATTAACCCTTGGTTTTCCCTTAAAACCAAGTAGTATCATATGTGTATGAATTAAAATAATTCGGTCATAACATGATTCAAGCATATCATCATCCCTATCATTATAAAAACTAATTTAAACATAAATCTGAAAGCTCATGATAATGAAATAAGGTAGAGATATATAAAATTATTATTCACCTTAAACATGATAAAGAATTTGAGATATGTTGGTAACTAACCCTTCCTAGCTTTGATCCTTAACTTTAGATTAAAATTCCTCTTTCTCCTTGTTAATGGCCGCTATCTTAGGGTTATTGCATTTTATTTCCGATTTGAGAAAAATGAACATGAATGGACAATAGTGAGAAATGTATAGTTTCATTTAAAATAAAGATACTATGTTAATATTATGCCCATGTATGAACTAATTATCCTTTAAACCAATTAAAGCCCATTTATTTAATTATTAAGCACGACCCTTTTACACAATTTATTCAAATCTCAATCCCCTTATCATCATTATTTTATTTATCTAATTAAATCACATGAATAAAGTTATCAAAAATTAGAGATGTTACAGGCTCCCCCTTTAAAGAATTTCGTCCTTGAAATTCAGTAAGGACTAAATACTAAACATAACAATCATCTGTAATAACTCCTAGTGATCATGCTAGTCTAACTGACTAGAAAATATCTATATAAATCTAATATAGACTTACCCTCAAAGCAGATCAGGATATGTATCTCTAATCCTGTCCTCTGTTCCCTAAGTACGGTCCTTCTCATTGTCACTCCACTGAACTTTCACCAACCTGACTGTCTTGCTCCTTAATCCTTTCTCATCTTTAGCTACAACCCGAAATGATTTTCTAAAAAAGTCAAATTAGGCTCTATCACTAAGTCACCCAACCCTGTCGGAGGAATAGTAGCCTGTGGATCATGCACATACTTGCGAAGTTGAGACACATGAAATACATTATGGATACCTGTCAAACTGCTCGACAACTCTACTCCTTATGCGAGCTTTCCAGTCCTCTCTATAATCTAGAATGGACCAATATATCATAGGGCTAACTTCCCTGACTTTCCAAATCATATCACACCCTTCATTCGTGATACCTTAATGAAAATCTTATCTCCAATTGAGAATTCTAAGTCCTTATGCCTCTTCTCTATGTAACTCTTTTGTCTTGACTGAGCTTTCTTCATCCTTTCTCAAATTAACTCAATATTCTCTAACTCCTCTCTAACCAAATCTAGACCTAAGACTAATCTATCTCCAGTCTCCAACCAATATGTTGGTGATTTGTGTGGCCTTCCATACAAAGCTTCAAACCGCACCATCCCTATACTTGTATGGTAACTATTATTATAGGAAAACTCAACCGAATGTAGGTAATCCTCCCAAGATCCACCAAAGTTTATACACAAGCTCTCAGTAGGTCCTTAAGTACTTTATTGACTCTTTGTCTGCCCATTAATCTGAGGGTGATACGCAGTACTCATATTAAGCTTGGTACCCATCACTTCCTACAGACTCTTCCGGAATTCGCTAGTAAACAATGCATCTTTGTCGCTGACTATACTACTAAGAACTCCATGCGGTATAACCCATATACTTTCGTTATCCCTATTTGACTTTGGCAACTCATCTATAAAATCCATAAATATCAAATCCTATTTTCAAACTGGAATCTCTAAAGGCTGAAGAAACCCACTCGATTTCTGATGTTCAGCTTTCACTTGCTAACAGTTTGCACACTGCCTAACCCACAAGCCAACATCCCTCTTCATGCCTTCCCCATAGAAGCTCCTTTTCATATCTTGATACATCTTGATTCCTCTAGGATGAATAGTAAACTTGGACTGATGACATTCTTCAAGAACTTGTTTCCTCAAGTTCTTTACATTTGGAACATACAACTGTCCCTTCTTTCTCAATCTCTGGTCAAGGCTAAAGTCCTTTAGATCATCAATCTCAGCTCCAACCTCTAACCTTCTGATTCTTTCAACTAATGAAGGATCGTTCTTTTGCTTAGAAGCAATTTTCTCAATCAATATTGGTCGAACTTCTAAACAAGACAATCTGGCAGTACTCCAAGTAGAACCAGCAGTCGATCTTAATTGCACATCGCAACTGACTAAAGCTTCTAAATCCTTCCACCCCGTCAACATAGTTAATACCACATTCTGACGTTTCCTCCTAAGAGCATCAGCTACTTTGTCACCTTTTCCTAGTGTATATTCTATACCAAAATCATATGCATCCAAAAACTCCAGCCGCCTCTACTGTCTTATATTCAATTCCTTCCAAGAGAGTAAATACCGTAAAGACTTATGATCGGTATATAATTCAAATATTTCTCCTAAGAGATAACGTCTTCAAATATTCAATGCGAAGATCACTGCTGCCAACTCCACATCATGAATAGGATATCTAACTTCATGCGGTCTAAGATGCCTAAATGCATAAGCAATGAATTTACCATTCTGCATCAACACCGCTCCTAATCCAGTTACACATACATCAGTACACACCACCAATCCTTGGTTTCCGTCTGGAACTACTAACATGGGTGCATTGGTCAACAAATGCTTTAATTTAAAGAATGCCTCCTCACATTTGTTGGGCCCAACAAATCTCACTTCCTTTCTGGCTAGCTTAGTTAAGGGTGCTACTATCCACGATAAATCCTTAATGAATCTCAGGTAATAGCCAGCAAGTCCAAGAAAACTCCTTATCTCAGTCACCTTCTATGGTCTCTTTCAATTGTTCACGGCTTCGATCTTATTTGGATCAACTGACAATCCTTTCTCTAAAACCATGTGACCGGGAAATTTTGCCTCTTTCTTTCAGAAATGACACTTAGTAAACTTTGCCTTTAGCCGATTCAGCCACAGCGTCTCAAGCACCATTCTAATATGAACTTCATGCTCTCTCTCATCCTTAGAGTATACTAGAATGCTATTGATAAACAATAGTACAAACCTATCCAAGTACTCTCGGGAAACTAGGTTCATCAAACCCACGAAGAAAGCAGGTGCATTTATCAATCCAAATGGCATCACCAACCACACATATGAACCATACCTAGTTTGAAATGCTATCAATGGAATATTATCCACCGCCACTCTTAACTGATGAAAACTTGTCGCCAAGTCCAACTGGAAAAACACTACGGCTCCACTCTATTGATCAAATAGATCATCTATTCTTAGCAAATGATATTTATTCTTAATTGTCCTTTTGTTTAACTTGTGATAGTCAATGCATATCCTTAACAAACCATTTGGTTTCTTTACGAATACCGCGGTCGCTCCCTAAGGCGAAGTGTTTGGTCTAATAAAACTCCTTCCTTCTAGATTCACTAGTTGCACCTTCAATTCCTTCATCTCAGATGGTATCATCCTGCAAGGTGGTCTACTTACGGATTTAGCTCCTGGCACAAGATCTATTTTAAACTCAACAGCTCTTTTCGAGGGTGGTCCAGTGACTGGCTTAAAAACATTTACAGACTTTCTTGCTACCGGAACCTGACTTAAACTCATTTCCAACCTCCATAGCATTATGCATAGCACTATCATTCCAGTCAGTACTCTCTACTAAGAATATCACTCGATTATGACTATCAAGATGTCTCAATGATATTTCCCTATCCTGCTAAACTATTCTATCCTTATACCCACTCAACCAATCCATACTCAAAATAATCCTGAAATCTATGAAATCAATAATATACAAACTGCATGCAAATTAATGGCCTAACAAATAAACTTTTAACTGGTCACATACTAACCCTAGAGTTGCATATTCTCCGATTGGATTCATAATCCTTAAGGAAGTAACAAGGTAGATGGGATCTAGACATAATCTATCAACCAAACACTGAAATATAAATGAATGTGATGCACAAGTATCAAAAAATATTCTAACCGAAATAATATGAATCAAAAGCGTACCTTCCACCATAGTCTTTCCTTTATCAGCCATATAGGCCTCGCTAATCCGATAGAAAAGACCTTTCCTTCGTCCTTCCTAACTGGCTCTGGACACTGATTCTTGTAATGCCCAATTTGATCGCGATTAAAGCATTTCACATTCTTCTTACTTGCAGCTTTTTTTCCCATTTCCTAACTGGCATTCATAAGCAAAGTGACCCTTCTTGTCACACTTATAACAAACTACCTCAACCTTTGACTTCTTGGCAGCATCTTCCTTTCGGGCTTCCTTCTTTTTAAAGAACTTCTTCTTCTTCTCCTGAGAACCCTGAGTTTCCACTGACTTCTTTTTAGCTAAATCAGCAAGTAACCCCTCAGGCAAATGGCCATGTCCACCACTATATTACAACGATTACGGACATGTGTCATGGTCATTCTAGCAAGCTCAGGCTTCGATCCCTGAATAAACTTCTCGTTCCTTTTGATGCCAACATCTATATCCGTATCGAGACAGCTTTTCAAACTTAGTAGCATACTGGACTATTGACATCTCTCCTTGCACTAATTCCATAAACTTCCTCATCAGCTCAGGCTTGGCAAACACGAGTACAAACTTTTGCTCAAATCTCGTTTTAAAATCAACCCAAGTTAACTGCTCTTCTAGAACTCCAACAATGACACTATTCCACCAATGTAATGCTGATCCCTGCAACTGTCTAGAGGCAAACCTCCTCTTTTGTCCATTATTTAGGCCTAAATCGGTAAATTTACACTCATAATGCAACAACCAATTCTGAACTTCTACGGCACTTTCCGTTCCCAAGAATGGTTTCCTACCCAAACTTGTATAATCTCTACTTAGAAAATCCATATTCCCAACTGGAGCCACATGATTAGCTCCTTCCACATTACCAGCAACACCTACAGTAGCCCTTGCTTGCATCAAACCAGCAAAGAGCTGATATATCCCCCAATATCTATTGATGGATTTCCGGCACTCACATTAGCATCGGCATTTTACTAGCACTATCCTGTCGACCCGGATTCCTCCTAGTAGTGGGTCGAGCATTTCCATTAGTTGTGGTGCTTCCTCCATCGAGATTTTCTCTTCTGTTTCTTACTTCCATATCTCCTTTCTCGTAAATCTACATACGAGCTTTAGTAAGATATAGAAGAACGGTCTAAGAGAGCGGGGAATATGCACTTATATACATATAACTATATATGGCAAATACAAGTATGTAACTATAATGTTAACCCAAACCCTAATCTTATTATCTGATTCATTAGACTATGATTGGAAAATATTTTATGTTTAAGTTTCTTTTAAAGTTTCATAAACCTTGCTCAGATACCAACTTGTAACATCCTCCTACTTGGAGGTCCAAAACTAACGACTACGGATGCTGCAGACATCCATAATTATGAATCCTCGACGATCAAACACAGCGATATTTGATATATTGATACACAGAACCACAAGAGTTGGGAAAACATTTAAACAACAAAAAAATTCCATGTTCCATTTCAAAATATTCCAAATTGATTACATAATCCTAAAAGAACTCTAATAAAAAGCTTGCCTCCTACACGTCCTCGAAAGCTTTAATCGTTTAAAAGAACATCTGGAAATCTTAACTCTCAACCTACTTCAAATCAATTGAGTACCCGAGAGTTTAAGGGGAAAATAAAAAATTCAAGTCAGACATAAAGCCTGATATGAATAATAATTTACCATCTCAAACCATTTGAGTATCTATTGCGAACATGCCGCTTAACGGAATGGGTTTTCCCTCACTAGTATCATAAAACATTTATAAAAGGATAAATTTTGTGTTTAGGCCAGATTTGCAAACATATTACAAATTTAGGCCAAAGTAGAAACTAATTACAAAACTAGGCCAATTCTGGCGACGTTGGATGACACGTATACTGGCAGCATTTAAAATTCCGTTAGTACACATATAATGTGTAAACTGCATTGGCGGCATTCAAAATGCTGCCAGTATGCGACATGTGGAATGCCGCTAGTTTTTGGCTTCTAAAATGCGTCCACTATCTGCTTCTTTATTAGGTAGCCACCTCTTTTAGTTTTGGCTTCTTCCATAATTTTGTAGATCTACAAAAATCCTAAAAACCAAAACTGCTAAAATATTTGCAAAATGTAGATAAACCTTGATTGGAATTAGCTATAGTTGAGGAACAATATCTAATTTTTCCTATTAAACAAGGAATTAGCTACAGCCGGTATGTTATTTTGGAAATCATAGTTTAATAAAAAAATCTCATTTGTTGTTTGATAACATATGATAGTAGGTAACGAGATGATTAAATGAATTGTAGAATGGCTCCCAAGTGTGCACCAATGATCTGTTATTATGATAGGGAATTGGTTGTTAACGAATTTAATTGTGGAAAATATGCAGGTGGGTCATGTAAACCATTTAAAGTGTTGAAATGTCGTAATTTGGCGCGGCTAAAAGAATCAATTTATAAAGTGACCGAGATAAAATTTGAGGAATTTGATATATAGTTAGTGTGTAACTGGCCAACGAATTCTAGAACGAAAGCCATTAAACTAGCCGAGGAGGACGAAGTGGGGCTAAAGTTTTTAGCGACATCAAAATCAATAGAGATGTTTGTTGAGAAAAGTAAGCGGGTGTAAGTAGAAGAACCCGTACGAGAACAAGTAGTTAATAGTGTAATTGAGGGCCGCTGAAGAATGGTTGAGGTAGTAAGTATCAGTCGTGGAACTGCATCTTCAAGTTTCAGTAATCCAACTTTGACAGCGATGTACGGTCAACAACAAGCTCTTTATGGATATCGACCATATATTAGTTATCAACAAGGTGTTGATCCATAAAATGGACTGATACCCTGGTTAGAGATTGAAAGCACCAGCCCTATTCCGACAGAGTAATATCATGGATCATAGATGTAAGAAGAGAATAATATAGAAAGAAAATAGGTAATTTTATAGTGGTTCGGCTGTTAATGAATCCAACTTCCTCTTATACTTTTCTTATAAACTGATTGTTGTCACAAGATGTGTTTGATTACAAGACTTTGATTATCTCTTAATAGATTGAATCCTCGAAGTTAGAATCCACAGGAGAATCACAGTGATTCCTTTGGAGATTGTTGTGAGGGAGGTGAAGAGTGAAGAATGTTTCCAAAAGAGCTTCCGCAATCAGTTCGGAGAAGATCCCCATTTTGTTGCAGGAATGATGCTATTTATAGAGATCAAAGAGCTTCTGGGCCAGGCATGTCTTCATCGGCTCGCAGGCAGGCTACAGGCGACCTAAAGGGGGATTTTGCTCACAAAACCATGGGTCAATCACGACCTATGGTCCATGGGTCGTAGGCGAACAGATGGATCACGGGCGATCCGATGGGTCGTGGGCGACCAATGGGCCAATTCGTTTTGCGGCCTAAATCTTGCATCTTTTGACAATGTTTCATATCGGGTTTGTTTGATGGTTTGAGCAGATGCATGGGTCGATGATGAGCCAAGCACTTAGGATTTTTCTAGGGTTTGTAATGTAAGATGTTTCCATATTCTTTTATCGTTGTTGTTTCGTTTCGATGGCATTCTCTAGCTGTTTGCGTTTAGTTGCCAATTGAACTAAAAGGAATGCCGATCTCTCGGCTTCGTCGATCCCAGTAGTCATCTTAGTCGTATAGCTTATCCCTTGTTAATTCCTTGCCTTAGCTTTTTCGATTAAGTTCAATGCCATTTTTATGTGATGGGATTGTTCCGTATTATGTTAGATCCTATTGGGTTAAAAACCCGGATAACATTTGTCCCTCAAAGTATGCCTTTTGAATGAAATGTGTCCTTTGCTTTAGAACAAGTCATGGCAATGAGCCTTCGGTTGTTGAGCTTTAGTCTTGGTGAACCGTTCAGCTCCTTCGGATTCTCTTGCCAATCACAAGTCATTCCAAACCTGTTACAGCCTAAGACTCTAGACTCTGCCTAAGTGTAATCTATACATCACAGTCATTCTGATCTCTTTTGGGGTTATTACATCACATGCCTCTAATTACATTACACATCTCTAATCATCTCGCGTTCATTCAGGATTTACATCACTATCAATTTTTGCTTTCCATTCAGAGTTTTTACATCCTATATCGAAAATAAATCATGTATTAGAATCACATCATATATCAAAATCACATTATGTCTCAAAATAATATCACATCACAACATATACCAAAATCACATCATATCACATCATATATCGCGGTCATCTTTGCTTATTTAGGATTTATCCATTTTTTCTATTTATAAGGCATTTAAATCATTTTTTGCAAAACCAAATTTGTTTTAAGGTCCGATCTTTCAGGATAGCTTAAGTAAGTTTAATGCTTGATCTCTCCGGATTATTTAATGTGCAATCTCTTTAGATCATAAAATGTTTGGTTTAATGCGCGATCTCTTTGGATCTTTTAAAGTTTTAAGTTAAGAGGACGATCTCTCCGGATCGTTTATTTGTTAAGTCAAAGGGGATTAAGTAAGCTCATTCGCTCACTCTTAGGTGATGGGACTTACTTCTTGCACTCCGGTCCCGTAGTTGACTCTAAGGTGATCAATATCGTACAAGTTCATCCACTCGCTCTCTAGCAAGAGGACTTGCACCTCGCACTCTGGTTCCATAGTGGGACTCTAAGGCAATCAACATCAGTTATCAAAATTCAAATATTCAAATCAAAATAAGTAAATAGAAATTAAACAAGCAATAATCCTAAATGTTCATCTCAAGCATCCGACTCAGAGCGTGCCTAAGGACCGTCCAAGATCCCGCACACGTGTAAGCGGCCTTTGATGATTGTTGTCCTAAGTTCTCTCAGGCCTCCGACTCAGAGCATGCCTAGGGAACGTTTGGGATGCTGTACACGTGTGAGCGATCTTTGATTATTATTGTCTAAATACCAAATGAAAAGTGTGAGAAAAGAAATGATAAAACAAAGAAAGGGAATCGAATCCGACTCTTGTTTACCCCGATCATGGGATAATTTGTCTCATCGCTTTCCCTTTGGCATTTCTTGATGCATTTGCAATGGATGGTGGTTGTCCTTGCAATTCCACTGTAGTTCTGTTCCTCACATATTGCGGCAGCTGGTTGTTCTGGACCAGTTCTTTTATCAGATTATGAAGGTGTCAACACTCATTCGTATCATGCACGTTCAAGTCATGGAAGATGCAAAAAATTTCAAATCTTTTCTCTCGATCAGCGGGCTCCCTCCTAGGCGGCCTTCGGTAGAGGTTATGCCCCCGTATCCTGATATATTCTCTCTAGGGTTTTAGTCAGGTCGGTGTACGAGGAGAATCTTGGCCCGTTTCTCTATCGTTTTGGGTCTTTGATGTTGTCATCAGCTTTACTCTTCCCTTTGTCTTTTCCAATTCCAACTCCAGACGGTGCCCCGTCTTTGACGACATTAATTTTAGCATCCACATCCTCATTCTCGACTTTGGCATCTTCCTAACGCAGGTACCTCTCAGCTTCGTAATAGAATTATGCAAGATCCATCGGTGGTTCCCTTTTCAATGCGGCTTTCAATTGGTATTATTTGCAACTTGGATACTGCTGCCATAAGGATAAACGATGGGTCTGGTTTGTCCACTACGACTACTGCCTCATTGAATCTTGCTAAATAGTTTCTCAAGGACTCTCCGGGCCTTTGTTTCACATTTGAGAGCGTAAGTACATTCCTTGGTTGTGAGAGATGAACCCTGAATTGTCTCAAGAATCTACTCACTAAGTCGGTCCACGTGCTTGTGGACCCATTTTTCAATTGTTTGAACCATACTATAGCCAAATCTGTTAAGTATAAAGGGAAAAATCGCCCCATTACTTCCTAAGAAGCACATAGCACCTCCATAGTTTGGACGTACCGCATCATATGAATAGTCGGGTCTGTCTTCACATTGTACATTTCCAATGTCAGAAGCTTAAAATCTGGAGGGTTTCTCGCATTCCAAATATTAGCCGCAAATGGATTTCTGTTTACATCTTCCAAATCATGATCTGGGGGGCCCTCCTCTGATGAATCTCCATACTGATTCAGCAATTCTATTCTCAGCATCCAATGAAGGTCTCTGTCCTAAAGCAATACTTTGCCCCCGCCCCATTGAGGGTATCCTGGGATGGACTCTTCCGGCAACATACCTATGTTTTGATTTTCAACTTTAGCTTCATTCATTCCTCCGTTCCTTTGAGGAAATTCTGGTACATATTCTTTCGTCGGTCGCATCCCAGTATCCAGATCAGTTCTCATGCCACAAATCCCTCGCATTTCAACAGTCGCTCCGGCATTGGCATTGATTCCCATGTTGATTCTAGCGCTGCCACCACGTGTCGGTTGCTCTAGGCATGAGGGCAAGGCTCACCTTGCTCCAATCCAAATCCGGCAATCCCTGCATTGTTCCTTGGAGTTTGATTCCTATTCCATGTAGATCTAGCTACCCTTTGTTGTTGTAGAGTCCATCCTGTATTTTTTTCATCATCCTCTCCATCTCCTCTCTCATCACATAGCTGGGTTGACGAGAATTTAATGACACTTCCTGACTACACCAAGCTCTGGTTGATTTGCTCCAGTTTTAGATATAGTGTTAGGCTTCTTCATTTTTCCCTGAATATCGGATTCAAACTTTTATTTTTCAGATCTCGTTCAAGGTTCACAGTGAAAGCACCAAAATGTTGACTCATAAAATGGACCGACACCCTAGTTAGAGTTTGAAAGCACCGGCTCTGTTCTGATAGAGCAATATCACATATCACAGATATAAGAAAAGAAAAGTAAAAGAAAGAAGACAAGGAATTTTCATAGTGGTTCGACTGTTAATAAAGCCTACGTCCACTTCATACTTTTCTTACAGACCGATTATCGTTAAAAGATGTGTTTAATTACAAAACTTTGATTTTCTCTCAATAGATTGAATCCCCAAAGTTAGAATCCATAGGAGAATTACAGTGAATGTCTTTGGAGATTGTTATGAGGAAGGTGAAGAGTGAAGAATGTTTCCAACAGAGCTTCCAAAATCAGTCCGGAGAAGATTCTCTTTGTGTTGCAGGTAGGATGTTATTTATAGAGATCGGAGAGCTTCTAGGCCAGGCTGTCTTCATTAGCTTGTAGGCAGGCTACAGACGATCTAAGAGGGGTTTTGGCTTGGAAAACGAGCCAAAACTATGAGTCAATGGCAACCATGATCCACGGGTCGCTGGCGACTCGGTGGGTCGATTCATTTTGCGGACCAAATCTTGCCTCTTTTGACAGCATTCCATATCGGGTTTGTTTGATGGTTTGAGCCAAGGCATGGGTCGCTGATAAGCTAAGCACTTAGGATTTTTTTTGGGGTTTGTAATTGATGGTGTTTCTATAGTCTTTTTTCATTGTTGTTTAGCTTCGATGGCAATTCTCTAGCTGTTTGCGTTTAGCTGCTGACTGAACTAAAAGGAATGCTGATCTCTCCGCTTCGTTGATCTCAATCATCGTCTTAGTCATATAGCTTGGCCGTTGTTAATTCCTTGCCTTAGCTTTTCTAATTAAGTTCTATGCCATTTTGATGTGATGAGATTGTTCTATATTCTGTTGGATCCTGTCGGGTTAAAAAACCGGATAACAGCGTTCAGTATACCCACCCCTATCCAAGTCAAGGTAACTTTACGCATTTGCTCGAAAGGTAAAACATTTATTTATTAATCTTATGTCGTATTAGATTGATAGTTGTGCAATACTTAAAAGTTTTGTCATTATATATGTAGTTTTCTTCCTTGTCGACCAACACCGCCAAGTACGACCGGACCATCTAGCTTCCATATGTCTCCGTATATGTATCTAACTCCATCTAAGTTATATGATCTAAGTCAAAGATATTTCCCAAGAACAAGCAAAATTTGGTAGCTAACAATTCCGGTACTGGTTTTAAGTTAATACGTATGTGCCAATTGCAGATTTCTCGTGCATGATATTGCTACGCAATCTAATGTCAAAGTGGAGAATGTAATCGTAATCGAAAACGAAGAAGATGTTAATATTGAGATGGACGGGGATGAAGGTGAAGATGTCAATGATGAATCCTCTGTAAATAGAATGGATGTAGTGAATATGGCGAAGAATGACTATAACGACCCTGACTCGACCTTCGAAAATCGGCACCGAATACGACACTCGTATTCAAATGCCGCAGATCCAAACGTCGAACCTGGTTCGCCGGAGCATATAACACATTAAGTACAGCACAGCGGAAGAAATGAATAGCATAAATCAATATACAACATTTGATACAATAACTGGTACAACATGAATGGTACAACATAATGGTACAATAGATATCAACATTATCAGAGATACCAAGAATAGCAGTGGAAAGATAATGATAACACTAGCAGCGGAACAAAAACTCCAATATAGTCTTCAAGGAAGAACTCCAGCATCAGAAATCTCCATCTCCAAGACACCAATCCAGCAATAGCTTGAACTCCCAAATCACGATGCACAAGGATAAGCAAGTGCAGTTCAGATCCAAAGACTGAACTAGCTTCAGATAATCTACTAAACCTGACTATCTGAAAAACCCAACTCTAGACTGCCCGTGTGGGAAAATAGTGGGCACCCAGAGTTTAGGAAAGGAACAATAAACTCCAGGTCAGTCATGGGACTGGTGTGAGCAAACAAAAACATTTGGTCTTTTAAAACAAACAAAAGAATTTAAATTTTTTAAAAAAAAAACCGCAATGCTTTTTAGAAAATGAAACTACCATAAGGCCTCCCACCACACACACAATGCAAACGCAGACTTGGAGGAGATTTCTCCTTATGATAGTCAAATAGGCTTAATACGAGGAAATTCTTTGATATTATTATAATAATGTGCAAAGTGTAGAAAATAATTTCGAAAGTATAATATAAATCCTAGCCAGCATAGGCATTTCGCACTTATGCCTACTATAGCTACCATGTTCAATAGCAGGTTACCACCACATTCCATGGCAGGTTATACAACTAAAACCGTACAGGGCGCGTAGTGTTTTGATTGGATTTCCAACAAATGGTCTGGCTAAGGAACTTCCTATTTCCACATGGGTACGCCTCTGGCGGGACGTCCCGAGAACTAACGTTACGGTTAGATCTCTGCCAACACAAGGTCGGGTTACCTCTGTAACTAGGTAACTACTACACGAATACGCCATCCCCCGGTCCTTTGGGACCTTTATCCGAGCGCGCGCAACAACAACCACAAAGTATCACAAAGTAATAGATCTGCAGTATCCACATGAGTAAGTATCTGGGCTCCATACCATGATACCACCCTTTTCCAGAAGGGAATGACATACCCTAAAGGGCGCGACCCTCATAACCTTGCCGCATCTTTCCTGTTTCGACCATTTCCGGGGAGTGAGGTCCTGATGCAGTCTCGTCCACAAAGCTACGCTTTATACAAAAGCCATGCTTTGATCACAAATGATCAACAAATGATCATCAACACACAGCAGCACTCAGCATGCCACACTACCAAATTGGGAATATATCACTGATAAATATCAACTACATAACCTCCGAGCTCGTACGTCTCAGAGAATGGTGTTAAGCTAAGAGAATAAATTCTCCACCACCAAGCAGAAATGTATTTGATAGAAATCAGTTTAATATCTCAAAGTGTAATGTCGGACATACAACCATACAAGTTTATTCCGGGTTCGAACAGAACCGAAGGCACTTCCGAAGAAGCCCTTGTAAATCCGGGTATCCACAATCCCGATCGGACTTCCCATCACTTAGGGAATCTCTATACCGTAGCTGCTCGGTGCAGAGACAATCGATAGGTTATCCTAACGTTCTCGAAGACACCCGGTCTTCAACACCGGTCTTCAAATGCTATCCATAACGTCGTATCACTATTCGAAATGGGCTATACGACACAAGGTCCTCTCCCGGCTAAACCGAATAGTGAGCGCAATATTTAAAAACATATGGATATGGGATTTCGGTTAAGTCACAATTTAAAAATCCAAAGCTTTTCTTTCAAATGGTTATCAAATTACCATTTTAAATCTTTAAACAAAAAGATTTATTCCACAAAGTTTCACCCAATTTCACAAAGATCTATCCATAGATTTCAAAACAATCCCCATTCAATTTGGATTAACCCAATTAAATCTTTAAATTAAAGATTTATAGCTTTCAAAACACGTTTCCAAAAATTTATCTAAAACTTGGAATACTATTTTCATTTTTAGACTTGAAGCCCTTTAACACAAATTGAAAGTTCATTTCTTATGTGAAAGCTTTATTATTTGAAAACAAATAGTTTTCGTTTTAGAAAAATACAATCTATACAAGTTGAAATCTTGGCTTGAATTTAAATTCCAAAACATCACCTTTAAAATGGTTTAAAAACCCATATAAACCCATTTATAAGTTGAATACCCTTTTTAAACCTTAGTTTCCAAATTTTAGAATTCAATTTCAAATATTGAATTCAAATTTAAATCCAATTATCTAAATTTTCAAAACTTAATCAAGTTATTTAAAAATAACCATTTTCAAAAGCTTCAATTCTAGTTCAAAAACTATTTTGGATTTAAAAAAAATTCAATTTTAAAACAATTTCAAAATCCGTGACTTAACTAATTTCCACGTGCAATCCATATTTGTGTGTGTATAGGTGTGGTCTAGGGGTTCAACACAATAGTGCACAACATCATCATCACAGGTTCAATCATATCGATAAGCGGTATAACCCATAACGCTTATCTATATTCACAGATTCATAGATAAAGTAAAATATCATTCACAAAGATTAACTAATATGATTCGATGTGGGTTTCGGATAACCAACTGGAATCCGACTCCCTGTCGCATCGAAATTCGAATGTCGTTTTACGGGTCAAAGGTTTGCATAACAATATATACATCACAGATATAACAGCTTAGCACAAAACATTACATAGCATCACATCGAATATATCAATCCATCACATAGCATTCAATAATCATCAACATCTTTAATTAAGATGAACAAACCGTGTGGTTATAAATTTATTACCCACAATAATTACTTCTATTTGAAATCTTTAAACCAATGAGTAATTATCGTTAACTATAATTAATTGAGTCTTAACCATCTTCATTTATTAATCATTTATTTAATTAATTATCTTAATTAATTATCCTTTGATTTTAATTAATTAAATCTTAATTACCTATTCCTCAATTAATTACTTTAAATAATAAACTTTTAATTATTGACTAATTAAATTACAATTAATTGTCCTTAATTGATTAATCAATAGATTTATTATTCCCTTAATTAATTTCAATAATTAATTACTCCCTAATTAATAATGATTTCCTAATCACTTTAAGTTAATTAACCTTAATCGTTTTAGTTCTCTTAATTAATTAACCACATTAATTAATTATTCTTTAAAGTAATTAATCTCAAATATTTGATAAATCAATCCTTAACCTTTAATTATCTTTTCTTAATTATTTTCACTAAGTATTTATTATTTTCATTTGATCATTCATTAATTATTTGATTTATTGACTTAATAATTCAATGAATCCGAATTATTAAATTCCATTTATTTATTTTTAAGATAAAAACATCTCTTACTTAAATAAAGCATTAAAAATAATTTGCTTTCAAATTTATTTTAAATTTCATTTTAAATTTAGGATTTAAAATGGTTACAAATTTAACTTAAACAAAGTATCTCACAAGTTAAAGAATTATTCATTTTATAAAAGAGGTTTAAAAGTTTTAAAAACCCAATTCATTTTTAAAATTTAAATCAATTAAAAATACACTATGACATTCAAAGTTGTTTAAATTATTATTTTTTTATCTAAAAACTTCATTTTATTCTAAACTTGAATACATGTTTGAATTTTAATTCCAAGTTACTTACATTCAAAAACTTACTTATATTTAACTTCATTTTAAATTCCAAATCACTTAACCAATTTTAAAGTAGTTAAACAATTTAAATTTAAAAAACTTCATTTTATTTTAAAACTGAAATTCAAACCAAATTCCAGATTTTAAATTTCAGATTCAAACTTATTTTAAAGTCTATAATTTAATTTTAAACTTCTAGTTTAAATTCAAAACCAATATTCTTTCATACTTAAAAGTTGTTTAAAACTAAATTTAAAATTTCAAAATTTAAATTATTTCAAACTCAGATTCAAACAACTTGTAATCAAATTTCAACTCAGGTTTAAACTAATTTTAAAATTTCAGTTTACATTTAAACTTAACTTTTAATTTTTTTTTATATTTAACAGAGAACAGGGTTCTGCGTATTGTAAAACCTGGAAACTACAATGAGTTTCCCACTGCTTCCACCCAGGTCGACTTCAAAATGTCAAAAGTGCACGGTGCACGTGCACCGACCATCCACCTATCTCCGACCAACCCAGATGACTGGAACAAGTCATCGATCACCCATGCTACCCAAAACCATCACCAGTACCCCGTTCGCCCCTCGAAATCGAAATCAAGGTTGAAGTCCCAAACCTGGAACCACAGCCTTTAACTAAACCCCTAACCTGTCATCGCCGTTTTCTCCCATCTCCGGCCACCAGAAAACACCAGCCTCCGGCCATGCCCTCATCATCGACCCAGCTACCCATGCGCAAAGTCGCATCACACTCGATAAATCCTAGAGACCGAGACGATCAAATTTTCTAACGTGATCAAAACTAGGGCTACAGATAAGAAATCATCACCGCTGCTGCCATAGTGATTTGCATCACCATCAATTATTTTTCCCATCATCTATGGTAACTCCTCCTCCCCCAGAAACAAATTCGACACCTCAAACCATTTGTGGCAAACGAGATGCCCCAAAATTCATAATACTGTCAAAACAGAAATGCTCTTGGAATATAGCATTAAAAATCGTAATTTTGCTTTGAAAAATCATAATTTTGTATGAAGATTAGATTCATAATCCTGAAACTTCAATTCATTGTACTTGAAAATTTCACAGATTTAAGTTTTCTCATCTATTTATAACTTTAGAGATGATACAGGCTTGTTTAATCTTAAATAAAATTTTAAATCTAAATCTTAAAGTCAAACAAGCAAGTTTTCTTTAAATTCTAGACAATAATAGTGAGTAGATCAAAGATATTGGGTTCTTTTGTCTAGAATCTAAGTTCGAACAAGAATAGGCAGAAGCAAATTCAAGAGCAAACATCTTCTAGTCATTCATATATCTACACAGAGATTTTTAAATATATGGACACCAATTATACTTCATCTCAGATAAACTAGCATGCAACCCACTTATTCAAATATCACAGACAATTCGAGGTAAGGGAGGTAAAGTTGCTCACCTGGATTGGATATTTGGACAAAGCAAAAACTAGATGTTGCTTAAGAAGGAACAGAGGAGCATTTGAGCATGTACATTTTTTTTCTTTCTTTCCTTTAAATCTTGAAGTTAAGTCTGCAACTTTTAAATACAAATTTTCTTAGTCTCTGTTATATTTGTTTACTTAATTCATTGATAACAACAATTTTTTTTTTTTACTTACTGTTTAAATTTTTATACAACAGAGAAAGCTTCTCTGCAGTTAAAACCAGAAATTGTTTTAAACCCTTAAATCTTGGTTTTCTCCTACAACAGATTGATAAATTTGTTTAAGTTCTCTACTTTAATATTGTGTAACAACTTCAAACTCAAAAAAAAAACAAAAATTAAAAAGAAATTTACTGGCCTTTGAATTGCTTAAGAGGATCTGCACTATCTCTGGCCAAAGACTGAAGCATCCATTTTTTTTTTTTGATTTAACTTCAGGTTGATTTCCCATAATTTGGTTTTCCAATTTTCTTTCTACTTTATTTCTTCAACTGGAATATCTAGTTTTGATCTTCTGGTTTGTGTTGAATATTGAACTTTGCCTCTATTTCCAGATTTGAACTTGCATGTTTACTGAGTTGCTTCTTTACTTTGAATTTAAACTTGCTGGAAACAAATGTAAACTGAAGCTTGATTTTGAAATGATCTTGCATTTGCTTCCAGGTTTTGTTCTATGTCCTATTGTTTGAGATGACCCTTTGCTGATCTGGTTTGTGAATTGAAAAAGAGGCTGTTGCTTTTGCTTTGATGTTGAGATAGTTTTTTTTTGTTCTGTAAACAAGCTTGATCTTCAGCTGATATCTATGCTTTTTATTTTCTTATTAATTTTTTTCTTGTCCAAATCTTTGATTTGCAGATTTGATTGGTGGCTGATAGGGGGTGTTTGGTGGCTAATGATATTCTCTAGTGTGCAAAAGATATGCCATAGATTATCTTTGTCTTCTTTTATTTGTTTCATAGCTGAAAAAAAATGTTATTTCTTTCTTTTTGTAATTTTAAATTTGATTATTTTATAAATGTAATGATGCCATTTGTATATACGTATGCACAAAGTTTAAAAGAATTGTTTCTAACCAATCTTTACATTATACAAGTTACACTTCAATGATTTTTTAAATGCCAATTATTTTAAAACATATCATTTAAAATTTAAATTCAATTCCAATATGTATTCAATCCTTATGACCAATATTATTTAAACTTAGTTCATACATTTATTTAAAAATTTATATTTACACCATTTACATTCATATATTTTTTTGTTATTTATTTTGTACAATTCTACAAAAGAAAAGAATGGATTCAAACACTTTGATTTCATATTAACAATTAGTCACACTTATTTATGTATGAAAATTTAACTTAAAAATAATATGATGAAAATTAATACATCTTCCAAATAAAATTAATATTTTAGAAAACAACTATTACTATCATTTTATTAATCTCAAGCTTTTAAATTCTATTTTTATTTTTTTAATACATTTTATTTTGAAACTCAATATTTATTTTATAAATCACTTATCCTTAAATTTCTAATATAAATTTCTATTTATAATCAAATTATTTATTTATTTATCCTAGAAAATTTTCTAATTAATTCACAATTTATTTTCAAAAATTAATTTAATTGCCAAATTAAACTTAATGAATTTTCAGGAATGTTACAGATTTCCCCCCTTAAAAGAATTTCGTCCTCGAAATTGCAAGGAGACAACAAAGAAAAGATGAAAGATAGAGAAATGATTGATCAGATCAGATTGAAATATTTATTCTGCATTCGGTTTACCAAATCAGAATATCGACAATATGAGAACAAACTCATATAATTATTTCACAAGATATTTGGGTCCACCGGTCTACGAATATGTAAGGGCATTGATTAGTTCGAAGGGATAACTAATCGTTCGTAGAATATATCGGATCCCAGAGAAAAGATAGATAGCCTTAATTTTCAACAATTCCCAAATGCTAGATATGGATACCAAATTCGGGTCGGAATACCCCAAAGTATATGGACTTTGATATACACACTAAATTACAATTTTAAATTTGGTTTTAATCGATATCGTTTTATTTATACAATTCAAGTTTAGCTTTATATTCGTTAATCAATTTAACTTAATTTTCAATTTATTTAATTTAAATCTTCAAATTCATTAGAGTTTAGAACGAAAAGATGATAAGAAATTGGATGAAGAGAATACGAAATAGAGACTTATCTACACGATTCGTAGGGCCACCATCACACCGAAACTACTCCTCGAGCTGCTGCGAAGTAATCAAAGAATTGAAAAGACGAATCAAAGGAGATTGATAGAGAAAAGTTGTTTCCGCTATTGTAGGGTATTGACCATTTGTAGTGGTACTCCCCTGTCCCCTATCTCGCCCTCTTCTCGCACTCATACTTACTATCAGTGAATAGTAAGAGAATTAACTGAGGCATTCGAACGGATATCCTAGGGATCACTCATTCTAGGGTATACTTCACCCTATCTCTAATGAGTTACTTAATGTTTTATACTCCTGAGCTAAGGTTTTTAACCATCAGCTCTAATACCAATTATAACGACCCTGACTCGACCTTCGAAAATCGGCACAGAATACGACACTCGTATTCAAATGCCGCAGATCCAAACGTCGAACCTGGTTCGCCGGAGCTTATAACACATTAAGTACAACACAGCAGAAGAAATGAATAGCATAAATCAATATACAACATTTGATACAATAACTGGTACAACATGAATGGTACAACAGAATGGTACAATAGATATCAACATTATCAGAGATACCAAGAATAGCAGCGGAAAGATAATGATAACACTAGCAGCGGAGCAAAAACTCCAATATAGTCTTCAAGGAAGAACTCCAGCATCAGAAATCTCCATCTCCAAGACACCAATCCAGCAATAGCTTGAACTCCCAAATCACGATGCACAAGGATAAGCAAGTGCAGTTCAGATCCAAAGACTGAACTAGCTCCAGATAATCTACTAAACCTGACTATCTGAAAAACCCAACTATCTGAAAAACCCAACTCTAAACTGCCCGTGTGGGAAAATAGTGGGCACCCAGAGTTTAGGAATGGAACAATAAACTCCAGGTCAGTCATGGGACTAGTGTGAGCAAACAAAAACATTTGGTCTTTTAAAACAAACAAAAGAATTTAATTTTTTTTAAAAAAAAACCGCAATGCTTTTTAGAAAATGAAACTACCATAAGGCCTCCCGCCACACACACAATGCAAACGCAGACTTGGAGGAGATTTCTCCTTATGATAGTCAAATATGCTTAATACGAGGAAATTCTTTGATGTTATTATAACAATGTGCAAAGTGTAGAAAATCATTTCGAAAGTATAATATAAATCCTAGCCAGCATAGGAATTTTGCACTTATGCCTACTATAGCTACCATGTTCAATAGCAGGTTACCGCCACATTCCATGGCAGGTTATACAACTAAAACCGTACAGGGCGCGTAGTGTTTTGATTGGATTTCCAACAAATGGTCAGGCTAAGGAACTTCCTATTGCCACATGGGTACGCCTCTGGCGGGACGTCCCGAGAACTAACGTTATGGTTAGATCTCTGCCAACACAAGGCTGGGTTACCTCTGTAACTAGGTAACTACTACACGAATATGCCATCCCCCGGTCCTTTGGGACCTTTATCCGAGCGCGCGCAACAACAACCACAAAGTATCACAAAGTAATAAATCTGCAGTATCCACATGAGTAAGTATCTGGGCTCCATACCATGATACCACCCTTTTCCAGAAGGGAATGACATACCCTAAAGGGCGCGACCCTCATAACCTTGCCGCATCTTTCCTATTTCGACCATTTCCGGGGAGTGAGGTCCTGATGCAGTCTCGTCCACAAAGCTACGCTTTATACAAAAGCCATGCTTTGATCACAAATGATCAACAAATGATCATCAACACACAGCAGCACTCAGCATGCCACACTACCAAATTGGGAATATATCACTGATAAATATCAACTACATAACCTCTTAGCTCGTACGTCTCAGAGAAGGGTGTTAAGCTAAGAGAATAAATTCTCCGCCACCAAGCAGAAATGTATTTGATAGAAATCAGTTTAATATCTCAAAGTGTAATGTCGGACATACAACCAAACAAGTCTGTTCCGGGTTCGAACAGAACCGAAGACACTTTCGAAGAAGCCCTTGCAAATCCGGGTATCCACAATTCCGATCGGACTTCCCATCACTTAGGGAATCTCTATACCGTAGCTACTCGGTGCAGAGACAATCGATAGGTTATCCTAACATTCTCGAAGACACCCGGTCTTCAACACCGGTCTTCAAATGCTATCCATAACGTCGTACCACTATTCGTAATGGGCTATACGATACAAGGTCCTCTCCCGGCTAAACCGAATAGTGAGCGCAATATTTAAAAACATACGGATATGGGATTTCGGTTAAGTCACAATTTAAAAATCCAAAGCTTTTCTTTCAAATGGTTATCAAATTACCATTTTAAATCTTTAAACAAAAAGATTTATTTCACAAAATTTCACCTAATTTCACAAAGATCTATCCATAGATTTCAAAACAATCCCCATTCAATTTGGATTAACCCAATTAAATCTTTAAATTAAAGATTTATAGCTTTCAAAACACGTTTCCAAAAATTTATCTAAAACTTGGAATACTATTTTCATTTTTAGACTTGAAGCCCTTTAACACAAATTGAAAGTTCATTTCTTATGTGAAAGCTTTATTATTTGAAAACAAATAGTTTTCGTTTTAGAAAAATCCAATTTATACAAGTTGAAATCTTGGCTTGAATTTAAATTCCAAAACATCACCTTTAAAATGGTTTAAAAACCCATATAAACCCATTTATAAGTTGAATACCCTTTTTAAACTTTAGTTTCCAAATTTTAGAATTCAATTTCAAATATTGAATTCAAATTTAAATCCAATTATCTAAATTTTCAAAACTTAATCAAGTTATTTAAAAATAACCATTTTCAAAAGCTTCAATTCTAGTTCAAAAACTATTTTGGATTTAAAAAAATTTCAATTTTAAAACAATTTCAAAATCCGTGACTTAACTAATTTCCACGTGCAATCCATATTTGTGTGTGTATAGGTGTGGTCTAGGGGTTCAACACAATAGTGCACAACATCATCATCACAGGTTCAATCATATCGATAAGCGGTATAACCCATAACGCTTATCTATATTCACAGATTCATAGATAAAGTAAAATATCATTCACAAAGATTAACTAATATGATTCGATGTGGGTTTCGGATAACCTATTGGAATCCGACTCCCTGTCGCATCGAAATTCGAATGTCGTTTTACGGGTCAAAGGTTTGCATAACAATATATACATCACAGATATAACAGCTTAGCACAAAACATTACATAGCATCACATCGAATATATCAATCCATCACATAGCATTCAATAATCATCAACATCTTTAATTAAGATGAACAAACCATGTGGTTATAAATTTATTACCCACAATAATTACTTCTATTTGAAATCTTTAAACCAATGAGTAATTATCGTTAACTATAATTAATTGAGTCTTAACCATCTTCATTTATTAATCATTTATTTAATTAATTATCTTAATTAATTATCCTTTGATTGTAATTAATTAAATCTTAATTACCTATTCCTCAATTAATTACTTTAAATAATAAACTTTTAATTATTGACTAATTAAATTACAATTAATTGTCCTTAATTGATTAATCAATAGATTTATTATTCCCTTAATTAATTTCAATAACTAATTACTCCCTAATTAATAATGATTTCCTAATCACTTTAAGTTAATTAACCTTAATCGTTTTAGTTCTCTTAATTAATTAACCACATTAATTAATTATTCTTTAAAGTAATTAATCTCAAATATTTGATAAATCAATCCTTAACCTTTAATTATCTTCTCTTAATTATTTTCACTAAGTATTTATTATTTTCATTTGATCATTCATTAATTATTTGATTTATTGACTTAATAATTCAATGAATCCGAATTATTAAATTCTATTTATTTATTTTTAAGATAAAAACATCTCTTACTTAAATAAAGCATTAAAAATAATTTGCTTTCAAATTTATTTTAAATTTAGGATTTAAAATGGTTACAAATTTAACTTAAACAAAGTATCTCACAAGTTAAAGAATTATTCATTTTATAAAAGAGGTTTAAAAGTTTTAAAACCCAATTCATTTTTAAAATTTAAATCAATTAAAAATACACTATGACATTCAAAGTTGTTTAAATTATTATTTTTTTATCTAAAAACTTCATTTTATTCTAAACTTGAATACATGTTTGAATTTTAATTCCAAGTTACTTACATTCAAAAACTTACTTATATTTAACTTCATTTTAAATTCCAAATCACTTAACCAATTTTAAAGTAGTTAAACAATTTAAATTTAAAAAACTTCATTTTATTTTAAAACTGAAATTCAAACCAAATTCCAGATTTTAAATTCCAGATTCTAACTTATTTTAAAGTCTATAATTTAAATTTAAACTTCCAGTTTAAATTCAAAACCAATATTCTTTTATACTTAAAAGTTGTTTAAAACTAAATTTAAAATTTCAAAATTTAAATTATTTCAAACCCAGATTCAAACAATTTGTAATCAAATTTCAACTCAGGTTTAAACTAATTTTAAAATTTCAGTTTACATTTAAACTTAACTTGTAAATTTTTTTTTATATTTAACAGAGAACAGGGTTCTGTGTATTGTAAAACCTGGAAACTACAATGAGTTTCCCACTGCTTCCACCCAGGTCGACTTCAAAATGTCAAAAGTGCAGGTGCATGTGCACCGACCATCCACCTATCTCCGACCAACCCAGATGACTGGAATAAGTCATCGATCACCCATGCTACCCAAAACCATCACCAGTACCCCGTTCGCCCCTCGAATCGAAATCAAGGTTGAAGTCCCAAACCTGGAACCACAGCCTTTAACTAAACCCCTAACCTGTCATCGCCGTTTTCTCCCATCTCCGGCCACCAGAAAACACCAGCCTCCGGCCATGCCCTCGTCATCGACCCAGCTACCCATGCGCAAAGTCCCATCACACTCGATAAATCCTAGAGACCGAGAAGATCAAATTTTCTAACGTGATCAAAACTAGGGCTACAGATAAGAAATCATCACCGCTGCTGCCATAGTGATTTGCATCACCATCAATTATTTTTCCCATCATCTATGATAACTCCTCCTCCCCCAGAAACAAATTCGACACCTCAAACCATTTGTGGCAAACGAGATGCCCCAAAATTCATAATACTGTCAAAACAGAAATGCTCTTGGAATATAGCATTAAAAATCGTAATTTTGCTTTGAAAAATCATAATTTTGTATGAAGATTAGATTCATAATCCTGAAACTTCAATTCATTGTACTTGAAAATTTCACAGATTCAAGTTTTCTCATCTGTTTATAACTTTAGAGATGATACAGGCTTGTTTAATCTTAAATAAAATTTTAAATCTAAATCTTAAAGTCAAACAAGCAAGTTTTCTTTAAATTCTAGACAATAACAGTGAGTAGATCAAAGATATTAGGTTCTTTTGTCTAGAATCTAAGTTCGAACTAGAACAGGCAGAAACAAATTCAAGAGCAAACATCTTCTAGTCATTCATATATCTACACAGAGATTTTTAAATATATGGACACCAATTATACTTCATCTCAGATAAACTAGCGCGCAACCCACTTATTCAAATATCACAGACAATTCGAGGTAAGGGAGGTAAAGTTGCTCACCTGGATTGGATATTTGGACAAAGCAAAAACTGGATGTTGCTTAAGAAGGAACAGAGGAGCATCTTGAGCATGTACATTTTTTTTCTTTCTTTCCTTTAAATCTTGAAGTTAAGTCTGCAACTTTTAAATACAAATTTTCTTAGTCTCTGTTATATTTGTTTACTTAATTCATTGATAACAACAATTTTAATTTTTTTTTTTTACTTTCTGTTTAAATTTTTATACAACAGAGAAAGCTTCTCTGCAGTTAAAACCAGAAATTGTTTTAAACCCTTAAATCTTGGTTTTCTCCTGCAACAGATTGATAAAGTTGTTTAAGTTCTCTACTTTAATATTGTGTAACAACTTCAAACTCAAAAAAAACAAAAATTAAAAAGAAATTTACTGGCCTTTGAATTGCTTAAGAGGATCTGCACTATCTCTGGCCAAAGACTGAAGCATCCATTTTTTTTTTGATTTAACTTCAGGTTGATTTCCCATAATTTGGTTTTCCAATTTTCTTTCTACTTTATTTCTTCAACTGGAATATCTAGTTTTGATCTTCTGGTTTGTGTTGAATATTAAACTTTGCCTCTATTACCAGATTTGAACTTGCATGTTTACTTAGTTGCTTCTTTACTTTGAATTTAAACTTGCTGGAAACAAATGTAAACTGAAGCTTGATTTTGAAATGATCTTGCATTTGCTTCCAGGTTTTGTTCTATATCCTATTGTTTGAGATGACCCTTTGCTGATCTGGTTTGTGAATTGAAAAAGAGGCTGTTGCTTTTGCTTTGATGTTGAGATAATTTTTTTTTGTTCTGTAAACAAGCTTGATCTTCAGCTGATATCTATGCTTTTTATTTTCTTATTAATTTTTTCTTGTCCAAATCTTTGATTTGCAGATTTGATTGGTGGCTGATAGGGGGTGTTTGGTGGCTAATGATATTCTCTATTGTGCAAAAGATATGCCATTGATTATCTTTGTCTTCTTTTATTTGTCTCATAGCTGAAAAAAATGTTATTTCTTTCTTTTTGTAATTTTAAATTTGATTATTTTATAAATGCAATGATGCCATTTGTATATACATATACACAAAGTTTAAAAGAATTGTTTCTAACCAATCTTTACATTATACAAGTTACACTTCAATGATTTTTTAAATGCCAATTATTTTAAAACATATCATTTAAAATTTAAATTCAATTCCAATATGTATTCAATCCTTATGACCAATATTATTTAAACTTAGTTCATACATTTATTTAAAAATTTATATTTACACCATTTACATTCATATATTTTTTTATTATTTATTTTGTACAATTCTACAAAAGAAAAGAATGGATTCAAACACTTTGATTTCATATTAACAATTAGTCACACTTATTTATGAATGAAAATTTAACTTAAAAATAATATTATGAAAATTAATGCATCTTCCAAATAAAAATTAATATTTTAGAAAACAACTATTACTATCATTTTATTAATCTCAAGCTTTTAAATTCTATTTTTATTTTTTTAATACATTTTATTTTGAAACTCAATATCTATTTTATAAATCACTTATCCTTAAATTTCTAATATAAATTTCTATTTATAATCAATTTATTTATTTATTTATCCTAGAAAATTTTCTAATTAATTCACAATTTATTTTCAAAAATTAATTTAATTGCCAAATTAAACTTAATGAATTTTCAGGAATGTTACAATGACGTGTCATAGATTGGTAGTATGCTAGTAAATAATGATCTTTTGAACTGTGATTTTCCAGTTGAAGACAATATTCTCGAAGACAGTGATGAGGTGGAAATGGATGTATCTTTGGATGATGATTTATGCAACGCACAAATCATGGCAAGGTCAATCGTTGCAAATTTTGAATTCAATAATGATCTTTTTTCAACCGTAAGCATTCAGAATGGATTCAAAGTTGGTACGATTTTCGAGACGAAGGCAAAGTTGTTACAACAGTTGAGCGAATGGTCGATTTTGCATACCGTTTCTTTTAAAGCAATAAAATAAAATAAAACCAAACATGCCACCGTCTATAATATAGGCGAGAATTATCCATGGTGAATTCATGCTATTGTGTCTAAAAAATTGCAACAGAACTAGTTGATTATAAGGAAATATCCTAGCGAACACACCCAACGGTGAACTCTGCTCACAAGTAAGCGATTTCTAATTTTGTAGTGCCAAAGCTCTTACTTTTTATGAAAGCAGATTAGAACATAACATCTAGGACATTGCGAGTTTTGATGAAAGAACATTTGTTCATGAAAATTAGTTATATGAAGGCTTGGAGACCTTTGAGTATGGCGGTGGAAATAATTTATGGCAATTGGGTAGAGTCATATAGCACTCTATGATAATATTTTGTTGAAATAGCTAGAATAAATCCAGGAAGCGTTGGACACATTACGACTGATGAATATGAAGTCTTCGATCGAGCTTTTTGGGCCTTGTATTGAAGGATTTTTTCATTGTCATCCTTTGATATGTATTGATGGGGCACATTTGTACAAGAAATACAATGGGACATTACTTGTGGCCACTGCTGTTGATGTAGATGATCACCTAAACCTTGTAGAGTATGCAATTGTAGAGTCAGAATTTGGGGATAGTTGGGGGTAGTTTTTTACCTACATGTGGCGGTTCATTCACAGTGTTAACAACAGAAGAACTGCCTTCATTTCAGATCGAATGAAAGGAATACTATTAGCATTGGAACCGAAATGGTGTTTTCCACATAAACACCAATTTTGTGCTAAACATCTTAAAGCTAATTTTCATGCTATAAGATTTAGAGAAAAAAGATTAACAGATTTTTTTATGATGTTGTTTATGTTGTGGAGGAAGCTGACTATAACATAATATGTGAAGAAGTCAAAACTATAAGCATCAGGGCCCACAATTGGATAGAAATGAGATTGGGAGCAAAAGAGGAGAATTGGGCATTGTGTAAAGATGATGGCGGTCGATTTCATGTCATGACTACTAATTGGGCAGAATTATCAACGGTGTACTTAAAGGATCTTGATCTTTACTTGTCAAGCTTTAGTTGCATGCACCTTTTTTAGGTCGGTTGATTACTTTTATCAACGTAGAGAAGCGACAGCAAAACTGATTTCCTGTCTTACTTCGAAGTGGGAAGCTAAGATTGCCGAAGGAGCCAACGAAGCAAGGCGTACAAGAATAATTCGCTCTGGTAAATCTAAGTGGCAATTTGTGCACTGTTTTGGTGATGAATTCAAAGTACAAATCACTGGTAACAATTGATCTTGTACGTGCAACATCCCTCTTTTAGAGCACCTACCGTGTACACATGTTATGGCTGCTTGCTCAACGGTTTAAAATGGAGCTAATAGAGCCCATCATGACTTCGCTTCATCGTCGTATTCTGCAGAGAAACATTTGGCCGCTTACACTCCCAAGTTTCTCTCGGTCCGAGATAAACGCTATTGAAGTTCAATTGACAATCAATTAGTCCTACCTCCTATAGATAAAAGACAACCACAACATCTACGTTCAACCTGAATTAAAGATACAATGGATGAGATGCAGACCCCTAAAGGAAATAGGTGCAACAAATGTGGCGTTCTTGGTTATAAAATAAATCATTGCACCACAACAACTTAATTTTTTTTCATTTTAGTTTGTTTGTAATTTTAATTCGAATACATTCCATTTTGGTCGAGAACAATTGTTTTATGTTATCTAATTTCATAAGCAAAGTTTATTGTGCATGTTTTTATTTCAATAAATTTATTGTGTAGTTTACTGTAATGACAGTGCTGGCTATTTAGGGGAAAAGTTGGCGATACTGCAAATCGAATTCATTTAAAGATGTTCAAGAAGCCTTCTCCGGCGACATTTGAGATGCTGCAAACAGTTATCTAGTTGGAGCCATTTGAAATGCCATAGTCTGGCAGCACTTCAGAAAATACTCATTTGTTTGCCCACTACATCACATCATAACAACAAAGTTCAATTCATTATAACATAGTTCGAACATATATAAATTATTTCGAATAACGTTTCAGTACAATTGCATAACTGAGAATATCATCATACAACAAAATTCGAGTATCATTACAACACATTTCACTTTTCCTTCAATGATCTACGTGGCCATAATGCCGAATACGTGTAACCGTGGACCAACAATTTGTTTGCATATTCAAGATTCAACTTTTCCAAACGATCAACCTTCGCTTGCATCTCTAAAGCATATTCGCCCTTAGGGCACATTTTAGGATTAAGCCACTTAAAAAATTTGCAGCATTCAACTTGATGAGGTCGGATCTTATGATTGTTGTACCCAACGCAGGGGTAGAAACAACGTCCAGCATTTCTCTCGTTTTTACAAACAATCACCTCACAGTCCTCCCTACAATCACAAACCAAATACCGTGGTTGAGCTTGCACGATTTTGACAACCAAGGAATATTAAAAGCCATGCGTGGAGTGATTATTGCTCTGTTCTTTCATTCTAGCATTTGCATGTGATGTTTCACCATCCACAACCGAAGGAACTTCTTCAACTTTTGTCTACGGTATAAAATCAACATCAAGGTTGGCGCCGCTTGAAACCCCTTTTCCTTTATCTTGTTCAAATTCGTCGTACATCTTCAACATTGTTTCGTCATCACTTTCCTAATTGTCAATTGTCAATCTACGGATAGAAGCATCAATAAAACACAAAGTTTGGATTTTGTTGGACAAGTTTTGGGGTGAAAAGGTGAAATAAGGTAAAATTTAAACTAGAATTGCAAGAGATTATTATCATACTTATCTTTGAGCCGCCCTTGTTGAAATAAATTGCAATTTATGGTAAATGGAAAATTGATAACAACCATAAACTTGTGGGTTTTATTGAAATTGATTTGGTAAAGTCAGGGTGAAAGTGGGGTAGGTAGAAATAACAAAACAAATAAACAGGCAATAGAGCGCCATTTAAAATGCCGCCTTTGTGTGGCATTTTAAATGCTGCCTATATGCGGCATTTCAAATGCCACTCATAGGGACATTTCAAATGCTGCACATAGGCGACATTTGAAATGGCACTCTATTACTTACCCTAGAATGTAACAAGCCTAAATAATACTATGACAATAATTCACTACCGAATTGAATAGTTTTCTGCAGATACACTACTGCACTATATACAAAAATAAGCACAAGACTACATTCGCTATCAACAAATACAATTCTACATTCATTACCATTCACAACAACAACAATGTAGTACAGTCACAACAATAAACAATACTACGGTCTACATTAATTTTCAACCCAACATCCCAAACGAACATATAAAAACTATGATTAACCAATACTACAGTCAACATTAGTTTTCGACCCAATATCCTACACAAACATATACAAATGTACAGTCAATCTCAAATTTCATGTTAAATTTTTTACTTCTCGATGGGTTTTCTTTTTCATTCTTCTTGGCTTGTGCATGAACTCCTCCTCTTTCGGTGATGTTTCTTCACTGCCCTTCTCTTACGTCCCTTCCATTAGGGGTTGAGACAGCCCAATCGGTTGTGCATGCTGGGAAGTTATCACTCCGGAACTCTCGCCTCCACCTTTCTTCCTTCTTCGGTATTTTCTCTTTGGTTTGGGGGCCGGTGGGACTGATGCAATGTCCTCAAATGGTGCGGGAGGGGCAACACCCTCGGGTAGTGGTGGCATGGCATAAGGAGGAGGAGGCGATGTGGAATTGGTCTTGACATCTTGTTCTTCGATAAAAAAGATAGTAGAATTTGTTTGACAGAGAAGCATTTGCCTTGCTTTTTTCAGGAAGCTTCGCCGCAAGCTCCTCAACTATGTCCAAAGCATGATACATACCATCCGCCTGCATATAACATAAACCATTACAGGTTATCTAACTACTATACAAGTTGTCGATGTAAATGCATACCACATTCCGTTCAAGCGGAGCTCTTGGATTGTAAGGTGCAACTTCTTACTGAGGTGCTTCCTCTCGTCTTCTTAGCATATAACGACGAGTGACATTCCAATACCAGCTAAGATACTCCTCATCAGTCTAACTTCGCGCTCGTCTTTCCCAGCTAGAAAATGGTTGTTCCATAACTCAATCATCGTTTCAAATTCATCTTCACCGTATGGAAGAGTGTAATATGGAGCAGGATATGATAATTGCTAGCGAAGACTAATGACTTTATCTGGTAGATAGTATGATAGATACCCAAAACAAAATATCATAAGTCTTGCCTGCTATAACAACTTGTCCGCTATGCAAATAGCCGAAAGAGCATGAAGTTCTGCCTCAGTATATGGATTCCATGTGATTGCATTATAGTCTAAGACATCAAACTCATTCCTGTAGAACGCTAGATTTTGTTTGAGAGTCATTTTGGTAATCTTCGGGCCAATCCACCTGTAATAGGAAAACATTATAATAAGTATTCAAAATTACTATGTGTCAATACAACCATATTAACAACACTGTTTTACGTCGCTCCATATGGTTTTGAATTGTTGATTATTTGCCTCTTTATAGATATACGACCAACCGGTTGACAAGTCCACGGCCAAAGCTGCAAGAGCGTAACTTAAATTTAGTTATGGTTTACGACAATCTTTAATATGCAACAATGAATAACTATGTCACCCGATGAAGAGTCATATAGCCTCCGACGGACCATTGTTTGTACCAACACAACTCTCGTAAGCTTTGTATACGTGAAAGCTAGCACCGCACTATCCCATGAATATTGGCGACATGAGTCGAAGTATTCTAACAATAGGAGCCATTTGAGGGCCACTCTAGTCTTCGATCGATCGTAGAATAGACGTTGCGTGATGATGTGCAACATAATTGCGCGGGAGACTGGGCTAACTTCACAGGAGAGGCACGATAGGGAATAACCTCAGCCAACTGCTTCCTAAACCATGTGGCCACTATCGAATCATTTTTCGATCTCACATCTTCTGAAGGAGACAAGCCGAGGAAGGGCTCACACGAATCCATATGATTTCTTAGGAAATCCGGTTTTAGGATGGGATCTTTGTTAATTGGCAATCTGAGCAACACAGCTACGTCTTTCAAAGTGATGGTCATCTCACATATTCTAAAATGAAATGTAGACGTCCCCGGTTTTCATCTGTCAATCAGTGTTCTTAGAAGATTTCGGTCAAGCCGAATATATCCCAACTTGTTAATAACACCAAATCTAACTCTGTCAAAAAGTTCCAACACGCCAAGATGCACTGATGTGATGAGCTTTAAAGTAGAAGAATGGTCAATGAAACCGTCTAGCTCAACCACCCATCGAAAAATAATAACAAATGCAAGCTATTATGGTTAACAATATTTTTCAAAATGATAAACAAATTATATCAACATGTACCTCCATCATATCATTGTTTTTTCTGCGGTGTTGAGCTTGTAGGTAAAGCACACTATCATCGATCGGTCCGGGCGACATTTCATTGTATTCTACCACAATAACATAACAAAATCATAGTCATACCATAATACATCCTTATATCAAATCAACAATAGATTAAACATGTGCTATATGTGCCTAATCTACTTTGTTGTAGTAGAGAACCATAGATTTGCAACTATAAAACAAGTTTATCCCAAAACCCTAAATTCAAAAGATCATAATTAGAGAATAATCGGTAGATTTCATACCTGTAGGAAGTGCTTGAGAGGTTGAGGAAGCCATTCTTCAAATTCCAGCTTATGCAAGGAATTTTCTAGTCAAAATTTTGGTGATTTAGGGGGTTAAGGCCAAAATCTTTTTTTGTGGGTTTTGAGCAAGTGGGAGAATGAGGGTAGAGGGATGAAGGGGCTGTAGAAAGATAGAGAGCAAAAAGTTAGACGGCATTTTGGAAGCTGCAAACTGGCGGCATTCCAAATGCCGCATGCCGGCGGCATTCCAAATGCCGCTAATATAGTTTACATATTACGTGTACTAGCGGCATTTGAAATGCCTCCAGTACACATGGCATCCAACGTGGCCAGAATTGACCTAGTTTTGTAATTAGTTTATACTTTGGCCTAAACTTGTAATTTGTTTTTAGTCTGGCCTAAATACAAAATATATCCTTTATAAAACCATATACCGTGTTCATGCATTCACAATGGTTAAAACATTGTATATCTTTATGATAATATGCAAAACAAGTAAATCAAATCTATATTATCCATCCCCATTCACTTTGACTACCTATCTCAATCGTAGTTTCTAGGATTACTGTTTACTTGTTGAATGTTTATAGACTATCCGACCAATTTCATAGTTTTCGTGGGATTACTAAGAACCTATTGGTAACTCCAATATCTTATCTCTTATCCTATTTTTCATGGACTAACTAGGAATCAATTGGCTAACTGTCAATATCTTAATCCGGATATAGTTCTCATGGGATAACTACAAACCTACTGGCCCCTACCACTATCATATCATAGTTTTCATGGGCTGACTATGCACCTATTGGCCCCTGCAAATATCATACAATTTTCATGGGCTTATTGTAAACCTATTGGCCCTTGCCAATATCTTTCACTAAGATTTTAACATTTGTTAAGTTATATTCATTATTGGGTCAATCTAACTGGTTATTCTGCCATTTTCCCAAGATATAATTATGGGTTAATAACAATATGAATAACATTTCAAAATCTTTATTTATGTCATGGGTTTTCCTTAAAAATGAGAATGGGTTATTTGTTTTGAAATCTTAAAACATCACTTTTGAAACCCCTCGACGACCTCCCTTGAAAGCATAGAAACCTCTTTTCAAAACTCTAAGTATTTACCTTTCAAAGCCGAAGTTACCTTTCGATGGTATTAAGAAAACATTCTTTAAAATATAGCTTCGAAACAAATGAAGTACCCTTTCAAAAGCATTGGGTTTACTCTTTGAAAACATCATTTTAGTCAAAAAGGTTGTATACGAAAGTGTCTCTTTCGAAATCAATGAGAAGTAACTTGGGGAAAAGTTGATGGTGTCGGAACCGTTCGAAAGCAAAGTCCTTTAAAATTAAAACTTTGAAGGACAGAGTCGAAACTCCCTTTCGACTCCAATACCTTCAAAACCCTCAACCCCTTTCAAAAGCAATTAAGAAGCGATTTAACTTAGATAAAAACAAGGATAACCTTTCAAAGGTATTGATGACTTCAATACTTCGGAAGGAAAATGGCGGTTAGGTTTCGACTAGGTTGAAACCAACCCTTTTGAAAGCTCTTGTTTAAAAGAAAAGGAACCCCTTCGAAGCTGATACTTCTTTACATATTACTGCAACCTTCTTTGAAAGCCATTTATAAAACCTTTTCGAAAGCATGTGTTTCGACTTTTTCAAAAGCTTATTATATAAAACAAGGAAAGACTTTAACTTTTGAAAACAAAGCAAGGTTTCGACCCTATCGGAAGCTTACCTTTTGACACCTAGGTTTCCTCCATCCTTCCAATCCACTGCTCACCACCCAGTGATGCCTTGTGTATTAGTTTCGACTATGATGGATTTGGCTAAGTTAGTTTCGACTAGGATAGGGCGGAATCATTGGAGTCAACAGGGTTGTTAATTGAGGTGGAACACCTTTTTTCGAATTAAAGGCTAAAATGTTGCTTCTTTTAGTAATTGCTTTATAACAACTTCCCTATTTGCAAACCATTGATTGGCTTCCATAAGACTTTCCAAATATTTTACAATTAAAATCACTGCTTTTATACCATATCTAAACCGTATAAACGTAACGGTTAAGCCCTTTCATATAACAAAAGCATTGTTAGTAAAAAAGTCTCTTTTCTAAAATAATTTATTTTCCCCAGTAAACCAATTGGGAAAAATTCCCAAAAAATCACAGATCATGTTATCAAACATATTAAAATTTCAGACCCAATTTCTTCCGGAAATACTCGAAATGAATTTTTAACCCATTATATCATATTTTCTCTTAGAAAGTCATAACAAATTTACTATAGCTTAGAAAATTCTAAAAATCAAAACCCACCTCAAAAATCAAGTGTTAGTCAACATAAAAAAATTTCATGGCAATTGAAAATCACAAACCCTTGGTTTTCCCATAAAACCGAGCAATATCGTATGGGTATGAATTAAAATAATTTGATCATAACATGATTCAAGAATATCATCATCCATATCATTATAAAAACAAATTTAAACATGAATCCAAAAACTCATAATCATAAAGTAAAATAGAGATGGTATAAAGTTATTATTCACCTTAAAATTGATAAGAAATTTAAGATTTGTTGTTGATTAATCCAGCCTAGCTTTTGATCCATAGCCTTAGATTGAAATTCCTCTTTTCCTCCTTGCTAATGGCCGGCTATCTTAGGGATTTTGCATTTATTTTTTATTTGAGAATAATGAACATGGATGGACAATAGTGAGAAATGTAAAGCCATGCAGAACAAAGAGGCTATTTTACTAATATGCCCATGTGTGAACTAATTACCCTTTAAACCAATTAAAGCTCATTTATTTATTTATTAAGCACAAACCTTTTACATAATTTATTCAAATCTGAATCCCCTTATCATTATTATTATATTTAATTTATCTAATTGAATCTTTTGAATAATGTTATCAAAAATCAAGGATGTTACAAAAAGTACGAATATTTTTGAATGATAGGTTTGTTCAAGATTTTCATATAATTTTTGGTGTGGAGAAGATATTTTTGAAAAGTTGAGTTAACAAATGAAAAGGGAGAAGAAAGAGAGTGGGAAATGGTATCATTCTAGTTTGAATAGGTTTATATATGGGTGAGAAGCCGTTTGAAATGAATAGGTGGTTGGTAGTTTATTTTATTTTGAAATTTGAAAGTTTTTTATTTCCGTCCGTTATATGTTGACATATGGGTATACATATGTCGATGTAGCATTTTTTTGCAAAATCAACAATCTTGCTATATTTTTTCAATTAGTCTAAACTATTATACTTTTAGGGATTTCTAGAGACTAATATCAATATATAACAGCAAGGAACATGGTTTCATTGATGATCGTAGATTAATTCAAATTGAAAGTATTGAAACACCAATTCATCCATATAACAAAGAACTTCTCAAAAATCAAGAGAAAATTATTAATAACCAAATGAAGCTTAAAAGATCATTTTCTAAGAATCTTAGTGTCTTAACTATTAAAACTACAATTTGTATTTAATAAGTTCCTTTCCATTTACTTTAAATAAACTTTTTCTTTTGAAGCCCTTTTTAAACAACAAGGATATTTACTTCTTAAAATTAAGATTTTCAACTCAAATCATTTATTAAGTTTTGCTTTTAAAAACTCAACTCTTATACCAAACCATTTCTTTTTTTTAACACACTTTATAATTTTTTCAAAACATCTTTTACAATTTTAAACAATAAAAATTGGAGTAAACAATAACACTTCCATCTATTATTTTCTTATTACTCATTATATCTCCGCTTCCAATCCTTGGCGAAGTATCTAATAGCATGTGTGGGGGACTTTAAAGATACGTGCAATAAACATACACAACCATGGAAAATATCAATTTTCCTTTATTTTCCTTTAATTCCAAAGTTGGTTCTAATTAGATAACTAATATAATTTTCTAATATAATTTCCTAATATTATTTATAATTCCTAACATTATTTTATATGAACCCTGAATATTTTTTGATTTATATTTCATAATGTTAATACTATAACTTTCTTCTATCTAAACTGCTCTTATTTAAATTGCTTCTATGTATATAACTTTCCTCTTAAATAATTATCTTCTTTATTGAACCATTGCAGTGCGTTCGCCTGCTGCTTTATTATCGGGTTCTAATCTTCTTTCCCCATTCTATTTACCCCATTTTAGACTTTTATCACTTCACATTATCTACCCCTATAAAGAATTTTGCAACTTAATTTTTTTATCTTAGAAAAATCAATGAGTGATATACTCTCTACTGTTTTTTTTTCAAAAGAATAATTTTTTACTAAATCTCATTTACTGAAAATTTTGATTAAACTCATTTTAATTTCTGCTAAAACTTTTTATTTAAATAAATATAAATATTTTATTTTTTTTGAAAATTTAATATTTAATTACTTTTCAAAACTAGGATTTTTATACCTTCAAATAATTCTTTTAAAAACCATTTCAAATATATTATTTTTATATTTTTCTCAACTGTCATATTAAAATCATTTCAAATTTTATATTAAGTTCTTTCATATGAGGTGGGACTTGGAGTAGATATTTATTGGTCTATTCTTTTGGAATTTTCTACTTTTCAAATTACTTATCTTCTTCCAGAATATTAAAGATGCAGCTATCATCGTGGAGTGATTACTACATACATTATTTAGGGGACTTATTTAATTTTTACTTCCGGATGTCTGCAACATTTAGATTCTTACTTTTCCATTTATCTTGATCCACTATACATCATCAATCAGTAACCCTACAGGGATCTACAACCATGGAGCAATATGTGCTCTATAGAAGAGTCAGCTACTATCCAACTTCACGGACCCTTCCAAAAATCACATTCATGATCTTTTTAAGTCAATGGATTTCCATACAACATATTTCCCATGGGGTAATCGACATAAGTGTATATTTTTAATTTCATCCATTATTCCGACTCATAGTTGACTTGTCTATCTTTTCAGAATAGGGCTGCAACTATTTTATATTCAAAACTGATAGGATTTGGCGTATAATATATAATTGTAGCAAAATTTACAAATATATTTACTCATTGTATCCTAACTCTTAAGGTCGACAAACCTAAACTCTGATATCAAAAGCGACAAACCACACCCAGTGGGCTTGAATTTTGCTAAATCTAAACCAGGTTTTAGCTAACTTTAATAGTTCACACCCATCATAAATGCATGCTTGACGTGTGTATATATTATGTGTGTGTGTGTTCATTCTTATTTCATTATTATGCCTCCACTCTTTAACTACTAACATTCAATTATTTTTAATTGATGGACTCTTTACTTCATAAGTGTCGATTTAATGTCATTCGCCACTTTCTTTAAAAGATCTAAATGTTGTTTTCTAATTACCTCCCTTTCTCATTATTAAACCTTTATTTCCATTCTTTTAAACTTGTACTACTCTTCTTTATTTAGTGGACTTGTCATTACCCTTTTATTTAAGTTATTACGTGCCTTATTCGTTTTATTACTTGTCCTCTTTTTATCGTTTCTTATATGATTTCTATCTTGTCTTTATTGAATATATATTACTTTTACAATTTAACTATTATTATTACAACTAAAATTCTTTAATTCATACTGAGGGATTGTGACGGTCCGAATCTCCGTACCTTTTGAGTCGACAATAAACTACATATGTCTAACCCAAAGTGAACAAAAAGTCAGATCATCAAGGGTAAAATAGAGAAAATAGAAGAATAAAATAGAATCTCATTCAAATGGAATACCATATAATATTGAACAAACGTCTTTATAATGGAATTTTTTTAAAATACATATATCAGAGTCTAGCCTAAATTCAGCTTAGACAGTTATATGAAAGAGAGTGCGGATTAAGTATCTTAATGCTGATTTAACACTAGAGGTTGGTGGGTGAATAGTGTTTACTGGATTCTAAGACTTATATGGACTAAATTTAAATTATGACACAAACAAATGCAGAACTTAATCACAGAACAAACACAGATGCAAAAAGTAAATAAAAAGCAGTAAAAGGAAAGAACACGGATTTTATACTGGTTCGAAGTTACCCTACGTCCAGCCCTACACCAGGGTAAACACCTTGTACAGATTTTAATTATACCAATGTCTAGATTACAATCCTTAATTTCTAAAGGACTTAAGGTACCCTCCCGTCTTCGAGTCCGAGGCAAACTCTCTTGATTTACGAGACAAAAGATCACCCAATTTATTTCCAGGCACAACCACAACTTATAGAGAGACTCGATAAACTTTTGATTACAAATTGATCCTATAACTCTGAATAGCACTTTGATCATCGAGAGAGGACAGAGAATCAAACAAGAATGAGATTCTAATTTGATTCACTTGAAAATTCGATAGAATTTCGGCACGATCTTAAAAATATGAAAACTTTAGAATATGGATTTGTGGAGAAGAAGTGAAGAAAGTAGTTAGTTAAAAAATTCATTTGTGAAGGCTATTTATAGACCAGTAACTGTCATTACCATTCGTGAAGAGATTTAAACGAATAGAAACTTCTTTTGAGAATTGAAACATTTGAATTTAACGGCCACCATGTCGACATGGGGTATCCCATGATGTCCACATCCCTTAGTTAAAAACAATATAAAATTTGTTTTGAAAATGGTATTAAAAGGAAAACAAGATGAAATGATTCTGGAGTAAAATAAACTAATTTTCCTATGTTTTAAAATAAAAAACAGTAGAAAAATATATTTTTAGAATGTATATATAAATTTGACTTTAAATCTCAAGTATAAAGAATATTTAAAATCAGAAGATATTTTTAAAAACAAACGAAGTTTAAAAAAAGAGTTTATTTAAAAACAAAAACAAAGAATATTTTAAGGTTAAAATATCTTTTTGAAAATCATTTGAAAAGATAATTTTTTAAAGCTAAAACATTTTTTTAAAAAAAATTTTGAAAATTATTTTAAAAAACCATTTTGAAGTATTTTTGCAAGCTTCTTCCTGCAGAATATTTCATCGCATCAGGACTCAAGAACTTGTACAAAACCAGGATATTCGTGGGTTTGCAAGCACTTGTCGTAGGTTTGTAAGCTACTTGTCGTGGGTTTGTAAGCAACTAAGAAAGTAGAAATGGGTTCCATCCCAAATGAAATTTGGAATGAATATTTCCATGCTATTATAAAGTTTTAACAAAACTAGATACTTATCTTGAAATCTTAATCATGATACTCATGAGTCTTCAAACTTGATTTCTTCATTCTTGATCTTTATACTGTACAGTCTTCAATAATCAGTACCTGCCTTATATATATCCTGCATAATAACATTTGTATATATCTAGAGAATAGTGTTAGTATATAAGTTATAACAAAATAAGTTACAAAGATTGTTGTCATCAAACCACTTTCTTCAATTCCTAACAATGTCCCCTTTTTTGAGGATGACAACATATAAAATATACTTACCACTTCGATCATACCATAACTCCTCCTTACACTAACAATTTCCCCTTACTCCAAGCCTACTATTTATGTAACTTCTCCCCCTTTGTCATCAACAAAAAATAACCTATAAACCATGAAATTAATAGAAAATGAATTAAACAAACATAGGACATAAGAATAATAACTATGTATTAGTGAAATATAGCATCATAAGTTAAATGGAATTCAAGATTTTATACACCAAAGATTGTTTTTAGAAGAACATTAACTAAGATAACACTTGTATGCAAATTAACAAACCAATATACAATCACGAAAGAGAAAAACGAAAAACGCTTAACGAGGACCCTTAACTATTGGTGATTTATGAACCGAACAATTTGGATGGTGGAGATAAAAGTTTCTACGTTGTTCGACCCAATTCCCATTTGTGTCAGAAAAGACCTCTCCAATGCAAATCACACCATAGTCTTCGTCCATATGAACATCCAGATACGACAGAGGATGTTCTTCTTCTCGATCCTCTTATGGTTCATTTAGAGGCTCTTCTTCTTCAAAATCCATGACTTGTGATGATTCTTCGATGACAATGGGATTGGCATGGTTATCCATAAGGAAGTTTTGTAAATTCTTAAGGATTCTGCCTTGCCTATCTTGTTCCCTAGCCATTCGCAGTTGACTCACTAAATTTCCATCATCATTTGAAGCAAATCTTTCATCTTCTCTTGTAATTTGATGACTCGTATGTGTGTGGAACATTTAAAAGGACCAGAATGAGGAGAAGTAGGTGAAGAAGGTACATTATTAGAAGAGATAACCATTAATTTACTGTTTTAGAAGTTTATTAAAGAGAATAGAACAGAAAAAAGGAGTAAAAGTCGAAATATATAAATATATAACCAAATAACTTCTTTTAGAGGGAAATTTAAATTTGAAAATCTGGGCATGTATGTCGACATAAGGGGATGGGTCATGTCGATATTCCCAGTTCAATTTTTAAGAACTTTTATTTATATTAATTATTAACTATACTTGTATTATTTATAATTATATTTCAGTTAATGAAATATACCTAATTCTCTTCTAAATTTAGTAAAGTTTTGTTCATTTGATGGTTTGGTTAATATAACAGCAATTTGTTTTTTAGTATTAACATATTCAGGAGTTATGACTTCTTTACTTATATTGTCTCCAAGAAAATGATGTCTAATGTAAATATGTTTTGTTCTAGCATGATGGGTTGGATTTTTAGATAGGTTTATTGCACTGTATTATCACAATAAATTGGTGATTTTATTTTTACTTAATCCAAAATCTTTTAAAATTTGTTACATATATATAACTAGAGAACAAGCCAAAGCAGTAGATATATATTCTGCTTCACTTGTTGACATGGATACAGTGTTTTGTTTCTTACTAAACCAGGAAACCAGAGAATGTCCTAAAAAGTAACAAGTTCCGCTTGTACTTTTTCGGTCTGATTTACGACCAGTGTAATCGGCATCACAATATGAAATTAAATCAAATACATCGTTTTTAGGGTAAAATAAACCATAATCTAAAGTATGTTTTACGCATCTTAAAATTCTTTTAACAGCTTTTAAGTGGGTTTCTTTAGGTTGAGATTGGTATCTTGCACAGAGACAGACACTATGCATGATGCTAGGACGACTTTCTGTTATATAAAGCAGCGAACCAATCATTCAACTATATAATTTTTTATCAACATTTTTGGATTTATCTTCTTTACTTAATGCTATATTAATTGTCATTGGTGTTGGTTTCCCACTAGAAGTGGTCAATCCAAATTTATTAATTAAATCCTTAGCATATTTTTCTTGACTAATAAAAATTCCTTTATCTAATTATTTGATTTGAAGTCCTAAGAAGAAACTTAGTTCTCCCATATGACTCATTTCAAATTCTTTAGTCATTATATCTGAAAATTCTTTATTCATTATGTTATTAGTTGACCCAAATATTATGTCATCTACATATATTTTTACTAATTGAATATCAATTTTTTTTCTTTTAATTAAAAGAGTTGTATCTATTTTACTAATTTCTAAACCAGATTCTAGTAAATAAGATCTTAGTCTTTCATATCAGGCTCTAGGATCTTGATATAAAGCTTTCTCTAATTTATATACATGATTTGGAAATTCATTATCTTCAAAAAGCGAAGGTTGTTCAACATAAACATCTTCTTTTGCAAAACCATTTAGAAAAGCACTTTAACATCCATTTGATATAACTTGAAATTATTGTAGTTTGCGAAAGCAAGTAGAATCCTGATAGCTTCTAGTCTTGCTACGGGTGCAAAGGTTTCGTCATAACAATTCCTTCTTCTTGACAATAAACTTGCATGACTAAATGAGCTTTATTTCTCACAACCTCACCAAGTTCATTCATTTTACTTTTATAAACCCAGTTTGTTCCAATTATACTTTTATTATTAAGCCTAGTAATAAGTTTCCAAACATCGTTTCTGGTGAACTGATTCAATTCTTCTTGCACAATAAGAATCCATGAATCATCAAATGATGCTTTCTTTGGATTTTTAGGTTCAATAGTTGATATAAAAGCTACATTACTCATACTACTTAGTTGATTTCTTGTTTTAACTATAGATTCAATATTTTCTAGTATATTTTCTATAGGATGATCTTTTAATAACCTAATTCTTTTATTAGGTAGAATGATTTCACAATTAGTTTCACTAGGTTCATTGTTTAAAGTTATAAAATTTTCTTCATCTTCTATTTGTACAGTATCTTCAAAAATTTCATCAAAAAATATGTGCATTGTTTCTTTAATAGTGTTAGTTCTTAAATTATAAACTCTAAATGCTTTACTTCTATTAGAATATCCGATAAAGATACCTTTGTCGGATTTAGGTTCAAATTTATTTAAATTATCTTTTGTATTAAGAATAAAGCACTTACTACAAAAACGTTAAAATAAGCTATTATGTGTTTCTTATTGTATAGTAATTCATATGGTGTTTTATTAGCTAATAGTCTAATTAAATCCTATTTAATATATAACAAGCTGTAGCGACTGCTTCATCCCAAAAGTTTTTAGGTAAGTTACTGTTAGAAAGCATTGTTCTAGCACACTCTTGAATCGTTCTATTCTTACGTTCTACCACTCCGTTTTGTTGTGGAGTTCTTGAAAAAGAGAAATTATGATAATTCCTTTTGGATTATAGAAATTCTCAGAATTTTCATTTTCAAATTCTACATTGTGATTAATATAAATAGTTTTTACTTATAAAGAAAGTTGATTTTGAATTCTTTTAACAAAATTCTTAAATATTTCAAAAGAATACTTTTAAGTTTAAGAAAAATTGTCCAATTATATCTAGAATAATCATCTACAATTGCAAAAACATATTTATTGTGATTAATTGATTGAACTTGAGATGGACCAAATAAATCTAAATGAAGTAATTTGAGGGGTTTAGAAGTAGAAATCATATCTTTTAATTTAAATGAACTTTTCTTAATTGGCAAGCATCATATACGCTATCTACTTTAAAGTTTAACTTGGGAAGATTTCTAACTAAGTCAAGTTTTGATAACAGTTTGAAATTTAAGTGACCAAATCTTTTACGCCAAATCTAAAGGTCACTTGTATTAGCTAAAAGACATAAGACATCATTTAAAACTTTCATACTAAAGATGTAAATATTTTTCTTCTTAATTGCTTCAAAGATAATATTTGACCTATTATCTTCGATGTGACATTTATCTTTTCCAAATTTAATTTTAAATCTTTTATCACATAGTTGACTTATACTAACAAATTGTGTTTTAGATTCCAAACTAGCAAAACATCAGAAATAAGAGGAGTCTTAGAATTACCGACATTGCCGATGCCAATCACATATCCTTTTGAGTTATCTCCAAAGTTGACCAATCCACTATCTTGATATATAAGTCATTGAGTATCTCGGGATTTCCAGTCATATGCCTTGAATAACCACTATCAAGTATCCATATATCTTTCTCTATTTGCACAGTTTGTCCGTTGGTTGTTGATTTTTCAAAAGCCATGTAACATGTCTGTTCCTGCATAATAAGCCAATTCGATAGATAACTTGGTTTTTCATAAAACTATATGCCGACTTATGGTACTTTGATGAAATGCATAAATTCAAACTAGTATTGACAAAATTTCCTACAAATGCCATTTTTAACTTTTCAAGTATCAGATTATGAAAACTATGAAAACCTATGCTCTGATGCCAATTGAAAAGAAGTGTGGACTAAGGATCTTAAGGCTAATTTAACACTAGTGGGGGAGGGGGAATGGCGTTTAATGGATTCTAAGACTTATATGGACTAAATTAAAATTATGACACAAACAAATGCAGAACTTAATCATAGAACAATCATAGAATCAAACACAAATGCAGAAAGTAAATAAAAAGCAGTAAAAGGAAAGAACATACCAGATTTTATATTGGTTCGGAGTTACCCTACGTCTAGTCCTACATCAAGGAAAACACCTCGTACAGATTTTTATTATACCAATATCGAGATTACAATCCTCAATTTTTAAAGGCCTTGAGGTACCAACCTGTCTTCGAGTCCGAGGCAAACTCTCTCGATTTATGGGACACAAGATCACCCAATTGATTTTCAGGTATAACCACACCTTATAGAGGGACTCAATAAATTTTTGATTACAAATTTATCCTATAACTCTGAATAGCACTTTGATCTTCGAGAGAGGGCGGAGAATCAAACAAGAATGAGATTCTAATTTGATTCACTTTAGAACTCGATAGAATTTCGGCACGATCTTAAAAGTATGAAAATTTTAGAATATGGATTTATGGAGAAGAAGAAGTGAAGAAAATAGTTAATTAAAAAATTCGTTTGTGAAGGCTATTTATAGACTAGTAACGATCATAACCATTCGTGAAGAGATTTAAATGAATAGAAACTTCTTTTGAAAATTAAAACTTTTGAATTTAACGGCCACCATGTCGATATGGGGTATCGCATGATGTCGACATCCCTTGTTTAAAAACAATATAAAATTTGTTTTGAAAATGGTATTGAAAGGAAAACAAGATGAAATGATTCTGGAGTAAAATAAACTAATTTTCCTATGTTTTAAAATAAAGAAGAGTAGAAAAAAATATTATTAGAATGTATATACGAATTTGATTTTAAATCTCAAGTATAAAAAATATTTAAAATTCATAAGATAGTTTTAAAAACAAAAGAAGTTTAAAACTAGAGTTTATTTAAAACAAAAACAAAGAATATTTTAAGGCTAAAACATCCTTTTGAAAAGATAATTTTTTAAAGCTAAAAATAAAAAAAACAGTTTTGAACATCATTTTAAAAAACCATTTTGAAGTAGTTTTGCAAGCTTCTTCCTACAGAATATTTAATCACATCAGGATTCGAGAACTTGTACAAAACCAGGATGTTTGTGGGTTTGTAAGCTACTTGTCGTAGGTTTGTAAGCTACTTGTCATGGGTTTGTAAGCCACTAAGAAGGTAGAAATGGATTCCATCCCAAATGAAATTTGGAATGAAGATTTCCATACTATTATAAAGTTTTAACAAAACTAAACACTTATCTTGAAATCTTGATCTTGATACTCATGGGTCTTCAAACTTGATTTCTTCATTCTTGATCTTTATATTGTACAGTCTTCAATAATCAGTACCTACCTTATATATATCTGTATAATAACATTCATATATATCTAGACAATAGTGTTAGTATATAAGTTATAATAAAATAAGTTACAAAAGTTGTTGTCATCAAAACCACTATCTCCAGTTCCTAACATTATAAACATTTGTCCTTACAATTGCTGACAATCATCAATCAAATGTAGAATAGCAACAGAAAATAGAATACGTTCATACGTAGGTGAATATCCTTATCTCTCCTCTGGAAACTCCAACCATCATAAACTAAACCTGAAACAACTCTGATCTGACCTGAGTATTGAAAATACTCGGATCAGGCTTGATAAACCAACGTGAGAAAAACTTATTTTCTAAATGATAATGTCGTATAGCAGCATTTGGAATAAAATTCTTTTGAAAAGAAATCATATCTCATAAGACCATGCCCACATATAAACATGGACAGGTTTTAACTTTATATACTTATATCCAAACATTTGATATTATTTCGAATGATATTGCTTTGAAAATATTTGCAAATAAACTTATTAATCTTAGCCGAAATTGTTACCATTATTAAATTCCAGAATGCTAGGCTCTACAAACAAAACCGTAAATTCTATTTTGAGAATGGATTTCCATATAAAAGACTAGGTGAAGGGACTACCTGCCAATGGTACACCTTTGATGAATGTCCCAAGAACCACAGAACATCTGCACCCCTGCCAACACAAGACTGGCCTACCTCTACACTTAAATAGTACCGAATATGTCATCAGTCGTTCGTTACCAACCTTTATCCGAGCTCTTAATTTCCATACACCGCATTAATTAGTACCCGGGCTCCATAACGGGTAAAATTATATCTAAAGGGGATGATCATACCCTAGTGGTTGCAAATCATTTAGCCTTGCCGCATCTCACCTTGTTTCGTTCATTTGCCCGGTTGATGAGGCTTGAGGCAACAATTACCTTTACACATAGCGCATCTCTTTTCACTTTGAATTCCACAACGTATAACTTTCTGAGCTCTAATGTCTCGGGAAAGGGTGTTAAACCAAGAGAAGGTGTCTTCTCGCCACTACTGATATACGTTATACAGAGACCACTCATTGTGAGTTAGAATGAAAGCTCAGACACTCGTCCATACAAGTTGTTCAGGAACGGGACAAACCGAAGGCACTCTCCTACCACATCATAAGATCGGTAGCGAACAGTCTTTGTTTTTTTTAGATTTTTCGTAACAAAGAGACCACCACTGCTATAAGTATTTTAGGAGTTATCCCTAATCAGATCAACAAGCAGTCCTTTGTCACTATTTTGTCTCAATATCTTCAGCTTCTGATTTTTTACTTCGAATATGTAGATTGGTTCGAAGTCGACTTCGGATAGGAATCACCCAAATCCGACACTGGTTCCATCAAAATCCAATTATTGATAAACATTGAATATGAGCACAAGGGATTTATTAAGCCTCTTTTCTATTTAATCCTCTCGGTTAGTTAAAAAATCCATTTTTAATCTTAGAGTAAATCTAAGTTAATTCACTTTCTCTTAGGAAAATATTTCTAATTTTCTTACTTAACATTCGATCCAAATTTATTTAACTTTTAAGTGGGTCAAAAACAATGTTATTTAAGACATCGTTTACTGTAAGCCCAAAAATCAATCTTAGAAAACATTATTGAGTAAATAGGATCTTGGAAATCATTCAAAATTTCCTCGATTTCCGTATTCAACAAATGTTATAGGTGGAATAATGATGAAATCACCTTTTAAATTCCACGAATATGATCTTTTATTATGGAAAAACTTAATATGATCTTTTATAGCATATGTGCTTTTCTTTCGATCTGTTACATCCCTCGTTTAAAAGATAAAGCGAAGGTCAGGTAAGTTTTTAGGGTACTTGTTGCACCATTCCTAACCTTGGTTACACACCTTGTTTTATCATTTAGCTCTCATAGGCGGGACAAATATACTAGTTGTTTTCGCATAATCGGTGATCAACTTTTATTTTAGAATGATTATAAAGTTCCTAATTCATCATTAAAAACACTGAAACGCCTTTGTAAAATGGTTTTAAAATATTCTAAAAAGAATAGTCAAGTTAAAATATATATTTCATATGTTACACAGAACTAATATAATAAGCATTGCAAACAGTATTTAAAGCTATATTTACCAAAATTGAATTTTCTATCATTTATAATTCCATTTGTTCAACTTAAATCACTTTTAAAATATTTTAAGGATTTTTAAAGATTTTCCTTATTTTTAAAATATTAAAAATATCAATTTCTAACTTTGGTCACTTTACTGCAAAAGCGCGATTTTTCTAAAAATTTGTATTTGGACATATTTCAAAATATACAAAATAAAATCTTGATTTTATTTTTCTATTTGAAAATTATGGTATAATAGTCCGAACATTTTTGTTTCGAAGAAATTCGAGTTATATTCCACTCTGTACACTTACTTCAACTTTTCGACGCGAAATCATGAACTACCGTTGCGCGACGCGCTTAGTTTTAACTTGATTTTCAAAACTTGAAATAAATTCTCCAAATTGAATTTAATTACTTATAAAATCATTATAAATCATTATTTTCACTTGTTAAAGTATTTAAAGTATATTTTCACTATTCTCATATTATAATATTATTATATTCATATTATTTTATTATTAGATTTCAAATCCCATTGCTATTCAATTTAATTCTAATCTTAAATTAGACTCAATTTAAAATCCAATTTCAAATCTAATTTCGATTTCAACTTTAATTTCGATTTCAATTTCAAAATCAATTTCAATTTCAAAATCAATTTCAATTTCAATTATGATTTCAATTTCACTATTCAAAATAGGCTTAATGCTTCCAACGTATACCATATTTATAAAATTGGTCATTTATAACAAAAGGATTACTTAATCACAAATGAGCATAATCCCTTCCAATTTCATTAATAACGTAACATCCATTCGCATAGCATAGTGGTTAACATTTATTGAGAATATTATCACAACTCAACTATCAAACCAATGTATTCAAACATTCATTTCAGCCAAACGTCCATATTATGAAATGGTGATAATTAACAAAACATATAAACGGGATAATCATTATTATTATAACATAACAAAACATTACCTAAAAAGCGGTGAGAATTTATTATCTTCATTTCTACTCCATCAAACTTTTCTACGAACCAGCGTGCTCCTTTGCAAATGTCACAAACTCTCACCATTATTTATTTTCCTTTTTTTGCATGTGAGCTTTGAGGGGGGTATATGCTTGGCTAGGGGAGTGTGTGGCCTGGGGAGGAGGGTACGACTCAAGTGTGAAGCTAGAGAGGGGGTACGACTTGGTGGAAGGGTGTTTGGCCGTATAGGGGGCGCGTCTGTGGTGGTAGGTTCAGGTGTGGATTTGGATGGAGGGTTGTTGGAGGTGGATGAAGATAATGAAGGAGAAGAGCTTAAGGAAGTGAAGAAAATGGTATAAATAGGAAGTGAATTGTTGTGAGAAAGAGAAGGTTATGGCCTCTATCTGTAAGCTTCCTTGGCTAATGACCATTTTAACCTCTCTACTTTTGTATTTTGTTTCCATTTATAAATCCATGATTAAACCCTTAAACACACGTATTTATGGAAAGATATGATCGCTCATTAATGTGATGTGTATTTATGGAATGATTACTTTTTTCTTAAATTTTGTATTCTAAAGAGAAGATTTTTGTCTTGATTTGATTTGCATAACACTTAATAACATATTAAAATGTTCATTTAATATTAGGAACGATGTTTTAAGAAGTGTATATGTTTAGTAATAAGAGGTGTCATCATTTCCTTACTAATATTTAAAAGAGATAAATTTGCATGTTTCCCATGTAAACACATAACATCCACTAATGAGATATGATATAAATGTAATGATGATGTTTGTAAAGTTTTATTTAATTTTCAAATTGTCAAATCATGTTTTTTTAAACTTAATTTAAATCAAAATGAATTCTTGTTTTATATGGTGAATGTATATATGTTTATAGTTTGTAAATGTGTATATATGTATGTATATGTTAGGAAACATAACATGTTGCAACAATGTAGCGACAACTTGTTTTTGCCAAAAACAGTGTTTTTATTGACATATTTTATAGTCAAAATTTGATGTTTCCGTTTAACCTTTCATTTATGTAAACCAACTTAGAAAATGAACTTCCTGCAACATTTAATAAATTAAAACAAATCTACTTTGGTTAAAAACCCATATCATAAATGTTAATATCAATTTGTTGAAATACGACATTGCATTGACAAAATGTAACCAAGTTAGAATATTTTTGTAAAACGACTATAGGTATATTTTTCAAACCTTTGTCATACTTCTATTATCATTATTAAGCAATTTTGATATAATTTGACATTTCAAATAAATATTTAAAATTAATTGTTTAAGCATTTCTTCAATTTTAACATAACTTAACTTTTGGCGATTTTGTGATGAAAATCCAAAATCTTTAATTTTCCATTATTAACTATAAGATAAAAAAATTTCTCCATCCTTATTCATTATTTACAACATATTTACTTAAGTTCTAAACCTTTTTAAATTTAAAATTAATAAAACATCTTAATTTCAAAGTTGCGAAATTACGGGCCGTTATAAGGATTCTACATTTTAATACATTGGAGTTATATCACCTCAAAAGGAAAGGTTAATGTTGCAAATTTCTATATCTTATTCAAAAAAAACTTGTGTTACTTTTGATATTACAAGGAATTACACATTGTCATAGTTAGTGAAATAGACAATACAAAATATGGTAAATATTTTTATTTTATATATCTCTTCCTTTTAGGCGTGTTCCTTATTATTTTAAATCGTACACTTTTATTTATGAATTGAACTTGATAATACATAGAAATTTACATTGCAACACCCTACATTCAAATGAATTAAAATGCTACTTAAATCCCAATAATTTATTTTGATAGCTTCCAGTTTACAATTATTTGCATAAATCGTTTAATCTACAAATATGGAGCCACTATATGATTTATCAAATTCAGGGACTACTATCACCTAACAATTTCTAGATTCAAACACATGTAATATTAAATCTAAGTTATCATCGCTAAATATGTAGTGTAACACGCATATTTAACGATTTTATATTTAAATGTTTTATTTAAATATAGCGTCGTTAGTCGGATGTTTGGTCCGAAATGTTACTTTTTGCGAACGGCCGAATTGGGACTCGAAACCAATTCCATTGAGTCCAAAATGGCGTCTGCGATCTTTTTAAGTATAAGCTTTGATATGTTTGGAGTAAGTTGAATTTTTGCAACTTTTTCTATTTGGGTTTTGGGTTTGGGTTCAGCCCATTTGTTAGTTTATTAACCTAACTCAGCCCTCTCCTCTCCATTCACCCTCATTTCATTTCTTTAACTTAAAGCAAAACTGAAAATGGTGGAAGGGAAAGGGAAATAGAAATTGCAAGCCCTAGTTTCTTCTTTGTAAACTTGATTCTTGCTCCAATATCAAAGAAAAGACATTGGTAAGCTTCCTCTTCATCTTCTCCAACTCTTCTCCTCTTCAATTTCAGAAAGTTTCCTAAACCTAACTTAGGAAAATATTTGCTTTATTCTTAGATTGAAGCTTGTTGAGTTGAAGTGAAGAGTAGTTAACCTCCTTCTTGTGTTTGAGCTTCTTCTTCTTTGTTTCGGGATAAAAGGTGAGATTTTTATCTCACATCTATGCTTATATATCTTGGTTTGGGTGTAAGAAGGTGAGTTTTGAACTCACATCTACTTCTCTTGATTTCATTGATGTTGGGTATGAATTCCTAACACTTGTTCATATGCATTTGCTTTTGGTTTGGATTGAATTGGAGAATATCCAAATTTTTAACGTTTGGGTTCAATTCTTTAAAGATCCTAACTTTGATGTTTGAACATGTTTTTGATGGCGAATCGAAGAGCTAATGGAGCTGGGGTATCAATTGGCTAAGGCTCCTTAGGTCCATTGCTCGAACGGTCGCGTTTTGGAAGAGTTTGCATTTAGAGGAGAAAGGGCAGGAACTGCAGAAATTTGCAGTTCGGCCGACCGAGCCCTGTAGCCAGTCGACCGACCTGCTATCCTGAGCTTTTTTTATTTTCTGCATATGGCCAGCCGACCGAGCCCTGTAGCCGGTCGACCGACCTGCTCCTATTTTGCTATTTTGCCTATTTATGCTCATTTTGATTGGTTTTCCAAATTTTATCGATTCAAGTTGGTTTTTGGTGGTTGTCATTGCGTATTTTGGCTTTGATAACTTATTTTAACTTCATTCACGGGTTTTCATAAATAATCCCTCTAAATCGCATTAAAAGCTCGTTTCTCCGATTTATAGATTCTATTTAAAACGCACATACACAATTTCGCACTTCGAGCGGAGTGGAAGGGAGATTAAATGGTTAGGCAAAACACGGACCATTAATCCATGCATTTGTCTTGCCGATTAATCCCCGACCTATCCGATTGATCGTTTTGGCCTTTTGGTCTGGTTTACCGATGAAACGAGGTGAACTTTGTACTGCTTTGAGTGTGAAATTAACTAACGGATAGTAAACTGTTTAGTGCGAACGAGTGGTTATGGGACTCACGTTACCACTTTTCGGATTCCTTTTTGAGAGTTATGACACATTCCGCCAGTCAGTGGTGTCCAGTACCGGGTCTTCGACCTTCACCACTACGGTTTGTTGCCTTCGGATATGTGCCTTCGGGTTTGTGCCTTCGGGTTTGCTGCCCTTTAGTATCGCTTCCGATGTTGGTCGTTATGAGCCGCATGGGTGATATTGGGTTGCCCTTTAGTATCGCTTCCGATGGTGGTCGTTATGAGCCGCATGGGTGATATTGGGTTTGGAGTCTTCGGGCTCATGGATCCTTGTTTGTACAGTACTGAGCTCGAGCAAATTTTTTGATGTTTCATTCATATGTATATTCCCTAGGTATCGCCCTTCGGTGTTGGTCTTTTTGAGCCGCATGATGAGTAGCGTTTACCTTGTGGAACTTGTATACCTTATTGGTATTTGTTATTGCCTTTTGGCTTGCTTTGGGATATTCTTATCCTTTGTTTCTATATGTTGCCGATGATATGAGGCTTGTTATCATATGATTCATCTTTTGTTAGATGATTGTGTTATCTCCTTTAGAGATATTTGTTATGCCTTGTAATCTTGCAGGTTTATTGTTGTTTAGTTTATCTAACTGATTCGTTTAGCTAGACTGACCCGTGTATTTTATACTCGGGTCAGACCGAGATGTTTCAGGTTAGGTGCTTTTGGACTTAGCCTATTTTGCTTCCGCATGGACTATTCAGCTTGTTCCTTTTTGTTAAAGCTTTTTGTGTAGTCCTTTTTGTTGTAACTCTGGTGTGTATTCTTTTGACTCGTCTGTATATTGTGGTTCGCTATACCACTTGACATGTATTATTTCGTAAACTCTGTTATGTATCTGTATATGTGTATATGATGATCTACTGTTCTGTGATGTATATTACATTTGAGTTGTTATATTCTGTTCTGATAGATCCTTCACCCGCCTATGGTTTTGTTTTAAGTATTCATTGGGTATGTCGACCTGCTTGGTATGTTTATTGTCGATGTATTCAATAGATAGTTAGAGCAAGGCTATAGATGGTCGCTCCCAACCAGCCTTATTCTCCGTGTTAGTTGACGGCATTACCCTGTACTGTCCTTGGCTAGTGTGGGTATAGAGGTGGGGCGTCACAGCGTGGTATCAGAGCTGAGTTCAGAACAAAATATGATAAACACAGAATAGATGCATATTACGGTACATCAAAGTGTACAAGTGATACAAAACTTTGAATCATCGTGTCTTTCTATTCCTTCTTTTATCAAAGGTTAGATAGAATTTGGGGAATACGTCTAGGAGTGCATATTATTCCGTAGTATTCCATCTTGATTATCTACCTTGTGAATAATCTTGTTCTTATCTTACTTTCAGCGTATGGCTGGAAGAGGCAGGGGACGACGTTCGGATGCTGGGCAATCCAGTGGCTCACATCCGGATGGCGTTTATATGTCTGCCGATCAGTTTTTGGAGTTGTTTAGGAGCACTCAGCCTCCAGTTCCTCCTTGAGTTTCTCCACCTCGCAAATCTGCTTTTGCACGTCTGTGCAATGATTTTGCTCATCTTGGAGGAAAGCCGTTTAAGGGGTCCGAGTCTGTTCTTGAAGTCCAAGCTTGGTTTCGCACATGCGAGCGTATCTTCTCTCGTATGGATCTTGCTGACCATGATAGAGTTCTTGTAACTTCTACTTTATTACAAGAGCGTGCCCTTGATTGGCATGAGCTTCTTGTAGCCGAGATTGACGAGTCTACTCTTTCTTGGACTCAGTTTCGGGAGCGATTTGAACTCAAGTTCGTTCCTGAATCTGAAAATGTTTTATTGACCCGTCGCTTCCTTGAGTTGAAGCAAGGGAAATCTTCGGTTTCTGAGTATGTTGCATCATCCGAGGCTTTATCTAAGTATGGTCTTGAATTCATTAGCACTTCTTATAAGAAGAATTTGAAGTTTGTCTCCGGTCTTAAGAAATATCTTAAGAAGTCTTTGTTGCTCCAGCTTAAGCTTTCTTTTGAGGAGTTGGTTGATTCTACGCTTCATCTCGAGACCGTCGAGAAGGAGTGTGATAGTGATGTTGAGGTTTCCAAGAACCCCAACAAGAGGCCGATTCCATTTCAGAAGTCCAGGTCTTTTCCTTCTAAGAAGAAGAAGACTGGTGGTTCTAGCTCTTAGCCTCAGTCTTCCGGAACACCTTTCATTCGAAAGTGTTTCAATTGTGGTTCTCCTGATCATATTATTCGATCTTGTTCTAAGCCTCTCTTCTGCCGTTATTGCAAGAAGGAAGGTCATCATGTTTCAGCTTGCCCTACTGTTCCGGCTGGTGCCAAGTCTAGCAAGCTTTATGCTGCCAAGGTTCTGAAGGTCCTTCTTATCCCAAAGGTATATCTCCATCTATTTTGGAAGGTTCTATTTTATTTCTTGATCATAGTATACGAGTTCTTTTCGATACGGGAGCTTCACATTCTTTCGTATCGAAGAAGCTCGTTGACGATTTATCTTTGGATGTTTCTTGTTTGGTTACTTCTTTGAGGATTGCGAATCCTATTGGGGGATCCGCGACCCTTAGTATGCTTTGCGATGATATTGAGATTGTTTTATGTAGCTTTTCTTTTCGTGTGAATCTGCACGTTATTTCTTGTCTGGGATTTGATATGATTTTGGGTATGGACTGGCTAGTGAGATATGATGCCAGGATTATTTGTTCGGAGAGAATTTTGTATCTTCGACATCCGGATTCGCCTACTCATCTATCTCTTATTCTTCGGGATGTGGATAATTCCGAAATGGCTTTATATTCTCTTGACTCGCGAGATGATGATGATATATCTCGTATTCCTGTTGCTTGTGACTTTTCTGATGTTTTTGAGCCTGTCTCGGGTTTGCCACCTAAGCAGGCAATTGAGTTCCGCGTTGATCTCACTCCAGGCGCGCAGCCAGTTAGTCGTCCTCCCACGAGAATGTCTACAAAGGAAAATGAGGAACTCAAGAAGCAGCTTTTAGAGCTTGAGTCCAAGCAGTTGATTCAATCCAGTTTTCTCCATGGGGATCCGCGGTCGTCTTCGTGAAGAAGTCTGATGGAACTCTTAGGCTTTGCATTGATTATCGCAAGCTTAACGAGTTAACCATTAGGAATAGGTATCCATTGCCTAGGATCGATGATATGTTCGATCTATTGAGTGGTGCTAAGGTCTTTTCTCAACTTGACCTTGCCACAGGTTTTCATCAGTTACGAGTCGCGGAGGATAGCATACCTCTTACCGCTTTCCGCACTAGGTATGGTCTTTTGAATGACTTGTTATGCCATTCGGTTTGACGAATGCTCCTGCTTTCTTTGTCGATCTCACGAATAGGGTATTCTGAGAATATCTCGATAAGTTCGTTCTTGTTTTCATTGATGATATTCTTATTTATTCTAAGTCTGAAGCTGATCATGCTAATCACTTGAGAATTGTCTTGAGTAACCTCCGTCATCATCAGCTTAGAGCCAAATTCTCCAAGTGCCATTTTTGGGAGAATATGGTTAAGTTCTTAGACCATGTTGTATCTTCCGATGGCATTTCTGTCGATCCCTCAAAGATCGAAGCCATCCAGAATTGGAAGAGGCCTGAGAATATTCATGAAATTCGTAGTTTCCTTGGATTGGTGGGTTATTACCGTCGGTTCATTAAGGATTTTTCCCGTGTTGTGCTTCCTCTCACCAGCCTTACTCGAAAAGGCATTCGTTTTATTTGGTCCGACAAGTGTGAAGCTTCCTTTCAGACATTGAAGGAACTTCTCACTAATGCTCCTATTTTGGTGGTTCCCGAGGGGAATCATAATCTTGTTGTCTACACCGATGCTTGTGGTAGTGGTCTCGGTGCTGTTCTTATGCAGAAGGATCGAGTAGTTGCTTATGCTTCCAGGCAACTACGTCCGAATGAAGTTCGCTATGCCACTCATGATCTTGAGTTAGCCGCCATTGTCTTCGCTTTGAAGATTTGGCGACACTATTTATTGGGCGAGCGCTTCATTCTCTATACCGATCATAAATCCTTGAAGTATTTGTTCACTCAGAAGGAACTCAATATGAGACAACAACGTTGGCTCGAGTTTCTTGCTCCCTATGACTTTGATATCCACTATACCCCTGGAAAGGGTAATCGTGTTGCTGATGCGCTTAGTCGCAAACATTCGGCTGTTATTTCTATGATGCTTGCCGAATGGGATATTCTTGAGACTCTATCTTGTTGTGAAATTCGTGATCGATGTTCATCTTCTGTTTCTCCTATTCTATTATCTAGTTTGGGAACTCGACCTATTTTGTTGGATCGTATAGCTGATGCTCAGTGGCGTGATCCTGATTTGTTGCATCTTATTCATCTTTGTGAGTCTGGATCCTGTGATGAGGCGTTGCGGGATTTCAGCATTGATTCTCATGGGTGTCTTCGCAAGAAGAACCGTCTTTTTGTGCCTTCTGATTTTGCACTTAGGCATAACATTCTTGATGATTGTCACCGCTCTAAGTATACCATTCATCCTGGTAGTAGTAAGATGTATGTGGATATGCGTCGTCTTTATTATTGGGAAGGCATGAAGCGCGATGTGGCGAGTTATGTGAGTAACTACATAACTTGTCAGCGTTTTAAGGCCGAACAACAGCGTCCTTCTGGTCTTCTTCAACCCCTAGAGATTCCATTGTGGAAATGGGATCAGATTTCTATGGATTTCATTGACGGCCTACCTCGTTCGAGATCGGGCCATTCTAGCATTTGGGTTATTGTTGATCGCCTCACCAAGTCTGCTCATTTTGTCCCTATTAAGTCTAACAGGACTGCTTCGCATTTGGCTAAGTTATATGTCAAGGAAATCGTGAGACTTCATGATGTTCCTAGTTCTATTGTGAGTGATCGTGATACTTTATTAACGAGTCATTTTTGGATGAGTCTTCAGCAAGCTTTGGGAACAAAGCTTAATTTTAGTATAGCTTATCATCCGCAGTCTGACAGACAGACTGAACGGGTGAATCGTATCTTGGAAGATCTTCTCCGTATTTGTATTTTTGATTTCGGTGGTAGTTGGGAGGATCATCTACCTTTTATAGAGTTCTCCTACAATAATAGTTTTCAATCTAGTATCAGTATGGCTCCTTTCGATGCCTTATATGGAAGGCCATGTCGATCACCTTCTTGTTGGTCGGAATCTGGAGAGAAGCTTATACTTGGTCCAGATTTTGTTCGTAATTCTTCCGAGAAGATTGATCTCATCCGGTTGAGAATGAAATAGGCACAGAGTCGCCAGAAATCCTACGCAGACAACCGTAGGAAGCCTCTCGAGTTCTCGATTGGTGATCTTGTTTTTAATCGTGTTTCTCCTTTGAAAGGGGTTATGCGTTTCAGTACGACTGGGAAATTGGCTCCTTGCTTTATAGGACCATTTTCTATTACTGAACGTATTGGCCATGTGGCTTATAGAGTTTCACTTCCAGCTCATTTATCTGGCATTCATGACGTGTTTTACGTCTCTCAACTTCGAAAGTGTCTTCGGGAGTCGGATTCTGTTATCGCTTCTCCTGATTTGCTAGAGCTTGAGGTCTCACCGGATTTATGTATTGTACAACAACCTATTCGCGTACTTGACACGAAGGTGCGACACCTTCGGAACAAGGACGTGCCGCTCGTTAAAGTTCAATGGTCCGCTAGTCCCAATGACTGTACTTGGGAAACCAGAGAGTATATCGAGCGATCTTATTCGGGTTTTCTATCTTCGCTTGGCAACGGTGAGAATATCTTTTCGTCTCAAGCTTATTTCCTTTTCTTTTGATTGTTGTTTGTATGCAGTTGTTACAAATATCGTCTCTAGGAATTGCGGGGATGCAATTTTGTAAGGAGGGGAGATCTGTAACAACCCGCATATTTAACGATTTTATATTTAAATGTTTTATTTAAATATAGCGTCGTTAGTCGGATGTTTGGTCCGAAATGTTACTTTTTGCAAACGGACGAATTAGGACTCGAAACCACTTCCATTGAGTCCAAAATGGCGTGTGCGATCTTTTTAAGTATAAGCTTTGATATGTTTGGAGTAAGTTGAATTTTTGCAACTTTTTCTATTTGGGTTTTGGGTTTGGGTTCAGCCCATTTGTTAGTTTATTAACCTAACTCAGCCCTCTCCTCTCCATTCACCCTCATTTCATTTCTTTAACTTAAGCAAAACTGAAAATGGTGGAAGGGAAAGGGAAATAGAAATTGCAAGCCCTAGTTTCTTCTTTGCAAACTTGATTCTTGCTCCAATATCAAAGAGAAGACATTGGTAAGCTTCCTCTTCATCTTCTCCAACTCTTCTCCTCTTCAATTTCAGAAAGTTTCCTAAACCTAACTTAGGAAAATATTTGCTTTATTCTTAGATTGAAGCTTGTTGAGTTGAAGTGAAGAGTAGTTAACCTCCTTCTTGTGTTTGAGCTTCTTCTTCTTTGTTTCGGGATAAAATGTGAGATTTTTATCTCACATCTATGCTTATATATCTTGGTTTGGGTGTAAGAAGGTGAGTTTTGAACTCACATCTACTTCTCTTGATTTCATTGATGTTGGGTATGAATTCCTAACACTTGTTCATATGCATTTGCTTTTGGTTTGGATTGAATTGGAGAATATCCAAAATTTTAGCATTTGGGTTCAATGCTTTAAAGATCCTAACTTTGATGTTTGAATAGGTTTTTGATGGCGAATCGAAGAGCTAATGGAGCTTGGGTATCAATTGGCTAAGGCTCCTTAGGTCCATTGCTTGAACGGTCGCGTTTTGGAAGAGTTTGCAATTAGAGGAGAAAGGGCAGGAACTGCAGAAATTTGCAGTTCGGCCGACCGAGCCCTGTAGCCAGTTGACCGACCTGCTATCCTAAGCTTTTTTTTATTTTCTGCATCCGGGCAGCCGACCGAGCCCTGTAGCCGGTCGACCGACCTGCTCCTATTTTGCTGTTTTGCCTATTTATGCTCATTTTGATTGGTTTTCCAAATTTTATCGATTCAAGTTGGGTTTTGGTGGTTGTCATTGCATCTTTTGGCTTTGATAACTTATTTTAACTTCATTCACGGGTTTTCATAAATAATCCCTCTAAATCGCATTAAAAGCTCGTTTCTCCGATTTATAAATTCTATTTAAAATGCACATACACAATTTCGCACTTCGAGCGGAGTGGAAGGGAGATTAAATGGTTAGGTAAAACACAGACCATGAATCCATGCGTTTGTCTTGTCGATTAATCCCCGACCTATCCGATTGATCGTTTTGGCCTTTTGGTCTGGTTTACCGATGAAATGAGGTGAACTTTGTACTGCTTTGAGTGTGAAATTAACTAACGGATAGTAAACTGTTTAGTGCAAACGAGTGGTTATGGGACCCACGTTACCAATTTTCGGATTCCTTTTTCAGAGTTATGACACATTCCGCCAGTTAGTGGTGTCCAGTACTGGGTCTTCGACCTTCACCACTATGGTTTGTTGCCTTCGGATATGTGCCTTCGGGTTTGTGCCTTTGGTTTTGTTGCCCTTTAGTATCGCTTCCGATGTTGGTCGTTATGAGCCGCATGGGTGAAATTGGGTTGCCCTTTAGTATCGCTTCCGATGTTGGTCGTTATGAGCCGCATGGGTGATATTGGGTTTGGAGTCTTCGGGCTCATGGATCCTTGTTTGTACAGTACTGAGCTCGAGCAAATTTTCTGATGTTTCATTCATATGTATATTCCCTAGGTATTGCCCTTCGGTGTTGGTCTTTTTGAGCCGCATGATGAGTAGCGTTTACCTTGTGGAACTTGTATACCTTATTGGTATTTGTTATTGCCTTTTGGCTTGCTTTGGGATATTCTTATCCTTTGTTTCTATATGTTGCCGATGATACGAGACTTGTTATCATATGATTCATCTTTTGTTAGATGATTGTGTTATCTCCTTTAGAGATATTTGTTATGCCTTGTAACCTTGCAGGTTTATTGTTGTTTAGTTTATCTAACTGATTCGTTTAGCTAGACTGACCCGTGTATTTTATACTCGGGTCAGACCGAGATGTTTTAGGTTAGGTGCTTTTGGACTTAGCCTATTTTGCTTCCGCATGGACTATTCAGCTTGTTCCTTTTTGTTAAAGCTTTTTGTGTAGTCCTTTTTGTTGTAACTTTGATGTGTATTCTTTTGACTCGTCTGTATATTGTGGTTAGCTATACCACTTGACATGTATTATTTTGTAAACTCTGTTATGTATTTGTATATGTGTATATGATGATCTACTGTTCTGTGATGTATATTACATTTGAGTTGTTATATTCTGTTCTGATAGATCCTTCAGCCGCCTATGGTTTTGTTTTAAGTATTCATTGGGTATGTCGACCTGCTTGGTATGTTTATTGTCGATGTATTCAATAGATAGTTAGAGAAAGGCTATAGATGGTCGCTCCCAACCAGCCTTATTCTCCGTGTTAGTTGACGGCATTACCCTGTAGTGTCCTTGGCTAGCGTGGGTATAGAGGTGAGGCGTCACATGTAGGCAGAGTTTACAGATTTGTTATACATATAAAAATTTTCCTACACTCCTAATTTACATTTAGGCATACAAGAATAGATTTACAATGATATAAACCAGTATTATATAAAAATACATAATTTTTCTATCATCCTTTTAGCTTTTTAAATCTATAAATTAAATCCTTGTTATTTCAGTTTCACTCCCCTTATTCTCCCTATTTGAATACATATGCCACAAGCATGCATATACCTATTAAAATCTACAGCTTATGTATTTGGATTTAATTTAAATCCGGATCTGGATTTATAATTTACCTTGGCTTTGACGATTTGATTCAACCTATCATTCTTCTCAATTATCTTCTATTATCCACCACTATGACAACATGAAAATTTTAAATATTTGAAATTGAAATATTTAATTAATTTTAAATATTTAAAGGTTAATGTTTAACTTGAATTTCAAATATCGCTATTTTTATGGATAATTTAAATATTGAATTTAATAATCGAAAATTGGAAAAATTATTGAATCTGGATGTTCTAGGCTTGTTAAAAATATTTTAAAGGCTTAGAAAATTCATATTGACAATATTGAAGGTAATAGAAATTTTAAAATTGAATTTGAAAGTGATTTGTTCAGTTTTGAATATATATTGTTTAAATCGGTATTTAAAATAGCCTTCCGAGAAACAGTCTCAGAATTCAATGAAACTAGTTCCATTGGATCCGTAATAGTGTATTATTATCGGATTTCAATTTTCGTAATGTTTGGAGTGATTCCTGTATGTAGAAACCTCCCGGATTGAATCTATGTTTCGATATATCTACCTAATATACTATATATATATAATATATATGCATGATGTCTAGCCGTACGGCGGATAAACGCATATCGAAAATTTAATATTATAACTAGGTCCAAAAGCTAACTTCTCCATATGATCGAATTAGGACTCGAAACCTTTTCCATTGCCTTCGAAATAGGGGCATAACCTTATGAACGCCTAGCGGCATGCCTCGATAAGAGCTCGAATTTGTGAGTTGCGTAAATCAAGACGGTTTGAATTTGAATTTAAATTAAATGTATATATTCATACAATCGACAAAATTTTAACACGTTTCATCTTTTGGAATACATGTTTACTGCCTCCTTTAATCTCATAACAGATGTTTGTTCCCCTCAACTAAATCGAGTGGTCGAACATAGATTTTTTTTTTTAAAAGAATATAATATCAAGCTTAGTAAAAATCGCAAATTCTTCTCCTCCCTTCAAATTCATTTTCGTATTCACACTGTGTAAAAAAAGAAATGGTGACTGAAATTTTCCAATCAGATCGTCTTTCGTCACGTTTAACGGAGTCGATTCGAATCACCACCGTCGAATTCTCGAGTCATTAGAGTGGGTGCGCACGCGTACTAGGACATTCGCGATTTCATGCATAGTCGATCGAAGGGGGGAAGATGGCTCATTTGTTTGGAAGCGACGATCCTTTTGGTATGGGCAAGGTCGTTGGTGGCGGCCAGTGAGAACGAGCGAGGAGTGGCGACAACGTGGTGGCGAAAGTGGTGAAGAGATGCTTACGGTTTCGAAAGCAGTGGTTCCAGATCGTGATTTTGGGCATGGGTGTCGGTCAGGTTTCGAGCTCGATGGAGTGTAGTGGCTCTGACGAAGTATCGAGAGTAGTGAGATATGGCTAGGTTTTTATTATTCAATAAATATTTATACGAATGATTTAGCTTACTGTTAATTTTGAAGTATGTATAAATATATATATATATATATATATTATAAACTGTATAGAACAGAGAAGAAAATATTACAGGGAGGTGTAAATCATTTTTTTGATTTAATATATATAAATATATATATGTTAGGAAGAAGATTTTACTGTAATAACAAGTTTCATTTAAAAAAATATATATGTATATGTATATATGGTTAAAAAAAGAAAATATATACACGTATAAGATTTGGGAAAATATAGGAATTTAAAAAAAAGGTTGTAAAGTTTATATAAAAGAAAGTAGATTTTATTTTAAAACTTTTATAGATTACTTTACAAGAATATATAGATTATTTTTACAAATATATATATATATATATATATGTATGTATGTATGTATGTATGTATATAGTTTCAAAAGGGAGATAAATATATACATATTTCATTTACTAGTTTATTTTTTAAATAATGTATTTTAGAGATGAATTTGTTTAATAAACTTGTTTAATTATTTTAGTTGCCAAAAACATTTATATTAAAAGGAATTAGTTTAAAATTTAAAACTATTTATTTATAAAATCACTGGCAAATTAAATTTGTCAAATGGAAATTTAATTTTTCGATCGGTTCGAATAATAATAAAAACCATCTAATGTTTATACAAGGTCAAAAACCAAAGAAGACGGGTCAAGTTGGAAATGGGATGCAAAAATCAAAGGTGAGTTATCTCGTTCATCTGGATTATTATTTAAATTTAAATAGTTAAATTTAAATATTTGGTTGAGTGATTGAATGGATTAGATGTGGTATATTATATATAGTAGTATATATATTGAAGTGATTGATTTCCCATATTATATAGCGGATGAGACCCTATGCGCCACATAATAGCGGATGAGATGGTATAACCCCGTATACCGCGATATTCCACCTCGAAGTGGAATTGGTATTTTATATTGTGCTCACATCTGTGGATGCAGGAAAACAGGTTGGAGGGATCCAACTGGATTCCTCAAAACTATTTAGATTGTTTTAATATCCTGTGATATTGTTTATTTGATATTCTATGATAAATTATATTGGTAACTAAAAATATTGAATTTCATGGTTTGATTGATATATTTGGGTTTGCCGAGTTATCAAAATATATAGACTGGATTTTCAAAGAGACATAAAAGAGAAATTTTTTATGTAAAATAATTATGGTGAATTTGAATAAATTAAAGAATGAATTAGAAAAGAATAAAAGTGATTTTTAAATTATAATAAATAATTCCGAGTATGGGTAAGGAGATTTTGAATAAAAGGGAAAATAATGAATTTCAAAGCTTAAGTTACATTATTTAAAGGAATAAAGAATTTATTTTAAAATTCAAGGTTTAAATTTTATTGGAAAGGATAAAGAAGGAATTTGGAAAAGTATGAAATTGGTATTTTCAGTTAAATAAGATTTTAAATCATAATTAAGAAGCAAAATCCAAGGATAATGGGTTTTGAAATAAAATAAGTATGTAAAGGAATTTATTTAAAATGGAGTAAAAATTTGAAAATCGATTTGGAAATTGATTTAGAGTTTGAAATTGTGTTTTAAAAGAAGATGAGACTATGGAATTTATAAACTGGGTTTATAAAGTAAAATAACATATCAGTGGATATTTGGAAGGATAAATTCACGGTGGGAATTTATCAAGGTGTGGGTAAATTTGTTTTAATAATAAATAGTGGTTTATTTTTAAAATGTGTGAAAGAGAAGTGTATTTCCCTGGAAAGCCAAGTACGTTTTCAAAGCAAAATTTTAAGTATAAGTTAAAAGCTTTAAAGCTGTTTAAAGGAATATTTTTAAGAAAATAATTATTTATGTTGTTAAATTTTTTAAAGGTAAAGATTTATTAAATTAGTTATAGTGGTAATTATTTTTTTAAAAGGTTAATTGGTATTATGTTTTAAAAAGATAATTATTAATATTTATATTTTATGTAATTTTATTTTAAAGATAGTTTGGTTAAAGTTTTATTTAAAAACTTGTATAGAATTTCGTAACTATTATTTTAAAATTTAGCTTGCCTTAACTTTTAATTTAAAAATTAGTTTGATATTTTATAAAGTAATTTTATTTTAAATATATTTTTAAAGTATATATTTTTTAATAAAGTATTAAATAGTTTTAGTTTAAATGTTTTAAAGTATATTTCAGAATATAGTGATTTAAATTATTTTAAATCTAAAGTATTTGGACTTGGAATTTTTTAGTGGAAATAAACAATATTTGGGAAATTTATTTCCGTGAGAGAAAGGTGGTTTGAAATTATTTTTAAAAGAGTTGAAGTATAGTAAAATATCTTGCGAAGATATTTTGAAAATAAATAATTTGGAAATTATTTAAATCTGATGGTTGTTTGTGAGCGTTATCTGATAGTTAAATAACCGATTATCAATATTGGCCAATGTGCTGATCATTTTGAAGAGACCAGGATCGGGATTTTTTTCTAAAAACCACTTCGATCCGGTTTGAACATTTTCGTGAGGAAGACAAGAGCTTGGAGTTGAAGATGGAGCAGTGAAGTGCAAAGGCTAATTGCTACTAATCCTGAGGGTGATTCCAAAATAGATGTAGTAGGAGTAGTGCCTTAGGTTCCGTTCGAATCCGGAACGGACTTGTATGGACGAATACTTTTAGAACATCGTCAGGAGGACAATGAGCATTCTAAGTGAATGTGTGATAAAAAGGTAACGCTTAACCTCGAGCCTCATCAACGGGGAATGGCTAAAACAGAGGAGGTGCACACATGGCTCAGTGGCTAGCAACTAATTAGGGTAAGGTCACCCCTTTCTAGATGTCCCTTTTATTTCGGCTGTGTGGAAGGTTGCTGATCCCAACTAGGAGGTGAACTTATTCGAAATATCCAGTAAAGGGCAGCTCGGGTTTTGTGATGCAGGGGATCATGATGGATCCTCGGTACGGTGATCTAGACCACATACTATGACGGACGGTACCCCAATAGCCCTGCATTGTATGGAATCCAATCTTCAATAAGCGCCTGTACGGTTTTGATTGTGCCCAACTATTGCTGAAACGTGAGATGCAAGTATTTCAGCTAGATTCTATTTTACTTTCTATATACACTGTTATAATATCAGACGGATTTTGATAAAAATGTTTTGGTTATCGTAAGGTAAAAACCCGGCGTGTTTATTTATGGCGTGGTCTTACGAGATATCTTTGATTTCAAAGGATTGTAAGTTTTCTCACGCTGGTTTTCTAGACTGACTCGGGTGTTATTTAACTATAATGCTCGGGTCAGACCGAGTATTATAGAGTACAAATTTTGGATGGACTGCTGTGGAACTCAGAAGACGAGCAGATGGCAAGACGTACTTCCGTACTTAATTATTACCCAGCTGTGTAAGGACATGTTACCAAACTGTCCGGATTTGATGAAATGATTATTGTATTTCGAGGAACGCGTGTATATATGATGATACAGATTATTTGTATTTAAAGTTGATGTTATATATATATCATATTTTACTCTGCTGCGTTTGTGAGATTCTGATATTTTTTTCTATTTCTTGTCCTACCTCCTTCTTCTTTTAACCCTAATAGTTCAATTTTTCGGGTTCGAAAAATCGGGTCGTCAACCTCTTGTATATATGTATATAAACTATAATTTTATTTAGAATTAAGAATTAGAGAATGAGAGAAAATGGAAGAGCTTCGTCATGGTTTCCGAAAATTTTAGAAGAAAAGTGAGGGATCAGACCCATATTTATAGGAGTTCAAACAATTGTCAACTGTTAGATTAAATTATATTAAATCTAAGTCGTTTGGTCATGTCATAATTTTATAATTGATATCCTAACCAATCGATGCCACCCCCTATAGCTAGACCGTTAGAGGTTGACCGACCAAAGTTAGGGGCAACTGATCATTATATTTTTGTTAATTATGGTTCGCCATTTGATTTTGTTGATCAACTTCCTTTTATTCGATATTCCCTCTGTTTTTAATCGATTACCACTAACGTTGATTATTCTTACAAGTGAAGCAACGTTAACTATTAGTTAGTTCTAACTGATGGTAATTAATGTTATTTAATTATTTTTATTTCCTAAATTATGTATATAATTATTTCTGATTCAAAATTTTCAAACGTCTATAACTTTTTTCGTTTGAATTTCGATCGAAAAACTTTATATATGTAAATTAATCAAGATACCGCCCCAATAGTGCAAGTTCCGTAGCCAAACTCCAATGTTTATAAAATTTATATTTTCAACATTACTATTTATAAATAAATTTTGTTTAATCAATTATCGTTAAGATTATAGGGTATTAAAGGTTTAAGATGAGGTTTGAGGAGAAATTCGCACTTGCTGCTCAAAAGTCAGTATTATTCTGTAAGTTCATTGATTTGAGATAGATACGTATAATTGTCTCAACGTATGTGGCCTAATTTGACCTTTTGAAATATAATTTATCTTTTATTAGTACTCCATAAAAAATGAATGAGAATTTCATGATGGGCTTGGATGATTATCTCGAGGAACTACTAATAGGGTACATCGATGAATCCTTAGAGAAGCTTATAGAGAAGGCTCTTCAATACAAGAGTCTATATTCGAAGTCTAAGCCGGTTGTTGTTTCCAAAGTATAAGAAAATGGAAAAAAGGGGGTAGAGGAGTCGAAATAAAAAATGAAACAACAACAAGTAGCTTTAGAATAAGGATAGCTAGAAGAAAGGCAAGTAGGACCCTATTTGTTGTAGTTGCGGTGATAAAGCTCATTTGAGTAAGAACCAAAAAATAATTAGAAGAAGTGCTACAACTACAACCAATTTAAGCATATTCAAAAGGACCGTCCCAAGCCAACAAAGTAGAAGAAAAAGGTAAAAACGTATGATCCCAACGCCATTCCATCTACATTGAATGCTCTATCGGCAAAGGAGAAAGTGAAGGGCATCATCATGTAATCCCTTTACGTTGTTCCCATTTATGGTTTATATACTACCAGGGCTTTACATTCCTTCATATTTAATGATTTGGTAGATAGATTAGGGTCCCCAGATAGTTGATAGACCCTGGATTGTGACAAACCCTATTGGAGGTTCGACTAGCCTATGCATTGTTTGTCGGGAACTGTTGCTATCGAGTCAGGGACGCACTTTTGATTGTGATTAGTTTATTTTGTGAGTTTTATATTATTCTTGGGATGGACTGCTTGAGGAAGTACAGAGTAGTGGTGGACCGTGAGAGGTCGTTGGTGATAATTGGGACTGATGCTAGGCGAAGAGTATGGTTAGGCTGTCTACCGGATGATGAGGTAATGGTTAGCTTTCTATGTTCACTCCGAAATGACATAATGATTGTCATATATGCCTATGCTAGAGAGTTTCTAAAATATTTAAGAAGGTGACTGGACCACCACCCCCGAGATAGAGTTTCGTATAGATTTGGTGAAGAATGCATGACTTGTAGTCATGCCTTTGAGGCATGTGGCACCCAAAGTGTAGTGGGAATTTAAGGTGCAAGTGAATGACCTATTGAGGTGAAGAATCATTCATAGGAGTATATCCATGTATTGAGCACCAATAGTATTTGTCGCTAAGGCAGATGGCTCTTTGAGGTTGTGTGTTGATTATCATTGTGACGACCCGGCCTTCTATGCCCAGAAAACCGCTTCGTCTTGAAGAAAGAAAGGGGTGAGAAAATAGAAAAGATAGAGAAGAAAGAACAACAACATCAGAATCTCACAGCGGAACGAATAAATTATAATAATCACATAAATATTTACATAATATACAACATAAATCAGAGTTATACAGACAATACATCACATACTAGACAGTTATAAACACCTGTCTAGTTATACAACTCAATGCACAAGTCAATATAGAGATAACCACACAACGGAACTATAAATATATGTATCTACACGCTGAAGCCTCCTGCTCCATTGCTCCTCCAGTATTCGTCAAAGCTAACCTGAATCCCTTGGCTACCCATAAAAATTTGGGTACCCGAGAGTTTATGAAAAACAAAAATAAACTCCGGGTCAGACGTGGGTCTGGTATGAGTAACAGGTTAAAGTTGCTTAACTTTGAAAATCTTTTGAAAACAAAAGGTATCACGTAAGACTCCCCACACATAAACATGGAAAAGTTTTTACCTTACGCTAACCAAAACATTTTATAGGAAATTCTGTGATATTATAATAGGTCTAGGGTTTTCAAGTAAATAGAAATTAGCCGAAATTGTTACATGATTAAATTCCAGCTACTAGCCACAAAAGTGGGTAATACAATCAAAACCGTTGGCACTTATTGGATTGTGGATTCCATACAATGGCAGGGCTACTGGGGTACCGCCCGTCACAGTACGGGGCCTAGATCACCGTACCGAGGATTACTCCCTTCATCCCCTGCAACACAAGGCCGGAACCATTCCTTACTGAACAGTCCCGAACAAGATAACCCCGCAGATAGCTGTCGCTACTGCCCACTAAGCCGAAATAAAAGGGATATCTAGACAGGGGAATATCCTTGTCCTACTTGGGCATGACCCACCTAACCTTGCTGCATCTCCCCTGTTTTAGCCATTCCCGGTTGATGAGGCTTGAGGCTACGATTACCTTTATAGAATACATTTCTTAGAATGCTCATCGCCCACCTGACGATGTGTTGAAAGCATTCAATCCATACAAGTTCGTTCCGGGTTCGAACGAAACCGAAGGCATTATCTCGTTACACTCATTTTGGAATCACCCTCAGAGTTAACGACGATAACCCTTGCATTCTGAAACTTCATCTTCACTTCAGATTCACGACCTATCGTTAAATTTGGAAACGATGTGGTTTTCGGATATTCCTAATGTGGAAAACCCGATCCCGGTCTCATCGAAATCCAAAACGTGTCTTTTAAGGCCAAGTTGTCTATTTAGTCTTAACAGTTCAATTCAATATCATCAATATACACATAGACAGATAATTCACAATCACAATAGATAATCACATCATCATAAACAGATAATTCATATTATCATCAAAACAGATAATTAAATATTATCATACTTTAAATCAAACATCCATATCACATAGATATTATTCTAGTCAGATCTGAATGCACAACCATCAAATGAAATATCACTATCATTCATCCATAAGCAATGATTTATAATCATACCATTTTGTAATTAATTTAAAATGAATTAAATCAACTACTTCTATCTCTAATTAATTTAAAGTAAATTAAATTAATTACTACATCTATAAATCTTGCCTATACAACTTATTAATTTAATTTTAAATCAACTTAATTAATCAATTTCTATATATTTATCTTGATTTACTTCTTTAATTAATCACCTTCTAATTACAGTAAGTAATTAGTCTTTATTTAATTTTCCAAATTAATTATCCTAAATCATTTATAGCAATTAACATTTAATTACCTTATTTATAATTAAATACAATTAATTACATTATCCTTAATTTATCACCACATTATTAATTATTTCTTAATTTAGACTATTCTTAATTTCATCATTAATTACATTAATTAATGATCTCTAATTCATATTTAAATTAAATTACTTTGTTTAATTTAATTACATTAAGTGATAAATCCTTAATTAAACACAATTATTAATCACCTTGATTAATATCAACCAGTAATTAACTACCCTTAATTACTTATTCCAAATTAATTATTCCACAATTAATTATCTTCATTTAACTAATCTCTTGATTAATTACAAAAGTAATTATCCCAATTACTTATTTACACATTATTTTCACTAATTACATTCAGTAATTATATTAATTACTTCCTCAAGTAATTATGCTCCATTGAATACACTAAGTGATTACACATATCAAATCATCAAACGATTTCTTAAATTAATTAAATTAAATTAATTAACTTAAATAAATCATTTTATCAAATTAATTACAATAAGTAATTAATTTCTTCATTACTTTTATCAAATAATTACATTTATCAATTTATAATAGATTAATTAATGAATCTAATTAATTATCCAAAATTAATCACATATATTAATTAATTAATAATACTTAATTAATTATCTTCATTAATTTATAACTTTTCTTAATCTACTTCTTACTTGATCTCTAATTATAAATTAATCTAAATTATTAATTTATAACTTAAATACATAAGTCATTCTTAATTAACCTATCATTTGATTATTTTAAATATCTTAATTATCCCTAACATAATTCATTTCTTTATTTATGACTTTATTAATATCTAAGTATATTAGAACATTACATTTCAAATTTAAATTCAAAATTTCATTTTGAATTTAAGATTCAAAATGGTTCTTATTCAAACATTTTCAAATTTTAATTCAATTTAGAATCCTATAAATAACATTAACTTCTCATATATGGACTTATATAGGAAAGACCCATAACTTCAACTGCTTGAATCTTAATTTAAATTTAAACTTGCAAATTCCCAAGTTAAAACAATTTATTTAACTCCCATTCAAAAGACCTTTGTAAAAACCAATTCAAACATTTATTTGGAAACAATCACTTTTAAAACGAACTATTTGAATTTAATTTTTCTTTATACATTTAGATTTTAAATCTGGTTTATTTTTCAGTTTTGAGTTCATTAATTTGATTTTGTGTTTAACACTTTTGATTTCATTAGTCTAACTTTGAATTCAAAATTTGGGTTTAACTTGCTTTTGGAAAACTTGATTCGTAATTCTTGATTAAAAAAAAATCCAAATTCATTTCTAAAACTTATATTCAAAAGTTCACTTGAATTTATATTTTGAAATTTTAACTTCAAACACAGTTTAAGTTTTGATTCAGATTTAGATTACATTTAAAACCTGAAACTGTCAGGTTGAAACCCATATTTGATTATTTTAAACTTTATTTTTATTTAAATTTGAATTCAACAGTAAATTTGTTTTCAAACTTCATCTAGATTTACACTTTATTTACTTCCATTACTTATTTATAAATAGGTTCCAATTGAATTTGTTTTTGAAACAATGCTACTGCAGGTTTACAAAAAAACTGGAAACAATCTAACCCGAGAGATGCAAAAACTGCTTCGAGTCTCCCCTACCTCTACTTCGTGTCAAACCCTAGAATAAACTCGCGTCTCGCCGAGTTAAAACCCTGCTCACCACCAAAGAAAACCCAACACACTTTACTGGCACGGTGCACGTGCACCGTGGCCCCAGCCATCTTCGACCACCCTCATATGCTCCACCACGCCACTGACTACCACCGGACTCCACCACGACCCCCAGAGCCACCACAGCAACCAGAAACAAAAACGAGTTCGAAACTCACCTGGAAACTAATAAAATCAGGTTTCTCTCGAAACCTGGAAAATCCACCGCAACCCAAACTCCGTCCACCAGAGCCCTAGCACCACCTGCCACCACTTCGTCCATGACCGAGCTACTACCCACATGAGTTTCAGCGAACTCGATCGCTCCTAGGACACGCGACACATCAAACATCACAGCATAGCCCAAACTAGGTTTAGCAACATAAATTCGCCACCACCACCACCACCGTGATCTACCACCACTTCAACTACTTTTCCCACCATCACCGCTAGTCCCACTATCACCCCTGGCAACTACAACCCCTCAGGTACTCGAGAACATCCATAACCACACAAATACTAATTTTCAGTGAAAACAGAACTACACATTCATTTTGCTATTAAAATTAGTGATTTCATTTTTAAAAATCATTACTTTGATTAAGCATTTAGTTCATAATCCTGAATTCACAAATTAAATTCATTGAGATTTAACTTATTTCAGTTTTTACTTGTAGTTTGATATTTACCTGCAACTAATACTACTGTTGTCACTTAAACAGGTTATAAAACTCAAATGTCTGTGAATACCAGCACTTTATGCCTACTGTATCTTGTTAAGGCTTGAATTAAGAACAAAAAAAAATGAAATTTTTGTTAAGGAATTTAAACCTGGAACTAAAGCAGAGGGAAACCAGAAAATACTTAATAGATCTAGATATATAGGAGCTGTATTCTGTTTAGATTTGTAGATCTAGATATATAGGAGCTCTAGATCTGAGTGGTGTAGCTAGTTTAGATTTTATAGGGCGAGTGTCCCGGTGTTTATACCTGGGAAACTCTAGGGAATCTTATCCAAAATTTTGTCTACGTAATTAGAATTGTTTGTTTGAATTTATTGCTATGGCTGCTAGTATTTGGTTGATAGCATATGTATGCTCTTTTTAAATTTAAAATCTGTATGGGATTATTAAATTACCTTTGCTTTTAAATTTCGGGGACGAAATTCTTTTAAGGGGGAGGAATGTGATGTCCCGGAAATTTAGGCAATAAATATTTAATAATTTCATTGATAATTATTTTGAAATATGAAATATTGATTTAATAATTTAATTCAAACTGGAATTCTCTTTTGAAAATTATAATTATTTAGTTTGATAAATGATATTCTTTTCAAAGTTAAAAATATTTAAGTAATAAATTATCTTTCTAGGTTGATTTAAAAATATTTTATTTATAATGTATAAATGTTTATACATTGTAAATAGAGGATCTGGTTTTAATTTTAATTTATATTAAATAAAGAATATTTTCTAATTATTATATATTAATGTAAATTTGTAAATTAATTTAAATTAGTATTGTATACTTTTCTAAAGTCTGTTTTAAAAATCTTTCTTATAATTTTCATAAAATGTAAGTAAGAAGTTGTTTAGTTCAAAATTTTGTTTTATAATAAAAATTTGTTTTGTTTTATTTTAAAATTGCTTTTCTTTTGAAATTTAGTTTATAAAGAAAATTATTTTAAAAATAATCAAGTAAACATTAAAATGTAAGTATATAGTTTTATAAAAAGTTTATATGTATTTATTTAAAGGCTAGTGTTAGTAAATCATTTGTAACTTGCTAAAATAAATTAGAAATGGTTTAAGATAATTTAAATACATTTATAAATTTAGAAATGGCTTTTAAATATTAACATGCATATGTGTTAATCATTTAACTAAAGAGTAGACACTTGTAAAAGTTTGAGATAATAATAAGTACAAGTGACAAACTAATTTATTCTTGGATTTTATTCTCTCAAATAAGAAATATAACAAAGCATTTTGATAAAAACATTTTCTTCAATTGAAAAACAGAAATCAAATTTCTGTAAAATCAAAACCCCAAAACAGATTTGCATGTTTTAAAATCTGCATACATCTTCAATCTAATATGCAAATCAATCTCTGCATACAACTACAAATCTGAAGCTAAGTTTCAATATCAAATTAGAAGAACAACTTCAAATCTGAGCAACAAGAAAAGCAAACTTCAATTCAATTTGGAAGGTCTGCATGCATTCATCAACCAGAAGTAATTTCTGTAATCAAATGCAAGCCAGGATCAATATGCATATCAATATGCAGTTTTGGAAAATGAATCTGCACCCAAATTGTTTCTGCATCTTCAATTTAAATGTGAGTAAACCTTTTTATTTTAAAAATAGTTCTTCCTTTTAAATTAAAACTAAACAAAATTTCCAGAACCTATGCTTCATATGCAAACTGTTTTTCTCTAAAATCAAAACTGCTATGATTAAACTGCTTTGTCTCCATTTTGTTTAGTAAGTAACCTCACAATAAGAAGTTGTTTTAATTTATCTGTTGCATGTGGATTATAGGAATGAGTTTGCTTTGTATGATTTTATTGTGATAAATATTCACTGTATATATATATATAAACATATATATATATGTGTGTGTTTACAGGTACCTGATCACCTGTTCTGTTTAAAAAACTAAAATTTTAAATAGAAAAAAAAAACCAATACCTCCTGAATTGATTCTCAGTTAGGATCTGTTATGTAAATGAAGTTGTTAGTTTAGTATAGATTTATATTTACAAATTATAATCAAGAGAAAAAAAAGAAACTGTTGCCTCTGAAACACTAACAACATACAATATTTTCAAGAAGCAAGTATGTCAAACTTCTTAAATTATTAAAACAAGTTTATAAATTAATGCAAGTATGAATTATGAATTTTAAAACAAAATTTCATCTTTTATAATTGCTGTGGAACTTGCATTCTGTTTTGAACAGAACTAGGAATTTAGGGATTTTCTGAGGAGATAGTGGATTTAGGGTGTTAAGATGCTTCATGATTAGTGGGGTTTTGTTGTAGGAATGAAGGGAATGTTGGTGATGGATGATCAGAGAGAGAGAAGAGGTGATATTGGGTTTTCCAGGTGGACAGAGTTGAGTTGGTGCTTCAGGTTGTTTGATCAACCTGAAATTTTGAAATGTGAGTTCAAGGGGAGATTAGGGAATTGGATTTCTGTTAGGGGATGGTAAGTGACTTGGTGGAGTTGGTCATAGTGGCTGGAGATGGCCAGAATGTTGGTGCATATGCACTATGTACAGATAAAGTTCTGGTGAACTCTGATGGGGTGTGCAGGGTTTAATTGCCCCGAAGCAATTCTCGGGTGATTTTATTTTTGACTCGGAGCAGGGAGCTTTTGAACTCGAAGTTTATGATGGGGTTACTCGGGTATTTGGTTGCAGGTTTTAGAATCTGTAATTTTACAGTTTTTAAGACTTTGAGTGAAACTCATATTTTAAGAATTGTAAACTGATTCAAATGTAAGATTTAAACTGAATTCAAATGTAGCTTTGAATTCAAAAGTTTTTAAAAATGAAAATCTAAATTTAAACAAAGTTTTAATTTTGTTTTAAATCAAAATTTAAAAACAGTTTTCAGGTTTAAGCCTGAGAAGTTTTGCAGTTTTAAATTTTTGAATAAATTCATATTTTAAGTTGAAACTTGATTCAGGTAATACTTGAATCTGAATTCAAATGTAGCTTTGAATTCAAAGTTTTTAAAAGTAAAATCTTAAATTTAAACAAGATTTAAAATTCTGTTTTAAATCAAGAGTTTAAAACAGTTTGCAGGTTTATAACAGAGAGCTTTTGCAGTTTTTTTAAAAAAAATGTTGAATGGAAATCAAATTCCAGTGCAGGAGTTTGATTCATGTATAAGTTGAAACTGAATTCAAATAGAGTTTGAAATTCAAAGTTTTGAAAAATGAAATATTTTAAATTTAAACAAGTTTTAAATTTGGTTTTTAAATCAATATTAGAACAGTTACAGGTTTTAGAGCCTGTAATTTTGCAGTTTGTTGTTTAAATAAAATTCATATTTTAAATTTTGCAACTTGATTCAAGTATGAGTTGAAACTGAATTCAAGTGTAGTTTGAAATTCAAAGTTTTTAAAAATGGAAATCTTAAATTTAAACAAGATTTAATTTAGTTTAATCAAGTTTAAAAATAAGTTTCAGGTTGCTTTCAAATTCAGACATTAAGCTAAAACAGTTTTGTTAGTCTTTAAAATTTGAAACAGATTTAAATGGTTTAAGGAAGATTTAAATGTGTTTTGAAATTAAGTTGAAACTGTTTCAAGTTTCTTTGAAACCCAGTTTTAATTTCAAAACAGTTTTTAAATTTAAAATGAATGAACATATTCAAATGTTTAAAAGTGAATTTGAAAATGAAATTTCATTTCAAATAAGTTTAAACTTGAAAGAATTTAGTTCCTTTAGTATTCGAAAGTATTTGAATTAAAATATGAAGTGTTGATTTAAATTTGAAAGTTGAAAATAATCAATTTATTTTCAATGCTTAATTTATCAAGTAATTTAGTTTTAAATCTTTCTTTATATTTAAGTGATGAGTGTTGTTTAAACATTCATTTTTATTTTAAGGTTTATAATTATTCTAATTTGGATTTATGTTTAAATATTTAATCATTTGAATCTTTAAATAAATTGGAATTTGAATTTAAATTTAGAAATGTATTGTTTAATACATTTTGAATTTAAATGAGTCATTTAATAAGTAATTAAATTGTTTTGAAAATATTTAAAATAATAAAGGATTTACTTAATTAATTGATTTTAAATAATGGTTTAGATTAATATTAATTAGAAATGATTTATTAATTTAATTCAAATTTTCTAAGTATATAATTAATGAAATGTTAATTAATAATTGGTGATAATTATCTAAGGATAATTTAGTAATTAATTAATGTAATTAATTTTGATAATTAACTAGATTAATTAATTGAATATAATTAATTATATTTTGTTAAGTATAATTAATTGTTAAAGTAATTAAGGGATTAATTACTTATTATAATTAATTTTGATATGTGATTTATTTAAGTTAATAAATTTAGTTTAATTAATTTTAATAAATCATTTGATGATTTTAGAGAGTAATTACTTAATGTAATTAGCGGAGCAGGATTACTTAGAGAAGTAATATTGATAATTACTGGAATATAATTAGTAATTTGGATAATTACTTTTGTACTTAATTAAGGAATTAGTTAATGATTAATTATTGGTTAATTAATTTGTACATAAGTAAATAAAGATAGTTAATTACTTAATTTGATATTAATCAAGGTGATTAATAATTGGATTAATTACTAAATGTAATTAATTTCAATTAAGTAATTTATTTAAATATTAGAGATCATTAATTATTACAATTAATGATGTAATTAAGGATTGTTTGATTAAGTAATAATTAATTAAGTGATTAATTAATTGTAATTAATTAAGGATAAATATAATTAATTATAATTAATTAATAAATGAGTAATTATAGGTTAATTACTTATGATTAAGGTTAATTTATGAGTTAATTAAAGAATAAATACTTATTGTAATTAGTGAATGATTAATCAAAGTTGTTTAATCAAGTTAAATACTTAGTGGATAATTAATTAACTGGGTTAATTAATTAATAGATGATTTAGCAGGATTTAAATGAGTAATTAATTTAATTTATTTTAAATTAATTAGAGATGGTTGTAATTAATTTAATTCATTTAAAATTAATTATAATTGATGGTTTATAAATCATTGCTTATGGATGTTATTGGTTGAATGGTTGTGATCTCAGTAATGAGATTAGTTGTATCTGTATGATATGGATGATTGGTTTAAGTATGATGGTTTGTGATGGATTATTTGGTTGTGATGATTATCTGTTTATGGATAATACAGATTGTCTGTTTATGATATGAATGTGATTATCTATTGTTAGATGTAGTTTATCTATCTCTGTAAAATAGATAATAATGAAATAAGTTAATTGTTTAACCCTTAAGTACAACTTGGACATTAAAATGGCGTTTGGTTTCGATGAGACCGGGATCGGGTTTCCATATTTGGAATTCCGAAAACCACATCGATTCCAATTAAACGTTAGGTCGTTAACCCAAGTGGAGCAAGTGAAGACGTGAAGACTCGAGGTGTAAGGGCTATACGTCAGTATAACTTTGTGGGTGATTCCGTAATGAGTTGACGGAATAGTACTTATAGATTCGAGATGGAGATTTAGAGTGCAAGGGTTATTGTCGTTGACTCTGAGGGTGATTCCAATACGAGTGTAACGAGATAATGCCTTCGGTTTCGTTCGAACCCGGAACGAACTTGTATGGATTGAATGCTTTCAGAACATCGTCAGGTGGACGATGAGCATTCTAAGATTGATATGTCCTATAAAGGTAATCGTAGCCTCAAGCCTCATCAACCGGGAATGGCTAAAACAGGGGAGGTGCAGCAAAGCTTCGTGGGTAGCCCCCACTTGAGAGCAAGATTTACCCCTGTCTAGAGGTCCCTTTATATTCGACTGTGTGGCAGTTGGTGACGACCAATCTGCGGGGTGGTCTTGTTCAGAACTGTTCAGTAAGGAACGGGTCCGGCTTTGTGTTGCAGGGGAGTGGGAGTACTCCTCGGTATGGTAATCTAGGCCACGTACTGTGACGGGCGGTATCCCAGTAGCCCTGCCATTGATGGAATCCATAATCCAATAAGTGCCTGTACGGTTTTGATTGTGACCAACTATGTTGGAACGTGAGATGTAAGCATTCCAGCTATTTCTGTATTTTATTTTGAAAACCCTAGACACTATTATAATATCACTGGATTTCCTATCAAATGTTTTGGTTAGCGTAAGGTGAAAACTTTTCCATGTTTATGTGTGGGAAGTCTTACGTGATACCTTTTGTTTTCAAAGGATTTTCTAAAGTTAAGCAACTTTTATCCCCGTTTACTCACACCAGACCCCTGTCTGACCTGAGTGTTTATTTTCTGTTTTATTAAACTCTTAGGTACTCATATTATGTATGAGTATTCAAGTGGTTCAGTATTGCTTTGACGAGTTCTGGAGGAGATAATGGAGCAGGAGGTTTCATCGTGTAGATATATTTAGTAGTTCCGATGTGTTTGAGTTGTATCTGTTTCTCTGATGTATTTGGATTGTAACTGCTAGACAGATGTTTATAACTGTCTAGTTTGTGTTGTATTAGCTGTATTACTCTGATGTATATGATACTATGTAAAGTATTATGTGATATATTATAATTTATTCGATTCCGCTGTGAGATTCTGATGTGGTCTGTTCTTTCTTTCCTTTCTTTTCTCTTTTCTATCCATTTCTTTCTTCTTAGCGATGCGACTTCCTGGAGTGTGGAAGTTGGGTCGTTACAACATGGTATCAAAGCACCAGGTTGAGCGAATGCCTAGACTCTGGAGTGGTGTCCTTCTTGAGAGAGCGTATTTGTAATTTTGAATATATATATATATATATATATATATATATATATATATATTTCTACCTATTAGATTGGGTTACCTGTTCAGGTTTTCCAATATAAGTAATAAAGGTAGATAGGGTAGTGGTGTGTATAACACAACTACCAATGGTTGGAGTTCGAGTGTTTGAGGTTGGAAGTGATCTGCTAGGGCAGTTTGGGCATCTTGAGTAGCTTGGCAGTTTGGTGTGAAGGATTTCGCCAATCTCTGAGGAAATCTTTTCAAGATTCGGAGTTTATCTTTGGATTGTAAGCTGGATTGCACTCGTGTGAGTGGATTCTCTTGAGTTAGATCAGTTGGTGTTCTGAAGCCAGCAATGGTATCTTGGAAACTTTAGGAAGGAGTTCTGTCTATATTTGAGTTTGAGACTCAGTTTGGCAGAGTGTTTTGAGCTTGGTTTGGGAGCGAGTTTCCTGAGAGATATCCGTCTTTCTGGAAGGCTCTATTTTGGAAGTAGCAGGTGTAGCTTTGAGGTTCGATGAGCTTTTGGATTAGGAAGTTTTGGCAGCAGTAGCAGCAGTGAGTGGCATGTTCTTCGATGGTTCAGAATCTCTGTGATTCTTCTATCAAAGTTCGTGCATATGGTGGAGCTTATCCATTTCTTCTGGAAGCCCAGCTGGGTGTGATGTTAGTGGTTAAGAGGTGGACCACTAGTTTCTTCTTTAGAAGACTTTAGTTGTTTTGATTGTTGTAGTGAGAACGATTTCTTGGAATCTGAACTGAGTGGGATCGCAAAAGTGACTTGCGATGGTTCGGAGATTCTCTGAGTAATTTTTGTTGTGGGGTTGTGACCGAATCGGATAGTTCACTGAGATTTATGGAATTTGATGAACAATATTCCGGGATAAGTTGATCAAGTTTGTACTTGTGTTCATCAACAGAGTTGCGCAGTGGAAGCATGGTGGCAGCTATTCCAGAATAGGAGCAGTACCCGATTCTTTGGGAATTTGAGTTTTGTCTTGGATCAGAGGATTTCTACAGGAAATTCATTTTGGATTTGGAGACTTGATTGTTTTGTATCTGTTTGTTTCCAGATAGAGTAGTAGGTTGGAAGTCTTATGATATTTTTGTGGTAGAGTTTGTGTCGTGGATTTTGTTTGATCTAGAAGTTGGAAGCAGCCCAGGATCGTCAGGAGAGATTTGTGGATATGAGTATTGGATCTTTCTGTTTCCTCTTGAGAGTTAAGTGTTTGGTCTACGGGATTGAATTGCCAGTTCGGATGGCTGGAATTTGTTTTGTTTTCACGTATCTCTGAGGAAGTATGTGTATGGTTTATCTCTGGTTTTAGAATCAGTAGTTCTGAGAGATTTGGGAGTTGATTAGGACTTATCTGTAGTCCTGTATTCTGCTTAGATTTGTAGATCTAGATATATAGGAGCTCTAGATCTGAGTGGTGTAGCTAGTTTAGATTTTATAGGGCGAGTGTCCCGGTGTTTATACCTGGGAGACTCTAGGGAATCTTATCCAAAATTTTGTCTAGGTAATTAGAATTGTTTGTTTGAATTTATTGCTATGGCTGCTAGTATTTGGTTGATAGCATATGTTTGCTCTTTTTAAATTTAAAATCTGTATGGGATTATTAAATTACCTTTGCTTTTAAATTTCGGGGACGAAATTCTTTTAAGGGGGAGGAATGTGATGTCCCGGAAATTTAGGCAATAAATATTTAATAATTTCATTGATAATTATTTTGAAATATGAAATATTGATTTAATAATTTAATTCAAACTGGAATTCTCTTTTGAAAATTATAATTATTTAGTTTGATAAATGATATTCTTTTCAAAGTTAAAAATATTTAAGTAATAAATTATCTTTCTAGGTTGATTTAAAAATATTTTATTTATAATGTATAAATGTTTATACATTGTAAATAGAGGATCTGGTTTTAATTTTAATTTATATTAAATAAAGAATATTTTCTAATTATTATATATTAATGTAAATTTGTAAATTAATTTAAATTAGTATTGTATACTTTTCTAAAGTCTATTTTAAAAATCTTTCTTATAATTTTCATAAAATGTAAGTAAGAAGTTGTTTAGTTCAAAATTTTGTTTTATAATAAAAATTTGTTTTGTTTTATTTTAAAATTGCTTTTATTTTGAAATTTAGTTTATAAAGAAAATTATTTTAAAAATAATCAAGTAAACATTAAAATGTAAGTATATAGTTTTATAAAAAGTTTATATGTATTTATTTAAAGGCTAGTATTAGTAAATCATTTGTAACTTGCTAAAATAAATTAGAAATGGTTTAAGATAATTTAAATACATTTATAAATTTAGAAATGGCTTTTAAATATAACATGCGTATGTGTTAATCATTTAACTAAAGAGTAGACACTTGTAAAAGTTTGAGATAATAATAAGTACAAGTGACAAACTAATTTATTCTTGGATTTTATTCTCTCAAATAAGAAATATAACAAAGCATTTTGATAAAAAAAAATTCTTCAATTGAAAAACAGAAATCAAATTTCTGTAAAATCAAAACCCCAAAACAGATTTGCATGTTTTAAAATCTGCATACATCTTCAATCTAATCTGCAAATCAATCTCTGCATACAACTACAAATCTGAAGCTAAGTTTCAATATCAAATTAGAAGAACAAATTCAAATCTGAGCAACAAGAAAAGCAAACTTCAATTCAATTTGGAAGGTCTGCATGCATTCATCAACCAGAAGTAATTTCTGTAATCAAATGCAAGCCAGGATCAATATGCATATCAATATGCAGTTCTGGAAAATGAATCTGCACCCAAATTGTTTCTGCATCTTCAATTTAAATGTGAGTAAACCTTTTTATTTTAAAAATAGTTCTTCCTTTTAAATTAAAACTAAACAAAATTTCCAGAACCTATGCTTCATATGCAAACTGTTTTTCTCTAAAATCAAAACTGCTACGATTAAACTGCTTTGTCTCCATTTTGTTTAGTAAGTAACCTCACAATAAGAAGCTGTTTTAATTTATCTGTTGCATGTGGATTATAGGAATGAGTTTGCTTTGTATGATTTTATTGTGATAAATATTCACTGTATATATATATAAACATATATATATATATATATATATAAACATATATATATATATGTGTGTGTGTGTGTGTGTGTGTGTTTACAGGTACCTGATCACCTGTTCTGTTTATAAAACTAAAATTTTAAATAGAAAAAAAATACCAATACCTCCTGAATTGATTCTCAGTTAGGATCTGTTATGTAAATGAAGTTGTTAGTTTAGTATAGATTTATATTTACAAATTATAATCAAGAGAGAAAAAAGAAACTGTTGCCTCTGAAACACTAACAACATACAATATTTTCAAGAAGCAAGTATGTCAAACTTCTTAAATTATTAAAACAAGTTTATAAATTAATGCAAGTATGAATTATGAATTTTAAAACAAAATTTCATCTTTTATAATTGCTGTGGAACTTGCATTCTGTTTTGAACAGAACTAGGAATTTAGGGATTTTCTGAGGAGATAGTGGATTTAGGGTGTTAAGATGCTTCATGATTAGTGGGGTTTTGTTGTAGGAATGAAGGGAATGTTGGTGATGGATGATCAGAGAGAGAGAAGAGGTGATATTGGGTTTTCCAGGTGGACAGAGTTGAGTTGGTGCTTCAGGTTGTTTGATCAACCTGAAATTTTGAAATGTGAGTTACAAGGGGAGATTAGGGAATTGGATTTCTGTTAGGGGATGGTAAGTGACTTGGTGGAGTTGGTCAGAGTGGCTGGAGATGGCCAGAATGTTGGTGCATATGCACTATGTACAGATAAAGTTCTGGTGAACTCTGATGGGGTGTGCAGGGTTTAATTGCCCCGAAGCAATTCTCGGGTGATTTTATTTTTGACTCGAAGCAGGGAGCTTTTGAACTCGAAGTTTATGATGGGGTTACTCGGGTATTTGGTTGCAGGTTTTAGAATCTGTAATTTTACAGTTTTTAAGACTTTGAGTGAAACTCATATTTTAAGAATTGTAAACTGATTCAAATGTAAGATTTAAACTGAATTCAAATGTAGCTTTGAATTCAAAAGTTTTTAAAAATGAAAATCTAAAATTTAAACAAAGTTTTAATTTTGTTTTAAATCAAAATTTAAAAATAGTTTTCAGGTTTAAGCCTGAGAAGTTTTGCAGTTTTAAATTTTTGAATAAATTCATATTTTAAGTTGAAACTTGATTCAGGTAATACTTGAATCTGAATTCAAATGTATCTTTGAATTCAAAGTTTTTAAAAGTAAAATCTTAAATTTAAACAAGATTTAAAATTCTGTTTTAAATCAAGAGTTTAAAACAGTTTGCAGGTTTATAACAGAGAGCTTTTGCAGTTTTTTTAAAAAAAATGTTGAATGGAAATCAAATTCCAGTGCAGGAGTTTGATTCATGTATAAGTTGAAACTGAATTCAAATAGAGTTTGAAATTCAAAGTTTTGAAAAATGAAATATTTTAAATTTAAACAAGTTTTAAATTTGGTTTTTAAATCAATATTAGAACAGTTACAGGTTTTAGAGCCTGTAATTTTGCAGTTTGTTGTTTAAATAAAATTCATATTTTAAATTTTGCAACTTGATTCAAGTATGAGTTGAAACTGAATTCAAGTGTAGTTTGAAATTCAAAGTTTTTAAAAATGGAAATCTTAAATTTAAACAAGATTTAATTTAGTTTAATCAAGTTTAAAAATAAGTTTCAGGTTGCTTTCAAATTCAGACATTAAGCTAAAACAGTTTTGTTAGTCTTTAAACTTTGAAACAGATTTAAATGGTTTAAGGAAGATTTAAATGTGTTTTGAAATTAAGTTGAAACTGTTTCAAGTTTCTTTGAAACCCAGTTTTAATTTCAAAACAGTTTTTAAATTTAAAATGAATGAACATATTCAAATGTTTAAAAGTGAATTTGAAAATGAAATTCCATTTCAAATAAGTTTAAACTTGAAAGAATTTAGTTCCTTTAGTATTTGAAAGTATTTGAACTAAAATATGAAGTGTTGATTTAAATTTGAAAGTTGAAAATAATCAATTTATTTTCAATGCTTAATTTATCAAGTAATTTAGTTTTAAATCTTTCTTTATATTTAAGTGATGAGTGTTGTTTAAACATTCATTTTTATTTTAAGGTTTATAATTATTCTAATTTGGATTTATGTTTAAATAATTAATCATTTGAATCTTTAAATAAATGGAATTTGAATTTAAATTTAGAAATGTATTGTTTAATACATTTTGAATTTAAATGAGTCATTTAATAAGTAATTAAATTGTTTTGAAAATATTTAAAATAATTAAGGATTTACTTAATTAATTGATTTTAAATAATGGTTTAGATTAATATTAATTAGAAATGATTTATTAATCTAATTCAAATTTTCTAAGTATATAATTAATGAAATGTTAATTAATAATTGGTGATAATTATCTAAGGATAATTTAGTAATTAATTAATGTAATTAATTTTGATAATTAACTAGATTAATTAATTGAATATAATTAATTATATTTTGTTAAGTATAATTAATTATTAAAGTAATTAAGGGATTAATTACTTATTATAATTAATTTTGATATGTGATTTATTTAAGTTAATTAATTTAGTTTAATTAATTTTAATAAATCATTTGATGATTTTAGAGAGTAATTACTTAATGTAATTAGTGGAGCAGGATTACTTAGAGAAGTAATATTGATAATTACTGGAATATAATTAGTAATTTGGATAATTACTTTTGTACTTAATTAAGGAATTAATTGATGATTAATTATTGGTTAATTAATTTGTACATAAGTAAGTAAAGATAGTTAATTACTTAATTTGATATTAATCAAGGTGATTAATAATTGGATTAATTACTAAATGTAATTAATTTTAGTTAAGTAATTTATTTAAATATTAGAGATCATTAATTATTATAATTAATGATGTAATTAAGGATTGTTTGATTAAGTAATAATTATTTAAGTGATTAATTAATTGTAATTAATTAAGGATAAATATAATTAATTATAATTAATTAATAAATGAGTAATTAAAGGTTAATTACTTATGATTAAGGTTAATTTATGAATTAATTAAAGAATAAATACTTATTGTAATTAGTGAATGATTAATCAAAGTTGTTTATTCAAGTTAAATACTTAGTGGATAATTAATTAACTGGGTTAATTAATTAATAGATGATTTAGCAGGATTTAATGAGTAATTAATTTAATTTATTTTAAATTAATTAGAGATGGTTGTAATTAATTTAATTCATTTAAAATTAATTATAATTGATGGTTTATAAATCATTGCTTATGGATGTTATTGGTTGAATGGTTGTGATCTCAGTAATGAGATTAGTTGTATCTGTATGATATGGATTATTGGTTTAAGTATGATGGTTTGTGATGGATTATTTGGTTGTGATGATTATCTGTTTATGGATAATACAGATTGTCTGTTTATGATATGAATGTGATTATCTATTGTTAGATGTAGTTTATCTATCTCTGCAAAATAGATAATAATGAAATAAGTTAATTGTTTAACCCTTAAGTACAACTTGGACATTAAAATGGCGTTTGGTTTCGATGAGACCGGGATCGGGTTTCCATATTTGGAATTCCGAAAACCACATCGATTCCAATTAAACGTTAGGTCGTTAACCCAAGTGGAGCAAGTGAAGACTCGAGGTGTAAGGGTTATACGTCAGTATAACTCTGTGGGTGATTCCGTAATGAGTTGACGGAATAGTACTTATAGATTCGAGATGGAGATTTAGAGTGCAAGGGTTATTGTCGTTGACTCTAAGGGTGATTCCAATATGAGTGTAACGAGATAATGCCTTCGGTTTCGTTCGAACCCGGAACGAACTTGTATGGATTGAATGCTTTCAGAACATCGTCAGGTGGACGATGAGCATTCTAAGATTGATATGTCCTATAAAGGTAATCGTAGCCTCAAGCCTCATCAACCGGGAATGGCTAAAACAGGGGAGGTGCAGCAAAGCTTCGTGGGTAGCCCCCACTTGAGAGCAAGATTTACCCCTGTCTAGAGGTCCCTTTATATTCGGCTGTGTGGCAGTTGGTGACGACCAATCTGCGGGGTGGTCTTGTTCAGAACTGTTCAGTAAGGAACGGGCCCGGCTTTGTGTTGCAGGGGAGTGGGAGTACACCTCGGTACGGTGATCTAGGCCACGTACTGTGACGGGTGGTACCCCAGTAGCCCTGACGTTGATGGAATCCATAATCCAATAAGTGCGTGTACGGTTTTGATTGTGCCCAACTATGTTGGAACGTGAGATGTAAGCATTCCAGCTATTTCTGTATTTTATTTTGAAAACCCGAGACATTATTATAATATCACTGGATTTCCTATCAAATGTTTTGGTTAGCGTAAGGTAAAAACTTTTCCATGTTTATGTGTGGGAAGTCTTATGTGATACCTTTTGTTTTCAAAGGATTTTCTAAAGTTAAGCAACTTTTATTCCCGTTTACTCACACCAGACCCCTGTCTGACGTGAGTGTTTATTTTTTGTTTTATTAAACTCTTGGATACTCATATTATGTATGAGTAGTCAAGTGGTTCAGGATTGCTTTGACGAGTTCTGGAGGAGATAATGGAGTAGGAGGCTTCAGCGTGTAGATATATTTAGTAGTTCCGTTGTGTTTGAGTTGTATCTGTTTCTCTGATGTATTTGAATTGTAACTGCTAGACAGATGTTTATAACTGTCTAGTTTGTGTTGTATTAGCTGTATTACTCTGATGTATATGATACTATGTAAAGTACTATGTGATATATTATAATTTATTCGATTCCGTTGTGAGATTCTGATGTGGTCTGTTCTTTCTTTCCTTTCTTTTCACTTTTCCATCCCTTTCTTTCTTCTTAGCGATGCGACTTCCTGGAGTGTGGAAATTGGGTCGTTACAAGTGGAGATCATTACTAAGATAAAAGAAGTAGAATATGAAGAGATGAAATACTATAGACTTGAATGTGATGGTTGGCTTCACAAGGAAAGGAGTTTGTTTATGCCTAACATTGATGGGTTGAGGGATAGGATACTATGAAAGTGCCATCATTCGAGACTGACTACTCATCCTAGAGTCGATAAAATGTACCATGATATGTGGCAGACACTTTATTAGGAGGGGATGAAGAAGAATGCCGAGACATTCATCTCGAATTGTATGCACTGTTAACTAGGCTAAGCAAAAGAATCCAAGTGATTTGCTACTACAGATTGAGATTCCCAAATGGAAGTGGAAACAGATATCGATGTAATACGTCGATGGATTAGGAAGGACCAATGGAGGGTATGACGACATCTAGACTATTATTGATAGATAGACGAAGAGTGCTCGATTCATATCCATAAAGTCAATTAGAACGACATTTAAATTGACTAAATTGTATGTGAAGTGGATAGTGTGATTCCATGGTGTATCGAAGAGCATTGTAGGTGACTGCTACCTTTCATTCACAAGATCCGTTGGGGACAGAGTTGGATTTAAGTACAACTTATCACCCACAAAATGTTGCGCAAACCATGTAGGTAAATGGTATCTTAGAGGATTTCATACGAGCTTCCGTTCTTGACTTTGAATGCTCGTGGGATGATCACTTTCATTGGGTTTAAATACAATAATATTTACCAGTCCAACATCATTATGGCACTATTTGAGCATTATATAACTGACTGTGCTATGCTCCTTCATGTTGGTGAGAAGTGGAGGAGAGATTGATATTAGGGCTAGATATTATTAGTGAAACATCAGAGAAGATTAAGATCACCTGGCAGTTAATGAAAGCTGTGCAGATAGACAAAAGAGCTGTAATTATAAAAGACATAGAGATTTGGAGTTTTTGGTCTATGATATGGTGTTTGTCAAGATTTCCCAATTAAAGAATGTAATTTGATTTGGTACTTAGAGGAAGTTGGCACCAAGATGCATAGTTCCTTTTTCGATATTCGAGAGGATTAAGACCCTTGCTTAATTAGTTGACTTACCTCATAGGATGGTGGGTGTGCACAATGTGTTCTATGTTTCTCATCTATGGAAGTTCATGCATGGTTCAAGTATATCTGTTTCATCAGATCAACTAGATGATATTGAGATTGAACTAGAAGCTTCACGACCTTGTTGGCTTATTCATGTCGTTGGATGTGATCTGAAACATCTAGGAGGAAGATGGTGGAGTTGGTGAAGGTTCGGCATGGTAAAAGTGACGATTGTACGTGAAAGACTGTAGAGAACATGGGGAACACATATTCATAGCTCTTCACTTGGTAAGATTTTTATTTTATCGTTAGCATTAACATTGGATATCATGTTTAATGTTCATATGTAGTTTAGTACTTTACATGCAGGGATAGACGTAGATTATATCCAATTGCTTTTTTGTGCATGTTTAATGTCACATATATTTTCCTATGGTTGTTAGGCTTGCGGGATAACTTTGGTGATTGATTTTGCTTGATTGATGGGATTCTGGGGGCGAAATTCTAAAGAGAAGTGGAAAATTGTAGCAATCTATATTTTACGTATCGGAGGATCGTAAAATGTTATTTTCTAATCCAAATTGGGTCGTGTGATATTATAACTTCGGATGATGTGAGTATTGACATTTTTGATCCTTAATATAAAAAATTGGACGGTTTGACCCTAAAATTTTGTAAGGCCCATACTTTTGATAGAATCGAATCAGGGTTTGAAACTATTTATAGATGAAAGATATTCTGGTTTCTCTTTCCGTAGAATGGTCATATTAGCTTTTCAGACTTAACGTCTAGGAGATATGTCTGTTTAAAGTTAGATAGCTTATTGGGTAAACTAAGCCCAATAGCCCATTCCAGGATAAGAGTCATGTGGGGTTGATGGGAGCCTTTTATCATTTTTCAACTTCCTAAAACAATTAGAAACTCCATTAATCTCCACTCTAGTAAAAAATTAACATAGTTCCTTACTTTAATTAGCCAAAAAACATGATTATCGGGTAACTAAAGAAGCGATTGGTGAATCTACTATCTGGACATCTTGGGAAACATGAAAGCTACTGTTCATTTTGAGAATTCCATTAATATTTGTGCTTGATTTGATATGCGTGAGTGGTTTTACACTTCCAACTTTACTATGCTAGTGCATGTAGTAAAAATGATATTAATAAAGCTTTTAAAATGGTTATAAAAAGGCGGAAGTTGATTTTGATTTTTTTGGATATTTGAACAAAACGGTCGCCATTGTCTAATTTGTAGATCTAGGATAATACAAGTGTTTGAATTGTGTTTGGATTGCTTGTATACGATGTATGGATGTTGTATATTGCTTATATATAGTTTCTTTCTTGTATTTTAATTCATCCGAGTGTATTTCAAGAGTGGTCATCATTCAAGTGGTTCGGTGAGGAAAAAATGGTCGAAATTGCACATGCCCATTTTTTTGTTCTTGGAGACCTTAGGAGCCTATCTTTTGGTAGCAAGTGAATTGGGTTGGAAATGATGGAGATGGTTTTGTAAAGAAGTAGTCTAGGTTACATGTGAAAATTGTTCGAAGGTGATGCTGCTTCATTGAATTTGTGCTTTTGCTTTGGGCTTGAAGTGTAAAAATGCGATAGGATCTTTGGGTCAAATAATGGACGAAAAGGTTGGGACTTATCAAAATTTTGGGGATTGGGAAAAATATTGGCACCAAGATGTCTTGAGGTTTTATTTGGGACTTTTGTGTTGATGCTTCGGGATGGTGAAGGGAAACTTGGGGAAAAAATAGACAACGAGAAGTTTTAGAGCACCGAAATATTTAGTCAATTTTTTGCTAAGTAACTTAGTCAACGATGACAATGTTATGGTCAATGATAACCATATGGGGTTAAGCAGAATTGGATCACAGACTTTAGAGTTCATGCCATGTTATTTTGTTCATTCGTTTGACATTTGATTTTGACGATTTGGCTCTACAACAAATGATTTTGACAATGGAGCAATGACGCGGCACTTCGACATGGTGACTTTGAGACTTTGACGAAGTGACTTTACTACTTATAAGTGGTGTCCAGAGATGTTTCGATGATGAAAACTCGATTATGGGGGTTGTGATAATGTTTCATAAGGACAATTTCAATGATGTAAACTTGTCGACAGAAAGATGATCTGTTGTACTATGGAGATGAAAAAAATGAAACAATTTTGACTACAAAGATGTATGCAAAGGGATCATTGATACTCAAAGGTTTCAAAGTATGCTCATGAAGAGAGGGTATGTGGGGGTGCCGACTTGGTTTATTTAATACTTTATCCTAGATTTAGTGATATGGTCCGTAACCCTGGACCCCGAGGATAAATGGGCTTAATTCCTAGCCTTGCCAAATGGCATGAAGTCGAGCACCGAGGAATTAAATTTCCCATTAGTTTCCAGTGGTAGATAGGCCATACGAGTTATCATATATCTATTAAACATGAGAGATGTGAGGATAGTTTGGTAGATGCCATAGTTACTATTTTTGTTTCACTATTCTAAGGATGTCATATGACGTAGGCATTGTTGACATGATATCCAAACACTAGAAATTGTACTTCGATTTGTAGTACGCCCGTACGATGATGATAGTTGATTGCATACATTGGTTTTATCTGTTAACTCTTTGGATACAGGGACATGTTAGGTATGATTCTCCATACCCTATGTCCTATACTTTATTGTAATGATTTTTATAACATTTCGAGATTGTTGATAGCACACACCAGGCTATTACCCGATTCAATGTATTATTTTTTTCTTCTTGTCTCTTAGGTACTTCTAAATGAATAGACTAGATAGTAGGAGTGAGATAACACATGGAATTGTGCAAATGGACTAGAAGGAGGCCACGCTTTCATATACTTATACCTGGCTTGCTATTGCTTTCATATACTTATACCTGGCATGCTATTACTTTAATATACTTATACTTGGCTTGCTATTACTATTACACCACTATGCTACACCGTCGAGCTTTATCGGTGCTTTATCTTAATTAGAGACAATTTATCATTCGAGTTACTTTTTGGTATATAAACTTTATGATCTATTTTGTATAAATGTAGTGAATTTTTACTCTAATATGTGATGGTTAATATTATTTATTTATCTCGCATGTTTTATATCTGTGATGATTATTACATATTATCCATGCACCTGAGATATATGACAGGTTATCAATTGAAGTCTGACTGCTTAACCCCTTGGCAATCATCCTACATTGGTCGGATATCATTACAATGTACTATACACGTATATTAGGTACATGAGGTGTTAGGCGGCCATCATAGAGACCGTATTTTAGTGCGGTTACAGAACTTTGTGGTTCTCAATGGATTTTCAGCCTATAATGCTTTCTTGGGTCGATCGTCCCTTTATAATTTTCGAATTTCCCTTACTCTATGATGCTTGATAAATGAAGTTTTCTACAAGAATGAAAGGGGGCAATTATGACAACCTACATCCCCCAAATACACTAATTCATAGCCTAAAATGGCATTTGGACTCATACCATGCCAAGAAGGATGAATCATTGGGTTTTTTAGAGTTACATGATACAGAGACTAATATAAAATTTTGAAACAGTATACAATTTCAAATCTCATCATGGAAGGAAATAAAATATAAATACTAAAAACTACCCGTAGTAATGTAGTCTCGAAATAACCATGGTACATATCATGTCTAACATAGATAAAGTATCCATATAACATCATAATAAAAGTCTGATAGATAGCATAGTAAAAGTACATAGAGGAGTAACTATAGGTAAAATAAATCTCTAAGTGCCATGTCACCTCCTCCATGCACCTTGCCTTGCCCGCTTCACATACTGATCTGACAACCCATAGAGATACAAAGAGAACGAAATAGATTGGATTAAAAAAAAGTCCCGTTAATGAATTTATTACTAGCGTGGAGTGTTTACAAGCAATTAACTTCATCTATAATTCACAGGACTTAGGGTCTTCATTTGTGTTTGTGTATTAAACATAATGAATTAGTTATTTTATAAATCATGGGTTATAATTCTTCTTACACCTACATCAACAATAACTTACGGAGGTTTCCATCCGAACATTTCCACCCGAAGATTGAACCTCCAACCTAAATAGCTCTAGGTCCACTCCTTATATTTGGCCCCGATAAATAACTTCCTAACCAACATTGAATTAATATTCTCAATAGCAAACCATTTAAATCACACATATAAACTGACCATACATCGCAATGCCTAGGCTCGCGCCGAGTATACAACCTCGACGATTTATGTTATATCGAAGACTTAGTATCACCTACTAAATGGAAAAGTATACTCTACTATTTGTCATTCAACCTAAAGCTAAAGGAATCACTTATAATGATTGCACTATAGGTTCGACCACCACTTGACCATATAGCCCTACTCTTGCGAACGTCTCCGCCTCTCTTCCCCGTTCTTCAATATGTTGAACATACGATCGAATGTGCCCTAATAACAATAAGAGCTTCTAGCTGCGCTGCAATCACATGTCTTATCAAGTTCCACGTTATGCATGCCATAAAGTATAAACTAGGTACGTCATCCAGTATATAATTGATATCACATGTTTCTCCTCTCCATGCAGCTACGTGAACACCTAAAAGTCTGGAAAGTGGGAATAATTTTCCTTGATTCATCCTACTTAGCCCGCACTAGGTCTAGCTTCAACCCAGGCTTGCTTAAGTAATTCAAACGTCTAATAATACGTGTACAAAATGTGTTATGGGTATTCAGATGTCTGATTTCTTTGTTCAAACATCTGACTTCGATTTTAGACTTCTGAATCAGGTCATTTTTGAACTTTTTCTTTTTTGTTTAAAACTTTTTGAAATTCAAACGTTTGGAAGTGAATTCAGACATCCAATTGACCTTTCAGACATCTGGTTAAAAATTTTCTAGATTAGATAATTCGTTGTTTAATTTATTTTCGTTTAAATTCTTCATAGATTCGAATATGCAAGCTAGATTTACTTTTAACAGTGTTTTGGTACGATTTCTGTTTCTATACATATATATATAACTTTGGCTAATTTATCTTTACAGTTGTAAAGAACATCTCAACGGATCGTCGACGGGTGTAAATCACCAATCTACCTATATTTCAAAATAAATGAAATTGATTCAAGTTAATCATAAAGGTGTATTAAATTATTTTTATTTATCCAATATTATCACTTAGGAATTTTCCATCATTTCTACCCTTTTAGATTCATAGTTGAAATTATAATTTTAAATAATTGTAGGATAAAATCATCATTCTAATTAAAAAAATCATTTTTTATTCGGGTTTAGTATAAAGGAATTTAACCATTTATGAATTATCGTAACATTGTAATCAACTCACTTACTCAAAGAATGGTTTGAAGATTTTCCTTTACTAATTTAATTTGAATTTGCATTTTCTCTTCTTCGCCTAGTTGTTTTTCCTCCCTTCAGTTTGAATCTTCTACCCATTGATTCTTTGTTTCTCTCTCTCTTATTTGATTTTGTTTTGTTTTAAAATTTTAAAGAGTGATATAAGAAATTAGAGTTTAGGCTAAGAAGTTTTGGAGGAGGAAGAGAAAAAAGTACGTATAGATTTAGAGAGGCAGCGGCTAGAGTTTAGAATGAAGAGGAGTGAGATTAGGTCTTTTTTATAGTTGGAAACTAGAGTTATTAGGTTACATCAAAAATTAATAGTTACAGAAATGTTATAAGGTCTGATTTCCACTAATTTTGACACATTTTATCAAATTCAACAGGTAATATATATTTTCTGATTGTAAATAACATTTTGAACGCAATAGAATAGGTCTTGAGGCCTAAATCCAATAGTTTGAATTTTTTTACTATTTTACACTTTATATCCTTTGTGTTTCTAATTTATACTAAAAATTTTGGGCCGCTACAACAATTCAAGGTGACCAAAGCACAAGTTGTGTGTGCTTGTCCCCTAATGGATAAAGATTACAGCCTAAGTTTTAGCCTGGGCCCAACAACAAATTCTAGAAATCCATGGACCCGTGAAATGAACTAGAAGAGGTGGGGGTGGCCCTAGTGGAGTTTATGACTGATGTACCAGTCGTGATGATAATCCTATAAGGTTCCTCAAAGTTAGGTCTCCACTTGGCTAAAAGATGAGAAAGGAGTTCGTAGAATTTCTCTAAGTAAACACAAATATGTTTACTTCAACACATTAAATGTGTGAGATATAGCCTGAAGTTGCATGTCACGCACTGAATGTGAACCCAAGTTACCCTCATGTGAAGAAGAAATGATGCAGTATGGAACCAAAGCATCCACTACATTGAAAGAAGAAGCGAATAGGCTGAAGACAAATGGCTTCTTTTATGATGCACGGTACTTAGAATGGTCATCGAATCCAATGTTGGTAAAGAAGGAAAAAATGAAATGATGGACATTCATTGATTATTCCGACTTGAATAAAGCATGTTCGAAAGAATGCTTACCTTTGCCCTCAATCGACAAACTAGTGGATGGAATGGTTGAACACGAACTGTTATCTTTTATTGAAGTGCACTTCAACTATAATCAGATTGTGATGCTTGTGCCAAATCATAAGCATATGAGTTTTATTACAAACTCGAGGTTGTATTGCTATAGAGCCATGTCGTTCGATCTGAAGAACACTGGAACTACATTTTAATGCTTGATTAATAAATTTATTAAAGAATAAATTGAGCAGCCGTTGAAAGTCTAAGTGGATGATATGCTCGTGAAATCACGATAATCGATAGATCATATGGGATAATTTTCAAAACTATTTGATGTATTCTAAAAGTATAAAATGAAGTTGAGTCCACTATTATTTTAGAGTTGCATTTGGAAAGTTTTTGGGTTACATTGCAAACTCAAAGGGAATTGAATCTAATTAAGAGTAGATAGAAGTATTCAGACTAGTTACTGCTGGAAGACAAGGTGAGAAACGTAGAGCTTGAATGTACAAGTCGCAGCATTGAGTCAACTCATCTTAAAAGTGACCAACAAGTGTATACTATTCTTTGATACCCTCAAGAAAGAAAGTGGAAAGTTCTAATGAACGAGGGAACGTGAGGCTACGTTTCATAATATGTTAGAGCATATAAAGAGACCACCAATACTATCCAAGCCTTTGGAGGGAGAATATTTGTATGTTTACCTTGCAGCATCGACTCACACACTTAATGCAGCCTTATCACATGAGAAGTGCAAGATCCAATGGCTAGTTTACTACATCGGTAAACGATTCTCTAGAGTAAAGAAGAATCGGTAGACAAATTGGCATATTGTTTGTCATTTGTTTTAAGGAGACCGAGGTCATACTTTCGAGCTTATCCAATAAAAGTACTGACTGATCAACCGCTTAGACAAGTACTACATCATCGCCAGACTTTGGAGAGATCGATAAAGTGGAACATTGAATTGAGCCAGTATAATATAAGTTACCATCTTGGGATGGCAGTTCGAGAACAAGTATTCTCTTGCTCAATTCACCACTCAAGATGGTGAAGTGGAAGAAGAACGGGTCCAACTTTCTTAATGGAAGTTTTATGTTGACGAACCCAACATTGAATACGATTTCTAGACGAAAATGTTTCTGATAACCTCAGAAGGATGGATGATCTATTATGCTTTGAAGTTAGAGTTCCAAGCAATGAATAATGATGTCAAATATGAATTATCGATTGCAGTACTTAAAATAGTGAAGGAATTAAGAGAGAAAATATTACATATCTTTAGCGACTCCTAATTAGCAGTTTGTCGAGTTAATAAGGAATTTCTGGCTACGAGTGCAAGACTTGCCCCTTACCCGTCAAATGTGTTGAAACGACCAGGTGATACTGAATACTTCATGGTAACACACATCCTTAGAGAGGAGAATAAAAATCTTATTTTATTGGACAAACTGCCCAATTTTAGGGATGCATAATTGTTGGGAATCATGCTAGTGGAGGTTTTGACGGATCTAAGCATTGACAATATGGATGTTGATTGGATCTTTTAGGTCAAGGAAGAAATGGAGCCGTGAATGACTACGATCAAAGATTATTTGCTAAAGGAGACTCTTCCAAAAGTAATAATTGAAAAACCAAAACCTTATGTAAAGTAACTCGGTTTATTATCCAATAAGGAGCACTTTACCAGAAAGGATTCTCAACCTCATTGTTAAGGCATATGGCTGAAGATAAAGCTAAGAAGATCCTTGTGGATGTGAGTGAAGGGAGATTTGGTGATCACATTGAATGAAAGCTTTAGCAGATTCTTCAATAGGGATACTTCTGACCGATTGTCAATCGAGATGCTACTGATTATTCAATATGATATGACAAGCGTCGGAGATTCGTAAAGACTCCAAAAGCACCATCCAGTGAGCTTACGCGGATGGTTACATTGTAGACATTTTTAGTTTGGTGAATAAACATCATCGAAGTGCTACCAATGTCGAGAGGCGCATCAAAATATGTAATTGTGGATGTGTATTGCTTCATGAAGCGGGTTGAACCAAAATAGCTTATGATGATCACTTCTGCAAAAATGCTCAACTTTATGGTGAAGAACATTTTATGTAGATTCAGATTTTCAAAATGATGATCACTGATAATGGGACTCAATTCGAAAGTGCAAAATTCAAAGAATTATATACTCCATATTGAATTGAGAAGAGCTTTTTGATGGTGGAACATCTAGGAAAATGGACTGGTGGAAGCGGTGAATATCAAGTTCATCGTCAAGTGGTGCTAAGGGAAAGTGGGCGGATGAGTTACCATTGGCACTATGGATTTATTAGACAACCTAAAGTCTACAACTATTCATGCTCCATTTACCAGGGTTTATAGAACTGAGGCCATAATTCTGATCGAAGCTAAAATATATTCTCATTGAAGATTGCACTATGATCTAAGGCGAATGAGAAAATTTTGCTTATGCCGCTTGAATAAAAAGTGAGAAGAGGCTTATATTAAGGTAACTTCTCATCAGCAAAGAGTAGCTAGGTAGTTTAATGCCATGGTCGGAATAGTACCTTTGAAATGGGCGATCTCATTTTGAAATGATTATTTTTGGGTACAAGTCACTTGGCATAAATTTAGAAGGTCTCCAAGTGATTGCACGGAATCTTAAAGATAGAGCTTGCAAGTTGTCAACTATAGATAGACTCCCAGTTCCACGAGCATGGATAGCAAGCATCTCCTGTGCCATTTCACTTGATTTCTTTTTTGTAAGTAAGGAAACTTACTTATCAAGATTAAATGTAATAAGGCAGTAATTTTTTTTCATAAATAAAGCTGGCCTTTTAAATCAGTGGAACCATACTATTAAAATCTGACTTTGTATTGCAAGAGTAGTGGCATGAGCAGACACTCTAGTTTTGAAAATCAGATGTCTATGCACTTGGAGATATGTATCGTTTAACTCCTTTGATCCATTGTCAAATTGTTGGAGTATAATCGGACTGGATATTGATTGAATGACTTACCCCTATGCATTTAATCTTTGACCAATGATCGAAGTTAGGTAAGGTTGGGTTGGATGCCCGAAGATAGGCATCTAAAACATTGACCTTTGGAGAATGGAATCAATGTAAAATTGAATATTTTGCAGGTACACTACTGAGCGATATCGATGCTCATGTTGACACGAGAAGATAAATTGTACAACATCAGCCTCGTTGATAGAGCACAACTTTGTTTATAGTCCAACAAGATATGTTCAATCAATAATGAGCAAGGTTGGTTAGTGAAATACATTTCTGTTAGGCAAGTGTTAACCAAAATATTCATTTAAGAACAAAAGGTATGAAAGAAGGCTAATAAAAGTAATAGGCTATACCAAATTGAAGATAGGGGATTCGTCAAAGTTTAAAGAAGAGCGTTTCGAAAGTATATAGATGGCTTTCGAAGGAGTCGCAAGCGTCAGGTGCTATTACAAATGACAAGCCAAATAAATGCTTTTGGAAAGATAGAAAAGAAGGCAGGCTTACTCTTACACCTCATCTAGACCTTTCGATGCAGATGGATTCACATATATAAGAAAGGCTAGTATGGGTTCGGAGCACCTTTCAAAAGTGTTGAATGATAGACTCTCACACAAGAATCAATTCTTTCCAAATAGAGGGTTTCGTCGTTGTCAATCTACTACTTGAAGAATGATTCCAATACACACCTTTTGAAAGCAGGAACAAGCCTTTCGAAACAAATAGAACCCTTCAAAGGCATGATGAAAACCCAACATGAAGGCCCAGAGTCCTTATGCGAAGACCCAGCTGTCATTCACCATTCCTTTCAACGAAGCTATGCGAAAGCTCAATTCATCTCTCACTTGCAATAATACAGCAACACAAAGCAAAGAGCGCCCCTACCTCCCTTTCAATGAAGTCGAAAACGGTACAAGAAAGAAAAGAAAAGTAAAGGAGGCATTGAAACTTTAACGGTAGTGAAAGGTTGTCAAGGCAATTCTTTCGACTGGGTCGAAAGTCTTAAATGAAAAGGCGGAGGCCTAAAAATATATGAGAAAGATCAAAAGAAAAGCCTTTCGACCGTGTTGAAAGGAGGCGCACAGGAGGATGAAGGAAGACCTTTTGACCATGTTGAAAGAGTGCACATGGAAGGTTGAAGGAAAGCCTTCCTACTGAAGCAAAAGGATGGACGTGACAGGAGGCCAACCTGCATCCAAAAAAAAGACCCTAGAAGTCTGAGTTTGAGGACCAAATTTTGGGGGAATCCTAAATTCTTTCTTCAATTTCCTATAAAATCAAATCTTTGTAACCCTAAATTAACTTGGGGGAAAAGCTCTCTTACCTATAACTCAATTTGGATTAATGCTAAAAGTGAAAGCGCATGGATTTAATAAAGATTATGATCATGAGAGAGGTCATTTTGATCATTAACATAACTATTGATCAATTGCACATGATTCTTGCTATCTTCTTAATTCATATTCGTCTTATGTGATGCAACGGGATCAATTTGGATAATATATATAAGAATCACGTTATCATCGTGTTTAATGATATCGAACATAAAACAAAGACGATGATAGTGATTCTATATCATTAAATTCATGGTGCTTATATTGTCCAATACGTTATTCCATTGCATATAGAACATAAAGCTTATATATTATACATTGAGTCTTCTTCAAAAGTACAAATACCATTTCGAACAGATCGAAAGGGATGTTTCGAAAGGGATTTGATGTGTACATACTAAGCTTTGCTAGCTGAATGAATACCTTTGAAATGTGTACTCACACTACAATACACAACCCTTTCGAAGGAGTTTTTTCCAAAAGAGCATAAACACTGTTAGTGAAGGTAAGTACTACTTTTAAGGGCACAATGGCCCCTTTCGACACAGTCAAAAGGGACAAACGTTCGATATAAAAAACCTCTTTCGACTCACTCAAAAAAGAGGTTTTAAAGGGGGTGCTTTCTCTTTAACCTTCATTCCAATAGAATTGGTTGGACCTATTAACTATAATCAATATTTTCATAATATCACCCTTTACAAATATTTTGTCCAAAACCAACTCATTCGAAAGGGGTTTTAAAGAGAGCAGTCACTTCCAAAAATCTTCTTTTGAAGTGTAAACAACATTTCAAATTAACCACTTAGCTTTAGGGACGTTGACAAGTTTTCTTGTTAATATTTTTGGTGCTAGAAGGAGGGCCGCCCGAACTACCAACCTTGTGGCTACTTTATAGACCGATTATGGATTATTTAACTTGGTGTAGGAAAATGAAATCCAAAAGGCTTAGTTGAATGGATGAAGAGGCCATACGTACCACAATTTTTAGAAGAAAACGCAACACCAACCTTCAACCTAGAGGGGATCATGCAAGGGAAACCAACAGCTCCAGCTCAACAAGACGACAATGTAACCGAATAAAGCATTTGGAACAACAATTGCAGGAGATACAAGAGCTTCTTAAAGCATCACTATCTCAAAAGTCTTCCAAGACAGTAAAACAAACGACTGGAGATGAGGTGATCTCTCCAAGATGAAATTTAAAGGCTTATACCAATAACTACAAGAGAAAAATAGACTTGACATTTCAAAGGAAAACGAGCGTCGTTGGCTAAACTCAATCATTAAGGAAGGGTGTTGGACAAATCAATCGAGCAATTTGGAAGCTCGACATCGAAAGAATATAACCCAGATCGAAAAATTGTCACGACGCCAAAGCTTATTTGAAAGACATAGCAGAAAAGGCAATTAAGGACATGCTAAATGCTAACGGGAAGAGAACCTTGGGTGAAAGAGTAAATGATAATGAACGAGTGGAACCTTTCATACACGAAATCACGTTAATGTTCATCCCATCCTATGTAAAGATCCCAACTCTGAAGTATCAAGGTACTGCAGATCCTGATGATCACTTGATGGCTTTCGATAGCCAAATGGATCTATGTAACGCTTCTGGAGCCATTCGATGTAGACTGTTTTCGGTAATGCTTCAAGGGGCCGCTGCAAATGGTATCGGTAATATCGTGAAAAGACGATCTATTCATGGAAGAAATTTTCATATTAGTTCTTTGCCCAATTCTGTATAGACAAGGACCCAACAATTGATTACATTCTTCTAGCTAACATTAAGCAGAGAAAGGGAGAGTCGTTGGGAGATTACCTCAAAAGGTTTAACAAGGAAGCATTAAAAGCTAAAGATATGAATGACCAGGATAAGCTCAGTGCAGTACAGTCTGGGTTAATAGAATACACTATTCTGGAAGCAACTCTTTATTCATGGGTATAAGGATCTGCAAGACTTCCACTTTCACACTGATAAATTCTTTCGAATGGATGAATTATATCACGCTAAAAAGAAAGCTAATACAAAAAGGGAAGGTGGAAGGATTGGTTTAGATCGAGGACATAAGAAAGCAAGATGGGAGGAGCCTAACATTAATTCAACTGCTTTAAGCAAGCCATTGTCTTATATCTATGATATGACAAAGGAGAGGGTTAACTTCCCGACTTCATTTAAGGACAAAAACTACCCTGAATAGAGGAAAGGGGATGATTATTGTGCTTATGGCCATAAAACTGATGAATGCATGGTGTTGGCTAGAATCATTCAGAAATTATTTCATGAAGGGCATCTAAAGAAATTCATCCAAGATAAATAAAAGGAACCACAGACTGGTGATGATCTGTTGAAGTTTCCTAACAACTCCATCAACATCTTGGAGGAAGAAGATCCATTGAGCTTGCGTCCCCCATTAAATAGGATTGACGTAATCCATGAGGGACCACATCCAGCAGGGACTAGCAAGGGGTGAGGAATAGATACATTAAAGAGGCTAGAGAAGGAGTGTTTTCTATTTAAGGAAAACCCCCATTGAAAAATCCATGACTCGACATTTGTATGCCAAATCTTGTTATTACTCCCCAGGAGCTAAAGAAAGGGATCCACCATCCTCATAACGACCCCCTCATGATCACGGCTCGAATTGGACTGTCTACAGTGTCTCAGATTCTCGTAGACACCGGTAGCATAGTCAGTGTTATTTTCAAATATGCCTTTGATCAAATGGGCATCCCAGAAGTTAAGATAGATCCCATCCTTGAACCAATCTTTGGATTCAATGACAAGGGATCGACCCTAATAGGACAAGTAAAGTTGCTAGTGTAGATGGGAGTCACACCATGCTGCTAAACCTTTAAAACTCTCTTTGTAATCATCAACCAACCATTATACTACAATGCATTCTTTGGCCGACCCGCACTTGATGAGGTGGATGCTTGTGTTTCGCCAAATATCCGATGGTAAAATTCTTAGCCAAGAGGGGTAGGGCACTTTCCGTGGGGAACAATTCAGCTTCTATGAAATGTATTTTGCAATGCTTGATCAATGAAAGAGGGAGTATCCTTCTTACTTTGATTTTTATACTGTTTTTCAGCCTTCGGATGATAGATTTTTACATCCAACATTTAAAGCAAAAGCAAGACCTAATAAAACTGATAAACATATGTATGAAAGGTAAATTTCTCCTAGAAGCAAGAGAAAGGGGATCGATGCTCATTCTATGGAAGAAGGCAAAGTCATCACAGAATTTGATTGTCGTGGAGAAGTGGAAAGGATAAAACCTACATAAGACCTTGAGGAGACATGTATAGACCAAAATGATTCAACCAAGATATTCGAAGTGGGAAAGGAGTTGGAAAGCAGCTTGACGAATGACTTGATTCGGTTTCTTAAGTCCAATGAAGATGTGTTTGCATGGTCTCATTCAGATATGTTTGGGATTGATCCATCGGTTATGTGTCATGCACTAAACATCAATCCAGAAGCGACCTCCAATAGACAGAAAAAGAGATAATTAGATAAAGTGCGTCCTGATGCCCTAAAAGAGGAAATTAAAAGACTCCTTGAAAATGGATTCATTCAAGAGATCTACTACCCAAAATGGCTGGAGAACCAAGTATTGGTAAAGAAGTCGAATTGTAAGTGGAGAATTTGCATTGATTATACAGATTTAAACAAGGCATGCCCAAAAGATTGTTACACATGGCCCTGGATAGATCAGTTGGTTAATGCAACTAGTAGACACAGGTTATTATCTCTCATGGATGCTTACTTAGATAACCATGTTTAAACCAGATTAGTCAACGAAATGTTCAAAGAACAGATCGGTCGAAATATGGAAGTTTATGTTGACGATATGCTGGTAAAATCTTATGAAGCTAAAAGTCATCTCGAAGACTTAAAAAGAGATGTTCGAAGTATTACAAAAATTTCAGATGAAACTTACTACATCTTTCTAGGAAGTTTTCAGGCTATATTGTGAGTGCCCAAGGAATTGAGCCCAGTCCAAAATAGATTCAAATTATCAAGGACATGGCTGAGCCTAAAACCAGCAAAGATGTAGTAAGTTTAAACGGCAGGGTGGCTGCCCTAAGCAGGTTCATTTCTAAGGCAACTGATAAGTGAATTCCTTTTTCAACGTGATCAAGAAGAAGAAAAACTTTGAATGGGGAGAAGACTGTAGGAAGGCCTTTCAAGAGTTGATAGATCATTTGAAAAAACCACTAATACTATCTAGTACCGAGAATGATAAAGTCTAGTACTTATATATGGCAGTCTCGGAAAAGGCAGTTAGTTAAGTTCTAGTCCCACTAATGGTAAAGTAAACGTGGAATTTATTTATGGGTGGTGCATCGAATGAGCAAGGAGATGGAGTGGAGTATGTCATAATAACACCAGATGGACACCCGCCTATACTACGCAATGAAGTTAGGGTTTACCGCAACAAATAATGTAGCCGAATATGAATCAATAGTGGCAGGATTGACTCTGGCTTTAGAGCTTAGAATCCCACGAATTCAAATCTTTAGTAATTTGCAACTAATGGTAAACCAGGTATAAAAAGTATACCAGACTAAAGATGCCAAAATTATCTCTATATGTAAATATGATATTGAAGATGCTCACTTTATTTGAAGATTTTTCTATACATCGTTCCAAGAGGAGAAAATTCTCAAGCAGATTCATTAGAAAAGTTGGTTAGTTCAAGAGGAGCCCTAGAAACTTGAATCGCACTAGTAGGGTACCAAGAAAATCTAAGTATTGAAGAAGGAATGCTTGAATAAGGAAAGGAATTGTTAGCCCCAACTAGATCCCAAGCCAAGGCACAAGAGAGAGAAGAAAGAGAAATTAATGAAGAAATCCCAAATGAGAGAATCAATCATCCAAGGACAGATGACTGTAATAGTTACACTTGGATGTCGCCTATTGTCAAATATATTTCTAAAGGGATATAGCCATCTGACAAAGGGAAAGCTAAGAAAATCAGGCGACAGTCTAACTTTCACAATAGTGGATGGAATCCTTTACAAGAAAGGATAAGCACTACCTTACTTAGATGTGTGAGTTTGGAAGATGAGATGAAATTATTGGTAGAAGTGCATGAAGGATTTTGCGGAGACCACCCCCAGCGGGGGCAAAGTTGGCAAAGAAGATAATAAGAAAATGTTTCTATTGGCCCCGAATTGCAAGTCAAGCTATTGAATATGTAAGGAGATGTAAGAGATGCCAGAAATATTTATAGATCCCATGACTGCCACCAAGTCAATCAACTCTGATTTCAAGCCCATGGCCCTTTGATGTATAGGGAATCGACTCGATCGGGCCATTGTTAATTTCCAAAGGAGGAGAAAAATATGCGGTAGTCGCCATACACTACTTTGCTAAGTGGGTAGAAGCAGAACGACCCACCAAATTCACTTCTAGAAAAGTACTTAGATTCACTATTAAAGATATTATTACCAGATTTGGAATCCCCTATAAAATTATATCAGATAACTGAACACAATTTGAAAGTGAGGAGTTTTCTCGATTTTACTAAGAATGGGATCGTTAAAAGCTTCTCTTCCATGGCACATCCAAAGCCCAATAGGGTTATCGAAGCTGCAAATAATAATATTAAGATAATCTTGGAAAAGTGATTAAATAAAGCCAAAGGGAATTAGGTAGAAGAATTACCATTTGTACTCTGGTCCTATCGAACATCCACTAGAACTGCAATGTGACATACCCCCTACTCTCTAACATATGGGTGTGAAGTAAGTTGCCAATTGAAATTGAGATACCCTCACATTGAAAATCACATATGCTTTTGATCCAAATCAGGAACTGAAGAAAGAAACGTTAGATTTAATGCATGAATTAAGAAATGAAGCAGCCATTCGAACTACAGAATATCAAAGAAGAATTTTAATATACTACAATTCGAAAGTGAAAACAAGATCATTTTAAGAGAAAGATTTAGTACTCTAAAGGGTAATGTCAAACACAAGAAATCCTGTAGATGGACCACTAGGACCAAACTAGGAAGGTCCCCTAATTGTATGCAAAGTAATTCCTCTTAGAGCTTACAAGTTATGTCTACCAGATGACAATATGATTCCTAGAACGGCGGAACACTTGCGACCATATTTTTTTACAAAAAATGAATAAAGCACCTCTTCCGTAAAAAGAAAATTTTACATGGTTGGGAGTGAAATTCTCCTTACACTTGGACATTACCTTAAACGGTCAAAGCCTTGGTCTACACCGAGATGGCCAAGTCAAAGTGCCTTCTGAAGGGAGGTTAGAGTAAGCCTTTATCCACGCCATGCTATGGCCAGGTTAAAGCATCCACAAGACCTTGACTATGCCACACTATGTCCAGGTCAATATGCCTCCTGGAGGGAGGACATAGTAAGCCCTTGGTCCTGCCATGCTATGGCCTGGCCAAGGCACCGAACAAGCCCTTGACCGCGCCATGTTATGACCAGGTCAAGGCATCCCCTGGACGGAGGACGAAGTAAGAATTTCGTCTCGCCATACTATAACCTAGCCAAGGCACCAAACAAGCCCTTGATTGCGCCACACTATGGCCAGGTCAAAGCTCCTCCTGAAGGAGGTTGGATAAGTCTTGCATCTTGCTTGTGGATAAGCTAACCAAGCACACCAGGAAACAATGGGAAAAGACATCCGAGCCTAAGAAGTAGCATATTAAACAGCGGACTAAGATGTATGAGCCAAAAAAGTGGCATATCGAACAATGGATTAAAGCGTCCTAGCCCGAGAAGCGGCATATTAAACAGCGGATTAAGACATCCAAACCGAGAAGTGGTCCATAAAACAATAGGCTAATATGTCCAAGATCGAGAAGCAGCAAATCAAACAGCAGCAACATACGAATTCTAAAGCGTAACACATGTCAAAAGAATCAAAATCCAAGGAGTGGTATAGAAAAGAAGGTTTAAATAAGAATCAACAATCTCCGACTAATTATCAAAGAAGGATTTCTAAACTTTACTTATTAATACCCGAATCTGGGTTCTGGGTCTTTCATTATTTAGTTCGGGATTTCACTTATTAATACCTAAGTTTGGGTCTCGGAACTATTATTATTGATTACCGGACTTCAATCATTAATGCCTGAATCTGGACTTAAGATTTCTATTATGAAGTTTATTACTATGGATTTCTGGTTATCATCCATTAATACCCAAATCCGGGCTTAAGATTTCTATTATAAAGGCTATTCTTGGTTATCATCTACTAAAATCTGAATTTTGGTTTCGAATCTCTTGTCGTTGACTTTAGAACTTCGCTTATTGATGGTCGGACCTGAGTTTTAAATTTATGGACTTCCTAATACCTGAATTTGGGTTTTAGGTCCTTTACCATCAATATTTAGATTCCACTTGTTAATTCCCAAATCTGGGTCCAAAGGCAGTTGATATTGAGATCCCAATGGACTTCTAATCTTCAATTAAAACTTTGGGTTTGTCTTCTTAATACTCGAACCAGAGTCATTGGTTTGCTACCACTAACTTTTGAACAACATTCATCAACATCTGAATCTCGATTATTGGATCATTAATATTTCCAATAGGAGTTTCAAAATACCTATTGCTTGTCCTTAAACAAGGATTCGTGCTTTTCAATGACTTGTTTCCAAATGATAGCTCATGGCCATTATTATTAAACATTTGTTATCATCAGTAGGAAGTTTCTCGATTTCAATCATTATATGCCTAGTTTTTCATTAATATCATGGGAGTTCAATTTTCGAACTTTATTGGTTATTATAATAGTTGGATGATGGGACTCCTAATATTTCCAGATAAAAGTCCTTGGCTCCCAATTCTTTACAACTATAGGTTTCTTATTGTTTATTAACCCTAGATGGTGACCAGCTAATTTTTATTACTTCAAAGCATAGGGTTGAAAAGCTCTACTATACTAATATCATTTCAAACCACTAAGCATATTTTTATACAAGTCAAATCTAATGATAGAAAATTTTATTTACTTTGAATTTTGCAAGGGAATGAGACCATTAATGTGACGACCCGGGATTTTGAGCAATATCAATTTAATAATCTTTGATAATAATTAAATTGATTTGATCATTTTACATTATAAATCGACAAGTTAAAATTATTTCAAAGGCTGAAAATAATAATTTGTTAATATCTATTAATATTTTTCTTTGCAATATAAATAGGCAAGATCAATTCTTTTGAAAGTTTATAATAATTTGATTTGGAAATATTTGTTTTGGTAAATAAGAAGTTTTTAATGTAATAAAACTTTATATTCTAATTGTAATATAAATGTATATATTGTGATTTGAGGTTTGTTTTAAAATTTAATATGGAAATTAACAAATTTAACTTTAGAATGTTTCTATTTGAAATGTGTATATATATTTGTAAATATGTTTGAGATAGGAATTTTATTAACCTGAATTTAATAAGTGTTTTCAAACTTTAATATGTATATAATTTGAGATTTGAAAAGTTAATTTGATTTATACTTTTGGAAATGATATTTAAGATTTAAAATAAAAGTTCATTTGTTTTAATAAGTCTTTCATTTTAATTTTAACATAAGATAAATTGTTTTAAAATTTCTATATAAAGAATTAAAATAGATATCTTAAGCTTATAAACATATGTTATATAAATTGAATAAAAAGGCATAAGTTATTTGTTAATAATTGTTAACATGAAATTACTTTTATATTCATTAAAATCTAAAGATTTGTTTAAGTACACATTTTCATATTACATAATTACATATACATATTACATGCAAAGTTTAAAATAAATTATAAAAAAATAAAATAACACTTGTAAGTATATTAAATTATGTAAGTTACATTTGTAAGAATATAAACATTAAAGAGACACATGTCATTCTCTTTAGTAATTAAAATTCAAATTAAATTGTAAATAATATAAAGAAAGATTTTATTTTTCAGCAAATCTTTCTCTTCATTTCACAAAGAGGAATACAATTTGAAAAAAAAATGCAAATCAAAACAAAGATATAAACTCAAACAAAAATAATTTCATCATCTTCAAACCAAAGTTCAAATGAAGTAAATACTGGAATCTGTAAATCTGGATATTCAAATCAAATGCAAGATCATCTTCAAATTTATCAAGCAACTCAGTAATCAACTGCAAGTAGATTGATTTCATCATGCAACTCAGGTTCATCAAGCAATAAAATCCAACATGCAGATGAATTTAAAAGCCTGGAAAGAAAAAAATGCAGTCCTGTCTTCCACTTAATTACAGGTGAGTAAATGAATTTAAAAACAGTTTAAACCCTGGATTTCAAATTGTTTTTGTGAATGAATAATGTGATATTACCTGAATACCTCAGTTAAAGTTGAATGCATGTTTGATTTATGATTTTTGATTGCCTGTATAATGATTCTTTAGTGTCTGTAAAAGAACAGGTTTACAATTTTATAAATAAAATTCAATAACTTGACTTTGAATTCGAATTAGACCTTGAGTTGTAAATAGATGTTGATTGTAATCAAGAAAGCTATCATCTAAAAATAATTACAAGATTTTAAATTGAATAATTTATTATAAATAGTTGAATTTACAGTACATTTTCAATTAGGGTCAGAAATTCATGAATTCAATTTTAAATTTTGGTTTCATGATTGAATTGCAAATAGAAAATTATGATTTTTAATACTTGAATCATAATTTTTAATGGGGTAATCAATGAGCTATTGGGATTTAACTATTTCGGGGTTTTTAGCCAAATCACGGCAATCCATGGCGAACTGGGCCTCGCCGTTGGTCATGAAGGTGGAGGGGGCTTCAGTGATCATGCGAAAAATACTATTGTATTTTATTGAAGTGTGTGGTGATCGTTGTTTGAGGTAGTAGGGTTTTGGGTGCTGTTTTTATCGTGAGTGTTTCCAGGGGATTCGCGGTGTCATGAAGCTATCGGAGTTGACCACTCCTGTGCAGTAGGATCTGGGGGTGGTGGCGGAGCTACGGTGGTGGTGGCGTGGTCTCCGGTGAGGGGGATGGCCGGCGGTGGTTGGATTTGGGCTGGGGCTTTCGAACGATTTTGGGTTGAAGGTCGAGATTTCGTTCCCGATCGAACTTGCGTTTTCTGGGTTGTGCGATGGATTGTCGAGTTCATTTGCGACTTAGTGGAAGCTGGAGGAAGTTCAACGTCGGCCGAACGTGGGCGTGCACGTTAACGTGCATGGTTGTGTGCATCAAGAGGAATGGGTTCTGGGGAGAAGGGGGAACTCGAAGGTGGCCTCGGGTTTGTGTTGTTTTGTCTCGAAGAAGGTCTCGGGAGTTTTGGGTTACTACTCGAAGCAAGAAGGAAGGTGGGAAGCACGAGTTAGACTCGGGGTTGACGCGAGTTTTTGGAGATGGTTACTCGAGTTTTAGGGTGGGTTTACTCGGGTATTAGGTATTCAGGGATTAGAACAAGATGTTTAAGTTGTTAATACAAAGGAAATTTTATTTTAGGAATAAAGTTTTTAAGACAGAGGTTAAACAAGTTTCAAATTTAATTTGTTTCAAAGTTATGTTTTAAAACAAGTTTATATATTTTAAAATATGGGAGTTTTAAAATAAAATAAGTGGATTTTAAAATAAAATTTGTATTAAACTTTAATAAATAAATTTGGAAAGGTTTTAAAGATTTAAAAGTTCAATTTAAAATATGTTTAATTATAATTGATTTCTAAATGTTATATTATATTTAAATAAAGTTTAATGATTTAGAATTTGGTAATCAATGGTAATAAAGATTTATCTTATGTAAATTGGAATTTTGATTTAATTAAAGATAATTAAATTTGGAAAGGTAATTAAGATAATTAAATTATTAACTATTTAAAAGTTATTGGTTAATATAAATGTGTTAATTAAGATAATGGTTTCTTATTTAAGAATCTTTTTAATATAGTAAATTAAAGAATCATTTAATTAATTTTAAATGGTTAAGATAAATAATTAATTAAATAATTAATTTGTGATTAATTAAGATAGTCACTTATGAGTTAATTTAATATAAATCCTTGGTGAAGTAATTAAGTGGTTAATTACTAAAGGTAATTAAGTAAAGGATAATTACTTTATTAAAAGTAATTAAGTAAATGTGATTAACAGTTAATCACTTTAGTTATTAGTTAAAGAATTAATTAATAATTAGTTAAAGATTTAAATTATTTGATTAATGATTAATTAATAAAAGGATTAAGAGTAATTAATTAAGTGATTAATTACTTGTTAAAGTAATTAATTAATAAAGAATTTTAATTATTAAAGAAATCATTAATTAATGGAAATAATTAATTAATTGTTAATTAATAATTTAAGGATAATTAATTTATAATTTAGCTTTAATTACTAAATGTAATTAAAGTAATTAATCAAAGGTGATTAATTAAAAGTAATTAAACAAGTGTAATTAATTAAAAGTAATTAATCAAGTGTGATTAATTAAAAGTGATTAATCAGGTGTAACTAATTAAAGGTAATTAAGAGGTAATTACTTAGTATAATTTGGAAGTAATTAATCAGGATGATTAATTAACATGGTAATTAAGTAAGAATTACTTAAAGTAATTGAGTGATAATTAATCAGGGAAGATTAATTGAAATGGATAATTAAATGATGTTAGTTAATTAGTTGATTTGTAATTAATGAATAGTGAAATGGATTGAAGATAATCCAAGTGATTTACTAAGGATTAATTTAATTTAAGGATTAATTAAATTAATCAATTTTGAATCAAACTTGTTTATGAATGATTAATGATTGGATGATATATATCATTGGATAAGTTAATGATATTGGTTGTTGTTGGATGACATTGATTGATATGTGATGATGTGAATATGTTATATCTGAGATGTGATTTATATGTCGCTTTATGATATACATGCATGTGATAATAGATGCTTATCTATCTGTGTAATATGATACATCCATTTATGTTAAGTGATATTTTCTGAAATATCTATTTGTTTAAATACCCTAAGTACAACTTGGACATTAAAATGGCGTTTGGTTTCGATGAGACCGGGATCGGGTTTCCATATTTGGATATCCGAAAACCACATCGATTCCAATTAAACGTAGGTCGTTAATCCAAGTGGAGCAAGTGAAGACTCGAGGTGTAAGGGCTATACGTCAGTATAACTCTATGGGTGATTCCGTAATGAGTTTGACGGAATAGTGCTTATAGGTTCGAGATGGTGATTCAGAGTGCAAGGGCTATGGTCGTTGACTCGGAGGGTGATTCCAAAATGAGTGCAACGAGATAGTGCCTTCGGTTTCGTTCGAATCCGAAACGAACTTGTATGGATTGAATGCTTTCAGAACATCATCAGGTGGACGATGAGCATTCTAAGATAATTGGTCCTATAAAGGTAATCGCAGCCTCAAGCCTCATCAACCGGGAATGGCTAAAACAGGGGAGGTGCAGCAAGGCTTCGTGGGTCACTCCCACTGGAGAGCGAGATACATCCCTGTCTAGATGTCCCTTTTTATTTCGGCTTTGTGGGCAGTTGGAACTGCAGCCAATTGCGGGGTGGTCTTGTTCGGAACTGTTCAGTAAGGAATAGTTCCGACCTTGTGTTGCAGGGGAGTGGGAGTACTCCTAGGTACGGTGATCTAGGCCACGTACTGTGACGGACGGTACCCCAGTAGCCCTGCCATTGATGGAAACCCATTTTCCCTACGAGACCCTACGGTTTTGTGTGTATTACCCACTTTTGTGGCTAGTAGCTGGAATTTAATAATGTAACAATTTCGGCTATTTCTTATTTACTTGAGAACCCTAGACACTATTATAATATCACTGGATTTCCTATCAAATGTTTTGGTTAGCGTAAGGTAAAAACTTTTCCATGTTTATGTGTGGGAAGTCTTACGTGATACCTTTTTCAAAGGATTTTCTAAAGTTAAGCAATCTTAAACCGTTTACTCACACCAGACCCCTGTCTGACCCGAGTGTTTATTTTCTGTTTTATTAAACTCTTGGGTACTCATATTATATATGAGTAGTCAAGTGATTCAGGTTATCTCTTGATGAATTCTGGAGGAACTTTGGAGCAGGAGGCTTCAGCGTGTAGATATATAGTTAGAGTTTCCGCTGTGTGTTATTCTGTGTTGATGTTCTTGTATTGTATTAGACAGAAATGTTATAACTGTCTAAATTAAGATGTTTAGTTGTGTACTCTGATGTATATGGTACTATGTATATGTTCTATATTATATTTAAATCGTTCCGCTGTGAGATTGATGGGTGATGATGTGTTGTTTCTTTTTCTTCTCTTTCTTTTCTTCTTCTATCCCTTTCTTTCTTAATTAGTGATGCGATTTTCTGGTGATAGGAAGTCGGGTCGCTACAGTTGGTATCAGAGCATTAGGTTGAGTGAATACCTAGGCTCTGGAGAGGTGTCTATCTTGAGAGAGCGTACTTGTAATTTTTATATATAAATATATATTTATATAACTACCTAATCAGTTGGGTTATCTATTCGGATTTTCCAACATAGGTTATAAAGGTAGATAAGGTAGGAGTGTGTGGAACACGACTACCACTAATGGAAGAGGTTTATATGTTGTGGTTGGAGGTGTTTATCGAGATTGTAGACCTAATACCATCTCGAATAAGTTGTGGAGATTGTAGAAAGGATTTCTTTGAGTCCGGTGGGAGTATTTTCAAGAATAGGAGTATATTCTTGAAGTGTGAGGTTGATTTGCTCTCAAGTGGGCAGAAATTTCCAAAAGTTAAATCTGTCCTCTGAGGAGAACAGGTAAGGGTATCTTGATAGCTTCAGGAATGAATAGCTATAGGGTGGGATGCAGTATCCATGGATGGTTCTGAAGATGTTTCTTTTGGAGCCAGATTTAGATGGTGTTGGAAGAGCAATGGATGTCTACTGCGGGAAGATTCGGATATTTAAAGATTCTCTGGATCTCAAGTAAGGGTGTCTTGTCTATATTGAAGTAGGAGACTAAGGTCGATGAGTTACCTCATTTCGGACATGGTCTCAATTGTTTTCTTGAGAAGATAAGTGGTTGATGTTTGATTTTGAGCCGAGTTTCTTTGAGGAGATGTCTACTCGTCTCAAGGATGTTTTAATGGAATTGGGTGTTAGTTATGTGTTTCAAGAAGCTTGTGGTTAAGGAAGATCTTTTGGCTTAGTAGTATCATTAAAGTGAAGTTTGGAAGCAGCAGCATGGACCTATTTCTTCGATGATTTTGAAATCTTTGGGATTCTACTATCAGCATACCAGGCTGATAGGGAAGGCTTATTCTTTTCTTGGGAAGGCTCGGCAGAGCGAGATATCTGTTGGAAGTGATCCATCAGTTTCTGGTAGATAAGCCATTCTTGAAGATTTATCTTGAACAGGAAAAGTTGTTCTAGTTGGGGAGACAGTTCTTTGGAATCAGAACTGAGTGGGATCGCAAAAGTGACTTGCGATTAGTGTGGGAAATCTTTGAGTATTCTTTGGATTAAGATTGAGGCATCTCAAGTAGAGGTAAAAGCTATGGAAGAAGTCAAAGATTTTCCAGATGTTTTTGGATGAATTCAAAAGTTTACCTGGATCGGAGGTTGAGATTTCTTATCGACTTGGATTTCCAGGAGCAGTTTTGATGATTCAACCATGAAGAGGGATGACTCTTAGAGCGAGAAGAATTTGGTGAGGCTGCTCAAGATTCTTTGGAAAAGGATTGATCATCTTATTCTAAGTTGAGATTTTGTTGGAAAGTTTTGACCAAGTGGAAGGGTCACTAAGGTTTTTATGAGTCGGATGAACAGTATATGAAGAAAGATTTTTCTTATGTTCTTCGATAACATTCTTATCTGCTCTGGATCAGAGTTACGCAGCGGAAGCGAGATAGCAGTTATTCTGGTATGGGAGCAATCAGGAGTTGCAGTAAAGATTTCTACAGGAAATTCAAGTATGAAGGAATTTTCTGGATTTGAAGGTAAGGATGTCACGAAAAATTGTTTGGCCATTCCAGATGAGAGATGTAGGTTTGAAGTCCACTAATATTTATGGTATAGAGTTGTATCTTGGATTTCAGTATATTATTGGGAGAGCCACATTGTTGAGTAGAACCTGGAGATTTGGTTTGAGTTGGTCCTGTTGTTTCATGGAGCAATCAGCAAGGTTAGGCTGATCAGGAATATTGGAGGTGACTCGGAAGCATCTGAAGAGTTGTGCAGTTAAGAATTGAGAAATTTTGGAATATGCAGTTAGAGTTTGGATATTGACTTGGTTTTATCCGATCAAAAGAGATATAAGACTGGGTAAAACTGGAGAGCTAGCTTCAGAGGTATTTTGAGTTTTCATGTGTTCTCTGAAGATTTGATTTTGATTTACAGGATTGAATTGCCAGTTTGGATAGCTGAAATTCATTGAATTTCACATATCTCTGAGGAATATGTGTATGATTCTTTGAGTAATGGAATCAGCAGTTCAGAAGAATTTGGTAGTTGAGTTGGTTTTGAGTTTAATCTGATATCTTTTTCAGATTTGAAGAATCAGATGAGGGAGTTCTTGGTTTTAGTAGTGTAGTTACTTAAGATTTGTAGAGTAAGTATTCCGGTATAGGTACCTGGAAACTCTAGATAATATTAGTAAGTTCTATTCAGAATTTTTCTGGATAGATAAAATTATTTATTTGAATTGGTTTCTATGATTGATTGTGTGATTGCTGTTTGAAATTTAAATTTTTTAGCTGGATTATTAAATTATCTTTGCTTTTAAATTTCGGGGACGAAATTCTTTTAAGGGGGGAGGAATGTGACGACCCGGAATTTTGAGCAATATCAATTTAATAATCTTTGATAATAATTAAATTGATTTGATCATTTTACATTATAAATCGACAAGTTAAAATTATTTCAAAGGCTGAAAATAATAATTTGTTAGTATCTATTAATATTTTTCTTTGCAATATAAATAGGCAAGATCAATTCTTTTGAAAGTTTATAATAATTTGATTTGGAAATATTTATTTTGGTAAATAAGAAGTTTTTAATGTAATAAAACTTTATATTCAAATTGTAATATAAATGTATATATTGTGGTTTGAGGTTTGTTTTAAAATTTAATATGGAAATTAACAAATTTAACGTTAGAATGTTTCTATTTGAAATGTGTGTATATATTTGTAAATATGTTTGAGATAGGAATTTTATTAACCTGAATTTAATAAGTGTTTTCAAACTTTAATATGTATATAATTTGAGATTTGAAAAGTTAATTTGATTTATACTTTTGGAAATGATATTTAAGATTTAAAATAAAAGTTCATTTGTTTTAATAAGTCTTTCATTTTAATTTTAACATAAGATAAATTGTTTTAAAATTTCTATATAAAGAATTAAAATAGATATCTTAAGCTTATAAACATATGTTATATAAATTGAATAAAAAGGCATAAGTTATTTGTTAATAATTGTTAACATGAAATTACTTTTATATTCATTAAAATCTAAAGATTTGTTTAAGTACACATTTTCATATTACATAATTACATATACATATTACATGCAAAATTTGAAATAAATTATAAAAGAATAAAATAACACTTGTAAGTATATTAAATTATGTAAGTTACATTTGTAAGAATATAAACATTAAAGAGACACATGTCATTCTCTTTAGTAATTAAAATTTAAATTAAATTGTAAATAATAAAAAGAAAGATTTTATTTTTCAGCAAATCTTTCTCTTCATTTCACAAAGAGGAATACAATCTGGAAAAAAATGCAAATCAAAACAAAGATATAAACTCAAACAAAAATAATTTCATCATCTTCAAACCAAAGTTCAAATGAAGTAAATACTGGAATCTGTAAATCTGGATATTCAAATCAAATGCAAGATCATCTTCAAATTTATCAAGCAACTCAGTAATCAACTGCAAGTAGATTGATTTCATCATGCAACTCAGGTTCATCAAGCAATAAAATTCAACATGCAGATGAATTTAAAAGCCTGGAAAGAAAAAAATGCAGTTCTGTCTTCCACTTAATTACAGGTGAGTAAATGAATTTAAAAACAGTTTAAACCCTGGATTTCAAATTGTTTTTGCGAATGAATATTGTGATATTACCTGAATACCTCAGTTAAAGTTGAATGCATGTTTGATTTATGATTTTTGATTGCCTGTATAATGATTCTTTAGTGTCTGTAAAAAAGAACAGTTTTACAATTTTATAAATAAAATTCAATAACTTGACTTTGAATTCGAATTAGACCTTGAGTTGTAAATAGATGTTGATTGTAATCAAGAAAGCTATCATCTAAAAATAATCACAAGATTTTAAATTGAATAATTTATTATAAATAGTTGAATTTACAGTACATTTTCAATTAGGGTCAGAAATTCATGAATTCAATTTTAAATTTTGGTTTCATGATTGAATTGCAAATAGAAAATTATGATTTTTAATACTTGAATCATAATTTTTAATGGGGTAATCAATGAGCTATTGGGATTTAACTATTTTGGGGTTTTTAGCCAAATCACGGCAATCCATGGCGAACTGGGCCTCGCCGTTGGTCATGAAGGTGGAGGGGGCTTCAGTGATCATACAAAAAATACTGTTGTATTTTATTGAGGTGTGTGGTGATCGTTGTTTGAGGTAGTAGGGTTTTGGGTGCTGTTTTTATCGTGAGTGTTTCCAGGGGATTCGGGGTGTCATGAAGTTATCGGAGTTGACCACTCTTGTGCAGTAGGATCTGGGGGTGGTGGCGGAGCTACGGTGGTGGTGGCGTGGTCTCCGGTGAGGGGGATGGCCGGCGGTGGTTGGATTTGGGTTGGGGCTTTCGAACGATTTTTGGTTGAAGGTCGAGATTTCGTTCCCGATCGAACTTGCGTTTTCTGGGTTGTGTGATGGATTGTCGAGTTCATTTGCGACTTAGTGGAAGCCGTAGGAAGTTCAACGTCTGCCGAACGTGGGCGTGCACGTTAACGTGCACGGTTGCGTGCATCAGGAGGAATGGGTTCTGAGGAGAAGGGGGAACTCGGAGGTGGCCTCGGGTTTGTGTTGTTTTGTCTCGAAGAAGGTCTCGGGAGTTTTGGGTTACTACTCGAAGAAAGAAGGAAGGTGGGAAGCACGGGTTTGACTCGGGGTTGACGCGAGTTTTTGGAGATGGTTACTCGAGTTTTAGGGTGGGTTTACTCCGGTATTAGGTATTCAGGGATTTGAACAAGATGTTTAAGTTGTTAATACAAAGGAAATTTTATTTTAGGAATAAAGTTTTTAAGACAGAGGTTAAACAAGTTTCAAATTTAATTTGTTTCAAAGTTATGTTTTAAAACAAGTTTATATATTTTAAAATATGGGAGTTTTAAAATAAAATAAGTGGATTTTAAAATAAAATTTGTATTAAACTTTAATAAATAAATTTGGAAAGGTTTTAAAGATTTAAAAGTTCAATTTAAAATATGTTTAATTATAATTGATTTCTAAATGTTATATTATATTTAAATAAAGTTTAATGATTTAGAATTTGATAATCAATGGTAATAAAGATTTATCTTATGTAAATTGGAATTTTGATTTAATTAAAGATAATTAAATTTGGAAAGGTAATTAAGATAATTAAATTATTAACTATTTAAAAGTTATTGGTTAATATAAATGTGTTAATTAAGATAATGGTTTCTTATTTAAGAATCTTTTTAATATAGTAAATTAAAGAATCATTTAATTAATTTTAAATGGTTAAGATAAATAATTAATTAAATAATTAATTTGTGATTAATTAAGATAGTCACTTATGAGTTAATTTAATATAAATCCTTGGTGAAGTAATTAAGTGGTTAATTACTAAAGGTAATTAAGTAAAGGATAATTACTTTATTAAAATTAATTAAGTAAATGTGATTAAGAGTTAATCACTTTAGTTATTAATTAAAGAATTAATTAATAATTAGTTAAAGGTTTAAATTATTTGATTAATGATTAATTAATAAAAGGATTAAGAGTAATTAATTAAGTGATTAATTACTTGTTAAAGTAATTAATTAAGAAAGAATTTTAATTATTAAAGAAATCATTAATTAATGGAAATAATTAATTAATTGTTAATTAATAATTTAAGGATAATTAATTTATAATTTAGCTTTAATTACTAAATGTAATTAAAGTAATTAATCAAAGGTGGTTAATTCAAAGTAACTAATCAAGTGTGATTAATTAAAAGTGATTAATTAGGTGTAATTAATTAAAGGTAATTAAGAGGTAATTACTTAGTATAATTTGGAAGTAATTAATCAGGATGATTAATTAATATGGTAATTAAGTAAGAATTACTTAAAGTAATTAAGTGATAATTAATCCGGGAAGATTAATTGAATTGGATAATTAAATGATGTTAGTTAATTAATTAATTAATTTATAATTAATGAATAGTGAAATGGATTGAAGATAATCCAAGTGATTTACTAAGGATTAATTTAATTTAAGGATTAATTAAATTAATCAAGTTTGAATCAAACTTGTTTATGAATGATCAATGATTGGATGATATATATCATTGGATAAGTTAATGATATTGGTTGTTGTTGGATGACATTGATTGATATGTGATGATGTGAATATGTTATATCTGAGATGTGATTTATATGTTGCTTTATGATATAGATGCATGTGATAATAGATGCTTATCTATCTGTGTAATATGATACATCCATTTATGTTAAGTGATATTTTCTGAAATATCTATTTGTTTAAATCCCCTAAGTACAGCTTGGACATTAAAATGGCGTTTGGTTTCGATGAGACCGGGATCGGGTTTCCATATTTGGATATCCGAAAACTACATCGATTCCAATTAAACGTAGGTCGTTAATCCAAGTGGAGCAAGTGAAGACTCGAGGTGTAAGGGCTATACGTCAGTATAACTCTGTGGGTGATTCCGTAATGAGTTTGACGGAATAGTGCTTATAGGTTCGAGATGGTGATTCAGAGTGCAAGGGCTATGGTCGTTGACTCTGAGGGTGATTCCAAAATGAGTGCAACGAGATAGTGCCTTCGGTTTCGTTCGAACCCGGAACGAACTTATATGGATTGAATGCTTTCAGAACATCGTCAGGTGGACGATGAGCATTCTAAGATAATTGGTCCTATAAAGGTAATCGCAGCCTCAAGCCTCATCAACGGGGAATGGCTAAAACAGGGGAGGTGCAGCAAGGCTTCGTGGGTCGCTCCCACTGGAGAGCGAGATACATCCCTGTCTAGATGTCCCTTTTTATTTCGGCTTTATGGGCAGTTGGAACTGCAGCCAATTGCGGGGTGGTCTTGTTCGGGACTGTTCAGTAAGGAATGGTTCCGGCCTTGTGTTGCAGGGGAGTGGGAGTACTCCTCGGTACGGTGATCTAGGCCACGTACTGTGACGGGCGGTACCCCAGTAGCACTGCCATTGATGGAAACCCATTTTCCCTACGAGACCCTACGGTTTTGTGTGTATTACCCACTTTTGTGGCTAGTAGCTGGAATTTAATAATGTAACAATTTCGGCTATTTCTTATTTACTTGAGAACCCTAGACACTATTATAATATCACTGGATTTCCTATCAAATGTTTTGGTTAGCGTAAGATAAAAACTTTTCCATGTTTATGTGTGGGAAGTCTTACGTGATACCTTTCTTTTCAAAGGATTTTCTAAAGTTAAGCAATCTTAAACCGTTTACTCACACCAGACCCCTGTCTGACACGAGTGTTTATTTTCTGTTTTATTAAACTCTTGGGTACTCATATTATGTATGAGTAGTCAAGTGATTCGGGTTATCTCTTGATGAATTCTGGAGGAATTTTGGAGCAGGAGGCTTCAGCGTGTAGATATATAGTTAGAGTTTCCGCTGTGTGTTATTCTGTGTTGATGTTCTTGTATTGTATTAGACAGAAATGTTATAACTGTCTAAATTAAGATGTTTAGTTGTGTACTTTGATGCATATGGTACTATGTATATGTTCTATATTATATTTAAATCGTTCCGCTGTGAGATTGATGGGTGATGATGTGTTGTTTCTTTTTCTTCTCTTTCTTTTCTTCTTCTATCCCTTTCTTTCTTAATTAGTGATGCGATTTTCTGGTGATAGGAAGTCGGTTCGCTACAATTAAATATGGAGTAGATGTTAAGTTTTTGTCCTAACGAACAAAAGCTTCTTTCATATGAGGGAGGCAAAATGTTAACCATAAAAATTCATTCAAGAACAAAAGGTATGAAAGAAGACTTATAAAAGTGATAGGCTCTACAAAATTAAAGATATCGTTTCGCCAAAGTTTAAAAAAGAGCGTTTCTAAAGTATAGAAATGGCGTTCGAAGGATTCATAAGTGCCATGTGCCGTTACAAATGACAAGCAGAACAAAAACTTTTGAAAGGATAGAAAATAACGCAAGGTTACTCTTCGCCCCATCCAGATCTTTCGACGCAAATGAATTCACATATATAGGAAAGGCTAGTATAAGTTTGAAGCACCTTTCGAAGGTGTTTAACGATAGACTCCCACACAAGAATCAATCCCTTCACAATAGAGGGTTTCATCATTGTCAATCTACTACTTGAATAAATGATTCCAATACACACCTTTCAATAGCAGGAACAAGCCTTTCGAAATAGTTTGAACCCTTTGAAGGCATGATGAAAACCCTACATTAAGGCCCAGAGTCCTTTCGCTAAGACCCAACTGTCGCTCACCATTCCTTTCGACGAAGCTATACGAAATCTCAAGTCACCTATCACTTGCAATAGTATAGCAACACAAGTGAAGACGTGCCTACCTCCCTTTCGACGAAGTCGAAAGCAGTACTGGAAAGAAAAGCAAAGTAAAGGAGGCACTCAAATTTTAAAGGTAGCGGAAGGCTGCCAAGGCGATCCTTTCGGCTGGGTCGAAAGGTCTGAAATGAAAAGGCAGAGGCCTAAGAATAAATGAGAAAGATCAAAAGAAAAACCCTTCAACCGCATCGAAAGGAGGCACGCACGAGGATGAAGGAAGGCTTTTCTACCATGTCGAAAGGGTGCACACAGAAGGTTGAAGGAAGGCCCTTCGACTGAAGAAAAGGATAGGCATGAAAGAGGGCCAACCTACATCTATAAATATGACCCTAGAAGTCCAAGTTTGAGGAACGAATTTTGAGGGAATCCTGAATTCTGTCTTCTATTTCTTAACAAATCAAATATTTGCAACCCTAAATTAATATAGGAGAAAAGATCTCTTACTTGTAACTCAATTTGGAATAATGCAAAAAGGGGAAGCACATGGATTTAATAAAGATTATGATCATGAGAGAGATCATTTCAATCATTAGCTTAACTAATGATCAATTGCACATGATTCTTTCTTATCTTCTTAATTCCTATTTGTCTTATGTGATGCAATGTGCTCAATTTGGATAGTATGTATAAGAATCACATTATCATCGTGTTTAATGATATCAAATATCAAATGAAGATGATGATAGTGATTTTATATCAATAAATTCATGGATTTTATATTGTCTAATACATTATTTCATTACATATAGAACATAAAGTTTATGTATTGTACATTGAGTCTACTCCAAAAGAACAAATACCCTTCTGAACTAATCGAAAGCGATGTTTCAAAATGGATTTTATGTGTAAATACTAAGCTTTGTTAGTTGAATGAATACTTTTGAAATGTGTACTCATACTACAATACATAACCCTTTTGAAGGAGTTTTTCTTAAAAGAGCATAAACAAGTTTATTGAAAGTAAATACTCCTTTTTGAGGGCAAAAATGGCCCCTTTTGACACAGTCGAAAGGGACAAGTGTTCGATATAAAGAACCTCTTTTGACTCACTCAATAAAGAGGTTACGAAGTGGATGCTTTCTATTTAACCTTCATTTCAATAGGATTGATTGGCCCTATTAACTACAATCAATATTTTAATAAGACCACCCTTTACAAGTAATTTATCCAAAACCAACTCATTCGAAAGGGGTTTTAAAGAGAGTGGTCACTACCAAAAATCTTCTTTTGAAGCGTAAACAACTTTCACGTTAACCACTTAACTTTAGGGATGTTGACAAGTTTTCTTGTTAACAGCAAGTGAGAAATGTTTGACTGATAATAAAAAAGCGAAGTAATTTAGCAACATTGGTAATTATAGAAATTTATGTATTTCTATAAAGTTATAATAAATAAAGCATTGCACAGATTGCAGACACATGTATGTATGGTATATATGTAACCACATTATAGACATAGGTACATTTATACATGTTGATAAGTGCATAAGTAAGAAAGTAAGATGTGTTAATGATAAATAAGACAAAGTCGAACATAAAGAAACTTTAATATACATTATTGTTTTTGTACATAAAGTAAACATGTCTTTACGAGCTGACAAGACAATATCACCTCTTACCCCTCTTTGTTTGCTTCTAGGTTTCCCGGACCTAGGGTTTTCTCCTCCTCTTCTCCTCTACTGCCTCAAATGGCCTTCCCTTTTCTTCAAAGCCAGTCCAATCGGGGTCCTCTCCAGTGTCAGTAGGAGTTGTAAGAGTCTTTGTTTGGTGGTACCTAGTGATAAGAGCGGAATAAATCGTGACTTGAACCTGAGTGATGGAAATTGAATAGACAAGGGATGAGAGATCTTCTCCTAGGCCAATTCAAGTTCGATGTTATTTAGCTTAGAGGAATCAATAGCTTTCCATTCCATAATAGATGGTCTGGGATTGGGCTCCTTAACATCTGTGTTAGGCATGTCTTCATCACCTACCGAGAGTTCAAGTTCATTCGTGCCTTCCTCATTTAGAGTGGCAAATTTTTTTGCATTAGGCCCCAGAGAGGACCCGGTGAAGGAAGCAAAAATGGAAGGTAGAGCAGAGATGATGATGGATGTGGTAAATGAAACCCCAAGGCCTGGAACGAAGATCATAACTGGTAAAAGGGCTATGGATAGTTGACCTAAACGTGGATAAAGAGATAATAAAAGCTTAGTAATGTTTTTAAAGGACGTTTAAAACTTTATGTCTGACTTAACACCATTGGCGTAAAAGCGAAGTATAGTGGAGTCAATTTCGCTCTCGAATTCTAAATTTTCGTTTTCTACTCGAGTGAGGTGAGCTCCTAGCTTAATTACACTTTCCTTAAGTGTCCTTTTCTCTTGCTGTAAGCTGCTGACCTCCTCAGCGTAAGATTGGGCGGTCTCGAGAGCCCCGAATGTTTCATCTTTTTCATTGTTCACATCGGCTTACAGCTTCTAAATCTCAGCAGCCATCTTGATCTAAAGCACATCTTTCTCCTTTGTAATATCACTCGTACGAACATTAATTTCTCGAATTTGTTTGTCCATCACTTTTATCTTGGCCTCCATGGCATAAATTTAACCTCGTGTCACTCTTCATTATCTTTTGTTGCGCTATCCCTAACATATAGCTCATTCTCTAGATTTTCAACTAGATTAGAGAGATTCTTCTTGATCTTCCCATCCATTTCACTCTCTTTCTCATGGATCACCATGATTAATCTATTCTTCTTGTTTAGGTCATCCAAATCCATGGATAACTTCCTCGATGGTGTGTACTACTCCACTAAATCCTTGTAAAGGGACCCGCACATCTCCAAATCCGTTGGGAGAATGTTCTTCACATTATACATGAAATAGAGCATGATTACATCCTTTCCAAGGTGTATGAGCTCACTCTTTTTCAAGATTTTGGAGGATGGGGCATATGAAGTTCATGGTAGAGTGTTAGAGGCAGTAATGATGTGTTTATTTCCATGCTATGATCTGAAAATTAAAATATAAAAAAGTGGACTTGGATTTCTGTCAACTATAATCTAGGGTAAGAAGTCAAAGCGAGGCTGGTGACAAAAGCTCTAGATATATGAGGTAGAATTAGAGTCGAACCTTCTAGAGAACGGGGCTTATCAAAGTATGCGTCGTTATCCCTTGGGAATAGAGATCGATCCTGATAAGGAATGGTGATCCATGACCTCTCACGCTTGGAGTAAAGCCTTCTTTTTTATTTCTCCCTCCCTCTATCTATCGACCTTTTCTTTTGTTTTTATCCCCTTTGTACTCATATTCATGAAAAGGATCCTTTCATAGGTAAGGATCCATTCAGTAAAGAGAAGGGGGTTGGTGTACTATCTTTTTTTCCAAAGTTTCAAACCAAGATTTTCTTATGGCACCTAAAAAGAGGAAAATAATGAATTAGAACATGGAATCCGAAAAGAGTGCATACAGAGTAAGCGTGCTTATGATCCCAGGTGTCGTGTAGAGTTTTGCTATGTTCTATTGATTCTACGCACCATGCTCATGGGATTGAGTAATTGGAGTAACTTCCTCCTTAAGTGTAAAATACACATTGACGTCGGATGGGAAGTCAAGGTTAAACTCAGGTCTAAAGACATCAACATTGTAGAGGTTGGATAGGTCTCCAAAGATGTTCTCTATGGTTAAATTAGGAAATAGTTACCTAATGGGACGCTTTTGGGACCCAGTTTCTAGATTTTGAACTTGAGGCGCTTGGTGGCAAGAGTTCGTAGGGTTTGGTTCGAAATGGATTCCTCCTCCTCGTCTTTATCTTCGTCGTCTTCATCTTTTCCATCATTATTATTATCTTTTTCTCCCTCTTCATTTCTCGTTCCCTCCTCCTTCTACATTCCTCTTATTTCCATCATCATTGATACCATGAACATCCTAACCATGTTTGGAATGTCTTGATATATGAGTATCTGGGATTGTTTTTGATGTTTTGAGCGGTTGGGGCAGCTTGAGCAGCTCTAGGTGTACGGGGCATATAACCAAATTTTCGACCATTGTGCAATAGTTGAAAGTGACATAACCTGATGTCAATAAGGTAGTTTGTTTAGTTTTTGTCTACTGCAGTAATATCCTTTAGGAATTGAATTATGCTTGCAGAGCGGTGTTTGTGAATCTACAAGGGAAATCTATTGGATCAAAAGTTTAAAAGTCAGTCGGTTGGGTGAAGTATACTCCAATGGATTAGATGTGAAAATGAAATTTACGTCCCGGTAGCTTCTTCTACACAACCGATCAAAAGTCTAATATTGAAATATTTGTCCTTAAAATGACTAAGCTTGTTATAAAGGCCAACAACTATCCAACAATCGTGATATGATTCCATGAAAGTAAGGGAAGGACGATTGGACCTCTTATTGAAGCTATAGAGGTATCAAATCTTTTATAATGTAGTACCCTTCCTAGACATTGGATGAAGATCATGTATATGTAATTTAGGGTGGTGTATCCATTCAAGTGTAGTTGAGTAGGAGCAAGTCTAAGAATTTGAAGTGTCAAACTCAAAAAATGGTTAAATATGGGACTACTATAGAGAGACGCAATAAAAGTTGCATGTGCTGTAACCCCCGGTAGGATCGTGTTCTCTACGGTGCGATAGTGGAGTGAAGGCTTCCTCTAAGAGGATGTGATTACATTTACATATCCTTTTGACATTCACATCTATTAGCTTCGAGGCCAGCGAGTCCGGGGGTTATCCAGAATGACCACTATCGGTAGGTTGATGTCCAGGGCAATGTCAGCATAGGGCTCCCTTGTAGCCGGATTCTGTTCGGGTTTATGTCGAGGTTGCCTAACCCAAGATGCAGTTGAAGATAGAGGCTGAGGTAGTAGAAGAACACATCTTTGTAGGCATAAAAGGGCCCAATGCAACAGAGAGACGCCCAAAACATCTAAGAACTTCCATATTATACTAAAAGTTTGGGATATGAACATGGCTAGGTATGATCTAAATCTGGCATTTACTTTTCTTGAATCATGTTTAGCTGATGCAAAGAATCCAATCGATATTAACATGTGTTCACCAATCGGGTTATATACACCGACCGGGGCAGTGATATGTGTTTGACCGTCAATTCCCTATCGTATTAGAAAATAGCCAATCAAAACTTTAAATAAAAATAATTACAAACGCACATGAACATATAAGGTATTTATACAAGTTTTGAAACCCTAATCCTATTTTTGGGAACTACCCAAATTGCCCTTGAGGAAGTGTGACTACCAAGTTATCATTAGCATGAATTAATCCTTCACTTAAATGTGCATGTTACTTTAATCTTCATTAGCATGTGCATTAGCTTCAAATAGGTGATCATGGTAAGTGGGTAGATGAGGTCCTCCATGTTTCATGAAATGAATTATTTACATTTTCATTTTGTTTTCTTCACTTATGCATGCATATTTCAATGAAGTCTCTTGTAATTTCCATCCAATTTTCTGATAAATAAAAAATGTGAAAAACAACCTTCTCAAATTAATATATGCATAAAAATGACCATTTTTTCCTTATATGAAGATAAATATATGATGATTTGAAAATAATTGAAATTTCGATTTAAACATGTTAAAATACCCTACATATTTATTTAATTTAATAAGATTAAATGTGGAAGTAAAAATATGCACATTTACATGTACGTCAAATACCCCCACACTTATCTTTTTATTAGTCCTCAAATAAACTAAAATTAAGATAAATCAATTTTCATAGGGAGCACGATTGGATTGAGCGTATGCAACAAGTCGTTTAAACTTCTAAGTTTCCCTAGTAGGATGAGTGTTGTCTCATGAAGGTTTTCAGCGGCTACTATCCACAAAATCCAAATGCGAAATGAACAATTCCTAAATGGAAGATTTATTTACAATGATATGGATGCAAGTTTTTGAAAATATTTACAAATGAAGGATTTGCTTTTGACTTAACACAAATAAGTTAAATAGAAGTTTAGTCATCATCATGAAATTTTAGTCATTTAACTCGTCAAAATATCCAACAAAAATTAAGTTATCATTACAATTAAACTCTTGTAGGCTAGTTGTTTTGGTTGATAACATAGTGCAACTATGAAATGGATCCTTAGTTGATTATTAAAGTTTTTTAAAAGTGGTATTTTCTTTTCTTTAAATAACAAGTTAAATAAAATAAGTAAAAATAGTGCTTGGATTTCAATTGCTTGCTCTTTCTATTTTTTTTGAAATTTTTATTGATATTAACAATATTTACATATACCTAATTCAGAAAATTAGGCCAAATATATTACCCATGCATTGTCTTTCGAACTTACATGAGGGGAATACATAGCGTGATGAGTGAACACACAAGTGTGAACACCTATCGACTGTAGGCATTATTAATTAAAGAATTTTTATATACATACACCTAACTCGGATAAATTAAGGCCGGTATATCGATCGTGCACTGTCTTTCGGGATTATGTGAGAAGGGTACAGAGCATGACGAGTATACACACTTGTGTGTGAACACATGACTCTAGGTGTTAATAAAATATATACAAAAAAATTCTTTTATTTGTTGTTTTTTTTAATCTTAATTTTTTTCTTTGTTTTTTTAAGAGAGAGTTTTGCAAAATCATCTTAGCACCATTTAACTTAAAAGATACAAAATATTATCTCCTTTTGTTTAAATCCACCAACCACTTTTCAAACAAAGATTTTCAATTAAAATACACTTCATAGTTAACACGTATGAACCTTCCTATGTACTAGTTAAACCATAGTTACTTGTAATCAAACTTTATTTTATTTTTCTCAAGACAAAATAAATTTTCAAAAATTTTCAATTTAATAACCAAAATCTTATATTTATCATATACTGTTTTTTTAAAATTAATTGAAAAGAATTTGTTTTTGGGAGATTTTTTATTTTTTTAAATTTTTTTAATTTTGGAAAGAAAATTCAAAAAATAAACCATGAAAAATAAAAAATGAAGACGAGACTCCCCCCGCACTTGATTTTGACTGTGCCCCCCATGGTCAACCTAAGTGAAAGGAGAAAATTAAAACAAAAATAAAAATATGACCTATATTCACATGAAAAGGGAAAGATTATTATATGCATGACATCAGAAAATATGCTGTTAAAGAGTAAATTAAATGGTCTTCTAAAAACCAATTTTTCTGTCTCATCAAGTTTGAGAGACGCAGCTTATGCACAGAAAACCTAACCATAAAATATTTTAAAATTAAATGTTGATTTGGAAAAACGAATGTCGTTTAATTAAAAATCATGTGAGTTGTTTTATTTTCGACGATCTTTGGGGTTGATAAAAAAATTGGTTGAAATTCAAGTTTATTTTCACGAAATTGAAATTCAAACTTACCATTGAAAAATTCTTCAGAATTATTGATTTCAAAATCAAAAGGTGATTTAATTATACCCCTTCATAATTTAACAACTCATCTTCGAAATGCCAAATGAATTTGTGTTCATTAAATTTTTCTTTCTCTGTTAGAACATTCACAACTTCATTGCATATATAAATTTCAAAATCTAAAGTTGTTGTATTTAATTTTTCAAAATTGGAAAAAGGAAGATCGAATTTTAAATTTCGTTCTACACACTTAAAGGAATTGAAATCCAACTCAATTACCGCATTTTCAACAGCTTTATTAAGAATGTTGTTTTCATTTTCAAAAGTTATTATTTGAAAATCGTCAATTTTGGTAAAAAATGGATTATTATTTGACTCGTCATGTGTTGGGATTTGATTATGTTGCTCTCATTGTCTTATATATGTTTCAAGCAACAAATCCATATGATCATTGTAAATTTCTTCCATTTGCATAACGAAATCAAATTTGTAGTTATTAATTTGAAAATTTTCAATTGGAACTTATCAAAAATGAAAAATATCAATCACGTCATGATTGAAAGTATTCTCATTGCCAAAATCATTTAAAAACTAGTTCACATTTCCATTTTGACTTTGAAGTTCATTTGAAATTCGAAATCGTGTTGGCATGAGTTATATTCGAAATCATTTGAATTTCGAAGTGAATTCAAATCTTGATTAGTTTGAAAATTTTGGATTGAGTTATTGCACAAATATGAATTACATAATTTACTTATCATTTGATTTTGTTGTGTGGAGAGTTCAAATAAAGACGAATTCGTTTCGATGCTATTTTCAAGATTTAAGGGTTGGTTATCATTTTGAAAATTTTGTTGTTCAAAATTCAAATTGTTTATACAATAATTCACATTAAAATATCCATATGGGTTTGATGTGAAACTATATGAATTATATTGATTTTTACAACTATTATAAAATTCTTGTGAATAGGGAAAGTCCGACATTTCAAACAATTTTTTTTTTTGGATTGTTTTTCTGAAAAAACTAACTTAATTTTTTTTTGGATTTTTGGTTTTGATTAAAAAATCTCAAAAGGAAGGATTTAAAATATAAGTTAAGGAATATTTACAATTTTTTTTAGTTTTAGATTTTTTTTTTTTTTTTAAATATGCATGATTAATGCAATTAAATGAAAGCAAGAATTTATCTGTAAATTTTCCATCCTAAGTAACTCCCAACCCAAAATTGTATAATCACACTTTGTCTTAATTCAACAAAATAATTCTCAGTCAGGTAACCGGCAAGATTTATTGGTGCACCATGAATCACCATAGCAATGCAGTCGAAGGTTCAAGTACCTTCAGAGAAACAATCAATATAATATTTACGAATCATCGTAATATTTATAACTGATTATTGCTCTGCCATAGCCTGGACATCAAGAACATAAATTGTTCAAAGAAGATAATTTTTCAATATACAATTAAGCGTTATCGATGTCTAACCATTATTATTAATCAAAATTCTAAGATAAAATGCAAAGCAGAAATTAAACGTGTATTAACAATGCAACTATGATGAAATTTGTTTTTGATTTTTTTTAAAATGCAAGCAACCAACAATGCTAAGCAAATAAAATAAGGGATAAGGACACGATACCAAAGCGTGCAGAATTATTAGCAAATTATTTATTTTTCAAAGCAGCAATTTTTTTTATACAAGCAAGCAAAGCAATTTATTTTTGACAAGCTAATCCCTTCCTTTCTTCTTTTGCAACCTAAAATTGAAAACAAGATATGTACAAGTTTTTTTGTATATATCAAATTAAAAATTAAAACAAAACAAGTGAAAACAAAACAAATTAAACTAAAACAATTGAAAAACAATCTCTTTTTTCATTTTCTTTTTTTGTAAAGCTTAACCAAAAAAATAAAAAAATAAAAAAATCCATATAAAAGAATGAAAACTTAATAAAAAAATCTAATTTTTTATACTAATCCCTATTTGATTAAACTAAACCAAAAATAATTCCCGGCCCAATTAAATTTAACAAAGAAAACTAAAATAAAAAATGAAAACTAGAACTATCCAAATAATCCCATACCTGGCTGATTAAAAAAAACGTTTCCCTCAACAAAACATCAGAGAAAATATCAGTTACAAAATGAAGACCTCAAACCGTGGTGATGGATTTGGTTGCGGAAGGAAGGAGAAGCAGATTTGGTTGTAGGGGATGGTTATTTGTAGGCGATGGATTGGTGATTGTATTGGGGCATTGTTGACTGGTAGAACGGATTGCTCTAGGTGACTACAGTAATGGTTCAAGCGATTGTGGTTGGGGTGTGGTTTCTGGTGATATTGAGAGAGGCCGCGATTGAGTCTTAGGTTCGCGATGTTAGTGATTGAGTATTCGAACGAGGCAATTGCTTGGGTTGCTGTTCAATGGAGAGGACGGTATTGTCATCGTCGAAGTCAAGTTAGAGTGGTCCTCGCGTGTAAGAGGAGGATGAAGTGTGGGGTATGCTTGGTTTGGTGATGGTGTAGAAGTATGTAGCAGCAGCTGTTTTATGGTTATGTTTATGTTTGTAGCTCTGGTGGTATTTTGATGATGGTAACTGAACAGTATGTATTGAAGTGTTTTAATTGGTTGCAGTTGTAATGTGGGGGTATTGTTGGGTGATAGAGGGATAGGAGATGCTTGTAATGTGGTTTTTGCACTTAAAGCAGTGGGGGTTATGTTGAAGAGGGCAGACATGGTTGTTGAAGCTGTTTGTAATGTTATATAGGAGGATGACAGTGAGATATTAGAGGTGTAACAGGCAGTGTTATCCCATTTTTTGGACAAAGCTGGAATATCAACGTTGAGCGCATCTCCACCACGATCGAGCTAAGAGGAAGCAAGCAAGCGTATATAAGTCTGGGATTTCACTCATGATTCAAGTATAAAAGTCCATTCGGTATCAAAGGTTTGAAGATTCATTCGGTAATATATCACATATCTCATTCGGCAAAGCCTCATTCGGCACTCAGAGCACACAATTTCATCCGGCGTTCCCAGTACAAGAAGTCATTCGGCATTTAAAGCACAGGCTCATTCGGCATTCGGCATCTCCCTGCCGAACCAAGTACACCCCTTCACTTCCAAACTCCCACCGAACCAGACTTCTTCGCCAATCGCCGAACCAACCTCCGCCGAACCAACATGCCTCCAAGCATAGCCGAACCATGCTACCACCGGACCATGCTACCACCGAACCAACTCCAACCTCACCATACTACCACCGGTCCAAACAACATACCACTCACCGCCGAACCAAAGCCTCGCCGAACCAGAAAGTTGCCAGTCCAGATTGCTTCAGCCCGGGCCCACCAGCAGCTATATACTTCCAAGACCCCTGCCCCCTACCTCATTCTATAAATAGAGGGGCAGGGGTACAACAATGGGGACAAGTTTGAGAGCTCAAACCGGGAAGGAACTTTCAAACAACTTTCATACACTTGTACTACAAGCTTTGTACTTGTAATCGGATCGGAAAAGGAGAATAACATATAAAGTGGACGTAGGCACATTCTGGCCGAACCACTATAAATCTGTGTGTCTTTTACAGTTTAGTCCCTGCTTTTTACGCATTTGCATAAACCACCTAAATCACTACGAACAACATAAAATCAACTAAATCATACGACTTGGAGTTTTTTGCCCATCTTTTGTGCAAACGTATTTGAGTTATTTGCTGAGATCTGTGATTTGTGTTTGAATATCGCTGACTTATATTCATACACTGGTGCTTTCACGGTATTGGGTGTTTGTGGCCATTTTTTACGCAAACATTTTGGTGCTTTCACTGAGAGGGACCAGCTCCCACTACATCGGATAGAAGTTTGGATTTGGAAGACAATGACTAGGCAAAACAGTAGAAGGCTAAGGGCTGAGAGAAGCCAACAAGGAGGAAGTCAACAAGCATCCTCCGGAGGTGAGGAAGGACCGGCTTCGATCTATATAACCCGGGATGAAATGGAAGCCATAACAAATTCACTGCAAGAGAGGTTGCTGAAAAGTCAACAGGAAATGATGCAAACTTTCTTGGAGCAAATGAGAGTTGCAGGGATGCAGAACCTAGGAACAGCTACAACGGCTGTGGATGCAGGACAAGAAGCTAGGGTTATGGAACCCAATGAAGGACAGGATACGGAGCCAGGCGGCAATCAACAAGGGCTTGGGAGCAGGCCCACAGGATTCAACACAGGAGAACCTTTGGAAGGAGTTCAACAGGCTAGAACCAACGTTGCTGCTAACGAGCCACACGAAGAGTATGTACCGGAGTTCCCTCGGGGGCAACCCTCGACAGATAACGGTGGATTGGTAGATATAATCAGGAAGACTGTGCGAGGTGGTTTGACCAACGGAGACTTGGAAGGAGTAAACAGGAGTCCGTTCACCCGGGAAATAAGGATGGCTCAGAATCCACCTAAGTTCAAGCTACCTAGCGTGGAGGCATACAATGGCAAGGAAGACCCTACGGATCACTTGATGAGATACACCAGACACATGGAGGTGCTGGGGGCATCGGAGGAGGTGATGGCCCGATGCTTCCCTTTGTACTTGACGGACTTAGCTGCAATGTGGTTCAGGCAGCTGGAAGAAGGATCTATCAGGACTTGGAGGGAATTGGTAGAAAGGTTTTTGGGACAGTTTCGGGTTCATGTCAAGAGACCGAAGAATGTGATGACATTGACGTCGGTAAGGCAAAGGATGGATGAATCGCTTAGAGCTTTTCTAACTCGATTCAGTGCCGCAGTTGCTTCGGTGGATCGGCCCGATCCATCGATGGTTTTAATGGCAGCAGTATCAGGAGTCAGGGAGAACTCGGATTTCAAGGTATCTCTGATACGAGATCCCCCACGGAATCTCGACGAATTTTTTCATGAGGCAGAAAGGTTCCTTCGACAAGAAGATGCGAGTACGGATTTAAAGCTGAAAAAGGTTAATGCAGTTGAAGGGGGAGGACCATCCAGCAATGGTTCGGATAAAAACAAAGGAAAAAGGAAGTTGGACGATGATTCTGGAAATGCTAGGAAGCAATGGAAGGATCCAAAGTTTTCCACATACACAGGATTGAACGAGACACTGGAGCGGATATACCTGAATACTCGAAATCGCCTTCACTACCGGAGGCCGGCTAGGAGAGAACCAACAGAACGGGAAAGGACATCAGGAAGGCACTGTCTCTTCCATGATTTGGATGGACACGACACCAACAGCTGCAGGCACTTAAAGGACATAATTGAGGAACATGTAAGAAGTGGACAACTGCCGCAATATGTTGGACCTCGGAATGCAACGGCGAGGCAGGAGCAACCGCCGCCTACCTCAAGCTACGATGGTGGGAGGCCCAGGAATGATGGTCGGTTGATCGTCCCTTGACCAGGTTAATATGAAATAAGTAGCAAACTATTGGCAAGCAACCAAGTCATTTACACATGTACGGGGACGGAGATAGCCCCTAGGCATGCTCTGAATGATAATAAACTGCGATGCTATGGTTTGTGAAATTTATCTTTCGCTTTTGGATTGGACACTGCTTTTCTTTTTGGTTTTCGGTTTTGGAGCTTGGATTGAGCTCCTGGTTTTTCTTGCTTTTTGATTTGGATTTTCCTTTGGACAATTGTTTTCGGTTTTGGATGTTAGTTTGGATTTCTGTTTTTATGGTTTTGGATTTGGATTTTGGATTTGGATTCTGGATTTGGATTTTGGATTTGGATTCTGGATTTGGATTTTGGATTTGGATTCTCGATTTGGATTTTGGACTTGGATTTTGAGTTGGATTTTAATTGGATTTTTATCTGACTTTTGATAAACGGTCGTCGGGTATGGATTATGCCTGGCAAGGGGTGAGTCGCTTTGCCCGAACGTGGTAAATTGACTCATTCAGGTCGTCGAGTATGGACTATGCTCGGCAAGGGTCAGGAGTGACCAGGATTCGACCTAGGACTTAGGCCCTATATTATCAATCGTTATTTTCAGGTCGTTGAGTATGGACTATGCTCGGCAAGGGTCCGGAGAGACCAGGATTCGGCTTAGGACTTAAGCCATGGCATTGTACAGCGCCCAGGGACACTGGGCCAAGGTCGTCAAGTGTGGATTGCGCTTGGCAAGAACCCGGAGAGGTTAGCTCAACGTCCAGGGACACTGGACCAAGATCGTCAAGTGCGAATTGCGCTTGGCAAGGACCCGGAGAGGTTAGCTCAACGTCCAGGGACACTGGACCAAGATCGTCAAGTGTGAGTTACGCTCGACAAGAACACAAGGAGGCTAGCTTAACGTCCAGGGACACTGGATCACGACCGTCAAGTGTGGATTGCGCTTGGCAAGAGCCCGGAGAGGTTATAAATTTGGACCGCGACCCAAAGAGGTCCTGGATTCGGTTGTTGGCTATTGGATAAGGATGGTTTGGGACTCTGTTGTCGAGTTCGGATGGACATGGAATTGGCTCAAGCTTTGGTTATTGGATTTGGAACTGGATATCAACTCGGAGCAGTCAAGGATGATCTACTCTGGCAATATGGCTATTGACTTTGGATATTGGATTCGGGACTATACAAAACACGCCTTCCTACCGCAAGGCATATTTTGGGGGGCAAAGTGTTATCCCATTTTTTGGACAAAGCTGGAATATCAACGTTGAGCGCATCTCCACCACGATCGAGCTAAGAGGAAGCAAGCAAGCGTATATAAGTCTGGGATTTCACTCATGATTCAAGTATAAAAGTCCATTCGGTATCAAAGGTTTGAAGATTCATTCGGTAATATATCACATATCTCATTCGGCAAAGCCTCATTCGGCACTCAGAGCACACAATTTCATCCGGCGTTCCCAGTACAAGAAGTCATTCGGCATTTAAAGCACAGGCTCATTCGGCATTCGGCATCTCCCTGCCGAACCAAGTACACCCCTTCACTTCCAAACTCCCACCGAACCAGACTTCTTCGCCAATCGCCGAACCAACCTCCGCCGAACCAACATGCCTCCAAGCATAGCCGAACCATGCTACCACCGGACCATGCTACCACCGAACCAACTCCAACCTCACCATACTACCACCGGTCCAAACAACATACCACTCACCGCCGAACCAAAGCCTCGCCGAACCAGAAAGTTGCCAGTCCAGATTGCTTCAGCCCGGGCCCACCAGCAGCTATATACTTCCAAGACCCCTGCCCCCTACCTCATTCTATAAATAGAGGGGCAGGGGTACAACAATGGGGACAAGTTTGAGAGCTCAAACCGGGAAGGAACTTTCAAACAACTTTCATACACTTGTACTACAAGCTTTGTACTTGTAATCGGATCGGAAAAGGAGAATAACATATAAAGTGGACGTAGGCACATTCTGGCCGAACCACTATAAATCTGTGTGTCTTTTACAGTTTAGTCCCTGCTTTTTACGCATTTGCATAAACCACCTAAATCACTACGAACAACATAAAATCAACTAAATCATACGACTTGGAGTTTTTTGCCCATCTTTTGTGCAAACGTATTTGAGTTATTTGCTGAGATCTGTGATTTGTGTTTGAATATCGCTGACTTATATTCATACACTGGTGCTTTCACGGTATTGGGTGTTTGTGGCCATTTTTTACGCAAACAGGCAGGGGTGCTCTAGGTGGTAGCCATAGCTTGTTTATTTGGAGAGTATGGCGGTTGCAGCAAGGCCGAGGGGTGTTTGTGATGTATGTGAGTTGAAGTTGAGATGGATTGCTGTTAAAATGGTTGGTTAGGCAAAATGGGTGAAAAATCAAACAAAAATAATTCAAAGAACAGAAATTTAAATAAAAAACAATTCTCCAGCAACGGCACCAAAAACTTATTTGACGGCCAATTCTCTATCGGATTAGAAAATAGCCGATCAAATTTTAAATAAAAATAACCGCAAGCGCATGACGTATAGTTTAGTACGTGGCGAGTACGGGTCAATCCATAAGGAATTGTTTAGATTTTAGAATTCTATTCAATTAAATTAAATCAATATTTAAAATGTTTTTGAGCTAAAAAATGTAAATAAACTAGCAAAAGAAAATGGATAGAAATATGAGATTTTGAAGGCAATTTAAAGGTAATTTACTTTTCATGATCACATAAATCAACAAAATGAAATTATGATCTCTCTTTTGGTCATTAGTGAGTTCAGTTGATGTGTTTATCATAAGTACGAAATATTTGTGCTATTAATTAGCCCAATATAAACCACCAAACTATAACACAACCACTAAACCACTTTTTAACTCTCACGAAAATGACAATGGACTTGAAAATAAAATCTATTCTAAGCATGGTTTATTAACTACTGATTAGAGATATAGACCATCATTACGATAATCATACGTAAACGAAGAAGTAATTTGTATTTGTTGTTTATTAAAGCATAGTCTATTTGGTGTCAACAACATAAGCTATCAAATTCAAAGCTAAAACAATAAGTTAAACCATATCAAATATTTCCATTAAGCACAAAAAGAAATCAAAAATTAGCAAAATATTGAATCTATGTGATTAATAGAGCTTCATTACCCCTAAATTGAACGAGTTTAGCCTCTCATATTTGTTATCATTTTAACAAATGTATCATTTAACATGAAATAAAAACAAGAAGAAAATGCAAGCTAAGTAAAAAAGAGAGCTAATTAAAATGAAATAAAAGCTAAGCTAATCTACTTGCATAAGAAATAAAGTACACTATTAACATAAAAGGAAATAACATGTAATAGAAAAGAGAATGAATTAAAATTGCATAAAAAAGAAATTTACATGAAAGAAGAAAATGGTTAAGTAGCCATGAAAAAGAAAAGAGATTTTACATTTTATTTTTGAGCCTGAAAATAAACTAAAGAGGAGGCTCAAAGGAGGCTATGGAGATTAATTACATGAACATATGAGGTATTTATACAAGTTTTGAAGCCTTAATCCTATTTTTGGAAACGATCCAAATTGCCTTTGAGAAAGTGTGGTCACCAAGTTATCATTAGCATGAATTAATCCTCCACTTAAACGTGCATGTAACTTTAATCTTCATGAGAGTGTGCATAAGCTTCAAATAGGTGATCATTGTAAATAGGTAGTTGTGGTCCTTTATGATTCATGAAATAAATTATTTCCATCTTCATTTTGTTTTCTTCACTTGTGCATGCAAATTTCAACAAATCCTCTTGTAATTTCCATTCAATTTTCCTATAGATAGAAATAAAATGTTGAAATAAATATTCTTAAATTAATATATGCAAAAAACGACCATTTTCCCCTTATATGAAGATGAATATATGATGATTTGAAAATAATTGAAATTTCGGTTTAAATATGTTAAAAATACCCTACATGATCATTTATTTAATTTAATTTAATTAGACTAAACATGAAAGTAAAAATATGTACATTTACGTGCACATCAATATATGATCCAGTCTATTTAGTATGTGCCTTGTGTCCTTAGCACGATGAACACTGACCAAGGCAATGCAACGCTTCTCTTTGTTAGATCACGAGAATATGATATCGAATTCGAGTGTTGATTGGATGAAAGTCCAAAAGTGTGACGACCCTTGGATTTTATTAGTATTAGTATGCACTTGTGAAGATAACGCCTTCGGTTATGTCAACTGAGCTCCAAGGTTTCGATCCACACTCAAAGTCAATTAAGAAACTGGTTAAAAAAGGTAAGCGTTGCTCTTGTCCTTCACCACATCCACCTTAAGGCTTGTTTATAGCATGCCACAACTATGAGGTGTTTAATGAAGGTGATGACGAAGGGAAGTAAAATCGATGACATGGATCAACATCACTTGGAGTGATGGTTTCAAGATATAGTAGAGGTTGAGATGTTATTTAGTGATGTGTGGCAACCCACCTAGGAGTGTGAAGGAACCATGACAGCTGGTAAATGGGTGAATTTCCCAAAATTTTCCAATTGTTCTTTATTAAGTCTATGAAGCCTAAATGGATTTTATATCCAAACTAAATATTGTAATAAAGGCATTATCTTATATAACTTTGTTTGAAAGTTTTTTTTGTAGTTCTAGTTTATAAATATATCAAATATACTTGTTCGAAGTGCACGTGCTACAGATAAGAAGTATACATAATTGATGTGGTTGTATGTAGGTATTGGGACTCACACCGCAATAGGCCCATTCCCCATTACATATGCCTTTGTTGTCTAAGATTTTGATTTAAAATATTTATACATAATAAAAGTGAAGAAGTGTGTATGTATATTTATTTATGTGTAAATTAAAAACATATCAGACAATTTTATATGATTTTAAATCTAAAATTACCACTAATGATTGAAACTAAATATGATCTTATGATTGCAAATTAGAGTAACACATGCCATATGCGCGCGCGCACACACACAAAATTTACAGTCAATGTTTTAGATTTAAAGTGATTATTTATATGTAAATATTTGTAAATTACACACACACAAATATATATATATATATATATATATATATATATATATATTAGAACTTAAATTTAGCATTCAAATTAAGCTTTTAGTTTGAAAAGAAAATAAATAAAACTTTAATGTTCAAAAGAAATAAAAAAGATTTAAAATTTAGAAAAAACTCCTATATAAATTTTAGATCAAAGGGATTTTTTTTCAAAACAATGATAAAATTATTCATATACAAAATATCAACTACTTGACAAAAGGAATTAATTTTCAAGGTAGAAGTTAATCAATTAACAAAAATAGTTTATTTACATTTATGTATATAAATATTATAAAATTTTAAAGCAGATCCGAATCAAAATTAGTTTTTTGTATTAACCAAATTTCGATGTAATGGTGAAGGAATTGGATAAATTAATGTAAATTTGTGATAATAACGTATAAATCTAAAAAAGCACAAAAGAAATCAACAAATTAACAAAGGAGAAAGGCTAAATCATATCAATAATAATGAACATATTTTGAGGTGAGATGAAGAGCAAAACATATCTAAATTAAATCAACATAATTAGCATACTTTCAACAAAGATAGAGATAAAGAGGTTTGAATTACTTATTATAAGATAAAACATAAACAACAGATGTATCATATAGGATCCGAAGATGTAAGTAACATAATTTTTTTTTAAAATTGGATGATTACCTAGGGATGTTGCCAAAAATCGCACCTTCAAATGATGAATCAATCATCATAGACTTAATTGAATTAATCTTTGGATTTTGCAAGAACCAATTGATAAGAACCACCTTTGTTTTAATTTTATTTGATTTTTAAAAAGTTTAGGCCTTGAAATCCATTATTTTCGACTCGGATGGAAGAGAAGAGGAATAAATGTGAATTGGTCGAAGTGTGTTCTGAAATGAACGAAAGAGAATATGTTTTAAAGGAAACATTGAAACATTTTAATTTCCTCCTTTAAATCTTTATTTATCAAATTCCTAATTAAATCTCATCAAAACATCTCCTTTCTTCATTGTCTATGGCCGACCATTTTAGGTGCCACCTGAAACTTAAAAAGTTCTAAAATTACTTAATGTTTAATATATTTAAATCCAATTTAAACATTCTATTGATATCGTATATCGGTACATGTGTTTATAATTTTTATATATGCACTTTATTAAATATTAATGGTATTTAAACAAATTAAATAAATTTTTAAAACTAACATTTCACAAATGTTAAGTAATTTAATTTATTTATAACTACTTAGTGTTTCTTATATTTAAATCCAAGTTAAATATTTTACCGACATCTAATATCGATACACACATTGATAACATTAATATACGCAGTTTAATAAATGCGAATGGTATTCAAACAAATCAAATAAAATTTAATAATTGATATTTCATAAATATTAATTTACTAAATGAATTTATAATGATTATAAATTAACTAAGTTGTGTGGTCCATGTGGAGTATTCATCAGTTTTACGACTCAAAGGTGTAAATTACTTCAGTGATTATATTGAATAATTCATGTATCACATCAGCCTCTGTCATTAAGTTTTTATTCCTTTTCTGCTCTTCTTTTTGTTGAAATACCGTTCATGCCCCACGTCTTTGATTAATATTAGCGAAAGCTCGCTCGACTTAACATTCACACTTCACCTTAGCTAGTGGTGTGACATTTTGGTCAAATTTATCACTTACACATCTTTCAGTAAAATCCAATTTCACTTGTTATAAGCTGTACCCGTTAGTATGAATTATTTACATTGTTTCTCTTTGTCAAAACTATACCATATTGGGACTTATAAAATTTGATTTTGGTCGAAATTCCGACACATATAACCTTTTAGCCCAAACAAAAAATCTTTAATTCACTAACAGCAATCATTATTAATTGTATTGCTTTAACCAGAGACTTTGACTTCGAGTTGACTACAATTGACCATGATACTAACCTTATATAACAAAGGAGCGAATTCTTCTTCGAATAGTGTTTCACTGCTAATGCTTTAAGTCGGACCCAACTATAGTCGTTTGATGGACATCATGTCATGATTTAACTATAATCAAAGTGGAGTGTCCACATTGAAGTTCTACGCTATTCTCAAGTCGAGGGAACATTGTAACATCTTCGCTTCAAGATTGTCTTTTAGACCTTAGGTATATTAAATAACAGAAAACTCTTAAATGAGCCATTCCATGATTATCCAATAATTATCAGTACGTAACCCTTTGGTGCCTTTAACAACTACGATTAATACATTCCCAACATTTATAGAGTGCTACTTACTCTAGTTTCAATAGATGAGTCGATATATTTTCCTAAAACATCTTGAATAAGAATATTTAAAACAAAATGTTACTTGTTAATGCGATAAAGTTCTCATGATTACAACATATTGTAATTACTATCATAACATATAAATTAATATTTTCTATTTAATATACATTAAATTAATTAATTAATTATATCATAATATAACAAGTATATAATAAAAAAAGCACATTTTATTTTGAACGAGATTGGTCATCAAGTTAGATAAATGTAACACATTACATAATTGCCTCCGAGGCATACCCCCTAACTCTTGGTGCATCTATTAGTGGTTTTTATTCTACAAATGTGTTAAAGAGGGCGTTATCAATTTTACTAGCTATTTTCTTAAATTAGATAATAAATTTTTGAAAACAATTGTTCTGATACTAAACATGGAGTATGTGAGATACTCTAATACTTGTGCGAAATGAATCTTAAGTCATGACACTAGAGTGTTAGGGGTGAATAATGTTTTAAAACTTAATTCTTAACTTGTAGTTTTTAAATTATTTAATTTAGAATCGCATAAATAATCAGATAAATGTTAATCGATGAAGCAAAAAAAATAGCAAAGTAAAAAGAGATACGTCCTGAATTTTTATACTTGTTCAGATTCTCAATCCTACATCAAGTTTATAGTCTGTATAGAATTTCAACTATTACAATCTTGCAATTCCGTTAGTGGAAAGTACACCTATACAACTTGACTTTGATTAGATGACAAGTACACCTATCCTGACTGTCCATGAATGGTAGGACACATCCGACCTCTTGACATTCCAACGATAGTCAAATCACCTATACAAACCTGAGTTTTTAAAGGCAGCAGGATATGTCTTTGCAATTCCAATATTAGTAAAGCAATTATATAAGAAATCATATCGTTCGAATATCAAATCTCATATTCTTGAAGATAATGATCTTATAGATTTCGGTAGTAGTTTATAACTGAAATCTTTGAGAATAGAATGCAATCAGAGATGGTTAGATAACTAAATCAAGTAAGATCTCTTTGATCTTTTTTTTGGTTTGCAAATTCATAGAGAATGAAAGTGAATGAATATGGATTCACAAAGTGCATGCATAAAATAGTAAGAGAACTTGATCATAAAGTAGTAGAGAAGAAAGAGTAGGAGAAAAGAATGATAATTGTTATCAAAATTTATCTTCCAGAGCCTTCACATAAAAGATTAAGAAAAGTGACTTTTGACAAAAGGATGGAAGAATGTGTCCATTCTTTTAAATTCAAAGTTGCATTAATGCATAGTCCAATGTGTATGTCGATAGATTCGTGTTTATTTTATAAAAATATGTCGGCGTGTGTCAACATATATTCTAAGGGTATGTCGACATATGCTAGTTGATTTTAAAAACACTTTATAAAAGTTGTTTTAAACTTTATAAATTTTAAATGAATATTTAGAATTATGTAGGAAGGGTTTAGAGATAAAAATAAAGATTATTAAAAGAGAGATTTCAGAGATGTGTTACAAGGCATTTTAGTAAATATTTTTAAGACATTTACACGCATTCTGACTAACTGGTTATCTCATGCTCATATTCTTGAGTTGCTTGTATCCTCCTAGATTGTCCTTGGATCTTCTGTGTTCTCCAAGTCTTGTTCTTGTCATGAGCGTTAGGCACACACTTCGCACGTGATAACGACATATGTTTCGGGCATAAATTATTTTTTTACAAATTATATATGATTAACACGCTCAAGAAAAATTGGTTTTCATAAATATTTAGCCATATTTTTACATTGAAATAATTTGTAGTTAATTTATACTTTTATTTTTAAGTTATAACATCTAATTGTTTTGTTAGTTTGAATTTTATTTGTATTATCAATTAATAAACATATAGTTAATTAATAAGGAAAAAAATGTTTGTTTGTTAGATCCTATTTTTAAATGTAGTGGATATTTTGAATTTGTAAATAAGTTAACTATTAATCCAATTTTTATGAGATATTAAGATTTGTTTGTAACGACCTGATGTTTTGGACCATTCAAATCGACAATAATCCACACATGTTGGACTTGAATTGCTCAAAATATCAGATTGTTAATTTAAAATTTGGCAAAGCTCAACATATACGGTAAATAAATCAATCACAAAATCATAGAGTAATATAATGTGGCGGAATAAATAAATAGTAGTTCATGAAGCTACTATATAAACAACAGAGTTAGAAATAAAATACAGCATGATAACTCAAATACACTGAAGTCTCGAATACAAACAGATGACATCTTTGAACCAATCAACTGGAAAAACTGAAAACTGAATCGATAGTTGGATCTCCAAATGAGCTCCAAACTCCAAATGTGAGTCTCAAATGTTGTATCACTCAGTCTGACCCGAGCATAAAACAAAACACAAAACACTCGAGTTAGGATTAACATTCTTATATCAATAAATCCAACTCAAGTGAAATATTAATTGAAATACAATTAACTTAAAGGATGTTTGGGATAATCGTCCTCTAATGATCCGTGGAACTATCTACAATGCAGAAAATATACACCATAACACCGTGGTCATTTCAATAAATTTATACTTTAAAACCAAATTGTCATTTCCATTAGATAAATATACATATATATATATATATATATATATTTCTTAAATTTCACAAATAGATTCCAATCAATTCGAGTTCCAAATTCACATTTAATTCAATTTAGATTTATCCATTTTAATTTAATTCAGTTTCTAAATAACAAATTCAGATTTAATTGATTTCAAATACAGATCTGGATCACAAATAAACCATTTAAATTGCAGCATTTCAAAGCTTTAATATTCAACATTTTCAAAGTTTAATTTAACAGTTTCATATAGATCTCGATTTAACTCATTATTATTTAGTCCAAAAATATTCACTTAATAAATTCAGTATTTTTAAATAACCTTAATTTACCCTTAAACTAAATGTTCCTTTCAATTTGTTTAAACTTGATATATCCATTTAGTCACTTTAAATCAAAAATCAAATTATAAAAATCAATCTTAAACTTCAACTTCAAGAGTTCAAATCAATTAAATTTAGTAGAATTCTTAATTAAATACGATCTCAATTAATTTAACTTTATCTTCTCAACCTTAACTTATTCAAATTATTTCAACAATCTATTTTGATATATAGATTTAAATAAATACTTAATCATATTATATGTATTAAATCAATCTCAATAATATTATTATTAACTCTTTATATAAAACTACCATATATATATAATATTTTAAGAACCAATATTTATTAAAAACCATATATTTATTTTCAAAACCAAAGATTTTTTTTTCAAACATTTATATATGGACCAACGGTGTCTATATATATTTTCCTATCCTATAGTCAAATGATACAGATATTTATCATTTCAATCCGTAATATATACGGGTAGATATCATTTCGACCCGCAATCCCAAATTCAATTCAATAAAAATCGCTTGGTTTTATCATTTCAACCCATAACAATTTTCTCCTATTCTAAAGTCCGTTCGGGTATGTATCATTTCAATCCATACTATACTAATAGGTAACTTGCAGAGTGATAACAGATAATATAAATATAACAACATGCATATATCATCAGTAACAATATAATATAAACAACAGGATATGGTGTCATATCCCACAGTGAACGGTTATAGATAATAACATATATAACAATTTAAATAACTATAGCAGCATATTTCAGTTGTCGTTTCAATTGAAATCAAATTTAATAAATAAAAGAACGTTAATCGTGAGTGATTGCTCACCTTTCGAGGCTAGATAGATTTGACAAGGAAACGAGCTATGAATCCAGGCACGGATTTCCAAGCAAAGCACGATTGAACACAAATTCAATGATGAAAGCTGAAAATGAGGGATCGATGAGAAAATCAATCATTTTAATATGTATAGAAAATATATATATTATTATTATTTTATAAAAATCAATGTCTTAATTTCAGAAAAATATAATATGTATATATATACAATTAAATCACTATCCTTAAAATACATATTTTTAAAATATTATAACCAAAATCTTACATATATATATATATATATATATATATATATATTTTCAAACTATATATAATAAAGTATATATGCAAATCCATATTCTAGTTAATATATGTAGTGCAAATATACATATATGCATAGCAAAAGAAGAGAAAGCTTTATATTCAATATACAAATATACATAGATATTAGAGCCACATAATTTACTGTATCTTAAACATATACTATATGTATATAATATGGGAAAAATCTAAACACGTTATATTTAGCAGCAATTTAAAATAAAAAAGAAGAATCGAAACAGCCTAAAATTCACATACTTATGAATTATAAGTTGCTGATATAAATCTCATATACCCTAACAGACGTGTCATACAACTCTTTAATATAAATACTCTAAGCAAATTTTTAGTACACATATAAATAACTTAGAGATTTATGCGTATAGGCTTTTACATAAATGAATAATGGATGATATAAACTTATATAGTATATGCAAACTATATATATATAATATATCAATACCAAAATATGTTATAATACAGCCTAAAATGCAAATGTTTGAAACATAAATATAGTAAAATTATATACTTTGAAATAGCTTAAGATACATATATGATGTATAAATCTAAAACCACCTACCAAATATATAACACAAAAATTACAAAAATCTTTAGATCTGACTTAGATAAAATCAAGAAACTCGTTTTATTAAAGCTTATGTCCATTAATCGATCCAATACCAACTTATAATCTATATACTTTAAAACAATAATTCAAAGCATAGATTGATAGAGAAATACATATACATAAACCCATTATAATTTTACACATACCTCTATATATACACACAGAGAAACACGACAAGGACATATGTGGAGGATGGCGCAACACACGAGGAGATGGGTAGGCGGAAAAGGTGGTGGTGGTTGAGGCCGAGCTAAACAAGAGGAAGCAAGGCAAAACAAAGGAAAATTCAATAGAAAAGTGAAGAGAAAAGTAGAAAAAGAGAAGAAGCCATTACCTATTTTTCTCAGATCTGAAAATAGGCATGAGAAATGAAATGAGAAAGAAGCTTTTTCATGTTAAAAAGTGACATAGGCGGCTAGGGTTAAGGAATGTACAAAATTTGTGGATAAGTTATGGTAGGAAATCAAAGGGGTGGAAAGATATAAAGGCAAGAAATCAAACGTAACGTATGCCTACAATTAAAACAGGTAACGTATCTTAATTGATGTGTTCTCTATATATTAAAGAAAGATGTATACAAAAAGCTTCACTAAACAAATAAATGCAATAACGTTTAATAAATACATTTTAAAAGATATGTCCTTTAAGGCAATAACGTATATCTATTTGAAATTTCTTTCCAAGAAATAAATAAGGAATCTAAACACTTAACCATCTAACTAAAAAATGAATGTCTAAATAGAAAAATAAGGTAGAGATAGATATTATGAAAAATAAACAAATATTTTTAGAAAAAGTAGGAAAAAAATAAAGAAAATACCCTATTTAATGGAAACTAGAATTAAAAATTGTAAAAAAAATTCAACTGACTTTGGAAAATTTCAACAACACTTATAAACAAATAAAAGTCAAGTAAAGAAAATAAATGCTGAACAAAATAAAGTGTAAATGAAAATAAAATATAGTCTTAAGAAAATAGAAAAATAAACGAAGAATTACCTTAATTAATTGAAACTAGAAATTAAAAATTGTAAACAAAATACGACTTTTGAGAAATGCGGATTACGGATCTTAAGGCTAGGATTAACACTAGAGGGGGGGTGAATAGTGTTAATAAAGAATTACTAAATATTTTTGAGTTTATGTTAATTTAGACACCGATGTATGCAATATACAGACACAGATATGATCATAGAAACAAGCACAGATGCATAAAATAAAAGTAGTAAAGGAAAGAACACACCGAATTTTATACTGGTTCGGAGTTACCCTACATCCAGTCCCGCAACACAAGTACAGATTTCCTTTCAAAAGCAATTGTACAATTACACCCTCGGTTCAAGGCTATAAGGTACACCCTCCAAAATTTCGATCCTCTGGGTAGAGAGATACTTGATTTCCGGGCCACAAGTTTACCCAATTGATTTACCAAGGCTACAATCACATCTTTTCTTTCTTGATTGATTTTCAAGGCTACAATCACACCTTTCCTCGCTTAATAGATTACAAAGAAGTCCATAACTCTGAATAGCACTGAGAACCTTGTAGAGATAGTGATAGAGAATCAAACTAGAAGTAATCGAGTTTGATTCAATGTTGATTTCGGCAGAGTAATGGTGAGAATATGTATTAAGAAATGTGGAAGAAGAAGAGGAGTAAAAAACCAAAAAAATCTGATTTAAAATTCGTTAAAACTAGCCCCTATTTATAGAAGAACAACAACCATGTCCATTCGTGAAGAGTTATGGTGAATAAACACTTCTTTTGAAACTTAAATTTTGAACTCAACTGACACCATGTCGACATGGTAACCATAGGCATGTCGAAATCCCACAGCAATTTATGGTGATTTGATTTTCTTTGAAAATAACCTTTATCTTATATTAAAACTATTTTAAACTTTACAAATATACTTGACTACAGTTAAAATTTATAAGTAGATATAGAGAATAATTTATATAGATTTTAACTATAATTTTATATTATATCTAAGTATAAAAGTTAAATATATAATTTAAAAAGATAGTTTAAAATCAGGAGTAATTTGACTTTCAAATTAAAGATAATTTTGAGGCTAAAATTATTTAAAATCAGGATAGAGAGTTTTGATGTTTTTAAAAGGAAAGTTTTGAAATCATTTTGAAAATAATATAATTTTGTGAAATCATTTGAATTAAAATTAGTGGATACAAAACAATGTTCCACTAGATTTTCGTAGGTTCCATCCTACTTAGGATTCCATCCCTTTAACAGGCTCGAAGTGGATTCCATTCCACGAATAAATTGGATTTTAAGATGCCAGTGCTTTTCTACGAGTTTTAACAAAAATTCCTAATAAAAATACTTATGCTTGAAATCTTGATACTCATGACTCTTCTATCTCGATATCTTGAATCTCTATACTGTACAGTCTTTATTCTTGGTACTTGCATGGTTAAATCCTGCATATACATATATATCTAAACTTATAATGTCAGTATTTATATTTTATAATCTATTCTAAGATTGTTGTCATCGAAACCATCATCTCACGGACTAACACGACTAACATTGGAAAATTTCAATTACACTTTTAAAAATGTTTTTAAAACTAAAATATATACATCACATGTCAATAATAAACATAAATTAGAACATGACATGACAAACAAAAATATTATTTATATAAAAATAAAATAAACAATTTTGTTAAATACAACAATTACATCCAATAGTGTAAAAAGCGTAACTTTCACAATATTAATCAGATTTCAACGAAACGAAAAGCAGTATCCTTAGAATTTTATTTACTTTCATAAAATAAAGGTAAAATTCAAAATTTAATTTTAAAAAGAAAATTAAAGTCAAAGTTTGACCATATTGACCAAAATTCACCTTTCTGGAAAATATTCTATTTATTCATGTTTGGAATTCTAATTCACATCAAAATCAGAATTTATATGTAAAATAACAAAATTATCTATTTTAATAAATAAAATAAAGTTTTTAAATCAAAATTCAATTTAAAATAATTAAAATATGCAATTAACATAACCACAAAATACAGGGTTGTTACACTCTCCCCCACTCAAAACTTTTCGTCCCCGAAAAGGAATGAGGTACGGAAAAACATAGAAAAGATAAAAATGGAATAAGATTAAGACAAGATGACAAGAAGATTGAAATTATACCTGATAACTGTGGTTATAGGTAAATTTATCAAGGTAGAGAATATGAATAACTAGAAGGGAAAATAGGAGAATAAGAATATCTAGGAAGGAAAATAGGTTGAAAAACAAGGATGGACCGTCATTTTAAAACTATATAATTTCAATTAGAATTTTTAATATTTAAAACCATTTAAACAATTTATAATACGATGAATAGTCATTTTCAAATTTGTTGGTTTGAAGTAAACAATATTTAAAACATTTTAATTTATTTAGAAAGATAAAATAAATGATCAAAATATCCTTTATATAATACTTTATCAAAATAATTTTATAACTCGGTGTCTTAACAAGTTTATCCTCGTTCCTGCAGGCTCTGGCTATGCGTTGATCATGCGCAAAGCTAGAATTCTCCATGTACTTAGTAGACTTGTTTCAACACCCAGTGAAAGTACTGAAAAAACTTTAAAAAAACAGATATGGAAAGTACAATCCAAACAAAACAACCAAAACCTTTGTCTAACCATGGATCACAAATACACAATGGTTACGCCTGGATCTCCCAGGAAACAATCCATATCCGTAAGCTTTCTCAGCCCTACGAATTACGCCATGATGACTAGTAGACCGCAGATATACAATGGTTATGCCTGGATCCCTTGGGAAATAATCCATATCCGTAAGCTTTCTCAGCCCTGCGGATTTCGCTACTAATATAACCTACATAGATCGCATGATACACAGTGGTTACGCCTGGATCCCCCAGGAAACAATCTGTATCCCTAGGCCATTTCAGCCAGGCGAACTGCGCTATGCAGTCACGCTCAAAAGACCATGGGTTACGCCATGGTAGGACACTCGAGTATCACAACCGGAAAACCAAAACCAGAGAGAATAATATAGATAGAATGAATCCCCAATGTAGCCACAGAGCGGATATCAAGCAGAAGGCACTTCCCATATCTTTACTTCGAAAATACATATGACATAGTACCTTTTCAAATCACTTTCAAATACCGTACTTATATGAGGTCCATTATATATAAGATTTTATTTTCAATCGAATACTTTCCAAAATCGATAGTATATCAAATCACTTCATACTTATACAACTCAAATTTTTATATAAGTTCGATAACTTCCAAATCAAGTATTTAGTAACACATGTTCTCAAATTTCAATTTATTTCAATATCAATTTAGTTTCAAAATCATATATCATTTCACCAAATCATTTCTTCCAAATTAATGATCTTCAGTTTCAAAGTTTCCAAAAATAATAGGTTTAGAAAATAATCTAAATTTCCAAATCAACCTAATTTCTATCAAACAAGTTCATTTCCAAAATCATCGTATAAATACTGGGTTTTAAATTCCAATCTATTTTTGAAACCAAATATTTTCTCAAAATTGATTATACCCAAAATGGTTACTCAGTTTAAACCATCCCTTTTAAAACCTTCAAACTATTTATTTCTATATGAAAAATCCAATTTACCATTGGAAAGATTATTATTCTATATGTATATACTTTATTCAAAACATTTCAAATCTATATTTCATACTAGTATAATTCAAAATATTCATATTTATTTTACTCAACAAACAGTTTCAAACTTATATAAATCATATTACTTTATACTTTAATCATACAAAACTAAACTTATATTCTTTGTCAAATGCCTTATACCTTTCAAAATTACTTAGCTTTGAAAAGTTAACCTTGATGTGGAAGTGCTCGAACCTTTAAAATAGTCGAATAAATCATATTTTCAATCCAAGAGTTGGAAATCACCAACAAATCAGTGAATCAATTCCAAAAGATAGGTTTATATCAATCAAATTAGAAATTCAAGAACTGAACACTGGCTCATTTCAAAACTGTGTCGTAAATGTGTGTGTGTGTGTGTGTATATATATATATATATATGCATATCTTTTCGAAATCAAATTATACTTCGATATTTGAAATCAAAATTGGTTTCGCAAATCAATCGCATAGCAAAGCTACCGAAGTGGCCTCTCCCCCACTCAGAAACTTGAAAATCAATGTCGATGATGCATGCATTCATAACCGAAATTATTTTTTAACGACATAAGTGGGTTCTGGACTTCTATTTTCTCGAAGACTTCTTTTGAAACTTCTTCGAAATCATTGGAATTCATTTGAAGTCATTTAAAACATTTCTTATTCAGAAAATACTTTTAAATCGTATTATTGTATATTTTCCAAAATCTTAAAACCAATTTCAAAACACCGTAATTCAATCTCTCGAATTTCAAATTAAAACCCTTCAGTTATAATAATTTTTATATAAATCCATTCTTATATAAAATCTTCAAAATTTCAAGTCCTTTTGAAATTTAAAATTCTCGTTTTTAAAAGGTATATAATCCTTGTCGAAAACATTTTCACTTTTATGTATAGAATAAAATCATACTTATCAAAATAAGAATTCGATATATAAAAAAATTTCTAAAATACAAACAAACCCGATTTTCAAAGGATGATTCAAGAATGGATTTCCAAAACAAAGATAGGATCATCTGAACTGAGGATATAGAATTCTCCGGTGAATTAATGCCAATTGTAAAGGAGTTTCACCCCTTTATAAATCATTCAAAGATTGGCGGGATCGCCTATTCTTATAGAGATCATTCGAAGTGGAGTTGTGGGATACTCCAGAATCAAGAAACACGAATAGGGAGAGAAGATAATGGATTTTGGAACCGCAGGTCACGTTCCAAAGTCTAAAGGAAAAAAAACCAGATCAAGAGGAAGAAATTCAAGCTCAAACGAAAGTGATTCTGTAAATAAAGTTACTATATATGCTAAGCTTGCCTAGAGCCAAAGCTTTGATACCAACTATAACGACCTGATATTTTGGACCATTCAAATCGAAAATAATCCACACATGTCGGACTTGAATTGCTCAAAATATTAGATTGTTAATTTAAAATTTGGCAAGCTCAGCATGTACAGTAAATAAATCAATCACAGAATCACAGAGTAATATAATGCAGCGGAATAGATAAATAGTAGTGCATGAAGCTACTATATAAACATCAGAGTTAGAAATAAAATACAGTGGGATAACTCAAATACACTAAAGTATCGAATACAAACAGATGACATCTTTGAACCAATCAACTGGAAAAACTGAAAGCTGAATCGATAGTTGGATCTCCAAATAAGCTCCAAACTCCAAAGGTGAGTCTCAAATGCTGTATCACTCAGTTTGACCCGAGCGTAAAACAAAACACAAAACACTCGAGTCGGGATTAACATTCTTATGTCAATAAATCCAACTCAAGTGAAATATCCGCTGAAATACAATTAACTTAAAGGATGTTTGGAATAACCATCCTCTAAGGATCCATGGAACTATCTACAATGCAGAAAATATACACTATAACACCATGGTCATTTCAATCAATTTATACTTCAAAACCAAATTGTCATTTCCATTAAATATATATATATATATATATATATATATATATATATACACCCTAAACTTCACAAATAGATTCCAACCAATTTGAGTTCCAAATTCACATTTAATTCAATTTAGATTTATCCATTTTAATATCAATTCAGTTTCTAGATAACAAATTCAAATTTTATTGATTCCAAATATAGATCTGGCTCACAAATAAACCATTTAAATTCCAGCATTTCAAAGCTTTAGCATTCAACATTTTCAAAGTTCAATTTAACAGTTTCATATAGATCTCGATTTAACTCATTATTTTTTAGTCCAAAAATATTCACTTAATAAATTTAGTATTTTTAAATAACCTTAATTTATCCTTAAACCAAATGTTCTTTTCGATTTATTTAAACTTGAAATATCCATTTAGTCACTTTAAATCAGAAATCAAATTATAAAAGTCAATCTTAAACTTCGACTTCAATAGTTCAAATCGATTAAATTTAGTAGAATTCTTAATTAAATACAATCTCAATTAATTCAGCTTTATCTTCTCAACCTTAACTTATTCAAATTATTACAACAATCTATTTTAATATATAGATTTAAATAAATACATAATCATATTATATGTATTAAATCAATCTCAATAATATTATTATTAACTCTTTATATAAAATTACCATATGTATATATATAATATATATATATATAATATTTTAAGAACCAATATTTATTAAAAACCATATATTTCTTCTCAAAACCATAGAATTTTTTTCAAACATTTATATATGACCAACGGTGTTTGTATATATTTTCCTATCCTATGGTCAAGTGATACATATATTTATCATTTCAATCCGCAATATATACGGGTAGATATCTTTTCGATCCGCAATCCCAAATTCAATTAAACGAAAATCGCTTAGTTTTATCATTTTAATCCATTACGATTTTCTCCTATTCTAAAGTCTGTTCGAGTATGTATCATTTCAACCCATAGTGAATTCTTTACTAACAGGGAACTTGCATAGTGATAACAGATAATATAAATATAACAACAGGCATATATCATCAATAACAATATAATATAAACAATAGGATATGGTGTCATATTCCACATGTGAACGGTTACAGATAATAGCATCTATAACAATTTAAATAACTACAACATCATATTTCAATTGCCGTTTCAATTGAAATCAAATTTAATAAATAAAAGAACGTTAATCGTGAGTGATTTATCACCTTTCAAGGCTAGATAGATTTGACAAAGAAACGACCTATGAATCGAGGCACGAATTTCAAAGCAAAGCACGACTGAACACAAATTCAACGATCAAAGCTGAAAATGAGGAATCGATGAGAAAATCAATCAGTTTAATATATACAGAAAATATATATTATTATTATTTTATAAAAATCAATATCTTAATTTCAGAAAAATATTAAAATAATATGTATATATACAATTAAATCACTATCCTTAAACACGTATTCTTAAAATATTGTAACCAATATCTTTTATATATGCATATACATATACATATACATACATATATATATATATATATATATATATATATATATATATATATATATATTCAAACTATATATAATACAGTATATATGCAGACCCATATTTTAATAAATATATGTAGTGCGAATATACATATATGCATAACAAATGAAGAGAAAGCTTTATATTCAATATATAAATATGCATAGATATTAGAGCTACATACTTTACTGTATCTTAAACATATACTATATGTATATAATATGGGAAAAATCTAAACACATTATATGTAGCAACAATTTAAAATAAAACAGAAGAATCCAAAACAGCCTAAAATTTACATACTGATGAATATATAAGTTGCTGATATAAATCTCATATACCCTAACAGACGTGTTATATAACTTTTTAATATAAATACTCTAAGCAAATTTTTTGTATACATATAAATAACTCACAGATTTATGCGTAGGCTTTTTCATAAATGAATAATGAATGATATAAACTTATATAGTATATGAAAAAAAAAATATACAATATATCGATAGCTATATATATATATAATATATCAATACCAAAATCTGCTATAATACTACCTATCACAAAATGGAAATATTTGAAACACAAATATAGTAAACTTATATACTTTGAAACAACTTTAGATACATATATGCTGTATATATTCTGGAACCACCTACCAAATACATAACACAAAAATTACCAAAATCTTCAGATCTGACTTAAATAAAATCAAGTAACTCATTTTATTAAAGCTTATATCCATTAACCGATCTAATACCAACTTATAAAATTTATATACTTTAAAACAATAATTTATAGCATAGATTGATAGAGAAATATATATACATAAACCCATTATAATTTTACACATACCTCTATATACACACACAGAGAAACACAGCAAGGACAGATGTGGATGATGGCGCGACACGCGAGGAGACGGGTATGCGGAGAAGGTGGTGGTGGTTGAGGCCGAGCTAAACAAGAGGAAGCAATGCAAAACAAAGGAAAATTCAATAGAAAAGTGAAGAGAAAAGTAGAAAAGAAGAACCATTACCTACTTTTCTCAGATCTAAAAATAGGCGTGAGAAATGAAATGAGAAAGAAGTTTTTTTCACGTTAAAAAGTGATATAGGCGGCTAGGGTTAAGGAATGTACGACAAAATTTGTGGAGAAGTCATGGTAGGAAATCTAAGGGGTGGAAAGATATGAAGGCAAGAAATCAAACGTAACGTATGCCTATAATCAAAACAGGTAACGTATCTTAATTGATGCGTTCCCTATATATTAAAGAAAGATGTACACAAAAAGCTTCACTAAACAAATAAATACAATAACTTTTAATAAATACATTTTAAAAGATATGCCTTTTAAGACAATAACGTATATCTATTTGAAATTTCTTTCCAAGAAATAAATAAGGAATGTAAACACTTAACCATTTAATTAATAAATGAATGTCTAAATAGAAAAATAAGGTAGAGATAGATATTATGAAAAATAAATAAATAGTTTTAGGAAAAGTAGGAAATAAATAAAGAAAATACCCTATTTAATGGAAACTATAATTAAAAATTATAAATAAAATCAACTGACTTTGGAAAATTTCAACAACAGTCAAGCAAAGAAAATAAATGTTGAACAAAATAAAGTGTAAATGAAAATAAAATAAGGTCTTAAGAAAATAGAAAAATAAATAAAAAATTACTTTAGTTAATTGAAACTAGAATCTAAAAATTGTAAACAAAATACGACTAACGTTGGAAAATTTCAATTACACTTTTAAAAATGTTTTTAAAACAAAAATATGTACATCACATGTCATGTTACACATGTAAACATAAAGTAGAACATGACATGACAAACAAAAATATTATTTATATAAAAATAAAATAAACAATTTTGTTAAATACAACAAATTACATTCAATAGTGTAAAAAACATAACTTTCACAATATTAATCAGATTTCAACGAAACGAAAAGCAGTATCCTTAGAATTTTATTTAATTTCATAAAATAAAGATAAAATTTAAAATTTCAAAATTTAATTTTTTTAAATTAAAGTCAAAGTTTGACCATATTGACCAAAATTCACCTGTTTGGAAAATATTCTATTTATTCATGTTTGGAATTCTAATTCACATTAAAATAAAAAATTATATTTAAAATAACAAAATTATCTATTTTAATAAATAAATAAAGTTTTAAAATCAAAATTAAATTTAAAATAATTAAAATATGCATTAACATAACCACAAAATACAGGGTTGTTACATTGTTAATATCGGGCAAATCAACTGTTAGATTCTATTTTTAAGGAATATTAAGATTTCTTAATACCGTAGAGGGGCATTTTTGGTAGTTTATGTTGACACCAAAGGTATTACAACTATTATTAAAGATTCTAGCCTTGATTCCATTTTATCTCTTGATATGTTTCTTGAATCCTTGTATTGATGCATCTTTAAGTATAATTCATATATACTCGTGTATTCTTGCAATATTTCTGAGTGGTGTACCCATATATCCTGCACTGTAATATACACAACTTGAAAAGTTATTAGTGATAATATTTATATGGTTTTTATCTTAAAAATCAATATGCATGGTATTAATAATCTTTACTAGGACGTTTAAGGAAAAATGTTTACTGATATGATTCAATACTCATGGTACGAAAAAATTGTAATTGTAATCGATTATATACTTTTTCTAAGGATTTTGTATTTGTATATATTTAATGTATCAAAAACATTACTTACATCCCAATATAACAATATAAATATGAAAATAAAAACAAAAACAAAAGCTTACTTTTACCTTGAACATGATTTAAGTATATAATTAAACTTCATAATTTCCCCTTTAAGCACAACTTTATCATAAAATATAAAGTCGTATATGTTATTTTTCGTTTCTCGAACATTTCGGACACAATGGAATAGGCTTAATGGTTCAATTAGTCTATATGTAGAAGTTGACTGTTGACCCATTATAAAGTCCATTTTAATTGTCTAATCAATTATTTTAATTAGTAGAGGTTAATTTATGGATCGTTACAAAAATGCATACAAGTAAACTGCGTTGAATGCTTAATTTATACTTTGTCATTCGTAAGCATACAAAAGTCAGAAAGCACCCCTTTAATATTCAAAATAGGGCGCCCACTTAATCAATGAATATGCAAGCTCGAATGATTACAAATCACCATACCTTCTCAATCGCTTCTATGCCCCTACATCCTCTATGACCACCATCGTCACTTCTTTTGTCCTTTTTGTGCTGTATTTCGATAAAAATACCATCTACACCATACTCAAATTCCAAAGGCAGAAATATCCTCAAAATTTTCACCATCTCTACCTCCATCACTGGCACTATCATAATGTTTGCTTAACTACACTCCCCATGTCTTTTTTTCTAAAGTTTGAAGTGATCGAGACACCTGAATTAAATGGATTGTAATTTTTTTGGGTTTTATACGATTGGAAAAATATGGCAAAGATTGACAAACACCATTATCTCAGTGTTTAAGTAATTCGACTTTGGTGCAAGAGGTCACAAGTTCAAAAGCTGCGTAGCATGATTCGAACATTTACTGACACATGATTTGTGGTTTTTTGTCCCAGTGACATGTTGTATCTAAGTACCATTTCAAAAATAATAATACATATGATAGAGATTGGGACATGGGCTAAAATACTCAGTTCAGTACGAGAAATTTGGAAAACAACTTTGTGAAAGATGTTTATTTCTTGGAATTACAACGACTTTCACAAAGTCGTTTAAATTACATTGCAGTTATTTCACAGAGTTGATTTGATTATTTGTTTAACAAGGCTATTGTTGATTTTTTGAGCATCGTGTGTATAAGTAATTTGGTTTAGCTTATTATCATTGTTATTATTTTGCAAAAAATGGATAAATGAACAAACAAACGATTAAACGGTGTCCAGTGACCGATCCAATATGGTTATGGTGGTAGTCATAAGATCGAAGGACGAGAAGTTTTGAAAAAAGATTTGAAAAATCGGTTTCTTCACTGCAAGATAAACCATTTCGATTGTCTAGATTTGAATTATGAGTTAGATAAAAGAACTGAAGTAACCACATTTGAATGTTTTGTGTCTTGCTCAGTGATCTATTTTGTAACGACTCGTAATTTCGCTACTTCGAAAATAAGAGATTTCGTTTGTTTTAAATTTAAAAAGGTTTAAAACTTAAATAAATATGTTAAATATAATAGATAATAATAGAGAAATTATTTATTCTTATAGTTGATAATTTGAAAAGTATAAGTTTGGTTTTTTAGAACAAATTAACAAAAGTTATGTTTTGTTAAAAATGAATAAATGCTTAAATAAATAGGTTTAAATATTTATTTAAAAAGATAAATCTTATTAAAAACATCTAATAAAGATAATAAAAGTATATTTAAGTACTTATAAATATGTTAATAATCATTTTACAAAAATAACCAAATTTTGTCGCATTTTGTCAGTTTTACAAATACAGTAAAACGAGAGATTTTGATATTATTTAAATATGATTTTAAAATATAAAGAGACATGTTTTAATTTATTTAAAGAAGTAAAAATTTCATTTTTAAATTTGGTTTACATAAATAAATAGTTTAACTAAAACGTCAAAATGTGACCGTAAAACATTTTGTCGAAAACAATGTTTTGTTGATTAAAAGTTGTCGCAACGTCGTGCACCTTTATTTTCTTATATAGAAATATATATTCAAATAGTATAAGTACTAATTAATTCACTAATCAAGTTTACTTTTATTAAACAATGTTAGAAACTTCTAGAAAACAATTAAGAAAAAATAAGCATAAAACGACAAAAATGTCATTTCAAAGCAAAAAGCAAAACATCAAATCAAAGAAACATAATTATTACTTACTTCACTTAACATCTAAGTAAAAATGATATAAAGTAATGATTTGAAATGTGATGTTAAGTGTTGAAAAAAAAAATAAGACTACTTTATAAGTAAGTAAAGGTATTTTGGTCTTTTTACAAAATATTATTTTAATCCAAAAATTTTCTATAAATAATACCACCATCCTTCCACTTTCTTTCACACCATTTTCTACCTTCTTCTTCTTCCTTGAAGCTCTCTTTAATGGCTTCTTCTTTTCTTCCAAATCCTTACTAATTTTTTCAAAACCATATCAAATTAATTTCAAACACCACCAAACTTTGCCAAAGACCTTAGAATATCATTTAAACATGGTTTAGCATCTAAGAAGTGAAGAAATTATAGAGGAAGGCAAGGATATAGGATGACCGAACCTATAAAGAAAAGGAAGCATGTTGGAAAGCTCCGGAGCAAGAAAAAGAGAAGTGCCGTCGATTTCATTCCAAGGAGCTAGAAGCAAATTCAAGGTGCCGCGGAAGCTCTGCCAAATTTTTCGAAGTTGATTAGTTGAAGTTTAAGTGAAGTGTTATTGCAAATGAATACTGGTAGGAAGAATTGGTTAAGTTAAATGTGAATACTCATATTTACTAATTAATCCATAGATTATTTCAAGTATAATGATTTGAAAGTTTAAATATGTTGAATGAATGTTTAACAACTTGGTTGCAAATTGGTTGATTATGTGGTTGATAACTTATTTGATAAATGATAAGAGAAAAGATTAGTAAATTAACCGTAGTTAATTAAATGAGAATTAAATCCGTAGCAATGTGTGTATGGAAGTTATTTAGTCTCTTAATGATTTTAAATGAGCTAAAATAGTTTAAATATGGTTTAAACAAATTTGAAGTGTTTCAGAAAAGTTCCAAAGCAATTCATAAAATTGGCCAAAATCAAGCTTGTCGTGTAGTGACAGTTTGTAAATTTCAACCCGTAACTTCAAATTGACGTAGAGAATAGTTTGTAAGTCGGATTTCTTCGAAATAAAAATTCTTTGGTTCACAATGATAATAGTTTTCCAATGAAGAAATAAAATCAAGATTTCATCAAGTAGAATTTGAAATATGTCCAAAACAATTTTCTAAAACATCGCGGTTTTGCAGTTCGGAACCAAAAACGGAATTTCTTTTAAATGATTAAAAATATGAAATAAATTTGATGAGTCTATTAAAATGGTTTAAAAGAGATTTGAAATGGAAAATATGAATTTTGAAATATTAAAATGTAGTTTAAATCAAAGAAGCTTATATAGCACTTTCCGCGGCACTTTTATGCTGCGAATTCTATAACCTTTGAATATGAGTTTTAAACTTAACAATTAGTTCCTAAATATTTTGTGAATGACTATAAAGGAATAACTAAATAATGTAAAGATGATTTGGAAGTTTTAATAAGAGTTTGAATAAATTGTTAAGACGAATGTTTACACCACTCAAACAAAAAGTGAAGAATAGTGAATGTAATAACAAACTGGGTATGCAGAAACTACTAGTACATTTGTCCCGCCTGTGAGATTTGGAAAGATAAAAACAAGGTGTTTAACTAAGGTTAGAGATGGAGCAACCAGCGTCCTGAACTTACCTGGCCTATGCTTTCTCTTTTTAGGCAAGGGGTGGAACAGATCGAAAGGAAAGTCCGGATGCTCTAAAAGATCATATTTAAGTATTTCCAAGTAAAAAGACAAAGATATTCATGATGCAAGATTACTTGTCATTAGTCCCTGGAGGTGAAACTTTCCATTAGTCTTTGGAGGTGAAACTTGCTATTAGTCCCTAGATGTGAAATTTACCATATTTAAAGTGGCAATAGTACTATGTTATGAAAATTTACGATTTGCAAGAATATGATTTGAAGTAAAGGAAGAAATCTTTGATTAAGATTTAATGAATGATTTGAGAATATTTTCCCCAAGTTTAAAGTTATAACTTGAATATAAGAAATCTTTGATTAAGATTTAATGAATGATTTGGAAAGGTTTTCCTAATTAAAAGAGAAAATGATTTGGAATTATTTCAGGATTTAAGAAAGGTTTAAATAAACCAAATGATTTGATAAATGAAGCTTAATGATTCCATATACATTTGAAAAGAAAATAGAATAACTTGAAAAAGTTATATCTAAGAAAGATATTTGATTTAAAAGATGAAGTAATTGATTGATGGTTGATATCAACGTATGAACTCAACATCTTTTAAAGCGATGATTGGCTTCGAAGGAACTAGAGTCGGATTTGGATGATTCCTATCTGAAAACCACTTCGAACCAATGTATACGTTCGAAAGTGAAGACATGTTGAAGATGATGATTATTGAAGACCGTTGATCTTCATTGCGTGAAGACTGTTTGTTGAACATGCTCTGGTTGGCCCCCACTATAGAGTTATTTATAACAGTGGTCTCCTCGTGATGGAGATTTTCCGAATTGCAAGGGCTTCTCGCCTAGTAATGGCCGAGGAAAGTGCCTTCGGTTTCGTTCAGTCTTAGAACGAACTTGTATGAATGTTTGTCTGATATTGTACTTTAAATTACATTTGAGTGGTTTCTATAAATGTATATCATTTGGTGGCAGAGAAGGCAACTTTTTTAGCTTAACACCCTTTTTTGAGACATATGAGCTCAGGATGTTATACTTTTCTAGAAATAATTCATGTGATGTGGAATGACAATGTGGCATTTAAAGTGGAACTTGTTATGATCAAAGCGTGGTTTTGTATGAAAAGCGTGGCTTCAAAGAAATTGAGCATAGCCTCGCGAGCCTCACACCCCGGTTATGATGGAATTCTACGTGGTCAGATGTATGCTCGCATTTCGGATAGTGGTGATTAGGGTTATCAGACGTTCCGAGCCCCAGGTATCAGATACGTCTGTGCCTCAAGGCAGGGATAGGCGAAGTCCGAGTCCTTGGATGTTATTCGCATATTGTATCCACTTTTAGCCATTTGTGTTGTTGTATAACGGCGTCTGAGTCATGGACGTAAGTCGTAGATACGGATTGATCTTTCCACCAGTTTCCTATTATGTTGGAAATCCAATCCCAATACGAGATTTATGGTTTTGATTGTATTCTCAAAATAGCTGTAATGACTTGCAAACATTTTAGCTACCCCTTTCTGGTATTATATATTCCGTTCGGTATATTCCGCTGACCCAGTCCAGATATATTCGTTAGACTTAGTCCAGATATTGATATCTTATTTGAATAAGTTTACTTGAAAAGCATTTTCAAAGAGATGTCATTAGAAATAATATCAAAGGTTTTAATATAAAAGCGTTTTGGTTATCATAAGGTAAAAAGCCGTCCGTGTTTATGTGTCGGCGTGGTCTTATGAGATACCCTTCTTTTCAAAGGTTTTGATAACATAGTCATTTTAAATTTCGAGTATCTCACGCTGGTTTATCAAGCCTGATCTGGGTATTTTCAATACTACAGTTGGAGTTTACAGAGGAGAGCTGGAGATCTTCATCATCGTATGGACGTATTCTATTATCCGATGTGGTTTGTTAGTTTTAGTTTGTTGTTTGTCAGCATTTGTAAGGGCAGGTGTTATAACTGTCCAGGCTGAATCTAGGTTAGACTCTGATATTGTATTTTAAAATTTTCCGCTGTAAAGATTACTATTAAAATAATATATGTTATTTCCATTCGTGTGAGATTCTGTTCTGTCTTTATTTTCTTTCTACCCTTATTGATCCGATTATTCGTGCGACTTGAATTTGACATGTGCAGTTTATTGTCGATTCAAATGGTACGGAAAAACGAGTCATTACATATTTCTAAGTGAACCGGTCATTACTGACTGTACTATTAGTTCAGTACAAGGAATATTGGCAAACATTTTGTGATTAGGTTACTTTCGGGTACATGCACAAAATAAAAACAAAATAAAACAAAGAGGAGTTGAGAATGTAAAACAAATTTTACGGTGAACTTAAAACAAAGAAGAGAATAATATCTAAAATTAGTATTCCGAGCTTACCCTACAAAGAAGAAAATCTAAAACTATTTTCTAACTGCTATCTGCTGAAAATTAAATTCCTTGTCAGCATACCCAATCAAAATTATCTTTACTTCTGCTTTCTAAATTGCCCCTTTACCCCTCACATGAAACACACCGCCACCCACTTTCTCTTTCATATTCCTAACTCTTCTTTTCTTTCACTCTCCGTATCTTTTACCCAAAAGCACCTAAACTTTTCCAAAATTGCAAAACAATGTGTGGTGGTGCAATCATCTCAGAATTCATTCCACCCACCTTAGAATCCAAAAGGGTCACCGCGGGTGATCTATGGCCTCATCTGAAGAAGAAGAAATCGTACGGCTCAGGCGCAACGTTAGCAAAGAAACATATGTTTGTGCTTGAAGATGAAGATGACGATGCTGATTTTGAAGCTGATTTCCGAGAATTCAGCGACGAGCAAGACGCCGGGTTTGGGGATTTGAAGGTTTTTGATGTAAAGCCTTCGTTTTTTCCCAAGAAAGGAGCTCAGTCGAAGGGTATACTAAATTTTATTTGTTAAAATTTGAATTTTATCTATTTTAATGGAAATTTAGTTAGATTTATACCTAGTTTGGTTCTGCTTGTTTTGCAAGTTACGGTTTTTTTTCTTTCTTTTTCTTTGCTAATACTGATTAGTGTTAAGTTGAATATGAATATAATAAGTAATACAGCTAGTTTTGTTTAATTTTGATTTGGGAGATTTGGATTAACTTTCTAATTGTCTGTACAATTGATCCTAAAATTGATTTTTAACTTATTTTGGGGCTTTGTATTCCAGACTCCATAAGTCACTCACATATAAACTATTTGAGGTTCTGGCACTATTCTGGTTAATTTATCGTCCATGAATAACTTGTGTTAATCTGAGATCTTGTTGGTTTATGACAAAGTAGATGCTAACGTTTTGGCTTAATATTTTTTTTTCTTTCCATATTATATATATTTGTTTGGCCACTCTTATAGCTAAGATACAGTAATTCCCTAACTACTTGTTGTTTTACCCTGGATATGTTCGAGAAGTTCTCTTATACTCTTAAGTTGATTATTTCTTAGAAGTCCTAAGAATAACCGCCATTGCTATTTATACTGCTACTGAACGGGTAGATTTCTATTAAATCTCTTAAGACTTGTTGCACTGTTAATATATGCTTTTAACTAGAATCAACCCTAAGGGATTATGATTATTAATAATGGTTCAACTCGTTTATATAGTAGGTTATTGGCTTAGTATTACAGTTTCCTCAATTCAAATACGTAAAATTTACTCATACCCATAGGAATAATCTCCCGGAACTACATTTTATTTGAAACTATTCAACCAACTAATTCTCTCCGTAGAGCAGCTTTTGCTAAAACTCTAGCGGTTTCTTGAAAACTTGCTTGCTTACTCAATGCTGTCCATTTATTATTTTGAAGCTAGGAATTATACATTTAATATGTCAAACTGGGTAGCTAAACTTGCATGTTTTTACAAGTATAACACACCTTATGTTGGATGTCAGAATTGTTAGTTTTAGGTTGTTTGTAACATATGATTTCCAAAAAGTTTGTTGGAGAAGCAACTGATCAAGAGCCTAAGATTCTAAGAACAACTTGCAGGAAAATGAATTTTGACGTGCTTCGGTAACTGTTGCCTATCTAACTCTTGTCAAAGTTGTCAACTAACTTTTGAAACAATTCAAGCGACATATAGATCCAATATGTGAATCATATTCATGGCTTACACAAGATGTGATAATTAATACTTACGCTGTCATCGATGTTTTCTTCTTCTTCTTCTTTTTTTTTTTCCTTTTTCTTTATTTGATTGAAATCATCCTGCTAGTCCATGCTAAATGCTATTTATGATAAAACAAGTTCACTTCTGATTAATTTCCTTAAACATTTTTTTTGCTAATAACAACATTTTCTAAATTATAATCATTGCCATTTGTTTCCCAATATTAGTTTTTCTCCATTTTCCATTCCTTCTGTGCTTTAGTTTAATTCATTTTGCATTTTATAAATAAAACAGCACGAGGAACACAGATGTTAGTGTGGATAACTTTTCCCTTCTTAACCTGCCATGTTTTGTAGTTATTGAAATGCAACTTGTACTACTATTTTTCTTGACACTTCCTTATTTATCTTGTCTTGTAAAATCAAGATTATATAACTCCATTAAAGTTTGGACAAAATTTGGCAACTGACTGCAAGCCTACGTGTGATGTATGCTCTTCCATTTAGAGTTCATTTTGCAACTGCTTATTTTAAATCTTCTTACAGGGAGCTTAAACTGAGCTTTGAATTGTAACTTTTAAGCAGAGGTTATTTAATAGCAATAAGTAAAGGTGTGGTAGATATCTGACTTTTAATTTAGTATAAGTTGATTTGGTGTTTGGATAATACAACAAGTAGTGAAAGTATATCAAATTACACAATTGGACGCATCCATATAAAAAAATGTTGAATGATAAGTAGTAACATTTTGTTTGTAGATTGTTTGAATACAACAAGGCAATTTTAGTCATTTACTTGCTCAAGATTACCTGTATAGTTATATGACAAGTTATAAACAAACAGTTGCTTCCTCAAGTTTAGCTTATTACATGGAGTTCACAGACACTTGAACTCAAATAAGCCACTTATAAGTAAGTTTGACTGATCAAACCTGAATCAATGACGAAATTTGACAATCGACTACAAGTCTACAGGTGATGTCTGCTTTTCTTTCTGTTTCAAAGTATATTTATATATAGATGGCTAAATATGAATATAGAAAGGAAAAAAGAAAACAAATCATTTTCCCTTCTAGGTGTTACAAAGCAAGTAGAATCAAAGGATCTTACAGAAAAACCCTCGAAAAGGAAAAGGAAAAACATATACAGAGGCATACGTCAGCGTCCATGGGGCAAATGGGCAGCCGAAATCAGGGACCCTCAAAAAGGGGTCCGTGTCTGGCTAGGGACATTCAACACCGCCGAAGAAGCTGCACGGGCCTATGACGTGGAGGCCCGTAGGATCCGTGGCCCAAAAGCCAAGGTTAACTTTCCCGACACCCAATCTCCTCAGCCCGAAGTCAAAAAACCAGCCCAACCCAAGGCACCAGCTTCAAACATTGACTTCAGTCTGGATCCTTACTCCACTTTGAACTTTCAGTCCGATCAGGGCAGCAACTCAATCGACTGTTCTGACTTTGGCTGGGGAAATGAGATGGCAAAGACACCTGAGTTCACTTCACTGGCTTCAAATGCTATAATCGAAGAGAATGACTCTGAGATCCTTTATGAAGGAATTGGCAATGGGCAGAAGAAGCAGAAGAATAACGAAGGAGATGCCGTATTTGCTAATCAGATATCTGAAGATCCATCGTCTTATGATTCATATATGAGGTTTTTGCAAGTTCCTGATGTGTCTTTTGATGGCTTGTTTGGTAATGAAATGGATGGCCAGGGCTCTGATGAACTCTGGGGGTTTAATGATGTGTCCATCATTGGCGACTACTAAGGTATGTCCTTTTGTAAAGTGGGTCAGAATATTAACTTCATTAATAACTGGTAAGTGCTTGGGTAAATAAGTTGATGTTGTGATAAATTTCAGTTGAAAATGTAGAAATATGTCATAAACAAGTTGGCTTATGACTAAGTCACCCTTCTTCTTAATTGCATCTTTACGCATCTTTCTTAATGAAATTTTATCAGATCAATACATTTTGATGAAGAAATTAATGATTTTTTATATCATTAAACCAAAAATATCATCGGTTATGACAGCTTTAACCACTAGATGCTCTAATTTAAAGCATGTAAAAAAAATTCCACAAAATCAGTGTTGAGTTTACTCAAATTGACAATTTTAAGTAGTAATAAAGAATTTACAATGTTAGTGTTAGAAAATAAAGTCCATTTTTAGTTATTCTTGACTTAGTTTAAAGTTGGAATTTCTAGCTTTGCGTACATGGGTCTTATATTTAAGTGAGGGAAGACGAAGAAGATGAGAACAAGGGTAATCTTGTAAAAATAATGATGTATGTAAAGTAGTTTTTGGTGCACACAAATTTGTTATATTTTTTGGTGTATGCTAAGTAATTAATGGTGTATGAACAGAATTATCCTTATTTAATTCGGAACATGTGAGTTGAAATTAGAAGGCATTTGAGGTGTAGCTGATCCTGGCACGTGCGCACATAGTCGGTTCTCTATCTCATCTGTTCGTCAAGTTGTTATCCACAGTGTCAGTTTAGTTGAAAGATAATTTTTTGGATACAACTTATATTTTGCTCATAGTCAGGCTGTTACACAGCCAAAGTGATAGTGGCAATAACTGTCTTTTAAGTGCCTGTTTGTGTTTTGAATAACTTTTAAGTGGTTTGAAACTTTGAATATACAAAAATTAAGAGTGTTTTGGGTAGGTAAATTGAAATTTTGACAAAAAGTTGGTTGTACAATGACTTTCAAACCAAATAGCCTTGAAAGTATAAGCTTCTTTTTAAAATCTTATTAGTCTCTAAATAATAAATAAATGGTCGCTATATAGTTTTGAAAGTGCAAGCTTATCTTTATCTATATAGTTTTTTCTTGTGTTTCAGGTAGCTTGTCAAGATCTAGCTTGGACAGAGTTTAAATGCTGTTGGTTTGTTGAACTGTGCTTGATGTTATTATGATGTTATGTTTATGCTTATATTACTGTTAAGTGTTCTGTGTAATTTGGAGAATCTCAATGCTGTTGACGTTGTAAACTATGGTTTGTTGTGTTGTGAGCTTTGGGATCTTGTTCTAGCAACTTGTTACTTGTATTAAAAATAAGTTGGAAGTAAACAATGTGGAGTTATTCGAGTTATGTAATGTGGTCTTTCTTAATTGCTTGCATTGGTCTGTCACAAAAAAACACTACTCATAATGCATGTAAATTAGTTCCTTATTTCGTATTTTTTTTTACCAAACTGTTCTTTTTTAGAAAATCGGTTCAACATTGAAATCAGGGGCGAAAGTAGTATAAATTAGTTAAAAACTAGAAGTTGAGATTTAATTTACGTAACTTCATAACTTTTTTAACTTTTTGAAAGGCACCATCTTTCAATTTTGGAAAGCTTGCAGCCATTCCTTGTTGAGTATGAAAATGATTTAAGTGGAATTCTAAAATGATGTGTCGTATTAATTATCAACTTAGAATATTTAAAGTGAATGATGCTTCAATAATCTTGAGCCATACAATAGTTCGAAACAAAAACGATATTTTAACAATTGATTTGGGTTAGAATTGTTAATTATTAAATGTCAAAGAAAAAAGCTTATATACCATGAATTTTAGTAACAGGAAATTATTGTCAAGGACAAAATTTCACAGCTTTTTAGCCTCAAGGACAGACCTTCAATATTTTATCCTGAAGGACAACTTTCTGTAGGTATCAGTTTTTAGTTATTGATAGCAGTTTTTAGGTATCAGTTTGTAGTTATCGGTAGCAGTTTTTAGGTATCAGTTTTTAGCTCGGTATCAGTTTTGTTGTCCTTATGAATAGTTTTGGAAAATGTTTGTCCTTGTGAATAAATTTTAGAAGAATGTTTGTCCTTGTGGCAAAAATATTGAGGTCGTGTCCTTGAGACAAAAAATATAGAAATTTTTGTCCTTTAAATTAATTTCCCCGTTTAGTAATTCATAACTTAAAGTTAACGAAATAATGGTAAAAGTCTCTTTTACCCAAAAATATGGTTTTTAAAATTGATATAATGGTCTAATATTTCATTTCAAATTCTTTCAATAAAACTGGGTATTGAAAATTATTGATTTTCGGGATTTATGAAAATTGTTATTTTTAAGTTTAAAAGCTATATATTAAAGGAATAGAGAATGAATTATTACCCATCTTCCTTACGTCTTAACATCTATTTTTATCGCAGAGTAGTTTTTATTGGCTATAAATTTTTACCTTTCAGATTTTTTTCTTTCTTCCTATTTTAACGGCGTAGTGTGAAATGAGCCTCATGCTACAGTAGCTTTACACAAGGACGTCATTAGGCATTATGTAGCAATGATTTGTGTTTATTTGGATGTTATGATTGTTATTAAAGGTGTAAAATGTCGTTAAAGATGCAGTCAATGATTTTTCTCATCACTGAATTGTTAATTAGTTGTTAATTAGAATTTATTAAATATATTAAATACTAACTAAAACAAAATTTTAGTAGAATATTCAAACCCGTTAGAGAGGTTTGCTTACTATCATTGGCCAAAATCAATTTTTCTGAAGCAAAAAAAAACGTGGATCTTGTCTCATCGCGCTTTCTCTAAACTTCCTCCTTTTACTTCGCGCATCAAAGATTCCAAATTCAAATCTATTATGATTTTCAAATTCTAAAATTTTATTTTCAAATCGACAATTTTGAATGTTTTAATTAATATTTAAATTTGAAATTCATATTTTCAGATTAAATCTCAATTTATTCTTTTTAAATATATTATCATTTAATGTTTAAGTAATATTAACAAAAAATTTAAATGTATATTTCTTATCAAAGTTATACAATCGAATGGTCGGTTTCTCCACCGTTGTGCGGTTATACTAGTAGGTGCTACAATATCAATTATGTTGTAAAATGCGGGTGGCCCGTTGCTTGTCCTAAGCATTTATGTTCATTGTTTAATGGACATGGGTACGCTGCATATTACTCGCTTACTTTTATTATTGTCCTTTTATTTCAAGTACCAAAATGATTTTATTTTCCTAAATTTTAATAGCATTGCTAAAAAATACCATAATTTTTTACACTATACACTTCTTAATAACTGACCTTTTAAGGACCAGAGGCATTATTTTCGACCATTTTTTTCACATGACGTAAAACCATCGGCGAACACCATTTTTCACGGCGATCAATTACCAAACAATAATGATTCGATGGTTGATGGTCGTAGGAAATAGTTTTGGTCGGTGGTTGTTTGCGGTGTAAAATGACTTTAGACGGTGGTTTATTGCCATTGACATGTGAAATGATTTTGATATTGAAAAGCAGCATTTTTTTCTATGGTATTTATAAAAAGGACAGTGGGTGTTCCCAGCGACATACTATTTTAAATACTCAAAGTAAGAAGCGTTATATAACGTTTATTTATATTAGCAACTGCCGTTTAGACTCTGGAAAAGGTGCTGTTATGTGATGAATTTTGTATGTTACCTTGTATAAACTGATGCATTTAACGTCACTTTTGAATTAATAGCACGCAAACCACGTAGTGGGCAATGGAACATCATCATCATCCTTGCCTAATTTCCAAATTATTAAGGTTGGCTATATGAATACCCAATGAAACATTGGACCTAAATATTAATGTTTTATGCCCGACTCATGGATTATAATTTGATGTGCGGCTAATTTATTAGTTTGTCTTTGGTTTTACTAAGACCATTTAATTTCTCTTGAAAAGAAAATATATCATCTTGTGAAGAGATTAATTAAAAATAAAAATAAACTGACAAGAAAAAATGTTTTGAAAAATAGATTATAAAAATATAGGAAATTATAGTCAATGACAAAATTTCTCAGCGTTTTAGCATCAAGAACAGACCTTCGGTATTTTAGCCTGAATGACAACTTTTTTTAGATGTCAGATTTTATGTATTGATAGCAGTTTTTAGGTATCAGTTTTTGGTTCGGTGTCAGTTTTGAAAGAATGTTTGCTCTTGTGAATAATTATTAGAAAAATGTTTGTTCTTATGATTAAAATATTGAGTCCGTTTCGGTTAAAAATATAAAAAAATTTGTCTTTTAAATTTAGTAACCGATAAGATATTATGTATCAACGAGAGGACCACATCTTACTAATATAGCACTTTAGAAGCAATCCCAACAAAAGAATTTTGTTATATTTAATTATTGTTCCACGGCACAACTAATGAAAACGAAATATCTTTGCAAAGATATTAGTTAACACTTCGGAGGCTGCGATTACGAAATAACTCATTTTTGGTTGAATATTTTCAAAAGCGAATGAGCTTGGGTGAAAAAAGCTTCAACTGATGTATTTTTTGAAAAGAAAAATTATGAATGTTGAAATAAATAATTATGGACATCGAGATACGTCAGTTGGAGTGAACAGTTATACCTGTTGTGTGAACGAATATGACCGTTATAACAAACATGACTATTCGGTTTTGGTAAATATGCTTATTATCCCAAAACGAAATAATTTCTTCTTCTTCATCATCGCTTCTTTTTCTCTTACTACATCACCGACCATTCAAAAATTAGTGTTTTTAGTCAGATCAAAGTATTACAAATTTTGAATCTGATTTGCTGTTTAGAGACTTCAATAAATCCTAAAGTCGGTAAATCGATAACCTATTTGTAATTGAATGGTTGAATTATAGTCCAAAATAATCTTTTACAAGAATACCTAGCTCCCTTCATCATCCTCGCCATTAATTTCTAGAATTTTGGACAATAATCCAACTACGTCTACTTAAAAGCGGAAATTCAAGCATAATGGTTAATGAGATTCTATAAATAAAATTCATATAAATGTGTGACTTAGACCAGATGATCTTTTATCATTCCTACTATTCAATTTAGCAGCGGACGTATTTATTGGGATCATTAAGTTATCTACCGCATACGGAGTTATTTATAGTGTTCGTAATGATATCACTAGTTATGACCTTTCGGTGAAATATTTTCGGGACTTAAGATTAATTTCGACAAGATTTCTATTTTAGTCATGAACGACGTAGAAAATGTTGAAAATCTTATTGCTAATACACTTAATTGCAAGAGCATGAAGCTTTCGATACATTATTTAGGTTTCTTGATTAGATCAACAAAGCTTAAGAATAAAGATCGAAAAATAATAATGGATAAAAGTAATAAAACATTATCTAACTGGAACTATAGATTCTCATTTGGAGCTAGTAGAATCATCTTTATTAAATCTACTTTATCGGCTCCACCGATTTATCAGATGTCTTTTTATCCTTTTTCGAAATTGGTAGCTACGCAGTTACTATCTAGTAATATCGTTGATATATCTCATGTCTATCTTTAATCGTTATTATTCTCAAAATATCGCTTGAAATATAGTTACGCTCTGTTATTTATCGATATATCCCTTCGATATTTAATGTAAAACCTATGATACTTTTCGAAACTATCATTCATTATTATATATTTTGGAGAAAATAAATTTACAAACAAATATCTTTACATTCTCAATATTTGTTTTTAGTATATGGTGAATGACAATAAGTGAACCACATCAAAAATCCCAATGCACTAATTTTTTTTAGTTTTAACCATATATTTTAACCTTCATTCATCTTTCAATTAAAGAAAACTCTACTTATTATATTATTTTATATGTTTTATTTCATGCAAAGACTTTACCATTAAAAACTAGATTGTCTAAGAGTTATTTCTCTTTTTAGTTATTTTTTTACCATTTGGTTGCACCAAGAAGTAAAACTTAAAGAGTTGTAAAGCTACATATTTGACATATCGATAAAGAACTGGCTGTAAGTTGTAATCGATATCAAATCAACATTGCTTATTCGATAAATAAAGTGAAAATGAAAATGAAGAAACTACAAATGTGGAAAAATATGTAAAGTAACATAGATGATAAAATGACTGAAAAAACAATGAATATAATATAAAAATGGATAAAGTAACAATGATGCATATTATATGAATTTCTCGATTTTTTATGAATCTATATTGTGCCTTGTGTTTAATAGAAAATACCAGTAAATAGGTTGTCACATGTAAATTGTAAAATATATGCATTCGTCATTTACCAGTAATTTGGCAATATTGATCTCAATATCTAAACACATAACCTCATCATAGCATTATAAAATAGTACAATATGGTTTGTAACATGTCCTACCTATGTCCGATATTTTATTAATATTATCCAAAATCATTACGATATATTAAAATATCTCATATCGGTATTTGATCGATATTTACTATATATCGATATTATATCATATCAGCATTAGTTGCTCCTTATGGTATGAAACTTGAGCACTAAATGACAAAGCTGCATTCTTTCATGGTGATCCAGATGAGCAGATTTATTTGTGATAGGAGGAAGGGTTCATTGATGGTAGCAGACCAGATTATGCTTCTAAACTTAACAAATCTCTATATGAACCGAAACAGTCTCCTAGACTATAGTACAATTATGCTTTCACATGGTTACTCTATAAGTTTCAATGACCAATGTGTTTATTTTAGAAGGTGTGATGAAGATATCATATATCTTTTGTTATATGTTGATGATATGTTAATTGCATCTCAGAGTATGGGTAGAGTTACAGTGTTGAAAGCAGAGCTCAACAAAGAGTTTGGAAAAACACAAAGAAGTTTGGGTACGGAGATGTTCAGATATAGAAAGTGGAGAAAGTTGAGATTCACTCAAGCGCAATAAATCGTGAATGTTCTTGCTCAATTTGGTATGGAGAAAGCTAAACTGGTTGGCATTCTATTAGGCTTTCATTTGAAGTTGTCGAAAGAATTATCTCCTTCATCGGATGAAGACAAGAGGTACATGGAAGATATACATTATTCGAGTGTTGTTAGCAGGCTCACATATGTGATGTTTTTTTTAATGGGTATTCCCTCACGCTCAAATACAGGAGAAGTGGGAGAAATCGAAGTTTCAATTTTCACTCCTCACCCTAAAAGTGTCTCCCCTACTAGAGATGCTCCAACAAGATTGCTTCGCATGTGGTAGAATGGTGGCTTAAGTAAGCAAGGGTATTCAAAATCTCAATAGTATTTATACAATTTTCAGTATATATATTCTTAAAAAACATCCTTATCATTTATCAATGAAATTTTTTAAGTGGAATACTTAAACGGCTTGTTGTATTGATTACTTATTTGCTGGATCAGTCCGGCCTGCGCTGGTTGGACGATAGTCCAATTTGAAGATGTGTTCAAAAAATTTAATTCTTCTTTCAAAAATACATAGTTAACTTGTTCACATCAATAAACGAATGTAAAAAATTGTGTAGGCCAAGGATGGAGCATGTGTTTCAAATTTAGTTGGTATAGGTTCAAGTCCAACTAACTTTAATTTTATGAAATTAGGTTGTAACCAAGCAAAAGTCAAATTTTTTTTTTTCAAAAGGAAAGCCCATACGTGTGTGAATTTGCTTTGGACCAACCTACTAACTTGGAATATATATAGAACGAATTTTCAACAACTTGGAAATATATATGAATTTTCAAAAGTTGGCACTGAAGGAAGAGAGAACTAATTTAAAAAACAAAAATTTGTATATTTTTAGCCTCAAGAACACAACCTCAACATATTAACCACAAAGACAAGTTTTCCTAAAAATTATTCATAAGGACAAACATTCTTTCAAAATTATTGATAAGGACAAATATTTTTTCAAAACTGCTACCGAACTAAAAAATATACCTAAAAACTGCTACCGATAACTAAAAAATGATACCTAAAAACTGCTACCGATAACTAAAAAATGATACCTAAAAACTGCTATCAATAACTAAAAACCGATAACTAAAAATGTTGTTCTTCAAGCTAAAATACCGAAGGTCTGTCCACAAATGCAATAACGGACCTGAGATTGAGATGAGCAAAATGAGTGGTCTAGACAGATGTCATTCGGAGGTTATGATTGTTGTTGCCAAAGGTGTAAAATGTCATTAAATAAAGTCAAATTTGTTTTTCTCCATTCACTTAAATGTTAATTAGTTATTAACTAGAATTTATTAAATACTAACAAAAAACTAAATTTCAGTAGAATATCAGATGCTAAATATGAATTATGCTGTAAAATGTGTGTGGACTCTGTGCTTGTCCTAGCGTAGCACTTATGTTCATTCTCTAATCAACATGCGTAAGATGCATATTACTCGGCATGTATTATAAGGAGAACCAATTTTGTCCTGTATAGTTAATAAGAGTTTCCGTAAGCTCTATCTTCAACCTCTGCCTCTTCTTGCTTTGCAAGTTTTCGTATTTCTTCCCTTTAACGTATTATATCTCTCGCGAATAACATAACATGGGACTATATATTTTTAATAGCTACATATATATAATCTCATTCTAATAACGTTTATTAAGTGTAGTGCCAACTATATTTTTTGCTAGGACGCCGCATTTATACTTTCAAAAATGTGCTACTATTTGATGATATAAAATGACACATTACATGTCACTTTTGAATTAATAGCCGCATATTCATACCATATTGCCCACATGGAAGGATAGGTAATGGAACATGATGATTATCATCCTTGTCTAATTTTCAAATGATTGAGATCGACCGCATGAATAGGCAGGACTAAAACAACAGTAAATAGTGACGGAGTCTTCCGACGGCCGTCGAAGGCAATTTGAGATAGCTGTCAAACTCCGTGGCTTTTTCGTAAATAAAATATACCGACCGTCGAAAATCAAAACAATTAAGCCATCGGCTGCCGTCGCTAACCGTCGAAAATTATTATGTATACAGGACTCCTGGTCAAGAGCTGCATCATTATTCTTATCTCTCTCAAATTATCAAAAACCCTACTCCACCACCTCTTTCCCGTCTTCAGCTAGGCATTGCGCCTCTCCGAGCATCTCCAACTTCATCATTCTTCACTCTCGACAAGTCGAGGCCCTTCATCAATTTCCAATCCAGTTTTATTCATAAATCCTAATTAATTTTGACCTGTTAAATTAGGGTTAATTTATTATTACAGTTGTATAATACTCCATTGATTGTTTGTTATACGCTATTGAATACTAATTAGGTTTTAATTGTAATTGTTTATTATTAAAATGTTGAGAAATTTTTTATTTAGTGTATATCTACGGTAATTGGTGTATATGTGTTGATTAATTAGTGCATAAGCGCATTGACAAATATTGCATATGATCGTTGTATGGATTTTCGTTTTTATCACATACCGAACATTTATATTCATCCGATACAATATTTGTCGGATTTGTCCCTGTGTTGGACAAATTACAAACACAATAGTAATTATATTTTGCAAATCATTTTATTTTATACGGTTCATAAAATTTTGATAACATTTTCTTTTGGTTCCTTACGTATACACATATGTGTATGATACAGGGAACAAAGAGGAAGTGCTGCTGAAATTTTGTTGAATCGTTTAAAATGAAATAATTTGCAGAATATAACTACTACCATGTTTGTAATGGGAAGTAGAATGACCAATCATCAAAATGTAAAACAATAACCTAAAAATTGTAGATTATATTCATATAATAATTTGTGTAAATCCGTTTGAAAATAAAATTAAATAGAATAAAATTATATATTTGCGAAAATCTAGATGTATGATTTATTTAAAAATTAAAATGTCAATATGCAAATGATTAATGTGTTTTTATGTTTTAAAGTAGTAAAAGTGGTCAATTATTTTATCTATCCGAACTGAATGTACCAATAAAGTAGAGAAATTAAAGTCTCAATAAGTGAACACTTTCAAAATCGTGTGTACACGTCTTTATTGAATTCGTTTTAAATAATAATGGAAATGACGAAGAAATTCATTGCCTATGTAGTAGGTGCAAATAATTAAAATATTTGATACCGGATATGGTAATAGTTCATTTGCGCCAATATGGTTTCGTGCCGAATTATTTGGTGTGGGATCGTTATGGTGATCTCGTACATTTGGAGGAGGAGGTGGATAATGAACTTGTTTCGACGAATCTTATAGAGGATGCAGCACGTTCAATTTTCCCTACTATTGAAGTTGATGGTAATGATGTTAAGGTTGAAGAAGAACCAAGTATTGGAGTGATTTTTTTAATGATTTATTAGATGCTGCTAAGAAACCTCTTTGGGATGGTTGTATAAGCGATACTCAACTATCAGCAACTGCAGAATACATTGCATGAAATCAAAATACAAATTCACAGAAGCCGGATTTACAGCTATAGTACAAGCTGCAAAACGACATATGCACCCGGTAATTTATTGTGTGAAAATCATTATGAAGTGAAAAAACTTATGTCTACTTTTGGTTTGCCGTATTAAAATAAATACATGTTTAAATGGTTGCATGTTGTTTAGGAAGACATCAACCCTAGGAATTATAAAATATGTAATCAGGAAGATACAAACCAAAAAAAAGAAGAAGGGAATGTGAAGTTCTGTACAAGTGTATGCATTACTTATCCATTACTTCTAGGCTTCAAAGGTTATATGCATCTTCTATAACCAAACATCATATGAGATGACACTGTGTGAGAATATAGGAAGAAGGTACGTTAGCACACCCATCCGATGGAGAAGCATGAAAACATTTTGATAGGACATACACCGCATTCGCAGCGGAGAGCCGTAATGCTAGACTTGATTTATGTATGGATGGATTTTCACCGTTCTCTCAGTTTGGTTCAAAATATTCATCTTAGCTTATAATCCTTACACCTTACAATTTACCTCCGTAGATTTGTATGAAAACTCTGTATATGTTTCTTACTATTGTCATCCTTGTCCCTGATGATCCGACACCAGGAATCGACTTATATTTACAACCGTCGATTGAAGAGTCAAAAACACCGTGGCATGAAGATGTTGAAACATACGATTTAAAAAAAAATTCGTATGTTCGCTTCTGTACTTGGACTATAAGCGATTTTTCTATATATGCAATGTTATCGGGTTGGAGTATGGCTGGTCGTCAAGCTTGCCCTTATTGCATGGAAGAAACACAAGCATTTTCTTTACCGTATGGGAAGAAAATTTTGTAGTTTGACTGTGATCGGTATTTTCTCCATATTAATCATCCTTTTAGAAAAGATAAAAATATGTTACGAGTAATAGAGTTAAGACCTTGCGACCGCCAACGATTAGTCAAGCGAAGATTTTTATGACCTTGTAAAGGATTATTCAAAGATACATGAAACCGGCGAACAATTGAAATTCAATATAAGTCGACAATTCATAATTGGTGCAAACAAAGTATATTTTGGGAGTTGACTTACTAGAAAAATCTCCTAATTCGTGATAATATCGAGGTGATGCACAACGAGGAAAACATGTTTGATAACGTATTTGACACAGTTATGAATGTTAAAGGAAAAACTAAAGACGATTTGAAATCAAGACGTGATATAGAAGCAATATGCAATGGTCCAGAATTCATATGAATGCAAGTGACATAAAAAACCTAAAGCATGCTACGAGTTAGACAGTAACCAAGTTAAAGTACTGTTAAAGTGGATGAAAGAATTAAGATTTCCTGATGGGATATCCTCCAATCTTCGTAGATGTGTCGACTATAAGAACGGTAAACTGAGTGGGATGAAAAGTCATGATTATCATGTAATGATGAAACATTCTTACCTGTCGCTTTCAAAGAACCCTTGCTCATAAAAATTTGGATGGTTGTAACATAAATTTGTTTGTTTTATAAGGAGCTTTGTTTAATTACCTTAAAAGTTGATCGTCTACATAAACTTGAGGAGGAAATTCCTATATTGTTATGCAAACTGAAGACAATATTTCCTCCTGATTTCTTTAATGTAATGAATTATTTACTGTTCATCTTCCATTTGAAGAACGTCCTCGAGGTCCTGTGCAATATGGATGGATGTATCCGTTTAAAAAGTATTAATATTACGTATGTTAAATTTTAGTTTAACCATATATAATAAAATTTATTTATAATTATTCTTAATAGGTAAAAAGTGGGACAAAAAGCATGAGTTGAAGGTTCAATATGTAAATCATATATAGAAGAAGAAGCTTTGTCCTTTTTCTCTCATTATTTCAGTGACCATGTGAACTTATCTTTTGAAAGTGCTACGCGGAATGATGATGGCATTGAACAAGATTCTTCTAAATCATTGCTATCTATTTTTAGATAGCAGAGATGCCCTGCTGGAAAATGTATAAAGTATGGTTAGAAGACAGAGATTACCATGTAGTCCACACATATGTTCTTCTTAACTGTGAAGAGTTGTGACATTTGTTAGGTATTAATGAATAACACATCTAAAATTATTTACTTGAATAATACATGTGTGTATTAATTATAATGCAATATATTATCTGTATATGCAGTATTTATGAACCACAACATCCAAGCGGAGATATCAGCAAAAAAATTTGCTACTTGGTTTTCAAACTACGTATATGATTCGGTAAATTGTGTGGTCGACGAAGGGATGAAACATCTTACGATGGGACCAAAAAGAAAAGTCAAGACATATCCAATATTCTTTATCAACGGATACAAATTCAACACCAAAGAATATGAGGCTGAAAAATTAACTAACAAAACTGGTGTATATGTTAAAGGTAGCGATGATCCAATGATTTTTACGGCATGTTAACTTAGGTTTTGCAATTAACATATCTCACCAGACCTATGGAAGAAGTTTATTTGTTTAGATGCAAGTGGTTCAATAATGTTCCAGGTTCTGAAATCAGCGTGCACCAAAAATATAATACTATTGAAATAAAGCATACATCACGTTATCGTAGGTACGGTTCGTTTATACTAACAAAACATACCCTACAAATTTATTATGCTCCTTATCCATCTATAAAAAGAGATAAAGTAGATTGATTGGTGGTTTTTAAAACAAAGGAAAGATTTACATTTGATGGAAAGAATATTCCAAACGAACAAGCGTACCAAGCGGATGTCGAGGAAAATGACGAATTTGCAATAACAGACAATCAAACCGATTTTGAACCTCTAAATGATGAATATATGTATTAGTAGAAGCATTAAAGGCCATAGAGAAAAACAATATAAATACGAGACCGAGACTGAATCAGGAAACGACAATGACTAATTTAATAGTATATATGTTGAAAAAAGGTAATTTATAGGAGTATTGATGTTACACTTTTTTGTATGTTATATGCGATTATTGATGTTAAATCTTGATATGTTTATTCATAATTGAATGACATTTTCTACCATAATAAAATAATACGTACATGACAAGTATCACAGATGCCATTCTTTAGGTGACGGAGTTCTTCATAGTTTAGTTCCCAGTCTGTGTCTTAGAAAAGGACAGGTCGCAGCGGTGGTGATGGCAGCGGTCCTTTGTAGGAGGCGCAGCGTACGATAGTTAGATTGCTACCGGAAGAAAGTGGCTCATAAGCGTTAAATTTACTTCATTACTGTAAACATTTTGTATGATATATTAGTCATGATTTGTCTATATCATATTTAGTGCAGGCGTTTTGAGCTTGAGCATTCTAACATTGTTCTCAGCATGTCGAAGCAGGCATACATGAGTTGTATGACTGCATGCTGGCTGAAGTGGAACAGGATCCCAGACCATGAGAGCATATGGTAGGACTTTCCGATAAGTGTAAAATTATATACCATTATATGTAATCACTTTATAATTTGCTGACTAAGTTTAAATATATATTTTATATTTTTTCAACATATATACACGAGGTAGTAGACTTACAAGAGAGAACGTTTCTCTTTGCTAACACTGGAACTCAAAAGTGGAAAAAGAATTATAGGGACACGATGTTTACTATAAGAAAAAGGGGAAGAAGCCAAGCTGGATGGGCACCAGCGTTTGAGATGCTTGGGTCGCATGGTGGGGCAGCGACGAATTCAAGGAAAGTCTATCAGATATCAGCTTATTTAGTTCAGTACATAATACATTATTTATACCTGTAAAACAAAATTTTAACTTTTAATTTGCAGATTGAGTCGGACAGGAACTTTGCGAATAGGCAGAAAAATCCAACCACACGCAGTGATGGCTTGAAATCATTTCAGCACCATCGCGAGGACCTGGTAAATTAATTAATTGCTATTGCGAATATTTATTACATTTTTAGAATGAACAACAATAATATACACCAATTATTGCATGAAAGAGCGCTTGGGGGTCCCTTCTCGTATATGGACGTGTTTGAGCATACCCATGTCGTTTAGTAGACAGATGACGAGGGATTAGTTTCGTATGATTGGCATGAGGATGATAGAGCATGCACCGCACATGTAAGTATATTTTAAGTTATAAGTTATTAGTAATGATCATTTTAATTTTACAATAATGCTATGTAGTAATTATTTGCATTTAATTTGCATTGCAGGAAAAAATTATGCAAGCACGTGCGTATATGCTTGAGCATTCGGGACGTGAGCAGTTGACCAATGATGAGGAGGATGCGATCTTTGACTCTGTTGTGAACCCACCCAGAGAAATAGCCATTAGGGCTACGACAATCAATCAGCAATTTATAAAAATTAACTACGTTGTAAAATTTGCTTAGTTTTTATAAAAGTTATGTAATAACTTAAACATATTTCGACTTGTTTTGTAGGCTCGGACATCACAAAGGGCTTACCGAAGGGCTTAGGACAACACAGAGATTAATGAGCTTTGACAATAGATTGCACAATTGCAGGAGCAGGACCGCCTTCGAGCAGTGCAAATGGAGCAACTGAACCAGTGTTTGACCAAGTATGTGGAACGTCATAGAGCATTCCCTTCGTCCGGTGGTTCCGGAGCAGATGATGAATCATGAGGTATGATTTACAGTTTTTTTTGAAACTGGTGTATACAAACATTAAGTGACGGTGAGGTTGATTTATGGGCACATAGTGTTTGACATTGATTTGTATGGTTGATTTTGTGGTTGATTTGTGGAGTTGATATATGAAGTTTTATGTTGAATGTATATATTGCAGATTGATGTTAGATGTAAATATGCAGTTGGATGGGTGAACTGATGATAGAAGGTTTGTTTTGTACCGATTGAATATATTTTGGTTTGATACGATAATGTTTGAGTTTTATATTGATTTTAGCTTATATATTTTATTTATATATTGATTTTGATGGGTTGTCTTATATATTGGTATTGAAGTGATGCTAGGCTACAGAAAAAAATTTACTCAAATTTCCGATGGCTCCCGGTGGCTTAATGACCATTTTTTTTGACGGCAAGTGACGGCTATTTGGGAAAAAATTAAGACGGCTAGCGACAGCTTAATGGAAAATTTCCATTCCACATGGTCGTCTTTGCCATTGGAAATGCCGTTGGAAGAGCCGTCGCTAATCCTTCGTCGAAGCCATCAAAAGTGGATGAAAGGCGTGGTCCATATTCCGATGACATTTCCAACGGATTGCGACGACCACCGTCAGCTGCGAGCCATCAAAAATTCCCCTTTCTCTTATGGTAAGGTAATGCAACATTGAATCTAAATATGTCTTTTTATGTCTGACCTATGGATTATAATGTGATGCATGGCTAACTCATTCGTTATTCGTTGGTTTTACTAAATTTATTTATTTTCTAATGAAATTAGTTTAAAAAAGATCTTATTTCCTAAAAAGATAACTAGAAAAATATTTTAAACAATGGATTATAAAAATGTTATATATCATTTTCAAACAAGATGACCATATTACATTAATATAGCACTTTAGAAGTAATTCCAACAAAAGAATTTTGTTATATTTAAATATTGTACCACTCATAGCTAATGCAAACAAAATATCATTGCAAAGATATTAATTGACACTTTAGAAGTAGTGATTACAAAATGATTTATTTTTGGTTGAATATTTTCAAAAGCAAACAGGTTTGGGCGGAAAAAGCTTCAACGGTCATATTTTTAAAAATGAAATATTATGACCGTTGGAATGAACAATTACGATCATTGGAATATGCCAATTGGAGTGAAAAATTATGGCCATATATGAAATGATATGATTGTTGTGACAAATAGAACTATTTGGTTCCTATAAATAGGCCCACCATCAAAACGAAATAAAGTTTTCTCTTCTTCATCATCATGTCTTCCCTTACTACATTACCGACCATTCAAAAGTTAGTGTTCTTGGTCGGGTCAAAGTAGTACAAATTTTGAATCCGATTTCGCTGTTTAGAGACTTCATTGAATCCTGAAGTCAATAATTCAATAACCAAATTGTACTTGGAAGGTTGAACTATTATTTAAAAGAATTTTATAAATTATCTTGAAGTCAAAAGTACATTTGTCATCATCATCACCCTCGTTGTAAATTTCTAAAATTTTAGACAATAGTCTAACTATGCTTGCTCAATAGCAGCAAGTCAACTATAATGGTTAACGAGATTCTATAAAATAAAATTCAATTTAAATGTGGACTTAGGCAAGGCAATCCTTTATCACCCCTACTATTCAATTAACAGTAGACGTATTCACTAGGATCATTAAGTTACCTACACAAACGAGGTTCATTATAGTTTTGGTAATGATAATCACTGGCGATGATATTTCATTGCTCTGATTTGCGGATAATTCACCACATTACAACTCCTAAATTTATTTTATATTTTTTTGATATATTTTTGAGATGTAAGGCTAGTTTCGATTAGAGCTCTATTTTTGTCTTGAACCATGTGGAAAATGTTGAAAATCTTGTTGCTAATATAATTAATTGCAACGTCATGAAGTTTCCTACACATTATTTAGCTTTCTTGATTAGACCAATGAAGCTTAGAATTGAAGATTGAAAAATAATAGTTAAGAAAATGAATAAATAATTATCTAACTAGACATATTGATTTTCATCTGAAGCTGGTAGAATCATTATCATCAACTTTATTTCATCGGCTCTACCTATTTATTGGATGTCTTTTTATCTTTTTTTCAAAACGGAAAGTTGATATAATTGACAAAATCAAAAGAAACTTCCTCTAGAGTGGGGATAGCTTCTATAATAGTATAAACCGCCTTGTTGATTGAAAAATAGTTTGTAACTCTAAAGAGGATATAGGCTTAGAAATAATAAATCTACATAATCTTAACGCGTATTTACTCGAAAAATGACTTTGAAAATTTAACAGTAATAATAAAACCTAATTTGAAAAAAATAATTGTGAATTAATTATATGGTAGAATTTATAACCTTCACCATTTTATTTCTAATTGCATGTCTTATTTGGGAACCCATTTCAAAAAAATTAACTTTGAGATCAATAATATAGTTCATTCAGGCAATAACACGTTATTTTAGCTAATGGTTGCATTACATTTATACCTCTTAGATTAGTTACAAATATCCTTTTGATATTTAAAATTTCACAAATGCTTTAATTTCAATGGTTTTAGCCTATATAACGGATTTCCATGGAATTTTGGTTTCAACTGTACTCTTTAAGATATTACATTAATCTAGTCTGTATCGCTTTGTACAAAATTAGATTAGATGACAAGAGTGAAATTAAAAGTTGATGTTGGAAAAATATCAATATATACTCCTCAAATCGATGTATATGTTTTTAATTTTCTCAAAGACTAAATAAATACTTTTAAATTAATTACAAATGTTAGTAATTCTTCCAAAAAAAACTACACATTTGGCTATACAATCAGATTTCTAAAGGAAAAGAATTACTCATAGTTAAAAATGTGTTTTTCAACTTAGACATAGAAAATTTAACACACCTGTCTTGTGTCTATTGGACTGTTTCACCTGAATCAGATACTTTCCCTTAAACCGGTGTGAAGTATGGACGAGTATTGTGAGTCTTGGAGTTGATGATCGACATGGAAGCTTGCAAGAAACTGACGGGACTAGGTCGAGCTAACAGAGGTTACGGAACTCGATTGCCTCCCTTGTCTACATGTCTTCTTTGATTTCCTTTGTTTTTGGTAACCCTAGAAGGAATATGAAATGCAAGAGTTACAATGAAATGAAGTCTGGCTAGTTGTTTTTTTTATAAGGGTGAGATGTTAATATCGTTCGGGCTAGGTTAATACAAGTAGGATTCAATTTTTTTGTTGTATCACCCTTGTATTATAACCATCTTGAAAGTTTGCCTTTCTATATTTTTTTTTAAATAAAGATCAACCGCTTAAAAAATGTAACACATCTGTATTTCAAATGTCCATCAACTGACTTTATTCTTGTAAATGCACTTAATATTTTTGACTATAACTTGACCAACTTTGAATTTTACTGCAAACGGAATGACGTTAGATTTTAATATGCCAAAGATCATAGAATTTTACTTAAAACCATCTTCTCTATTACTTGCCGGTATTTATGGTTTAAAAGGAACCAAAGAACATTCAACGACTTTAATAGCCATCTAATCTAATCTATATCATTGCAATTTTTAGTTATAACTGGGTTGAAAATCCTAGTTTAAATTGTCCAAAAATGTTTACTATTAAGATTTCTTAAAAAAATAACGAGTCACATTTATATCTTAAAGGTAATAATCATTTATAGCAATAGGAGACACAATATAGCCTAAAGCAAGGACCTACTATAGTTTTAATAATGATAAACATTCAAACATTCTTCTCTTGATGGTAAATCAATTATGTTTTTTTTCTGTTCATGCTTTACTTTTCACACACAAATATGGACAATCTTAGGCTTTTGTTGAGTTTATTAGTTTTAGTGGCTATTGTGAAATATTGATAGTGGATTGTTGTGATTGGCTATATATTAATTTGTGCACCATGGAGCTTAGGGTTGTTGTGTTTCTATTAATTTGGTTAGTTTGTTCCTTTTGACTAATCCTATTTGTGTTTTTTTAGATGATATATCTTATTTGACAATACACACACATACATATATATAAACTATTTCTATTTTAGTGGATTTTTTATTTTACAACTATAGACTATAGCCATAGGTTTGGGAGGGTTTTTCGTTCCTCTACATTGTACGAGGTTTATTTTGGATAATCATCAGGCTTGTTGGCAACTTCTTTATTAACTATGGAATAAAATTATATGAGTGTTCTCCTCCTTTGGGGGGTCACTCATTTTTCTCATATAATCCAACCATGAAAGGTTCGAGCAACATCAATGCACTACTAGTTATAAATCAATACCTAACCATTTAGAGATTTCTGACATATAAAATTTCACTCGTTAGCCAAAGGCCGTGAATTTTTTTAATCGTTGTCAACTATTATATATTCTATAAGATGACTTGGAGGACATACTCAATAAAACTCCTATAGATGTTGATGCGCTCAAAAAAATGTGCGAAGCATATAAAGATGATTTTTGTGTAGAGGACACATTTTTAATCCACTGCTAACTTCTGTCTACAATGCACATCTAAGCCTAAAAAACAAAAATATCCTAGTCAGCACTAGAATGAAAATATCAAATATCAGAGGCAAGTATTAAAAAATTTATTATATGCAACTTTATGGATTTTAGAATGTTTGAAAATAAGTCCACTATTGGACAAGTAAGTGAATTTTATATATATGATAAATTAACTTAAAGACGCCAAGATTGAACTCTCTGAATCATTTATAGTTGAAATCATAATATATAGACTTACTCATTCTTAGAAAGATGATAAGGAAACATTGAAGCTTGCAAAAACAGACTATGGTTGAGAGAGTTTATGGCATTACCTTCACATAGAAGAGGATTATTAGGATGACTATGAGAAAACATTGAAGTATGCATAAGAATACTATGATTTAGAAAGTTTGTTGCATCCTCTTCATAAAGAAGAGGACTCTTGTAAATGATAATTAGATGATAGTCAACAAACCAAGTTTTATTCTATGACTAATAAGTAAAAAATTTGTTAAAGTTTAAGAATGGGACATAGTTTAAAAGGAAAAATCATCACAATAAAGACTAAAAGAAAAATGCTTGTTTATAATAAGCCCAACCATTGTGCTTGTGACTATCATCTAGGAAAGAAACAATATAAAGCAAATGTGCTCAAAAACTCAATTGTGGTCGTAGGGTAAGAAGCGTACTCCGTTGGTGGAAAATAAAATGATTGGTGGCTTGATAGTGGAGCAACTATTCATATATGCAAAGACCACAGTCTCTACAAGACTTATGGAAATGTTAATAGAGAAGGCAATAAAGTTACCGAGGCAAAAAATATTCATAGCAAAACAGTTGGAAAAGGCACTATGGATCACTTCTGGAAAGATTCTTACTTTAGCTAATGTAATTTATGTACCTGGTATTTGAAAGAATCAAGTATTGATATCTTCTTAATAAAGGAGGATTTAAGATGGTGTACGAGTTTAAGAAGTTGGTGTTAGCTAAGAATAACAATTTAATTGGACATGGGTTGTAATATCATGATTAAGTTAAATTCAACAAAGAATACTTCTATTTATATTGTTGATTTTGTTAGTTCATGACTTTCCAGATTAAGATATGTTAATAATGTTTCCGTTGAAAACATCAATAAGTTAGGATTAATGATTGTAATTTCGAATGTATCTCTAATTGTAAAATATATGCTCAAGAAAAATACATAAAATATCTTTCAAATCTATAGAAAGGAAAAATAGTTTGCTTGATTTACTATGTACCAATGTTGAAGACTTAAAAGTTTATACGACTTATGGTGGTAGATACTACATCACATTTATTTATGGATAATTATTCTAAATATGCTTATGTTTATCTAGTGAAAAATCAAAGATGAAGTTTTTAAAATTTTAATATATATAAGAAAAAGTGGAAATTCAATTGGGACGTAAAATAATCATGTTGTGTCTAATCGTTGAGGTGAATTTTTTTCCAAATGATTTCACATTGTATTGTAAACAACATGGTTTAATTCATCAACATACTACTCTTTATACACCTTAAAAAAATGGTGTCCTAAAAGGAAAAATAGGACATTGGTAAGTGTTACCACCAATTTTCACTTCAACATTGTTGAAACCAAGATGAGTAGAAGAGAAAGACGTTCAAAGGATAATAGCATCAAGAATGAAATTTGAAGGAGTCGAAGGAATGCTACAGCCAAGGGTCAGATATATTACAAGCTTTCGAAGGGGTCGAAAGGGTCGGAAACATCCTTGCGCTTTAGTTGCTTCCTTTCAAAATATATGCTTTCTCCTACGTGAAAATGTTTCAAATAGGTTGAAAAATACCCTTCGATGGCAACAGTTACTCACATGCACGCTAAAACATTCGAAATCGAAGGTTTCGCCTTTATTCAAACTACTCAGAAGGATGCTCTATTGGAACAACCCTTTCGAAAGCGTAACTAAGCCTTTTGAATCGGTCAAAGCCTTTCACAACTAAGAGAGGTGTTGCATTTATCCACAAGTATGTCTTCGGAAGCTACCTTCCATATCAAAACACAGAGTATATCAATTCCTTTGAGACCTCAAAGTTGTACTTATTGACAAAGTCGAAGGCTCATGCTCCTTCCTACTTGCAAAAACAAAGCAAAAGAAGGGGAAAAAGCGCATCTACCCCTTTCGATGAAGATGGAAGCATTCAATTCCATTCAAAATGTAATGCAGAGGAATGCGTAGGTGCCATAGGTGATGGAAGGTCCATAAAGCCACCTTTCGACTAGGACGAAAGTACAGAGTCGAAAGGTGCCAACCCCAACCTATAAATAAAAACCTAGGATTTTAGTTTAGGGGATCCAAATTCATTCACTCTTTTCTTATACTTTCTTAAATTTGTAAATTTGTAACCTTAATTTGGAAATTAGATTGGGGGATTTGATCAGATTGTATAACTTGAGTTTAAGGAAAGCAAGATTATATTACTTTTGAATATGCAGCTTGTTTGAAACTTTGATTGGATTTGTTGTGATCTGCTTGTGTCGACTTGATCGCAAGGTCATCTTTTAGAAGAGTCGAAACCCTTAACTCATGCAATTTCTTTTAAGTCTTAACACCTAATCTCAAAGTACCAATAGGTCACCTTTCAAGTGAGTCAAAACCTTAAACTTAGTCTATTTTTCTTAGATTTATAGGGCAAAACCCATGCCATCAAAGAGACCGGCTTTCGATGAAGTTGAAACCTATCTATTCAAACCAAATCCTTGAATCTTTAGAGCTAACGTTTAAATCATCACAACTGTTTCAAAAGGGTGGTTCCGATAGGATTCTAAATCAGTTCACCTACCTCGAAAGGTGTTGTAGAGGGTATTAAAGTGTTTTGACCAAGTCAAAAGGTCATATTTAAGAAATTCCAATCATTTCAACCTTTTCGAAAGGAATACTCAAGGATGTCAAAGTGTGCAGGCTATTCCTATCTGATTGAAAGGTGGTTTAACAGGAACAACTATATCTTGAATTCTACTTTGGAGTGTTGACAAGTTTTCTTATTAACATTTTTGGTGCGAGAAGGAGGGCTCGAATCTCTGACCTTGTTAAACTTCCAACTTCACTTTCCTCTAACCCAATTTTATTTTGAACCTAACTACTCTAGAATTTTCCATCATCATGTATGAATAAATCAAAAGTTCTAAACAAGGATCCTCAAAACCACACTTAATTGGATTTTCCTTAAGAACAACTAATGATTCCAAACCACGTGAAGAGAAAATGCTAAGACTGGAAGCTTTAAGGATTATGAAGAAGAAAAGAGCAGAATCATGTGACCCAGAAAAATGGAGTTTAATCCCTTTCCATGTTGTTCCCACACCTATCTTTGCAATTAGGAAAAGAAAAGGATACAAGTGATAATTTTTTCAACCAAATGAGGAAAACAATTCAATTCTATACCAAAGGCACAACCTTTGAAGAAAGAATGATGGCTGATTACAACGCCTTTGCACATAAGTGGCAGCAAGCAACAAGTGGGACATTTTCAAAGGGTTTTGAAAACAAAGTTGATCGTTGAGGGTGAAGCTTTAAAACCAAGTAGTAAAAAATCTAGAAACTATCCTCAAAAGACAAGCTTCAAATCTAGGCTCCCAAAGAAATGCAATTTGATAACATCAATCGAGAATGTTTACATGCTAACTAAAGAAGAGCTTAACTATTAGCCATCACAAAGCAAAAAATAAATATGAAAGGAATCTGGGAGGATCCTATTGCCACACATGATGAATGGACATGAGATGAATGGATGCTGAGCACTCGAAGGAACGATAATCGACATTTTCGGACAATGCAAAATTGATGGGTTTGTAAAGAGATTCTAGATGAAGTCAATAAGAACTACTTTACTAAAGAAAATCTACATGGTTGAGAGTGAAATACTCCTTGCACTTGGAAATTACCTTAAATGATCAAAGCCTTTGTCCGTGTCGAATTGGTCAAGTCATAGCGCATCTTGGAGAGAGGTAAGCGTAAGCCTTTATCTGCGCCACGCTATGGCTATGATAAAGCATTGACAAGCCCTTGGCTGTGCCATGCTATGGTCAGGTCAAGGCGTCTTCTAAAGGGAGGTTAGAGTAAGCCTTTATCCATGCCACGATATGATCACGTTAAAGCATCGACAAGCCCTTGGCCGCGTTATGTTATGGCCAGGTCAAGGCGCCTCCTGGAGGGAAGTTAGAGTAAGCCTTTATCCATGCCATGGTATAACCAGGTTAAAGCATCGACAAACCCTTATCCACACCACTCTATATCCATGTCAAGGCACCTCCTAGAGGGAGGCCGAGTAAGTCCTTGGGTCCTGCTTGTGGATAAGCTAACCAAGCGCACCAAACAATAGTGGGCTAAGATGCCCAAGCTCGAGAAGCAAAATATCAAACAATGGACTAAGACGTCTGAGCCTGAGAAATGGCGTATCAAACAATAGGCAAATATGTTCGAGCCCGGGAAGCGGAATATTAAGTGATGGACTAAGACACCCAAGCTCGAGAAGCAGCAAATCAAATAACAACTACATACAAGGCCTAAAGGGTTAACACATGTCGAAAGAGACAAAATCCAAGGAGTGGAACAGAATAGAAAGCTTAAACAGGAATCCACAGCTTCCAACTAATTATCAAAGAAGAATTTTTGAACTTCACATATTAATAACCGAATTTGGGTTTTGGGTCATTCATTATTGAGTTCGGGACTTCATCCCAAATCAGGGTTTTGGGTCTTTTAACTTACGGTCCTTGTCCTATATGTATCTGGGTTTCGGTATTTTAATATACGGTCTTCGTCTTACCCAAATCTAGGTTTTAGGGCAATAACTTTTAATCACTGAACTTCACTCATTAGTGCCCGAATTTGGGCTATAGATCTCTATTTAGGAGATTATTATTATGGACTTCTTGTTATCATCCACAAATACCCAAATCTAGGTTTCAAATCTTCTAACTTTTAAGTTTCATTCATTAATGCTTCAATCACTTGGAGGCACAGGTGATGTAGATCTGGAAGTGTGCAATTCCCAAGAGGGGGTTGAAGTCCCCAAGTCTTTTGCATTTATTCAGTCACACGAGGAGAGTTGGAAATGATAATGCGTGATAAGGGATCGACCTTTGAGGAGTTTTCTTAAGTTGATCAAGAGAAGCTTCGATACTTTGACTTTCCAAAGTTTTGTCAATATCAACAATCTCCCCCTCTACTAGCGGTGGAGAATTGGGAACTTCAACGATCTTGGCCTTCTTATGGGATGGTTCCGCCACGACTGCTTTACCTCGTTTTCTTTTAGCCGCCGTCTTCGACCTAGCAATAGCTTGAGACAAAGATGATGCACAGGATGTAGAAGTAGGAAGAGTTGGATCACTTATAATTGGTACAACCTAAGAAGCATCTGTTGAAAATTCAAAAAATTACAAGTCAGAAAAACAATTAAAGAGGCAACACAGCAACAAACACACTTCAACAATGTCAAAACTCAAATAAAAACTTTGTTATCAAAAGGAGTAGTTGAATCCTATACAACCAATTTATATATAAACGTATACTAACAACAATCAATAAACAAGATAAATAAACTTTTTGACACTGTTAAATTCACTGAATTTTGTTTAAAAAAAAGAGCATGGATGCTTTTGAAACCCTATATGCCAATCGATTCGAAAGGTTTAAGTTTAATTATATTAATAAAAATGGAAAGGGCTTAGGGAGTTTCGATAAAATTGGTATAAAATGATAATTGAATCCCAATTGGTTACAAGGGGGTTCGAGAGAGTCGAGAGGAGTGTATGGTTTCGAAAGCGTACCAACAACTAAATTTGAATTGATACAGTAGGTTTCGACCAAGTCGAAAGGTTTGATTTGATTTTTAGCTTAAATAAAGTCGATTTTCTCAAAATCCTATTTATAAAAAGGAAAAATGAATTTCAAACTCCTCCAATTCCTCAAAATAAGTTAGAACTAAACAAATGCAAGAAGTTTTGAAACCAATGAAATAAAAATTATGCTTCTGAAGGTATGTACCATGTAATCATCTAGAGAAACATCTAGAGTAACACATTAGGCAACTCCTTCGAAAGGTACCAAAATGTACTAAAGCCTATCTATACTTTCGAAGAAGTCCACATTATATTAACTTCTTCAACCTTTCGACGAGATCAGTTAAGAGAGATACAGACTAACTTTCGACCCCATCAAAGGGTTGAAGAAGCAAAACAAAGTTTGCCACCTTAATCTCTTTCAAAGAGGTAGAAAGGTAAAATCACAATGCCAAATTGCGATTCGTATAGCTCTAACTTCTCTATGAAGTAACTGGAAATTTCATTCTTCCAAAATTTAATTTGAACCCAAATAGTATAAAAAATTATTTTAAGTGTAGAATTACAATCAATGATCATGGAATTCCCGAAGTTTATTTTCGAACCTTCTAAAAAAAATTCTTTTAGGATGAATTCAAAGAATAAATTGATGTAGGAAATGGAATAAGAGAAGCCATAAAAACTAATCAAAGGATATTTTCATGAATGAAAAACTCAAAATTATCTCAATCAGATTCAAATAGAATTTCAAATTCAAATCGAGTGAATTTTTAAATCAAAATTTAGTATGAAAAGTTAGTTTGAAAAGCAGAAATAATAAAAATTACTTTGGATTTGAGTTTCCATCTGTTGGAATTAAGAATTATTTAAGAGATTAAAAGCTTTGATTCCTGCTCGAAATTTCTTATAATTGCAGATAAATGAAAGAGAGAAGAAAGGAACGCGATTTATAAGAAAAGTCAGCATGGGGAGAACGTACGATCAAATTTAAATGAACGGCCAGGATCTATACAAGAATATGAAAAGGCAAGAAACTTTGGAGGTTTCAAAGTGATTAACTTGGAAAGTCAAGAGCATCCATTCGTGGGGGCAAGTGTTACCACCAATTCTCACTTCAACCTTGTCGAAACCAAGATGAGTAGAAGAGAAAGATGTCTACAGGATAATAACATCAAAAAGGCCTTCCGAAGGAGTCGAAGGGATGCTATAGTCAAGGGCCGGATATATTACAAGCTTTCGAAGGGGTCGAAAGGGTCAGAAACATTCTCGCTCTTCAGTTGCTTCCTTTTGGAATAGATGCTTTCTCCTACATGAACATGTTTTGAATAGGTTGAAGAATACCATTCGAAGGAAACAAGCAATAGCTACTCACATCAGTGCTAAACCTTTTGAAACGAAAGGTTTCGCCTTTTTTCAAACTACTTAGTATGACGCTCTGTTGGAACAACCCCTTCGAAAGCATAACTAAGCCATTCGAACCGGTCGAAGCCTTTCACAGCTAAGAGAGGTGCCGCTTCTATCCACAAGTATGTCCATGAAAGCTACCTTCCTTATCGAAATCCAGAGTGTTTTAATACCTTCGAAACCTCAAAGATGTACTTATCGACAAAGTCGAAGGCTCGTGCTCCTTCCCACTTGCAACAACAAAGCAACATAAGGGGAAATGTCGCATCTACCCCTTTCGATGAAGACAGAGGCATTTAATTCCATTTAAAATGCAATGCAAAGGGATGCTCAAGTGTCAAAGGTGACAGAAGGTCCACAAAGCCAACTTTCGACCAAGATGAAAGCATTGAGTTGAAAAGTGCCAACCCACACCTATAAATAAGACCCTAGGAGTCCAGTTTAGGGGATCTGAATTCATTCACTCTTTTTTTATACTATCGTAGATTTGTAAATTTATAACTCTAATTTAAAAGTTAGATTAGGGGATTTGATAAGATTGTACAACTTGAGTTTAAGGAAAGCAAGATTTTATTACTTTTGAATATGCAGCTTGTAGAAACTCTAATTAGATTTTGTTATTTGCCGTGTCGACTAGATCGAGATGTCATCTTCTAAAGGAGTCGAAACCCTTAACTAATCCAATTTCCTTTAATATTTGCACCTAATCTCAAAATACCTAAAGGTCACCTTTTAATGAGTCGAAATCATCAACTTAACCTATTTTTCTTAGATTAACTGGGCAAAACCCAATCCATCAAAGGGATTGGCTTTCGACAAAGTCGAAACCTATCCATTCAAACCACATCCTTGAATCTTTAGCCAACCTTTAATTCATCACAGCTATTTCAAAAGGGTGGTTTCAATAGGGTTCTAAATCAGTTCATCTACCTCGAAAGGTGTTGTAAAGGGGATTAAAGTGTTTTTACCAAGTCGAAATGTCATATCTAAGAAATCCAACCACTACAACCCATTCGAAAGGTAGACTCAAGGAAGTCGAAAGGTGTTGGCTATTCCTATCTAATCGAAAGGTGGTTTAACAGGAACAATTATATCTTGAATTGTACTTTGGGGTATTGACAAGTTTTCTTGTTAACAGTAGAAATTGTTAATACTACACTTATTAGTTCCAATTTACCTAACATTTTATGAGGTGGTGCCATATTATTTTCTTGTTATGTTTACATAGAGTTTCTTTAAAAAGAATGATGCTTCTCCTTATGAATTAAGGTTTAAAAGAAAACCTAATTTATCGAGGCTTAATATTTAGGCTGTTTGACATATGTTAGAAATTAGATCTAAAAATACAAAAATTAGAAAATAAAACATTTAAATGTGCTTTTATTGGTTATTCAATTCATAGTACAACTTATCATTTTATAGTAACTGATATTTTGGTGTAATAGAATGTAGATGTTGAATTTCTTGAAAAAAGTATATCTCTCAAAATGAAATTATTTAGAACCCATTGATATCATCTAGTCTAAAAATATTAGAATCAGTGATAACCGTCGACCAGAGACATAACCAACCTTGGAACTAGACTAACGCGCAAAGGTTACTTGCTAACTAGGATTAAAGTGAAAAAATGGAGGTTTAAATAAGCGGCTGAAAGGTAAATAACACAAGATATAGAGTGCAGCGAGGTTGCTTACATCCATTATGAAGTTCTCTTATTATATATTTTTCTTACAACCATAAGGAATTACAAGAAAATAATAAGACAACAGGAAGCACTCAGAATAATAAAGTTATGTAATCTTAAAGACTTGTGGTATCAAGAGCCTTAAATTTTGTACGTATTCAAACTCCTTATGTTCCAACCAATTTAGTATCAACCAACCACTTTGAAGTAACTATGTATATGGTTCTTATTTAGACGAAGTGGATAATGAAGAGAGGAGATTAAGATGTAGAACTAATGAGAAAAATGCATGATCATTGATTTGGCTGCAAGATGACAGCTGTAATAGGTGCTAGAAGATGTGCGACAAATGAAATGTACTCATTGCCCCTTTAAACTTGGCATGCATCTTGCATTTAATATGTAGACTTCACATTAATTTTTCATTTAATGCTGATGGTAAGCTACATCAATTCAGCCGCCCAGCCACATTGCTTTGGGTATATGGATGTACAATGTACTTTTAATTTGGTTTACTTGAGTGCTCACATGACAAGTCATGCCGAGCCGATCAAAAGACTGTCAATAATACAAAATAAATTAGGAAACTTGCTAAGGATCCTGTTTGGAGGTTGGTGCATGGTTGATCGATGTCTGGGATTGGTTAGGGAGCGCCTGTACTAACACCATACGAAGGACGGGCTATGCTTAGTCTTATCTTGCACAAGGTGCCAATCGGTGAGGCAGGTTGAAGAGAAGCCAATAGTTAATTAGAGTGACATCGAACAAATAAGATAGCTTGGAGTTATGTTAAATGTAGATTGAAATAGGAAGGTCGATCGTCATTGTGACAGGCCAGGCTGGACAGGGCCCGAATCTTGCTTAAAGGTGAGAGTTTAGGATGAGGCAAATGGGCCTCATCTTGGTGCCTCATTGAATAGAAGGGGTGATTTGAGTCCATTGTAAGCTTTTGTTAGCCTTCACAGGCTCATTCTAAAGTAGTTAGCTTGGCTTTGACTGGGCTAGACTGCTTTGAACCGACCTCCTAATTACTTGCGATAAAATTGAGCAACATTTTGCACCCTAAGTCCGTATTTACGAGCTGGTGTTGCCTTGTTAAATAAAAAATCCTACTGATTTATGGTCCTTCAAGGCATTTAATGTGATTTCCATATGAAATTACGCTATTTGTTATGGTGATTCGTTTTTCCAAACGAGGCATAGACACGTTACTACGTGCATGAGTTGGCTTTGTTTTAATCTTGTCTAAGCGACTGTGATTCTTCTTTCCTTTTGAAATCAATGCAAAAGATGAAGGTGTAGGTATATAAATATTCCATTTTCTTCTTCCTTGAGCTCACAAAATAATTCTCCATGAAAGTTCTCCATAGCATATGAATCTTTCGCAATTCCCTACCAATAAAAAGAAGCTAGTTACAGCATCCATTTCCATTCCAGATGTCTTTGTATGTACATTTGTCTAACTTGTTTGGTATGTTGATAAAGGAGAATGCTGTTTTATGATTGACAACCACATGTTGATTGCAGTTTAAACCATCACTTAGAACCTTCTTCTGGAGGTGGACCTTAGCCTGCTGCTTGGCTTGGACCCATGCCCTCTAGCAAAGCCTCTAATGGTAATCGACTATCATTACTAACGGGCCAGTCAGAGCTAGCGGACTCTATTCTACACTTGCAGTTCCAAACCTAGGCTAGTTGAAATGCTTCAACGCCTCACTAAAAAGAGAAGTAGCCATCGCCTTCACCTTCGATGTCATAATAAAATCCCAGTCATCTTCTTGGTGGTGTCGATTGGGAGCTTTTCAAGATCTCTTGCAAGATTTGATGTGGAAGGCTTTAAAGATGGGTGCACGCCCCTTTTCTTCAATAAGTTGTTTATTGTTTGGAGGGTCGAGGGAGCACATCTTTGCTTTTGAAGCTGGATCCTTCGAAATGTTCCACTGATGTTCTTCTTCTTCTCAACTAATTAGTGATAAAAATATCTTTGTAAGACTAGTGGGGCAGCCATTTTACCCTATCACTGTTTGAACTACATGAAACTGATTTTTTGTTGCAAACTTTGGCTTAGAATTTCGTTGTTGTCTTTGCTTGCTTATTTGCATATGACTTGTTGAGTAGAGTGCTTTGAATAGCCTATAGTTCCTATGTTCATTTTTAAAAAATGCGTATCTTTTTTGGATATGTTTAAATATTAATGTGAAAATAAGGTGGTTTAGGTACAATCGTTAATGTAGACCAGGCATCCGCTGGACATAATGTGGTTTACACTAGCACTAGCTAAATCGCTAGTTTTTTCATAATTCCTTTTGCGTTTCAAGCAGTCGAATGTTGACTGTGATAAATGAGCCCAGGGTCGAACTCGAGCATGTGTGTTGTGAGGTTCTCCTCGGTGACATGTCACAAGCTATAAAGCGACCGTTGATCCTGAATCGAACGGGAGTGCTTTGGTTAGCTAAGACACACTAGTGAAAATGAGTTACATGAGGGTGAGGCATGCTACATTCAGTCCACTTACAAAGACTTGTAGATGGAAAAGTTCACATATATATACATATTATTCCCTTCGTTTTCTTACACCTAATAAAGTATCTACAATGATGGGTTGGAATGGAGTTTATGATGCCCCCAGCTTTCAGACGAGGTGGTCGACTGTAAGAGAGTAGGAGCTTCAGCCAATACTTTAGGATTGGGAAGCTTAGCAAAAATTAGGGTACCGGCTGGCCCATTGAACATGTTGAGAAAATCACCTTTGATTGCTCAATGTTCTTGTTGCAGCATAAGAACACCCTACTTTATTTTCCTAAGGGAAGTCAAGTAAGATTCCCTTGCCTCCTGCTGAAAATCCTTGATTTCTCCTACCCACTCTTGGATGGGGAACTTCATGATAAGGCAATTATCGAAGACGATGGTTTCCAGCTTAGCAAACGTCAATCGTCTTATTAACAAGTTATATGTAGACGGGTAATTAACTACTACAAAGTTTACCTGGACCTTTGCAGTGAGGATCTCTTGACTTAAAGTTGTTAAAAGCAAAGTCATGCCCATTTAAACAATGCCTACATCCCCAAAGCCATAAATGGATAAGGCGCATAGGATGAGGCTAGATATAAAGAGCCCGAGAGCTTCAAAGATGCCATTGAACGTGACATTGATCAAATTACGGCCCAATGCCCTATGGATTTGGCTAAGGAAAGGGTTAGACTGTTGAGTCATGGTGGAGGTAGGAGACTGCTTCCTTATCTTGAAGCTGATTGGTCACTCTGATCCTAGCCTGGTACTCTTGGATGCCCAGGTTTCAACGAATATACCTGGCTAGTAGTGCCTACTTTCCTTTGATATCACCATTGGGCCTCCTGGCTACTTCTAGCCAAATGCGATTTACTACATTTGGTCAGGACCTCGGTGATGGCTTGGACATTGGCACTGCTGGGCTGAGGGGACTGGTTGGACCGTTCTTCACGATTTGCTCTTTACTCGACCTAATGTCGAACAAACTCCAAGAGTACTCCTTCCCGAATGAGTCTTTGGATTTCATGCTTGAGAACATGACAATCCATGTTAGAGTGATTGTTGATTTGATGGAACATGTAGTAGTTGTCGTTGTGGTAAGGTTCCTTCCGCTTCCTGTCCCAAGTGGTGGTGGGCCTTTGAAACTGTACTCAATTCTTGGTGGCGAGGTAAATTGTAGTGAAGTCCCTTTCCAAATGAGAATAATTATTATACTTGGGTTTGTATAGAGGATCGGCCTCTAGATGCCATATGGCATCGGCTTTGTGATCGCTATTTAGGCGATTGTTGTTGCCGCGAGGGCCAACTTGGACTGGATGCCTTGCCTCATTGTCGTTATCCGAAAGATCTATGTCTTTCATCCTCATAATGTTGTTCGCCCATTGAAAAAGTCAATTCGGGACGATACCAGCTGCTTTTAGAGCTTACTCTACATTAGAGACTTGTATTTGACCCACGAACATAGGGCTATGATCAAGCTATTCACGTTTGCACCCTAGCCCAGCTGGATTATATTGAAGCAACTAACATATAACCACAAGCTTTGAGAAGGACCTTGCTTGATATTGCTTAGCTCACTAACCAATGTGACATAGGTCGAGATATAAAGAAGCAAGTCCTAAAATGCACATAATTAGGGATAGCAACTGATGCTGCCTGACCGTAGATGTAAGAACTAATGGGAGGCCTGTCTTGAGAGGATGGATGAGAGGAGCAAGCACTTTGAGCAGCCATACACAACATGGATGAAAGAGTTGATGGCCGTGATGTGCTTGAATGGGTCTGTAATTCCATCATACTTGTCGGTGGGTGGAAAAGCATATTACTGATGGATGTAAGCAACTAGGACTTCATCGGAGAATGACTCCCCATTCTTCTCAATTGAGAATGCCTCGCCTTGGCATTACCGACTTACATTCCATTGAGGTTTTGGCGAAGGATATGCATTTTTTCCTAGAAGCTAACATTAGCCTTTTGCGGGATGTTTTGGATCAGTATAGGCTGACGATTCAGCATATGCTTTAGAAAAGTAAAGGATTGGTAACAAGACAAAGAACAATGGTAATGAGCAGGAGATCTCCCTCTGCGCACAAAGGACGATATGGAATGAATGACCCACCCTTCTCTTTGTTTATTTCTAGTTATAACCCTATGGGGGTTCAAGTGTCCTAAGAGGGCCGTACATGCCCTGCCGATGGCGAGGAGCGCCATTACAATGATCTGAAGTATAAGTTCGTAGGTAATCAAAGACTTGTGGTCATTTTACTGAAGTGGAATGATGGTGACTTAGGGTGAGATTGATCCAACTAGGTATTCATACATAAGTGGAGTCTCAGGTAACATCCTCTCTTAGGCTTTGGATGTATTTAGGAGTTCATAATCTTTGAGAGACATATGCCTATATGCAACAGGTCAACCAGATCGACTGTTAGCGAAGCTAGTGAAACAAAGTTTACGGTGACTTGAGCATCCAACTACGCCCTTAGGCCATGCACTTCACATGTTAGTTGACCTAGATTTGACAACTGTAGCATCATAATACGCCATAGTTCTTCCTTGATGCTTGGATTATTCCAGGAAGCACCGACGAGAGTGTTGCCATTGGTTTAGTGCTTGTTAGAGGTATTACCTTTGAGTATTAAGACAATGTCCATAGTAACTAGTCAGATTGGGTCTTTGAGAAGTAGAAATGCTTGAAAAGGCGCAAGCTTTAGGAGAGAACTTCCTTTTAGTGCAAAATGTTGACAGAGATTTAACTGACCTTAAAATTAGATAATGTGCAAAGAACATTTGCTAATACTAGGATTAAAGTGAAAAAATAGGGATTTAAATACGCTGCTGAAAGGTAAACAACATAAGATATAGAGTTTTTCAGCAAAACTGTGTACATCCATTGTGAAGTTCTCTTAACATATATTTCTCTTACAGTTATAATGAATTATAAGAGAATAAAAAGACATCAGTAAGCATGTAAGAGTAATAAATCTGTGTAACTTAGGGATTTGTGGTATCAAGTGCCTTCAATTGTGTATAGTATTCAGGATCCTTTAATGTTCTAACCAATTGATTATCATCCAACCCCTTTAAAGTGGCCATGCATGGGGTTCTTATAGTCGCTGAAGTGAATGATGGATGGTGGAGACTGAGTTATAGAAGTGGCAGGAAAATTTCCTGACCATTGATCTGGCTACAAGCACATATGATGGCAGCTACGATAGGTGTCGAAAGATGCGCAATGGATGAAAATATACTCGTTGCCGCGTTGAACCAGGCCTAGGTATTGCATTTAATGCATAGACTACACAATAAAAGTGCACTTAATGCTGATGGTAAGCTACATCAATTCAGCTGCTTAGCCATACTACTTTAGATAGATAGACAGATAGTGCATATTTAATGTTGTTTACTTGAGTGCTCACGTGACAGGTCATGTTGAGCTGATCCACCAATTGTCGACGATATAAAAGAAACTAGAAATCTTGCTAAGGATCATGTTGGGAAGATGGTGCATGTCTAGTCACGAGACTACCAAGTGAACTATTTTTGAGCGGTTGGGAAGCGCCTGTATTAAAGCCAGGCCAAGGACGGGCCATGCTTAGGCTTATCTTGCTCGAGGTATTGCCCATCGAGGCGAGTTGGGAAAGGTGTCAACCGTCAACTAAAGTGACGTCGGATGAACATGCTGGCTTGGAGTTGTGCTGGATGCAGATTGATATAGGAAGGTCAGTCGTCGTTTTAACGAATCCGGCTGAATTGGGGACTGGGCCTAGACTTTGCTTAAAGGTAAGAGTTGTCAGGGATGAGGAAACTAGGAATCATCTTGGTGCCACACTAAATCGAAGGCATGGTTTGAGACCATATGGGCTTGGAATGGCCTATGCAAGCCCGTTGTAAAGTAGTTGGACTGACTTTGAGTTTTCTAGATTGCTTTAAATCAATCAGCTAATTACTTTCTTGTAAATTGAGTAACATTTTTCCCCTTAAGTCAGTATCTATGATTGGGTATGGGCTTGTTAAATCGCAAAAATCATGCCGATTGACGACTTTGCAAAGCATTTAAAGTGCTTTCCATGCAACATTATACAATTAATTATGATGAATTATTTTTCCAAACAGGGTATAGACATGTCACTTCTACCTTGTGCATTAGTTGACTTTGTTTTGATCTTTTATGAAGGGTTGGGATTCTTCACTCCTTTTGAAATCAATGCACACAAAAGAAGGCATGGTTATATAAATATCCCACTTTCTTCTTTCCTAAACTCATAAAATCCTTCGCTACAAAAGTTCTCCGTAGCATATCAATCTTTCATAATTCTCTATTAATAAAAAGCAGCTAGCTTCATCATCCATTTCCTTTCAGGACATCTTTACATGCACATCTTTTTGTTGAACTTATTTGGTATGATGAGAAAGGAGAAAGCTTTCTTATGTTGAACTACCATCTGTTGATTGTAGTTCAAACCATCGCCTAGAGCCTTCTTCTCGAGGCGAACCTAAGCCTGCTTGTTAGCTTGGACCTGTGCCCTTTGGCCATGCCTTCGATGGAGATTGATCAGCAATGTTATGCAAATGGCCAGTTCGGATTGGTGGATCTCTTCTTCATCCCACTCTTGCGGTTCTAAACCTAGGCCATCTACGATGCTTCGACGCCTTGCTGGAAGGAGTAGTAGTTGTTGCCTCCACCTCCAATGTCACAGTTAAAGTCTTGATTTTCCTCTAGGCAGTGTCGACTGGGATCCATTTAAGATCTACTGTAAGATTTGATCTAGAAAGCATTGTAGGTGGTAGCATGCCCATTTTCTTCAACACGTTCTTGATAATTTTGAGGGTCGGAGGAGTTCATCTTTGCATTTGAAGTTGGGCGTTCTAAAGTATACCATTTATGTACTTCTTCTTCTCTATCTTATTTTCTTCTTTTAACTAATTAGTGAAAAGAAATATCTTTATAAGCCTAGCGGAGCGGGCATTGTGCCCCTACACTTTTTGAATTAAAAGAAACATATCTTTTTTTGCAAAATTTTGCTGAGAACTTTTTCGCTATCATTTCTCGCTAATCTACATATGACTTGTTGAGTAGAGTGCTTTAAATAGCCTATAGTTCCTACATTCATTTTGTAAAAAGGCCTATAGTTCCCATAGCCAGGTTGGATGTAGCTGGTGGTTTACATTGGCATGAGCTAAATCGTAAGTTTTCTCATGGGTCCACTTTGATTTCAAGCAGCTAAATGTTGAGCGGCGGATGAGCCCAGGCTTGAACTTGGTTGTGATACTCTCCTGGGTTGACCATTGAACTCGAATCAAACTAAAGCTGACTGGTTGTTCCGATCCTAATCGAGATATCTTAGACGCCCGAGATTCCAATGAATAAACCAGCCTAGTAGTGCTTGCTTTCATACCAGAATTGGCCCCCAACTGCTGCTAGCTACACGCGGTCCGCCACATACATCAGGACCTAGTGACGACTTGGACATTGGCACTACTAGGTCGAGGAGGCTTATTTTGCCGTTCTTCACAATTTCCTCTTTGCTCAACCTAATGTTGACTAAACTCTAAGAGCACTCCTTCCTGGATGAATCTTTTAATCTCATTCTTAAGGATGCGACAATCTGTTGTAAAGTGATCTTTGATTTGATGGTACTCATAGTACTTGTCGTTATAGTGAGGTTTGTAGGATCTAGATTAACCCTAGAGGGAGGGGGGTGAATAGGGTTATAGCAAATTTTCTCGAATTAAACACAGAAATATAATAGCAGAAATAAATATGCTGAAAAGTAAATCACACACAAAATTTACCCAGCTTCGGCAACCCCTGCCTACTGCTGCATTCACAGATTTCTATTAGAATTAAACAGTATCACGCTTACAAACACTCTACTAGACTCGCAGACATTTGCTCCACGCTCACAAACACTCTACAAGACTCGCACACCCTGCTCGCAAACATTTGCTCCACGCTCACAAACACTCTACTAGACTCGCACACCCTGCTCCGCCTATAGAGTTTCGCTTACTCGCAAACTTTGCCTCCCGCCTATAGAGCTTCGCTTACTTGCAAACTCTGCTCCCGCATACAATAGAATTTTGCAAACTCGCACACCCTGCTCACTGAACTAATTCTAAATAGACAATCTGACACTACCTAATCCCTAGGTGGTGATTTACAGATTCTTCGACTCGAAAAGAAAAAACAACTTCAAAAATAACCGCAGGAGCAAAAATTAAAATACGAACTTGAATCTACAATTTTTGCTCAAAAATAAAGAAAACCCCTTTAATAAAATTAGAAATTAAATCCCCCTTTTAATAATAAGGCCGGCCCACTTGAATTTCAACCCGTTCCCTTCTTTTGCTCGTGAATTATTTGCGGCTGATCTTCTCTTTCAAAACTAGGGCTTCGGTCCCTTTTTCTTTGCTACTGTAAAATTGCGGCTTTGTTTCTTCAATCCAAATTGGGGCTTTTCTGGAGCACGCTTATGTTGATTATCTGATTTTCTTAGCTCCTCTGTTGATCGGTTTCGTTGTTGCTTGGCTCGCTTGTTCTCTGATGATCGAGTTTGTAGTTTATTCGGTATGTAATTTCTCTCGTTGCTGGTTCAATTGCTTGCTTTAACTTGATTGTACTTGATTAAACTCGATGCCGATGATGTAAATTGGGTTTGGTATTTATATGAATTCGAATCACTTGATTCGTTCGTATTCACTTGCGACTTCATCACTTTCCTAATTTGTTGCAACTTGATACGCACGGCTTTCCTGATTTTGTTACACGTGATACTCACGGCTTTCCTGATATGTTTTAAACTTGATAATCACGGTTTTGATTTCACGCGTTCGATTCTCTTGATTGATACGGCAACAACTTTCCTCTTTCTTGAATTTGACCTTTTCAAAGAAGTATCTGTCTTCGTGACTTGCCATTACCATTGCGTTCACTGGTCAATTACTGCTTTACTGATTTCTCTGTATTCGATACTTGCTATGTTTGACTGCCACTGGCTTTGACTTGGTTATCCCTTCAAATTTCTTTTGGCTTCACTGTGACATTTTCTCTTGCTCTGATACAGATGCTACACTTGTTCATGTATTCGACATTGTTCGCTTTGACATTTAACCATACTGTTACTTGTGATATATTCTCGAGTTGCACACTGCTTGTTAACTACTGCTTCAACTTGTTACTTCTGGAGTTGTTGTAGTCTTTGTTGTCTGCACTTGTACTTGATATTGCAGTTTCTGGCCTTGTATCATGATGCAGTCTTCATTCGTGTTTGTTACTGTCCTATATATGATGTATGGACTGCTGTGTTGATCACTGATGCACTTGAAGCTGGTCTTGTTGTCGTTGATATGCAGTTGCTATGCCTTATAGCTTGCTACTGACTTGTGTTCCATTTATTTGCTCTGACTTGATGATGTCTTTGACTTTTACTAAGTTTGTTGTGTATACCTGTGACTGTAGTCTTACTACTGTGTTGCATTGAGTTGCTTGCATTGGTGCTGTTGCAATTCGTTTCGGCCTATAGTGTTCATGTAGTCTTAGATGTGTTGCTGTGCACTTTTGTGCTTTGCCCCATTCACTGTTGCTGTTTGGTCATTTTGTACTTCTCTTATGTACACTTGCACCTGTACTTTGACACTTGCATGTTTCTGGTGCATTGTATATTTTCACTGATTTGCACATTTGCTTGACCTGTCTGGTCTCTGATCATTGCTTGGTCATCTTGGTGGCTTGAGCATTTGGTCTGTGTTACATTGTTCCATGTGTCTTGCCTTTGACTGTTTGCAACTTGACACTGTTGTACACTTGCTCTTGTTGGCTGCGCATACGAGTTGGCGAGGCAGTGCACACGTGTATGAATGTACACGTGTGTATTGCAGCCACTTATGGTTACCTGTCCCTGTAATATCTATATGCACGACTTTGTGATGAATTCAAGTGTGAATGATGACGAACAACCCAAATAACTGAGGCAAACCATATTTTCAAAAGTCATATTTAATTTTATATTGCAAAAATATTTCTTTTTCAATTTTACTGCGTTAGTGAATATTTTTGCAGATTTCTCAGATGCTGGATTCAAACTAGCATGCAGTTGAAGACAAAATACGAGTGTGAGTGATATGTAGTGAGGTTATCAATGTAAAAATATTTGTGATGTAATCGTGATGTAATCAGAAATGTATATGTATAGTGAGAGCATGAATTTGTACTATTCAAGATTGTAATAAATATTTGTTTGAATAAAATTTCTGTTTGAATTCAAAATCTGTGTAACTTGTTCTGTTTGAATTCAAATTCAAATTCTGTATAATTTATTTTATTCAACAAATATTTATTTAATCTATGTAAAACAAAATAGTACATTACCAAATACATTTAAATGAATATATATGTTTATTATCATCAAACAAAAACATATAAGCGCATATTCAACAATCTCCCCCTTTTGATGATAACAAACATATATTTAAGATTTTGACCGTGTTAAATGTATTTGACCAATTATATACTCTAATTGCTCCCCCTATTTAAATGCTTCCTCTCTACATGATGCTCCCCCTACATATATGCATACAAATAGAAATATATTCAAATGAGCCTAGATGCATATGGAAAAATTATTTGACCTTTGCTTGATTCTATTTGACAAAATCTTAACATTTCTCTCCCCCTTTTGTTATCAGCAAAAGAATAATAGTGTGAGAGAAAAATAGAGATAAAGTGATCGATATTAATCCAACATTAATCTCAAATTGAATATAAATATTAAACTTCAATAAGAATCAAACAAAAACAATAACTACCCTTGTTAGGCGCATATTCCAATTTTAGAAATGATGGATATGGTGTTCATATAAAATCATACAGTTGAATCAACTTGTGGTACATTTATATCAGGAATTTGAATATCTACTAATCATGCATAACCGTTAGGACTTTTAAATGAGATTAGTAGTATTCGAATTTAATTTTAAAAATGAAATCAAGTATCTTCTAACCACGCATAACCGTGAGGACTTTTAAATGGGATTAGAATCAACTTGTCTATTTAAGCAATTAATTTTGATATGCGTTCCATACATGCATAACCGTGAGGACTTTTAAATGAGCATGGAAGCACATAATAAAAAATTCAAGTAATTCACCCATGCATAACCGTGAGGACTTTTAAATGAGAGTGAATACTTTGGATTTTTATTTATTTATTTAAAAAATATGACATGAAAAACAAATGATTCCTGATTATAGTACCACATATCGACAAACTATATTGAATATTTGATAAACCATGGTCGATAGAAATAATGATAGATATAGAAATGGTCATGGAATCTTTACCCAACAAAAAGTTTTATAATTCTTGTTTTAATTCCTAAAGAAAATTTTCAAATATACTCTCTTGAGTAATGTATGTTAAATATCAACACTCATCACTTTTTCAATTACTATTTATCTCTTTGATAACTAGTAGGGAGTCGGATCAGTCAAAATTTGTCATTTAAAATCAAATAAGAATGACTGATCTGAAAATATGGTCAAACAATTATTTTCTCGAAGGGGTTATATGAGGAAAAAAAATTCTGCTAAATGAAAAATTATTTCAAGTGAAAAATATGCAGATATTTTCTTTGAAAAAATGATGCAGCAAATGAATGTTTCACAATAAATCACGTTCAACTCGTAAGTTTTCTATCAACTAGATTACTAGTATGAATTGCATCTGAATTTCTTTTTCAATCCAAAATATCACTAACTGGATTTGGTAAACCAGACATGAAGTGTGCATAAAAAAATTTCAAACCCAATTTTAGCAACAATTTAAATGACATTCTTTGGATTTTGAATTGAAGCCATGTTCACACTCAAACAAATATCATGGTTTTAAACTTAGAAACCATAGGATGAACAACTATCAACATTCATTAAAACTTCATTATTATTTCAGAGCAATTTCTTGAAGTTTCAACAATTTCTTCAAATCCTTTTTCACATGAATTTGAAATCGTGCAAATTTACAAGCAGTGATCAAAATGTCAAAATATATCTACGTGTAGCATGAGTAATCAAGGATCAATAAAATACCATCATTTGACCAAACATATTAAGTTCAATGATGAAAGGATGGTTGGTCTACTTTTAAGCACAAATCAAAGTAAGAACAAGTCAAAGGAAAAATCATATCAGTAAGTCAGAATTAAAGACATCACATCATTATCACAATTTTGGCTGATTTAATTCAGAATATGGTGCAGATTATCACATTTAATATACCTTCACCTGTTTTACCTTTGCGATAATTTCTCGTGATTGCCCATTGTGATTCTGTCACCTTTATACTAGGCTAAGGAACTTTGCTATGTTGCCTGTTGTGTTTCCGGAACAACCAAAATCCAGAGAACACCATTGTCATTCCTTAGCCTGCCACCACACCTACACGATGAAAGATTTTTGTGACCTATTTCTAGGTCCATGATTGTTAGTGGCAGTAACATTATGAATAAACAAACCCTTTGGAACCCAAACTTGTTTAGACTTTTCATTCTTGTTCCAATAGACATGAAATTTGTTTGTAGAATTCTTAGGAACCCAAACTTGTATAAATTTTGTGTTCTTGTTCCTATGACTACAATTTTCAGAATGATGTCCAATTATTTCACATATATCAAAGACACTTTTCCCTTTTGCATTATCCTCAGCTTGTGTTTTCCCAAAACCAAGTCCTTTTCTGTTGTTAGCAAAAATTTGATTTCCCAATAGCATGTTGAAAGATTTTTCGCCTCTTGAAAAGTTATTCAAAGATTTCTCAAGATCTTGGACTTTGGTTTTTAGTGTTGTATTTTCAGTGACAAGTGAGGTGCATCGATTTATAAAATCCTTTTTCCTAGTGTCGACGGTTTCCTTAAGATTCAAGTTTTCTTTTTCAAGATTCTCAGAGTTATTCTTAAGTTTTGTCAATTCTGAATCTAAAACTTTACATCTTTTACTATCTAGGTTTTGAATATTTTCAAGTTCAGTTTCTAACCTAAAATTTTTACGATCAAGTTCTCTCCTATCAGTTTTCAGTTTTTCAATTTTAGATTCAAGAGCATCAACTACTTTAGTAAGATCAGAACACATAAAAACAAGATCTCTATAGGAATACTCACCTTCCTCACTAGATTCCTCTGAGCTTGAATCTGAATTTGATTTCGCCACAAGACACAAGTTAGCCTCCTCTGCGCTGCTATCCGAAGCTTCTTCTCCTTCTTCATCATCCCAAGTCGCTGCAAATACCTTCTTCGCCTTTTTCTTTCCTTTGTTGTTTTTGAGAAGTGGGCATTTTGGTTTGATGTGGCCAGGCTTGTTGCAGTTATAGCATGTCAGTTCATTATCGGAATTTTCAGAATCTTTTGGCCTATTACGATTTGTTTTCTTCTAGCGTGGCTTGAATTTCGACCATTTTCTAAGATTATTGACAGCCATTGCAAGCTCTTCAATTGGATCTTCTCCTTCTTCATCGCTTTCTTCTTTGCTCTTTAAGGCAATCGTCTTCTTCTTTGGTTCGGAGTTGTTGCGTTCTTCCTTTGCTTTTAGCTCAAGCTCATATGTCATCAAGTTTCCAATCAACTCCTCCATGCTTAGCTTACTCAGATCTTTCGATTCTTGGATTGCCGTGACTTTTGCCTCAAAGTTCATTGGTAAGACTCGTAGTATCTTTCGCACAAGCTCTACCTCAGTGAATACCTTCCCAAGTGCTCTAGCGTTGTACACCAAAGTTGAAAAGCGTCCAAACATGTCTTTTATGTTCTTGCCTTTGTCCATCACAAAGTTCTCGTATTCATTGCTGAATAGGGCTAGACGAGACTCCTTGACTTGAGAAGTTCCTTCGTGTGTCACCTCCAAAGTGTGCCAAATTTCCTGTGCTGTTGTACAATGAGAAATTCTATTAAATTCATTTTTATCAAGAGCACATATCAAAGCATTCATGGCTTTAGCATTTGTTGTTTTCAATCTCTTATCGTTAGCATCCCATCTATCCTTAGGTTTAGGAATCTCAGTACCACCAACGATTATAGTGGGAGGTTTATAGCCAGTTTCAATAATATCCCAAACATCATAATCAACGGAACTAAGATAAATACTCATCCTAACTTTCCAATAAGCATAATCGTTCCCGTTAAACATGGGTGGCCTAACGATAGATTGCCCCTCAGAAAAAGCATTATTTTGTAGACTCATGACTCTAGAGTTAAATAAAAAATTATATACCGGGCTCTGATACCACTTGTAGGATCTAGATTAACCCTAGAGGGGGGGGGGTGAATAGGGTTATAGCAAATTTTCTCGAATTAAACACAGAAATATAATATCAGAAATAAATATGCTGAAAAGTAAATCACACACAAAATTTACCCAGCTTCGGCAACCCCTGCCTACTGCTGCATTCACAGATTTCTATTAGAATTAAACAGTATCACGCTTACAAACACTCTACTAGACTCGCAGACATTTGCTCCACGCTCACAAACACTCTACTAGACTCACACACCCTGCTCGCAAACATTTGCTCCACGCTCACAAACACTCTACTAGACTCGCACACCCTGCTCCGCCTATAGAGTTTCGCTTACTCGCAAACTTTGCCTCCCGCCTATAGAGCTTCGCTTACTTGCAAACTCTGCTCCCGCCTACAATAGAATTTTGCAAACTCGCACACCCTGCTCACTGAACTAATTCTAAATAGACAATCTGACACTACCTAATCCCTAGGTGGTGATTTACAGATTCTTCGACTCGAAAAGAAAAAACAACTTCAAAAATAACCGCAGGAGCAAAAATTAAAATACGAACTTGAATCTACAATTTTTGCTCAAAAATAAAGAAAACCCCTTTAATAAAATTAGAAATTAAATCCCCCTTTTAATAATAAGGCCGGCCCACTTGAATTTCAACCCGTTCCCTTCTTTTGCTCGTGAATTATTTGCGGCTGATCTTCTCTTTCAAAACTAGGGCTTCGGTCCCTTTTTCTTTGCTACTGTAAAATTGCGGCTTTGTTTCTTCAATCCAAATTGGGCTTTTCTGGAGCACGCTTATGTTGATTATCTGATTTTCTTAGCTCCTCTGTTGATCGGTTTCGTTGTTGCTTGGCTCGCTTGTTCTCTGATGATCGAGTTTGTAGTTTATTCGGTATGTAATTTCTCTCGTTGCTGGTTCAATTGCTTGCTTTAACTTGATTGTACTTGATTAAACTCGATGCCGATGATGTAAATTGGGTTTGGTATTTATATGAATTCGAATCACTTGATTCGTTCGTATTCACTTGCGACTTCATCACTTTCCTAATTTGTTGCAACTTGATACGCACGGCTTTCCTGATTTTGTTACACGTGATACTCACGGCTTTCCTGATATGTTTTAAACTTGATAATCACGGTTTTGATTTCACGCGTTCGATTCTCTTGATTGATACGGCAACAACTTTCCTCTTTCTTGAATTTGACCTTTTCAAAGAAGTATCTGTCTTCGTGACTTGCCATTACCATTGCGTTCACTGGTCAATTACTGCTTTACTGATTTCTCTGTATTCGATACTTGCTATGTTTGACTGCCACTGGCTTTGACTTGGTTATCCCTTCGAATTTCTTTTGGCTTCACTGTGACATTTGCTCTTGCTCTGATACAGATGCTACACTTGTTCATGTATTCGACATTGTTCGCTTTGACATTTAACCATACTGTTACTTGTGATATATTCTCGAGTTGCACACTGCTTGTTAACTACTGCTTCAACTTGTTACTTCTGGAGTTGTTGTAGTCTTTGTTGTCTGCACTTGTACTTGATATTGCAGTTTCTGGCCTTGTATCATGATGCAGTCTTCATTCGTGTTTGTTACTGTCCTATATATGATGTATGGACTGCTGTGTTGATCACTGATGCACTTGAAGCTGGTCTTGTTGTCGTTGCTATGCAGTTGCTATGCCTTATAGCTTGCTACTGACTTGTGTTACATTTATTTGCTCTGACTTGATGATGTCTTTGACTTTTACTAAGTTTGTTGTGTATACCTGTGACTGTAGTCTTACTACTGTGTTGCATTGAGTTGCTTGCATTGGTGCTGTTGCAATTCGTTTCGGCCTATAGTGTTCATGTAGTCTTAGATGTGTTGCTGTGCACTTTTGTGCTTTGCCCCATTCACTGTTGCTGTTTGGTCATTTTGTACTTCTCTTATGTACACTTGCACCTGTACTTTGACACTTGCATGTTTCTGGTGCATTGTATATTTTCACTGATTTGCACATTTGCTTGACCTGTCTGGTCTCTGATCATTGCTTGGTCATCTTGGTGGCTTGAGCATTTGATCTGTGTTACATTGTTCCATGTGTCTTGCCTTTGACTGTTTGCAACTTGACACTGTTGTACACTTGCTCTTGTTGGCTGCGCATACGAGTTGGCGAGGCAGTGCACACGTGTATGAATGTACACGTGTGTATTGCAGCCACTTATGGTTACCTGTCCCTGTAATATCTATATGCACGACTTTGTGATGAATTCAAGTGTGAATGATGACGAACAACCCAAATAACTGAGGCAAACCATATTTTCAAAAGTCATATTTAATTTTATATTGCAAAAATATTTCTTTTTCAATTTTACTGCGTTAGTGAATATTTTTGCAGATTTCTCAGATGCTGGATTCAAACTAGCATGCAGTTGAAGACAAAATACGAGTGTGAGTGATATGTAGTGAGGTTATCAATGTAAAAATATTTTGATGTAATCGTGATGTAATCAGAAATGTATATGTATAGTGAGAGCATGAATTTGTACTATTCAAGATTGTAATAAATATTTGTTTGAATAAAATTTCTGTTTGAATTCAAAATCTGTATAACTTGTTCTGTTTGAATTCAAATTCAAATTCTGTATAATTTATTTTATTCAACAAATATTTATTTAATCTATGTAAAACAAAATAGTACATTACCAAATACATTTAAATGAATATATATGTTTATTATCATCAAACAAAAACATATAAGCGCATATTCAACAAGGTTCCTTCCACTTTCTGTCCCAGGAAGTAGCAGGACTTTGAAACTACATATGATTCCTAGCAGCGAGGTAGATTGTGGTGATGTCGCCATTCAAATTAGAGTAATTACTGTACTTGGGTTTGAATAAAGGATCAACCTCTAGACGCCTTTTAGGTTCAGTTTAACAATAAGTATTTCGATGATCGTTGTTGCTGCGAGGACTGGCATGAATAGAATGCGTTGCCTCATTGTCACTATCTGAAAGATCTACATTTTTCATCCTCATTATGTCGTTCACCCATTGATAGAAGTTAGTTAGGGACGATGCCAGCTGCTATCAGAGCTCTCTCTACATTTGAGACTTATATCTGACCTATGAACATTGGGTTATTCATGTTTGTGCCCCTGGCTGGGTTGATCCTATATTGAGGCAATTGACACACGCAAGCTTTCAAAAGGACCAAGCTTGATATGTCCTAGCTCATTAGCTAATGTGACATAAGTATGGTACAGGAAGAAGCGAGTCTTGAAATTTGCACATAATTAGGATTAGCATTGATACCGCTCGACCTAGATGCAAGAAATTGAAAGTGGTCGGCCTAGAGAGTGTGGAGGGGAAGAGAAAACACTTCGTAGAGCCAAAGAAATGGCCAACATGGGTGAATGACTTAATCGTCGTAATGTGGTCAGATGGGTTTGTACTTCCGTGGTACTTGTGAATGGGTAGCAAAGAATATCGTCAATGGATGTAAGAATCGAGAATTTTTATTGGAGAATGGATCGCCATTCCCATCATCTAAAAATTCCTTGCCCCTGACATCATGGATTTACATTCTATTGAGCTGTTGGTAGAGGATATGCATTTCTTCCGTAAGGTGGCATCAGACTATTGAGGGATGTCCTACCCAATCATGGGACGAGTTCTCAGTCTGCGCCTTAGCGGAGTTGGAGATCAATGATGAGATAGAGAACAAGATGACAAGTAGGAGATCTCCCTTTATGCCTAAAAGGCAATATGGAATGCAATGAGTACGACCATGGGTTGAGGGCTCATCCTAGCCGTGATAGAGTAGGCTCTTCTCTTTTTTTTTTGATCACACCCCTTTAGGACTTAGATTGTGCTAAGAGGGCCATGCATGCCCTATCGATGGCCGTCGAACCTCCATTGAGACAATCTGAAGTAGAAGTTTATGGGCGATCAATGGCTTGTGCCTATTCCACTAAAGGGGAACAAGGTTACTTAGCTCCACGGGTAATGCCATATATAGGGTGATGTAACGATTCAGAATTTTCGTCATTCGAATTTGAAATATTTAATTAATTTTAAATATTTAAAAGCTAATTTATAAGCTAAACAACTTATATTTGAAATATTACAATTTATTTGATAATTAAATTATTAAATTTAATATTTGAAATTGCTTAAACAATTGGATTTTAGAATTAAAAGTGAATAAACTTAAATTGAAAATTACTCGTTTTAATTAACATGCAAAAATAGTCATCTTTAACACAGTCTCAGATTTCGACGAAACCAGTTTTACAGGATTCGTAATAGCGAATTATTATATACTGTTGAATTTTGTGTCGATTGGACTTACCGTTTGGTCGTGCGAGTTCAAAACGTATAGAAATTAATTAAAGAAATTTAATTTAAAACAATTCGATTTTGAAAAGCTATATTCTGTATTTGATGGAATTGGCTCCCGATACATATTTCATTGTGTTCAGATATAGGTATAACATATAGAATGCTAGGCGCATGCTTTATTTAGAGTTCAAAATTTTCATTGATGGATAGTGCCACGTGAAATTTTCTATAAATAGACCTCAACTCCTTTCATTTTGCAAAACCTAACCCTAAGAGATAGCTAGTGTATGGTCGGATCGTCGAACGACGAGCCGGGGCGACGGAATTCGAGCTCCATTCAACTACAGTTTTTTTTGGTTTGTTGGTCCATAGCAGCACGTACGCACGTGTGGCGTAAGGGGGTCGAGGCGGCACTAAGCGCACGGCAAGGTGTTGGGCAACAAGCCGACGATGCGATGGATCGTCGTTCGATTGCAAAATAAAAAAGAAAGGAAAGTACGTACGCGTGCGATGCACGTGGCCATGGGAGCCGCGGTGGTCATGTGGGATTGGCAGCGGAGGGCGGAGGCTGGGGTCGCACGACCGAAGAGAAGAGAAGAAAAAACAAAATTCGTGACCCGGGAAGGAAGCGCGTGCGACCTGTAGTAGGGGGGAAGAGGGCATACGAGATCAGTTTCAAGCGGACAAGTTATGCTGCGTTCGTATCAGCGAGCACTACACTATAGAGTTGGATTGGAGGAATTCGGAGCTAGTTGGAATTTTAAGTTAAATTAAACGACCTTTCAATTTTAATTCAATCCGAAGCGCTTTTGCGATTTTTGGCATTTTTATGAGCTAACTTACCTCATTCGCCTACTTATATTTTTATATGAGTGGGTATAAATTTATTTATGATGATTGTTGCTTATTTGGATGATATACTATATATATTAGTTGGTTTGGATATATTCCCGCTTATTGGAGCGGATGAGACCCTATTGCGTTTCCGTGTAAGAGCGGATGACCTTTTGTCTACGAATTCCACCTCGAAGCGGTTGATTTATATTTTTATGGTTAGATGCTGTATGTGATGCAGGGGGATAGGTTAAAGGAATCCAATATGATTCCTCACCACTGTTGATTTATTTTCATTTATACGCTAATATATGATGTGTTGGATGCCATGTTATGGATTTTGATATGATTTGACTTATTTAGTTCTTTAGTAGCACCAGGCCTTATTTTTAATATTTTGGAATATTGAAATGATGATTTTGATTTGAAAAGGATTTCGATGTGATTTTGAAAATATATATGTTTTATGGGTTTTAAATTATTAAAAGGAATGATTTTATTTTTAAAGAAATAAAAGTTATGATTTTTGATGTTATGAAAATATATTTTGAGAAATACTTTGATTTGGATTTTTAAATAAGTTTATATAAAGGGTTTATAAAAACTGATATTTTATAAATAAAGAAGTAGATCTATAATTGAACTTTATAAATGTTTAGTAAATGGATTCAAAGCTTATTTTGTAAATAGATTTATAAATGGATTTTATAAATCGATTTGATATTTTATAAATGAATTTGTTTCATAAAAGAATGGATTTATAAATAAAAGTATTTAAATAAAGCAAATTTTATAAAATAAAAGTTCATAAAATCGAAAGGAGTTTAAAAAAATAGTTTCATAAATAAGGAATTGATTTATGTTGAGATTTAAATATGTATTTTTATTTAAAGGAGTTATGAAAGTAATGTCTTTGATGGAGTTAACGGTTTTAAAAATTAATGTATCTATTGGAAGTAAAGGTTTCGGAAATAATAATTCCAGATGGAATTAAATGGTTTTGAAAAATGTTTTAAAATGTGATAAGTAACGGAAACATAGATTTCAACATTCATTGTTGTGATGGACGTTTTTGACGAAGTATGAAAGGCATAGATTATAACACCGTTGTTATAGTGAGTGATTTTCGGAAGGAAATGTTTTATATAGTACAAGTGATTTATATATATTGATCAATTGAATCCCTATACTAATGTTTTGGGTTATTGTAACGATGTTTTATGCTACGTTCGTTTTAACCCAATAAATTATGTTTTGAGCTTCCATCGTGAAATACGCGAATTGGTTCTTGTGATCGCACTAAAGGCTTGACAGTGTAGGAGCATTGCTTCCTCTACTTAACACCCGTCCGGAAGCGTACGAACTCTGGAGTCGTACGGTTATAGAAATCTATTTGACATGCCTCCAAATGGTAGTGTTATTTAATATATTTATACCATTGATATAAGTATATGTGAAAGTTTTCCAATATAGAAAGAGCGAAATAGTTTTGAGAATATATCTTTTTAAAGGTAATTTAAAGTAAATATTTGAAGATTGATTTAATTAATAAAAGATTTATTAAATGGGCCAAGTGATTTCTTATAGTGCAAGACATAGTTTGTTACTTTGATAGTTAAATAATCAACTATCAAATAATTTGGCCTCTTTATCATTGTTGATCCGGAGAGGCTGGGGTCGGATTTATCCAAGAACCACTTCGGACCAACGTATATGCGTTCGAATGTGCAGGTTTGGAAGACATTGATATGTGAGATTTTCATAATGCAAGACTGCTTGCTGATCATTTAGGGATAAAATCTCAATATACATATAGTAGCAGTGGTCTCTTCATTATGAAATATCCAATGCAAGGACTAATCGCTACTAATTCTAAGGGTAATTCCCGATAGAATGTGGTGGGAGAAGTGCCTTCAGTTTGTCCTGTTCCTGGATAACTTTTATGGATGGATGTCTAACATTGCCTTTTCTTGAGATTACATCGTTGACTTTTATAAGCGTACATCTGTTTGGTGGTAGAGAATCCAACTTCTCTTAACTCAACACCCTTTTCTGAGACCTACGAACTCAGAGGTTGTATGTTTGTGAAAGTCAATAGTGATCAAAAGAATAGCAATGTTGCATTCAAAGGAAGATGACATGCTACGTGAAATGTAGTCGTTACCTTAGGCTCACTATAATAACCCTAGTTTTGGAGATTACCTAGTTATAATTTGATATTATGAATTCAAATAAAACTGGGATTTTTTTTAATTGTTTATTTGGAATAAACAATTAATTTTGGAAATGAAATGAGAAAATAAAATTTGAAAGTTTATTTTATTTGTTTAGGTTAATAATGGATGGGGAATGAGTTTTATTTAGTGAAAATACAACAATTTCATTAATTATTGCCAATTGCTTCTTTTAATAATTTTTAAAAGAGGTATTTGAATTTTTAAAGGGTGTCTATTAAATAAAAGATAAAGTTTGGTGTAAAAATGAGTTTTATTATAGATTTAAGTTTTAAATGGGTTGTCATATTTTTATATGCAAGAAATTAATTTTTGTAGAATTTTCGAAGTAAAAATAAGGATTTATGCAATTATATGTGTGAATTGTGTATTTTTGTAAAATAAAGAATCTTAATAACAAAAATATTATAAAAATTAAATTTATATTTTATATGATGTAATTTTTTTTCATATGTATATAAGTTTTCATTTTTTTGATTAAAACTTGAAAGAGAAATGTAATTTATTTGGTAATATTATGTAACTTGTACATAATTGCATATGTACATGAATTAATTGCTTAGACCATCTGATTTTTTTCTTTTATTTTTGAGTCCATTAAGCCCATTGGTACACTTAACCTGATATGGAGAAAGAGGAAAACATTTCCAGTATGCTCATATACTGTTCCTTCCTCCTCTTCTTTGAAAAAAGAAAATCCACCTCACCATTTTCACAAATCTTAAGCTATGAACTCAATTTCTTCAATTCGAGCTGAAATTTCTTCAAACGAGAGTGAATTAAAAGGTAATCAACTCAAAAAAATCACTAATTTCATCAAAATCTTAGTTTGAGATATTGGTATTCTAATTATAATAAGTTTTGCTTTTGTATGTTTATGTATATTTTTTTAGGTTGTTGAAGCCATTTTCAACGCTAAAGCTTGCTCCTTTTCACCAATTTTCTTTTTTAGCTTAAGTATTCAGCAAGGTGAGTTATAATACTATCAAACCCTAGCCAAGCCAAGCCAAAATTGCATGAATTGTAAAAAAATAGCTTTTGTTGATAAATATATGTCGTTTTTCTGTCTGAAATATGCTTCATATTGCCTCTTTGAATGCTTGTAACTTTTGATTCCGGGAATGAAATTCTGCTAGATTTCTTGCATTTAGTAGCTTGCATGTTGAACTTCATTTCTGCATATTTTGGTTGAAAAAATATATCATTTGGATGTTCAAAAAAAATGTAGAAAATCTACTCGAAAGCAGATTTTTGCCTGTAGAAATTGTTTGCGGAGTTGCTGCAAACATGGCTTGAGTCCATATTTGAGATAGCATAACTCTTTCAGTTCTTACTTAAATTGCGTGTTTCTTTTTTTTCTTGAAAGATAAAGTTTTGTACTATATGCACACCAAATTTTAGGTCGTTTCAACCTATATAGCTTATAAAATTATGCGGCCGAACTTTAATCTGGAGCATGTTTTTAACTAGATTTTTACAGCGAAAATACTATATGGGTTCAACTTTGAGACATCATAACTTCCTCATACTTTATCCAAATTGCATGATTCTTTTTTCTTTTTTTGAAATCTGAAGTTATCTTTTATAGTCATACCAATTTTCAGCCTAATCTGAGCTAATTTGCTCCTCTGTTTTATGCCTGAAAGTTGAACCCAAGAGGGTTTTCTGGTCTGTGCATTTTGATTTTTGAACTGTTGCAAACATGGTCTGGGTCCATGTTTGAGTTAGTATAACCTTTTCATTTCTAGTTATAATTCATTGATTTTTTTTTGGTTTGAAAGATGAATTTTTTTTAATTTGTGTACACCAATTTTTAGTCCAATCAAAGGTTGTTCTGCATTTTTGTTATATCCGAAAGTTTAACCCAGAGAAGATTTCAGACTTGGGTATTATTTTGCCCAACGGTTTTTATGTTCATTTTCCATCCGATTTTTTACTTCAGTTTTGTGATTTTCCTAAGTATTTTGAGGGCTATGATGTCTATCGATAGGTTAGTCCAGTTTTGATAAATTTGAATTCAAATTTTGAAATATTTGAATTTAATTTGAATTTAAATTTGAATTTCGATTTGAGTGGAATTTTGCTTGTTTTTGGTCGTTTTCGAGCACGGTTTTCTCTAAATCTTTTTGAAATGATTTTTAAAATTTAGGAGATTTGAAAATAATTATTATATAATAATTTAAAGTATTTTCTAGTATAAAACTTATTTATACTTTATAATAAGGGAAATTTTCAAATATGGTTTCCAAATGGTTTTCGAAATCGGTTTTTCAAAGCTTATTTTCAAGGTAAATTATTTTCTATAAAGTACACATTTTCGCACTATTCGAGCGAATGAGAAGGAGAATTAAACGGTTTGGTAAAACACGTGGTATGGGACACATGCGTTTATTTTATCGGTTAATTTCTGACTTGTCTGTTTGATCGTTTTGACCATCGGGTCGAGTTTACTGATGAGATGAGGTAAACTTTTTACTGCTTTGAGTGTGAATTTTACTAGCGGTTAGTAAACCGTTTGATGCGAATGTGTGGTATGGGACGCATGTTAACACTATTCGGGTTCTTATTTGAGATTTTGTGACACATTTTCCATTGTGGCGTGCCAGTGCTGGACCTTCAGGTCATTGCCATTGCGGTGTATTTGCCTTCAAGATGTTTACCATTGCGGTGTATTTTCCATTGCAGCGTATTTGTCATTGTGACGTTTTGCCTTCGGACGAGGTACCTATTTGAGATAACAGTACTTGGCAAGGGTTCGACCATATGCACGTGCAAACACTTTTGAGATGGTTTCTTTAACTATTTTCTCTAGTGTATCGCCCTTTCCAGAATTGGTCCTTTGAACCATTCGATATATATTTGTGGTGATTTCCTTTTAGGAATTTGAACTTTTGAAAGTTCTATTTTTTCAGATTTGAATTTCCTACATTGGCATTATATGAGATTTTCCTTTTGGCATTTACTTGAGATTTAATTCTCCTCTTTGGAGATATATTTGCCTTATGGCGTGTTTGCGATGAGATTTCTTTATGCATGTTTTGGTTTTGCCAAGATGGCAGGTTTAGCCTTTCCCTTAAACCATATTTGATGTTTTATGAATCCTGATGATATGAGGCTCACTACTTTTAGCGTTTTATGGGTTATTTTATCTCTTTTGAGATTATATGTTTGTGTAGTGATACCATATTATCACTTGATGTAATCATACACTTTTGTTGTCCCTTCTCACTTGGGAATATTATCACATTATCCTTATGCTCATATTATTGCCTACCTTCGTTACCTGATTTGTTTAGCTAGACTAACCCGTGTATTTTGTACTCGGGTCAGACCAAGGTGTTTTAGGTTAGGTACATTTGGACTTAGCTTATTCTACTTCCGCATGGACTCTATTTTGCTAGTTCTTTTTTTATAGCTTTTTGTGCAGTCATTTTTGGTTTGCTACTCTGAAATGTATATTCTTTTGACTCGTGTTTGTATTGTGGTCGTCATACCACATATGTGGTGTATCATTTTGTATACTCTGCGATATATCTGTATATCTGTGTATACATGGGATTATCTGCTGTTTTGTGATGTGTTTTGCATTTGAGCTATTGTAATTTGTTCTGATAGATCGTATAGCCACCTATGACTTTGTATTAAGTATTTATTGGATATATCGATCTACTTGAGATAGAAAAAAAATATATATGGCATTTGTCGATGTATTCAATAAATATTTAAGACAAGGCTATAGATGGCCGCTCCTATCCAGCCCTATTCTCTACATTAGCAGACAATATTACCTAGTAATACTCTTTGTTAATGTGGGTCTTGGAGAGGGGCGTCTCAGCTTGGTATCAAAGCTGAGTTTAGAACAAAATATGATAAACACAGACTATAAACATATATTACGATACATCAAATTGTAATGCAAATGTTACGAATCCCTAAATCATCTTGCTTTTGTTCTTTTCGAGTCCTTTGGGGTAGATAGAATTTTAGGAATGGTCTAGGAATGCATTTTAATTCTGTAGTATTCCATATTTTAATTAATGATATATGCCATGTGAATAATCTTTATCTTATTTTAACTTTCAGCTAATGGCTGGAAGAGGCAGAGGACGACGCTCGAATGCTGAGAAATCCAGCAGCTCGCATTCAATGGCGTTTATATGTCTGCCGACCAATTTATGGAATTATTTATGAGTACCCAGCCTCCAGCTCCTACTATAGCTTCTCCTTTGCATAAGTCTCCTTTCACGCGCATTTGTAGTGACTTTGCACATCTCGGAGGCAAGCCATTCAAAGGCTCCGAGTCTGTTTTGGAGGTTTAGGCTTGGATTCGTTCCTACGAGCGAATATTTTCTTGCATGGATCTTTCGGATTATCACATGGTCCTTGTAGAATCCAACATGTTACAAAAGCATGCTCTTGATTGGTAAGAGTTATTCACTGCCGAGCTCGACTAGTCTACTCTTATATGGACTCAGTTTCAGAGATTCGAGCTTAAGTTCGTTCTTGAATCTAAGAAAGCATCTCTTGCCCATCGCTTCTTCGAGCTAAAGCAAGGGAAATCTTCTACTTCAGAATATGTTTCTTCTTTTGAGGCTCGTTCTAAGTATGACCTTGAGTATGTTAGCACTCCATACAAGAAGAACCTCAAGATCGTTTCTAGCGTTAAGAAGTATTTGAAGAAATCTTCGATGTTGCAGCCTAAGCTTTCTTTTGAGGAGCTACTTGACACGGCGCTTCATCTTGAAGCCGTAGAGAAGGAGATTGATAGCGGTGATGATTTTGAAGTTTGCAAGAACCCCAACACAAAGCGGTTTCCTTTTCAGAAATCCAAGTTCTTTCCATCGAAGAAGAAGAAGCCAGTTGGTTCTACTTCTCAGCCTTAGTCTTGGCCTCAGTCTCAGCCTCTGTCTATTAGAAAACCTCCCTCTCGCAAGGGTGTTTCAATTGTGGTTCACCCGACCATATGATACGGGAGTGTTCTAGGCCTCTCTTTTGTCGACATTGCAAGATAGAGGGCCATCGTATGTCCACTTGTCCTATTTCTCCAATAATTCTAAATCTGGCAAGATGAATATAGTGGATGCTTCTAGAGGTTCTTCCCAGTGCACAAGTATTTCTTCTATTCTTGAAAGTTCACTATTGTTTCATGATCGTTATATTCGAGTCTTCTTTGATACGGGTGCATTTCATTCATTCGTATCGAAGAAGCTCATCGATGATTTGCCTTTGGATGTTTCTTGTATGGTTACTTCGTTGAGGACCGCGAATCCTATCTAGGGATTCGCAACCCTTAGCATGCTTTGTGATGATGTTGAGATAGTTTTATGTAGCTTTTCTTTTCATGCGAATCTGCACATTATTTCTTATTTAGGATTTGATATGATTTTGGGTATGGACTGGCTAGTGCGATACGATGCTAGGATTATTTGTTTTAAGAGAATTTTATATCTTTGACATCCAGATTCATTCACTTAGCTAGCATTTGTTCTTCGAAATGTGGATAATTCAGAAGTGGCTTTATATTCTCTAGACTCACTTGATAATGATGATACATCTCGTATTCCTATTGCTTGTGACTTCTCTGATGTATTTGAGCCTGTTTCGGGTTTGCCAGGTAAGCGGGCGATCGAGTTCCGCATTGATCTCAGTCCAGGCGCGCAGCTAGTTAGTCATCCACCCACGAGGATGTCTACAAAAGAAAATGAGGAACTCAAGAAGCAGATTTTAGAGCTTGAGTCTAAGAAGTTGATTCAGTCCAGTTTTTCACCGTAGGGTGCCATGGTCGTCTTCGTGAAGGAGTCCGATGGAACTATGAGGCTTTGCATTGACTATCGCAAGCTTAACGAGTTGACCATCAAGAATAGATATCCATTGCCTACGATCGACGATATGTTCGATCAATTGAGTGGCACTAAGGTCTTCTCTCAACTCGACCTTGCCACTGGTTTTCATCAGCCCCGAGTCGCGGAAGATAACATACCTCTTACAGCTTTCCGCACTCGATATGGATCTTACGAGTGGCTCGTTATGCCATTTGGTTTGACGAACACTCTTACTTTCTTTATCAATCTTATGGATCAAGTATTACGATAATATCTCGATAAGTTTGTCCTTGTGTTCATCGACGACATCCTTGTTTATTCGAAGTCTGAAGCCGAACATGCTAATCGTCTTGAGTACTCTTCATCACCATCAGCTTAAAGACAAATTCTCTAAGTGCCATTTCTAGGAGAACAAGGTTAAGTTCTTAGACCACGTTGTTTGTTTCGAAGGCATTTCTATCGATCCTTCGAAGATCGAATCCATCCATAATTGAAAGAGGCATGAGAATGTTCATGAGATTCGTAACATCCTTGGGTTGGTGGGTTATTATCGCCGGTTCATTAAGGATTTCTCTCATATTATGCTTCCTCTCACCAGCCTTACTCGGAAAGGCATTCGATTTATTTAGTCCAATAAGTGTGAAGCTTCTTTTTAGAAGTTGAAGGAGCTTCTCACTAATGCTCCTATTCTAGTGGTTCTCGAAGGTAATCAAGATCTTGTTGTCTACGTTGATGCTAGTAGATGTGACTCGGTGCCATGTTTATGTAGAAGGACCGGGTAGTTGTTTATGCTTTTAGGAAACTACGATCGAATGAAGTTTGCTATGCCGCTCATGACCTCGAGTTAGCCGCTATTGTCTTCGCCTTGAAGATTTGGCGCCATTATTTATTAGGCGAGTACTTCATTTTATATACCGATCACAAGTCCTTGAAATATCTATTCACACAGAAGGAGCTCAATATGAGGGAACAACGTTGGCTTGAGTTCCTGGCCCCCCATGACTTCGATATTCAGTATACCCCTGGTAAGGGTAATCTGTTGCTGATGCGCTTAGTCGTAAACATTCGGCTGTTGTTTCTATGATGCTAGCCGAGTGGGACGTTCTAGAGACCTTATCCCTTTGTGATATTTATGATCCAGCTCCATCTTCTAATTCACCTATTCTATTATTCAGTTTGGAAGCTCGACCCAGCTTATTGGATCGTATTGCCGATGCTCAGCGGCACGATCTCGATCTTGTGCACCTTATCCAAATTTGTGAGTCTGAGTCCCGTAACGAGGAGTTGAGGGATTTCAACATTGATACTCATGGGTGTCTTTGCAAGAAGAACCGTTCTGTTGTGCCTTCTGATTTTGCACTTAGGCATGACATTCTCGATGACTGTCATCGTCTAAGTATGCCATTCATCCTGACAGTAGTAAAATGTATGCCGATATGCATCGCCTTTATTATTGGAAAGGCATGAAGGACGATGTGGCGAGTTATGTGAGTAATTACATGACTTTTCAATGTATCAAAGCCGAATATCAGCGCACTTTTGATCCTTCAGCCTCTAGAGATTCCATTGTGGAAATGGGATCAGATTTCGATGGATTTCATTAACGGCCTACCTCATTCGAGATCAGGCCATTCTAGCATTTAGATTATTGTTGATCGTCTCATCAAATTAGCTCATTTCATTCTTATTAAGTCTAATATGAGTGCTTCTCATTCGTCCAAGTTGTATATCAAGGAAATCGTGAGACTTCACGGTGTTCCTCGTTCGATTGTTTGTGACCGTGACCCATTATTCATGATCATTTCTAGCAGAGTCTTCAGCAAGCTTTTGAAACAAAGCTTAATTTCAGCACAGTATATCATCCAAAGTCTGATGGACAGACTGAACGGGTGAATCGTATTCTAGAGGATCTTCTCCGTGTTTGCATTCTAGATTTTGGTGGTAGTTGGGAGGATCACCAACCTCTTGTGGAATTCTCCTACAACAATAGTTTTCAGTCCAGTATCGATATGGCTCCTTTCGAAGCCTTATACGGAAGGCCATGTTGATCACCTTATTGTTGGTTGAAATCTGGTAAAAAGCTTATTCTTGGCCCAGATTCTGTTCGCGATTCTTCTAAGAATATTGATCTTACTCGTCAGTGAATGAAAGAGGCACAAAGCCGCCAGAAATCCTATGCAGACAACCTACGAAGCATCTCGAGTTCTCGGTTGGTGATCTCGCCTTTATTTGTATTTTCCTTTGAAAGGGGTTATGCGCTTCAGTACGACTGCGAAACTGGCTCCTCACTTTATAGGACCATTTCCTATTACTGAGCGTATTAGTTCTGTGGCTTATAGAGTTTCACTTCCAGCACATCTATTTGACATTCATGATGTGTCTCACGTCTCTCAGCTTCGGAAGTGTCTTCGAGAGCCGAAATCTGTTATCGAATCTCCTGAGTCGCTAGAGCTTGAGGTCTCACCAGACCTATCTGTTGTGCAGCAGCCTACTCGCGTACTTGCTTCAGAGGTGAGATGCATTCGAAACAAGAACGTGCCGCTCATTAAAGTTCATTGGTCCGCTAATCCCAATGACTGCACTTGGGAAAGTAGAGAGTTTATCGAGCGATCCTACCCTGGTTTTCTTTCTTCGCATAGCGATGGTTAGAATCTTTTTATCTCAAGCTTATTTCTTTTCTTCCGATTGATGAAATTAACAATTTGAATACAAAATCTTCTCTAGAAATTGCGTGGATGCAATTTTGTTAAGGGGGAGGTCTGTAACAACCCTAGTTTTGGAGATTACCTATAAATATTAAATTATAATGGTAGTTATAATTTAATATTATGAATTCAAATAAAATTGAGAAAAAATTTAAATTGTTTATTTGGAATAAACAATGAATGATGAATGGGTTTTATTTAGTGAAAATGCAATAATTTCATTAACTATTGCCAATTACTTCTTCTAATAATTTTTAAAAGAGGTATTTGAATTTTTAATGGGTGTTTATTAAAAAAAGATGAAATTTGGTGTAAAAATGAGTTTTCATTATAGATTTAAGTTTGAAATGGTTTGTCATATTTTTATATGCAATAAAATAATTTTTATAGAATTTTTGAAGTTAAAAATAAGGATTTATGCAATTATATGTGTAAATTGTGTATTTTTGTAAAATAATTTTTTTTAATAATAAAAATGTTTTAAAAATGTAAATTTATCTTTTATACAATGTAAATTGTTTTATTTGATATGTATATAAGTTCACATTTTTTTTGATTAAAACTTGAAAGATAAATGTAATTTATTTCGCAATATTATGTAACTTGTACATAATTGTATATGTACATGAATTAATTCCTTAGACCATTTGATTTTTTCTTTTATTTTTGAGTCTATTAGGCCCATTAGTACAGTTAACATGATATTAAGAAAGAGGAAAACATTGCCTATACGTTCATATACTGCTCCATCTTCTTCTTCTCTGAAAAAAGAAAACTCATCTCACCATTTTTGCAAATCTTAAGCTATGAACTCAATTTCTTCAATTCGAGTTGAAATTTCTTCGAACTAGAGTGAATTAAAGTTAACAACTCCAAAATATCAGTAATTTCATCAAAATATTAGTTTGAGATATTGGTTTTCTAATTACAACAAATTTTGTTCATGTATGCTTGTGTACACTTCTTTTTAGGTTGTTAAAGTCATTTTCATGGCCAAAGCTTGTTCCTTTTCACCGATTTTCTCTTGTAGCTCAAGTATTCAGCAAGGTGAGTTGTAATACTCACAATCCTAGCTGAGGAAAGCTCAAATTGCAAGAATTGTAAAAAAAAAAATTAGCTTTTGCTGATAAATTTGTGTAGTTTTTATGTCTGAAATGTGTTTCGTATTGCCTCTTTGAATGCTTGTAACTTTTGATTCTGGAACGAAATGCTACCGGATTCCTTGCATTTGGTAGCTTGCATGTTGAACTTTATTTATACACATTTTGTTTGAAAAATATTATCATTTGGATCTTCAAAACAGTGGTAGAAAATCTACTCAAAAGTAAATTTTTGCCTGTAGAAACTGTTTGCTGAGTTGCTGCAAACATGGCCTGAGTCTATGTTTGAGATAGCATAATTCTTTCATTTCTTATTGAAATTGCGTGATTCCTTTTTCGTTTGAAAGATAAAGTTTTTACTATAAGAATATCAAATTTCAGGTCGTTTTGACTCGTATAGCTTATAGAATTATGCTGCCGAACATTGATCTGGAGCATGTCAAGATTTTTTCAATGAAAACACTGTCTGTGTTCAACTTTGAGACGTCATAACTTCCTCATACTTTATCCAAATTGCATGATTCCTTTTTGTTTGAAATCTGAAGTTTTATATTGTAGTCATACTAATTTTCAGTCTAATCCAAGCTAATTTGCTTCTGTATTTTATACCTGAAAGTTAAACCCAAGAGGGTTTTCAGGTCTGTGCATTTTGATTTTTGAATTGCTGCAAACATGACTTGAGTCCATGTTTGAGCAGTGCAACTTTTTCATTTCTAGTCAGAATTCATTGACTCTTTTTTTTTTGAAAGATGATTTTTTCTACTTTGTGTGCAACAATCTTTAGCTCAACAAAGGTCGTTCAGCTACCTATTTTGTATCCGAAAATTTAACACAGAAGATTTCAGACCTGGGTATTATTTTGCTCAAGTGTTTTTATGTTTCATCTTCCATCCGATTTTTTACTTTTACTTCAGTTTTTGGGATATTTTCGAAGTATTTTGAGGGCTATGATGCCTATCAATAGCTTAGCTCAATTTTGATAAATTTTAAATTCAAATTTAGAATTATTTGAATTTAATTTGAATTTAAATTTGAATTTCGATTTGAGTGGAATTTTGCTTGCTTTTGGTTGTTTTCGAGCACGGTTTTCTCCTAATCTTTTTCAAATGATTTTTAAAATTCAGGGGATTTAAAAATAGTTATTATATAATATATTAAAGTATTTTCTAGTATAAAACCTATTTATCCTTTATAATAAGGGAAATTTTCAAATATGGTTTCTAAATGGTTTTCGAAATCGGTTTTTCAAAGTTTATTTTCAAGGTAAATTATTTTCTATAAAGTACACATTTTTGCACTGTTCGAGTGAATGAGGAGGATAATTAAACGGTTTGGTAAAACATGGTATGAGACACGTGCATTTATCTTATCGGTTAATTCTTGACTTCTCCGTTTGATTGTTTTGACATTCGGGTCGAGTTTACCGATGAGATGAGGTAAATTTTTTATTGCTTTGAGTTTCAAATTTACTAGCTATTGGTAAACTGTTTGGTGCGAAGGTGTGGTATGGGACGCACGTTAACACTATTCGGGTTCATATTCGTGAGTTTGTGACACATTTACCACTGTGGCGTGCTAGTACTGGACCTTCAGGTCATTGCCATTGCGGCGTATTTGTTTTCAAGACGTTTTCCATTGCGGCATATTTTCAATTGCGGCGTATTTGCCATTGCGGCGTAGTTTTCATTGTGACGTTTTGCCTTCGGGCGAGGTAGCTATTTGAGATAACAATACTTGGCAAAGCTTCGACCACATGCACGTGCAAACACTTTTGAGATGGTTTTCTTTGACTATTTTCCCTAGTGCATTGCTATTTTCAGAATTTGTCCTTTGAATCATTCGATATATATTTGTGGCGATTACCTTTTGAGAATTTGAACTCTTGGAAGTTCTATTTTTTTATTTTTTTAAGATTTGAATTGCCTACACTTACGTTATATGAGATTTGCCTTTTGGCGTTTTCTTGAAATTTTATTCTCCTCTTTGGAGATATATTTGCCTTATGGCGTGTTTGAGATGAGATCGCTTTATGCATGTTTTGGGTTTGCCAAGATAGCGGGTTTAGGTTTTCCCCTAAACCATATTTGATGTTTTATGAATGCCGATGATACGAGGCTTGCTACTTTTAGCGTTTTATGGGTTATTTTATCTCCTTTGAGATTATATGTTTGTGTAGCAGTACGATATTATCACTTGATGTAATCATACACTTTAGTTGTCCCTTCTCACTTTAGAATATTATCACATTATCCTTATGCTCATATTATCGTTTATCTTTGTTAATTGATTTATTTAGCTAGACTGACCCATGTATTTTATACTTGGGACAGACAGAGGTGTTTCAGGTTAGGTATATTCAGACTTAGCTTATTCTTCTTCTGCATGGACTCTATTCTGCTAGCTCTTTTTGTTATAGCTTTTTGTGTAGTCCTTTTTTGTAACGACCTGATATTTTCAACCATTCGCATCCAATATGCCGAATTTGAATTGCTCAAAATACCAGATTATAAGTTTATATTTGGCAAAACTCATCATGTACAGTAAATAAATAATCTCAGAATCACAGACACAAAGTAATATAACAATATGCAGCGGAAACAAAATGAATAGTAGTTCATGAAGCTACTATATATATATATAACAGAGTTAAATAAGTTACAACAGAAGTCTCGAATACAATAGGCAAATACAAGAATCAGAATACATCACTAGAATCAACCGAATATCTGAAAGCTGGATAGATAGCTGGATCATCAAGCGAAGATCCCACTCCAAAGGTGAGTCTCGAATACTGGTACACTCAGTCTGACCCGAGCGTAAAGCAAAATAAGAAACACTCGTGTCAAAATTAACATTCTTATATCAACAAATCCAACTCAAGTGAAATAACAACTGAAATACAAGTAACTCAGTAGATGTTTGGGATAACCATCCTCTAAGGATCCGTTAAACTATCTACTATGTAGTAGTGTACGTTAAATAGATAATGCCTATCAGTAATATAAAGTTTCAAATAGCGTTAAGGCGTTGCCATCATTCCCCTTAACACATTTATATAAGCATCATAGTCTATACAGTACTGTAACCCCACCGTAAACTAGTGGGGTAACAGGGAGTACTCCATAGGTACAACACAAAACAAATCGTAGCGGTGGTGCATAGGGATACGAGTATGACAAAGCACATGAGGCAATACCCATGATAGTGAAACTACCGTTTGCCAGATCCGGACTGGTGAGAACACTTCACCGCAACGATCGCAACACCGCGAAACAATACTCCCAATTCAAGGGTGTGCACCAATCAAAAACAAGTAATGAGTAGTTTACAAAGAAGTGTGTCCGCTAGAGGTAGCTAACCTCATTGGCCCTGCACGACTCATGTTTTAGTCATTTCCAATTTGACACAAGTGTCAAGGTCATCCACTATCGTTCTCTTTCTTCAGTCATCAACGTACATCATTCCAACCACTTCGTTCTGGATCACACTCCGCGTATAATAGTTATTAAAGTGGTTTTCGGTTTAGACAGAGAGTATGTCCCTAACCGATCCCGGACTCTTTAATAACTATGTAATTATTACACGCTTGATCATTTAATAAACTTTCAAAATAGTTTATATTTCAAAACCAAAATATCATTGTCATTTCAAAACCATATCAATACGATATCATTTCCATTTCAAAACCAAATACAATATTATTTACATTTTAAATATATCCATCTCAAATATATCCATTAACAAAATCTTAGTACTTCAAAGTTATAACACTTTCTAAATCAAACACTTTGGAAATCATAATACTTTTGGAATCAAAATTTAGAAATCATAATGCTTTGGAATAATAACTATTCCTACTTAACTGTTTAAAAATAAATAATAGTATATATAATAAAAATATATCATAATTTAAATAGTTTATATAAAAATAGTTATAATTTAAAATAGTTTATATTAAAAATAATTTATCTTAAAATAGTTTATATGAAATAAATTTATAAAGTAACATATGTAAATAGTTTTAAAATACTTTATATAATAACATAGCTTCCTCAAATTTCACAAATCGATCCAAATCAACTCAAATTCCAAAATTTAAATTTAATCAAATCTCAAATCATCAATTTTAATTTATTTTAGTTTCTTAATAAACCATTTCAAATTATATCGATTTTAAGTACAAATTTTTAGCCATAAAATAAACCATTTCAATTTCAATATTTTCAAAGCTTTAAATATTCAAACATTTCAAAACAAGATTTGATAATTCCATACATATATATATATATATATGTCAAATTCTCTTTACTATTATTTATTTTAAAATATTTACTTACTAAATCCATTATCATTTAAATAAAACCCCAAATTTCAAATGACTAAATATTTCCTTCAATTCATTTAAACTTGAAATATTCGTTAAATCATCTTAAACCAAATCAAATTATAAAAATCATATCCTTTCAATCTCAAATTCCTTAAGTTTCAAATCGATTTTTAATTAAATATATTTCTTAATTAAACACGATTTCAATCAATTTCAAATCTATCTTCTCAACCTTAATTTATGAAATCATTATAACCCTATATTAAAATATAATTTAAATAAATACTTAACCATATTATATTTTAATAAAATCAAACTTTATTATTAAGCTTATTTTATACTAAAACAAATTTACGCATAGCTTAAATTCAAGAATTTAACTATATATAAAATAACATTTATATAATATCTAAAATCAATGTTTATATAAAACCCTAAATTTCCTTTCAAAACCATAGTAATCATTTCAAATTATCTATATATAGACCAACGGTGTCTGTATATAATTTTCTATCCTATGGTCAAGTGATACGAATATTTATCATTTCAATCCGCAATTTAAATACATATATATATATATCTATTTATATATATATCATTTCAAGTCGTAATCCCAAATTCAATTCCATTAAATCGCTTGGGTTTATCATTTCAGCCCATAACGATTTCTCCTATTCTACAGATCGTTCGGGTATGTATCATTTCAACCTATAGTGATTCTATACTAGCAGGGAACTTGCAGAGTGATAACAGATATGATAATAATATAACATGCGTATATCATCTATATAAATTACAGATAATGGTGTCAGAAGTCATAGGTGAACTGATACAGGTAACAACATATATAACAGTGTAGATAACTAATAGCAGCAAATTTCACTTGTCGTTTCAATTGAAATTAAATTTAACAAATAAAACAACATTAATCATGGTTGATTGCTCACCTTTCGAGGCTAGAGATGAACGATAATGAGAACAATGACACGGACACGCACCCAGACACAGGCACGACACGGAATACACAAGCTAGAAGTTACTGCGATAGATCAATATTGAGATAACAAGTTAAGATGGCACGAGATCGATGAAACAAGATATATTTAAATTTTCAACAATCAATTTAAAACATATATTTTCAAATCAATATTAAATTCAAACAAAAATAAAGTTTAATATATATGTTTTCTGAAAAATCAATATAAAATTTAAAACACATATCAAAATAAATTCTCTATATAGAAATTAAAACCAAAATCAAATATACTTATACCTACAGGCTAATATATGCACATATAAATATAACTTACATACTCAATATAACTATATATGTATAGACACTATACAACTCAATATAAAACTTACTTTGCTGTATATATGTAACAACAGCAACCAACTTATCATAACCATATAAATTAGATTACAAAACTTTGCAGACAGTATTAAATCGTGAGTCAGCAGTATAATAAAATGTACTGTTCCTTTATATTATAATATAAAATCTTATTTTAAAGATATTAGCAACCTTTAAGTAAATATTTCAACATATATTATATATGTCATTAAACCAAACTTGTACTACTCAAACATATCATCCCTACGTAGAGTACATATAGTAACTGTATTATTATATTAACTAGATAAAATGTTAGATATAAACTATAGATATAATATTGTAACATACGAAAGCAAGTATCCAAAGGTTCCAAATTATATATATATCCCTATATACGTACAAACATATGTAGTTAAAAAATGAAATATTATAACTCAAATAAGCCAGCATAAGCCTATATCCATGTGAACAGAGTTTATATACATACACCTTTATATTTTTTTTCTTCAAGCTATATATAGGTTTAGGCAACACAACATAAATTTGAAGCTAAGTTTACCCAAAATATAGCTCAATAATAATAATAATAATAAATTTCCAGACAGCAACTAATTAAGAAAACAAAAACATATGTAAATCAAAATAAAATACTAGACTAACATTAATATATATATATATATGTAACAAAAATAAAATATACTCCAATTTATATAAAACTGTAAATGAAATATATATTTACAAAAGAGATCTTAGTATAAACAGCTTGCTTATATAGTATCTACAAAACAGAGGAGCTGCACGCGTGCATGGAGGGAAAAAAATTATCGAACAGAAGTTTATTGATATACTCACCAAAAGCTTGTGTAAACTTATAATAAAATGAAGGAGGCTAGGTGAGTTCGGCCATGCACACACAGATCTCAATCCAATGCAAACAGGAACATATTCTCCTTTTTTTTAATATTATTAGGGATGGCTGACATATTGTGATGTGGAGGTTTTCGGCAGGTGGATAGTCGAAGTTAGTGGAAGAAGGCCAAAAAAGTGGCGTCGGTTGGAGGTAGCACGTAGATGAGGTGGAGGAGTGTAAATGGCTGCGGCACGGTGGCGGAGGCCGAGTGTTTGCACGAGGTTGGCAGGGGCAAGTTCGGACGAGATCTAGGTGCATGGTGGAGATAGGAAGGCACAGTGTTGAGGACCGGCGGCTGGTGGTGGAGATTGAAGCCATGGTAGTTGGGCGGGTGAGGTGGCTCGGTATAAGGCGGAGCACGCGGTTGGAGGGGTGGTAGCGATGAAGAGGCGATGACTTGGAGATGGTTGCTGTCGAATATATTTATGTGTAGATAATTTAAAATTAACAGGAGCAGGTAAGTTTTTGTTTGCTTGGCTAGTGGAGATGAACAGGCTAACGTAACCTATTATTTATATTATTAAATCCACTTTCCAAATGAAACTAGATATGAAGAAAATGGGCCCTGAAGAAATAAAGTGATAGACGTTAAAGTAATCACCTAATAAACTCATATAGGGAATTATGGAAGCCGGTTGGAAATTAGCAAATTAAATGCAACTGGAACGTACCTTAAAAATGAACGGCGAAAAATGTGGAAAGGTAAATATAAAGTAAAATGTAAGAGCAACAGTCACCTTGGATTGAGCTGAATAATTGAAGCAATAAATTGTTGCTTGGATGACCCGTTTCTGAAGGAAGGTGCGAATTCAAAATTTTGGTATAGTTGCGATGGACCGTTACCATTGTTTCCATTGCGTAACGAATTTCAAAACACAGAAACGAATATACCTCAGAGATCAACACAACGAGACGATCAAAACGGTATATAGATATTGGTGGAACGATTGAATTATAAAAATTCGAATTTTCTACTAGCGGAAAATGCAGCAAAAACGCAGAAAAATAAGGTCGATGGAACTAAAGAAGTCTGAATTTGAAAAAAATGAAAAATGATATCTCAGTCAAAAGATGATTTAGAATTTTTCTATGTAAAAATATTCAGGTTTGGAAAATATTTTATTATCAACAATTATTAATCGACTTGAATTTAATAAAATTTCACAATGAAATAAACTTTCATAAAATCTGATGAAAATTTACCATCTTCTATATTTAAATATACATATTTCAAATATTAAATTTTTATTTTATTTTTTTTAAAATTTCATGAAAATTCAATTAATCAAATTATTAAAATAGTTAAAATTTACGAGTCGTTACACTCTCCCCACTTAAAACTTTTCGTCCCTGAAAAGGAAGGATGTAGGAGAATAGAAACAACCAAAAGAAAATAGACTTGAATTACAAAATAAAACAATTAATTTAAGCCATATAAATTTCAATTTAAATTAATATATATATATATATATATATATACACACACACACACACAACAATTGACTTTAAATTCAAGATAATTCATTAAGTTGATTTTATTTCAATTTATTAGTATTTGATACAAAAGATCTTTTTCAGACTAAATTTTATTTAATTTGTCTCATTTACTATTCAATCAACTTATTATTCTATTTAACTCTATTAACATTTTTATAATTAAAATTTAAGCGTATAACAATTATTATACCCACTCAAACTTTTATTTATGAAATCATTTTATATTGTATATTATCTGATTATTAACAATTTCTAGAAATCATAATTTGAATAGTCATTTATTATAATAATTTTTTGTTTAACAAATTTAATCCCTTTTTATTCCAAATTATTATTAAATTTATTCCACTTAATATATCTTATCACATATATTAAGTTTGTTTACACTTATTACAACTACTCCAATTCATTTAAAATTTCTTTTAACATCATTTTATATTGTGAATTATTCAATTACATAGTTAACTTCTGAATAATTTAGGTAAGTTGTATTAGAATAAAATTGGATATTATACAAATAAAATTTTCTTAATTCAATTATTTCATGTTTAAATATTAATTCAAAATTTTGGCATCATTTATAATTGAAATCATCCTTTAAGAGAATTTAAGAATTAAATTTCTGATTTCACTTCAATATCTAGAGATAAATATATATATATATATTATGTATATCAAATCAAATCTGAAACATATATTTATATATTATAAATCAAGTCATACTTCAGAAATTCAAGTCAAATTCATTTTCAAAACAAAGTGTAGCAAAGCTACCCATTGGTCTCTTCACTTCGAAACTCGAAAATGAATGTCGATGATGCGACCGTCATCACCGAAATTATTTTCCAGCGACACTGGAGGAGAGCACTGATTTAAACATTTAAAATTCTTAGAAACAATTCATATTCAAAATACTTTAAATAAATAATATACCCTTTAAAACTTTAAAACCATAGCTTAAAATCATCAGAAATTAAATTCTCAAATTCTAAATTTAAATTCAACTAAATTTTCGAATTTGGATGTTGAAATAGTCAATGGTTTATTAAATGATAAATGAAGATCAAATATTATTATCTCCGACAACAAATTTATTAACAATATAGTTTTAGAGAGATTTATACTTATATATACAAAACTATTTTGTTTACCAAATTTGAAAAACAATATTGTGTCAGTTTATTCTGTTCAAGCGTTTTGGAAATCCTATCGATAGCGTTGATCAGACGAATCGATCGAAAATCCAAATCAACATCAACAACTCAAACAACACAATATATATAAAACATTTGAATATTAATACAAATACACTAGCTTACTCGATTATACGAAATAGATTCCTAAAACAAGGATAGAGATTCAAGTCCAAGGGCTCAAATCAAAAGAATTTTGATTCGAAGATAGGTTCAAAACAAGATGAGATGAATAAATAACAAAATAGGAGGATGGATAAGTGTATATAAATCGCGGGCAACCTTAACCGGGTCGATCGCGACTTAAAGAATAAGATCGATGCAGAATTCCAGGCAAATCGACATTCAATCGCAAGAGATAGAATTCAGGCATAGCAGGAGATAGATAACATCGTAAACCGATGATACAGAAATCTCCGGTAAATCAATGCCTGTTGTAAAGGAGTTTCACCCTTTTGCAAATCATTCGAGGATTGGCGAGACTGCCGATTTATTGTAAAGATCATTCGAAGTGGAGTTATGGGATACTCCAGAGTCAAAAGAATATGAATTGGAAGAGACAAGAATGGATTTATGGATTTTGAAACCAATGGGGGAACGTTCCAAAATTCAAAGGAGACCGAGTCAAAAGAAGAAATTCAAGCTCAAACGAAAGTGATTCCATAACTAAATTTTCCATATATGCCAAGTTTTGCCTAGAGCCAAAGCTCTGATACCAAATGTAATGACCTGATATTTTCAACCATTCGCATCCAAACATGCTGGGATTGAATAGCTCAAAATACCAGATTGTAAGTTTATATTTGGCAAAACTCATCATATACAGTAAATAAATAATCACAGAATCACAGACACAGAGTAATATAAAAATATGCAGCGGAAACAAAATGAATAGTAATTCATGAAGCTACTATATATAACAGAGTTAAATAAGTTACAACAGAAGTCTTGAATACAATAGTCAAACACAAGAATCAAAATACATCACTAGAATCAACTGAATATCTAAAAGTTGGATAGATAGCTGGATCACCAACCGAAGCTCCAACTCCAAAGGCGAGTCTCAAATACTGGTACACTCAATCTGACCCGAGCGTAAAGCAAAACACAAAACACTCGAGTCAGGATTAACATTCTTATATCAATAAATCCAATTCAAGTGAAATAACAACTGAAATACAAGTAACTCAGAAGATGTTTGGGATAACCATCCTCTAAGGATCCGTTAAACTATCTACTATGTAGTAGTGTACGCTAAATAGATAATGCCTATCAGTAATATAAAGTATCAAATGGCGTTAAGGCGTTACCATCATTCCCCTTAACACATTTATATAAGCATCATAGTCTATACAGCACTGTAAAACCCACCGTAAACTAGTGGGATATAAGGGAGTACTCTATAGGTATAACACAAAACAAATCGTAGTGGTCGTGCATAGGGTATGACAAGGTACATGAGGCAATACCTAAGGTAGTGAAACCACCGTTTGCCTGATCCGGACTGGTGAGAATGCATCGCCGTGACGATCTCAACACCACGAAACAACACTCCTAATTCAAGGGTGCACACCAGTCAAAAACAAGTAATGAGTAGTTTATGAAGAAGCGTGTCCACTAGAGGTGGCTAACCTCATTGGCATTGCACGACTCCTGTTTTAGTCATTTTCAATTTGACACAAGTGTCAAGGTCATCCATTATCGTTCTCTTTCTTCAGTCATCAACGTACATCATTCCAACCACTTCGTTCTGGATCACACTCCGCGTATAATAGTTATTAAAGTGGTTTTCGGTTTAGACAGAGAGTATGTCCCTAACCGATCCCAGACTCTTTAATAACTACGTAATTATTACACCGATTGATGATTTAATAAACTTTCAAAATAGTTTATATTTCAAAACCAAAATATTATTGTCATTTCAAGACCATATCAATACGATATCATTTCCATTTCAAAACCAAATACGATATCATTTACATTTTAAATATATCCATCTCAAATATTTCCATTAACAAAATCTTAGTACTTCAAAGTTATAACACTTTATAAATCAAACACTTTGGAAATCATAATACTTTTGAAATCAAAATTTAGAAATCATAATGCTTTGGAATCATAACACTTCCTACTTAACTGTTTAAATATAAATAATAGTATATATAATAAATAGTTTATAATTCAAATAGTTTATATAAAAATAGTTATAATTTAAAATAGTTTATATTAAAAATAATTTATATTAAATAGTTTATATGAAATAAATTTATAAAGTAACACTTATAAATACTTTTAAATATAATTTAACAATACTTTATATAATAACATAGCTTCCTCAAATTTCACAAATTGATCCAAATCAACTCAAATTCCAAAATTTAAATTTAACCAAATCTCAAATCATCAATTTTAATTTATTTCAGTTTCTCAATAAACCATTTCAAATTATATTGATTTTAAATACAGATTTTTAACCACAAAATAAACCATTTCAATTTCAATATTTCAAAGCTATAAATATTCAAACATTTCAAAACAAGATTTGATAATTCCATGTATATATATATATATATATATCAAATTCCCTTTACTATTATTTATTTTAAAATATTTACTTACTAAATCTATTATCATTTAAATAAAACCCTAAATTTCAAATGACTAAATATTTCCTTCAATTCATTTAAACTTGAAATATTCGTCAAATCATCTTAAACCAAATCAAATTATAAAAATCATATCCTTTCAAATCTCAAATTCTATAAGTTTCAAATCGATTTTTAATTAAATATATTACTTAATTAAACACAATTTCAAATCAATTTCAACTCTATCTTCTCAACCTTAATTTATTAAATCGTTATAACTCTATATTAAAATATAATTTAAATAAATACTTAACCATATTATATTTTAATAAAATCAAACTTTATTATTAAGCTTATTTTATACTAAAAAAAATTTACGCATAGCTTGAATTCAAGAATTTAACTATATATAAAATAACATTTATATAATATCTAAAATCATTGTTTATATAAAACCCTAAATTTCCTTTTAAAACCATAGTAATTATTTCAAATTATTTATATATAGACCAGCGGTGTCTGTATATAATTTACTATCCTATGGCTAAGTGATATGAATATTTATCATTTTAATCAGCAATTTAAATATATACGGGTATATAAATATCATTTCAACGCGTAATCCTAAATTCAATTCAATGAAATCGCTTGGGTTTATCATTTTAACCCATTACGATTTCTCCTATTTCTCCTACTATAGATCGTTCGGGTATGTATCATTTCAACCCATAGCGATTCTATACTAACAGGGAACTTACGGAGTGATAACAGATATGATAATAATATAACAGACATATATTATCAATATAAATAACAGATAATGGTGTCAGATGTTACAGGTAAACTGATACAGGTAACATCATATATAACAGTGTAGATAACTAACAGCAGCAAATTTCAATTGTCGTTTCAATTGAAATCAAATTTAACAAATAAAAGAATATTAATCGTGAGTGATTTCTCACCTTTTGAGGCTAGAGATGAACGATAATGAGAATAGTGACACGGACACGCACCCGAATACGGGATCGACACAGAATGCACAAGCTAGAAGTTACTGTGATAGATCAACATTGAGATAACAAGTTAAGATGGCACGAGATCGATGAAACAAGATATATTTAAATTTTCAAAAATCAATTTAAAACATATATTTTCAAATCGATATTAAATTCAAACACAAATAAAGTTTAATATATATGTTTTCTCAAAAATCAATATAAAATTTAAAACACATATCAAAATAAATTCTCTATTAGAAATTAAAACCAAAATCAAATATACTTATACCTACAGGCTACTATATACATATAAATATAACTTACATACTCAATATAACTTTATATGTATAAACGCTATACAACTCAATATAAAACTTACTTTGCTGTATATATGTAACAACAGCAACCAACTTATCATAACCATATAAATTAGATTACAAAACTTTGCAGACCATATTAAATCATGAGTTGGTAGTATAGTACTTCTATAATAAAATGCACGGTTCCTTTATATTATAATATACAATTTTATTTTTAAGATATTAGCAACCTTTAAGTAAATATTTCAACATATATGATATATATCATTAAACCAAACTTCTACTACTCTAACATATCATCCCTACGTAGAGTACATATAGTAACGGTATAATTATATTAACTAGATAAAATGTTAGACATAAACTATAGATATAATATTGTAACATATGAAAGCAAGTATCCAAAGATTCCAAATTATATATATGTATCCCTATATACGTACGAACATATATAGTTATAAATGAAATATTATTACTCAAATAAGCGAGCATAAGCCTATATCCATGCAAACAGAGTCTATATACATACACCTTTTTATATTTTTTCTTCAAGCTTTATATAGGTTCAGGCAACATAACATAAATTTGAAGCTAAGTTTACCAAACATATAAAATATATAGCTCAAAAATAATAATAATAATAATAAAAAATTCCAGACAGCAACTCTTTAAGAAAACAAAAACATATGTAAATCAAAATAAAATACCAGACCAACATTAATAAATATATATATGTAACAAAAATCATATACTCCAACCTATATATAACTGTAAACGAAATATATATTTACAAAAGAGATCTTAGTATAAACAGCTTGCTTATATAGTATCTACAAAACAGAGGAGCTGCACGCAAGCATGGAGGGAAAAATTATCAGACAAAAATTTATTGATATACTCACCAAAAGCTTGTGTAAACTTATGATAAAATGAAGGAGGCTAGGTGAGTTCGGCCATGCACACACAGATCTCGATCCAATGCAAACAGGACTTATATTCTCCTCTTTTTTCTAATATTATTAGGGATGGCTGACGTGTTGTGATGTGGAGGTTGTCGGCAGGCGGATAGCCAAAGTTGGTGGCAGAAGGTCGGAAAAGTGGCATCAGTTGGAGGTAGCACATAGATGAGGTGGAGGAGCGGGAATGGCTGCGGCACGGTGGCGGAGGCCGAGTGTTTGCGTGAGGTTGGCGGGGGAAAGTTCGGCCGAGATCTGGGTGCGTGGTGGAGATGGGAAGGCACGGTGTTGAGGAGCGACTGGTGGTGGAGATTGAAGCCTGGGTGGTCGGACGGGTGAGGTGGCTCGGTATGAGGAGGAGCACGCGGTTGGAGGGGTGGTAGTCGATGAAGAGGCAATGACTTGGAGATGGCTGCTGCCAAATATATTTATGTGTAGATAATTTAAAATTAACAGGAGCATGTAAGTTTTTGTTCGCTTGGCTAATGGAGATGAACATGCTAACGTAACCTATTATTTATATTATTAAATCCACTTTCTAAATGAAACTAGATATGAAGAAAATTGGCCCTGAAGAAATAAAGTGATGGACGCGAAAGCAATCACCTAATAAACTTATATAGGGAATTATGAAAGCCAGTTGGAAATTAGCAAATTAAATGCAATTGGAACGTACCTTGAAAATGAACGGCGAAAAACGTGGAAAGGTAAATATGAAGTAAAATGTAAGAGCAGCGGTCACCTTGGATTGAGCTGAATAATTACAGCAATAAATTGTTGCTTTGGATGACCCGTTTCTGATGGAAGGCGCGAATTCAAAATTTTGGTATAGTTGCAACAGACCGTTATCATTGTTTTCGTTGCGTAACGGACTTCAAAACACAGAAATGAATATACCGCAGAGATCAACACGACGAGACGATCAAAAAGGTATACAAACATTGGTGGTACGATTGAATTATAAAAATTCGAATTTTCTACTAGTGGAAAATGCAGCAAAACCGTAGAAAAATAAGATCGACGGAGCTAAAGAAGTCCGAATTTGGAAAAAGGAAAAATGTCGACTCAGTCAAAAGATTATTTATAATTTTTCTATGTAAAAATATTCAGGTTTGAAAAATATTTTATTATCAACAATTATTAACTGACTTGAATTTAATAGAATTTCACAATGAAATAAACTTTCATAAAATATGATGAAAGTTTACAATCTTCTATATTTAAATATACGTATTTCAATTATTAAATTTTTATTTCAAATGTTTTTTTTTAAATTTCATGAAAATTCAATTAATCACATTATTAAAACAGTTAAAATTTATGGGTCGTTACATTTTTGGTTTGCCTCTGATATGTATATTCTTTTGACTCATGTTTGTATTGTGGCCATCATACCACATACGCGATGTATCATTTTGTATACTCTGTGATGTATCTGTATATATATGTATACATGGGATTATCTGCTGTTCTGTGATGTTCTTTGCATATGAGTTGTTTTTTTTGTTTTGATAGATCCTATTGCCACCTATGGCTTTGTATTAAGTATTTATTGGATATATTGATCCACCTGAGATACAAAAAAAAATTGGCATTTGTCGACGTATTCAATAAATATTTAGGACAAGGCTATGGATGGTCGCTCCAATCCAGTCCTATTCTCTCCTTAGCAGACAATATTACCTAGTAATACTCTTTGTTAAAGCGGGTCTTGGGTGGTACGCCACAACTCACACCCAAAAATGACCGAAATAGGGTAGATGTAGCAAGGCTATGTGGTTCGCAACCATTATGATATGATCATCCCCTTTTAGATATATTTATTCCCACTATGATGTTCGAGACTTTAAATTATTGTGGATATATGCTATAAGGGCCCTCGAATAGGTCGGTAACGACTGGGGTGATGACATATTCGATACTATCTAGTTAGAAGTAAGCTGGTCTTGTGTTGATAAAGGACCATCAGTTGGGCCTCGGTACATATCTCTAGAGATGTACTACCGAAAGGTAGTCCCTTCACCTGGTCATTTGAGTGGAGTGCCTGCCATTTTATTTGTAGAACTTGCACTTGTGGCTAGTATGATGGAATTTAATAATATAGCAATTTTTATTTGTGTACTAGACACTAGTATAATATAATAGGATTTGATATGTAATGTATTGGTTATCATAAGGTCAAAACTCGTCTGTGTTTATGTGTCAGCGCGGTCTTACGAGATATCTTTGTTTTGATAAAGGAAGGTTTTGATAACTTTAAAATTCAATTGAGATATGTTTACTCACGCTGGTTTACCAGACTGATTCAGGCGTTCTTCCCTTTCAATGCTCGGGCAGACGGAGTAAGTTTATAGATGTAGATTCGGTTGCTTTGGAGCTTTAGAAGACGAGGTAGAGGTCTTCTAGTCATATTCACGTATATATTTATTTTTTCGCTGCTTTGTTGTTTAAATTATTAGCAATTGTAAGGGCATATTATTATAACTATCCAGGCTAATGATTGTGATTGATTGTTGTACTCTGATGGATGTTTGTATATTATATTACACTTTCTGTTTTGTAAAGATCATTGATATGATATTATATGTTTTTTCGCTGCGATTGTGAGATTATGTAATTGTTTTATTTCTTCTGTTTCCTCTTCTTCTCTTTTCTCTCTCTCTCTCTCTCTCTCTCTTCTCTTCTTCTCTTTTTTTTTCTCAACAAGATTCAGTTATCCCTTCTGTTTGGGCTGGACATATTTTGCTAATTGTCAACTCTAAACATGTTGGATTTGAGGGCCTTGACAAGCGAGATCAATCTGAGTAGGTGTGTGTAAATAGTACCTTTTGGGATGGATGCGAATACCCATAAGCGAAGTCTCGGGGTACCATCCTCTCTTAGGCTTGGGTGGTGTTGAGGATTTCATAAATATCGGGAAGCATGGGCCTGCTAGCAGGAAGGTCAGACTTTTGGAATTAGACCAGCATGCAGCGGGTTGAATGGGTAAATTTCAAAAGAATAATACCATTTTCAATCTTATTGGGCCTATGAAGTATAAATTTATTTAGATCTTATCTATATTATGTTAAATGAAATTAATATTTTATTTTATTTATGAATAAAGTTTTATTTATTTTAAATTTGTATTATATAATATAATATGTGTATGGTATACACAATGTTGTGCATGTGCACTTCAACATGAATGGTGCATAGGTTTGATATGTCCATATATAGATGTTGGGATTTACACTGCAAAAACATGTTAGCCTCTCTGTGCACATGTGTACTGTCAATATATGTATATGTGTGTGTATAGTTTATAAAGCAATTATAAATTTAATGTAAAGAATCTATAAATTTCAAATTCAACTATTAGATTCAAAATTCAAAATTTTGGTCTAGATCTACAAAATGAAAAATCTAGTAATTTCAAATTCAATTTAATATATTAGTTTTGTGAAAATGCATATATAATTCGAAAATCATTATATATATATATATATGTTAGTGTATATATATATATTAAATAATATTTAGAAATAGTATATACATTTATAATGTATACTTATAAATATTTTTGTCGACCAAAAAAACCTCTTTTTGCTTTACTTTGTTTTCATCAAATTTATTAGTTTGTTTTTTGTACGGAAATCAATAAAATAGTTAATTTTTTTAGTTCGAAAATAATATATAAATATATATATCCATTGTGTTAAATATTTATATAGACACACTTTGTATAACTTATAATATATGTGTATTTTTTAGATATAACATTTAATTTAAACAAAATACTATATTATATTCGAATACAAAATATTATATTTTAAATATTTGTTTTTGTAATTATATAAATGCATGTAAATGTTAGTATAAAACATGTTTTACTTATTAGTGTTTATTTTTAATCAAATTTCTTTATCATTTATTACTATTATTTGCAGAATTTTTTTTATGGCGTGAGCAATATGTATGATTATACATATGTAACTTTTTATACACACACATATAATCCATCTAATTAAGACGACACAATGTTATATATATATATTCATGATATATTCAATTACTATCTAAACACATATATCATATAATGAACATTTTATACATTAATATATTATTTTAAAAAGAGAATTTTACCTTTCACCTAGTGCCCAGATAGTATACCTTGGAAAGTAGGATCAGAACTCCTCGAACGATTTCAAAATCTAGAAAATGCTAATAGATCGAATGTAGCTAACATCAGGGTTTGAATCGTATTTGATTTTATGATTTAAGCTTGAAAATTTTTAGGAGAAGGGATGCGGAGTGGCCGGCTATGGCTATAGAAAATGGAGGAAGAGAGTAAAAAATAAAATGAGTAGTTAGAGATGAATCTGTAGTGCAGATCTAATCAGAAAAAGGAGGATCTAGATCCACTTTTCTCTCTTACCTATTCATCTCTTTGAATTCAAAATTCAAGCCCTCCTTAACCATCATACATTCGACTACCTTATGCCATCATAGCCGCACTCAATAGGTCCCATCATGGGCCTCAAAATCACTTCAAACCTAATCAATAAATAACATATTTAAATCCAGTTTAAATTGCATCAATATCGTATATCGATTAATGTATTTGTAACTATCATATACAAATTTCTAATATTGATAAAAAATATCAAATAAAATTTTATTATTAGTATTTCGTAGATATTAATTAATTTAAAACAATTATAATTAAATTAAATCGGGTGGTAATAGGAGTATTCAATAATTCAGTTGTGTCTCTTAGGTGTAAATTCGGCCAGTGACTAATATAGAATAATTCGAATATTAACATTCACACATCACTTAGCTAGTGGTGTGACATTATGACCCAATTTATCGCTTACCTGACTTTGTAAATTTCAATTTTACTTTATTTAAGCATTATCCTATTGTAACAATTATTTATACCAATTCTCTTCGTCAAAACTATATCACTTTGGTCTTATGGAATTTGATAATGGTCGAAATTCCAATATCATCCATATTCAACTCTGTAGTCCAAATACAAAGTTCTTGGTTCAATAATAACAATTATTATTAACAGAAATACTTTAGCCAAAGACTTTGATTTTGAGTTGACTTTAGTTGATCGTGATATTAACCATATATAACCAAAGAGATGAATCCTCTCTTGAACAACTTTTCATTTCCAATTCTTCCACCCGATCCAACTATAGTTGTTTGATGGAAGCCGTGTCATGATTTAATTATAACTAAAGCATATCTTCCACATTGAAGATCAACAATATTCTCAATTCAAGAGAACCGTGCAATTTTGTCACGTCGATATTTTCTGTTGACCGTAGTTATATTAACCAATAGATAACTATCAAGTGGGTCATTCCATAGTTATCTAATAACTATCAGTACATTACCCTTTGGTTCCCCCCAACAGTCATGAGCAATGCACTGTCCAACATTTAGGGAGAGTTACGCACTCTAGTCTCAATGAATGCATCAATATTCAGTCTTGATACATCTTAACTGGGAATATTTAAAACTGTATGTTTAATTTCACTGTGATAAATTTATTACGGTTACAACACTTTGTAACTACTATCACAAAACATACAATTGATGGATTTTCTATTAAATATACTTTTAATTCAATTATTAATATAACACGTTATATTGGGTATATAGTAAAAAGATAACATATTTTATTTGAACTAGATTGGTTATTGAGCTAGATATATGTAATAAATTATATGATTGCTCCTAAGGAATATTCCTACTATATCAATCTTCCACTTTTACTTAGGGTTAATTATGGAATATCTATCACATATCTTCAATCGTTTGATGAAAAATGATTGATTTAGACCCATCGTGAATGGATCTCCTATGTTGATTTAATTATCTACTCTATCAATCAACTCTCTCCGATGTCGATAAACTACTTTTATCATATGGGACTATTCAGAGTATGTTTCTTGACTTCTTTTAGGATTTTATTGTTATATTGCTATAATATTACAATGATTAGTATTCTTAATACTTGAAATCACTCCTAGTTCAGTTATAAATTTAATATATATATATATATATATATATATTACGTTTATTGTGGCGCTATTCAAAGGGATGTACTTAGCCTTCTTATTGAATCAGCCATAATGCTTTGTTTTAGAACATTTCCAACTTAAAGCTTCTTTATTAAAGCTTGAATATGAATTAATATTGACATATTATACTCAATAGCACTTATAAGGTTCGAGTCCGAACAATCTTTCATAGAGAATTTGTCGTTTTTATAAACAATTCTCTTGTATTTTATAAATACACAAGAACACTCTAAACTACCATTTAGTGATATAAATTTGGATTTGACATTTTCTTTATGTATTAAATATATAAGAAAAATACGATAATGTAGACAATACAACATGTATGATAATTTCTATTGTCAATACGAATCCATCTTACATGTTCCATATTAACATTTTAATATGTTGTCTTTGCATATCGCTGGAACATTTCCAATATCCTTTATATATGCTTATTACAAAAGTTATAATTTACAAATTCAATATCGAGTATTGAACAACCAAACTATTACTAACTTTAACATAAGTACATCGTTAACAATCAGTAGTATGTTGTTTATTTATAATCTAGAAATATCCGTGTACCTTTAATGTTTCTTTCTTATGGACACATGCTTGCATTTTGACTGAAAATCAAACTATTCGATATTTCTATCAAAATATTTATTAAATTTTGATGCTTATAAAATGACATTTTTGTACCATTTCTCGGATCATATCCTAAAAGTCATAAACTCAATATCGCTCTCACTAACTTCATGACACTTTGGTCGCTATGGAAAAACAATCTATTCTAAATCATTGCTTAGAATTTTCATTTCAACACATAGATATCAGACACAAAGTCATACTAAGCGATAATTTTATGAGTAAATCTGAATTAACTTGAGCACGTTGAATGACGAATCTATTACATAAATGTGAACAATTGAAATTTGCGATGTTATTCTTATTAACATTGCTCATTATATTCTAACTGCGTTAATCTTGCTCGTGAAGACTCATTCATGGCCAATGGATAATTAGGAACAACTATCAAAAATCATATTTTAATAATGTAGTTGTAATCCTTTTCTGATCTATGCATCATAGCATACCATAGAGTCAATACTCTTAGTGGACTAGTTGACAACTGAGCATTATCTATTCTTGACATTGATAAGAAACTCATAGTTTCCCTTCAATATGTGAGAATATTTACTATATACTCTAATGCGATGTGTTCATTTAGGTTAGTTAATTTCATTTCATCTCATATAATTAATTTCATCTTTCGATTCATTTTACTACAAATAATTTCTGAAAAGAAATTCCTTCACTATGAATTTGCTATGTCTTGAAACAAGAATTGTTTTTCAGTTTAATGGAATGGGTATTCGTATATAACTTATGAACGACGTTATATATAAAACCGATTTGGTTTTAATTTACAATATTTATGTTCAAAACATAAAATAAGTATGCCATTACAGTAGTTTCCAAACCCCTTTTGGAGTGATTCATACAAGATCCCTCACAAACAATTATTACGTGTAGCCTTTCGAATCGCACAACTTGCCAACTCCTTGGCCTATGATATATTGGGGTTTCTTATAAACCCTCATCTTGTATGATTTTGTAAACCATTATTTAAGTGAAATTATTTTAACCTTGTGCACTACTCTTATGTACACAACCATACAGAAAGAAGGTTACCCGACTTCACTCACAATTAATTGTACTTTATGTAACAAGGTTTGATTACTCCTTATTGATACATCGTTATGTATTATAGGAAGGAGTGACTTTTAAGACTGAATCTTTATTCATTTTTATGTATGTTTGAAACTTTTTCCAATATACTTACCTATTCGATGAAATTGAATCATTTTTATTACCGATTGCACGTTATTTTATTTACTTTCGTCTTATATTCTATGAGCTTATCATAGACTTACTACATGTGTATCAAATACACAAGTTCATGTTTGTGATAACTCATCGATGAATATGACAAAATACGTAGAATTCGCTCCCTATAAATGGGTAATGTGCCCTTTATTTTTTGAAATATAATTCACTAGCTCTATATGATTTTAAATCATATAGTCCTAGCATTTCTCCTAACTTTTGCTTAGTCAATAAATCCAAGATAATTGCAAATAAATTTAGATACTTTTTCATTTTCCAATGCATCACAAATACCACTATTACAGTTTTATTTTATAATGAATATTCATATTGAAACAAAAAGACTTCTATTTTCAAGTCAATACTGAAAATAATTATTATTCCATAAATATTGTTTGGTATGTTCACGAATATTATTTTAATAACAAGATGCGATCAATACGTGTTATATGGCATACTTCTACTATTTCTTCCATTATTATAATAGCTATGAAATTCGAAGCTCCATTTAACTGTGACGACCGCCCATGACTCCCGCACGAAAACAAGGGAATGGTGCGCTGAAAGGTGTGCCAGGCAGCCATGGACGATAGTCGGGGTAAGATAAAACAGAATAGTCTATCGTATTACTCACAGCACATGGATAAAATACAATAGAAAAGTATACATAGTGAAGCTCCACAAAACGGAGTCATATAAACTCATAATAGTATTATACAATCATCTGAATAGTCCATACATCAAGCCTCACTACATAACACTCAGAGTATCAAACAAACAGCGGAACATCCAGTACATATAGTAAGAAAACAATATGCAAAAGCCTTCAGCTCGTCTTCGTCATCAACATCGTTGGTAACCAAGAACAACACCTATCACCTGCTACCTAGTCTGCCCATCCCAACATGGATGAATAGCCCAAGGTAATAAGAGTTGAACATAAAACCTTGAGTCAGACAACAGTCTTAGTGAGCAGTAAATCAACTATCAAACATACCAAAAGAGCATAAAGGGGTAAAAGGAATAGGAACTCAACCATCCCACTCCACCTCATTCTACAGTGATAGCCCCCAGACCCTCTAAGCATAAACAAACATAACAAAGCAGACAATTTAAGTAAAGCAATTATCACTCGAGTCAAGATCGATGTTTTCCAAGTACAAACCCCCAAGGCCTAAACCAAGATCAGATAAGCACCCAGAAAGCATCGCTCTTGAGATCGAATGATGGTGCAACCAAACATCCATGACTCTGGCTATCACTATTATCATTGCTTTGACATCACCGTTAATTGAATGACCGGCACCTTCTTTCAGCCGTCCGTCAAGGGCTAATGGCAACCCCGGTTCTAGACATAGCTCCGCACGTCGTCATGACCCGTGCCTAGGACTATCGCATCTGCCCAGAGTACTAGCACGTCATCGTGACCCGTGCTTGGAACGTCATCGTGACCCGTCCCAACGTACTCTTGCTTTGAGCATGCTAGAACCTTCAACAACGATGAAATCTCAGCCTCCTAGTCATCCTCCTCGACGACTATTCCCATACTAGCTCAAGCGCCTCTCAAGCTAACCATTATCCACAAACCCGGACCACATCACCGAGTTATCAACATGCTTGGGATGATCCCGTCTGAATTAAACCAAGGCTTTCTCACATCATGCTTTGCTTTATCGCATCATAGCAAAGTCCCATCTCAACATCATGGTTTGCCTCATCGCATCATGGCAAAGTCCCATCTCAACATCATCATCAAATCTATCCATATGAGCTTCAACATCCGCTTCATATGCCACAAGCAGCTTTCCTTATTCAAGAGCCTTTCCACTTAGCTTTTGAATCATCTTCGACCAACTTGTCCAAATCAAGTTATCAATCAACTAATCCATCAAATCAAACATTAATCCAAGTAATCAATCATTCAAACAAGATCTAAATAAACAATTACAATAATAATGGAAATTTCGTAAATAAAGAGTCCAAATCTAACATGCATTCTAACAAGCATGAATTATGAACAATATCTCTACAACTTGATGAATGAACTTGCATAAGTGAACATGTAGTAAAATAGATGTCGAATCATCATGAACAATAGATCTACATGCAGACTTGAGAAAAGTGCATGAAATCACTCTCTTTAATACATAAACAAACCACCGATCCAATATACTCCTTTGGGCCCGTTTGAGAGATAACCACCACTCACCGAATCACCTAAACACCTCAAAAACAACCAACTCCAGATCTGGACAGCAAAGGATCTAGCTTGATCCGAGAAGATTCCGCTTCAAACGATGAAATCTCTCTTCAATGGATGGAGATCTTCAACTTTGGCTCTTGGATCTTCGATTTGATCTTTAATCTAGATGGAAGGAATCACTAGATTAGAGTGGAGAAAAGAAGTGAAGAAATGTTGTAGTCGAGCTCTCAAAATGGCAGCACTTCGTCGCTTCAAAATCCGGTGCCAAAAAGTGAAGATAGGCGCCCCTATTTATAGCTGATTTCCTTAAGTCGCCGTCCCCCTCCCCCCCATGAGTCGTCCACGACTTACGACTCAAGCCACTACACGACTCACAACTCAACGCATGGCCTACCACTTAACGGCATATGACTCAGCAAATCTAACGACCTAAAACACGCGCGCATCCACTTCAAGCCAACCTAACGACTCACGACCTATAACATCAACGACCTACGACCTAAAGCCCTGTCGACCTAAAGACTTAGCAACATAACCGCCTCAACGACCCAACACATTCCGCGACCTAACGACTCACCATAAGTCGTTCAACGACCTAAGACTTATACGACCCAGCTTACTCAGCCGACTTAATACTTAACATAGCCGCGACCTATCACTAAGTCGCCTGCAACTTTAGGTCGACTTACGACCTAACTCTCACAACCCTTAAACCCCTAACTGTCTTAGGTCGTCTACCTCTTAAGTCGCCATCTCCCTTAAGTCGGTCAAGCACTATAGGTCGGTCATCCTATAGGTCGATTACTACCTTAACTCGGCCACACGACTTGAGCCAACATCCATGCGACCTAACCACTACACGGCCTAACTCCTTAGGTCGTTCAACCTATAAGTCGCTCAACTCAAATCCCTTAAGTCATTACTCCTATAGGTCGTTCCACTCAACCTAAGCTCCATACAGCTTAACAACATCAACGACTTATCAACAATACGACTTAAAGCATATAGTTTAACAATGTTTCGATCCGTAAAAATACGGGTCGTTACATTCTCTCCCCCTTAGGAATTTCGCCCCCGAAATTCCAAATAAACAAGAGCAATCAAAACTATTCTGCATGCCTACCATCCATAGACAATCAACATACCATGCATCCAATTACTAACCTAGCATGCATAATTCTACGACTAGAACAAGTTACAAATTCATGAGATGTCACGACACCTTAGGGCCATACCTTGAAGAGTTCAGGATGAGCTGCCTTCATCCTCTCTTCCTCCTCCCACGTACAGTCGTTAACATCATCACTCCATTGTACCTTGAGCAACGTAATCGTCTTCCTCCTAAGCTGTTTCGTGTCGGTTTCCACAACACGAAGCGGCTTACGAGGTCTCGTAACAACTGGATCAACCTCTAAATCTTCATAGCTATCAGCAGAAACCATTGTATTCGAGTCGTGCACATACTTCCGTAGATACGATACATGAAAAACATTGTGCACACCCGACATCTTTTCTGGTAACTCCAATCTATAGGCGAGCTTTCCAATTCGCTCGATGATCGGGAATGGTCCAACAAACCTCGGAGTCAATTTCCCTTTCTTCCCGAATCGAATAACATTCTTCAATGGAGAAATCTTCACAAAAACCATATCACCTACGTCGAATTCCAAATCCTTACGACGCTTATCGGCATAACTTTTCTGACGATCTTGGGCTGCCTTCATTCGTTGCCGAATGATCTCTATACAATCCGTAGTCTGCCGAATCATTTCTGGCCCAAGTATCAGCTTTTCTCCAGTTTCTAACCAACATGTCGGAGAGTTACACGGCCTTCCATACAATGCTTCATATTGTGCCATACCAATGCTTAACTGATAACAGTTATTATACGCAAATTCCACCAAATGAAGATAATCTTCCCATGATCCTCCAAAGTCCAACACACATGCTCTGAGGAGATCTTCCAAAACTCGGTTGATCCTCTCGGTCTGACCGTCTGTTTGAGGGTGATAAGCTGTACTCAAACATAACTAGGTTCCCAAAACTTCCTGGAAGCTCTTCCAAAATCCACTAGTGAATAATGGATCTCGATCGCTCACTATACTCTTCGGAATACCATGGAATCGAACTATCCACTTAACATAAAGCTCAGCCAACTTCGATGCAGTCCTAGTTGATCGAACAGGAATGAATCTTGCACTCTTAGTCAAACAATCTACAACGACCCAAATCCCTTCATTTCCTGCCCTGGTTCTAGGTAAACCATCGATATCTGCTCCCACTTCCATGTAGGAACCTCTAATGGCTGAAGCAATCCACTGGGCATCTTCTGCTCGGCTTTTACCAACTGGCAGTTCATACATTTGGAAATAAAATTTCCAACATCCTTCTTCATGCCTTCCCAGTAGTAGGTTCTCTTCATATCCCGATACATCTTATTTCCACCTGGATGAATTGTCAACTTCGAGTGATGACTTTCCCTCAGAACTTCATCTCTCAATCCATCTACATCAGGAACAACTAGTCGTCCTTGCTTCCGAAGCCAACCCTCTCGATCGACTTCGAATCCTTTATCCTTTTCTGGGTTCAATCCAGATTCCAAATCGCGGATAATCTTGACAAGCTTATCGTCTCGCTTTTGGCTCTCGCCAATTCTTTCCACAAGAGTAGGTCTTATCGATAAGTTTGCCAACATCTCAGGTTCCAATTCACATCTGGGCCTGAAGTCAAATCCAGCCAAATACTCGAGACTCTTCCATTCTGAAAACATGGCTCCCAATCCTGCATGTCTTCGACTTAACGCATCAGCCACTGCGTTACCTTTTCCCGGAGTATAGGCTATACCAAAATCATATGATGCTAAAAACTCTAGCCATCGTTGCTGCCGAAGATTCAAATCCTTTTGGGAGAAAAGATACTTCAACGACTTATGATCCGCAAACAACTCGAATCGAACTCCCAATAGATAGTGTCTCCACATCTTCAAAGCAAATACAATCGCCGCTAACTCCAAATCATGAGTCAGATAATTCCTTTCATGCGGCTTCAGTTGTCGACTTGCATACGCAACAACTTTATCTTTTTGCATTAGCACTGCTCCAAGTCCAGTACCACATGCATCGGTGTAAACCACCATCTCATCATTTCCACTAGGAATAACCAAAACAGGAGCACTTGTTAGTCGCTCTTTCAGGATTCCGAAAGCTTGCTCACACTTATCATCCCATCTGAACACTTGGTTCTTTTTTGTCAATCCTGTTAACGGTGCAGCTATCTTGGAAAAGTCTTTGATAAATCGACGATAATATCCTACTAATCCAAGAAAACTTCTCACATCAGATGCATTCTTAGGTCTAACCCAATCCTGGATTGCTGCCACCTTAGCGGGATCAACCGCTATTCCATTTCCAGAAATAACATGGCCTAAGAACCTCACTTCACTCTTCCAGAAGTGACACTTCGAAAACTTAGCCTTCAGCTGATGTTTTCGTAAGATTTCCAAAACAATACGCAAGTGCATCTTGTGCTCTCCTTCAGTTCTGGAATAAATCAGAATATCATCCACGAACACAAGTACAAACTTGTTCAACTGATCTCTGAATACTCTATTCATAAGATCCACAAAATATGATGGTGCATTGGTCAATCCAAACGGCATTACCAACCACTCATAAAAACTGGATGGTGTCCTGAAAGCAGTCTTCGGCTCACTATCCTTCGCCACTCTTAACTGGTGAAATCTCGTTGCCAAATCCATCTGAGAAAACACCTTAGCTTCGTGAAGCTGGTCAAACAAGTCATCTATTCTCGGCAATGGATACTTGTTCTTCTTAGTCACTTTATTCAGCTCACGATAATCCACACACAACCTCAACGATCCATCCGCTTTGGTTGCGAAGACAACTGGTGCACCCCATTCGGACACACTACGCCGAATGAATCCTTTCTGTAAAAGGTCATCAACCTGCACCTTCAACTCTTGTTGTTTCCTAGGCGCCATCCGCCTAAGAGGCATCACAACAGGTCTGGCTCCTTCAACTTGATCGATACGAAACTCGATCTCTCTATGCGGCGGTAACCCTTTGACCTCGTAAAAGACATCCTCAAATCCATTCACAATAGGCACCGATGACAGTCCATCCCGTGGAACAACCAGCGAATACATGAAGCTCATGAAGACGCCTTCTTCATGCTTACATCGTATCACAACCTTTCGCCCCTCCACATTCTCGACTGTCACCTCCAGCCTCTCACAATCAACCTTTGCCGCATACTTCCTGAGCCAGTCCATAACCAAAATTATTCCAAACCCCGCAAAGTTCAGAACAAAGCAATCACAAACAAAAGAGCAATCATGACTCGATACAACTAGACCACGACATACCATACACAAACAAGACGAACCCCCAACTGGATTAGTCACAACCAATGGCCTATCAACTATATCCGGTTCCAAACCCAACCGGTCTACCAACTTATTACAAACAAAGGAATGTGATGCCCCAGTATCAAACAACACTCTTACTGGAACACCACACATGGAAAGAGTACCTTGAACCACCACACTCTTTCCCTTTTCTTCAGCAGTAGGAGCTTTCAAAGATGATGGAACAGCCCCCAAAGCATAAGCTTGCACAATCTGCTTATCTTTCCTCGTTTCTGGACAGTCCTTCCTGATATGCCCCAGCTTATCACAGTTGTGGCACTTCAACTGCACCTTTGGATTCTTGCAATCCCTAGAGAAATGGCCCTTCTGCCGACAATTGTAGCAGGTCACTTCACCCTTTGGCTTCTTCTGGCCACCCTTACACTTCTGCTGTTGCTGCTTCCTCTTCTTGTTTCCACCCTGCTGTAGTTTGGACTCTTCCTTGGTCACAGCAACAACATACCCTTCCTTAGGAAACAAACTCTCGTGCCTGAGAGCTTTCTCCACAAGCTTCTCAAACGGATCGTCCAGATGATCCACCAACTGCCTCCCAAGATAACTATCCAAGCCTGTCACAAACTTTTCGTTCTTCTGATATGAACACTCAATATATGATCCGGCATACTTGGACAAAGCTTCAAATTCAGAAACATACTCAAGAACTGGTCTTCCACCTTGCTTGAGCTCCACAAACTTCTTAAACAAAACAGACTTCTGAGCTGTAGAAATGAACTTAGCTTCAAATCTAGTTTGGAATTGCTCCCAAGTGATCTCTTCCTCTGGAGTATCAATGGTGATAGAGTTCCACCAATCAGAAGCCCTTCCCTGAAGCTGTCTTGATGCAAGCTTCCTCTTAGTTGCATCCTCAATTCCCAAATCACCAAAGATTCTTCTACAAGCATCTATCCATCTCTGGACTTCTATGGTTGATTCTATTCCCAAGAAAACCCTTCCTCCAAGAGCAGTATAGTCCTTGCACAACTTAGCAAAATCTACTGGTTTTGGAGCTTGAACTTGAACTCCAACATCTACTGATGGTCCTGAAGTTGGTATCCTTCTCATGATCGAAGTCATCATAGCTTCGAACATTACAACATAGTCAGTAGCTCCCCCAATAGCACGGCTTTCCCTAGCAGCTTGTCTCTCACTTCGACTCATCCTTAATATCTACAAAAAGGAATGATTTAGAACACCTTGAGAAACAACTACATAAGGAGTTCAAATCCTTCTAAACTACTATATTATATATAGCAATCTTTCATTAAAATACAATTACGTCTCTCTTACGTAGTTACGTCAGCGAGCGTTGGCTAAAATCGATTAACCAAAGCTCCGATACCAAATGTGACGACCGTCCATGACTCCCGCACGAAAACAAGGTAATGGTGCGCTGAAAGGTGTGCCAGGCAGCCATGGACGATAGTTGGGGTAAGATAAAACAGAATAGTCTATCGTATTACTCACAGCGCATGGATAAAATACAATAGAAAAGTATACATAGTGAAGCTCCACAAAACGGAGTCATATAAACTCATAATAGTTTTATACAATCATCTGAATAGTCCATACATCAAGCCTCACTACATAACACTCAGAGTATCAAACAAACAGCGGAACATCTAGTACATATAGTAAGAAAACAATATGCAAAAGGCTCGTCTTCGTCATCAACATCGTTGGTAACCAAGAACAGCACCTGTCACCTGCTACCTAGTCTGCCCATCCCAACATGGATGAACAGCCCAAGGTAATAAGAGTTGAACATAAAACCTTGAGTCAGACAACAGTCTTAGTGAGCAGTAAATCAACTATCAAACATACCAAAAGAGCATAAAGGGGTAAAAGGAATAGGAACTCAACCATCCCACTCCACCTCATTCTACAGTGATAGCCCCCAGACCCTCTAAGCATAAACAAACATAACAAAGCAGACAATTTAAGTAAAGCAATTATCACTCGAGTCAAGGTCGATGTTTTCCAAGTACAAACCCCCAAGGCCTAAACCAAGATCAGATAAGCACCCAGAAAGCATCGCTCTTGAGATCGAATGATGGTGCAACCAAACATCCATGACTCTGGCTATCACTGTTATCATTGCTTTGACATCACCGTTAATTGAATGACCGGCACCTTCTTTCAGCCGTCCGTCAAGGGCTAATGGCAACCCCGGTTCTAGACATATCTCCGCACGTCGTCGTGACCCGTGCCTAGGACTATCGCATCTGCCCAGAGTACTAGCACGTCATCGTGACCCGTGCTTGGAACGTCATCGTGACCCGTCCCAACGTACTCTTGCTTTGAGCATGCTAGAACCTTCAACAGCGATGAAATCTCAGCCTCCTAGTCATCCTCTTCGACGACTATTCCCATACTAGCTCAAGCGCCTCTCAAGCTAACCATTATCCACAAACCCGGACCACATCACCGAGTTATCAACATGCTTGGGATGATCCCGTCTGGATTAAACCAAGGCTTTCTCACATCATGCTTTGCTTTATCGCATCATAGCAAAGTCCCATCTCAACATCATGGTTTGCCTCATCGCATCATGGCAAAGTCCCATCTCAACATCATCATCAAATCTATCCATATGAGCTTCAACATCCGCTTCATATGCCACAAGCAGCTTTCCTTATTCAAGAGCCTTTCCACTTAGCTTTTGAATCATCTTCGACCAACTTGTCCAAATCAAGTTATCAATCAACTAATCCATCAAATCAAACATTAATCCAAGTAATCAATCATTCAAACAAGATCTAAATAAACAATTACAACAATAATGGCAATTTCGTAAATAAAGAGTCCAAATCTAACATGCATTCTAACAAGCATGAATTATGAACAATATCTCTACAACTTGATGAATGAACTTGCATAAGTGAACATGTAGTAAAATAGATGTCGAATCATCATGAACAATAGATCTACATGCAGACTTGAGAAAAATGCACGAAATCACTCTCTTTAATACATAAACAAACCACCGATCCAATATACTCCTTTGGGTCCGTGTGAGAGATAACCACCACTCATCGAATCACCTAAACACCTCAAAAACAACCAACTCCAGATCTGGACAGCAAAGGATCTAGCTTGATCCGAGAAGATTCCGCTTCAAACGATGAAATCTCTCTTCAATGGATGGAGATCTTCAACTTTGGCTCTTGGATCTTCGATTTGATCTTCAATCTAGATGGAAGGAATCACTAGATTAGAGTGGAGAAAAGAAGTGAAGAAATGTTGTAGTCGAGCTCTCAAAATGGCAGCACTTCGTCGCTTCAAAATCCGGTGCCAAAAAGTAAAGATAGGCGCCCCTATTTATAGCTGATTTCCTTAAGTCGCCGTCCCCCCCCCCCCATGAGTCGTCCACGACTTACGACTCAAGCCACTACACGACTCACGACTCAACGCATGGCCTACCACTTAATGGCATACGACTCAGCAAATCTAACGACCTAAAACACGCGCGCATCCACTTCAAGCCGACCTAACGACTCACGACCTATAACATCAACGACCTACGACCTAAAGCCCTATCGACCTAAAGACTTAGCAACATAACCGCCTCAACGACCCAACACATTCCGCGACCTAACGACTCACCATAAGTCGTTCAACGACCTAACGACCTAAGACTTATACGACCCAGCTTACTCAGCCGACTTAATACTTAACATAGCCGCGACCTATCACTAAGTCGCCTGCAACTTTAGGTCGACTTACGACCTAACTCTCACAACCCTTAAACCCCTAACTGTCTTAGGTCGTCTACCTCTTAAGTCGCCATCTCCCTTAAGTCGGTCAAGCACTATAGGTCGGTCATCCTATAGGTCGGTTACTACCTTAACTCGGCCACACGACTTAAGCCAACATCCATGCGACCTAACCACTACACAGCCTAACTCCTTAGGTCGTTCAACCTATAAGTCGCTCAACTCAAATCCCTTAAGTCGTTACTCCTATAGGTCGTTCCACTCAACCTAATCTCCATACAGCTTAACAACATCAACGACTTATCAACAATACGACTTAAAGCATATAGTTTAACAATGTTTCGATCCGTAAAAATACGAGTCGTTACATTAACTATGTAGGCTATTTATTTCTTTTGGTGCAATTGGTTTATAGTCGAGAGTTTTCGGATCAAATATCTTGAACTAAAAGAAAAAAACCTCATAGAAAACAATTTTCTATGTGAAGATAAATATTGGAATAGAAATCTTATTTCTCGTTCCAATATTAAGTATCTGTTATTATTTTACAATTCTCCTTTCCGATGTTTCTTTATAAAGCGGAAGTGATCATTCACTGTCTTCATTCCAACTGTTCTTTAGGATATGTTCACACTTATACATTCGATTTACTTTCTAAACGGTCGAACAATTCAAAGGAAATCCTCACTATAATATCACACTCTTTACAAAATTACATTTTGTCATCATAACTCTTAAGGATATCAAATAAATTGCACTTTAAGTGAATTGATCACACTGACATTTCAGCGATCGAATTCTCTATGTTTTAGTCTTTTGTCCAGTGTTACATTTAACACAACAAGATCATTATTGTAATCAATCATATTAAATACACATCTCACACTATAATTTACTTGCTTATTTTAATGAATAAATTTCATCGAGGTTTCGTGCATTACAAATTGTGATCGTACATAATGTAACATTTATATAATGATCGTATATGGATCAAATATCCATATTCTTGTATTGGTTTTAGAGTTCAAAACTCATTGAAGATAATGTATGGTCTCAGGCAAGTAAACTCGCAAGCGATCAAGTTATGAACGTACTTAGTGGTCGTATGATTAGGCACATTCTTGCGTTAGCATGCAAAAATTCATTGGTAAGTATATTTAATATTTATTTGTTATTATTTAAGTCAGTTCCATTGTACATTTTAATGGATAAACATTTTATTAATAACATTTATTGCACAAATTTATCAATGCATATTGTTGTAACTTTATATAGCAGATTTTAAAGGATAAATGTTACTATCTCATTTTTCTAATAAGGCCCCCACGAGTCTTTTATGTTTCTCCCAATTATAAGACGAAATATAGAAGTGTTTTGATTTCACTGATGGGAGTTAGGACTCATTTGCCTTAGGATTTTGACCTTGAGTTACCCAACAAGTTGTAGCCCCATAAACGATTGATAACTCCACATCGGTTGTATCATATACAACTCCTAATCCATGGTTTTTTGTCCTAATCTCATTTTGACTTTGAGTATGTTCAACAAATTGAAATATACCTATCATTTCGAGATGGCCTAAGTATTCTATATATACACCTTGAGTTTGCTCAAAAAGTGTAACGACTCTAAATTTTAAACAATTTAAATTGAAAATATTTAATTAATTTTAAATATTTGAATGATGGTTTGAATTGAATTTCCAATTATTTCTTTGGATTTGGCGATTAAATTTTAGAATTTAATCTATTGAAAGTTTAATAAAAATTTGAATTGAATTTTGGAGTTGAAATTGAATATTAAATTTGTAATTGAAATTCGAACTAATGACTTTGAAAAAATAATTTGGATTTAAGAATTATTATTTATGTAAATTAATATAAATTGATGTTTGATAGTTGAACTTCAAAACGTTTATATATCTAAGAAGCTTACTAAAGAAGATAATGAAAAGAAAAAAAATGTGCTTACAAAAAAATAAAAAAAATGGATTGTGTGTATAACCAAGAGGGAACACAAACATTTAATGCTTCTTTTTTTTTAGCCATAGGCAAGATCACTTCAGCCACCCTACCCTGTACGTTCAGCCCTCTCTCCTTTGTTTTATATTCGTTCGAAACCCTAACAAATCATATGGAAAAAAATCAAATGAGAAAATGAAAAAAAAAAATGGCGGCTCTGTTGTTTCGTTCGTCTTCCTTCAACAATTAGGGATTTTCAAAATCAAAGGCGCCGGCTTCGATTTGCTCGATTGATGGTGTTGCTCTTTGCTTCTCTGATTTAGGGCTTTCGTGATTTCAAAGAGACCGACCTTTGGTTGCTCGATCGAAAATGGCTGCTATGGTTCGCGTGTCTTCGTGATACCACGGCTCCTTCTATTTGCGTTCGTTAAACAAGGTGAGTGATAGTTGTCACTCACATCTAATTCGAACTTCATGATTCTTCTGTTTCTTTTCTTCGTATAATTTTGTTGCTGTTTAACATTACTTTGGTCACTTTAGTTTCGGCTGTTAAATTGTGGCTCGATGTTGTTGATTTATCTGATATTTCTAGTCACTCGGGTTTGAATACTTAATTGACTTTTGGCTTTGGATTGAAACTGCTACAAGTGAATTTATTTGACGATGCTGATTTTCGTATGTAGCCACCAGGATTTCGATTCCTGTAACATCGATCACTTGATTTTGATTTTAGTACGAATGTTTGGGATGAATTTATGACTTGTTCATAATCGTACATATTTTCGTTAGTGATTTATATTATCTGTTGCTTTGGATTCCTCTGTTTGTCATCAACTTGATATTATTTGTGAATCTCTTGCTTGCCTCTGATTCTTTAATTGTTCATGGTTTTGACTTGAACTTTAATACGAAACTGACTTTGGGTTGCATTTGTTGGTTTGAATTCCCGGTCGTTTCTAAAATGATTCCGAGAAAACAAATTTCGTCTTTGATCGAGACTGCCTATATGTGTTTGTCTGTTGCATACTTGTACACATTTTTGGGTCAGGTATCATTTGGCTTTGAGTTTGGTTATCTTGTCGATTCTGGCATTAATAATTTTATAAAACTTAAACATTACAACTAGTATACAACCTGATAGTTCATACTTTAAGATTTGATTTTGAAACTTTGTAAAAATTCAGTTTTTCAACTTTAAACCCAGATCTTCCCCGAGTTTTCTAAAACAAAGTTTTAAATATATATATAATTCACTGTTATACTTAAGTTATTATTTTGCTGATCCATTGCCTTTGTGAAATCTCAACATTCCATCTTTAAATATTTGTACTCAACATGTGTTTGTGGGTATTGAGTTGTACCGTGCATGTATTGTATCCATTCATATTGGACTGTGCTTGTGCACTTGTGCTTAGCCTTAAGGCCTAGTTCATGTTCAAGTTGATAGTTTGCTGCTCTGTCCATGTTTTTCTTTTATATGCTATAGCCTGACCATTTAAAAAAAAAAAAAATTGGGCACGTATGGGTGTTAGTAAACTTACACATTTATGTTTTTGAAATACTGGCCTGGTTTGTGTGATATAGCTTGACTATTTAAATAGCTATACTTATGTATATAAATTAGTAGCCTGTCAATTATTTTTAGGTATAGGCTAACTTTGTATATAGAACCTGGCACATGTTTGCATGCTTTAGCTCATGTATTACATAATTTAATATTCATTATGCTCTTGTCGCAATTAAAGACCTGACATGGTTGAATAGAATTTTTTTTAATAATAACAGCTTGTCTACCCTTTATATTCTTGCTCTTTGTTTTAGACCTTTGCAAAGGATCTTAATTTTGTTCCTGAGGCTTAATAGCAGAACAAACCTCATATTTGCCTATTAATGTATATATGGAAAAAAAAAGGACAAATGCTTTATAATTTTTTAACCTTATTTAAGTCTTTTAGTTAACAACAGCCATATACATATTCAAGCTTAATGCTATGGCATTAAATGATTTCGTCCTTATGTGATCTAGTAGCTTTGGAAAGAGTAAACACCTATTCATATAGTCTATTATTTTAAGTTTGCAGAGTTCTATAGCTTTTAAGTTGTCCTCTTTGCTTTTGCCTTATGCCTGTGTCACTTCTTATGCATGAAAACAACCTGACAATGTTCTTATTTATATGAAGTAATGTGTCAGTTTACTAATATATTCATATAAAGAGTCCAGAAAATTTATAGGTTTGGTACTATATGTATTAAAAAGGTGTCATACTGTGATCTTAAAATTGGATACATTTCGAAACAAATATTATATATATATATTTAATAAAGTTATATTATAACTTAGTAAGTTCTTTTTGAAAGCCACTATGTGTTCTAATGATATGATTGATTACCCTCCCTTTTTAAGTGATATCACTTCCTTTATGCACTTTACCATACTTCATTGAGTTACTTCGTAGTTGTGTTGAGTCACGATAGTAGTGACTTGACCTCTGCAGCTTTGATTTCTGTTAGTATTCACTGTTGTGATGATTTCACATTCTGTTGTGGCGAGGCAGTGCACGCGTGCGTGTACTGCAGCCACACAGTATTGATTTTAATTGATATGTCTTTGGCTATTGATCCATTGATCCTTTGCGTATTTCATATGCTGTATTGGCGAGGCAGTACACGTTAGCGTGTACTGCAGCCAATCAGTATTGATGTTTTAAGTGACATTTCAATTGTTTGAATTGATTGGTTATAATTTGATGATTTTGTTGTTAATTGCTGTTTAAGAAATTTTGATATTTTTTTTCTAAGTCATCTTCATTAATAATCCATTCATCTATCTTCTTTGATAATTTGAATCCACTGATTTGTTGAATACCACTGTTGAGTGTTATATTTACCGTTATCCGATTTCTTGTTAAAGGATCGGATAGGTGAATTTATATTTGATTGTCGTCTAATTGTCAGTTGATTATTATTGCCTCTATGCACTAATAACTGAGTTTGAATTAGACCGACCCGTGTATTATTTTTTTTCGAATGTAATACTCGAGTCAGACCCAGTATTCTACAGCTTGAAGATTTTCAGGCAGCGAAGTTAGAGAGAGAGAGGGATAACGCTTCACTTTAGCTTTTCGGGGATTTATTTTTGTACTTAAAGAAATATTCCGCTGTATAAATTTAATTCATTGTATAAACTCTGATGTATGTACGAAAATTCATTCTTGTGAAATAATATCATTATTCTGTGATTCTGTGGCTGATTCTGTTTAAACTTTATAAACTGAATAACAATCCGTCATTTTGAACGTTTCAAGTTGGTTTAATTATCGACTAGGGGCGGTCAAAAAGGCGGGATGTTACAAGGTGGTATCAGAGCTTTGGTTTATACAAAGCTAAGTTTATGATGTTTAATATGAATAGTTACTAGAATCATTTTAAAGAAAACGTTTTTCAAATCTAAAGAAGTTTAAAAAAAAATTTGTTTTTTTGAAAATTCAAATTTTTTCGGAAATTCTCCTCTCTAAATTTAGGTTTACGATAGTTTCTCTTCAATAAGGTCTCCTTAGATTTGAGTCCCGATCATTCGAAAACCATTATCGAATTGCTGAGATTTATGAAAAATAAAATATAAGTTAGGTGAATTAATGAATTGGTTTAAATCAAATATTTTGAATATCTCCAGAGTAATAATTGTGAAATAAAATGACATGTCAATTTAGTTATAGCCAAAGGGATCATTGAACTATAACTTGGGAATTTGATTTTTGAATTCTTTTGAAAATTTATGTCAAATGTTTTGAAGAATGATTTAGAAAATAAATGGATTATAAGTACTTAACTTATAAATGGACTTTTGGTATATAATTGAGTTATATAAATTGAATTGAATTAATAAAGTAGATTTATAAATCGAAGTTTTATAAATAGAAATGGAATTTGTAAAGATTGTTATAAATTCGAAACCAATTGAATTTGGTAAATGAAACATAGAAGTTATTAAAGGAGATATATTTGTGATTTTGGACAGCGAATTATCCTTTAAGCTAAATATTGTGATAGTAAATGTTGGTTGGGAATTTTATCCATGATTTTGGACAGTGGATAATCCTTTAAATAAATGTGTAGAAACATTGAATTGAATAAATAAGGTATATTCACGATTTTGGACAGTGAATATATTATTGAATAAAACGGATATGTTTTAGGGAAGTGATATTATGAAATGAAGTTAATTGTTTTAAAAGATGTTATAAAAATGCATTAAGTATCGAATACATGGATTTCAACATTCATTGTTGAAATAGACATTTTCGAGAAATAAGGAAATGGTGGACTATAACACTGTTGTTATAGTAAATGGTTTCCGAAAGGAAATGTTTTATATAGTATTGGGATTTATATGTCTATCTTAAATTCAAATCCCTATACTAGAGATTTTGAGTTGTCGTAACGATGTTTTACGTAATATTCGTTTTGACTCAAATAAATGTGTTTAAAAGAACGCTTTCCTTAAAGAATGGAATATATACTTGATTATGATCTAAGTATATTGGATATTTCCAAGTGTTGAAAATAAATGGATTTGTGAATTACTTATTAATAAATAATTATGGAAATGTTTTCCAATATGAAATGGAAAGTTTGAAATTTTATCTTTTAAAGATAAATTGAAAAGTGAATATTTGAAATTTGTTTCAAATGTTTAAGTATGGAAAATTATATATATCTTGTAAAGATATTTATGGGAAATTTGAACAATTAGTTCAACTTGAAATTTTTCAAAAAGATTGAGTCTTGAGTTAAATTGAGTTTAGCTTCGACACTAAAAAATATATGAGTTGAGCTTTGAATTTTGGATAGTCGATTTGGATTGTATGTCTAACATGGTGAATTGATGACATGGCAATTGATCCCTATTAAATATATATCTATGGTGGCGGAGAATTTATTCTTTTAGCTTAACACCCTTCTCTGAGACGTACGAGCTTAGAGGTATCGGTAGACATCAATTATGTGTTGAGAATTGATGATGTAACGTGAAATCCAAATCGAATGTGAAGTCGATAATGAATTGAATTATGAATGTGAATTGGGTTTGAGATAACCTTAAAATTTTCAAAATCGATTTAGAGGAAAATTTTAAATCGGTTATGAGATGGAAAATTTAGAAATCCTCTATTTGTTATGGGTATGGGATATTGTGGTTTTCGGAACTTATATATGTGAATGTAATAATTCGAAAACCATCAGTTTGGAAAGTCATTATTATGAAAATTCTACGTAAGTTTACATAGGTATGACATGTACGAAATGTGAAATGAAGTACTATATGTATATGACATTATGTTTTCTAAACTGAGGATATGGACAAGTACCTTCCATTTAAAAATTGTGAAGGTGTTGGAACTCGGTGTGAGTGTCCATTTGAAATTCGTAGCTACGTAGAATTTCCATAAGTTGGAATGTCCATTTGGACTAGAATCCCTCATGATGGATCATCGTGATGGGATCATGTGAATTGATGATGTATGCTAGCGTAATTCGTGGGGCGTGATGCCTACAGTTACAAGCGATTCCACTGGGATAGTGGCGCAACCGCCGCGTAAACTGCGATCTAGAGGCCAAAGCGTAATTTGAGGGGCGAGATGCCTACGGTCACAAGCGTTTCTACTAGGATAGTAGCGAAACACCGTGTGAACCGCGATCTATGGCAACAACCATGGCAAAATTCAAGAGATGTGAAATCTACAGATTACAAGCGATTCTACTGGGATAGTAGCGTAACCGTCGGGTAAAATGTGATCCATGGGGGAACGTGCTTTCCATATCCATTTTTAAAAGAATTTTTAAAAGTATTTTCACTGGGAGTTGAAGCAAGTATATTTAGTACTTGGAGATTTTTAGTCCTGCGCCTGGCCAGCGTATGCCTAATGTCTGTGAGAACGACGATAGACTTGTTAAACTTAGAGTTAGCAAGTATTTTCAAAACTTTAGATAGCAAATCAATAGTCTGAAATTAAAATTACATAATTCCAACCTAATTGAATTAAAGAAGAAGATCTTTAAAATATCTTGAAAGTCCACAGCTTTGAAAAAGATATATGATATGCAAATCTCTAGCATGAAGAATTTCAAGTTTAAATCTGAGTTTTGTAAGTCGAAAATTTCGGTAAAAGACTTTTACGTATTGATTTTAGAAAATAATAAACAAAGCTAGGGAGATAAAATAAATGGAATGAATCCTATAATTATTTATTTTTAATAAGATTCGAGCTTGGTAAAATTGTGTAGGGTATAAATATCGGTGAGATTTTAACAATCGTTTTTCCTAACTTGTAATTTCGGGACGAAATTCTTTTAAGGGGGGAAGATTGTAACGACCCTAAATATTAAACAATTTAAATTGAAAATATTTAATTAATTTTAAATATTTGAATGATGGTTTGAATTGAATTTCCAATTATTTCTTTGGATTTGGCGATTAAATTTTAGAATTTAATCCATTGAAAGTTTAATAAAAATTTGAATTGAATTTTGGAGTTGAAATTGAATATTAAATTTGTAATTGAAATTCGAACTAATGACTTTGAAAAAATAATTTGGATTTAAGAATTATTATTTATGTAAATTAATATAAATTGATGTTTGATAGTTGAACTTCAAAACGTTTATATATCTAAGAAGCTTACTAAAGAAGATAATGAAACAAAAACAAAATTTTGTTCTTACAAAAAAATAAAAAAAATGGATTGTGTGTATAACCTAGAGGGAACACAAACATTTAATGCTTCTTTTTTTTTAGCCATAGGCAAGATCACTTCAGCCACCCTACCCTGTACGCTCAGCCCTCTCTCCATTGTTTTATATTCGTTCGAAACCCTAACAAATCATACGGAAAAAAATCAAACGAGAAAATGAAAAAAAAATGGCGGCTCTGTTGTTTCGTTTGTCTTCCTTCAACAATTAGGGCTTTTCAAAATCAAAGGCGTCGGCTTCGATTTGCTCGATTGATGGTGTTGCTCTTTGCTTCTCTGATTTAGGGCTTTCGTGATTTCAAAGAGACCGACCTTTGGTTGCTCGATCGAAAATGGATGCTACGGTTCGCGCGTCTTCGTGATACCTCGGCTCCTTCTATTTGCGTTCGTTAAACAAGGTGAGTGATGCTTGTCACTCACATCTAATTCGAACTTCATGATTCTTCTATTTCTTTTCTTCGTATAATTTTGTTGCTGTTTAACATTACTTTGGTCACTTTAGTTTCGGCTGTTAAATTGTGGCTCGATGTTGTTGATTTCTCTGATATTTCTATTCACTCGGGTTTGAATACTTAATTGACTTTTGGCTTTGGATTGAAACTGCTACAAGTGAATTTATTTAACGATGCTGATTTTCGTTTGTAGCCACCAGGATTTCGATTCATGTAACATCGGTCACTTGATTTTGATTTTAGTACGAATGTTTGGGATGAATTTATGACTTGTTCATAATCGTACACATTTTCGTTAGTGATTTATATTATCTGTTGCTTTGGATTCCTCTGTTTGTCATCAACTTGATATTATTTGTGAATCTCTTGCTTGCCTCTGATTCTTTAATTGTTCATGGTTTTGACTTGAACTTTAATACGAAACTGACTTTGGGTTGCATTTGTTGGTTTGAATTCTCGATCATTTCTAAAATGATTCCGAGAAAACAAATTTCGTCTTTGATCGAGACTGCCTATATGTGTTTGTCTATTGCATACTTGTACACATTTTTGGGTCAGGTATCATTTGGCTTTGAGTTTGGTTATCTTGTCGATTCTGGCATTAATAATTTTATAAAACTTAAACATTACAACTAGTATACAACCTGATAGTTCATACTTTAAGATTTGATTTTGAAACTTTGTAAAAATTCAGTTTTTCAACTTTAAACCCAGATCTTCCCCGAGTTTTCTAAAACAAAGTTTTAAATATATATAAGTCACTGTTATACTTAAGTTATTATTTTGCTGATCCATTGCCTTTGTGAAATCTCAACATTCCATCTTTAAATATTTGTACTCAACATGTGTTTGTGGGTATTGAGTTGTACTGTGCATGTATTGTATCCATTCATATTGGATTGTGCTTGTGCACTTGTGCTTAGCCTTAAGGCCTAGTTTATGTTCAAGTTGATTGTTTGCTGCTCTGTCCATGTTTTTCTTTTATATGCTATAGCCTGACCATTTAAAAAAAAAAATTGGGCACGTATGGGTGTTAGTAAACTTACACATTTATGTTTTTGAAATACTGGCCTGGTTTGCGTGATATAGCTTGACTATTTAAATAGCTATACTTATGTATATAAATTAGTAGCCTGTCAATTATTTTTAGGTATAGGCTAACTTTGTATATAGAACCTGGCACATGTTTGCATGCTTTAGCTCATGTATTACATAATTTAAAATTCATTATGCTCTTGTCGCAATTAAAGACCTGACATGGTTGAATATTTTTTTTTTTTAATAATAACAGCTTGACTACCCTTTATATTCTTGCTCTTTGTTTTAGACCTTTGCAAAGGATCTTAATTTTGTGCCTGAGGCTTAATAGCATAACAAACCTCATATTTGCCTATCAATGTATATATGGAAAAAAAGGACAAATGCTTTATAATTTTTTAACCTTATTTAAGTCTTTTAGTTAACAACAGCCATATACATATTCAAGCTTTTGCCTATTTATAATAGCTTGGCTACGGCATTAAATGATTTCATCCTTATGTGGTCTAGTAGCTTTGGAAAGAGTAAACACCTATTTATATAGTCTATTATTTTAAGTTTGCAGAGTTCTATAGCTTTTTAGTTGTCCTCTTTGCTTTTGCCTTATGCTTGTGTCACTTCTTATGCATGAAAACAACCTGACAATGTTCTTATTTATATGAAGTAATGTGTCAGTTTACTAATATATTCATATAAAGAGTCCAGAAAATTTATAGGTTTGGTACTATATTTATTAAAAAGGTGTCATACTGTGATCTTAAAATTGGATACATTTCGAAACATATATTATATATATATTTAATAAAGTTATATTATAACTTAGTAAGTTCTTTTTGAAAGCCACTATGTGTTCTAATGATATGATTGATTACCCTCCCTTTTTAAGTGATATCACTTCCTTTATGCACTTTACCATACTTCATTGAATTACTTCGTAGTTGCGTTGAGTCACGATAGTAGTGACTTGACCTCTGCAGCTTTGATTTCTGTTAGTATTCACTGTTGTGATGATTTCACATTCTGTTGTGGCGAGGCAGTGCACGCGTGCGTGTACTGCAGCCACACAGTATTGATTTTAATTGATATGTCTTTGGCTATTGATCCATTGATCCTTTGCGTATTTCATATGCTGTATTGGCGAGGCAGTACACGTTAGCGTGTACTGCAACCAATCAGTATTGATGTTTTAAGTGACATTTCAATTGTTTGAATTGACTGGTTATAATTTGATGATTTTGTTGTTAATTGCTGTTTAAGAAATTTTGATGTTTTTTTTCTAAGTCATCTTCATTAATAATCCATTCATCTATCTTCTTTGATAATTTGAATCCACTGATTTGTTGAATAACACCGTTGAGTGTTATATTTACCGTTATCCGATTTCTTGTTAAAGGATCGGATAGGTGAATTTATATTTGATTGTCGTCTAATTGTCAGTTGATTATTATTGCCTCTATGCACTAATAACTGAGTTTGAATTAGACTGACCCGTGTATTATTTTCTTTTGAATGTAATACTCGGGCCAGACCCAGTATTCTACAGCTTGAAGATTTTCGGGCAGCGAAGTTAGAGAGAAGAGGGATAACGCTTCACTTTAGCTTTTCGGGGATTTATTTTTGTACTCAGATAAATATTCCGCTGTATAAATTTAATTCATTGTATAAACTCTGATATATGTACGAAAATTCATTCTTGTGAAATAATATCATTATTCTGTGATTCTGTGGCTGATTCTGTTTAAACTTTATAAACTGAATAACAATCCGTCATTTTGAACATTTCAAGTTGGTTTAATTACCGACTAGGGGCGGTCAAAAAGGCGGGATGTTACAAAAAGTACATATAGGTTTCTTACATCATCTATTCAATATATTAATAATACTATACATAAGATCTCTAGCTTGACTTTGCTTAATAATTAGAGAGTATGCAAGTAATTTATTAATATATAAATGGTATAGGACAACATTGGTATGAAAGATTCATAACCTTCAATATATTTAATTGAGTGATATTGACTTATTGAATAATGTATTTCTTATGAAATACCTTCATGATTCAAGTGTCAAATGAATCATAATCATGGTATACATACTATATATATGTATTTATTTCTTAAGTCTATTTAGGGTTTCCTTAGTGTTCCACATTTAGTTTATACATTTATATTATATAAGTTTTATTATTACATAACTTTTGTACTTTATTTAACTTATATAACATTATATTAATTAAATCTTAATTAATTTAATTAATTACCACTTTCATTAATTATTATATTATTTAATTATAACATATTATATTGAATATATGTACTATATCCTTTATATTAATAGTCATATGTCTTATATATATGTATTTTAGTTAATTAATTAATTTTAATTTATTTAATTAATTTTTATTAATTTTGGATTCTTTCATATACACAAGTATACTCATACTGTCTTATATAATTCAAGACAATATAACATATGTCATTACATATATTATACATGTATATATATTTAATTAATTAACTTATTTAATTAATGCATTAATCTTATTAATATATAATATTTATGAAATTAATTTTATAATGTTAATAAGCATTTTGAAAATTTATATTATAACTTTTATAATATGAGTTTTATTTAAATTCAACTTCTAAATTTAAACCTTTTATTTTAATTTTCAAAAAAAATTTGAAAATCTATATTATAACATTCATAATATTTTTATTTTTATAAATTTAAATTTCAAATTTAAAAGTTTTATTTTTAGTTTAAAAACAATTTTGAAATTAGTTCAAGGCCCAATTCAAATTAGGTATTTTCCATCAAGAGACCTTTGGGCTCACATAACTATCGAGCCAGACCGGTAGCCATATAGGACATGGTACCTGATTATCCAATAATCCACCATAGACACTACTTTTGTTAAACACCCTACTATCTGCATTGTACGCTTAGTCAGTTAACCATAATATGATTAATTTAGACTGCATAGACCAATTGGCTTCAATACCATGTTAGAACTGGAACACTATGCAATAGGGTAAATTTCAAAAAATTATTCCATTTTGGATCTTATTAGGCTTATGAAGTCTAATTGTTTTAAATAAAATCAATATTTTATTTAACTTATAAATAAAGTCTTACTTATTCTAAATTTATACTACATAATACAATATGTCTATTGTATACACATAGTTGTGTACGTGCGTGTGAAACATGGAAAGTGTATATGGTTTGACATGTTGTGTATAGATGTCTAGATTTACACTAAACAAACATGTTAATCCCTTTATGCATACGTGTGCTGTCAATATGTGTTTGTGTGTGTGTATAAATATGCAGTTTATAAAGTAATTGCAATTTTAATATAAATAATTAATAAATTTTTAATTCAATTATTTGATTCAAAATTTAAAGTTTAGAACTAAATCTAGATCTAGATCTGCAAAATGAAATATCTTGTATTTTCAAATTTAAATAATATATTGATTTTATGAAAATACGTATACACTCAAATATATAATTCAAAAATCATTTAAAAAATATGCACTATATATATTAAATAATATGCAGAAATATTATATATATGTATATGTATGTATAATGTATACCTATAAATATTTTGTGTAAATTAATATATGTATAAATATTCATATTTTTCGATCAAAGAACCTCTTTTTTGGCTTTACTTTGTTCTTATCGGAATTTTTTTCAATTTTTGACTCTATACGGAAATCTATAAAAAAATTAATTTTTTTACTCCAGAAACAATATACGTATGTATTATATTAAATATTTATATAAACACATTTTATATAATTTATAATGTGTATGTAATTAGACATAACATTCAATTAAAATAAAATACTATATTGCGTTCGAATATAAAATATTATGTGTGTGTGTGTATTTGAAAACTATAATTGTAGAAATGTGCGTGTGTATATATATATTAGTGTAAAACATATTTTACTTAACAATATTTATTTTAATTCATTTTTATTTATCATTTATCATTATTATTTTCGAAAAAAACAATTTTTTATAGTCTTAAGCACCATGAATAGTTATACATATGTAATTTTTGTACACGCACATATATACAATCCATTTAATGAGGATGACACAATGTTATACACATTCGTGATACATTCAAGTGCTATATAAATACATGTATCATATAATGAACATTATATACACTGTAAAAAGAGAATATTACCTTTTACCTAATGCCCGGATAGTACATCTTGAAATCAGATCTCCTTGAAACGATTTCAAAATCTAGAAAATGCTACTATACTGAATACAACTACCACCAATGTTTAAATCTTATTTGATTTAATGTTCTAAGCTTAAAATTTTTAAGGAGACGGGAGTGAGAGTGGCCACCCATAGCTGTACCAAATGGAGGAAGACAGTAAAAATAAAATGAGGGGTTAGAGTTGAATATATAGTGGAGATCTAAGGAGAAAAAGGAGGATCAAGATCCACTTTTCTCTCTTACTTATTTATTTCTTTGAATTCAAAATTCAATCCCTCCTTAGCCATCATATGGCCAACTCCTCTATGCCAGCATAGTCGCATTCAATAGGTCCCATCATGGGCCTTAAAAATCACTTCAAGCCCAATCAATAAATAACACATTTAAATCCAATTTAAACGTGTATTGATATCGTATATCAATTAGTGTATTTATAACTATTATATATAGACTTCTAATATCTATCAAAAAAAATCAATAATATTTTATAAATAATATTTCATAAATATAAATTAATTTAATTAATTTATAAAGTTTATAATTTAACTAAATCGGGTGGTAACAGAAGTATTCAAAGTTTTGGTTATATGACTCTTAAGTGTAAGTTAGGCCAGCAATTAATATCGAACAATTAGAATATAAAGTTCATACGTCAGTTAGTAGGTAATGTGACAGTATGACCAATTTTGTCGTTTACTTGGCTTATTCAAGCGTTACCCCCATGTGATGAATATTTACACCAATTCTCTTCATCAATGCAATATCACTTAAGACCTATGGAATTTGCTAACGGTTAAAATTCTAATATCATCCATACTCAACTCTATAGTTCAAGCACAAAGTTCTGGTTCAATAATTACAATTATTATTAACCGAAATGCTCTCGCCAGAGACTTTGACTTTGAGTTGACATCAGTTGATCATGATACTAACCTCATATAACTGAGGAGATGAATCCTCTCTTGAACACCATCTCATTTCCAGTGCTTACACTCGATCCAACTATAGTCGTTCGATGAATGTCATTCTAGGATTTAACTATAATCAAAGTGGAACTTCCAAAATGAAGATCAAAGTATTCTTAAGTCAAGAAAACTTTGTAATTTTTTCATATCCATTTTTTATTTGACCTTAGTTATATTAACTAATAGTTAACTATCGAGTAAGTAACTCTATAGGTATCCAATAACTATCACTACGTAAACCCTTGGTGCCTCCAATATTCATGAATCATACACTACCCAACATTTGTAGAGCATTACGTACTTTAGCCTTAGTGGAAACATCAATATCCAATCTCGATTCATCTTGACTAGGAATATTTAAAACAGTATGTTTAATTTCATCGTGATAAATTACTCATGGTTACAACACTTTGTAACTACTATCACAAAACATACTATTTATGATTTTTTTATTAAATATACTTTTAGTTAAATTAATTAATATAACACACTATATCAAGTGTATAATAGAAAGAAAATGCAAAATGCATTTTATTTCAAAAAAGGTTGGTTATCGAGCTAGATATATGTAATAAATTACATAATTGCCTTTAGGACATACCTATAACTCTATCTTAACCAAATCGACCGTTGAGTAGCTAATGGAACAAAATTTATAGTGGCTTAAGATCTAGGTGCCCTTTAAGCCATGTACTTTATGGGTCGGCTAACCTACATTTAATATTAATAGCATCATAGTATGTCATACTTCTTTGTTGATGCACAAATTAAGCTAGACAACACCAGTGAGAGTGTTGCCTTTGGTTGTTTCTCGTAGGAGTTGTTATCATTGAGTATCGAGAGACTTTCCATGGTAATAAGTCAGATTGGGTGCTTGTGAAGTTGAAAAAAATGAAAAGATAAGAGCTTTAAGGGAGGACTTCCTTCTAGCGCCAAAATGCTCACTAGAGATGTAGCCAACCTCAAAATTAGACTAACGCACAAAGATTACTTGCTAACACTAGGATTAAAGTGAAAATAGTAAGGATTTAAATATGCTGTTGTAAGGTAAATAACATAAGATATAGAGTGGTTCACTAAAGGTGCCTACAATCACTGTATGTTCTCTTATTATATATTTCACTTAAAACTACAGGGAACTACAAGAGAATAATAAGAAAGCAGAAAGCACTTAATACAAATAAGCTATGTAATCTTAAGGACTTGTAGTATCAAGAGCCCTGAATTATGTATAGGATTTAGAATCCTTAAATGTTCCAACCAATTGAACATCAACCAATCCCTTTAAAGTAGCTGCGCATGGGTCCTTATAGTAGCTTAATTGGATGATGTAGGGTGGAGATTAAACTGTAGAACTGGGGGGAAAAAGTCCGACTATTGATCGGGCTATAAGGGCAGATGGATTACAATTGTAATGGGTATGGAAGATCTGTAGTGGATGAAAATATACTCATTACCCCTTTGAACCAGGCATGAGTCTCACATTTAATGTGTCGACCTCGCATTAAATGCGCATTTAATGCCGATGTAAGTCATTTATCCACCCAACCTAGTGCTTTAGATAGATGGATAAACAATGCACATTTAATGTTGTTTATTTGAATGCTTATGTGACAAGTGCTGCTGAGTCGATCGACCAGCTGTGGACAATATAAAAGAAACTAGAAAACCGGCTAAGAACTATGATGGGGAAGGTTGTCTGGGACCGGTCGGGGGGGCGGAGGGTTGTACTGAAGTCGAACAAAGCACGAGCCATGCTTAGGCCTATCTCGCTCGAGGTGCAGTCCACCGAGGCAGGCTTGGAGAGGTGCCAGTTGTCAACTGGAGTGACGTCATGCGAACGTGATAGTTTGGAGTTATGATGGAAGTAGGTTGACATAGGAAGGCCGATCGTCATTATGACGGACCAAGATGGACCGGGAGGGGTTAGGCCCATACCTTGCTTCAAGTTGACAAGTGCCTTAGGACGAGGAAACCGGCTCTTTGACCAAAAGGAATGGTTTGAGACCATCGTGGGCTTAGGCCGACCTATGTGAGATGGTTGTAAAATAGTTGAGTTGGCTTTGATTGGACCAGGAAATCTTAAATCGGCCCACTAATTACTTGCGTGAAAATTAAGAAAAAATAACAATAATGAAGATTATACGTCTTCTCACAACAACAAGAACATATTAGAACCTGAAGAAAACACCAATTACAGAAAACGAAAAAAGCAAGAATAGGATAGGCCAATGGTCCTGATTTCATTACATATCTTGTAGATAGAATTAAGAATGAAATTCTTAATATAACTAGATATGTAATGAATGTATATGATGAACCTAAAACTTACTCTGATTTTATGAGTTTCAAATATGTTATTTTCTAAAAAGAAGCTATCAATGATGAAATGAATTCAATTTTGGTAGACCAAACTTGTATTTTACTAATTTACTTCCTAGTTGTAAACCACTACGATATAAATGAATATGCAATAAAATGTCGAATATGGATGGATCCGTTGATAAATTTAAAGATGAATTAGTTTCTAAGTGTTATGAGCAAAGACATGGAGTAGATTACTTTGATACGTATGCTCGTATTGCTTTCATTTCTTCTATTCATTGTTTGATAGCACCTACATCCATTCATAATTTGTAATTCACCAAATGGATGTGAAAACTACTTTTATAAATGGTGATTTAGAAGTGTGTATATGTATGTGTGTATTTTTCACAAATCTAGGCCAAGAAAAGAAAGTTTGTAAGTTAGTGAAATCTCTTTATGACCTAAAACAAGCACTCACGTTGCATGAGTAGTTTGATAAAGCAGCATTGTCAAATGACTTTGTTGTTAATGATGCTGATACATGCTTTATAGAAAATTGGATAAATCGAGTTTTGTTGTAATATGTTTTTATGTTTACAACTTGTTAATGTTTTGTTCTTGTATATCTTGTCTGAAGAAACAAAAAGTTTCTATCCTTTAAATTAAATATGAAAGTTTCAAGACAGATTAACGTGACCTTAGGGATTAAAATCATAAGAAAAGAGAAAGAGTTAGCACCAACTCAATCTCACTAATTGAGAAGTTCCGCAAGGAGTACGGTCGTTACAATGACAAACCATCTCTAATACCTTTAGACTGCAATACTAAGTTAGTGAAGAATACTGGTTGTACTATTTCTTAACTTGAATATTCTAGTATTATAGAAAATCTTATGTATAGTAGGCATTGCGCTAGGCCCGACATAGCACATGTTATAAGCGTGTTGTGTTCAATTTATAAGTGATCCAGGTTACATACATTGAAAAGCTAACTTTAGAGTTCTATATTTGAAAAGAACTATAGACTGTGATTTATCTTATAATGGATATCTTACTATATTTAAAGGATATAGTGATGTGAGCAGGAACACTTTAAAATCCAAATCTAAATCTACGTTCGGATGAATCTTTACATTATGTGTGATGGTATGTCTTAGGATTCCAAGTAGTAGTCTTGTGTATTGACTCATTAATGTTGTCAAAATTGATTGCAATAACAAATGTAAGTAAATAGGATGAATGATTTAAGAATTGTTTGATAGATATTCCTTTACGGCAAAAGCCAACTCTTGCATTTATGATTAATTGTGATACACTGGATATAGTTTATAATGCTTCTAACAAAACATATAATGGATAGTCTAAAGATGCGAGTCTTAAACATTAGATGGTAAAAAAAACTATTTAAAAGATGAGTAGTTATAATCAATTACATAGGAAAAAAAAGAAAAACTTGACTGATCCTCTAACTAAGAGTCTTCCAAAGGCAATGGTTTATATAAAATCAAAACAAATGTGACTAAGGACTATGAATTAAGGTTGGTAATCTTTCATAGAAACTCAATCAATGTCTTAAAAAGGAGGAAAGAGGTTCAACAGGTATGAATAAGTTAAGGAGAATGATTACAAAACATTAAACTTTACGAATTTGTGTTGGATTCTATTTGAACGTGATGAATGGAAATACTCAATCAACGTATATAATTAACAAGGTATAACATTGATACACCTTAATAGACTTACATACATTAGTATGGAAACAATGTTAGGTCTCTAATCTATAACATATTTTTTGTTTTAATTTTATTTTTAATTTGTTGTTTATTCTATATTCACGGCTTCAACTCTTTGATTCGTCTATGTCCAATTTTTTGTTTTCCTACATTTTTTTGTTCAGATTAGCACGTTGAAGACTTTGATTTTCTTCCTTTATTGCAGGAGTTCATTGGATTCAGTAATGCAAAAGACTTAGAATTTGGAATGGTTCTAAAAATTTTGTTAAATGTAATTTGATTTTTTTCCATTCTCACATTTAATATCAAACTCTATATTCATTTGAATTTTTTTGGTTGAAGACTATGAAAGTATACCGACAAACAGATAAAAAAACCTTAAAGTTGTTTAATATAGTCAAATTGAGGCAAAGATATCTTGTTACATTATCAAACATAAACTATAAGAATATCAAGTTGGAGAAGTAGATTATATTTATGGTAAAAAAAATATTTAAATAATATTTTGTGAAAAATATAAATGTATAATCAATATTTTTTTGCTAAAATTTAGTATTAGATACATGTTTTGGAATTTTTTTAAGAATTGCTTTATGCAGACTTAAGACAACTGAGCTTATATTTTGTAAACCCTTATTTTTTTAATTAAACTACATATTATATTTTTTTGTTTTTTGTTTATATACTAGAAAAATATATGTAAGCAACAATATTTATGCTGTCAACCAAAATTTTGATAATCTTATTGAAAAAAGAGGTAAATCTCGATGGTTTCTTTTATGTTTGTTTTATATTACATTTTACGAGCATTTTTACAATTTGAAAATGTTCATAGATAATTATAACCATAGATGTTATATTTTATAAATTTTATAAGTTAATTATTTTTTAATATGGAGAATCATGTTAAATATCATTACCATTTAAGTACTAAAACTAATTAATTGATTTTAATTCTAATCAATTTGAGTTCAAAGTAATAAGAGAACCTATTTCAATTAATTCTTTTAAAATCTTAATTCAATTTGATAAACTAATTACGCATTAATTCTCTTTAATGTTAATCAATATTTAAATTCTTTTCGGCTATTTCCTTTTATCATCAACTTTTCAAATGTTCCAAACCGTGAGGTAATATGTCATGTGAAGTATTATGTAAGTTTAGTAAATCTTTTCTAATTTAAGAAATATATGTATCAAAATGTAGAAAAGTAAGAACCCATTACCTATTCTTAGCATTATGAAAAATTTAAAATAATTGAGCATATTATATATATATATATAATTCTTGCACCTAACTTACCAAAATAATTCAAGGTAATATTTGCTTAAGCTTTAAAGACAACACAATATATTTTAACATATTTGCTGATGCTTGAAAAGAAACATTGTATATATTAATATATATACAAATCATATTGGATTGTAAATATTATACCATGCAATATTGGATCGTAAATATGAAAGCTAATATTACAGTAATTCTTGTTGGTTATAATCACATTATATTGGATTGTTCACCTCGTTGATTGTGTTTATTTACATCGTTTGGTATTATAGATATCATCAACGCGGTGTCATTTGAGTGTTTTATGTATCTAAAAATAGTTTTTATATGGCGACGTACATTATTTTACTTTGAATTAGCTTTATCTTTGTATTGGTTTCAGTCATTATCCCGGCATGTATAGTTGAAGTAAAGGAAAAAGTTCAATTGATTGTTCCAAAAGTCAAACTACCAATTGTTTATGTTTTAAGGAAATTTCTCATTGGGCTTGTCAACGGATAATTTTGGATGTGGATAGTGTCATATCTGCATCTGTACCTGAATCATCTTTGGACATCTGATATCCAAATCCACAGATATGGATGGATATCGGATAATTATCATATACACCAACAACCGAAAAATCAAAAAATATAAATTGAAAATTTTAGTTTAACATAATTCTTTTTCAATCCCATTGATTATAGAATGTTAAAATAAATAAATATGATGATAATAAATAGTTTTGATAAATTAATATACATTTAGTGCGTACAACGTAAACTTTAACCAAATAAATAAATAACTTTCATTGTACAAAAATACACATAATTTAAACTATAATCTTGAAAAAGCTGAAAGGATAATTTTCGGATGCGGATATCTTCGCAACCGCATTTGTATCTGCATACATTTTTTTGAATATCAGATATATATTAGAAGATATCTGCATCCGCATTCGTTTTTCTAAATACCAGATATTTATCCGCTGTTTGCACAAAAATTGGACAAGCACCTCTAGGTTCGATTTTAGCTAGGTCACGTTTAGGTTGATTGATTTAGAGTTTTTTTTATGTTCCAATACGTTAGGGGATAATTTTTGCAGTCACAGAACAATTTTCAAGCTCAAAGTCGAAAAGTAGTTAAGGAAAGTAAATCACATAGGGTTTTATAGTGGTTCGGCCAGAATGTGCCTACTCCACTATCCATCTTATTATTCTTGCTTTGATTTGATTAAAGATACAAAATTGTTCGAAAAGAGTAAAAAATTGAAGTAGCTGGAGTGAATGAGTCTCAGCAGAGTTTTCCCTCTTTTCTCCCAAAATTCGTCCCCGTTGTCGTTGAGAAGCTTTGATATTTATAGAATGAAGTTGTGAAGTGTAGCGGTGGAGATTACAACTTTTTGAATCTGGTTCGGCATTTGGGTAGGAGCATTTGGATTGGAATTTGGGTCATGGAGCTTGCCTGGCCTAGTTGTTCTTCCTTGTGTGGTTCGATGCTTTTGCTCTGGAGCCTCCTATTTGCCGGACCAAACATTTGATCTGGCATGCCTATTTACCGGGCCAAATGTTTGGTTTGGTGATGGATGTGTCATGCCAGACCAAATATTTGGTCCAGCATATTAGAGGATGACGGACTAAACATCTGGTCCGGCATGTCGGACCATATATTTGGTTCGGCATTTTAGTGAATGCCGCACCAAGCATTTGGTCTAGAATGCTGAACCAAGCATTTGGTCCGGCAGTTTTTCATTTTGTTCCTTTGCCTGCTTTTGCTTCCTTTCTTCCTTTTTTTCTTGCTTGTTGGAAAACCAAGCCAACACTTTCCTCCCAAGGCATGACGTGTAGTTACATGGCATGCTTTGTTTGGTTCGCGCTGAGTTCCTACCACTAATCGAAAACTTACGACAATTCGTCTTCCTTCCTTTTTCCTCTTTAAATACTGCCTTCTCTCCTTATTCTTTTCGTCCTATTTTCTTAATTCAAATTCCATAACTTATTTTAGATCGATTGGTGTCTGCTTTGAACTCTATTATATTGCTCGTATTCAAATATCTCTACACCTTTATTGCTTGAGGTAAGCTTTTCTAAAACCCGATCATTTGGTCTAGGGTTTTTGGTTTCGGATTTAGTGAAGAAGGGGATCCTACTTGGTGAAGGTGCTTTTTGTTTCGATTGTATATAATCTGTGAATGGATTTTTTATGTTGAGTCGATGGAGTTTGAACATGTTGGCGGTCGTGACCCTAAGGTTCAGTATTGGACTGGAGAGAAATGGAGAGGGATGGTGGATAATCGAGGAATTGCTGTGGATATGAGGAAGACGAAGCGGAATGACGAGACAAGATGAAGTGATGTAAATGGAGATGATAAGGATGGAGTGGCGAAGTCCAGGGGATTCTTTATGGGACTGTGATCGATTGTAGTGCTAAGGATGGATCGGTAGTGTTTGGTTTGGCGTTAGGATGCCGTTTGGCCTTTGGTATAGGATAATGCCGGACCAAATAGCCCAAGCACATGGTCATAGGCATGCCGAGCCAAAGGTGGAGTTTCTCGAGATGGTTAGGCTGGGAGTATGATTTCAACTGGGCTAAACGATAGGAGGTTACCCATGAATGTTTTAACTTCCATTTACGATTACAGCTCTGTTGGACTTACGCTTATCTTTTATTTCTTTGTGCAGGAATATGTCGTCTTGTCACGAACTTCGGTCCAAGCATCCATCTTCACAGCCTACGGGGGCTAGTCCTTCTCCTTTTGATATTCCTGCCAATCCTCCGAGACAACCCAATTCTGCCTATTCTTTGGTGGAGGGATATGCTCCTAATCAAACGTTGGTTAGGCCTTCAGATTGTTACCCCAGCATGCTGATGGTAGAAAAGCTTAACTCTATAGCTACTATGTTCGGGATAACTTGTCGAGATATGATACTACCCGACCCGGATGATAAAGTCTGCTTTCCCCCAGATGGATATATGGCATACAATAAGTACCATTGTATGTGCGGCGCAATTCCTCCGCTTACCAATTGGATCGCCGTCTTTGTGATTTACTTGAAACTCGCTCCCATGCAGCTTCAGCTGAACTCTTATGTCATCCTGACATGCTTATACATGATATTCGTGAAGCGTTATCAGAGACCCCCCACCGTTAGAGAGGTTAGATATTTATACGATGTGAGGAGTTATCGAAAATGAGTCCTTTCATTAGCTTAAAGTCCGCTCACAAATTTTAGACTATCCTTGATCTATACTCCAAGTTTAGCATGTTCAAGAATGAGTATTTCTTTATGCGCGATGATGTCATTCCCCAACACGCTTTCACCTCTGGCTGTTAGTTATCGTTATATCTTTTCTAAGATTTCTATCGACTTGGTTCCTTATTGCTCCATATTTTTTAGGTTGCGTGAAGGCGGCGGAGGACTAAGGTTTGAAAAGGATGGCCAAGGAAATATTGGCTATCCTAAAGGTCGAGAGGGAAGCCTCATTCCTACTTCGTGATACAACCCTTCGCTTTTACAACTTAATCGGCCCTGGACAATCTATGTACAAGATCAATCCAAACTCATTCGAGAAAGCAGCGTGAGGCGGAGGAGAAGGCGCAGATGTTTATAAAGGCAAGGTTCATAAGCAAGAGAGTGATGGGGTTGGAGCCTCGAAGAAGCTGAGGCCTAAGAAGAGCACGGTTCGTCCTCCTCGTTGGGGGAAATCTTTGCATATATGGGATGCTCCTTCCCCCGAATGATAAGGAGTGTTTCCATTTAGAGGGAGAGAGTGAAGAGGAAGAAAGGTCAGAGGGAGATTCCGACATAGCAGAATCGAAGGCATGTGCTTCTCCTGATATGGGGATCATAGGTAGCGAAGGCTTGGGTGCGACTCCCTTGAGGAATGCCGAAGCTGTGAGGGAGTGGCCTAACCAGTTAGATCAATCTGAGCCAGTCCCTGGGCCAACTTTTGTTGCTAACCCCACCCAAGAGAGTGTAGTTCCGGGTGATGTAGGTGGAATGTCGATTTTTCCAGTGCATGGAGGAGCGGGAGTTGGCGAGGCATTTGGGCTTTCCCCAAGTACTTTTGATTACTGTATGGATTTTGGGATATTTATTGAGAACTTTCTATTTTTTGATGAGTCCCAGTCTCCACCTGCTCTTCAATCCAATGAAGCCCGGTCGCCATGTATTCTCCTTCCTCCGAGTGGAGTCCTATCCCAGTGTATTTCCTACTTGAGTAAGACCCCATCCTGACCATTTGACCCAGTCTACCCTAAGGGTTTATAGTAGCTCATAGTGTCCTGGTGTCTTTCATGTTTTTTTTATGCTTTCTCCATTTCTCTATTCTAATATTGTTATTTGCATTGCAGAGAAAAAGAGGAATCCGAAGAGGAATGAAGTGTCTAGGCTGCTAGAGCAATTCAAACGGATGAAAGGGGTTTCCGTTTCTTTCAAGATATATTTTCAGGAGGAAAAGACCACACAAGGGAATATTAAGGAGACTCCGTCAGGCTTGGATAAAGGAGAGAGTCATGAATCATCTCAGAAAAGTGCAAGATCTTCGAATAAGGATGCCACCTCCCCTGGTTCGCAAACTTCCTCTCGTTGTCACCATCAAAATCCAATGGGTCCTGAAGTGCACAAAGTGCCAGATGATTTAGGGGTGGGCAATGTCGATACTTATTTCTTGGATTATCAACAGCCGATGACGAATCCCTTTTATAGTCATCCTGATATCAATCTCGACTACAGGGGTCGTCATTTGGCCGATCCTGATACCGAGTTTCTTCTGCCTCGAAATCCTCTAATCTAGGTCTTAAATGAGGCAAAGACTCTTGATTTTTCCAACTTGACAACGAAGATGGTCCAGATTACGGATGAGACCAAGAAAATTATAGGTTACCAGTCCTACTTAGCTAAGGCTAGTGAAGAAGTTGGGGGCGTCAATGTACGGTTGCATTTGGAGGTCGAGGATCTTCGCAAGGCGCTTAGGGAGAAGGTGGCTAAGTTAGAGGCGGTCGAAGCATCTCGCGCATTGAGATAAGAAAAGCTAAGGAAGAAGCAACGAGAGAGGCCGTTGACCTATGCAAGACACAGATTGACATGGATATCAGCTCAGTGGATGAGGCTCGGTAGAAAGATCTGGAGCAGATCCGCTTCCTCAAGGGTAAGGTGAAGAAATCGAAGGAGGCCTTGGCTGAGATGAAGGAGTCTCGGGGTGAGTGAAAAAAGGAAAAGGATTCATATTAGGCTGAAATTGATAGGTTGAAGGTGGAGCAGGCCCAGTTGAGGAAGGATACGGAACAATACATGAATAAGGTAGTGTCTCTCCAAACTGAAGTTGAAAAATCTAGCGACTATTATGATACAGTCAACCAGATGCTGAAAGATGCGTATTATATGTTTTGTAAACAAAGTAACCTTAAGTGGATGGATGATTATCCTCAGGTAATAGCAGGAATCCATGCTCGGCTTATCGAGGAGACTAAGACTGCAATCGCGCGGGAGGGAGGAGCCGTGTATGACATTAGGATGGTGAACAGCCAGTTCACGGTGGAAGAGACAAAAGCCATCGCCAAGGGTTATGGTTGTTGGCAAAGGACGAGGATGGGTCAGATTTCGAGGGCCCTGGTGATCCACAGCACATTACTGCAGGTGTCCTTTTGCTTTAGCTCTGTTATTATTTATCCTGGACTGCAAAGCTTATGACTTCCCTTACTTGCATCATGCAGGGACTTCTTCGGGACAAGTTGGGTCTTTGCAAAAGAAGGGCGAGTTTCTCGAGTGATCCGAGGCTTCGAGAGACATGGCCGGAGGGAGCAAGCCGAGTGTCAAGGCCGTTACTCTAACCTAGTCATGGAAATTTTCTTTTCACTTTCTACATGTATTCTTGAAGGTTGTACGGCTGTTCATTATTTGTATATATAAACAAAAGGCTTTGCCCATAAAGATTTCAAATATGCAATGTTTAATTTATGCCTTTTGCATGTTTATCTGGAATGACTTTTGATGCATGATTTTCATAGTTTGTTTCATCTACTTGTGAACTGTTTATGACTTAGTTAATCGTTATAGTGTTCAGAGACGCAAAAAACCATAAGCGCGTTGCTATATTTAAGGCCGATCGTGAACGATAACTACTCGGGCTATTGCCTGTGTCATGAGTATTATTCGATTCATCGTTGCAGGAGTGCGTAATGCCGATCGTCAAGTGCGAACTACTCCTAGATGCAGCCATGCCTTAATCATGGGGTTTATAATCGGTTCGTAGTTACCGGAAAGCCGAACGCCAATGATGAAGTGCCTAGGCTATAAACCGTGCCTAATCTATGGCTTGTGATCGGTTCATCATTGTTGGCATAGGGGTGTCGATCGTCGATAGCGAATTGCAAAGGCTTGTTATGTGCCCCTTATCATGGCTATCTTACTTTCACTGCTGCCTTTAAGCTCCTGCAATTTCTCACAGTAGGAATAGTCCTCAGATAAAATAATTAAATGAAATAATTTTCAAATAGAATAATTAACGTGAAACACTGAACTTTATAGTGGTTCGGCCGAAATATGCCTACGTTCGCTATTTTTCTTTTATTGCTTCATTAGTACATGTTTCTTTACAACTCACGAAAAATAGCGGTGGAGATGTTGGAGGTTCCATGCTTTCCTAAACAACTCTCCATCTATCATCGACAAGATGCAATCCCTATTGTGAAGATCCTTATGAACAATAAACGACCCTTCCCAACTTGGATATAGTGCTCTTGGTCGTGGGAAGACACGCTTGAGTGCCAAGTCTCCCTCTTGCAGTGCTCAAGGCTTCATCTTAGAGTTGTATTGCCTTGCCACCTTCTATCTATGAACAATAGCTTTGAGGGGGGCGTCATTTCTTTTTTCCTCGATTAGATCGAGTGACATGTTTAAGAGCTCCTTGTTTTCTTCCGAATTATAATGCATCCTACGGTGCAATGGGACGACTGTTTCAATGTGAAGCATGACTTCGGTTTCGTATGCCAATGCAAATGGTGTGTGCCCTGTTGCGGTCTTGCGAGAAGTTCAATAGGCCCACAAAGTAGTAGGATGTTCGTCGAACCATGCCCCCTTAGACTTTTCTGGCTTCTTCTTGATCAATGTTTTCAACACCTTGTATACTACTTCAAATTGCCCATTTGCTTGGGATCTGACACAGTCGAGAAACTTTAGGCAATTCCATGTTCATGGCACCAACTGGAGAATTCTTTACTGCCGAATTGGAGATCGTTATCCAATTTGAGTGGCACCCCATACCTGCAAATGATGTTACGTATTAGGAAGTTTATCACTTTGGTAGATGAAATTTTGTTCAAAGGCTCCGCTTCCACCCATTTGGTGAAATAATTCTCTGCCATTATAGCGTATTTTTCTCCTTGACCCATGGGGAGTTCCTCGATCAGATCAATTCCCTAGATGGCAAAGGGCCATGGGCTGGCCATCTGAATTAAACCGATAGGTGGTAATCTTAGGATTTTGATAAATCTTTGGCGTTTGTCACATTTCTTAGCAAACTCGGCTACGTCCTTGTTCTGTGTGGGCCAAAATTATCCATAACGTAGGATCTTTCTAGCTAGGGTCTACCCTCCGTTGTGATTGCCACAACTCTCATGATGAATGATGTTAAGCATATCTTTTTCTTCGTTCTTGGCGACATACCTTAGTAGTGGGATGGAAAAGCTACGACGGTACAGTATGCCGTTATGGATGGTGTAGCGTGATGCCTTCCTTAAGATTCTCCTGACTTTGTTTCAATCTACTGGTAAGGTTCCTTCTTGTAAGGATCTAATGATGGGGGTCATCCATGTCTCCTCCCTACCTGCAATCGGCGTGATTTGCAGACACTTGAAACTCGGTGTGGATTGTCTCTTGACGGGGGTTGCCCCCATCATTGACTCGGTTCTCATGCAAGCCTCTTTGGAGAGGGCGTCCGCCTCTTGATTCTCCCCTCATGGATGCGTTTTATCATAGTGGTCTAGCTCGTTAAGGAGGGTTTCGGCCCTTTCTATGTAGGATGCAAGCCTTTGCCCTCGAGTATGGAATTCTCCAAGGATCTGGTTCACAATTAGTTTTGAATCACTATGTATACCTATCGACTTAACTCTTATTTCTTTAATTATTTCTATGCCAACTATCATTGCCTCATATTCGTCTTCGTTATTGGTTGCGGTGAACTATAACCTTAATGCAAAGCTTAATTTTCTTCCTCGAGGCATGACTATAATAACACATGCCCCTGAGCCGAGCTCATTTGATGCATCATCAACAAACATATTCCAATTGACAGCTTCCTCAATTCTTATTGCTACCCCCTCATTTTGCGTTGTGAACTCGGCTATGAAATCAGCCAAGGCTTGTCCTTTAATCGCAGTGCATGGGTGGTAAGTAATGTCGTACTGGCTCAGCTCGATGCACCATTTTAATAGGCGCCACGACGTGTCTGGCTTATGCAAAACTTGTCTCATAGGTTGATCCGTTAGAACTCTAATGGATTGCGACTGAAAGTAATGCCGTAATTTCCTGGATTCTATGAGCAAGTAGTAAGCCATTTTTTCTATCTTTGGTTACCATCTTCTTCCCCTACGAATCTTTTGCTGATGAAGTATACTAGTCTTTGATACAATCATCTTCTCATACTAATGCGACACTTAGCGCGTGGGAGGATACAACTAGGTATAAGTAGAGGCTCTCTCCATCTATCAGAGTGGAGAGCACTGGAGGCTTCTGTAGGTGTTCCAACAGACTCTGGAAAGCTGAGTAGCATTCATCAGTCCATTCAAATTTTCCTTTATCCTTTTTGAGGGCTTTTAAGAACGGGACACACTTGTCTATGGCCTTGGATATAAACCTGCTCAGGGAGGCTACCTTCCCGTTTAGGCTCTACATTTCCCTTCGCGTGGTTAGGATTTTGACGTCTTTCAAAGCTTGTACATTTTCAGGATTCGCCTCTATTCCTCTAGCATGCACAATGAAACCTAAAAATTTACCCGAAGACACCCCAAAAGAGCGTTTCAGAGGATTCAACTTAATTTGGTATATTCATAATATTTGGAACATCTCAGTTGGTGGCTCAGATGATCTGTTGCTATTCTCGATTTGACAACCATGCCATCGACATAGACTTCCATGGAGTGACCAATTTGTTGCTCAAACATTTTATTAACTAGACATTGATAGGTAGCATCGACATTCTTAAGCCCGAAGGGCATGACCTTATAGCGATATAGGCCTAGATCCATGATGAAGCTAGTATGTTCTTGATCCAGCACGTGCATGGGAATCTAGTTGTATCCTGAATATGCGTCCATGAATGACAACAACTCATGTCCTGCGGTTCAGTCCACCAATTGGTCGATTCAGGGAAAAGGAAAATAGTCTTTGGGGCAATCATCATTGAAGTTGGAGAAGTCAATGCAGGTCCACCACTTCCCATTAGGCCTTTTCACTAAAACCGGGTTCGAGATCCATTTTGGGTAAATGGCTTTGCGAATAAAGCCATTGTCGAGCAGGTTCTTCACCTCTTCATTGAGAGCAGTTGACCTTCTATCCCTATGCTTCTTTTCTTTTGTTTGATCGGGATCTTGGTTGGGTCAATATTGAGGGAATGACAAGCTATTTCTGGGGATATTCCCACCTTGTCTTCGTGGGTCCATGCGAATACATCCGAGTTCTTGCACAGAAATCCTATCAGCTGGATTTTTAGGTTCTGGTTCAACTGAGAACCTATCTTTAAAAGCCTTGTTTTGTCGTATTCGTCCACCATCACATGTTCCATAGCCTCTACAGGCTCGGCGTTGACCTTCTCTCCATCTCTGGGGTCTAACTCGTTAAATAAGTTACTAGTATATTCGAGAGGAGGGGTCTTCTTTGATTGCTATGCTTTCACACTTTTGGCGCAGAGGGCGACCCCTACTCCTTTCCCTTTTTTCCTTCTTCTTGTTTTAACGGAGTTCTATCACGTAGCAATCATGAGCCGTGTCTTGGTTGCCTTCTACTACTCCTATTCCGTTATCAGTTGGGAATTTCATCTTTAAACACCATGGTGCCAAGACGATATGGAAATTTGACAATATAGGCTTTGCCAAGAATGCATTGTAGGTAGAGTGTCCATCCACCAGCATGAATGTTTGCTTTCGATCAACTGATCGGGGGTGACTTCCTAACTCAACGAACAAATCTAGCTGTCCAAGCGGCATTATGGGTTCCCCAGTGAACCCATATAAGAGATTATGGCTTGGGGATACATCTTTCATTGATAACCTCCTTTTGTTGAATGCATGTTTGAAAAAAATATTCACCGAGCTTCTTGTGTCGACTAAAATGCGAAACGCCTCTATCGGGAAGATCCAGGCGGAGATAACCATGAGATCAGTGTGCGAATACTGTTTTCCAACCAAATCTTCGTTGTTGAAGGTTATGTCAGCTCTTTCTCTCCATTTTGCGATGAGCTCCTCAGTTATGGAATGAACATATCCTTCCTTTTCTTTCAATGATTTCCCATACCTCTCCATTTCGGCCCAACTTCCGTCGGCTATATGCGGGCCTCAATATATGGTGTGGACAACTATCTTCTCCTAGTTGGAGCAGCTCGTACCTATCCCTTCCTTGTTTTTCCCTTGCGTGGGTTGCCCAGATCCCTTGTGGACCGGAGCAGGAGAGTTGTGTCCTTTCTACACGTATCATTTCAGTTTCTTTTTTCGAACGTATCCTCAATAAGATCCCGCAAATGCTGGCATTATTCGGTGTTGTACCCATGACACTCATGGTAGCAACCATATTTTCCTGTTCTAATTATGGCTTCCGACTTTTTTTTATGGAGGGTGTTTGTACTTCAACTCGTGTTGAGTAGCCATGTAAACGTTCTCCATAGTGTCATTCATGGGAGTGTATGAATCGAATCGTGGTCTTGGTCTATATCGTCGCTTACTACCTTTTTCAGCTCCAGAGTTGCCTTGGTGGCCATTTTTTCCTTCGTTGTCCAGTTTATTCCCTTCCCCCCAGAGTGGGGCACCCATGTTTCCTTGGACGCTATAAGCCTTTGTGGATTGCTCGCTAAGTCGATGGTCCGCCATGTCCTTCAATCTCATGTACTTTCCAGCTTCATGAAAGAAATCTTAAAGAGTTAGAGGTTTTTCCTTTGTTAATCTTCTAGCGAGCTTTGAATCTGGGTGGACGCCTCTGCACAGCATCATCAGTGTAAGCCTTTCATCTGCGTTTTGTACTGCTGCCGCGACAGCGTTAAAACGGGTAAGGTACCGCTGCAGCAATTCTCTTGCTTTCTGTTTTACATTTGACAAGGAACAAGCATCCTTGGGATGTTCCACGTGGATTCAAAATTGACATATGAATTTTTCCTTCAATACTTCCCAAGAGCTAATGGATCCATGAGGCAATGACAAAACCATGTGGCCGCTAAGTCTGACAGGAACGGAAAACATTTACACAGCATGCCTTATGTTGCTCCATTCATAAGCATGTGTTAGGTGTAGCGCTGTAAGTGGATGATTGGGTCAGACATGCCTTTGTAGGGATCCATGGTGGGCATCTTTGATTCTCAAGGAGTGGTTATCGCTTCTATATCCCCGATGAAGGGGTTGAACACCCTTGCACCTATCCCTCTTTCGAGTTGTTCGCACCTGAGGTATTCCTTGAAGAGGTGTGTCATCCTCTCCTCGAATTCTGGGGTGACCATGAGAGAAGTGGGGGCTTCCTTTTGATATTGACGGCGTCTGGAACCTTGATTGAGGCTAGACTGTCGATGGTTGGCTTGAAGTATGACAAGATCATTCGCAGACAGTCCGTGTTTAGTGCCCCTTTGACTGGGCCCAACTCTTGATGATCTTTCACGACCGGCTTCGGGTTGAGTCCTGGCTCGGCTTCGGGCCCTTGCGTCTTCTTGATTGGATTCATCATTTGTAGGAGATTTATTCTTTCTACGCGACTCTCCAGATTGAGACTCACCTCGAGATTCAGCATTGTGAGTGGATTCCTCCATGCCTCTTAAGCGTGTCATGAGTTGATCCACCAAAGCTTTTTGTTGGGAAGCGAAGCGGTCAGTCATCTCATTCACAACCCTACCTAAGTCTTCTCAGGTGGCAACTGATCCTGGAGGTAGAGAATGGGCAGCTGAGTTTTCTTGATCTTCTTGGATGAGATTAAGTGTACTGACAGTGGCTGTGCTCTTGCCCTTGTCGATGTTACGCCTAGAGGGAGCCATGTTCTAATGTTGAGTTAAGCTTGTAAGGTGAATGGATAGAGGAGTTCGACTCTCTATGCCGTATTAGTGTAAGCATCAAAAATGTTTGCACAAAAATTGGACAAACATCTCTAAGTTCGATTTTAGCTAGGTCACATTTAGGTTGATTGATTTGGAATTTTTTTTATGTTCCAATATGTTAGGGGATAATTTTTGCAGTCACAGAACAATTCTCAGGCTCAAAGTCGGAAAGCAGTTAAGGAAAGTAAATCACATAGGATTTTATAGTGGTTTGGACAAAATATGCCTACATCCACTGTTCATCTTAATTCTTGCTTTGAATTGATTACAGATATAAGGTTGTTCGGAAAGAGTAAAAACTAGAATCAGTTGGAGTGATCGAGTCTCAGCAGAGTTTTCTCTCTTTTCTTCCAAAGTCTCTTCCCATTGTTGTTGAGAAGCTCTGGTATTTATGGGGTGGAGTTGTGAAGTGTGGAGGTGGAGATTATAACTTTATGAATCCGGTTCAGCATCTGGGCAGGAGCGTTTGGATCGGCATTTGGGTTATGGAGTTTGCCTGGCCTGGTTGTTCTTCCTTGTCTGGTTCGATGCTTCTGCTCCAGGGCATCCTATTTGCCGGACCAAACATTTGATCCAGCATGCCTGTGTACTAAACCAAATGTTTGGTCCGGTGATGGATGTGTCTTGTTAGGGCAAATATGTGGTCTGACATATCAGAGGATGCCGGACCAAATATCTGGTCCGACATGCCGGACCATATATTTGGTTCAACATTTTAGTGAATGCCGAACCAAGCATCTGGTCCGATAGTTCTGTCTTCCGTGCCTTTGTCTGCTTTTGCTTTTTTTTCTTCTGATTGCTGGGAAACCGAGCCAACGTCCGCTTTACTAATACAGACGCGGATGGATTTCAGATTTTTGGGTATTAATTGACAGTCCTATTTATCATGTCATGTCATATTATATAGTTAGAAAATATGAAATCGTAAGCTAAGATAATATTGTTCTAATTTAGTTAGTATTAGATAATGTTAAAAAGTGCACTAAAACAAATGTTGGACTATCGATAAATTTATTTTAAATTTGAAACGATGTTTCACATTAAGCACGATTTCTCTTTACCATATTTAGAATACTATCATCCTATAAGATGGGTACATATTTTAATTTATATGTTATATGTACAAGGTAAAACCATGTTGAACTTACGCATATAACTTATGTTTGTAAGTTAATTGACATGTTAAATAATGTTGTGTTTTCCATGTAAGAATCAACTAACATTTGATGTATAAATTCATCCCGTCTATAAAGATTATTTAAGCAGATTTACCAATAATATTATTGTAAATAATGTTTCAAAGGAAGAGACTAGACTACAACCTATAAATATGCATATAACATTATTTGAAAATAATAATGTTAAAACAAATTATGCTTGGACCCATGTGGGTAACACTGGATTCGTACTAGTGAATCTTGTTACACAATCCATTACCAAATGATTTGTCAATCTTCCCGATTTCTAAAAGGGCACTGTTTGCACCAAGTCTTCAACCTTCAGAGCTTCAATATATTCAAGGTACACATCATGTTTTGCAATTTTTATGTAATTTTCACTTCTTACCTCCATGTACATCTTTTTCAGTGGTGCAAGTAATTTTCTCTTTGGTTCGATCAGCATTAGTCCAGACCCTTTTTTTTTTTCTTTGTTTCTTTTTAAATGATACTTTATATACAACATGTCACTGGAACAACGCATCACATGTCAATAAACCATCGAATCACGCAAACAAGTTTCGAACATGTGACCTCTTGGACCAAAACCGAATCACTAGTCATCAATATTAGTCCAGACCTTAATACAAATATAATGTATTATTGTTCCTACAGAATGATGTAGGCACAATTTTCTTCATAAAATAGATGAAAAATGATGAACATTCTCTATTCATCCATTGTTTTACACCAAGTGAAAAACTAAAATTAGCAGCATGCATATAACAACATAGACAAAACTGAAACAAGGCAAATACTTATTGTGCAGTGACAACTGACAAGCAATGTCTTGCAGAACATTACAATTTGGCATATGAGCCTTATGATGCATTACAACATTACACAAAAGAGCAACAAAGAAAACTCACTTCCCTTTCATATTACCAATGAAACTGAAACACTTGAACAAAAGCTTCTTCACCCCAATCTCATTTATTCTTCTCACTCATTCATCTCAATACCCATTATTTAGTGCCATTAACTGCACTGTTAACAGTGACCTCATCTTTAGCCAATGGAACAGACTTTGCCTGAAATCAACAAAAAAGAAAAAGAAAAGAAAAAAGAGAGAAGGTTTAATCAATCTACAATAACCATTGTTCATAAAATTGAAGCTTAATAGTTGGTATGATGCTAAAGGTTCAGATTCATAATTAATCCAACAATATCATGTCGAACTAGTAGGTTGTTTAACACAAATTTAAGCATATGCATAGAGAAATTTACCAAATCACGAAATTTGAGTGCATAAAACATCTCAAGGTAACGCTTAGTTTCACGACGATCCAAGTTCGAAACGAACTTCCAGAATCCGTAGACACCGGAAAGTGTCATCAGCCTCTCAGAATACTTCTTCCATGTGTACCTAAGTACATAAAACATAACATTATACTATGAAAACATTGCACTACCTTCACGTTTCATAATTTTTTGATCGTAAACTTCTCAAAATACCTTTACATGCATGTGAATTTAGAAGTTCAAATCCCAATCATTACAGAAGTTAACATTTATTTTAAATAGAAAACAAACAAAGAAATATTATTTTCTTCGTATTTTCAGTTTATGTTTGGAATCAAATATTCAAGTCTTTTTCAAGGTTATTTTTATGCAGGCAATGTATATGTCAAAGAACTCTTAAGGTATAAATAGTGTATCTGAATACTGACAACTGATAACAGTGATAAAACATATGATTCTATAGTCATATGTCTTGGGTTTGGAACCTCTAAGCATATATAATAATCAAGTTCATTAAAATCATGTATGTCGATGTTAATATGCTAAAATAGAATAATATAACAGTAATTCGAAAGAAGAGATGAAAGCATACTTCTCCTCAATTCTCCTTAACCCAGCTTGAGAGATTTTGTCCCAGTGAGTAGGATCTTTGTTGCACTTTTCGAAGAAGTTCACCAGGAGTTCAGAAGCTTTCTCGCCTTGGTAAGGATCGATATGATATCCAGAAACTCCATCAACTATGATCTCAGCTGGGCCTCCGTATACAGTTGCAAACATTGGAAGCCCGCAAGTCATAGCTTCGATGACCGTGAGCCCAAACGCTTCGTATAGTGCAGGCTACAAAAACACATCAGAAGTAAGATAAATATCCAGGCTTTATAATACTATATTTCATTATTTGTTCCATATTTTTCTATAGTGAAAAGAGAAAAAGATGCATCAGTTAGAGTTCAAAGGGGGGAAAAAACTGTTATTGACAATAATAGTTTGACTAAGAGGTGACTATAGGCTGTCATCGATTATTTTTTCCTTCCTATCTTTGGAGTTTACCAACAAAATTATTATAAATTTTTTGAAAATATGATTGTAGCCTTAGCCAACAATAGTAAAAGAAAATACCTGAACAAAAGCGCCCTTGGTGTCAGCAATGCATCGATAAAGTTCACCATTACGAACACGGTTCATCTGGGCAGAGATCCAACGGATATGGCCCTCCAGTTTATACTCATCGATAAGTCTACACATCTTCTTTTTCTCCTCGATTTCCTCTAGATCCTTTGCTTCCTTTCCATGATCTCCGGCCACCACCACAAGGTTAACCAACTCTTGCAAACGTTTGTTTCTACCATACCACTCCACCAAGCCAGTTATGTTCTTCACCCTATCCAGCCTTGCCATTGAGAATATTATTGGTTTGCTTTGGTCCGCTAGATACCCCCTTACAAAATTAAAATTAGGGTTAGCTTTATGACCTTCATTAGTCTTGATCATGCATCAACATTGTTGTACATCATAAATATAAGCGGTAATTTCTTACAAACATTTGTTTCTGACGTGTGAAATACCATGTTCCAGGAGCAGGGTCACCTGCTCTGGTACATTAGCAGCATGAATACTCTCAAGTGTGTATTGTGGAGCACCACGCCACATACTTAAAATATGCCTACAATGCTATCATGTACCTGGTGTGGTGGTCCACACATGAAAAGAGTGTCATTTCTTTTGTGATACATCAGAGCAGGTGATCCAAATCATCATGTCCCACGTTTATTTTTCTGACAGTGAGTGATATTTTCTTCAAAAAGAATACTCAATTTGATGTCTTGAGGTTCGAATCCATGACCACTGGAACCAAAATCTAGAGTGTCATACCACTAACCAATTGAGCTAATGGTCCTTGACCTCATATCCCACATACATTGACATACAGAATGTTGGATCCCACATTGAAGATTCAATATAGTTTTTAGACAAACCAAAACATTTCAGCATATATTGAAAATACAAATCTTTGTTTCAATGACTCATGATATTGGATGTACTTCTGCTTTGGTTTTCAACCAGAGCAGAGAATCAGAGTTCCACTAGTCAAATACAGAGAGATGTAATGGTAAGAAATTGTCAGCAATATTCATCATAAACGTTATTTCGCGAGCACATATACAAATGACTCACCTGTGCTCAGAGTTATCAACTGGGTTATACAGCAGTTCTTCAATCTCAGAATGCAGGGCAGTCAGCCTTTTACTCTGATCAGAGTAAGGGAAGTAGATCGACATGTCAGCACCAGGAGAAACTATGTTGAACTTAGGGTCGAAGACATCGATCCCGTGCACTACACGGTAAAGTCCAGGCATTGTGAATGCAGTGTGCGACTCATATTGACCCACAGTATCCTTGCTGTAATAGTTATAAAATGTAAGTACACTATTGAAAACTAATAAAGAAATATGTATTAAGGTGAGTACTACCTGCCAGCAATTTCTTGGAATGTACTGGTGATGATGAAGTCAGTGTGATTCATGGCGAATAGATCTGCAGTGAATTGGCTTGAGAAATGGTACTGATCATCGAACCTTCTCCAGTAGAGATCTGAATTTGGGTACTTGGTCTTCTCCAATGCATGGGCTATGGTACACTAAGTACGTCGAAGGATAAACATTTCATCAGATTCAAGTTATTAAATTGCAGCACGCGCGTAAGCACGCGCACACATATACACAAATTGATAACACAAAATCATACACAAACGATCTTATATATTAGATCTCTCTCCTCCCATGCGAAGACAAAAATAAGCTAACGCCCAATATTTGTTGTGTTAAATTTTATGTTTTATTTTGGGGTATAATAGCTGCTCTATATATAACAGTTTAAAGATGATTAACTGAAGTAAAATTCAAACCTGAGTAACTCCTAGTTTATGTGCCAAAAGAGTGGCCACAAGATTTCCATCACTGTAGTTACCAATGATAAGGTCAGGCCTGCCTTGCAGTTCTCCCGCCAACTCATTAGCAACATCCTGAAAAACAACATTCAGAATTTAAAACAAAAATTCAAATTTCAAATTTTTGAAAAATATTTAACAATTGAAGATGAGGAAAGGTACATCGGTAAAAGTCTCGAGGTAAGGCCAGACTTCAAATCTGGAAATCCATTTACGAAGTATACCCTTTTCAGATCTAAAAGGGACACGAAGAATGCTAGTGTGTTCAGTTCCAAGAACCTTCTCGAGCCGCTGTCCACAAGTGGTCCCCACCGCATCCGGAAGCAATCGTGTCACCTGTGTAGTCGTATTGTTTGATATTATCATTAGCTGTCGAATGAGTTTGAGATTTTACAAAGGGGTTATCATAGTTAGGACTTACTATTAAGATGCGTGGTTTGATGTCGAGTCCTTGTTGCTTTATTCTAAGGAGCATTTCTTCCTCCAATGCACGGACTTGATCAAGGATGTATACAACCTAAAGCATGTTATGTAATTTGCTTGACACATCAAGGGCATTTTAACTATTTACCTAGTCAAAACTACTTACCAAATTCTTTCATAAGTTAAAAATAGTTGCTTTTCAAATTCCAACTTATAATCAACTTGTGCTCTCTCCTTATTAGGAGTGTTCAAACGCTAAAAGAAGTTGCTAATTAGTGCGACTATTTATAACAAGTTCCTAAATATGTTCTTCAATGAAAGATTTAAGATCCAAATCAACTGGTGCATTTTGACTTTGATACTAGATCTTGATCTAGTAACCCAAATCAATGAATGAACTTCCACTCTGGTTTTTGGGTATATTTTGATTCCCTAGAATTAGGTCATCTATCCATAGATCTGGGCCACTAAATCTAGTGATCTAAATCACTAAGTGATCGACAGATCTTTGTCCAAAGGCTTAAATCATTGAGTGAACCCTGCTAGTTATTTAAATGACAATGACCATTGGTCCAATAATAAAACGCTTTGTTTGAATTGTTATAGGTCTTGGCTCAATTCTTCAGACGTACATAATAAACAATGTCAAAAATAAAATATGAAGGATTAAAAACCCTAATTTATCTTACTTGGCCACCAGTGTCGGGATATCCCAAAACGTTAGCTTGAGCGAAGTATCCGTGAGGAGAAAGGATGACAACATTGAACACCATTGGGATTCTACCAAGGAAAGTTTCAAGAGTACATGGATCAGGAGCTTCTAGAAGATCAAGGAGCAGGTGAATTGTTTCATACACACGCTGAACTGTGTCACCCCACCCCCTTTCAAGTCCAAGTTCTTGGAACCTAAATATACATGTATACTTGCTCTTAAAAAAAAAAAAAAAAAAAAGAAAGAAAGAAAGAAAAGGGGATCATGATATATCCAACTAAAACTTTGTGAACTGGGGTTTACTTGTAGTGGAATTCAGAGTATGGAGTGTCTTCTGGAAGGCTTGAAATGTGTTTATCAGCTTTCCTCAATGCAGATCGAAGAGCAGCGAGGGTTTGAATTCTATCGTTCAGCATCATGGTCTGCATGTATTTATTATTTATTAATAACTTTTACTTATAGCTAGTAAAAGAGTGCGTTTGTGTGTGTATAAAACAATACCAATGAGCTTATAAAGTATATTTCTTTAAATGAGAAAATTACCGTTCCCCTATAGCTATGAACTCGAAGAAAGTTAAGTAGAGGCCACATGCTTTCCTTATCGTGAAACAATTTAGAAGACAAATGACGGTTGAGGAACTGAACTCCATTTCCAATTGACTTAGAAAGAGATGGTCGAGGAAAAGAAGCATTGAAAGGCTCGAAGTCAAGTTCTAGAACAAAGTTCTCTTGAGAACTGAATAAATGAAAACCATATGTAAATGAAAAAGAATTGATGAAAATAATGAATAATAATAGTAATAGTAATATGATCTCACCTTCCATCTACAAGCTCTTCTTTGAATTTCAAGTACTCAGAAACACTTAATTCTTGGACTGCTAATTCACTCACGTTAACTCGAACATATTCCCAGACCCCTGGTCTGGGGCGAATTGCAAGAGCAACCCATGGAGGTAAAACTATTGCCTCCTGTTTAATTTTTAAAAGAATCAAATTAAAGTAGCATATAAGTATAACTTATTTACTAATTTCAATGCATCTTAACCAAGCACTGATACATCTCTGTCAGGTTTAAAAACTTAAATCCAAATTTCAGGCACAAGGCATCATTTTTATGTACACCCTTACTATAGTTATTATTAAAAAAAAAATTTCAAGAGCAATTCTTGTTTATTAAGTTATGAATTTTGTTATTTTATAAATCTACTAATGAATCTTTGCTTTGATTAAATGCCATAAAACTAGTTTCATCCTCTAACTAACATGCATGTCTATTTTAAGAACATATATCATTAGTGACTACGGATGACAGTGGTAAGTTCGTGTACCTTCTTAGTTCTATTACCAAAAACATACATAATAACCAATTATTACTATTATTCAAAAGAATAGAAATGAAGATCACCTGAGCAGCTTTTAGGACATCCTCAAAGACCCCATCCTTGAGACTAACGCGATCCGCTTCAGGAATGACATCTTCATACTCGGCCAACAGTTGATGTGGCTGCAGCATTCCTTTTCCTTGCTTGATAAACCTGAAAAATCAATTATAATAAGTAAAGATTTGACACATCAGAGTAAAATTTCAAGCAAAAAAAAAGGGTAAATTCAGACCTGGAAAATAAAGCAAGCAATTCATTGGTGTGCGCTGACAAAGTGTCACTGAGACGATCTCGAACACTGTGAGTCAGACTTAGAGAACCCATAGCTCAAACACTGAGATAAAAATAACTATTGGTAACATTACAATACTACATTGCATGAAAAAATAGGAAAAATAAATGAAATGTACCAAGAAAACACGAAGATCTAGAAAATAACAAGACTGGAATTAGGGGATAATGAGTTTATATTCCTACCATTTCTTATATACAAGAAGAACATAGAGTTTAGTCCAGTGTGCTTGTATAAGGACAAATAGAAATGAACGTTAAAGAACAAGAGATTAAGGGGAAAAAAACAGAAATGCCAACTCAGATTCAATCCTTAAACTCACACCTGTTAAAAATTCTCTGTTGGCGACAAATAGAGTCAAAAGTTCTCCAGGCCAATGCTTGGATTTTTCTTATGTGATTCCAAAAAATGCCAGGAAAAACTCAAAAGCTTTAAGTTTCAAGAGATAGGAAAGAAAATATAAGTAACTTGATCATGTAGATATGTAAGCATGGTAGCAACTTAATAAGCAACAATTTATGTTAAATAATCCATATTCAATTAACGTTCAAACATTTATTGAGTTTAAATTTAGAAAATAAACAAAAAACAAATATACATACATTCATATATATATATATATATATATATATATATATATATATATATATATATATATATAAAATCATATTAGTTAACATATGTTTGTTCTTAATAACAGCAGATGGCATATCATATCTTCCTCAGTTCTTATTCGGTTACTCCTTTTGTTTTGAGACGAATCACTGATGCAAGAAAATAGAACACCGAATTGTGGAAAATCTTGTTTGTAAAAATTCATATTTATCGATGGTTATAGTAAAGATGGCAAAGTTGTTGAGTAAACAAACATGCAAAGCACGCACGTATTGTTGCCTCTGTAAACAATGACAAAATTAAGTTTGCAGAGCATACATGTCCGATTAGTGGTAAAGTTAAGTGGTAAGAAATATTAAACAATTAATCATCATTCAGTGTTACTACAACACAAAAATTGTTTCTATTGACATTATCGATTTAGTTGAGTGTAATTCATCTTGCAAGGGATAATCATTTCTCAAAATTCTTAGTCCCACTCCTGCATTGTTCACTTGCACACATAATTCGTTTTCTATGTCAAAATGCTTTGAAACTAAGCAAATTTGTTCAGGCATAACCTATTTGATATTGAGATCATCCAAACAAAAAAATTCTGCACAAAGGAACCTTGCCTAATTCACTAATTCATGTGAAGATACTAAATTTTTGGATTTGAAAAATACTTCAGAGATACTTTCTGAAGTAGATGGTGATTGATAGACTAATCCTTGATCGTAATTTCCAGTATGAGTACTACGTCGAACATAAAACTTGTGATTAGTAGTAAAACATCGACCGTTTTGAAACTTCCACCCCCTTAAAAATCATAAATCAATAAGAACTATCACATACACACACACATAGATGAATACACACACACATACATACACACACACAGAGACACACAAACACACACATACATAAAATGGGTTTGTTATGACACACTTGTTACATTTTTAACCCTATCCAGTTTTTCTGTGTAACAACAAGACAGGTAGAAATGTAAATACATGCCGAATACAACTAATTTAATGTGTTATGTACACGGTCATATAGTTTATAAACAGGCATACGTACGTACACACGCACACGAACACTGATGTGAAAATTTGAAGTTAGCAGTTGCAGAATGATTAAAATGTCACGGCTTCGAATCCCATTAATGGTGATGGACATATAAAACCATATGCACGACTTGAAGTTAAAAGTATGTGTTATGAGGAATATGAGACCACACTGGAAGTGCGGAGAGTTGACTGTATTTTGATTATTATGGACAGTGAAGTCCTTCGTTGACTGGGATGCAGTTAGAATTTTGCAGGGTGGATAGTGTAAAGTTGTAACCCTCTAATTTCAACTATTTAATTCACCAAATTCATCGATTAAAGAGAATAGGAAAAAGTTATATGGAAGAAAGATACTTATTATCTTAGTGCTTTAAGGGACGTTTGGCTGATCAAAACAGTGATGGCTGAGAAACTTGCACTTCTTGTTAACATCTTAGTGCTTTAATCATATATTAGATGAGCTACTCCATAGGGATCCAAAAAATTCATGCCCGATGCTTCAATATAAACAATGATAATTTTTACTTTTGAAAGTGAACCTTTGGACACAAGATTTACAGGGAAGAATGGTCGTTTGTGGAATAAACTACACTAAATGATCGTTTGTGAGTTAAAGATCTATCACATGTGTCATGTGATCAATTGGTTAAAAACAAAATTTTAACAAAAGGTCTAAATCAAAGTTTAACCTTGATAGTGCACTTAATTCAACTATCAATAATAATCTGCCAAAACATCCTTAGCGTAATCCATGATTTACCCAAATAAAAAAAATAAAAAAAAAATCCTGCAGTCTGATGTAGAATTGACATTCATGCACTTCATGATCACAACAAAAATTACTTATATCAAAGTTACCGTTCCATATCAATGTATTTTAAAATCAACTTCTTACAAAGGTTGAATTTTGACAATTCTTCTAAGTAGGATTCTGAAGAGAAAGAATTCATGAGATTCTACTTACTAAACGTAAATGTAAATATAAGCAACAACTGTACTTTAAACTAAGCGCTTAACACCAAATTCTATGCATTTAATAAAAAATCAACGGACAAGAATAAAAATAAGAATGAATACCTCACTCAATCCACTCCAAATAGAAACCCCAACTGCGAAAAATGATGCAACAGAAGTAGAATTGTCTTAAAGTGACGAGGGAGGAGATGATGAAAATGCAAGGAAAGAATGGTCTTTATATACATCCAAAAAGTGGTGAAAAATGTTAGAAAAAGAAAGAGAACAGAAAAAGAATCACACTTTATGAAAATGTATGATAGAATTAAAAAATAATTGTGCGACAAGTTTCAAACTTTTTATGGGTTGAGTAGTCAATTGTCGAAACCAACCGCCATTGGTTGATGTTAGTTCTCTTCCTAGTGCACGAATTCTATTTAACCGCTCGTATGTGTCCTCTGTGACGTGTAGTTTAATTTATAATTCGTACTGTGTTGCTAATAGCGTCAATATTAATTTACGTGATCCAAAACCCTTTTGATAAATTTTGCAATTACTCTAGCATAAACTTTACAAGTAAATATCAGAAGTTTAGATGTCATAAGATATCTACTATTCTACTTCTATTATATATATAAAAGAATAAATGGCTATTACTGTAACCTACTAGGCTTTGTGTAATCAATATTTTCCCCTTATAATTATTGACAATTAATAGAATAACAAGAATGAATAATTATTTAGTTTATTCCACAAAGCTGTAAGGCTTTGCATAGTCAGTATTTTTCCTATTTCCAAATAAATCAAACCTTTTAACTAGTGGCAATTAATGGAACAATATGAATGAACTGATATTTACTTTGTTCTACAAACATGTAACGTTGCGTTTGACAATTAATGGAACAATAAGAATTAACTAGCTTTTAATTTAGAAACTAAAAAATCTATATAGCAAAATGCTAAGGGTTTTTAGGCTAAAGGAAAAAGTTAGAAAAAAATTTAGTTTCAGGGATAAGAAGTTTGTTTTTTAGGCTAAAGGACACTTTTTAGTGTAAATCACAGAATGATAGTTGTAACTATCATTTTCAGTTTACACTAAAATGTGTCCTTCAGGCTAAAAAGCAAACTTGTTGTCTTTTAGACTATATTTTTTTGCAACTTCTTCCTTGTGCCTATTTACCTGAAATGCTAAAGGGTTTTAGATGTTACCTCTAATTAACTAACGGTTAAGATTAGTTAATACCAACGTGCATAAAACCACTAATAATGCATGTCCAAAAAACCTCCTTTTCATCCATCTCTTTAATGACGATGGCAAGATCCAAAAAAAATCTCTTTTTCATCCATCTCTTTACACAATCATGACTAGAAAATCCCCATGTTTTTTCTTATTTATACAGATTCACAATTCGACACTTATGATATCACTAGAGGAGTGAAATTTTATCTATTTGAGTTTACCTTGCCACCTAGGTACTACTTACTTTAAATGTCTACAATATTTTTTTTGTTTTTTTGTTTTGTTTTTGATTTTGCATTATCTTGCCTATTAATCTACTTACTGTTTTCTTTTACCGTCTAATATGATATTGTATACAATTTTATTTTTTATGTTCTTTTATAACTCGTTAAACTACGCATTTTAGATTGAAAGCTTGATTTAATTATCATCGGTTGCAATTGGAGAGATTGTTGAATTTTGACCTTCTTTATATTGAGGTGGGTTCAAACCAAAGCTACTTGCTTCGTGTTTCGTTTTTACAATCAGTATGTACTATATCATATTGTACTCTTAAACATATGTTTGCTTTTTTGGTGTTAAAAACCTTTTGTAGTTGACTTTTTCATTCTACTAATTGATATAGATTAATGTAAATCAAAGTTGGGAAATGTATAAGAAATTTATGTATGTGTAATGCCCCTGAATTTTAATTAACATTATTCAGGATATTTAATTGGATAAATTAAATAGAATAATGTGAATAATTAGGGAGATGGGATTAATAAATCCAATGACCATGTCTTAATAAATGAACTAAAATAAGACTTAACTAAATTAAAAAGGAGAAATTTTCTAAAGGGTAAAATTGGAAACGGAGCTACATTTCTTAGTATATACCTCTTCCTCCACCTTAATAAACTTTTACTTTCTCATTCATAACTCCTCACCAACTTTCGGCCAGCCATTAAAAGCTCTAGGAAAAGCAATAAATTAAAGATAAAGCCGAGGAATTAAAGCTAGGAAATCATCTCATTCTCCAATCAACTAATCAAGCTGAATAATCGTGTTTATCATCTCATTTTTCTGTGTTTGGATCGGTTATGGGTTATACCCGATTCATGTTTGTGATTTTGGTTAGGATATAACCATTTAAACCTTTGTTTGGATAAGACATGAGTGTTTTAAAAGTTAATGGGCTAATTAATACTTTTTTTTTTTGGGTTTTGGTTGAATTCCGAGTTGTTTTGACCTTTGTATGCTTTGAAATTTTAATATGTTAAAGTACATAGTTTATTATATTTTTGATGATTTTTGAAGATTTTCCTTAGTGATTTACTAAGGTAATTAAATTATTTAAGTCTAAGAGCTAAACTGCAAAATTGCCTTCAAATTAGCCAATTCGGAGGAAAGGCTGCAATTCAAAATTTTAATTGGGGAAGAAGAATAATGTTTTAAAAAAAGTTAATTTTTGTATACTTTTTACTATTTGAAACTACGAAAGAAGATTCCTTAGCCAAAATCCAACAAGCCCGCTTTTACCCTTTTGACGAAATCGAAAGATACCTTTCGTCTAAGACGGAAGGTAAACAGTTACCCTCCACCTTAGTCGAAAGGTAGGCATGGTGTCGAAGGGAAGAGGGGCGAAGGGATGGGGAGGCTGCTTCATTTTCTTTCGAATAGAAACATAATTGCTTTTGAATAAGATGAAGGGGGATCCTTCGATTCTATCATTTTATAAAAGACTAATTTTTTTATATTTTCAAGAAGGGGTTTCGAAGGGGATCTTCGAAAGTTTAAACCTTCAAGAAAATGGTTTTGAAATGTTTTCTAAAAAGGTGTCTTAATCCTTTCGACTAAGTCAAAGGGATGCCTTCGAAAAAGCCGAAGGGAAAGAAGGGGAAGAAGAACGGGTTACTTCTGAACCTCCCATTGTTAAAAGTTTTAATACATTTCGATAAAGTCGAAAGGTTACCGACATGGTCGGAAGTACACTTTCAAATGGTTGGTTACAACACTAATGCTTCATTGTTTTTAAATGGTTTCGAAAGGTTTTGGATTCAGAAGGTTTTGCTTTCTAAAGGTTTGATTTCGAAAGATTTTGGTTTCGAAAGGTTTGGTTTCGAAAGGTTTGATTTTGAAAGGTTTGATTTTGAAAGGTTTTGATTTTCATTGCTTTCGAAATGTTTATAAATGGTTTTATAGGGAGAATACCCCAAACTTTCGAAAAAGTCGAAAAAGTAGATCCTTTCGACCAGGTCGAAAAGAAATCTTCTGACAATGTCGAAAGGTATGACCTTTTCAGCAAGGTCGAAAGGTATAATTTTGTGATCCTTTCAAAATGTTCTGAAGGGGCTAACTTCGAAGGATTATTTGCTTTTGAATGAGACTTCATTTGAAGGATTGTAAAGGGCTATTTTTAGTCATTTTTCTTTAGTAAGGTTTTACTGATTCGAAGGGACTACTTCGAAGGGTTATAGCATAAGATACTTATCTTTTTTTGAATATGTAAGGGGATCCTTATTTAAATTGAATGTTATAAAACCTTGGGGTCACCGGGGTTGGTTTAATGTTTTTGATACATAGTTTTGGGTTACAAACAGAAATATGCTTTCAAAAATATACATCGGGGCTATCAATGTTTTTTTTATTCAGTTTGACCTAACTAGGGCTACCAATGAGAATAGGTCAAACATGTGGTATACTTGGAGAAAATAATTAATCATGAGAATCATATTTTTTTATAAGTAATCATGGGGATCATGATATTTTAATTGGCCAAGTAATGTGTTCTTGATTAACCTAGGAAAATCACGGAATGTGCGGTGGATAGCCCACATCAAATTTCTAAAGAAAAGAATGTTTTGCCAAAGGTGGTTAGCCTCGGGATTTGGCACCCAAGGGTTCATAGTCATCCTAGGAAAACTATGGAGTGTGAGGTGGATAACCCATACCAATTTTTATAAAACAATGTATGATGAATAATTTGCATTTATTTTAATAAATTTTGAACAGATAGTCCTATTAAAGTTTTGACGGATAGTCATTTTTAAAGATTTAGAGGGAACTCTAATAAATTGATTTTAGATGGAAAATCTAATAAATTGCTTTTAGATGAGATATCAAATAAACGGGTGTATGGAATATCTAATATATATGATTTATGGCTTTATTTCATATTATGCTAAGACTAATCATTTTAGGTGCATGGGCATAATAAACGATTTGCATGTTTTGTTTTGGATACTAGTGAGGGGAAAACCTATTTCGTTAAGCGGCATGGTCTCACTAATTATCAAATTATGATAAGAGATGATAGGGGATTATTCATACCAGACTTATTGTCACACTTGAAGTTTGTGTTTCTCCACAAACTTTCGGGTACTCAAAATTAATTTGAGCAGTCTGAGAGTGGGAGACTTTTAGGTTTTTGGACGAATAAGCTTTCGAAGATGTGTAGGAGGTAGTATTAGCTATATAGGAGTTATTTTGTGTTTTCTGCTGTGATGTACTAAGAACGGTAAACACTACAAAAAAGACCCTCTAATAGCGTTTAAAAAACGTTGTACAGTGTTTTTATAAACGCTATAAATCAACATGTTGTAATAAATCAGCGACCTATTATTATTGCAACAGGAGAAATGCTATAAAAAACATGTTTTTAATAGCATATTGAATGTGCTATAAAAAGTCTTATCAATGGCTTTTTGTATGCTATAAAAAAGCTTTTACACCGTTTTTATAAACGTTGTAAATCAACATGTTGTGTTAAATCAGTGACTTATTATTGCAACAGAAGAAACACTATAAAAACATGTTTTTATAGCGTTTTTAACATGCTATAAAGAATCTTATTAATGGCATTGTAAAAATCATTTTTGCAGTACGTACATATCCATTATCATATTATAATCGACAAATTTACATAAATACAAGGTATCATTCCATAAAATCATATATATCACATTAAACGAAAATTCACTAACCATTCAACATTCACATAGAATAATGCATAACATATCGTAATATTTAATGAACATTACAATATAATTGTAAATAATACAAGTGATAAAAAGATCGTACTACACATGACAATCAAATATGCAAAGCAAAGAAGTTATTACTACAAAATAACTTCAAATCGCAAATATACAACAACATGTTGCCATTTCTATGCACTATAGATGGGTAATTACCTAAAAAAAGAAACTCAACAATTAGCAATTATAACTATACATACATATATGTGTGTAAGTTAATTATACAAATTTTAATTAATTTATATGGAATATAACGACCCTGACTCGACCTTCAAAAATCGGCACCGAATACGACACTCGTATTCAAATGTCGCAGATCCAAACGCCGAATCTAGTTCGCTGGAGCTTATAACACATTAAGTACAACACAGCGGAAGAGAAATGAATAGAAACAACATCTGATACAACTGAATGATGCAATGAATATCAATATACATCAGAGATATGATACAAGACAATAGAAGTGGAAAGAAAATATAACACCAACAGCAGAACAATATCTCCAATAAGGTCTTCAAGAGAGAAAGAGAAATGGAATGCAGAACTGTAACTCCATCTTCAAGGCACCATTGCAGAAGTAGCTCGAATTCCCAATAACGATGCACAAAGCTAAGCAAGGTCAGTCGTCCAAAGACTGAAGAAGATTCCCAAGGACTGAAAGCTACCAAACCAAAGACTTCGAAAGCTATCGAATCTACACCTATAATTGATTATCTGAAAAACCCAACTCTAGACTGCTCGTGTGGAAAATTGTGGGCACCCAGAGTCATGGGACTGGTATGAGCAAACAAAAACAATTTATCTTTAAAACGAACAACCAAGGATTTTAAAATTTAAACCCGCGATGCTTTTTAGAAAATGAAACTACCATAAGGCCTCCTACCACACACACAATGCAAATGCAGAATTGGAGGAGATTTTTCCTTATGATAGTCAAATATGCTTGATACGAGAAAACTTCTTTGATATTATTACCAGTGCATAGTGTAGGAAAAACCATTTCGAAAGTATAATATTAATCTTAGTCAGCATACAACCATTATTGTATGCCCACTATAGCTACCATCCAAATAGTGGGGCGCCACCATAAGTAGATGACAAGTTATACAACTAAAACCGTACAAGGCGCGTATTGAAGATTGGATTTCCAACAAATGATCAGGCTAAGGAACTTTCTACTTCCACATAGGTACGTCTCTGGAGGGACGTCCCAAGAACCTACCCGGCTCTCTGCCAATACAAGGCTGGGTTACCTCTGTAACTAGGTAACTACTACTCGAGCATGCCATCCCCCGTTGCTTTGGGACCTTTATCCGAGGTACGTTTAATCCAACAACCACATAGCAATCACAAAGTAATAGATTTGCAGTGACCACATGAGTTAAGTATCTGGGCTTCATACCATGACACCACCCTTTTCCAGAAGGGAATGACACACCCTAAAGGGAGCGACCCTCATAACCTTGCCACATCTTTCCTGTTTCGACCATTTCTAGGGTGTGAGGTCCTGGTGCAGTCTCGTCCACAAAGCTACGCTTTATACAAAAGCCATGCTTTGATCAACAAATGATACACAGTAGCACTCAGCATGCCACACTATTAAATTTGGGAGTACTGATAACTATCAACTACATAACCTCTGAGCTCGTACGTCTCAGAGAAGGGTGCTAAGCTAAGAGAATAAATTTTTTGCCACCAAACAGAAATGTATTTGATAGAGATTAGTTTAATATCTCACAGTGTAGTGTCAGACATACAACCATACAAGTCTGTTCCGGGTTCGAACAGAACCGAAGGCACTTCCGAAGAAGCCCTTGCAATCCGGGCATCCTCAATTTCGGTCGTACCCCATCACATATGGAGAACTCTATACCGGAGCAACTCAGTGCAGAGTCAACCGACAGGTTATCATATCGTTCTAGAAGACACCATGCTATCATCGTATCATTATTCAGAATGGGTTATATGACACAAGGTCCTTTCCCGGCTAAACCGAATAGTGAGCGCAATATTTAAAAACATATGGATATTGGATTTTAGTTAAGTCACAACTTTTTAAAATCCAAAACCTTTCTTCAAATGGTTTAAACAAATTACCATTTCAAATCTTTTAACAAAAGATTTGTTTCACAAAGTTCACCCAGTTTCACAAAGATCCATTCGTAGATTTTCAAAACCATTTCCATTTCAATTGGATTAACTCATTAAACATTTATATTAAAGATTTAACTTATAGCTTTCAAACCGTTTCCAAAGATTTATTCATAACTTGGAAGACCATTTTCATTTTAGACTTGAAATCCTTTTAACACAAATTGGAAGTTCATTTCTTATGTGAAAGCTTTTATTATTTGGAAACAAATAGTTTTCATTTCAGAAAGATCCAATTATATTTGTAGGAATTAAAGCCTTTTAGTATAAACTTGGGTTGAATCTAAATTCCCAAAACAATACTTTTTATAAAATGGTTTAAAACCCATATAAACCCTTTTATAACTCGTATATCCTTTTTAAACTATAATTTCCAAACAAAGAATTCAATTTCAAATTTAGAATTTAAGTTTAAATCAAATTAAAAAATAAATTTTATCTTTGAAATCCCTTTTCAAAAACGTTTTACTTTAATTCCAATCTATTTCCAAAACCATTTGGATTCAAAAATTCAATTTTAAAACTATTTCAAAAATATGTGAATTAACCAATTTCCGTGTGCAATCCATATTCGTGTGTATATAAGTGTGGTCCAGGGGTTTTTCACAATAGAAGTGCAACATCATAAATCAGTACATATTCAAATACAACAATATATTTGATAAGCGGTATAAACTATAATGCTTATCTTTCGTTCACAGATCACAGATATATATCACAGATAATAAATTACATTAAACACATCTCAAATCAAAACAGAGCATTACATATCATGGGTATCAAACAATTCAATCATCCAATAGAATCCAAACATTCATAAGTAAGATCAGTAATTGTCTGATTAATTCAAATCAGATTAATTACTTATGAATTACTAATCCTGGTTAATTAACATTAATAAATTACAAATCATTTTGATTAATTACTCTTTACTCATTTACTAATTAACCATTAATAATAATTTAATTAACCTTTAATTATAATTCATCAACTTTTAATTATTAAATAATTAACCTTTAATTATATAACTCACCTTTAATTAATAATCGTTAGTTAATTACATAAATTAATTAATCCTTAATTAATTACATTAATTACTTATCCCTTAATTATTTACCATTTATTTATTTTATCTTAATTAATTACAAACCCATTTAATTAATTACCCTTTTATAATAAATTAATTAACCTTTTAATTATTAATTAATTATCCTTAATTAATAAATCAATTAACCTTTAATTTCTAAATTTATCAACCCATAATTATTAAATAATTAACCTTTAATTATTAAATTATTCTTAATTAATTACCTTGATTTAATTAATCACCTTAATTAATTATCCTTAAATTAATTATTGTTTAATCACTTGATCATTAATTAATTATCCTTAATTATTTTATTAAATAATTATCTTTAAGTGATTAAATACCCTTAAATTATTATCCTTAATTTATTACACTTAGTAATTAGCTTTTACATCAATTACACAAAGCAATTAACTTTAATTTAATTACACAAAGTAATTATCTTTTAAATTAATTACATTAATAAATTAACCATCAATTAATCACATTAACAAATTATTCTTTAAGTAATTGAGTAAGTAACCTTAAATTAATTTCCTTAATTAATTAATAAAATAATTTTACCTTTAATATCTAAATAAATTAAAGATAAACCTTTTTATCTTAATTCATTACTGAATTACATTATCTAAATTAAATGCTCGAAACTATTTTATACAAAAATATTGATTAATTAAAGTTCAATACGCTTACCATAATCACTTCTTAATTCAAACATTATTAAACTCCATTTGAAAATACTTAGAAATTTATTCATTATCATCATATCATTTCAAAATCAATTTATTTTTCAAAATAATTTAAAACATTTAGCCTTAACATTGAACCCTTGAAACTTATTTTAAAATCTTATTTAATAATTCTAATTTTGAAACATATTTGATTTCTTATACTTTATAAAACCTTGAATAAAAATTGCTTGAAAACTTTGTACACTTTCTGTTGCCTTTAAAACTGAACAAAATTTACATTATAACTTTAAAACTTCTTGTATTTTAAAATGGCCTATATAATCCCGAGCCTCTCTCGTGCCACTCGTGATCCATTCATGCCCAAAATTTCTTTTCCCTGAGACGATTACTCGAATACTTCGAGTCCATCCCCTATTCGCACGCGCTTTAACTCTAGCTCCCCCATCTTCTTCCCCAACAAACCAAAACAACCCAGATACACTCACCACCTCGTGCACGTGCACCTCTGTCGCGATCACCTCCGGCCATCGTCGCCATCACTGACAAGTCACTGACCATCTCCACCCTCGATCTCAACCACCTAAAACCCAAAGCAAGTTCGAAATCAAAATCGAGCTATCAGAATCGAACTGGAAACCAACCTCAACCATAGATTCACCTCGCACCGCAGATATGGTTCATCAGAACTCACGCCAACCGACCAAGAGCTACCTTCCATTGCCACGCTCCTATTCTTCTCGGTCTGGCACGACTCGATGCACTAACGTCGCTGGAATTACTCGAATTCCGACCATAACAAAAATTAGGGTTAAATACTAAATCAATCTCGCTCATCTTCCATGATGAATTATAAATTCATCTATTAATTTTCTGATGATCCCTGATATCCCAGCCCTCTCCAGTATCAACCACGACAACCCTACTACCACCGATGGTCGGCAAATGACAGAAATGCAATTTCAGTTCATATTAAAAATTCCAATTGATTATCAAACTAAAAAAATCAAGCTATTGCCATTAAAATTCATTTTCATCATCAACAATCAGACAGGATGATCAAAACAGAAAATTGAAATGATTGATTTTTGATCAAATTTGATTTCCTACTGTAATTTTTCAGTAAACCTTTAACTAATTAAAATTATAATTATTTTTAAAATTTAGTTTACATATCCAACATTATCTTTTATTTAGAAATCAAAGTCTAGAATTTATTGTATATAGGGAATTGAATTGAATTTGGATTCGTTTGGATCTGGGACTTACAACAGAGTACTGACATTTTTAAAATGCAGGTTGAAATTCACTTCATGCAAACATATTTCATTTAAAGGTCATTACTAATCTATTTGTATATTTAAGATAGGAATTTCTGTTAGGAATTTTGGTGTTTGAATCACCAGAGAGATGTATACAGTCATATATCCCATATTTATGTATATATGAACAGATCTAAACTTATAATCCTTAAATCCAAACATCAAACCATAAAAACAAGTTTAAGTGGGGTTTGCTCACCCGATTCACGTGAAAGTAGAAACTGGAATGATGTTTTGGACATGAAAATTAATATGATCTTTTTACTGTTTAATCTAGTTTTGCTTGCTGTCCAGGTTTGCTTGATTTTTCTTTTGAATCTGTAGCTTGACAAAAACTGGGTTGAATTCATAACTTGCTTTGATTTTGATTCTTGTTTGCTTCAGGTTGAAATTGTATTTTGATTGTGGTTTGTTTCAGGTTTGCAAACAGATCTGGTTTCGAGTTTGTACTTGAGATGATCTACAGGCTTCGGATTTTGTTTAGAATTGAAGAGGAATTTGTTGTTATTCATTTGAAAAACTTTGGTTTTCTTTCTGCTTTTATTTTCTCTAGGATTTGTTTTGTTTTATTTTCAAATTTGAGAATGAAGAGAAAGTATATGAGGAAAAAAAATATGGTTTGGTTGATTTTCTTTAATTCAAAATGTTTCAAATTGAAGAGATGAATGACACTTGTTCAATTAGGCCAACACTTGTAAGAAAATTTATTGCATGCCCTACACTTGTCATTGCTTACATTTTTATGTCTTAAACCCTATGTTTAGTTTTATAAAAAATTATGTCTCAAACCTTCTTCATTTTAATTTATATTTTAAACCCCTTTCTTACTTAATCTTTATATTTACACAAGTTTATGTAATATATTTCCTATTTTTAGTTTTGATATGTACAAAACTAATTTATTTCAAGTATAAAAGAAAGATATTCCAACTTTTTATTAACCCTTGTTCACAAATAAATTTATAACTTTGTTTTTACTTTATTTATAATTTCAATTGTAAATGAATACTTTCCTTTTACATTACCATATGTTTTAAATGTTACATACAATCTATGTTTTTATTATTTTCAAATGGTATTAGGCTTTATTAATTTTAAAAAGTAAATACATATTAAGATTTTATATTCATACATTTTAATTTGTACTTAAAAAAATTTACAACAAATGATTTTGAAATCAAATTAGATATATACCTACAATTCTAATTAGATACATATATGTATTTTTCTCAAGATATAACTTTTAAATCCAATCAATTTTATAAGAATATTAATTATTGAATTTCAATCTCAAAGTCAATTTCAAGTGATAATCTATTTATATAAATAACCATACACTTTATTCATCTTGGAAAATTCAAATGTACCAAAAAAAAAATTCTATTTACAATATTTTTCATTCTTAGAACTTCCAGCTTAAAATTTAACTCAATTTTTTTTAATATATTTCAAATCCAAATAAATTCTCAATTAATTCACAATTGAATCCAAAATTTAATTTAATTATCAATTAAATTTGACTAAAAAAACGGGGATCGTTATAGATCCCCCCCGTAGAAAAATTCGTCCTCGAAATGTTTAAGGGAGACAACAAAGAATAGATGATAGATGGAGAAATATCTTTTCATAACAAATCGGATATCTATTCTGCATTTGGCTTACCAAATCAGAATATCATCAATAGATATGAGAACAAACTCATACAATTATTTCACAAGATACTCGGGTCCTCCGGTCTACGAATATGCAACGACATTGATTAGTTCAAAGGGATAACTAACTGTTCGTAGAATATACCTAGACCAAAACAATAGATAAATGGATTTATTCTTCCATAATTCTCAAACACTGGGTATGGATCCCAAACTCAAGTCGGGATACCCCAAAGTATACACCAACTTGTCCCTCTTCAGACTTCGATCTACACAAGAAATTACAATAGAATTTCGAATTTGGTTTTAAAAGAAATCGTTTTATTGATACAATTCAAATTTATCCTTATATTTGTTAATCAATTTTTTTTCAAATAAATTTTCAAATTCATTAGAGTTTAAAACAAAAGGCTGAATATAAGAATACGAGATAAGAACTTATCTACACGATTCATAGGGCCACTATCACACCGAAGCTTCTTCTTGTAGCTGCTACGAAGTAATCAAAGAATTTGAAATCGAATCCAAGGGGATTGAGAAGAAAGTTGTTTCCAGTGTCGCAGGGTATTGACCATTTGTAGTGGTACTCCCCTGTCCCCTATCTCGTCCTCTTCTTGCACTCATACTTACTATCAGTGAATAGTAAGAGAATTTACAGAGGCATTCGAACGGATATCTTAGGAATATACTCATTCTAGGGTACACTTCACCCTATCTCTAATGAGTTACCTAATGTGTTATACTCATGAGCTAAAGTTTTAACCTTCATCTCTGATACTAATTATAACGACCCTAATTCGACCATCGAAAATCGGCACCGAATACGACACTCGTATTCAAATGCCGCATATCCAAACGTCGAATCTGGTTCGCCGGAGCTTATAACACATTAAGTACAACATAGCGGAAGAGAAATGAATAGAATATATCATATACAACATTGATACAATATCTGATATAACATAATGATACAATGAATATCAATATATATCAAAGATATGATACAAGACAATAGCAGCGGAAAGAAAATATAACACCAACAGCGGAACAATATCTGCAATAGGGTCTTCAAGAGAGAAAGAGAGATGGAATGTAGAACCGTAACTCCATCTTCAAGGCACCAATCCAGAAGTATCTTGAATTCCCAATAACGATGCACAAAGCTAAGCAAGGTCAGTCGTCCAAAGACTGAAGAAGATTCCCAAGGACTGAAAGCTACCAAACCAAAGACTTTGAAAGCTATCGAATATGCACCTATTATTGACTATCTGAAAAACCTAACTCTAGACTGCCCGTGTGGAAAATTGTGGGCACCCAGAGTTTAGGAAGGGAACAATAAACTCCAGGTCAGTCATGGGACAGATATGAGCAAACAAAAACAGTTTATCTTTAAAACGAACAACCAAGGATTTTAAAATTTAAATCCACAATGCTTTTTAGAAAATGAAACTACCATAAGGCCTTCCGCCACACACATAATGCAAACGCAGAATTGGAGGAGATTTCTCCTTATGATAGTCAAATATGCTTGATACGAGAAAATTTCTTTGATATTATTACTAGTGCATAGTGTAGGAAAAACCATTTCAAAAGTATAATATTAATCTTAGCCAGCATACAACCATTATTGTATACCTACTATAGCTACCATCCAAATAGTGGGACGCCACCATAAGTAGATGGCAGGTTATACAACTAAAACCGTACAAGGCGCGTATTGAAGATTAGATTTCCAATAAATGGTCAGGCTAAGGAACTTCCTACTGCCACATGGGTACGCCTCTGGAGGGACGTCCCGAGAACCTACCCGGCTCTTTGCCAACACAAGGCTGGGTTACCTCTGTAACTAGGTAACTACTACTCGAGCATGCCATCCCCCGGTCCTTTGAGACCTTTATCCGAGGTACCTCTAATCCAACAACCACAAAGCAATCAAAAAGTAATAGATTTGCAGTGACCACATGAGTTAAGTATCTGGGCTCCATACCATGATACCACCCTTTTCCAGAAGGGAATGATACACCTAAAGAGAGCGACCCTCATATCCTTGCCGCATCTTTCCTATTTCGACCATTTCCGCGGTCTGAGGTCCTGATGCAGTCTCGTCCACAAAGCTACGCTTTATACAAAAGCCATGCTTTGATCAACAAATGATACACAGCAGCACTCAACATGCCACAATACCAAATTTGGGAGTATATCACTGATAACTATCAACTACAAAACCTCTGAGCTCGTACGTCTCAGAGAAGGGTGTTAAGCTAAGAGAATAAATTCTTCGCCACCAAATAGAAATGTATTTGATAGAGATCAGTTTAATATCTCAAAGTGTAGTGTCAAACATACAACCATACAAGTCTGTTCTGGGTTCGAACAGAACCGAAGGCACTTTCGAAGAATCCCTTGCAATCCGGGCATCCTCAATTCCGATCGGACTCCCCATCACATATGGAGAACTCTATACCGGAGCAACTCAGTGCAGAGTCAATCGACAGGTTATCCTATCTTTCTCGAAGACACCCGGTCTTCACCACCGGTCTTCAAATGCTATCATCGTATCACTATTCGGAACGGGTTATATGACACAAGGTCCTCTCCCGGCTAAACTGAATAGTGAGCGCAATATTTAAAAACATATGGATATGGGATTTCTGTTAAGTCACAAATTTTAAAGTCCGAAACCTTTCTTCAAATGGTTTAAACAAATTACCATTTCAAATCTTTTAACAAAAGATTCATTTCACAAAGTTCACCCAATTTCACAAAGATCCATTCATAGATTTTCAAAACCATTTCCATTTCAATTGGATTAACTCTCTTTAAATTAAAGATTTAACTTATAGCTTTCAAACCGTTTCCAAAGATTTATTCATAACTTGGAAGACTACTTTCATTTTAGACTTGAAATCCTTTTAACACAAATTGGAAGTTCATTTCTTATGTGAAAGATTTTATTATTTAAAAACAAATAGTTTGCGTTTCGGAAAGATCCAATTATATTTGCACGAGTTAAAGCCTTTTAAGTATAAACTTGGGTTGAATCTAAATTCCCAAAACAATATTATTTTTTTTAAATGGTTTAAAACCCATATAAACCCTTTTATAACTCGTATATCCTTTTTAAACCATAATTTCCAAACAAAGAATTCAATTTCAAATTAGAATTTAAGTTTAAATCAAATTATTTAAACTTCAAAACTTAATCAAGTTATTGAAAAATAAGTTTTATCTTTGAAATCCCTTTTCAAAAACTTTTTACTTTAATCCCAATTTATTTCCAAAACCATTTGGATTCAAAAATTCAATTTTAAAACTATTTCAAAAGTCTGTGACTTAACCAATTTCCATGTGTAATCCATGTCCGTGTGTGTATAAGTGTGGTCCAGGGGTTTTGCACAATAGAAGTGCAACATCATCAATCAGTACATATTCAAATACAACAATATTTTGATAAGCGATATAAACTATAACACATATCTTTCATTCGCAGATCACAGATATATATATCATAGATAATAAATTACATTAAACATAGCTCAAATCAAAACATAGCATTAAATATCAGGGTTATCAAACAATTCAACCATCCAATAGAATCCAAACATTCATAAGTAAGATCAATAATTGTCTGATTAATTCAAATCAGATTAATTACTTATGAATTACTAATCCTGGTTAATTAACATTAATAAATTACAAATCATTTTGATTAATTACTCTTTAATCATTTATTAATTAACCATTAATAATAATTTAATTAACCTTTAATTATAATTCATCAACTTTTAATTATTAAATAATTAACCTTTAATTATATAACTCACCTTTAATTAATTATCCTTAGTTAATTACATAAATTAATTAATCCTTAATTAATTACATTAATTACTTATCCCTTAATCAATTACCATTCATTTATTTTATGTTAATTAATTACAAACACATTTAATTAATTATCCTTTTATAATAAATTAATTAACCTTTTAATTATTAATTAATTATCCTTAATTAATAAATCAATTAACCTTTAATTTCTAAATTTATCAACCCATAATTATTAAATAATTATCCTTTAATTATTAAATTATTCTTAATTAATTACCTTGATTTAATTAATCACCTTAATTAATTATCCTTAAACTAATTATTGTTTAATCACTTGATCATTAATTAATTATCCTTAATTATTTTATTAAATAATTATCTTTAAGTGATTAAATACCCTTAATTTATTATCCTTAATTTATTACACTTAGTAATTAGCTTTTAAATCAATTACACAAAAGCAATTAACTTTAATTTAATTACATAAAGTAATTATCTTTTAAATTAATCACATTGATAAATTAACCATCAATTAATCACATTAAAACTGAACAAAATTTACATTATAACTTTAAAACTTCTTGTATTTTAAAATGGCCTATATAATCACACAAAATTCCCGAGCCTCTCTCGTGCCACTCGCGATCCATTCATGCCCAAAATTTCTTTTCCCTGAGACGATTACTCGAATACTTCGAGTCCATCCCCTATTCGCACGCGCTTTAACTCAAGCTCCCCCATCTTCTTCCCCAACCAACCAAAACAACCCAAATACACTCACCACCTCGTGCACGTGCACCTCTGCCGCGATCACCTCCGGCCATCGTCGCCATCACTGACAAGTCACTGACCATCTCCACCCTCGATCTCAACCACCCAAAACCCAAAGCAAGTTCGAAATCAAAATCGAGCCATCAGAATCGAACTGGAAACCAACCTCAACCATAGATTCACCTCGCACCGCCGATATGGTTCATCAGAACTCACGCCAACTAACCACGAGCTACATCCCTTTGCCACGCTCCTATTCTTCTTGGTCTGGTACGACTCGATGCACTAACGTCGCCGGAATCACTCGAAATCCGACCATAACAAAAATTAGGGTTAAATACAAAATCGAACTCGCTCATCTTCCATGATGAATTATAAATTCATCTATCAATTTTCTGATGATCCCTGATGCCCCAGCCCTCTCCAGTATCAACCACGACAACCCTATTACCACCGATAGTCAGCAAATGACAGAAATGCAATTTTAGTTTAACTTAAAAATTCCAATTGATTATCAAACTAAAAAAATCAAGCTATTGCCATTAAAATTCATTTTTCACCATCACGAATCAGACAGGATGATTAAAACAGAAAATTGAAATGATTGATTTTTGATCAAATTTGATTTCCTACTGTAATTTTTCAGTAAACCTTTAACTAATTAAACTTATAATTACTTTTAAAATTTAGTTTACATATCCAACATCATCTTTTATTTAGAAATCAAAGTCTAGAATTTATTGTATATAGGGAATTGAATTGAATTTGGATCTAGGACTTACAACAGAGTACTGACATTTTTAACATGCAGGTTGAAATTCACTTCATGCAAACATATTTCATTTAAAGGTCATTACTAATCTATTTGTATATTTAAGATAGGAATTTCTGTTAGGAGTTTTGGTGTTTTAATCACCAGAGAGATGTATACAGACATATATCCCATATTTATGTATATAAGCACAGATCTAGTTTCGAGTTTGTACTTGAGATGATCTACAGGCTTCGGATTTTTTTTAGAATTGAAGAGGAATTTGTTGTTTTGCATTTGAAAAACTTTGGTTTTCTTTCTGTTTTTATTTTCTCTAGGTTTTGTTTTGTTTTATTTTCAAATTTGAGAATGAAGAGAAAGTATACGAAGAAAAAAAATATGGCCTGGTTGATTTTCTCTAATTCAAAATGTTTCAAATTGAAGAGATGAATGACACTTGTTCAATTTGGCCAAAACTTGTAAAAAAAATTATTGCATGCCCTACACTTGTCCTTTGCTTACATTTTTATGTTTTAAACCCTATGTTTAGTTTTATAAAAAATTATGTCTTAATCCTTCTTCATTTTAATTTATATTTTAAACCCCTTTCTTACTTAAATTTTATATTTACACAAGTTTATGTATTTCCTATTTTTAGTTTTAATATGTACAAAACTAATTTATTTCAAGTATAAAAGAAAGCTATTCCAACTTTTTATTAACCCTTGTTCACAAATAAATTTATAACTTTGTTTTTACTTTATTTATAATTTCAATTGTAAATGAATACTTTCCTTTTACATTACCATATGTTTTAAATGTTACATACAATCTATGTTTTTATTATTTTCAAATGGTATTAGGCTTTATTGATTTTAAAAAGTAAATACATATTAAGATTTATATTCATACATTTTAATTTGTACTTATACAAATTCACAACAAATGATTTTGAAATCAAATTAGATTATATACCTATAATTCTAATTAGATACACATATATGTATTTTTTTTCAAGATATAACTTTTAAATCCAATTAATTTTATAAGAATATTAATTATTGAATTTCAATCTCAAAATCAATTTCATGTGATAATCTATTTATATAAATAACCATACACCGTATTCATCTTGGAAAATTCAAATATACCCAAAAAATTCTATTTACAATATATTTCATTCTTAGAACTTCCTGATTAAAATTTAACTCAATTTATTTATTTATTTATTTTTTTATTTTTTCTATATTTCAAATCCAAATAAATTCTCAATTAATTCACAATTGAATCCAAAATTTAATTTAATTACCAATTAAATTTGACTAAAAAAAATCGGGATCGTTACATGGAACTTAGCTAATTTATATAAAACTTGATTAACTTAGTTATTTTGTAAAGTTAAATTGATTTATATAAACTTTTGTTAATTTTATAAAATTTAGTTAATTTATATAATCATATGGAAACGATATCAATAACATATAGAATTTCCTTAAATGGATGTAAATTTTGTTTAAAATACTTTATTCAACAATTGCATATATATTGTTGTAAACTTCTTAATTTTTATAAAACTTAATTAAAATTTATAAACTTATTTAATTTTAAAAAACATTTGGCTTATTTAATTATTATAGACTTAATTTACTTAATTACTTATTTTGAACTTAGTTAATTTTTTATTGTTGTTGTTGTTACATTAAATTATTAATTTATTTTACTACTGTTATTATTATATTATATTATTCTTTTAAATCTATTAATTTTTATGAAACTTAGTTAATTTAATTAAAAAATATAATTTTTTTTGATTTTTATAAAACTCAATTAACTTAGTTAATTTTTATATAACTTGGTTAATTTTTATATCCTTTAATTAATTTTTATTAAAATCACTTAATAACTTAGTTTAATATTTATAATAGTTAGTTTATAAATTGATTAAATAATTATAGTTAATTTTTATATAACTTAGTTAAATTTTATAAGAATTAGTTAATTTTTACAAGTTTTTAGTTAATCTAGTTAAATTTGTATAAAACTTGATGAAGTGTTAGCTTTTATAAAAATTAGTTAATTTTTATAAATAAGTAAATTTTTATAGTTTTAATTTTTTTTATAACATAGTAATCTTAGTTAAATTTTTATATTTACTTAATTTTCATAAATATATTTAAATTTTATAAAATTTTATTAATATTTGATATTAATTTTATATATTATAAAACTTAGTTAATTTTTAGAAAATTATGTACAATTTTCCAAGCCTTCGTGAAAAGATAAGGCACGTGTATGAAAAACACCTTTCCTGGTCTTTTTGGATAATAATTCTGTAATTATTGACAATATTATGTATCTAGTTGATAGAGGAATGGATATAATCGTAGATGCATTTACAAGAAAATCAAATTATGAGGAAGTTAATTGCCTACATGATCTCAAGAGCTGCAATGTATACACGAATATCAAAATTGGAGTATCCACATCCTTCAATATCTGCTATGGCAAGAAACATTTTATGACCTTTTTGCATGCTGCAGTCAAATCAAAAGATATCAAATGTTTTCAAAATAATTTTTGACTTTATATTTTCTATTAAAATTGTTGTATAGCATCCCATTAACTGAGAATTACATATAGGCATGGCTGTAAGCACTATAATAAGCTACACTTCGTTTCATATTAGTTCTAATATGTAAGCTAATGAACATGCATACCTGTAATGCTAAATGTAAAAGCATGCTTCTAACAAGATTTAAATGCTACAACTATTGAAGAGCTGCATGGACCAACTTCGGCTACAGATAACAGAAAAATATAAATTGACAGAAATAAGCTCGACTATAATAATCCATATAAAATAGAACTCTAAACCTCACTTTTAACAGAAAGTTCTTATTGGCTTGCCGTGCTGCAACTATTTGAAAAGAAGAATCTTCAACTACCAGGAAGGTATGAAATGACAGTAAGATCAATGCATGTTTTATGCAAACATGCATTCATTCTAGTCTTTCCAATTTCTAGAAATAAAAACTGCTACCTAATAGTTAAAGTGTCATTTGAAAATTAGTACATCTGATAATTATATAACGTCGATTACAGTATTCCAAAATTTATAACAACAGGCACAGAAACATAACTAGTTTTTTAGGTATTTGATAAATAATTTTTACAAAATAAAATTCAAAAAGGTATGAAATGATGGTAAGATCAATGCATTTCAATACTCTGTTGTTTGGTACTAAAAAATGATGAAATTCTTGTTCAGATCCATCAAATACCTGAGTACAAAAAAGAAAACAGAAGTAAGATGAACAATAAGCTTACAAATCTTGGCATGTATCAGTGTATCTACACGAGCCGTGCTTATAATAATGCGGTTCAGTGATCAGTTATCTCTTTTGCTTGTGAAAGCCAAAGGTAGCCCTCTCGTTATTGGAGTATGGTTATGGTCAGAGTTGCCACATCCACGTTATAAATTATATCATTTGATGCCTACACACAATATATCTTACAGCTAGTTCAAAATCAAAATCAATATAGTTGGTAATTCCAACCACTTGATTTTCTTCAAATCGGTCATTGACCTTTAAATAGAAAAGAACTATAAGTTTAAAAAAAACAAGACTAGTTAACACGAATTTATTATTGAAAGAGAGAGAACACCATAAAATACCTTTATCCTACATGATGACTGTTATAGTTCCTTGTACATAATAATTTAACAAATAGTGCCTCGCCAAATGACCTTACAGCAGAAACAGTAACAATAGAAGTAGACAGCAATCGGACATATTAGTCTGATAAGAATTAGCACTTGTTAATTACATCTATACAACCAGGTACATTTTAGTTAGTATATACTTAGTATATGACCAAACAAGAAATATACCGAAGAAGCAACAATTGAGATCATATTTTCACTACACCAGAAAATTAGTTAAGTTATATAAAATTTAGTTAATTTTAAAAACTTGGTTAAATTTTATAAAAAATAGTTAGATTTTTATAAAACTCGATTAACGTATTTATAACTTTATTTATATTTACTAAAACTTGTAAATTATTTCAATTGCTAAAACTTAAAATGTCATAATTTATATTTTAATTCACTTAAACTTATAAAATTTTTCAAACTTAAACTTTATTAACTTAGTTAATTGTTATAAATTATCTCAAACTTATAAATTTTCCATAAACTTAGTTAATTTATTATTATTATTATTGTAAACTTAATTTAATAATAATATTATTATAAACTAATTAATTTTTATAAAACATAGTTAACTTAGTTAATTTTTATAATTAACTGTTATTACTATTGTTATTACTAATTATAAAACTTAGTTGACTTTGTTAATTTATTATTATTATTATTATAAACTTAGTTAATTTTTGTAAAACTATAGTTTATTATTATAAACTTAGTTATATTTTATAAAGCTTATTCAATTTTAATAAAACTTATAAACTTAGTTATTATCTTTATTATTATTACTACAAGTAGAAACATGCCTCGAGTCGCCAATAGGTTACTTCCATAACTGTTAGGCGGTAGGCCTTTGATTGTTGATATTCATAGTCGACTCATCGAGCACGTGATAGGCTCCTTCCAGACAAGGTCTTAGGTAACTCGAGTTGAGAACTTGAGATCCCTCCGCTACATGTCTCCTTCTAGAACACCAAATCCAAATTTTCCATGATGAACCTGGAATAACCAATTCAATTTATTTGACGAAAATCTTCAAGTGAAAATTAATATTGGAAAGAAAAGCATTCAGGACGACCGGTTATAGTGAGAAAAATGAATGCAACCAATATTTGCATACATCAACTCTCTATTAAATTTTATGTAAATCATGCATACATAAAAAAGAAATTTTTAGATTATTTCATACGTTTATACAAGTATTTATTCCAAACTTAACTCTTATTAATTGCCAATTATTTTATGATATGACAAAATATGAATTCTGATATTTCTTTTTCATTGGAACAAGTAACGGAGGCGTCAACAGCAGCAACAACAACATCATGGAGGCATAACACAAGATTCTAGTCCCCTATTTACAAAGAAAGTAACAATCTTGATTAAAATGGTGAGAAAGCTTGGATCTGAACTAGTAATAGAGCCAAAAATAAAATAAAAATACCCAAAGACATTTTCACACTCCAACAGTGATAGTATTGCAAGTTCACTGCCATTAACCTGGATAAGTAACAAAGAAAACACTTTACATGCGAACCATCCTTTAATATGAAATAATTATTTTACACACAAATTATGCAACAAGCATGTTGTTAAGTTCAGGTATACAAACGAAAAAGATCATGTATATTTGGTAGATGCCAAGAAAGCTACGATATTATTTATTACATTAGTGATAATCCTAACAGAGCATTGTAATTTAACCAGTGTTATCAATGCCATTTTATGTTCTAGCATCCTAATTTAAACAGTGATAAACACTAATGTCTTTTGTCGCCTTGAAAAGAAACTGGGAATACATAAACATTACCTTTTAGCTTATGCTTTATATTCATCTAGTATTTCTACATAGCCCGTTCTTTTTCATTTTGCATATAAAAGATTAGTAAAGCTTACATAAACTTATTTCCAAGAAAATAGGGCAATTATGATGCATTGCTCTTTCTACAAAGCAGTGTGAATCCTTTAATAATTGACTATAGCAGCAACCTGAAATTAATTATAACACACATCAAATGATGAATTGCTAGTTTACACAAGAAACATAAAAGCAAGATGTAGGGATAAAAGCAAAATCCGGTCATATAGACACATAAATCATGAATATCTAGTAATGTTCAAGCTAACACGGAACATATGCATAGAAAAAGCATATAATATTCTTAATTACCGGTTAGTTTCTTTTTGTATATTTTCAAATAATAAACTAAAAGGCACAAATTCAGTTAATCAATTTATATTTATGCTAATATAACGTGCTTTGCTTTACTTATAAACATCTGTAACATACTATGTAATGCAACATATATCATCTTTTACAAACAGGAAGCTAAAATCATTACCTTTCTGAAAGGCACATCAGCACCAACTTTCATCCCAAGCATCACCATGCGATCCACCCAGAAAAACAGAATATCATGTCTAGTTTCTAGTAGAAGTTGGATGGAATGTTTTGAAATCATCAGTATTATCTGCCTACCCTAATACTGATAGTGGAAATAATCCTAATGAATACCAGGTGTCCAAAACATCTAGATCTTGACTAATCTCGTATTTTTTCTCCAACGGAAATGCAATTAGCCTCAGAGATTGCTTCTTCTTTTTTTAATGTCCAACCACCCAATGGTCATTGTAAGACCCAAAATCTTTTAGTACATCATCTTCTAATGATACATAATAAATAGGAATCTGGTGATCCCACCACAGTTGTCTTGGAATGCATCAATCTCGGATGTTGCCAAACCATATATGTGAACACATATAAACAAATGACCAATATGATATAAAAAGGGCACTTTAAGATACTATTGTTTCAAATGCTATTATATACACCCACTTTTTTCCCTTCTCTAACCCACTAACATTTTGTAAAATACTTCTCTCACCCTCATAACCCACACCCCACACCCCTTCCAAACCTCCAAATCCCCACCCCCTCTTGTTTTATTTGTTCCCTCTAAAAAAAAGAAAGTGTTCTTTCAACTTCTGGAAATAGCCGTGGACAACAACGAAAATCAATTTTCGTTAACTCCAATTTCCATAAATATGTTTTAGTCTGAAGTCTAGATAGTAAATTATGCTTAATTTGATAATTTTTGAGCCTTTATAGTTGAAGATTTCATTTGAAAGGGCCAAAAATTGGAGCTATGGCAAGGATGAAGGGTAGAGAACCAACACTTTAAGCCGATATAGAAATTCGAAGTGATTTTCTCTCTAAACTTAATAGACGTTCAAATGTTTTGTATGCCTCATTGCAGAGTGTGTTTGAAGCGATTTTTTTATTTTACTTCAAATATCTCTTTAAGAGGCGCTAGGGAAAGTTTTAGTGTGCGTATATACTAGCACCCATTATTTCAATGTGTGTGTGTATGCAAAATACCCGAGTTCCTCAAAACAATGGAAAAAGGAATGAAATGAACAATATGTTACTGGCAAAAAGTGAAAATCAATCAATACCTCTTCCACTCAGTTTCATACTGTTTTGGAATTATCTCGATTTTCCTCTCACTTCCCACGATAGCATCAAGAGTTTCCTTTTCGATGCTAAAGAAGTTTATGAACCACTGAGGTTTCACCATGGGTTCCACAACATCATTGCTTCTTGAACAAAAACCAAGGTTCATCTCACTCTTCTGAGCACCTTTATATAATTTTTGACATGATAAATCTCTTTTTAGTGATGTATAATACGTGAATGGTAAAAGCAAATAGTGGAAAACATCCACAAAGAAAATGCAGTAAAGAATTTTTGTATAATCAGTCTCAAAACCATGATAAAGCAAACTCAATAATTATCGTAACTATCAATTTTGAAGTAGAAATTTGATCAGAAAATGGCACAATAAATTCATCCAACTGGGTTGACATTAGTTGTAGGAAATATTTGTGCATCGACGATTCTATGTTGTTATTAAAAAAGGCATGAGCTGAGCTTCATGCTTATTGTGTCGGTTCATATTATTTAATCATGCATGTATACAAAATATACAACATAATAAATTTGGTTAATCAGCCACAATTCTGGTATATATAGAATACAAGCTCTTAATTAGAAATATAATGCCCATTAAACAATTTATGGAATTTCCTTCGAACTTATGACTTCCTAGTTACAAGTACATGCAAAATAGTATAATCCTTTTTGAATTCAATTTTTAAAACAGTTGAATCAAAATATCCTAGAAATCTCCAAAATTTTGTATGAAAATGATCCAACAAATAATATTTACAAACACAGACTTATTAAAATTGTGCGTCACAACTCACAAGCATTAAACACTTAATTATCTACAAAAAAACTACGTAAGACACTATAAATCTCGAAGAAGTGAATTCTCTGCCAGATTCTTGATCAACATAAAAGATACAGTTTTCAACAATTAGAGTTGTTACTCAAAATTCATTATCCAATTTTCTTAGAAGTAAATCATAAGAACGTGATGAGGATTGTTCAACCTATTAGAACCTATATGTATGCAGAACATATCGCAATTTCTATTAGAATAAAAGCGCAAACAATAATTATCATTTTAGTAATGTGCGATAGGCATATTAGAAAATACATGTGCAATGCACATGCAAAATGCTAGTGTAAATAGTTTCGATTCTTCACTATTATTTTATGTTTCATTTATTTCTCATTCAAAGATTATGGGCTTGGTATAAACCCTTGCCATGCAGTAATATTGTTAGGCATTAGCTGTGTCAATTTAAATATTTTCCTATGTATATTGCTTTTTTTTATTAGTGCTAGTTTAGTCTTATCCACAAGTACACTGAGTAGGATCTCCTTTAAATATATAATACACTATCACATCTTCATAAATTTTCAGATAGGAAATAAATAAAAAAGTAATATTAATCCAATAGATAATATAGTGCTGTTAACAATATTAGCAAGATACAAACAGGGGAATGTGCGATGTTTCTACATTCAGATTTGAATTATTTGACAAACTGACTATAAAGTACTAACAAAAGAATAGATATTTATTACAAGGATAGAGAATTTTTTTTTACCTGGGCTGAAATTTATTCACACATAAAATGATTATAAAAACAAGGATAGAGAATAGAAATTTTTACCTAAGTCGAAATTCATTTGTGCATGCACAAAGCGAAGCGCGGTTTTATGTGTATATTTAAATCCTTCTCAAACAAACTGGTTATGAATATAATATTGATTTATATTAAAATCCATATCTGTGAAACTGTACCTATTTAAAAACTCATAAATACTCCGAAACTTAGTATACTCTAAGCTGATATGTTTCCAAAAATTAACACATGTTCAAAGCTTCTATATTCAAAACAAAAATTAATACACATAAATATAGTTTCGGTATTTATGGATTATAACCTTCAGTGTGCCTTGAATTTTAATAATCAAAATAATTTTAAAAAATTAGTGTAGTTTTAGTATTTACGGATTAGTTTAATAATCAAAATAATCATTATATATCATAAATATATCAATATAATCTATAAAAAATCATAAAATGCTTTAGTTTAAAAAAAACATACCAGCACCCAGTTTGCAAAGTTAAAATACCGAGAACCGCTTGAGGACCGTGAAGTTGAAATACTGCTTCAGCTACCTTGAAGAACTGCTTTAGGAATCGCTTGAGGAATCGAGCCTAGAAGGTGCACTTCAGCTGCCTTGAAGGATTCTAGTGAATAAGTTGAGGAATCGAGCTTTGAGGGTTGGGGAGACTTGAGGGTTGCGAAGCTTTGAGGATTGCGGAGCCTTAAGGAATCGTAGAATTGCAGTAATGAGGAGCCTTAAGGAAAGGGTTGCGGAGCCTTGAGGTTAACGAATAATTGCAGCGACGAGGAGAATCTGAAAAGGAAGTGAAAGTGAAAAATGAAAAGAGGATTTGGGCGGCATAGGAAAATGAAGAGGGAAATAAGATTTTGGAACATGAAATTTCTCAATCGTTATTATCAACGACATTAACTTATTATTGATGGCGTTAAAGACTACCATATATAACCATTAAATAGTTATCTATAATAAGTAACCTCCTGTACAATCCTCACTTGCTATCAATATAGCATTTTCTTGTAGTGAAAGTTCATATTTATTTGTTGTCTGATCATCATAAGCGGACATCTTCATATCATATGTCACTCTTATCGTATTTTGTACATGTATATGTGATTCGAACGTGGTTAACATCTAGGATTATGTAATTAAATATTAAATTGATTTGCTTAAAATGAAAATTTCATTTATTGAAAGTTTAATTTTTTTTTCATATTCTTTTGTTCCAATGTATCAACATTAACTATGCCACATTCGATCGCTAAGAAATAACTACTACGGATGACTATAGCATAGTAGTGGTTAGTTTTAGGCCTCAGTAGGCGGGATGTTACAAGTTGGTATCAGAGCATGGTTTATGTACCTAAAAGGAATTTAAACTTAGAACATTTTTAAAGCATAATCTAATGAATCTAAAATATAGTTGGGCTTAGGTAAGCGTTATATTAATGTATGTGTGCTTGGATAAGCGTTATAGTAACGTATGTGTACTTTGCTATAAATACCTAAATATGTATTCCCCACTCACTTAGACCGTCTTCTATATCTTACCAAGATTGGATTTCAGGTAGTAGGGAAGCAAGATATGGAGGCAGAAAACAGAAGAGTGAATCAAGATGGGAGATGCACCACAACAATTGGAAATGTTTGAGCTAATACTAGGAACAACCAGGGTCGACAAGCAAATGCAAACCATGACGCAAACGCTAATGTTGGTTTTGAAATTCCACCGGTTGATATGTGGATAGTGTTAGTTCTTCGTGAATATAATGCAAGCTAGAGCAGCCACGGGAGTGATTGTAAGGAATGCTAGAGGAGCTAATCTGGTGGCCCCAGTTGGCAATAACTATGCCAAGCTGAGCATGGATTATGCTAGTCTGGGAGGGAAGCCTTTTCTGGGAACCGAGGACACAATAGGAGTGGAGAACTGGCTATTGCATCATGAAAGGATACTTGCAGATCTCGGCTTGAAAAATATGCAGAAGAGAAGACTTGCTTCAAGGAAATTGCAGGGAGCAACGTTGTTTTGATGGAATGGAGTTATTGTAGGAGAGAAAAAGGAAGACCTGACTTGGGTTGAATTATAGATTTCTATCTAAGCTTGCCAAGTCAGCGTTGCTAAGAAAGTTTGAAGATTTAGTCCAGGGAGAACAATCGGTGATTGAGTATGCTATGGAGTTTGATGAGCTGTCACGTTACGGATATGCTACTATGAATATAATCACTCAGAGGAATGATAAGTTTATCAGGGGGTTGAATTCTGAGATCGCCAAAGCAACCATGCCAAACCTTCGGGATCTATGTCATATTGTTGTTGAGATGGCTATTCGGAATGAAGAGATATTTTCTACTTTTGGAAAGGGAAACCAATTCAGGTTCATAATTTTCAGGGTAAGAAGCGAAAGTTCTTCAAGAAGAAGGATTCCCAGTCGGGGGTATCAGTTAAGAAGAGCAAGGATGATGTTTTTTGTTACAAGTGTGAAGAAGGGGCACTATGCTAATGAGTCTCGCTTGGGTGATGGAAGAGCAGTTGCAGTGATGCCGAATGTGAAGTGCTACAACTATGGCCAGACGGGGCATTATAAGGACAAGTGTCCCGAGGCTGCTAAGGTTGGAAAGGGAAAGGTCTTTGCATTAGAATCATCATCCTCTAGACCAATGGCTATTGAGAATGGAAAAGCTATGATGGAAGGTATGCTTATGATTTATAATACTCTAGTTAGGATACTATTTGACACCAATACATCGCACTCATTTATAACTCAGCATTTGGTAGATTATTTATGTCTGGAACCTTTATACCTTATTACTCCTTTAAGGGTTGTGAATCCTATAGGAGGGTATGCAACTCTTTGAATGAGATATGACCAGTTAAAACTTGATTTGTTAGGTCATACGATTGCATGCAGTTTATATGTTTTTGATTTCATGGGTTTCGGGATCATATTGGGTATGGATTGGTTAGAAGATATGACGCTGTGATATTTTTCCAAGAGGGGGAAATATCATTGAAGCACCCCAATAGCAGTAACCGAGTTATTTACTCAGTAAGGAGTTCAGATGGAAATGCTTATGCTTTATTGGGTGCTCTAGGAATGGAAGCAAAGTTGAAGCAAGTTTATGTTGCAAGAGAGTTTGTAAATGTGTTTGAACCAGTTTCGGGCTTGCTACCGAAAAGGGTAATCGAATTTCGGATAGATATCGAACCGGAAACTGAACCCGTAAGTAGACCACCTAGTAGGATGTCACCAACTGAGATAAAGGAATTGAAGGTGCAATTAGTGGAATTGGGAGGAAAAAAATTTCATCAGGCTAAGCAGTTCGCCTTAGGGAACAGCCGTGGTATTCGTGAAGAAGCCATACGGGTCGTTAAGGATGTGTATCGACTATCGTATGCTGAACAAGAGGACGATCAAGAATAGTTATCCTTTGTCTAGAATCAATGACTTATTCGATCAGTTGAGTGGAGCTTAAGTGTTTTCCCAACTGGATTTGGCAACATGTTTCCATCAGCTGAGAGTGGCAGAGGACAATATTCCTTTGACGGTGTTTAGGACCAGATATAAGTCTTACGAATGGTTGCTTATGCCATTTGGGCTTACTAATACGCCAACTTTCTTCGTGAATTTGATGAACCAGTTTTCCGAGAGCACTTTATAGGTTCACGTTGGTTTTTATTGAAGACATTTTGGTATATTCCAAGAATGAGAAGGATCATGCAGATCATCTTAGAATAGTGTTGGAGATGCTTAGGCAACATCATCTGAAAGTTAGGTTCTCAAAGTGTCATTTCTGGAAGAAGGAAGTGAAGTTCCTTGGTCATGTAGTTTTCGAGGAAGTTTTAGCAGTTGATCTGGATAAAATCGAAGCTGTTAATATTTGGAAGAGACCAGAGACGATAAGTGAGATTAGAAGTTTTCTTGGTCTTGTAGGATACTGCCATAGGTTCATTAAGGATTTCTCGCAGATAACATCCTTGACCATGCTAATCAGGAAGGACATGAAGTTTGTTTGGTTTGACAAATGTGAGGAGGCATTCCTTAAGTTGAAACATTAGTTAACAAATGTGCCTGTGTTAGTAGCTCCATATGGGAATCAGGGATTGGCAGTTTACACCAATGAATGTGGTATTGGGTTAGGTGTTATGCTAATGCAGAATGGAAAGGTTATTGCCTAGGCTTCTAGACAGCTTAGACCGCATGAAGTGAGATACCCTTCTCATGATTTGGATTTGACAGCAGTAATCTTCGCATTGAAGGTGTGGAGACATTATCTTTTGGGAGAAATGTTTGAGCTATTTATGGATAATAAGTCTCTACGGTATTTATTATCTTAGAAGGAGCTAAACATGAGACAGCAGAGATGGCTAGAGTATGTTGCGTCTTATGATTTTAGCAACGAGTATAAAGCAGGAAAAGGAAATAAGGTGGCATGCGCTTAGGAGGAAACATCAATGTGGTGTTAGCTATGTTGGCGGAATGGAAAGACTTGGAAGCACTGGCTTTTTGCAATGTGCAGTGGAGGTCGCCTGTTAGATCTAGTTGGAATATCGCCATGATGTCTTGTTTGGAAGTTCGACCAGTTCTGATTGAACAGATGCTTTTAGGTGGAAAGGGGATCCGGTGTTAGTGAAGAGGATTAGAAGCTGGAACTGATATTGATGATTTAAGGGATTTTATTCTTGACCGCATGGGTTGGTTAAGAAAGAAGGAATAGTTATGTGTTCGGGATGTTGGAAACCTTAGGAAGGAAGTTCTTAAGGAATGTCATCGATCGAAGTTTGTGATTCATCCTAGGGGAACCAAGATGTATGAGGATATGAAGAGAAGTTTTTTCTAGGAAGGAATGAAGAGGGATGTTGGCTTATGGGTAAAACGGTGTTTGAACTGTCAGCAAGTAAAAGTCGAACAGTAGAAGCCAAGTGGTTTGTTTCAGCCTTTGGATATTCCAGTTTGAAAGTGAGACTCGGTATCCATGGATTTTGTTGACGGGTTTCCAAGATCAAACCGGGGCAATGAAAGTATATGGTCATAGTGGAAAGATTGACCAAGAGTGCCCATTTCATTTCGGTAAGGTCAACCAGGACGACACCTGTTTTGGCTAAGTTGTTTATAAAGAACATCGTTAGAATGCATGGAATTCCTAGTAGTATCTCAGTGATAGAGATGCTTTGTTTACTAGTGAGTTATGGAAGAGCCTGTAAAGAGTGTTAGGCACTAAGCTCAAGATGAGTACCGTTTATCATCCTCAGATGGATGGGTAGATAGAGAGAGTCAATAAGGTACTGGAAGACCTGTTGAGAGCTTGTGTGCTGGATTTTAGTGGTTCTTGAGGAGATCACTTGCACTTAGTAGAGTCTTCCTATAATAATAGTTTTCGGACTACTATAGGAATGGTGCCGATTGAAGCTTTGTATGAAAGGTCATGCAAATCACCAGCATGTTGGTTAGAGACTGGAGGCAGATTGCTCCTTGGTCTAGATTTGGTGAAAGAGGCGATGGAAAAGATCAAGTTGATACGGGAAAGAATTAAAGAAGCTCAGTCTACGCAGAAGAGTTAGGCAAACAAAAGGCCTAAGGATCTAGAGTTCTCAGTTGGAAATAGAGTTTTCATCAAGGTATCGTCAATGAAAGTTATGGCTCGGGATGACGGGAAGCTAGCACGAGATGTATTGGACCATTTCCTATATCAGAGAGGGTTAAGAGTGTGATGTCTCGGAAATTTAGGCAATATTTATTTAATAATTTCCATTAATAATTATTTTAAAATGTGTAATATTGGTTTAATAATCTAATTATCTTTTCAAAAACTAATAATTGTTTAATTTGAAAAATGTTATCTTTTCAAAATTTATAATAATGACAATAATTTAATTTTGAAATTTTATTCTTTTCAAAGTTAAAATTATATTTAATTGATAAAATCTATCTTTCTAAGATAATTAAAAAGATATCCTATTTATAATATATATATGGGTGTATACATTGTAAATAGGGAGTTTGATTTAAATTTAAATTTAAATTTAATAAGAAATGTTTCCAAATTTATAATATATATGTATATATATTGTGAATTGAAAGATTGTGATATAGAAACTTTTCAATAGCTTATTTAAAAATCTATCTTATACTTTCAAAGGTAATTAAGTATATATTTATATTATTTAAAAATACTATAGCTTAAATAGTACATTACAATAAAAGTTTAATTTGTTTCCTTTAAAAAAATTGTTTTTGAAATAGATTTAGTTCATATATATTGAAGAACAATGTTTTAGTTTGAAACTTTGAAATAAGGTATAATTCAATATTCTTTTCTTTTTAATTTTTCTTTCTTTAAAATTTAACTTTGAAAATACATTTTAATAATACACAAATAAACATTAAAGAATGTACTTAATAAAGGTAATTTATTTATGTAAACATTTAAGGCTAATTGAAAATAAACATTTAAAACATGTTAATATGAATAAGAAATTGATTTAAATGGAATTTTAAAACATTTGTAGAAATAAGAAATTTATTTAGAAATAAATTTTAATACTTGTAAAATATAAATAAAGATTTAAATAAGGCGTTAAACATAAAATTATTTGTTTCTACATTTATAAACATTTAAACTAAGAGAAAACACTTGTAAAACATTCTACAACTTAAAGTAACAAGTGGCATTGATTTGTTTATTTTTGAAACATTTCAAAATAAATGTAATAAGAGAAAAATTGGCAAAATCATTTTGTGTTCAAACTTTTTCCTTCATCTCTTCTATAAAAAAAACTGATAATAAGATTTTATGAGAAAATTCGAAACCAGATTTTAAAAAGAAAGTTTCAAAGCCAAAATCAAATGTAAAATTAGTTAAAAAATCTGTACACCAATTTCTCAAAAGCATGTAAATCAAAAACAGCATCTATTCAAAATTCACTAGCCTGAGATCTAGAAAGCAAAACCTATGGAAAAAAAATTCAAGCCTGCAATCAAAAGTTTTAAAGTCTGCAGCAAGTTCAATTCAAATTAGCAAGATCAACAACATGAATCAAAACTGCAATCAATCATCAAATTCCAGATTCAAAATGCAAATTAAAACAGTTCCAGGAAACAATGTTCTCTGCTCTACATGTTTGGTGAGTAAACTCTTATTTAAAAACAGTTTTAGATGTTGCATGTGATGATTTTGTGTGATAAAGTTGTGATATGGTTTGCATGCTTCATTTCATCTGAATATATGTATGAAGATGCTTGATTCCATGTGTGAATATCTGTAAATATTTATACTTATGCTCTGTTATTAGTAACAAGCTAACCATAATCATAAAATAATTCCTATCTTTTTGCAAAATCAAAATTTGACTTTGATTATAGAAAAGAAATTGTTAATAACAATGAATTCTCGTTTTTAAAAATAAATTTAAGTGATTTTACTTGATAAAATACTGTAAGTTTAAAAGTTACAGTAAAAATCAAGTTTTTGTTAAAAATCAATGTCAACAAATTCATCTTTGAATTGCATAGTCTGATTCTTGCTAATGAATCATGATTTTTAAAATGATTTTGGTAATTTTTCATTTAGTATTGGCCAAGAATTTGAGTTCTTCTCGAATTTGGGATTTTTGTCAACTGCCGTTGATCGGCGATGTTTGGTGGCTCCAGATTTGGCCTGAAGGTGGTTGGGAAGTCGTTGGTCACTGGAAAAATAGGGGTGGATTTTTCTATTGGCCGTGGTGGCTGGAGAGGGGAAGAGTAGGGTTTTTGTGCTCGGTTGTGTTATCGATGTGGATGGGGTTCGTGCGGTGGTTGTGGTGTACTGGAGTGGATCGCGTAGGGGGGATGACTTCGGTGGTTCGAGGCGCGTATGGGGTTGCAACAGTTTGGTTTCAGGTGGCGTGGTTAGTCGCAGGTAGTAGATTTTCCGATCGTGTGCATTTGCTTGTTTCGATCGAGATGGCGATTTTGGGATTGATTTGGGTTTTCATTGTGCTGCATCGACGTTTTAACGACCCAAAATTTCGATCCCGAAAATTCTTGATAGTTAGAAAAAGAAGAGAAGAGATAGAAGAAAAGAAGAACGGAAACACCAACATCTCACAATCGTAGCGGGTAAAATATAATGTCAAATAATAATAATAGTTATACAAAGGAAAACTGTACTTATCAAATTACACTTCCATACATCAGAGTTACACATAAACACAAACACTGGAAGATACAATCATGACTCAGATACTACAATATATCACAGTGGAAACCCTCCATACATTCCTGCCATCCAGCTCGCCTCCTGAGCTCCAAAATGTGCTTACCTGAAAAGCTGTAATACTCGGTCTGACCCGAGCATTACATCAAAATAACACCCGGGTCAGGCTGGAAACCAGCGTGAGTAAACCCATCTAACGTGGAACACAAAAGCATACATCTTATATAAACCCGGGCAACTTGTATCAATTTAAAACTTCAAAATTCGTTGTAGACATCACTTACATCACACATCAATTTCTAAGTACCAAAACTGAGATTAAATAGTCCAATTCACTTAAATCATTCCATTTCATCCTATTGATTCCACATATCAATTTATAAAGAATCAAAGCGGTTTCGGGTATTTACTTATACCCGACTCCGGTCTCTTCGAATTCAATACCATCTTAACCCATGTTATTCAAGTGAATACAATTCAATCTTAAATGTATGATGTCACTTATGCATAGCAATTCATCGTAGATAATCACATTATCACTGTTCAACCCAACATTTCATATTACAAAACATTTCATATTTCATAGCATCACGATCACATACTAGGGATAATAAATAATCCAAGAATTCAATATTATTCAATCATCTAAAAGTAAGGTTAATTAGTCATACCATTTCTAATGGATTTAATTAATTACCTCCATCACTACACATCCTGCTTACTTAACCATAAATTAATTTCAATTCAATAAATTAATTATTCCTTAACTATCCACTTTAATCAACCTTCTTTAATTAATTATTCTTAATTAATCATCTTTGGTTAATTGTTTCTTAATTACATTTAAGTAATTACACAAATTAATTAATCTTACCATTCACAGTAATTATCCTAAGTTAATTACTCAAATTTACTTATCTTATAACCACTTATATTGATTAACTATCCTTAATTAATCACACTCATTAATTTGCTAATCCTTAATTAATTTCCTTAATCAGTCAATCCTTTAATTAAGTAATCCTCAATTAATAAATTCCTTGATTTACCGATCCTATAATAAATTACACCAAGTAATTAGTCCTCAATTACTCCTATTAAGTAAACTTCCTAAAATTATTTCCATCCAGAAATTTATTCTTTTGGTTAATCATCCTCAATTAACTAACCTCTAATCATTAATTAATTTAACCTTTAATTCATAATTAAATTAATTAACTCCTAACAATTTATCCTTTAATTACTTACTTTAAGTAATTAATCTCTAATTGCTTACAGTAAAAGATTTCTAATTTCCAATTAATTAATCTTAAATTAATTTATTCATCAACCTTAATTATTAATTTATTAATCCTTAATCAAAAATAAATTAATTTCCCTTTAATTCCTTAATTTTATTAATCTTTAATCACCAAAGTCCTTGACTTACTTAAAGATAACCCATTTATTCTTATTTATCACTTAATCTTTGTTAACACATAAATTAACTCCTTAATTACATACTTTTAGTAAGTTGAAATAAACTTCAAAAAAAATCAATTTAATTTAAGTAAAACTTATTATACAACTTCTTAAACTAAAATTAATAACATTATTATACAAAGGAAACAAATTTTTAAAAGAAAAACAGTTAAAGTTGATTACTCAAAGTTTTAACACAACCTTATTTATTCATTAAAATTGTTAAACCCCACTTCGGGTTCAATCCGTAATCATCCCGAGTTCCTCCCCTAGAAAATTTCCCTTCCTTCTCTTATTTATTTATTTATTTATTAAAACTTAGTTTAAGTCGAAACTGTTAACAATCACATACACGAACCCGAAGCCCAACTCGAGCCACCACGATACTACCCCGATATTGACTTTGAAATGAAGACTCTCTCCCCAAATCGAGCTCTGACACATACAAAACCTTCGTGCAAGTGCACACGCCTCCGATGGCGTTTCGATCAACTACGCCAGTGCCTTCCGGTCGTCGACAACCCACTTAACCTCCTTGACCAGCCAGCTCCTCCATAAACGATGGAAATCAACGATCGAACAAAATCGATGCCATAGGAACCCAACCCAGAACACACCATCAACTAAATCAGCTTCGCACCACCCCCGCAGTCAACCGGACACCATGCCATCCACCCAAAACTTCGCCAGAACCCTACACTACCTTTTCCCCTAACCCCGATCGATTCTAATGCATCATCGGAGCCACATTGGCCTTGGGAACAACCACGACAAATTCCAAGCTTAAACCATATATCCGCCTCGATCAGAAAATCCATTCATCAAAAAAATCGAACCCAATTTTCCTGGATTCGCCGCCCTTCCAGCTATCATTTGGTCAAAAATCACTCCTCATCTACAATTGGATCATCAGAATTTGGTGAAAAACCAATTTCCGTTCAACCCTCAAAATCTCGACAATCACAAGCTTAAAAATCTTGAATTTTACTTTAAAAATCATGAGTTTCCAGACCGAATCCGATGATATAGGTAATTCGAATGATTACGATATTCGAATTTAAGACCTAGTTTGAAATCTTGCTGCAAATCTTCTTCCCTGACCAGATTTTGTCCACATCTTTATCTTAAAACATTTTTAGAAGTTAAAACTTGATTTTGCAAAAGTAATTTGTTTAGATCCTAAAGCCTAACATGGATTCTAGGAGAAGAAACTTGATTTTTAAACAAGTTTTGAATCCTGGAACTAAGAACAGTGAGCTATACAAACATGCTAATTTAATACTTCATACACATATACATAAATTTTACATAAATCATCACACAAGCATATTTCAACTTATTCTTCACTAATTTTCCACATACTACATAAGATATAGCAAGTTATAAAATTTACTCACCTTAGAAGATAACAGAGCCAAGCTTGAATTCCTGAAACTGTTTTTTTTAAGTTACTAACATCCCTCTATTACAGGCTTTTTGATCTGTACTGAAAATTTAATTGCTTTGTTTGATGATTATCTGCATCTTGCTTTGTAGTTGAATCTTGAAGTTGTGTTTTGAATCTGCATTAAACCTTTGCTTGATCTGCCCCTTATTTTGGTTTGATAAATTGAAAAAGTTGCTTGATGTTTTGAATCCTTTGCTGTTTACAGGTTTGCTTCTTTTCTTTTTTTAAATTTCCAGGTTTTTGAAAGAAAAAAATGGAAACCTGTTTTTCTTAAGCCTTTATTACTTAAAATTTCAAAAGAAAAATAAAGTTTTTGCCACTTGTTCTTTTTCTAAGCTAGCACTTGTTTGCAAACCTAACACTTCTCAGTTACATAAACTAAGTAACTTACATTTGTTAATTTATATGCTAAAATTTCAACACTTGAATTTTGTATGTATAAATATATCTTTAAATGTTTTACAAACCCTTGTATTTAATTTCTATTTAGTTAATACCTTTCTTAATTTATACTTAGCAAATCTTTTAAAAACTAATTTTATGCTAATAAAATCATATATATATATTTATCCAATTTACTTCAAAAATATTTATCTTTAGAATTCCAAATTCAAATTCAACTTAAAATCACTCATTTAAATAAATATATTTGAAACAAACACAAATTAAATTTGTAAATAGTAATTCTATTTATAATCCATTTATATAAATAAAAATACCACATTATTATTGTTTTGGAAACAATAATTTTACCAATTTTAAATAATTATAAAGGAGATTATGAAATACATATCTATCCAATATTTAAAACCCAACATTATTATAATTCAGATTCTTATATATATATATATTCAGATATATCTTAGAATTTCATTTGTTCAATTTACAAATAAGTATTTTAATAAATTTAATTCTGTTAATTTCCAAATAACAAATACCCAAAATTTAAGTTATAATAGACGTGGTGGTTGTCGTAGTCGAGCGTGGGTTGGCGAAGGCTGAGAAGTTGGTCGGCGGCGAGATTCCTAGCCGTGCGTGTGCACGGTGGCATTTGCGTGCATCTTTTTTTGGTTTGGTTTGGGAAGAAATGTTCAACCCGAAGTATTTTGGGTTTTTCTTCGTGTCCAACTCGATGATGTGATGGTGAAGCTTTGTTGCTTTGCTGCTTCGAGTTTACTCGAACGCTGACTCAAGTATGTCTCAGGAGTTTTGGCGATTGCTTGGAAACAAATTTTGTTTCCAGTTTTTTTTAACGAGTCTAGTTTTCATACTAAAAAGATTTTCAAATTTCAAAAACAAACTTAAATTTTAAGCAAAGTTTTTAACTGGTTGAAAGAGAAGGTATGAAATGTAAAGTTAAAAAATGATGTTTTAGAACAAATCTAAATTTTAAAGGTAATGGATTTTAAAGTTTAAATGTTGTTTTATTTGATTTATGTAAGTATTACATTAGAAATTTTTTGTAATTAGTTAGAAATGTTTTCAACTTAAACATATTTGTTGATATTTAATTGTGATTCAGGTAAAAAGGTATTTAACTTTAATAAGTTAAAGATGATGATTTGTATAAATCAAATTCAAGTTCTAAAATTTAAACTTATTTTAAAATGAATGTTAAGAGTTAATGTAATAAATAATTTATTTTAATTTAATCATGTTTTATTAACTAAAGTAATTTAAAGTATATTTACTTAATTAACTAAAATGATTAAATTGGGTAATTAAATTATGATAAATAAATTTACGTAATTAATTAAGTAATTAATTACTTAATTAAGGATTGATTAATTAAGGTTAATCAATTAAGAAATAATTAAGTAATAAGTAATTAAGAGGTTAATTACTTAATGTTAAGAAGATTATTAGAGTACTTACTTAATGAAGTAATTAAAGTAATTAATTACTCAGTGTAATTAATTAAGTTAATGTGGTTAATTATAATTAGCTAATTAAGTCTAATTAATTAAAGAGAATTACTTAACGATGGGGTTAAGTGTAATTTCTTAATGTAATTAATGTAGTATAATTACTTAGTGAAGTAATTAAAGAATAATTACTTGATGTAATTAATTAAAGGGAAATTATTTGATGGATAGTAATTAAAGGATAATTACTTAAGGGAAGTAATTAAGTGATGAATTATTCAGTGTAATTAAAGGATTAATTAATGTAATTAATCAAGGAGTTGATTTAATTGATAAGTTATTAAAGGAAGTTAATTACTAGCGTGATTAATCAGGGTTGATTAATGAATGTAATTAAGTTAAAGAGTAATTATTGAAAGGTAAGTAGAAGAATAATTAATTAATGAAGGTAATTAGAGGATCATTAATTAATGTAATTAATGATAATAATTAAAGGTTTAATTGATTAATAAAGATGATTAATTATAAGATTATTAATCAATGAAGTGATTTAGATATAATTAATTAATTTAATTAATTAAGGATTAATGTAATTAATTATAATTAATTAATTAATGGTAGTAAATAAGGTTAATTACTAAGTGGTTAAAGAATAATTAATTTAAAGGCTAACTACTTAATGTAATTAAGCAATAATTAATCAAAGGGTGATTAATTTAGAACATAATTAAAGGATAATTAATCTGTTAATTAAAGATTAATTAATTGGTTATAAAGTGATTAAAGGTTGATTAATTAATTAAATATTGTAATTAATTAATGATTGAGTTAAACAGGTTTATTTGATTAATTCCCACGTAATTAATTTAATTTAAGATGATTAAATTAATTATAATATGGATTACTGATTCATGTTTGTGGATGATTGATTGAGGGGAATGTCTGAATTGAATGATGCTTATAGTTTGAATAATCTGTGATGTGCTATGATATGATGTTGATTATAGCTGTGATAAATGTGTGATATTTATCTGTGAATGATGCTGTATGAATTCAATGTTTTAAATTGAATTAAATTGTTTAAACTAAAATAACTTGGACATTAAGATGGCGTTTTGGATTTCGATGAGACCGTGATCAGATTTGCAAATGTGGAATTCCAAAAACCACATCGATCCAATTTAAACGTTAGGCCGCGAATCTCAAGTGAAGAGTGAAGACTCGAGGTGTAAGGACTATTCATCGTTAAAACTCTAAGGGTGATTCCATTACGAGTTTAACGGGGTAGTACTTTCAGGTTCGAGATTAAGATTCAGAGTGCAAGGGCTATTGTCGTTAACTCTAAGGGTGATTCCAAAATGAGTGTAGCGAGATAGTGCCTTCGGTTTCGTTCGAACCCGGAACGAACTTGTATGGATTGAATGCTTTCAGAACATCATCAGGTGGACGATGAGCATTCTAAGATAGATGTGTTATATAAAGGTAATTGTAACCTCAAGCCTCATCAACCGAGAATGGCTAAAAAAGGGGAGGTGCAGTAAGGCTAAGTGGGTAGCGCCCAAGTAGGACGAGATTTACCCCTGTCTAGAGGACCCTTTTTATTCGGTTGTGTGGGCAGTTGGCGACGGCCATCTACGGGGTTGTCTTGTCCGGGACTGTCCAGTAAGGGATGGTTTCGGCTTTGCGTTGCAGGGGATTGGGAGTAATCCTCGGTATGGTGATCTAGGCCCCGTAATATGATGGGCGGTACCCTAGTAGCCCGGCCATTGATGGAAACCCATTCTTCCTACGTGCCCTCACGGTTTTGATTGTATTATCCACTCCGTGGCTAGTAGTTGGAATTTAATCATGTAACAATTTTGGCCATTTTCTATTTACTTGAAAACCCTAGACCTTATTATAATATCACTGGATTTCCTATCAAATGTTTAGGTTAGCGTAAGGTAAAACCTCACCCATGTTTATTTGCGGGGAGTCTTACGTGATACCTTTTATTTTCAAAGGATTTTCAACGTCAAGCAATTTTAAACCGTTTACTCACACCAGACCCATGTCTGACCCAAGTGTTTATTTTCTGTTTTATTAAACTCTTGGGTACTCATATATTGTGTATGAGTAGTCAAGGGATTCAGGTTAGCTTTGACGAGTTCTGGAGGAGATGTAGAGTAGGAGGCTTCAGCGTGTAGATATATAGTGGTTTCTCTGTGTAGTGTTGTATCTGTATTCCTGTGATACTTGAGTTGTAATAACTAGACAGATGTTTATAACTGTCTAGTTTGTGTTGTATTAGCTGTATAACTCTGATGTATATGATACTATGTAATATCTTATGTGATATAATATAATTTATTCGTTCCGCTGTGAGATTCTGATATTGTTTGTTTCTTTCTTTTCTATCTTTTCTCTTTTCTATCCCTTTCTTCTTCTTAATGATGCGTCTTTCTATGGTATGAAAGGTGGGTCGTTACAATTATGGTATCAGAGTGCTAGGTTAAGTGAATACCTGGGCTTTGGAGAGATTCTTTCTTGAGAGAGCATATTTGTATTTTTATTTATTTATATATATATTTATATACCCACCTTTTTGTTGGGTTACCTGTTCGGGTTTTCCAATATAAGATCTAAAGGTAGATGGGGAGTGGTGTATGTAGCACGACTACCAGTAGTGGAAGAAGTCCGAGTGTATAGGTTGGAAGTGCATATGCTAGGGTAGTATTGGGTATCTTGAATAAGCTTTGTTGTAGTGTTTATGGATTTCATCAATCTCTGAAGGAAACCTTTTCAAGGTTCGGAGTCCATCTTTGGAGTGTATGCTTGGTTGCGCTCGTGCGAGCGGATTTTCTAGAGTTTGGATCAGTCGGAAGTGCTAAAGCAGTGATGGTATCTTGGCAACCTTAGGAAGGAGTTTTGTATATATCGCAGTTGGGACTCAGTTTGGCAAGGTGTTTGAACTTTTGAAGCCGGGTTTCTTGAGATATCGGCTATCTTGAAGGCTCTTTTGTGGAGTTGGCTGATATAGCTTTGTGATTTGATGAGCTTTTGGATAAGGAAGTCTTTGGCAGCAGTAGCAGCTAGGAGGTGTTTTGTGTGCTGACAGGAAGGTCTCTTGGCTTAGCAGTATCCTAGAGGTGGAGTCCGGAAGTAGTAGAGTGGATTATTTCTTTGATAGTTCAGGAGTCTATAGGCCGGGAAGATGGTGAAGGCTTGTCCACTTCTTCTAGAAGCTCAACAGTAATGTTGTGGTTTGGGTGGACTATCTGTTTCTTCTTTTGGGTAGGAAGGCTTAAGCTGTTCTAATTTGTGAGAGATAACAGTTTCTTTGGAATCTGAACTGGGTAAAATCGCAAAAATGACTTGCGATGGTCGAAAGTTCTCTTAGTAATCTTTGTTCGAATTGAGGCATATCTGGAGGATGTGGGAGTTATTGAAGTGGTTTGAGATTTTTCGGATGTCTTCGAGAAGTCAAGATTTGCATCAACATCAGGGGATTGAGTTCTGTACCGACTTGGTTCTTGGAGCTTTTTCGGTAATTCAACCTAATAGGAGGGCACCTAGAGAGAGGCCTGGTTATGCAGACATGATTGATCAGATCTAGTTTTCTGGCTAGATTTTTTGCTATGGTGTTTGTGACCGAATGGGATGGGTCATTAAGATTCTATGGAATTTGATGAACAATGTTTCCGGGATGAGTTGATCAAATCTGTGCTTGTGTTCATCAACGGCACTCTCATCTTCCTCAGATCAGTGTTGTGCGTGGAAGCAAGGTGACAGCTACTCCAGAATAGAAGCAACCTCGGATTCCTCGGAAGTTTGTGTTTATCTTGGATCAAAGGATTTCTACAAGAATTTCATTTAGAATCTGAAGGGTTGGTTCTCTAGTGCATCTGTTATGTTTTCCCGAATAAGAGTGGTTTGTTTGAAGTCTTCTAATGATTGTATAATAGAGTTTGAGTGGTGGATTTCGATGGGTCTTGGAAGAACCATCTTGTTGAGTAGGATTCGGAGATCATCTCATTCTTAATCCAGTTTTGATCTAAGAGGCATCTGCGAAGTTTGGATTGATTTAGAAGGTTGAAGGCAGCCCAGGATCGGCAGGAGAGTTTTGTAGATAAGAGACAAAGGGATTCAGAATTCGAAGTCAGAGATTTAATTTTTGGATAAGTTTTCTCTGATCGTAAGGGCTATAAGATTTGGATAAGACTGAAAGCTAGCTCAGAAGAGTTTTGGATTTTTTTGTATGCTCTTAAGGATAACTATTTTGGTCTACAAGATTGAATTCCAGTTCGGATGGCTGGAATTCATAGTGTATTTCACGTATATCTGAGGGAGTACGTGTATGATCTATCACTAGTTTTAGAACCAGTAGTTCTAGGGAGATTTGGAGGTTGAACAAGACTTGTCCATGGACCGGTATCCTGTTTAGATCTATAGATCTAGATATATAGGAGCTCTGGATCAGAGTAATGTAGCTAGTTTAGATTCAGGAAAGTGAGTATCTCGGTGTTTGTACCTGAGAAACTCTAGGAAGGTCTGTCCAGAATTTTGTCTAGATAGTTAGTGCTGTTTGTTTGAATTGGTTGCCATGGTTATTAGTATATGGTTGATAGCATATGCTTGCTGTTTTAAAATTAAAATCTCTGTGGGATTATTAAAGTATCTTTGCTTTTAAATTTCGGGGACGAAAGTCTTTTAAGGGGGGAGGAATGTGATGTTCCGGATATTTAGGCAATATTTATTTAATAATTTCCATTAATAATTATTTCAAAATGTGTAATATTGATTTAATAATCTAATTATCTTTTCAAGAACTAATAATTATTTAATTTGACAAATGTTATCTTTTCAAAATTTATAATAATGATAATAATTTAATTTGGAAATTTTATTCTTTTCAAAGTTAAAAATATATTTAATTGATAAAATCTATCTTTCTAAGATAATTAAGAAGATATCCTATTTATAATATATATATGGGAGTATACATTGTAAATAGGGAGTTTGATTTTAGTTTAAATTTAAATTTAATAAGAAATGTTTTCAAAATTATATTATATATATATGTATATATATTGTGAATTGAAAGATTGTGATATAGAAACTTTTCAATAGCTTATTTAAAAATCTATCTTATATTTTCAAAGGTAGTTAAAGTAAATATTTATTTTATTTAAAAATATTATAGCTTAAATAGTACATTACAATAAAAGTTTAATTTGCTTCCTTTAAAAATTGTTTTTGAAATAGATTTAGTTCATATATATTGAAGAACAATGTTTTAGTTTGAAACTTTGAAATAAGGTATAATTCAATATTCTTTCTTTAAAATTTAGCTTTGAAAATACGTTTTAATAATATACAAATAAACATTAAAGAATGTACTTAATAAAGGTAATTTATTTATGTAAACATTTAAGGCTAAATGAAAATAAACAGTTAAAACATGTTAATATGAATAAGAAATTGATTTAAATGAAATTTTAAAACATTTGTAGAAATAAGAAATTTATTTGGAAATAAATTTTAATACTTGTAAAATATAAATAAAGATTTAAATAAGGTATTAAACATACAATTACTCATTTATTATATTTGTAAAACATTTAAACTATGGGAAAACACTTGTAGAACATTCTACAACTTAAAGCAACAAGTGGCAATGATTTGTTTATTTTTGAAACATTTCAAAATAAATGTAATAAGAGAAAAATTGGTAAAATCATTTTGTGTTCAAACTTTTTCCTTCATCTCTTCTAAAAACAAAACTGAAAATATGATTTTATGAGAAAATTCAAAACCATATTTTAAAAAGAAAGTTTCAAAGCCAAAATCAAATATAAAATTAGTTCAAAAATCTGTACATCAATTTCTCAAAAGCATGTAAATCAAAAACAACATCTGTTCAAAGTTCACTAGCCTGAGATCTGGAAAGCAAAATCTGTAAAAAAAATCAAGCATGTAATCAAAAGTTTTAAAGTCTGCAGCAAGTTCAATTCAAATCAGCAAGATAAACAACTGGAATCAAAACTACAATCAATTGTCAAACTCCAGATTCAAAATGCAAATTAAAACAGTTCCAGGAAACAATGTTCTCTGCTCTACATGTTTGGTAAGTAAATTCTTATTTAAAAACAGTTTTAGATGTTGCATGTGATGATTTTATGTGATAAAATTGTGATATAGTTTTCATGCTTCATTTCATCTGAATATATGTATGAAGATGCTTGATTCCATGTGTGAATATCTGTAAACATTTATACTTGTGCTCCGTTATTAGTAACAGGCTAACTACAATCATAAAATAATTCCTATCTTTTTGCAAAATCAAAATTTGACTTTGATTATGGAAAAGAAATTGTCATAACAATGAATTCTTGTTTTTAAAAATAATTTAAGTGATTTTACTTGATAAAATGCTGTAAGTTTAAAAGTTACAGTAAAAATCAAGTTTTTGTTAAAAATCAGTGTCAACAAATTCACTTTTGAATTATATAATCTGATTCGTGTTAATGAATCATGATTTTTAAAACGAATTTGGTACTTTTTCATTTAGTATTGGCCGTGGTAGCAGGACAGGGGAAGAGTAGGGTTTTTATGCTCGGTTGTGTTGTCGATGTGGATGGGGTTCGTGCGGTGGCTGTGGCGCACCGGACTGGATCGCGTAGGAGAGATGGCTTTGGTGGTTCGAGGCGTGTATGGGGTTGCAGCAGTTTGGTTGCAGGTGGCATGGTTAGTCGCCGGTAGTGGATTTTTCGATCGTGTGCATTTGCTTGTTTCGATCGAGATGGCGATTTTGGGATTGCTTTGGGTTTTCATTGTGCTACATCGACGTGGTGGTTGTCCTAGTCGAGTATGGGTTGGCGAAGGCTGAGAAGTTGGTCGGCGGCAAGATTCCTGGCCATGCATGTGCACGGTGGCATTTGCGTGCATTTGTATTTGGTTTGGTTTGGGAAGAAACGTTCGACCTGAAGTATTTTTGGTTTTTCTTCGTGTCCAACTCAATGATGTGATGGTGAAGCTTTGTTGTTTTGCTGTTTCGAGTTTACTCAAATGCTGACGGGAGTATGTCTCGGGAGTTTTGGCGATTGCTCGGAAACAAATTTTGTTTCTAGTTTTTTTTAACGAGTCCAGTTTTCATACAAAAAAGATTTTCAAATTTTAGAAACAAACTAAAATTTTAAGCAAAGTTTTTAACTGGTTGAAAGAGAAGGTATGAAATGTAAAGTTAAAAATATGATGTTTTAAAACAAATCTAAATTTTAAAGGTAATGGATTTTAAAGTTTAAATGTTGTTTTAAAATAGTTTTGATTTATGTAAGTATTACATTAGAATTTTTTTGTAATTAGTTATAAATGTTTTCAACTTAAATATAATTGTTGATATTTAATTGTGATTAAGGTAAAATGGTAGTTAACTTTAATAAGTTAAGGATGATGATTCTTATAAATCAAATTTAAGTTTTAAAATTTAAATTTATTTTAAAATGGATGTTAAGAGTTAATGTAATAAATAATTTATTTTAATTTAATCATGTTTTATTAACTAAATTAATTAAAGTATAATTACTTAATTAACTAAAATGATTAAATTGGGTAATTAACTTAAGATAAATAAATTTATGTAATTAATTAAGTAATTAATTACTTAATTAAGGATTGATTAATCAAGGTAATCATTTAAGAAATAATTAAGTAATAAGTAATTAAGACGTTAATTACTTAATGTTAAGAAGATTATTAGTGTAATTACTTAATGAAGTAATTAAAGTAATTAATTACTCAGTGTAATTAATTAAGTTAATGTGGTTAATTGTAACTAATTAATTAAATTTAATTAATTAAAGAGAATTACTTAATGATGGGGTTAAGTATAATTGCTTAATGTAGTTAATGGAGTATAATTACTTAGCGAAGTAATTAAAGAATAATTACTTGATGTAATTAATTAAAGGGAAATTATTTGATGGATAGTAATTAAAGGATAATTACTTAAAGGAAGTAATTAAGTGATGATTATCTGTGTAATTAAAGGATTAATTAATGTAATTAATTAAGGAGTTGATTTAATTGATAAGTAATTAAGGGAAGTTAATTACTAATGTGATTAATCAGGGTTGATTAATAAATGTAATTAAGTTAAAAAATAATTATTAAAAGGTAATTAGAAGAATAATTAATTAATGAAGGTAATTAGAGGATCATTAATTAATGTAATTAATGATAATAATTAAAGGTTTAATTGATTAATAAAGGTGATTAATTATAAGATAATTAATAAATGAAGTGATTTTGATATAATTAATTACTGTAATTAACTAAGGATTAATGTAATTAATTATAATTAATTAATTAATGGAAGTAATTAAGGTTAATTACTAAGTGGTTAAAGAATAATTAATTTGTGTAATTAATTTAAAGGCTTAGTACTTAATGTAATTAAGTAATAATTAATCAAAGGGTGATTAATATAGAAGATAATTAAAGTATACTAATCTGTTAATTAAAGATTAATTAATTGGTTATAAAGTGATTAAAGGTTGATTAATTAATTAAATGTTGTAATTAATTAATGATTGAATTAAACAGGTTTATGTGATTAATTCTCAAGTAATTAATTTAATTTAAGATGATTAAATTTATTATAATATGGATTAATGATTCCTGTTTGTGGATGATTGATTGAGTGGAATGTCTAAATTGAATGATGCTTATAGTTTGAATAATCTGTGATGTGCTATGATATGATGTTGATTATAGCTGTGACAAATGTGTGATATTTATCTGTGAATGATGCTGTGTGAATTCAATGTTTTAAATTGAATTAAATTGTTCAAACTAAAATCACTTGGATATTAAGATGACGTTTTGGATTTCGATGAGATCGGGATCGGGTTTTCAAATTTGGAATTTCGAATACCACGTCGATCCAAATTAAACGTTAGGTCGTGAATCTCAAGTGAAGAGTGAAGACTCGAGGTGTAAGGACTATTCATCGTAAAACTCTAAGGGTGATTCCAATACGATTTTAACGAGGTAGTACATTCAGGTTCGAGATGTAGATTTAGAGTGCAAGGGTTACTGTCGTTAACTCTAAGGGTGATTCCAAAATGAGTGTAGCGAGATAGTGCCTTTGATTTCGTTCGAACCTGGAACGAACTTGTATGGATTGAATGCTTTCAGAACATCATCAGATGGACGATGAGCATTCTAAGATAGATGTGTTATATAAAGGTAATCATAGCCTCAAGCCTCATCAACCGGGAATGGCTGAAACATGGGAGGTGCAGCAAAGCTAAGTGGGTAGCACCCAAGTAGGACGAGATTTACCCCTGTCTAGAGGTCCCTTTTTATTTGGCTGTGTGGGCAGTTGGCGACGGCCATCTGCGGGGTTGTCTTGTTCGGGACTGTCCAGTAAGGGATGGTTCCGGCTTTGTGTTGCAGGGGATTGGGAGTAATCCTCGATACATTGATCTAGGCCCCGTATAGTGACCGGCGGTACCCTATTAGCCCTGCCATTGATGGAAACTCATTCTTCCTACGTGCCCTTACGGTTTTGATTGTATTACCCACTCTGTGGCTAGTAGCTGGAATTTAATCATGTAACAATTTCGGCTATTTTCTATTTACTTGAAAACCCTAGACCTTATTATAATATCACTGGATTTTATATCAAATGTTTTGGTTAGCGTAAGGTAAAAACTAACCTATTTTATTTGTAGGGAGTCTTACGTGATACCTTTTATTTTCAAAGGATTTTCAACGTTAAGTAATTTTAAGCCGTTTACTCACACCAGACCCATGTCTGACCCAAGTATTTATTTTCTGTTTTATTAAACTCTTGGGTACTCATATATTATGTATGAGTAGTCAAGGGATTCAGGTTAGCTTTGACGAGTTCTGGAGGAGATATGGAGCATGAGGCTTCAGCGTGTAGATATATAGTAGTTCTGCTGTGCAGTGTTGTATCTGTATTCCTTTGATACTTGAGTTGTAATAACTAGACAGATGTTTATAACTGTCTAGTTTGTCTTGTATTAGCTGTATAACTCTGATGTATATGATACTATGTAATATCTTATGTGATATAATATAATTTATTCGTTCCGCTGTGAGATTCTGATGTTGTTTGTTTCTTTTCTATCTTTTCTCTTCTCTATCCCTTTCTTTCTTCTTAATGATGCGTCTTTCTATGGAATGAAAGGCAGGTCGTTACAGAGAGACTCGCATACTGAGTAGATTTGCTGAGCGGTTTGGCCGGGGTCCACAATGTGTTCCATGTTTCTTGTCTTAGGAAGTGTGTTTATGATCTAGAAACAACTATCGCTCCAGTGGCACTGGAGGATTTAGTTGTGGAACCAGATATGTTTTTTGTGAGGCAACCGGTTTGTGTTGTGGCAAAAGATGAGAAGTGGTTAAGAAATAAGATAGTCAGGTTGGTGAAAGTTCAGTGGTGCGACAACGTGAAGGACTGTACTTGGGAGACAAAACATAGCCTTAGGGCTATTTTTCCTGGTATGTTCTTTATAGGGTTCATATAGAATTTGGCTGGTAGGTTGTACTAGCTCTACTTGCATGGGCTATATGCTTGATGTTTCATCATTACTGAATTTCGAGGACGAAATTCTTCAAGGGGGTCTGTAATGCTCTTGAATTTTAATTAACATTATTCGGGATATTTAATTGGATAAATTAAATAGAATAATGTGAATAATTAGGGAGATTGGATTAATAAATCCAATGGCCGTGTCTTAATGAATGAACTTAAGAGTTAACTAAATTAAGAAGGAATAATTTCCTAAGACGTAAACTTAGAAATGAGGCTACATTTCTTAGTATATCTCTTCCTTCACCTTAATAAACTTTTACTTTCTCGTTCATAATTACTCACCAACTTTCAGCCCACCATTAAAAGCTTCAGGAAGAGCAATTAATTGAAGATAAAATTAAGGAATTAAAGTTAGGAAATTATCCCATTCTCCAATCAACTAATCAAGGTGAATAATCATGTTTATCATCTCATTTTTCCATGTTTGGATTTGTTATGGGTTATACTCGATTCCTGTTTGTGATTTTATTTAGGATATAACCATTTAAACCTTTGTTTGGATAAGACATGGGTGTTTTAAATTTTAGTGGGCTAATTAACACGTTTTTATTTGGTTTTGGTTGAATTCTGAGTTGTTTTGATCTTCATATGATTTGAAATTTTAATATGTTGAAGTATATGATTTATCAGATTTTTGGGGATTTTCTTTAGTGATTTACTATGGTAATTAAATTATCTAAGCCTAATGGCTAAACTGAAAAATTGCTTTCGAATTAGTCAATTCGGAGGGAAGGCTGAAAATCAAAAATTTAATTGGGGAAGAAGAATAACGTTTTAAGAAAAAATTTAACTTTTGTATACTTTTTACTTTTTAGATGTATGGGAGAAGGCTCCTCGGCCAATCAAAATTACACAAGCAAGATAAAACATCACTTCAGTAGGCCTAGTTCTGCTTTGACTCCAACATGCCCACTTTTACCCTTTGGACCAAGTCGAAAGGTACCTTTCGTCTAAGACGGAAGGTAAACAATTACCCTCCACCTATGTCAAAAGGTAGGCATGGTGTCGAAGGGAAGAGGGGTGAAGGGATGGGGAGGTTCCTTCCTTTGCTTTCGAATAGAAACATAATTGCTTTCGAATAAGTTGAAGGGGGATCCTTCGACTCTATCATTTTATAAAAAACAGAATTTTTTATGTATTCAAGAAGGGGTTTCAAAGGGGTCTTCGAAAGTTTAAACCTTCAAGAAAATGGTTTTAAAATGTTTTCTAAAAAGGTGTTTTAATCCTTTCGACTAAGTCGAAGGGATGCCTTCGACAAAGCCGAAGGGAAAGAAGGGGAAGAAGAAGGGGTTACTTCTTAACCCCCATTGTTTTTAAATAAAAGTTTCAATGCCTTTCGATAAAGTCGAAGGGTAAACTTTCCGACATGGTTGGAAGTATACTTTTGAAGGGTTGGTTTCAACACCAACACTTCATTGTTTTTAAATGGTTTCGAAAGGTTATGAAGGGGTTACCTTCAATGATTGCAAAAGGTTTTGAGTTTTATTGCTTTTGAAAGGTTTATAAATGGTTTTATAAGGGGGGATATCCCATCAGGCTTTCAATAAAGTCGAAAGGTAGATCGTTTCGACCAGGTCGAAAAAAAACCTTTCGACAAGGTCGAAAGGTCTGATTTTGTGATGCTTTCAAAAGGATGGCTTCCAAAGGGGCTAACTTCGAAAGTTTAGTTGCTTTCGAATGGGACTTCATTCGAAGGATTATAAAGCGCCATTTTTAGTCATTTTTCCTAAGTATGGTTTTTTCTGATTTGAAGGGGCTATTTCGAAGGGTTATAGCATAAAATAATTATTTTTTTTGAATATGTAAGGGGGATCCTTATTTAAATTGAATGTTATAAAACCTTGGGGGTACCGGGGTTGATTTAATGTTTTCGATACATAGTTTTGGGTTACAAACAAAAATATGCTTTCAAAGACACACATTGGGGCTGTCATTGTGTTTTTATTTAATTTAACTTAAGTGGGGCTACCAATGAGAATAGATTAAACATGTGGTATATCTAGGGAAAATAATTAATCATGGGGATCATCGTATTTTAATTGGAGAAGTAACGGGTTCTTGGTTAACCTAGGAAAACCATGGAATGTGCGGTGGATAGCCCACATCAAATTTCTAAAGAAAAGAATGTTTTTCCAGAAGTGGTTAGCCTCACGATTTGGCATCCAAGGGTTCATAGTCATCCTAGGAAAACTATGGAGTGTGCGGTGGATAGCCCACACGAATTTTTATAAAACAATGTACAATGGATAATCTGCGTTTATTTTGATGAATTTGAGACGTATAGTCCTTTTAAAATTTTGACAGATAGCCATTTTAAAGATTTAGGGGAAACTCCAACAAATTGATTTTAGATGGAAAATCTAATAAATTGCTTTTAGATGGGATATCTAATAAATGGGTGGATAGGATATCCAATATATATATATATATATGATATATGGCTTCATTTCATATTATGTTAGGACTAATCATTTTAGGTGCAGGGGAATAATAAATGATTTGCATGTTTTTTTTGGATACTAGTGAGGGGAAAACCGGTTTCACTAAGTGGCATGGTCTAGCTATATATTTATTATAAGAGATGATTGGGGATTATTCATACTAGACTTATTGTTTGACTCTAAGTTTGTGTTTCTCCACAAACTCTAGGATACTAAAAATTAGTTTAACTAGTCTAAGAGTGGGAGACTTTTAGATTTTTGGACGAATAAGCTTCCATAGACGTGCAGAAGACAGTGTTAGCTATATAGGAGCTATTTTGTGTTTTCCGCCGTGATGTACTAAAAACTGTAAAGTTCATATTTATTAGTTCTCTGATCATCATAAGGGGTTATCTTCATATGTCACTCTTATTGTATTTTGTACATGTATATGTGATCTGAACGTGGTTAACATCTAGGATTATGCAATTAAATCTTAAATTGTGATTTTCTCGAAATGAGAATTTTATTTATTGGAAGTTTGAATTTTTTTTCATATTCTTGTGTTCCAATGTATTAATATCAACCATGTTGCATTCGGTCGCCATGAAATAATAACTACGGATGACTACAGTATCAGTAGTGGTTAGTTTTGGGCCTCAGCTGGCGGGATGATAAAGTATGTGAATTATGTTAAGTTGAAAATTTGGTGGGATTTCTAGATTAATAAATATATCGTATTTTGAATATGAATACATGAAAAGTTTATTAACTAAGAAAGATAGATTTTAACTTTGAACTTTACAAGTTCTAAATCTGATATAGATTTAAAGCTTTCAGTAAAAATATTGTAAATCATGTACATGATGATGTGAGATTTGTAATTTTATCATTGTATACCTATATTTTCATATTAGTGGTTTTATGGACTTAGTTGCTACTGTACATTAATAATGTATAGATATGACATATTTATGGCAGTGTATATTTATTATTGTGTTATATTGGATTGGAGCTTCAAGTTTCTACTTATATTGAGATTTTTGAATTAGAAGAAGTTATAGTACTTTAGGTACAGACGTTTAAATAATATATTAATCGAGAAGAATGGTTTTCTATTAGTCCTTGAGATGATGGTTTTAATGACAACAACCTTAGGACTTGTTATAAAATATAAATACTAACATTATAGTTTAGATATATATGTATATGTAGGATATAAACATGCAGGTACCAAGAATGAAGACTGTACAATATAGAGATTCAAGACTGAAGATATCAAGATTGAAGACTCATGAGTATAAAGATATCAAGAGTTCAATATTTCAAGATAAGTATTGAGTCTAGAATTATGTTAAAACTTCTTCAAAGCACTTACATCTTTATTCAAAATTTACTCATGGAATGGAATCCACTTCAAGCCTGTTAAAGGGATGGAACCCTAGTGGGATGGAACCCATGACAATATCTAGTGGAACATATATTGGTCCTATTTTGATATCCACTAATTTTATAAAATGCTTTTCAAAAATACATCTCTTGTTTTTAAAAATGTTTTCAAAACTTTCTTTTCAAAAAGATATCTCTCTTGATTTTAAATATTTTAGCCTCAAAACTATTTCTATCATACCTTGATTTCAAAATTGTCCTTGTTATTCAAACCATCTCTTCTTTTAATTATTTAGCTTTAAAATATTTGTATACTCAAATTTTAATCACTTTATAGATTAAGATTCTATATTAAAAATACTTTCTAAACTCTTTTATCTGTTTTAAACTATATTCAAATATATTTACAAAGTTTAGAAATTGTTTTGACAAATTATAATTTTAATAAGAAAATCAAAACATCAATTTTTGCCTTGAGCATGTCGACATACCTCAACCACCCATGTCGACATGATGTCCGTTATATTCGAAATTCAAGTTTTCAAAAGAAGTGTCTATTCGTCGTAACCTTTCGTGAAGAGATGTGACAGTTGCTTTACTATTTATACCTGTTGTTTTGAACGAATTTTAATCGTAATTTTTACTTGTTTCTCTCCTCTTCATCTTCCACATTTATTCTAAATAATCCTAAACTATACTCTACCGAAATACAAAGTGAATCAAACTTGACTATCTCTTGTTTGATTCTCTGCCACTCTCTCCATACAATCTACGTGCTATTTAGAGTTATAGGATCTTTTGTAAATCAAATTATTGAGTAAAATGTGCGGTTGAGCCTTGACATAAATTGGGTGTGATTGTATCCCTGAAAATCAATTAGATGATCTTGTAACCTAGTTAAATCAAGAGTTTGCCCTGAAATCGAATATAGGAGAGTGTAACCGAGGGTGTAATATGGGAGATTATTTTGATAAGAAATCTATACGATTTGTACGGGATTGGATGTAGGGTAACTTCGGACCAGTATAAAATCCTGGTGTATTCTTTCCTTTATTGCTTTTATTTAGTATTTTTATCCGTGTCTGATTCTGTGCTTATATTTGTGTCTTTGAATTGCATTTATTGGTGATTAAATTACACAAGATTCAAAAAGACTTGGAAAATCCATAAAACACTATTCACCCTCTCTAGTGTTATTCCAGCCTTAAGATCCGTAATCCGCATTTCTCACATTTGGTATCAGAGCATTGGTTTTCAAAGTTTTCTTAATCTGAATTTTGAAAAAGTTTTTAAAACAGCCATTTTTGGGGATTTTGTTAATACAATTTTAAAACTGTTCAAATTATCATTGTCTCATAAGTCATCATATAGTTATTATATAAAATCAAATAATCTACCAAGTTTGTATTCTATGCAGAAAGAAATTTTTTATATAGCCTTTGAAGAATCAACACTCAATGGACAAATTGTGCAAATCAAGAAGAATAAGTGGATATTTGATAGTGGATGATACATAACTGTTCATCCAGATAAGCTGAATGATATCATCTATAAAGATGGAGGATTGGTTAGTTTTTGAGACAACTTAAAAGGATATGTGATTGGCATCGGCAATGTCGATAACTCTAAACTCCTTCTATGTCCAAATTTTTATTAGTTAAAAACCTGAAACACAATCCGCTTAGCATTAGTCAAATTTGCGATAAAGAATACAAAATTAATTTTTAAAAAGGTAAGTGTCACATCGAATATAATAATTCAAATATTATATTTGAAGGAATTAGAAAGAAAAATATTTATCCTCTTAGTATGAAAATCTCAAATGATAATCTATATCTTTTGGCTAATTCAAGTGACCCTTGGAATTGGAACAAAGATTTGGGCATCTGAATTTTAAACTCTTATCTAGACTTTCTAAACTTGATTTAGTAAGAGGTCTCCCTAGAATGAATTTTAAAGTAGATAGTACATGTGATGCTTGTCAATTAGGAAAACTTAGGAAGAGTTCTTTCAAATTAAAAGATATGATTTCAACTTCAAAACCTCTTGAGTTACTCCATCTAAAATTCAATCAATAAATCACAATAAATATGTCTTTGTAATTGTAGATGATTATTCTAGGTTTACATGGACAATTTGTATGAAACATAAAAGTGATACTTTTGATTCATTTAAATTTTTTACAAAAAGACTTTAAAACAAACTTTCCTTAAAAATTATAACTGTTCTTAGTGATTATAGTGGGGAATTTGAAAATGAAAATTTTGAGAGATTCTGCAATAAAAAGGGAATAACTGATAATTTCTCTTTTCCAAGAAACCCACAACAAAACGGAGTGGTAAAACATAAAAATAGGATGATTCAAGAGTGTGCTAGAATAATGCTTTCAGATAGTAATTTAATTTACAAAACATTTTTGGGATGAAACAATCGCTACCGCTTGCTACATTTTGAATAGAATATTAATTAGACCATTAGCTGATAAAACACCATATAAACTTCTTTACAAGAAGAAACCAAGTGTATCTTATTTTAGAATCTATGTAAGTAAATGATTTATTCTAAATACAAAAGACAATTTGGATAAATTTGATCCTAAATCCGACAAAGGAATCTTTATTGGATATTCTAATAGAAGTAAAGCATACAGAGTTTTCAATTTAAGAACATATACCATTGAAGAAACAAAGCATGTTTCATTTGATGAAAATTTCAAAGATGTTGAACAAATTAATTATGAAGAAGATTTTGCTTCCCTAAACAATGAATCAATTGAAATAAATAATGAACGTATTCATTCAAATAAAAAGGTTAAGCTTTTAAAAGATCATCCTATAGAAAATATACTTGAAGATATTGAATCTGTTGTTAGAACGGAAATCAACTAAATGACATGAGTAATATAGTTCTTATTTCATCTATTGAACCTAAAAATCCAAAGGAAGCATCGTTTGATGATTCGTGGATTTTGGCTATGCAAGAAGAACCGAACCAGTTCACCAGAAATGATGTTTGGGAACTTGTTCCTAGACCCAAAGATAAAAATATAATAGTAACTAAATGGGTTTCTAAATATAAAATAAATGAACTAGGTGAGGTCGTTAGAAATAAACTCGATTAGTCGCACAAGGTTATTGTCAAGAAGAAGAAATAGATTATGATGAAACCTTTGCACCCATAGCAAGATTAGAAGCCATTAGAATCCAACTTGCTTTTGCAAACTATAATAATTTCAAATTATTTCAAATGGATGTTAAAAGTGATTTTCTAAATTGATTTGTTAAAGAGGAAGTTTATTGTAACGACTCGCCTTTCATTCCATAGAAAGACGCATCATTAAGAAGAAAGAAAGGGATAGAAAAGAGAAAAGAAAGAAAAGAAAGAAACAGACAACATCAGAATCTCACAGCGGAACGAATAAATTATATTATATCACATAAAACTTTACATAGTAGCATATACATCAGAGTTTTATAGCTAATATAACACATACTAGACAGTTATAATCCTCTGCCTAGCAATTACAATTCAAGTACATCAGAGAAAATAGATACAACTCAAACACAGCGGAATCACCACATATATTTACGCGCCGAAGCCTCCTGCTCCATTATCTCCTCCAGAACTCGTCAAAGCAATCCTAAAACACTTGACTACTCATATGTAATATGAGTACCCAAGAGTTTAATAAAACAGAAAATAAACACTCGGGTCAGACAGGGGTCTGGTGTGAGTAAACGGGGTTAAAATTGCTTAACTTTTAGAAAATCCTTTGAAACAAAAGATATCACGTAAGACTTCCCACACCTAAACATGGAAAAGTTTTTACCTTACGCTAACCAAAACATTTGATAGGGAATCCAGTGATATTATAATAGTGTCTAGGGTTTTCAAAATAAAATACAGAAATAGCTGGAATGCTTACATCTCACGTTCCAACATAGTTGGGCACAATCAAAACCGTACAGGCACTTATTGGATTTTGGATTCCATCAATGGCAGGGCTACTTGGGTACCGCCCGCCACAGTACGTGGCCTAGATCACCGTACCGAGGAGTACGCCCACTCCCTTGCAACACAAAGCCGGACCCATTCCTTACTGAACAGTTCCGAACAAGACTACCCCGGCGATTCTAGCTAGCAATCGCCCCACACAGCCTAAATATAAAGGGACATCTAGACAGGGGTAAATCTCGCTCTCTAGTGGGGGCTACCCACGAAGCCTTGCTGCACCTCCCCTTTTTTAGCCATTCCCGGTTGATGAGGCTTGAGGCTACGATTACCTTAATAGGACATATCAATCTTAGAATGCTCATCGTCCACCTGACGATGTTCTGAAAGCATTCAATCCATACAAGTTCGTTCCGGGTTCGAACGAAACCGAAGGCACTATCTCGTTGCACTCATTTTGGAATCACCCTCAGAGTCAACGACCATAGCCCTTGGACTCTAAATCACCATCTCGAACCTATAAGTACTATTCCATCAAACTCATTACGGAATCACCCACAGAGTTATACTGACATATAGCCCTTACACCTCGAGTCTTCACTTGCTCCACTTGGATTAACGACCTAATGTTTAATTGGAATCGATGTGGCTTTCGAATATCCAAATATGGAAATCCGATTCCGATCTCACCGAAATCCAAACGCCATTTTAATGTCCAAGTTGTACTTAAGGGTTTTAAATAATTAACTCATTTCATTATTATCTATTTCACAAGATAGATAAACTACATATCACAATAGATAATCATATCCTTATCATAAACAGATAATCTGTATCAACATCACAACAGATAATCATCACACTCAGATAATCCATCACAAACCATCATACGTTGACCAAACATCCATATCATACAAATACAACTCATCTCATTACTGAGATGACAACCATTCAATCAATAACATCCATAAGCAATGATTTATCAACCATTAATTATGATTAACTTAAAATGAATTAAATTAATTACAACCATCTCTAATTAAATTAAATTAAATTAAATTAATTACTCATTTAAATCCTGCTTAACATCCATTAATTAATTAACCCAGTTAATTAATTATTCACTAAGTATATAACTTGATTAAACAACTTTTGATTAATCATCCTCTAATTATAATAAGTAATTAGTTCTTAATTAGTTTCATAAATTAATTAAGCTTAATCATAAGTAATTAACCTTAAATTACTCATTTATTAATTAACTATAATTAATTACATTTATCCTTAATTAATTACAATTAATTAATCACTTAATAATTAATTATTTCTTATTTAAACAATCCTTAATTACATCATTAATTATATTAATTAATGATTTATAATTTAAATTAATAACTTTATTAATTACATTTACTAATTAATCTAAAATTAAAATACAATTATTAGTCACCTTTGATTAATATCAAACCAGTAACTAACTGCCCTTAATTACTCATTAACAAATTAATTATCTTCACAATTAATTATCTCCATTAATAAATCCCTTGTTTAATTACGGAAGTAATTACCAAAATTACTTAATTAAAATCATCTTTATTATTTACATTCCAGTAATTATCACTTATTACTTCTTTAAGTAATCCCGCTACATTAATTTCCTTAAGTAATTACTCTTATTAAATCATTAAATGATTTACGTAAATTAATTAAACTAAATTAACTAACTTAACAAATCACATTATCAAAATTAATTACAATATGTAATTAATTATTTAATTACTTTTATCAAGTAATTAGACTTAACAATTAAAACTAATTACCTTAACTAATTAATCTAATTAATTCTCAAAATTTTAATCATATTAATTAATTACTTAATTATCCTTGGATAATTATCATTATTAATTAATAATATTTCCTTAAATTATTAAGAAAAATTATCTTTAATTAATCATCATTAATCATTTCTAATTAAATTAATTCTAAATCAATACTTAAAATCAAGTTGATAAATTCCTTAATTAAATTCCTTTATTATCTTAATTATCTTAAGATAATATAATTATAAATGATTTCATTAACATTCGAAATGTATTTTAAATAATACAACTCTAAATTAAATTCAAATTCCATTTTAAACTTTAAGATTTCAAAATGTTTAACTATTTAAGCATTTTTCAAAATTTAAATAAAATTATAACTTTTAAAATGATAGTGAAAAACCATCATTGTTTATATAAGAAAATTTTAAACCAAATAACTTAATTTATGTAAAGAAATTAAGCTTTAAAAAATGAATTGATCATTTAACTTTTCAAATTTAAGTTAACACATCATAACTTCTATTCAATATTAAAGAAAGAATTTTATCAAGTTTAAGATTTATTTGAAAAACAACTTGCTTTAAGAATCTACCATAAAACATTTTAAACTTGATCAACATTTAAAATTTTCAAAACTGGTCTAAATTAAGAATTCTGGATTCATAGTGAATTTTCAAACCATATTGAAACTTGATTTTAAAACTTAATTTAAATCTTACTTAAATTTTAAATGTTCATTTTTAAACCTTGGATTCAAAAATTCATTTGAATTCAAATCCATCCTAAACTTGGAATTTTAATCCTTGTTTAAATCCCTGCCCTAAAAATTTTGAATTCAACAAAATTTAAAACCCAGAAAAAAAAACTGTCAGGTTTAATAACCTGCAACCAACATACCCGAGACCCCTATTTCCTACTTCGAACCACCAACCTAGTTTCTTCGAGTAAACAACTCAATCTACTCGAGTAAGACCCGAGTCACAAACCTGCACCATCCAAGAAAAATTCACCAGAAAATTTTGTGCACGGTGCATATGTACCGGCACTCCGGCAACCTTCAACCACCCTGGTCAACCCCACCTAGTCACTGACAATCCACCAACAAACTTACGGCCATCAGAAAACCCCTCTTCAACTTGGAATTAAAATTCAAGAAAAAAAATGGAAAACTGGAACACAACCCAGAAGACATTCCCAACCTGTCAACGGCCAGCAATCCCATCTCCGACCATCTTATCACCTACGACACCGGCCATCCCTTCACCTAAGTCTCCTCTTCCAATCCCCAAAGTTCCACAACACTCGAAGCTTCACAGTGATCAATCAGCAACAGACAACCGACCACTCCCAAAACTAGGTCTACACAAAAGAAAGCGCCACCGTTGCCACCACGACCAACTGCACCGCCTCCTACTATTTTTCCTCACCCCTCTAATCACTCCTCCATCATACAAGCAAACCCGAACATCCCAGACCACATGATTACCCAAAAATCGACATTTACCCAACTTTGTTCAACACAGAACCACCCATTAAATCCCAACTTAAAAATTGTAACTTTAGTCTTAAAAATCATGTTTTGGTTTATATATTTGATTTATAATCCTGAAGATCATGATAATTTACAATTGACTTAATTTAAGGTTTCACTAAGTTTCATTTTTCGTTTTTCTTCCTAGAACAATACTAAGTTAATTTAATTAATTAAAATTTTAAATTAACATTTATGATATAACAATCCTATTCCATTTGCAACTTAGATCTTAACAAGGCCTAGATCAAGAGATAAGGAAGTATAAAAATCAAACCTTAACTAAAAATTCAAACAGAAGTGTCTACAAGTTTATAATAATGTGCAGATATCATGTTTCTCATATACACCAATTTTCAAAAATAAATAAATACCAATACATGATAATCTTCAGGCATATAAATCAAGCAGTCATATAAACTTGCTTATTGCTATCAACTCACATGAACAGCTAACAAAACTTTAGCATTTTGAGGATAAACAAAAGAAACAGAGCAGTTTTCTTATTTATGTGAATTAGAACTTGTGTTCTATATATTTTTTTTAACTTTGATTTAAAAAGAGAGAACTATTTTTAAATAAAAGCAGCTTACTCACTAAAAAAAAGAAACAGAGCAGTTAATTCATAGCACGATTTGATTTAAAAAAAATAGTTTGCATTTGAAGCTTAAGTTCTAGAAATTTACTTTAACATTGATTTTAAAAAGGCAAGAACTATTTTTAAAAACAAAAATTTACTCACTTTATAGAAGAAGGCAAAGAACAAACTCTATTGCAAATTCTGTTTCCTGGAACTGCAATTTTCTAGTTGAATTTGGTGAGTTTGCTTCCCCTTTGATTTCTGTTGAAGTTGATTCACTTGTTGATTTGCAGGTTATTAAAAACTGCATGCTGAGTTTACTTCTAGATTTGATGTTGTTACTTTGCTTCAAATATGCAGATTTAAGTTTTGTCTATTGATTTTGCAGATTTTTGATTGAATCTGTTTGCAGGTTTTAAATTGAATTTGGTTTCAGCTACAAATGAAGATAATGTTTAAGCAAAATGAATTGTTAAGTTTCTTTTATTTACAAAATTAAATCTCAAAAATAAATAACATGCCACTTGTTGTTTAAGTAAAATAAAAGATTTACAAGTGTCTTTATTATGTGTTAAGTGTTTGACACATATTCATTTTAATAATAAAAAAAGAAATTCCTAAATTTTATATAAGTTCATTTCTTACTTAGTTAATCATGTTTCAAATGTTTAATTACATTTAGTTTTTTTACATGCTTACATACAAACCTTCTTTATAAAATTACATAATTTTAATGTTTATTTGAATGTCTTCAAAATAATACTTTTTAAAGCTAAACTTTTCAAAAGAGCAAATTTTAAAAAGAAAAGAATTGTTATATTCAATTTTATTCAAAAGTTTCCAAATCAAAATATTATACCTTAATATAATAAACTAAATCTTATTTCAAAAGAAAAGCAATTCTTAAAATAAAACAAAACAAACTCTTATTATAAAATACAATTTTAAACTATTTTATTTTTAAACAAACTATTATATAATTATAAACAAAATAAATATTTACTTATATTTCTATGAAAATATAAGATAGATTTTTAAAACAACTTTTGAAAAGTTTTCTATACTGATTTTAAATCAATTTAATCAATTCATAAATTATACATCTTATATATAAAATAAATTGGAAAATATTCTTTATAAAATTTAAATTAAAATCAAAATTCCTATTTACAATGTATACACATATATACATTATAAATAAATATCTTTAAATTAGCTTAGAAAAATAATTTTATTACTTAAATTTTTTTAACATTTGAAAAGAAATAAAATTCCCAAAAGTTATTATTATTATCATCATTATAAATATCATTTACCAAATTAAATAATAATTATTCTTGAAAGATATTTTCTGTTTAAATTAAATTATTATATCAATATTTCACATTTTAAATAATTATTAATGAAATTATTAAATAAATATTGCTTAAATTCCCAGGACATCACATTCCTTCCCTCTTAAAAGAATTTCGTCCCCGAAATTTAAAAGCAAAGGTAATTTAATAATCTCATTAAATTTAAATTTTAAACACAAGCATAAGCCAAACCTAGCAACCAATTCAACCAATTCAAACAAATCTAATTATCCAGACAAATTCTGGATAAAATTCCATCGAGTTTCCCAAGCATATATATATATATAGACACACACACACACACACACACACACACACACACACACCGGGATACTCGCTCTACAGAATATAAACTAACTACACCACACAGATCTAGAGCTCCTATATATCTAGATCTACAAACCTAAACAAGATACAGGACCACAGACAAGTCCTGATCAACTTCCAAATCTCTCAGAACTACTGATTCCAAGACCAGCCATCCAAACTGGCAATTCAATCCTGTAGACCAAACACTTAAATCCTTAAGAGAATACAGAAATATCCAATACTCTTATCCAAAATCTCTCCTGACGATCTTGGGCTGCCTTCATCTTTCTAGATCAATCCGATCCTCGCAGATGCTACTCAGAACAAATCTGGACAAAGAAATAAACGACCCCCAGATCCTACTTAACAAAATGGTTTTCTCAAGATCCATCACACAAACTCTACTACACAACATTAGAAGACTCCAAAATATATTTCTTGTAGAAATCTTCTGATCCAAGTTAAAACTCAAATTTCCAAAGAATCAAGCGTTGCTTCAATTCTGGAATAGTTGCCATCATGCTTCCACTGCGCAACTCTAATTTAGAAATTCTATTGATGAACACAAGTATACTTGATCAATTAATCTCAGAACATTGTTCACCAAATTCCATAAAATTTTCAGTGACCTATCTGATTCGGTCATAAACACCACATCAAAAATTCACCCAGAAAACTAGATCCGATGAATCCTACCAGCTGAAACAGATCTCTTTCTCAAAGAGCTCTCCTACTATGCTAATCCACCTGAAAAGCTTCAAGAGCCAAGTCGAAACAGAATTCAAACTCTCGATGCGGATGCAAATCTTAATTACTTTGAAGACATCCAGAAAATCAAACCACTTTGATAACTCAAACATCCTCTAGAGATGCTTCAATCCAAACAAAGATTGCCCAGAGAACTTTCGAACTATCGCAAGTCACTTTTGCGATTCTCCACAGTTCCGATCCCAAGAAAACGTTCTCTCTTCAAAAATCAAAACAGCAAAAGCCTTCTATCCAAAAGATGAACTAGTGGTCAACCTCCAACCACAGACATCACACCCCACGAGCTTCCAGAAGAAATGGACAAGCTCCACCATCTTCCCGGATCACTGGCAGAAGAAGCACAGAGACTTCTGAACCAATGAAGAAACATGCCACTCACTGCTGCTACTGCTGCTGCGGCCAATGACACCTTATCTAAAAGCTTATCGAATCCCAAAGCTACACCAGCCATTTCACAATAGAGCTTTCCAGATAGACAGATATCCCTCAGAAAACTCGACTTCAAACCAAGAACAAAACACTCTGTCAAACTGAGTCTCATCTCAAATATAGACAGAACTCCTTCCCAAAATTGCCAAGATACCAATGCCGGCTTCAGAATTCCCGACTGATCCAAACTCAAGAAAATCCACTCACACGAGTGCATCCAAGCTTAAAATCCAAAGATAAACTCCGAATCTTGGAAAGGTTTCCTTCATAGATCAATAAAATCCTTCACACCAAGCTGCAGAACTACTCGAGATGCCCAATGCTGCCCTAGCAGATTCACTACCAATCTCAAACACTAGAATTCCAACCGCTGGTAGTTGTGTTACACAAACTACTACCCTATCTACCTCTAGAACTTATATTGGAATACCTGAACGGGTAACCCAATCTAATAGGTAGATATATATATATATCCAAAACTACAAATACGCTCTCTTAAGATAGACACCACTCTAGAGTCTAGGTATTCGCTCAACCTAGAGCTCTGATACCACAATGTAACGACCCGCCTTTCATTCCATAGAAAGACGCATCATTAAGAAGAAAGAAAGGGATAGAAAAGAGAAAAGAAAGAAAAGAAAGAAACAGACAACATCAGAATCTCACAGTGGAACGAATAAATTATATTATATCACATAAAACTTTACATAGTAGCATATACATCGGAGTTTTACAGCTAATATAACACAAACTAGACAGTTATAATCCTCTGCCTAGCAATTACAATTCAAGTACATCAGAGAAAACAGATGCAACTCAAACACAGCGGAATCACCATATATATTTACGCGCTGAAGCCTCCTGCTCCATTATCTCCCCCAGAACTCGTCAAAGAAATCCTAAAACACTTGACTACTCATACGTAATATGAGTACCCAAGAGTTTAATAAAACAGAAAATAAACACTCGGGTCAGACAGGGGTCTGGTGTGAGTAAACGGGGTTAAAATTGCTTAACTTTTAGAAAATCCTTTGAAACAAAAGATATCACGTAAGACTTCCCACACATAAACATGGAAAAGTTTTTACCTTACGCTAACCAAAACATTTGATAGAGAATCCAGTGATATTATAATAGTGTCTAGGGTTTTCAAAATAAAATACTGAAATAGCTGGAATGCTTACATCTCACGTTCCAACATAGTTGGGCACAATCAAAACCGTACAGGCACTTATTGGATTTTGGATTCCATCAATGGCAGGGCTACTGGGGTACCGCCAGTCACAGTACGTGGCCTAGATCACCGTACCGAGGAGTACGCCCATTCCCCTGCAACACAAAGCCGGACCCATTCCCTACTGAACAGTTCCAACAAGACTACCCCGGCGATTCTAGCTAGCAATCGCCCCACACAGCCGAAATATAAAGGGACATCTAGACATGGGTAAATCTCGCTCTCCAGTGGGGGCTACCCACGAAGCCTTGCTGCACCTCCCCTGTTTTAGCCATTCCCGGTTGATGAGGCTTGAGGCTACGATTACCTTAATAGGACATATCAATCTTAGAATGCTCATCGTCCACCTGACGATGTTCTGAAAGCATTCAATCCATACAAGTTCGTTCCGGGTTCGAACGAAACCGAAGGCACTATCTCGTTGCACTCATTTTGGAATCACCCTCAGAGTCAACGACCATAGCCCTTGCACTCTAAATCACCATCTCGAACCTATAAGTACTATTCCGTCAAACTCATTACGGAATCACCCACAGAGTTATACTGACGTATAGCCCTTACACCTCGATTCTTCACTTGCTCCACTTGGATTAACGACCTAATGTTTAATTGGAATCGATGTGGCTTTCGGATATCCAAATATGGAAATCCGATTCCGGTCTCACCGAAATCCAAACGCCATTTTAATGTCCAAGTTGTACTTAATGGTTTTAAATAATTAACTCGTTTCATTATTATCTATTTCACAAGATAGATAAACTACATATCACAATAGATAATCATATCCTTATCATAAACAGATAATCTGTATCAACATCACAACAGATAATCATCACACTCAGATAATCCATCACAAACCGTCATACGTTAACCAAACATCCATATCATACAAATACAACTCATCTCATTACTGAGATCACAACCATTCAATCAATAACATCCATAAGCAATGATTTATCAACCATCAATTATAATTAATTTAAAATGAATTAAATTAATTACAACCATCTCTAATTAATTTAAATTAAATTAAATTAATTACTCATTTAAATCCTGCTTAACATCCATTAATTAATTAACCCAGTTAATTAATTATTCACTAAGTATATAACTTGATTAAACAACTTTTGATTAATCATCCTCTAATTACAATAAGTAATTAGTCCTTAATTAATTTCATAAATTAATTAAGCTTAATCATAAGTAATTAACCTTAAATTACTCATTTATTAATTAACTATAATTAATTACATTTATCCTTAATTAATTACAATTAATTAATCACTTAATAATTAATTATTTCTTATTTAAACAATCCTTAATTACATCATTAATTACATTAATTAATGATTTATAATTTAAATTAATAACTTTATTAATTACATTTACTAATTAATCTAAAATTAAAATACAATTATTAGTCACCTTTGATTAATATCAAACCAGTAACTAACTGCCCTTAATTACTCATTAACAAATTAATTATCTTCACAATTAATTATCTCCATTAATAAATCCCTTGTTTAATTACAGAAGTAATTACCAAAATTACTTAATTAAAATCATCTTTATTATTTACATCCCAGTAATTATCACTTATTACTTCTTTAAGTAATCCTGCTACATTAATTTCCTTAAGTAATTACTCTTATTAAATCATTAAATGATTTACTTAAATTAATTAAACTAAATTAACTAAGTTAACAAATCACATTATCAAAATTAATTACAATGTGTAATTAATTCTTTAATTACTTTTATCAAGTAATTAGACTTAACAATTAAAACTAATTACCTTAACTAATTAATCTAATTAATTCTCAAAATTTTAATCATATTAATCAATTACTTAATTATCCTTGGATAATTATGATTATTAATTAATAATATTTCCTTAAATTATTAAGAAAAATTATCTTTAATTAATCATCATTAATCATTTCTAATTAAATTAATTCTAAATTATTACAAAAAATCAAATAGATAAATTCCTTAATTAAATTCCTTTATTATCTTAATTATCTTAAGATAATATAATTATAAATGATTTCATTAACATTCGAAATGTATTTTAAATAATATAACTCTAAATTAAATTCAAATTCCATTTTAAACTTTAAGATTTCAAAATGTTTAACTATTTAAGCATTTTTCAAAATTTAAATATAATTATAACTTTTAAAATGATAGTGAAAACCATCATTACTTATATAAGAAAATTTTAAACCAAATAACTTAATTTATTTAAAGAAATTAAGCTTTAAAAAAAATGAACTGATCATTTAACTTTTCAAATTTAAGTTAACACATCATAACTTCTATTCAATATTAAAGAAAGAATTTTATCAAGTTCAAGACTTATTTGAAAAACAACTTATTTTAAGAATCTACTGTAAAACATTTTAAACTTGATCAACATTTAAAATTTTCAAAACTGATCTAAATTAAGAATTCTGGATTCATAGTGAATTTTCAAACCATATTGAAACTTGATTTTAGAACTTAATTTAAATCTTACTTAAATTTTAAATGTTCATTTTTAAACTTTGGATTCAAAAATTCATTTGAATTCAAATCCATCCTAAACTTGGAATTTTAATCCTTGTTTAAATCCCTGCCCTAAAAATTTTGAATTCAACAAAATTTAAAACCCAGAAAAAAAAACTGTCAGGTTTAATAACCTGCAACCAACATACCCGAGACCCCTATTTCCTACTTTGAGTCACCAACCTAGTTTCTTCGAGTAAACAACTCAATCTACTCGAGTAAGACCCGAGTCACAAACCTGCACCATCCAAGAAAAATTCACCAGAAAATTTTGTGCACGGTGCATATGCACCGGCACTCCGGCAACCTTCAACCACCCTGGTCAACCCACCTAGTCACTGACAATCCACCAACAAACTTACGGCCATCAGAAAACCCCTCTTCAACTTGGAATTAAAATTCAAGAAAAAAAAATGCAAAACTGGAACACAACCCAGAAGACATTCCCAACCTGTCAACGGCCAGCAATCCCATCTCCGACCATCTTATCACCTACGACACCGGCCATCCCTTCACCTAAGTCTCCTCTTCCAATCCCCAAAGTTCCACAACACTCGAAGCTTCACAGTGATCAATCAGCAACAGACAACCGACCACTCCCAAAACTAGGTCTACACGAAAGAAAGCGCCACCGTTGCCACCACGACCAACTGCACCGCCTCCTACTATTTTTACTCACCCCTCTGATCACTCCTCCATCACTACAAGCAAACCCGAACATCCCAGACCACATGATCAACCAAAAATCGACATTTACCCAATTTTGTTCAACACAGAACCACCCATTAAATCCCAACTTAAAAATTGTAATTTTAGTCTTAAAAATCATGTTTTGGTTTATATATTTGATTTATAATCCTGAATTTATAAATCATGATAATTTACAATTGACTTAATTTAAGGTTTCACTAAGTTTCATTTTTCCTTTTTCTTCCTAGAACAATACTAAGTTAATTTAATTAATTAAAATTTTAAATTAACATTTATGATATAACAATCCTATTCCATTTGCAACTTAGATCTTAACAAGGCCTAGATCAAGAGATAAGGAAGTATAAAAATCAAACCTTAACTAAAAATTCAAACAGAAGTGTCTACAAGTTTATAATAATGTGCAGATATCATGTTTCTCATATACACCAATTTTAAAAAATAAATAAATACCAGTACATGATTATCTTCAGGCATATAAATCAAGCAGTCATATAAACTTGCTTATTGCTATCAACTCACATGCACAGCTAACAAAACTTTAGCATTTTGAGGATAAACAAAGAAACAGAGCAGTTTTCTTATTTATGTGAATTAGAACTTGTGTTCTATATATTTTGTTTAACTTTGATTTAAAAAGAGAGAACTGTTTTTAAATAAAAGTAGCTTACTCACTAAAAAAAGAAACAGAGCAGTTAATTCATAGCAGGATTTGATTTAAAAAAAAAACAGTTTGCATTTGAAGCTTAAGTTCTAGAAATTTACTTTAGCATTGATTTTAAAAAGGCAAGAACTGTTTCTAAAAACAAAAATTTACTCACTTTATAGAAGAAGGCAAAGAACAAACTCTGTTGCAAATTCTGTTTCCTGGAACAGCAATTTTCTAGTTGAATCTGGTGAGTTTGCTTCCCCTTTGATTTCTGTTGAAGTTGATTCACTTGTTGATTTGCAGGTTATTAAAAACTGCATGCTGAGTTTACTTCTAGATTTGATGTTGTTACTTTGCTTCAGATATGCAGATTTAAGTTTTGTCTATTGATTTTGCAGATTTTTGATTGAATCTGTTTGCAGGTTTTAAATTGAATTTGGTTTCAGCTACAAATGAAGATAATGTTTAAGCTAAATGAATTGTTAAGTTTCTTTTATTTACAAAAATAAATCTCAAAAATAAATAACATTCCACTTGTTGTTTAAGTAAAATAAAAGATTTACAAGTGTCTTTATTATGTGTTAAGAGTTTGACACATATTCATTTTAATAATAAAAAAAGAAATTCCTAAATTTTATAAAGGTTTTTAAGTTCATTTCTTACTTAGTTAATCTTGTTTCAAATGTTTAATTACATTTAGTTTTTTTACATGCTTGCATACAAACCTTCTTTATAAAATTACACAATTTTAATGTTTATTTGAATGTCTTCAAAATAATACCTTTTAAAGCTAAACTTTTCAAAAGGGCAAATTTTAAAACGAAAAGAATTGTTATATTCAATTTTATTCAAAAGTTTCCAAATCAAAATATTATACCTTAATATAATAAACTAAATCTTATTTCAAAAGAAAAGCAATTCTTAAAATAAAACAAAACAAACTCTTATTATAAAATACAATTTTAAACTATTTTATTTTTAAACAAACTATTATATAATTATAAACAAAATAAATATTTACTTATATTTCTATCAAAATATAAGATAGATTTTTAAAACAACTTTTGAAAAGTTTTCTATACTGATTTTAAATCAATTTAATCAATTCATAAATTATACATCTTATATATAAAATAAATTGGAAAATATTCTTTATAAAATTTAAATTAAAATCAAAATTCTATTTACAATGTGTACACATATATACATTATAAATAAATATCTTTAAATTAGCTTAGAAAAATAATTTTATTACTTAAATATTTTTAACATTTGAAAAGAAATAAAATTCCCAAAAGTTATTATTATTATCATCATTATAAATTTCATTTATCAAATTAGATAATAATTAATCTTGAAAAGATAATTTCTGTTTGAATTAAATTATTATATCAATATTTCACATTTTAAATAATTATTAATGAAATTATTAAATAAATATTGCTTAAATTCCTGGGACATCACATTTATGTTGAACAACCTCCACTCTTTGAAGATGAAAAATTTCCAAACCATTTTTTCAAACTTAAGAAAAGCTCTATATGATCTGAAACAAGCTCCTAGAGCATGGTATGGCAGACTAAGATTTTTTTTATTATAATCAAAATTTTAAATTGGTAAAGCAGATAATACTTGTAACAACCCTAATTTCATGCCATTCAAATCGACAATAATCCACACATGTCAGACTTGAATAATGCGAAATAACAGATTGTACATAAATTTGAAGCAAATAAAATCAAATATACAGAATCACAGACACAGAACAAACATAATAACTCGCAGACGAATATAAAAATACATAGCAGTTCATGAAGCTACTACAACAGAGTCTCAAACCAAATACATAATACAGTCTGAAAACAATATAATAGAAATCCCAAATACATAGAAGTTCACTAATACATGAGATAAACTAGAACAACTGAAACAGAAGTAGATAAATATGTAGATAAGCAGAAACTCCAGCAAAGACCAGCTCCAGAAAGAGAATCCAAAGCTGTAAACACTCAGGTTGACTCGAGCGTGAAGCAAAACACAAACACTCGAGTCAGGACAATATATACTTATATAATGTAAACCAACTCAAGTGAACTGTAATAAAGATACAAGTAACTTAAAGGATGCATGGGACCTCCCATTCTCTAAGGATCCGTCAAACTATTTACTATATAGTAATATTTCGCTATTATAATAATGTCTACAGTAAAATAAGCATACTTTTAAATAGCGTTCCGGTCTAACCATATCACCCTTCACACATAATAGTCCCAGCAGTCCATCCAATATCATGACATCTCCACACCGGGTGACTGTCAGAGGATACCACACGGGTTATGGGAGAAAAACAAACTCGTAGTAAAGGCTCGGTATGGTAGGTGACACGGCACACAAGGCAATGCCAGGGTAGATATACCAATTACGCACACGGGTTGGTGGTAACACAGCAGCCACATACGCCCACCCTAAACAACACTCCAATATCAAGGGGTGCACTCAAACAATCACAACAGTAATAGAATGGTATCGAAGAAGTGTGTTTAGCCAGAGGTGCTACCTCCTTTGGCCCGAGATCGTTCTTGTTTTAGCCACCTTAAGCTAACTCACGGGAGTTAGATCCACATAAAGTACCTTAGAAACGTCGTCACCATCCTACTTCATTCTGCAATCTCCACCGCGTACATAGTTGTTAAAGTGGTTTCGGTATCGACAGAGAGTATGTCCATATCTAATCCCCGACTCTTTAACAACCAACCGTTATTATAACCCATAGTTATAATTTAAAAATGGTATTTATTTCTCAAAATCCAATATCATTTCAAATCCATTTCAAAATATCAAACCTATCGTCAAAACCATTTCAAAATATCATACTTACCATTTCATTTGAAAAACATATTCATTTTATTCAATTTAAAAATACCATTTCAATTCACATTTCAAAATAGTTCAATTCCAAACGAATTACTTCATTTAAATCATAAAATATAAAGTCATTACATTTAATAATTAAATTATTAAATTTCCAAAATTTTCAACTTCCAAAGTTCATCCTTTCACTTAATTTTATCAAAACAGTGAAAATTCAACTTTCGCAGCATTTGGAAAATGCTACAGAAAGTTATATTCAAAACAGTTCAATTTAACAAAAGGCAACGTTTAAAATGCTGTAATAGAGTTACATTAATTTCAAAGAAAACTTAGTTTAATCCAACAATTATAGCATTTAAAAGTGCTATAATAGCCTTAAATTCAATTTAGCTATTTAGTTCACTTATCAACTACAACATTTACAATTGTTGTATTATCATTTATATTAGATATAATAGCATTTCAGAATTGCAGTTATTTAACTTCAAATTTCAATATAATTTCACAACAATTATATTTTTATTTAAATCACTTCTAACTTAAAATCGCACATTTTTTTTACTTTTATAAACACCATTTAATTTTCCTTAATTTCATGATATCATGAAGTTAAATTTCCATTTAAAAATTCATATTTAACACTAATTGACTTATTAAACTGCAATGCTCAATTTTAAATTCATTACATTAAATTTCAACCTAACACTTAAGTCCAAATTCTCTAATATAACTTAGTTTTATTTTTATTTACTTAACTAAAAATCCACTTTTAAGTCAATGCCATAAATTTCCAATTTTAGTTATATTTCAAAATTTCAACTTAAATATTTATTCATTTCACATTTCAACTTTATTAAAAATCATTAATATGATATAAAATCACTTTAAATTCATTTAAATTCAAATTATCATAAATTTATCATGATTTCATATTCAATTTAATTTCCAATTATAATTAACTCAATTTTTCCAAAATAACCGACATTCAAAATTTTCTAACTTTTTCAATAACTTATTTCACTTATAATTATTCATAAAATCAATAATATTTTACAAAATCATTTTTTTAATTAGATTTAAATCAAAATATTTTAATATTTACATTTCTAAAATAATTTTAAATTTTTTAGAAAACATACATTAACTACGGGTTTGTATAAAATTTTCTACACTAGGAAAAGTGATACGGGTAATATATCATTACAACCCGTAATTTACAAAGAAAATACGGGTTTTATCATTTCAAACCTGCAGTCCCAAGTAAATGAAATAAATTGAAAACCATTCAGGCCTATCATTTCAGCCCATAATGATTTTCCCTTATTCTAAAGTCCGTTCGGGTATGTATCATTTCAACCCATAGTGATTCTAATCTAAAGGGAACTTGCAGTGTGATAAACTGATAAAAATAACAGAACAGTATAATATAATAGTAACAAATGTAATAACAGGTGTTTAAGCATGGGTGAACATCATATAATCATAATATAGCAGATATAACATGATAATGCATTTTACAGATTCACAAAGGGTCAAATCACTATTTATATATGTATATATTGTCTGGTGAGAATAACTCACTGGTTTAAGCTGATGACCCAGGATGAATTGCACAAACGGGATCTACACAAGCACAAAAGCACGATACAGATTCGAATAGAGGTGCCAAATGTCAAATTCCTTGGATACAAATCAAACAAAAACAATATAACATCTATAAGTTTCAAACCAATGACGATCAAAACCACACTAGAATAAACTGCACAGAATCAAATAGAAATGCTTGCACTTGCTTTTAACCTTTACTAGGCTCAGCCATAAGGGAAAAGACGATGGCTAGTGTTTGGGTCTGGTTTGGGTGAGTATGGGTTCGGCCTACATGTTGGAATGATGGTGTAAAGGTGGGTGAAGGCAAGAACACAAAAGCATGCATACACATGGGTTTTAGGCCATGAATTGGGCTCGACCAAGGCCCTAGGTGCCACGGCCAGAGGTGTAGGGTCCACTGTGATGGTGTTGCCGAGGGTGCTGGAGGTGGTGGTGGTGATGTAGGGGGCGGCTAAAGGGGTGGTGAGGTGGTGGATGTGAGGTAGTGCTCGGCTAGGCTAGTATTGGGGTGGTTTTGAAAAATTTGTGGATATGCATCACCAAAGGGGTCACGGCTTGGGTGGCTGGTGAGGAGGAGGTGGTGGTGGTGTGCCATCAGGTGGTGGAGGCGGCTAGGCAGCAAGGTAGCATGGCCGAACCTAAATGGAAGAGCAAGTGCAAACAAAAATCAAAAGGAATAAGCAATATAAGCGAAAAAAAAGATAAAAGAAGATAATTTTTTTTTACCAATTCCTCAAGCAAGTGATGGCCGAAACTTTTTTTTCAGGAAGGAGGAAAAGAAAATACGTGAAATGAAAATGAAATGATCGGCTGAAATGTGGGGAGTTATGCCAAAAGAAATGAAGAGTTGTGAGGAAAATGAAGAGGTGAAATTCAAAAAGGCAAAAGGCAATTCAAAAGTCAAAAACCCTTCATATTTCCTTATTTTATTTATATAACTTTATATTTCTGGAAATAATAATAATCCCAGATAAGATTTCGAAAATTTATCAAAATATAAATTTTATATAAATATTTATCAATTATATAATGTTAAATTAAGGAAAATAGCTAAAAATAGTGTACTAGACCAGAAAATTTGAAATTAAATAGAATAAATTTTAGAAAAATTATATGGGCTTGGAAAAATAATGATAACAAAGATAATAACATAAAAATAAAAATTCATTCACAAAATAAATAAATAAAATTTAATTAAATATAATTTATATGAAGAAAATAGCAGAAAATTAGAAAACAGCCTTTAAATATAGGAAATAAATACAGTAAATTTTGAAAAAATTATATTATCATTTTAAAAATATTTAGAGATGAAATTTCACAAATAAAAAAAATTTAAAATAATTTTCAAATGAAATAAATTCAAATTCAAATTTATAGTAAAAATCTAGGGTTGTTACACTCTCCCCCACTCAAATCTTTTCGTCCTCGAAAAGAACGGAAAGGAAAATAAAGAGAAACAATATAGAAAAGAAAAATAGTACTTGAAACAAATTATTCCCGACTCGAAGCACGAATGCTCTCCTCCGTTTCCTAAGTAAAATCTCGATCGTCAGTACTTCACTGTACTTTGACCAGATTCACAGATTTCCTTCTGAGCTGCTTCGTATCTCTACCAACTATACGAAGTGGCTTCCTCTCAACAGTCAGGTTAGGCTCAATATCCAAACTATCAAGGGCAGAAGGCTGGGCAATAGGAGATGGATCATGAAGATGACAGCGAAGATACGAGACATGGAATACATCATGCACTCCAGAAAGCTTCTCGGGCAAATCCATACGATAAGCCAAAGAACCAACTCTTTCCACAATGCGGAAAGGACCAATGAACCTAGGAGAAAGCTTCCCACTACGACCAAAGAAAATGACATTCCTCAAGGGAGAAACCTTAAGGAACACCTAATCACCAACAACAAATTCCAAACGCCTACGGCTATCGGCATACTTCTTTTGTCTATCCTGAGCGGCTCTCAACCTCTTCTTAATCTCCTCAACTTTCTCAGAAGCTTCCAAAATCACTTCAGGACCAAGAACCAAACGATTACCGAATTCAATCCAGCAAGATGGAGATCTACAAGGTCGTCTGTATAAAGCAGCAAACGGAGACATTTTGGACTGGCCTGAATGCAAAGATGGAATGAGATAGATAAAAAGATCAAGAATAGACTGAAAACAGAAGATAAGATTATACTTAATAGCTATTATTGTAGGTAAATTCGCCAAGATGGAGATAATCCTCCCAAGATCCTCCATAATCAAGCACACAAGCACGAAGAAGATCCTCGAGAATCTGATTTACTCTTTCTGTTTGACCGTCGGTCTGAGGATGGTAAGCAGTGCTCAGATTCAAACGAGTACCCAAAGATTCCTGAAAAGCCTTCCAGAACTGACTAGCAAAGATAGGGTCACGATCACAAACAATACTGAGAGGAACACCATGGAGACGAACGATCTCTCTCATGTAAATCTCAGATAAACTAGAAGCAGAACGAGTAGACTTGACGGGAATAAAATGAGCGGACTTGGTCAGTCTATTAACAATAACCCAGATACTCTCATTACCCTTCAAGTCCTCGGTAAACCATCGATGAAATCCATGGAAACCTGTTCCCACTTCCAATTAGGTATCTCAAGGTGCTGCAACAAACTGTAACGCCCCACTCCGAGACCCACTCTAGTAAAGAGTATTACGGAGTAATACCGTCTACTAGAACGGAGAATAGAGTATAATGGAAGCGACCATGTGTAATCAAGCTATAACTAACTACTGAATACGTCGAATAGGTGGTTTTCTTTTCTCAAGTGGTTCGACATATCCAATAGATATTTATAACGAAATTACAATGGCTAAGGAAAACTGGTTCAGAACAAACATAATACTAAATGATAACATCATCATCACAGAACAGTCACATAACAGTCACAGAACATAGGTACAATATATCGTTAATACAGATCCAAATATCAAAAGGTGGGTACAAAGCCACCGCTCACACATGTGAGTCAAAAATATGTACATAAGAGACTGAATAATCAGAGTATCAAAATAGTGGACAAATATAAAGAGCTATCTATCAACATAGCAGATAATGTCCGAGCGGAAGCACATAAAGCTAAGTCCAGAGACCTAACCTGAAACAACTCGATCTGACCCGAGCGAAAACACTTGGGTCAGGCTAGCTAAATAATCAGTAATAACTGAGATATATAATAATGCGGTACATAAACAAAGCAGAACTTCCCCACAGAGAAGAATATAATGGACCACATGAATATAATGACGATCCCTAATCATCAATAAACAGTAAAAATCTCCAAAGAGAATATCAACACCAAAGTGTGGAATAAATAAAATTGCCTCATGTCATCGGTGTAGTCAAAACTATATAAAGTTGCCCATAGGCAATAATCCCAAGAGTGACCAGAGTCAATGATCAATGCCCAAGCAAAGGTCGATGCTCCAAAGAGCAATAGGGATATAATGAAAAATCAATGAAATCAAATACAGAAATGCAGTGTCTAGAGACACTGTGAATCCACAAGGTAATCGCACTTACATCGTATGGTTCCATAGAACCAACACCGAATGGCGATACTCGAATGGATATAAAAATCATCAGATAATACAAGTATTGCACGTGCACCGACCAGAGTCATTATTGCCAAGTACTGTAGAGTTGTGATCGATCACTCGCACAGATGCGGAACGCGCGAGACGGCGAGATCCTTCCCAGAAGGATAAAGGCCCAGAGGCACATGCCAAAAAAAACTGCTCCATAGAGCAGGTGTCCAGAGACGGTTGCCCAGAGGCTTGGTGACCCAGAGGTCCAGTACTGGCCGCCCAGAGGCTAATGTGTCACAATCTTCTTGGAGAGGAACCCGTAAAGTGTTAACAATGAGTCCCATACCCCACGTTCGCACTAAACGGTTTACTAACCAATAGCATGCTCACACTCCAAACAATAAAAAGTCCACCTCGTATCATCGGTAAACTAGACCCAAAGGTCAAAAAGATCAATCGAATAGGTCAGGGATTAACCGGAAAGAAAATACACACGGTTCCATAGGCTGGAGATTTCCTAACCGTTTAAGCACCTTTCCACTTCGCTCGACGTGCTAAAAGTGAGCGTGAAATTTTTATTATAGAAAATAAAAGTGCGAAACGAATTTATAATTGATTTTGAAATCACTTTAAAACGGCTTTTTAAAACTCTCCTATTATGGAGTAATTAATTTAATAATTAAAAATAATATTATATAATAATTTCGAAAGACATGAGTGAAAAATCCTTTTAAAATATTCATAAAAACCCGTGTACGAAATCCAGAGACAAATCTCAAAGAAATCGATAAAACCAGAAAATCACTGAAAATATTCTAAGTGTTGGAAAATAGTCCAAAACTGACGCGAACCCAAATTCGGAAAATTATTCGGACTAGCAAACCTAATCCGAATGGCATGAAAATTGGTACGAACGTAGTCCGACATTCCTACTTCAGAACGCAAAAAAAATTACTCGATTCTGACTTGAAACGAAGTCGCAGCGACGCTCCAAAGTCGGACCCGGAAACAGTGAATACACTGTTTCAGGCTGAGATCCGGGTCCCCCTTCGACAGCAATTTCGAAGAGTCAAATGAACTCGGATACTAATCAAACTTTCCAGAGATGGAGTTCGAAACTCCAGCTTTCCAACGAATCTAAAAAAGTTGGATTTCGACCATGGATGTGACCGTGGCAATGTCACAAAGTTCAGTCCCAAAGCTGCAACCAAAAAAAATGCTTTCATTTTTCTTTTCTTCTTGGGCCCCCAGCCCGCATGGGCTGGGGGGTACTTGGGGCCCGCCCCAGCCCGCTCGGGATGAGGGGGGGTACTTGGGGCCTGCCCCAGCCCGCGCGGGCTGGGGACTAGTGGCCGCCCCAGCCCACACGGGCTGGGGATTTTGGGCCGCCTCAGCCCGTTGCGGGCTGGGGAAAAGGGGCCGCCCCAGCCCCTTGCGGGCTGGGGTCTGGGGACCCGCCCCAGCCCGCGCGGGCTGGGATCTGGGGACCCGCCCCAGCCCTCATGGGCTGGGGACTTGTGGCCAGCCCCACTAGGGCTGGCCTGCTCCTGGCTAGCCCAACTGGGCTAGCCTGCTGTGCCTGGGCTGCAGCCTGGGTGCAACCACACCCATGTTTTCAGCCTATTTTCAGGCTGTGCATTTCCAGCCAGCTGAAATTGATGATTTTAGTGCTTTAGGGATGTTTTTTTAAAGTTTTTGGCCTCAAATTTCACTAATAACAATCACTAACTACCATATAATGATTAATACACTAAATTAAAGGAAACAAAGGGCCAAAGCTTAGCATTACCTTATGAAGCAATATCACAAACACCTTATGTGCAACCCCAAATTGAAAGTAAAGATGATCAAGAAGCTATGATTCACACGTTACATAATAAAACATGTGTTACTAAATGATTTATGAAGTCAAAAGAGGATTAAACACATATTAGAAGAGGTTTAGCAATATACCTCTCTAGAAAGCAACAATGACCATTATAGCATCAACCCAAGTTAGCAAAAGATGATTAGGAGGCTATAAGATCATAAAAACACATAAAACATGTGTTAACAAACTTATTTCAGAAATTAGAGAGATATAAAATATGGATTTGAAGTGGGTATTTGCATTACCTTTGCATAGAATGACTTGCAAAAGCTAAACTTGAAGGGGATGAAGATGGAGGCCATTTTTGTTAAGAAAGCTTTACGAAATGATTAGGGTTTTGATTAGGGTTGAATGAATGAGGTTAGGAGAGTTTGAGATAATATATAGAGGAGGTTTAGGGTGGGTTATCGGGTTAAGTTTAGTAACCCAATAAGAAGAGGGTTATGAACATGTTTCCAAAAATTAGTCTAAGTGTTCATGTATGTTTATAAAACTAATTTTTCTTACCCAAACCTGTTTTAAAATCTCTCCTAAAATATTTAACTTTCCAAAAATAACGTTTTATCCTCATTTTAAAATCCCATATTTCCCATTTAATTAAAATAGCCTTTTTCAAATAATTTTTTTTGTTATTCCAAATCCTTTTACACTTCATAAAATAAATAAAAATCCTAACTTTTATTTATTAATTGGTAATGCAAATCCCGGGTTGTTACAGACTCCCCCCTTAAGAAAATTGCGCCCCCGCAATTCCTTAAGATAGATGTCGTCTATAACGTCAAATCCATAAAATAAGTAATAGAGATAAAATAGAGAATTCTTACCCGCAGAAGAAGATGGGAGAAAGCCCGGATAAGAGCGCTCGATAGATTCTCTGGTCTCCCAAGTGTAGTCCTTAGGATTCGGTGACCATTGAATCTTCACGAGTGGAACCTCTTTGTTGCGAAGGCGTCTAACCTCCGAATCAAGCACACGGAGAGGTTGCTGCTCCAAAGATAAGTCAGGTAAGATCTCTAAATCAAGCATGACATGCGGCTCAATGATAGAATCAGGATCGCGAACACACTTGCGAAGCTGAGAAACATGGAACACGTCATGCATTCCGGAAAAATGAGCAGGTAGAGCCACACGATAAGCAACGGGGCCGATGCGTTCCGTAATAGGAAATGGTCCAACATAGCGAGGAGCCAACTTCCCTGTAGAGCTGAAACGCGCAACCCCCTTCATGGGAGAAATCCGAATGAAGACAAAATCACCAATGGAAAACTCAAGTGGCTTCCTATAGTTGACCGCGTAGGATTTCTGGCGGTCCTGTGCCTCTTTCATTCTCTGACGGATAAGAACAATCTTTTCAGAAGATTCCCGAACTGAATCTGGACCAAGAATAAGCTTCTCGCCAGATTCTAACCAACAAGCAGGAGAGCGACATGACCTTCCGTATAGAGCCTCGAAAGGTGCCATGCCGATACTAGACTGAAAGCTGTTGTTGTAGGAGAACTCTACATGCGGTAAGTGATCCTCCCAACTACCTCCGAAATCCAGAATACAACAGAGCAAAATATCTTTCAAAACACGATTCACCCTCTCCGTCTGGCCGTCGGTCTGAGGATGATAAGCAGTCGAGAGATTCGACTTTGTGCCCAAAGCTGACTGTAGTCACTTCCAGAAGTGACTAGTAAAGATAGTGTCTCCATCACAGATGATAGAGCTAGGAATGCCATGAAGTCGAACGACTTCCTTCACATATAGCTTGGCAAGCTGAGGAGTAGTCCGAGTGGACTTAATAGGAATGAAATGAGCCGATTTGGTCAAGCGATCGACGATGACCCAAATAGAAGTATGGCCTGACCTCGATCGAGAAAGACCGTCAATAAAATCCATCAATATCTGATCCCATTTCCACAATGGAATCTCTAGCGGCTGAAGAAGACCAGATGGATGCTGATGCTCGGCCTTGATCTGTTGACAAGTCAAGCAACCACTCACATAACTTGCCACATCTCTCTTCAACCCCTCCCAATAATATAGCCGGCACATATCGGCATACATCTTACTCGAACCGAGATGTATAGTGTACTTAGTGCGATGGCACTCGTCCAGAATGTCATGCCTAAGTGATAAATCAGATGGTACAACAATACGGTTCTTCCTACGAAGACACCGATGAAAATCAAGAGAATAATCCAGCAATGTCTCATCATTGGATCCCGACTCGAGAAGGTGAATGAGATGCAATAAGTCTGGATCCTGCCGCTGAGCATGAGCAATGCGATCCAATAAGATAGGACGAGCTTCTAAGCTGAGTAGTAAGACCGGAGAATCAGAAGATGGAGCTCGATCTCTAATATCACACAAAGATAGGGTCTCGTGAACATCCCATTCGGCAATCATCATGGAAACTACCGCCGAGTGCTTGCGAATGAGCGCATCTGCAACACGATTCCCCTTGCCAGGGGTATACTGAATATCTAAATCATATGAGGCGAGGAACTCAAGCCATCGCTGCTACCTCATGTTGAGATCTCTTTGGCTAAAAAGATACTTCAGAGACTTGTGATCGGTGTAAAGAGTGAAGCGTTCGCCTAATAGAAAGTGACGCCACGTCTTCAAGGCAAAGACGATAGCTGCTAACTCAATATCATGAGTAGGATAGCGAATCTCATTCGGACGCAGTTGCCTGGAAGCATAAGCAACTACCCGATCCTTCTGCATAAGCACAGCACCGAGCCCGCTACCACAAGCATCGGTGTAAACAACCAGATCCCGGTTACTCTCAGGAACCACAAGAATAGGAGCATGAGTGAGAAGTTCCTTCAATCGCTGAAAAGAAGCTTCACACTTATCATACCAAATAAAGCGAACACCCTTACGAGTCAGCGTCGTAAGGGGAAGTGCAACTCGAGAGAAATACTTGACAAACCGACGGTAATAACCCGCCAGACCAAGGAAGCTGCGAATATCATGAACGTTCTCGGGCTGCTTCCAATTCTGAATAGCTTCGATCTTGGCAGGATCGACAGAAACACCCTCAGATGATACAATATGGCCCAAGAACTTGACCTTGCTCTCCCAAAAATGGCACTTGGAGAGCTTTGCCTTAAGCTGATGCTGACGAAGAGTATCCAAGACGATCCGCAAATGATGAGCATGCTCTGACTTGGATCTAGAGTAAATAAGAATATCGTCGATGAAAACCAGAACGAATCTATCGATGTATTCCTGGAATACTCGATTCATAAGATCGACGAAGAAAGCCGGTGCGTTCGTCAAGCCGAATGGCATGATCAACTACTCAAAAGAACCATAACGAGTGCGGAAAGCGGTAAGAGGAATGCTATCTTCCGCAACTCGGAGCTGATGAAATCCGGTGGCAAGGTCGAGCTGTGAAAAGACCTTCGCACCGCTCAACTGATCAAACATATCGTCTATCCGTGGCAATGGATAACGATTTCTGATGGTCAACTCATTAAGCTTGCGATAATCAATGTAAAGCCTAAGAGATCCATCGGGCTTCTTAACAAAGACCACAACAGCATCCCATGGCGAAGAACTGGACCGAATAAACTGCTTCGCCTCAAGCTCTACTAACTGCTTCCTGAGTTCCTCATTCTCTTTAGTAGACATCCTCGTGGGAGGACGCCCAACTGGGTGGGAGCCTGGAATGAGATCGATGCGGAACTCAATGGCCCGCTTTGGCGGCAGGCCTGATACTGGCTCGAATATATCGGGGAAATCTCGAACAACAGGAATACGAGATATGTCCAAATCCTCATCTCGTGAATCAAGAGAAAATAAAGTAATATCATAAATCCCAACATCCTGAAGAGCAATAGCTAATGGAGCAGACGAGTCAGGATGACGAAGAAATAATATCCGCTCCGAACAAAAGATTTTGGCGTCGTACTGAGCGAGCCAATCCATGCCAAGAATCATGTCAAAGCCCAAATACTCCATAACATGCCGATTCGCACGGAAAGAAAATCCATAAAGATCAATATCCATATCCTCACAAAGCAAGATAAGGGTCGTGGATCCACCGATGGGATTCACAATCCTTAGTGAAGAAACCAGACAAGTAACATCCAAGGATAAAGCATCTACTAGCTCCTTTGATACGAATGAGTGAGACGCACCCGTATCAAAGAGAACTCTACAAGATCTACCACGAAATAAAATAGAACCTTCGAGAACGGAAGGATGCGTACCTCGAGTCTGAGCTGAAGGTGTAGGAGCCTTGGCAGCATTAAGCTTGCCAGATCTAGGAGGTGCAGTAGGACAGGTGGAAATCCTGTGTCCCTCCTTCTTGCAGAAGGTGCAATAGAGAGGTTTGGGATACTCTCGAATAAAGTGATCAGGAGTACCACAGTTGAAGCATTTCTTCGGAGGACGTGTCCCACTAGGCTGAGCAGGAGTCTGGGACTGAGAACGAGTCTGAGGCTGAGTCTGAAAAGTAGAACTGCCAGTCTTCTTCTTCTTGTTCCAAGGCTTGGTATTCTGAAATGGACCCCGCTTCTGATTGGGGTTTTTGGAACCCTCACCATCCCCATCGCTGTCTCTCTCACGCTCAACCGCTTCAAGGTGAAGCGCTGCGTCAACTAGCTCATCAAAAGGGAGCTTAAGCTGGAGCATAAGCTATTTCTTCAAATCTTTTTTCAGGCCTTCTACAAATTTGAGATTCTTCTTATAAGGAGTGCTAATGAACTCGAGGCCATACTTAGACAGGGCCTCAAAAGATGAAGAATAGTCAGCAACAGAGGTCTTCCCTTGCTTAAGGTCAATAAAGCGGCGTGCAAGGGCTATCTTCTCGGACTCGGGGACAAATTTGAGCAAGAAGCGCCCTCGGAACTGATCCCAAGTGTGAGTGGCCTCATCGGTCTCAGAAATAAGGAGCTCGTACCAACCCAAGGCATGACCCTCAAGATGGCTAGAAGCAACAAGAACTCTGTCATGGTCAGGAAGGGTCATGCGAGTGAAATTACGCTCGCAAACTCTGATCCAAGCCTGGACCTCAAGAATAGTCTCGGAGCCATTGAACGCTTCCCTCCAAGATGAATAAAGTCGCTGCAGAGGCGCGCAAAAGCAGACTTGTGCGGTGCATCAGAAACTGGTGCAGGAGGCTGAGAGTGCGACTGAGAGTTACGAACCAGCTCCATGATTTGGTCCGTGGTCATGTATATGCCCTCAGGGTGAGGGTTGCTGGACTTTCCAGCATCAGCAGAATGGAGGTTCCTGCCTCTACCAGCCATACTGAAAGATAAGGTAAGAAGGAGTTAAGCACGATTCATGGATAGATAATTCATTTAGGAATACTACGGAATATAACAGATTCCTACAACTATTCCTAACTTATCTATCTAAAGGTGGTGATGTTCAATTTAGATCGTATTATAACGTATTGTACTACGTGTCTGTTCTGTGTTTGTTATGCTTAATTCTGAACCTTAGCTCTGATACCAAGATGTAACGCCCCACTCCGAGACCCACTCTAGTAAAGAGTATTACGGAGTAATACCGTCTACTAGAATGGAGAATAGAGTATAATGGAAGCGACCATGTGTAATCAAGCTATAACTAACTACTGAATACGTCGAATAGGTGGTTTTCTTTTCTCAAGTGGTTCGACATAACCAATAGATATTTATAACGAAATTACAATGGCTAAGGAAAATAGGTTCATAACAAACATAATACTAAATGATAACATCATCATCACAGAACAGTCACATAACAGTCACAGAACATAGGTACAACATATCGTCAATACAGATCCAAATATCAAAAGGTGGGTACAAAGCCACCGCTCACACATGTGAGTCAAAAATATGTACATAAGAGACTGAATAATCAGAGTATCAAAATAGTGGACAAATATAAAGAGCTATCTATCAGCATAGCAGATAATGTCCGAGCGGAAGCACAGAAAGCTAAGTCCAGAGACCTAACCTGAAACAACTCGGTCTGACCCGAGCGAAAACACTCGGGTCAGGCTAGCTAAATAATCAGTAATAACTGAGATATATAATAATGCGGTACATAAACAAAGCACAACTTCTCCAAAGAGAAGAATATAATAGACCACATGAATATATTGACGATCCCTAATCATCAATAAACAGTAAAAATCTCCAAAGAGAATATCAACACCAAAGTGTGGAATAAATAAAATCGTCTCATGTCATCGGCGTAGTCAAAGCTATATAAAGTTGCCCATAGGCAATAATCCCAAGAGTGACCAGAGTCAGTGATCAATGCCCAAGCAAAGATCGATGCTCCAAAGAGCAATATGGATATAATGAAAAATCAATGAAATCGAATACAGAAATGCAGTGTCCAGAGACACTGTGAATCCACAAGGTAATCGCACTTACATCGTATGGTTCCATAGAACCAACACCGAATGGCGATACCCGAATTGATATAAAAATCATCAGATAATACAAGTATTGCACGTGCACTGATCAGAGTCGTTATTGCCAAGTACTGTAGAGTTGTGATCGTTCACTCGCACAGATGCGGAACGCGCGAGACAGCGAGAACCTTCCCAGAAGGATAAAGGCCCAGAGGCACACGCCGAAAAAAAACTGCTCCATAGAGCAGGTGTCCAAAGATGGTTGCCTAGAGGCGTGGTGACCCAGAGGCAATGTGTCACAAACTTCTTGGAGAGGAACCCGTAAAGTGTTAACAATGAGTCCCATACCCCACGTTCGCACTAAACGGTTTACTAACCAATAGCATGCTCACACTCCAAACAATAAAAAGTCCACCTCGTATCATCGGTAAACTAGACCCAAAGTTCAAAAAGATCAATCGAATAGGTCAGGGATTTACCGGAAAGAAAATGCACACGGTTCCATAGGCCGGAGATTTCCCAACCGTTTAAGCACCTTTCCACTTCGCTCGACGTGCTAAAAGTGAGTGTGAAATTTTTATTATAGAAACTAATGGTGCGAAACGGATTTATAATTGATTTTGAAATCACTTTAAAACAGCCTTTTAAAACTCTCCTATTATGGAGTAATTAATTTAATAATTAAAAATAATATTATATAATAATTTCGAAAGCCATTTATGAGCGAAAAATCCTTTTAAAATAGTTCATAAACACCCGTGTACGAAATCCAGAGACAAATCTCAAAGAAATCGATAAAACCTAATCCGAATGACATGAAAATTGGTAGGAACGTAGTCCGACATTCCTACTTCAGAATGCAAAAAAAATTACTCGATTCCGACTTGAAACGAAGTCGCGGCGACGCTCCAAAGTCGGACCCGGAAACAGTGAATACACTGTTTCAGGCTGAGATCCGGGTCCCCCTTCGACAGCAATTTCGAAAAGTCAAATGAACTCGGATACTAATCAAACTTTCTAGAGATGGAGATCGAAACTCCAGCTTTCCAACGAGTCCAAAAACGTTGGATTTCGATCACGGATGTGACCGTGGCGATGTCACAAAGTTCAGTCCCAAAGCTGCAACAAAAAAAATGCTTTCATTTTTTTTCTTCTTCTTGGGCCCCCATCCACATGGGCTGGGGGTACTTGGGGCCTGCCCTAGCTCGCTCGTGCTGGTGGGAGGGGGGGGGGGGGGGGGGTACTTGGGGCCCGCCCCCAGTCCGCGCGGGCTGGGGACTAGTGGTCGCCCCAGCCCACACGGGCTGGGGAAAAGGGGCTGCCCTAGCCCCTTGCGGGCTGGGGTTTGGGGACCCGCTTCAGCCCGCGCGGGCTGGGGTCTGGGGAACCGCCCCCGCCCACGCGGGCTGGGGTCTTGGGACCCGCCCCAGCCCGCATGGGTTGGGGACTTGTGGCCAGCCCCACTAGGGCTGGCCTGCTCCTGGCTAGTCCAACTGGGCTAGCCTGCTGTGCCTGGGCTGCAGCCGGGTGCAACTCAGACCTATGTTTTCAGCCTGTTTTCAGGCTGTGCATTTCCAGCCAGTTGAAATTGATGATTTTAGTGCTTTAGGGGTGTTTTTTTTCAAGTTTTTGCCTCAAATTTCACTAATAACAATCACTAACTACCATATAATGATTAATACACTAAATTAAAGGAAACAAAGGGCCAAAGCTTAGCATTACCTTATGAAGCAATATCACAAACACCTTATGTGCAACCCCAAATTGAAAGTAAAGATGATCAAGGAGCTATGATTCACATGTTACATAATAAAACATGTGTTACTAAATGATTTATGAAATCAAAAGAGGATTAAACACATATTAGAAGAGGTTTTTAGCAATATACCTCTCTAGAAAGCAACAATGACCATTATAGCATCAACCCAAGTTAGCAAAAGATGATTAGGAGGCTATAAGATCATAAAACATATAAAACATGTGTTAACAAACTTATTTCAGAAATTAGAGAGATATAAAAGATGGATTTGAGGTGGGTATTTGCATTACCTTTGCATAGAATGATTTGCATAAGCTAAAACTTGAAGGAGATGAAGATGGAGGCCATTTTTGTTAAGAAAGCTTTAGGAAATGATTAGGGTTTCGATTAGGGTTGAATGAATGAGGTTAGGAGAGTTTGAGATAATATATAGAGGAGGTTTAGGGTGGGTTATCGGGTTAAGTTTAGTAACCCAATAAGAAGAGGGTTATGAACATGTTTCCAAAAATTAGTCTAAGTGTTCATGTATGTTTATAAAACTAATTTTTCTTACCCAAACCCATTTTAAAATCTCTCCTAAAATATTTAACTTTCCAAAAATAACGTTTTATCCTCATTTTAAAATCCCATATTTCCCATTTAATTAAAATAGCATTTTTCAAATAAATTTTTTTGTTATTCCAAATCCTTTTACGCTTCATAAAATAAATAAAAATCCTAACTTTTATTTATTAATTGGTAATGCAAATCCCGGGTTGTTACACAAACCAGGGGTCTTCTAGTGATCGGCTTAGACTTGCTGACAAGTCGCACACTGACTAACAAAGATAGAGATATCCCTCTTCATCCCCTTCCACCAATAAAGCTTCTTCATATCCTGATACATCTTCGACACACCAGGATGAATAGAAAGCCTGGATCGGTGATTCTCCTAAAGCAATTCCTTCCTCAAACCATCAACATTCGAGACACAAATCCTACCATTAATCCTCAAAATCCCTCTATCATCAATCTGAGCTCCACTCCTACCACTACTACTACCACCAACTCTACTACGAACACTCTCCTTCATCAATCTAAGCATTTCATCCTCATCCTGCTTAGCCATAATCCGATCTAGAAGAGGAGAAGAAGAAACAACAAGCTGACACAACAAAGCCTTCTTCCGACTCAGAGCATCGGCCACAACATTAGCTTTACCTGGAGTATAACTAATATCGAGGTCATAAGAAGCCAAAAACTCAAGCCAACGAACTTGCCTCTGATTCAAATCCTTCTGGGAGAAGATATATCTTAGAGACTGATGATCTGTGAAAAGCTCAAACTTGGTTCCAAGAACATGATGCCTCCAAAGTTTCAAAGCAAAGACAACAGCAAGTAACCCTAAATCACGAGCAGCATAATTTGCTTCGTGGGTTTTCAACTGACGGCTGACATAGGCAATAACCCTACCATCCTGCATGAGAACAACACCCAAACCCTCACGACTAGCATCAGTATAAACTGTAAATCCCTCACTTCCATTTGGAACAGTAAGAACTGGTGTGGAAGTTAGCTTGCTTTTCAACTCACTGAATGCGGCCTTACACTGATCACTCCATACAAACTTAGCATTCTTTCGAGTCAAAGCTGTGAGAGGTGTAGAAATCCGAGCAAAATTCTCAATGAATCTCCGGTAGTAACCGGTAAGGCCCAGAAAACTACGAATATCAGATGGAGACTTTCGTGTTTCCCAATCCTGGAACAGAATCGGGAGAAAATAAGGACAACAGGAAAAAATAGAATTATTAAAAATGATAGAGAAAGAGAAGAAAGAAAGACTTACATTGATCGCAGCAATCTTAACTGGATCAAGAGAAACTCCATTACCAGAAACAATATGCCCGAGATAACGGACTTCATCCTTCCAGAAATGGCATTTAGAAAATTTAGCCTTTAACTGATGATTTCTGAGAGTCTCAAGAACATATTTCAAAAGCGATTTATGCTCATCCTTAGTCTTAGAGAAGGCAATGATATCATCGACAAAGACTAGCACAAATTTATTAAGAACATCACGAAAAACACGATTCATCAAATCAATAAAGAAAGCAGGAGCATCAGTCAAACCGAAAGGCATGACTAACCATTCATAAAAACCATTCTTAGTGCGAAAAGCAGTCTTGCGAATGTTATCCTCGGCAACCCTGAGCTGATGAAAGCCTGTGGCAAGATCAAGCTGGGAGAAAATAGTGGCACCATAAAGCTGATCAAACATATCACTGATACGAGGCATTAGATATCTGTTTTTCATAGTGAGCTTCTTCAGCTCCCTATAATCAACACACATCCGAAGAGAACCATCAGATTTGGTGACAAAAACCACCGCAGCTCCCCATTCAAAAAAACTAGGCCTAATCAGACCTTTGGAAGATAAGTCCTTAATTTGCTTTCCCATCTCAACCTTCTCGCGGGGTGCCATTCTTCTAGGAGGAAGAACAATAGGTCGAGCACCAGGAATAAGATCAATCCTAAAATCGATTTCCCGCTTAGGAGGTAAAGAAGTGACTTCACCAAATACATCGGGATATAGTCTAACCACAGGAGTAGAATCAAGATCACTGGGAGAAGAATCCAAAGAATAAATAAAGTTGCCAGCAAAATCCCGAGGCATGCGGCACTGAATAATTAAGGAATTCCCTTGATCATTAACAAGGCGAATAGACCAGGCTTTACAAGAGATACGGGCATCATGATTCACTAACCAATCCTGACCAAGCAATAAATCAAAAGCATCGAAGCCCAAAATATAAAAATCACCACTAAATCGATGATCAGAATGGAGAAGTTTCACTTCTCGACAAACCTGATTAAGGTTAGTAGGACCCCACTAGGATTTGAAACACATAACGGAACAGAAGTATACTCAGGAGAAAGGAGATGCTCAAACTTATCACACAAATAAACAGAAATAAAAATGTGTGAAGCACCAGTATCAAACAACACACGAACAGGATGATGAAATAAAGTAAATGAACCCTGGAGTGTACCTTGGTCATCACTAGGAGCAGGAGCAGGTGGAGGAACTGGAGACGAGGCAGAAGTGACAGCAAATATACCAGAAGGAGTACCCCTCTGCTGGGTAGGGCAATCCTTCTTAAAATGACCGGGCTGGAGACAGATATGGTAGAGATCACGTCTAGCTGACTGAGCGGGTGGAGGAACAGCAGCACCAGATAATGTGGGATAGTTGTTGGCATAGTGCCCTCTTCGATCACACCTAAAGCAAGTGATGGAGGAGAGATCAACCAGTTGCCTCCGAGTAGGAGCAGATGATGAAGATCCCAAACCAGGACGCTTTATCCAATTCTTCTTCCGCTAGAGGAAATTTGGCTTACGCTTCTTGGAAACTACAGAGGAAGACTGAGCATCAGAAACAGCAGGACCTTTGGATGTGGGATTCTCATAGGGAATAGCCATATCCATGAGCTGGGTGAAAGAACCATGAACATGAGAAATGAGGCGACTATAATACTCTGGACAAGCACCAGCAATAAATTTATCATTCTTCTTAAGAGGAGTATCAATAAGGCTAGGACCGAATTTGGAAAGTTCATTGAACTTCCTCTCATACTCAGCAAAAGACATGGTACCCTACTTCAAATCCATAAACTCATGATAAAGCTGAGATTTTTTGGCTTCTAGCATCCATTTTGCCACAAAAGCCTCCCTGGAAAAGAGATACAGAAAACAAGCTTAAGATAGATTCAAAAAAAGGGAAAAAATAGGATAAAAATTAAGATAACACAAAGGATACCTAAACTGCTCCCAAGTGAGATCAGCCTCGACGGTGTTAGCCATAACGGACTCCCACCAATCTAAAGCAGAATCACGCAACTGCCAAGCTGCTAGCTGACGCTGCTGGGCATCAGTAACATCAAGACCAGTAAATATCCTCTCAAGACTCCGCAACCACTACTGAGCCTCAATGATAGTCTCTGAACCGGTGAATGGGGTTCCACCTAGTTGAGAGAATTCCTTACAAAGAACAGTGAACCTGACTGGAGCAACAGGTTGAGGAGCAAGAGCAATACCACGACCCCTGACTCTAGCATTTCCTCGATTCATCCTGAAAAAATATCAAGAATGAATTTAGGACAAGAATAAAGACAAGCCAAAGATAAATTAAGATAAGACAAGATAATACACTTGGATGAATATCTTAAAGAAAGAAAAGATCCTAACAAGGTAGATACGAAAGAAAGGAAGTTAGAAAACCTTTAAAAATCCTTAAAAAGCAAGAAAATTTTATATATCAAACTAATCTTTGAAAATCCTTTGAAAACATTTTGGAAAAATCATTTTATACTTTGAAAATACGTCTCTCACAAAGATATGATTCTGAGATTGATTTCACTCATTCTAGGGTAGAAATACCCTATCTCTAATGAGTTTTTGCTCCGCAGAGGCAATTGTTTACCAAAAACCAAGGCTCTGATACCAACTGTAACAACCCCAATTTCGTGCGATTCAAATTGACAATAATCCACACATGTCAGACTTGAATGATGCAAAATAACAGATTGTAAATAAATTTGGAGCAAATAAAATCAAATATATAGAATCACAGACACAGAACAAACAGAATAACTCACAGCGGAATATAAAAATACATAGTAGTTCATGAAGCTACTACAACAAAGTCTCAAACCAAAGACATAATACAGTCTGAAAACAACATAATAGAAATCCCAAATACATAGAAGTTCACTAATACATGAGATAAACTAGAGCATCTAAAACAGAAGTAGATAAATATGTAGATAAGCAGAAACTCTAGCAAAGACCAGCTCCAGAAAGAGAATCCAAAGCTGTAAACACTCAGGCTGACCCGAGCGTGAAGCAAAACACAAAGATTCGAGTCAGGACAATATATACTTATATAATGTAAACCAACTCAAGTGAACTGTAATAAAGATACAAGTAACTTAAAAGATGCTTGGGACCGCCCATCCTCTAAAGATCCGTCAAACTATTTACTATATAGTAATATTTCGCTATTATAATAATGTCTACAATAAAATAAACATACTTTTAAATAGCGTTCCGGGCTACCCATATCACCCTTCACACATAATAGTCCCATCAGTCCATCCAATATCATGACATCTCCACACCGGGTGACTGTCAGAGGATACCACACGGGCTACGGGAGAAAAAAAAAACTCGTAGTAAAGGCTCGGTATGGTAGGTGACACGGCACATAAGGCAATGTCAGGGTAGATATACCAATTACGCGCACGGGATGGTGGTAACGCAGCAGCCACATACGCCCACCCTAAACAACACTCCAATATCAAGGGGTGCACCCAAACAATCACAACAGTAATAGAATGGTATCGAAGAAGTGTGTTCAGCCAGAGGTGCTACCTCCTTTGGCCCGAGATCGCTCATGTTTTAGCCACCTTAAGCTAACTAACAGGAATTAGATCCATGTAAAGCACCTTAGGAACATCGTCACCATCCTACTTCATTCTGGAATCTCCACCACGTACACAGTTGTTAAAGTGATTTCGGTATCGACAGAGAGTATGTCCATATCTAATCCCCGACTCTTTAACAACCAATCGTTATTATAACCCATAGTTATAATTTAAAAATGGTATTTATTTCTCAAAATCCAATATCATTTCAAATCCATTTCAAAATATCAAACCTATCGTCAAAACCATTTCAAAATATCACACTTACCATTTTATTTGAAAAACATATTCATTTTATTCAATTTAAAAATACCATTTCAATTCACATTTCAAAATAGTTCAATTCCAAACGAATTACTTCATTTAAATCATAAAATATGAAGTTATTACATTTAATAATTAAATTATTAAATTTCCAAAATTTTCAACTTTCAAAGTTAATCCTTTCACTTAATTTTATCAAAACAGTAAAAATTCAAGTTTCGCAGCATTTGGAAAATGCTACAGAAAGTTATATTCAAAACAGTTCAATTTAACAAAAGACAACGTTTAAAATGCTGTAATAGAGTTACATTAATTTCAAAGAAAACTTAGTTTAATCCAACAATTATAGCATTTAAAAATGCTATAATAGCCTTAAATTCAATTTAGCTATTTAGTTCACTTATCAACTACAGCATTTATAATTGTTGTATTATCATTTATATTAGATATAATAGCATTTCAAAAATGCAGTTATTTAACTTCAAATTTCAATATAATTTCACAACAATTATATTTTTCTTTAAATCACTTTTAACTTATAAAATCACACATTTTTTTTACTTTTATAAACACCATTTAATTTTCCTTAATTTCATGGCATCATGAAGTTAAATTTCCATTTAAAAATTCATATTTAACACTAATTCACTTATTAAACTACAATGTTCAATTTTAAATTCATTACATTGAATTTCAACCTAACACTTAAGTCCAAATTCTTTAATATAACTTAGTTTTATTTTTATTTACTTAACTAAAAATTCACTTTTAAGTCAATGCTATAAATTTTCAATTTTAGTTATATTTCAAAATTTCAACTTAAATATTTATTCATTTCATATTTCAACTTTATTAAAAATCATTAATATGATATAAAATCACTTTAAATTCATTTAAATTCAAATTATCATAAATTTATCATGATTTCATATTCAATTTAATCTCCAATTATAATTAAATCAAATTTTCTAAAATAACTGACATTCAAAATTTTCTAACTTTTTCATTAATTTATTTCACTTATAATTATTCAAAAAATCAATAATATTTTACAAAAATCATTTTTTTAAATTAGATTTAAATCAAAATATTTTTATATTTATGTCTCTAAAATAATTTTAAATTTTTTAGAAAACATACATTAACTATGGGTCTGTATAAAATTTTCTACACTAGGAAAAGTGATACGGGTGATATATCATTTCAACCCGTAATTTACAAAGAAAATCCGGGTTTTATCATTTCAAACCCGTAGTCCCAAGTAAATGAAATAAATTGAAAACATTCAGGCCTATCATTTCAGCCCATAACGATTTTCCCTTATTCTAAAGTCCGTTCGGGTATGTATCATTTCAACCCATAGTGATTCTAATCTAAAGGGAACTTGTAGGGTGATAAACTGATAAAAATAACAGAACAGCATAATATAACAGTAACAAATGTAATAACAGGTGTTTAAGCATGGGTGAACATCATATAATCATAATATAGCAGATATAACATGATAATGCATTTTACAGATTCACAAAGGGTCAAATCACTAGTTATATATGTATATATTGTCTAGTGAGAATAACTCACTGGTTTGAGCTGATGACCCACGACGAATTGCACAAACGGGATTTACACATGCACAAAAGCACGATACAGATTCGAATGGAGGAGCCAAATGTCAAATTCCTTGGATACAAATCAAACAAAAACAATACAACATCGATAAGTTTCAAACCAACGACGATCAAAACCACACTAGAATAAACCGCACAGAATCAAATAGAAATGCTTGCACTTGCTTTTAACCTTTACTAGGCTTAGCCATAAGGGAAAATACATGACAATGGCAAGTGTTTGGGTCTGGTTTGGGTGAGTATGGGTTCGGCCTACATGTTGGAATGATGGTGTAAAAGTGGGTGAAGGCAAGAACACAAAAGCATGCATACACATGGGTTTTAGGCCATTAATTGGGCTCGACCAAGGCCCTAGGTGCCACGGCCAGAGGTGTGGGGTCCACTGTGATGGTGTAGCCGAGGGTGCTGGAGGTGCTGGAGGTGGTGGTGGTGATGTAGGGGGCGGCTAAAGGGGTGGTGAGGTGGTGGATGTGAGGTAGTGCTCGGCTAGGCTAGTATTGGAGTGGTTTTGAAAAGTTTGTGGATATGCATCACCAAGGGGGTCACGGCTTGGGTGGCTGGTGAGGAGGAGGTGGTGGTGGTGTGCCATCAGGTGGTGGAGGCGACTAGGCAGCAAGGTAGCATGGCCGAACCTAAATGGAAGAGCAAGTGCAAACAAAAATCAAAAGGAATAAGCAATATAAGTGAAAAAAAGATAAAAGAAGATAAAAATTTTTACCAATTCCGCAAGCAAGTGATGGCCGAAAATTTTTTCTCAGGAAGGAGGAAAAGAAGATACGTGAAATGAAAATGAAATGATCGGCTGAAATGTGGGGAGTTATGCCACAAGAAATGAAGAGTTGTGAGGAAAATGAAGATGTGGAATTCAAAAAGGCAAAAGGCAATTCAAAAGTCAAAAACCCTTCATATTTCCTTATTTTATTTATATAACTTTATATTTCTGGAAATAATAATAATCCCAGATAGGATTTCAAAAATTTATCAAAATATAAATCTATATAAATATTTATCAATTATATAAAGTTAAATTAAGGAAAATAGCTAAAAATAGTGAACCAGACCAGAAAATTTGAAATTAAATAGAATAAATTTTAGAAAAATTATATGGACTTGGAAAAATAATTATAACAAATATAATAACATAAAAATAAAAATTCATTCACAAAATAAATAAATAAAATTTATATGAAGAAAATAGCAGAAAATTAGAAAACAGCCTTTAAAAATAGGAAATAAATACAGTAAATTTTGGAAAAATTCTATTATCATTTTAAAAATATTTGAAGATGAAATTTCACAAATAAAACAAATTTAAAATAATTTTGAAATGAAATAAAGTCAAATTCAAATTTATAGTAAAAATTTAGGGTTGTTACACTACTCTTTTCATTAAAAGAAAAAAAATGATATCCAACTAGTACAAGTTTATGTAGATGATATTATTTTTGGTCTAGCTAATCATAAAATGAATAAAGAATTTTCTGAAATAATGACAAAAGAGTTTGGGATGAGTTATACGGGTGAACTTGCTTTCTTCTTAAGTTTACAAATAAAACAATTAGATAATGGTTTTTTATTAGTCAAGAAAAATATGCTAGGGATCTAGTTAGTAAATTTGGTATGACTACTGCGAGTGGAAAACCCACTCCCATGGAAACCAATAAAGCTTTAAATAAAGAAGATCTTTCAAAAGATGTAAATAAAAAACTATATAGAGGAATGATTGGATCACTACTCTATATCACTATGAGTTGACCTGATATTATTCATAGTGTTTGTCGCTATGCAAGATACCAATCTCAACCCAAAGAGACTCATTTAAAAGCTATGAAACATATCATAAGATATGTTAAACACACTTTTGACTATGGTTTATTTTACCCTAAAAATGATTCGTTTGATTTAATCTCTTATTGTGATGCCGGCTATGCTGGTTGCAAATCTGACCGAAAAAGTACAAATGGAACTTGTCACTTTTTGGGACATTCTATGGTTTCATGGTTTAGTAAAAAGAAAAACACTATTTCTTTATCAACAACCGAAATAGAATATATCTCTGCAGCTTTGGCTTGCTCTCAAGTTATTTATATGCAACAAACCCTAAAAGATTTTGGATTAACAATTTCAAAACCACCAGTTTATTGTGATAATACCGGTGCAATAAATTTATCTAAAAATCCTACTCATCATGCTAGGCCTAAACATATTGATATCAGTCATCATTTTTTCATAAATAATATAAGTAAAGAGATTATTTCTCTTGAATTTATCAACTTCGAGAATCAAATTGCTAATATTTTAACCAAACCCTTACAACCTATATTTAATAAATTAAGAAAAGAACTAGGCATTTGTTCAGTAACTGAGATATAGAGTTTAAATAGAGTAACATATATTTTTAATACATAGAGACATATAAGAAAACCAAATTTTTCATAGGAATGTCGACATACCCCTACCACCCATGTCGACATACAATGGTAAAATTTGAAAATCTGATTTTTCCTCTAAAATCAATTTGGTAGTTATATAAACCTATGTATTTCGAGTTTTTCTGTCTTCTTACTTCTCTTTCTCTGTAATAAACTTCTAAAAATTAAAATTAATGGCCTCCTTCACTAAATTAAACCAAAATGACACCTTTTCTTTCCCTTCTCCTCATTCTGGTCCATTTCGACGCACTACACTAGCACGTGTTATAAATATTGAAGAATCTATGAAGGATGCCATGCAAATGTTGACTGAACTTCATGTTGTGCAAATCGGATGGCAAAGGAACAAGAAAAGCAAAGCAAAATTCTTCGAAATTTGTAAAAATTCCTAATGTATAATCATGCAAATCCTATTATGATTGAAGAAGATTCTCCCAACATTCAAGTGCATAACCCTTTAGAGAACAGCGAAGAGGAAGAAGAAGAGGAAGAAGCACCTACGGAAGAAAACGACAACGTGGTTTGCATAGGCGAAGCCTGTTTTGACGTAGATGGAAATTTGGTCGAACAAAGTGGAAACTTTTGTCTTCATTATCCAAATTGTTTGATTCACAAATCTCAAATTTTCAAAAACTCTCGTTAGTAGTGTAATTCTATTTTATACTTGAATATATTTGTGTGTTTATGCTCCATATATATGTGTAAATATAACATCGTATGTAATAAAAATTTTGTTTCGCTTATTATACTTCCTTAATAGTATTTAGTTTGGACAGTGTTAGTTTTATGGGGAGTTATATTTGTTTAGGATATGTTTTTGTTGATGACAAAGGAGGAGAAATATAAAATAGAGTAGTTAGAGTAGTTAGGCTTAGATTAAGTGGGATTTATTAGTTTTTAGGGGGAGTTATAGTGAAGGTGAAGTATATTTTATAAACATAGGCTGTCATCGTCAAAAAGGGGGAGATTGTTAGTCCTTGAGATGATGATTTTGATGACAAAAACCTTAGTACTTGTTATAAAATACCAATACTAACATTACAGTTTAGATATATATGTATATGTAGGATATAAACATGCGTGTACTAAAAATGAAGACTGTACAGTATAGAGATTCAAGACTGAAAATATCAAGATTGAAGACTCATGAGTATCAAGATATCAAGAGTTCAAGATTTCAAGATAAGTGTTGAGTCTAGAATTATGTTAAAACTTTTTGAAAGCACTTACATCTTTATTCGGAATTTATTCGTGGAACGGAATCCACTTCGAGCCTATTAAAGGGATGGAACCCTAGTGGGATGGAACCCACGGTAATATCTAGTGGAACATACAATAGTCCTATTTTGATATCCACTAATTTTATAAAATTGCTTTTAAAAAAAATATATCTATTGTTTTTAAAAACGTTTTCAAAACTTTCTTTTCAAAAAGACATCTCTCTTGGTTTTAAATATTTTAGCCTTAAAACTATTTTTATCATATTTTGATTTCAAAATTGTCCTTGTTTTTAAAACCATCTCTTGTTTTATTCATTTAGCTTTAAAATATTTATATACTCAGATTTTACTCACTTTATAGATTGAGATTATATATTAAAAATTACTTTTTAAGCTCTTTTATATGTTTTAAACTATATTCAAATATATTTACAAAGTTTAGAAATTGTTTTGACAAATTATAATTTTAATAAGAAAATCAAAATATCAATTTTTTTCCTTGAGCATGTCGACATACCTCAACCCCCATATCCACATGGTGTCCATTAAATTAAGAATACAAGTTTTCAAACGAAGTGCCTATTCGTCATAACTTTTCGTTATGACAGTTGCTTTACTATATATACCTGTTGTTTTGAACGAATTTTAATCATAATTTTTACTTGTTTTCTCTCTTCTTCATCTTCCACATTTATTCTAAAGAATTCTAAACTATACTCTACCGAAATACCAAGTGAATCAAACTTGATTATCTTTTGTTTGATTCTCTACCACTCTCTCCATAAGATCTAAGTGCTATTCAGAGTTATAGGATCTTCTGTAAATCAAATTATTGAGTAAAAAGTGCGGTTGAGCCTTGAAATCAATTGGGTGTGATTATAGCCCCAAAAATCAATTATGTGATCCTGTAGCCTGATTAAATCAAGAGAGTTTCCCCTGGACTCGGATACAGGAGGGTGTACCTCGTAGCCTTGAAACCGAGGGTGTAATCTGGGAGATTATTTTCATAAGAAATCCATACGATTGTGTGCGACAAGATGTAAGGTAACTCTGAACCAGTATAAAATCCTGGTGTGTTCTTTCCTTTACCGCTTTTATTTAGTATATGCATCTATGTCTGATTCTGTGATTATATTTGTGTCTGTGAATTGCATCTGTTGGTGATTAAATTACATAAGTCTCAAATTTTTTTAGAAAATCCATAAAACACTATTCATCCCCTATAGTGTAATTCCAGCCTTAAGATCCGCAATCCGTATTTCTCACATTTTCTACTTTCATTGAATTTCAACAAAATTGTTTCTCTTTTTGTCTTTTTGACTCATCAGTGAATTTACTGCATAGTAGTTTTCTTTCATGTAATGAATTAATTGGTCTTTTTCTTTTTTATATAAATCCGATTTCGTTGAGTCTTTTTTTTGAATTATACGACATTCGTTGGCCCTATTTTGCCATTTTTTGGTACTAAATAAGATCACTTAGTCTGAGATAAATTATATTGATAATGACCCCTTAACCACATTTTCCATTTATTCATTCTATACTTATGTATTTTCTTATGCTTTGGTTTGGAACCAAATATTCCTTGTGTTGTACAATAATTCTTTATTTTATCTGTAAGAAAAGGATAGGTGTTATGATATTGAAGTACATATTTCAAAGCATATTTATTAAGTAATTGATTTTGCGAGAATTTGTAAAATATATATGCTTGAGACAAAGAAGATAAGTCCCAATAAATATTAAAATTTTTGTTGCTAATACTAAAATTAGTATTACAAAAAATATTATAAAACGACTTTTTATAGTCGAAATAAAGTTCATTATTTTTTGATTTGTCTTTTCAATTCCTTCTTGATTTGTTTTATCATTATAGATGTATTTAGTTAAAATTTTGTCTGTTGATTTAAAACTTGGAACGAGCATGAAGGAATTAACGATACTTCTTTATCTTTTAAGTTGTTCTGCTGGATTGGTTGCTCAAGATCTTTGGTCTTCACCCGGCGGATCCGTTGAAAAAAATAGGATCATTTCTTATGGATTCGTTGAGAATGCTTCTGATCTAGTTCGTGGCCTATTAGAAGTAGAAGGCGCTCTGGCGGGATCCTCATGGACAGAAAAGGATTGCAGCCAGTTTGATAATAATCGAGTGACATTACTTCTTCGGTCCGAACCAAGGAATCCGTTAGATACGGTGCAAAATGGATCGTTTTCTATCGTTGATCAGAGATTTTTATATGAAAAAGACGAATCAGAGTTTGAAGAAAGGGAAGGGGCCCTCGACCCACAACAGATAGATGAAGATTTATTCAATCACATAGTTTGGGCTCCTAGAATATGGCGCCCTTGTGGCAATTATATTTGATTGTATCGAAAGGTCCACTGAGTTGGGATTTCCCTATTGGGCCGGGTCATTTCAGAGCAAGCGGATCATTTATCATAAAAAGGATGAGCTTCAAGAGAATGATTCGGAGTTCTTGCAGAGTGGAACCATACAGTACCAGACACGAGATAGATCGTCTAAAGAACAAGGCTTTTTTCGAATAAGCCAATTCATTTGGGACCCTGCAGATTCATTCTTTTTTCCTTTGTCTCTTTGTTTTCGCGTCGAGAATTCTTTGCAGATGAAGAGATGTCAAAGGGGCTTATTACTTCCCAAACAAATTCTTCTACATCTATATCTAGACACTGGTTCATCAAGAATACGCAAGAAAAGCACTTCGAATTGTTGATTCATCGCCTGAGATGGCTTAGAACCAATAGTTCATTATCTAATGGACCTTTCCGTTCTAATACTCCATCCGAGAGTTATCAGTATTTATCAAACCTCTTCCTATCTAACGGAACGTTATTGGATCAAATGGCAAAGACATTGTGGAGAAAGAGATGGCTTTTCTCGGATGAAATGAAATATTTGATTCATGTAACAGGGGAAAGATTTTCCATTCCTTAGCCGTAAAGATACGTGGCCATGAAAAGGGGATTAAGTGGAACAGAATTGGCCGGGTGGTAGAGTCGCAGAAATACTTGTTTATTCCATATTTTGGACCTTAGCTCCGTGGAGCAATATGCTATTGCTGAAGCATGGAAGAATTGAAATCTTAAATCGAAAAACTATGTATGGATGATATGAACTGCCTAAACAAGAATTCTTGAACGGTGGACAACCAGAGCCTATTAATCACTACATCAAAGAATTTCCATTAATGAAACCATGGAAATCCGTCGAAAAAGAAAAAATACGCATGTCCGATGAAACGATTGTTGCTATCTGCTCCAATAACGAATCATTGGTTTAACTGAATAACTAAAGAAAATAGATAGACCTTTCTCTTTGTCTTAGGTCGACGGATCTTCTTAATTGGAAGATCTCCCATATGGATAATATATATTCCGA